>JAULJL010000028.1:17331015-22258515 GCA_030761205.1 Fremontodendron californicum | reverse complement strand
TCACAAACAATTCAAAAATTAACCTATATGAAATAACACCACTTTATCACAATTTTTTTTTCCTTTTCATATCACAAAGTTTACTCTTAAATCTTGATATATAATGAGATAATTTCTTCAAGTATATTTCTCTCTTGAAATTTGTACAAATTTATGATTCACATAATAATGTATGATAAGTTTATGATTTACTTTCCTTTTGCAGTGACAAGAGTGAAACGTTAAATTGATGATAGTAGTTATAAATTTGATCAGAAAATAGAAAGAAATGATTGATCACATCAACATTCATTTATTTAGTTATATCTAAAAGTTGAATATACCCATTTTAGCTCTTTAATTTTACTGAAAATAGGTAAGGCTAATTTGTATAAGAAAAGTTATTTTTTTAAAATTTCTTCTTATATATAGTACTATTCCTTAATAGGTGGCTGTTAAGTATATAAAAGCAAGAACATCGATTTGACATTCGTTCAATTACTAAAAGAAACTTATTATATACTTTGATTGAAGATTAATTGGACTAATTTATTTTGATATAAAAGAAGTAGTAGTTTGGAGATAAAAAATGGTTGTAAATATTAAAATTCGATTTCAAATATATTAAATATCAATTTTTAAAGATAATTATATAAATTAACTAGACTAATCGTCACTTTATTAATTAAGCTAATTAATCACTAAAGAAAGAGTATTAGGGGGAATATAGTATACACTACGTCAAATTTGACATATAACAATATTTTGAAGTGCTGTGAAAACTAAAAAAAATTGTTGCTATAAGATAAGATAATATTTATTCATATGCTGTATATGTGGTCGCAGCCTTATGTCTTTAGTAGCATTTTTACATATGTATAATAACACTTATCAAAATGCTGCTATTTCTACTTTATAACAGCTTTTCATGATCTTTTGCATGCATTTTTCGTTTGCTGCAAAAGATCTCAATGATAGCAATTATAAGTGCTACCAAAAGTATTTTTACATGATAAGATTTATAACAATACATGTCAAATGCTTCTAAAAATTTTAAAAATATTGTAATTATTGGCTATTATAATATATATAACAGCAATATGCAAAATGCTGTCAAAATATTGCCTTTGTTATTTTTAACAATATTTAAAAAATATTATAAAAAATACTGTCTAAAACTAATTTTGACGTAGTGATATTAGTAACGGTGTAGTTGGTATTAGGCTTTTTTTTCCACCGTCCAAATCAACCTTATATATTCCGTTCCGTAGATTTTGATTAGTAAGAGTATATTACGCAATGGGACCTACGCCCTTAGCCAATGTGGCTTTGGAATCCCGACCTTTAGCATCTCATGAGAAAAAAAGGAGAACAAAGATTGATACTGATTTCCCCCTTTGTCGCCATGTTATTAATTTAAAAATAAAAAATAAAAAATAAAAAGGCTAGCTGCCCATTTTTCTTCACTTGGAATGTACATTGTTCAAGAATGATTTAGCCTTTAAGAAAATTAAAAATAAAAAAGAAAATAAAAAAAGTATAGATAATGAATAAAGGAGAATATGATAGAGTTGATTTCTCTTCATTAAGGAGAAGTGGGGTCATGGCTTGCCGTATCAGAATTTTGAGAAATAGAAAGAAAGCTATTACAAATAATGATGGATGACGTATCATGGTTGATGGGTTTTTTTTAGCAAGGGTCGAGTCCACAGGAATTGGGTTTTAATTTATAAGTTATTAGTTTATCACTTAAGTTCAAAGACATGAAAAGAAAGGGGTTTTAAGATGTTTTAAAACTAAAGCAAATAATAAAAGTAAGAAGTAAATAAGTAAGAGAATATCAAATATGAGAAATATGGTTAAGGTTTCATTCACCACCACTAGACATCATTGAGAATCAATAATCAGACTATCAACATCAATTAACTATCAAAACTATCAACCGTAGATAACAACAAGCTCTGTTACCCCAATTTTTTCTTAGTTCGTTGTTAAATAGAACAAGCTCTCTATTTAATATCTAACTAGTTGACAACCTAGAATAAACTCTCTAGATTTAATGTAATAGCAGCCTTATGATGAGAAACATAGGGAAATCTAAGCAACAAAAGCATAAGCTCAGATTGTTTAACTTAGGTTATGTTCCACATTGCAATTCTCGAAAATCCAACATAATCATGAATTACAAATTGCCACTTATGAATAGGAAATCAAGAAAATTACACGAATCAAGACTCCTAAATTAGCAATAGATAATTATCAAGACCTATCTAGTTTGCAACCTAAACACATCAAGACAAATAGCATAAATAATTCTTATAGAAGAACATAAGCAACTTTGATAGAAAACCAATGATAGATAAAATCTAAATATCAATTACAAAACATGTCTAGGGCTTTGAAATCATCCTTAATAAAAAAAAAATTTAGCCTAGCCTAGCATAGGCATAGATAATATATACATAAAACTAAAAAGAAAATAAAAGAATGGAGAAGAAGAAGAAAATTAATGATGATCCTTGAGTCTTTTTAAAAGATGTCTAGTTTGTGGCTCAAAAAATGGTATTTATAGAGCTTTAAAACCCTGGGAACAAGTCCTTACCGCACAAGTAAGCCTGGAGGCAGAAAAATCACATTTTTGCATTTTTTTGCGATTTTTCACTAAACTTGGGCGCCGCGGCGCCAGGCTCTCTGCCTTTCATTTTTTTCTGTACCGTCTCGCACTTCTTCGGCTGATTTGGATTTGCTTGTCCGATTTGGGTGTGTAAACTACCGTTGGGAAGGTATTCAAGTCAGCTTCAAAAGTCAAGAGAAAGTTTTTTCAAATAAGGACTTTAACATCATGTTTTCTTTGCAACAAGCTTCGGAGGTCAAATATGCCTTCTTGCTTTGCAAACAAAAATTGATATTTTTGACTCCCAAGTCTTCTTTCATCTTGTGATTATGATTTTGAAAGCTCTTTACCATCATTATTGACATCTTTTGACTTCATTCTCCTTATTGTACCTAAAATTCAAAAACATAATATAAACAAACAAGATAAAGATCGAAAACATTACAAAAACTAAAGGTAGAAGGCATAAAATGTATATTTTATGAGTTTATCAAATACCCCCACACTTAGCTTTTTACTAGTCCTCGAGCAAAACAAAATAAAACAAAATTTTAGAAAATCTAATCTAATCCACTTTCGTAGGAAATCACGGTGGCACTTAGCATATGACACAAGCCTTTAAACCTCTAGGTGTCCTTAGTGGACGAGTTTAGTCTCGTGAGAGTTTACTAGAACGATACCCACAAATATTGAAAAACTAAAATAAAAATAAATTAACATATACTAAAAATATTTACTCCTAATTCTTTTAATATAAATCAGAGAAATTCATTGGACAAGTTTTATAAATTAATCAATAGCTTAAAGAATTTCACAAAGAATCATGCTTGTATATAAATGATTTGACATTAAGCCAATATTAACATAACATATCTCAATCAAAATAATGCATATTCAAACTTAATCTCAACTTCTCACATGGGATACTCTCATGATTTTTTACTCTTTAAAGTAGTGATAAAGTGTTTACACTCATTCAATATCATGAAAACAGTTCTACCATATGCTTGCTTGTTCATCTATTCTCCACTATTTAGATCATGCAACTTCATGAATCAAGAGGTTTTTATTCAAGGTTGTAATGGGACGAAGGGGTAGTAATGTGGTTAAAAAAAGGAAAAGATATCACAAAAATTTCAAAGGCTTCATAGAATTTAAAGACATAATAAGATTTTGCAAAGAAAAACTTCTCAATATTCTTTAGAAGCACATAATAACATAGGCTAAATATTCATGTTGAGCCTTTGCTTCATTCTAATCAATTTTGTAACATCTTTTCTTTAACCAAAAGTTCAAGAGATGATTTTTTTTTTTTTTTCAATTTTCTCTTGACTTTTGCTATCCTCCCCCCACACTTATTTCTTGTTTCTAACCAAATTTTCAATAGATCTCGCTTGCTTTATGAAATATGTCTCAAAACTTACTAATTCATCTTTAGAACAAAGGTAAAAATATAAGTACATTTAGGCTAGGTAAAAGATGTGGTTACCAAAGAAATAGCTTATTCAATGTAGACTCAAATTGGTTCACTAAGGGGGGTGTTCTCTTCGAACATCAATAGGGGATGGCTGATTTAGCCTTAGGTATAATCCTAATGCCTCCATCATATTCATGTTGTCATATGCATCAATATAGTCTCAAAATGGTTTAAAGCAAGTTCTAGAGAATCATGTAATCATAAGAGCACATAAGAAAGAAATTGGATTGATATGAATAATGCATCAATCATATAAGCTCAAAACTCACAAGGATCTTTATAAAAGTCAATATTAAGTCTAAACATGTTTTTTTCTCAATCAACATATCATATTAATATTGGCTCATGAAAAATAGTATCAAGCTTAATTCTCATGAAAATCTTCTCACTAGTAACCAGTTTTAGACCTATGCAATTCATATCTCATCATTATATTAAAAGGAACTAAAACACACTAAAAACAAACTAAAAAGATCAAAACAAAAAAAATTGACAACCTAAACTAAGAAATCCTAAATTCTTCCCTCCACAATTAATTCTTACATGGTCTTCAATGTAATGCTATCACCCCATATGCAAGAATTATATGTAAGAGAAAAGAACTACTAAATAAAAAAAGAAAAATAACTAAAGAACACTATAAAAAAATTAAAACAAGCACGAAAGAGAGAAAACAAATCTGGTTTGGCAGGTTGACAATTTCTTCATTAATTGGGCTACCTTCCCAATTAGCACTTGAGTGATTGTGTTTAGCCTAGCCAATACCCCTTCTTGGCTTTTTAAGATCTTTGGGCTCATACATGAAACGATGCTAAAAACTTGATGCACTTAAAAGAATATATCTTATTTAACCTTGCACTAAAAAGATCAATTATAAGTATAGTAGTTAGCAAAGGTCGAGTCCACATGGATTATGTTTTAATTTATAAGTTATTAGTTTATCACTTAAGTTCAAAGACAAGAAAAGAAAATGGGGTTTTAAGATGTTTTAAAACTAAAGCAAATAATAAAAGTAAGAAGTAAATAAGTAAGAGAATATCAAATATGAGAAATATGGTTAAGGTTTTATTCTCCACCACTAGACATCATTTGAGAATCAATAATCAGATCTATCAACATCAATTAACTATCAAAACTATCAACCGTAGATAACAACAAGCTCAGTTACCCCAATTTTTTCTTAGTTCGTCGTTAAATAGAACAAACTCTCTATTTAATCTCTAACTATTAGACAACCTAGAATAAACTCTTTAGATTTAATGTAATAGCAGCCTTATAATGAGAAAGATAGGTTGATCTAAACAACAAACACATAAGCTCGGATTGTTTAACTTACGTTATGTTTCACGTTGCGATTCCCGAAAATCCAACATAATCATGAATTACAAATTGCCACTTATGAATAGAAAATCAAGACAATTAAACAGATCAAGACTCCTAAACTAGCAATAGATAATTATCAAGACCTATCTAGTTTGCAACTTAAACAAATCAAGACAAATATCATAAACAAATCTTATAGAAGAACATAAGCAACTTTGATAGAAAACCAATGATAGATAAAATCTAAATATCAATTACAAAACATGTCTAGGGCTTTGAAATCACCCTTAACCAAAAAAAAGTTTAGCCTAGCATAGGCTTAGATAATATATATATATATAACTTAAAAAAAAAAAAGAATGGAGAAGAAGAAGAAAATTAATGATGATCCTTGAGTCTCCTCAAAAGATGTCTAGTTTGTGGCTCAAAAGATGGTATTTATAGAGCTTTAAAACCCTGAGAACAAGTTCTTGCCGCACAAGTAAGCCTGGAGGTAGAAAAATCACGTTTTTGCGATTTTTTGCGAACCTTGGGCGCCGCGGCGTCGGAAATGGACGCCATGGCGCCGGACTCTCTGCCTTCCATTTTTCTGCTGCATCGTCTCGCACTTCTTCGGCTGATTTGGATGACCATTGCTTGTTTGATTTGGGTGTGTAAACTACCGTTGGGAAGGTATTCAAGTCAGTTTCAAAAGTTAAGAAGAAAGTTTCTTCAAATAAGGACTTTAACATACCGGAGGACATATCTGTCTTCTTGCTTTGCAACTAGAAATTGATTTTTTTGACTCCCAAGTCTTCTTCCATCTTGTGATTATGATTTTGTAAGCTCTTTACCATCATTATTGACATCTTTTGACTTCATTCTCCTTATTGTACCTAAAATTCAAAAATATAATATAAGTAAACAAGATAAAGATCGAAAACATAACAAAAATTAAAAGTAGTAAAGCATAAAATATCTATTTTATAAGCTTATCACTCTCCCCTATCAAAACAACCTTATGTTGAGAAAAGCTTAGAGTAGATAACTCTAATTTTACCACTCAAAGAAGAAAGTTTAGATTTTAGGAAAACTCACAAATGCTCACACTTCACTCTAGACTACACTCTTTAGAGAAGAACTCTTTAGGAAAACTTAGAACTTTTATTGCTTATTGAAGCTTACTACTTAATGATTTACAAATGCAAGGGAGGGGGTATTTATACAATACCAAGACAAACACAAGCCACACAAATATAAAATCTAAATAAATTACAACCACCCATTGTTGTTTAATAACAACCACACATTTAAATCACACAACTACAACCACACATTAAACCACACAACTACAACCACACATTAAACCACACAATTACAACCACACATTAAACCACACAACTACAACCACACATTAAACCACACAATTGCAACCACACATTGTTAGGCTTTTATTTTTCCTTGGGCTGGTATTGGACAATTTAACACTCCCCCTCAATACCAGCTCTTCCTCTTTGCACCATGTTGAGTTGACGACGAAACATTTCAAATTTGTTGATACTCAAACCTTTTGTGAATAAGTCTGCCATTTGATCATCTGTCTTGATCTGCTTCATCTCAATTTCTTCTTGTAGAACCTTTTCTCTGATAAAGTGATAATGCACTTCTATATGTTTGGTTCTTGCGTGAAAGACTGGATTTTCTGCCAAACGAATTGCTGACTGGTTGTCGCAATACAACGGAACTGCATAATCTACTGGTTGATGTAGATCACTCATTAGTTGTATCAGCCACGTACACTCTTGAGCTGCCATTGCTGCTGCTCGATACTCAGCTTCGGTAGTTGACAATGATACCGTTGGTTGTCTCTTACTGCACCAAGAAATTGTTCCAGAACCAAGTTTAAACATGTACCCAGTTGTTGATCTCCTGGTGTCATGATCTCCTGCATAGTCAGCATCACAATAACCAACTAACTTACAGTCTTCACCTTTCTTGTACAAAAGACCATAATCTATTGTACTTTTCACATATCTCAGTATTCGTCGAACTGCTTCTAAATGAGGCTTCTTCGGATTTTGCATATACCGACTCATCACACCAACTGTATAAGAAATGTCAGGTCGAGTCAAGGTTAAGTAGATCAGGCTACCTACCAATTGTCGATACATAGTTGCATCTTCCAAGTCTTTGCCTTCAAGTGCACACATCTTGCCATTTGGTTCCATCGGTGTTGAAATTGGCTTGCTCTCGAGCATTCCAAACCTTTTTAGCAAATCTTTAGAATATTTTTGTTGACAGAGAAATATTCCTTCTTGTCTGTGATCAACCTCTAGACCAAGAAAGTGCTTGAGTTGTCCAAGTTCTTTCATTTGGAAACGAACTGATAAATTCTCCTTGGTTTGAAGAATTTCTGCCTCATAATCACCAGTTATGATTAAATCATCCACATATATCAATACGATAGCTAGCTTTCCTCCATTAGCTTTGACAAATAAGCTGGAATCTGCAGGTGTCACTGAATAACCACTATGAGTTAAAAATTCAGCAATCTTACCATACCATGCTCTAGGTGCTTGTTTCAATCCGTAAAGTGCCTTTCGCAGCTTACACACATGCTCAGGATGATTTTGGTTTTGAAATCCCAATGGTTGAATCATGTAGATTTCCCGATCTAGCTCTCCATGAAGGAATGCATTCTTCACATCCATCTGCCACAAGTTCCAGTCTTTGTTGGCTGCAAGGGCAAGTAGGACTCGTACGGTTGTAAGTCTTGCCACCGGACTAAACGTTTCATCATAGTCTAGCTCATACTTCTGAGAGAAACCACGAGCCACCAACCGTGCCTTGTACCTTTCAATCGACCCATCTGGACGATGTTTTATCTTGTAAACCCACTTGCAGGATATGGGTTTCACATCTCTTGGTTTTGGCACTAGATCCCAAGTCTGATTCTGCTCAAGCGCAGTGATCTCTTCTTTCATAGCCATAATCCACTCAGAACTCTGTGATGCTTCTTCAAACGTCTCAGGTTCTGTTGCAATTGGTTCTTCCACTATGGCTGCATTAGCATATTTGGGATTTGGCTTCCGTGCTCTTGTTGTCCTTCGGATTTGTGATTGTGGAGATGGTTCTTCCACTTCACTCGATCTAACATCTGGTTGATACACACCAGTTTGCCAAGGACTCTGGACTAACACTTGCTCGTCATCGTTATCATCACATAGGTCTTCTACTTCATCTGAAGTTGATTGAAGTTGGACAATATACTCTCCCATTTTCTGTTGTAACATGTCTTCAAATTCTTTTGAATCTGACAACACCTCCTTTTCTGAGGACCACCAAGAAGATGCTTCATCGAATACCACATTGCGTGAAGTGTAACATCTTCCACTTGTAGGATCACAACATTTCCACCCTTTCCTTTGGTTGTCGTATCCCACAAAGATACACCTAGTTGCTTTCTTATCAAACTTGCTACGTAAATGATCAGGAACAAATACATAACATACACAACCAAATACTCGAAAGTAGCTGACTGAAGGTTTCATTTTCCACAATTTCTCAAAGGGTGAAACAAACTCTAACCTTGGTTGAGGAAGTTTGTTGATCACATGGGCTGCGGTTCTCATAGCTTCGGCCCAAAATCTTCCGGGTACATTCTTTGCATGCAGCATACTCCGACAAATTTCTGCAAGATGCCGATTCTTTCTCTCTGCTACACCATTCTGTTGTGGTGTATTGACACAAGTATACTGATGACGTATGTTGCATTCTCGTAGGTATTGAGAGAATTCGCCTGAGCTATATTCTCCTCCATTGTCTGTGCGCAAGCAACATATCTTCTTTCCCACTTCTCCTTCAACTATCTCTTTGAACTCTTTAAACTTTGAGAAAGTGTCAGACTTTTCTTTCATAAAGAAAACCCACACATACCTGGAGAAATCATCAATAAACGTCACCATGTACCGCATTCCACTAATTGATGGTTGCTTAACGGGCCCAAATACATCAGAGTGAACTAACTCTAATGGTTCTTTTGCTTTAAACTTTGACTCCTCGTATGGCAATTGGTGTGCTTTACCATATTGGCATCCTGCACAAACTGTGTCTGTTCTTATGTCAAGCTGAGGAAGTCCCTTAAGCATCGACTTCTTCATCATCATACTTAGCTTGGAATAACTAACATGACCTAACCGCATGTGCCATAAATCTGCTGTATCGCTCCTTCTTGTCTTGTCTACATATGCTGACTCTGCTGACATCACGTAGACTGACTCCAGACGTCGTCCTTCCATCATCGGCTGTCCTGAGATTTTGAGATCACGATATACCTTCACATCTCTTGGACCAAACAGAATATGGTGACCTGACGATGTTAATTGTGCCACTGAAAGCAAATTTTTCTTCATGCCTTGGACATGGTAAACATCTTGTAGTAGTACTTGATTATGACTATATCGAGGTGCTACTACCGTCTTACCGATGTGAGTAATCGGTAATCTTGAATTATCAGCTGTCACAACAATGCGATTTCCCTTGTATTCTGACAGGTTCTGCAACTTCTGTTTATCGCCTGTCATGTGATTTGAGCAACCTGAATCGACAATCCAGTCATTCTCATAGTCAATTCGGTCAGCCGTTGTTACTGTGAGAGCTAACTCTTCCTCTTCCATAGCAAAAAATGCTTCAGCGTCCCAATCATCTTCGTTTTTCTCCTTTGTACTAGAAGTAGCAGCATTGCTCTCAGCGGGCCTTTTGTTAAACCAACAATCTTTTGCCATGTGACTTTTCTTGTCACAGTTGTAACAGTTACCTTCAAATCTTTTATTGTTGCTACGATTCTTTGAAGCTCCCCCTGGACGAGAGCTCCCTTCTCCTTGATGACTTTTTGTCTTGTCACCATACTTTTTAGATCCACCACCGACGTGCTGTTTGAATTTGCCTTTGCTTTTGTTGGTGTAGAGTGCTTCCTCTTCACTTTTCAACGAGACCCCTCCCATTTGCTTGGCCATAGATTCTTGACCAACAAGCAAATTTTCAAACTCTACAAGTGATGGTTGAGTTGGCCATCCTTGTATAGCGGCAACGAAGCTGCGATATTCGGGCCTCAAACCATGGATAATTATTCTTTTTACCCTGGTATCTCCAATAGCGGCTGTAGGATCTAAATCAGAAATTTCACGGCATAACGTTTTTACCTTGTGAAAGTATTGAGCAATCGGTATATCTCGTTGTGCAACTGATAACAATTCATTCTCAAGAAGTTGAAGTCTTGTGTCATTCTTTCTCGAAAAGAGTGCATCTAAAGTATCCCACGCTTCTTTTGGCGTTTCTAGCTTTTGTATGTGTTCCAACATTTCTTCTTCAACTGTGGTCTTAAGGGCAAACATGGCTTTACCCACTTTAATCTTCCATTTGCGCAAGGTTCCTTGAGCATCTTCTTGCTCGGGCTTCGTAACTTCACTACCACCAACGACTTCCCAAAGGTCTTGACCTTGTAGGTAAGACATCATACACGTCTTCCACGTGTTGTAATTTTTGTGATTGAGCTTCTTGATTCCTCCAACTACTTGAAGATCACCCATCGTGTCGGCAAGACTAACAATACCGAACAAGCTTGATTTTGAGACACAAACTTGTAGAGTACAAACTCCTCACAACTCAAGAACGCTCAAACCAAAAATAGTACCTGAATAACTATTTCACCGTGAATAGTACCGTATACGTGAACAGTATTGTACGTATGTCGTACACTAGAACAAATCCAGTATACGTTAACAATTACTGCAAAAGTATACAACCACACGTATGAATAGTAACCGTATCTGTGAATAGTAACCGTATACTGGAACAGTGACCGTAGCCCGTGAATAGTGCACCAGGTAGGTTCCCAGGAAAGAGAGGTGGGTCACTGATAGACACACTTAAATACCAAGTCTTTCCTAGCCAGAACTTCCCTAGACACTTTCACACTACCACACTTTATTTCCAGCAACAAGAATAATTCTTTTCTGATGTGGAAGATCAGACAATACTGCAACCACAGAGCATACTAAGAACCAACACTTTCACTGCAGCGGAATAAGGACCACGAACCAATGGCTCTGATACCAAGTGTTGAGAAAAGCTTAGAGTAGATAACTCTAATTTTACCACTCAAAGAAGAAAGTTTAGATTTTAGGAAAACTCACAAATGCTCACACTTCACTCTAGACTACACTCTTTAGAGAAGAACTCTTTAGGAAAACTTAGAACTTTTATTGCTTATTGAAGCTTACTACTTAATGATTTACAAATGCAAGGGAGGGGGTATTTATACAATACCAAGACAAACACAAGCCACACAAATATAAAATCTAAATAAATTACAACCACCCATTGTTGTTTAATAACAACCACACATTTAAATCACACAACTACAACCACACATTAAACCACACAACTACAACCACACATTAAACCACACAATTACAACCACACATTAAACCACACAACTACAACCACACATTAAACCACACAATTGCAACCACACATTGTTAGGCTTTTATTTTTCCTTGGGCTGGTATTGGACAATTTAACACCTTACACTGCCTTTCTCACATTCTCCCGCAAAGTAAGAGGAAAAGGAAGAGTTTTTCTTTGTTATCTTTCCTTTATAATAATAAGGCTAAAATCTAATTAATTAAAGATTTTTTTTTTTGCCGAATCACTTTTCTCATGAAATAATATTGTCAAATGCTTTACCCAACTTTTCCCAATTATCCGTGATTATGTAATGAAAATTAACCTTCTTTTATCTATCTGCCAGATTCATCTTCATATTAAAACTTAAATTCAAGTTTTCCAAGCTTTTCGTTAGAAAAGCCTCATGGCAAACCTTTTATTTATATTTTTTTACATATGAGGAGGTAAAGAAAGAGAGGCGTCGAGATCCAATCCTGAACTTTAATACTCTTACAGAAAGAGTCGTTGCCTTGAAACCCTATTTTACAGATGTACTAGCTCTAAGGTCTTTATTTATTTTTTTCTTCTTAATATTGACTAAATTATGCATAGAAAACATTATTATTAAAGATAAAGTTAATGATATACATAAGGTTTGGTTTGCACATTCTCAAATTTAGTTACTAACAATAAGGGAGCATCATGTTCATTAGAGGTGGCAATTGGGCGGGTTCGGGCGGGTTCGGGTCGGGTTTATTCGGGTTCGGGTTTATTCAGGTTCAGGTTCATTCGGGTTCAGGCTCATTTGGGTTCGGGTCCATTCGGGTTCGGGCTCATTCGGGTTCGGGCCCATTCAGGTTCGAGCTCATTCTGGTTCGGGCCCATTCGGGTTCGGGTTCGGTCTGGGTTCGGGTATGTTTTACATCATTTTATTTTATATTAGATGTAATCATTTTTACGTAATTTAAATATTTATATCTAAAAACAAATTATTAATTTATTATTATTTTTATACTTTTGCTATTATATGATATTTTTAATTATATTTATTTTTTAAAATTAATATTTGTTAGCACCAAAAGAATAAGAAATTAATTTGTTATATAAAATCAAATTTTGAAATAATTTATTATAAAAAATATGATATATTATAAATTAATCATATTGATATTTAAAATAATTGATTTGATGAACTCGAATTTCAAAATATAAATACGTTATAATTTATATTCACTATAAAATAAAAAACTTTTAAAAATAAATCCTGGCCTTCATCTATTCGTTTATATACTTATAAAATGCAAAATATTTATGCTTATAGTCAAGATATATATATATATATATATATATCGAGTACTTATATTTTTTTCATCAGTATAAAGTATAAATTATAAAGTAGTACTAAAAAAATATAATTTATATTTAAATTATACGTAATAAATATATAATTAATATGATTATTTATTAATATATAATAAATATACCCAAAACCAAAAGGCCATAAAACCCAAAACCCCATTAAACCCACCCGCTAAAATAAAATCACATGAAAGCCATAATCCAATTAAACTCACCCTAACCTAACCGTATAAGTATAACCCAAAAGGCCAAAATAATTGAATTATTGTCAATTTTTTTACCCTTATAGATTAATTGAATTATTGTCAATTTTTTTTCACATCTCTAAAATTTTCAAGAATTTAAAATATTTAGATTGTAAATTCATCATGATATGAGAGGTTAAAGTTATAACTTATAAGTACAAAATATAATTTACTTTTTGATAAAATTATTATTTCATCATCATATATATATATAATATATTAAATTTTAAATTTTAATTAAATTATTAAAAAAAAATATAGAATAAAATTAATAATTAAAGTTATTGCTTTGTAAAAAAAAAAAATAATAATTGCAATTTGATTATTTTTATTTTTAGTATTAAATTCGGGTTCGGGTTCGGGCCGGTCTCGGGTTCGGGTCCATTCGTGTTCGGGCTCATTCGGGTTCGGGCTCATTCGGGTTCGGGCCCATTCGGGTTCGGGTCCATTCGGGTTCGGGTCCATTCGGGTTCGGGCCCATTCGGGTTCGGGTCCATTCGGGTTCGGGCCCATTCGGTTTCGGGCTTTTTCGGGTTCGGGTTTTTGACTTTTTGGTCAAATCGGGTTTGGGCGGGTTCGGGTTTTTCTGGGCGGATTTTCGGGTTCGGGTTCATTTTGCCACCTCTAATGTTCATGATAAAGCTAATATGCTACTTGTATTTAATATAAAGCATCATTTTGAATTCATAAAAAGTGTTCTAACACATTTAAGATGTTTTGTAACTATCACATGATCCAATCTTTCTTAATTTTAAAAATGAGATCTCTTTATTTTGAATATTGACTTTCCAATTTTGAATTATATCAAGAAAAAAAGTAGACTATTCAATATTACATAGACTTATATCTCAAATACAGGTGTTCATGAGTCGAGTCGGGTCGGGTCTGAAGTCAAATAAAAATTGTTTTTGCTTACCCAAGTTCAGCCTGGGTAGACCATATCGGGTCCGAAAACTTGTTTTATTATTTAGAATATTTAAAAAAAATTATTTTTATATTTTTCATAATTAAATTTAAATAACTTTTTTTATTTAAATAGTAATCCGTGCTAGGCCGAGTCGACTCGGATTACTAAAAATCTATCCCAATTTTGAACAGAGCTTGTCGGATCGGGCGAGTAGTCCAGACTTTGGACATGTCTAATCTCCAATTAGTTCTTATAAACATAATAGAAAATAGATGTTGTTAAGCAGTCAACAATCATGTGATATGTGATCTGTTGATAAAATACTAGACTCTTAATCCTATTAGAGTTTAATTTCCAATATCAAATATAAAAAAAAATAGATGTTAATAAATACTTTAAAGTTTTCACCAAAAGTACCACCGAAGCCAATGTTAATTAATTGCATATATCAACCAATCATTGAGGATTCATGAAGGGTAAATTTACTAGTGACCAATCGACCTTGGTGGTATATTAGTATATAGAAGAAAAACCCTTTTTCTGATCAGTACAGAAGCCAGATTCCTTATTGATGAAGATAAGTATATATGCATGGCCAATTAAGGGCTTCATGTTTCTCTTTTTTTCATCTTTTTTTTTTTTCTTTTTCTTTTTCTAGCTGCCCTCTCAAGTCTGACCAAACAAAGTAATTTCCATATATAATTCCTCTCCACGTACTCCCTTTGCTGTCTCAATCCAATAAAAGGGGGCTCAAGAGAGAAAAGAGTATGGGAATAATATAGAAGGGAATTAAATTAAAGAGAAGAAAGACAAATTGCAAATTGGTTTTCCTCAAATATTTAAGAGAAAAACATGCTTTGTCTAAGCATTAAAGTTTAAAGACAACAAGAAGATTTTTATAAAATGCAACTTAAAAAGTTGATGAAGATTGGATAAACTCATCGTCTTCTTTTTTTTTAATTATTTTTTAATTGAAAATGATAGTTTTTTTTTTTTTTGAATTTGTTAGGGATAGATGTGCTTAATTGACTTGAAAATATCTTATAGCACTATATATTAAAATGATGTAATAAAAAGGATAATTAATTTAAGACAATTAATTACCCCAATCACCCAAAAAAAAAAAGTCAAGAGAGAGCTGAAAAAGAAACATAGTAAATGTCGACTAGACTAGCAAAGGTAAAACAATTAATAAATAATTAAGGATTTTTATTTGATGCGTTGTTGGTGAATAAATATATATATTATCAGTAAATTATATGATATCATCTTATTAATAAAAAAAAAAAAATTTATAATTCTTAAAAATAATTGTACATATAATTTTACTTATTAATAGGTGATATAATGATGTTCATCAATAATTTATAAATCTATACACTGACATTGTATCAAATATAAGTCCATTAATTAATAAACAATCACGTATTTAAGTCTTTACATTTTATGAAAACCTAAGTAGCATATCTAAGTTATTGTATGCTTAGATATAGCTTATACAATGCATGCACGCAATTGCATATTAACTTAAAGCCCCCAAAAATAAGAAAATCATGCAAATAAAAACTGGATTAAGCAATGAGCATGAAACCAAACGCAGCCAATCATGCAACTTCCTTGTTTGAAAAAAAAAAAAGTGAATTCATTATGTGAGAAAATTCTACTTTCATTAACTTTATTCATATATATAACCTCAAATATCAAAAAAATAAAAAAAAATTGAGCAAATATATATATATTTGTTGAATGGAGTTTGGAGATAAATTTAATCTTCGATCGTGAAGATTCAATCTCAAGATCATAGCCCGCCGCCTACTACTTAAAGAGGGCTGAGAGAAGGCCAAATGGCTTGGTAGTTGGTACTTAGTGAGTAGGGGTGTAATTGAGTTGAGCCGAGTTCAAGCTGTAAGAAGCTCGAATTTGAGTTTGATTGAAATTAGAGGCTCGAAACTCGATTCGAGCTCGATCGAATTTCACTTTTAAAAGTTCAAGTTCAAGCTCGAGCTCGATTTGAGATAAAAATTGAACTGCTCGAACTCGCTTGATTAGACTCGTTTACCTAATAAAAAATGAGTTCGATTCCCATACTCGACTTCAAACTCGATTATTTGTACTCGAGTTCAAGCTCGAGTTCGAGTTCGAATTGAGATTTTTTAATACTAATTTAAAATTAAAAAAAAACTCGATTAGGCTCGCGAGCTACTCGAGTAAAGCATTATGATACTTGAATTCGGCTCGTTCGATAATTCGAGTTACTCGAGCTCAACTTGATAATGATCGAACCGAATTTGAGTATTTTTCGAGCCAAACCCGAATAATTTGCAAGCACAGGTATCTCGTTTATACTCTACTTGTGAGTGATATATAATGGTATTCTTAAATAATAAATATATATAAGCTGGTCAAAAGAAAAGATAAAAAAGATATATATATATATATATATATATATATATATATATATATATATAAAGGCTTTTATTAAAAAGTTGATCATGTTTTCAAGGTAAAGGAAAAGTTCATGGGGAGCTCGAGGCTGTAATCAAAGTGTAGGATATTTGCAAAATTTATAGTTTAAAAAAAAGTAAAAATTTCGATTTTTGAACATTTTCAATCATCTTATTAATATCATTTGTGAATATCATTTGTGAAATTAAAAAAAATTTCAAGTGAATGAAATAATTTCTCAACGTGTGTATATATATATACATTGGTGTGGCTGATAACTACAACATTTGAATAGGAATTTAATTAATCCTAATTAGGGGATACCACCATAGTGGCAAAATGGTGATAATTTCTTGCTATGGTCATCTCTTTCTCTCTCCCATGCATGACATGAACTCTCTTTTTGAGCACTAAAACACTAAACAGTCCCCAGCATGAAGAAAGAAAGAAAGAAAAAAAAGAAAGCTTACAGGCGAAGAAAAACGTCTTCCACTCAAACCCTAAAAAATATAATAAAAACAAAAAGCAGAGATGAAAAATGAAAGAATAATAATAAGAGCAAAAGAAAAAGAAAAAAAAAACTAAACAAAATCCCTATCTCCTCCCCCCACCCCCTTACCTTTCCTTCTCCCTCCTCTCTTTAATTCTCTTCTCTCTTTTGCTTTCTTGGCCTCTGGTATTCCCCTTAGTGTGATTCTCCACCTTATTTTTCCTAAAGAACCCATCAACTTTTATAAAAGAAAAAAAAAAAAGAGATTGCAAAATTTTAAACCATGGTTTTCTCATCTGTTCCACTCTATTTAGATCCTCCCAACTGGCAGCAGGTAAGGGTTTTTCTTTTTCTTTTTCTTCTTCATCAATTTCTATCCACGACTTCTGCACCCCAAAATAAAGCAAGTTATAAAAAGATATATATTCCTATACCTTTGTGATCTTTTCCTGAATATACCAAATATTTTCTTCTTTTACAATTATAAGAATTTATACTTTGTTTGGATTATCTATATTTTGCAGCAGCATAATCTTCAACAAGGAACTGGTAGTGAAAATCCTCAGCTTCCATCTTTTCCTCCACCTCAACATGTTGGAGCCGGTGGTGCTGGCTCAATTAGGCCTGGTTCGATGGTTGATCGAGCCAGGCTAGCCAAGATTCCACAGCCAGAAGCAGCCCTGAAATGCCCAAGGTGTGAGTCCACCAATACCAAATTTTGCTACTTCAATAACTATAATCTCTCACAGCCACGCCACTTTTGCAAAACATGTCGGCGGTATTGGACTAAAGGAGGTGCCCTTAGAAACGTTCCAGTAGGTGGTGGATGTAGACGAAACAAGAAAAACAAAAGCTCAAAATCCTCAGCCTCAGCAGAGAAACAAGTTGGTTCAAATTCAACAAATGCTGTTATTCCTTCTGAAATCAGTACTGGTGATCATTTGCCACAGCAAACACCTCATTTACCTTTCATGGCTTCTTTGCAAAATTTTTCTCAGTTTGGTTTGGGAAATATTGGCTTAAACTTTGGTGGAATTCAAGGTCATATAGGGGCAACAAGTGGTGCTAGTGGGCAAGCTGATATGGGGTTTCAGATTGGAACCAACTCAGGCATGAGTAACGCTCAGTTCCATTTCTTTGAGCCAACTAATGGTTTATATCCATTTCAAAGTGAAGGTATGGAAGGATCATCTTCTATGATGGGAGAAAGCCAGCTTCTTCGTTCAATGAGTTCAAGATCTAGGGTTTCTCAGCTAGCTCCAATGAAAATGGAAAACAACCAAGGGCTAAATCTATCAAGATCATTGATGGGTGTTTCGGAGAATAATCAGTACTGGGGAGGAAATAGTTGGACAGATTTATCATCAGGTCTCAACCCTTCTAGTACTAATCATCTCTTATAGCTAGTTTCAATCTTTCTTGATAAACAGCCGCTTAAAGCTGATCTTGAAGCTTCAAGCTTCAGCCTTCAGCTGCTTTCAGTTATCAAAACAGCTTTAATGACAGATAGTTTGATTTAAAGTTGCAATGTTCCTTTGATCACCTTGACTCGCTCACAAGCTCCAACATCAAAAAGTAAATAATGGATCGATCGATGATGAAATTGCAAGGTTCAGTGAGGAACTTATCTCATCATCATGATCATCATCTATCGAAGAAAAAACAAAGATTGGTAGAATTAATATGTTGTTTCATAGTATATATTTTGGGTTTTTTCTTAAGCTATGTTTTTGGTTTTTTTGTTTGCATGGGCTTGTTTATAAGATTTGTTCTATGTTTATGTGTGAAGTTATGGGATCTGTTATCTGACATGATATAAGCTAATTTTCTCTGTGAAATATCCTTTTTCATGTCTGTTTTTCTTCTTGCATATTACTAATTATGGAGAAAGAAAGAGTCCTTTCTACAAATCATTATATATCACCCACATTTCGACAAAATGTTCATTAGAAGAATAAGAAAATATTCTACCAGAGAGCACTTAATTAGGGCTGCCATCCATGTCTTTGGGGGAAAAAAAAAGGGCTGAGATTGACAATGTTATGTAAGTTGCATAAAATCATGCTAAATTTTGGTTCCTATGTATGTTCTTGGAATTCTAGGTGAACAAAAAAGTTGATGAAATCATCTGCATTTTATTGGCTTCTCATCAGCCAAATAGAATCAAGTGAAATCTCATGTTATAGTTACTAATTATTTACGGTTTCACTTTTTTTCGTCAATGTCAATAACATTTGTTACGTTCGTAATTACAAACACAATATGACCGAAAATACTTTCACGACCGTAATTTAAATCTCTGCCTTATAATATCTTTCTCTTCATTGATGAACTTTAATTCACCATAATTTTGAAGTTATAATTAGAAGTTTATTTTACTATGAACAGTCCACAATAATCATCACTTCCATATGGTGTCTTCTAGCATGTTTAATTATTAAACTTAAAATTAATGTTTCATGTTGCATAATCTTGCACTTGTTTGATTGTCTGATATTGTTGATCCCATCTCCCATGCTTTTCCATTTCATTCTTTTATGTAAAGTATACATGGGAATTAAGCTTTAATTAAAACTCCTAGCTAGTCTCCCAATTTTGACTAATTAAGTGAGTTTTCATCAAAAGTTAGTTCTTTTAAGTCTTCATCCTCCCCAAAGCAAATCTGTTTACCTGCAGGCCATGCATCTAAGTTTGTGCCCTAGACAGAGTTAGAATTTGCTTACCTTTTTAAGGTTTTACTAACTAGTGTCTTAAAGACATTTTTTAAAATCAGTTAATATATTATTTATAATAATAATATTGTATTAAATGCAAAAATTGATAATTTTATTCATTATTTTTGTTGCATTGATTGAAGATATTATTATATTTAATAATCTTAAAGAGTGCCCTTAGGATACTCGTTAACAAAATTCATCTTTTTATAATAGATTTAATGATTTCGTAATTATAATTAAGTATTTTTTGAATTTAATAAAAATAATATATTAAATATAAAATAATTTAAAATAATAATTAAATAATTTTCAACTTATATTTGTAAACCTTATTAATATAGACCCTTACTAATTTCGTTGGGTGTGAGAGTTAAAGTTTTCAAGTTAAAAACAAAGAATCCAAGAAAACGCCAAAAATCCCACTGAAAACCATGCAATAAAATAATTTAAAATAATAATTAAATAATTTTCAACTTATATTTGTAAACCTTATTAATATAGACCCTTACTAATTTCGTTGGGTGTGAGAGTTAAAGTTTTCAAGTTAAAAACAAAGAATCCAAGAAAACGCCAAAAATCCCACTGAAAACCATGCAATTCCATTTTCAACCAAAATATTCTAGAATTTTAGAAAATTTAAAGGTAAGAATAATAATGTTTTAAGATTTCTTAACTATGTATATGGCATGGTCAAAAGAAGTGAAAACATATCTGTCTCTCTTTCTTTTTCTCTCTTTATTTATCTTTTCAGTGTGGTAAGTGTGGTAGCCTTCAAATGTGATCCCAGATAACGAAAGATCAGATTTAATAAAAAAAAAATTAATTAATTAAAGATGCAAAATCTTAATAATATTTTTAAAACTCAACTCGGGTCGGTTTTGATCTTAATAACAAAAGAAAAGGAATCAATGGGATATATATTTGCTTTTTTGCAGGGACCAAGAGTACTACTGCCTTACAGCCACGAATAAAGCAAATCTTAATGTTGGATAATTTTGAACACGATATAAATATATAAATACGATACGAATATATGAATATATCAAAATTATATAATATTAATTATTTACGTGTTAAAATTTATATTAATATATAATATCTTAAATATGAATATAACATAAAAATAAAATAAAACATCATACAAATACAAGAATAAAAAGATTCTAACCAAAAAAAAAGTATCTCTCTTCATGATAGTCAGTTGGGGATAGAACTTAGAAAGTGAAAAAACAGTTAGTAAGTAAAATTCTGTGATGACGAAAATGTGGGGGAACCAACATTTGATGGGCATTGGATTGGAAAGAGAAAAGAAGAACTGAGAAAAAGAAAGGGAGAGAGAAGGTTTGGTGGAGATTTGTTTTGGGATTCGCTTAATCGATGTTTATAAACACTTGTTAAAGATTATTTATCTATTATTTTAAGAATTTTTTTTATATTTAATACATTACTTTTATTTAATTAAAATAAAATACATTAATTATATTTTTCTTTCTATATATAACACTTTAATCAATACTTATAGGCACCGATTAATATTTTCTTTTGTTTTGTGGTAGCAATAATGAAAAGAAGGGTATGGAGAGCTGCAGAATCCCAAGGTTTTAAATCAATGTAGTGTAGGAGTACTGTCTGTTTATGTTTTTCTTTGCTTCTTGTTTTTTGATGACCAAACTCGGATAGGGCGTGAAATTGTTCTTTCATTGGAAGCATAAATTAAATAATGGTCACAATATGATCTTACATCATTATTTTATAGTTTTGATTTTATTTATTGTCTTGAATGATTGACGGTTAGTAAAAGTTAAATTTATGACTTTGAATCATATATATATATATATAATAAATTATTTAAAAAGAAATTTTATGATTAAAATTATTATATTTTATAATACGTTATGTAAAATAAATAAAAATATATAAAGATTATTTTTTACTGAACCTTTTGGAACCGTGCTGCATCATAGATACAAAGTATATGATCGAAATGAAATCGGTTTGATTTCAAACTAACCCTAAATATATAATCTATATCTATATTTATTTATATCTATTATAAAGTGAATGATGGAGTTGATGTTATTGAATCAAGTGACATCAACTCAGTTGGTGAAAAGATAAAAAAATCAATAAATTTATTATATTAAAAAAATATATATCAAAATTATTAATGACTTTTTAATTTTTATATGAATTTAAAAAAAAAAAATAAATACTTTTTCTAAAACTATCAACTTCTTTTAAAAAAATACCCATATTTACAAATTATAAACTACCCACTAATAAAAAATTTTAAACATAATATTTTTTTTTATTCACTATAACGGGTGTGCCGTAATGTAATATCTTAAATATGAAATAAAAGAATACACGGATTATATCCATATGGATTCAAGAGTTAAGTCATGTCCTTCAACGGGAAAGATGACAAATTAAAACCTGTTAGGCAAATTAAGATTGTAAAAAATAAAAAAAATAAAAAAAATAGTGTATTTACAGTAATGACAGATTGACCAGAATTCATGCAACATGGATGCTTGGTTTTAACGGTTTAGAGCGCTGTTGAAGCGCTCCTTATAACCTCAAAAGAAGAATTACAACCGAAGGACCCGGTAAAAAGTTTAAAAACAACTAAATTTTTTTTCCATTCAATGTTTTAAATTTCAAAAAAGTTATCATTTTTAAGTTACCATTTTCTTTCTCTTTTGAAACCCAAAGGCGGGCTGCTGAGATCATCTTTCTCCGGTTTTCCCATTGCTTTTGCTTTTGCGCAGGTGATTTCTCTTTCGCTTTTGTTTGGTTCTTGAGAAAATATAGGAAAAGGAAAAAGAAGACAAGAAACGAATATTTCAGATTCCCGTTTTATTATGTAATATTACAATTGTTGATTTTTGATCTGATTTTGATTGGCGCCATTCTGATAATTTTGGGGGAATTGTATGTATCCGTTCTCTGTATAATTGATTTAATGGCTCTTGTTTGGAATCTTTGGATAATTTATTGTTCTTTGGCTTCTAATGATGACATCTAAGGATGTTTTGTGATTTCATTTTTAATAATGTTCCATGAATTAGCTTTTCTTTTTTGTGATTCTAATTTTTTTATCAGTCAAAAAATGAAAAAAAGTGAGAATGTATGATTATATGAAGGGTTTCTGTTCTATAATTTAATCATAAGTTTTCTTGAACAAATTGTTTGTGTTGGATTATTTACTGTGGACTAGGAATTTTGTCACTATTTTTTTTTTGGGTGCATATAACTTTCCAATTTCTCGATGAATGGGGAGATAATTTGGTATTATATCTTGGCTCATAATTGATTCAAATCATGCTTGTTGAATTATGAACTGCTTCCAGCTCCCTTTATTGTTGTGAGGTTGATCTAATTTCTGATATTTTATTTCAGCTGGTGATACAAGATGGCAGATGGTGAGGATATTCAACCACTTGTTTGCGACAATGGAACTGGAATGGTCAAGGTATCGGTTTAGGATACTCTTGTCTTTCATATTTTTATGAGTGATCTGCTGCAGTGTTGTCAAAGGCGCAAGGCGCATTCTAGGCGCTAGACCCTTATATTGTCTCAAGAGTAAGGCGCAAAAAAAACGTTTGATTGAGTGAAGTAAGATGTAATATGTATATGTGTGTGTTTTTGCATCTCTCTCTCTCTATATATATATATAATAAGTTTAAGATGTATAATTATGATAATAAGCTCTAAAAAGTGGTCTAGTTTATCTACAAAACATGCATTTTTTTTTTGTTGGCCAATATGCATGATTTTATTATAGTCCCATGTCTGTTGATGAATACTAAAATATTGAGAAGTAAAGAGTTTGATGCTATCTTCTTTCTTACAGATAAATGTACATTTAATGGAAAAAGTTAAAATAAAAAAAATTAAAGAGTTTGATACTATCGCCTTACAAAAAAACCTGTCTAGAGGCACCAAGCGTGTGCCTCTCCCGAAAGGATCTGAGGTGTTTTTGTTATCTAGCGCTAAGGCGCAAGGCATAGACGCGCCTAGGCGCACGCCTTGACAACATTGATCTGGTGTTCTAAGCTTTTGTCTTTATATATATATATATATAATTTTTTTTCTAATGATGCATTTTGCTCATTTTAGGCTGGATTTGCTGGTGATGATGCGCCAAGGGCTGTGTTCCCTAGCATTGTGGGTCGTCCACGTCACACTGGTGTGATGGTTGGCATGGGTCAGAAAGATGCATATGTTGGGGATGAGGCTCAGTCCAAGCGTGGTATTCTAACTCTTAAATATCCAATTGAACATGGTATTGTTAACAACTGGGATGATATGGAAAAGATCTGGCATCATACCTTCTACAATGAACTCCGTGTGGCTCCAGAAGAACACCCAGTTCTTCTCACTGAGGCACCTCTAAACCCGAAAGCCAATCGCGAGAAAATGACCCAAATCATGTTTGAGACCTTCAATGCTCCAGCCATGTATGTTGCTATCCAGGCTGTTCTCTCCCTCTATGCTAGTGGTCGTACAACTGGTAAGCAATTGACTATGCTCGATCTGTGTTACTCGGATTCAGTTGTGAGTGTCGGATATGGGTATACTCAATTTTTTCTAAGTTTTTCCATATATTTGGAGGGTCGGACCTTCATACTTTATATCCGGATATATGTCAAACACATGTATTTCAGGGAAAATGAAGAGTCAGCAACATACCTCTCAATCTCTTCGATAAAACTTGAGTTAAACAATCTCAAAGTCAAATTTGCACTTTGGTTAAAGACATTCTTAATAACCTGTAGATTTTTGTTTGTGGATTGATTAGGGAAAAATGTGAAGTGGCCTCAAGTTGGTTCAAATTTCTCCCTACTGTCTTATTTCTATTGATTTTGGGTTCATTTTAGCCATTTTCATATTATAAAGTCTTCCTGATCCAACACCTATAACTTATTATAGTTAGAAACTAGGATCAGTATCTTTGTAATTTATGTTTGCTCATTTTTCATCTACTAACCGTTCTCTACAATACTTGATGTAGGTATTGTTTTGGACTCTGGAGATGGTGTGAGCCATACTGTCCCCATTTATGAAGGATATGCCCTCCCTCATGCCATCCTCCGACTTGACCTAGCCGGTCGCGACCTTACTGATGCCCTTATGAAAATATTGACCGAGCGTGGTTATTCATTCACCACTACAGCTGAGCGTGAAATTGTGAGGGATGTGAAAGAGAAGCTGGCATATATTGCACTTGACTATGAGCAAGAGCTAGAAACTGCCAAAACTAGTTCTTCCATTGAGAAGAGCTATGAGTTGCCTGATGGCCAGGTGATCACCATTGGTGCTGAGCGTTTCCGATGCCCGGAAGTCCTTTTCCAGCCTTCCATGATTGGAATGGAAGCTTCTGGCATTCATGAAACCACATACAATTCTATCATGAAGTGCGATGTTGATATCAGGAAGGATTTGTATGGGAACATTGTTCTCAGTGGTGGAACAACTATGTTCCCAGGAATTGCTGATAGAATGAGCAAGGAAATCACTGCCTTGGCACCAAGCAGCATGAAAATTAAGGTGGTGGCTCCACCTGAAAGGAAATACAGTGTCTGGATTGGAGGCTCCATCTTAGCATCTCTCAGTACTTTCCAGCAGGTATTATCTACTTGTGATGCCTGACTGCATGTTGTTGCTGTTAAAGAAAATTGACAATTATTCAACATAACAGACTAAATGCTTTTAAAGTTCTTTATATTTTTATTGTTGAGGAGGGAATTTAGGACATATCTTTTGTTACTTTTTATATTGCTCTTACTCTTCATTTTTTTTGAAATACCCATGTTTAACATCCATGTCCGACGCATATCCGGACATGAGTATGGGGATATGACCCTCCAAGGACCCTCTAAATACATGGAAAACTTAGAAAAAATTAAACATACCCGTGTCAGACAGATATCCGTATCCGACACTCACACCCGAGTCCGAGTAACATAGGTTACTTTTAGTATTTTCTCCCCTTCAGTCATAGACTCTGAGGAAATTAGCTTCTTCTGCTTCAAGAAAGGCAATTTGCCAGAAATAGTTTGCTTAATCCGACCCTTGAACAGGTCTAGGTCCGTTAATACACGTACTAAAGGCATTTACTCATTGTGATTGGAATGCAGATGTGGATTGCTAAGGCAGAGTATGATGAATCTGGCCCATCTATTGTGCACAGGAAGTGCTTCTAATTCTTCAGACTGCAAGAGGCGCAAAAGTAATGTCTTTTTTTTTTTTTTTTTTTTTTTTGTGGCAAAACTCAATTCCAGCTCGCAAGTTTTTGATCTATGCTGTTTCTCTTAATTCTTTTTTCTCTATTTCTCTTATTTTCTTAATGTTCATATTGTCGAAACAATGAACCAAGAACGGTGGAGATGATGATGATAGAATTTAAATTCACTCGTTTTTATTTACCCTTAGCAGTTCTTGAACGATTTTCTATTCAAGAACTGGTAAGGGTAAATAAAAATGAATGAATTTAAGAGTTATTCTTGTCAAATTCTCTAGCTTTTCCATTCTCTCCTGTATCCTGATACCTAAAATGTTACCCAGAGTAACAGAGTTATTCTTGGCCCCTTATAATTTGAAATGATCATTTTTACCTTAAACATGTTAATTTCAAATGAATTTACACTGGTTAAGTTGTTATTTTGAAAAATATCTTTAGTACTGTAAAGGCATGGGTAAAGCTGAAGCATTGGGGTTGAAGACTACGAGAAAATAAAGAAAGGTGGAGCTGTTCTGAACTTATGATCATGCCTTTGATGTAGTAGTAGCACAAACCTATGTTATTCTAATTCTTCATTTTTATTGAAGTATTTGTGTTCGATGTTCGTATCCGACGCATATTCTTACATGAGTATAGGAATATGATCCTCCAAATTCATGAAAATTTTGAAAAAAAAATTGAATATACCCGTGTCTGACATTCACACTTGAATATGACTAACATAAAGCGCAAACCAATTTCGATATTGTCTCAGTTAGATTGTCCAGAAACTGTTCATACATCAGGGGGAATATTGTTTGCAGAATTTCGATATTGTCTCAGTTAGATTCTCCAAAAAAAAAAAACTGTTCATACACCAGCTTCACCTCAAAAACATCAACATCAATTAAACTCAATTGCTTTGACATTTTGGTTCCGATTTACTCGAAGTTGTATTCAACCTTCTTACTCAATTTAGAGAAAGTATTTATCACAAAATTATTACTAGTAAAATACCAACATCTTGGATTTCCTTTTAATTCATACGCTCACAATTTTAAAAAAAACCATGGCATTAACTTGAAAAGATGTTCAAAGTAGACACATCAACGCAATCCCTGGCCTTAACTCTTAGGGTAACTCTTAGGGCTAGTTTAGTATTTCTGTTGAAAAAAATTTGGGTTAAAAAAAATTTTGGTTAAAAAAAAGTGTGTTTAAAAAGTGTGATGAAAAACTGAAATTTAAAAACTTTTAAGTGTTTAGCATTGCTGTGAAAAAAGTGTTGTAGGAAATTGAAATGTCAAAAAAAAAAATATTTAAAATAATAAAAGTGTAGAGATGTGAGGATAAAAAAGTCATTTTATCGAAAAGCCAACTTTTAAAGCCCAAAAGTTATATTTTTTACCTTTTTGGTTTGGCTTTTCAAACTATGATTTAAACAGCAGAAGTCAATTTTTTTTTATCTATTTAACATTACATCTGCGATGAAAAACAGCTTTTGAAATCAAAAACTGTGCCAGAAGCAATACTAAACGAGACCTTACTCTTCCTCACATATTTAAGCCCAAATTGAGTTGTAACTGTAAATTGGGAATTATACCGGGCTCATCAAGAAGAAGACCCAAAGGGAAGACCTTCTTTGCCTCCTAGTTTGTTGGGCCTACATGAAGAAAATGGTCAACTATGATTCGGCTCCTCCATTTCTTTGTAAAATACCAATGGATCTTTTGATCATTGTTGTAGCATATGGTCTTTGTACATCTAATAATTTTGAATACGATTCAAAAACATGATATAAATATAACACGTTTAATAAATATGAAAATAATACAAAAAACACTACACGTTTAAACATAATTAATATGATACGTTTAATACATGTATCGTGTTCGTGTTAAAATTTTAATAATTTATAATATTTTTATGTTTACATGACAAATAAAAAAAACATGATATGCATACATAAATTGCTAGATTTAGGTCTTTGTACAAACTTAGTTAAGTTTAAACACAATTAATATGATACGTTTAATACATATATTATATTCGTATTAAAATTTTAATAATTTATAATATTTTTATGTTTACATGACTAATAAAAAAAACACAATATGCATACATAAATTGCTAGATTTAGGTCTTTGTACAAATTTAGTTACCATAAAAAAACGCGGCCCATAAGGCAACAAAAGTGTCAAATTACGGCCCATTACGGTCTTGAACGACTCCGCAGATTTCTAGGGTTTCTCTCTTACATAAACAACGTAAAGTTAAGCCCTTTCGATAAACCCTACTCATCTCCTTTCAAAAAACAAAAAGAAACAACCTGAAAAGAAATCCGATTGGAAAAGGCTGGATCCAGTATGGACAAGAACATGTTAGCAGGGCTCGAGGGTCTCCCTGAAGAAGATAAGATTCGAATGTCCACCATGATCGACCACCTCCAGCTTCGTGACAGGTGATTCACTCTCTTTTTTTAAAAAAAAAAATTCCCCATTTTTTGCCTCCTTCAAATTCGCTTATTGCCTTTCTTTCCGAATCCTGATCAAAAAATTGATGCAAAAGAGATTTCTGAATTTGTTAAGAAATTTAGTTTTAGGAAATGGGATCAGCTTATTTGTGGCTTATGATTTTTTGGTTTTTTTTTTTAATTAATTATTATATTTGTTTTGTTTATGGGTTAGCTTCTCGGATTGTAGACAATGCAGGGTGTCCCAATTTCATATATGGGTTTTGCTGCTCTGTGTATGATGAGAAGCTAAAGAGATGTTCTCCTTAAAACCAGTGCAGCACTTTTATGTTGCCTCTGGACGTTTTGGGAACTACATTTCTATAATGTAAAGCCCTTTTTAATGATGCTTTAGCTATTATTTTGCCTGCTTTTTGTTGTATTTGCTTTCATAGGATGGAGTGAGTAAGATAGTTGGGACACTTCTTCACTTGGATTACAGCTACGGTCCTTAATTCGTTATTCCTATTTGTAGTCATAACTGGCCCTTCATCTTTCTTTTGTGTTAATTTGCCTTGTTATTTACTGGTTGCAGATCTTTAGATTCTCAAATCAGTATTAGCTTTTTCCTTGCATAAAGATGAAGTGTTCCAATTTTATTTCAGTTGCTTTTTCTGAAACTGCTTATAATGCTACTATGGATTCGTTTGTTTCTGTAGTTTATGGCAATGCATACCTAATATGTTGCTCCGACTTTTCATTTTTCTTGAAGTACTCGTGTCCTACATTCGTGTCCGACATATTCAGACATGGGTATGGGGATATGACTTTCCAAGGATCATCCAAATACATGGAAAAACTTAGAAAAAATTGAACATGCCCGTATCCGACACTCATACCCGAGTCCGAGTAACATAGCATACCTGGGGTTGGGGAACAAGTGATAGTTATGACATTGTTTTATCTATAGACTTATTGGCATTGTTAACACACAGGCAAATACCTTTTCTACAGCATTAGAGAAGAAATATAAAGGGGGGTTGTGGGGTGGGTTTTGGTTCGAAGGATACGATCTCCATATTCCATGTACCAATATTCACCATGATTTATGGAAGGCTTTGTAAATTTCTTTTTTTTTGTGTGGATAATTTGTAAGTTTTATTATCCAAGAAGCAGCATAGCTGCTACAAACTGTTTACAACATAGCAGCATAGCTGCTACAAAAGAACCATTTACAACATAGCAGGAAACAAACCATAACAATCAATTCTATCTAACAAACATATCAGAATTCAAGTTCCAGCCATTGCATAGCTCGACATTGATTGAATCAGCTGCAATACAACGTAGCCCCTTTAATCTTATAGAGGCCGAATCCTTGATTCTTTCCAGCACCTTTGATGAGGGTTCTTCAATCTTCTTGAAGATTTTGTTGTTTCTTTCTCTCCACACTTCATATACAAATGCATTCCATGCCATTCTTAGAATTATAGTGATCAATGCTTTCCCTTTCAGCTTCCTAGTAGCCCATTTCACTTCCTTTTCTCATCCTTTCACTCTCCTCCTGACCTTGGAGCTCAGAAGCACTTGCTGCCATATAGAAGCAGAGTAAGGGCATCCCAGATAGAGATGATCACGAGTTTCTTTCTCCTCTTTGCATAGAACACACAGTTCATCCACTGCAAGCCCCCATGATGTAATTTTCTCCTTTGTTGGCAGCCTGTTCAGTGCTGCCATCCAGGATATAATCGCATGTCTGGGAATGAGGTGTGGAGACCATACCAACCTATGCCATGCCACCTTTTCTGCTCTTGGTCTGAGTGCATTCCATACAGCTCTTACATCATATTTGTTTCCTGGAAATGGCCATCTGTTTCCTCCCTGCTGTGCTGGAAGTTGCTGAATCTTATGCCTTAATTTCATTAACTTCTTCCATGCCCAGCTGCTACTCTCAGGGACAGGGATTTGCCAGACATCCCTTCCCTTCAGCACATAAGCCTGGACCCAAGCAATCCACAATGATCCTGTTGATATTAGGATGGCTCATAGATTTTTCATCATGCATGCCTGATTCCATGATATGGAATCTTTGAGTCCCAATCCCCCTTCAGCTTTTGGCATACAGATTTGCCTCCAGCTCACCCTAGCTCCCTTTGCTGATCCCCCCTTCCCTTTCCAGAAGAAACAAGCACATATCTGGGAGATCTTCTTCAGAACTTGCTTTGGCAAGATAAATTGCCTACACCAGTAGTTTTGTAGGCTAAAAAGCACCGATTGGATGAGTTGTAGCCTTCCTGCATAAGAGAGCCATTTCACTGCCCATCCATTGATTCTTGCTAGGATTTTGCCCAGCAATGGCTCACAGTCCTTCTCTGTCAACCTCCTCGTCACCAACGGTACACCAAGGTACCTGACTGGAAGAGAGCCTAATTTGAATCCCGAGATTTTCTGGATAGAATCCAATTCAACTCTATGGATTCCTGAAGAAAAGATCTCTGTTTTCCCACTGTTAATCTGAAGCCCAGAAAATGAGTAGAAAAGCTGCAGGGTGTGTTGAATTCCAATCACTGAGTCCAAACTTCCTTTGGAGAATATTAGGAGATCATCAGCAAAGCATAGGTGGGTGAGGTTTATCCTTTTACACTTGGGATGAAAGGCAAAGATCCCATGCTTGACTGCTGCATCCAGCAGTTTTGATAGCACATTCATGGCCAACACAAAAAGGTAAGGTGATAGAGGGTCCCCTTGCCTGACTCCTTTGGCTCCTTTGAAGTACCCTGCCAGAACCCCATTGATGGAGATGGAGAATCTGGGAGTGGTGAGGCAGTTCCTGATCCAACATATAAACTTCTTAGGAAAATTTAAAGCTGCTAAGACAGCCAGGACAAAATTCCAGCTAAGGGAATCAAAGGCCTTCTGTAGATCAATCTTGAGTGCACATCTAGGTGACAAAGAGGCCCTGCCATAACCTCTCACTAGCTCCTGGGCTAGCAACACATTGTCATTTATACACCTGCCCGGTATAAATGCACATTGGCTTTGGCTAACAATCGAAGGGAGCAACTGCTTAAGCCTATTGGCAAGAATTTTAGTGATGCACTTGTAGATCACTGAACAGCAAGCAATTGGTCTGAACTCTTTGATATTGCTTGGATTCTTACATTTAGGCACTAATGTTATAATGGTTGCATTGAATGCTGGCAGCAAGTTCCCAGTATCGAAAAATGATTGTATTGCTTCCAAGACATCATTCCCCACAATGGTCCATGTTTCTTGGAAGAATTTTGCTGTGTATCCATCTGGGCCAGGTGCCTTTTCACCGTTCTGTGAAAACATTGTGGCTTTGATCTCTTCTCTGGTGATTGGCCTTGTTAAGGATAATTTCTCCTCCTCAGTAACTGAAGCTTGGAGAAGCTCAGTTAAAATATTAGGAGGGCATCCTGTGACCCTAGTGTCAGCTGTGCCAATAAGGTTCTGAAAGAATCCAACAGCTTCATTGGAGATTTGCTGGAAAGTTTCCAATTTGTTCCCCTTGGCATCTGTGAGGGATCTTATGGAATTACAACTTTGCTTTGCAGCCATCATCCCCTTAGCCAACCAAAAGAAACCTTTTATCTGGTTAATTGGTGCTTTTGATTCTTCTACCTGTTACCTTTACTGTTAGGGAGGTGTCTCTATTGATCTAATTATTATTTCCTTTAATTTGATATCCAGTCTGAGAATGTATAATTCACTTGTGGAGAGATGTTTCAATGACTGTGTTGACAACTTTACTCGCAAGACTCTGCAGAAGCAAGAGGAGACCTGTGTCATGCGATGTGCTGAGAAGTTCTTGAAGCACTCGATGCGTGTAGGCCTGAGGTTTGCAGAGCTCAACTCGCAGGCTGCAACACAAGATTAAAGCTAATAAAACAACCATGAGCAGGGTTCAAAAATGTTTTTGCTTATTATGTAGAATTTTCCTTTTGGATAAATAGGGTTCTTCTCATATGAAAGGCAAGATATTGCTGGGATTGACAATTGTTGTTTATGAAAGAATTTGCTATTGTTGATTTCCTCCTAACAAAGAGATATTTGTTATGGAAGATGGTTCATTCACCTATTTCCCTGTATAACATTTTGACAATCCATATATTTGTGTTAGGTTTGTAATATTTTTTCATGTTTAAAGTATTTTAAATTTATACAAATTTTAACCATTTAATAATTTATGTTATATAGATTTTAACATTGTATTCATGTCGTATTTGTGTTATTTTTTTATATTTTATATCATATTTTAATTATTTTTTTATCATTATAATCGTATCCAAAATTACCTAGTCTAGCAAAAGACAAGGATAGCCATTAGCTTAGGGGTGACAATTTAAAATGCGGATTCGGATATCCGCAAATATCCGATCCGTTTTTTGCGAATTTGGATAAAAGTCGAATTCAGATTATTATAATTACTATCCGCAAAGATTCGGAAAGGATGTGGATATGAAATCTCAGATATCCATCATCTGAATCTGCATTACTTTTACGGATTCGAGTAGCTAATTCGAATATCCGAATTCGCTTATTTGTAAAATACATAAATTTTATTTGATTTTATTTTTTTATTAAAAAAAAATTGATTTATTGAATTCGAATTTATAACGAATTCGGATATCTGATGGATAATGTTATTTAATTCGGATTCGGATAATAATATGCTAATTAAATACGGATAATTTACGAATTCAAATAGTACAAAAAATATAAATATTCGACCCGTTATCATCCATACATTAGCCACATCTAGTAGCAACTTGTTTAAAGAACAAGCAATTGCACATAACAATCTTATATTAGATATCTGATGGCCTACGTAAGAGATTGAACATGTCAGCTTTATTTATTCAAAAGGCAACTAAGCAAAAGACATAAAGTAACTCTGCAAATTCTTTGACTACATCCTTTTTATTTTGGTGTCAAAGGAGAATTATAACATATGTTTGCAATCTCACACACAATAACAAATAACTTAAACAATCTTCTCTTCCAAGACATTAACAACTTCAGGCACAAACATCATATATCCACTCTTCTGTATCCCTGCAAAGTTGACAACTGCAAAATATGAGAAACCGGGGAATCCCTTACAAAATGGCACATATGTCACTTAAAAAAAAAAAACAAAATGTAACTCCTTGCAGAATAAATCAAGTATAAAAACAATGATGTTGTTCATGGTGTTATTTGGTGTTGGGTGGTCCTTAGGTAGAGGGAAGGAGAAAGGCAGAGCAACAATGATGCTTTTTTTTGGTAGTGGAAGGTGTCTAGAGAGACTCAGCTGGTCTCAAGGGGCCTATTTATAGTTTTTACTGACGGGTCGCCGCACGCCACGTGCTGGGGTTTGGCTAAGAACAGGTGGGTCGAGGTCTCACGTAGGCTCCGATGTGATGGATGGCGATGTGATAGGTAGAACGGCCGTTGGGTTAGCCACGTGGTTCTTTGAAATGATAGGTGTTAGGGGTCGTCCAACAGTGGCGACCACCCAGTGATTCAAACCTGACGAGCTCACCTTCTTGGGTCCGGTAATAGAGGATTTGCCGGGCTTGATTGTTAGCCCGAGCCCAGCAGGCCTGGATGTGATTAAAAATTCTTCAAGCATTCACCTCATCAGGCAAGAAGAACACTTAATAGGATTTAACAGGCAAAACAACAAACAACATGTTTAACTATAAATTTTCCCGCAAGAATTTCATAGCCAAGGCTTCCAAGTCGAGATAGCAGACATATAAGGAGAACTAGTGGCAATATATAGAGAGAAGAAGCTCTGCAAGGATCGAGAGATGTGGGAGGAGAGGTGGCAGAGAATGTCATTGAAGTACTTTTTAATGCCAAGACAAATATAAATTATGAGGTTGTTGGAAGAAGGGAAGAAAAACCAAAGTAAACCCATCCCTTTCAGCCGCTTCATCTTCTTCTAAGGCACTTTTTACTCATGCATGCTGGACTGAGAGATCTTCAAAAGAAAAATTCCACATTCATTTTTTATATGATGTTTTCATCATCTCTTTTATTTCAGTACTAATTTGTTAACATACATTTTTTAATTCCAAAGAAAAGAACCATACCAATATAGTGTGTAACTGTGAAATCATTCCTGCAAAAACCCCACCACTGAACAAATAATCTTCTATGAACCTATAGCACTGAAAATACCATAATCTAGTTCTTCATAAACTGGAGCCAATTTCAATATGATTTTCAGTGCAAAATTAGGTAAAAGTAAGTTGGCAATGTACCTTAAACAGATCAAATATAGAATCTTATACATACTGAAAGAGTAATGGCAGACAAAAAACATCTGAAATGCTCAAAAAAGTAGAATCAAAATATGATCACAGTATACCTTAAACAAAGGGATTGATGAACAAGCATTACCTTTTCTAAGAAGCCTCTACTCATCATGTTCATGATGGCGTTTCCTGATCCTCTTCTCAGACCGCTTTGCACCCCTTCCAACCCGAGATTCATCAGAATCAGAAGGGGATTCATCCCTCAGACTTTTCCTCCTATGCCGCTTACCGGAATCATCCGGCACGTCCGATGATTCAGAATCATCAGGAGTCCTATGACTTCTTCTTCTCCTCTTCTCCTTCCTACTCTTTCTTTTCCTACGACGACGATTCTCATCATCCTCATCCGATGATTCATCCCTCTTCCTCCTCTTCTCTTTCCTCCTCTTGCTCATTCTTTCATTCTCATCATCCGAATCACTACTTCCGCTCTTCCTACCACTCCTTTTCTTCGACCTCCCTCTCTTCTTTTTCTCTCCATAATCCGAATTCGACTCATCATCTTCATCATTCTTCGCCTTCTTCTTATTCGAATTCTTCCCTTTACTACTAACCTTCTTCCCAAATCTTTCAGCAATAATCCTCTCAATCTCCGAATTCGCATCAGAATCCGAACTCTCACTCTCCTCTTCCTCTTCCTCACTCTCCACCTCCTTCTTTCCATTCAATTTACCTCCTTTCAGCTTATCCAATCCATTCAAAACCGCTGCCTGAATCGATTCAGAGTCTTTCTCCTTACTCTCCTTCAAACTCACGAAATTCTTACACTGAAAAGTAAGGTGCCCAACACGCCCACACTTTTTACAAGATCCACGAGCCTCATCAGCATTCGAGCCAGTAATCCGGGCAAGCGCTAAAAGCCCTTGAAAGCTAGCGTATGCGTTTTCACCTTCGGGTTCAGCAGTGGCAATCATCTGATTCGACGAATTCTTCGAATCATCTTTATTGGGGGCATAAGGGTCGTAGCCAATTGCACTTTGCCAAATCCCGTGGGTTTGAAGGGCAGCGCTACTGTGCACCCGGTTATTGGCGGGCATTCGAACCCTCCCTGCCGTGGCCGGCATCTTATAGCAATTGAAGAACCCAAATTTGACGGATTACGGTTTTTCTTTTTTTAGGGGTGATTGAAATTCGATTTGCTTCAAAAAAATCTGAGAAAAACAGCAGAAAACGAGAAACGTTAGGGTTTTATATTAAAATTAAAAACTGAACATGAATCTAGGGTTTCTTAGCAAAGTAAAAAGGAGGGGATTGGGGAGTCACCTGATTTTGGAATTGAATTGGAAACGTTAATCGAAGAGCCAAAAAACAAAATGAAAGTAATAGAACCTGTAGATTGAACTTTTGAATTATAATTACCAATTTCATTAGGGAGGTTAGTTCTCTTTGATCTCATTCATTTTAAATTTTTTTTTTTTGCTGATTAATATACTATCATGATTTCACAGGCACCAAAAGTGATCTTCTGGGTTACTTTCAAAAGCAAAAGCTTATGGGGGGAGAGATTTTTCACCTTTCCAATCTCATGTAACCTATGGCTATACCCCTTTAGCTTATATAGCAGTTAACTAAGATCTTTGAAGTTTCTGCAAAGCCATTTAAATTTCCTTGTATTAATTTTTTTTGGGTACCATATGCCTAGTTTCATAGATCCTACTTACTTATTTTACTGCTAAAAACTTGTAAATCTCTTAACTACATATACTGTGGTCAATTGTTATTAAATATTGGAATATTGCCTTGCAAGCTTCCAGACTTATTCATAGAAGTGTTCATTGATCGGATCTAGATTTGAATAAAAAATTTGGTTGTTCATTTGAAAATCCGTTTTATTATTTAAAATATTAATATTAATATATTTTTATAATTAAATTTAAATAAAAATATTTTTATTATTTAAATAAATTATTGTTTATCGCACTCTATCTGTGGTTTTCTTGAAATTTCTCAATTACTAATTTTCTATAAATTCATATCTTTTCTTTTTTTTTCATTCAAATTACCTGAATTAAGAGTCTGGCCAAGTTTATTGTCATCTAAGATGAAAGGAAAAAATTAATATATATCCATTTTGTGCACATAAAAAATAGAAAAAAAAAAAAAAACCATGAAAATAAGGAAACAGAATCAACAATGTTTAAGTTGTAAAATTATTATTATACAACATATTATTAATTAATATATTATTTCTAATAATAATATTATATTAAATATAGTAATTGATAATTTTATTTATTATTTTTAATATATTAAACGAAGGTATTATTATATATAAAATATAGTAGTGCGCTTAAACATTCGTTAAAAAAAATCCATATTAATAATACAACTATGTAAATATTAAAAAAATTGGAAAGAAGAAAATTGGAATTTAAATGAAAATGGCATTATTGTAATTACAGAAAAACTGTGCTCCGCTCACATCTTCCCACTATAAAAGCCTGGGCTACATGCCGACAGCCCAGTCTTTTATTACAGTGAGCTTTGGGTTTCTTTGTTTCTCTCCTAATTTCGTTTTCAATCGCCATAAACAACCAAACACAAAAATTTTCATGGCTCGCAAATTCTTCGTCGGCGGCAACTGGAAATGCGTATGTTTCTTCCTCTTTCAGTTTTGTCTCTCTATTTTTTCCCCCCTAAAAGTAAATCTGTTTTTCAGTCAAAATCAATTGATCTATGTTTCTGATCTCATGCTTTCCTCAACATGCTCCGATCTATGTTTTTCTATTAATATTCGATATCGATAACGTTGTTAGATCTCATTTTATTTTGTACAAAATTTTGACTGATCGGTAATTTAAATAGCTCTTTAAGTTTTGAGATCAACTGAGGAATAAATAATTTTAGTAACTCTGTTTTGATTACTACATATTTATAAATAAAATATAGTTACTAAGGAAATTAATGATTTGAGGTTTAATTTTGTTGCAGAATGGAAAAACTGAGGAAGTTAAGAAGATTGTTACCACATTGAATGAAGCTGAAGTTCCTTCTGAGGATGTTGTGGGTTAGTTTTTTTTTTGTCCGAAATTTCATTCATTTGATAGCTGCTCAAATTTTTACTTTGAAGATTTACCAAGTTCAAAAATTTATGTTGTGGCAGAGGTTGTTGTGAGCCCTCCATTTGTGTTTCTTACCCTTGTGAAAAGCCTGTTGCGGTCTGATTTCCATGTTGCTGCTCAGAACTGTTGGGTTCGCAAAGGTGGTGCTTTTACTGGGGAAGTTAGGTATGATTTTATCTGTTATCTATGTTACTCCGACTTTTCATTTTCCCTGAAGTATCCGTGTCCGACAACTATCTCCAACACATATTCGGACAAGGATATGGGGTATGATCCTTCAAATATATGAAAAAACTTAGAAAAAGTTAAAGATACTCATATCCGACATTCACCTCCAAGTCCGAGTAAGATAGTCTGTTATCATCTGTTTTCTTTTCACAGCTCTCAATGTAGATCTTTTTTATGTTAGGCTGTCTGTAGCATTGTTGTTAAGTAGGCGTTTTTAGATTCTGACATCGTCTGCATATTGGCGATTAACTTCCTGTTACTCTTTGAACAGTGCCGAGATGCTTGTTAATCTGGGCATTCCATGGGTTATTATTGGTCACTCTGAGAGAAGGGCTCTCTTGAATGAGTCCAATGAGGTAAGCAATACAATTAGGTCCCTGTTATTTCATAATCTACTTATGTTATGTTTGGAAACATGAATTTGAAAATTTTGATTTGGATTTCATTTGCTATATAAATTGTGAGAATGAAATGCATATATTATGTATAAATTAGTTAAGATTCAATATGATTATATATTTGAAATGTATAAAAACATTAATTTCAAATTCACAAATAGCTATAGGTATTTCAAATTCATTACTAAATAGGCATCCAACAAATTATGAATTTGAAAAATAATCATCAATGTTACATTTATATGGTGTTTTATTACACAATTTACACAATTTTTGAAATCCAAATTCCCAAACGCAACTTTAATGAATTTTAGGGCTAGTTTTTTGTTGTTTCCTGAATGACTCAAATAGTTATTATGATTATTATTATTAATTCATATCCAATTTGTTTATTCCGAATGCTTGTCTCTGCAGTTTGTTGGAGACAAAGTAGCGTATGCACTTTCTCAAGGCTTAAAAGTGATTGCTTGCATTGGAGAGACTCTTGAACAGCGAGAATCAGGCTCTACCATGGCTGTCGTTGCTGCACAAACCAAAGCAATTGCTGGTACTGTCTTTTAAAATATAAAAAAGCAAAGCAATTATTTGTTTTTCAGATGTATGTTAGCATAAGTCTGATACTCTAGTTAAAGTTTATGATTGTTTACTTGTGGGCTCTATATCCCTTTATTTAACCACCTTGGGTTAGAATTTGGATATATCTTTTTTAACTGTTAATTCTCTTTTGCAGATAAAGTAACAAATTGGGATAATGTTGTTTTGGCTTATGAACCTGTTTGGGCCATTGGTACTGGGAAGGTTGCAACCCCTGCTCAGGCTCAGGAAGTAAGTTGGGTTTTTTGCATATATCATTTGAGAGGAGCCTTCATTTTTACATTGTGCGTCTTTTAATTGTTTTATTCTTCCATAAATGATGAGTGCTATTATATAACTATTTTACCAAAGGGGGCCATATGTCCTTGTGAATTTCAAACTATGTTACTCGGACTCGGGATTGAGTGTCGGATACGGGTATGTGTCCGACATGTGTGTGTTCATTTTTTTTTTTAAGTTTTTTCATATATTTGGAGGATCATACCCCCATACCCTTGTCCGAATGTGTGTCGGACGTGGGTGTCGGACACGGGTACTTCAAGGTAAATGAAGAGTCGGAGTAACATAGATTTCAAAATCATGTATCTAAGCTTGTGTCATTGTGTCTAATCCGTTGCTTTTTAACTAGCGCGTAAGGAAATCATATCCTCTATTGTTTTACTTACAAATGTGTGATTCTATATTAATTCCAGGTGCATTGTGAATTGAGGAAATGGCTTCATGGCAATGTTAGTGCTGAAGTTGCTGCATCGACTAGAATTATATATGGAGGTAATTTTCTTTATTGCCTATTGATCTTCTCCAAGTGCTTTTAAGAAAATTTAGCATAATCTTGTAAACAAGTAAATGTGGTATAATTGTGGTTGTTGCTTCTCGTTTCGTTCTTCTATTTCAAAATGCCATTCTAAAAAATTAATCTAAAACTTTGCTCGACCTCTCCATAATCTTTTAGTGTCTATTCTTGGTTTAAAGTTTTTTCTAAATGAAGCCCCTAAACCTGATTGAATCTGATTTTGCATCCATTGTAAATTAAAAATGTAGGCTCTGTTAATGGAGCAAACTGCAAGGAATTGGCTGCAAAACCAGATGTGGATGGCTTTTTGGTTGGTGGAGCTTCTCTAAAGGTTAGTAGTGATTTTCTTTCTTTCATTGTGCCATTGTTGATTCATTTATTTGATGTCTTGTCTTCATCGTGTCGACTGCGATGCTTAACTTCCGGGTTTTTTTTTTTTTTTTTTTAACGTTTCCTTAATCAGCCCGAGTTCATCGATATCATCAAGGCTGCAACTGTGAAAAAGAATTGAAGTTCAGAAACATCCTTCTGGGAAACTTAATTTTGTAGTTTTGGTCTTCTTTTAGAACCTGATATCAGAATTTTCTGAGTGTAATAAGCCATATTTAACTTTTGATTTGTGGGTTTGAGGCATAGATCCTCGTTTTGTACTTTCAATGGATTTATCTGTACATTTTGGTTCCACCCTGGTTGTCATGGGGTGTAGTGAGTGGTTCATGTTTTTACCATAAAACGAGTTTAGAAATGAGAATAAACCTGTAATGCGAGTCATTCGTGGAGTTCTAAGCCCCCTGCCCAAATCGGGAATAGGCTTAAATTCTTTTAAGTTTGTGATGGAAAAAAAAAGGTTAATATTTCACCAATATTTAACTTATTCGTCTATACTCCTAACATCCAAGATTGACTCCCTTTAAAGACAAAAAAAGGCTGCCAATGATTCAAATGATTGAATGCCTTAAGAGGTCTTAGGTTGTGTCCGGATTTTTTTGAATTTGATATTTGAATTATTCAGATACGAATTGTCGCGTTTGAGTTAAAATATAGTACATGTTATATTCATTCCATCCTGTGAAAAGCAAGTGAGACTTTACTGTAAATTGTAATAATGATGGATAAAGGCCTAAAAGGGATTCGCAAAGTTCAAAAAAAAAGGACAAAGAGTAACAATTAGAATTGGAATATAATAAAAGTATAATAGGAAAGAAGATTTGGGGGCTGCTGGCTGCACTGCAGCATGCATAAGCACTTCAGCTCTGATTCCAGGATCACAAGAAGATATATATATATATATATATATATATATATGATCTAATTTCTCTCATTCTTTTACATTTTTTTTAACGAGGGGATTCATATACAAGACCCAAAACTCTTAGCAGGGAACCAAAACATTCTATAGGCAAACATTTTTTATTCATTCAGGTCAATAGGAAAGAAAAGAAGCCTTTCTTGTATATGATTGATCATTGTCGAGCTAGTACTTTAGACGATTGATCAGTCGGAAACAGTTGCTGAGATTGAATCAGTAATTAAAGAACATCAATCGTTAAAACCACTTAACATGAAAAGCTTTTTTTTCAGAAGTTGTAACCAAAAAGAAAGATCATAGAGATTATATATATATATATATATATATATATATATATATATATATACTTGATGAGGCACATAGCAGAAGATTTTGCATACTAAAACAGTTAACAAAGAACCAATATCCCCTCTTCTTCTTTTTCTTTTCCCTAAAATGTAACTAGGAATCTGTTACAGAAAGATTCCAGTCAGCTAAAATTGCACTATTTCGCTAGAGAAACCACTTTGTAGTACTGGCTATATATAGAGTCGGTTGAAAAGTAACCAACAACGTATGTTTCTGTAATACTTGTTGTGACGACTTTGTGGGTTGATGTCGTGCCAGTGATTTAAATAGCGATCGTAAAGCGATGTTATGGTCGCTATTTAACGATTTTGACCCTCCACCGCCGATATTCACGATAATTGATCGCGATAGTATTCGTTACGACGTGACCGAAAACGCGTTCGCAACTGCAATTTAAATCTTTGGGTCACAATGTCATTTTACTTAGGGGTCACGTACTTCAAAGAAAGATGTGTTTTTGACGACAATGTCGTACATATGTAAGGACCTGAAGTTGGCGAAATTTCTTGGGAGGGAAATGAGGTGAGCAGAGTTTTCTGATTTGTGGAATTGAAGAAGCTCAGACTCAGGTTGGCTGATCAAGTTGTTGTAGTAGCGAGTCCAACCAAGCTCACCAAGACGCTGCTCGAGTTCGGAGTAGGATCGAATCACTTGGTTAGTTGGGAGGTAGACCAGGACCCGAGGTCGAGCCCCTGGTGCAGTGGACGTTCCAGGATAATTGATTGGATCTTTTTGCTCGAAGGATTCTCTGGTAGGATTGGATATCAAGCGAGCCACACCTTTCTTGTCAAATATCCACACACCAGACATTCTAAGCCCTGCAAACTCGGAGAGACAACTTCGAGAGAGAGAATGGCTAGCCCTAGCTAATGGTTACTAAGTAGTGAAATGAAAGGTGGTGCCATATTTTATAGGACAAGCGACAACAAGTGTTATAGAATTGGTTCTTTTCTGTAGTACTATTTTTTTTTTTATTGAAAAAATTCAAAAATTAATTTAGTTTTACATATTTTTATAATTTTTTGTTTAATTCGATTGTATTTCATGTTCTATTTATGTAGGTCACGCACATCGAGTTTCGAGTAAATTAAAAAGATAATATTCTCGTTCGATATGATAGAGATATCGGATCGATTCGAAACTTTACATGCACGACGAGTACGATTATATTGTTAAATCCAACGGTCGATTTGTTAAAATATAAATCGTATAAAAAATTACAAAAATATAAATTTTTATTAGATGAATATATATCAACAATTCAACAATATTAACTGTATAAAAAGCAATTTAAAAAGGGTACTCAATAGTCCAAAGATAATAATAAAAAAATATATATAAAAAAAAAAAACTTCATTATTTTTGGGGTCATATTCTTAAAATTTTGCATGTATTGAGTACAAATTGCAAGTTTACGTGTGCAAAAGCTGTCCTCGTGATTCTTTCCTTAAATGAATTGGTATAGAGGGCGGTGGACCAATATTCTTTATACTAGACTAAGCAAAGTGTGCGTTGATTCCACCTCAACCCACCACCCAAAATAATATGATTATACGATACGAAAAAAATAATTAAAATATAATATAATATGAAAAATAATATGGACATAATATAAAAATCAAAATTTATATAATACGAATTATTAATATATTAAAATTTATATAAATATATACAATACTTTTAAACACGATTGTGATATGAAAAAATAATACGAATACACGAATTTTCATATCTAATTCTAATTCACGATTATGACATTTAATCGTCGAGGACCCGAGAGGATGAATCACTTTCTTGGCTATTGAAAAAGTATGAGTTATCCTCTTCACGATCGCCAATTCTAGCCCCACTATTCCCATTTTGGCAAAACACCCCCTCTTGATCGATCGCTTCATTGATTTTGGTCTTGCACATTGAATATATAAATATATATATATATATATGTTGTAGCTGATAATTATGCTTTAATTTTGTTCTTGGATATAGTTTGGTGCTGTTATATTATGTTGTTCGAATTTTTTATTTTTCTTGAAGTATTCGTGTTCGATATTCGTGTCCGTTACATATCCGAATATGGATATAAAGATATGATCCTCCAAAAATCTTCCAAATACATGACAATTTTGAAAAAAAAAATTGAATATACCCGTGTCCGACACTAACACCTAAATTTGAGTAGCATAATTGTTATATAGTACGTACCAGAGGTAGGCTCATGTCGGGGTAGTTGAGGAAGGATGATTGGATCAAATTCTTACTTTCTTATACACAAAAATGGAAGATTAATTAAACACCGGATCGATGCACCACCAATGTTTTTGTACTTGTTTCTTTAGATGTTTTAAATGATGTACGTGTCCATACTCTTGCAACTTGATCGTTGGAAGAGAAGAGATTAGTGTTTGATCATATCTAGTATTATCTGAATGTATATATACCGTCTTTTTTTTATCAGAATTAATGTATATATACCATCTAGAGTCTAGACTTGTCCATGAACCGGGCAACGACTCGAGAATTTTTTTTTCCTTGTTCAAGCCCGTTTCGATCGGGCCTGTGTCTGTCCATAAGCCTGTTTCACTATTCATAAAATTTTAAAATATTAAAAATTATTTTTATTTTTATATTAATTTTTATATATTTTTTTATTTAATAAATAACAATTCAACCGGCTTGAATTACAAAAAAACTTTTTTCATACTCAACTCAATACGGACCGGACCTGAAAGATTACCCGACCCGTTAACTACAAAACTAAAGTAGTTAGCTATCAAAGCAACGTAATGCTATGTTATCCGAACTCATTTTTTTCTCAAAGATATATATATATATATATATATTTTATATTTATTTATTTGAACATAAGTATGAGATATAATTCTTCAAATATATGAAGAAAAAAAATTTAAAAATAAATACTCATATATCATTCATATACATATTCATATCCGATATTTACCCTTAAATCCAAATAACATAAATGTAAAGTAAGATCGTAAATTTGTAATTATTGATGGACTCTTCATTCACACAGTCGACTTGTTATATTGTCATTTTCTCCGGGGAGAAATATTTCTGACTCCGAAATGTGGAAGCTTAGAGCTTATCCATGGATGGTAGCTTTTTTTAGTACAAACGAAGCTGGTTATGAAAAGAAATTACATATACTGAAATTCGATATACAAACTTACTGAATGTCCATGTACTATCAAGTTAAGCTCCGGATTCAAATATGCCTCTCTTTGTTCTTCATTCAGCCGCTTTATAAAACATAAGAATCTCTCCTCAAATAAACAACTTTTTAACTAAGCAAAGTAGCATGAATTTCTCATTTTCTGAAGCTGGAATTCCCAGCCAAGGTTGTGAATTGGGGGGAATTCCTGGCAAAGCCGCAAGATTATCCACTCAAATCCTACTCCTTACACCAGCCCCCCATACGCAATATTTGAACAGAATCAATCATACAACAATGATTCGAGGTGTTTCATAATCCCACCTCGAAAGTTCCCATGGTTATCCCAAATCCAAACCCTGAAAAGTGAAAACCATGCAAGCAAGAATGTGCATGCTCATTAATATACAAAACTTAAGTGCAACTGACTGACCACACTTTTGTATACATACATGAATTATCCATCATGTCCATAAGTTACTCGGACTCGGGTGTGAGTGTCGGACACGGGTATATATCCCCATACCCATGTCCAGATATGGGTCAGACACGGCCACACGGATATTTCAAAAAAAAAAATGAAGAGTCGGAGCAACATAGATGTCCAAGAAACGACTGATGATAAAAGCTTGAAAATCAGTAATGCCTTGTTAGGGAGAAGAAAAAAGGGAACAGAACACTTGATTCTGATTAAAACAAAGAATAAATATAAGGGAATCTGTAAACAATACAAATTGCATAAATTTCATGCATCCCCAGCGGCAATAGGCCTTGTTTTCACATTAAAAGAGTAACAGAGCATGTCATGGAAATGGAATCTATGTTGCTCCAACTCTTCATTTTTCTTGAAGTACCCGTGTCCGACGCATATTTGGACATGGGTATAGCGATATGATCCCCCAAAGACCCTCCAAATACATGGAAAAACTTAGAATAAATCAAACATACCCGTGTCGGACACATACCCGTATCTGACACTCACACCCGAATCCGAGTAACATAGCATGGAATAACGGGTGTCAAATGCCCATGGAAGAGTTTACAAACAGGGAACCACGGGGAGGCCTAGAAATCTGAAATTCACCCTCTTTCAAGAAAAAAAAAAATCTAGCTGCCAAAAACCATATAAATTTAGCATTAAGTTGATATCAACCAGAAAGTTTGCTGGCAACAGATAATTTGAAGCAAGAAAAACAGTGATTTGATTAGCATCGGGTGCTTGTATCACAAACTGCTACATTCTATGGGATATTTTTGAAGGTAACACCGAAATTAAATATGTATATACCATGATCAAAAACTAGCTTGATGATCAGAAAAATCAAAATGTAGCACAATGAAACATAAAAAGCAAATAGCTATTCACATTTCTCAAGTAAGAAAGTTTCTCATTGTTTTCAGGAATATCGAATGGTTACTCATCTAACAGAGGCAAATGCTTGAAATGTGACCTAGAAACAGAGGGCAGTCAAATTGATGATAAAATGCATATCAAAAGTGGGCCAAGCTGTATACCAGAATCCATGCCAACTGAACAGAAAAGAAGGGTTTTGTTAGCTATAAACATGGGAAAAGCTACCTTTTGGAATATTATGCAATGCTGAGATTTGAACATGAAAGAAATAATGAAAAGTTATTTAAGTACCAGAAAGAGAGTTATTGAAGCAAAAAGCCCTTCTTGGAGAAGGGTTGCATGACCACCAAATTCTTCCTCATCGATCTTTAGTATCATAGCGTAATAACCATATACAATCCCAGTGGATATGGCCAGAAAACTGCAAACAAATATCAACATCAAACGATTAACTAAAAGTTTAGCCAAGAACAATAATAAAAAAGGATAGGACAATGAAAATACTACAATTATTTGCTTATTGAATGAATTCTTCACAAACTCTAGGTGAAAATCAAGACATTCAACGTAGGGAAGCTGGCAGCATAAACACCTAAACATGGATATACAGAAAACTTGAAAACTGATATGCAAGTTTTAAAATCGTTGGCACCATCAAGACAACACCGATAGTCCTTTCATGGAATTGGGATGGTGACATATACATTTCATGCTCAATAAATGCAAATAGAAATCTTACCTGTATTTTTCAAATATTTTTTCATATATTTATATCTATAACCTATTTTCAAATTTCTTAATACAATATATATTATATATACATCCATTACATGCATATATATATATATATATGTTTTTATGCAAATATAAATTTTAAATATTTAATATCTAAAATTTTTAAACATCAAATAGGTAAAATAAATATTAAAATGTTAAAAAATATAGTAAATTATTATTAATTATGTTCACTAGCCTAATTTAATGAACATGTTTTATTTTTAAATATAATTATAAAAAAATAAAAATGTTCATGACAAAAAATATTAAAACTGGTTTAAAAAATCAAATAAGTGAATTTTTAATAAAAAAAAAATCAAAATCTTGTACCAACCGGTACGGACCGGTATAGACCGGTATCTATCGGTACAGGCGGTACAGGGCGAAACTACAACCGGAACGGACTTAAAGGTTGAGTGTACCAATTTAGTTGAAAAGTGGGACATTTCGGTCGGTACCACTGGTACCGGAACGGAATGGACCACCATGGATTAGATCCCAAAAAGGGACCAGATAGATCACTATGACCTGGATTAATGAAGTGCTTTGTTTCTTTTTATATCGATTTTTATATTTATTTATGAACCCTTAATTATTTTTTATTTTATTCATTAACGAAGTATTTTATTGTGATTAATTATGAGTACATCGAATATAAACTCATATATATTAATATTATTCACTTTAATTTGTTTCTTAAGAGCTTCGGCCGGTTTCTATTTATTATACTCACATGTCGAATCATTAAATTGTAGCTACTACATGCCCAATTGACGATAAATCAAAATTGTTTGTTGGGAAATAACCTAAACTTTATTAATTATTTAACGGTTTTTATAACTAAAATTTTAATACTCTATCAACCGCTCAAATGAAAATTGTTATCACTCATTAGTTGAAAAAATAAAAGATATAGTAGTGGGGGAATCCAAATATATTATAATAATAATAAGGAAAGGTCTTAGCATGATCAGTTAACCCTTTCAGCTAGGATGGAATGAATCTGGCCTATATAACAAAACAGATCTTTTAAATGGTGTTTTTTATATTTGGATATATTAGATTCTTGTTGGTGTTTTCAGTTTTTTGAGCTTTGAGCTTTGACCCAACCCACTCTGTGAAATGCATAATAATTGTTTGAGGTATTTTTCCTTGCTTGGAGGGCTATAAACAAACGCAAATGTCTTTCCTTATCAGCTCTAGTCCTGGTCAAACTACAGTCCAATGCACAGTTGTGTTTTGTTTTTTTTTTTTTTTTTTTTTTTGGATAATTGGGTAAGGGGAGGGGTTGCTTGAGTTTGAACCCAAGACTTCATGCTCCCAAGTCTCTTGGCCACTCAGCCAAGAGCTTGTTGGCCAGTTGTGTTTTGTTGGTTTATAACACGGTTGAAAAAATTAGACCGAAAATCAAATCGGTGTAATCTTCGATTATTGGTTCAACAAGTTGAATATTTTAAATAATATTTTTAAATATTTTTAATATTAAATAAATACTAAATATAGTAAATAATAAATATAAATAAAAAAACCGGTGTGATCTTCGTACTTGTTCGTTTTTAATATTTGACTCGATTTTTTATCTAATAAAAAAATTGATTTCGCTTGAAAGAAAACAAAAAAAAAACACGGATACAAAAACGATGCAAATAAAAGGAGATGGTTTCATAGAATTCACCTATTCGATCACTAGTAAAATACTGATCAGTCGTATTTGTATTTCGTAACTCCCGTTAAACAGTTGAAAACAAACGAAGAAGAAAGCGACATCGAAAAAATGACCTGCGGCTCGTTACGAGAATGGAGGCACAAGTAGGGGCGGAAAAATGGAGGCAGAGGATTTCTATTCATTTATAATTGGGTGTACATGTTTTCAACTCGAAGCTTACTCCAATTGATTCGTACATAGCATTCAACAAATCTGAAATTCGAATTTCGATATTTGTACTATTTTATCTATCCCAAACTGCGAATTTTTTTTAGCATACTTGAGCAGTAAGAATCTATTCTTATTCATGATTACACATTGAAATCCCTGGCTGCTGTTTTAAGAACATCCTTGTTGTAAAATGTAAATCATCAGCCAATATGCCTCCATTCTTATCATTAGACCCTGTTAATGTTAAACTCTCATAAGATCAAGTAAAGTTTACAAGTAGATATACTTGAACTCACAAAATGCATGAAATAGAAGCAGTTCAAGCAACTACACAGTTTACTTATAAAGTTTTCGTAACCGAATTATTATTATAGTCATGGATCGAACCTTGATCACTTATTAAAAGTTCAACATTCTACTAACCGAATTAATACATACATACACACATTCATAACAATATTATGCTGTTTTATGATATTGATGAACACATTCATGGGTAGTATTTGAGAGAAAACCCTTTTTCAAATATAGAATTGTAAAGGAGTCTTCCCTGTACCTATTCAAGGGTCGAGTTATCCGTTTAAGTCCGAAGGTTAGCTCATATTTTAGAGAGTTTGGATAAAAATATAAGTTGACCTAAACGGGATTAAACTATCCATTTACAAATATGAATGAACTTGTGCAGAATTTGAAACTTATATTTCAGATCAAATCGAACATAAATAAATATATATAATATTAATATCACGTTTAAATCCAAGTCAAAGAACCACTACCCCTGCCTGAGCTTCCAAACAAAGAAGAAAGACAGAGAACCGGCGGCTTTAGGTGATAGGTCCACGACAGAATTAGGTACAAAATATAATTGAAGATTAATCAATCAAATAATATTTCGGAGAAAATATCAGAAGCCAAATAGGAGAAAACAAAACAATCTAAAATTGGGTCATTGTCATAGGACAAATCACCCCCACACCGCTGTGCCCCACGTTCATGATGCAAGGGCAACTTTGCGTTCCCACTTGGCTGAAAAGCTGAGTCAAATGTCTTGCGCGTTAAGCAACTTTTGCTAATAAGCTAAAGCCCTCCAGAAAAGTCAACTCTCCGAGAAGGTTCACTCAGAAAAAGCTCATAGCTTGACTTTTATAAGTGAAGAGCATCTTCAATTTTGTTTCTTGAAAGTTGAAAACTATGGAATTATCCAGGTTATCTACTTAGTTCTTTGACTATCCTTCTTTTCAGCCAAAGTTCTTTCAATTCTTTCATTTATATGATCTCTTCAATCCTTGTCCAGCCAATTAGCTTCTTTCCTATTTCTAGTTTCCTCAAGATTTGGGCAATCAACAAGTGGGTAGGTCAGTTTTTAGGTTTTTGTCAATCCAATTTCTGTCAGTTTTTTTTTTTTTGTATCAGATAGGTTTTTTTTAACTTTCTATGGATACCCTTTTCCAAGATTTTCCTAGTTCCATCCATGGATTCAAATTTGATAATGGCTCAGTGCCAGTTTATTTAAATCACAACCTTGTTAATGGTTCTAAAGAGAGTCCTGAGCAAATTGTTCCAAATCCAACTTCCCTTCCAACTAGTCCAGAATCTCCTATTGATTCAGCTTCATCATCATCAGGCATGGTTTCAGATGGACATCCTCTTGATAATATTCCTTTTGCCAACGAAATGCTCAAGTACATAAATGAGATGTTAATGGAAGAAGACCTTGAAGAAAAAACCTGCATGTTGCAGGATTGCTTAGCTCTCCAAGCTGCTGAAAGATCCTTCTATGAAGTCCTTGGCCACGATTATCCACTTTCAGCCAACTCGGTTGAATCGTGTGGGATATATAGTCCAGGTGAATTAAACTCCTCTTACAGTCAAACTTCTCTTATTGATTCTCTTGAAAGAACCTCTTTGTTTCCTGATTTACAAAGAGAGATCACCATGAAAGAGCCTTTTAAAAACTTCAGAAGAGAGATTGGGGAAGCTAGTAATTCCTCTCTCAATGTCGATAAGGTGTTTTTGGCTCCACAAAGCAACCTATCAAGGCCTTCAAGGGGAAGGAAAAATTATCAGCGTGATGAAGATGGTGATTATTTGGAAGAAGGTAGGAGGAACAACAAGCAATCTGCAATTTCTCTTGAAGATTCAGATCAGCAGTCAGAGATATTGTTCGACGATGTACTGCTTTGCAAAGGTGAAAATGAGGACTCTCCATATTGTTCTCTTAATGGGAATTACTCGCAGCAGCTAAAAGGGTCTATTAATGGCGGAACAACACGCAGAAAGAAAAACGAAAAGAAAACTGAAGTGGTGGATTTATGGAGTCTACTTACTCAATGTGCACAAGCTGTAGCCATTAATGACCAAAGGACTGCAAATAAGCTTCTGAAACAGATAAATCAACACTCTTCTGCTTCTGGAGATGGAACCCAAAGATTAGCACATTACTTTGCAAATGCCCTTAAGACACGTTTGGCTGGCACACAAGCACCATCTTATTCACCTCTACTAAGCAACAGAACTTCAGCTGCTGATGTCCTAAAAGCTTACGGAGTGTATATTTTAGCTTGCCCTTTTAAGAAAATGTCAAATTTCTATGCAAATAAAAAGATAATGGAAGTTGCAGAAAAGGCAAACACACTCCACATCATTGATTTTGGCATTTGCTATGGTTTTCAATGGCCTTGCCTCATACAACGTCTCTCAGCAAGAACTAGTGGATCTTCCAAGCTTCGAATTACAGGTATTGAGTTCCCACAACCAGGTTTTCGACCTGCAGAAAGGGTGGAAGAAACTGGGCGTCGTTTGAAAAGGTATTGTGAGAGATTCAATGTCCCATTTGAGTACAACGTGATAGCAAAGAAATGGGAAACAATCCAACTTGAAGAACTAAAGATTAGGAAAGATGAAATGGTCATTGTTAACTGCATGTATCGGCTAAAGAACCTCCCAGATGACACATTGGCTCCAACCAGTGCGAGGGACATTGTTCTGAAATTGATCAAAAACATCAATCCAGAATTATTCATCCATGGGATTGCAAGCGGGACATATAACGCTCCATTCTTCGTTACAAGGTTTCGGGAGGCACTCTTCCATTTCTCGGCTCAGTTCGATATATTTGAAGCCAATGTTGGTCGGGAAGATCCACAAAGGATGATGTTTGAGAAGGAAATACATGGGAGGGATATTATGAATGTTGTTGCATGCGAGGGTACTGAGAGGGTTGAAAGGCCAGAGGCGTATAAACAATGGCAGGCTAGGACTTTGAGGGCAGGGTTCAAGCAGGTTCCATTGGATCAAGAGCTCGTGAAGAAAGTGACGAATATGGTCCAATCTAGTTACCATAGGGATTTTGTTATAGATGTGGATGGCCGCTGGATGCTGCAGGGATGGAAGGGGAGAGTTATTTATGCTCTTTCATGTTGGAAACCTGTCAGAAATTAACTGTGATGAACGGGGATTTAAATAGCAATCGCAATGCAGACGGTCGTTATTTTACGATTTCGGCTTTCTCTGCAATCGATATTCACGGCTGATATTTATCGCAATAACATTCATTACATCTGCAACTGCGATAAACGTGACGCGACTGAAAACGTATCCGCAATCGCAATTTAAATTTCTGATGAAGAGTAAGAGTTCCGGCCATAAATCTCAGAATAGTTTCTTTAGTAATTTCTTGCAAAGCCTATTACATTATTCAGTAGGCTCACTATCCTATTTGGTGTAGTTGTAAAATATCAGCTCCTAGAAGTAAAGGTTGCATGTGTGTTAAAGCTCATTAACTCCAGTGTGCTTATTTAGAATGAATGAATTCAATTGCATTCACAACAAGCATGTAGATAACTAATCATTCTTTCTTTTTTCTTCTTTCCCTGTTTGGAGAGAGAGGGGGAAGTGTCTTTCCGGGGATTGATTAGATCTGAATCTATGTTATTCTGACTCTTTATTGTTTTTTGAAGTATTTATATCCAACATATACTGGACATGTGTATGAAGATATGACACTCTAAATACATGAAAAAACTTTGAAAAAATTAAATATATCCGTATCCGACAAACCCAAATCTAGATGGCTTTCTCCAGAAGCACAGTGTTTCAAATAAGCATACAAGGAAAGGTCCCTGGAAACAAAATTTGCAATTTTGAGGAAACCATTTCATTTCTAGCTGTAACCTGCCATGACAATAGCTTTACCATTTCTCAGATTACATACTTCATTGTTAGATGAAGGTATAATTGACATCAGATGACAATCTTTTTATGATCATTACTCATGAATCAGATATATATTTCTTTTAAAAAAAAAATGAATCAGATATATACCAGGACAGCTCCCCCACCAGGAGAAAGTGAAGGAGAGATAAAATGAGAGGGCTCACTGCTGCAGTTATTTGAATATTAGAAACAATTAACAGATGGAAACCAAACAACCTTCATATAGAATATAAATTGGACTGAAGACAAATTCTAGTAGCACCACAAATAATTTACTCAATGTTTAGTGTTTTGAAGAAGTATACAGGAGGTATTCACAAGAGAGCAAATTCAGCACAAGCGACAAACAGCTGGAAGCTCATTCAAGCTGTTATACAATTTTAAATCAGGTTCTTGGCTTCTTCTCAAGTAAATCAACTTAAACTCCTTCAGCCATCCACAAGAGTTAACATGCAATAGTAGTGGATGGGGATAGATAGAGCAAATTAACTAAAATGAACAAATTTGAAGTTAAGAAAGCTGAGCTTCAATAATATGACAACAAAAGGTTACATTAATAAGACTCATAATGGTGAACACAATTTCATACTTATGATCACCTATTAGACTTTGGTGGCCTGAGGACACTCCAGTCCAGCTTCTCACGCTTCGACTGCTTTTTGGAGGAGGCTTTACTAGTGCTTGGTGACGGTTGAACTCCATGACCATTTTTTGGTGATTTATTTGGATGCTGTGGTTCAGAATCTATGTCAGACTGTTTTCTCTTAAGGTCTCCATTATCTGTGCCAAGTTTCGAGCAGTCAGCTGCTTCAGATGCAGATCCATTTTCACTGTCCCAATTGAAGGACAAAAAGTCAGATGAAAAATATGCATCTTGTGCAAACATGTGCTCAATTTAAGTTACTCTACCATCTGAATTAAAGCTACATTCTTCCATTTCAAACTCCTTACTAATACTACATGTTGGATTTTCCTTTCAAGAGTTAATCATTTTGATTAAAATCTTTTATTTCTAGAGATTATTTATAATTCCAACACAAACTGCATAATAATTTTCAAAAACTTTCAGGAAATTACCAGAACATTAACACAAGACCTGTTAAATTAAAAAAAAAAAATACCCACCTAGATAAAGTTCTTCCACCAGAGGCATCCGGCCGACACACATTTAATGCTTCTTCATTCAGTTTCTAGCAACACAAGGCCATGGTATGAAGGCAGAAGCCACTAAAAAATCACAAAAGGTGAATAGTCATTGGGAAAAATTCTTAGGTCACTTGACCTTTATACTCACATCAATAGAAGGATTGAAACTTTGAAATGACATCCGCCCAACAATTGCTCCTGGATGGGGATTCCCTTCCATAATGACCACACTGAATGTATGCAAATACAAAATTGGAATTAAACAATTTGAAATTGGGAAAAGTTCAGAAGCAAATGAGCAGATCTCACAAGGAATTACATCCAAGCAAATTTATTTATCAAGGATCCCTCTTCTTTTTTTTTTTTTTTTTCAATTCTACTCGCAAAAAGTTTCCTTTCTGCAGACTCGGGGGATCAAGATTGATCACTAGATAGTAGATACTGAAGGCAACAATTGGCAATATGCTCCTAGCACCCGACATTACTATTTGAACGCTACCTTAAAGTATAAATTCATGGAACAAATAAAAAATAGCCTAGCCACATCTTTTCCCTCATGTGTGCAATCATGCAATCATATTGGATATGGAATAACGTCAAAGGCTCAAAGCATATCATAACTGAAATCTAACAAGCACTGAAGAATGAAGAATGCTTAATAACCTTTACAGATTTAAGATAATTCAAAAAAAGGTGGAAATTTTTGTACCATTTTTTAGTAATAGTACTACTGACTTCAGGTTTAACCTCTTCTTCTTTCTTAACTTTCTCCTCTCTCTGAGCTGCTCTTTGCATGAACTATTATTGCATTAAATAAATAGAAACAAAACCCATATAAGTTAAAGATACAATTTTTTTTCAACTTGAACAAAAAAATCAACAAAATAAAGGAAACCCAGATGAATTAACACAAGGCCTAGTTCAAATCTCAAGTAGCCATATAAGAAACTCAAGCATCTACATAACAAAACAAAAAAAAAAGCATTTTTTATACAAATTCAAAGGAAAATCAACAAAATAATAAATACCCAAATAAATAAAAGCAAAACCCAACTCAGATCTCAAGTTGGTATAACAAAATTCAAGCAAAAAAGACTACTAAGAAAGAATAAGTTTTGTTCTGTTAGTTTACCTTCAAGCCCTTCAAAGTACTGGAGAGCTCTCGCTTCGCCATTTTAGCCGCCAAACTTTCTTCCAATATCAAATAAAAAGTTAAAAATAATTGAATTAATTTTTTGGTTATATCTCTCTTTTATCGCTGCAACAAAGAAAATTTTTCAGTCTTTACTCTTTTGTAAGAGGGAAACAGAGGAAGGGAAAACGAGGGTTTAGGGGAACACAATTTTGTTTTGCTGTTTATGTGAGAGTTTAATTTAGGGCTGTCAATTGCTTATTCTTGGGCTGATTTGAATTGAAATTTTAGGTCTAAAGCCCAAGTGAGCCCAATCTAATTGAGCCAATCGAGGTCCACCAAGCCCTACCTTTGTAATGACAAATTTAGATCTGATAATTTTGGAAACAATATGATTATATGATACGTGAAAAATAATTAAAACCCTATAGAATAAACAAATCTGCCAAAATCTGTATAACATGTCAAGTTTTATATAAATATATAACACCTTAAATACGATTATAATACAAAAAATAATACAAACACGATATGAATACACTAATTGTGTAAATTGTATTTTTTTTAGATAAATAGAAAAATTGCAAATTGCATTCACTAATTAGATGGGATAATTTGGAATTTGGGCTACTTATTTATTCTTTGTATTAATAGAAATGGATGGTTAAATATATGGATACATGGCTTTTTTATTTTGATATTTTTTTCATTTTCTTTCTCGAATTGTTATTTATTAACCTCAAATTTCATATAATATAAATCCTTATTTAGGTTTGTACCAAATGTTTTTGGGGTTAGATAAAATTCTTCTTTTTTTCCTTCTTCAAGTTTTTCGATTGTTTTTATTAGCCTTTGATCATTATTTTGAAACCATAAATATTTTAAGTGTATTTTTTAAATTAAATTTGTTTAAACTTTTTGTGTAATATCATGATTTATTAATAAATTAAGTTGTGATTAAAAAAAAAAGAAGAAATTTTGAAGGAGTATGAATAAATTAATTCAGTTTAGGTGTGGAAAGAAAAGCAAACAAGTAGTAATAATATAAACATCATGTTTAATGATTTATATTATAAGAATTTATTGAATAAGAATGATTATTTAATTTAAATTAAGAGATTTTTAATAAAAGTTCTAATGATATTTTGGTTAAAATTTAAAGTTATACTTTGAAAAAGTTAATTTGAAAGTTATTTTTAAATTTAACAAGAAATTAAAATAATACGAAATTAAAATTAACTATAACTATTAAAAAAGTATAAGTGTGTTTGTTTCTTGACATAAATTTAAGTTTTTAAAATGTTTGACATGATTTTAATAATATGTTTATATAATTCAAATTATTTTATACTTATATAATTTCAATATCTTCACAACTTATAAGTACAAAATATAATTGATTTTTTTGTGATTTATTAATTATCTTATATATATTAAATTTTAATTTTTGATTAAAAAAAGTAAAAAAAAAAAAGAATAAAATTGATAATTAAAGCTTTTGATTTATAAATAATTATTTAATTACAATTTGATTAATCTTATTTTTTATATTAAATTCGGGTTATTACAGGTTTATGATCAAGTCTGTCTCGAGTTCGAATTGTTTCGAGTTCAGATCGTTTCAAATTCGAGTCATTTTGGATTTGAATCATTTCAAGTTTGTATCATTTTGAAATTGAATTAATTCGAATTTAGACCATTCGAACTCAGATTTTTTTAAATTCGAGTCTTTTAACTTTTTTAATTAAATCGAATTTAAATAAATTAAAATTAAAATTTTTCCAAGTTCAAATTTATCTTATCACCTCTAAATTTAACTTCAAACATATCTCTGTGTCGTCCAGTCCCTCCCGAATCCATTTTAACCATAAATGCCATAATTTCTATTCGGAGAATATAATTAAAGATAAGGTCACTTTTAACAGTAGGGGAAGGGAAGATAAGGTAATTTTTATGTTGGCTGTTTTCAAGGCTGTCTGAAGAAGAGGTCAAAATGCTAGTAGTCAAACAACCCATATGCAATTAAAGTTGGGAAAAAGACCAATTTTATTAAAAACTCGTAATCAAAATTATAAAACTGAGACATGTTTTATTTATTTTTTAAATAAAAAACTTCACTAATGAATGAGTTAATTTCACTTAAATAAGACATTAAATTTTTATTTCTAGGATCCACTTGTAACATGTTACAAATAGAGTGTTGAACACCCACCAAATATATATATATATATATACTAATGAATGAGTTAATTTCACTTAAATAAGACATTAAATTTTTATTTCTAGGATCCACTTGTAACATGTTACAAAGAGAATGTTGAACACCCACCAAATATATATATATATATATATATATATATATATATATATATATATATAAGAGCTAAGCTATAACTGTTGTCTCAGCAGAAACTTTCCCAGAATACCGGATGTTCTCGGCCTTCTCATCTGCTGATTCCCAGAGCTCTGGCAATGCTTCCCTGAAATTGTGAATGCTCTCTAATGCATAATCCACACCGTCGGTTCGTTGAGATGTTCCCACCTATATGGGTATATCATGGGAAACTAGTGAGTAAAACATTCTCGAACCAATTAAGAAAAAGGCAAAAACAAACGGAAAAAAATAATCACCAGGCAGCAAATTTTTCTTTGTAGTTAGATCTTCAGTAGCTTACCCACTATGTTCATCGGACTCGGGTGTGAGTGTCTGACACGAGTATGTTCGATTTGGAGGGTCTTTTGAGCTATATTACTCGGACTCGGGTGTAAGTGTCGGACATGAGTATCTGTCCGACACGGGTATGTTCAACTTTTTCCAAAGATTTTCATGTATTTGGAAGATCATATCCCCATACCCATATCCGGATATGCGTCCGACACGAATATCGGATACGAGTACTTCAAGAAAAATGAAGAGTCGGAACAACATAGCTTTGGAGATCATATTTCCATACCATGTTCAGTTATATTTCAAACACGGATATCGGACACAATACTTCAAACAAAGTGAAGAATTGGAGCAACATAGCTTACCCATACGGTGTGAAGGCCCATATTTTTACCAGTCTGAAGATTGCGGATGCTGTCATCAAAGAACAACTGCAAAGCAAGACATTGTAACATCGATACGAGTTATTCAATTCAAATCACTCCAAAAGTTTTTAGATTAATGGATAATCTGAAAAGTAAAAGGATTGATTAATTTTTACCGTTTTCTGGGGTTTGATGTTGGCAATCTCAAAAACTTGTTCAAATGCTTTTTCTAATGGTTTGCATACAACTAGAGCACTTGGAAGTTGAAGCTCAGAATCAGGACAAGCACTGATGTCAAAAATTTCAGTGTTTGAGATGAAATCATTAGCAGAAGATTTGTCTTTGTTTATGGGATTCAGAGTCTCAAAGCATATGATCCCTTCAAAGCAGTCCTCCAATCCCAACCTGTTAAGCACCATGGCAGCATGGTTCTTATCAGCATTCGTGAAAATCTGTATACAAGACCAGAACAAAGTCACAAGGGAGCCTCTAAATCATCACAAATCACAATTCATAAGAAGAACTTGCCAACTTGGATCTTACAACTTTCCGAACAGGCAGGCTAAGCAAGAGATTCCTCAAAACTGGGTCAGGTTTTAGCATTTCATAAGGCAATCTCCCATGAACAAAACTGTAAGACAGGAATAAGTTAAAACCATATACCATATATGAAATTACCAACAGACAAAACATGAATGGCAGAAAGATCAGTACCCATGAAAATCATCGTAATCAAAGTTGTAGCCAATAGCCTGGAGGAAAGGAAAAGGAAAAAACTGTCAATCTTTTTTTTTTAGTACAAAAGAGGATGTAGTAAATGCTGGTATTCGATCCGTTGGATACCACTTTTTAAAAATGATTGCATGAACCGATTGGTCTAAACCCGGATTCAAAATTCTATAGCTTAAACAGTCTCAAAAGAGTTTCACTGTCAAAAGAATGTTATGATAGCCTTTACCTTTAAACCAGCCATTGTTGTGCCATAATGCTTGTACAAGGAAACACATAATTCAGGAACTTTTTCTTCCTCCATTCCAAGCTTCTCAATCATATATTCTAGAAAAAGGGTATCCAGAAAAGAAAAAGTTATGAATTTCAAAAGGAAGCTAACAATTTCTCAAAATAATGAGACCCTTCAAGGAAACAGTAACAACAATACCTTGAATGTTCTTGGTAACTTCACTGGACAAACCAGAAGTCAGAGGATAAAGAGTGTCATCTAAATCTGCAATTATTTTTTATTTTATAATGAATCAAACCAAAAAAAAATACAATGGTTAGCTTAAAAAAGTTTACATTTTTAATGTTCATTAAAGAAAGATAAGAAACTTACCAAATAAGAGGCATTCGTATTTTGGGTCAATAGCCTGATTGATCTGATCTTCATACTCCATTTTTTATCTTCAAAAAGAAGTTACGCCAAGAAAACTATCAATTCAGGTATAATCCAAAACAAAGATTTAAAAAATTTCTTCCATTTCAAGGGGGGGAAAAAAACCCTTTTTTTATCACCAAAAAGATTTTTACATTGACGAAACAGACCCAGATTCAGAGAGACAGAACATATTGAAACATTAAATGTAAAATTAACCCAGAAAAAAAAACCCGACATGAAATAACAAATGTAGTATCAAACAACTCAAAAAACAAAAAGTAAAAAAGACAAAAATGAAGAACAGAACAAGTAAAGAATCAAACATTACCAGATCCGAAGTAATCAACAATGTAAGAAAGCCCAAAAAATGAGGGAAAAAGGGAGAGAAAGAGTGAAGAAAGGAAGGAAGGAGACACTGGCATTTAAGAATGCATTAAATAGAAGAGAGAGAGAGAGAGAGAGAGCGTTTGGAGAAAGAAAAGGAGAAGTCACGATCTAGAAGGAACTTCGAAAGTAAGGGATGACGTGGTCGAATTAAAACACGACACGTTAGGGACTTCGATGCGTAAAGATGCGTTGATGGCGAAACGTGTTAAAGAATTGGACACGGTTAGCCACATAAATCACCATGACCACTTTTTTGGATTATTTATTTTTCTTACATTAAAACTTTTTAATTCATAAAATTATCACATGTCCATTTTTTAATATATTTATCAATATGTATTATCTTGATAATTTAGATTATGGAATTTAAATATTAGATTGATTGTCAAATTAGTAAGTAGTTTAAATAATTCTTTATTCAATTAACATTTAACGTGTATATTAAAATTATGATAGTGTCGTAGTTTTTTAATAAATTATTAAAATTTTAATTTCGATTATTATAATTTAATCTCTAACCGTTTTAATTATAAAAAATAAAATAAAATTATGATAATCTCCTTATAATTGTATTTTCCATATATGAACACTATCAAGTAAAATATGAAATGATATTTGGTGATTTAATTCTTAATAATAACTTAAGGCCAAAAATAAAATTTGCAATTCATAATAATAAACTGAATGGTGTAGTAGAATTCGGATTTTTTCTAGTTAATTTATATAATCACTCTTAAAATGTGACATCCAGTAGGTCTGAAATTTGAATCTCAATATTTGTAATTTTTTTTATCATTAGATTGCAACCTTTTTTATATCAAAAAATGAATGATGTAATAAAATCCGAATTTTATTTAATTAATTTATACAATCATTTTTCCGACCTCTAAAAATGAATGGTGTAGTATATTTAAAAAAATTCAATTACTATTTCAAAGACAAGATAAAGAGGAGCAAATGGTCGGTGTAGTCCAGATTTCAGACAGTGAATTAAGAAAAGATAAGTCCATATTGCAGACATTGAATCAAGAAAATATTAAACATCCCAGATTGAGGAGCAAAAGTGGGGGTTTTGTGGATACAAATCTACATAATAAATGTTAGAGGGATTTTGACATTTTGTTGTTGAGAGGCAGCAGCTGGACTTGATTGATCAGCTTAGATTAGGGAATCAATCGGTCGGTTCGGTTAATAATTAAATCGAAATACGATTAATTGAATTAATCAATTTTTTTTTTCTTTAACCGTTAACCGAATCGAATAGTATAAGTGATGAATTAACCGAACCGAAATTATTTCGATTAATTCGGTCGGTTTTTTGATTAACCGAAATAAATATCAAATTTATTTTATAATTTATTTTTAATACATGATTTTATATCCAAAAAATGTCAAAAATAAGTTAATTGTATTTCATCCGTAATAATATATCAAACCAAAATTCAAAAGCAACTCATAATAAAACTATAATAAAATCCAAATATCAAACATACTAAAACAACTAAAAAAACATAAATAAAAAAAAGAAGTTAGGTTTAGTGTATTTCGATTAATATGATTAATTCGGTTAATTTCGTTTAACTGAACCGAATTAATAAAAAATCGAAATATACCAAAACCCTTAATCGATCACCGAACCGATATTTATTTGATTAACCCATTAATCAAATCAAATTAAATTTCGATCGATTAATTTGATTAAAATCGGATAATAAACACCGCTAACTTAGGCCATCATTGATGTCTGAATATTTGCAACCTTTCCAGGATTCCTGACACCTTCTGATTTCTTATTATTTGATTCCCACAGCTCTGGCAGTGCTTCCTTGATGTTGTGTAAGCTCTCTAATGCATAATCTGCAACATTTGTTCTATGGGAAGTGCCCACCTACATTTGATATGAGCAACCAAAAAAAAAAATCAAACTCAGTTCTGCAAAATTCAGAAATACAAGTCTTCCTGCAATTATCTTGTTTCAATTTTTCATTTTTTTTTTTTTAAATATTCGTATTCGACACATATTTAAATATAAGTATGAGAATATGACCTTTCAAAAATTCTCTAAATACATGAAAAAACTTAAAAAAATTGAACATACCCGTGTCAGACTCATACCCAAATCCGACACTCATACCCGAATCCAAATAACATAGATTATCTCTTAGTTCCAGTAACCCGAGTCCGAGTAACATACCAACAGCCATGTGGTCTGTTGATAGAGTGTTGTACTCTTAGTTTCAGTAACCAAAGATCAAGCCCTAACAACCTCAAATATAAAATTAAAAAAAAAAAAAAAAAAAAAAAAACATAGATTATCTCTACATATTTTAAGATAATTATATAAACTTACCAACACAGTATGGAGGTCTAATTGTTTTCCTGTTTGTATGTTTCGAATGCTATCATCAAAGAAAAGCTGCCACAAGCAAGAAAGAGTTGTTATAACAAAGAAAATACTATAGGTACAGCCTTGTTTCATAGTCCTAGAAATTTGCAGCAGTTGATTATTGTGGCAGTAAAGTGGCTGGAGAAGATTTTGATTTATCTTACTGTTTTCTGAGGGTTGATTTTAGCTATCTTGAAAGCTTGTTTAAATGCATTTTCAAATGGTTTGCAGATAATTGGAGTCTTTGGAAGTGCTGATTGGCAAGGGAAATTGGTGGCATCAAGAATTTTTATTTCAGTACTTGAGCTTCTCAACTTGAAGCTGTCTTCATCATTAATGGGATTAAGGGTCTCAAAGCTAATGACTCTTTCAAAGCAATCCTCCAAGCCAAGTTTCTTAAGAACTTTAGCCACATGAACTTTATCCCCATTTGAGAATATCTGTTTCAGAAAAGGAGGAAAAACAAATCCAATGGTGATGATTAGTAGAAATTTTCCAGGGTAAATGATTAAATAGATATTGTTTTTGCCTATGTTACTCCAACTCTTCATTTTTCCTGAAGTACCCGTTTTCGACACCCATGTCCAACATATATTCGGATAAGGGTATGGAGGTATGATCCTCCAAATAAATGAAAAAACTAAAAAAAAAAAAATTGAGTATACCCGTATCGGACATTCACTTCCGAATCCGAGTAACGTAGGTTTTTGCGGCAAAGAAACTTACAACTTTGCGAATTGGCAAGCTAAGCAAAATACTCCTCAGGACAGGATCAGGTTTCAGGTTCTCATAGGGTAATCTCCCATGAACAAAACTATGGTAATCATCATAGTCAAAGTTATAGCCAACAGCCTGCAGATGAAGAAACACAATAATATTCATATACCTATGTTACTCGGACTCGAATATGAGTGTCGGATACGGGTATGTATCCGATATCGGTATGTTCAATTTTTTCCAAGATTTTCATGTATTTAGAGGGTTCTTGGTGGATCATATCTCCGTACTCATGTCCGGATATGCGTCAGACACGGGTGTCAAACACAGATACTTCAACAAAAAAAAAAATCGGAGCAACATATGTTCAAACCATTGATCAACTGAAGAAGAAGAATAAGATGTACCCTAAGACCAGCCATTGATGTCCCATAGTTTTTGTATAACACACGATTAATCTCTGAGACTCTGTTTCCTTCTATTCCAAGCTTTTGAATCATAAATTCTGCACAATGGAAAGAAGAAAGAATAATATATGATATGTCCACTAAAGAGAGAAAGGGAAAAGATAAAAAAGATATCCAATTTACAAACAGATTGGGAACTAACACATCGAGCATGCAGTACCTTCAATGTTCTTGGTGCATGCCTCTGATAAACCAGAACTCAGAGGATAAATGGTATCATCCACATCTGAAAGCAGACATATCCAGAAATGTTGATGACATATTTCAATTGTTTCCAGTTTTGGGAATTCCAAGTATCTTATACCTATGTGTCCGACGTAGATATACTTAATTTTTTTCAAGTTTTTTCATATTTTTGGAGTACCGTATCCTCGTACTCATATCCGAATATGTGTCGGATACAGGTGTCAGAAATGGATACTTTATGAAAAATGAAAAGTCGGGTTAACATAGTCTGATACTACAGAGTCAGAAAGACTTACCAAATAGAAGACATTCGTATATTTGTCCTGCAGGAACATGCTTATACTGGTTTTCATACTCCATTTTGAACTGAAAAATGGGAAATAATTTTTTGTTATCGATCTCACCAACATAATCAATTCTATCAGCAGCAAAAGCATAGTATTGTTAAATAAATAGCATGTTTTCAGGAAGCTTTGTTCAACAGGGAGAAAATTGAAGCCAGCAAGAGGAAAAGAAAATTCTTTGGCTGCTGCAAAAAGCCAGTTAAATTTGCAGCAAAATTTCAATGTTTCTGCCCACATATCTGCCATTAGAGTTTGCTCCAGCACCTCGGGAGTGAGTGTCGGATATAGAATCATACCCCATACACATGTTCGAATATGTGTCTGAGACAGATTATCAGACACAAATATTTTATAAAAAGGAAAAATTCGGGTAAGAGTGACATCAATCAAACTCAAACTCATCAGAGATTAAATCGGCAAAACAACTATACCAATCTAAAGTTGATGAAACCTGAATGTAATCAAATGCAAATAAGCCTTGAAAAATTGGCAAACCCAGAATATATATATATATATAAGAACTAAGCTATAAAATAAAAAGATAGATGACAAGGTTGGAGATGATAGTTTATATAGGGAAGGGGAAGCCATAAAAATAGAAGCATAGTTAAGGAAAGAGACAGGAAAGTAACATGAATACTGCCTTTTAATAGGGTCCTAAAGTATGAAAACAAATGTGTGACCACTGATTGGCAACATTAGTTTGACCCTTCCTAGATCAAACTTGAGGATGACAGTTAAAACTTATGTTATTCGGATTCGAATGGAGTGTTAACTACGGATATGTATCTGACACGGGTATGTTTGATTTATTTAAGTTTTTTCATGTATTTGGAGGGTTCTTGAGGGATCATATTCCATACTTATATCCGAATATGTGTCGAACACGAATACTTAAAAAAAAAAAAAAAGATCGAAGCAACATAGGTTAAAATAGCCCTTGAAAATTCTCTTAAGTTCTATAAGCGTTAGGTACAAGCCATTTCCCTGTTCACAATCCCTCAGCTTTGACAGAAAATAGGAATTCCTTTTCAAGTCTTTGGTATAATTATGTCATAATTCTTTTGACAAACTTTGAGTAATTTTCTTTTGGTATAATTATGTCATAATTCTTTTGGTATATTATTTTTCTTTTGAAATGAAATTTGCCAAGAATTTCAACCTTTGAGTAATTTTCACCCAATTTGTCCCATATACCTTGAGTTGTTCCAAGATAATATCTCGTTTCAAAAGTAAAAAAAAAAAATCATCCTTACATTGCCTTATTATTTTTAATTATAACTATAAACTTTTTCTCTTTTTACTTTATAATCAATGAAAGTTAAAATTTAATTAAATTTTTTAAAGTTTTGTGCAAAGTTAAAATCATAAATTATATATGAAATTAGATCTGCTCAAGCGTTAGATAGTTTGTCTTACCCAACATGCCCAGCCCATATTTAGATCGGGTCTTGATAAGGTTTTTTTTTTTTTTTTTCGGGTCGGTCCTACCCGAATTATTGTTTTATTTAATAAAAAAATTATTAAAATTTAATTATAAAATATATAAATATTAATATAAAATTTTTTATTTTATTTTATTTTTTAAATTATTTAAACAGTGAAATGAGCCTGCTCGAGCTCACTTAGAGCTGAACTTGGATAAGAGAGGAAGAAAATTTTCGGACCGCAGTCCGACTCGACTATGAACAAGTCTATATGAAACGAAGCGAGTAATATTGTTTTCTTTCATAGATATTCAAAAAAGCTTAAAAGAATAAGGTTATGGGCTTTTTTATACTAATATAGCAAAAAAAAAAATTAAACCCCAAATTACCTATACTTTTAGATTATTTCCCAAAATGCGCTTGTTTTAAAATTAGCTGGGAAATCGCCACCCTCCATGGCGATTTCCCAGCATGAAAATATTGATTTTGGCTAAAAATACCAAGGGAAATCGCCATGGGGGGTGGCGATTTCCCTTGGTATTTTTTTCAAAATTTGATAAAAATACCAAGGGAAATCGCCACCCCCCATGGCGATTTCCCTTGGTATTTTTAACCAAATTTGTAAAAAGAATGAAGGGAAATCGTCATGGGGGGTGGCGATTTCCCTTCATGTAATTTTTTTTTTTTAATAAATCAACAAATTTTAATTTTTTTTAATTTGTAAATTTTATTTTTTAAATTTAAAAATTATAAATTAAATTAAGTTTCTTATTAAATTTAAATATGGAAAATTTTATTTCTTATAAAAATGAAAAAAACAAAATAATATTTCTTCTTAAATTAAAAAAATCAAAAATTATATTTGTAAGTTTTGTTTAAATTTTAAAATTTTGTAAGTTTTAAAATTTTGTAAGTTTTGTTTTTTAATTTTAAATTTTATAAATTAAATTAAAATAATTTTTTATAATTAAAAAAAAAATTCGTAAGGTAAATTTTATTATTTAAAATTTATGAACAAATTTTTTTAAATTTTGTTAATTGATTTGTATTAGATAAAAACAAAAAACAAACAAAAAAAACTTGCATTACATTTTCCCTTATAATCCAAAGTACATGATAAGTTGAGAAAAACATGTAATTCATTTATTGTTGATGCGAAGTCTCCCCCAATGTGCCAAATCGTTGCGGACAATTTCGACGGTTATGACCTCCGTTTCTGCATAATCCACAACGTTTTGGTTGGCCTTTCTCCCTGAGGTCCATTTCATTACGAATACGACTTGATTTTGGCCGACCATGTGGATTTCTCCGCATTTCTTGATTGGGACACACTTCTGGACCATCATATTGAGGCCAGTAACCTTCATTTCCAACAGCTTCGAACTCATGTCTATAAACATTCAATATATTTTCCAGTTTATAGACTTTGTCCACATATTGCATGCAATCTACATGGACATGTGCACAGGCAGCAACTACATGTGAACAAGGGAACCTTTGTGCTTGAAACTTTCCACAATCACACCACATGTCACTGAGGTTGACTTTGTACTTCATTGCAGAAACACCCTCTTGTGGAGCAACTAACTCTTCAACCAGAAAAGATTGATTTGCTCGCGTAAAATTACGAACAATGTGGGAGTTAGCTTTCGTGCGATTTTCTTGCATAGCTTGTGTGACTGTTTCACAATATGTGTGCCCTCCCTCCATCATGGCAATTTGTTTGTTCCCCATCTTAACAAAAAGTGCAGCCAACCTATAATATGTTGATTGCACTAAAGCAGTAATGGGAAGATGACGCGTTCCCTTCAACACCGAATTGATAGATTCAGCTAGGTTGGTTGTCATATGGCCATAACGCCTTCCTTGATCATATGACTGCGCCCACTTCTCCTTGGGGTTCCTATCAAGCCAGTTAGCCGCCTCTGCATTTTCTCCACGAAGATTGTCATACATGAAATGAAAATTCGGTCGCCTCAACTCGTATCCTAATAAATTTAAAAACAAAAAACTTTTGAATTTCAATATTATTTTATATGCTAAACGAAATATAAGAGATAAAATAACTATGATTTGATTCCATACCCATGTTAACAATTTGTCGACGCAATTCCTTATTGTTAAACTTTTTCATAAAGTTCGCTGCAATGTGTCGAATGCAGTACACTGAATATGCATGTGGAGGATTCCATCCACCATTGCGTCTAATCGCAGCTTTGATGGCTTCATGTCGATCAGACAGCAAGCAAATGCCAGGCTGTTTTGTCACGTGTCTGCGCAAGTTACTGAGAAAGAATGACCAAGCCTCTGTTGTCTCACCCTCCACAATGGCAAAGGCAATTGGCAGTATGTTTCGATTGCCATCTTGTGCAATAGCTAACAATAATGTGCCTTTGTATTTTCCATATAAGAAAGTACCGTCTATTTGCACAATTGGTTTACAATACGGATACCCTTCAATGCACGACTTAAATGTCCAAAATAGTCGATGGAATATTCTCTTACCTTGGACCAATCGATCACCGTGATATGCAGGTATCGTTTGCAATTCCACAATTGTACCAGGCACGAAATGTTGCATTGCACCTAACCATTTAGGTAGCTCATTGTACGATCTTTCCCAATCGTTAAATACTCGAACAATTGCCTTTTGCTTTGCTTGCCATGTTTTCTTGTAGGAGGTCATGTATCCATACCGGATTCGCATCTCAGCGATCAAAACTGAAACGGAAATCTCCGGATTTGCTTGGACCAATGACAAAATGCATGAGCAGATCATGTTACAATCTAACTTGCAATGATCTTGTGAAATCGTCGCCGATGTGCAAGTATGAGGCCCTTCATATTTTCTAATCTCCCATAGATGTTTCTTCTTCATAAAAGTTGCCCTTATTCTCCAATTACACCCATTCCCATACATTAAGCACTTGGCATAATATTTCGTCGGCTCAGATTCAATTACTCTGTAATCTACAGAGTTTTTGATGTTATAGTGCTTGATAGCTGAAACCACAGCCTCTTTCGTTGGGAATTGTAACCCAACACACAGATCAAGTGCAGATGGATCAAATGTCAGAGGCGTAGCTAATGTATGAACATACTCTGGAAATTCCGGCACATGCATTGCCTCCAGATCCAGTGTATGCATATGGGATGCAGCCTGATATGGGGGAATATCTCGATGAGTGTTGATATCTCCATGAGTGTTGATCTCAGCAGGGACGACGTCTGGGTCAGAATCAGTATTGTCATCACTTGCGAATTCAGCATCCTCTTCTTGCTCACTAAATTCACCAACATCTTCACCATGGACTCCACGTGGACGAACAGGATCAACACCAGCTGGCTCATCTTCGAGGGTAGTAGGAATTAGGGTTTGTGAGACTAATGAAGTCTGAAAAGTTGTAGCTTGAGATAAGGGCACGACTTCTTCTGTGGGAACGTCGTATGTAGTGTCAACATAGAACGACCCAGAATCATAATCTTCTATGGGAAAGTTTTCTGTTGTGCGAACATTTGAAGGGCCGCAATCATCGTCAACATCATCTATGTCAGCATATAACTCAAGGACACCAACATTTGCAAATGTCTCATGAGCATAAAACATGCATCTGACATCATCATCATCTTCAAGTGGAAATGTTCTATATCGGACACATCCTTCACCAATAGAAAGAGGATGCCTGTACTTAACCTCTGAAACTCTTTTTCTAGTTCCAGCTTTAATTTTTGTATGAATTTGCAGCTTCAGTTCCTCTAATGTGACGTCGTCTTCAACACGAAAACTTTTTGGACGTTCACAATCAAAGGTAGCACTTTCGTCAGTATTATGAATTTGGCCATTATAGTAGACCAATGCGATCACTCTATTGCTCATGTTGTGTAGCAAAAGAAAGAAGAAATATAGAAGGATGAGAATGAGAATGAGGAGGTTTTAGCACTCAGGAAAAATCTGATTGAAAAACTGTTGTATGGGGGTATTGTAAACCTTCATAAGTATTATGAATTTATAATGGTTCATTATGTTGTACCAGATAACAAATCCCATCCTTTGACTATTTGACTGAAAAAGTTATAACTTATTCAATGCAAAATGTCATTGATAAATCCCATCATTTGTCTCATCCATTGCAGAAAGAATCAAGTTCCAATATTTTCTCCAGCATTTGATGGACTGGAAAATAGCTGAAACCTGTCTAAAAACCTATATCATCAGTCTTATCCATTGCAGAAAGAATCAAGTTCCAATATTTTCTCCAGCATTTGATGGACTGGAAAATAGCTGAAACCTGTCTAAAAACCTATATCATCAGTCTTATCCATTGCAGAAAAAATCAAGTTCCAATATTTTCTCCAGCATTTGATGGACTGGAAAATAGCTGAAACCTGTCTAAAAACCTATATCATCAGTCTTATCCATTGCAGAAAGAATCAAGTTCCAATATTTTCTCCAGCATTTGATGGACTCGAAAATAGCTGAAACCTGTCTAAAAACCTATATCATCAGTCTTATCCATTGCAGAAAAAATCAAGTTCCAATATTTTCTCCAGCATTTGATGGACTGGAAAATAGCTGAAATCTGTCTAAAAACCTATATCATCAGTCTTATCCATTGCAGAAAGAATCAAGTTCCAATATTTTCTCCAGCATTTGATGGACTGGAAAATAGCTGAAACCTGTCTAAAAACCTATATCATCAGTCTTATCCATTGCAGAAAAAATCAAGTTCCAATATTTTATCCAGCATTTGATGGACTGGAAAATAGCTGAAACCTGTCTAAAAACCTATATCATCAGTCTTATCCATTGCAGAAAGAATCAAGTTCCAATATTTTCTCCAGCATTTGATGGACTGGAAAATAGCTGAAACCTGTCTAAAAACCTATATCATCAGTCTTATCCATTGCAGAAAAAATCAAGTTCCAATATTTTCTCCAGCATTTGATGGACTGGAAAATAGCTGAAACCTGTCTAAAAACCTATATCATCAGTCTTATCCATTGCAGAAAGAATCAAGTTCCAATATTTTCTCCAGCATTTGATGGACTGGAAAATAGCTGAAACCTGTCTAAAAACCTATATCATCAGTCTTATCCTTTGCAGAAAAAATCAAGTTCCAATATTTTCTCCAGCATTTGATGGACTGGAAAATAGCTGAAACCTGTCTAAAAACCTATATCATCAGTCTTATCCATTGCAGAAAGAATCAAGTTCCAATATTTTCTCCAGCATTTGATGGACTGGAAAATAGCTGAAACCTGTCTAAAAACCTATATCATCAGTCTTATCCATTGCAGAAAGAATCAAGTTCCAATATTTTCTCCAGCATTTGATGGACTGGAAAATAGCTGAAACCTGTCTAAAAACCTATATCATCAGTCTTATCCATTGCAGAAAGAATCAAGTTCCAATATTTTCTCCAGCATTTGATGGACTGAAAAATAGCTGAAACCTGTCTAAAAACCTATATCATCAGTCTTATCCATTGCAGAAAAAATCAAGTTCCAATATTTTCTCCAGCATTTGATGGACTGGAAAATAGCTGAAATCTGTCTAAAAACCTATATCATCAGTCTTATCCATTGCAGAAAGAATCAAGTTCCAATATTTTCTCCAGCATTTGATGGACTGGAAAATAGCTGAAACCTGTCTAAAAACCTATATCATCAGTCTTATCCATTGCAGAAAAAATCAAGTTCCAATATTTTCTCCAGCATTTGATGGACTGGAAAATAGCTGAAACCTGTCTAAAAACCTATATCATCAGTCTTATCCATTGCAGAAAGAATCAAGTTCCAATATTTTCTCCAGCATTTGATGGACTGGAAAATAGCTGAAACCTGTCTAAAAACCTATATCATCAGTCTTATCCATTGCAGAAAGAATCAAGTTCCAATATTTTCTCCAGCATTTGATGGACTGGAAAATAGCTGAAACCTGTCTAAAAACCTATATCATCAGTCTTATCCATTGCAGAAAAAATCAAGTTCCAATATTTTCTCCAGCATTTGATGGACTGGAAAATAGCTGAAACCTGTCTAAAAACCTATATCATCAGTCTTATCCATTGCAGAAAAAATCAAGTTCCAATATTTTCTCCAGCATTTGATGGACTGGAAAATGAATGCAAGTTTTTTTGTTTGTTTTTTGTTTTTATCTAATACAAATCAATTAACAAAATTTAAAAAAATTTGTTCATAAATTTTAAATAATAAAATTTACCTTACGAATTTTTTTTTTAATTATAAAAAATTATTTTAATTTAATTTATAAAATTTAAAATTAAAAAACAAAACTTACAAAATTTTAAAACTTACAAAATTTTAAAATTTAAACAAAACTTACAAATATAATTTTTGATTTTTTTAATTTAAGAAGAAATATTATTTTGTTTTTTTCATTTTTATAAGAAATAAAATTTTCCATATTTAAATTTAATAAGAAACTTAATTTAATTTATAATTTTTAAATTTAAAAAATAAAATTTACAAATTAAAAAAAATTAAAATTTGTTGATTTATTAAAAAAAAAAAAAAATTACATGAAGGGAAATCGCCACCCCCCATGGCGATTTCCCTTCATTCTTTTTACAAATTTGGTTAAAAATACCAAGGGAAATCGCCATGGGGGGTGGCGATTTCCCTTGGTATTTTTAGCCAAAATCAATATTTTCATGTTGGGAAATCGCCATGGGGGGTGGCGATTTCCCAGATAATTTTAAAACAAGCGCATTTTGGGAAATAATCTAAAAGTATAGGTAATTTGGGGTTTAATTTTTTTTTGGCTATATTAGTATAAAAAAGCCGAAGGTTATGTCTATTTATTTTTTAAATTAGTTTTTTATTTTTAAAATATATTTTAAGAGGTATGTGTCATTCTGTTAATTCTACTTGTTAAGTTTGAAAACTCCATTAACTATGGATAAGATAATTTTTTTTTATAAGAAAATGTGATTTTCTTTAAATAATTTTGAATTAAAAATAATATGTTTTCATTCAACGAGCAAAGCATGTCCATAATAAAAAATAATAAAAATGATATGAAATGATAATGGCTTGGTCTATAAAGGTATTCCTAAAAGATTCGAGGCATGGATTTCAACTATAAGTTTTCGTGTAGGAATAGTTCTAATTAAGAGCACCTATCATCTTTCCTTCTTTTATTATTATTTTATGAATTTAGTTAACAAGTATTTTAAAGATAATTTTTAAAGTTATTATATATAATAATATATTTATTTAATGTATTGAAAATGATGAATAAAATTATAAATTATTATATTTAATATAATATTTTTTTATAAATAATATATTAATTAATCTTAAATAATATCATAAAAATACTCGTTAATAAAACTTTTATTTTATTTCTTTTAATTAGTAAAATTTTCCTTCTTACATCATTTTCTAAATTTAATTTATGGGTATATGAGCAATGACCAAATTAATTAAAGTTTTATTTATAATTCATTTAGTTATGGTCCTCAATAAAAAATGAAAATGTGACGTTGAATGCTTTATTTAATTTTGTTCTAAATAAATAATAATAATAATAATTTGACTAAGACTGCTTGTGATGCTTAAGCCTTTACATCATTTCATTAAAAAAAAGAATCAATGCTTAATTAATCACATGTTTGAATAAAGAACTGAAATATAACATAACACGTTTTTTTTTTTCTTTTCACATAGGGTCCATTTATTTTGCAAAATAATTTTTGAAAATTAATTTCTGTATTTTTAAAATTTTTATGGCGAAAAAAAGTTTAGTCAACAAAAATTAAATTTCAAATCAATGAAAAATTATTTTTCAAAAATTAACCCAATTTTTAGGTCAATGGAACAAGTATAAGATATTTTTCGAAAATTGAAGTTAAACCAAAAAAATCAATCTTCTACATATATAGATTGATCCCCTAAAAATAAAAATTAAAGTAAAGCAAAAAAAGATCCTTATTAATGTAAGGATCAATCCTTATTAATGCATATTTCTTCAAAAAGCAATCAAATAAAGAAAAATATTTTACACAGATCATCCAAACATTAAAAAATATTAATTTTTTCAAAGAATAAATTTCTAAAAGTTATTTTCCGTGAAACATACCATTATAATTTTTTTTTTATTCATATAGCTATTAGGTCTGAAGAATACAGCAAATAATTTAACACGAGGCAAGAGGAGAGATTCTCTTTTGGTATTTGTTTTTACTTTTTCTTTTAATTTTTTAAAAAGCAAAAAGGCAAAAAGGTAATATCTAAAATTAGCAGTATTCTAAGCACACTCTTAAATCAAAACGATGCCTTAATTAAACAATAATGCAAACAAATAAACGTTAAAAAAAAAAAAAAAAAAGTAGGTTGGAGAAGAAGCATTCCTCATTCCTTTCAATTTCAATATGATAATTTTAACACAATACGAACATAACATATTTAATAAACATAAAACAGTATAACAACACGATATGATATATTTAAACATGATTAACTTAATACGATTAATATACGAATTGACATGTCTACTAATTAGTTATCCATGAAAAGTGTATTGCCAGCTTTAAATAATGTACAAAAGATACAATGTTAAAACAGCCGAGAGAAGGTCATTAATGGCTATTGCAACCAGAAAAAAAGTTGTGTAAAGGAAACCAATAAACAATTTATTAACACAAAATGTACAATCAAGGCAAACCCAGTGATCAAATAGGGGCAACCTGAGGATCAAAGGGTCCGGCGGATCCATCATCTTCCACAGTTCCATCCTCAGGGTTTTGCAAGCTCTTGTTATCTTCCTCTTGAAACCCTAGCTTAAATCTGTCATAGTTTGTAAGTTCACTCGGTTTAAACGGTCTTTCGCCCAAAACTCGAATCAAATCGTCTTGGTGAAGAACTTCCTTTTCGAGCAAAAGTTCACCAATCTCGGCTACCTGTTCTTTATGTTCTTCGATAAGTTGCACGGTTTTTTCGTACGCCTTGGCTACCCATTCTCGCACTTCACCATCTATGATAGCCCCTGTCTTATTGCTATAGGGCTTTGACATCTCAAATCCATCATATTTTTTTAGGGAAAGAAAGGAGACCTACCTTGTCACTAAAGCCATAAACTGCAACCTGGGCATAGGTCATCTTAGTCACCTTTTCCAAGTCGTTCTGTGCTCCAGTTGATATCTTTCCCAATAAAACCTGAATCATGAATTAAAGAAGATTTTTTTTTTTTCAATATATACACATAACAATCGAAAAACCGGATATGATTTTCACTTTTCATGTTTAATTTTGATTTTTCTAGTTTGTGCCTCAAATGATATTAATATTAGGTGAGTGAATAACAAGAACACGGAAATCATACGGGAGCACTATGTTACTCGGACTCTGGTGTGATTGTCGGACACGGGTATGTTTCATTTTTTCAAAGTTTCCCTTTTTTGGAGGGTCCTTGAGGGATCATATCCCCATACCCATGTCTGGATATGTGTCGGACATAAATGTCGAACACGAATATTTCAAGAAAAATGAAGAGTCGAAGCAACATAGCAGGAGCATTCAAATTTCCGAGAACTCCCCATAGTCACACGGAGTAGGTTTCAAATTTAACTGTTCGGCTGCTCGACCACCAAGGGTCATGCACGTTATGTCAAAAAGCTGCTCCTTTGTCAAGAGAAGGTTTTCATTTGGAACATATTGGGCAAACCCAAGTGCTGCTGTACCACGAGGAACAATTGTTACTTTCAAGAGGGGTTCAGCATGTTCCAAGAACCAGCCTGCAACAGCATGACCTGATTCATGATATGCAACAGTCTTCCGTTCAAGTTTACTTATTACCTGCTTGAAACCCAGAAGAATCTGGTTATTAGGTGTATAGAAAAAAGAAAAGAAAAAAAAAAAGGGGACATATAATGCTGGTGTAAAGTTATCTATGACCTCTCTGGACATAAAATGCAATGCAAAGATCCTATGTTACTAGGATTCGGGTGTGAGTGTCAGATACGGGTATATGTCCGACACGAGTATGTTCAATTTTTTTCTAAGTTTTCCATGTATTTAGAGGGTCCTTGGAGGATCATATCCCCGTACCTATGTCCGGATATGTGTCGGACACTGGTGTCGGATATGGGAGAGTCGGAGCAACATAGCAAAGATCACCACTTCATATTAATGACTGGAAAAAAGGCAAAGTTTAATTGAAAGAACTCACACGTATTTTCCCACCATTAACAAACAAAAGTGAACATGAAGAAGACTTCATTTCAACCTTCTCAAGGATAATTAGATATCTTACTGCCATCAATATAAACAAAACTACACAAGCACAGAAAAAGCAACTATTAAAACAATCACATAGACAGGAGATAATTACCCTGTTCTTCTTCTCCAGACCACCGATGATCCTGTCTATAGCAGCCTCGAAATGTTCCATTGTGACCTGTGCCCCTTCACTCCTTGCGGCAATTAGAGCAGCTTCATTACAAACATTTGCAATGTCTGCTCCAGCAAAGCCAGGAGTGAGAGCTGCAAGTCTTTGAGAGTAATATGATGGCTCATGATCAAGCTTTATCTTTCTCAAGTAGATCTGAAATATCTGTTCACGGCCTTTAATATCAGGTTTATCTAATGAAATCCGACGATCAAATCGCCCTGGCCTCAAAAGAGCTTTGTCTAAAATATCAGGCCTATTGGTACTAGCCAGCACAACTACTCCCAAGTGGTTGCAAAACCATCCATTTCTACTAGCAATTGATTAAGCGTACTTTCAGCTCATCATTAGAACCTGAGAAACCTCCACGGCCTCTTGCTCGACCAATTGCATCAATCTCATCAATAAATATTATACTAGGAGCAGACTGCCTTCTTCTTGGAACAAGTTCCTCACCCTGGATGGTCCAACACCAACAAACATCTCCATGAAATCAGAACCTGATATCGATAGAAAAGGTACACCGGACTCACCAGCAGTTGCTTTTGCTAGGAGGGTCTTTCCTGTACCTGGAGGGCCCACCAAAAGAGCACCTTTCGGAATTTTAGCTCCTAGTTCCTCAAATTTTTTTGGGTTCTTAAGAAAGTGCACAAACTCCATGATCTCTTGTTTAGCCTCATCACAGCCAGCGACATCTTTGAAATAGACCTGTACTAACCAGAAACATAAAAGAGAGGAATATAACACCTGAGTATGTTTTCATATTCTAGCAACACAAAGCAAAAGCAGGCCCATAATTTTAGGTAATAAAAGATAAATAAAACTGGAAATTTTCAGATTCAGGTTTTTCTTCTAAGCACCGGTATAAGGAACAGAAAACAAACCTTATTCTTGGAATTTTTATCCACTTTGGTTACATGGGCTTTTCCTATGTTGAAAATTCCACTGGCACCCTTACCACCACTGCCACCGCCAACCCCCAACCCGCCTTGCATTCTCCGCCCCATATATATGAGGGTTCCAAGAAGTAATAATGTTGGTGCAAACCTCATCACCTCCTGGTACCACATTATATCAGAGGCATATGTCACAGGAACATGATCATGTGGGTCAATCCCCAATGCTTCTTGGTCTTCTTCCAACTTCTCCTCAAAAGACTCAAAACTTCCAATAGTGAAGAAGTATTTGTATTGACCTCCATGTCCTCTGACAGAAGCACCATTAGCAGGCCCTTGGACAACATCATCACTTGTTTGATTGTGTGGCATGCTTCTCACATACACTTTTGCAACTGACTTGTTAGAAACAACTATATGGTCAACTAAACCTGATTCCAGAAGCTTGTTTTTGAACTCTTGGAAACTAATCTGTAAGAAAGAGTTCCACAGCATATGAACAAAAGCTTACAAAATAGATGAACTTTGCTTATATTTAAATACCAAACTAATGTGAACTAGAGGCTTAGCCCAGTTGGTTCATGCAGTCACCCTTAAGAGATGGTATTCAGTAGGTCTAGGGTTCAAAGCATCACCAACCCTATCCCTAGGCTGTGGCCTCCTTTGTACCTAAAAAAAAAAAATTACCAAACTAATGTGGAAGAATGTAAAAAAATTCCAAACTGGACAGTGATTATATATACTACTAGACATGGTTAAGTCAGAATGGTGCATTTAAAAGGTTCTCAAGACAACAAACACCCAAAGGACATGTCATGTGAGTATGAGAAGTCTAATACTGATCCACCCAAATTGGGTGCAAACCAATCAAGTGTTCAGCTCCACTTTCATAAAAGCATGAACACAGCTCCAAGACAGGCATGATAAATTTATAGCACAGCTGAAGTTGAGATTCTACACAAGCAAGTAGCTTTACCATGAATAGGTTAGAAAAGGAATTATCTTTCCTAATAAAACTTCTCTATTGCTTTAGAGATGCAATTAAAAGAAAAATCAGTCACCATGATGCAGCGTATGTAAGTTGAATGAGTTCAGTCCGATTAAGGAGCAGTGAAGCTCAACCGTAAATCTTGAAAAGGTTGCCAATCCCAGCATGAGTTAACTCATGTAGGTTACGTCCAACTCAGCCTTGAGTAGCTACAATTTTTATCCACCTAATACCCAATTCCAGAATCCAAAACCAAATATATCACAGATGCACATGCTTTAAAATATGTATTCAATAAACTGAATTCATTAATCACCGGTAAAAAGGAGGAAAATGCTTAATGTAGCAAATAATAGAAAGAAAACAAACAGGCTTTTACCATATGCTTATAACAGTTGGACATATGACTCGATATTCTATTACAATCTATTTTCTAACCTCAAAATATGAAGTCTTATAGCATTGGAAAGATCAGCATCACATCAAAGAAAAAATTAGCCCACTTTAATATGCAGACAATCAACAAGCTGAAATAACTTGGGTATTGCTTACTTGTTGTTGCTCGGTATTCCAGGGAGGGATAGAAAGAAACAATGCAAGTACTAACAAGGGGTAATCAAATTTTGAAAAACCTTCAGGAAAGTTTCCTGAAAATTCCATTAGTCATCTGTGTTGGAATCCTCTGAAATTGGGGTAAAAAGTAAAAAACTGTTAAAGTTCTTTATAATCAATCTTGCAGGCAATTTAAGAGTAGATTCATAACAATACTCGTATACAGAAAAATAGCAAAAACAGGTAGTCCCAGTGCTATACTTTAATAAGCAACCTCAACATAGTAAAAACCTGCAGAGCTAAGACAATCATCCCCGAAGAGATTATTTCCAAAATCCAATTTCATAGCTTCTCACATCACATGATTGGAAAAGGGAAAAACCGCATAGAACTAAAGTCTTGAAAGATAATTCTACTATCACCTATAGCTTTTAAGAAAATGGCACCAAACTCACTTTCCCCAATCCTAAATGTTGCTATATCAATGACATTTTTTTCTCTTTGAAAAAAAAAATTAAAACCGATATGTTTGCAACATCTTCACAAATTGATATTTCCAGTCCAACATTGAAAAACTGACTTGAAAAACAGATTTATAAACTGAAAATGAGGGGGAGTATTTACTCACCTTTAGAGTCAGATTTTTGGTCATTTTGCTTTGGAATTTCCTTCTTTTCCTTCGGGTGAAAGTTCTCATAATCTGCAAATAACCATCAAAAGACAAGAGCACACAGTAACAACTATAAGTTCAAACCAATGCAAATATCCAAAATGCTAAACCCTGTTTCTTCATTAACTCATCAAACTTTACTATGAAAAATCAATGTAAAAATCCACAAAATGCTAAACCCAAAACTTGCTTAGTACTTACGATTTAAGAACAAGCCATTTTGTCTAAAACAATAAAATAAAGATTTTATTCCATTTCACTCACCTCAAATTATTAAAAAAAGATTCAATTTTGTTAATAGAAACTAATAAAGTTAACATTCATTAACTCTTATAAACCAACTAATTACCTAGAAAACTGAAAACAAATTAAAAAAAAAGGTGATATTTGGCTTACTCTTCTTCTTTGGGGGTGCACTTGAGAAAAAGCGACGGATTCTAGGGTTAGCAAGAACGAAATTTAAATCAGAAAAATAGACCTTTGAAGTAAACTCCTTTCGAGCTCCTATTGATGCTAAATATCCTCTCAAAAACCCTAATTCCCCAATTAGTCGGTCTACGTTTCCGCCCAAACGTGGCAAGCTCCGTGACCTCCATCCGCTACCGCCACCTCCTCCGCCACGATACAACAAATTCTATTTTTAAAAAATAAATAAATAAGCTTGAAAAATAAGAAATTGAAATGAGAAAATTTATTAGGAAAAACAATAATTTACCCTTGAATGAGAAGATCGGGAATATGAACGGCCTAGCTTAGAAAATATCATTATTTTGATGATTTAACGAAGAAAAATCAAAGTATTATTATACTAAAAATAAATATCTAAAAAACCACAGAGGTTTAAACAAAGAAATAATAATCTAGTAAATAACGTTAGTGTCTTTTTTTTTTCCTTTCTTGCACTGGGGTTTTGGTTGGATTTTCTAGGTTCGTTTCTTAGATTTTCTTGGCAAACAAGAGCTAACCATAGTTATTGTATCAAAGATAAATTCTAAAGATAATACAATAGATAAATAAATATTTATATTATAAATTAACTTCAAATAATTATATATGCAACTTTCATGTTATTACCATTTTTTTGTTTTACTTTTTCTGTCTAATTTAATTGAAAGTATTAACAGAGCTTTAATTGGCTTTTTTTTTTTTTTTTCCTTTCAAATTGTTGATTGGAGATTCACATGCATTTAAGAACTCATTTCATGCAAAATTCAAGCATTTTTTATCTACTAATTTTAATTGTAAATATTATAATTTCAATACACCAATAATGGTAAATCTTTCTTGGATAAATTATCAATATTTATCGATAGCTTAAATTTATTTGATAAAAAATTGGGCATTGGTTTACAAAGATCATAATTTGTGTATGCATATTATATATTTTTTTATCAATAATGTAAATATAAATACAATATAAATTATTAAGTGTATCAAAATTTTAAATAAAAATACAATACGTGTATTAAATATTGTGTTTAAATTTATCGTGTCATATTTATTATATTATTTTTATATTTATTAAAGGTGTCGTGTTTTTGTATCGTGTTCAAAATTATTAAGTGTTTATTAAAAAAACGATTGGGCCACTGTGAAGAGATATGAGCCTATTTTCCGAAGTTAGTAATTGGGCCAAGGATCCATCTTACCTGTCAATGGCCGCAGAAAATAGGCCCACATTCCACATCCAAAAGAAACGAGAGAAAACGCCAAAGCATAAGAGATTATTACTACCCAAAAAAAAAACTTCTACATTATTATTAGACCTGTCCATAGTCGAGTCATAATTCAAAATTTTGTCATTTCCTTACCAAATTCGGATCGGATCGGCTCAAAAAATCATTTTACTGTTTATTAAATATTAAAATATTTAAAATATATATTAAGTTTTTATTTTATAATTAAATTAATTTTTTTTTTATTATTTAATGAATAGTAATTCGGGTCGGGTCGAATTACTAAAATCCTTGCTCAAAGTCTAATCAATCCGAGCCAAGCCTGTCGACCCTTGGACAGGTCTAACTATTATATAGTAAAAGCGTTTATCAAACAGAGTCTTAATTTTTGTAAATTTTCATTCATCAAGATAAAAAAAATAATTTTTTTAAAAAAGGTAGGTCACTATATGGTAGAAAATTTGTAAAAGATGTAGAAACAATATATATATATATATATATATAACTTTTCTCAACTTTTTAAGCAAATTTTTTTTCCTTTTAACCTAATTCTAAATATTTTAAATCATGTTCAGAGTAATAACATGAAGATTACCCAAATAAAAACAATCAATTCTTTCAAAATTTGGGTTGGATTTTACCTTATGTTTTATGCCCTTTGGGTAAGCTACTTAGATACCAAAATGTTAAAATGTTTGTTTGTTAATAATAATAATAATAATAATAATAATAATAATAATATATGAATTAGGAGATTCTTCAAGAGGAGATTGGGTTATGCTAATCAACGCCACTAAGATAAAATCAAATCCCATTAAGTTTTCGTTTAGCATTGAGGTTGAGGTGGACATAATTTTTTTAAATAAAAAACTGTGTTTCACCATAATTTTAATGTTAAATAAGTAAAAGAATTTAATTTTTACCGTTAATATCATGATTTGACAATTTAAATAAAAAAAACCAACAAAATGTATGCTTTTGTGTTTTGTAAGTTGTCTTTTGAGATAAAAACTTTATTATATTTACATTTCTAAATTTTTATTATTTTATTTATATTTTTTTAATATTTCAATTCACCATAATATTTTTCACAACATTATCTAACACTTAAAAATTAGCACAAGCTTTTTGACTAGTTTGTCAGGCATAGCATTTGATAATGGATCAAAATTGGGCCCAAAACCAAACATTGTGGACCTAAACTCTCAAACAATTATTTGTGGTGCCTAACTCTCTGCATAAGAGCTGGATTCTGGGGTTTAAACATGTTACATTCCGTGTTGCTCATTAACATTATATTTGGGTAGATGATATTAAAGAAAAAGAATAGAAAAAAAAAAGGAAAAGGAAAAGGAAATGAATGGGTTTTAAAAGAAAGGAAAAGATATATTTTTCATTATTTGGATAATTAAAATATGTTAGGGAAAGGAAAAGAACAGAATGTTAGTCATTATTATTTGGTTAAAGTATGAAAAAAAAAAATAAAAAGAAAAAGATAAATTATAATATACATTTTCGATTATATCATTTCTTTTTAATTAAAATAATAAATTAAATATTATAAATTAAATAATAAAAAATAAAATAAATATTGTTAAAAATATTAATACTGATTAAACCATTACCGAAAATAAAACATACTAAACGAAATTAGAGAAAAAAAAGAAATTACAAAAAGAAATTTCAATATATATATATATATATATATATATATATATATATGAACTTACAAATACCGACTTTAAACACAAAGCCGAATATACGAACACTTACAGGAAATTGATTTGAAAAAATCAATATCAAGTCAAGGTTGGATCTCTGACTTTAAGACGAATTTTGCTTGTCTCTAAGGTGCTTGGAAATGTATGCAAATCGTCTCTCAAGCCTCATCGATAAACGTTGCTATAAAGGGCACACTCCAAGCAACTCAGCGAACCAAGAAGATGTAAGACTTTTTCTCAAACAAAAAAGGAAAACAGAGGAAGAAAAGAATAAATTTAATTCTCAAAACCAGTGAATAAAACAGACACTAAATGTCTGTATTTATAGAAGACTAAAGGCATGTTTGGACAATCAAGACTGTTGAACGAACTGGTTCATCCAACAGGCAGCAGACAGCCCTGTTGGAACAGACAAGAATCGGTTCGGTTCAAATCGAACAGTCAAGACTGTTTGAACGAATCGGTTCAGCCAATAGGTAATAGACAACCCTGTTGGAACAGAGATGAATTGGTTCGGTTCAAACCCGAATAGACAAAAATGGTTCGGAGCTAGACCGAATAGACAGGAATTAATTCAGACTAAAAACTAAAGCCTGTTGGAACAGACATGAATCGGTTCGGTTCAAACCCGAATAGACAAAAATGGTTCGGAGCTAGACCGAATAGACAGGAATTAATTCGGACTAAAAACTAAAGCTGGTTGGATGGGCAGCAAAAAGAAAGATACTGACCCAAGCCCAAGTCCCGATCTGACCCAGCCCGGCTCGACGATGGGGCGCGCGTGTGGTCCAGCCCAAGTTGTGTAGGTCCTCACCCACCACAAAACTTGGGTGCCCCTTGGGGCCTAACCCAACATGGAACACTAGCTTATATAAACTATAAGCTAAAACCAAACTTTGTTCTATGTGGGATATACAACCAACCACACCTTCAACCAACTTTCCTTCCTCTTCAAGTGGGTATTTAATGAGACTAATTTCTCATTCAAAAATAATATCAATTGTGTATGTAATTATACACCGTGTATGTAGTTACGACAACCTACGTATTAAAATACGTATTTCATATAAATACACCTAAATAAATACATTGATATCCAACAAATATTACATTAAAAAATATGGATGTAATATAAAAAACAAAAAAAAAATGATAATAAAAAATTTTTATTATAATTTTTAATGTCAATTACGTGAAGTATATACGTTTATAAATATTGCTTGTAATTTGATAAATGTAGAATGGGTAAAATAGACATTCTATATTTAAATAATTTTTTTACTTTCTTTTCCCTTCCTTTTTCACCGATTTGGGGTTTTAGAAAAATGAGTATTTTGAGAGAAAATGAGGGGTGCTCAACTCCCCTCAATTTCTTTTATTATTATTATTATTTTAATCCAAAGTAGAGAAAATAAGAAAAAAGTTTCTCATTCTCACTTGCTTTACTTTCCTTTCCCTCCTCTTACTCCAATCAAAAAATAGGCCAAGTTTCAACAAATTTTCAAAAAAAAAAAAGTATCATTCTCACACCTGAATTTCCTTGTAATTTATGGGTCCGGCTCCCCTCCATTACTTTTCAATACATCTTAATCATCATTCACAAATGAGACTTTCACAATTAATAAGTGAGTCTTACACATGTCAATGATAATGATGAATGTATTGAAAAGTAATGGACAAAAAAATAATGGACCGGATCCTAATCCGTAATTTATAGGCTATATTTATGACTAATGTTTAGTTAATACCCAAAAAGAAAAAGAAAAATAATGGGCAAAATTTAAACCTCATCATGATGTTTCAATATTTTAGGTAATAAAAATAGCAAAAAATATTTCATCCATCGTTAATAAAAGTTTTAAATTTTATCAGTATAGTGTAATATATATTTTTATGATATAATTAAAAAAATAAACATGTAACAATTTTTTAATTTTATTTATAAAATTAAAAAAATTTATTGTCGGTATATCAAATACATCAAAATCGAAATCTATAAATAGATGGTAAAAAAACAATGTGAAAATATCTTCCTTTGAATTTATGGATTTATTTTAATGGAGGCTGTACAAAGGGGTCCCATTATGTTTTTTTTCCCCTTAAAAAGATATAAAAAAAAATTATTAAAAAAAAAATTGAAGGATAGTACTACAATTTCTTCTGCCCATGCTTGTGCAGCTCACATGTTACCATGTGGGACTCCTAAATGCTGATATTCTCAAACCCACATTATCAATAAGGGAAAAAAAATAACTTTGCTAAACCCTAAATGGACTAAAAGAAAAAAGAAGTTTAAAAGGTGCATTGTATTGCAGCCACAACACACCATGTGATTTGATTTTGGCCCATAACTTACAATTTGTAATATATATATAATTAAGTTCTTTATATAATAACTTGTAAAAGAAAAGGAGAGGTGAATTAAAGAGAAGGGAGAACCCAAGTTATAGGATCTTTGCCCTTTTGGGGTAATTTAAAATTTACAAATCTTGAACTATATTTGTGTTTAAATATTTTTACCATGTAAGTATTAGACATGTTTAAGATTGAGTTATTCGTCCGATTCAATAAGCATGATTTGATCGGGTCAAAGATAGGTTTTTTTCAAATCCACCTTAAAGGCTACATAACCAGTGGTTATGCCCCAGGAACATGGACTCAAATGGTCAAGACAATTTCTAAGGTTATATATCTGTTAATTCAAATGTTCTTGAAATATTATTTTGCACTAAATTTTCTTAAGTTTTCTTTATCTTAAACCAACATTGGTTTCAAAACATGTGAAAGCAAAGTCTGTAGTACATAAATTTGCAATGCAAAAACATTGAAAAGTCAAATTGTCTCATTAACAACATGTGTTGTTTCTTCGGATTCCCTTTTTTTTTTTTAGGTATTCATATTCAATATTTGTGTTCGACACATATTTGAATATAGATATGAGATATGATCTTTCAAATATATAAAAAAAATTAAATATACCCGTGTCGGACATATACATGTGTCCGACACTCACCCGAATAACATAGATCATTAGACTAAAAACAACGACAAAAAACCCAAAATAAGAAAGTTGGTTTCAAATTAAACCTTAAAATAACGAGACTGATGCAAGCATAATTAATTTGAATCCCTTTTATCTTCAAACTATATATTATATAAATAACATAAATGGTAAAGTGAGTCTTTAGCAATCTAGTAAGTTGAAACAATCTTGTAGGTTGTCCCATACCAGAAGAAGCATTATTTGAATGCATCAAATAGACGAGGAGAGCATGTCTTTAAGATTGTCTGAAAAGAAGATTAGATTTAGGTAAAGTCTAGATACTTTAACATTATTATAAAAATAAAATAAAAATACAGAAACATTTTAGATTAAATTATCCTAGTGCTCCAAACCGACAGAAGAATCCAATGAAAGAAAGAAAAGCAAAATTTTGCTTTGAAGTCATGAAATGAAGCAGAAAGTGATGGAGGCAGTATATTCTTAGCACAATAATTTAACAGACTGTGTCATGGAGTGAGATCCTCTTGTAATCATGGTTAGGGATTTAAATAATGATCGTAACACGATGTTTTGATCGTTATTTTACGATTTCAGCTTTCTTCACTTCGATATTTACTGTAATTAATCGCGATAGTATTTATTACGTTCATAATCACAATAAACACGACGCGACAGAAAACGCGTCCACGACCGTAATTTGAATCTCTGATCATGCGGCTACACAAATGAAGGGGATGAAGCCTCTTTGCTTTGTAAAATCAGAACATAAAAGTTGGGTTGCAAGAGATTCTATGCTTCACTATAGTAATTGTTCTGCTAATAGATTTCAATTCAACTGAGAATCTGTAAAGTTAGAATTCATATTATATTCTTCACAAGTGTATAATTTAGACAGTGAACTATACAACCAGCATGAAAATAATGAATTATGGGTAAAAGAATTACTACAACAATATGTACTCTTAGGGTAATCTATATAATGTCTACCCTTTACTTTATCCAATGTGATAAACTATTTGCTTGTGAAGCTTGACTGTGATTTATGACCAACAACCCTGAAAAACTGTGATCTGTTGATAGAATGTTGAACTCTTAATTTCAATAATCAAAGTTCAATCTTTGACAATCTCAATTAAAAAAAAAACAATATTATTTGCTAATTGAAAAGCTTGTTAAAGAGAGGAATTTTGGCAATGATAAAGAAAATTAAAATCATTGTAACTAAATGGATCAAAGGTTCGAGACAAGCCCAGCCGTTAGATAGGCAGAGCCCACATATTGAATGGGAGCAGGTCCTAATCATTGTCAGTTACACAGAATCTTAGATATAAAAGATTGATATAAAGACATTGAATCTTAGGTGACATTTTGAGTATTCTATTTTGACATCGTTACTCTCAACCGTTATTTTCTCTTTTACTCTCTTATCCTTCAACATTTTACTGACTTAAACATCGAAATACGTTCAAAGTACCAACTCTGACGCCCTCTGACCCTTTTTTCTACCTCTTGCAAGTTTAATAACCTTTCCTCCTCAAAAGACCATCAACAATTGTAATGGATATGAAAGGCCTTCCTTGGATGTGAATAGTCTGGCTTGGAAGAATGTGCTACAACAACTACAAGAAGGGAAGATAGAGATATGTAGAACTTTAACCTCTCAAACATGAAGTTGTGGAGAGTGAAGATCAAAGAGACCCCATTTATAGTTTTGTGGGACTCCATCAAGAAGCAGAATGGCACTGTAAATAAGTGTATCTTGTTCCATTCACCAAACTGCAAAAATTATTTGAATTCTGAAACCTAACCCTGTCTTTTTGTAGAACAATGGACACCATCCTTATCACAAGAACCAGCTAACAACACTCTGAATCTATGTTACTCGAATTCGGATGTGAGTGTCGAATACGGGTATGTTCATTTTTTTTTTTTAAGATTTTCATGTATTTGGAGGATCCTTGAAAGATTATATCCCTATACTCATGTCCGGATATACGTCGGACACGGGTAAACGTCGAACACGGATACTTCAAAAAAAAATAAAGAGTCAGAACAACATCTGAATCGCCTTCCCTTTTTCCTCTCTCTCTCATGTGTGTGTTTATTTGTGATTTAAACTTAAAATACTGACATTATTATGGAGCCCCGTACGACAATTGTGTCTACAAAAATAAATGATGGATCTCCAAGAATGAGGAGATTCAAAGATCAGGCAAAATCCTATACCAGCAAGAATGAAGACATCCAAATGTTTCAGACAACTGACCAATAGTATGGTGCCATGACAGCAACAACAGTATGTATAAACATGCAAAACTCACATAATGACTATACAAATCAGTCCTAAAAAGAAAAGTACAAAAAAAAATTAAAAATCAGCCCTAAGCTATGTTATCCGAACTCAAGTGAGGGTAGATACGACTATGTGTTTCTGACACGGGTATACTTAATTTTATCTAAGTTTTTTTTTATATATTCGGATGGTCATACCTCTATACTCATGTCCAAATATGTATCGGACATAAATGTCATACAAAAGTATTTTAGAAAAATCCGGATGACATAAGTCTTAAGTCCTAACTAAGAGAGTAGAGAATTGACACTTTAAATGCTAAATATTAAATAAACACTGATGAAATCAAACTAACAAAGCTCAAATTCTAATTTCTAAGGCCCTACTTCACTATATATATATATATATATATATATATATATATATATAAGAACATAAAGCCCCACTACTTTCTACAGCCCTGAGAATCCTTCTCAGTCACATCTCTTTCTCACCTTCTCTTTTTCTCTGTTAATCTCTCCCACGCGCAGACAAAGAGTTTATCAGGTTAAGTTAAAGAGATCAAAATCTGAGAACTGTAAATCTATTACTGCTAGTGTTGCAGCTTCCAAGCTTATTACATGGATGAGAAGTGGAAAATATCGAAGAAGGAAGCTTCAAGTTCTTCAAAGTTTTGTCTAACCAGGAGTTTTTCAGCTAAGACCATTTCTTCCAAGTCTCCTCTTCTTAGGAGTTCTTCACAAAAGAGCTCATGTTCTTCATCTTCATCTTCTTCTTCATCTAAATGTACATTACCACGAAGTTTTTCGCAAAAGAGCTCTTCAATCTCGCGTAAATGTAGTAGCTTGGCTAAGGAACAGAAGGCGAGATTTTACATTATGAGACGCTGTGTTGCCATGCTTGTTTGCTGGCATAAACATGGAGATTCTTGAAGGGGAAAAAAAAAAGTGATGGAGATTCTTGGATTTTGTTTGTCTTGATTTCATGGATTTCATCCATTGGAACAAGAACAGATAAATGTTCATAGAGTTTTTCTTGCTTACCTTCACTTCTACTTAGTTCAGTTCAGTTTGTAATTATAAATGAGAGAGCTACAACTTTTATAGTTGTAAGAAAATATACTATATGAACAAATAGATTTCTGTCAAATCTTAAACTAGCAGTACTTTTTTTTTTTAATCTTTTCTTCCTCCATTTCCACCCTGTGATTTCTTTTTGTTTTCCCCTTGTTACTCGGATTTGGGTGTGAGTGTCAGATACGGGTATGTGTTCGATATAGGTATATGCTCAATTTTTTTAAAGTTTTTCATATACTTGAAGGATCGTACCCCGTACCCATATCCGAATATGTGTCGGACACGAATATTTTAAAAAAAATGAAGAATCGGAATAACATGAAAAGCAGATCTCAAAATCAGCAGGTATTCTTAGATTTGATTTTCCTTTATGGAGTGGCTTTTGGTTGGTTATTGTTGTTCCTATTTTCTTCTTTTTTGTGTGTATTGATGACAGCGAGATTCCTTTCAGCTGTTGCAGCTGCCAATATAATAATAGGAGGACATCAATGGCTATTGGATCTGCATTGGGAATGAAAGCCATCTTTTTTCCCCTTTTAGAAAAAGAGGTAGGAAATGAGTATTCTGTTAAAAGTTTGAAGGCAAACCTTGGATTTTTTATCCTTAAATAAGAGTCTGGGCTCTTTTCCTTTCAGTTCTGATCCCCAACTTATCACAATTTCATCTTTGAACTCACCAAGTCAGCTCTGAAACTGTTTTTTTATGCACTAAAACTCACTCAGTAAGATCTTTCTTTTCAGTCCAAGTTAGTTTGCTAAATAGCAGTCGCACTGCGACGTTATAATCGCTATTTTACGGTTTCGGTTCGATATTTACCGTAATTAAAGCATTCATTACATCCGCAACCACGATAAACGTGACGCAACCATAAATATTTCCGCGATCAAAATTTAAAGCCTGCTGCTAAGAACTTCTATTTGCATAGCAGTAAATGATGAATGATAAGCTTGAGAGTCAATGAAAAACATTTCTGCAACACTTCATTGGAAGGAGTAGCACAACCTGACTGCTAAGTTTTTTCTAAGTGTGAGGCAATAAAATACAAGGAAAAGCCTTTTTTAAACTCAAAACACACTTAAACCAAGAATTATGTCTAAGATACATGTATTATAGTCATTTATCATGAAGCCTAGCTCCATCTATCATCAGCCAGTTCCAGCCTTCCCTGAATAGCATTTTTAGCTAAAATTGTTGAGAGTCTATATTTTATTAAAGCTCACAGTACTTCAAAAAGAAGGGGATCTCATCTCACTACTATGATTGACATAGTAGGATAATTTTTAGATTCTGATATTAAATTTATTATCTGTAGCGGATTCGAAACGGATTCAAATAGAAACTTTTGGATATCCAATATTCGAATCAGTTTTGATTTTGATTTGGATAGTATCAGATATCAGAATCCGTTTTATTTATACGAATAATGAATTCAGATATTCGATATCCGTTTACATATTTAAATCTTGTTTAATTTTATACTTTTATCTTTAAAAAATTTATTTTAACGGATTCGGACATCCGATGGATATTGCTATCTAAGTCGGATGCTGATTCGAATAGTAAGCGGATAATAAACGAATTCGGATATTATATAAATTAAGCGAATTTTGATTCGGATATTTCAAAAATTGCAGACAATCCACTTAACATCCCTACGGATAATTCCTCCTCTCTAAAGCTTGTTTATGTATAGTTTGTTGAATGAAATCTACCTGCAACACCAACGACAATGCCCTTGAAAACTGAATGAAAACATAGGGCGAGAATAAGAAGTACGGTATCCCCCAAAGATGTAATATCAAAAAAACTGGATTGGCAGCCATCTATGTTACTCGGACTCGAGTGTGAGTATTGGACACGGGTATATTTAATTTTTTTTTAACATTTTCATGTATTTGGAAGGTTCTTGGAGGATCATATCCCCGTACTCATGTCCGAAAATACGTCCGACATGAGTGTCTGATACGGATACTTCAAGAAAAACGAAGAGTCAGAACAACATAAGTAGCCATTAGTATTATTACATCTTTAGAATGCTCCTCATCAGCACTTCTTCCTTCTTCCACTTCCACTTGCACTCGAACTTCTGTTTCACCACTTGATATAAACAAAGATAGCCCAACGATGCCAACATGAATGCAAAAGAGTATGTTTTGGTCAACAGATCACTGAAAGTCTGATCAGAATATCTCAAGAAATGAATCAAAGAGGTGGTCAGAAAAAAAAAAAAAAAAAAAAAAAAAAAAAAAACCGGCAAACTGTGTGCCTAAGAAGAGAAAACTTTCGTTCCATTGATAAAAAGGGGAGACGCCACCTGCAAAAGTGCTCACTAGAAAGAATGATGAAGCACCATATTTTCACCAAGATTAAGCCCTTCCCATGCAAGTTTGCCCTTCATGAGCTTTGGTTATGGAGAATTGTAAGAGAAGGAGAAAAATGAACTTCAGTTTTGCCAAGGAAGAAATTATAGCCCCTTTCGTGGATTAGTTAACGTTACTTATGATCTAAGCCTTATATATAATATATATATATATATATATATATCCACGTACACTAATTTAAAACTAAATTAATTTTACACACTTTCATAATTTTTTATACGATTTATATTTGTTTAATCCGACCGTCGTATTTCATTTTCTATTCACGTAGATCATGCACGTTAAGTTTTGAGTAAATTAAAAATGTCTAACTATTTGTTCGATGTAAAAAACTTTCAACCGTTAAATATATATTGAAAAAGACAATATTCTCGATCAATATGATAGAAATATCGGATCGATTCGAAACTTTACGTGCACGACGAGTACAATTATATTGTTAAATCCAACGGTCGATTTGTTATAATATAAATCGTATAAAAAGTTACGGAAGTGTATAAAACTAATTTAATTTTACACTAGTGTTAGTGGATCCCTCCTCTATATATATATATATATAAGGAAAATAAAGCTAGAAATCTATCCAAAAGGAACTAATGACCTAACACAAAGTATATTTAGACGAGATCATAAGTAAACCTATCAATATTGGATATGACACAACAACAAAAAAAAACACGGACACAATATGAATACACGAATGTATCAAAATCTATATAATACAAATTATTAACATTTCAAAATCTATATTAATATAAAACACCTTAAACATAATTATGACACGAGAAAATACAAAAACACGATACGTATACACGAATTGGCAGGTCTAATCCTAAGGAATTTTTTAGTTAAAAGGTACATGTCTAAGCATGATGAACCTATACCCTCGTTTTCTTCATGAAGCCCAAGATAGATAACAATTATCGATCCTAGCAGAAAACATTATTTGTATGTAACTGCAAATATGATGGATATACTTTAATGCATATATACAGATAAGTATATTACTTGGGGAGTGAAGTTAAACCATGTCTGAATCATCTGATTCACTCTCCCTGTTTTCCTGCCATCCTGACCTCATTCTAAACTTACATACCGGACACGTGCCTTGTTGCCGCAACCACGGATCGATACAGCTAGCATGAAACTGCAAGAAAGAACATTATTCATATATCATATATTAATAGAAATGACATGTTATGATCCCACGTTGAAAAATAAATGATTTTCTTGAGGGGTTTATATGGATATAGGCTCTCCCACCTCAATAGCTAGCTTTTAGGATGAGGTTCTCCAAAGTTCCATATCAATTGGTATCAAGAAAAAAAAGGTGCCAGCCGTGACCAACGTAACCGTGACCAACGAGGACGTTGGTCTTTCAAGCTTGGTGGTTTGTTACGATCCCACATTAGAAAATAAATGACCTTCTTGAAGGGTTTATATGGATTTAGCCTCTCCCATCTCAATAATTAGTTTTTGGGGTGAGGTTCTCCAAAAGTCCATATCATAGCATCAAGAGAACCATGAAAGATTTGGATTTAGGGTTTAACTATTAGCATCTCAATGAAGGACTAAGCTGCCGGCACATGAAAAAGAATCAAGAATCATCAAGAATTCAGAAATGTTTGGGCAATTATTTGGAAAAAGAAAAGAAAAAAAAAAAGTCAAGGGCAGACTTTAGAATGATAATTTGAGATAGGAAGACAGACATTTACACTTTCAACAAGTCAAGAATTCACAGCTGCATGTAACTATGAAACATTTAAGCATAAGAATATTTTTCTCAAGTCACGCCCATGAAAAACAAATTGCACGAAATCGATCATAATTTGCAGTTTACAATGTTTATGAAGATAACATGGGAAACTACTAAGACAAAACCATTCATAAATGGAGAGATTGGAGGAAACACTAAAATTGTTTACATTACAATGCAGGTTGTAAAAATAGAACCTGATGCAAACATGGCAAGCTCCGAACAAGCTCCCCCCTGTTAACTTGATCCAAGCAAATAGTACAAGTTAATTCATCTTCTGAATCCTTCATACTCCCATCAGCCTTCCTAGAATCTTGCTTTGGCTGCAATAAGTATTTGTGATTTAGACTACAAAACCCATCCATGAAACAGTACATATGAAATGATTCAGAAAGATGCACAGACACAGACACAGACAAATTTGTCTTGAAAACTTTAATGCCCTCTTTGATTATGTCAACTTTGAATATGAGATGTACTCAATGACTTGTTATGTTACCAAGATCTTCTTTGAAACATATAAAAGTTGTGTTGCTCCGACTTTTCAATTTTCTTGAAGTACCCGTATCCGACACCCGTGTCCAACACATATCGGACATGAGTATGACCCTCCAAATACATGAAAAAACTTAGAAAAAATTGAACATACCTATGTTGGATAGGTACCCATATCCGACACTCACAGCCGAGTCCAAGTAACATAGCTAGACTTTGCAGTATAAAAGCTTCATGAAAAACTTATTACAACTTGAAAACAGAATGACCAACGCAGAAGGAATTGCTTGATAGTGGTACCTAATCACCATTATTTTCTAATTGATTATAAAAAAAAAAATTAATCTTAAAAGTATTTACTGATACCTCGACTGGGGATGAAGAAGGTGATGCCTGCTGCACTGATGATCCAGCACTGTAAAAAAAAAAAATATGAGGAAGAAAAATTGATGCGACTATGAATTCAGTCAAAAGAAAAATAAGCACGCCCTACTACCTAAAGAGAAGCATTTATGCGCTATGTTGCTCCGGGTCTTCATTTTTCTTGAAGTACCCGTATCCGACACATATCCGGACATGAGTATGAGGATATGACCCTCCAAGGACCCTCCAAATACATGAAAAAACATAAAAAAAATTGAACATACCCGTATTGGACACATACCCGTATTCGACACTCATACCCGTATTGGACACTCATACCCGAGTCTGAATAACATAGTTTATGCGTACCTCTCTGGGCCAGGGACCTTGTACTTGTGCACAGGTAAGGCATTTATCTCTTCCTCACTCATTGAATGACTTGTGGAAGTATTATCAGAATCCAATGCTCTAAGGGTGTCATAATCTGGAGCAGAAAGAAAGGAATTATTAATCTTCAGAAAACCGAACTAATTACAACCAAAACTCTCTTTACATATCTGTCAATGCATGTTAAAACCAAACCATCGAATCTTATGAGTGAATTTTGCAAAAGCACGATACCTAGGTCATCAAATTCACGGTCAAGAAGTGCAAGTTGGAGTCTTAGTCCTTGTAAGCGTCCTCTTGTAGCAAAAGCGATTGATGATGGCATGTGCAAACGCAACTCGGTATGACCAAGCAAACCGCTAGCTGCTGCAGCATGAGCTCGGGCCTGAGCTTGAAGTTGCTGACAAGTTGCATACATCCTCAGGGTCGTAGCCATTAAAAAGACACCGACAACTAGCCAAAGCTGCATGCACAGACACAGAGGATACCTCCATGATTGCCATGTATTAACAGATACACCAACATACATACTCCCAGTGAATGTGCAGTGAGTAAATACCAGAAAGTTTGGTGACATTTGGTGAGAGTTTACAATCATGAACAGAAAAAGAACTGCTGAAAACAAACAGGTAAGAACAGATTAGAAATGGAAGTTAAAGATACAATAAGGAATGATTAGAGACAAAAGTTAACAGATGGCAATGGAAGAAAACATATGGAACTAGAAACATTACCTGTAACAAGAAAGGCCAGTGAATTGGAATTAACTGGTCGAGCTGCATGTATGCGCTGAAAAAGAAATATCGAGGAGAGATCAAATCCCATTATATAGTATAAGATAATCTGGCTATCCAACAGGTAAAAATATTTAGATAAGCGAACATACCACAGCAGGACGTTCAGGAATAAATCCTGAAAACCCACTCTCAATATCTCCTCTAGCCCCTCGGAAAACAAAACTCATTGTTGCAAAAATGCAGAAACTCCACTTGTCTAAAAGGTGGCAGATGGTAGAGCAAACAACTTCTTCTCTTGAAACTTCATCCGAGTCCGAGTAACATAGGTAATGACCACTTCAGAGCTTACAGAATTTTGATAGATAGGTAAATTTTGGAATCATATGTAGAAAAAATGATTTCTATCTGAGCCACAAGCGAAAGCATTGAGCCCGAAATCGTCAACATGTGAGTGTAGAATAACATATTTCGATTGTCAATAACCATTAACCAACCATAGATGGTGTTGGTGGATAAGACATTGAGTATGTGAGGGAAAGTGTTTTAGCTTAATAATAGACCTCTGCAATCCTTAAATTTTGACTAAATTTCAATTTAATAAAGCATGATTTCTTGACTATCCATGCTTTGTTTGATTGAAATGAATTGTAATAGTGATTCACATACATTTGATGGAGGATCATATCCCCATACCCATGTCAGGATATGGGTCGAACATGGGTGTCGGACGGATACTTCAAGAAAAATGAAAAGTTGAAGCAACATAGGTCATTACGAAACCAAAGATTTCAATCTTGTTAATACAAACCATAACTATAAAAACTGTTATAGAACTCCCCCAAACTCCAAAGAGAAATCACCCTAAAAGGAATTAGAATCCAAGATGGGAAAAGAAAAAAGATCATAAAATTTTCAGTGGTAAAAGAGTCATAGTAATCCCATTACAGATGAAAACAATCGAGACCTAACCACCAAATCTACTGATTCAAAGCATGACATATTCCAATGCCATTAAAGCTTAACATATTTGATCCACTAATAAAATCCAATAGACAATTTGTTTGAAGCTTAACACCACCATATCTCTCTATCTCTCAGTTCCCATAAAAAATAACTTAGAAAAAAACAAGGCACCTACTTATTTATGAATTGCAAAGCCATTTACCTTGACAATTGTCATTATTTTAGTAATTTAATATTGTCTTTAAAGCCACACCCTTTAAAGCATAGTTAATACTATATATTATGCTAATTAAGCATACTTTTCACATACTCACAAGCAGAAGACTCAAACTTTATGATTTAAATTACTTCCTTTATTTGATTATTTTTATAAAAAAAAAAAATCACATGCAAAGACAGAATCAACCGCAAAATCAAGCGAAAGGAATAAAATTTGAAATAAAATAAATAAATATATTAGGACAGTAACCTACATTGCCCTGTATGAATCAAAATCTCGAGAAAAGAAAAGAAAAAAAAAAGTCGACTTTCGAGGTCTGGTTTGTCTGATGAGAAATCGCAAGGAAAAAGCAAAAGAAAATTGTCAGTTTTCCTCCGTTTTCTCAGCAAACAAACATAAATCAATGCAAAGAGACAAAGAAAAGAGAAAAAAATATATATACTTACACAAGAAAAACGAAGATCAATCGATCAAACGACCGTCCTTTTAATTGCGTAAAATGAGCAATTTGAGAGATAAAAGAAAAAGAAAAGAAAATGCGAGAAAATTCTTTCTTTTCTTTGTCCGAAACTGAAATGTTGAAGAGAGAGAAGTCTAGATAGTGACACGTAGACTTGCTTTAGATCCACGCGCTGCCACGTCTTGTTGACAGCGTGGATGACTTAATAACAGCCGTTGGATCTGGCATTTGTGCCCATCAGATTTGTTGTGCGAGGATTCATCACCAAGTCAGCATCCAAACTAGTATTGTACTCAACAGTGCTTATACTTAGACCTAACAATTTTGGATTCGATATAAAAATACGATACAAAAATATATAAATATGACATATTTAATAAATATAAAAACAGTATAATAAATACGATATAATATATTTAAATAAAAAACACAATTAAAACGATACGTTTAATACGCATATCGATTCTTGTTTAAGATTTTGATATATTTAATCATTTGTATTATGTTTATGTTTATACAACTAATTTGAAGGAAAAAAAACATAAATCACGATACGCATACACAAATTAATAGATATGCTTATACTGATTAAGAATAATTAAAATATTATTTTTTAAAAAGTATACATTCAATGTATTATATTGATCAACATACAAATTATATATATTTTTTAAAAATATAACTTTAATCAATATGACTAAACACTAATTATAAATATCATTAAATATTATTTAACATTTTTTGTAATTAAGAAAAACACATAATACTACAAATGTAAAACAAATATTATAAAAATGTAATGGCAAAAGTAATTCAAATAATATTTTGATTTTAGAAAAATAATCTGATAATTTTAAATACGATATAAAAATATAACATAAATATAATATATTTAATAAATATAATAAATATATATAATAAATACGATACGATATATTAAAATACAATTAATATAATTAATATAACACATTTAATATATATTATATTCATGTTTAACAGTTCATCAATAAATTAGTATAGTTTGGTAGATTCACAACATTAATGCCATAGTTAATCAGACAAGACAAGACATGATAGCAGAGTTTAGTTTTAAGATTGTGTTAACTATAGATCTTATGATATTTTTTAAAATTATTATTTTAGATATAATTGTTAATATATTAAAAATCATCAAATTAATTATTAAATATTATATTTAATATAACAGTATTGTTATAAATAATAATTTAACTAATCGCTCCTAAAAAACTCGTTATCAAAATTCTTAATTTTATTGCCATGTTTTTGGACCGTGGCTTTTTTGCCCAAGCCTAAACTTTGAACACGTCGCTATCTTAAAAAATATCTTTAGCAAAACCCTTTTTATACATTACAAGATTTTAATGAGTTTCAAAATTTGAATTAAATAACATAATATTGTGTTAATATAATATTTTAAATACCATTTTAAAAAAAAATACATTTAATATTATTTTTATTAATTCAAAAATAATATATTAATTATATTTTCTTTCTATAAAGATTTTCATAATATACATTGATTAATTTTTTTAAAATAAAAACAAATTTCAATAATACTATTATTTTGTCCAACAATTTTTTTTATTAATTCAATTTTTTCTATTTTTTTTTTTTGTGATAATTTAGAGATAAAATTTTAAACCTTGCTCTTTTGAACAAGATAACATGTACTAATCATGAATCAAAAACTCAAGTGCCCTTTTCGGATATTTTAATGAATGTAATGATGAGATCAAAATAAAATGTTGTTTGAATTTAGAGAGAGAGATTTAAAAGCTTAAAGCGACTGACTGTCAGAATCTGTCATCTGATACGTGTCTGATGAAACATACAAATTGCATGTTCTAACGTGGCAACAAAATAGCATGGCATTGGGATCAAACACCGGAGACAAATACCAGAAAATGTACCGAAAAAACTTCAAGTTTTGTTCATTTGAGAAACTCTATGGTGCCATGCCAATACCAAAGTCTTTGTTTTTTAGTTTCACATTGTTAAATTAATAAATCTAATTAAATATATTAAAAATTACGATATATTATTCTTCGTATATAATCAAAATCGTAATTTTTAATATATCTAATTAAATTTATTACTTTAACATACATGAAAAAACTGAAACAATCATCTAGTAATAAGAAATCGTGAAATACAACACAATGCTTTTTGTTCATGTCCATTGGAGACGGAGCTGACGAAGCAATGAGGAATGTCAAGTAAAAATTAGGAGTTATCTAAAAATACGAGCCAAATTTGTCAAATCAAACGAATATCTTGTGGACAAGTATAAATTGAAAACCTCTTCTATTATTACTCAAAGTTATACTTAAATTTTGTTTTATATTCAATAGATTCTTTTACTACTAATTTATTTTTGTGATACAATAAAAGGGATGGAAAGTAACACGTTTCTCCTACTTCAACATATTTTAATGAAAAATAAATAAATAAAAACAATGAATGGCATATTAAATTATTTCATGTAGTTGATGAAACCATCCATGTGGATGTGGTTGTATATTGTACTACTCTCTTGCTATTGAAAATGCTAATCCAAGTAAAATTTATTACTTAACTAATAGATTGACTTAGATACCCTTCAATCATTGGTGGAAGATTATATTTTTTTTTGTTTTTTTTTTTTTTTTAATACAATCAGATGTATTTCTAGACTTTAATTGAGTTTAATCTCTCTCTCGAATAATTTTAAAAGTGCATTTTATATTTATTTTGTTTTGATACATGTGATTTTATATTATAGCAAGTGAATTATCCTTTTTTTATATGAATTTTGCTAATTAATGTTTAAGGATATTCTTTAAATTTATTATATATAATAATATTTTCATTAATGCATTATAAATTATCAATAAAATTATGGCTAAAATACTAAAAAAGTCACTGAACTTTATTATTTTATTTAAATAAGCTCTTATATTTTTATTATACCTAAATAAGCCCTTATTATTTGATTTGCACCTAAATAAACTCTTATTTCAAATGAAAAAATGATTTATGTTAGACCTGCTTATGGGCTGGACAACTCACTCGGCCTGATAGGCCCCACCCGTATTGGATCGAGACTGAATATGATTTTTGGTGATTCGGGTCTGCCCGGCTCAGCCCATATCACTATTCATACATTAAAAAATTAATTTTTTATTCAAATTAAATTATAAAAATGATTTTTTAATTTTTATTATTTTTTTGAATTGTGATCCGAGCCGGGCCTAAATAAAGTAGAAAAAAATCTGGGCCGCGGCCCTGCCCATGAGCAGGTCTAATTTATGTGAAGGGTTTATTTAGGTATAAATTAAAAGTTATGGGTTTATTTAAGTACATGTTAAAAGTTAAGGACTTAGTTGGATACAAATTAAAGGTTAAGGGCTTATTTGGATGGAATAAAAGTATAGAAATTTATCTAAATAAAATGATAAAGTTCATATTTTTTATTATTATTTTAGTCTAAAATTATCTATTATTACTATAAATAATATATTAATTAATTTTAAATTATATCAAAACACTCGTTAATAAAACCGTTATTATTGTATATCCAACATTTCTTATTTAATTTCAAAATCCGCACTTTATGCATAGATAAAAATCATCAAAATCAATTCAAAGATTTAGTCAAAGTATAGTGAAATTAACTAATTATTAAGTGGGGTTGTTTTGAAAAACAAGGCGTGAAGTAAAGACTCAAAAGTTTCGGCTAATGTTTTAATTCAACTAAAGGGCGACAATGACATACATGTTAGTCATGACTAAGAATTGAACTATTTAATATAAAGTTTGAAAATGTGGTTTCGTATTAAAAAAATATTTTATTGACAAGTGTTTTAAAAACATTTTTTAAAATTTTTTATGTATAGTAATATATTCATTAAATATATTAAAAATAATAAAAAACTTCATTAATTATTATATTTAATACAATATTATTTTTATAAATAATATATTAATTAATTTTAAAAAAATCTTCCTTAAAGGAAATCATCATACGTACATTTATTTTGCAAATAAAAAATTACACATTGATCATTATTATAGCAATATCAATCAAATGGTAATTTCTTCTCATTAATCAAGAAATGATTTATTGATGTTTTTTTACGGTAATTTTTTTATATTTAATGAAAATGATATATTAAATAAAAATAATTTTTTTAATAAAATTCAAAATTCATAAAATTTTAACTAACCATAATCAATGTTTATAACCTATAGGCATCTGTTAACATAATTCTTTTTTATTTACACAACTTTATATCAACAAAGTTCTTGAAGTTATCTTAACAATCAAAATTTATGATTTTGTCAATGAAGATTAATTGAGTTTGGTAAAATTAGATATTTTATTTGTAAAATTTAGTCAGCAATTTTTTTATGAATGATCTATGAATATTGCTGAAACATGTAACACATTTTAACTTTGAAATACGATAATCTCTCGTAACTTAAACTTTTTGTAACCATTTTTTTTAATGATTTTAGAAAAAACTACATCCCTCTAATACCTATTCCAAAAAAATATTATATTATATCAATAATAAAACCCATACATGGTGAGATCAGCACCGTACACGTGTTTAATATTTATTATTATTATTATTATAAGGTTTTGTCAGATAAGTGTAAGTGATAATCTAAATTAAACTGTCCCCTTCACGTGGCTTAACCATACCATTAAAAGCAGCAGATGGGTGGCGGATGACTTGAAAATTCAAGTATTTATATTATATTTATATTATATTCGTATATTTTTTATCATAATTATATTTAAAATATTTTATATTAATATAAATTTTGATATGTTAATAATTTACGTTATATAAATTTTAATATATTTATGTATTTGTATCGTGTCTATATTTTTTTTATCGTGTTGTATTTTGTGTCATATTTATTTAAAATTTTTATATTATATTTATGTCGTATAATCATATCGTGTTAAAGTAGGCACATGAAAAAAAAAATCTCTCCTTCCAAATTATCTTCTCCTCCCTACACAAGTTTTGTGGTTTTTTTATTCAAATATAGCCAAAAAAAAATAATTCCCAAAATATCGTTCATTTCAGATTATTTCCCAAAATCCGCTTGTTTTAACACTAACTGGGAAATCGCCACCCCCATGGCGATTTCCCAGCGTAAAAAAACACATTTTGGCTAAAAATACCAAGGGAAATCGTCATGGGGGTGGCGATTTCCCTTCATGTATAAATTTTTTTTAATTAATAAATAGATTTTAAATTTATTTTTTAATTTGTAAATTTTATTTTTTAATTTTAAAAATTATAAATTAAATTAAATTTCTTATTAAATTTAAATATGGAAAATTTTTTTTCTTATAAAAATTAAAAAAACAAAATAATATTTCTTCTTAAATTTGTATATCAAAAATTTTATTTGTAAGTTTTGTTTTAATTTTAAAAATTTGTAAGTTTTGTTTTTTAATTTTAAAAATTATAAATTAAATTAAAATATTTTTTTATAATTTAAAAAAAAAAAAATTCGTAAGGTATATTTTATTATTTAAAATTTATGAACAAATTTTTGTAAATTTTGTTAATTGATTTGTATTAGATAAAAACAAAAAACAAAAAAAAAACAAAAAAACTTGCATTACATTTTCCCTTATATGTAAAATAATAATCCAAAGTACATGATAAGTTGACAAAAACATGTAATTCATTTAATGTTGATGCGAAGTCTCCCCCAATGTGCCAGATCGATGCGGACAATTTCGACGGTTATGACCTTCATTTCTGCATAATCCACAACGTTTTGGTTGGCCTTTCTCCCTGAGGTCCATTTCATTACGAATACGACTTGATTTTGGCCGACCATGTGGATTTCTCCGCATTTCTTGATTGGGACACACTTCTGGACCATCATATTGAGGCCAGTAACCTTCATTTCCAACAGCTTCGAACTCATGTCTATAAACATTCAATATAGTTTCCAGTCTATAGACTTTGTCCACATATTGCATGCAATCTACATGGACATGTGCACATGCAGCAACTACATGTGAACAAGGGAACCTTTGTGCTTGAAACTTTCAACAATCACACCACATGTCACTAAGGTTGACTTTGTACTTCATTGCAGAAACACCCTCTTGTGGATCAACTAACTCTTCAACCAGAAAAGATTGATTTGCTCGCGTAAAATTACGAACAATGTGGGAGTTAGCTTTCCTGCGATTTTATTGCATAGCCTGTGTGACTGTTTCACAATATGTGTGCCCTCCCTCCATCATGGCAATTTGCTTATTCCCCATCTTAACAAAAAGTGCAGCCAACCTATAATATGTTGATTGCACTAAAGCAGTAATGGGAAGATGACGCGTTCCCTTCAACATCGAATTGATAGATTCAGCTAGGTTGGTTGTCATATGGCCATAACGTCTTCCTTGATCATATGACTGCGCCCACTTCTTTTTGGGGATCCTATCAAGCCAATTAGCCGCCTCTGCATTTTCTCCACGAAGATTGTCATACATGAAATGAAAATTCGGTCGCCTCAACTCGTATCCTAATAAATTTTAAAACAAAAAACTTGTGAATTTCAGTATTATTTTATATGCTAAACGAAATATAAGAGATAAAATAACTATGATTTGATTCCATACCCATGTTAACAATTTGTCGACGCAATTCCTTATTGTTAAACTTTTTCATAAAGTTCGCTGCAATGTGTCGAATGCAGTGATAACTCGTATAATTATATAGTTTTTAGTTATGTTTTATTATTGTTTTGTGTCAAATACGAGTTATTATTGTTTAGTCTAATTGTGTTTATGATCTTTTATATTTTTATGTAATTTGGTGTTTTTCACAAGTTTCTTTGAGTGATTTCAGATTACTAGAATTAAGGGCAAATCCAGTTCAGTTCCAGTTCCGACACCTTTTTCCATATCAGCTATATCTCGAGTTTCACTGAAGCAATAAGGCTGAAATTTGTAGCCGTGCAAAGCTAAGAGGCATATCTATCTTTTTCATGTTTTACACTTCTTGAAACGGAGTCGTTTTCCCTAGCGAAATCGACCATCAAGTTGGCTGATGTGCAATGACGTCTGTGCTGACCTGTTTTCGTATTTTGCCCATATCTTCTTATCCACATCAGAAAATGAGCTGATTCCAACGGCTATGGATCAGTAACTGATAGGGGAACATTTTTCTAGAAGACCATGTGATCAGATCAGGCCTTCAATATTGACAAAATCGACCATCAAGCTGGCTGATCAGAATTGTCATACAATATGACGAAAATTGTTAGAAAAATGCACCCACCTATTATACCTACCTTTGAAATTTGTAAAGCTTGTCTCTTGTCATTTAGCCCTCCAAAATGTGTATAAATAGAGGGCCTTGGATGATTGTAGAGGATCATATTGTACATAGGTAGGATATTAGCCATTGTAATAAAATTCTCTAAGTTTTCTTCTTCTTTCTTTTCTCTAGTTTTCTTTTTCTTTAGAAAGAGCAAGAGGTTGGATAATTAATATTCTTCTTCTTCTTCTTTCTTTCTTTTATTTTCTTCTTAGATTCTATTTAATTTTATGTTTATAATGCCTATGCTAGGCTAAACTTCTATTTGGTTAAGGGTGATTTCAAAGCCCTAGACATGTTTTGTGATTGATTTTTAGATTCTATCTATCATTAATTTTCTATCAAAGTTGCTTATGTTCTTCTACAAGAATTGTTCATGATGTTGTCTTGATTTATTTAGGTGTACAACTAGATAGATCTTGATAATTATCTATTGCTAGTTTAGGAGTCTTGATCCGTGTAATTGTCTTGATTTCCTATTCATAAGTGGCAATTTGTGATTAATGATTATGGTCAAGTTTTCAATAATTGCAAAGTGGAACATAACCTAAGTTGAACAATCCGAGCTTATGTGTTTGTTGCTTAGATCAACCTATCTTTCTCATCATAAAGCTGCCATTAAATTGAATTTAGAGAGCTTATTCTAGGTTGTTTAATGGTTAGAGATTAAATAGAGAGCTTGTTCTATTTAACGACAAACTAAGGAAAGATTGGGATAACAGAGCTTGTTGTTATCTACGGTTGTTAACTTTGATAGTTGGTTGATATTGATAGATCTGAAATTGATTCTTAATGATGTCTAGTGGTGGAGAATGAAACCTTAACCATATTTTTCATATTTGATTCTTCTTACTTACTTGTTTTCTTACTTTTCTAGTTTGCTTATTTTTAAAAGTATATTTATGTTTATTGGCTGGTTATACCGCCTAATTTGTATATTAACTTTGTTTTATTTTTATTGGCTGGTTATACCGCCTAATTTAGTATATATATTGGCTGGTTATACCGCCTAATTTAGTATATATATTTTTATTGGCTGGTTATACCGCCTTGCATCTTATTCTTATTATTTACTTTAGTTTAAATCTGGCTTCAAAAACCCCTTTTCTTTTATTGTTCTTGAATTTAAGTTTTAAACTATTAACTTATAAACTAAAACCCAATCCCTGAGGACTCGACCCTTGCTAACTACTATACTTACAATTTATCTTTTTAATGCAAGGTTAAATAAGATACACTCTTTTGGGTGCATCAAATTTTTGGCGCCGTTGCCGGGGATTGTTTCTTTAGTTTATTTGTTACTTGGTTTATTCTTATTTTCAGTTCTAATTAGTTCTATTTTCTTGTACATACAAGTTTTTCTTATCAAATTTTGAAAAAAAAATAAAAAAATAAAAAAAACGATGGAATTGAGCAATCTAACAATTGAAGAGTTGGTGGCATACATGAACATGGAGAATCAACAAGCCAAGCTCACCTCCCCAGTTCAACAATTGGCCATGGGAGGATGTCAAGGCCATCAAGTGTTCCAAGACCAACAGTTTGATCATTACTCAAACACTTACCATGAGGGATGGTGGGATCATACTAATTATGGCTACTCAGAAAATTACCAAGAAGTAGATCCTTATGCCAATTACACTCATCCATCTAGCTTCAATCAATCATGGTCTCAAGAACCAGATCTTCTTCAACCACCACATATGACTCAAAACTCAGGTACTTCTTTAGAAGATCTTGTCGATTCTCTTGTTACTAATACTTTGCAATTTCAACAGGAAACAAGGGCAAGCATCCAGAGTTTGGAAAAGCAAATGAGCCAATTGGCTAGTAGTATGGTGGTATGGGTAGCACAAAGATCTGAAGAACTCCCTGCCCAAACGATGATTAACCTAAAGGAGAATGCTACTATTGTGACCTTGAGGAATGAGGAACAAGATGAGGATGAGACAAAATTAGAGATGAATTCTATTCTTGAGGATAATGAAGCCAATGATCTTTGTATTTCGGCACCTGAGGTAACGTTTGAGATTCCAATTTTTACTAATGTTTCTTATCCACCTTTTCCTAGTAGATTCGCAAAGTTCAAGGAGGATGAACATGAACAAGACACGCTGGAAACCTTAAACAGTTTGTTTGTGGATGTCATTCGACAAGTACCAAGATATGCACAATTCCTCAAAGAGCTATACCCCACCAAGAATGATGAAATAATACGTGTGGGGGAGAATGCATTGGCTGTTTTGCAAAGAAAACTTCCTCCAAAATGCAAAAATCCGAGAAGTTTCATGTCTAAGCCAAAAGATCCTAAAATGCCAAGAAGGGGAATTGGCTAGACTGAAAACAATCAATCAAGTGCTAATTGGGGGAGGCAGCCTAATTAGTGAAAGCATTGCCAAACTGCCATCCTCAGATTTGCTCTCTTTTTCTTTATCTTTTTCTTATGTTTCTTTGTTAATTGTGTTTAGTGTTTTTAAGTTCATTTAGGCTGCATAAGTTTATTTTGTTTAATAGTTCTTTTCACTTACACATGATTCTTTCATTTGGGTTAATAGCATTACATTAATGACAATGTAAGAATTATGTGTGGGGGGAAGCATTTAGGATTTTGTTTTTTAGTTTTTTTTTATGCTGTTTTTCTTTCTGATCCTTGTTTTGAAAATAACTAGATGTAAATATAATTTTTATTTTTTTTAACCCCGGTTAAATGGCGGATAACGGTACTCCGTGATTATTTAAATCGGTTCCATCAGCTACCCACAAAACTGATATTGTATATAAATTTCTCTTCCAATTTCTCTTTCAATTTTTTTTCATTTTTTTTTCAGGATGGATGATATTCTCACAAGATTGTAGAAACGATTTCCTCCTTTTCCTCGAAATATTTTACTGAAGCTTTACCAAGTTCGATTTGAAAGATTAAGAATGCTTATGCACAAAGGGATTCCTGGAGACATACGTTGGATAATTGAAGCCAAGGTACGTGAAGATGAATATCTTCCTGTTTTGCATTTACCAGGTACAGGTAGAAGCACTTTTGCAAAGAAGCGACGAGCAAAGCGCATGAGTTCAAATTGCCACAAATGTGCACGATGGACGTGTAACGGTAAATGTCGTTCTATTGGGATTCCGTCCTTTAATCGAGATGATAAAATTGAATTCATTAAGGATGGACTGAGTAAGGAGAATTTGGGTAATATCCAACTTTCTCTTGAGACGCATCCTAGTGGAGACGTACAAAGAGAAATTCTTGATTTATGGCCGCAATTCCAAAGGGAATGGCAACATCTTGGGAATCTGATGTTAAAAGACCCTGTTTGCCAGCTTGTAAGAAAACTGGATGGGAAGCATATCCTCGACTCATAGAAGGCGTTTAAGCCATTTCTGGACGTAAAACCAGAGGAAGATGTGAGCCACAATCACAACTACAATAAATAACTTCTCAGCTTTCGGTTTGATTTGCAATAAATTTATTTCGGTTTAATTTACGTGTTGTTCGATTTGTGTAATTATTCTCGGTTTTTTTATTTGTCTTTTACGGTTGATTTTTCTTCTCTTTTTGATTTTCTTCCTGAAATCACGCAAAAATCTTTTGTTAGGTTAACATTTTCTTCTGACAGGTCAAATACACTTTCGGCGACATTATTACTCTTGACTTTTACGGTTGATTTTTCTTCTCTTTTTAATTTTCTCCCAGAAATCATGCAAAAATCTTTTGTTAGGTTAACATTTTCTTCTGACAGGTCAGATACACTTTCGGCGACATTATTACTCTTGTCTGATTCACTACTCAGTCCTCTATATATTACACCATGTACTCATTCTCTTTCAGGCACTCGAAAAAAAAAAGAAAAAAAAAATGGAAAGTACTTCGTCCCAACGCATTAAAAAAATTTGTGTCTTTGGAGGTGCTTATCCAGGGAAAAATAACATATTCGCTGATGAAGCCATAAGAGTTGGAGTAATACTTGCCCAACAAAAGATCCAGTTGATTTATGGAGGCGGTAGTACGGGTTTAATGGGAGCAGTCGCTACAACAGCACACGCCGGAGGAAGTCCAGTTCTAGGAGTCGTGCCAAAACTATTCACAGATTTTTGTGGACCTACCGTGGGTAAGGAAATACAAGTCTGGAGTATCCCTGAATGGATAACAATCATGTTCCATTCTGCCGATGCATTCATTGCTTTACCAGGAGGTCTGGGTACATTGGAAGAAATAGCTTGCGTGGCTTCTTGGTCATCTTTGGTCACAAATAAGAAACCCATTGGTTTGCTTAATATTAATGGTTATTTTAATAATTTGCTTTCATATTTAGATAATGCTGTGGATAATGGATTCATGTTTTCAGAGGCAAGGAGAACCATAATTTCTGCTACAACCATTGAAGATTTACTCAAAAAGCTCCAAGCTTATGAGTGTTTATCTGCTACGGTTGTTTCGCAAATGCTCGGAAAAAGAAAAAGAGATATGGACGAGCAAGGAGTGGATTGCACTTTGTCTTTGTGACATTATCTAACATTTTGCTTGTTGTGTCTCAGTTATAATAAGTGGTTAGCAACCTCTGCAGGTAATATCTCCTAAATTCTACCTTTAAAATTTGACATTGGGGACAATGTCATATTTTAGTAGGGGGGTAAGGGACATATTTTGCTAATTTAAAAAAAAAAAAAAAATTAAGAAGTATTCATTCTGAACAAGGTCTGAGTAAGGGAGACTTGAGACATACATTGTCAGTTTGATTTCTTCTTTTCAAAAAAAAAAAAGTTTGTTGTGTTTTAAGCAATTTAGAAGTATTCATTCTGAACAAGGTCTGAGTAAGGGAGACTTGAGACATACCTTGTCAGTTTGATTTTAATCTTTTTATGTTTACTTATTAATTTTTGTTTAGTATTTTAAGATTATTTAGGTTGCATGAGTTTGTTTTGTTTTGAGTCTTAGTTGTTCCTATTCTTATGTTATTAGTTCTTTTCTCTTACACATGATTCTTTCATTTGGGTTAATAGACTTACATTGAGGACAATGTAAGAATTAAGTGTGGGGGGAATGATTTAGGATTTCTTTTATTTTTGTCTACTATTTTTTTTATGAGTCTTTATTATTATTATTATTTTTTTAGTGTGTTTTAGTTCATTTTTAATACAATGATGAGATATGAATTGCATAAGTCTAAAACAGATTTATTAGTGAGAAGATTTTCATGAGAATTGAGCTTGATATCATTTTTTATGAGCCAATGTTAATATGATATGTTGATTGAGAAAGAAGCATGTTTAGACTTGATATTGACTTGTATAATCATCCTTGTGAGTTTTTGAGCCTATATGATTGATGCATTATACATATCAATTTAATTTCTTTCTTGAGTGCTCTTATGATTACATGATTCTCTAGAACTTGCTTTAAACCGTTTGAGACTATATTGATACATGTGACAACATGAATATGATAGAGGCATTAGGATTATAACCAGAGCCAAACAGCCATCCATTATTAATGTTCTAAGAGAATATCCCCACTAGTGAGCCAATTTGAGCCTACATTAAATATGATGTTTTATTGGTAACCACAACTTACACCTAGCCTAAATATACTTATATCCTTACCCTTGTTCTAAAGATGGATTATATATTTTGAGACATATTGAAAAAAAAACAAGTGATATTTTTAGTTAAAAATTTGGGTTAGAAACAAGAAATAAGTGTGGGGGGAAAAGAAAAGAAAAGTCAAGAGAAAAAGAAATGGAATACGGGCAAATACATTCCTATGTAAAAAAAAAAAATATGAATCATCTCTTGAATTTGTGGAAAAAGAAAAAGATGTTACAAAGTTGTTTAGAATGAAGAAAAGGCCCAACATGAATATCCGGCCTAGGTGACTATGTACTTGTAAAGAGTTTTGAGAAGTTTCTTTGTATGATCTTTTTATGTCTCTAAACTTTATGAACTCTTTGGAACCTTTGTGATATCTTTATCCTTTTGTTCTTCAACCACATTACAAACCCTTTGGCCCCATTACAACCTTGATTAAAGACCTCTTGATTCATGAAGTTGTATGATCTTTTAGTGGAGAATAGGTGGACAAGCAAGCATATGGTAGAACTATTTTCATGAGATTGATTGAGTGTAAACACTTTACCACTACTTTAAAGAGTGAAAATCATGAGAGTATCCCATGTGAGAAGTTGAGATTAAGTTTGAATATGCACTATTTTGATTGAAATATGTTATGTTAATATTGGCTTAACTCAAACAATTTACATTCAAGCATGATTTTTTGTGAAATTCTTTAAGCTATTGATTAGTTTATAAGACTTGTTCAAAGATTGTCTCTAATTTGTATTGAAAGGATTAGGAGTAAATATTTTTAGTATATGTAGTTTATTTATATTTTAGTTTTTCAATGTTTGTGGGTATCGTTCTAGTAAACCCTCACGAGACTAAACTCGTCCACTAGGGACACCTAGGGGTTTAAAGGCTTGTGTCACATGCTAAGTGCCACCGTGATTTCCTACGAAAGTGGATTAGATTAGAATTTCTTATGTTATTTTTATTGAGTCGTTGCTAGGGACTAGCAACAATCTAAGTGTGGGGGTGTGATAACTCGTATAATTATATAGTTTTTAGTTATGTTTTATTATTGTTTTGTGTCAAATACGAGTTATTATTGTTTAGTCTAATTGTGTTTATGATCTTTTATATTTTTATGTAATTTGGTGTTTTTCACAAGTTTCTTTGAGTGATTTCAGATTACTAGAATTAAGGGCAAATCCAGTTCAGTTCCAGTTCCGACACCTTTTGCCATATCAGCTATATCTCGAGTTTCACTGAAGCAATAAGGCTGAAATTTGTAGCCGTGCAAAGCTAAGAGGCATATCTATCTTTTTCATGTTTTACACTTCTTGAAACGGAGTCGTTTTCCCTAGTGAAATCGACCATCAAGTTGGCTGATATGCAATGACGTCTGTGCTGACCTGTTTTCGTATTTTGCCCATATCTTCTTATCCACATCAGAAAATGAGCTGATTCCAACGGCTATGGATCAGTAACTGATAGGGGAACATTTTTCTAGAAGACCATGTGATCAGATCAGGCCTTCAATATTGACAAAATCGACCATCAAGCTGGCTGATCAGAATTGTCATACAATATGACGAAAATTGTTAGAAAAATGCACCCACCTATTATACCTACCTTTGAAATTTGTAAAGCTTGTCTCTTGTCATTTAGCCCTCCAAAATGTGTATAAATAGAGGGCCTTGGATGATTGTAGAGGATCATATTGTACATAGGTAGGATATTAGCCATTGTAATAAAATTCTCTAAGTTTTCTTCTTCTTTCTTTTCTCTAGTTTTCTTTTTCTTTAGAAAGAGCAAGAGGTTGGATAATTAATATTCTTTTTCTTCTTCTTTCTTTCTTTTATTTTCTTCTTAGATTCTATTTAATTTTATGTTTATAATGCCTATGCTAGGCTAAACTTCTATTTGGTTAAGGGTGATTTCAAAGCCCTAGACATGTTTTGTGATTGATTTTTAGATTCTATCTATCATTAATTTTCTATCAAAGTTGCTTATGTTCTTCTACAAGAATTGTTCATGATGTTGTCTTGATTTATTTAGGTGTACAACTAGATAGATCTTGATAATTATCTATTGCTAGTTTAGGAGTCTTGATCCGTGTAATTGTCTTGATTTCCTATTCATAAGTGGCAATTTGTGATTAATGATTATGGTCAAGTTTTCAATAATTGCAAAGTGGAACATAACCTAAGTTGAACAATCCGAGCTTATGTGTTTGTTGCTTAGATCAACCTATCTTTCTCATCATAAAGCTGCCATTAAATTGAATTTAGAGAGCTTATTCTAGGTTGTTTAATGGTTAGAGATTAAATAGAGAGCTTGTTCTATTTAACGACAAACTAAGGAAAGATTGGGATAACAGAGCTTGTTGTTATCTACGGTTGTTAACTTTGAAGTTGGTTGATATTGATAGATCTGAAATTGATTCTTAATGATGTCTAGTGGTGGAGAATGAAACCTTAACCATATTTTTCATATTTGATTCTTCTTACTTACTTGTTTTCTTACTTTTCTAGTTTGCTTATTTTTAAAAGTATATTTATTTTTATTGGCTGGTTATACCGCCTAATTTGTATATTAACTTTGTTTTATTTTTATTAGCTGGTTATACCGCCTAATTTAGTATATATATTGGCTGGTTATACCGCCTAATTTAGTATATATATTTTTATTGGCTGGTTATACCGCCTTGCATCTTATTCTTATTATTTACTTTAGTTTAAATCTGGCTTCAAAAACCCCTTTTCTTTTATTGTTCTTGAATTTAAGTTTTAAACTATTAACTTATAAACTAAAACCCAATCCCTGAGGACTCGACCCTTGCTAACTACTATACTTACAATTTATCTTTTTAGTGCAAGGTTAAATAAGATACACTCTTTTGGGTGCATCATGCAGTACACTGAATATGCATGTGGAGGATTCCATCCACCATCGCGTCTAATCGCAGCTTTGATGGCTTCATGTCGATCAGACATCAAGCAAATGCCAGGCTGTTTTGTCACGTGTCTGCGCAAGTTACTGAGAAAGAATGACCAAGCCTCTGTTGTCTCACCCTCCACAATGGCAAAGGCAATTGGCAGTATGTTTCGGTTGCCATCTTGTGCAATAGCTAACAATAATGTGCCTTTGTATTTTCCATATAAGAAAGTACCGTCTATTTGCACAATAGGTTTACAATACGAATACCCTTCAATGCACGACTTAAATGTCCAAAATAGTCGATGGAATATTCTATTACCCTGGACCAGTAGATCACCGTGATATGCAGGTACCGTTTGCAATTCCACAATTGTACCAGGCACGAAATGTTGCATTGCACCTAACCATTTAGGTAGCTCATTGTACGATCTTTCCCAATCGCCAAATACTCGAACAATTGCCTTTTGCTTTGCTTGCCATGTTTTCTTGTAGGAGGTGATGTATCCATACCGGATTCGCATCTCAGCGAACAAAACTGAAACAGAAATCTCCGGATTTGCTTGGACCAATGACAAAATGCATGAACATATCATGTTACAATCTAACTTGCAATGATCTTGTGAAATCCTCCCCGATGTGCAAGTATGAGGCCCTTCATATTTTCTAATCTCCCATAGCTGTTTCTTCTTCATAAAAGTTGCCCTTATTCTCCAATTACACCCATTCCCATACATTACGCACTTGGCATAATATTTCGTCCGCTCAGATTCAATTACTCTGTAATCTACAGAGTTTTTGATGTTATAGTGCTTGATAGCTGAAAGCACAGCCTCTTTCGTTGGGAATTGTAACCCAACACACAGATCAACTGCAGATGGATCAAATGTCAGAGGCGTAGCTAATGTATGAGCATACTCTGGAAATTCCGGCAGATGCATTGCCTCCAGATCCAGTGTATGCATATGGGATGCAGCCTCATATGGGGGAATATCTCCATGAGTGTTGATATCTCCATGAGTGTTGATCTCAGCAGGGACGACGTCTGGGTCAGAATCAGTATTGTCATCACTTGCGAATTCAGCATCCTCTTCCTGCTCACTAAATTCACCAACATCTTCACCATGGACTCCACGTGGACGAACAGGATCAACACCAGCTGGCTCATCTTCGAGGGTAGTAGGAATTAGGGTTTGTGAGACTAATGAAGTCTGAAAAGTTGTAGCTTGAGATAAGGGCACGACTTTTTCTGTGGGAACGTCGTATGTAGTGTGAACATAGAACGACCCAGAATCATAATCTTCTATGGGAAAGTTTTCTGTTGTGCGAACATTTGAAGGGCCGCAATCATCGTCAACATCATCTATGTCAGCATATAACTCAAGTACACCAACATTTGCAAATGTCTCATGAGCATAAAACATGCATCTGACATCATCATCATCTTCAAGTGGAAATGTTCTATATCGGACACATCCTTCACCAATAGAAAGAGGATGCCTGTACTTAACCTCTGAAACTCTTTTTCTATTTCCAGCTTTAATTTTTGTATGAATTTGCAGCTTCAGTTCCTCTAATGTGACGTCGTCTTCAACACGAAAACTTTTTGGACGTTCACAATCAAAGGTAGCACCTTCGTCAGTATTATGAATTTGGCCATTATAGTAGACCAATGCGATCACTCTATTGCTCATGTTGTGTAGTAATGAAACTAAGAAAGATGAGAATGTAGGTATTATCACTCCGCAAAAGAAAGAAGAAATATAGAAGGATGAGAATGAGGAAGTTTTAGCACTCAGGAAAAATCTGATTGAAAAACTGTTGTAGGGGGTATTGTAAACCTTCATAAGTATTATGAATTTATAATGGTTCATTATGTTGTACCAGATGACAAATCTCATCCTTTGTATAGGATGGAATCTGATTCTGATATTCTGCCTAGGACTATTTGACTGAAAAAGTTATAACTTATTCAATGCAAAATGTGATTGATAAATCCCATCATTTGTCTCATCCATTGCAGAAAGAATCTAATTCCAATATTTTCTGCAGCATTTGATGGACTGAAAAATAGCTGAAACCTGTCTAAAACCCTAAATCATCAGTCTTATCAATTGCAGAAAGAATCCAATTCCAATATTTTCTGCAGCATTTGATGGACTGAAAAATAGCTGAAACCTGTCTAAAACCCTAAATCATCAGTCTTATCCATTGCAGAAAGAATCAAATTCCAATATTTTCTACAGCATTTGATGGACTGAAATATAGCTGAAACCTCTCTAAAACCCTAAATCATCAGTCTTATCCATTACAGAAAGAATCAAATTCCAATATTTTCTACAGCATTTGATGGACTGAAAAATAGCTGAAACCTGTCTAAAACCCTAAATCATCAGTCTTATCCATTGCAGAAAGAATCAAATTCCAATATTTTCTGCAGCATTTGATGGACTGAAATATAGCTGAAACCTCTCTAAAACCCTAAATCATCAGTCTTATCCATTGCAGAAAGAATCAAATTCCAATATTTTCTGCAGCATTTGATGGACTGAAATATAGCTGAAACCTCTCTAAAACCCTAAATCATCAGTCTTATCCAATGCAGAAAAAATCCAATTCCAATATTTTCTGCAGCATTTGATGGACTGAAATATAGCTGAAACCTGTCAAAAACCCTAAATCATCAGTCTTATCCATTGCAGAAGGAATCCAATTCCAATATTTTCTGCAGCATTTGATGGACTGAAATATAGCTGAAACCTGTCTAAAACCCTAAATCATCAGTCTTATCCATTGCAGAAGGAATCCAATTCCAATATTTTCTGCAGCATTTGATGGACTGAAATATAGCTGAAACCTCTCTAAAACCCTAAATCATCAGTCTTATCCATTGCAGAAGGAATCCAATTCCAATATTTTCTGCACCATTTGATGGACTGAAATAAAATTTTCTTTTTTTAATTTTAATAAGAAATAAAATTGTATTTTTTTAAAATTTTAATCATAAATTAAATTAAAATTATTTTATCAAATATCCAGTTTTAAACTGTAACAATCTATACTATTATTAAAAACAATGATTAAATTGATGTCACGAGTTAATCGAATACCAACTCAATAAAAAAAATCAAATTAAAAAAATTATTTTACGATACCAACTTAAAAATAACTTCTTTATTTAAAAAAGTAACTCGATAAATTTCTTTTAAAAAAATTTTGTTTACATTTTACATCATTAAAATATTTTTGATATAAATTAAATTTTTCTTTTTATAATATTACAAAATTATAAAAAATACAATTTTTGATATAAATATTTAATAATCAATATAATCTTCTTTTTTAAATTTTAATAAGAAATATATTTTTATTTTTTATAAAAATTTAATAATAAATTAAATTACATTTTTAATATATATTTAAAAAAATTAAATAACCAAACCTAAAAAATATTTTAATTTAATTTATAATTTTTAAAATTAAAAAAAAAATTACAAATTAAAAAATAAATTTAAAATTTGTTTATTAATTTAAAAAAAAAATTATACATGAAGGGAAATCGCCATCCCCCATGGCGATTTTTCTTGGTGTTTTTAGCCAAAATGTGTTTTTTTACACTGGAAAATCGCCATGGGGGGTGGCGATTTCCCAGCTAATGTTAAAACAAGCGGATTTTAGGAAATAATCTGAAATGAACGGTATTTTGGGAATTATTTTTTTTTGTGTGCCTATATTTGAATAAAAAAACCCAAGTTTTGTTTGTCACTTTTCATTAATGACTTAGCTTTCTCAAACAAACTTAAGTTTTAAGCTAACTCTTTCACCAACAATTACTTACCATGAACTTTTATGGATTACCAGATTTTTCATTTTCATACCTTTGCTTATCCCCCATTTAGTTTTGATGATGAATCCAATTAATTGATGCTTATAAATATTGATAAAAAATAATTAAAATTATATATTTTAAAATTATAATTAATGTGTTGTTTTTATCAAAATTTATAAAGAAAATAATGTGTTAATGCATAAATTTTTTATTTAAATATCATCTTAATTAATATCATTATATATTAAATAACAATTTATTTAGTTTATTATGACACAACTTTTCTTGCCAAGATATCAATTTTTTTTTTATAAAAAAAGTCGCAGTCTAAGGATAAAAGAAGGGGATACAGATGTTAGGATTCAAACTTAGACTTGTTTGGATATTGTTGATGTCTCTTTTTGTCGAGGAGTTGATCCTGGTGGTTTGAGGTCTGTCGAGGAGATGATCTTGGTATTTTGAGGCCCTGCGAGCAAAGAGAAAGGGTCAGAAGGCGGCGGAGGTTGAACTCCGAGGCAAGCTCCGATGCCTAAGTCAATGTTTGGAGGAGGAGATTGACTTGAGAGAGAGTGTGTGAGCAGAGTTTTGAGAGAGAGAGAGAGAGAGAGAGAGAGTGTGTCCTTTCGTGCAGCCCCCGAGGGGGCCATTTATACTCGTTTGGACGACTTGCCTGATTCCACGTGTCCGACTCCGGTTGGACATTGGGAGTAAGCGGTCTAGGGGGTCTCGGCGTCTCGCCCAGGAGACAACTGCATTTATTACCCGTCGAGGAGAGGCTGCGGCATTTAATGTCGTGCACTACCCCAGGTAGGCTTCGAGGTGACGGTGATGTGACTATTAGGGGAGAGAGTGGCGTCCACGTGTCCCGAAAATTGGCATTGGTGGTTCTTGGGCTTGTCGGGTTGGACTTGGGTCAACTTGCTGGGCTCGTTTGGTCTCTCATGGATTTTATGGTTAAGTGGCCTGATGGGCCTGACGACTCAACAGATACCACTTCTTAAAAGTGATTGTATGAATCAATCGAATTAAATCTGAATTCAAATAGTAGTACACTCCTTCAGCTATTTCATATATATATATATATAATTATATAGATTAGTTCAATCTGATTAATATGTATTTTGGGTTTAATTGTCACAAGTCTCCTTAAATAGAGTTCCTCTGTAGTCTTATCCCCATACTTGTTGCGTACCAAAGGAATGAAAATGACAGTTTCCAAACGACTTTCTTCTCAACTTGGTAACTTTTTGTCAATTCATTAAGCAAATTGAACTTAAGATTGGTGACAATTTGGGATCTGATATACAAATTATATGCAGGAGTTTGGGTTCTCCAGTTTGAGTTGCCTTGTCCTAGAGGGCAGGTAAATTAGCTTTGGGTTTGGTTGGATTTCCAATTTGTTCCACGGAAATTTTCCTACTCTTAAAAATAAAGCATTTAATAAAGAATGAAGAAGAAGAAGCTACCTTCTGATAGGCTCCTCTAGTAATTTTAATGGGGCAGGAAATTTGGAAGTGCTGCCAGAATCACCCTAAATGCAATTAGTTTTTGATATAAAAAAATCGCAATTTAAAAATAAAATACAAATGCTGAGATTCGAATTTTAAACTTATAAAATATCATTTTTTAAAAATAACTTATCGAACCCGGAACTGGATTAGACCCAAACCCGGGTTCAAATGCAATTAGTCTAAACATATTTATAAAACGGGGAGAAGATAAAAACTTAGTAATGGATAAAAGAAAGATAAGACTTGAACTGTCCTAATTTGAGGTTGATACTGATAGTGAGAGTGTGAAACTGCCATCAATTATCATTTTTAAATAAAAATTATGAAATTTTAATAATTTGCATAATATTCAAAGAATTAGTCATGCGGTCAAAGAGGAAGAAGAGTAATTTTGATGGAAAATTTGGCTATTATGTTACTCTGATTTTTTTTTATTTTTTTAAAAGTATTTGTGTCTGATATATATTCTTATATGTTTACGAAATATGATCTTTCAAATATATAAAAAAATTAAATATATATTTATATCTGACACTTATCATCGAATCCGAGTAAACCAAGGCTGATGAAGGCTGTGTTTCTTCTGGGCAACACTCAAAGAAGCTAAAAAATAAATGCTTCAATTGGCTGTCCTTTTCCTATATAGTAAAGAACCTTATTTGGGAGCCAAACATCACCTTTTCCATCTATTGTTGCAAATTGCACCTTATTGCCACCTCCTTCTGAAAATGAGCTATTAATTTTCAAGGCAAAAACTCCCTGCCAATAACTACATATAGAAAAAAGAAAGGAAACAATTCCAAAGTAAACAAATAACTCTAAATAATCTCTCAGAAATATGTAAGAATAAAACATCTTGTTTTTATTATGCTCATAAATTATCAGCGTACTCGAAATCTCAATTCCGACACCCATGATTGTTTTTGTCTTGTAAATTCTCCGTGTTAAACGTTACCGTTAACAATCACGATAAATTTGGACACCAACAATTTTAACTCTCAATTTGGCAGTGGTAGGGGCAGAAAACAAAATGTTAATTGGGATTATGGAAAGTTCAAAAAATACATGATTTCTTGTTGACATTTTAGTGTAAATTAACTATGTTATGGTAGTTTTCTGCTATTTTTTTAATAGTCAGAAGGCATAAATTAAAGAAAAGTTTTCAGATAAATTAAAAAAAAAATGAAGAAAATTGTGATTTGATTGAAATGTACTTCAAAAGGAAACAAGGGCACTGAAGTATGAAGTGTTTTGCTTTGAACTGCAAAACTTTCCATTACAAAAGATTTTAACTGTGTTTGCCATTATCCAAAAAAGAACAAAACAACAAAACAAAGATTGGGAGAAGATCCAGGGCAAAAATCTAATGGAGTTAATGTAAGAAAAAAACAAATCCAATGTGAAAATAAAAGTAACGAAAGGTGGTAGTTCAGAAATTTAACTAGATTTACCTGTACTTTACTTGTCAAATTATCATATTTGAATTATTATTAATTAATAAAAACCATTATTTTATTTAAATTTAATTATATTTAAATTTAATTATAAAATATAAATATTAATATAAAAATAAAAATTTATATTTTAAATAATAAAATAAATTTTGAATCCAACGAACTTAATGAACAAATAAAATTTTTTGTTATTCAAATTTTGGTTCGATTTAGTTTAATCTATAAATACTTTATACGAGATAAATAAACATGATTATTTTTCAAAAAAAATAAAATGGATGGGTATCTATAAATAAACACATGATTTAAAAATAATTAAAATATTAAATTTAGCAAAAAATAATATATTAATTATATATATTTTTTCTTAAATATCACTGACAATTTATTTCTTTTTCCAACATCAGTCCGTTATCACTTGGTCAATTACCCCTGGTTTTTAGGAAATACTTCGTAAATCAATAATCTCATTTATTTTCAAAAAAAAAAAAAAAACTAAATAAGTAAAGTAAAATAAAATAACCCAAAGCAAAAGAAATATAAAAGAAAAACAAATTTCTTTTTTTACTCTCACTGTATTTAATCCCAGCCTCTCTGAATAGTAACAAAACCCTAATAATGGTTTTTCTAAGAAACAATCGCCGCCTGATTTGATCTCAGCCGTCAACTCTTTCTCTCTCTATATCACTGAACTTCTTTTCACTCTCTTCTTTGAGCTCAGCTTCGAAAATAAAGCTTTCTCTTTTCCAAGCTATTCTACTTTACTTTTAGCTCTATTTTTTTTTTTAGTTTTTGTTGTTGCTGATTTTACTTGGAAAAAATGGTTTTCTTATATGGTTTTTGTTGGTTAATTTTATGATATCAAAATTTGAAGAATATTTAAATTTTGGGTACTTTTTAATTTTTGTTTTCTTAGTTTGATAATCTTGGGGAGATGGATTTTTGCTGTTTATGAGTTTAGGGTGATTAAAGTTTTGATCTTTGACCCTTTTGGTAGCTTAAAGTAAGAATCTTTGAAGTTTGTAATATGGGTTTTATGTGTATTAGTGTAGAAAAGTTTAGGCTTTTTGGGTTTAGAGTCTGATTATTGGCTTTGGGTAGTGATCGTTTTGGGAGTTTTTTTTATAGAGGGTAATGATCAATTAGGGTTTTTAAGAATGTTATCTGAATTGGGTAGGAGACCAATGATAGGAAGTAGTGAAGGATCATTTGGGGATGATTTGGAGAAGGAGATAGGATTATTGCTCCGTGAACAGCATAGTAGGCAAGACCCTGATGATCTTGAACGCGAGCTTAACTTGTATAGAAGTGGCTCTGCACCTCCAACTGTGGAGGGTTCACTGAGTGCAGTTGGCGGTTTGTTTGGTGGTGGAGCTGCCGCTGCCGCTGCTGGTGGTGGTGGTGGTATTGCGGCTACTGCCTTTTCATCTTTTGATGGAGCTAAAAATGGAAATGGGTTTGCATCTGAGGAAGAACTTAGGTCTGATCCAGCTTATCATTCATATTATTACTCAAACGTGAATCTCAACCCGAGGCTTCCACCTCCTTTGCTTTCCAAGGAGGATTGGAAGTTTGCACAGAGGTTAAAGGGAGAGAGTTTAGTTATAGGTGGGATTGGGGATAGGAGGAAATTGAATAGGGCTGATAATGGTAGCAGTAGGTCGTTGTTTTCGATGCCACCAGGGTTTGATTCTAGGAAACAAGAGAATGAAGTAGAGGCAGAGAAAGTGCATAGCTCAGCGGAATGGGGTGGCGACGGACTGATTGGTTTGTCTGGTATAGGACTTGGAAGCAAACAGAAAAGCCTTGCTGAAATTTTTCAGGTGATAATAACCAATCGTATTTGAACGTTTTGTTATAAATTCTACTTTTTCTAAGGTTTTTGATTTTGTACAGTATCTGCCTTTTGTTGCTGATAACAGTGCTTATCCAAGGATTCTCCATTTATGAATTATTTGTAGTGACTTTTTCCCCTTAATTTTTATGTTGACATGTAGCATGCTGAATCTCTTTATGGTACATGCTGTCTTCGATTGAAAATATACTTAGTGACGTGTGTTTTGGAGAGTTACAAGTGCAGTTTTCTGGCTTGTCTTTGCTATGTAATAAATAAATGGCATATATATAAGGAAATTCTGTTATTGGTAAAAATCGAGCAGTTTGCCGTGTGTCTCTGAGTTGGAAAAATTTGTAGCCTTGCTTCATTTCACTAATTTTAACTAATTTTAAATGCTATTATATGGGCTTGATTAATTTCATTGGAAACGTGACTTGGAGGTAATTGACTTCAAGGCATGTTGAAGTGGTGATAGTTTGTCTACTACTTGAACAAGAATAACAAAGAAGGAAAGTAATAAGTTGTCAAGACTATTTCGTAAGCATGTAAACTGGCCATAGAAACCGTAATAACAGCAGCCTTTTTACTTGCGTGTACCGTCTAAGGCCCACAACTGTGGCAGTTGCATTCTCATTACTTGCCTTCTTTAAACACGTCTAAGTTTTAGTTGTTTAGGCTTTGTAGAAGTCAATGTGGTTGCACTTATAGTTTAATGGGTCAATTCTTTGGAAGTCTATGGTTAGCATTCATCTTTGAGTTGTCTCAAGATTTGTACTTTTGCGTGTTCACAAATCATATCTATGACTAATACAATTGTTCGCCATTCTTGTGATTCCCAAGGTAGTGATAGTACTATGTACTATGTGTAAAAGTTAGTAGGCCTATATGTGATCAATTTGTGTCCTGGTTCACAAATAGCTAGGTTGTTTAAACTTTAAAGTATATCCTAGGTTTCAAATGCAACTCAAAATCTTTCTCATTTAAATTTTGAGTTGTTCCTCTTTCCTTAACTTTCTATGTAACTATCAAACTAAGTTCTTCTTGTTAATATATCAAAAACTTCTGGAACTTTGCCTTTTTCTTTTGTTGCAGCAATTTAATATTTAGTATCTTTGCAGGATGATTTGGGACACACTGCTCCAGTCTCAAGGATACCATCTCGTCCTGCTAGTCGTAATGCTTTTGATGAGAACTTTGAGAATGTTGGTTCTGCTGAATCTGAGCTGGCTCATTTGCGCCGTGAACTGACTTCTGCAGATCCTTTAAGGTCAAGTGCAAGTGGTCAAGGATCGTCCGCAGTCCATAACATTGGGCTACCTTCTTCATACACTTATGCTGCTGCTGTAGGCGGTTCCTTGTCTAGGAGTACCACTCCTGATCCCCAACTTGTAGCTAGGGCTCCTAGTCCTTGCCTGACACCAATTGGAGGAGGCAGAGTTGGTAACTCAGAGAAAAGAAGCATAAATAGTCGAAGCACATTTGGTGGTGTCACATCTGGTGTCAACGGGTCTGATGATCTTGTAGCTGCTTTATCAGGCATGAACCTGTCATCAAATGGTGTGATAGATGAAGATAAGTTACCATCACAGATTGAACAAGATGTTGTAAATCACCAGAATTATTTGTTTGGTCTGCAAGATGGTCAGAATCATTTCAAACCACAGGCATACTTGAAGAAATCTGAATCTGGCCATTTACATATGCCTTCTATGAGTAATGGGGGCAGATCAGACCTGAAAAACCCATCCTTGCTTTCTGATAGGCAAGCTGTGCTCCAGAAATCTGCTGTCCCCTCAAACAATTCTTACTTGAAAGGATCACCTACTTCCACTCTCAATGGCGGTGGCAGCTTACCTGCTCAGTATCAGCATGGTGTTGCAAATTCATCATTTCCAAACTATGGGTTAAGTGGTTACTCTTTAAATCCTGCTTTGGCCTCTATGATGGCTAGCCAACTTGGAACTGGTAATCTGCCACCGTTTTTTGAAAATGTTGCTGCTGCATCAGCTATGGCAGTCCCTGGAATGGACTCCAGAGTGCTTGGGGGAGCTTTGGGTTCTGGACAAAACATTTCAAATGCTGCATCTGAGTCCCATAATCTTGGTAGAGTTGGAAGCCAAATAGCTGGGAATGGTCTGCAGGCACCTTTTATTGATCCTATGTATCTTCAGTATCTAAGGACATCTGATTATGCTGCAGCACAGCAGGCTGCTCTTAGTGACCCCTCTATGGATAGGAATTTCCTAGGTAATTCATACATGAACTTGCTTGAGCTTCAAAAAGCTTATCTCGGAGCTGTGCTATCACCTCAGAAATCTCAGTATGGTGTTCCATTGGGTGCTAAATCTGGTAGTTCTAATCTTCATGGTTTTTATGGAAATCCCACCTTTGGAGCTGGCATGTCTTATCCCGGAAGCCCCTTAGCAAGTCCTGTTATTCCAAACTCTCCAGTTGGACCCGGTAGTCCTATCAGACACACTGACCTGAATATGCATTTTTCTTCTGGGATGAGGAATCTAGCTGGGAGTGTCATGGGACCCTGGCATTTGGATTCAGGATATAACATGGATGAAAGCTTTGCCTCCTCCCTACTTGAAGAGTTTAAGAGCAACAAAACAAAGTGTTTTGAACTTTCAGAAATCGCTGGTCATGTTGTTGAGTTCAGGTATGCTCGTATCTTAAATTATGTTTTATGTTGTCTGTCACCCTGACATTTTTATGCTTTTTATGCGCAGCGCGGACCAGTATGGCAGCCGATTTATTCAGCAAAAACTTGAAACAGCTACTACTGAAGAGAAAACTATGGTTTATGAGGAAATCATGCCTCAAGCTCTTGCTTTGATGACTGATGTGTTTGGTAATTATGTCATTCAAAAGGTATCTGCTTCTTAATCTGTTGCATATCTGCTTAGTTGTACACTTTTATGGTTTATTGAACCAAATGAAATCTTTATATTCGTACAGTTTTTTGAGCATGGACTTCCAGGTCAGAGAAGAGAACTTGCTGGCAAGCTTTTTGGTCATGTTTTAACACTTGGTCTTCAAATGTATGGGTGTCGGGTGATCCAGAAGGTATTAGTATGTGGTTGCTATTCTTCTGGACTTTACTTCCTGTATTTCTTCCATTTGGTTTGCTCATGATCATCCAGTTGCTTGTTGAACAACACTTCTGTTGATTCATAATTGCAGTTTCTTGACAATTTTTTAGTTCCTTTCCAAATGACACAGCACAATTCTGTAATTGACAAGTGAAAATGTGTCATTAGTTCCCTTTTCATGCAAAATTCGTATATGTCTTTGTTTATGTTTATTTTGTAAATATGTGCTATATATGCTTTGATAATAGAGCTTAATTTTGTCATCGCCTTATATTGCATTTTATATAGATTTCATAAAAGCACTCATACTAATTGATCTGACTCTGAATGGTTACACGAAGAATACTGCCCAACATTCTGACAATTATGTATGCTTTGTTTAACATTCAAGGCCATAGAAGTTGTCGATCTGGATCAGAAGATTAAAATGGTTCAAGAGCTTGATGGTAGTCTGATGCGTTGTGTACGTGATCAGAATGGCAACCATGTCATCCAAAAGTGTATTGAATGTGTTCCTGAGGAAAACATTCAATTTATAGTTACAACTTTTTTTGATCAAGTTGTGACCCTTTCCGCTCATCCATATGGATGCCGAGTGATACAGGTTAATAATTTTTTTTTTTGTCGCTTATATTTTGACCTTTGGAGTTGTTCTATGTTAAGAATGATCAAAGTGTGTTCTGTATTAATTTTTTTTTTTTTTAACACTGCAGAGAATACTGGAGCACTGCAAGGACCCAAAAACGCAGAGTAAGGTTATGGACGAGATTTTAGGATCTGTTAGCATGTTGGCCCAAGACCAGTATGGCAATTATGTTGTCCAGGTTATGATTCTTTTCTGGAAACTTATATTTTGCATATCATAGGATCTGTTGGGGGAAAAGTAATCAACCAAATCATATGTTATTCCGACTCTTCATTTTTCTTGAAGTACCCGTGTCTGACATTCGTGTCCGACACATATTCGGACATGGGTGTAGGGATATGATCCCCCAAAGACCCTCCAAATACATGGAAAAACTTAGAATAAATCAAACATACCCATGTCGGACACATATCCGTGTCCGACACTCACACCCAAGTCCGAGTAACATAGACCAAATCTGCTCGAGGGTCTTCACTCTTGTTGCCTTTATGTCTGTTAATTTGCTGTTCATTTTTTCTGTGATATTTGTTTATTTTTATCATTAGTTGGGTGTCTAGTATTTCTTATACTGCTCTACGCATGAACTGACCTTTTCATTCACATAACAGCATGTACTGGAGCATGGAAAGCCTCATGAGCGCTCAATTATAATTAAGGAGTTAGCTGGAAAGATTGTCCAGATGAGTCAGCAGAAGTTTGCCTCTAATGTTGTTGAGAAGTGCTTAACTTTTGGTGGTCCTTCTGAACGTCAGTTATTGGTGAATGAAATGCTTGGTTCTACTGATGAGAACGAGCCTCTTCAGGTTTGTCCATTTTTGTTCTGATTTTTTTTAACCGTGAATAGAAATACTTTCTGATTTTAAGTTCTCGTTTTTGGAAAAAGAAAAGGTCCAAAATAACTTCACTTGAGAAAAGCCATGAACCATGACTGCTATTATTTGCGCTTGGTTTGGCTGAGTATGGTGATTGGTGAGAACTATGCTTGAGGGATCAACTTTCATGTTCAGTCAGGAATGCTTCTACTGTTTATGGAAACTCTAAACTTTTGCTTATCACACTGATGTCGCAGGATGTTATGACGCGAAGACTGTGACCAGAATAGTCTTTTTAAAATTGATCGCATGGTGTTCAAGAATTAGCCTTTTCGTTAATTGTCTCTAGAAATACTCTGTAGAATTCCACGTCATCCATGTCATCTTTACTGACAGCTATTTGTCCATTCCAGGCAATGATGAAAGATCAGTTTGCGAACTACGTTGTACAGAAAGTACTAGAGACTTGTGATGATCAGCAACGTGAACTGATCCTTTCTCGAATTAAGGTCCATCTAAATGCATTGAAGAAGTACACTTATGGAAAGCATATTGTTGTGCGTGTAGAGAAACTTGTTGCTGCTGGGGGTACTGATTCTAACTTGTCTTCAGTGGTTGCTTATTAGTTTACATGTCTGTTCATGTATGGTGTAAATGAGTTTCTTAGTATAGCATTCACCTATGTTGCTCCGACTCTTCATTGAAGTACTCCTGTCCGACACATATCCGGATATGGATATGGGGATATGATCCTCCAAAGACCCTCCAAATACATGAAAATCTTAGAAAATTTTTGAACATATCCGTGTTGGACAGATATCCGTGTCCGACAGTCATATCCGAGTCCGAGTAACAAAGGCAATCACTACTACATGTTTTCAAGTCTCTTTTGATGAAAGTTAAAATTTAAGCTCTTTGGACGCTGCAAGACTTTCTGCATTAGTAATAGGATCACTTTTCTAGGCAGAGTTTTTGTAATTTTCCTTGAACTTTTTTTCTACATTGGATTGTGTGTTTTAGAAAGTGAAACTGGCTCATAACCACATATCTATTGATACATTGATGCCTACTGAATTTTTTTGTTGATAAAACTCAATATCCTGACACAATCTGGCAAGTATTTGTAAACAGACTCAAAATTTTAGTTACTTATAATTTGTTTTTTCTCAAACTGCAATTCAGTTTTCTATTCTTTTCTTTTTTTTTTTTTTAGAAAAAAACCTAAGGACATTTTGAGACTCTGTTAATTTATCATTATGATCATGAAACTCTAGAAGTTTGAGCTAAGCAGGCATATGGCTCTGTCAAAGTGACATATGGTTCCTATTACTGGATGTTGAACACTTGAACTATTTTACCAAAATTCACCTTTCTTTCTGATCGATTTGAATTCGATCTCTATTATCATCGTAAGTTTCCTGTATGTTGAAGCCTTTTTCTAACACGAGATTTTGCACTCTTTTTCAGAAAGGAGAATTGCTGCTCAGTCTCCACACCCTGCTTAGTTGGTGTGTAGGAAAGAATGTGTTTGTACAGCTAACAGAAGCCTATGAAAGCTTCCCGTCTTCCTTTCGTCCCGTATCTAGAGCTATGGTTCAACCTATCTTTTTAGACAGGTAAGAGCTGTATGGAAATAAAAGTTATTGCTTGTACTCGAAACTGTACATTGTGTAGCTTAAGGCTTTATATACATAGAATCGAGCAAACCCGAGTTTCTTGCTGTTGAATACAACTGATGATAATGCCCCTGCAGATGAGATAAATGATTATACAAGTTTTTAAGGGTGTAAAATTTTTAAATGGTGAGGTAGTTTATATGATAACGCGACTGTAAAAATGTTGGCATGTGAAGAGCTGTTGATGTTTAGGTGAGGCCACAGTTTTTTCCCCCTTAATGTATGCTTAATGACATTTTTCTGTTCTTTTTTTTTCACCCCTAAATGCACAATTTTCTTGCTGTTATCAACCTGTTTATGTTTATATATATATATATATCTTTGTTGGTTTTATTTGATGCTTTCTTTCCAAATGATCAAAAATTAGATGGTCAAATTTTGGCTTGCCAAGAAGTTTACTTAAACCTTTTACATTCAGAGTTTTGGAAAATGTTGAAACTTTCAGTTTTTCTGGGTTAACTATGAAAATGATTAGAATCTCTGGTTTGGGTATGAAACTTTTATGCTCTTATTTTCAGGCTCAGCAAGCACTTGAAAATTTGTTACTAAAAAACTTTTTGTTTTTCCTTCTGCCCATTGTTTAAAGTTGCAAACTTGTATCCAAGACAAGTATCCGATAAAAGCTCTGCTGAAAGAAAATGAAAATTTCCACTGAAACTTGAAGCATTCTTCAAAACTGTTTAAGTGTTATCCCACATAAATCATCAAAGTGGTAAAAGGATTGAATACCAAAGGATAAAAATGTGCTTCTTCTGGTAAGAGACCACATTCTCTCACCATTGATTGAAATATTTCTTGGCCATCTTGGATTTTACCAGAGTGGCTACATGCAAAAGAACATCAAGGAAAGTAAAACCTGTTTGTCTAAATCCTTTGTCAATCATCTTCCTAAACAGTGATATAGCCCCTTCTTGGATTGTCATTCTGCGAGAAAGCTTTGATCACTGAGTTCCATGATACGACGTCTGGTGCTGAAATTTGACTGAAAACTCGCTCTGCATCTTCTATAGATCTGGTAATATTAGACACGACACAGAAAAATAATTAAAACACGTAAAAAAATACGACATAAATATACGAATGTTTCAAAATTTAAATATAAATATAAAATATCTTAAACACGATTATGACACGACAGGGATATACGAATTGTGAGATCTATGTTGGTTAGCTTAAAGGGTTTCACAAATTTATGTTATTTCGACTTTTCATTTTTTTTGAAATACTCGTGTCCGACCAATATCCGGATATGGGTATGAGGATATGATCTTTCAAGGATTTTCCAAATACATGAAAATCTTAAAAAAATTAAACATACCAGTGTCCGATACTAACATTCGAATCCGAGTAATATAGCCACAAATTGCTAGCATAGTCGAGTATGTATAAGGATTAGGCTTGTTACCAAAGCTATCATACTTCATGAAGAACCCAAAAGCTTCATTAAACAATCCACAACTAGCATAACCAGAAATCAAACAATTACATGAAGCAACATCTAAATGAGGCATCTCATTAAATATCACAACCAAACTATCCATATCTCCACATTTAGCATACATGTCAATAAGGCTAGTACCTACAAACTCATCCCCATCAAGTCCAATCTTTGCAATCAAATCATGGTAACTTGTTCCAAATTCTAAACATCCTTCACCACCACAGAACTTTAAAACACTAATCAAATGACTACTTCCCAACAAATTTCTTGCTAAATCACCATTTTCTTTCATTCTAGTTTCATAATAATATGTTGGACACACCAATTCTTTCAGGCATTTGAGCAAATACCAAGCATTCATTCTTGAACGAAATTTGTTCACTTGACATACATGTTACTGGAAAGCTACATCTTTGAAGCAAGGCTTGATCTTTAACAGACCAAGAAAAGGACAAAGAAAAGGCCTTGTAGAAACAAATCTTAGAAAGCCATGGCCGGCATTATTGGTGTCTAGTAAATACAAGAACCAAGCTTTTAGGACAAAAAAATATGGATAAATGGGGGTATTTTAGTATTTTAGTTTTTATTAGTTACTGTCTAAGGTGACGACCTTTTTGAACCATTGATATAGTTATCATCAAAATCCATGGCCCACTTTCACGCCATCCACCTTCCAGCTTCCACCACAACTTCTCTTACAACCCAATTTCAGAGCCAAAGCAAGAGTTTTTGCATCCAAAAATCCAACTTTTATGAATACCAGAGATACTATAGAAGAGGGTTAATTTCATGAATATGCATGGATTGTTTCGTTCTTTAACACCAGATGCCCTTCTCTTTATCCCTCACTTTTCTTCAAGATCGTTCCTTATTCTTCCAAAGCAAGCAAATTTGTCAATGCCCAGTTTCAGATATTGCCAAGGAGGTGGCTTTGGCTTTACTCAAAGGCCATTTGCACCAGTTATTTTCAGGTATTACAAGAAGAGAAATGGTTGTACCCTTTTGAGAGCGAGCTGGAGAGAGTCTCCTTATGAAGTTTTGGGTGTTTCTCCTTCTTCAACTCCAGATGAAATTAAAAGGGCTTATAGGAAACTTGCTTTAAAGTATCACCCTGATGTCAACAAAGAGGTAATTCTGTGAATAGACATTAAAATTTCCATTATCCTGTATTTTGGCTTTTTTTGTTGTTGTTAATTTCTTATTGGAAATAACTTTTTAGAGGGTAATTAGAGTTTGAAACAATGGAACAAAGGGCTATTACATATTGTTATTGCATTTTGAACTAATTGGATTTTGTTTTATGTCTTGTTTTAAAGTTTTATTTAATGCACTGAGTTTTAGTTACCAAATGGTTTTAAATGAGTTTCTTACTTTGCAACAATTGGGTGAAGGGCTTGGCCCTGTTGTCACCCACTCGTGAATTCCTGCCTAGTGTTAGGTGGTGGAGAGGGAGGGATGAAGCGAATTTTGGAGGGGAAAGATTATTGAGTTATTACCTTACATGTTTGCAAGACTGAAGAAAACATTGGGGTTAGATGCTGGTTCCTAAGTTGCTCCGACTTTTTCTTTTCTTGAAGTACTACACCCGTGTCAGACGCATATTCGGACATGGGTTTGGGGATATGATCCCCAAAGACCTTCCAAATATATGAAAAAACTTATAATAAATCAAACATACCCGTGTCGGACACATATCCATGTCATGTCCGACACTTACACCCGAATCCGAGTAACATAGGCTGGTTCTGTAACTTAGAAAGGTTTTGAGTGCAAAAACCAGATTGTGATCTTCTGCTATCATTTGTTAGTATCCTCATTCCTTGCTTTGGTGTAAAAGATTTCCTAAGGAAGAAAAAGTGTCCTCTCTTTGATAGTTAGCAAGTCTCCATTGTCATGTAATATTATGTTTCTCAAGCTTCTGTATTCTCATCACTGTTGTTTAACATTCTTCTTAACACATCAGTTGCCTTCCTGTTATTCATCTGTTATTATAATTTGGTACACACAAATCAGAATATCGGAGATCCCTTAGTGCAGGGTTTCAGATTTTACATATGAAACAATGGCTCTCCAGGAACTAGAAAATCCTTTGCTTTGAGAAGATATTGGCTTTGTCAAACAGCACATTTCATAATTAAGACTTTTTAAGTGTTGAAAGCAATGGTTCAAGTGTTTTGCTATCTGTTTTCGTCTATGTTGAAAAATGAAGAGTCGGAGCAACATAGGTTTTCGTAATTTGTGGTTACGAACATGCAGAGCATCCATGCACATTGTTTTATAATATGATAGTGTCAAGTTGGTTGTTTATGCATTTCCATCGTTCTCCCTTCATAGTTGGATTGCCTTTAAGTCTGCTCCTTCTTGCGTTTGCCTTCCTAAGGTTCATTGCTTTTGTTTTATGTTTTATGTCTTTGGTATATTGAGTAATTCTGGTATACAGGCAAATGCACAGGAAAAATTTATGAGGATTAAACATGCATATAATACATTGCTGAACTCGGAATCTCGGAGAAGATACAACTCTGGAAACCGAACATCTGATTTTTCTGGAACTCAACGAAGCCAGAGTACGAATGTCCAAGATGAAGAATTTTATGGATTTGGTAACAATCTCTATGCCTACCAAAAGCAAATTAATTATTTTTAGTCCTAAAGGATTATATTCTTATAGTGCGTGTCCAATGTTTATGCATTAATCTAGCTGCTTCCCGTATAGCCATTTAAGTGTTTGTATTTCATCTTTATTTTATTTTTAGTTAAAAGATCACCATTTCAATATGTTCTTGACTGTTTGACAGATGTTTGTGGTCCATGTCATGCATTTTTTACATTATTATAATGGCATACTATGTTGCTCCGACTTTTCATTTTTCTTGAAGTACCCATGTCCGACACATAATCGGACATAGGTATGGGGATATGACCCTCCAAAGACCCTCTAAATACATGGAAAAACTTAGAAAAAATTGAACATACCCGTGTCGGACACATCCTCATATCCGACACTTACACCTGAGTCCGAGTAACATAGATGGCACATGGCATCCTTTCAACTCTTTTAAACTATCTTTTCTGACCATCTCTCCATGGGCAAACCATCTAACTACCAATGAAAGGATACTTAACAATTTATATGTTTTCTTATATTTCTAGGAGTTAGGTTTATTTTTGTTATTCTTATACTTAACACTTTATGCTGCAGGTAATTTTTTGAGGGATGTTCAAATTTCGCTAGGTAGATTTGTACTCTCTGTTGAGATTATGAGGAGGATAAGATAAAATTGCATCATTTCTAAATCTTGTCTAGCATCTATTATCTCTTTTCTCTCTAAATGGCAAGTAATACCCACTTCTCTTTATAGCCCATATTTTGATTTTGTGCTGCAGAGGACTTATTTAGAGACCTTCAAGAAGAATTTCGGAATTGGGAAGGAAGTGTGTCTTCACAAGAAAAGCCGAAAAGCTTGTGGGAGGAATTATCGGTATGATGTTATTGTTTTTTCACAGTTCCAATATATATGAAGAGCATACTTACACTGATTCAAGCTTAGGTTTATAATAAATCACTTGGATTACCAATTCATACTTCTATGATCCTCTAATTTATGTTACTCGGACTCGGGGGTGATTGTCGGATACGGGTATGTGTCCGACACGGGTATATTCAATTTTTTCTAAGTTTTTTCCATATATTTGGAGGATCATACCTCCATACCCTTGTCCGAATATGTGTCGGACATGGGTACTTTAGGGAAAATGAAGAGTCGGAGTAACATAGCCTCTAATTAATATCAAGAATGAATTGAATAGCCTTGCTTAACTAGTTGAATTCGTCCTTGGCAGGCAATTGGAGAGGAATTTGTGGAATTTCTGGAGAAAGAACTCAACATAACTGATGAAGAAGTTGAAGCAAACAACAGAAATGACTTCAATAATTCAGACAAAACAGGAAGCAGCTTTCAAAATGAAGCTAACAAGGATAGCAGCATTGAGGAGAACATTGATGAGATAGAAGCTACTCTTGCTAAGTTGAAAAAGGAACTAGGTTTATAACAAGGAAATGCAGCTTTATATTTGCCCTGACGCAGGCCGAGCCTGTTTCAACTTTCACGAGCTTACTATGCAGGGAAGTGAATTACGTTATAGCATCTCGTGTTAACGTATCCGAAGTTCACATGCAAGATCCATATATACAATTTAGAAGCTCAGAGAATGGAGAAGGTACTTCCATACTTTTCTCAGAATTGAAAGATTACTTGCCAGTTGCAGTAATTGTAGAAAAAAAGGCCTTTTCTTTGACTTTGACCTCTTCTTTTGTTCAAACTGTTTCCTTTTCTTTTCTTGGTAAACTGGTAGCAGATAGAAGCATAGTGATTAACCATCAATTAAGTGGCAATTATTTGTAATCTGAAAGCAAATACATTTTTTTATTGATTAATAATCTAAAAAAGCAAATTAGGCCTTTGGAGTTGCCTAATTTCCCTCCCCATATTCTATATCTGTTTGCTTTCCAAATCAGTAATTGTAATTGTTTACTTCCTACAAAAACCTGACCAGGTGATCATCTAGCATCTCATACAAATCTTTTGATATGTTCACCTCAAAAGAATGCTGGGATACTCATTTTAATTTCAGCCCAAATTGATACTTACATTCTTGCTTTAGGAATATATATATATATATTATGTTATTCGGACTCGGGGTGAGTGTCGGATACGGGTATGTGTCCGACATAGGTATGCTCAATTTTTTTTGAAGTTTTTTCATATATTTGGAGGATCATACCCCCATACCTTTGTTGGACATAGGTGTCGGATACAGGTACTTCAAGAAAAATGAAGAGTCGGAGTAACGTAACTAGAAGATTCAAAATAAAAAAAAGGAATGCGATTATGAGAACATGCAACAGCTGAACAAATACCTCTGATGGATTCGCCTTTACATCCTTTGAACTTTCTAGATCATTCCCAGCTCTGCAAATGCATAAACGTGTGTATTTACAAGTGTTTTATGACTTGTAAATCAAAGAAATAAAAATGGTTAGAATCTGCTTCTTCCACTCTCCAATGCCTTTTGAAGGTCCCAAAATTCCCAATTCTCATTTAGAGGTTTGAATCAAAGTTTTGACTTGCAATTGCAGACTATTACTTAAAACTACTTATGCCTAAAAATATTGGAAATTTAAGTAAAATCTCTGATACGCGGATGAGGAGACTTTCTGAGAGTCAATGGCAGGCCAAGTCCATGCCATTTTCTGTAACAATGGCATTGTCTTGTAATCTCCATAAAGAATAAAATAACAGTCACGCTTGACGGCTTGAGGAAATTGCATGTATGTTTACTTGCCAATTGTTGGACTTTTGCAAACATTGAGAATTTGTCACCTTGATCCTCAAGAATGCAACTGACAAAAACTTAATACATTGGACATTGTCCTAATACGAAACTTCGAACCCAAGTAATTAAGCACGCTTTCTGTAATGTTATTCGGATTCGAAAGTGGGTGTCGGATACGGGTATGTGTCCGACATGAATATACTCAATCAGTCAATTTCTTTTAAGTTTTTCATATATTTGAATGATCATACTTCCATATCTATGTCCAAATATATATATCGAACATAGGTATCAAACATGAATATTTAAAAAAAAATAAAGAGTCTTATCAAAAAAAATAATAATAATAAAGAGTCCGAGTAACATAAACTTTTAGAGCCATAACCAAAGCATGAATGAAACCAGTTTGACCTTGGGTTTTATTTAGGTTAATATAACCTTGTCACAAGGGGCATATCCCCTATGGTGAAGGTATGTTCAGAGGCTAAGCGTGATTTTTACCTTGGGTTTTGGGTGAATATGACCTTCCCCCAAGGGACATATCCCTATAGTACTCGGATTTGGGTGTGAATATCGGATATGGGTATGTGTCCGATACGGGTATATTAATTTTTTTAAGTTTTTTCATGTATTTGGAGGGTCCTTGGAGGGTCATATCGCCATACCCATGTTCGAATATGCGTCGGACACGAGTGTCGGACATGAATACTTCAAAAAAAATGAAGAGTCGGAACAATATAGCATATCCCTATGGCAAAGGCATGAGAAGGAAGGGGGAAAGGTGGTGCCTCACTGCCTCATTTTTTTTTTGTCATGCCGCCTAACAGCCAAAGTAAAGGTCAAACCAATTATCAGTTTCTATGTTATTTCAGTATTTCTGTTTATTGACTCTTGGAATTAAAATTATTGAATCTTATTCTTCTTCTTCAGAACTTAACCTTTTCAGCATGTTTGTTACTGACATTGACATTTAAAATTGAAGGAAGGATCTTAAAACTAGGACAATTCATTTGATATATTGCTGCAAGTTGTTAACCCCAAGTTCTGCTCAATCTCTTTCATTCTCCACAATTTTTTGTGATTGCCATGGTTCCTTAATGGAATGTTAGTAGTGGCCATGGTTATGTTATTCGGACTCAGTGGTGAGTGTCGGATATAGGTATGTTCAATTTTTTTTTTAATTTTTCATATATTTAGAGGATCATATCCCCATATCCATGTCCGAATATGTGCCGGATACGGATATCGCACACGGATACTTCAAGAAAAATAAAAAGTCAGACTAATACAGGGCCATGGCATTGCCTTTGTCATCTCACAATCTATTGATTTCAGCCATGCTAATGCAAGCCAATATCTAGGACTCTTTAATACTACAAACAATGTCAATTCTTCAAATATTTTTGCAGTTGAGTTTGATATAGATAAAAATCATGTAGGGATTGATGTGAATGGCTTGAAATCCATCCAATCCATACCAGCAGCATATTTTTCCAATGAAGAAAGGAAGAATATAAGCTTGGAGCTCATCAATGGACATTCAATACAGGATTGGGTAGACTACAAAAATGAAGAAAAACTACTCAATGTAACCTTGGCACTAAAAGTGTTCATGAGTCGGGTCGGACTGGGCCGCGGCTCGAAATTTTTTAAATTTATTTGCCCCAGGCTCGGTTCTGGGCGGGCTCGAATCACTGTTCACTTTATATTAAAAAAATATTTTTTTATTTTTATATAATTAAAATTTAAAAAAATATTATTATTTTAATATATGAATATTGATCTAGATCACAAATATTAGTGCCCAGGCCCGACCCAGTACGTGCCGGGCCTATCAGGCCGGACGGGCTGCCCGGTCCATGAGCAGGTCTACTTGGCATCAATGACAAACCCGAAACCATATCAGCCTCTCTTGTCAACATCAGTCAATCTCTCTGATATTCTACTTGACACTATATATGTAGGTTTCTCTACCGCAACAGATTCAATCCATGTTACTCGGACTCGGAGTGAGTATCGGATACGGGTATGCTCAATTTTTTTTTTAAGTTTTTTCATATATTTAGAGGATCATACTCACATACCCTTGTCCGAATATGTGTCGAATATAGGTGTCGGAAACGAATACTTTAGAGAAAATGAAAAGTCGGAGTAACATAGGATTCAATTGCGAGTAACCATTATATTCTGGGATGGAGCTTTAACAGAAGTGGACAAGCAGAAAGCCTTGAGATATCAAAGCTTCCAGAACTTCCAACTCTATCAGAGCTCCCGGAACCTCCAACTCTATCAGAGCTTCCAAAACTTATGTTGCTCGGACTCTTCATTTTTTTTGAATTACCCGTGTCCGACACCTGTATTCGACACATATTCAAATATGGGTATGGAGATATGACCCTCCAAGGCCTTCCAAATATAGGAAAAAACTTATAAAAAATTGAACATACTCGTATCGGACACATATCCGAGTCCGAGTAAAATAGTCCAAAACTTCCCAGAGTTGGCAGAAGGATAAAACCAGATCAATTGATTATAATCATAGCTGCAGTATTTTTGCTGGTAATAATCACTGGAGCAGCATATGTTTACAGGAGCAAGAAATATGAAGAAGTAAATGAAGACTGGGAAAAGGAGAATGGACCTCAAATGTTCTCTTACAAGACTCTCTACAAAGCAACCAAAGGTTTTAAAGACAAACAACCTCTTGGAGCCAGAGGTTTTGGAAAAGTATATAAAGGTACACTTCCTTCTTCCAATGAGCACTGAAACTAACATATCTTATCCATAGCAAACAACTTGGTTACAAAAAAAGGCCGTAGCTTCGGAATAGGGAAAGGATTGCAGATGCTGGGATTCGAACTCCAAACCAGTTAGATGCCACTTTTTACGGATGATTGCATTAATCAACTGGGCTAAACCTTAGGTTTGAAGCATCCATTTTTCTTGCCAAAGCTTTTGACCACTCAAAATGTTAACAGGGAAAAGCTTATTTCTTAGGTTGAGACTAGAATGGAGAGCCGAATGAAGAATTGGAAATGTCAAATGTTGTAGATAGTTATAACTTATTCCTTCTTTTTCTAACTTTTTTTCTAATCCGATGATCTTTCTGGGTTAATAATATAACATCAATTTTGTTACTACATATGTTTTTACCTTGCAAGAACTCCTAAATCATGCCTTGAAGCAGTGTAAGAACTTGAAAGGAATAGAAAATTAATAGAGAATAAATTGCCATTTAATTTTTTGTAATCCAAGTCCAAGAGTTTGATACTATAAATCCAAAAACCCTTCAGTTAGATTATATTACTCGGACTCGAGTATATGTCGGATACGAGTATGTATCCGACATGAAAATGTTCAATTTTTTTTAGTTTTTTATGTCTTTGGAGAATCATATTTCCATACCCATATCCGGATATGCGTCGGACACACATATCAGACATTGATACTAAAAAAAAAAAAGAATCCGAGCAACATTCTCTTAAACGGTTTCATTGTCTAACAAAATGTTCTATATACGGTTGGTATAGGTAATTTTCCTGCTTTTTGATGTCAGCTATATCCAATAATATATCCCAATAATTGAACTTTTTTCAACATCAGCTAAAAAAAAAGAAAAAATTATAAAAAAAATCTTTCCAGGTGTTTTTTTTTTCTTACACTTTCTTTATTACCAAACATAGTAAAAGTCATGTTTTGCCCGTAAGTTTGTAACTGTAATTCGAAAATGTCTTTCCATAATTACTATCCTTTCATTTCATCCTATTAACTGATCCCATTTTTACCGGATTCAAAGACAAGGCCCCTTGATTGACCATTGCCTTCATATCTTCCCCTTTCTCTTTCTCTACTTTTCAACTCTTTTTTTTTCTTTTTCTTTATATCTCTGCAATTGCCATGCTCATGTTTAATCATTGATATATATATATATATATATATATATATTTTGGTGAATTGAGAGAGATATACAAAAGAGAAAAGAGGGATCATTTTTCATTTTCATTTCATTTCAATAATGGAGGATTTTGGGAACATATTTGAGAAACAAGTTATTAACATGAGCAAAACCAAAGTAAAGAAACCACCCACCAGGCTACAAAAACATGCCCCAGCATCTCTTCAGCTTGATCAGATGAAAGCTGACGCTGCCTCCGCCGCCACCGCCACCGCCAGGACCAGTCCTTTTGAAGCTGCTGCAACTCCAATTCCCTTACTGACTCCGCTGGTTTTATCGCCGAATCCATTTCAAGAGACTGAAGAAGAATTCGTGTTTCCAACTGATCATGACAAGAAAACTGGGTGGAAAAATCCAGGTGGGGGAGTAGGATATGTTGTGGAGGCTTCGACATTGTTCGGATTGTTTCAAAACAAATGTGTTCTTGTCAATGATGCACAATGATGTTTTTTTGTTTTTGCATTTGTACATCATATGGTTTGGTTCACCTTTGTGTGTTTTTTTTTCTTCTTTTTTTCCGACCTTAATTATTTGTTCAGAAAAATGATTAGTGTCTTGATCGATGGGGTATTTCATATATCTTTGTATAATGTGTTTCCCCATGAAGGCAAGCTTTCTTGGGTGATTTGTTGTTTCCTAATTAAGTATTTTTTTGCTTGTAAGAAAGATGATTATGAGATCTGTCTCCCAGAGTTTACCATTGTTGATTTTCCACTTGTTTTAACCATCTCAAATATGGGATTCTCTCTATTCGTTAGAGATGACAACGTTTCAGATATCTGTTTTTTTTATAATATTTGAATTCAAATCCGTTTATTATCTGTATTAAATCTGAATATTATTATCTGAATTAAAATTAAATAACATTATCCGCAGGATATTCGAATCCGCCAAAATATTCGAATTCAATAAGTAAATATATATATATAATCAAATTAAAATTAATTTTAAATTCAAATAAAAGGATAATGGATTCGGATATCCGAATTCGAATCCGCAAAAGTAAGTGGATTCGGATAGCAAATTTGAAAATCCGAATCCGTTATTCGCATAACTAATGTGGATTCGGATAACGGTTATCCGAGGTTTCATATTTGTTTATGCAATTCATTTAGCTTATTATTATTTTTCCTTTTTTTTTTAAATGGAAGGATATGAAAATGGGAGGTCTTATATTATATCATTTAGTGTAAATTAATCTTTTTAGTATAAAATTAGATAATTTAGTTATTGTTCTTTTAAAATTGAAGTAAAAAAGTTAAATCACCGATGTAATGTGAACTATTAAAAAAGTTGACGTGATATTTAACATGTGTTTAGTTGATGACATGGATGTCAAATGCTGATTTCATACTAATAAAATATTTTATTTTATGATAACGTTAACAAAAAAGAAAGAATTTTGATGTGGCATTTTCAATAGTTTGATTATTTAGTGTGTCTACGTTATTTTAAAATAATATATTTTATTGGTACTATATCAATATTTGGCATCCACATTTATGTTTTTATGTTGTATTCATATTATTTTTTCTGTATCATATTTTATATTATATATATATATTTTTTTTCATATCGTGTAATTATATTTTATCTAAAATTATTAAATCTACTTATTACGGATATTTTGATAATTTCTATTGCACATTACTTTTAAATTCAAGTCAAATCGAAGAAAACTCCCAACTCCATTTCTCTAGTCTCCCTCTCTCTAGGGTTGAGGGAAAAAAAAATTGAAAATCGATTCGAACCATAATGTTCGATTTGGTTTCGATTCGATTTTTATAGAATTTGATTCAAATTTGGTTTGGGTAATAATTAGATTTATTCGGTTCGATTTTCGATTCATAAATTAACAATTATTCGAATTGAATTGAATCGAATCGAATCGAACTGAATTTTATTTTTTTATTGGTTACTTAATTATTTGTTATATTTTATAATATAAAATAAATATTTTATTTTTAAATTAGTAAAATAAACTTAAAAATATTATAAAAAACATAATTTTTAAAAATTTTAAAAATCGATGAATCGAACCGATGGAATTCAGTTCAGGTCAGTTCGATTTTTGATACTATTCGATTCAATTTCGGTTCAGTTTTTTAAAAATCAGAATGTTGCACATTATTCATAAGTTTTTTTTTTTTCCAAAATGGAATTGAATCGAATCGTTATTACCAGAGTTATCGGTACTGTATCGGTACCGCTCTACCGGCCTGTACGTACCATTTTTAAGGTAAACCGAAATGGTACCAGTCTCGTTTTGATTTTGGTATCGGCCCATAACGGTCGACGGTCGTACCGGCCTGTACTAACCAATACCGGTTAGTAGCGGTACGTACCGGTTGGTACAAGATTTTATTTTTTTTATTTAAAAATTTATTTATTTGAGTTTTTAAACCAATTTCAATATTTTTTGTGTCATGATCATTTTTATTTTTTTCATAATTATATTTAAAATATATATATGTTCATTAAATTAGGTTATTGGACATAATTAATAATAATTTACTATATTTTTTTAACATTTTAATATTTATTTTACCTATTTGATGTTTAAAAAATTTAGATATTAAATATTTAAAATTTATATTTGTATAAAAACATATATATGCATGTAATGAATGTATATTTGCATGTATATATAATATATATTTTATTAAAAAATTTGAAAATAGACTATACATATAGATATATGAAAAAATATTTAAAAATACTTGTAAACTCGAAATGGTATGCCGAAACATATCGATACTAATATATATCAAAAACGATACTCACACCGGTTAGGTACCGATACACCTACCTCTCTCTCTCTCCGGGCAAAGGCAAAGTAGTAATTCCACTGAAACCAGGGCCTGAATTTGGAATCCTATAAATTTCAATTTCACCGATTTAGGGCACCCATCATGGCCATCCATTTCCATAACAAAAACAACTCCAACCCTAAAATAATAAAAAGCCCAAATCAAACAAGATATTCTCTCTCTCTCTCTCTCTCTCGTTCGCGTCTCCACCCACATTTTGTTTCGACCTTCTCTCTCGATTCGATTAAATCCCCAAACCCTAGCATTTCATATGGCGTAAGATTCAAGCACAATCCTCTTGCTCTCCCTAACAAATATTTTCTCTCACTCACCATCTCAAGGAGAGAATCACTCTTCAAACCCTAGAAAATGTCGGGCGGATTTTTCCGGGTAATTATTTTATTGATTTATTTATTTTCTCGTGTGTATTGTTCAGATCTTTGCAACTGAAGCTATTTCCGACTATATATATATATTATAAAAAATTTAGGGTACTTCGGCTGATCAAGACACTCGGTTCTCCAATAAGCAAGCGAAACTACTGAAATCGCAGAAATTTGCTCCCGAATTGGAGCATCTGGTTCGCTTTTAAATACATTATTATTATTTTTTCCATTAGAATTTTGATGCAATTAATGGTGTTAATGTTCTATGTTAGTGTTTAATTTTATGAAAACTAAAAAAATTGTTATTTTTATAGGTTAACATGACGAAGGTTAAGATGGATGTTATTAGACCTTGGATTGCTACTAGGGTAACTGAGCTTCTTGGTTTCGAAGATGAAGTTCTTATTAACTTCATCTACGGTCTTCTTGATGAGAAGGTAATATAATGTATTTCCCCTATCTTTTTTTTTTTTGGTTTCTCTGGTAATGTTTGTGTAGTTTTATAGTTTGACGTGGTTCAAAAGTGATACTGCAAGCTGTGGAGTCAAAAACTTCAAGATATACTTCTTGTTAGCTAGATAATTGACAGGACGGGAGGTTCACTCATTAGATCTTTTCTTTGAGCTGTGGACTGTATCTTTATTCTCATGGCTTGCTGCTAAGCATTTGCTAATATTATTTTTAATATTGGTGCAATGTTGTTTATAGTTCACCTTGTTGTTGCCTCCGATGCAGGAAGTTAATGGCAAGCAAGTTCAGATATCCCTCACTGGATTCATGGAGAAGAATACTGGAAAGTTTATGAAAGAGCTTTGGACTCTTCTGCTTAGTGCAGAGAGAAATGCAAGTGGTGTTCCTCAACAGTTCTTGGATGCCAAAGAAGAAGAAACTAGGAAGAAAAAGGTTAAAATATTTCTAGGAGTGTGTTTGCGTTTGTGTTAGTACTCCTCTTGTTTCTTGTTTAACAATGTTGTCATGGGGTGGTTGCAGGAAGAGTCAGATCGGATAGCAAATGAGATTCAGAAGAAGAAAGATAAGGAAAGTAGAGAACTTGAACAAGAGAGATTGAGGAAGATGGTAATACTAAGTTTTTCATGCTGGATTTGCAATTTATAGAGTTGGGTTTTTGGTTTTAACTTTTGTTTGTGTTTCTTATGGCATTCAGCTAGCTTCTACAATTATTTGGGCTCATGTGCTTTACCTCAAACTACTGTAGGACGATGGGGATGAAAGAAAGGCTGGTGATGTGGAGTTGGACCCATCCTCAAAGAATATGCGGCTAAAGGGTTCAAGTGCACATCCCGAGGATGAGAGAGATGCTGACCAAAGGAATGGTGTCAGAAGGAAGAGGTGAGGAGTTTAGCTTCTTTTATGTCTGCTTTGGTTTGGTGCATTTTTCTCTTTCAGTCTATGGGTTATCATAGGTGGCTTTTGAACTTATGAAATAGTACCAATATCATCTTAAATTTGCTGCTGTTGTTGGTTTGGGGTTTTTTTTTGGGGGTGGGGGAATTAAGAATCTATTTATTTTTCTTTTTCCAGTACATTGAGTTTTGGGCCATGCGACTTTAGGTAGCTTTTTTTCATTCTATAGGCCTGCTCTCCCCATTCCCAAGCCGGAAGTCCTAAGTTGTAAACAATTTTATGTTTGTTGAAGTTCGAGATTCTGCATTAAATTAGTTTGTAGCCTTTTTATTTCAAATGGGTAAGTTCAGTAAGTCTGGATTATTGGGAAGTGGGTCTTGAATAGAAAAGATATGTTTTGAAGTAAATCAATGCAATTTCTTTAAAACTAGGAATTTTTAATATTTAGAACACTTATGATTTATTAATCTCTTGCAGAGTTTCTAAATCTCCACGTTCAACTGATCGTTCTCCAGGCCCTCGGTAATTCAATCACTGCTAGGTTTTAATTGTATTGCTTGGATTGCGTTCAAAAAACATGTTTATTAAATATCTCGGGTTTCATATGCAGAAGATTGCTCTCTCGATCAGTCAGCAGATCATTTTCTAATTCAAGAAGCTATTCAGAGTATGTTCTCTCAATCTAAAACTAATAGTATAAATGCATTCAGATCATTGAACCACGAGAAATTTTGTGTGTCAACCTTTCTATACTTGAAATGGGTGATTACATGTTTTATTTATATGCTTCTGATTGTTTATAAGGGTTCCATTCGTGTAAGATTTTTTAGATTTTAGCATCTGAATTTACTTGCAGAGACAAACAGAAGTCTAGGAGTCTATCTAGATCACCTCAACCTCGGCAACGCTCCATTTCCACTGATAGGATGTACCGTTCACCAAGAAGGAGATCTTTAACACCTCGGTCTAGACGTTCACCTCGATCATCACGCTCTCCTGCAAGACGCAGACCATCTTATTCCAGGCGAAGATCTCGATCTCGTTCACTTCGCAGATCCCCATCTCCTGTAAGACGTAGATTACGTTCTCCTTACCGGCGCAGGTCACCTACACCTGTGCGTCGTAGATCAGGGTCACCCATCCGACATCATAGATCGCCATCACCTATCCGACGTCATAGGTCACCGGTATCAATTCGACGTCGCAGAACACGATCTCCTGTTCGACAGCGTAGATCTCCATCACCTTTGCATCGTAGATCTCGTTCGCCTGTGCGTCGCAGATCTCCTTCTCCCATACACCGTAGATCTCTGTTGCCTGTGCGCCGTAGATCTCCACCCTTGCGACGTAGATCACCCTCTCCTCTGCGACAGCGGCATCGCAGATCTTCATCAACATCACGACATAGGTCATCATCTCTTGTTCAACATAGATCACCAGCTTCCGGCCGTAGGTCAATAACTCCTTCCCATGGTAAGTCGCCTTCACCTTATCAATCAAGTTCTCTGTCTCCTGTGCAACGTAGATCCGCTTCACTGGTTAGGAGCTCTCCAAAGGAACGAAGATCACCTTTGCTTTCTCCTGGAGAAAGACTACAGTATGTTGACATCCTGTTACTACAGATTTTGTTTATTTGAAACTTCTTAGATTGAATATGCAGAGCAGTTTAAAGTATTTTGCAAAATTCTATGGTGCAGAATGCGTAGAAAGTTGTCTCCTGTGGGACGTAGGCCCTCTAATATGAGGTACCCTCATAGAGATCTTATGGATCAGAGGGATGCAGGTGACAAAGTGCCTGCCATATCACCGTCCCCGAATAAGGTTCCTGTCTCCAAATCTCCATCACATGTGAGGAATCGATTTGCCAGTGAAGATAGGAGGTAAATTATTAAACTTTGCTTTGAGATGTTTTATTTGTTTCATAATCCATTACATTTTTATTAAGTATCCATTTTATGCAACTTATTAATTTTTCACATTGTTGATTTTGAAGGTCTTCAAGTCCGTATGAGAGTCCTATGAGGCAAAGGAGGGAGCAAATTGCTCATGATGATAGCTTTAGTCCTGAACGGAAACCGAGAGAATTGAGAGGTCAGCGGGACAGTCAAGGGACTGGGAGAAAAAATGAAGCCAGCAGAAGCAGGTTAGATTCCAAATTAATAATTTTTCTGACTATTTTAGTACTTCTGTTGGCTCTTATTAGATGATTAATGTTGAATTTATTTTGGTCTAATTTTTCCGTAGGCATTCACCACCAGTCAGTAAGCAGAGGGTTTCTCCTAGGAAGGTTCATACTCCTGAACAATTGGCAGGCAGTCAGTCTACAGAATCTCGGAGTCGGCTTGATAACATAGGATCGAAAAAGAAAGACCTTGAAATGAAGAGGTATTATTTGTCGCACCCATAACTTTATTCTTCTTGTTTGATTACCATTACGGAGAGCTCTGACTGTTCTAGCTCATTCCTCACAGTGAGAGGTCTTCTGGAAAAGGAGTTCATTTGGGAACTCCTGATCGACCGAGATCACCAGTATTATCTGAAGACTCATTTCAAGGCGAGAAGAAAAGTGTATCACACCTGAGAGAAGGAAAAAGATCTGATGAGAGGAGTCGTTCCCGTCAAAATAACATGGACAGTGATCAACACCACAAAGCTGAAACTTCACCAATGTTGCTTGGAAAGGTTGATCATAATAACCATGGTTTGGATTCAGGTTCTGAAGGAAGTGATAAGCGCAGAACTAAGCATAAGGAAAAGAGAAAGCATAAAAGGTCTGAGAGGCGTGAAGTTACTTCAGATGATGATTCTAGCTATGATTCTGAAATTGAGGACAGGAAAGAGGCTAAGAGGAGGAGGAAGGAAGAGAAGAGATTAAGAAAGGAGGAGAAGCGTAGACGTCGTGAGGAGCGGCGTCACAGAAGAGAAGAACGGCATGCTGAGAAGCTTAAAATGAAAGGTCAAGATGATGACTCTAATTTGGATGGTGAGCATGCAGCAAGGAGGAAATCTCATCCAAGTGATGATGATGAGGGAGCGACTGAGCAGAAGCAGCTTGAAATTGAGTTAAGGAAGAAGGCCCTTGAATCACTCAAAGCAAAGAAGGGCATTAGTCGCTGAATCTTTTGTGTTTTGAACACTAATATGTTATTTTATTTTTGTTCATGTTGAGCAGATACATTTAAAGTTTGATAGGAGTTTTATGTTTCAAATTGTAGTGTCTTTATATTGGTTACTGCTTAATGTAGTTTGTGTTTACTGCTGGCAGCTGGAATGGATAAATGAGGATTTCCTGAGCTTTTCTCTTGAGTGCAACTTTATGCAGACCTTGCTGCTAGATTTCTGGTAATAATTGTCTTCCCTCAATTGGGAATTTGTTTTCCTCATAAATTTAGTCACCTGGGTGTGAAATGTGTAGGCATGTTGCTGCCTTGATTGATTTTTGCGTTTGACTTATTTGATGTAATTGTGTGAATTGTGAGTTTGACTTATGCCTGTGTGTTGAAATTAAAGAGGTCTGTAGGATCAAATAGTTTGTTTATTTAAATAAAACATTACAGTCTTTTCTGATGCACTAACATGAGATTTCTAAATCACCTTTGTGGTCAATTGGTAGATGAATTTTTTTCAACTAGATGACTTGGTTGAGCAGGCCATGTGCAGATCTCCAATTTGAACTTCAATTCAGGTGCGGAGTTTTCATTCTTTATGGGCTCTTTAGGAGAAGAAATCAGTCTGGAGATGAATCCTCTTTGTAAATTTATACTTACCTACTTTCTCACTTTGTTTTTCTTAACCTCTATGGTTGGCAGCTTGATAGTTGTTGTTGGGACATTGTTTTCTAAAATTGCCGGTTCTCAGACTTGTGCTGTCCTGATTATTATGTGCTGTAAAGTTTCTGCAGATAACATCAACATGTATGTATTTGCAATGATTAACTCTGCATGATAATATTTCTAAAATTTTAATTCTAGGATGTTAGCCATGCGTTGCACTGTATTTTATATATGAAATGCAGCAAGAATGAAAATCGTTCTCGCGTATAACTAGTTATATTAGGCAATCCATCAGTCTCCATGTGATAGTGCTTTTTCTCCTTTCTTAGTGGGGTATTGATGATTTCATACCTGTTAGTGAGGGTTTATCTGCCATATTTTTATGTCTCAACCTATGTTGCTTCGACTTTTTATTTCTCTTGAAGTACCCGTGTTCGACACTCGTGTCCGACTCATATTTGACATGAGTATGAGGATATGACTCTCCAAATATCCTCCAAATACATGGAAAAACTTAGAAAAACTGAATATACCCGTGTCGGACACATACCCGTATCTGACACTCACACCCGAGTTTGAGTAACATAGGTCTCAACTGGGGTTCTAGCTTCTAAGCATTTATTGAGTGCCCTGAATCAGTATTGATGGCTTTGTTACAAAGGAATATGCTGTAGTTAAAAGTTGGAAATGGTGAAAGTTTAGTTCGAGTAGGATGTAGCACCTTGAAAGCTTAATTCAATCTAAGTTGATTTATCATATGCCATGGGCTGTATGGCTTGGCACTTGGGAATAGAGTAACTTATCGCCCTGCCTCAGAAATTTCTAGTACGGTCTCGTTTTGGTGGGTTCTAGTTCATTCTTAATTTGTAGATTAAGTGCACATCTTTTTCGTTTTCAGGAAGCTACCAAAGAGAATCTTAGGATGGTGAAATGGTTTTGTGCGCTCTTAAGCTTCTGGGGTTGAAGTAGATTTTTGAGGTGCATAAAATTTTAGCATTGTCATCATTGGTGGTTCATGACACTGTGATATTTGGATTCGAGTGTGAGTGTTGGTCTGACACGGATATGTTTGATTTATTTTAAGTTTTTTCATGTATTTAGGTCTTTGGGAGATTATATCTCCATATTTATGTTCGGATATGCATCGGACACGGATGTTAGGCACGAGTACTTCAAAAAAAATAAAATGAAGAATTGGAGCGACATAGCATGATATAGTTGAAACTAGCTTTTATCCATGTGGTGTCTATTTACCTCTCTTAGAAACTTTTCCTTCAAAGATGGGATCTGTTGTTTCCGACTTCGGACAGGACAGGAAAATAAATATACTTTTCCCTGCCTTCTTTTTCTTGTAAATTATTTATTTTCATGTTTAGAGAAAGATGGAAGAGGAGCAGCCTGAAAACCAGGTTGATACCAAACAACCATCTGGTTATAGGAGCTTATCCAAGGCCTTCAATGGATGAGCGGAAGTTTTAGTTTGTTTTTCTGTTCACGAGTGTTGTATTGCCTGCTTAATGGCAATGTTGTAAAAATCAGATCGGATTGGTTGGTTGGATCGATTTAACTGAAAATTGATGGTTTTTTCGGTTTGGGACATACGAAAAAACCGGGAGTCCAGTGAATCGGTAGAAAACCAATTCAGTCTACAAAAAATCAAAAATTGAATTTAAAAATGAATTTTGTTTTTTTTTAATTAATTTTTTTTGTTAGTGATAAAAATTTAAAATTTTAATCTTTTAATCATATATTATAGAATATATCATTAAATCAAATATATATTTTTATTAACTAATTATTATATTTAATATTTATTTTATTTTTTAATGGAATAATCTAGTTCGATGGATTGAATCAGTGATGCAAATATCTCACCGGTTTAACTTTTTATCCGGTTTTTTATTCATTGCTGAAGGGGTCATTATTTGCTCTACTACAAGCTGTTTCTTTGCTAATGCTAGTAGGTTTTGTTTTGCTGATTTGCCAATTGTTTATTGGTTGATATTGAGGACCTGCATTTCAAGTTAACCCAGTGATGACAAAGAGCTTAGTTCGTCTAGCACTGAAATCTATTTTTGCATACATTAATTAATTAATTAATTAAAAGAAATCTCACCCACCATGAAGATATGGAAGAACTCTTTATCCATGTATTTTACAAATTAAGAAATTGGCCTCACAAGGACAAAATGATTGTTCGCTTTTTCTCTTCTCAATTTTGATTAATCAATGCGTTTGAAAGATCAAAACTTAAAAATTAATGAATAATAATTGAAAAATTATCTGATTAAATGTCGGAATTTAAAAGTTCTATTAGTAAATCAGAACTCTCATTCATGCATTGACAGGAATTTATATCTGTCTTTTAAACGCCATGCTAAGATTCTAGCTTTTGTATAAGTTCCTAAAGGATAGAGGAAGAGGAGCATAGAAGAATTAAGGCCCTATTATTTTCTAACCTTTTCCATGCCAAACTTCAATACCCTCACCATTCCCCCAATCAGACCTGGCAAGGACACGACACTGAAAAAATAATTAAAAACACGATACGAATATACGAATGTCTCAAATTTTATATAATACGAATTATTAACTTATCAAAGTTTATATAAATATAAAATACCTTAAACACGATTAGGACACGACAAATACACAAACACGACAAGGATACACGAATTGCAATAGAAAATATATGAATAAACTCAAAACTTAGTCCGGTTGGTTAATGCAACCACCCTTAAAATGTGGCATCCAACAAGTTTGAAATTCGAATCCTAGTATCTGCAACCACTTTCTCTATCCTTGAACTACGGTCTCCTTTGTAATATATATATATATATATATTGTGTTATAGGTTAACATTCTGTAAACCCGATGAAATTATTTAGCCGGTTCCTATTCCGGCAAGGTTTGCAAGAAACAAAGGTTGGATAGCGATGAAATTGGTTATTGTAAAAGGGAAAATGGGTCGCAAAATGGCCAAAGAGATATTTCCAATTATTCCACATTAGCAAATGCTGTTAAACATGAACAGCAATTAAACACGAAAAAGATGGATTGCAAACACAAGAAGCAGGGAAACAATGAGATATTTTCAAACATACCCTTTATCAGGAACCCTAAACCAATTTTCTCCATTATGTTTGCTTATTGTCATCTTCAACTCTATCGTGCTTTAGTGCTTTCAATTTTCTGTAGCCCTTATCGGTACCAAATATCCTGAGAGAATATACATGGCGATCACCCATAGTCAGTATACATATTATACCACTTTCTAGACATTGTTGCTACAAATAAAACATTTCGGCGTGCATTGAACCGAACAGCAAAATGATATTTGACACCAGGAGACTATGTTGCTCCGACTCTTCATTTTTCTTGAAGTATCCGTGTCCGACACCCTTGTTGGACGCATATCTAGACATGGGTATGAAGATATGATCCTCCATGGACCCTCCAAATACATGAAAATCTTGGAAAAAATTAAACATACCCGTGTCGGACACATACCCGTATCCGACACACACATCCGAGTCTGAGTAATATAGCTAGGAGATATTTTCATGAACCCTCAATTATTATGAAAATCAAGTTGGATTGCAAATGAAAACAGGATTGGAATAACAAGAATTCTAAGCAGGCTATCCATCTTAACATATTTACATCCAAAGTGACCAACTTTCTAATGTTCAGCAGCAACTATAAAGTTGGTTTAAAGTTTAAACAACATAAAGAAGTTTCTACTGGTCAAGTGCAAACTATACATACAACCTATGTTACTCCGATTCTTCATTTTTCTTGAAATACTCATGTCTGATGCATATTCGGACATGAGTATACCGATATGACCTTCCAAGAACGCTCCAAATACACAGAAAAACTTAGAAAAATTGAACATACCCGTGTAAGACACATACCCATATCCGACACTCACACCCGAGTCCAAGTAACATAGTTTAATACAAACACAACAGTAGTTTAAACATATTTTAAGAAAAATATATTAGGAAGGCAAGGAGTGTTGGTTAGAGGGCATTGACAGACATTTCAGTTGGTTATGACTTAGAAGTTATATATAACCTCAGACAGAGACTTAGGAAGACAATCCATAACAAATATGAACTCAGAATGGTGCAATTAAATCCCAAAACCAGATTCAGTCCAGAAGTAGGCCTTTTTACAATAAAGTGGCAAAAGCTTAATGTATTGAAATGTCTAAGAACAACAGATAAAACAGCAGGAAAGAAGATCCATATAAATTCATCTACTTCTCAAATGGAATCTGGCCAGGGAAACATGCTAATGCTTTAAAGAATAAATGCCAAAAACTCACCAGTCCATGTAAACAAATGTAGATGAGTAGTTGCCAGATTTCGTATAAAGCAAACGATGATGATAGTCATGAAAATCAGCACTGGAAAAATGAAAATACGAACAATTACTTCACAGCTGATGGATAAACATAAAAACATAGAACCTACATACACTCACTGAAGCAAAGAAAAAAGCGAATGCGGAACTCACCCGCCATATAAAGGCAGAAAGTTTGAGAGGCTCCATGGAAAATGGTAACCACAATGTGCCTCAACTGTCTCTAGGACTCTAAGCACCATCCACAACCAGAGAGTAATGAGATGTGGACCAGTGACGGCAGGGCCAACGATTGTGGCAAAGCCGAGGAACAATATCTCAGCAGGGTGAGCATACTCAGATGTCAGTCCAAATGGTGTAGCATATCTGTATGATATATATGATATCAAGTAACCAATAAGCACATGCAAGAGAACCAAGCAAGAACACTATTGTATTTGTAGTTTTAAGCTATGTTGCTCGGACTCTTCATTTTTCTTGAAGTACCAGTGTCTGACACCCGTGTCCGACGCATATCCAGACATGAGTATGGGGATATAACCCTCCAACGACCCTCTAAATAGATGGAAAAACTTAGAAAAAATTGAACATACCCGTCTCGGACACATACCTGTATCAGACACTCACACCCGAGTCCGAGTAATATAGGTTTTAGGTTTTAACTAGTACAAGCACCTAATATTCAGACTTACTCATGATGGATACTGTGCACATGCTTGTAGAGCCATTTTGTATGTAAAATACGATGTCCCCAATAAAACACAAAATCCTCCAGAATGAAGTAGAATATTATCTGTGATAGAATCACTTTCCTACAGAACCAAATAAAGCATCTTGCTAATTACAGCTCCAAAACAGAGATTTAATTGCATGCAGGTAAATATATGGAGGATATATTTCTGGATAAGTAATATAATTCAAGGCTATTATGTTCGAATGGGAAAAAATGGAGAAAAAAAAAAAGATCTAGCATATAAAGAACCTGAAAATACCAGGATGGTAATGGTAGACTACTTTTCATGCCCATGAATTTGAAGAGAGGATAAGAGAGAATCATAAGCGGTAGGTTTACGCTAAAATGATACAGAAGCAGGCGGCTTATACATTTCTCCTGAGCAGCAGAGCTGTTGTTTTTTGTCTGCATAGAAACATAAATTAGGAAGGATACGGATTAATTATGAATTCTACTAGATAAAGACAAAGAAAGGATATTTTTTCATCCCTAACACCCCTCGCCCCCGACAAATTTTATATTAACAAACTAAGAAAGTAATAACAGTCGATAACAATAGCAGCAAAGAAGATGAAGTTAACCTGAATCTTGTATTTGCTCAGAAATCCAGCTCTTTCCAGATATATAAATGGAAGTCCCGATAAGAAAAAAACACTTTCATGAAGAATGAAACTTCCCATACTTGCTAGTTGGAAGTCACTGAAATGAGTGATCAGATACTGCATAGTGAATATAGAAGATGTTCAGGTAGAATATCTTATATCTCATGGAATAAACTGCTGTTATAAGCATGCAAAGAGTATGATATGATTCTAACTAATTAACTAACTATCCAGAGGTGAAATCAATAAGCAAAATGAGACAAATTTGCCTTTACTGTGGAAAAAAAAAAGGGAAGAGGGTTGAAAAAACAATTCGAAGTTTCCTTAAAGATCCTTTGCTACAGACCAATAAAATATAGGATCAAAATAATCACTTGCAAGAAACACATACTCAACATTGACAAACAAGGTGCTCTAGTCTGGATTCCATTTTCAGGCTATGTTGCTCTGACTCTTCATTTTTCTTGAAGAGTCGTGTCCAACGCATATCTGGATATGAGAATGGGACATGATCCTCCAAGGACACTCCAAATACATGAAAATCTTGGAAAAAATTAAACATACCAGTATCGAACACATATCCGTGTTTGACACTCACACCCGAGTCCGAGTAACATAGTTTTCAAGCAATTGCTATTGTACAGTAATATCCTTGATGAGCTAATGAAGTAGCGAATCTAACAAAAAAGCAATAGTGAAGCAGTGACATGGATTCAAAACCCAAACCAATCTCCATTCTGCAGCTACCATCATCCCCAGTTAAGAAAACAATAACAATCATTTGCAAGACTTAGAAACAAAAAAAGTTATTCAAACAATGCTGGCAAAATGCAATTTCAGTTTGTAGGAGACAAGAAAACCAAAGAGCATTACTCAATCAAATCCTGCTTTGTAAAAATCGAACATCTAACATCCACCATTCAAAAACCGCTAAAAAACTAAAAAACTTCCAAATAAAATAACCATCAACCAACTAACCCAAACTTCAAATTTAACTACCTTAATCCCAAAATCACATAAGCCCAATGAAGACAGATCCAAAACAAGCAATGGACAGTTCCTAAAGAACTCAAAAAGCAACAAGAAAGAGCAAAAAGGAACTTTACCAGCCAGCCAGATTCAATAATGGAAGCCATGAGAGCTTGGAAGTGAAAAGAAACTATTGATCTCCACAATGGTTTACTAATAAAAATAAAATCTTTGGGACAACGAGAGAGAGTTAATAAAGAGACAGATTTGGCCAAAAAAAATAAGAGTAAAGAGACTGACAGAGATTGAATATTGAGAGAAGCAAACGCCACGAGATGAGTACAGACCAGACTGTCAAAAGGAATCTAGGCTTTATTTATGGACCCCTCTTTTTTTTTTTTTTGCATATAAAATTATAAATTCATTAAAAACTAAAAATAAACTTACAAATATAGGAAAAAGAAACTCAAAATGAGAGCTTTGCAAGCAGGAATAAAGAAATGTTAACAAGTGGAGAGGAGAAGTTTTCAACTTTTCAGTGCCATTGACATTGAGAAAAAAAAAAAACTTTTTGTTGTTTTTCAATATGGTTTGTTCTCTCACTCCCAGCAACAATTGACGATCATTCTTTCTTTATTTTTTTATAACACTTAAAGGTTACATTTAAGACGGATTTGATTCAGTGAATCTTTTATTATAGGCCGTAATCTTATATTCTGTCATGAGATTATTATATTTGATTCACTAACATTTCACAATCTCGACAATATGATATTAGTTACAGTGTTAAAATTGGGTCAAATTGGAGGTAATGTCATATCCTCCTCTCTCCGAAGTTATGTTACATTACACCCGTAATGTAATATTTTTGCCACTTTTGCCCCCATTATTAATATGATATTACACAATACCACCATTTATTTTAAGCCGACAGTGCCTCTCTCTCTCGACTTCTCCTTTGGTGTTTGCCTCTCCCATTCGATTTCTTCCCCTTTCTTGATTTCTTCGGTCAATCCAGGTATATTTCATTTCGAATTTTCGATTTATATTATTTTAGGTTATTGATTTTTTGTGTGTTTGTCAGATTCAAGATTTAGGATTTTGATTTAGGGTTTTAATTTTAGGAGTTTCTATTTTTAGGAGTTTAGGTCTGGATTTAGGGATAGACCTTTGAAAACCACACTCTAATTACTTCCATTTTATTTGTTTTTGACTTTGAATATTCTAACATTCGATACCCTTCAATCTGCGGTCTTTTTTCTTTTTCTTTTCCGCAGTCTTGTAGTGTTCTTTCTATTACAATAATTAATTTTGGTTTGATTGCATTAATAATTGTATGCTTAACATGAATGAAAATACCCCTGAATTCTATACTTAACAAGAATTGCCACACACTTCTTTATTAAGTTCTGAATAGATCTAACGAAGGAATTTTTGAAATTAAATTATAGATTATAAATTACCTTATCTTTTTCTTTTACCATTGGTCTTTATATGACTCATACTATATATATACCTTTAATATTGCAGCACAAATGTTTAAAATTGAAGACCATAATCTTTACTTTCCTTGAATAGGACCATCTAATTTATTCAATGCATTTAAAATTTGGTGCACCTTGTATACACCCAATTTTGATATACTGGGACTTTGAATTTCAAATTCTTTTAGGCAAATTCTTTACTGCCCCTGTTTACATGCTTTTAGGCAAATGCAAACTACAAGTCAGTGACAAATAGGAGAATAAAATATAAATCTGTGTTGCTTTCTTTGATCTTTGTTGGTAATTGCATAATATGGGGGTAATACAAGAGTTTTGTGTATGTTTTTGTGGTGTTGTTTTTAGATTTTTTGAAAATTATGTTGATAATTATTTTATGTTTTTAGGTTTTTTGAAAATGATTGGAAAGTATTATGTTGTTTTTGACGGGCGTAATCCAGGTATTTATAATACTTGGGATGAAGCTAAAGTGCAAGTCTTGGGTTATCGGGGTGCCCATCACAAGATGTATAAGGATCGAAGGGATGCAAAAACTATATTTGTAGAGTATTGGAACTTAAATGTGATGGAACAACAAGAAAAAATATTTCAAAAAAATTCAAACGATATGTGCAGTAACAATTATGCATCTCATTCTTATTTTAATAAAGGATTAATTATAGGATTTTTTATTGGAGTTTACACAACTTTGCTTATTTTGTATATTGGCAAATGATTTTAGTTTTCTTGTAAAATTGAACAACTTATGTAGGGTAAATTCTGTTGTTGATCAATGTATTTGTGTATAATTTTGTTTGTGTATGCTTGATACTTTAAGAATTGTAGCATTATTTTGAGACTTAAATAGTAGTTTTCTTTTTGTTAATACTTAAAAGATGTTCCATCCTCAATATTCAGGTTATTGAGGCTTTCATTTTCAGCCTGAATGTTATACAGTTGACAGATAAGAGAAGAAATAATTCTTCTTTGAAAAAAAAGGTTGGAGGTGGGCAATCCCTACCTACAATTGGCTTGTATAAAGGTAAAGACATTTTAGTAATGTGAGGATTCCGGAATGTTACATATCTGCTATCCAAACATGTTCATCTTAAATGAAGGGACGGTCAACCAAACGCATGCATGTAAGATTCACGTGAATGTGACTTCGTCATCTTATAAGGGGTAATTCTATTACCAACCACAATGTAAGATTCACGGAACCAAACCCGCCCTTAGTATTGTGGTTGATACGGTTTTTTATATTATAAGTGGTGTTTATGGTAATAATTATGTTAAATGAGTAAAAAATTAAAATTATGATTTGAAAATCCAAATCAAGAAATTAAAAGTTTATGATTTTTGTGATTCAATTGTATCTTTTGAAGGTAGAATGATTTTTTTGTTGTTGTTGATAAGTAGTTGTTTCTATTACCCAAAGAAGCAGCACAGCTGCTACAATAATACAACATCTTACAATATCACAAAGTCAAACGTACTAACTAAACAAAGCAGAATTAAGACCCCAAGCATTTAGCAAGTCCATGTTTATAGAATCAAAAGCAATATTTCTAAGACCTTGTAGACACATACAGACAATACTCCGTACTTGAATCATCACTTGCTCTTCAGTCTTCGTGTTGGTGTTGTGAACTCGATTGTTTCTTTCTCTCCAAATTAGATAAATGTGAGTGGTGAAAGCAATCTTGAGAATGATGGTTATTAGAGCCTTGCCTTTTAGTTTACTGGTTGTCCAATGTAGTTCCTCGTTCTTGTCATACACTGCCCTGTTGATCTTGCATGCTTCAAGAATCCTCTATCACAAAGATTTTGAATATTCACAGCCTAAGAATAGGTGATCTCTGGTCTCATTCTCTTGATGGCATAACATATCTTTCATCCACTAATATCCCCCATGAAGATAGCCTATCTTTTGTTGGAAGTCTATTTAGTACTACCATCTAAGTGTAACTGAGTTCCTTGGGATGTGAAATTGGGACCAAACCAATCTGTGCCAGTCCACTTTTTCCTTCTTAGGCCTGATCTCATTTCATTTAACTTTGATAGAATAACCCTTCTCTGATGTGGGTCAGACTATTTTCCTTGTGTCTTGTTGAATGATCTGTTGAGCAATATGTCTCATTTGCATCATCTTCTCCAACTCCAGCTGTTACCTACCTGAATAGGGATCTGCCAGATGTCCCTATCCTTTAGAATGTATGTGTTAATCCAAGCAATCCAAAATGATCCTGCACTCATAAGGATTGACCATAGATTCTTAAGGGTACAAGCTTGGTTCCAGGACAGTATATCCTTGATACCTAAGGCACATTCTGATTTTGGATAGCAGATTGTTGACCAACTAACCCTAGCACCCTTGGCTGATCCTTATTTTCCTTTCCAAAGGAAACTGGAACACAGTTAAGTGATTTTCTTCATAATAAACTTTGGAAGGATAAAATGCCTACTCCAGTAGTTTTGTATGCTAAAAATCACTGATTGTATCAGTTGTATCCTACTAGTATAGAAGAGGTGTTTAGCAGCCCAACAATTTACCTTTGCCATAATGCTTTCCACCAAAGGATATTAACATCCTTGTTAACAATGGCACCCCTAAATATCTTACTAGTAGAGAGTCTAGTTTGAAACCAGTATCTTCTTGGATTTGCTTCAATTCATCCTTACTAATACCAGTGGAGAAAAGCTCACTTTTTGCATTCTTGAGCTGAAGTCCAGAGAAGGAATAAAAGAGCTGCAAGACTTGTTGGATACCCTGCACAGAACTCAAATTTCCTTTAGCAAAAATCAATAAATCATCAACAAAGTATAGATAGGTTAGACCTATTTTCTTGCACTTAGGATGGTATTGATAGACTCCATGATTGGCTGTTGCATCCAAAAGTCTGAAAAGGACATTCATGATAAGAACAAAGATATCGGATGAGAGTGGATCCCCTTGTCTCACTCCTCTAGATCCTTTGAAATACTCAACCAATCCCCTATTTATTAAGATAAAATGATTTAATTATCCTCATAATTTAATATTTTTGAATATTTTAATTTAGGTACCCGTCGAATTTAACAAGTTCGGTCTGAATTGGATAAACTTAAGATAAAATATTTTAAATTTGGATTGACTTGATTTACTATTTAATAAATAAAAATTATTTTTTATTTAAATTTAATTATAAAATATAAAAATAATTTTTTTTTAATATTTTAAATAATAAAACGAATTTTTTCGAACTTAATGAACCAGACTTGGCCTTGATCAACTCTACACAAACAAAGAAAATAAATACTTTTGTAAAGGAATGTTTTGATATTGGAATGTCGAAAATGAAAAATTTAGAAGTTCAAAATTAAAATGATTGTCAATCTTATTTTGGAACAAGAATTACTACAAAATCCAAAGTCACATAAAAACCAGTAATGCAAATACACAACTTATATGAGATGCTGAAGAACTAATCTGCAAAGCTTCACCAAGCTTTACAGTTTACACAGATTCCACCAAAAACACCAAAAATATAAGATGAAAAATCCATTAACAAAAAGAAACCAAAAAAAAAAAAAAAAAAACCTCTCCATCCCATTTGCATACAAGAGAAATTTTATACAATCAATATGACAAGATCATTGCCAAAGGCCAAAAAACTATGGCAGCTGCTTTCAATATAGTATCAGCCACCACCATCCCCTCCTCCGCCGCCACCACCACCATGAGAACTACCGCAACCACTTCCTTCCATGGCGGAGGCATGTGCTGCAGTAACACCCACCACTACAGCAGCGGCAGCCGCCATGCCAGCATCATTGCTGGCTGTTGTTGTAGCAGAAGCCCCTTGATAGCCTCCTTGATCACCATCATCTACATCTACATGATCTCTTTTCTTTTTCCCACTTCGATGAGACTTTTTATGTGCTTTTGTTTTGTGAGAAGAAGAACTATGATCTGAATCTTCTTGCTTGGCTTCTTTCTTTGATCCTGGGATGCAAAAACAAAAGCTTCTTCTTCTTCTGAACTTCATGGCTGCAAAAAAAAAAAAAAAAACCCTCAAAAATCAGCAGATCAGTATTGAGTATATTACTTCAGCAAGAAAAATTTAAGAACTTGCAAAACACCCCAATCATTATTTATCTAGCTTTGATTCCTTAGCTAACAAGTATTGTCAATATACAAACAGGGAAATTTGTACAAAAGAATCGATTGTCTTCCTCACTTTTTCTTTTCTTTTTTTCTCACACTGTCCTAAACTTGATGATTTGTCGTGTTCTATAAATTCACATATTTAATATCAATATATTTATATTGTGTTGGTATTATTATTATTTTTATATTTTTTATATTATTTTTTTTTTCGTATTAAAAATTATTAAATCTAAATAATACGATGCCTCTTCATCAATATAAAGTAATATTAAAAAAATCAGATCAAAAGTTGATTTGGTAAAATCGATTCGTTTGATTAAAATATTTTTAAATATATATAAAAAATAATTTTAATATTAAATAAATAATAAATATAATAAATAATTAATAAAAATATGTATTTAGTTTAGTGACATGATTTTTAATATAAAATCAAAAAATTAAAATTCAAGTCTCATCATTTAAAAAAAAATTATCCATAAAATTAATTTTTTACCGATTTAAAAAAAATCCAATTTTACATATAACAACGAATTGAACAGATTATATTTTTTAATTCAATCAGTTTGATTGGCCAATTGGATTTATTTTTTTATTCATTGGTATAAAGCCAGATGTCTAAAATGGGTGTTTAAATAGGAGGTTAATTGAAAAAAAAAAAAAATAAAAAAAGCTAAGCTGTAAAGCTTGGGAAATTGGGATGTCAAATCAATGAAAATAAAGCTAGAGACTGAGATTCCTTTTCTAAGGTAGAAAATTAACTCTTAATTGATGTGTGTTTAAACTGAATTAAAGAAGCATTTTAAGACTTCAGAGAGGGCTTGTTTGTTTGTTTGTATCAAAGGAAAATTTAAATAAAAGCTAATTGATAGATTTTGCACATGTTAAAGCAAATGCATGAATGGAAAATGAAGTTTAACATCAATCATTTATAGACAGGCTGTTGGCAAATCATCATTGCCTATTTCTACCTAAAATTAATGATATGGTTAACGTGATTATCCAAAAAACTATCTATTAAAAAATCCAACCGGATTAATAGATCGAATTAGTTAAATTGAAAATTAATAATTTGTTTTATTCGAATAGTATATTTAAATCGCACATTAATTAAATTGGAATAAAATTGCTTCAACTAATTAAAAATTGATAAAAAATCGAATTGAATCGGTTTTATATATATATATATATATATTTTTAAAAAATTATTTATAATTAATAAAATTTAAAATTTTAACCTCTTAATTTTAAATTAAAACCCGTAATATTAAATCAAATACATATTTTTATTAATTATATTTAATATTTAACATTAAATTTAATGCTTAAATATATAAAAAAAATCATCAAACAGGTCAATTCAATCAGTTGGATCAAAAATCGAAAATTTAACCGATTCGACTTTCGATTCAATTTTTTTAATCTTGTAAAAATGATGTTCTTTTCCATGTAGAGAGATTAGTACTACTAACATGAATTTTAGCTTTTTTTTTTTTAAATAAAAAAATGGTTTTTTTTATGGAGGAGCATTGTTTTTAAAGAACGAAGTGCTTGTAATTTTCAACATTCTTCACCGCATATGAAAACTGATAATGACATTGAAAGATTACACTTAAAAAAAAATACGGTTAACGGTATTTATAGACACTAAATAAGCAGAGGCGGGGATAATAGGAGCGTTGGCCCCCCAAATTTTTGTGAAAAACCATATATATATATATTTATTGATTTTGAATAAATTTAAATTAATATTTTATTCATTTATTGTGCAATTTCATTACTGAATTTTATGTATATAATTTAAAAAGATTTAAAATTATACTGTATTTTTTTTTTATTTTATTCACCTATAATTACTTACAAATTCAATAATAATTACTTATAATTACTTACAAATTCAAGAGGTTTATCACAAGTGTTAAATAAAAATCATATAAATTTAACAAATGTCAAATATTACATTTTAACTTTCTCAATAATAATTCAACTCTCCAACCAAGTACAAAATGTATTTTTTTAAGTTGACTATAATTTTTTCTTTTCATGTAATTTTATAAACTTACTCTTTTTTATTAATATATTGCCTACATATACATAAATATATATTTTATATTAATCAATATAATACGATATGTACGTCTTATAAAAAAAATAAGTTCAAACATATATAATATTAATCGTCTCTGCCAAAATATAATGTGAAAATCCGCCACTGTAAATAAGTAAATAATCTTTAAACAATATCTATAAACATCCGTTAACTGGACAAAAGAAATTTTTAATTCCTCTCTTGAGAGTTGGGACATATACAAAAGTTCTTTGCTTGAAGGTGAAAACAGAATGTCAAATACTAATAACCTTTGATTGATTAAATGGTTATTCCCACTAATAATCCAACATTGGAAAGGAAATGAAAATTTTACAGCTATTGAAGCTTTGTCATCAACCATCCATGACATAGAAGTACACATTCATTTTAGTTGATTCCTAGACCTCTTTATTTTTTTTTTAAATATCCGTATCTGATGCATATTTGGACATGAATATGGGCCATGGAGACATGACTCTTCAAGAAACCTTCAAATACATGAAAAAACTTGGAAAAAACTGAACATACCCGTGTCCGGCACATATCTATATCCCACACTTACACCGAATCCGATTAACATAGTATAAAACTCAAATAGAAAAATCCAATGTGCATGGAAAAATAGAAATGGAATGATCCGAGGGTTACAGGGCAGAAATACCAATGGAACAGGAAATATGACTATGCTGTTGTGGGATCATTAATCACACCCAAGAAATCGTCCTTTATGGTTCCAATACAGAACTGCAAGAGAAAAGATCATTATTATTAGATGAAATTTATGTTATCCAGATTTTTCATTTTTCCTAAAATACATGATCCGACACAATTTTGGACATGTGTATGAAGATATGATCCTCTAAATATATGAAAAAATTAAGTATATCCGTATTGGGCACATACCGGAATCCGGATATCATAGGATGAAACATGAAAAAAAATATAGAGTAAAAAAATTTGATAAATGCACATAATACATGCTCACAAAGTTGCCTACATGTTCAAATATTGACCTGAAATCTGATATCTTCGATCTCGTAATCGTAGCACAACCGTAGAGAGATGTGAATTTCAAGACTCATAACACGATTTTTAGATCATACAGTTCTAAAAGCGTGTAAGGGGCTTAGAGATAAAGAATAAGGATCAATAATCACAAAGAAACTCAAAACTCCAATGCAGCCTAGCGAAATGGATAACCTGTTTAAGTGGTCCATGTTTGCAAAAATCTCTTGATATATACCTAAACGATATGTTGTTCCAACTCTTCATTTTATTTTAAGTACCCGTGTCCGACGCATATTCGTACATGAGTATGGGAATATGACTTTCGAAAGATCCTCCAAATATATGAAAAAACTTGCAAAAAATTGAACATATCCGTATCCGACACTCACACCCAAATCCAAGTAACATAAACACTAACCGCATAACTTTCCCTCGACAACATCCTAAATGCAACTTATTATTCGACTGCTGACCAGTTCCAATAATCGGTCACTCGTTGCAATAAGGAATACTTGAAATTCCAAGTGAGCTTAAAAGAGCTCTACATCAGCTTGGTATCTAAATCTCTAAGTGAATCAAACCCTTAAAATGACAAGATTGTGTTTCATTATTCTATCCAAATAGGAAGAAGCAGCACAAATAACTATAAGAACTATGAGTGAGATAATAATGGGGAGGAAAAAAGGTCAAGTTATATACTATTTCGGTAGCATCTACTCGCGTTCCAATTATCTTCAAGCGCACTTCGCTATCCTTTTGAATCTTAACCTGTGAAAACATAAATGAAAAAGTGGAAAATAAAATTTCTACAAGAGAAAATTAACAATTACTTGTCTTAAAATGAACTGAAGCATACCGATCCATCAGAGGTAGTATAATTTGGCATATCTCCAGACTGAAACTCCATATCATCTGGAATCAACTGAAAAAACACAAAAATTCTACACATGAGGAGGAGGTATAATAGAAAAGGGAATTTATGAGTCAATCCAGTAATTCTGAAATGAAAGAATATGGCCAAAGCTTAAATGAAAAAGAAACTTCACCACAATAAGCAAATAGGTAATCAACTAGAAATACCATCAAGATACAAAAGTTACCTATATTTGATTTAAGTCATTCATGAAACATATGCAAAACATTAATCTTCACCCAGATTGCTAAGGTGAAAGACAAAGAATCTCAAAAAATGAAACTCATGTCCTCTCATATGTGTCATCAAAACAGAAAATTTCTCCCTGGCAAAGGAACTAGTTCAGTAAAGTCAATCAAATGGGGATAATTTCAATTCTTGTTCAAATACAGAAAATCTTAGAGTCAATCCCTCAAATACTATGTGTTTCTTATAATCTCTACTTTATCTTAAGATACAGAACATATCATTGATCAATAATTATTCAAGTTCATGATGTATAAGAAGATACAATCAAAGCGAAAGCTCTATATAGGACATAAATCTGATAGCAATTATGCGGAAATGATTCCATGACAAAAGAACATACAGTTTGCTAACAGATGCCATGAAATGTAAAGGAAACAAGACTCACATGGTTAGAAACGAAAATTTGAACAGGCCCAGCTTCTGCAAAGAATCCCATCTGTATGGAAACCACAAATCTTGTTACAAGCATAAAAAAATGGCACAAATCAATAGTTAACAACTATGTTGCTCCAACTCTTCATTTTTCTTGAAATATCCATGTCTGACACCCTTGTCCGACGCATATCCGGACATGAGTATAGGATATGATCCTCTAAGAACCCTCCAAATACATGAAGATCTTATAAAAAGTTAAACATACCTATGTCGGACACATACCCGAGTCCGAGTAACATAGGTTAACAATCCAATTAACAAAAAATAAATATAAATCAGACCACGGGAAAAAAAAGGAATACAAACCTTGTTCACCATAGTAACAGCAGCTTCCAAGATCTCCCCCTTAAATGGTCTAAACACAACACATTGATACTTCACTGGGAATGTCACAAAACCTGTTCCGTCTCGAATCAAACCTTTTCCAATGTTCTCTATACCCGTTATTGCCACCACAAAACCATGTCTACCACTGTAAAGAATTAGCAAAGTTACCAATTTCAGCCATGTTTACCCCAAACTTATTTTAGATTCTTTCAACCAATCAATCAATCAGAACCCAATTTGCACTCAACAAAGACAAAGCATTTGGGAATTTAACGGGAATCATAGAAGATAGAACCCTAACCAAATGATGTACAAAACTACAGCTTTAAAAAAGCTAAAACCCATTTTAATTTTACATTTTCTGCCTCTTTAAGCTATAGAACCACGTCAAAAAGTTAATCAAAAAAGCTCAATTGAACTTTTATTTAAAAAAAAAAACCCAAAACAAGTAAGAACATAACCCTTTTGAAATTGTAAAGGAAAGAAAAGAAAAGAAGAACCTGCAAGTGCCCTCGACATCTTTCATGAGCTTGGATACGAGGTTTTCCCGCAGGTTACGACCGAAGTGGCGTGGATGCAACTGCATGTTCTTCTCCAATACTATGTGAAAAAACATGTTTTTTTTTTTGGGTTTCTTCTCGAATGAAAACAGAGTTTTCTCTGTCTAAAGTTGTTAATTTAAAGCCAAAAAGGTCAACAGGTTGAAGCTGCTTTAGGTTAAGTGGATGTTTATGAATTTTGCTAGGTGACTTATCTATCTATATCTATACTATTACCTATCCATATTATTATTAAAAAAATTAAATTAATATCACGAATCAATTGAGATCAATTTAATTGATAAAATTATAAAAAAATTAATTAATTTATTATATTAAATAACATTTTAAGAGTATTAATATATTTTTAATTTTATATATAATTTTTATTTTAAAAATATTTATCAAAATTTTTCTAAAAATTACCTACTTCTTTAAAAAAGTATCATATACATACAAACTATCTATTAATCAATTTCTTTTAACATTATTTACCCACATTCGTTAACAGAATCCGAATGTTTATTTTTGATTTGGTTGGTTTATTTTCTTTCTTTTTTTCTTTAGGCTCCAGATGGCTTCGGTATTCGGGCCTTGATTTCATGCTGGTTACATATTTGTAGGGTTGTCGATTGCCACCAAATTTTGGGCTTTTGGCTCGAGATTAATTCAACTTATTTTTATAGTTTTTTTTTTTTTGGTGATATATTTTTATAGTTTTATTAGATCTTTTAACTTGTTTTTTGTATTTCTTCATTATTCTACCATTGTTATTACTGCCAAGTGCCAATCTGTCATTGTTATTACCCTGTTAATTTGATAAAACTCTAAAAATATGTAATTTTTAACTTGCTTGACTTGACTTGACTCATAATAGTAATTAATGATTAAAGAGACATAAACAAATACATTTGTAGTTGTTTTCTTAATCTTTTATTTTATTTTATTTTCCCCTTAATTTCTCATTTCAACAATAAAGAAAATGATTTAATTTTGATGTATTGACCGTGTATAATTTTATACACTGTCAGTGAATTAGATGATGACAACTTATTAAAAATAAAATAATTTGTATTTATTTTTTAAATTTTTTAATGAGGTGAATCATTTGGTTCATTGGCAGTGTATGAAATTATACACCGTTAGTGCATCAAATACAAACCCTAAACAAAAATGTATGCAATGGATATAGTAGTATTATTTCATAACATGGTAAAAGCTTTTCATTACATTCATTCATTATATATATAGTTCCAACAGCCAACACCCAAACTTTAGGGGTTGTTTAGAGGCGGTTCTCTACGTACAGCATTGGGACTTCTTGTTGGGGATGATACTTCATGGTATGGTGGTGGCTAAGTATGGAGGTGAATAGCCACCTGAAGGTGGAGGGTATCTAGATGGTGGTGGATGCCTTTGAGAGGGTGGTGGATATTGCCTTGGTGGTGGATGACCATGAGTGGGTGGTGGGTATTGCCTTGGTGGTGGATGACCTTGAGTGGGTGGTGAATGGCCTTGAGTAGGTGGCGGGTATTGCCTTGGCGGTGGATGACCTTGAGTGGGTGGCGGGTATTGCCTTGGTGGTGGATGACCTTGAGTGGGTGGTGGGTATTGCCTTGGTGGTGGATGACCTTGAGTGGGTGGTGGATGACCATGAGTGGGTGGTGGGTATTGCCTTGGTGGTGGATGACCTTGAGTGGGTGGTGGATGACCATGAGTGGGTGGTGGGTATTGCCTTGGTGGTGGATGACCTTGAGTGGGTGGTGGATGACCATGAGTGGGTGGTGGGTATTGCCTTGGTGGTGGATGACCATGAGTGGGTGGTGGGTATTGCCTTGGTGGTGGATGACCTTGAGTGGGTGGTGGATATTGCCTTGGTGGTGGATGACCATGAGTGGGTGGTGGATATTGCCTTGGTGGTGGATGACCATGAGTGGGTGGTGGATATTGCCTTGGTGGTGGATGACCATGAGTGGGTGGTGGATATTGCCTTGGTGGTGGATGACCTTGAGTGGGTGGTGGATATTGCCTTGGTGGTGGATGACCATGAGTGGGTGGTGGATATTGCCTTGGTGGTGGATGACCATGAGTGGGTGGTGGATATTGCCTTGGTGGTGGATGACCATGAGTGGGTGGTGGGTATTGCCTTGGTGGTGAATGACCTTGAGTGGGTGGTGGATGGCCATGAGTAGGTGGCGGGTATTGCCTTGGTGGTGAATGACCTTGAGTTGGTGGCGGGTATTGGCTTGGTGGTGGATGACCTTGAGTGGGTGGAGGGTATCTAGATGGTGGAGTATACCTTTGAGGTGGTGAGTGGCCTTGAATAGGCGGCGGATATCGACTTGGTGGCGTAAACCTTTGAGAGGGTGGATACTGGTATGAGGGTGGAACATAGCCTATTCCCACTTTCCACAACATAGGTTCATGGGCAGTCGCTTGTTTTGAATAGCCAGAAGCTTGATCATCTCTAGGATCATCATTTCCCTTCTCATATACATTGGAAAAGGTGGCAAATGAAAGGGCACTGCCACTGCTTTGAGCTGCAGCAACCACTAGCAGCAGTATTATTTCTGCAAACAAAGCAAGCATCTTCATTTTAGTACATATGGAAATGTGTTTTGGTTCAGTGAAGATCGAGTGACAAACTCAACTGCATAAATATAGCCTCTAAAACGTACAATAGGTTCCAAAAGTTTTAACTAGGGATGATGGCGGGTTGGATATCTGTATTTTTTGTACTATTTGAATCCGAATTCGCAAAATTGTTTTAAAATCCGAATCCGCAAATTATCCGCATTTAATCCGCATATTACTATCAGAATCCGAATTAAATAACATTATCCGCCGGATATCCGAATCCGCTAAAAATTCGAATTCAATAAATAATTTTTTTTTTTTTAAATAAAAATATAAAATCAAACAAAATTTATATGTTTTTATAAATAAGCGGATTCAGATTTGGATATCCGAACCCGCTATCTGAATCCGCAGAAGTAATGTGGATTCAGATAATAGATATTTGAGGTTTCATATCCGCATCCGCTCCGATCCATTGCTGATAGTAATTATAATATATGAATCCGATTTTTATCCAAATCCGTAAATCCGAATCCGTAAAAAACGGATCAGATATCCACGAATATTTGAATTTAGATTGCCTATCCCTAGTTTTAACATAAACGCACATGAACTTGCACTACCCACCGACATGGCAAATGATACGTTGTTTGTGCCAATTAGCTTCCACGTTCACCCCATATGTTATAAGCAAATGCATGAACTTTTCTAAATGTAGTAAAAGCTTTGGATTTTAGTTACATGCAAAGTTTGACACTTAAAGATGAAGAAGGGACGTCATTCTATTGACTCTTTGGAATGGAAAGGGGTAGAACATAAGGAAACTGAACGTGGCTTGCTTTTTCTTCCTGCTAGGCGTCCGATTCAGGTTCATCTGCTGACATTATACAAGACAATTGGCACATTTTTTTGGTTCAAGGAACCGAAAGAGATGCAAACTTTTCTGCTATATAGGACTTGAATTCCGAACGTGATGGATGTCACTTTTTAAGGATGATTATATGAACTAATTGAGTTAGAATCGATCCAAGGTTTAGATTTCACACCTTATTGATCTCTTAATGAAAAGCTTTGAGATAGTGATGCAAGAAATCTATCTTGGGCAACTTCTAATTTAAAACAAAATTCAACAAAATCCACTCAGATTTGAGCAGTAAATAAGCTACAAACAAAGGAAACCCCTTGTGCCCAACCGTAGCTATAGCTTCAAGATCATGAATATTTCTTATAAGGGTAGTGCAGACATAAACAATAAACAGAAACCTTCATTTTCAATCAAATGAATCTGTTCTGATTTATAGTATTAAGGTCTATGATCTACGATAACTGGGTTTCTAATCTAGAAGCTAGCTGATATCAGTATATATTACTGGCTCAGAGAGGCCCTATGAAAAGACATCTCATATTCAATGGAAGCAACAAAACTCATTTAAAAGGCATAAACTAATTAATCCTTGTGTCCTCCTACAAAGGGCAACCTGCTCATCAATGGTAACATCCAATAAATAAAATTGATAAAACATGACAAAAATCATGTTTATATTATAAATTGCTGCAATAATCTTCTGTACCCTCCCAACAAAAGTGATTATTCCAACAGAAAACTTCGATGACCTCCATGTATGGGCTATAACTGTCGGGAAACTTGTATTGTCCTTCCATGTAGTAGCTGAGCCAGGAGCTAGCTCTAATGAGATAATTAGCAAGATCAGGGATTACTGTGAAAAAACATACAAAATTCATCACATAACTATACAAATCGAGTAGTCTTTTACTAGTTTCTCAACAAATCTTGGAACTGATACTTATATATATATATATATATATATATATATATTTATTTTCTATACTTTGCAGGAGAATGTAGATAAAAGCATCGAAAAGATTGCCGACCAAATGTGTTGCTTCGGCATAATTGATGTATTTTTGAGTTAATGACTTGGAAAGACCGGACTTGTGTGTGGTCCTGCGATGTGCATGCTCATCAGCTGCTTGGTTTTATTCCCCATTAGCTTAACTGTCATTATGGGCTTTAATATCCTCATACATTATTCTTTTCTTGTAAGTTACCTTAACTCAAGAGTGAATGTCAAATACGGATGTGACTGACATAATTATACTCAAAATTTTTAAAATTTTTCATATATTTAAAAGATCATATTTTCATAATCATGTCCAACTATGTGTTAAACATGAATATTTTTTTAAAAAATGAAAAATTCGAAGAATATAATTTTTCTATTTCAGCCTTTTTATTTCCATTTGAATGAACAAGTCAAGTTTCTTGAACACTCATTTGACAAGTTAACTTGCTGAAAAGATTCGCTGGCCTTTGAATTCAGACAAAGGGTCTATTTTGTACCTTTCAATTCTCACAACCAGAAACTTTACATAAGCCATATATTGTCCTGGCTAACACAGTCATGTCGAAAAATATAGGGAGAGCAAGTCTAAAAGGAGAGAGACTTTTATTACAAGTTAGTGACTGATCAAATAAAACAAATTATGCTTCTTTGTTTCTAATAGCAACTTCCAAACCGAACCTTCCAACTTCCATTTTTGAGGGAAACATGTTGAGAAAAGGGCAAAGAAAAAGCAGGCCTTTCCCAGCTACTAAAAATATGGTTTGTTTAAAATATCACAATTAAGTAAAAATAAGTAAAAAAGAGTGGAAAGAAAGGAGAAAAAAAGTGAAAAGGCCTGCTTTTGCTAGCAAATATTTTCCCTTCCTCAAACGTATCACCTTTTTAAGTAGAACAGCATCCTTTCTTAGTGTTCCCTGATGCATCAGCGACATCAATGGTGGTTCCTTGGCCGGGAAGCGAGGTACTAGCAGCTCCTTCCTGCGCTGCCAATGCCTTTTTGCTTATGATATGGTAGATCTCATTCAATATAGTCTGAAATGCCTTCTCAATGTTGGTTGCTTCCAACGCTGATGTCTCAAGAAAAGAAAGACCTTCCCTCTCGGCCAGAGCATGACCATCCTCATCCGAAACAGATCTTAGATGATTCAAGTCGGATTTATTTCCGGTCATCATGATGACAATGTTAGAATCCGCATGGTCCCTCAATTCGCGCAGCCACCTCTGAACATTATCAAAGGTTTGCCTCTTGGTTATGTCATACACAAGAAGTGCACCAACAGCTCCTCTGTAATAAGCACTAGTGATAGCTCGATATCTCTCCTGACCAGCCGTATCCCAAATCTGTGCCTTAACAGTCTTTCCCTCCACCTATATTATGATAACGAATTGAAAATTGATAGCTAAATACAAAGCAACAATTTACCAAACTGCATTACCATCTATGTTACTCGGACTCGGGTGTCAGCGTCGGATACAGGTATGTGTCCGACACGGATATATTCAATTTTTTATAAGTTTTTCCATGTATTTGGAGGATCATATCCCCATACCCATGTTCGAATATGTGTCGGACAAGGGTGTCAGACACGGATACTTCAAGAAAAATGAAAAGTCGAAGCAACATAGAATACCATGATTAGTAGTTAATAAAGAATCAAAGAAGGTTCTAATAAATCTAAAATGACAGGCTGCCAAATGCAAGAAAGTGTTGTTTATTCATAGTCAAAGACTCAATTATATCATGGGCCCAAAAACAACAACAACCAACAATATACCCTCTATTATTAAAAATGGGAATAAAACAGCATCATAAACAGCTTGGATTAATATAATAACTTAATTTTCAATTCAAAAAAATAATCTGCCAACAGAAAAAAAAAAAAAAAAAAGAAAAAAGAAAAACAGAGACAGATGTTTTTCACTATTTACCCGATTCGGATGAGTGTCGGATAAGGTATGTGTCTAACACGGGTATACTTAATTTTTCTAAATTTTTTCATATATTTAGAGGATCATATCCTAATACCCATGTCCAAGAGATGTTGACACGGATTCTTTAAAAAATATGAAGAGTCCAGGTAACATAGGTTTTCTCGTTAATAAAAAAAATCTTCTAGTTCTTCCAACTTAGTTGCTTGATAAATAAAATAGTCGGAAAAAAAAAAAAATTCCTAAACTTTGAATTGATCAACTCTTCAACATTTCTTACATGTAGAATTTGTTAGTAAAAATAGAAATGGAACAATCATCTCAGCTAAACTATATGTTTTCTATGCAAAAAAAAAAAACTGATATGAAAGCGCCTTCGATGATCATCACTATCGGATCTTTTTTCTTTTTTACCTTACTACATATCATTCAAAATGAACTTCCAAGTTAAAATCAGAGTGCAAGAGAACGCAATCGGATTCGTCATGTAATATTACTGAAATGGATTTTTATATACTAATTATTTAATTAACATAAGAATTCACAGTCAACTTAATTATGCAAAAAAAAATTCCGATATTAAATCAGATCATAAGTATTCAAATACACTTTAAAATATCAAAGATGAAGAGAATTATCAGGTAAAATTCTAGAAATTTCAGGAACAATTAATTTTCAGCAGAAAATTGAAAAAAAAAAAAAAATCATGAAGATGAATCAAGGAGAAGTTGATTAAATAGATGAAAAACCTGGAGGGTTCTTGTAGCGAACTCGACGCCGATAGTGGATTTAGATTCCAAACAAAACTCGTTTCTGGTGTACCTAGAGAGAATATTCGATTTTCCAACTCCAGAATCGCCGATCACCACGATCTTGAAAAGGTAATCGTACTCGTGATCTACTCTATGCGCCATTTCCCCTCTCTCTCTCTCTCTCTCTCTCTCTCTTATCTCTTCTCTCTCAAACCTGCAAGATCCAAAGATCAATCAATCAAAAAGAAAACGAAGAAAAGAGAGAGAGATCGATCTGGAAGCGATAGCTCGAGAAGAGAAATTTCTCAAAAGGAAAACTAATAATTTTGGAGAAATCAAAGAGGGCCAGGCCAGACCAGGCCGGAGGGCTTTGATTTTGATTTTTAAAACGGGCAAGATTAAATTTATATATATATATATATATATATATTATTTAATTTCACAAGCGAATTTATATAATTTCGTAATTTTTTATATGATTTATATTTTTTTAATTTAACTATCTTATTTTATATTCTATTCGCGTAGTCATGCACATTAAATTTCGAATAATTTTAAAATATTTAACTATTTGTTCTGACATAAAAACTTTCAACTGTTATATATATATATATATATATATTATAAAAGATAATATTCTCGATCAATATAATAAAAATATCGGATCGATTGAAAACTTTACGTACACGACATGTATGATTATATTATTAAATCCAACGATCAATTTATATAAATATAAATCGTATAAAAAATTACGAAATCGAATAAATTTCACTTGTGAAATTAAAAAAAAAAAAGTAAGTGACAGTGTACATAATAATAATTCATATATATATATATATATATATATATATATATATATATAACGGTTTTCGCCTTTATGCTAAGAGAAGGGAATGAATAAAACGGTGTCGTTGCATGGCAATGGTGAATAAGACAATTTTGAAAGGTCAAAAATAAATAGGAGGAGGCTGGCATGGCAGGTGATTTGGCAGTGTAACAGTGCATGTATGTTAGCAATGTGTCCCCAATATATAATCCCCGAATTTGTCCTTTTTCTTGAGCTTCAATCCGGTGCGGTCAGAACTACTTGTCTCCAATTTTTTGTAAGGAGCTTACTATTGTGAATGTCGTCTGATGGAATCATGGTCGGTTTCATACTGTTATCATTTTCTAAATGTCATCTTCATATAATTTTTTATTTATTTATTTCATTCATGGGATTATTTGAATCATGTGATGAATATTGGCATCAAGATTCTTGTATCTCATGATTGGGAAATAATAAGAGTTTTAACGGGTTAATATGTAATCATCTTTTGTTAGAAAAGATATACCATTTAACAAATTTATCTATTGAAAAAAAAAAAGAAAATTATGTGACCAGAAATTATCTGATCCATTGTTAAGGAAAATTTTTAAATTTGATAAGCAAAATTAATAGAATGATATTTATTTTTAAGATATATTAAAAAATTATTAAAAAAATTAATTAAAAAACAAACGAAACATATGATAATGCTTAATCCGTTTGAAAAATAATAAGAGTTTTAATAAGGCAGTATGTAATCATCTTTTGTCAGAAAGATATACTATTTTTTTAACAAATTTATTTATTAAAAAATAGAATTATGTTATGAGAAATTATCTAGTTATCTTGGTGTGGGATCAAAGGGATAGAGATTTTTTTCCTTTATCCAAGCTTGGGTTGGACCGAATCCATAAACCTATATTTAAAAATATTAAAAAAATATTTTTATAATTAAATTTAAATAATTTTTTCCTTTTAGGGCAAGAGTTGTTGTCTTGACTCCTTAAACTTGTTTAATATTATTAGGGCTGTATGTGAGTGTCGGATACGGATATGTGTTTGATACGGGTATATTTAATTTTTTCTACATTTTTTCACATATTTGGAGAGTCATTTCCATGCCCTTATCCGAATATGTGTCGAATACCGGTGTCGTATAAGAATACTTCAAGAAAAATAAAAAATCAGAGCAATATAGATCCCAAGCTGCACATCAATTCTATGTAATCTTCCTTGAAAGCTTCATATACAAGTCTAGGATGAATGGCTTTTACTAGGTTGATATGCCCAGATCCATAAGCTTCATATTCAAGCTAGCTAGCAGATCAAGATATCAACTCCTGGGGCACTTATTATATCTGGATGTGCAGAATGACATGAGCAAATATGCAATAAAAGAAAAGAGAGAATTATAGTACAAGGAGTCAAGGACTCTCTAGATACTTTAACCGAGAATTGAGTGTTGAAAATGCATACCTTCGGAATATCCGACACGATAATATTTGACCTGAGTCAAGTGAATTGAGCAACCACAGGAGAATATAAATCTTTAATGGTTTCACTTTCTCAATATTTCTGCTACAGAATTCCTATAACATAAGACATGAAAATGAAGTCATTCAACTAAGCATGAAAGGGCTGCAGGAGCCACACCTAAAAATAAATTGTAGCATGGGACTTGATCAAAATATAGTTTCTAATGTTTAAAGCAGCAGCAAAATGAGCTTCAAAATTGCCCGTTAATTGATTCACACAGGGTAATCTTTCCTTTCACTAGATGACTCCTGTAAGGGAAAAAAGCAAAGGAAAATTTTGGTTATTTCATTGATTCTTTTAAATGGAAAGAATGAAATCAAAATGTTTGTCAAGTTGAACCAACCCGGCATTAAATTCAGAACAGTTTCTTGAAACATCACGTCCATATACTATAGGCAGCTTTGTTCCCTTGGAAGCGGAGGGATTAACTGAAAACCCCCTGTTGGCACAAAGATGATCACTAGAATATTGAGCAAAGATACATGTCGGTCTCGGATTCGGGTATTTTCGAATTTTTTCGGACTCGAATTAGTTCGGGTTTTTCCGAATTTGAATTTTTGATTTTTTTACTAAATCGAATTTGGGCATGTTCTGATTCAATTTTTTTGGCGATCTCTGGTACTTGTCCCTACAGCAAGCATCCATGGTGCTACGCTTGACACTCCAAGTGCTCCTGCTGCACCGTCATTCCCTGCAGAATTTAGTGTAAGTATATATTCCTTTCTCCATAAAACAACCAATGGCTTAAGTACTACTTTCTCAATGGTTTATCTCTCGGTTAGGCTTTTAAATTTTTCCCTAAACGTATTTATGTATTTTTCTTCTTTCAAATTCTTTTAATATTTTGTATCCTAATATTCTTTTGTATGGTTTTATGTTGTAAATTTCATTATCAACCGTAAATATTTCTCATATTTTTTTTTCTCCCATGAATTGTTTTGTTTTCAAGTTTCAAAACGGAGATAAACATAACATAGCTATTTTAATCAAATTTCATTCTTCGTCGAGAAATCCAATTACTTAATGACAAACACTTTTGAACCATGATTTATTTATTATTTATTCTTCTCTTATCTCATTTCTTATCATCGACACTAAACACCAATTTTAACCTTACCTCAAATCGAGTTATAAGAAGAAGAAAAAAAAAAAGAAGAAAACTCAACTTTTTCTTAGGGTTGTAAATAAATCGGGCTTGAACGAATAGGTTTCTGTTCGTGTTTGTTATTTATTTTTTGAATTTGTTTGTGTTCGGTTTGTGTACGTTAAAGATTTTAAAATTGTATTCAAGCTCTGTTCGTTTAAAATTAAGTGTGTTCGTGTTCTTTCATTTAATGTTAAAAAAAAAGTTCATTTAAATTAAATAAATTTGTTCGTGAACATGATCGTGAACATATAATCTAACATTTTCATCAACAATTAAAAATATGTTCATGAACAATAAACAAACAAATTTTAACAATTTTAACAAACAAACAAACAAATAAAAAAATTAATTAATTTTAAATTATTATTAAATATAAAATAATAAAATACAAATATAATTCAATTTAATTTATTATTAAATTATTAAATTTAAGTTATTAAATAATATTAATTATATTATAAGTAAATAAAATAATAATATTATTATCGAATAATAAACGAGTTTTAAACAATCTATTAAATGAATTTTAAACGATTCATAAATGAGTTTGTTCGTGAACATAAATAAACTGAATAGACTTTGTTCGTATTCTATTCATTTAATAAACGAATATTAAAATTATATTCATAATCGTTTATTTAATTTAATAAATAAATATAAATTAATAAAAATCAAACTGTTCATAAACGAATTTATAGATTAATTGTGGACTAGACTAGAACCTAGAGCAACTTGTCCCAATAAGCACAAACCCAACATTTTTGACAATTTCATACCAATGAGACTCCATTTAACCAATTTCACCTCCACCACACCTACCCAAAATCCTCCCAAAAAACCTATATATCTGACAAAAATATAAAACCAATGAACTCCATTCATTCTCACCTAATCCCTTTAATCAGCTGATTTTGTTGACTAATAGCTAAACCTTACAAAAATAAAAGAATAAGAACAATAAATGCTCAAAAACTCTCAAAATAAACTACTTTTTTTTTTTGGAACTATAAACTACCTTTTTTTAAACAAAGTTCAGTTAGCACAAACTGATCTTTTAGTCTTTCTTTTCAGGATATGTTTAATAGGTACTTATAGATATGTTAAAAATTATTTATTTATTATTTCAAATTTTTTTTATTTAATATATTTTTTTTATTTAATTTAAAAAATATATTTATTACACTTTTTTTTATAAATATTATCTTAACTAGTACAATTAGACTTTGGTTAATATTTTTCTTCTTTTAATGGCTAACCTTTAATAATGCTTTGCCTTTGTTTTAGAAAACAAATATAATTGTTCTGTTTATACTCCTATATGTCAAGACGGAAGAAAAGTAATCATCAGTCAACAGCATTAACCTTTCTTTTGTTTGTAGGAACAACAATCCTTAAACCCAAATTTGTACCTTATTTAACAACTAAAATTTAATTTGCATAAAATTCGAGATTTAATTCAATTAGTTTATAGAATCATTCTGACATTTAACAGATTTGAAGTTCGAGTACCAACATTTGTTACCCTTTTTCTATATCAAACATGACTTCTTTTATACTAAAAAATTTTTTAATTTCATTTATTAATGAATTTCCGATCGCGTCGCGTTTACGAAAAAAAATCAATATTGTAAAATAACTGCAAAATTGTAAAATAACTAAAAAATCAAAATTGTAAAATAACTGCTGTGAATAGTGTGACAGCCCAATAATAATCATTAACTCACAACATGCGCTTAAAGAAGAAAAAAGAGAACACAATAATTTTAAGATAAAGCTACAAACTCTCTTTACAAATATTGTAATTTTTGCATGAATAAGATTACAAACCTTTCTATAAACAAACTTAACTCACCACCCAACGAGTCACAATACAACTTTTACTTAAGTGTATAAACTCTATCACTTGAGGGTGATGGTTTGATTTCTTTCAAAAACCAAAACTCCTACTTATAGGTGAGCATTTTTCTTGACTTAAAATAAATTTAACAATGTGAGATGAATACTCTACTTAATTTAATCAAGTTATTCAATGTGAAACTTAAACTCAATATATTTTATAATAATAACTATAATATCTCGATATGTAAATTCCTGATCCAACCTACTTTTAACCCATATAACACAAAACAAAACACAGCCCAATAAACACACTACACAAGTCTTCCTTAGACCTGGTTTCCATTTTCATGTCCATTTCCTCTACTCTACTCAACTTGTCTTGTTTTTTTTTTTAATCTGTCTTTGTCATTAAGAAAAGAAAAAAACTGTTCCCTACTTCCATTCCTTAATACATCAGTTAAGAAGTCCCACAGGATTCTCTCTCTCTTTTTCTCTCTGTTCATGCGTGAGAGACCAGGTCATAATTGTATCTTGTCGAATCAGCAACATTCAATAATAGCAAAGCATCAATCCCATTATAACCTAATTTCTTTTCCACTTCACAGTACAAAACTTTTAATTTCATTTATGATGGCTGTTGACTTACACAACTGTGAGCTATTGTTTCCTTCTGATCAGTTTTTCACTCCTCAAGTTCACCTAATTGATGGTCTTTCAATGGACAACAGCAGCAGCAACCAAAACGCGTCTTACTTATTTGGCTCATCTGATTCTGGGTCCAAGTTGAGTTCAAGATCAACAGAGAGCAGTGAAGAGGACGACGATTACATTAGTGAGTTGACTCGACAGATGGCTCAATACATGCTTCAAGATGAAGATAAAAATGAAAAGGTATTTACTCTCTTCTTGATCATGTTAACAAAGATCGACTTTGGCTTCGGGGTTTTACTTTAAAAAACTAATCTTTTCATTTTTTTTTCTTCTTTTGGTTTTGGTTTTTAGGCCTGGGGTTTGTCTGGTTCACCTGAATCGATGCTCTGGTCACTGCTTGGCTGGAGCCTTGATATTCCTGCTGGGCCATTTAGTGAGCCATCTCCTCCATTGACGACACCTATGATTGGGAATTTTGAAAAGATGAAGATAAACGAAGAAACAGCAAGATATAACCATGTTGAGAGATATAAAATATCCAGGAGAAACCCGAATGTTGGATTTCAATCAAAGCAAGCCCTGATTGATGATCAAATAAGAGCTATCCAAGTAAGCATGAAATGGAATATTATCATTAGTTTTTATTTTTCCTGTATTGTTTACAAATGAACTGATTTTACTACTTATAATTTACAGTTTTACAGGCTTAAACAAGAGCAAGCTATGAAGCAAATGGAACAAAAGCCAAGGATTAAGCATTATCAAAGCAAAGGGAGAGTTTTTGGTGGGTTTAACAATGGCCAAAAAGTTCCCCCTAACTCTAATAATCCCTGGTATAATCTGCAGCAACAACAACAACAAAGCAACCAACAAGCTGGTTCTGATATGAAGGCGGTTTTCCTTAATGAATCCGGTTCAAGAAATGGTTCATGTGGAACCGGTGTGTTCTTACCTCGTGGAATAGTAACTCCATGCGAATCACGCAGGAAACAAGGTTCTAAAAAGTTCCTTTTTTTAGTGATTTTTATAAAGTTTTGCTTCTTAGAATAATTGAAAGGTTATGTAATTTTGGGTTAGCTTTAGGATTTAGGCAACTTTTACGGGCTAACAATATTCGGATTTTTGGATTCAAATGAACGTCGGATACGAATATTTATACGATTTAAAAAAAAAAAAAAAGAATTCAAGTAAAATTGTCATCAGAATCCCGTATTTCTCCGAGATTCCTTCTCATTAACTATAATCTTTCTCGTTTGCTAGTGTCCAAGATTTGATAAGAGTAGTGAACAGGAATCTTCCCTTCCCTTGCCATGGTCCCACCCTAACCCTAGTTTAGTCCATTTGCAATTTGCATGCTGCTTTCAACAGAAATTTGGGTCAAGAAAGATTCCAGTAATTTTTCTTACCCTGGTAGATTTGGATTTACCAGTCACTGTTATATCCCTTCTTTCCAAGATATTTACCTGGATTTCGTTTTGATCAGGATGTGCCACAGTTGTGATTCCTGCAAGAGTAGTTCAAGCCCTGAAGCTCCACTTCGAGAAAACAGGTGCCCCATCAAGGTTCAATCATGGTTTCCCTCTTGAACACGGTAGCTAACTGATCAACCAAGAAGTTTCTTTTTTTTCCTTTTTCTTTAAGTTTTTTTTTTTCTTTTCTTTTTCCATTTGTCTTCATCAGTGATTTAAATAAGGTTAGTGGACGTATTTTTATCATGATCAATTACGATGAATATCGATATTAAAAACTTTTTCTGATTCCATACAGATGTTTCTGGGAATGGGAGGAATAGCAAGCATTCACAGCAAAAACGCCAGTCCAGGAAGTTGCCAGCTATGAACCATCAAGAAATGGGTTTACCTCAAGAATGGGCATATTAAAATAAGTTCAATTTATAAGCTAAATAAAGGGAACAAAACAAGTTCAAGGCAGATCAATAAAGAGGAAGAAAAAAAAAAAGAAAAAGACAAGGGTCAACTATAGGAAATCTACATAGAATAGGACAAATTAATACTACCAACTACCAAGTTTAAGAATATGTATTATTTTTTTCCAATTTTAGGGTTTAAGTTAGATGGGCAAATAAAAGTAATGTCCTATGAAAAACAAGGATACAGTCTTTATACCTTCCTCTGGCTGGCTTAAGTCTTTGTAAGCTTATTATCTCTTTTGTAAAAGGATTAATGTGATATTTAGTCTTGTATTATATAAAAAAAATTTAATATGGTATTTTTATTTTAAAAATATATAATTTGGTATTTATATTATCATTATATCTATTAATATAGTGTTTAGGATTAATACTGTTAAATAAAGTGGATGATATGATTATCATCCAATCAGATGATGATACATGATATTTTTGTTACATAATCTTGCCACATGTTAGTTTTTAAAAATAAAAATAAATTTAAAAAAAAAAAAAATTAATTTATATTTCTCCCAATTCCCCTCTTTCAGATCGATTTGATCTATCAGTGCCTGGTCCGGTCTGTTACTCTCTTTAGTCATACTCGATTAGTGATTGGTCGAGTTCGATCTGAAAGAAAGGAATTTGGAAAGAAAGGGAAGGATGTGAGAGAAAAAAAGTTTTTTTTTTTTAAAAAATAAAATATTTTTAATTTTATGATTAATACACATTACCGTCATTGTATGATGTCATATTTACTTTTAAAAAATGCTTAAGTCGATGATGTGAAGAAAATTTGACCGTATTATTTTTTTATTGATTAATTTTCACGTCATGATCTCTGGTAATACAAGGGCTACATCAATTTTTTTTTTTTTAAATTTATGATCATATTAAATAATTTATTATAATTCAATGACCAAATAAAATATTAACCCTTTATAAAATCCTTGTAATAAAATCAGCTATCAGCAATATGAACTTTCTTAATTTGATTTCCATTTCTATCTTTATTTTCCACAATATATATCTAAATCTTTTCATGTCATCATTGTGATGAATAAGTTTTTGACAGATAATGAAAATTAATTGGTATTTCCTTGGAAAAAGTCTTTGATTTACACATCAAAAAAACTAAGCAAATTAGTGAAATAATCATGACATGCACTTCTATTTTCTACCCTTTCATAAATTTTCAATGCAAGTTTGTTGGTGCACCTTATTTTATACTTTTGAAATTGAATTTAATGTGTATTAACATCATTAATTAATTTGTTAATGTAGTAATATTCAATAAAATTATGACACACGAAAAAATTATCATGTTTTTATCCCAAAAAAAGAAAAAAAAATATCATGTTAATGTTTCATTTATAATGTCACATCATCATTGAAAAAAAAAACCAACTTTTTCTCCCTTTCATAAATTTCTATGCAAGTTTGTTGATGCGCACCTTATTTTATACTTTTGAAATTTGAACATGAACTTAATGAAGCTCTAGGGGCAGCGGGTGGGGGTGTAGTCGAGTCAAGTCGTAAGAAGTTCAACTTTAACTAAAATTTGAGATTTGAATCTCGATTCGAGTTCGATCAAGTTTTATTTTTAAAGCTCGAGTTTGATTCGAGATAAAAATCGAACTGCTCGAACTCGTTCGATTAAGCTGATTTACTTAGTAAAAAATGATCTTGATTTTTATACTCGACTTCAGACTCGACTATTTGTACTCGAGTTCGAGTTCGAATTGAGATTTTTCAATAATAATTAAAAATAAAAAAATTCGATTAGGCTCGTAAGCTACTCGTATCAAACATTAAGATAATCTCGAATTCGGCTCGCTCGATAACTTGAACTACTCAAGCTCGACTCGACAATGATTAAATCAAATCTAAATTTTTTTTAATCGAATCCGAATAATTTTTAAATAAAAATATCTCATTGAGACTAAAAAACTGCAACAGCCCAAAACCCAAAATTCGTGCCTTTCACTCAAATACTAGAAAGGAGAAGACCCACTTGGTCCACTTGTAACCTTAAATCAAAGACAAATACGACCAGAAAACTAATCCATTTGTGGTCCATACTCTATAAGCTTGGAAATTACTTCCAATTCTCCATTTTCCAAGTTTCTTCGATGAAAAAGACTGTCCTTTTCAGCCTTTTTTAGGTGCTTGCCTGGTAAGACGGGGTTGTTTTCTGATTTGCCAGCGCCTAGAATCTGTGTGCACCCTTTTGTCATTTTGCTGTGTTTTTTCGTTTATCTAATGCTCTCATAGTCTACGCCCTTCGGACTACTCGTGTGGGAGAAGTTGGAGAGTGATGGCGGGTTCGGTTCGGATCTATTCGAGTTCGGATTTGGGTTGGTTTCGAGTTCAGGTATTTTCGAGATTCGAGTTTTTGATCAAATCGGATTTAGATAAGTTCGAATTTTTCTAAACGAATTTTTGAGTTCGGATTCATTTTGTCAATTCTAATATCATTATTTTCTAGTCTTCCATGCTTGGAAATATGTGTTTGCTTCTTGTTTGTGGGGTCAGATACTCAGATTCTTTCCATTTCTAAGATCTAATGACTCGGTCCAAATTATTTCAATAATTGATTTAAATTATGATTACAAATGCATTTTTCATTGTGTTATATTTATCACAGTTATAAACGTAATAAATGTTATCACGATTAATTGTAGTGTTAGAAAGAATTGAATTTGTAAAATAAATAGAATAACATCACGTTATAACTATTATTAAAATCCCTAATTTCAAATTATATGCGGGATCAAATATCCAGGTTCATATATCATTTTTTTTTATAAAATATGCTCTTGTTTTTATGGCTGATGTACAATTAATATATGACATGTTTTCTTAAATTTTAAACAAAATTTGCACCAAGAAAAATATTTATGTATTGAAGACTGAAGTGATTCATTCTTTCATTCTGATGAAGTTACTCAATTGTTATACAAAATCTGGCAAATTTTGGATTATTATGCTACAAATATTTTAGGCAAGTTTGGTGATGGGTTATGTTATTCGGACTCTTTAGTTTTTTTAAAGTATGTCTGTTCGTGATAAGTCATAAAATACATATTTTATATTCTTTCTATTCTTAGTTTTAGTTATGTCTTATATCTTTATTTTGTTTACTTATATTATGTTTTTAAATTTTAAGTACAATAAGGAGAATTAAGTCAAAAGATGTCAAATATGATGTTAAAGAGCTTATAAAGTCACAATCATAAGATGGAAGAAGACTTGGGAGTCAAAAAATCAAATTTTTAGTGCTAAGCGATCAAGCAGATTTGACCTCTGGAGCTTGTTGCTAATAAATCATTATGTTAAAGTCTTTATTTGAAGCAACTTCCTTATTAACTTTTGAAGCTGACTTGAATAACTTTCTAACGATAGCTTACACGCCCAAATCGGATAAGAAATTGTCATCCAAATCAGCCGACGAAGTGCGAGAAAATGCAGCAGCCAAAAAACCGAAGACAGAGAGTTCGGTGAGCAACGGATCAACAAGACAGCAAGGTTGGCGCCGGAAGTTGGCGACTCAGCGCCGAACCTACTGACTCCAAAATTGTAAAATCCGTGAAAAACCGTAAAAAAATCCAAAAGTTTTCAAAATTGCACTCCTTTGCCTTCTAGCTTCCTTGATCAGCAAGAAAGGGTTTTTAAGGTCAAAAGGCTGAATAAATACCATAGAGCCGAAAACTATTATCATCTTTTGAGAAGACTCAAAGATCATCATTATTCTTCTTCTTCTCCTCCATTCTTTTATTTTCTTTATAGTTTTATGTATATATTATCTATGCCTATGTTAGGCTAAACTTTTCTTTGGTTAAAGGTGATTTCAAAGCCCTAGACATGTTTTGTAATTGATTTTTATATTCTATTTATCATTAGTTTTCTATCAAAGTTGCTTGTGTTCTTCTATAAGAATTTGTTCATGATGTTGTCTTGATTTGTTTAGGTTGCAAACTAGATATATCTTGATAATTATCTATTGCTATTTTAGGAGTTTTGATACGTAGCTTATCTTGATTTCTATGCAATAGTGGTAATTTGTGATTAATGATTATGTTAAAGTTTTCACTAATTACAAAGTGGAACATAACCTAAGTTAAACAATTCATGTTCATGCTTTTGTTGCTTAGATCAACCTATTTTTCTCATTATAAAGCTGTTGTCAAATTAAATTTAGACATGTTTATCCTAGGTTGTTTGATAGTTAGAGATTAAGCAGTGACGTTCGTTCTGCTTAACGACGAACTAAGAAAGGATTGGGGTAACACCGGAGGTTGTTATCTACGGTTGTTAACTTTAATGGCTAATTGATATTGATAGATATGAAATTGATTCTCAATGATGTCTAGTGGTGGAGAATGAAACATTAACCATACTTCTGTTATATTTGATTTTCTCTTATTTATTTGCTTTTTACTTATCTTATCTTATTTTTTTTTTACTTTTAATTATTTTAAAACCCCATTTTCTTTTTTTTTGTCTTTGAACTTAAGTGATAAACTAATAACTTATAAATTAAAACCCAATCCCTGAGAACTCGACCCTTGCTAATCATTATATTTTACAATTGATCTTTGTAGTGCAAGATTTTAATAAGATACACTTTTTTGGGTGCATCAGTTCGACATCTGTATCTGACAAATATAAATTCGGACATTGATATAAGATAAGATCCTCCAAATATATGAATTTAAGAAAAAAAAATTGAATATACCCGTATCAAATTCATAACCGTATCCGACACTCATATTCGAGTTCGAATAATATAGAGGATCGGTTTGATTTGTCATTTGCACATACTACAAAGCAACTTGCACAAAATCCTGATTCTTGACTCGTATCCTGGGATTGTATTCTTTGTTAAAATTCAATATCGTGCTATTTGGGAATTGAGAGAATTAGTTGAGGAAACTAATTAGAGATTTGTAGTTTCAGCTTTTGATAGTTGACAATCTAATTCTACTACTTAGCATTTAAAAGCGACGAACTCATCAGGCACAAGCAGGAGTCAGGCAATTGGCAAAGAACATTACAAACTGCAAATTTTCCCGTGATATCTGCAGGCGGATTCATGAGAGGCAGTTTGTTGATGGATGGATACGAGCTGGGGATTTCTTGATTTTAATTAGCAGTTTGCAGACAAAGAAATAATAATTAAGAGACGACTGCCTCTAATTGTGGATATATGGGGCCAATAAAACAGGGCCACTGACCTTGGTTGGAAGTAGACCTATCCAAGGTCGAGTTATCCGTTCAAGCCTTAAAGCTCGTTCATATTTAGAAGGATTTGGATAAAAATATTAGGCTCGAAAAATAGGTTTGGACAAAAAAATGAGGCCCGTTTAAAAATGGGTCGGGCTTTGACTCCAACATTCAAGGCTCGAATCCGACCCGATCCAGCCCGTTTTTCAAATATATAATATTTATTTTTTATATAAATTATGTAATTTATATCATATAAAGATTAAATATATAATATTATAGTGTAAATATTAAAAAATATGTTAAGTTGTCCATGTTTAAAAACTTAATAAAAGAAAAAAATATAAAATTACTAAAAATTAAATAAAAAATAAAATATTTTAAAAAATTGAAAAAAAATAATATGAGCGGGCCTAAACGGGCTTAGACTATCCATTTATAAATATGGACGGACTTGAACAGAACTTGAGGTCCATATTTCGGATCGGGCCGGGTTTGAGCAAGTAAATCTGATGTTGATATTATACATAGACCCGATCCGAATCCAGTCCGGCCCATGAATACCTCTAGTTGGAAGCCTAGAAAGACACAGCTGGAAATTGTTCCGGTCTTTTGATATTTTTATCTGGATGAAGCTGAAGCAGAATTTTGAGATGACTCTATCAGAGCTGGTCTGGAGACGCTATCTACACTTAATCCCATGTGCATATGAGCTATCAAAGTTCTAAGAAACCAAGCAAAACTGCAAGTGGCTAGTAGCATATATTTAAATTAGGGTCGCGCGTATTGTATTTATCACGGTTGTGGTTGCGGACGTAATTATTATGATTATCGCGGTCGTGAATTTTTTCATTTCGCATAATTTACTGTAAAATATAATAATTATAATTATAAAAATATTTTTAATAATTTTTAAAATAGTTTATGATATTTTATGATCTTTTATTTATAAATTGTAAATTGAATATATATATATATGTAATTTACGATCGTGAATTTAACTATTACCAACAACTAATCATTACTATTCCAATTGCGATTAATATCTATAACAAAAAAAAAGGTAAAATAACGACCGTAATATCATGTTACGGTCACTAACCTCTAGTTAAGGATGACAGCGGGTCGGATATCTGCATTTTTTGTAATATCCGAATCCAAATCCGCAAAACTACTTTAAAATCCGAATCCGTTTATTATCCGCATTAAATCCGAATATTACTATCCGAATTCGCATCCGAATTAAATAACATTATCCGTCGGATATCCGAATCTGCTAAATATCCAAATTCAATAAGTAATAAAAAATCAAATAAAAATAATTTTAAATTCAAATAAACATATAATGGATTTCGATATCCGAATTTGCAAAAATAAGCGGATTCGGATAATGGATATCCAAGGTTTCATATCCACATCCGTTCCGAATCTGCTGCGGATAGTAATTATAATATCCGAATCCGCATTGTATCCGAATCTATAATATCCAAATCCTTAAAAAACGAATCGAATAATTATAAATATTCGAATCTGTACTACCATTGCCATCCCTACATGCAGCATGTCTTAGTTGAATACTTTTGTGCCTAGCTCCCTTTTTATCCCTTAGGTTTAGTGACCGAGAGAGTCCTCCCTTTGTCACCATCTAGAATTAAGCAAAGCTAGTCAATAGCTCACTGGATCAATTCTTTTTCAGATCATCAAATTAGGCCATGTCCCCATTTGTGACTTTTTGCTATTTACTTTGTCTTTTTACGGTAAAATTTTCTTTAGGTATATTCATTTTTATCTTGACCTTGTAAAAGTAGATTTTACAAAAATTTTAAGAAAAGTATGAATATTGATGTAGAGTAATATTTTGTAAAATCTTTTAGTAGTGATGCACATTAAGATTTTATTAGTACATATATAATTTTGACTTTAAGTGTCAGCTAATATAACGTGTTATACTTATCAGAGATACCGACTACTTTAAAAAATATACTTTCAATTATCATTTTTTTTTATTTTTATATAATTTTATAATTAAGCATCACAATTAGATAAAATAAAAGTAAAAAATTCAAGACTAATTTCTTTTAATACATAAAAGAAAGACCAATTAAATTTCGCATAGGATTTTCTTCAAGTTTTACGTTTGTTTTGCAATCTCTTTACCATAAACATAAACAAGTTTTACTTTCTCCTCTTTAAAACTTGATCAATGATTGATATTCAATTCAACTATACAAATTTAATGGTTAATATTTGTTGATATTATGGTAAGGCTAAAAAAAAAACTTGAATTTACTATAAAAGTCAAGTTCCCGAGCGGTGGTTAGGTTAGGTTAAATAAAAAAGTTGATGCAATCCACTCGAAGGAGACTAGACTAGACCTGTTCAAGGGCCGCGCTACTCGTCCAAACTCGAAGATTCACCTAGATTTGAGAGGATTTGAAAAAAAAATATTAAGCCTGAAAAATAGGTTTGGGCCAAAAAAATAAGACCCATTTAAAAAATAGGTCGGGCCTTAGCTCCAACATTCAAGGTCCGAGCCCGGCCCGACCCTTTTTTAATTAAATAATATATTATTTATATTTATATATATTATGTAATTTATGTCATATAAAGATTAAATATATATAATATTATAGTGTAAACATTAAAATATATATTAAGTTGTTTATGTTTAAAAACTTAATAAAAAAATATAAAATTACTAAAGATTAAATAATAAAAATATATATTTTAAAAAAATTAAAAAAAATAATATGGGTGGGCTTAAAAGAGTTTGGACTATCCAGTACAAATATTGGTGGGCTTGGACAAAATTTGAGACTCATATTTCGGGCCGAGCTAGGCTTGGACAAGCAAATTTAGTATTGATATCATACATGAACCTGGTCCGAACCATGAACACCCCTAGACTAGACCAAACAGAGAATAAAAGGCCAATGCCTAATGAAAATTTTTAGGTTAAAGTAGAGGCTGTTGGGATTGAACTAAGGAATAGTGAATGTCATATTCAAGGATAATTAATTTCTGTGGGGGCTTATAATGAATTCAAGAAACAAAATTCTTAATTGGCATTGAAACCTATCATATGGCTCAAATTAATTACTACCTTAATAAATATGTGGATGTATTGGACTCGGAATTTAATTCAGTTAGTTCATGTGGACACTTTTTAAAGGTGACATTCATCAGATTTAGAATTCGAATCACATCTGCAACTTATTTTTTTTATCCACAAGCTACGGCTTTCCTTGTACCCAAAAAAAATATTACTGTACAAGTTATTGTAAACTTTAATTGATTTTCTCATATACGTGGCCACCTAAATGTAGTGTGTTTGGTCAATGCTCGGTGTTACTTGCATTAGAAATTTACTTGGCAACTGTTGAAACAAATAGCAAATTCCCTTGCTTTTGCAGGAAAATCTTGGGGCTAATCAGTCTTGAAAAATTATTTAATCCTTTCTGTATGAAGAAAATAGGCAAAAGAATTTGCTTGATTAAAATGCTTAATTTAATTAGGATTCATACTTTTGAAAAGGGTATTCCATTCAAGTATATAATCCTTTTGGATACTTGGGTTTGGATTCTGGTGGGATAAGTTTAAGGCATTACCAAATTAATAAGACAATTATGCTCCCAAAATAAGCAAACCATCCTTTTATTCCATTCCTTGAGGAAAAGAAAAGAAAAAAATGCAGAACCCAATACCTGTGGAATCCATTCCTTATAATCAATTCCAATCCTCATAATTATTTTCTTTATAAGTCAAATATTACAACAACAAAATATAAATTTTCTGGATAATATGCATTTATGAAAAAAATCGGAACAGATCGATTGATCAGACCGATTCAATCGGAAATTTAAAACTTATACAATTCGGTATGCTTCATAGAATCTAAAATTTATTGAGTTGGTAGAAAATCAGTAGAATTGGAAATTTATTGAGCCGATAGAAAATCGATTCAATCGATAAAAAATCAGATAAAATCGATCAAACTGATAATCGAAAGTTTTATCAATTTAATTTTTGATCCCATTTTTTTAATCTTGTTGAACCCATTGGCCCTACCAGGCCATGAACCACAGATAAGAGGCCCAACATGCCAAGTCCCATAACCCGACTTTCCTCTCGAAGACACGTGGGCGACCCCTAGTACTTAGTGGTCACATCGCCCACCACCACCTCGGAGGTCACGTGGACCTTCAACAGCCGCTCTCGCCATCACATCGTCGTCTATCACCTCAAAGATCAGGTGAGACCTCCAACCACTATGCCAGAGTATTCATGCTGTCGACCACCAACCAGATTTTGACACATGGCAAGCGTCGACCTGCCCGTGAAAGTATAAATAGCCCTTTGAAGGGCTAGCAAGAGGTACGTTCTAAACACCTAACACTCTTAGATACTGTTGCTTTGTCCATTTTCCCCCTTCCTCATACTAACTTGACCGTTAGAGTGCATCCCGAAACCTACCCTCCGATGCCCTCTAACTCTTTTCTTCCTCTACAGATACCCAAATCACCTAGATTGTCACCTCGACCAATAAAGACATCAACAAACCTTGATAACTTGATTCTCTTGTTCATGACAAATATACCTTTATGAACATAGCAAAAAGGACCCTCAAAATTTTGGAAAAAAGAAGAATTGACTGATAGATTTCACAAGTTCTAAAAGATAAAATTAAAGAGTAGTAAAAATTGGAAATTGAGACAGAAGGATTCAATATATAGATATATATCATCAACAACTCATAGGAGAGGAAGATCAGATGTTTTTTCATAAGAAAACAATATTTCTGTATATTTCTTGAAAACCCTACTCCCATCCCAAACAACAAAAAGCCCAAGGTATGACCAGCAACTGCCACAAGAAAGACCCCACCATTAAAAGACATAAACACCAAGCATTACCAAGTAAGCAAGAGCAACCTTAATGGCATGCAACAACGTTTGCACAAGACCAGCTGAGACAATATTTTTGCTTGATCCTGCTAGCTTGATCAACCAAGAATGAGAGACCCATTCGACAAGGAAAGCAAGAACAAAGATGAATATCAAGGCTAATCCGTACATGGCAGCACGATTGCCGGGCCAGCCTGAGAAGAGGATCTCGGCGTTGTTGTCCCAGAAGAAGGTCAAATGAAACATCTTCATGTGGTGGTGGATCCCGGAGGTGCCATTGGTTGACCACCGTGGTGTTGGTGCCATGCCTTCCATGCCATGATCATGATTCATTGTAGCTATGGTAAGTACTGTAAAAAATTTATTTTGATGGCAATTTAAACAATGGGAAGTAAAGCACATAAATCATCTCAAGTTTAGATTAGGGCTTTTGGGTGGAAATTAGTGTTGGATTTAGGAAAATGATGAGGATTAAGGACTTTGTTAATATGACCAAAAATTTAGGGGTTTTGGATTATTAACTGTATAGTACATTATCCCTTATTGTACTATTAATTTTAATTTTCCTGGTCCCAGATTTTTTTTTATTTAAAATGGTAAAAAATCATTCCTTCTATATGCATTTTATTTATTTATTTATATCCATCTATATCTTCTATCTATAAAATTGTGAACTGCAAAAATACTAAAGTAGTGTTTGGTATCACTAGCAAGATCACCGTGGTGGTTTAATTATTATGGTGATAAGATTACCAATGTGATTTGATCACTAGCGGTTTTATATTACCATGTTTGGTATCATTATAAATCACTAGTGATATTAAACTACAATGTTTGATATTACAAGAAAAAAAAATCATCGAGTACAAAATATCCAAAATAATCTTTCCAAAAAAAATATTTTTTTTTTTTGTTATTCTTATATGGGCATTTTTTCACTTTTTTTTTTTAATGTTCAGATTTTTGCTTTTCAAAAAATATTTCTGAATAAAAATACAAAAAATTAATACCATAATAAGGATAGATTAAAAAAAATATTAGGCTACAAAGCTACTGCTATTATCACATTAAAACACAAAAGTTACAAAATTTTGGCAAAGTTTAGAAGTTAACGCTAAAGATTAACTAACAGTTTTTCACATGTGTTTTTTCTGCTATTATCAGGGCAAATTAGCAATAAAATAACATAGAAAATTACTTTCCCTTGGTGATAAAACTTTTTCATCCTTTTGGATGGCAATTAAATTACTTCTTAAGACTGATCTTATCACCCTAGTGATTTAAGATTGCTGTCACGTAGGATTTTTAAATTGCTAACAAATAAGATAATCTAATTACTGAATGCTGATTACTCTCGTTTTTGGAATGATCACCCCATACCAAACACTCTTAAAAGTGAATTGTAAAATCTGAACCGGCTTAAACTCATGAAACAAACAAAATGAATTTTATATTAAGTTGATTCATGCAATTATTTGAAATTCAAATTTTAATATTTATCATTTATTTTTTTATTTTTAAACTGTAATTTTTTTATATAAAATAATTAAAAACTTTAACTCCTTTTTCTAAATGAAATGTACCAATGCATCCGTCGTAATTAAGGTTGACAGTAAATAGCAATTAATATTGGAGCACATACATTTATGGAATCACTCCTAGAAACCTGGCCCCTCCCCCTGCCCTAAAAGAAAATTAATTGGTAATCTAGTTTTTTTTTTTTTTTAAGAATTTGGCATGTCAATTAGGCAATGGATTACGTAAGAGGAGCAGAAATTGATGGTTTAAATATCAGTTTGACAAACCACCTCCCGATGTTGTTGTTTTTAGCCAAAGAGGGATCAACGAGAATGGATATATATAGTTGAATTTGAATCCAAGTTCAATATTATGTAAAAAGATTTTGATTCAAGAAAAGATTTATTAAGTTTGAGTCCAAGTCCAATATTGAATTTAAATAAGAGTCCAAGTCTCACATTGAGTAAGAATGTTCATCCCACATCAAGTAATTAATTGGTTAAGCAAAGAGGAGTCCTAATCCCACATTGAGTAGATTTGATGAGCCAAGAGGATTGCTCACCTATAAATAGAAACTTTGGCCTTTTGAGAAAAACTACCACCACCCCTTATGAGAGAGGGTTTTTACATTTAAGTAGAAATTGTATTAGGATTCTTTGGGTGGTGAGTCAAGTTTATTTGTAGTAAGGTTTGTAGCTTTATCCGTGCAAAAGTTACAATATTTGTAATGAGTGTTTGTAGCTTTACCCATGCAAAAATTACAAGTTTTCTAGTGAATTATCTTATCCTTTGGGATCGTGGACGTAGACCAAGAAGGACTGAAATTATGTTATTTTTTCTTCTTTTCCGAGTGCATGTTATGAGTTAACGCTTGTTGTGAACTGCCGCGCTATTCCCAACAACTAGTATCAAAGAAGCTTTTTATTGTGTTTTTTTTCCTTCTTATTTCCCGAGTACATATTATGGGTTAAGAAGCTTTTTATTGTGTTTTTTTTTTTCTTCTTATTTCCCGAGTACATGTTATGGGTTAATGCTTGTTGTGGGCTAGCGAGGGCAGTTGCTGCCCAGGAGCTTTTGGTTCAAGTGAGGATAGTTGCTGCCAAGAAGCTTCGAGCAAGGATAGTTGCTACCAAGAAGCTTTTTCTTCGAGGAAGAAGAGTAGGAGAGTTGTTGAGTTGTTGCCCAGAGGTTTTTGGTTTGAGGGAGAAGAGTTGCTGCCAAGAGGTAATTGAGACTTTGACTCAAGGGAGGATTTGTTGAATTTGAGTCCAAGTCCAACATTGAGTAGGAAGACTTTGACTCAAGGGAGGGAGGATTTGTTGAGTTTGAGTTCAAGTCCAACATTGAGTTTGAGTAGGAGTCTAAGTCTAACATTGAGTAAGGATGTTCATCCCACATCAAGTAACTAATTGGTTAAGCAAAAGAGGAGTCATAATCCCACATTGAGTAGATTTGATGAACCAAGAAGCTCACCAATAAATAGGAATCTTGGCCTTTGGGGAAAAACCACCACCACCACTTGTGAGAGAGGGTCTATACATTTAAGTAGAGTTGTATTAGGATTCTTTGGGTGGTGAGTCAAAGTTTATTTGTAGGAAGGTTTGTAACTTTATTCGTGCAAAAGTTACAATATTTGTAAGGAAGGTTTGTAACTTTATCCGTTCAAAAATTACAAGTTGAAATATTTCCTAGTGAAATATCTTATCCCTTTGGGATCGTGGACGTAGGTCAAGAAGGGCTAAAACACGTTAAAAATATTGTATTCTTTTTTCTCTTCTTTCCCGAGCCCATGTTATGGGTTAATGCTTGTTGTAGACTGCCACGCTATTCCCAACATTTAATATATATATATATATATATAGGATTTATATTGGTGTAAAATTAATTTAGTTTTAAATATTTTTGTAATTTTTATACGATTTATGTTTATTTAATCTAACTGTTGTATTTCAAACTCTATTCGTGTAAATCGTGCATGTTAAATTTTGTGTAAATTAAAAATGTCTAATTATTTATTTGATGTAAAACAATTTCAACCATTATATATATATATATATATATATAAGATAATATTATTGATCGACATGATATAAGTATCGAATCGATTCGAAACTTTACATATACGATGAATTTGATTATATTACTAAATTCAACAATCGATAAATATTATTGATCGACATGATATAAGTATCGAATCGATTCGAAACTTTACATATACGATGAATTTGATTATATTACTAAATTTAACAATCGATTTATTAAAATATCAATCATATATAAAATTAATTAATTTTACACCAACGTAAATTCATCCCCCCTCCATTAATTTCTTGCTGGTTTGTTATATAGCTCACGGCAATACGGCATGTTCCTTGCCTTTCCTGATAGATTTTTCTATCGAACGGCTGATAGGATTAAATATATATATATATATATATATATATAAATTGTCACCATCTTATCGAATCTCAAAGTTTCTATTTGCAACAAAGCTTCTGATCTAAAATAGATGGCATGCAGCTTTTTTGAGGAAAAAATGGTTCATATCATTTTATTTAAATATTATTTGATGACAGAACGTTTATATTATGATGGAATAAAGCTACTATATTATTAATTTTTTTCCGTTAAACAATTAAAACCAACATGACAGCATACAAAGCAGAGAAATTATGTAAAACTTTTCGATATATATATATATGAAAGGAAATTGGTTTTAATTGATAGATTTGTTCGAAGTAACACATTTCGGGGGAGAAATTAAATATTATAATTCATATATTAGGTTCTTTTTTATTAAAAACAAAAAAAAAAAATTATTTTATCCACTGTGAATCTTAATTACATTGTATTTTTTTTTTTTTTTTTTTGACGATGACCTGACATTCAATTTCTTCATTGCCTTAATGAAAACCCATCCTCACGTTTAATATTAGAGTCAATAATCAACCCCCACATTCATTAGGCATAAATGTTGAATGGACTCTTTCCATGGTGATTCATGATACTTGGAGAATATCGACAATTTATCAAGTTTTTTGGTTTCTTTTATTTATTTATTCACATCCACCAAATTTCATCCAATTAGGCCAAAGGATATCAATGGGTAAAAGAATCCCTATTTTTTCAGCGATCTATAGATTCCCTTTTTGTAAATTGAAAAACAAATAAAGAGCTAGCAAAAGCATAGATTAAGATAAGAAAATCAAACTCAAAGAAAAAAAAAATAAAGCATAAGTTGTACATTACTTTAAGAAATTACAATAATTCATAAAGGAAAAAAAAATAGACTTGACAATACTGGATATGACATAATTACACGATACGAAAAAAATAACTAAAAACACGACACGAAAAAAATAACATGAACATGAACACGACACAGATACGCGAATGTCTCAAAATCTATTTAATACAAATTATTAACGTATCAAAGTTTATATAAATATAAAATACCTTAAACACGATTATGATACGACAAAATATACGAACAAGACACGGATAACGAATTGCGAGGTCTTAAAAAAAAAGGTTAATTATTGTATTCAACAAGTGATAGGAGGAAGATCAGATGTTTTTCCATGGGCAGGGGCAGATGATTTCTTGAAAACTCTAGTGCCAAATAACAAGAACCCAAGAGTATGGCCAGCCACAGCAGCCAAAAAGACACCTCCATTGAAAGACATGATAGCCAACATCATTAAATATGCAAGACCAACCCTCAAAGCATGCAACAAAGTCTGAACCAGACCAGCAGCCACATGGCGGCCGCCGGTTGAGCCAGACACAACAGGCTTGATGAATTGGGAGTGAGAAATCCACTCAACCATGAAACCAAGCACAAAGACAAGTATGAGGGCTAAGACATACATGCCGGTTCTTGTTCCTGGCCAACCTGAGAAGAGAATTTCGGCGTTTTTGCCCCAAAAGAAGGTCATGTGCGTCATCATCATCTTGTTGTGGTTCATCATCCCGTCAGCTGATGGTTCGTTGTTCATGCCATGCATGCTGTGATCATGATTCATATTCATATTCTCCATTGATCTTTCTCAATTCCCCTTTGCCTCTGATGAGTCTGGCCCTGGATCGATCCTTGGGAGCTTAATTTTGAGTTTGTGAAATGTTAGGTTTTGATGCGGTGGCAACGCCAGAATCTCTAGTATTTTGCTTGGTTTATAAAGGAAAAGGAGGCTGATGTTACGCGAACTTATAGTACATTGCAAGCTGTAATTTGTAGTATATGTCAATGGGATTTTTTTTTTTTTTTTTTTTTTAACCCGATTAATCTAGTTGGTTTATGCATAATCGATTCTTACAATTATTTTTAAAAAATAACATTCAAAAAATTTAAAATTTGAATTACAATATCTACAATATGTTTTCTTGACTTGATGTATATACTTTGAATAAAGCTACAAATATTATGTATATGTATAGCTTACGAATAGACTTGTCCTAAGATTAGGTAGCTCTCCCAGCCGCTTGATCAGGCTTGTATTGGGCCGGGCCTAGACAAATTTTTTGTAATTCACACAAATTACTATTTATTAAATAAAAAAATTATTTAAATTTAATTATAAAAAATATAAAAATATTAATATAAAAATAAAAAATAATATTTAATAATTTATGAATAATAAAATGGGATTACGGGCCGGTCCGGGCTTGACCCGAAACAGGCTTGGCAAGGGAACAAAATTTTTTGAGCTACGGTCCATCCCGACCCATGAACAGGTCTAGCTACGAATTGTGGATTTTTTGTTTTTGTTAAAAAAAAAGTTCACCAATCTTATTTATGGACCTTGTAAAACTCAAGAATATTTATCTTCAACGACCATTTACCATATAAAAGAATGAAAACAGCAAATTGATGGTAAGTAAGGAGGTTTTACAACTCATGTTGGGAATCAATGGTAAAGAGAAATCCTACTTTATTGGGTATTTTCCAAGTGGGTGCTTAATGCCGAAAGGTCATCAAGAATAAAGTCCATGAATATGATCCATCAGCCTCTCTAGTCCTTGGACGTGTTTAGTGGTCATGTTTACCAATTGCCCGGAAATGGGGTTTGATTTGATCTTTTGCCCACAAATTGGGTTTGATTTGATATTTTGTGTAACATACTAGAAATTAAGTTACATTAGAATTTCACTCGCACGCACGATGTTGTGAAAATTATTTATTTTTAAAAAAATTATATATAAATAATTTTATTAAATTATTTTAAAAAATTAATAATAAATAATAAATAAAAGATTTAATATTTTTTTTATTAATTTTTCTTTCTTTTCGTTTTAATATTTTTATTCAATTTTTTTTTTAAATATATCAAAATTTAAAATTATTTCCAAATCATAAGTTTTTTTCAAAAAAATATTTAAAAAAACGATAAAACAAAATTTATGAAAAATATCTATATTTTTTTCATACATAAAAATCTAAAATCAAGTACAAAAATTCACTACATTTTTTCTCCTTCTCTTTTTCTTTTACTGTCATGTAATTTATAATTTCTTTATGAAAATAATAAATTAAAAAAGTAAATAAATAATAAATAAAAATATTTTTCTTAATTTTTCTTTTTTTTCTTTTTTTTCTTCTTCTCTAGTCGGTCAGCTGCCTGTGCCGTCGCCGACACGTCGAGGCAGTTGGCCCGCTCTGATCTCCTCCTTTCTCCTTCTCCGTCGTCGACGAGATTCTCTCTCCTCTCTCCCTTTTCTTTCTTTCCTTTCTTTCTTTCTCTATTTTCTCCCTCTCCTCCACCATTTCCTCCTCTTCGACCAACCACCTGCCGGTAAGTCACCACCGGCCTCCCTCACCCACCCCTCTCTTCTTCTCTCTCCTCTTCATCTCTTCTTCTCTCTCCTCCCCCATCTATTTCTCTCCCACTCGTGTGTTTTTTTTCAAACAACTTATAAAATTACTTTATTACCCTCACTAAAAGCCAAAAGACCAAATATTTTATCTTTTTAAAAAATACCCACCCAATCCCTTAGGACTAGACCTGCTCACGGGTTGGGTAGCTCGTCCGGCCCGGCAATATGGGCCGGGCCTGAGCACGATATTTTTGATCCGGGTCGGTCCGACCCGGAACAGTATTTTTTTATTATAATAAAATTATTTTATTTAATTTTAATTATAAAAATATATTAAAAAAATAAAAAATATATATTTTATTATAATGAACAGTAAATTCGGGCTTATGGGCTGAGCCTAGCAAAGAATTTGAAAAAAAAATCGGGCTGCGGCCCGGCCCATGAGAACATCTACTCAGGACTCAGTTTTAAATATAAAAGATTAATAAATTTTATAATGATACATTATCAATAAATTTAAAATTTCATTAGGTTGATACATATTTTTATAAAATCTAACCAAATATATTAAAAACTAATATAACAAAAAAAGTATTTATCAAGATTTTAACCTATTTGTAAAATTTTAAAAACTGAAATATCAAGTTTTTCAAGCGAATATATTCATCGTATTTTTGACTGAACTTCTAAACTTATTAATTAAAACTGGATTAAGTAAATTCTTGATATACATCATCAATTCAAGGAGCTCCATCCAATTACAGACTAGAGGTTTAATTTTCAATTGTTATCATTGTTAATAAAATTTCCACAAATTTTTAATTATTTTTATTCATATCTTTTTGGTGAGAAAGTTGGTAAATTCGTGAAACTGATAGGGAAATGTCATGTTTGACTTGTAAACACAAAGAAGGTGAGAGGGATATCGGAGTTTGAGTTCCTAAACACACTTTAATGCTCAAGTCAGTGAAGATTTTAATATTTCTCTGAGTGAGCAGAAGGAAAAAGGAAGAATCAGAGTGTCTTACAAATTTGTTTGGGATAGCGGTTACTTACACTTTTATACTTGACTTCTGTGTAGTTGTGGTGTGGGCTCGATAAATGTAAAACATGTGTATGTTGTAATGGAGGTGACATGTGTTCAGCATGTAGAGGTCCAAGTAATCCTAGATATAATAATTTTAATTTTTTTTATTATGATAATAATAGTTTTAAAGTGGTAATTAAATTCAATAACAATATATAAATTACACTACTTGTTTAGACTGATGGGTGATTAAAAGGTAAAATGATTGGTGTTTCTACCAGATTTTCATAGGCCCAAAAATTGAGCCCTTTGGGCCAACTGAATATTACTCGCTCCCATTTTGCAGCTCTACCTCCGATGGCATGTAATTTGGACTTTTAACTCGTTTTGGGCCTTTCAAAGTTAATTTACTTGAGCTTTTTTTTTTCTTGTATAATTTTCTAATTTTTCTTCATTTTCTTCCTAGGAAAAAATGTGAAAAGAAGAGTAATCACCATTCACTTTTTTAGTGTGGGAATTTTGGAAATAGATTCAATCAACTTAGAGAGTTGATTAATACTTGAACAAGGTTCTTTAAACTACGAATTAAGATCCAGTTCATTAATTTTTTTGTATCGATTATTTTTCAATACATTCATCAGTACTATTTACATGTATAAGATTCACTCATTATGAAAATCATACTTGAAAATGGTAATTAAAAATATATTAAAATATAATGGATTGAAAAATAATAAAAAGAAACCATAACCTAATCTATATGATAGAGAAATACATAAATCTTTGGATGAGCTCATGGTTGATCTAGCCAAATAGTGCAAATTGTTAGTAGAGATGTTCATGTATCAAGTCGGCCGAAAAAATTTTATTTTCCTTACTCAGGCTCAGGTCAGGTCAATTCGAAAGCTCATATTTTTTTAAAAATTATTTTTTAAATGATGAACAGTAATTCAAGCTAAACTGATCCAAATTTAAAATATTCATGTCTAAACTGATCCAAATTTAAATTATTTTTTAAATGTCGTCCGATCTTTGAACAGGACTAATTGTTAGAAGAGAACTACCAGATTTCTTGGATTATGCTAAACATAACATCTCTAAAAGTAATTCTCTTCCAAATAACAAAATCATGAGATTGATTATAAAGTCATCACAATTGTCTAATCTGAATTCATTTTTGACATGTTGCACAAAACCATAAGAATTGGAGTATAAAACACCATCCATTACTAAGATTTAACTATGTTTTTAACCCATTTTTTTATCAACAATTTAAAGGAGGAATATCTGAAGATTCCTCATAGGGAACAAACTCAGACTTCCCAAAAACTCGACTACCATAAACCAAGAACCCAAGGGCATATCCAGCAACCGAAGCTAAAAAAACACCAAAATTTAACGACATGACAGCCAACATCACCAAGTAAGCCAAAGCAACCCTAATAGCATACATCAGTGTTTGCAAAAGCCCTGCAGTAACATGGTTGGTTCCTGGCTTGATAAACCTGGCATGGGAAAGTCGTTCGACCATTAATGAAAGAAGAAACACCCAAATTAACCCAAAGAAATAAGAATACAAGCTTTGACCTGGCCATCCTGGAAATATATCTTCTGTGTTTTTGCCCCAAAACAGTGTTATGTGTCCCATCTTCATGATCTTTTTCTTTGCTTAGTTTGCATGATTATTGCTGGACTCGTTGAATGCAATTTAAAAAGGGGATTAATGGAGACAAATTTTGCCGCCCTTGATCGTACTTTAGAGATTTCATTTTCTTTGTACTATACCATTAGTTTTTAGTACATTATAAAGTGCTCCACTAAGTAATCAGTGTTCTCTAAAGTTTTTCCCACTATTTTCATGGTTATTGTTATCAGGTTTAAAGGGGACAAGAGTGCAATCAGCATGGAGAACATGAAGAAATATTGCAATGGTGCTGTCTCAAATTTAAAGAGATTAATTTTGTTTTTTTTTTTAATAAAGCAAGCAGTAGTTGGATAATAGAAAAAAAATTTGTAGATGTGAGGATTTGAATTTCAGATCTGTTGGATGTCATTTTTTAAAAGTGATTACATGATCTAAACTCTAGACCTAACAATTCGTGTATCCGTGTCGTTCATGTTTTTTTTCGTGTCATAATCGTGTTTACGGTGTTTTATATAAATATAAATTTTGACGTGTTAATAATTTGTGTTATATAAATTTTGAAACATTAATATATTCGTGTTCGTATTTTTTTTGTGTCATGTCGTATTTCATATTATATTTTAATTATTTTTTTCATATCATGTAATCATATCGTATTTAATATTATTCATATTTATTAAATTCCGAGTTCTAAAAAGATTAAATTTAAATGTACCTAATGTCCACTAGAGTTGTCAGCTAGTGAAAAAAGGAACCTTAAAAACTTTTTCCTAATGCTAGATTTTTGTAATGGTTAAGTGGGTTTTGGCCATTATCATTGTACTACACATTGTCATTTAGGTATTTGTAGTACAAACACATTTTAGGTTTAAAATATGTATTTTAGGCCTTCAAAGGTTGACTTTGACTTTGACAAAGATTTAGAATGTGGGCTTAATGGCATTTGAGTTCTGTTGGTTTTAGCCAGAGCTATTCGAGTTTGACTTTTAAATTATTCGAATTTAATGTTCAAGTTATTCAAATTCAATTTGGTAACTTCTAAAATCAAATAAATATAATTAAATTATATAAAAATTAAAATATCAAAGTTAAATGAATTAAAAGTCATTTGGTAATGATATAAATATATGTTACATTAAATATAAAATTAACTTGGTTTATGATAAAAGAAATTATTAATGATTTTTTATTGATTGATATTTAATATTTATTTTCAATATTTAATGTATTAATTATAAATAATTTATATTGATATTTCATACAATCGTATTCGTTCACATTACTCGTTAATAACGAGGTTCATTAGACAGCATAGCAGAGACTTGCCTGCATATTGCAGCACTGGCTGGGCCTGGGAGTCTAAATTTTGTGAAAGAGATTATGAGTTTTAAGCCTGAATTAGCTAAGAGGGTGAATAAGGATGGGTTTACTCCAATTCACATGGCTTCTGCAATTGGATATGTAGACATAGTGAAAGAGCTTTTGATGAGTAACAAAGAACTGAGTCGACCAAAAGAATGCTCATGAAGAACAGCTCTCCTTTTTGCTGCTAACAACCAGGTTGAAGCTTCCGATATGCTTTAGCGAATGCTTAAAGAGATTGACTCTGAAGAAATAAATAGGCTTGTGAATGCTAAGGACCATGATGGCAACACAATTTTACACATTGCAGTTGCTAGGAAGCAATTTCGAGTAAGAATTCTTAATTTTCTTGTTTATCCTCATCTTTTCAAAACCAAAATGATTACGTTAGAGAGAAAATCAACCCTAGATTGGACAAGAAATGGAAAGCTAATGATTGGAATGAAAGTTAAATTAATAAATTTCTTTTTTTTAATGTGTTGACTCTCTGTGCTTCCATAGTTGTATCCAAAATTTAAAGTCACAGCATAACATTTACATGACTTTAGGAATATGTGGATTTGAAAGCTTTATAGCCCATTTTTTCCCTTGTAATACCAAGAAAGAAGAGTTATTGCCATGAAAAGCAATGCAAAGAGTCATGCTACATCTTATACAAACTTTTATTCATGATAAAAGACGTCCGGAAATGAACCCGGGTTTAACTCAATTAGTTCATACAATTATCCTTAAGAGGTGGCATCCAGCAGATCTGCAATTCGAATCTCAACATCTACAACCCTTTCTCTTATCTCCAGACTGTAATCTTTTTGTACCAAAAAAAAAAAGATGTCTGAGAATATTTTGAAAAATAAATACTGTTAAACTTGAATAATGGACTGATCAAATGAACATGATCTGCATTTGATCAAATAACTGTGACCTGTGGATGCCTTGGAAATTTATAGTTAAGGAGGTTTCATCTTTGTTTGACTGAAAGATATGGTCAATTTTCACCCAAGAAGTTGAAAACTCAACACCAGAAATGCGAAATGCACTTATGGTGGTGGCTGTTTTAATTGCAACCGTGACCTACCAATCGGTTCTTAGTCCTCCAGGTGGATATCGACAATTCGATGCAAATGAAGATCCAAATCCAGTACATTCAAATGGAAAATCCTGTTCTTGCAGCTTCATACAGTCTCAGATCCATTACTTTATTGCTACTTTGCTAGTGATGGATATGATTATATGGTTCGTTTCATGCAAAATCTTCATTTAAAAGGTAACTAGATTAAGCCTTTAACAGGGAAATAAGGAACAGAAGTTAAGCCAATGGACAGCCATCGTTAAAGGAATTGACTTCCAAGTCAATACAATGACACTCCCTTTTACAGGACGAAGGTTCATTTTTTTAACAATTAACAAGAAAAAAGAACGCAAATTACTAACAATTAAATTTCAGAACCGACATGAAAAGGAAGGCCCAACTGTTTGAAAGACTAATAAACCAAAGCGACCAAATAGATACTTTTCCATCCATTATTAAGCTGGAATCGGTAGGGATTGTAAAACCCGAACCGTCTAATAGATTTTGAATCGATCTGTTTCGAATGGGGAAGATTTTTTTTTTTTGACAATGGAGGTGGAGCGGGGAGAGACGGTTTTTTTTGTTTGAAAGGCGGGATAGAGCAGTTCTGATAATTGTCTGCTCCATCCCGCCCGAATACTAAAATTACTATTTTACCCTTAAATATTTAGTTTTTAAAAATATAATAAAGTAATATAATTAAACTTATTATTTTTACTTTTTCTTTTTAAAAACTTAAACTTAATACTTTATTTTTTTTCTCTTCTAGATTAAAAACTCGTTTATATTGCATTTATATTTAAATTTTTTTTACAATGCTTTATAATTTGAAAAAAATAAAAATAATTAATAAATATCGAATGGGGCGAAACGAGACGGTATTGGATGTAACCGACATCCATGGAGGTGGTGGTGATATTAAAATTTCAACATCCACGACGGAGCGGGACGGGGGGCGGAGCAAAACAGAGCAAAGCAGTCCATTGCCATCCCTAGTAATGTGAACGAATAAGATTGTATGATATATCAATATAAATTATTAATAATTAATACATGAAATATTGAAAGTAAATATTAAATATCAATCAATAAAAAATCATTAATAATTTAATTTATCATAAACCAAGTTAATTTTATATTTAATGTAACATATATTTATATCATTACCAAATGACTTTTAATTAATTTAACTTTGATATTTTAATTTTTATATAATTTAATTATATTTATTTGATTTTAGAAGTTACCAAATTGAATTTGAATGACTTGAGCGTTAAATTCGAAATAATTTAAATCCGAATAATTCAAAAATCAAATTCGAATAATTCAAAATTGAAATGATTTGAATCTAAATGGATCCAAATTGAAAACGATTCAAATCCAAATTGAATTAAATCCAAAATAATCCAAATTTTAGTTCACCCAAAATAACATGACCCAGTTCAAACCAAACATGACTCACTCATTTGCTAGCTGTGGCTAAAACCATCAGAACTCAAATGCCATTAAGCCCGCATTCTAAATCTTTGTCAAAGAGAAGCAGAAAACCTTTGAAGGCCTAAAATACATATTATAAACCCAAAAGCCCCTTTCCTCCATTCCTGAAAATATGTTTGTACTACAAATACCTAAATTACAATGTGTAGTACAATGATAATGGCCAAAACCCACTTCACCATTACACAAATCTAGCATTAGGAAAAAGTTTTTAAGGTTACTTTTTTCACTAGCTGACAACTCTAGTGGACATTAGGTACATGTAAATTTAATCATTTTAGTGTCGCAACCTAAAAAAAAATAACGACGAGTCTAATCGCAAGACTTTATTATTCGTTAAGCGTGACATTAAAAAAAAACTGAGGAAAAGTCGACTTAATTCCTCTAGAAAAATGAAGGTTTTGAAAATGACCTTAAAAAAGACATGGAGTCGCCACCAATCTTTTTTAGCTAGGTGTGATCGGCCACCTATTAAAACCGGTTTTATAAAATATTTTAAAAATTAATTAAAACATTTTAAAAACCAATTTCAAGTCTGCGTTTTAAACCAGAGAAATCAAAGAAGCGGGTTCGGGAGTCGGTTACGTGTGGGGAAGGATTAGCACCCCCACAACGCCCGTATAAATCGGTACCTTATTAATCGTGTGTTATCTCAAGTCTCGGTAAAGATTGGTTTTAAATTTAGTATTTCAAGTTAATTCCCAATTTAAAGAAAAATAATTCAATTTTTATTTGAAAATGATTCGGAATTTATAAATTCAAAATTTTCCTATATTCCCCAACAAACGTGGCAAAATATAGAAATTTTTATTAGTTTTGGAAAACTTTCCGAATCATTCTCTTTTTTGAAAGAAAGATATTCCTTTATTAATGATAATTGATGAAATTCCCTCCAGCAAACCCGGTAGAGAACTCATGAATTATTTTAACTCGGGAATATCTTTATTTTTATTGAAAACCATTATCTTTTTGAAAACATTTAAAATAAATGTATATGTATATGCACGACATAAATAAAATGACATAGTACAGTCTAAATAATATAATGCAACCTAAATGACATGACAAATATGAATGGTATGGCATATAATTGAAATGACATGGAATAAAATAATGCTATCATATAATATGCATGAAAATAAAAATGCAATGCATAAAATGTATTTTTTCCTTTAATTAAGGAAATCCGTATATCTAAAAAGATATCCGGCTACCTTAGGAAAATATGTCAAATTAAATATTCTAAAACCAAAATACTTTGTGATTGTTTGAAAACAATTTTGAAAAGCTTGAATTAACAATAAAAACTGGGCTAAAAATTTTTAAATGGCTCTAATTTCCTAAGTTTAAAAAATCCGGACTTGACTACCCTTAACCCGGGACTTGAAAAACCATTTTTAGAGTTTAAAAAGGCTTAGAAATTACCCTAAGTCAGTAGCTAACCCTCATAATCAGCCCACTCTATGTGAATTAACCAAAACAGAAAATTGGTTTTTCTTTAAATTCAATTCTGACTCCACTGTCCAGTTTTAGTCCACGATTTTTTTACCCTATTTTAAAAATCCCAAAAATTCTAAAACAAATACTGGAGACTCAGGACATGTAAAACTACACGAGAAAAAATCGGCTTAATTTTCTGATCAAAGATGAATTCCCAGAAAAATCAGAGATGTACGAGTTTTTGGAGGAGAAAAAAAAACTGCTTTGTTTTTCTTTAAATTCAATTCTGACTCAACTGTCTAGTTTTAATCTACGATTTTCTACCCTATTTTTAAAAATTCCAAAAATTCTGAAAAAATTACTGGAGACTCAGGACATGTAAAACTACACGATAAAAAATTGGCTTAATTTTCTGATTAAAGATGAATTCGCAGAAAAATCAGAGATGTACGAGTTTTTGGAGGAGAAAAAACTGCTTTGTTTTTCTTTAAATTCAATTCTGACTCCACTGTCCAGTTTTAATCCACGATTTTTTACCCTATTTTTAAAAATTCCAAACATTCTGAAAAAATTACTGGAGACTCAGGACATGTAAAACTACATGAAAACAAATCGGCTTAATTTTCTGATCAAAGATGAATTCCCAGAAAAATCATAGATGTACGAGTTTTTGGAGGAGAAAAAAAAACTGCTTTGCCAACACATTTTTGCTTTTGATAAAATCATTTAAAAACCAAAGTAAAAATATTTGAAACTCATAAAATGACTTGAAAGCAGTAGCTAGGACTCTTTGAAAGTTAGATAAAAATTGGCTAAATAAAAAAAAAATCACAAAGGTAGAGTAATCAATTTGACAAACTTAATTTTCCACAAGTGTGCTCAAGAGAGCATGATCTTGAACCATTAATTGGCTCAAGTCATTATTCAAGTGGCATGAACATGAAATGCATGAAACAATGCAGCAAACATAATGCATGAAATGCATGGATCTAAACCTAAATGTAAGGAAAATGCATGACACAAATAATATGGCCTAGACCTAACATGAACTTGCATGTCATTTAATGTAACCTAGACCTAAGACATGCATGGCATTTTCACAAACACAAGGCATGCTTAATTAAAAAATCCAACCAAATATCATGCAAATGCAAAAACCTAACAACTAGCATGACAAAAATACAACACACAATGCAAAACACATGGAGTAGCCAAATGGCCCCAAGCTTCAACAAGCATGGCATTTTCACAAACACTTGGTATGCTAGCATGAAAAACTAAGTCATAACACAAAAATCACACAAGCATTTTCACAAACACCTAATATACTAAATCTAAAACATGCTCAAATTTAAACAACATAAAAACAGAAAATTAAAAATGCAAAAACATGATATCTAAGACATAAATGGCAATAAACAAAGCAACCAAATTAAATATAACTTAAGAACATGAAATAACATAATATTTAAAACATCAAAAATAAAGAAAATAGCATAAACAATATGGTAAAATGAATCAAAAACAACAACTTAAAATAAATAATGTAGGCCATTTGGCCATGGTGAGTTTATTGTAAAAACAAAATGTAAAAAAATATATATATACTTAAGAAAGGAAATGAAGGAAGAACAAGAAACATTATTTTAAAATGAAAACTCACCAAGTAGAGATTAAAATAGCAAAAAATAAGAATAGAAAATGAAAGTGCAAGAGTTGGTGCTCAAGAGCAACCTCAAGAAGCTAATATTTCAAGCTTTTCTCTTCAAACTTTCCTTTTTTTCTAAACTTTTCTTTTTTTGCTCTCAACCAAGAAGATAAAAAACTAAGAAAAACTAAGAGAAATCAACCAAAATGGGAAAGAAAAAACAAAATCTCTCTCCCCTCCTCCTTAGGGCTAGCCTTAATGCATGGTTATATAGCCTCCAAGATGTTGTCATTTTTGTGTAACCTAATTTCCATCAAATGGCCAATAATTTAAGATGAAAAGTCATGAAATTACCACCTTTAGATTAGCATCTCAGCCCTCTCAAATTACAGCTATGCAAAAATAATGTTGACATCTTTCTTAACCTATGTGGTTTAATCACCATGGCTTGATCAAAGAGAATGGTTAACTAACTCTTGATTTTTAACCACTTGATTAAAAAAAAAAATTAGAAGATTCCTCCTTTCTTTGGGCTTGGGTATGCCAGCACATCTCTTTTCCAGCCCAACTCTGATTTTTTGAAGGGCCAAAAAAGCCCTTTTCGGTTGCTTGGGTGAAATGACCATTTTGCCCCCCGGATGCAAGTAAATATCAAACGGACTCCAAATTCAATTTTTCTTTTTTTAATACTTCCAAAATAATAAAATATTGAGTTCTGGAAGTTTTCAAAATTATCCGAGTCCGTTTGCTATTTATTTGGATTTTTTCTTCCCAAAAATGCCCTTTTATGCCCCTACATTTTACCATTTTTTAAACGAGCTCCAAATCAAGATTTTTCTTCACCAATCTCTTCAAAATAATTAAAAAGTGTGATCTGGAAGTTTTCATAATTTTTGGAGCTCATTTGGTATTTTTTCGGGATTTATCGGCTTGAATTACTGCATAGGAGGCCCGGGATTTGGCCATTTTGCAAACGAACTCGGAATCAAGATTTTCTTTCGCCAATCTCTTCCAAATAATTTAAAAATGAGATTTGCCAAATTTCAGAATTTTTGGAGTCCATTTGCTATTTTTCCGGGATTTTCCTTTTTGAATTACTGCATAAGAAGCCCGGGATTTGGCCATTTTGCAAACGAACTCGGAATCAAGATTTTCTTTCGCCAATCTCCTTAAAATGATTTAAGAATGAGATTGACAAATTTTCCATAATTTTCGGAGTCCATTTGCTATTTTTCCCAAATTTTTCCAATTTTGCCCTTTTACCTCCGAAACCTGGTTTTGCTCAAAACAAATCCGATTTTCAGATTTTCTTCAATCTGAGCCTTGGGCCATCCTTTTTAACCATTATTCATCCATTGGGGGCTTTGGTCTTAACAAGTCGGGCCATTTCTGTGATTCTTCCCGATTTCACCGAAATCCACTAAAAACCCTAATTCTCGGTTTTCTCCCGGATTGACTTTTCTTTCGGTTTTTCTTGCAAGTGACTTCTCCATTACCCGTAGTCAGTGCTTATCTTTCATTTGGAACCTTCAATTCCGACCAGTTTGATCGTTTAAGCACTTTTCCCCAAATTTCTCGGATTAGGGTTTCTTTTCTACTGAATCTCCAAATCCCAACTTCCGAACTCCATATCTTTCAATGTAGACCTCGGATTATCAAAATTCTTTTGCCATTTTTCAATTGAACTTAAAATCTTGATTTTGAAAGTGGGTTGACTTTTTCAGTAGTTGACTTTCTGGGGTTGACTTTTTCGGGGTTGACTTTTTTGGGGTTGACTTTTTTTCAAGTTTGACTTTTTGTGCTCGCCCTCTTAAACTAAGTCTCGGAGTACCACCTGCAGGGTGAAAACAGTCTTTTTACACTTGGGAACATCAATATGGGAAGAAAACATACCTGTTTAGTGGTCCGGACAAAATTAGGTGTCTACAGCTGCCCCTCTTTGGCTATTGCTGAGAATCAGGAATCAGGCAAAGATAAACCGACACTAATTTTGTACGGTCAGTGACATCACATGTGAAGGAAAGGAAAAGGGGTTTCTTTTTCTTTTTCATTTTCATTTTTTTCATTTTTTATTTTTCTTTTTTTTTCATTTTTTTCTTTTTTTTTCTTTTTTTCTTTTTTCCTTTTTTTTTTTCTATTTTCTCTTTTTCATTTTTTTAAAACAATAAATTGAATTCCCTGCCTAAACAAGGCTCGATTCGTCCTAAGGGAATAAATTCGATTTTCAAAAGAAAATTTTTTGCTCGAAGGGCTTTAAAATTGGTGCCCGAAGGTCTTAAAATGGTGCCCGGAGGTCTTAAAAATTGGTGCCCGGAGGTCTTAAAATGGTGCCCGGAGGTCTTAAAAATTGGTGCCCGGAGGTCTTACCCCTGAAAAAAGTTATGCCCGGAGATCTTAAAGATGTTGCCCGGAGGTCTTACCTGTGATATGAAAAATTATGCCCGGAGGTCTTAAAAATTGGTGCCCGGAGGTCTTATCCCTGAAAAAGGTTATGCCCGGAGGTCTTAAAGATGTTGCCCGGAGGTCTTACCTGTGATTTGAAAAATTATGCCCGGAGGTCTTAAAAATTGGTGCTCGGAGGTCTTACCCCTGAAAAAAAGTTATGCCCGGAGGTCTTAAAGATGTTGCCCGGAGGTCTTACCTGTGATTTGAAAAATTATGCCCGGAGGTCTTAAAAATGGTGCCCATAGGCCTTACCCCTGAAAAAAGAGTTATGCCCGGAGGTCTTACCTGTGATTTGAAAAATTATGCCCGGAGGTCTTAAAAATGGTGCCCATAGGCCTTACCCCTGAAAAAAGAGTTATGCCCGGAGGTCTTACCTGTGATTTGAAAAATTATGCCCGGAGGTCTTAAAAATGGTGCCCATAGGCCTTACCCCTGAAAAAAAAGTTATGCCCAGAGGTCTTAAAGATGTTGCCCGGAGGTCTTACCTGTGATTTGAAAAATTATGCCCGGAGGTCTTAAAAATGGTGCCCATAGGCCTTACCCCTGAAAAAAGAGTTATGCCCGGAGGTCTTACCTGTGATTTGAAAAATTATGCCCGGAGGTCTTAAAAATGGTGCCCATAGGCCTTACCCCTGAAAAAAAGTTATGCCCAGAGGTCTTAAAGATGTTGCTCGGAGGTCTTACCTGTGATTTGAAAAAACTGCGTTGTATGCGACTTTAAAAATGATGCTCGGGGGTCTTAAGAATGGTGCCCGGAGGCCTTACCCGTGATTTGAAAAAAATGCGTTGTATGCGACTTTAAAAATGATGCCCGGGGGTCTTAAGAATGGTGCCCAGAGGCCTTAAGAATGGTGCCCGGAGGCCTTACCCGTGATTTGGAAAAAATGCGCTGTATGCGACTTTAAAAATGATGCCCGGGGGTCTTAAGAATGGTGCCCGGAGGCCTTACCCGTGATTTGGAAAAAATGCGCTGTATGCGACTTTAAAAATGATGCCCGGGGGTCTTAAGAATGGTGCCCAGAGGCCTTACCCGTGATTTGGAAAAAATACGCTGTATGCGACTTTAAAAATGATGCCCGGGGGTCTTAAGAATGGTGCCCGGAGGCCTTAAGAATGGTGCCCGGAGGCCTTACTCGTGATTTAGAAAAAATGCGCTGTATGCGACTTTAAAAATGATGCCCGAAGGTCTTCAGAATGGTGGTGAAGAATTGTTGAAAATTAACCTAAAGATTTTGAGAAGATGCGAATGCTTTTTGATGCAAATGCATATGTTGAATAAGATATGAAATGACTTAAACTGGTGCAAATGTCTTTAATGCAAATGTAAATGACTTGGATTGATGCCCATGTTTCATGATGCAGATGCCCCTACTAATTGTGTTCATGTAACTGGTTTATGAATGGTGTAACTACAATTACCACACATTAATGAAAATGCAATGATTCTAGAAATGATGCAATTGTTTGAGATGACACAAATACGAATTCCATGAAGAATGTAAATGTAAAGGTAAAATGCAGATGCTTATGGAATAATGCCAATGCAAATACCCATGAATGATGCAAATGCTTGCCGACACTATGCAGATGTAAAAGCTTGATAGAGAGATGAATGCTCATGAGTGATGCAAATGCCCCCGGTTGTTTTTTTTTTTTTTAGGCTTTGGCTTAACCTTTCAAATTCATTTTTCCTCTTCAAATCAGAGTATATCTTCAATTCATTTTGGCTATTCTCTTTGCCCCAACAGTTTTCAAACTTTCATCAACAGAGATCTGCACTGGGTTCGATTTCTTCTTCTCATATCTGGAAGTCATGACCTATTCTGGCAGTTCTACACCTTTGAGTTAGAAAAATCCTTGTCTCATGTCAACATCAGAATGGGTATTTCAAAAATATCTTTATTTGTTTTCGCATTTTGAAAACTTCTGAACAAAAAATATTAACCCCACAATGTGTGATGTACAAATCTTTTGAGGACTGATGATCATTGTTAGAAATTTCTCTAAGTATCAATCTGGGTTTTTCCAACTGGGATTGGCAAGGCTTGGTATAACAAGATTCTGGCTTTTCCAGGAAAACTTCATGACAAAAATGTATATCCCTTCTAGGCTCACAAATGGAACAGGTTTTATAAATCATGAATTCATTGAGAACCAAACAAATTAAACATTCTTTTAGTTTCCATATCAAGGCATTTTGTCAAGCATCAAGATTGGCTGGGATGTTTAAACCGGAAAGTTGATTTTGGAGGAAAAAAGTTTCAGTTTTTGAAGACAATCTTCTGAATGAGAACTGACAATTTGGGGGGTTCAGGAATTCCTAGATGTTCCTCGATGACCACTCCTTTAATAAGATCTTTTCTTTTGGGGTATCGGCACTATCATAGATGGCATCGAAAATTTCCAAATTTACTTTAGACCGCCCATTTTTGGGTTTTCGCCCTAGAGTCCCATTCTTTCCATTTTTTTTTGTTCATTGTTTTACCATGCACTTGAGAATTCTAAATTCTTCCTTAGTGAAATGATAATTCGATGAAATGGGATAAAATCTGAGGAAAAACCTTTCAAATTAAATATTCATGCTTGATCAAAATGGACTTTTAAAGCATATAATGTAGGTCATGGCTCAGTGTTCAGAAAGAAAGGATAAATAGGCCCAAAATATGTGTTTGAGGGTAATCAGATCAAGGATCATTTCTTGAGGAGGATTCCCTTTGAAGCATTTGTCCCTTATTGGACATTTCTTTCCTTTTGACTTTGCTCTTTTTCTTCCTTGCTCTTGGCTTTCAATTTGCCATGTCTTTCACACACATTTTCTTTTTCATTGTGTTTTTCTTTTGTTTTTCTTGGCTTTCATTTCACCATCTTTTTCTCTTCTTTTTCTTTGACAGAGTGAGCCCGTATTTATTCGGGGCTCCATTTGCTTTGTGTCTGTCCTTGAGCTATCACTCATTTCTCAATGATCTTTGAAAAGATCTTTCCTCGCATTTGCCCCCCAATGTAGAGGGTAATCCTTGATCAGGGTTCAAAGAAGAAAGAATTCTTTTGGCTCAAAAGGGGTGACTATGGATAATTTCTTTTTGTGTGAAAGGGATATGAAAGATGGCCATTTCTCATGTCAAGCACAAATATTCACATTGAAAAGCAATCCCTAAGGGAAATAGATATTCAAAATTTCATTTTGCACTTTGGAATCATCCGAATTCTCATATGCATGATATCACAAAATTTTTTTTTCGTCGCATGCCCCTATGATTCATGCATTTAGTCCATCCTTATTCACCATGTATCCATCATTTCCACCTATGATGCCTTAATTTGATTAACCATGAGAATCTGTATCAACGAGGAACATAGCAAGTCCAGGTCTATTTTGAAAAGGCTGAGTTTTCAATCTGAGTTTTTTTGAGGAGATAAGGAAAATATGACCCAAAAACGGATTTTCTCTGGGACAAGGGATAATCTAGTTTAATCATTGTGCCCCAGGATGTCAATCATGAAGTGATGTTTGGGCAATTAGTGTTTTGTGGTTATTGGGAAAGGTCATGAATAATTTTAGCACAATCTTGACACACACCAAATTATCGAAATCTAGACTCTTGAAAGAATGTCTCATTTGTTTGATTTTCAAGGAATTCGAAAAATTTCAAAAAGTTCGTTCCTTTGTTCATAGCCTAGACTAGGATTTACATCCTTGTTTATTTTGCAATGACAATACTTCTCTTTTTTCATTCATTTTTCCTTGAAGCATTAGGTCTTTCAAGTGTTATTGATTCAAGGTTTAGGTATAGAGAAGCCCAAAAAGGAGGGGGATGGTGTTGGGTCATTTCTAACACTGATCATCAATCTTCTTGAGACTATCCATTATTAAAACTTCCTTAATGCTTGTTTTTGTAAATTCACGTTTATTTAAAACACAACAAACACAAAGCATTTAAAATTCATTTAATTCATGTAGATGTTAACATGAGACAAGTGCTTTCATCATCACAGTGTATAAAACTACATGCGTCAAAAATGCTCCTATTGACATCCTTCAAAGGTAGTAATTCTCCCCCTAAAACCCTGAAAGAAACTGATTTAGGGCTAAACGGCCTTCCATTGATTGATAAGCTCCGGTGTCAAAATACCATTACGGATAAGACTTTCAATCCTTTCCTTCAGTTGTCTGCATTTTTCAGTTGAATGCCCAACTACCCCTAGGTGATAATCACACTTGCTGTCAGGGTCATAACTCCTTGCTGATGGATTCGGAGCTATTTTCAAAGGTACCGGGGTAAGGTACTGATTCTTTATTAGTAATGGCAGTAAGTCAGGGATGGGGATTGGAATTCTTTCTTGATTTTCCCGCGATCGTTTTCTGGAAGTAGGCCTTGTTGCAAGAGCTGGTATAGGATTAGATGTTTGGGTAGGTAGGTAAGGATAAAGGCTTGGAGATACCTCAGTAGGGTAACATGATTGGTATGAGGGAAATTGGGAATATGGGATGAAATCTCCCATAGTTTGGACATCTTCCTCTTTCTTTCTTGGTGCCTTATTTCTCTCGGTATTGGATGTTCTTTCTCTTTCAAGTTTCCCACTCTTGATAGCATTCTCAATCATCTCCCCTGAAATTACCATGTCCGCAAAATTCTTCGAAACATTGCCGACGAGTCTGTCATAGTACGGGGCCTGTAGTGTATTCACAAAAAGGATAGTGATTTCCTTTTGTGTCAAGGGCGGTTGTACTTGGGCAGCTAGGCTCATCCACCGTTGTGCATATTCTTTGAAGCTCTCAGTAGCTTTTTTCTCCATATTTTGCAAAGTGAGACGATCAAGTGTCCTGTCGGTCATATGGTTGTACTGGTTTAGAAAAGCCCTAGCCAAATCATTCCAAGAGCGAATCTGATCCTTGCTCAACTGACTATACCACCTAATTGCGGACCCGCTGAGGCTATCCTGAAAGCAGTGAATTAAAAGCTTATCATTATCTATCTGACTTGTCATCTTTCGGCAGAACATAAGTGACCTAATGCTAATCATGATGTATGTAATAAGCAAATTAATGCAGGGATATATACAGAAAAATCATGCTGATTATGAATGCATGAATGCAACCTGACAAATAATTGATGGGATGCAAAATGCAAAGGGGAAGATATCACGGGGGAAATAAGAATCGGAGGAACTTAATCATCAACATCTTATAAATTTGAAGCATACTCAATTCATTCCCATATCAATGTTCACAATGGTATAAACCATGTTTTACAAAATTTGAGTAGTAGTTAAAACTGTCTTTACAAGCACTTTATTCTTCCTAGCATCCTAAGGCTATAAGAGCCGGCTACTGAAAAAGTGAAATCCTATTACATCATATAAGACCGAAGTCTTTCCACCTCAATGCTGTAAATCTCCCAATCCTAATGGCATTTTCCCAGTCCTTTATCAATCAGTGTCGTTGGATCCAACCACTTGGCATCTATGACAGCTTGCATTTTCCTTTTGACTGCTATACAATCTTCGATGCTATGGCCAACAATTCCACAGTGATAATCACATCTTTCATTTGGATTATACCACATTGGATATGGTGGTAACAGGGGTTTCAATGGGACACAGGCAACCATGTGATTTTGGATCAGTATAGGGAGGAGCTCTTGGTAGCTGATTGGAATGGGATCAAAATGCATTTGGGTCTTATTCTGGGATCGTTTCTTAGTCACACATGGCCTAGGAGTTGGGGCACTTGGTGGTGGCACTAAGGTTCGAACCGGAGTGTTTACATGGGGATGTGGCGGAACAGCATGGTAAGGGTATGGATTTGGACACGGGGCCTTTGGAGGTTGTACATAGCTCGAGGTTCCTATCCCAGGTACTGGATAAGGTGATTGATGAGGGAAATAGTATGAACTGGTAGTTGGTAACGATGGAGTGGGATTCAGGAATCCCGTAGTGGTCGTCCCAATGGACGATTGGACCATAGTAGGGTGGGGATACTGGTTTGGACCTAGAACAGTTTGCAGGTATGGTACTGGATTCGAGGTTTCTGTCTTTGGTATCAGGCTTTCATGTTTAATTATTTTCATGATTTTGTCCATAATTTCATCAGGATTGCAACCTTTGTGGCATTGACAAGTGCAGGATCCAGCAAGGATTGTATGTTCTGGACCTAATGGTTTTGGTTGATCCGAAGATGATGCGAAGCCCTGAGAAAGTTCACCTTTACTGTTACCCATATCCTCAACCATTTTCAGCAATTTGGCAAGTTGTTCCTTCACCTCTCGTATTTCATGTCCATATTCATCTTGATTGCGTTCCAAAGCACCCAATCGTTCCTCCGATTCATTCCTCATATCTCGAACCCCTTTCATGCAAATGAAAATGTCATGAGATTAAGATTATGAATGTACATGCTCTATTCCTATGTGCATGAATAAACTGATGGTTAATGCATGAACATATACAGAGAAATTATGATGACTATGTATGCTATGAATGCAATCTAATGCCAGGTATATACAGATAATGACTATGCATGTTATAAACGTGTCCTACAATGAATGACCATGCATGCTATGATGTCAAAATGATACATGCTAAGAATAAATGAATTAATACAAAGGTAGGTACAAAGAATGACCATGTATATCACAAATGTATTCTACAATGAATAATCATGCATGTTATGATTGTAACACGATGTCAAAATGACACAAATAAATTAACCAATGATTACACGAAATTGGTAGGACCTAAATCTTGATTATTCAAAAATCTCATTATGCAAGATTTGCCTCCTAATTTATGATTTTTTTTAACATGCTTTTTTTTTTGTGTTTTTTTTTTTTATTTATGAAAAACCAATCACATTATTTTCAAAAGAATTTCAGGGTGGATCCCACTATGGTACCATATGCAAATGTTCATGTGACACTACCTGTTTTATGAAATCATCAAATGAAATTACCAACTGTTTATTGCAAAGAATGAGGTCAATAACACAACCAAAAATGTACATGCTCTATTCACACATGTATGAAATGTGCAACATGCAAAATGCTTAAAAAAGATTTTTTAAAAAAAAAAAAACAGCTAATGAACATCTGCCCCAGCAATATCTGCTTATTTAGGCATCACGATGCCTTCGAGGCGGAGTATCACATTTATTACGGGCGATGTACGTACATCGTTGCCCGATCTACCACACTTATTCGGAGTGTAAAACAGGTAACAAAAAGTTTAGAAATGTCCCTCCATGTGTTCCTATTTTTGGTATATCTAACGGAAATTCGGGATGGCTTCGCCTAGGTTCACTATATGAGGGTGAATCGGTTCTAAGGCCCCGAATTGTTCCTCACTGTCGCTGGTGAAGGCTAGTAAGGCACCCCGATAAAAGCGGGTTCAATCCGTTAGAGTATATTTTCCTATGCCCGTACGGAGGATTATCACGAAGGCAATAGGTACTTTATACTCCGAAAGTGTTTCACTAGCCCATACGGAGGATCATCACGAAGGCGTAATTACTTTACTCCCACTTAAAAGGACGGAACCCGGGTAGAGGATTCATGTTATGCAAATGCACGTGTAGTGTGTGTGGAGGAATAACAAACCTTTCACTACCTATTCTACAAACCTTATTCTAAATGCCTTAGCAATTAAAACATTCAAGAATAGTGTAACGCATTAATCGACAAGCAATTATAATATACAACCTTAAATAACTAGAGAACAAAAATAAAATGCATGCACATGAGAATGAACATATTTAAAACATTTTATTATTTTCAAAATTCTCCTTAAAAAATGTGGGAATTAAAATTAAATACCAATTAAACCAACAAAACCGAGACTTTGATAACACACGACCAATTCTAGGCCTGACTCTCTAATAAGTCCCCAGCGGAGTCGCCAAGCTGTCGCAACCTAAAAAAAAATAACGACGAGTCTCATCGCAAGACTTTATTATTCGTTAAGCGTGACATTAAAAAAAAACTGAGGAAAAGTCGACTTAATTCCTCTAGAAAAATGAAGGTTTTGAAAATGACCTTAAAAAAGACATGGAGTCGCCACCAATCTTTTTTAGCTAGGTGTGATCGGCCACCTATTAAAACCGGTTTTATAAAATATTTTAAAAATTAATTAAAACATTTTAAAAACCAATTTCAAGTCTGCGTTTTAAACCAGAGAAATCAAAGAAGCGGGTTCGGGAGTCGGTTACGTGTGGGGAAGGATTAGCATCCCCACAACGCCCGTATAAATCGGTACCTTATTAATCGTGTGTTATCTCAAGTCTCGGTAAAGATTGGTTTTAAATTTAGTATTTCAAGTTAATTCCCAATTTAAAGAAAAATAATTCAATTTTTATTTGAAAATGATTCGGAATTTATAAATTCAAAATTTTCCTATATTCCCCAACAAACGTGGCAAAATATAGAAATTTTTATTAGTTTTGGAAAACTTTCCGAATCATTCTCTTTTTTGAAAGAAAGATATTCCTTTATTAATGATAATTGATGAAATTCCCTCCAGCAAACCCGGTAGAGAACTCATGAATTATTTTAACTCGGGAATATCTTTATTTTTATTGAAAACCATTATCTTTTTGAAAACATTTAAAATAAATGTATATGTATATGCACGACATAAATAAAATGACATAGTACAGTCTAAATAATATAATGCAACCTAAATGACATGACAAATATGAATGGTATGGCATATAATTGAAATGACATGGAATAAAATAATGCTATCATATAATATGCATGAAAATAAAAATGCAATGCATAAAATGTATTTTTTCCTTTAATTAAGGAAATCCGTATATCTAAAAAGATATCCGGCTACCTTAGGAAAATATGTCAAATTAAATATTCTAAAACCAAAATACTTTGTGATTGTTTGAAAACAATTTTGAAAAGCTTGAATTAACAATAAAAACTGGGCTAAAAATTTTTAAATGGCTCTAATTTCCTAAGTTTAAAAAATCCGGACTTGACTACCCTTAACCCGGGACTTGAAAAACCATTTTTAGAGTTTAAAAAGGCTTAGAAATTACCCTAAGTCAGTAGCTAACCCTCATAATCAGCCCACTCTATGTGAATTAACCAAAACAGAAAATTGGTTTTTCTTTAAATTCAATTCTGACTCCACTGTCCAGTTTTAGTCCACGATTTTTTTACCCTATTTTAAAAATCCCAAAAATTCTAAAACAAATACTGGAGACTCAGGACATGTAAAACTACACGAGAAAAAATCGGCTTAATTTTCTGATCAAAGATGAATTCCCAGAAAAATCAGAGATGTACGAGTTTTTGGAGGAGAAAAAAAAACTGCTTTGTTTTTCTTTAAATTCAATTCTGACTCAACTGTCCAGTTTTAATCTACGATTTTCTACCCTATTTTTAAAAATTCCAAAAATTCTGAAAAACTTACTGGAGACTCAGGACATGTAAAACTACACGATAAAAAATTGGCTTAATTTTCTGATTAAAGATGAATTCGCAGAAAAATCAGAGATGTACGAGTTTTTGGAGGAGAAAAAACTGCTTTGTTTTTCTTTAAATTCAATTCTGACTCCACTGTCCAGTTTTAATCCACGATTTTTTACCCTATTTTTAAAAATTCCAAACATTCTGAAAAAATTACTGGAGACTCAGGACATGTAAAACTACATGAAAACAAATCGGCTTAATTTTCTGATCAAAGATGAATTCCCAGAAAAATCATAGATGTACGAGTTTTTGGAGGAGAAAAAAAAACTGCTTTGCCAACACATTTTTGCTTTTGATAAAATCATTTAAAAACCAAAGTAAAAATATTTGAAACTCATAAAATGACTTGAAAGCAGTAGCTAGGACTCTTTGAAAGTTAGATAAAAATTGGCTAAATAAAAAAAAATCACAAAGGTAGAGTAATCAATTTGACAAACTTAATTTTCCACAAGTGTGCTCAAGAGAGCATGATCTTGAACCATTAATTGGCTCAAGTCATTATTCAAGTGGCATGAACATGAAATGCATGAAACAATGCAGCAAACATAATGCATGAAATGCATGGATCTAAACCTAAATGTAAGGAAAATGCATGACACAAATAATATGGCCTAGACCTAACATGAACTTGCATGTCATTTAATGTAACCTAGACCTAAGACATGCATGGCATTTTCACAAACACAAGGCATGCTTAATTCAAAAATCCAACCAAATATCATGCAAATGCAAAAACCTAACAACTAGCATGACAAAAATACAACACACAATGCAAAACACATGGAGTAGCCAAATGGCCCCAAGCTTCAACAAGCATGGCATTTTCACAAACACTTGGTATGCTAGCATGAAAAACTAAGTCATAACACAAAAATCACACAAGCATTTTCACAAACACCTAATATACTAAATCTAAAACATGCTCAAATTTAAACAACATAAAAATAGAAAATAAAAAATGCAAAAACATGATATCTAAGACATAAATGGCAATAAACAAAGCAACCAAATTAAATATAACTTAAGAACATGAAATAACATAATATTTAAAACATCAAAAATAAAGAAAATAGCATAAACAATATGGTAAAATGAATCAAAAACAACAACTTAAAATAAATAATGTAGGCCATTTGGCCATGGTGAGTTTATTGTAAAAACAAAATGTAAAAAAAAAATATATACTTAAGAAAGGAAATGAAGGAAGAACAAGAAACATTATTTTAAAATGAAAACTCACCAAGTAGAGATTAAAATAGCAAAAAATAAGAATAGAAAATGAAAGTGCAAGAGTTTGTGCTCAAGAGCAACCTCAAGAAGCTAATATTTCAAGCTTTTCTCTTCAAACTTTCCTTTTTTTCTAAACTTTTCTTTTTTTGCTCTCAACCAATAAGATAAAAAACTAAGAAAAACTAAGAGAAATCAACCAAAATGGGAAAGAAAAAACAAAATCTCTCTCCCCTCCTCCTTAGGGCTAGCCTTAATGCATGGTTATATAGCCTCCAAGATGTTGTCATTTTTGTGTAACCTAATTTCCATCAAATGGCCAATAATTTAAGATGAAAAGTCATGAAATTACCACCTTTAGATTAGCATCTCAGCCCTCTCAAATTACAGCTATGCAAAAATAATGTTGACATCTTTCTTAACCTATGTGGTTTAATCACCATGGCTTGATCAAAGAGAATGGTTAACTAACTCTTGATTTTTAACCACTTGATTAAAAAAAAAAATTAGAAGATTCCTCCTTTCTTTGGGCTTGGGTATGCCAGAACATCTCTTTTCCAGCCCAACTCTGATTTTTTGAAGGGCCAAAAAAGCCCTTTTCGGTTGCTTGGGTGAAATGACCATTTTGCCCCCCGGATGCAAGTAAATATCAAACGGACTCCAAATTCAATTTTTCTTTTTTTAATACTTCCAAAATAATAAAATATTGAGTTCTGGAAGTTTTCAAAATTATCCGAGTCCGTTTGCTATTTATTTGGATTTTTTCTTCCCAAAAATGCCCTTTTATGCCCCTACATTTTACCATTTTTTAAACGAGCTCCAAATCAAGATTTTTCTTCACCAATCTCTTCAAAATAATTAAAAAGTGTGATCTGGAAGTTTTCATAATTTTTGGAGCTCATTTGGTATTTTTTCGGGATTTATCGGCTTGAATTACTGCATAGGAGGCCCGGGATTTGGCCATTTTGCAAACGAACTCGGAATCAAGATTTTCTTTCGCCAATCTCTTCCAAATAATTTAAAAATGAGATTTGCCAAATTTCAGAATTTTTGGAGTCCATTTGCTATTTTTCCGGGATTTTCCTTTTTGAATTACTGCATAAGAAGCCCGGGATTTGGCCATTTTGCAAACGAACTCGGAATCAAGATTTTCTTTCGCCAATCTCCTTAAAATGATTTAAGAATGAGATTGACAAATTTTCCATAATTTTCGGAGTCCATTTGCTATTTTTCCCAAAATTTTCCAATTTTGCCCTTTTACCTCCGAAACCTGGTTTTGCTCAAAACAAATCCGATTTTCAGATTTTCTTCAATCTGAGCCTTGGGCCATCCTTTTTAACCATTATTCATCCATTGGGGGCTTTGGTCTTAACAAGTCGGGCCATTTCTGTGATTCTTCCCGATTTCACCGAAATCCACTAAAAACCCTAATTCTCGGTTTTCTCCCGGATTGACTTTTCTTTCGGTTTTTCTTGCAAGTGACTTCTCCATTACCCGTAGTCAGTGCTTATCTTTCATTTGGAACCTTCAATTCCGACCAGTTTGATCGTTTAAGCACTTTTCCCCAAATTTCTCGGATTAGGGTTTCTTTTCTACTGAATCTCCAAATCCCAACTTCCGAACTCCATATCTTTCAATGTAGACCTCGGATTATCAAAATTCTTTTGCCATTTTTCAATTGAACTTAAAATCTTGATTTTGAAAGTGGGTTGACTTTTTCAGTAGTTGACTTTCTGGGGTTGACTTTTTCGGGGTTGACTTTTTTGGGGTTGACTTTTTTTCAAGTTTGACTTTTTGTGCTCCCCTCTTAAACTAAGTCTCGGAGTACCACCTGCAGGGTGAAAACAGTCTTTTTACACTTGGGAACATCAATATGGGAAGAAAACATACCTGTTTAGTGGTCCGGACAAAATTAGGTGTCTACATTTAGAACTCAGAGTTTAGTAAACCTGATAATATTGAATACGACACGAACATGATACAAAAAAAAAAAATTAAAACATGACATGAAATGAAAAATAAGGACACGACACGAATAAATGAATGTATCAAAATATATATAATACAAATTATTAATACGTCAAAGTTTATATTAATATAAAATACCTTAAATACGATTATGACACGAGAAAATATAAGAACAACACGGATACAAGAATTGTTAGGTCTAGAGTTTATTACAGTTAATTCATGCAATCACTTTTAAAAAATAACATTCAACAAATTTAAAATTCAAATTTTAATATCTACAATCATTTCCTCTATTATCAAAACTTCCATTATATAAAATAAAAAAATAAAAAATCTCTTTAGATTTGAGATAGCACCATTGCAATATTTCTCCACGTTTTCCATGCTGACTGCAATATTGTCCCCTTTAAACCTGATAATAATAACCATGAAAAAAGTGGGAAAACTTTAGAGAACACTGATTACTTAGTGGAGCACTTTATAATGTACTAAAACTAATGGTACGTAGTACAAAGAAAATGAAGTCTCTAAAGTACGATCAAGGGCTTAAAATTTTGTCTCCAATCCCTTTTTAAATTGCATTCAACGAGTCCAGCAAGAATCATGCAAACTAAGCAAAGAAAAAGATCATGAAATGGGGCACATGATACTGTTTTGGGGCAAGAACACTGAAGATATATTTCCAGGATGGCCAGGTCAAAGCTTGTATTCTTATTTCTTTGGGTTAATTTGGGTGTTTCTTCTTTCATTGATGGTCGACGACTTTCCCATACAAGGTTTATCAAGCCAGGCACCAACCATGTCACTGCAGGGCTTTTGCAAACACTGATGTATGCTATTAGGGTTGCTTTGGCTTACTTGGTGATGTTGGCTGTCATGCCATTAAATTTTGGTGTTTTTTTAGCTTCGGTTTCTGGATATGCCGTCGGGTTCTTGGTTTATGGTAGTCGAGTTTTTAGGAAGTCCGAGCTTGTTCCCTACGAGGAATCTTCTGATATTCCTCCTCTAAATTGTTGATTAAAAAAAAGGGTTAAAAACATAGTTAAATCTTAGTAATGGATGGTGTTTTATACTCCAATAGTTCTTATGGTTTTGTGCAACATGTGAAAAATTAATTCAGATTAGACATTTGTGATGACTTTATAACCAATCTCATGATTTTGTTATTTGGAAGAGATTGTTTTAAGAGATGTTATGTTTAGCATAATCCAAGAAATTTGGTAGTTCTCTTCTAACAATTTGCATTATTTGGCTACATGAGGTGTTCATTGATCGGACCGGGTTGCAGTTCAATAATTTTTTTAAAATTTTACCCAAGTTCAGTCCGAGTTGAAAACCCGTTTCATTGTTTAAAAATAATATTAAAATATTTTTATATTAATATTTATTTATTTTAATTAAAAAATTATTTTTTTATTACTAAACAGTAATTCGAGTCGATCCGAACCAATTCTAATTAAGAAAACTATGTTCAAGCTCAATTCTTGAACAGGTTCAACCATGAGCTCATCCAAAGATTTATGTATTTCTCTATCATTTAGTTTAGGAGTCCGACTCTTTTTCATTATTTTGTAATTTTAATATATTTTTAATTACCATTTATAAACATGATTTTCATAATAAATTAGTCTTATATATATGTGAATGGTATTGATAAATTCATTGAGAAATAATCGGAAAAAAAAATAATGGACTGATCCTGATTTGTAGTTTAAAGAAACCTTTTTTTCAATTATTAATCAACTCTCTAAGTTAGAGCTGCAAAATGGGATCGAGAAATATTCAGTTAGTCCAAAGGGCTCATTTTTGGGCCTAAGAAAATCTGGTAGAAACACCATTGCATTACCTTTTAATCACCCATCAGCCTAGTCAAGTAGTGTAATTTATATATATATATATATATATATATATATATATATATATATATATCAAAATCATTTCATAAAATCATCTTACAAAGAGATTCAAATAAATATCTCAACCAGATCTTTTGGGATCCGACCAAACAGTCAAGCTTAGCAAGTTCATGACCAAGCTTATTCAAATTCTTGCTAACATGGTTAAATATAACCTTATTACAAACTTTAACTAACTCCCAAATAGTTTTAGTACATTATATATATATATATGTATAGCTTATTTTCAAGTTTTTTTTTAATAAAATATATATTATATACACATGCAAATATACATCCATTACATATATATATATATATGTTTTTATACAAAATATAAATTTTAAATATTTAATATCTAAATTTTTTAAATATTAAATAGGCAAAATAAATATTAAAATATTAAAAAATATAGTAAATCATTATTAATTATGTTCAATAGCCTAATTTAATGAACATATTTTATTTTAAAATGTAATTATGAAAAGAAAAAAAAAAGTAAAAATGATCATAACACAAAAAATATTGTAATTGGTCTAAAAAATCAAATAAGTGATTTTTTTTAATAAAAGAATATCAAAATCTTGTACCAACCGGTACGTACCGGTACTAACCGATATTGACCAGTACAGATCGGTACAGGCCGATACAAAAACTGAAACCTGTACGAGACTAGTACCATTTCAGTTTACCTTTAAAATGGTACGTACCGACCAGTACGGCCGATACCAATACAGTACCTATAACACTGGTTTACACTATAATATTCTAAATATATTTATTCTTTATATAATATATATATATATATATTAAAACAATATATTTTATATAATTGAAAAATGGATCAAACTAAACCGAGCTCGGACGTTGAATGTTGGAACCAAAGTCTAATCCATTTTTAAAATGAACTTTATTTTTTTGCCCAAACTCATTTTTGTCCAAACCCATCCAAATATCAAACGAGCTTTCAAATTTGGACGAATAACCGAGCCAGTAGATAGGTCTAAACTCTAGATTGTAACATTTAGTAGTTGGTCAAGATTCACGAAACATGATAATTTAATTTCTGCACGAGCCTAACTTTTTTTATAAATCTTAAAAATACAATTTTTCACATGGATTATTAAATTTTTTTAAACATGATAATTTAATTGAAAAACATGAACCATTGATTTTTAAAAGTTATAAAAAGAAGAAAGAAATACACATATTATTATGTTTAGAAAAATAAATCCAAAAAACCCATAAATGATGAGGGGACGACGAACAAACCATATCTCATGTTTACATCAGCATCATAAAGGCATAGGAATTTCCAGCTTTAATCGAAACATTATTCACACCAATTGTGACCTAATGTCTAACACCTTCCCCTCACTCCTCCAACCTCAAATTATTTAATACCTTTAATTATCAAATCCATACCCATGTCCGACACTAACATCCGAGTCCGAGTAACATAGCCAAAATCTTTATTGTATTGCAACTAATTCAAAACTGCCACAAACATTGTGTCTAAGAAAATGTAATTCCAAAAGACATTAAAGACATATGTTGCACTTAATTTCAGTCTCCACTTTTCCCCAGCAGCAGGACTAGCCATGCTTTACAAATAAAACAGAATATAGAATGGAGGATAGCAGTGTTTTACATCGGAGGCCGATTACCGGCACTGAGCATCTGGCCAATCATACCATTCACCTAGAAAATAAGAAAGGTTGTATGTATATAAGAATCAAATGTCAGCCATCAACTAAGAAACAAAAAGCAAAGATGGGACACATCTAAAGGAAGACTCATCATAGGTATCAGTAGGGGTGTAATCGAGCCGAGTCGAGCTCAATCTGTAAAACTCGAGCTCGACTCGAAATTCGAGGCTCGAAGCTCGGCTCAAGCTCAATTGAGTTTCACTTTTAAAGCTGAAGCTCGATTCGAAAAAAAAATTGAACTGCTCGAGCTCGCTCGATTAAGCTTGAATAGACTCGTTTACCTAAAAAAATGAGCTCGATTCCATTGCTCGACTTGAAACTCGATTATTTGTGCTTGAGCTCGAGTTCAAATTAAGATTTTTTAATACTAATTAAATATATATATATATATATATTAAAAATAAAAAAGCTCGATTAGGCTCGCGAATTACTCTAGTCAAACATTAGGATACTCGAATTCGACTCAACAATTATCGAGCCGAATTCGAGTTTTTTCGAGCCGAACCCGAGTAGCTTGCGAATACAGATGTCTCATTTACACCTCTAGGTATCATAATCAAGAAAAGTTTGATCCAAACTGGAAAGCTGAATAATAGTGCTTTTTGCCAAGCATATTGGGCCAAAAATACAACACAATGTGCACTATACAGCTTGTAGAATTGTATATAATGCAACATCCAGAAGGTTAACACTTAATACTATCCTACATTTTGTATATAAATTAAGAATAAAACAAGAGGATGCAGTCATATAAAGTTAGTATAAGACATGGTTACAACTCTAATAAAAGACATTTTAGAATATTTATGAATACTTTGAAACCTACCTGCCAATACTTTGAAACACAGCGATCAATGCAAGTATTTTCACCCATGTTTAGCTCGGACTCCTTGTACCTAAAGCAGAAAGATATTATCATTAATGCCACTTCGTTAGGGAAAAAAAAGTAACTGTATACCTATGTTACTCCGACTCTTTATTTTTCTTGAAGTATCCATGTCCGACGCATATCCGGATATGAATATGCATATATGACCCTCCAAAGATCCTCCAAACACATAGAAAAATTAAAAAAATTTGAAAATACCCGTGTCGAACACATACCCGTATCTGACATTCACACCCGAGTCCGAGTAACATAGCTGTATACCATGTGTAAATCTCTTAAATAGGTTAACAGAAACAGAAAGAAGGGGGGCTTGGTGCTTCTCATACCTTTTGTCAACACACTTGTTGAAACAAGTTTGTGCAAGCCTGAACGAAAATCATAAAAACAAGCTGAACTCAGGAACTCGAATATTGGCAATAAAAACTTGTAAGTAGCAGAAACAATTGCCACAATATCGATAACGAAGATGCATGCCAGGCCACAAGGGTCCTGCACTTTCAAATTCTGAACTCTGAAATTTTCATTTCTTGGCAGATATATTGAATATACAGGGAGTCTAAGAAGCCAAACATAATTTACATGTGTTGCTAATAGCAACCTTTTACACAAACATTTCTTGTTAACTTCTATGCTATGTTTGGAAACATGAATTTGAAAATTTGGGTTTGGATTTCATTTGCTATATAAATTGCAAGAATGAAATGCATACATTATGTATAAATTAATTAAGATTCAATATGATTATATGTTTGAAAGGTATAAAAACATAAATTTCAAATTCACAAATATCTATAAGTATTTCAAATTTACCACTAAATAGGCCTCCAACAAATCCTTGAATTTGAAAAATAATCATGAATGTTACATTTACATGTGTTTTATTACATAATTTATACTATTTTTGAAATCCAAATCTATTTTTTAAAATCCAAGTTCCCGAACGCAACCCTAGATGTATCTACCAACACATTCATTAAAATTTGGTAATTTCCCTCTTACCTGTTAAAGAGTTCTACCCTATACTCCATCTCTGTTTCCGCCATGCCAAAGGCCTGAGAAGTGTTCAAAACACGAACTTCAAATCACCCACATTGCAGGAGTGATAAAAGACAAAGATGAATAAAATTTACAATCTTTCAACCAAACCCCAAAACGACATAAATCTCAAAAACCATTTCCAACTAGTTCATAACAAACACCTTAAACCATTGAGGCTAGAGACCCAATATTTACATAAACACTCCAAACACAAAAACAAAAAAGCCAAATTAATCAGTTGAAAAGATCAAGTTTTCTTCAATCTAAGAGAATAAATTGACCCAAAGCTAATTTTCATGAACTAAGAAAAGTAAGTAGAAGTAGCTAACCTGCTCTTTGTCAATTCCAGCTGGGGTGTTGTTGGCAGCCATTGAACCCCTGAGCAACAAACAAGATCGATCAAAAACAAACCAGAAATATCAAGGGAAAACATTTAATCAACATTAAGAAAAAAAAAAGAGGTTTTCAAAATCTTACTTACAAGGTTTTCCTCTTGATTGGAGAAAAGCTCTTTTCTTGTTAGGGTTTAAGGATTCGCCGAAAACAAAGAAATGGCAGAAGAAACCGTTTAACTAGGTTCGTTATATTCGAATTAGGGTTTTAAGTGTAAGTCTACGGTGTAACTATGATGTACGGGGAAATGAACTTACACTTTTTTTCACAGAAAACTGAATAGTAACACGATATGAACTAAATGGAATTTGAAATAAATTTTTAATAATTTAAATTGAATTAAATCAGATTTAAAATATATTTTTTTTTAAATTTTAAAATATAGGACATAATTTTATTTTTTTTAGTATTATTTTATTTTTAAATTTATTAATTGTATTAATATCACTTAACTTATGACATCAAATTTAATCAAATACTTTAATAATAATATAAATAAAAATAATAATAAAATTTATATTTGATGATTTTCAATAAACCATATTACAACATTTCATTAATGAATAAATTAAAAAATTAAAAAATTTGGAAGTCCTTAACAATAAATATACATAAATTTTAAATACTTAAATTTACAAAAATAAATAATAAAATTTTCTCTTCAACTCTCTATCAATTCAGAACCCAAAAATCTTCTATTTTAAACGACCAATGAAGCTTTTTATGAATAAAATATAGAGAACTACTGTCATTCCTTTTTCTTATTATGAAAGACTTTTACTCATAAAAAAAAAAATTAAAATATAAGGAATTTGATCACACTTATTGATAGCCACTTATAACTTTAAAACTACCAACAAAAAATTAGGTAATCTGACAATGCCCTTGGTAAATAAATTTTTGTCCGAATTGATTTTAGGTATCGTGTTTTGTATTTTTTTTTATGTTAATACTGTAAATAAAAATATAATAAAATTATTAAATATGTTAAAATTATAATTATAAATATTATACGTATATTAAATGTATTGTGTTAATCGTATTTAAATATATAATATCATATTTATTATATTATTATTAAATTTATTAAACATATCATATTTTCGTATCATATCCACAATTATCAATATTAAATTCGGATTTTATATTTTCGTATCATATCCACAATTATCAATATTAAATCCGGATTTAAAGAGGATTCAGAGATAATCCGAGTAGATTTAACATAAACAATTTTTAGTGAGGGTGGGGAAGCTTAAAACAGATTCTTTCAATTCACAGCCTTCTATTTTTACAGCAAACCACGAATTGAAAGGAAAAAAAAAAACACTGGTGTTTGATTCCCAGGAAAGTGCAAGAAAATCTTTTTTTTTTTTTTGTGAGATACAACAGAAAAAACGGCTATATTCAAGGTTTAAGTACTTTTTTTCTCCAATTAAATAAAAGTAATGTAACGAAAATTGAATAGGAACAAGAACTATTCTCCGACTTTACCTCCTAAAAAATTTGAAAAAAACTATCACCTCAGGTTTTTCTCATTTCCCTTCTTAGAGACAAAAACCATAACTTTCTTATTTCTCAATCCTAAATTCTCTATAATCTGTAATAATAACAATCAAAAAGAAATTCTTGGTTTCAACCCATATTAGTTCAATTTCTTCTTTATATCTCTCTAGATCTGAATTATCTTCAAACACAACTTTTTTCCTCGTTTTCATCAAACACCCAGGAAATCATCAAAACCAGATGAGCCGTTTTTTCACGGTGGGGCTGATAACATCTTGGTACTCCTCAAACATTGGAGTCTTATTACTGAACAAATTCTTGCTAAGCAATTATGGATTCAAGTACCCAATTTTCCTTACGTTATGCCACATGTTGGCGTGTTCCTCGCTCAGTTACATCGCCATTGCCTGGCTGAAAATGGCTCCTTTGCAAGGGGTAAGATCGCGGTTGCAGCTTATGAAGATATCCGCATTGGGGATCATCTTTTGTTTATCCGTTGTTGGTGGGAATATATCGCTTAGATTTCTTCCCGTGTCGTTTAATCAGGCTGTCGGAGCCACCACGCCGTTTTTCACGGCGGTTTTTGCCTACTTGATCACCACGAAGAGGGAAGGTTGGGTTACGTATCTCACTCTCGTTCCTGTTGTCACCGGTGTTATTATTGCCAGTGGGGTAAGCTTTAATTAATACTTTTGATTTGGTGTGTTTGTTTGAACTCGGGTTTTAGCGCAATTGATTCAAGTAGCTACTCATAAGAGGTGGTATCTCGTAAGTCTGAGTTTTAAATTTCAGCATCCGTAACTAGGGGTGTATACGAGACTCTTGTGCTCACAAGCTATTCAGGTTCGGCTAAAAAAAAAACTCGAATTTGGCTCGGTCATTGTCGAGCTCAAGCAAGCAGAGTTCAAGTATCGTAATGCTTGGCTCGAGTAGCTCGCAAGCCTAATCGAGCTTTTTTATTTTTATTTAGTATTGAAAATTTTCAATTCGAACTCGAGCACAAATAATCGAATTTGAAGTCGAGTATGAGAATCGAGCTCATTTTTTACTAGGTAAACAAGCCTAATCAAACGAGCTCGAGTAGTTCGGTTTATAATCGAACTGAGCTCTAACTTTAAAAATAAAACTTGATTGAGCTCGAGTGGAACTTCGAGTCTCGAATTTCGAGTCGAGCTCGGCTCGATTACACCCCCTATCCGTAACCCTTTCCTTGCTCCGGACTCTTTGTACCAAAAATATATATATATTTGGCTTTGTGAATTTATCGGTTACTAATGTTGTTTAGTTCTTATTATAACATGGCTGAAGGGAGAACCATTGTTTCATCTGTTTGGATTTATAATGTGTATTGGTGCCACAGCAGCACGAGCTCTTAAATCAGTGCTTCAAGGGATTTTACTCTCTTCTGAAGGGTAATTAAGGGACATTCTTCCCTTCTACTTATCAACATGAAATTTCGACATTTGCTGAGTTATTCTGAATTGACAAGTACTATATTGATCTATGTTGCTCCGACTCTTCATTGTTCTTAAAGTATCCGACATCCATGTCCGACGTATATCCAGACATGAGTATGGGGATATAATCCTCCAAGGGCCTTCCAATACATGGAAATCTTAGAAAAAAATTGAACATACCCGTGTCGGACACATATCCGTGTCTGACACTCACACTTGAGTTCGAGTAACATAGATATTGATGAATTGATCAAGTTTCGATCCAGGACTAACTGGGGGTTTCGTTGTATTTTTTACTAGGGAAAAACTTAACTCCATGAACCTGCTAATGTACATGGCTCCTGTAGCTGTAATAGTCCTTCTTCCTGCAGCTCTTTTTATGGAAGAAGGTGTGATTGGGATAACAATTGCACTTGCAAGAGATGATTGGAAGTTCTTATTGTATCTGACCTTCAATTCTGCACTAGCATATTTTGTGAACTTGACCAATTTCTTGGTCACTAAGCATACCAGTCCCTTGACTCTTCAGGTATAGTTTTGTCTAAAAATTAAAATATTTTTATAAAGTGCTTTAGTTGTTGGCAGATCGTGATAACAAGATAGAATCTTGTAGGTAAATTACTTTACCTGTTGTAGGTATAGGGAACTTGTAAGTTTGAGTGTTCATTAGTTAAATTTATGTTATCCGGATTCGTGAGTGAGTTTCGGATATGAGTATGTGTCCAATACGAAGATAAATTTTTCATATATTTAGAAGATCATACTTTCATACTGATGTCCGAATACGTATCGGACACAGGTTGGGTGGTCAGCATGAAGATTCTGCGGTGTGTATTTTTACCTGGCTTTCCCAGGCATGAATCCCCAATACAAGTTTCAGGCACTTTGTAATTTTGGTGGAAGTTGGAACTAACATATCCAGCATTCCAAAATGTGGGGTTTAGTCACTTGCTGTTAATCATTTCATTTGATGGATGGATATCTCTTAAGTTGAACCTACATAATTGAACCTAGCAATCCTTGAGGCATTTCTATTATCCTTGGAAGAAATAGGCAAGTGAAAGCAATGTGTTTAACTGGCATTTGTTTGTTAGCGAAACAGGTGGGAGAAAACACATGACTTATTTTTTTTTAGTACAAAAGAGGCCGCAGCTTAGAGATAGAGGAAAGGGGTTGCAGATGCTGGGATTCGAATCCCAGATCTACTAGATGCCACCTCTTTAAGGGTGACTGTATGAACCAACTGAGTTAAGTTCCGAGTTAAAAAAACACACACAACTTATTTGGCAAATTATACAATTGCTTCGCGGATAATGTCTATATCGAGAATTCGAGATTAAGCATGCTTGTTCTTACAGGTCTTGGGGAATGCAAAAGGGGCAGTTGCTGTGGTTATCTCGATCTTGATATTTAGAAATCCTGTATCAGTTACTGGTATGTTTGGATACTCTCTCACAGTAGCTGGGGTTATTCTCTACAATGAAGCCAAGAAACGCAGTATGTAAGGCCATAAGCATGAACTATAGGCATAATTCCACCAATATTATGTCTTTAGTGTGAGAAGGGGCAGTTGAAGCAACTCAATTCAGGCTATAACTTGTCTCTCTTTAGCAGAAACCAAGAAGATGAGATTATGCAGTTTTGTTTCCTCAACTTGTAGTTGCTGAGCAAATGTCTTTCTCTTCTTTTATGGAGAATTGGCAGAAAGTTTTGACTAGATTTACTTTTTTGTAGCCTTTTTTTTTTTTTTTTTTTTTTTATATTTAAAGATGACAGTTATCACTAAATTATTGTTTATTGATGTACTTTGAAACTTTTATGTAATGATCAACATTCCTACAAAATGGTAGCAATCAGGGTAGTCGATACCGGTCGTACCGATTTTAAAGTAAAACGAAAGGGTACTAGTAGTATATCGTTTCGATTTTTGTATCGGTTTGTACCGGTGGTATCGGCCTTTACCGGTTAATAACGGCACGTACCAGTTCGTACCGATTGGTACAAGATTTTAAATTTTTTTCATTTATTTGATTATCTTAAATCAATTTATAATATTTTATTATATTTAAAAATAAATATATTTATTAAATTAATCTATTGAACTTAATTAATAATAATTTACTATATATTTTTATATTTATTTTATTTATTTGATGTTTAAAAATTTTGGATATTAAATATTTAAAATTTTATATTTACATTTAAATATATATTTTATGTAAGTAATTGAGGTATATTTGCATATGTATATGATATATATTTATTAAGAAACTTGAAAATAAGTTATATATATATATATATATATATATGAAAAAATATTTGAAAAATACCGGTAAATCCGAAACGGTACGTTGAAACACACCGATACCGATATGTACTAATACCAAAACAAAAACGATAAACCCTCTGATACACTGACTACCTTAGTAGCAATGCTGCCATTGTCCAAATTAAACTGAAATCATACAAGGACCTGAATATTTAAGTTGATTTTACCTTTATATTAACCTTTCTGCAGTTAGGCTGTTGAAAAACCTTTCTCAACTTCATGTAATTAAATCAAATCTTCAACATATTTAAGGAGAATCCATTAAGTTGCAATAGAAATGAAGACAAATAAGAAAAACAAATGCATCATTTACAACAATGTGTAGAAAAATCCAAGCACATGTCATCCATATTTACTTAATGCTTGGCTACAAGGTGAAAGCCTAAACTGAAATCATACAAGGACCTGGATATTTAAGTTGATTTTACCTTTATATTAACACTGCAGTTAGGCTGTTCAAAAAGCTTTCTCAACTTCATGTAATTAAATCAAATCTTCAACATATTTAAGAATAATCCATTAAGTTGCAATAGAAATGAAGACAAATAAGAAAAAGAATGCATCATTTATATCAATGTGTAGAAAAATCCAAGCACATGTCATCCATATTTACTTTAATGCTTGGCTACAATGTGAAAGCCTCAATTAAACTCTCAAGGGAACAGTAATTACACAAACATCAAACACATATTCTAGTAATCAAGGAAAACAGGATCCATGTCAAAATCAAGTTGGACTTGTGGCTTAGTCTCACCCTCATTTATAACCTCATCCTCATCTTCAACCTTGGGTGCTAAGTAGAACCTGATATGACCCATTTCAGCTATCTTGTACTCGACCACAAGAGGCACTTCTGAAGACAAGCTGATTGTCACTGTATTCGACAATGGAGTAGCCTTTGTAAATGAATTCATGTATCTCAATCCAAATGTCAATGATACGGGCTCAATCAGCTCTATAGTTGTTGCTTCTTCTGGCTGCAAGTGTTTATCCAGCAGAAATCAATAAAACCATCAATTAATCATGTTATATAACTTGGAAATAGGACATAACATGGTATTAATCTATGTTACTCAGACTCGGGTGTGAGTGTCGGGTATGTGCCCGAAACGGGTATGTTTAATTTTTTCTAAGTTTTTCCATGTATTTGGAGAGTCCTTGGAAGATCATATTCCTATACCCATGTCCAAATATGTGTCGGACATGGATGTCGAACACGGATACCTCAAGAAACATAAAGAGTCGAAGCAATATAGGTATTAATAACCATGATTCATACATTATGGGAGAAGTTGATCGTTGAAATGATAATTTATACGGAAGAAGTACAAGATATCAAATTCCTTTTACAGATTGGAATCTTTAAAAGAGATCTATGGGATGATCATATGGATGCTTGTCCCTATTTTGACTCTTATATTGGGAATCGCAATAGGTGTACTAGTAATTGTATGGTTAGAAAGAGAAATATATGGAGGAATACAACAACGTATTGGGCCTGAATATGCCGATTCTTTGGGAATTCTTCAAGCTCTAGCAGATGAAACAAAACTGCTTTTCAAAAAGAATATTCTTCTATCTAGAGGAAACTAGAAAAAGAAAAACAATAATATGAGAGGCCCAAAGGACATACTTTATCTACAATGGTGTTTTGCCTGAGAACAATATTTGCAGTTCCAATATCACCTCTTGTGGAAAACTTCACACCTTGCTTGGTAACAGAGATAAGAACTGTAACCACGTCAAACTAGAGTTAAGATTTGAACAAGCAAATGTAAATAAGCTCAACCAGAAAGAAGAAAAAGAAAAGCCAAGAATCTATAATCCCTTAAAATCTTAGAAAGCCAAAACATTTTCAGCAATACCTGTATCACCAATGCTGGCAAGATCTTTACAAATCCTTGCAAACACAGCAGAAGGCATACTAACAATAGCTTGGTAATCTAAGTCTGTAATTTCAAGGTTTTCACTATTGATATCCATCAGCTTCATCTCAAAATCCGATATCTTGTTTTGTGCTTTAATCCATTAGCCCAGGCATAAAGAAACACACACAAAATAGTCAGTTCAACCTTATATTGATAACAAAATTAGCAAGTCTTTGGACCCAAAAAAAGAAACTAGAAAGAGTCTGATTGCAGTCCAATTGAATAAACACAAAGAATCTTCATCTTGATTGAATAAACACACAATTACGGAAAATAAAGAATCATTTTACAGTTTATACAGTTTCCTTTAGCTTTCCACCATTTTCCCAGCAACCAAAGGGATGGTATTTTTTTTTTCTTTCCAAAAGAATCATTGCAAAGATGCAAATTTGAAATCAAACATCCAAAAACACAAACTTTAATAAATACCGATATCCCCAAACCTGAAAACCGTAATTACCACCAAAAATCCTACTGAAAACAAAGAATATCAAAATATCCCCGGAAAGCGGAATACTTACTGGGGCTCTCGAACATGAAAGTAACGGTATCGCTGCCGTCATCAGCCTTGAGAGTGATGATGTCATCATTACCCGCGCATTTCAGCATCTTGGACATGTAATTGAGATTAATTCCCATGGAAATGTTCCTATCACATCGATAGTGCTCGAACCCTTCTGATCTCAGTAACAGAGCCACCAGCGCCACGTGGGTCGGATCCATGGCCTGCAACGAGAATCCCGTCGCCGAACAGTCGAAGTTCGCATTATTGATCAAGTCCTTAATCGCTTCCAAGACTTTCTTTAGAAGCGAAGCTTGAACTAGCCTAAGTTCAAGCATTTTTTGGGTTTCTTTTTTCTTTCTTTTGCTTTTCTTGAGGGAAAGATTCGAAATCTAGAGTTAGGATTTTGAGGGAGAAAGGGAAGAAAGGGAGGAATTTGGGGGTTTATATAAGAGGGGAAACGGTTTTGAATCGTGGAACTGAAAGGTCGTTGGTTCCCGCCAATGAATTAAGCAAACGGGGGAGGATTAGGTAGTTTTGTTTGTAGGATATTGTCATGCAACTTTTGATTTGGAAGTTGGGTCCGGTGACCCATTAGGCCTAGAAAGCCCACACCACATTTCAACAGATTTTGACACCTCTATTCTCTTTTATATATATATATATATATATATATATATTGGGCCATTTAAATATTCATGATAAAAAATTATTTCATTTATCGTCAATAAAATTTTCAAATTTCACAAATAAGATTAACATGATAATATTTAAAAAATAAAAAATTTAATTTAGTTTAAAAATAAATAAGATATATGACAGTTTCTTAACCTGTTGGTAGAATTAAAAAATCGACTATCAGTATATCAAAAATGAATTCTATTCACGATAATGACACATAACGTTAAGGTATATTTAAAAAATGAGATATATAATAGTCTTTTATCTCGTTTATGAAATTAAAAAACTTCACTGTTAGTGTATAAAAAATGAACTCGTAAATTTAAATGTGCTCTTTCTTTCTTTTTTTTTTTTTTTTTGTTTGCTAATTGTGATTATATTCTTCTTGATTGCTAGTTTAATGGGAAAAAGGTTGACCCTTTTTGTATTAAGTTGGAAGTTATATTATGCATGTATCTGCTTTTTCATGTTTCTATCTGAAGCTCATTGCTTAGTCCTATGCTTTCTTTTTATAGTTGTTTAATTGGCTCCTGGTTTCTGGCTGGGTCTTTGATATTTTCAGTTCTTTTGTACAATGTTAAGAGTTTTGAATGAAAGTTAAAGTTTTGGATCCAAATAAATCTCCAAGCTTTGTTAGAATCTATGTTACTCCAATTCTTCATTTTTTTTAAATATTCGTGTCTGACACATATTCAAACATGAATATTCTTTAAATATATATTTAAAATTAAACATATCTATATCAAATATATATTTATATTCGACACTCATCCGGATCCGTGGTACTAGCTTGGCAAGATTTTAGATGCTTGGTCATTTGTAAGAAATGTATGTTCAAGTCCATATGGTTGAAGGTACTAGCTCGGCAAGAGTATATATATCGTTCGATTTTGCACTTTTAAAATTCTTACTTATTAGTACATTATTTAGAACTATGTTGTCTGACTTTTTTTTTTTTTTTGAAGTATTCATGTCCGACAACTGTGTCTGATACATATCCGGACATGGATATGGGGATATGATCTTTCAAGAACCTTCCAAATACTTGAAAATCTTGAAAAAAATTGAACATACCCGTATCCGACACTCACACCCGAATTCGAGTAACATAGATTTAGAAAACATTGACATGAAGAGACCGAATTTCAAAGACAGTAAGGGAGAACATATTCTTTAATTCTTCTGATTCAGCGAGAGAGTTCCCACTGCCGTTTTATACGTATACCATTTGGCAATCAAGACAAAAGCGCCTAAATTCAGCACACTTAGAGCTGCCAAGAGCCAAAAGAAGTAATCAACGTGACCATGATTTAGGTTATCTGGTATCCACCCAAACTTCCCATTTTTAGCAGTCAAACTCGTAACAATGGTTACAAGCAAAGAGCTCAAATAGCTACCAAGAGCGACAGTTGTAAGCGATAAAGCCGAGCAAAAACTCCTCATTGCATCAGGCGCTTGTTCGTAGAAAAACTCCAATTGACCAATAAATGTGAAAACTTCCGCACACCCTATGAGGAAATACTGTGGGACTTGATAAAATATTGTCAGATTCATTTCCTTGATATCGTACAAGTTGTTTTTTTTCACCATTTTCAGTCTTTCTTTCTCCAGGATTGCTGCAGCTACCATGGAAAATATTGATATGAAAAGCCCAATTCCCATCCGTTGAAGTTGAGTTAAGCCATTTTTATGACCTGTAAATTTTCTTGTCAATGGGACAATGATTATATCATAGATTGGAACCCAAAAGATCACACTTAGAGTGTCGAAAATGGAAAGCGAAGCTGGTGGGATCCTGAAGTTAGAGTGACCAACGCGAGTATCCATTCTTTCACCTTGTAAAACAAATAAATTGCCCATTTGACTGTAAACGGTAGAAAAAATGATCCCAGAGGCCCATATTGGGAGCAATCGAGTTATAGCTTTTAGCTCTTCAACTTGTGTAACTGTGCAAAGTCTCCAAGGATTTACTGAGCCCTTTAATTGGTCTGTTTGAGGTTTCACAGCCGCTTTGTCAAAGAAACTGAAGATTACAGCCATAGCCCAGAGGTAAGAAACTAAAACAACAGTTTGAATATGTAATCAAGAGAATTGAAATTGGTCACATTTGTGTACTTGCAGAATTAGAATTAGGACTGAGAAAAAATCAAGAAAACCGAAAACTGATTTGAACCGTAGTGTTCGGTTCGGTTTTATTGAATTTGGTTCGAATAATAATTAGGTTTATTCGGTTCAGTTCGGTTTTCGATTTATAAGTTAAAAAATCGCAATTATCCGAACCGAATTCTATTTTTATAATATAAAAATATTTTATTTCTAAAATAATAATAAATAAAAAAAAACTTAAAAATAGTATAAAAAAAGGATAATTTTTAAAAAATTTAAAAACCGATGAAATTCGATTTAGGTCGGTTCTGTTTTTATTATATTCGATTCAGTTTCGATTCGGTTTTTTAAAAAATCAGAATACTGCAAATTAATCGTAATTTTTGTCCAAAACCGAACCAAACCGTTATCCCCCTAATTAGAATATCAAAGGGGAGTTTGGAAATTGAACTAGATGGAATTTCAATAACTTTTAATCTTTATCTAGTTGCTAGTTACAATTATTTTGTCTCAGCACAATAAATGGCTTCAGGAAAAGTCCAAACATGTTCATAGCTTAACCAGTAGCTGTATGTTGAGTTGTTCAGGCATCAACAAACAATGAAACAATTATTTAATCTGTGACAAATGGATTCTTGTTTAAACTGACAAGCTAATGAATTATTTCTTCTCTACCATATTTCCTTTAAATTGATGCATGAACAAATTTTTCTCCAACTCATTTTTTTTATGTTACTCCGACTTTTCATTTTTCCTGAAGTACTCGTATCCGACACCCATATCCGACATATATTCGGACAAGGGTACGTAGGTATGATCCTCCAAATATATGTAAAAACTTAGAAAAAATTGAGCATACCCGTGTCAGACACATATCCGTATCCGACATTCACTCCCGAGTCCGAGCAAAATAGCATTTTTTTTTGTTGGCTCTAATCTGTTTCCAAATTGAAGATTAAAGTCTAGGCACTAACCTGAGATCATTTGTGTGATCAATCTTGCGGCTTCCTTTGATATTGGACTCTGCATTATCTGCTGTCTCATACAAAAGAGATTTATCAGCAGGTACTACAACTTTATAATTCCTGATGGATGCCACCAAAACCTGACAGAGGCGTGTGAGAGGGCTGCCTCCAGGCTTTTGGTTTCGATATAATCGAGTACCCGAAAAGAAAAAGCAAAGAGCTATAGCCATGGCTATAGCAGGGATGCCAAAACCCCATCCCCAGCTCACATTATCTTGAACCCAAACCAGAACAGAAGCTGCAATAAGAGCTCCAATGTTGATTGAAAAATAGAACCAATTGAAGAAAGAACTCTTGTGTTTCTTCTCTTTTTCGTCTGTGTCATCGAATTGATCGGCTCCATATGATGAAACACAAGGCTTAATTCCTCCTGTTCCTAGTGCTATCAGGTAAAGTGCTAGAAAAGTCATGGCACTTTGTGTGTCTGTTGGATTGCAGTTATCTTTTGCATAACATCTTGGCCTTATGCCGCTGACTGATGCAGATAATGCTAAAAATGTCATTCCCTGTGCAAAAAAAGTAAACTTTTCTTGTCTCAATTACCTAGGTACAGATTTCATAGAAAATGTTGCTTAATAAACTTAGGCCAATTCTTTTAGGGACTTGGTAATACTGGAGTAAGCCAAGCAGCTATGTTACTCGGATTCGGGTATGAGTGTCGGACACGGTATGTGTCCGACACGAGTATGTTCAATTTTTCCAAGATTTTCATGTATTTGGAGGGTCCTTGGAAGATCATATCCTTAAACCCATGTCCGGATATGCGTCAGATAGGGATTGTCAGACATGAATACTTCAAAAAAAATGAAGAGTCGGAGCAACATAGCCAAGCAGAACGGGGCACCAGGCTATAAATTGGAGAACATAGAATTTCCTGGTTTTCTTTTCCTTCTTCTTGATACGCATTTAGCTTCAGAAATTTCTGTTTGTAAGTTTTTATGATGTAATTCAGGTAGCACAAACTTCTTTATGAGATGCAATTACAATTACATAACAAGTATCAGGTGAGTAAAACTTACAATGATATAGATGATTGAGAAACAGGCAATTGTCCAATATCTTCCTAGATAAGAATCAGCCAGAAATGCTCCAATTAATGGTGTAAGGTAACATGTTCCACCCCAGTTCTGGTTATTTTTAGTGGCAACTGCACTATGTTGATTTAGCCGATGCTTGAAATAAAGCACCAAATTGGTGCTCATCCCATAATATGCCAATCTTTCACAGCCTTCATTTCCTGTTTGATAAATGCCAAAGTAAGCATCCAATCTCTTATCATTAATTACTAATTTCAAGTTTTCAACAACTAGCTTTCATTGATTACCTATGATATATGGGCAGGCTCTCCAGGTTCCAGTTTGATTCTTATTAGCTGGATTTCCCTTGTAATCCACTGTCCCATCTTTTGTGTAGATATTATCTTCTTCCATTGCTTTGCAGAAATTTATCTAAGCCTGCTTAAACATAGTTTTAGAATTTACTCAGAAACAGACAGATTCCTAGAACTTGAGATTGCATACGGCTATGCCCTATGTTGCTTCGACTCTTCATTTTTCTTGAAATAGTCCGACACATATTTGGACATGGGTATGGGATATGACTTTCCAAGGATCCTCCAAATACATGGAAAAACTTATAAAAAATTGAACATATCCGTGTCGGACACATACCCGTATCCGACACTCACACCCGAATCCGAGTAACATAGGCTATGCCAGGGCGAGCTGTGCTGCTGCTCGGCAGTCACCTGCTTTGATCCCTATATTATTCAGGAAAAAAGACGCATAGCTTCACTTAGCTATGTATATCAATACCTTGACAGAAAAATCATGATTGTAAAGATTAATATTATGTAAAAGAGAAGATAAAGTTCAAACATCCACACACCAAAGTTTCACATCACCATAGAACAGACATAAAGCTCCTAAGCATCAAGCAATTGGTTCCAGAAAAGCTGTTTGCCTCATAATTTTAGTGGAAATAGGATTTGCTCTAGCACTAGAATTCTATGTTACTCGGACTCGGGGATGAGTGTCGGATACGGGTAAACTCAATTTTTTCTAAGTTTTTCCATATATTTGGAGGATCATACCCCCATACCCTTATCCGAATATGTGTCGGATATGGATGTATAACACGGATACTTCAAGGAAAATGAAGAGTCGGAGTAACATAGCTAGAATTTAATAGTGAAACTTGGATTAAGATATTATTCAGTTGTCATGGGATTGTGGTCACATGCTATAGTCTATCCTTTTGCTAGTCTACTTTAGAATGCCAAAATTCTGCATAAAGATCCAAAGGGATGACTTGAGTTGCATTGAATCATCTTTGACTTGCTTGCTGAGTTGCAGTAATGATGAGAGGGTGAGGGCATGGTTGGACTGTGAAAGGTTCTAACAAGGATCAGAGCACATTTAACAGTGTATTTCCAAAAAGCTAATGTCCTCGCCTATGCTATTTGGACTCGAAGGTGAGTGTCCAATACGGGTATGTGTCCGACATGGATATACTCAATTTTTTCTATTTATTTAGAGGATTATATGCCCATACCCATATCCGAATATATGTCGAACACAAGTGTCGGATACAAGTATACTTTAAAAAAAAATGAAGAGTCCAGGTAACATAGATCCTGGCTCCAGGAATTTGCAAAGTAAACCTTGAAGAAGCAGCACTCAAGTCGACCTTTTCCTAGTCTAAGAAAATAATTGGCCAGCTAAAACTTAGAACTTGCCCAATCATGGCTTTTTTTTTTGTTCCTACAATAGGTTTATCAGTTAAACACGTGAAAGAACAAAAAACTGAAGATTTGTGTTCAGTTGAATTAATTTGCAGCTTGAAGAAAATAAAAGAATAAAGACATACATCCCCAGTATACGAATAAAACTAACAGTTCTCAACAAGATGCATGAAAAAAAAAAAAAAAAAAAAAAAACGTTGGTTTCTTTTCCTTACCTTAAGTTTTCAAGCAACAGTCTAACAATGGTTTCTTCTGGCTCAAGTCTTCTGAAATAAATGAGGCTTTCGACAATTAATCTTTCTTCCTATGACGGAAAGATTGGAGGAAATGGCTTTGTTTTCGACACGGGACAGCGTTGAGTTTATCAAGGAATTGTCTCTATATATGCTTCCAAACAGCTCAACTTGAGTTGCTTCTTCCACTATATAATTCATTAAAAATGTTAGATTAAAATTCTATTTCTAAAGCTTTCACTTGTTTCATCTCCGTAAAGAGACCGTAGTTTAAGAATAAAAATAAAAAAAATTTAGATATTTAAATTCGAATCTCTCAAATATGTTAGATGTTATTTTTTAAGGATGGTTTGCATGAACTGATTTAATTAAGTCCGGGTTCATGAAGAATCATTGCATACATTTCATGGGGTGATAAACATATTTTTGGTTTTGGAATCATATGATAAAATTAGATTATTTTGATGAAGCATTGCTCCAATATCAAAACATATTTGGACTGACTTCACAAACAAATAATATTAGTGTGAACAGAAAAGCAGTCCCAAGACAATATTGCTATGAATTTCTGTCCAAAAAATGACAAGCTTGATGATATATACAAACTTTCTATCAAAGAAACCATTTTTTTTTATCACTGATATGAAAGCTATAGCCTTTCACACGTACGGCAATGCTATCTAGAAGTTGACTTAATAATTTTAAACATAATATAAAAACACGGTATGAACACGATACGACACGTTTAAATACGATTAATATCAATGACGGAAGATAATGGGAGCCAGGAGATGCCTGGGCCCTCCCAAAATTTTTGCAATCATTTAATATAAATATGTATTTACATTAAATATATTAAAATTGGCCCCTTCAAATTAAAATTATTATTTTTTTAATTTTATCTTAATTTTATACATTGACAAAAATGAGCTAAATAACATTTTTTTATCTATTTATTGAATTCACCGGTCATTAATATTATATATAAACACTTAAGATCAATAAGTTTGTCACAAATATAAAGTTACAATCATGAAAACTTAAGAAAAATCAAAATTGACTTTCTAATTTTCTCAACATAACTTCTCTTCTTATATATTTTAGTTCTATTCTATAATTGGTAATCGTTTTCAATTTGTTTTACTTAATCATTTGAATAACCACTTCTCAACCGTCTTTAGAAAGTTAAAATTGTTGTTAAGGATTTTAAATATATATATATATATATTCTCTTGTCTTCGTATGAATAATCTTAAACCTTTTTGTGTTTTATCAAAAATTCGAGATAGTTGTTTTTTAATATTTGTTATAATGTTATATAAATTGACTTGTTTTAAATCTCTTATGAAAAATTATTCCTTTACAAAGCTTGATGCTTTCACTTATTGAGATTTTATGAAAATTAAATTGATAATAGATTTATAAATTTATGAATTTCTAAAATTTATATATTTTATGACATTTTTATTTTTTATTGGTATATTACTTACATATATATTTTATATTAGAACATTTTCGTAGAATACCTCAAATAAAAAATATAATTTTAATTGGTCCCCTCAAAATTAAATGTCAAGATCCGTCACTGATTAACATAACACGTTTAATACATGTATCGTATCCATATTTAAGATTTTAATACATTTAATAATTTGTGTTATATTATATTTATATTTACACGATTAATACGAGAAAAAAAAAAAAAAACACGAGACAATACACATGTTGCCAAATCTATCTAGGAGAGGAAAACGGCTTAAATTAGAATATTTGCATGAGACATAAATTAAGATTCAGGTCTCGCTCTTAGTTGTTATATATTAATTCAAACATAGGCTAATTGTCTTGTAATGTTTTGTCCAGCTAGGCAAGTCTTTTTCCAACATAACTTGCAAAGTCATATAAAGACTTTATCAATCTTAATTTTCTGTTTTTGTTCCCTGAGATTATAGGATTAAATCCCCATTGAGACATATAAAATGATATTTGAAAGGAATCAATTGTTTTCAACGATAATATATCATGATTTTTTACGATCAATTATTTAATAAATTGATTTTATATACTTTTTATTAATGTTGATATTAATGTACAAATATAATTTTAAAAATGTTATTTTATATGCAAAAGTTATCTAAAAAAAGAATGATAATTGATTTGTGGATTCGAACATTTAAAGGGTTGTGACAATGGATAGAGCTCCTAGGTTTTTTCTGGGTAATAAAATTAAGAAGAAATTAATAATATATATATATATATATGAGAAGGGATTCACTAACATTAATGTAAAACTAATTTAGTTTTACACATTTTCATAACTTTTTATACGATTTATATTTGTTTAATCCGACCGTCGTATTTCATGTTCTATTCACGTAGATCATGTACGTCGAATTTCGAGTAAATTAAAAACGTCTAACTATTTGTTCGATGTAAAAAAACTTTAAACCGTTAAATATATATTGAAAAAGACAGTATTTTCAATCGATATGATAGAAATATCGAATCGATTCAAAACTTTACGTGCACGACGAGTACAATTATATTGTTAAATCCAACGGTCGATTTGTTAAAATATAAATCGTATAAAAAGTTAGGAAAGTATATAAAACTAATTTAATTTTACATTAGTATACATGGATCTCTCCTATATATATATATATATTCTGGACTGCAACATTTAGTCCATGATGCAATGAAACTAGAACATAACTTCACTTCAAGGTAAATGAGTTAGTATTTTAATTTGATTATTTGCAGTTCTACTTTTATGTACCTTAGTATTGTCAAAATCGATATGTTCAAGATTTACAGTATCTGATTGCCAGATTGATTCAAGGATGGAAGAGTTTCAGCTTTTCTATGGTGAAAGTGCTCAGCATAAAAGATTTACATTGTTCAAGATTTATTGCCGTTATTTTGCGGTTTCGGCTCTTTTCGTCGCCAATATTTACCGTCAATATTTGCCGCAAATGATCGCAATAGTATTCATTACGTCCGCAACCGCATTAAGTGCAACGCGACCGCAATTTAAATCCCTCGTTTGTACTGCCTCATTTTGCCACTGCTGGTCTTTGATGGTAATTCCATGATAGCCTCTTCTCTACTTTAATATTTGTGGCTCATCTTCACCATCAAGAACATGGTTCAATATCTCTTTGTTGGTTACATTATCAGCTAATGAATCATTCACATCGCATATAAGATCAACTTCTGCTGCTGAGTTCTGAGAAAAGGTTTCAGCTCGATGTCAGTTAGGATGGATCGGCAATATAACTTGCTGAGCCATGAAGTATGGCTAAATAACATGTATGAGACCTATGTTACTCAGATTTTGGTGTGAGTGTCGGATACGGATATGTGTCCGATACGGGTATGTTCAATTTTTCTAGGTTTTTTCATGTATTTGGAGGGTCATATCCTCATACTCATGTCCGAATATGCGTCGGACACGGGTGTTAGACATGAATACTTAAAGAAAAATGAAGAGTCGGTACAACCTAGTATGAGACTATTATAAATGCAGTAGGTGCTGAAAATTTCAAAATAGCAGCAGGAGGAAGCATATTTGTGAGAAATTAGTTGTAGGCAATACATAATTAGAAGTATCAACAAAGCTGTTCTTCAGTGAAGAAGCAAATACCTCTCCTTCTCTTGAAGTTTCAGGAATGCTTGTATTCTCGCTTTCATTTGATTTTTCAGGTCCCTTAATGGCCTCCGGTCTGATTGAGAATTGGGATTCACCTTCATTAGTTGTCAAATTCTCCCCTTCTTCCTTGACATTCCTTGGAGAACTTGTTGGTTCCTTTACAATTTAACAAGAAATGTGCTTATTAATTCACCAGTTTACAGCCTAGTTAGGACTAGTTTAGCATTGTTGTTAGAAAAGGTTTGGATTAGAAAAAACTTGAGTTGAAAAAAGTGCGTTGTGAAAAAATGTTGTGAGGAATTGAAATGTTAAGAAAAGATATATTTAAAATAATAAAAGTATAGAAAAGTGAGGATTATAAAGTCATTTTATCCAAAAACCAACTTCTAAAACTCAAAATCTCTATTTTTTGGCTTTCTGGTTTGGGTTGTCAAACCATGATTTAAACCGCAAAAGCCAAATTCTTTTATACGTTTAGCATTGCGTTTGCGATGAAAGGGTAGCTTTTGACCTAAAAAATTGTGTCAACAGCAATGCTAAACGGGACCTTAGTTGATTTAAAATTTCCATTTATTACAAAAGATGCACCAATGACATTAAGTATGGAGATCTTTTGCCAAAATTAAGCATTGGGATTACCTCTTCTCTCACAATAATTTCAAGATCATCTGGTTTAGCATTTTCCTCTTCTGATTTTGATGGATCAATTCTAGTGTCACATTCAACCAGTAGTTTCTGAGATCCTCCTTCAAGATGCTCAATAAAATCCGGATTACTTTCACTGGATGGTTTTGATAGTTCTTTATCATCCTTTAAACTCATCAAAGTTTTTGATTCACCTTCACTGGATTTTAAAGAAGAATCTTCCTTGCCATGCGTGTCTTCTAACACAAGTTCATTCATATTATCGACAGTACTATAATTAGTAGTCTTCTCTGTCATGTTAGTTGATCCCTGTTCAATATTAGGTAAATATTGAGTCAAAACATGCTGAAAGGTGTGCTTTAAGACTACCACACGCACACATGAGATTGAGGTAATGGTGATAACGGTTCGATTTTGGAAAAAAATTACTATTAATGTACAGGTTTTTTAAAAATTGAACCAAATATAATTTAAAAACGAACCGACCCGAACCGAATTCCACCGGTTCGGATCAATTCGGTTCCTCGGTTTTTAAAATTTTTAAAAAATGACTTTTTTTTCTATAGTATTTTTAAGTTTTTTTTTTTTTCATTAATTTAGAAATAAAATATTTATTTTTATATTATAAAAAATTAAAAAATAAAATTTGGTTCGATTCGAATAATTGCGGTTTTTTAACTTATGAACTAAAATCAAACCAAACCGAATCAAATAAATCTAATTATTACCCGAACCGAACTCGAACCAAATTCATAAAAACCGAATCAAACACTACGGTTCGAATCGGTTTTCGATTTTTTCGGTTTTTTTGCTCAGCCCTAGATTGAGGGATGGAGAATGGGGGTGGTTGGCACAAAAGAAAATGGAAAAAATACTTGAAAAATAAGGGAACTTGTACTCCATTTAATGAACTTGTTTCTAACTTGAATTCATAAGCCTCAAACATTATATATGACTTCAAGATTTTTAAAATGTATTAAAAGATGAACATGAGTTATTGATACTGTCATACTAACCTCCAATGATCCGAGACTGCTATTACTGGATGAGTGTTCCATTGAATTCTCAACCAATTGCTGTGCATTTTGGGGCATGTTAAAAGTTAAGTTTTCTTGTGTTTGATCATCTGCTAAACTGTCTCTCGCTATGTCTTCCACATCTGTTTGTATTAGTTGCTCAACATCTGATAGAGGTATTTGATCTTCCAAGATGTTTTGTGGTAATACAGACCTTGGAGATGAAACTGAGCTGACAGAAATTTGTTCAATCAACAATCTTGGATTTATAGCCATTGCAATTGAACCACCAAATCTTTGTCTCACTCCAGAAACATTATTCTCTGCAACATTTGGTTCATCCCCAGTTTCATGCTCAGAATCCAAGTTTTGAGTATCTTCTTCAATATACTTTGAAGGTTGGCTTTCCTCCATCTCCTTTTCAGATTCCATGGTTGTTTTAGACTCGCTGGAAACTAAATTGATTGCCTCAGCTGGTTTTCTCATCTCTCTTACAGCTGCAGTTTCAATCAATATTTGGGCTCCATTTTCTCTATTTTCAGATGATTTCGAGTCTAAAGTGCTAGCGTCTCCTTGAGTTATCGGCTTCATATTACAGATGATGTTCAACTCTTCTGTAGGCTTCTGATGAGGTTCAATTAATTGCTGTGGGATAGCCAAAAGTTGCAATAGGTTAGTTTAATATCATTTTCCTGATGATATTCTAGAAATCAGCAAGTAAAGGTAGAAAAACATATGTCATAACATCCTTAAATGATATACTAGATTTTTATTTTGCTATAAATTTGCAAATAAAGAAAGTAAGCCTAAATAGTAACTGGATCTGTAAACAAAGAGGAAAAACTTGATCTCATTTCATTTGAACTACTCGAAGTCTAAATTGTTATGTTTGCTTTCATTTTACCAAAAATGAAATAACTGACCTCTGGCTTCTGGAAACAAGATTCAGAAGGTGAATGAACCACTAACTTCTCCATCAAATGCATGGTTTCCCTCGGATTTTCAGGTGACAATGTGTCAGAAACATTGAAAGACTTGAATCCCTCAACTTCTTCATCTATTTTTTGGGTATCTTCATGAGTTTCAGGATTTATATACGTTGGATAGGATGCACCATTCTCAGTTATGTCTACTATTGAAGATAGTGATCTTGTGCTATCCAAATTTTGCTTGGCTTCCTGTTCAGATGGAGAGGGTGAAGCAATTGGCTCATCAGGTTTCTTGTTTAAACCTGAAAACTCTACTTCAACAGAATCCTCTTCAACAATATCATGTAATTCTCTTAGTTTTTCTCGATTTGCCTCTCCTCTTGATAGGTTAAATGAATCTCCCCACATTTCTTCACTGTCAGAATTGATATCCCTATCAACATCCCCATCATATGTAACTGAATCACCATCAACAGATGAAACTGTTCCATCTGTTGTTAATGGAGGTGAACCAACTTCTGAGACCTCAACTTGCAAGTCAGAAGCAATGGAACGGGTTGGGGTATGACAATGTCGCCTATTTGGACTGTAAAATAAACTAAAGTCTGTCCTAGTACGCCTTTCAGATGGAGATGGGCTGGAATCATAAGGAAGTATATTCACAGTTTTCCCTTTAGGAGGAATTAAAAGATTAAGGGCCTTTCGCATTTGATCACTACGTATCCCGGGAGATTTACTTGTTTGCTCTAAGACTGATTCAGTGGCTTCAGATGAAGATGAGTAGCAGGAATCATTGTTGTTTATTGAATCTGTCTCCATTCTGACTTCATTTCTACTATCCAATCCTGGCTCCAAATCATGAGGGTTTCCCATCTTCTCTCCTTCTATTTCAATCCCATCGTTTGCTTTTTCTCTAATCATTTCGTGTTTGCCTTTCGATGAGTTTATTGCCTCATTGTGATTGGAGTCTTCTAGTTCAACAAGATCGATATCACTTCCTATACCAGAGGAATTATGCTGGTGGTGACCTCTTTTATCTGATGAAAAGGGGAAGTGTTAAATTATTCCATTAGATAACATACACTGTAAAATGAAAAAAAAAAAAAAAGAAAGAGAAAAACTTCTATGCAGAATTTGAAGTAATACTAATTCCATTGATTCAGTAACTACCATACTGACAGATATGATGGTTTAAAATGCTATGGACTTGACCAAAGGGCAAACCAAGTTCAAATGTCAATCAAATTATTGTCCTGAATACATTCATTCCCCTTATCTCTAATCTAAAAATCATTTTCTTAAGTCCTGATTTTCAACACAGTTTCAAAGAGGGCCTTAGGGAATTCTTTCTTTACAATGGATATCCACAGAATTTCATAAAGGCTTTATTGTATCTAGGAATGTGAATTTGAGTTATGTGTCTCAAAGCTTTGAAACATTGTCATATTTCTCCTGTTAACTTATTTCCTTTGTTTCAAATCCCCAATTTCAAGTTACTTCCAAACCCTAATTAATTCAACTTGAAAGAACATATTGGTTCAAATTTTAACATAGAAACAACTTCAGTTTTCTTGAATATGGATAACAGGATAAGTAAAGCAAGAGCAAGAAACTATGAATAACAAGGATCTCTACTGATGGAAAATATACTGAAAGATTTTATCTTGTGCTTACCTGACTGCCATTTGAATCTAGGATTTGCTGGACCCTCTACAAGCCTTCTTTGAGTACTATAATAAGGGTTAAACTGAGCATCATTTTGATCTTGAGTAAACAAAGTTCCCCGACAGAAGCTCTCATGCCTGCAGAAAAACATTTCTTTTTGGTTGGCTGCCATGAATTCTTGCTGAAAACTATCTGCCATAAGATTTGGTTTTTCTTCAAATGGATCATAAGGTAGGTCAAATGGATTTTGTGTAGGCAACAAAATTGAAGGGGCAGAACCAGGCATTTGTAATGTTTCTTCATTGGGATTATTTGGAACACCAAGAAGGTTGCTTTTGACAAATAGAATGGGAGCAAGTTGACTAAGGGCAACAGTATCCATGTCCTTCAGGCTTTTATCAATTGCCATTTTGAACAACTTTTTTGCTCTACGTTTTGCAATTAAACTTTCCAACCTTTTGTTTCTTTCCGATTCCGAAATCCCAAGATCCATAAGGTTTTTCTTATCATCCTCCGTCCATTCCACCGCCTTATTCCCATCTTCGTGCACCTCTTCCTCCTCCTCCTCCTCCCCTTCTTCCAAGTTTTCTACCTCTACATCTACCTTACCACCGCCGCCGCCACCTCCACCACCACCACCATCAGGACCTTTTCCTGACTGCCCTTGAAAGCTATCAACCGACAAGCTATGAGGTTTTGATGTCTCATTATCAAAGAGCGAATTCGGATCACCAAGTGTTCGATCATTTCCATGTTCCATGCTAGTCCTTCCTTTCTCATCGAAGATCAACTTCGAATTTTCTTCCAAGAAATTAGTATTACTAGACAGACTATCATAAGAACTCCTTGGAAAAAGTATGTCCCTTTCCTCACTATCTTTTCTATCCCATTCTACAACCTCCTTTCTAGCATTTCGTCGAACACTTTTCTGGCTTCGTAATGAAGGGTTGTTTGATCTATTTACATCAGCAGAATCTGATCTCTGATCACTGTTTTTTCTCTTAATCCATTGGAATTCAGGATATTTGGTTTTCAAATAAAATCGGATGGAAACAACAGTGCAGACAAGAATAGGAGAAGAGTACATCAAAAAGTAGAAAACAAAAGGAAAACATATGTATAGGAAGAACACAAAGATAAAAAAACCTGACACAACTGGATATTTTCTTACAATTTTATAGCAACAACTTCCAGAAAATCTAATAATTCTCCATAGAAGAACTTGAATACCTTTTGCATCAATACTCATATTGTTTTATTTTCCTAACTAATCTACAGAAATCAAAACAATAAAACAACCAAGCTGGGTATAAAGAATCCACTATAATGTCAATGAAATGACTGAAGAATTCAGCTCAAATATGCATTTCCGACATAATGAAAATTATTTCCTTTTGTTTAGTTAAAACAAAAAAAAAATGTAAAAGAGAGGTCAGAAATTTGGGGTTTTCATTTTTTTAGAAACTTTTATTTTTGGTGAATAGCTCTAAATTTAGATCTCCACTTATTCTGCCATTTTTTCCCTCTTCCCTTGATTCATGGGACAATATAAGACAAAATAGAAAACAGGTATAGGAGGAAGTGGCCGTTAATATTGCGATTTATTTTGTTAGATTTCATAAACGGATTAGTAAGGTGACACGTATTTCATAAAAATATATTTAAAAATTTAAAAATTAATTTTAAAAAAATTATACATATGATAATCTTTTAATTCCTCTTATGAAGTTAAAAACTCCACTGCCACTGTATAAAAAACGAATTCAATATAGTCATTCATACAATTTTCATCCTTTTGTTTTAGCCATATATAGATTTCACCTTAGTATAATATGATTTCATGAATTATTATGTGTTAATTATGACTCTAATTTTGATGTATATGTATTAGTTATTGTGTCACATGCGTTACGCCTGATATTACATGTTAATTATCTTGTATTTATTTAATAATTTATGTTTAATAATAAAAATATAATTGAAACAATTATCACATTGCATATACTAATTATCTTAATTTAAAAAAAAAAAGATGCAAGCAATTTTTAACTCATTCTAAACTAAGTATCTAACAATTATGTAAATAAACCTTTATGAAGACAGAAATCTTAACTCTCTCCTGTAATAAATATGACACAACACTTTTAAATACAATTAATATGACATATTTAATACACATATTATATTTATGTTTAAAATTTTAACATATTTAATAATTCGTGTTGTATTTATATTTACATTATTAACACGAAAAAAAACATAAAACATAACATGCATATACAAATTATTATATATTTTTTTACCACTTATTATATATATATTTTTATTCAGGCTCTCTTTTGTTTTTGGTTAAAATGTTAAAATTTTCAAAATTAATCCAAAAAATAAAATTGCAGACTAATTAAACATTTTTCGACAGAAATTATAGTAAAAAACCATCAAATTTCACATGTTATATAAATCAAAACAAATTAAATATTTAGAGACTTAAACTGAAAACATTTTTATGTATTTTTTTAGGATACGTATTAAAGTTTACAAAACAAGAAAAAAAAAGTAAATATTGTATTAAGTTATATTATTCAATTTTTTAAATATTTTTTTAAAATATTTATATTCGGGTTTTTATCTATACATACTTAAATGGTCAAATATGAATAAGGAGGTATGATCTCTAAATTTATATAAATAAAAAAAAATTACAAAAAATTGAGTATCCTCATATCAGAAATATATTTATGTCCGACACTTATCCAAACTCGAGTAACATATAGACCTGGTAATATTGAATACGACATAAACACAACGGGTAAAAAATAACTAAAACATGACAAGAAACACGACATGATACGGAAAAAAATACGGACACGACACAAATATACGAATATGTCAAAATTTATATAACACAAATTATTAACACGTTAAAATTTAAATAAATATAAAATATTTTAAACACAATTATAATATAAAAAAATATATAAATATGATACGTATATACGAATTGTCGGGTCTAGTAACAGGTATTAGAAAAATTGTTATTATTTTTTATTTATTTATTATTAACTTTTTCTCAAACGAGCCGGATAAGAAATAATCGAGTCTTCGTCTTCGCTTTCGACCTTTCGTTTTTCTTCTTTCCTATCACACCCAAAATCCAAACAACAACAATGGCGACTTCAGCTTCAACACCCACTTCACTTTCCTTCTTCTCATCCTCCCTTTTCCTCTCTTCTTCCTCCACCAAACTCCCCACCCGCCTTTCCCTCTCTTTCAAAACGTCCTCAAAACCCAACCTCTCCATTTCTTCCCAGCTTTCCACTCTCCCAATTTTATCCTTCACCGGCGAAAAACTCGGCGAAACCTATCTCGACCTCAAGTCGGCCCCACCTGAAACCGCTCGAGCCGTCGTTCACCGAGCAATCATCACGGACCAACAAAACAAGCGTCGCGGCACCGCCTCCACCCTCACCCGCAGCGAAGTTCGAGGTGGCGGGAGAAAACCCTATCCCCAAAAGAAAACCGGGCGGGCACGTCGTGGGTCTACGCGCAGCCCGCTCTTGCCCGGCGGTGGTGTTATCTTCGGACCCAAACCCAGAGACTGGTCAATTAAAATCAACAAGAAAGAGAAAAGATTGGCGATTTCGACGGCATTATCCAGTGCAGCCGAGAACACGATAGTTGTGGAGGAATTCGGGGATAAATTCGAGAAACCAAAGACGAAAGACTTCATTGAGGCGTTGAAGAGGTGGGGATTGGACCCAAAGCAGAAATCCATGTTTTTGATGATGGAAGTCCCGGAGAATGTGAGTAAATCAAGTCGAAATATTGGGACTTTGAGAATGTTGACGCCAAGGACCCTTAATTTGTTTGACATTTTGAATTGCGATAATCTGGTGTTGACTCCGGATACGGTGGATTATCTGAATGGAAGGTATGGAGAAGATTATGCGGGTGAAACTGAGGATGATGATGAAGAAGAAGAAGAAGAAGAAGAAGGCGGTGAAGGTAAAGTTCTTTCTAGTTAATATTATCAGAGAATTGTTGTTATTAATGGTGCTATAATTGTCATGTTTTTTTGCATTACATTTTGTGTGTAGGGGTATAAATATAATGCTTTTTATTGATGTGATGTGTTAACTTTTGGAAGATAAAAATGGTACTTGTGGGAGATTACTTATAGAAGAAGATGCATTTAAACATGTTTAGTTCATTAGAATGTTTTTAGAAGGATTCGAAATCGGAAATGTAATGTGGGTGCTGTTTCGAAATGATGTTTGTTGGAGTATTATACAATGTGAAAGTGGAGAATATGTAGTGTACATTCAACATGGTAAAGATGCAAAGAGAGTAGTAAGATGCTTATTCTTCTTAGGAAAGAGCTGATTTTGCATTAATGAATAACTCGTAACGAATAATTGCTAAATGCAAAATGGTCTATGGTGTAACAAGTACTATGTATGACTTACAGATAGGTGGTTCTTGATCACTTTGTTTGTATTTGTTAGCCTGCAGAGATGAGAGGGTGCCCCTAACCTATGTTGTTCCGACTCTTCATTTTTCTTGCAGTACCCGTGTCCGACACCCATATCCGACGCATATCCGGACATGGGTACGGAGATATGATCCTCCAAGAACCCTCCAAATATATGAAAATCTTAGAAAAAATTGAACATACCCGTGTCGGATAAATACCCGTGTCCGACACTCACACCCGAGTTCGAGTAACATAGCCCCCTAACTATAATCTTTTTTTCTTCTTCTGTAAAACCTGCAAATTGCCACTTTCTGTCTGTTTTCCCCTTTGCCTAAGGATGCTAAAAGGAAACAAGAATTTGATGGGCCTTTTCAAATATTATCTTTATTGATTTTTTTTCCTTCTTTTAATTTCTTAACATTTGCTGAGGCAGATGAGAATGCTGATGCAGAAGCAGCAGAACAATGACATCCTTTTCCCTCAGTTAACCTTCAAGCCATCGCATTTCACGTAGCCTGAAGAAATTATCTGCTTTGCCTAAATCAACATTGCTGCAGGCTAGTTTTGGTAATTTTTTTTAGTGTATTATTTTTTGTATCTTTGCACATCTTTACAAGTTGTATCTATTTAGTTCATCAATGCTCTAACACTGTGCCAAGCATTGCTTCCTGTTTTATTCTCCCTTTATTTGCGTATTGCTTTGTGTTATTCATTACTTAGATAAGATTAATATGCTTGCCTGCAATGGACAGGCAATATTGGGGTTCAAGTTATAACATTAAGATGTCCTAAACCTGAAATTTCAAATGGGAATAATTGATAGCATGTTGGGAGGTGAAGAATGCAAATAAACTAAAACTAAGATAATGTGTTGGTTTGGCCTTAGAAATCCGGGTAGCTGTTATCTAAGAATTAGTTCTGACCTGCTCAAACAAGCATAAGTATCGTTCACTTGAAACAGCCAGTGATTATTTGGAGGTGACTAATAAACTCCAGGTATCTACTTTTATTCTTTCGTGCACCAGTCTTGGGAGTGGATTAATTTGAGGTATCACTGTGGTTTTCTACAAGTGTTGGAGTCTGGAATTGCAGGAAGTACGTAGTACAGAAAAAAGCTATGTTACTCGGACTCGGGTGTGAATGTCGGATACAGGTACGTATCTGACATGGGTATGTTCAATTTTTTCTAAGTTTTTCCATGTATTTGGAGGATCGTTGGAGGGTCATATCTCCATATCCATGTCCGGATATGCGTCGGACACGGATACTTAAAGAAAAATGAAGAGTCGCAGCAACATAGGAAAAAAGGATCAATTAATTGTAGGTAAGAGAATCCTGAAATGTTTTTGTTATAGAAACCATTTTTTCAGAATGTATTCTAGTTTGTGCTTAAGGAATTTTATCTTATATTGCATTCAAGTCTTTTAACATAATGAAGAATAGGTTAAGAAAGATAAAGAAAATCTTGGAAGTAGATGTGAAATGGAAGTGTATAGGAAAAGCCTGCTTAGGTAGAAGCAAGAGAAGACTTTGGCCCTGTTGTTTTTGTCCTCCCCTTTACGGTAGGGTGAATTGCGCATGTCTTGGGGTGAAACCCCTGATCCTGCACCAAATTGGAATGGCAAAATAGCTGAGGCTGATGACATTGAAATAGTCAGGTCTAGATTGAAGTTTAGGTTGAGTTAGCAGAGATCGTATCATTTTGCTGCTACTTGTAGATGAAAAAACTCATACGGTGACCTAGTTATGAGTATTTGGAGACGAAGGGGCTGCCCGGCATTTCTGGTGGGAATTAGGGCACTTGCCCCTGTGCCAATGGGGCCTAATTGACTTCTTGCATGTTTCAGGTTTATGATATTTGGAGGGAAATGGGAAATGTATGGAATCTATTAGTATGCTGGCTGCATATATATCTCTGTTCTTTCGTATGGCTTGTATAGACTGTGGCATAGAAAACTCTTTGCTGATGCAGTCCTTAAGAAATTGACTCTTAATGGAGTTGACTTCCTAGCTCTCGTCTGAATTCCTCTTCAGTCTGCTATAGTATGATATATTTTCTGTTTAGAATTCTTTAAATTCATCATATGAAGAACCATTTTGGAATGCCATTGCTTTCTTTATTTCTTTCAATGGATTCGGCATTTGCAAGTTAGAAGACGGTTGGATCGCTTAGCCAACCCATATTGTATCATTGACTCATATATTCAGAGTTTAGACTCATACATAATGGAATTTATCTTATATTCGATTAACTCGTGAAATCTCGACCTTGATTAGGAAAGAATTGCAAAAATAAAATAATAATAATAATATAAAAAAGATGTTTGGGGGGGGGGGGGGGGGTGCATATTTCAGACAGGGCTTACCAGCTAACTTGCTGTGTTTCATAGGTTTCCAAATCAGTCCATTTCTAGCTTTGATATAGGTCTATATTTTGTTATTAAATCCATTTGTTTTTACCACACTTTCCATGGTGAAGAGGAGCACATTTCTACCAATTTTTTTTTCTAGATTTTAAAGTTATTACAACATTCAAAGAAGAAGATTCGGGATTTAATTTAATTGGTTTATGTACTCTTAAAATGGTATTTAGTAAGTTTGAAATTCGAATTTCAGCATCTGCAATTGTTTTTCTTATTTATAAACCTCTTTTATACAGAAAAAAAAAAAAAAAAAAACCCGAATCAATTACACAGAAATGAGTTATGTAGCAGATGTAATTGAATATAACAAGATCTTAACAATCTTTCTTTGTTCAATGTTTGCAGTTGCCTAGATATCTTGTCAAATCCTCTGATAAAAGTAATTACTCAGAAAGAAAGCAAACCGTGGTTTATTTTTCACCTAATCTTGTCTATCAACTTGGATGTTAATTTATGTTATTTTGATTTTTTATTTTTTTTAAAATATTCGTATTCGATATTCATGTCCGATATATATTCAAATATGAGTATTGGGGTTCGATCTTTCAAAGATATAAATTTTTTTTAAAAAATTAAATATATTCGTATCAAACACATATTTATATCCGATATTGAAGAACGAGTCATCCAGACATGTGTCCTGCCATTGGCCAAAATGATTCTACTTAATTTGTATAACCAGTGCCAGCTCTGGCTGTTTCTCTTTTCTCTGATTTATTGTAACATCATCTAAACAATGTTAAATTTGTACCATGCATGCAGTTCATTTGTCTTTAGGTTTTGTCAGGTTCATGCATATTTCGAAGCTGCCACCTTCACCTCTATCAACAAATACACAAATGTTAAAACAACGTGTCAGCAAATAGTGAGCTAATTCCCTGATATTTTCTCAATCACTTACAGAAATTAACAGTTGCATTTCTAAAAAAAAAAAAAAAAAACAGACACAGCTAGCAGTTTCTGTTATCTATTTGAACTCGAAATTTAATTCGATTAATTTATGTAATTATAATTCTTAATATTTATAAATTCTTCTTTTATCTTTCGATTTTTTATACAAATATATATATATATATATATGCTATTCACTTTTCGTTGTTTTATTCTAATATTTTAAAAGTTCAACCTGCCACTTTACTTTCATTTACTTGCTAAAAGTGTTTTAATTTCCTAACAGTGAACTGACCAAAATCAGTAAACCCAAAGTTCCAAACACTAACTTGAAATGAATTCATAATTTATAGAAACTTATAGAGAAAAAAAAAAAAAGTAGTGTACATTGAAGAGAATTAATGACAGATGACTGGATAATTATAGTATTTTTTTTTTTTTTTTCATTTCTTGGCGAAAAGTCCTCCAAAACCACCACCCTTCTTCTTCTGTGGGACAGAAACAGTGTTCTTGCGGCCATTGGAATTGCCACCACCACCATTTTTTTCTTCAACTTTCTTGAGAATAGGATCAGTTTCATAAAACTGGTCTTCCTTCTGCAAGCTCCCAAGAATCCAATCAAAAAGCCCTTTCTCTTCTTTGCTTCCACCTGCACTTTTTGCAGCTGTTGCTGCAAAAACCCTTGTTGTAGAAGGAGCAAAAGAAATTAGCAGAGAGGCCATTGTCACTTAGCTTAAACAAGTTTTTTTTTTCTTCTTTTGAAATAATGGTGATTCGGTGAAGCTAAGGAGATTATGTTATTGTGGAAATATATTTTATGGGGCTAGATGAGTGGGAAGAATTGAGTAATGTCCACAAGTGTCTTTATCTTCTTCATTGCTGAATTTTAAACGTTTTTTTTTTTTTTTTTTTAATTTTATTAGTATGATTTTTGGGGTTGGTGATTTTTCATTTTTGAGAGGATGAAAAATTAGGGGATAGGAGTAGATTTAATAATGAGCGTATTTGTATCGTGTTTGTGTATTTTTATATGTTATAGTTATATTTAAAGTATTATATATTTATATAAATTTTGACACGTTAATAATTTGTGTTATATAGATTTTGACACGTTCGTGTATTCTTGTCCTGTTCATGTGTTTTTTTTATCGTATTATATTTTATATTATGTTTTAATTATTTTTTGTATATCATATTATAAAATTATATCGTGTCTAAAATTATTAGGTCTACAAGTATCTTGTCTTCTTCATTGCTGAATTTTAAAGGTTATTTTTTATTATGATTTTTGGGTTGGTGATTTTTCATTTCTGAGAAGAGGGAAAATAAGGGATGGGAATTGATCTTAGCATGTATGTATATGGGATTGGAACGTGGCCAAATGGTAACATGTGCATTTTGCCTACAATTTTAACTGATAATTTTAAATACGATACGAATATCACATAAATTATAATAATAGAGATGGAGCTCATATTTGATTAGAGTCTTTCCCTAACATGAATTATGTTTTGTACTAATAATAACAAGAGTCGAAGGTATCACAATGATTTTTATTTAAATTTAATTATAAAAATATATTAATATTAATATAAAATAAATTTGTTTATTTTTTAATATATTAATATATTTTAACAATAAAAAATTAACTTTCAAGTCCGACCGATCATATTAAACTTTAGACAAACAAATTTTTTAAACTAAATTTGACCCGATCCAATAACTTTAATTTTGTGGAGATCCATCCTCAATAATAGTAGTTCAAAAGGGAGTTAGATACTTGAAAATAAAATACTTTTGTTTTGCAAGCTGCTACAGTATCGCTTAGAACAACTAATAATTAACAAAAGGGATACGAACTACGAAGATATCATCAAACAAGAATACTTACAATAGGCTTCTTTACCCTGGTTTCGACACAGCCTCTGATGCAACTCTGAATAAGCTTCTTTACCCTGGTTTAGTATGGAGATTGGAGCAGATCAGAAAATATTAATTAAAGAGTAGCATCCAATTCCAAATCGTTGAAAACGACATGAACGATCGATGCCATTGAAAGCACGAAAAGAAACTCCATCCGATGATCTACGACTGTGCCATTTCATGCTGGTTCTTCTAGCTCAGCATGAACTAATGGATAGCAGCGGATTGGATATCTTTTTTTTTGTATTATTCGAATCCAAAATCTATTTTAAAATTCGTATCCGTTTATTATTCGCATTAATCCGCATATTACTATCCGAATTCGAATTAAATAAAATTATCCGTCGAATATCCGAATTCGTAAAAAACTGAATCCAGTAAGTCAATTTTTTTAACTTTGCAAACCAAGGTTCAAATCTATCCAAGAGCAAAAATTTATTTGTTTTACAAATAAACAAATTCGGATATCCGAATCCGCATAAGTAATGCGGATTTGGATAATAAATATCCTAGATTTCATATCCGCATCCGCTCCGAATTTGCTGCGAATAATAAATTATAATATTCGAATCCGTAATATCCGAATTAAAAAAAAAAAAAACGGATCGGATATCCACAAATATCCGAATCCGCACTCTGAATTGCCATCCCTATGAACCTTCAAAGAGATTGAACAAAAAGATCATCAACGAAATATCAACGACTTCTCCGCAATCACAAGAAATGGCTTGAAGAACCTCTGCGTTTATACACTGCGTAATTAAATTGTACTCTCTCAACTCAACTGTGTATTTGCTCTTATGGGATATACAGGAAAGACAATGGAATCACAAGATCATGGGCAATATTTTTTTTGGTACAACAAAGACCGCAATCTGAAAATAGAAAAAAGACTTTGAGATGTTGGAATTCGAATCTCATACTTATTGAATGTCACCTCTTAAGATTTGTTGCATGATCAATTGGGCTATGCCTTGGGTTCGATCATTGGCAATATTAAATCAAACTTAGTTAACTATATATATCTAGTTATCTACCAAAAAAGATGGCAATAAAAGTTTGAATTTAAAGAAAAAAAAGAAGACAATTAAGAAGAAAAAAAAGAAGACAATTAAGTAGAAAGTAGAAAGGCAGAGTATTGCAAGAGTATATGTAGTGCAGCTTAGTTATTTAAAAGAGCCAAAAACCTACACTGATAGCTAATTTATTAGCTGGTCTGATTATTCCTTCTTTATGGTTCCTTATTAAGAAAGCTGCACCTATTATTATATTATTCAACTCATTAAAGCCAGCCCTAATGTTAGTATAAATGGTCATCGGCCAATTCCGACAGTTGAAATTTTAAAATGAGACAAGTGAAATTTATGAAATAATGAGAGAATGTTACTCTTCACTATGTTGCTTGTTTGTGAAATTTGTCACACTAATTGTAATTTGCAAATATACAATATATCATAAGATCAAATAAGAAAGAGTAAGTAAAGTATTGTTTCCAAGAATGATTGATATCAAATATCTGCTAATTATTGAATTAAATCACTCTTTCTTGGGCAGTAGCCATCATGGTGAGGTAGCAAAATTCAGTTCTGCTTATAACAGTGAAACTTATTGTATTGGTTCATGCACTGCACACCAACCAAATGAGTAAATACTTCCAACTTATATTTGTTTTTTTTATAAAAGAAGCCGTAACTTGAAAATAAAATAAAAAAAATTATAAATATTGAAATTCGAATTTTATTTTTGTTAGTTGTTATCTTTTAAAAGTAACTGTATAAATCAATTGAATTAAACTCGTTCTTCGGACTTATATTAAATTTCTAGGTCCAGGTCTAATAAAACTGTTGAAGGACAGACGGACCCTTTTTCAAATTACAACTTGCAAAATGCAAATGTATGAAAGACCTCCAATCAGAAAAAAGGAATCAGTTTATTCTGCAATTATTCCCTTCTTCTACCACCCACCCAATACAATTAGCGTATATTATCAGTTAAATAATTCATTCTTTATTTGCAAAAAAAAAAACCAATATATTTTTTTAATTAATTAATTAATCAGACATTAAGCTCCCAAAATATGAACATACTGTACTTCATAATAAGGATTTAAAGTGGAAACCATGTTGCAAAATGAAAGGAGATGACCCTCAAAACAACCATGTGTTTCTATGGCATATTTGATTATTTGTAGATTCAATCCAAATTTTTGAAGAAAAAATTTATTATAAAAAAAAAAAAGTTTAAAATGGTTCTTATATTAACAACAAAAAAAATCCTACTAATTACAATTCGTCATGTGGATTGGTGTAAACCAGATAAAAAGGCCAAAAAAGCTTAACAAAGCTTCATCCCTCGTCCAATGATGGGTGATGGGTTATGTTTATGACTGTTTAGTTTCGAATCGAAAAAATCCGAATCCGAAATTATCCGAATTCAAAAATATCCGATCTCGAGATAATTTGAATCCGAACCCGAAATAATTCGAATCCGAAAATAATCCGATCCGAATCCGCCCGTTTGCCATCTCTAAGGTTTAAGCTTCTTGGGTAGGGTCTGGAGAGCTAAGAGGGAAACAAGTGTCTTCTCCACCAGTATTCCATAGAAAATGAGCATAGTTTGCTGCGTAATAAGAGTTACTAGGATCTGCTGAAATTGCTTCCAAGAAAGTTTCCTCGGCTGCCCACAAATCATTCTTCACTCTCCATAAAAAGCTCGCGTATTTACTGTATGCTTCAGCATCTGCTGGTTCCACCTCTATTGCTTTCTTGAAGTACTCTTCCGCTCTGTTTTCACATAAAATAAAATAAAAATCAAACAAAACCCTTAACAGTCAAAACAGCTTTAATCTCCATCATCTGAAGTAAAGTTTAACACTTTAACTCACTTACGTATGTAATTGGAAAAAAATCTTTTTCAAGTCAAATCAAACGCCAAATATTCAACAACTAGTTCATATAGATCTAAGGCTCTAAAGCATGCGGTGGCTATGTTAGTTAGATTCGAATATGAATGTATGTGTATGATATGAACATATTTAATTTATTTTATATTTATTTTATGTATTTGAAGAATTTTTGAAAAATCATATCTTTATATTCGTATTCGAATATACATCAGATACGGATATCATACACGAATATTTAAAAAAAAAAAAAAAAAATTGGGACTAACATAGTACGGGGGTGATATTTTCCTGTTAAGCCGCGTGAAAGGTCACGTGCACAAAGGTGATACTTGATAGATGGGGGGATATTTTGATATTTGCCATGAAAGGGAAAACTATGAAGCTGCACCACACATTCACCTTTATCAGAGGTTCAAGAAAACCCCATCTCAAGTATGGGCAAAACGACAAGGTTGATAACATTTTTAAAAGTTTATACATTATTTCTGCGCAGTCAGAAACAAAAAGCCAAGAAATAGATATTATTGCAATTCATACTTACAGCTAAATCAGCTCAGTGCTTGAGTCGGTATAGATTTTAAGTTTTTCACCTTAAATCTAGACACCCAATTTGCCAGAAAGCTAACTTAAAATAGAGCAAAAAAATATGGAAAATAAGGAAATTTGAATGAAAAGATGGCAAAGATTTTATACCTGTCATAATCATGAACAACAAGGTAGAGAAACTGAGCATAATTGGCAAGAAGGAGAGGGTTATTAGGCTCTTGTGATAACCCTGTTTGGTAAAGAAGCTCTGTTTTGAAATAATCTTCACAATCACCATCGGATTCGATCTTTGCTGTCACAGGCGAAATAAATCTCTGAATTGTTTCATGATCGAGCGTTTCATCTCTAAACAAAGCTTGCATTTTTGAAGCTTCGTTAACAATTGAGTTCCAAAGACTGAGTTCTTCTCTAGTTACTCGCCCTGGTGTCGACTCAGTTTGTGCTTCCATTGTTGTTCCTGGAGATGATAACTGCGAAGCACCATTAGGAACAATGGTTCTGAATTGGTCTGCTCTATCAAACCATCCATCACCACCGTCTGTGCCGCCGCCACTAGCAACCGGCGGCCTTACTTTTCCACCACCGCCATTGTTTCCGCCAATCGAAGTAGTTTTTCCGCTCGATGAAAACACAGAAAACGACTTTAATGGCGAAGAATCAAACTTTGGATGCTTCTGATCTTGAACTTCAATCAAAGAAACATAAGACCCCGCTGTCGGATTCGCTGCGGCGGCGGCGGCTGCTGCCAGAGCAGCGTTGTTTCCAATAGAATGAACCGAATAATTTGCTAACAAGATCATCACGTAAACCATCAAAGTCGGTGTATGAGAAAAAACCTGTTGAAACAACCAAACGAACGAAGCTTGCATCTCATTTTGAACTCTAACAAGAATCCCTTGTAAATCTTCATAAAACAATAGCTCCCGCATTTGCAAAGTGTAACTATGAAGCTCACGGATTATAAAAACCATTGAAGAAAACGCCTTTTTCATTGAGCAATAAGCGGATTCCCCTGCTTCTAGAAACCCTTCTTGCCATTGTAATTTCCTCTTTATAATTCGAAGCGAAAGCGGAAGATCAACGCTGTTGGCTTTTCGCTCAATGCTTGACGGAATTATTTCTTCCCCTCTTTCTAACCATGACGGTTGTTCGTTGAATTTCGAAGATTCTGTTTCGAAATCGGACCTTTCAGAATCTAAAAAATTCCTATGGTCGTCTGATAATTGGAATCTGAGAGTCAATTCTTGAATTTTTTTCGAAAATTCTTCATCCGAGAAGGCGCCTAAACTAGCGCTGCAAGTTTTTCTTAAAGTTTTGGATCTTGGTTTGAGAAACTCGCAAGATCGAGACCGTTGGATATTGGTGGAGTGCGAACCGAACAGAGCCGACCGGTTCAGTCTTGGAACGGACTTCAAAACAAGAGCACCATCGCTACGGCAGCGTTTTCGAAGGGAAGGTGAAGAGATTGCTAAAGCTAAAGCTTGAGAGGAAGAAGATGGAGGTTGAGGAAGAATTGGCTTTGACCATTGTAAACGAGCCGTTGCTGCTACTTTCACTACCATTTGATTAAACCTTGGTGGTGAAAATTAAGGCTTTTCGAAAGCGCTGCCAAACAGAGCCTTATAAAACTGAAAAGCTTTATCTTTAACTAAGATTCTGGAAAATAAAAAAAAAAAAAAAACCTTTTCTTTGAAATAGCTCTCCCCTGAAATTCAAAACAATAATAAAATCCCAGTAAGTCAACAAAAAGAAACAATACTGAAAAAAAAAATACGAAATAATTCCTCAAAAAGGTAGAAACTGGGATCTATAAAAGCACATTTGCTACCATGAAAATCGGATCTCGGAACTCGAAAACCGATGAAATTCGAGATTACTAAGAAAAAGATTAAACCATTTTTTCAAGGACTTGTTAATGAAGAAACTTACTTTAGATTTTTTTTTTTCCGGTTCAGACTTCGATGAAATTAACAAATAAAGAAAAGAACTTTCTTTTTTCCTTTTTTTTTTGGCCGCCCGAGTAAAAGCTCCGGCGAAGCCCGAAAGCGAAGCTTATCAGAAAGAAGAAAGAGAGCTCCAAGCGTTCCTTATTTATACAACAAGCTCTTTTGCTCTTCCAAAAATGTACTGTAAAAAAAAAAAAAGCCAAATAAAATAAAATATAGAGTTCGTTTTACATTGTGAAGTCTAAAAACTTGCTAAACGACAAATGAGGTAATTTTTCTAAAATATATAAGTTTAAAAAACAAAAAGGAAAAAAAATCTAACAGCCCAAGCCGGTCAAAACAGCGTACAGAAGTCAGTTGTCTGTAACCAGAAGCCATAAATGTATTCCACAGGAAGATCCAGATACCTATTGGTTAAGTTCAAATAAATCCGATAACTCGTGTATTTATCTTATTTTTTTATTATAATAATAATATTACATATTTATAAAAATTTTACACATATTATTTTTGTTGAATTATTATCCTGTAGATTAGTAGTAGATATTTTTAATTTCATAAGTGGAATTTACATATTTCGTAATTTTTTATATAATTTATATTTATACAAATTGATAGTTGGATTTAATAATATAATCTTACTCGTCGTGCACGTAAAGTTTCGAATTGATCCGATATCCCTATCATATCGATTGAGAATATTATTTTTTTCAATATATATTTAATTGTCGAACTTTTTTTTACGTCGAAATAAATAATTAGATATTTTTAATTTACTCAAAACTCGATGTGCATGATCTGCGCGAATAGAACACGAAATACGACGATCGGATTAAAAAAATATAAATCATATGAAAAATTACAAAAATGTGTAAGCTCCACTCATAAAATTGAAAATATCCACGGTCAGTGTATAAAATAATAAAATTTTTCATATAATATATTATTTTAATTTTTTATATTTTGTATATATATATAATCGAATTAATTGAGATATTTATTTTCTTTTAATTTTTTATTAGTTATTTTCATGTATTTGGGATCCGGATCAAAAGCCAGCCACCATGCAAGTGCAAGGGACTAAATTACATTTTTTCTTTTTTTTTTCTTTTTTTTGTTTGTCAATTTTTCATTTCTACGCGGCTCGTTTTACGGACAAAGATGGAGGTGATCTGGCCGGTTAAATGAACCACGTGCCCACACCGCCGCCTTCTGCGAAGTTTTGTTTTCTCAGAGAGATCAGAGAAAACGTGATCATCCCACCAACCTTTACCGTTGCTTTTTCGACACGTGTCCATTTTCATAACCCTTTGTTTTGAGGAAAATTAAACCGGGTTTTTGCATTAAATCTTTGACCATGGGAGTCCTAAGTTCTAACAGCATTTATTAATTAATGATTAGATTTATTCGCGTATATGATTATTTAGTTCGAAGGTTTGTTTTATGGGAAATGTTAATTCGTGTTATTAGTCATTGATTAAAGTGATATATGTATATATAAAAATAAAATATAATTAATTTTTTTAATTTAATAAAAATAATATATTAAATGTAAAATATTTTTTTTAAATGATAAAAAAATAATCATTAACTAATGCCTATAGATATCGATTAGGCGAACTCTTGTTTTATATTTGAAAAAGTTTAAATATAAATATTATGATCAAAAAATAAATTTAGATAAAAATGAAATTCACTTAAAAAAATCGGATTTTAAAAATAACATTTTTTGTCAATACCCAATCTGATTTATTTACTATTAATTATATAAATTTTTGAAATTATCGTTTCTTTTTAAAGAGATATCGATGCTTTTTAAGAATAATTGATATTTTTTCTTTCTAGAAGGTTTAACTATTAAACATGTTTGAAACAGTATTAATCACCAACATGTGGACAAATCTTCTCAACCCTGTTAGGAAAAGTCATTAAGATTGAGACTTAACTGGTTAACAGTCATTTGAAAAAGAAAGGTACTTTGTAATCAATTTTTGAAATGCCAAATATGGAAAACATTAGCTTTTTATGTAATAAAATTCACTCAATGAAGCAAATATATCTCAATATCAAGGAAGTTAAAAGCATGTTTCCTAAACAAATTTTTTATTAGTTTTTCTTTGTAAAAGTCATTTGCAAATTTTCATGTGTTTAACAAGTTTTGAAATTATCTTGAAAAAAGAATAATAATATGTTCTTTTCAGGTTTAAACCTTGTAGATTTATCTTCACCTCGTCAAGTTAGATCACTATATGTAGAATATTTGGTGGATTAACAGCTGTTCAACAGTCCAAAATAGAACGGACACTTGATCTATACATGTCAAGTTCACAAGCACCTAGCAACAAAATATAAATAGATGAGTAAACGCTAGGCAGAGGTAAGAAAAAACACAAAAATCTTATGCTATTCTCCTGTTTATTCTTTCTGCCTTCCTAACACTCCTTGAAACTTTACCGACTTAGCATCGGAGCAGGTCTTGAAGACCAAACTTCGATAACATCTAACATTTTATGTTCTTGCAAACCCCTCTCAGCCTTTGCTTGACAACCATCTCCATCTTCCAAGGACATTAACAAGATTATTACTTTTCAATATATCTTTAATTATTGTTCACAAATATGAATTTCACAATTAATGAGTGAGTCATATTATATACATGTGAATAATGATGATGAATGTATTGAAAAATAATAGAGAAAAATAATGAATTGGATACTATTACTAACCCCCTCTCTTTTCCAACATTTTTCTTATTAAATTAAATAATGGGAATAGTATTTAAAACATTATTATTAATATAATTTCGTATTTGTGTGAAATTGACAAATTTGATAAGAAAATTTATATCCCACTGAGAGACTTTAAAAAATATTGGCCAGATGTCAACCTGTAGCACCATTTGTCAAAAATCAATTGATTTACGATCTCAGAGATTACTTTTATTTATTGTTATAAGATAATTGCCCTCCAAAAAAGGTAGTGGGCATTTTCAATTTAGTATTTAACTCTCAATAAATTTATAGATTATTGTTTTGTGATTGAATCATTTAAGAGCAAACACATAATAAAGTTTTAATTACTTCTAAACTAGTTATTGTGACAAAATTGGAAAAATGAAAGCAAGGAAAAGGGTGTTTTTGTAAATTGAAACATAAATTGACATGTGCTAAATTTTTTGTCTCAAAGTGCAAGAGAATTGTTAATTGAATTTTATATTCTATATATACCTAAGACAATTATTCAAGTATGATATCTTTGTTATACATCAAAGAATAAACATGTAACATGTTACCTTTTGTTTGTATATTTATCTATTTATTTTCCTCATTTTTTTATAATTTTTTTTCTTAAAAAAGGAAAATTTTTAGCAAATTTTTTAAATTTAACAATTCGTATATGCGTTTCATATCTCATAGATTTCTCTTAAAAAATGATATATGTATATATAAAAATAAAATATAATTAATTTTTTTAATTTAATAAAAATAATATATTAAATGTAAAATATTTTTTTTAAATGATAAAAAAATAATCATTAACTAATGCCTATAGATATCGATTAGGCGAACTCTTGTTTTATATTTGAAAAAGTTTAAATATAAATATTATGATCAAAAAATAAATTTAGATAAAAATGAAATTCATTTAAAAAAATCGGATTTTAAAAATAACATTTTTTGTCAATACCCAATCTGATTTATTTACTATTAATTATATAAAATTTTGAAATTATCGTTTTTTTTTTTTAAAGAGATATCGATGCTTTTTAAGAATAATTTATATTTTTTCATTCTAGAAGGTTTAGCTATTAAACATGTTTGAAACAGTATTAATCACCAACATGTGGACAAATCTTCTCAACCCTGTTAGGAAAAGTCATTAAGATTGAGACTTAACTGGTTAACAATCATTTGAAAAAGAAAGGTACTTTGTAATCAATTTTTGAAATGTCAAATATGGAAAACATTAGCTTTTTATGTAATAAAATTTACTCAAAGAAGCAAATATATCTCAATATCAAGGATGTTAAAAGCATGTTTCCTAAACAATTTTTTTATTAGTTTTTCTTTGTAAAAGTCATTTGCAAATTTTCATGTGTTTAACAAGTTTTGAAATTATCTTGAAAAAGGAATAATAACATGTTCTTTTCAAGTTTAAACCCTGTAGATTTATCTTCACCTCGTCAAGTTAGATCACTATATGTAGAATATTTGGTGGATTAACAGCTGCTCAATAGTCCAAAATAGAACGGACACTTGATCTATACTTGTCAAGTTCACAAGCACCTAGCAACAAAATATAAATAGATGAGTAAACGCTAGGCAAAGGTAAGAAAAAACACAAAAATCTTATGCTATTCTCTTGTTTATTTTTTCTGCTTTCTTAACACTCCTTGAAATGTTTACCGACTTAGCATCGGAGCACGTCTTGAAGACCAAACTTCGATACCATCTGACATTTTCTGTTCTTGCAGACCCCTGTCAGCCTTTGCTCGACAGCTATCCGCCCGTCAGCTCCATCTTCCAAGGACATTAACAAGACTATTACTTTTCAATATATCTTCAATTATTGTTCACAAATATGAATTTCACAATTAATAAGTGAGTCATATTATATACATGTGAATAGAGGTGCTCATGGGCCGGGCCGGGCCGCAGCCCATTTTTTTCTGCCTAGGCCCGCCCGTTTAGGCCCGAATCACTGTTCATTGAAATAAAAAAAATAAATTTTTTATTTTTTTTATTTTTTTAATTAAAATTAAATAAAATAATATTATAATAATAAAAAATATTGTTCCGGGCCGGGCCGGGTCGGAACATGAATTTGCCTACCCAGGCCCGCCCGTGAGCAAGTCTACATGTGAATAATGATGATGAAAAAATAATGAATTGGATACTATTACTAATCCCCTCTCTTTTCCAACATTTTTCTTATTAAATTAAATGATAGTAATAGTATTTAAAACATTAATATTAATATAATTTTCGTATTTGTGTGAAATTGACAAATTTGATAAGAAAATTTATATCCCAATGAGAGAGAGACTTTAAAAAATATATGTTTTAAAAAATATTGGCCAGATGTCAACCTGTAGCACCATTTGTCAAAAATCAATTGATTTGCGATCTCAGAGATTACTTTTATTTATTGTTATAAGATAATTGCCCTCCAAAAAAAGGTAGTGGGCATTTTCAATTTAGTATCTAACTCTCAATAAATTTATAGATTATTGTTTTGTGATTGAATCATTTAAGAGCAAACACATAATAAAGTTTTAATTACTTCTAAACTAGTTATTGTGACAAAATTGGAAAAATGAAAGCAAGGAAAAGGGTGTTTTTGTAAATTGAAACATAAATTGACATGTGCTAAATTTTTTGTCTCAAAGTGCAAGAGAATTGTTAATTGAATTTTATATTCTATATATACCTAAGACAATTATTCAAGTATAATATCTTTGTTATACATCAAAGAATAAACATGTAACATGTTATCTTTTGTTTGTATATTTATCTATTTATTTTCCTCATTTTTTATAATTTTTTTTCTTAAAAAAGGAAATTTTTTAGCAAATTTTTAAAATTTAACAATTCGTATATGCGTTTCATATCTCATAGATTTTTCTCATGTCAATCATGTAAATATGAACACGACATAAATAATTAAACGTCTCAAAATTCTAAACATGAATATGATACATGTTTTAAACATTTCATGTCAGTGGTATTTATTAAATGTATTGTGTTTGTATTTTATATCGTATTCAAAATTAACAAATCTATTCCTTTATTTTATTCAAAAAAATTCACCAATTTTTAATATAAAAAAGGACAAAAAATAAAAGAATAAAATATTTATTTGAGGGAAGCCCAGAACCGACGGTCCAAAAATGAGAAGCTCGGAAGAGAGAGAGAGCATTGTTGTCTTGTTGAGGCAACTTGCTTAACGTTTACATCAGCAAATTTCATAGTATGTTATACAAATTGAAGTTATAAACTTTTTATATGATTTAAATTCATTAATTCTTAACTTTTCGTGGTTTGATGAGTTTCCTTTAACTATTTGGTCTTTGTTAGACTCTAAAATCATTAAATTGATGATGAATTTTTTTTATTTATAAGAAAATCATAGTTTTAGAATGAGAAAAAGTATTACAGATACAAAAATTTGAATCCAAATCTATTAATTATTATTTCTTAAAAATAATTATATAAATTAATTAAATTAATCCAAATTCATGAATTTACTTTGAATTATACTGCATATTCGGATATGAGTATAGGGATATGATCCTCCATAAACCTTCCAAATATATAAAAATTTTAAAAAAAATTCACTCAAATCCGAGTAACAACACAGTTGTCCACTCTTCACTATTACTCTCCACTTCCTAGACTCCAGATTTTTCTTAAACCCCATTAATTAATCTCTTGTTTTATTTTGTTTTGTTTGCATTTACATGCCAACGGTATCAAATTCAGTGCTGCATCAAATCGATACAAGTCTAAGACTCTAAGGCTTGGAAACTATAATTTGCTGACAAATTGGTCTCTGCAATTGGTCCAAGCCGAAATTGTCACCAACTTGATGAGTTTTTGTTGCATTTCCAAAACCTCAACTATATATGCAAGTGGTTTATATCCATGGCATCTCCTTCGAATTCACACACTAAGTCTTTTTTTTTTTTTTTTTTTAAGAATCCGATTAACGGATGTTGATAAGCACCAGTTAATAATTATTTTATTATCATTTTAAGTTTTTTTTTTTCATTTAATACATTATTTTTACAAAAATAATGTATTAATTACCTTTTTTTATATATTATTTTAACCAGTGTCACTAAACTTAGTTTAACTTTTTTTTTTTTTTAAATCTTCACTTTTCATTGATTAAAGTGCTTGATTTTCAAGATGATTTAGGGTTTAGGATTTTTTATAAAAATAATGCATTAATTTTTTTTTCGCTAGACTTTGTTTAACATTTCTTTTTTTTAATCTTCACTTTTTATTGATTAAAGTGCTCCATTTTCAAGATGATATTGGATTTGAATCCAAGAAAGTGGCATGATATGAATTGGCTATTGACTATTTTTGGCCTAAATTGACAACATTAGGTGTTATAGTAAAGAGAGTTGTAAAGTATAAGTTAAATTATTGCCCTTTTTATATAAGCTTTTCAACATATGCAATGTCTTACCATGAAAAGTACATTTAGCAAACCACTACAATAAATATGATATTTAGCAACAAAAATTATATGATACGTGGCAAATAGTTGTATTACAATGTATTTGCAACAATTTATATATATATATATATATATTTAGTAAAAAGTAGTTTACAACACTTATTGCAGCATAAGACTTTTATGTTGCAAAAAGAGTATTGTGCAAATTGTTGCAATGTGTTATAAATAATAGTGTTGTAAAAAATATTAACAATTTTTTTTTTATATATTTTTGCTGCAAAATATAATTTATACTAATCTATTGCAACGTAACATTATTTATCTTGTAAAAAAAATTATAATTTACAATATTTATACAAAATTAAATATATAAAATGTTGTTGCTTAAAATATATATTTTTTTTGTAATGAGGCGTAAGCAGTTTTTTTTTTTTTTTTTTCTTCTTCCAAGTTGTAATTAATTACAGAGTTCCATTCACCAAAGTATGTAGACATGTTGAGTTTTTTGAGCCGCAAAAAATTTAACTCATATAAAACTTGATAATTTTGAACTCGATGTCAAAATATGATAAGGACACGAGATATTTAAAAAACACGAAAATAATATAATAAATATGACATAATAAATTAAACATAATTGACACAATTAATATAATACATTTAATACATGTATCGTATTCATATTTAAAATTTTAACATATTTAATATTTTTTATTATATTTATATTTATATGATTGATAAAAAATACGAAAACCATCGTCGACTATCAATCAAAGAAACAGTAAATGGCACTAATTATAGAGAAATTGATGAAATCGGAGCCAACTAATTAGGTAAAGACAAACAATTAGAATACATGTGAAAAAGAAAAGGCCAAAATAGATGCTAGTTGTGAAGACATTGCAAGAAGAAATAACCAAAAAAGAAACAGAGAAATTGGAAATTAGAAAGAGGTATAGAAATGGAACATTTTAACATAACACCTCACTCACTCCATCAATCTAGAGCTATATATCCCTCTCTCTTTTCACTTTCAATTCAAGTAATTAATCATGATGCAGTAGACATGATAATTCGTGTATTCGTATTAATTTTTTATATTATAATCGTATTTAAGATATTATATATTTTATATAAATTTTGATACATTAATAATTCATTTTATATAAATTTTGATACGTTCATTTCTTCATATCGTGTTCATATTATTTTTTCGTGCTGTGTCATAGCATTTGCTCCTTCAAATCTTTACTCCTACAATTATTGGAACATACACCCGATAATGAATGAGTCATTAAGTTGGGTAATATATATATATATATATATATATATATATATTGTTAGAGATGGTTTGGAATTCACCCACGGTCAAATTGGTTGAAAGTTAAAACTCCCACAAAGTCAAAAAATGGGCACCGAAGGCTACCAAAGTTTGGTAAAAATTCTTAGCTCATAAAATCAAGATTAGTTGGTTATTGGTAAATCAACAATGCCATAAATGTAAGGTCACCATGAACATATATATAAAAGGTCTTTGTTCTCGACAAAGGAAGCATCAGTGAGTGAAAAACAAGCCAAGAAGTGAACAATAAGTGAGTGAGAAAGAGAGACAAATACATGAGAAAGTGTTGAGAGCAAAAACGTATGGTAACTCTCGAGTATTTTGGGTGTGGAGTTGTGAAGTTTTGGATTGTGTTTTGAGTGTCAAAACATCTATAATATTCATCTTGTTTATTATATATAGTGAAATTTTTCGTCACCGCTGCCCATGGACATAGGCTTAAAGTCGAATCACGTAAATTTCGGTGTCGTTTATTCTTGGTATAAATATATATTTGGCTTGCGAACTATCCAAATTAAATCATTTTGATCTTTATTATTTTATTTGGGCCAATTTGGCTCTCATGCTATTAACTCTGATAAATTTAGTCCTCATGCTATTATTATTATTTTTTTTTATCAATTTAGTTTAAATTTAATGAAAACGTTAAATTTTTGGCCAATTTTTGATCACTTTTTGGTTTATTCTTTGTTAATTGTTTTATCAATTTATGGTAAAATTAGCATAAATTTAACGAAATTATTAGTCACATGTTCACATGCATATGATCAATTTCCGTTAAATTCATACGATATTTACAAAAATAATAGAATGAGGATCAAATTAATTGACCTAAATAAATTTATTTGCTATCATATTCACGTGCTCAGGTCGGTTCATACCCTATATATATATATATATAACAATGAATACGATACATGTATTAAACGTGTAGCGTATTTATTATACTATTTTCATATTTATTGAATGTGTCGTGTTCATATCATGTTTTCGTATTGTGTTCAAAATTACCAGATATAGTTATGTTAATATATACCAATAATAATTTTTTTTTGAACAAGAAGAAGATTCTGCATTTAGCTATAGATCAGTTCGATGTTTGAAGATAAAGAGAGCATTGCTGCACACGATGGAAATTCTTTGGTTTAGGCATCTAAGCAAAGGAGAAGAACCGAAGAAGATATATATGTATATCGTGGAGCTCGAGACTCGATTGTTTGCATTAGTAGAAGAGTAGCTAACAGACGGGAAAACGTTGCGGAGGGGCCTCTCATTTCAGATATGGGGTTCAAAGATCGGACAGGGATATGTAGACGCCAATGCCACGCCAATCTCCTTATCTCTTCGTCTCTACAGATCGAGTCTTCGCCAATCCCCTCTCCTTCCCAATCGATAAGGAATTTTTTTTTTTTTTGATAGGGACGGCGATGGATAGTAAAAAATTAGATATTCGACACTATCTGGTTCGTATTTTGCGGATTTAGTTATTGTAAATTCGGATAATTTATGGATTTGTATATTATATTTACTATCCGCAGCAGATTCGGATATGAACCTTTAGATATCTATTATCCGAATCCGTTTTAGTTTTGGTTCGGATATCCGAATTCGTTATTCGAATCTGTTTTATTTGTTGGAATATGGTATGGCTCAAAGTCACATTTGGTGGCTTAGCACCAATAATGGAGCTACCACTTGCACCACTTGCACCACCAATAATGGAAGCTACCACTTGCAAATGGATGGTGGCTATGGTGGCTACCACTTGCAATGTGTTCACACCAAGATAGGTGGTGGAAGGTGGCTATGGTGGCTGCCACTTGCTTAGTGTTCACACCTTGATATTTTGGCTATAAATAGCCATGTAGAGTAAGAGAGAAAGAGAGTGAGTAGAGTAGAGTTGAGTAAGTTAGAGCTAAATTGTTGAAGCAAATACTCTGTGTTTATAGAGTAATTCGGTATTGTGTTGAGTTGTGAGTTCAGTGCTTGTGTAGCACCTTGAATTCTGTATATGTTTGTACTCTAAACTCCATTAATACAAAGCTTCAAGCTCCTCCTCCCGTGGACGTAGGCACAGTTGCCGAACCACGTAAAATATCGGTATTTTTCAGTGTGTTTAAATCGGTTTTAGTAATATCAATTCGCTTCCGCACAACAAATTGGTATCAGAGCCAATTTTTACGTAAAACCGAGTTTGTTCGATTCTGTCCGTTTTTTCAAAAGTGCTCCAATTTGTGTTTTGAAAATACCAGGTTGAAGAGGTCGTCGAGAGGAGTGCAGCAGAATCAACCGGAGCGCCAGAAGCCGCCGCACGCGCCGCCAGAAGAGGAGTTCACGCGCCCCACGCGCCCACGCGCCGCACGCGCCTCTGGAGGTTGAAGACGCGTGAAACCCACGCGCCACACGCGCCGCACGCGCCAGCCAGAGGTTGAAGACGAGTGGGCCTCACGCGCCCCACGCGCCTCTGGAGGTTGAAGACGCGTGAAACCCACGCGCCACACGCGCCGCACGCGCCAGCCAGAGGTTGAAGACGAGTGGGCCTCACGCGCCCCACGCGCCGGTGAGCCAGCAGCCTTCACGCGCCCACGCGCCGCCGCACGCGCCCCACGCGCCGCCGCAGGTCCGACCAACTTTTTCGGGCTATTTTTTGAGCCGTTTCAGAACACTATTCCGAGACTTTTCCGAGCCGGTTGAGCTAATCCGAGTCCATTTCGAGCCACCTGAAGCAGAATATTCGCAGAATATTCACCGTGTGTCCAAAATTTACACAGTTGGACCCGTTCCTAGCTATTTCGACTATTCCGGACTCAACCGCGGCATCCGTTTTTTCCATACGGGTACCGGAAAAACACTTTGTTGGTAATTTTGTTTTATTACCATGGCAGAATCATTAGAGACACATGAAACAACCAGCAGCGCACGATCAAGTTCTTATATCAGAAAGAACTCGATGACCACTGCAAAGTTCGAGGTGGAGAAATTTGATGGCACCACCAACTTTGGCATGTGGCAGTGCGAAGTTCAGGATCTGTTATTCCGAGAGGGTTCATATATCGCTCTGGAAGACAGACCCAGAGATATTTCGGAAGATGACTGGAAATTTGTCAAACGTCAGGCTTGTGGCACAATCCGGTTATGCCTAGCCAAGGACCAGAAGTACTTTGTCATGAGAGAGAATAATGCAAAAACTCTCTGGAAACAACTTGAGGACAAGTACATGACAAAAAGCATGGAGAACAGACTCTATCTGAAGAAAAAGCTGTTCCGCTTCCAGTATATGCAAGGTATCACCATGCAGGAGCATCTAGTAAGTTTTAACAAAATCCTCGCTGATCTTGAAAATCTAGATGCAAATATCTCTGATGAAGATAAGGCTCTTACTCTGTTAAATTCCTTGCCTGATAGCTATGATCATTTAACCACTACACTGTTGTATGGTAAAAATGATATAGAATATGTTAATGTTAGTAATGCTCTGGTGAATAATGAGTATCGGAAAAAGGATCAGCATGATCACCAGAATACTACACCAGAAGCTTTAACTGTGTACAGAGGCAGGACGAACAACCAAGGAGCCGGAGAAAACAAGCGAGGTAAATCCCGCTCAAGGAGGGGATCATCGAGAACACGACTCTCGAGGGACGAGTGTGCCTTTTGCCATGAGAAAGGGCATTGGAGGAATAATTGTCCCAATATGGAGAGGTCGATTGTGAGTGTAGCTCAAGAATCTGAGGGAGAGGAAGACTCTGCATTTACGATTTCCACAACAACACACTCTTCAGATCAATGGATTCTGGATTCCGGATGTTCCTACCATATGTGTCCGAACCGGGAGTGGTTCTCAAACTTCAAGGAGTTTGATGGAGGGATTGTCCATATGGGCAATGACAATACTTGTCACACTAGAGGCATCGGAACGATCCAACTGAAAATGCATGACGGTACAATCAGACAACTTACAGACGTAAGGTATGTCCCTGATCTCAAGAAGAACCTCATATCACTGGGGGTCTTAGACTCAAATGGTTACAAGGTGACCATTCAGAATGGAGTCCTGAGAGTTGTACGTGGAGCATTCTTAGAAATGAAGGGTTATATGAAGGGAAATCTGTATCTCCTTGACAGAGAAACCGTGACAGGCAGAACAGCAGCCTCTCACAGAATGATGGGATAATCCGACACTTCACTGTTCCTGGCACTCCCCAGCAGAATGGAATTGCAGAAAGGATGAACCGAACTTTGGTTGATAAAGTTCGCTGCATGTTATCCCAGTCGGGCTTGAGCAAAGCATTTTGGGCGGAGGCTTTATTGTTCGCCTCCCACATTATCAACAGACTAACCTCCACCGCAATTGATGGGAAGACTCCCATAGAGGTGTAGTCCGGATATTCTGCCATTGAATATGATCGGCTTCGTAGTAACGGATGCAAAACTGGATCCTAGAGCCAAGAAAGCTGTCTTCATGGGCTTTAGTGAAGGAGTAAAAGCAGTCCGATTGTGGAACCTTGAGTCAAAGAAAGTCATCGTAAGCCGAGATGTTGCCTTTGACGAATCTGTAATGCTGAAACTGTCAACTCCAGAGAATGTGAACCAAGATTCTCTAAAGCAGGTGGAGTTTGAATCAGAAGATGCTGGTCAAAATTCAGATGAATCTGAACCAGAATCAGATGACACCTTAACTGAAGTGGAGGAGTCATCACCGGAAATCTTTCAGCAACTTGAATCAGTTGTCACCAGTAGACCGAATAGACATATTCGGAAACCTGCTCGATACACAGACGTGGTGGCATACGCCCTTCCAGTAATTGATGATGATGTTCTGATCAATTACAAAGAAGCTGTAAACAGCCCTGTGCATGCCCAGTGGAAGGAGGCGATCAGACTTGAAAGTTGGTTCCACTTCCAACACTCAAGAGATCAATTGGGTGCAAATGGGTCTTTGCCAAAAAGGAGAGTGCTACCGGCAAAGACAGCATCAGATACAAAGCCAGATTGGTAGCCAAAGGTTAGGCTCAAAAAGAAGGAATAGACTACAATGAGGTATTTTTCACCTGTTGTTAAGCATGCATCTATTCGGATCTTATTGGCTTTAGTAGCACTGTATAACCTAGAGATAGTTCAACTTGATGTAAAAACTGCATTCCTCCATGGTTCCGTAGAGGAGGAAATTTGTATGACTCAACCAGATGGTTCTGGAGTCCCCGGTAGCAAAGATTACAAAAGCAAGTTGAACCGATCACTGTATGGTCTGAAACAATCCCGTGACAGCTGTACAAACGGTTGGACTGTTTCATGACAGGATGAAAAGTACACACACAGTCAATTTGATCACTGTGTTTATTTCCGGAAACTTCAAGATGGATCATTTATCTATCTGCTGAAAAAGGCAAGGTGGAGATCGACAGGCTGAAGGCTCAACAGGCAGAACAACAGCCTCTCACAGAATGATGGGATAATCCGACACTTCAATGTTCCTAGCACTCCCCAGCAGAATGGAGTTGCAGAAAGGATGAACCGAACTTTGGTTGATAAAGTTCGCTGCATGTTATCCCAGTCGAGCTTGAGCAAAGCAGTTTTGGGCGGAGGCTTTATTGTTCGCCTCCCACATTATCAACAGACTAACCTCCACCGCAATTGATGGGAAGACTCCCATAGAGGTGTAGTCCGGATATTCTGCCATTGAATATGATCGGCTTCGTAGTTACGGATGCAAAACTGGATCCTAGAGCCAAGAAAGCTGTCTTCATGGGCTTTAGTGAAGGAGTAAAAGCAGTCCGATTGTGGAACCTTGAGTCAAAGAAATTCATCGTAAGCCGAGATGTTGCCTTTGACGAATCTGTAATGCTGAAACTGTCAACTCCAGAGAATGTGAACCAAGATTCTCTAAAGCAGGTGGAGTTTTTTGAATTTGAAGATGCTGGTCAAAATTCAGATGAATCTGAACCAGAATCTGATGACACCTTAATTGAAGTGGAGGAGTCATCACCGGAAACCTTTCAGCAATTTGAATCAGTTGTCACCAGTAGACCGAATAGACATATTCGGAAACCTGCTCGATACACAGACGTGGTGGCATACGCCCTTCCAGTAATTGATGATGATGTTCTGATCAATTACAAAGAAGCTGTAAACAGCCCTGAGCATGCCCAGTGGAAGGAGGCGATCAGACTTGGAAGTTGGTTCCACTTCCAACACTCAAGAGATCAATTGGGTGCAAATGGGTCTTTGCCAAAAAGGAGAGTGCTACAGGCAAAGACAGCATCAGATACAAAGCCAGATTGGTAGCCAAAGGTTAGGCTCAAAAAGAAAGGAATAGACTACAATGAGGTATTTTCACCTGTTGTTAAGCATGCATCTATTCGGATCTTATTGGCTTTAGTAGCACTGTATAACCTAGAGATAGTTCAACTTGATGTAAAAACTGCATTCGTCCATGGTTCCGTAGAGGAGGAAATTTGTATGACTCAACCAGATGGTTCTGGAGTCCCCGGTAGCAAAGATTACAAAAGCAAGTTGAACCGATCACTGTGGTCTGAAACAATCCCGTGACAGCTGTACAAACGGTTGGACTGTTTCATGACAGGATGAAAAGTACACACACAGTCAATTTGATCACTGTGTTTATTTCCGGAAACTTCAAGATGGATCATTTGTCTATCTGCTGAAAAAGGCAAGGTGGAGATCGACAGGCTGAAGGCTCAACTGAGCTAAGAGTTCGAGATGATCTTGGAGAAGCTAAGAAAATTCCTGGGAAGTAGACAGAAAAATTGACTCAGGCTCAGTGCATTGATGAATCATGCCAATGCAGTAGGTGCCCTGATATGTGAGTAATGGTGTGTACATTTGAAGGAGAAAGGAGGAAGCTCTGATCTGTGAATTCTCTCTGTGGATTCTCGCCAAGGTGGAGATTGTTGGAATATGGTATGGCTCAAAGTCACATTTGGTGGCTTAGCACCAATAATGGAGCTACCACTTGCACCACTTGCACCACCAATAATGGAAGCTACCACTTGCAAATGGATGGTGGCTATGGTGGCTACCACTTGCAATGTGTTCACACCAAGATAGGTGGTGGAAGGTGGCTATGGTGGCTGCCACTTGCTTAGTGTTCACACCTTGATATTTTGGCTATAAATAGCCATGTAGAGTAAGAGAGAAAGAGAGTGAGTAGAGTAGAGTTGAGTAAGTTAGAGCTAAATTGTTGAAGCAAATACTCTGTGTTTATAGAGTAATTCGGTATTGTGTTGAGTTGTGAGTTCAGTGCTTGTGTAGCACCTTGAATTCTGTATATGTTTGTACTCTAAACTCCATTAATACAAAGCTTCAAGCTCCTCCTCCCGTGGACGTAGGCACAGTTGCCGAACCACGTAAAATATCGGTGTTTTTCAGTGTGTTTAAATCGGTTTTAGTAATATCAATTCGCTTCCGCACAACATTATTTATATGGATAATCCATTTACATATTTAATTCTTGTTTAATTATATATATATATATATTTAAATGATTTAATAAATTTGGATATTTAACGAATTCAAATATCCGACGGATATTGTTATTTAAATAGGATGCAGATTCAGTTAGTAATATTTATATAGTAAACGGATAATAAAAGAATTCGATTCGAATAAATTAAGCGGATTCAAATATTTAAAAAATTGCTTATATCTGATCCGATGTTATCTTAATCTTTATTTCTCATGATGTACCCTTTTGTTTTTATTTTCAGCCCAAAATGACTAAAATACATCTATAAATTTGTTAATTAGTAAAATCATTGATAATAAGTGGGAAAATTCGAATTTATTATATAGAAATAATTTTGAGTTTCTACCTAATTAAGCCATGGTAAATAACGTGACATATTATTCACCATATTGCAATTACGCTAAGTAATTATGTCATGGATTGACTTAAAACATAAGCCACGTGCATAAAAATGGATTAGGATTAATTAATTATTTTTTCCATTATTTTTTAATATATTTATCATTATCATTCAGATGTATAGATCTACTCATTATTTGTGAAAATCATATTTATTAATGAAGATTAAAAATGTATTGAAAAGTAATAAATTAAAAAATAATAAAGGAAGCCGAACTCCGAAGGGATATATCAATTTTTATTTTTTTTCACCTTTATTTTGATCGTGGACTTGTGGGTATTGGATATGATGATTAGATTGTCTACGGGACGAGTTACTCGCTCGTTCCAAATTGGATTGAACCCGAATTATGTTTTTCATAATTTGTGTAAGCTCGTCCAACCTGAATTACTATTTAAATAATAAAAAATATTTTTATTTAAATTTAATTATAAAAATATATAAATATTAATATAAAATAATTTTTAATATTTTAAATAATAAAACGAATTTTTATGTTGGACCAAATCAGGTTGGTTTTGAGCAAGTAAATTTTTTTATGTCCCTAGAACTAGAGGGGGTCCATTTGATGTTATTTGGATGAAGTAAATATTCCAATTATATATTTCCCATATAATACCATTGAGTAGTAGTATTCTTAGCACCTTAATTTGGCTATTCATGTCCATACAAATTAAATATAAATCCCAAAGTCATTTATGAAGATATTGAAGTTTTAGAATATTTATATGAATTATCAATTTCAAGTTAGAAAAATTCGATTCTATATTCACACCCATGGCCATGGGAGTCTATTTCAATTGAAAAGCATCTAAGTCATAAACTTGAATAATAAGTTCATTTCATCATTGAGGGCTTTTATGAACTCCACGTGATTTAGATTTTTTTCTTATATAAAAAAATGACATTATGATTATTAATTATTGCCTATTAATTGGACAATGCATTTTCAAAATAGACCTGCTAAAGAGTAGGATTATTTATCCAGATCGAGTCTGGGCACGATAATTTTTTATTTGGGTCGGTCCGGTCCAGTTCGAATTATTGTTTGTATAATAAAAAAATTTAATTAAAATTTAATTATAAAAATATATAAATATTAATATAAAAATATTTTTTTTAAATATTTTAATACTTGATGAATAGTGAAATGAGCTTGCGGCCAGTCTGACCCAAAGTAGGTTTGAGTAAGAAAATTTTTTTTTCGAGCCGTAACTCGATTCATGAGCAGATCTCTTTCAAAACACATTTGATTCACCTAATTTTATTTGTTTTTCTAGTAAAATTAATAAACTTCTTAATTTTTTATTGTCTACTAAAAAAATGATTTACAAATATAAAAATCAAATATATATATATTCATATATTATATAATAAGTTTTAAATCTTACATTTTACCTAATCGTTGGTAAGTCCAAAATACTGACTTTTAATCCATTAAAAATCAAATAGTAACGATTTTAATTAATTTTCTTGAAGGCTTCATTTTGGGTAATTGTTTCTTTTTACTTTTTCTTTCATTTTTCGGATCAAAGGTATCTCCAAGCTTTTACTTGAATCTAATCTCTTTTAGGGACAGTTTTTTTTTTTTTCACATTATAAAAGTAAAAATAGGCTTTATAAATATGAAAATTAATTAGATTAACTTATAGTCACCGGTAATTGATTAAATTTGTTTACGGGTTGGATTATCTGTCCAATCTAAATTGGCTCGAACATGAGATAGATTTTTGATAATCTACTCGATCTAGCTCAAATTATTATTTAAATAATAAAAAATATTTTAATTTACATTTAATTATAAAAATATATAAATGTAATCTTAAAAATAAATATTTTAATATTTTTAAACAACAAAACATGTTTTCAGATTGGGCCGAATTTAAATAAGCAAAATAACATATTAGTTTTGGAGCCCATTTTCGGAACAGAGTAATTAACCGTATGGGCTTCAAAATTAACTGAATAGAAGGCGGGAGATTCAAAATGTTACCGTTACGTTTTCCCGCGAAAAAACATTTCCCCGCTCCTCATTTTTTTTTTTTAATAATGTTTTTCTTTTATATGCCTCCAATATTTTCTCAGTCTCTCGTCAATCGAATCGAAATCTCTAAAATTTGTTACGAATTTATCTAACAGAAAAATTTTGTTTTATTCAACAATGCCTGCAATCGCCGATCGCAATTCGTCTCCTTTCAAGGTGATGGTGGCCGCCATCAAGTCGGACAAGAGCCACGAGACCGCTAGATCCGACGGCTGTTGCACTCCTCAGAAGCGGAGGTTAAGATCCGATGAGGCGGCTGCGAAGGAGAGTCCCTTGTCTACGCCGATGAAACTTAAATCGCCTCGCCGTCGCTTGAATTCAAGCCCAAACAGCCCTGCAAATGTGAGCCATCACTATATAAGTTTTACTGCTTTGGTTATTGTATGGTACCTTTTGTTTAAATTGGTTATAGGGTTTGTTATTATTTTTGAGATAAGTGAGTAAAATGAGATTAATAGGAAACTTAATTGTTTTTTGATAAATTAAAAAACCAGTTATTTATGCCTTTGTTTTTTTAGTGTTTGATGAAGTTCATGTTGTATAAAAAATTAAAAATTGGATAAGGCTTAAAAGATTGTTAATTTGCTTAATTTCATATATTTACAGGGAATTAAGGAAGATTCTTGTGAAAAACCAGTGAAGAAAAATTGGAATCCGAGAGGTAATTTATATATATATATATATTATATGAGGAGGAATTCACGTGTAAAACTAGATTAGTTTTACATATTTCTGTAACTTTTTATACAATTTATATTTTAACAAACCGACTGTTGGATTTAACAATATAATTGTACTCGTCGTGCACATAAAGTTTCGAATCGATCCGATATCTCTATCATATCGATCGAGAATACTGTCTTTTTCAATATATATTTAACGGTTAAAAGTTTTTTACATCGAATAAATAGTTAGACATTTTTAATTTACTCGAAACTCGACGTGCATGATCTACGTGGATAGAACATAAAATACGACCGTTGGATTAAACAAATATAAATCATATAAAAAGTTACAGATGTGTGTAAAACTAATTTAGTTTTACACTAGAGTAAGTGAATCCTCCTATATATATATATATTTGCGTTTTGATTTTGAGCAATCAATGTTAATATTGAGTTGATTTTGGGTTTGTTTTAAGATGTTGAGCAAATGAGGGCAGTTAAGGAGGCATTGCATGTTTCAACAGCTCCATCAACAATTGTGTGCAGAGAAGATGAACAGAAAAGGGTTATGGAGTTTTGCAAGGCATGTGTAGAACAAGAGAAAGCTAGGAGTTTGTATGTATGTGGATGTCCTGGGACCGGGAAATCGTTATCAATGGAGAAAGTAAAACAGCAAGTTATTGATTGGGCAAAAATGGTAGGTTCATTGCTCATTATATCCCTTTTCCTGGGAATGTTATTGAAATGGATTATCATTTTCAATTGTTTCCTTTTCGTAGCAGGAAGGGTTGCAGCCACCTGAAGTATTAGCAATGAATTGTACTTCTTTAGCAAACACATCTGAGATTTTTAGTAAGGTATTGTTATTAATATTTCATCAACATTGAGAGCTTGAATTCTGCAAATGTTTGCCTGATAATTACTTTGACAGATTCTTGGCAAGCACCAACCAAAGAAGAAAACTATGGGCTCAACACCTTTACAACATCTACAGAATCTGTATTCTAATAAGCAGGCACCATCCAGCTCGAAGATGATGTAAGAAATTTGTCCTCAACTAGTTTGAAGCATATTTATTTCCCCTCTCCTTTTGCCTAAACCAAAATTATGAAATTTTTGCAGCTTAATATTGCCGATGAGTTGGATTATTTGATTACGAAGGACAGGACAGTACTTCATGATCTTTTCATGCTTACAACTTTTCCATTCTCTAGATGTATATTGATAGGTATCATTCATTGCAACTATGTCAGATGCTCATTTCTATGTAATTGTCTTGATTGCAAAGTTTTTTTTTTCTATCCTTATTTGTCTTGATTCATGCTGTTATTCACTCATGAATGTTATTCCTGTTTTGTTTTTTTGCAGGAATAGCAAATTCCATTGACCTAGCTGATCGGTTTCTTCCAAGGCTCCAGTCATTGAATTGTGAGCTCTTTACCTTCATTACATTGGTTGACAATGATAGTATTAAGCTTGGTTTTATAAATTTATCTTGTGGCTGCAGTTCTTGTTTCTTTGAGTTTCTTGAAGCTTATCCTTAATATAACTTTATGTTATCCTGATTATTTTTTCAACTAGAAGTCTATAAAATAGTGGATTGCCATTCTAGTATCTTCCTGGTTTTCCAACCTAAGCACCAGTGTTAAAAATGAAAGCATCTTGAAATAATGCAATCTAATATTTTACTAGTTGAGGGTTATGGATTTGTTCCTTATTACTTACTAGTCTAATATTTTCTGAATTTTTGTTCCTTTATTTTATTCTTCTGCTGATACTAGTTTCAAGCTTGCTTTTAGTCCCTTTCTGTAGTATTATTGGCTACTTGCAATGATGCAATATGGATGCTTGGTTGTTTTGGAAGTAATACTAACTTGTTATGCTACCACTTCTGTGTTAGGCAAGCCAATGGTTGTAACTTTCCGTGCTTACTCTAAAGATCAAATCCTTTCAATACTTAAGGAGAGGCTCTTGGTATTATTACATTCAACTTTTAATCTTTGTACAGAATTACTTCTAATTTTAATTTGTGTGGTAAAATCATGTTATTGAGTTTTAATGAATTTGCACTCTAACAGGTACTTCCATATATTGTCTTCCAGCAGCAAGCATTAGAACTTTGCGCCAGAGTGAGTTATATGATTGGACCTCTTCTGTTAAAAACCTTTTCCTGTCTTTAATTCATCTACTATCATTACCTATGTTACTCGGACCTCGGATGTGAGTGTCGGACACGGGTATGTTTGATTTATTCTAAGTTTTTCCATGTATTTAGAGGATTCTTGGGGATCATATCCCCATACTCATGTCCGGATATGTGTCGGATACGGGTACTTCAAGAAAAATAAATAGTCGGAGCAACATAGATCAATACATTCTGACAGCTTGAAATCTAACAGAAAGTTGCAGCTGCATCTGGAGATATGCGGAAAGCTCTTTGTGTTTGTAGGTCAGTGTTTCATTTTTGTTGTTGCTGCAACTTAACTATATATGGTCTGAAGTATCAAAATTTTCAGTTTTAAATCAATTAGGCCTTAGAAGTGACATTATAACTGATATTAGTTAAAATCGAAAACTGATGCAGCAGTTTAATGTTGTTTCAAAAAGTATTGTCCTTGCTAGACATAGTTGATTGTAGTAATTAGTAAATATACTTTAAATGCTATTTGTTTTCAAGGCATTTTATTTTCATTGTTTATACCATGTTGCTAAAAGAATACTAAAAAAAGTGTTGGTCTCTAACGTGTGATTTTAGATATATAACTTTCAAATTCCTAATATATACTCATTATTTTTATCATCTCTTAGAATCAACATTGTAGATAATTCGTTTCCTAATGAATAAGACCTTCCTTGCCTTGGCTAGAGTAGTCACTTTAAACTCATGTTACCCGGACTCGAGCGTCAGTGTTAGATATGGGTATATATCCAACATGAGTATGTTTAAATTTTTCTGAGTTTTTTAATGTATTTGGAGTCTTTGAAGGATCATATGCGTCGGATATGGGTGTCGGACACGAATACTTCAAAAAAAAAAATAAAGAGTCAGAGCAACATAAGTTTAAACTATCGAATTAACATTCTTCAGTTTGTTCCAGGAGTGCAATGGAAATTCTAGAAGCAGAATTAAGAGAATCTGCCTGCAAGGATAGTTTGGCATCAGTAGAGGGGGAGTTCATTAGCCACCAGACAGCTTCTGCTCTTGAAATCTTCCGATCACAAGAAAATAATACTGTAAGTGGTCATCAATAGCTTAATGTTACCTCTTCCAAGCTTGAGCTTGTTACATTAGAGTTACACATCATGCTTACCCAGCTACCTATTACAGCTCCTTTAGTTGCTTACGAATTATGATATATTTCAGGTGAGGATTGATCATATGGCTCTTGTGTTGAGAAAAATTTAGAGTAGATAACTCTAATTTTACCACTCAAAGAAGAAAGTTTAGATTTTAGGAAAACTCACAAATGCTAACACTTCACTCTAGACTACACTCTTTAGAAAAGAACTCCTTAGGAAAACTTAGAACTTTTATTGCTTATTGAAGCTTACCACTTGATGATTTACAAATGTAAGGGAGGGGGGGTATTTATACAATACCAAGACAAACACAAGCTACACAAATATAAAATCTAAATAAATTACAACCACCCATTATTGTTTAATAACAACCACACATTTAAATCACACAACTACAACCACACATTAAACCACACAATTGCAACCACACATTAAACCACACAATTGCAACCGCACATTGTTAGGCTTTTATTTTTCCTTGGGCTGGTATTGGACAATTTAACACTCCCCCTCAATACCAGCTCTTCCTCTTTGCACCATGTTGAGTTGACGACGAAACATTTCAAATTTGTTGATACTCAAACCTTTTGTGAATAAATCTACCATTTGATCATCTGTCTTGATCTGCTTCATCTCAATCTCTTCTTGTAGAAACTTTTTTTCTGATAAAGTGATAATGCACTTCTATATGTTTGGTTCTTGCGTGAAAGACTGGATTTTCTGCCAAACGAATTGCTGACTGGTTGTCGCAATACAACGGAACTGCATAATCTACTGGTTGATGTAGATCACTCATTAGTTGTATCAGCCACGTACACTCTTGAGCTGCCATTGCTGCTGCTCGATACTCAGTTTCGGTAGTTAACAATGATACCGTTGGTTGTCTCTTACTGCACCAAGAAATTGTTCCAGAACCAAGTTTAAACATGTACCCAGTTGTTGATCTCCTGGTGTCATGATCTCCTGCATAGTCAGCATCACAATAACCAACTAACTTACAGTCTTCACCTTTCTTGTACAAAAGACCATAATCTATTGTACTTTTCACATATCTCAGTATTCGTCGAACTGCTTCTAAATGAGGCTTCTTCGGATTTTGCATATACCGACTCATCACACCAACTGTATAAGAAATGTCAGGTCGAGTCAAGGTTAAGTAGATCAGGCTATCTACCAATTGTCGATACATAGTTGCATCTTCCAAGTCTTTGCCTTCAAGTGCACACATTTTGCCATTTGGTTCCATCGGTGTTGAAATTGGCTTGCTCTCGAGCATTCCAAACCTTTTTAGCAAATCTTTAGAATATTTTTGTTGACAGAGAAATATTCCTTCTTGTATGTGATCAACCTCTAGACCAAGAAAGTGCTTGAGTTGTCCAAGTTCTTTCATTTGGAAACGAACTGATAAATTCTCCTTGGTTTGAAGAATTTCTGCCTCATAATCACCAGTTATGATTAAATCATCCACATATATCAATACGATAGCTAGCTTTCCTCCATTAGCTTTGACAAACAAGCTGGAATCTGCAGGTGTCACTGAATAACCACTATGAGTTAAAAATTCAGCAATCTTACCATACCATGCTTTAGGTGCTTGTTTCAATCCGTAAAGTGCCTTTCGCAGCTTACACACATGCTCAGGATAATTTTGGTTTTGAAATCCCAATGGTTGAATCATGTAGATTTCCCGATCTAGCTCTCCATGAAGGAATGCATTCTTCACATCCATCTGCCACAAGTTCCAGTCTTTGTTGGCTGCAAGGGCAAGTAGGACTCGTACGGTTGTAAGTCTTGCCACCGGACTAAACGTTTCATCATAGTCTAGCTCATACTTCTGAGAGAAACCACGAGCCACCAACCGTGCCTTGTACCTTTCAATCGACCCATCTGAACGATGTTTTATCTTGTAAACCCACTTGCAGGATATGGGTTTCACATCTCTTGGTTTTGGCACTAGATACCAAGTCTGATACTGCTCAAGCGCAGTGATCTCTTCTTTCATAGCCATAATCCACTCAGAACTCTGTGATGCTTCTTCAAACGTCTCAGATTCTGTTGCAATTGGTTCTTCCACTATGGCTGCATTAGCATATTTGGGATTTGGCTTCCGTGCTCTTGTTGTTCTTCGGATTTGTGATTGTGGAGATGGTTCTTCCACTTCACTCGATCTAACATCTGGTTGATACACACCAGTTTGCCAAGGACTCTGGAATAACACTTGCTCGTCATCGTCATCATCACATAGGTCTTCTACTTCATCTGAAGTTGATTGAAGTTTGACAATATACTCTCCCATTTTCTGTTGTAGCATGTCTTCAAATTCTTTTGAATCTGACAACACCTCATTTTCTGAGGACCACCAAGAAGATGCTTCATCGAATACCACATTGCGTAAAGTGTAACATCTTCCACTCGTAGGATCACAACATTTCCACCCTTTCCTTTGGTTGTCGTATCCCACAAAGATACACCTAGTTGCTTTCTTATTAAACTTGCTACGTAAATGATCAGGAACAAATACATAACATACACAACCAAATACTCGAAAGTAGCTGACTGAAGGTTTCATTTTCCACAATTTCTCAAAGGGTGAAACAAACTCTAACCTTGGTTGAAGAAGTTTGTTGATCACATGGGCTGCGGTTCTCATAGCTTCGGCCCAAAATCTTCCGGGTACATTCTTTGCATGCAGCATACTCCGACAAATTTCTGCAAGATGCCGATTCTTTCTCTCTGCTACACCATTCTGTTGTGGTGTATTGACACAAGTATACTGATGACGTATGTTGCATTCTCGTAGGTATTGAGAGAATTCGCCTGAGCTATATTCTCATCCATTGTCTGTGCGCAAGCAACATATCTTCTTTCCCACTTCTCTTTCAACTATCTCTTTGAACTCTTTAAACTTTGAGAAAATGTCAGACTTTTCTTTCATAAAGAAAACCCACACATACCTGGAGAAATCATCAATAAACGTCACCATGTACCGCATTCCACTAATTGATGGTTGCTTAACGGGCCCAAATACATCAGAGTGAACTAACTCTAATGGTTCTTTTGCTTTAAACTTTGACTACTCGTATGGCAATTGGTGTGCTTTACCATATTGGCATCCTGCACAAACTGTGTCTGTTCTTATGTCAAGCTGAGGAAGTCCCTTAAGCATCGACTTCTTCATCATCATACTTAGCTTGGAATAACTAACATGACCTAACCGCATGTGCCATAAATCTGCTGTATCGCTCCTTCTTGTCTTGTCTACATATGCTGACTCTGCTGACATCACGTAGACTGACTCCAGACGTCGTCTTTCCATCATCGGCTGTCCTGAGATTTTGAGATCACGATATACCTTCACATCCCTTGGACCAAACAGAATATGGTGACCTGACGATGTTAATTGTGCCACTGAAAGCAAATTTTTCTTCATGCCTTGGACATGGTAAACATCTTGTAGTGGTACTTGATTATGACTATATCGAGGTGCTACTACCGTCTTACCGATGTGAGTAATCGGTAATCTTGAATTATCAGCTGTCACAACAATGCGATTTCCCTTGTATTCTGACAGGTTCTGCAACTTCTGTTTATCGCCTGTCATGTGATTTGAGCAATCTGAATCGACAATCCAGTCATTCTCATAGTCAATTCGGTCAGCCGTTGTTACTGTGAGAGCTAACTCTTCCTCTTCCATAGCAAAAAATGCTTCAGCGTCCTAATCATCTTCGCTTTTCTCCTTTGTACTAGAAGTAGCAGCATTGCTCTCAGCGGGCCTTTTGTTAAACCAACAATCTTTTGCCATGTGACCTTTCTTGTCACAGTTATAATAGTTACCTTCAAATCTTTTATTGTTGCTACGATTCTTTGAAGCTCCCCCTGGACGAGAGCTCCATTCTCCTTGATGACTTTTTGTCTTGTCACCATACTTTTTAGATCCACCACCGACGTGCTGTTTGAATTTGCCTTTGCTTTTGTTGGTGTAGAGTGCTTCCTCTTCACTTTCCAACGAGACCCCTCCCATTTGCTTGGCCATAGATTCTTGACCAACAAGCAAATTTTCAAACTTTACAAGTGATGGTTGAGTTGACCATCCTTGTATAGCGGCAACGAAGCTGCGATATTCGGGCCTCAAACCATGGATAATTATTCTTTTTACCCTAGTATCTCCAATAGCAGCTGTAGGATCTAAATCAGAAGTTTCACGACATAACGTTTTTACCTTGTGAAAGTATTGAGCAATCGGTATATCTCGTTGTGCAACTGATAACAATTCATTCTCAAGAAGTTGAAGTCTTGTGTCATTCTTTCTCGAAAAGAGTGCATCTAAAGTATCCCACGCTTCTTTTGGCGTTTCTAGCTTTTGTATGTGTTCCAACATTTCTTCTTCAACTGTGGTCTTAAGGGCAAACATGGCTTTACCCACTTTAATCTTCCATTTGCGCAAGGTTCCTTGAGCATCTTCTTGCTCGGGCTTCATAACTTCACTACCACCAACGACTTCCCAAAGGTCTTGACCTTGTAGGTAAGACATCATACACGTCTTCCACGTGTTGTAATTTTTGTGATTGAGCTTCTTGATTCCTCCAACTACTTGAAGATCACCCATCGTGTCGGCAAGACTCTAACAATATCGAACAAGCTTGATTTTGAGACACAAACTTGTAGAGTACAAACTCCTCACGACTCAAGAACGCTCAAACCAAAAATAGTACCTGAATAACTATTTAACCGTGAACAATACCGAATACTTGAATAGTATCGTATACCATATACTTGAATAAATCTCGTATATGTTAACAATTACTATAAAAGTATATAGTGACACGTGTGAATAGTAATTATGGTAGTAACTCACAACCTAGCTCTGATACCAATTGTTGAGAAAAACTTAGAGTAGATAACTCTAATTTTACCACTCAAAAAAGAAAGTTTAGATTTTAGGAAAACTCACAAATGCTCACACTTCACTCTAGACTACACTCTTTAGAGAAGAACTCCTTAGGAAAACTTAGAACTTTTATTGCTTATTGAAGCTTACTACTTGATGATTTACAAATGCAAGAGAGGGGGGTATTTATACAATATCAAGACAAACACAAGCCACACAAATATAAAATCTAAATAAATTACAACCACCCATTGTTGTTTAATAACAACCACACATTTAAATCACACAACTACAACCACACATTAAACCACACAATTGCAACCACACATTAAACCACACAATTGCAACCACACATTGTTAGGCTTTTATTTTTCCTTGGGCTGGTAGTGGACAATTTAACACTCCCCCTCAATACCAGCTCTTCCTCTTTGCACCATGTTGAGTTGACGACGAAACATTTCAAATTTGTTGATACTCAAACCTTTTGTGAATAAATCTGCCATTTGATCATCTGTCTTGATCTGCTTCATCTCAATCTCTTCTTGTAGAACCTTTTTTCTGATAAAGTGATAATGCACTTTTATATGTTTGGTTCTTGCGTGAAAGACTGGATTTTCTGCCAAACGAATTGCTGACTGGTTGTCGCAATACAACGGAACTGCATAATCTACTGGTTGATGTAGATCACTCATTAGTTGTATCAGCCACGTACACTCTTGAGCTGCCATTGCTCCTGCTCGATACTCAGTTTCGGTAGTTGACAATGATACCGTTGGTTGTCTCTTACTGCACCAAGAAATTGTTCCAGAACCAAGTTTAAACATGTACCCAGTTGTTGATCTCCTGGTGTCATGATCTCCTGCATAGTCAGCATCACAATAACCAACTAACTTACAGTCTTCACCTTTCTTGTACAAAAGACCATAATCTATTGTACTTTTCACATATCTCAGTATTCGTCAAACTGCTTCTAAATGAGGCTTCTTCGGATTTTGCATATACCGACTCATCACACCAATTGTATAAGAAATGTCAGGTCGAGTCAAGGTTAAGTAGATCAGGCTACCTACCAATTGTCGATACATAGTTGCATCTTCCAAGTCTTTGCCTTCAAGTGCACACATCTTGCCATTTGGTTCCATCGGTGTTGAAATTGGCTTGCTCTCGAGCATTCCAAACCTTTTTAGCAAATCTTTAGAATATTTTTGTTGACAGAGAAATATTCCTTCTTGTATGTGATCAACCTCTAGACCAAGAAAGTGCTTGAGTTGTCCAAGTTCTTTCATTTGGAAACGAACTGATAAATTCTCCTTGGTTTGAAGAATTTTTGTCTCATAATCACCAGTTATGATTAAATCATCCACATATATCAATACGATAGCTAGCTTTCCTCCTTTAGCTTTGACAAACAAGCTGGAATCTGCAGGTGTCACTGAATAACCACTATGAGTTAAAAATTCAGCAATCTTACCATACCATGCTCTAGGTGCTTGTTTCAATCCGTAAAGTGCCTTTCGCAGCTTACACACATGCTCAGGATAATTTTGGTTTTGAAATCCCAATGGTTGAATCATGTAGATTTCCCGATCTAGCTCTCCATGAAGGAATGCATTCTTCACATCCATCTGCCACAAGTTCCAGTCTTTGTTGGCTACAAGGGCAAGTAGGACTCGTACGGTTGTAAGTCTTGCCACCGGACTAAACGTTTCATCATAGTCTAGCTCATACTTCTGAGAGAAACCACGAGCCACCAACAGTGCCTTGTACCTTTCAATCGACCCATCTGGACGATGTTTTATCTTGTAAACCCACTTGCAGGATATGGGTTTCACATCTCTTGGTTTTGGCACTAGATCCCAAGTCTGATTCTGCTCAAGCGCAGTGATCTCTTCTTTCATAGCCATAATCCACTCAGAACTCTGTGATGCTTCTTCAAACGTCTCAGATTCTGTTGCAATTGGTTCTTCCACTATGGCTGCATTAGCATATTTGGGATTTGGCTTCCGTGCTCTTGTTGTCCTTCGGATTTGTGATTGTGGAGATGGTTCTTCCACTTCACTCGATCTAACATCTGGTTGATACACACCAGTTTGCCAAGGACTCTGGACTAACACTTGCTCGTCATCGTCATCATCACATAGGTCTTATACTTCATCTGAAGTTGATTGAAGTTAAACAATATACTCTCCCATTTTCTGTTGTAGCATGTCTTCAAATTCTTTTGAATCTGACAACACCTCATTTTCTGAGGACCACCAAGAAGATGCTTCATCGAATACCACATTGCGTGAAGTGTAACATCTTCCACTCGTAGGATCACAACATTTCCACTCTTTCCTTTGGTTGTCGTATCCCACAAAGATACACTTAGTTGCTTTCTTATCAAATTTGCTACGTAAATGATCAGGAACAAATACATAACATACACAACCAAGTTACGAGAGTTGAACTCAAACTGAAGAATAGGTATACTTTAGTTACCTGATCATTTAGCACGCTGCACATGCATAAAAATTCCAAAATTCCAACTGGCGGTATCAGTGCCGATTTGCAGATGTTAATGTAAGATTTATTTAGCTGTACCAGTGTAACACCCTTATGCATCAAATTACGCAACTACTAAAAATGTTTTAACTTTATTATTATTGTCAAAGCATTGAGAGAAAACACACATCCCCAACTGTTGTATCCTTCTTTCCACCTTGGAAAAACTTCACAGCAGAGCAAAGTATAATCTGCAGTCAAACTTAACAGCATAAGAGAAGATGAAGCAGCAGAGACATGACTTAACAGCATTGGTCTGTTGCTATGTTACTCGGATTCGGGTGAGAATGTCGGACATGGGTATGTTCAATTTTTTTTTAAAATTCTATGTATTTAGAGGGTTATTGGAGGATCATATCCCCATACCCATGTCCGGATATGCGTCGGACACAAGTGACGGACACGAGTACTTCAAGAAAAATGAAGAGTCGGAGCAAAATAGGTCTGTTGTATTCGTAATAAGGTATGTCTATGTTATTCGGATTTGGATGTGAGTGTCGGATACGGGTATATGTCTGACACAGATATGTTCAGTTTTTTCTAAGTTTTTCCATGTATTTGGAGGATTCTTGGAGGGTCATATCTCCTTACCCATGTCCGAATATGATAAAAGTATTTCAAGAAAAATAAAAAATCGGAGCAACATAGGAGTATGTTACCATTGCAACGAAACTAAAATTTATGATCAAACTTACTTGTTGATGCTGAGGAAGAGACTGTATAGTATCAACTATAGGAGATCTGAATGTCTTTGACAATGCAAGATGTTAAATTGTCCAATACCAGCCCAAGGAAAAATAAAAGCCTAACAATGTGTGGTTGCAATTGTGTGGTTTAATGTGTTGTTGCAATTGTGTGGTTTAATGTGTGGTTGTAGTTGTGTGATTTAAATGTGTGGTTGTTATTAAACAATAATGGGTGGTTGTAATTTATTTAGATTTTATATTTGTGTGGCTTGTGTTTGTCTTGGTATTGTATAAATATCCCCCTCCCTTGCATTTGTAAATCATCAAGTAGTAAGCTTCAATAAGCAATAAAAGTTCTAAGTTTTCTTAAGGAGTTCTTCACTAAAGAGTGTAGTCTAGAGTGAAGTGTGAGCATTTGTGAGTTTTCCTAAAATCTAAACTTTCTTCTTTGAGTGGTAAAATTAGAGTTATCTACTCTATGTTTTTCTCAACAATTGGTATCAGAGCTAGGTTGTGAGTTACTACCATAGTTACTATTCACACGTGTCACTATATACTTTTATAGTAATTGTTAACATATACGAGATTTATTCAAGTATATGGTATACGATACTATTCACGTATACGATATTGTTCACGGTGAAATAGTTATTCAGTTACTATTTTTGGTTTGAGCGTTCTTGAGTCGTGAGGAGTTTGTACTCTACAAGTTTGTGTCTCAAAATCAAGCTTGTTCGGTATTGTTAGAGTCTTGCCGACACGATGGGTGATCTTCAAGTAGTTGGAGGAATCAAGAAGCTCAATCACAAAAATTACAACACGTGGAAGACGTGTATGATGTCTTACCTACAAGGTCAAGACCTTTGGGAAGTCGTTGGTGGTAGTGAAGTTACGAAGCCCGAGCAAGAAGATGCTCAAGGAACCTTGCGCAAATGGAAGATTAAAGTGGGTAAAGCCACGTTTGCCCTTAAGACCACAGTTGAAGAAGAAATATTGGAACACATACAAAAGCTAGAAACGCCAAAAGAAGCGTGGGATACTTTAGATGCACTCTTTTCGAGAAAGAATGACACAAGACTTCAACTTCTTGAGAATGAATTGTTATCAGTTGCACAACGAGATATACCGATTGCTCAATACTTTCACAAGGTAAAAACGTTATGTCCTGAAATTTCTGATTTAGATCCTACAGCTGCTATTGGAGATACCAGGGTAAAAAGAATAATTATCCATGGTTTGAGGCCCGAATATCGCAGCTTCGTTGCCGCTATACAAGGATGGCCAACTCAACCATCACTTGTAGAGTTTGAAAATTTGCTTGTTGGTCAAGAATCTATGGCCAAGCAAATGGGAGGGGTCTCGTTGAAAAGTGAAAAGGAAGCACTCTACACCAACAAAAGTAAAGGCAAATTCAAACAGCACGTCGGTGGTGGATCTAAAAAGTATGGTGACAAGACAAAAAGTCATCAAGGAGAAGGGAGCTCTCGTCCAGGGGGAGCTTCAAAGAATCGTAGCAACAATAAAAGATTTGAAGGTAACTGTTATAACTGTGACAAGAAAGGTCACATTGCAAAAGATTGTTGGTTTAACAAAAGGCCCGCTGAGAGCAATGTTGCTACTTCTAGTACAAAGGAGAAAAGCGAAGATGATTGGGACGCTGAAGCATTTTTTGCTATGGAAGAGGAAGAGTTAGCTCTCACAGTAACAACGGCTGACCGAATTGACTATGAGAATGACTGGATTGTCGATTCAGGTTGCTCAAATCACATGACAGGCGATAAACAGAAGTTGCAGAACCTGTCAGAATACAAGGGAAATCGCATTGTTGTGACAGCTGATAATTCAAGATTACCGATTACTCACATCGGTAAGACGGTAGTAGCATCTCGATATAGTCATAATCAAGTACCACTACAAGATGTTTACCATGTCCAAGGCATGAAGAAAAATTTGCTTTCAGTGGCACAATTAACATCGTCAGGTCACCATATTCTGTTTGGTCCAAGGGATGTGAAGGTATATCGTGATCTCAAAATCTCAGGACAGCCGATGATGGAAGGACGACGCCTGGAGTCAGTCTACGTGATGTCAGCAGAGTCAGCATATGTAGACAAGACAAGAAGGAGCGATACAACAGATTTATGGCACATGCGGTTAGGTCATGTTAGTTATTCCAAGCTAAGTATGATGATGAAGAAGTCGATGCTTAAGGGACTTCCTCAGCTTGACATAAGAACAGACACAGTTTGTGCAGGATGCCAATATGGTAAAGCACACCAATTGCCATACGAGAAGTCAAAGTTTAAAGCAAAAAAACCATTAGAGTTAGTTCACTCTGATGTATTTGGGCCCGTTAAGCAACCATCAATTAGTGGAATGCGGTACATGGTGACGTTTATTGATGATTTCTCCAGGTATGTGTGGGTTTTCTTTATGAAAGAAAAGTCTGACACTTTCTCAAAGTTTAAAGAGTTCAAAGAGATAGTTGAAAGAGAGGTGGGAAAGAAGATATGTTGTTTGCGCACAGACAATTGAGGAGAATATAGCTCAGGCGAATTCTCTCAATACCTACGAGAATGCAACATACGTCATCAATATACTTGTGTCAATACACCACAACAGAATGGTGTAGCAAAGAGAAAGAATCGGCATCTTGCAGAAATTTGTCGGAGTATGCTGCATGCAAAGAATGTACCCGGAAGATTTTGGGCCGAAGCTATGAGAACCGCAGCCCATGTGATCAACAATCTTCCTCAACCAAGGTTAGAGTTTGTTTCACCCTTTGAGAAATTGTGGAAAATGAAACCTTCAGTCAACTACTTTCGAGTATTTGGTTGTGTATGTTATGTATTTGTTCCTGATCATTTACGTAGCAAGTTTGATAAGAAAGCAACTAGGTGTATCTTTGTGGGATTCGACAACCAAAGGAAAGAGTGGAAATGTTGTGATCCTACGAGTGGAAGATGTTACACTTCACGCAATGTGGTATTCGATGAAGCATCTTCTTGGTGGTCCTCAGAAAAAGAGGTGTTGCCAGATTCAAAAGAATTTGAAGACATGCTACAACAGAAAATGGGAGAGTATATTGTCCAACTTCAATCAACTTCAGATGAAGTAGAAGACATATGTGATGATGACGATGACGAGCAAGTGTTAGTCCAGAGTCCTTGGCAAACTAGTGTGTATCAACCAGATGTTAGATCGAGTGAAGTGGAAGAACCATCTCCACAATCACAAATCCGAAGGACAACAAGAGCACGGAAGCCAAATCCCAAATATGCTAATGCAGCCATAGTGAAAGAACCAATTGCAACAGAACCTGAGACGTTTGAAGAAGCATCACAGAGTTCTGAGTGGATTATGGCTATGAAAGAAGAGATCACTGCGCTTGAGCAGAATCAGACTTGGGATCTAGTGCCAAAACCAAGAGATGTGAAACCCATATCCTGCAAGTGGGTTTACAAGATAAAACATCGTCCAGATGGGTCGATTGAAAGGTATATGGCACGGTTGGTGGCTCATGGTTTCTCTCAGAAGTATGAGCTAGACTATGATGAAACGTTTAGTCCGGTGGCAAGACTTACAACCGTACGAGTCCTACTTGCCCTTGCAGCCAACAAAGACTGGAACTTGTGGCAGATGGATGTGAAGAATGCATTCCTTCATGGAGAGCTAGATCGGGAAATCTACATGATTCAACCATTGGGATTTCAAAACCAAAATCATCCTGAGCATGTGTGTAAGCTGTGAAAGGCACTTTACGGATTGAAACAAGCACCTAGAGCATGGTATGGTAAGATTGCTGAACTTTTAACTCATAGTGGTTATTCAGTGACACCTGCAGATTCCAGCTTGTTTGTCAAAGCTAATGGAGGAAAGCTAGCTATCGTATTGATATATGTGGATGATTTAATCATAACTGGTGATTATGAGGCAGAAATTCTTCAAACCAAGGAGAATTTATCAGTTCGTTTCCAAATGAAAGAACTTGGACAACTCAAGCACTTTCTTGGTCTAGAGGTTGATCACATACAAGAAGGAATATTTCTCTGTCAACAAAAATATTCTAAAGATTTGCTAAAAAGGTTTGGAATGCTCGAGAGCAAGTCGATTTCAACACCGATGGAACCAAATGGCAAGATGTGTGCACTTGAAGGCAAAGACTTGGAAGATGCAACTATGTATCGACAATTGGTAGGTAGCCTGATCTACTTAACCTTGACTCGACCTGACATTTCTTATACAGTTGGTGTGATGAGTCGGTATATGCAAAATCCGAAAAAGCCTCATTTAGAAGCAGTTCGACGAATACTGAGATATGTGAAAAGTACAATAGATTATGGTCTTTTGTACAAGAAAGATGAAGACTGTAAGTTAGTTGGTTATTGTGATGCTGACTATGCAGGAGATCATGACACCAGGAGATCAACAACTGGGTACATGTTTAAACTTGGTTCTGTAACAATTTCTTGGTGCAGTAAGAGACAACCAACGGTATCATTGTCAACTACCGAAGCTGAGTATCGAGCAGCAGCAATGGCAGCTCAAGAGTGTACGTGGCTGATACAACTAATGAGTGATCTACATCAACCAGTAAATTATGCAGTTCCGTTGTATTGCGACAACCAGTCAGCAATTCGTTTGGCAGAAAATCCAGTTTTTCACGCAAGAACCAAACATATAGAAGTGCATTATCACTTTATCAGAGAAAAGGTTCTACAAGAAGAGATTGAGATGAAGCAGATCAAGACAGATGATCAAATGACAGATTTATTCACAAAAGGTTTGAGTATCAACAAATTTGAAATGTTTCGTCGTCAACTCAACATGGTGCAAAGAGGAAGAGCTGGTATTGAGGGGGAGTGTTAAATTGTCCAATACCAGCCCAAGGAAAAATAAAAGCCTAACAATGTGTGGTTGCAATTGTGTGGTTTAATGTGTGGTTTAATGTGTGATTGTTATTAAACAACAATGGGTGGTTGTAATTTATTTAGATTTTATATTTGTGTGGCTTGTGTTTGTCTTGGTATTGTATAAATACCCCCTCTCTTGCATTTGTAAATCATCAAGTAGTAAGCTTCAATAAGCAATAAAAGTTCTAAGTTTTCCTAAGGAGTTTTTCTCTAAAGAGTGTAGTCTAGAGTGAAGTGTGAGCATTTGTGAGTTTTCCTAAAATCTAAACTTTTTTCTTTGAATGGTAAAATTAGAGTTATCTACTCTAAGTTTTTCTCAACAGTTACATGATTGAATATACAGGGGGTGTTCAAACTAGGCCAGTCTCGTGATGATAAATCGAAGAGAGTAACACTAAAAGTTGATGAAGCCGACATCTCTTTTGCATTGCAGGTACAGATTACTTCTATTTGAGAAGGACAGACAAACAGCATTTTATGATCTTGAGTATTAATTTGTTTCTTATTGTTAACCATTTATCTGGAACAGGGAGTTCGATTCTTTCGGAATTGTCTTCAGTGATTCTGCATTAATCGTACTACGTAACGACTTGTGATAGTTTGATTGAGGGATTTGAATATTGGTCGTAATGTGACGTTACGGTCGTTATTTAGCGGTTTTGACTCTTTTTTTATTGATATTCACGGTTGATATTTATCGCAATTGATCGCGATAACATTTATTATGTCCGCAACCGTATTATTGATATTCACGGTTGATATTTATCGCAATTGATTGCGATAACATTTATTATGTCCGCAACCGTAATAAATACGACACGAGCGACCGAAAATGTGTTTGCGACCGCAATTAAATCCCTGGTTTGATCTGATGGCTGTCTCAAAATTCTTCAGTTTTCCTGCTCCTAACTTAAGGTTTGCAGTTCATTCAGTAAATGCCATTGTTGTAGTTCTTAGTTAAAACAGAATGCATGCATGCACATGGATGGGCGAATGAATGGCCATGATGAACCATCGGCCACTGCTTTCTTCCAGTAATGTTAGAACTTGCAATTATTGACAATTTGATACAAATTGTAAATTTTGTTTTATTTTTTTTTAGGAGTGATTCACATATATCAGCATAAAATTAATTTAATTTTATATATATTTTTATTTGTTTTATTTGATTGTTGAATTTTATATTTTATTTATATAAATCATGTATGTTAAAATTTGAATAAATTACAAATATTTAATTAATTATTTGATATGAAAAACTTTAACTTTAAATATATATAAAAATATAGTATTTTTAATCGATATGATATAAATATTAAATTAATTTAAAATTTTATGTGCACGATAAGTTTGATTATATTATTAAATTCAACAATTAATTTATTAAAATGTAAATCGTATTTAATTTATAAAAATATGTAAAATTAATTAGTTTTATGTTAATATAAATAAAATATATATATATATTTTTGTGTATATTTTTTTATGGGATTCTTGTGTAATATTGGTTCTTTTATTACATTATACTTAATTTTTTACCTTTAATAAAGACTTTTTTTCTTCTAAAAAGAAATGACTTAAATCTTATAACTTTTTTTTTTATATATCGTGGACAAAGAAGGACCTTAGCTTTATCATTGTAATGTCGAATTCAAATCATACAAATTACAGTTAAAAATTTTAAAAAATTATCAATTCCTACCCCACCGACACTGGCCCATGGGCCGAGATAACACAAACTTCCATGATGTCTGATTTCCGGCAAATGCCCAAAACATCCGCCACGTGGCAGCTTGTGGTTCTTTTAGAAACCAGAACTGAAGTAAAAGTAAAACAAAACCTCTTTTTTAAACTACAGTTTCTTTAATTTTCTACTAAATAACTCTCAAAAGATTATATTATTCCGTACGCTACCGACCAAAATCCTCTCAGTTTTCCCCGGTCTTTACCGGTCACCGGAAAATGAGTTCCCGCCGGCGATTGAACTTCACCCTTGTTCTCTTCTTTTGCCTTATAATTTCCTCTCACTCTCTTAGCTCTGACTATAATTTCCGAAGGAAACACAAAATCAAAGGACCCATTAAAACTTTAGTTATCCTCGTCATGGAAAACCGTTCCTTTGACCATCTTTTAGGTTGGCTTAAATCTACCCGACCCGATATCGACGGCCTCACCGGCTCTGAGTCAAACCCAGTCAAAGTCACCGACCCCAACTCGCCCAATATCTCCGTCTCTGACGACGCTCTCTTCGTCAATTTCGACCCCGGCCACTCTTTCCAAGCGATCCGAGAACAGATTTTCGGGTCCAACGATAGCTCAGCTAACCCGGCTCCGATGAACGGCTTCGCCCAACAAGCGGAGAGCATGGGTGAAGGAATGGGCAAAACCGTGATGAGCGGGTTCAAACCGAGCCGGTTACCGATTTACACGAAGTTAGCGAACGAGTTCGGCGTTTTCGACCGGTGGTTTGCTTCGGTTCCTGCTTCGACTCAACCGAACAGGTTTTACGTTCATTCAGCGACGTCGTTTGGAGCTATGAGTAATGTCAAGAAAGACCTCATACATGGATTCCCTCAAAAAACGATTTTCGATTCGTTGGACGAAAATGGCCTCAGCTTCGGAATTTATTACCAAAATATCCCGGCCACCCTTTTCTTCAAAAGCCTAAGAAAATTAAAGTTCATGACCAAATTCCACAGTTACGCTTTGAAGTTCCGGCTCCACGCTCGGCTCGGGCGGCTACCGAATTACGTGGTGGTAGAGCAACGCTACTTCGACGTTAAGGCGTTTCCGGCGAACGACGATCACCCGTCGCATGACGTGGCGCGTGGACAGAGGTTCGTGAAGGAGGTGTACGAGATACTGAGAGCTAGTCCGCAGTGGAACGAGACGGCGCTTTTGATTACCTACGATGAGCACGGGGGGTTTTACGATCACGTGCCGACTCCTGTCTCGGGTGTACCTAACCCGGATGGGATTGTGGGGCCCGACCCGTTTTATTTCAAGTTTAATAGATTGGGTGTTAGGGTTCCTACTATCTTGGTCTCTCCCTGGATTGATAAGGCCACTGGTGAGTTTTTTTTTTCTTTTTAAGAAAAAATTAGTTTAGATTTTAAATTTATTGCTTTTTCAATGTTTTAATTAATGGGTTTATATACGATTTATGTACTATTAGTGAATTATCATTTGCTACAAATGATTTTCCTTTTTATAAAAAAAATGATGATTTGGGAGTTATCATTTGTTGACTAAAGACTTGTAGGCAATCAAAGATAAAACTCATTTTAATGTTATTTAAAGTAAGTTTGATGCAAAATGTTGTTTCTAAGGTTTGGTTTGAAGTTTTGTCCCTTTAGTTTAATGAGTTGGTGACTTGGTGTTGATTAGACGCATGGTTTGAAGCTATGTTACCGGATTCTTCATTTTTTCTAAAGTACTTGTTTGGAGGCATGATCCTCCAAATATATGAAAAAAATAAAATTGAGCTTACCCGTATCGGATACATACCCGTATCTAACATTCACCCTTGAATCCGGGTAACATAGGTTTGAACTTTAAACCTATGCTTCCAATAATTCCCTGTTTTTGGTGGGATATTTTTGTGTTTTTATATAACAGTTGACTAGAGGGTTAGCTATTTAGTTGAATCAGTTTGCTCAATAAAAAGGGGGAAAGTCGAATTTCCAGCCTAGTTTTTCAGTGAACTCTTTGAAGACCAAGTTTGATTTCTTTTCGATGTCTTATTAAGTGCCCGAAATTTGATTTTGGGTGTTTGTGTGCAGTAGAAAAGATCTTAAGACAATTAATCTTATTGTAACAAAGTACATTATAATAATAATCAATCATTAATGATGGAACTCATAGAAATAGATAAACATAACTTATAATAACAGATATAAGTAAAAGCTCACAAGTTCTAGCAGTCTATTTCTAAGTTAACAAGTCATTCATAGTTTGTTTTTGTTTGCAATTCTTTTGTTCAGAAATTCTTGTTGATATGCTATAATTGAAACTCCCACTTAAGTTGAATTTTGAAGACAGAATGAATGAAACATGTTCGACATCCGCCTGATTACTAAAGATGACTGTATAAAAAACGAAAAACTTGTGTGGGTCGAGCTGCGCTCCTGTATATTAGATACAAAACCAATAGTGACAACATCGTTTTATTTGTCCAGTTCTTTGATTTTCATATTGAACTGATTTTTCGAGCACCGAATTTGACGGCGCTAACTTTCAGTTGTCCCTAGGACTCACTTCATTTCTTGACTGGCATGCACTGTTATTTCTTACTCTTCTTTGTTTTTGTGCAGTGATCCATGAGCCAGCCGGGCCAATGCCACATTCACAATTTGAACATTCTTCCATCCCTGCAACGGTGAAGAATCTTTTCAACCTGAATTCGAATTTCCTTACAAAGAGGGATGCATGGGCTGGTACATTCGAGAATTATTTTAAACTGCGCAGCACCCCACGTAGTGACTGTCCAGGTATGCATCAATTTCCTTGATCATAGAATTGAGTTCATTTTTTGTTTGCAAATGCTTTTGTATTTTGTTAATCAATTGGCTTCCTACTGTGCCCTTGTATTTCTTTATTGGCTGAATTTGCTTTGTTTAGTAGTATTTTATGTGCATTTCTTTGGATTGTTATCCTTTGTCTCCTTACTAGTATGAAAACTCTGCAACTGTAAAGTACTTTCACTGGCTGATACATTCCTTTTGAGATGCTGTTTGTTTTAAGGAATGCCATACTCTTTGTTTCCCCCTTCTCTTCTAACAACCACATCCTCTCCATTTGCCATTTGCCGCCCACATGGCTGCCTGAAGAAGTAAAAGAAGAAACATTAATAATTGTTTTGGGAGGAAGACGGTGCCATATACCTGAACAGAGCATGTTTTGGTTTATTAGTTTGATTTTGAATATTGAAAGCCTGTATTGTGTCAACTAAAGTTTTCTAAATGACTTGGTTGTCAAATTCTATGTTATTCGGACTTGGGTGTGAGTGTCGAACATGGGTATGTTTGATTTATTCTAAGTTTTTTCATGTATTTGGAGGGTCTTTGGGGGATCATATTCTCATACTCATGTTCGAATATGCGTTGGATACAAGTATCAAACACAGGTATTTCAAAAAAAAATAAAGAGTAGGAACAACATAAATCAAATTTAGAGTTCAGGTGCCTGTAATCTTCTCTTATCAAAGCATTGTCAGAAAGCACCTATTACCTCTTTTCCTGAATGGTTTATAACTATGTTACTTAAACTCGGGTGTGAGTGTTGGAACGGGTATGTTTGATTTATTCTAAGTTTTTTCATGTATTTAGAGGGTTCTTAAGAGATCATATCTCCATAACCATGTACGAATATGCATCGGACACGGGTATGAAGAGTCGGATCAACATAAGTTTATAATATGTGCTGAAATTTTGATGCAGAAACTCTTCCCGAGGTGAAGAGATCATTGAGGCCATGGGGACCAAAAGAAGATGCTAGCCTCTCGGAATTCCAAGTCGAACTCGTACAGCTTGCATCACAGCTCAATGGCGATTACATCCTCAATACTTACCCATATATTGGCAGAAACATGAGAGTAGGTGAAGCAAACAGATACGTGGAGAATGCAGTGAAGAGATTCATGGAAGCTGGAAAATCTGCTATAAGAGCTGGAGCTAATGAATCTGCAATTATAACAATGAGGCCTTCCCTTACCAGTCGAGTTAAAGCCGATCGGAGCAGCTATGGCGAAGCCTTTTAGTCCCTCTATACTATTACCATTTGCCCCTTGCAAAATAGATATTTAAACTGTTATACTATTCTCCAGGGATTTAAATTGTGGCCGTCGACGTGTTTTCAGCCGCGTCGCATTCGTATTTATCGCGGTTGCGGAGGTAATGAATGTTACCGCAGTCAATTGCGGTAAATATCGAATATCGATGGTGGAAAGAGCTGTAAATAACGACTGAAACATTACGTTGCGGTCGTTATTTAAATCCCTGCTATTCCCTGTACATATTTATAGCTAATACGCCATAGCAACTTAATATCATTGACAGAGGTCAAGTGTACTTGTTTATGTATTATAACCTTATAATTGTATAATATAATACATGACTTTTGCTTGATGACACTTTTATGGTTGTAAAATGTGAAGTGCAAAAAGATAGGGATGAGCAAAATTTCGGTTTTTGAATAAATCGACTGAAATCGATCGAATTTGGTTTGTTTGGTTTGTTTGGTTTCGGTTTAGGTCGGTTACATAATTCGTTTGAACATATTTATTCGATTGATTTGTAGTTTTTTATTTATTAACCGAATCGATCGAAGAAATCGATGCTTAATTAAAAAAAAAAATATTTAAACATATATAAATTTAATTAATAATTTAACATTATCTAATGATCGAATAAATCGATGCTTAATTAAAAATATATATTTTTTTATTTAAACATATATAAATTCAATTAATAATTTAACATATCTAATTCAATTTAATCCAAAATTAAATTAACTTAATCCATAACTCAAAAACCGATCAAATCGAATCGATTAAGTTTGGTTCGATTGATTTTATAAATTTATTCGCCCTTAAAAAAAGAGAAAAAAATACAATGATCCCGAATAAGGGAATATTTAATTTAATCATAATGAAAGTGAGGGAACATGAAAAGAATAGTAACAAAATATTCTGTTCAAAGTTTTTATTAATAAAATAAATTCTGATCTGAAAGTTTTTTCTTATTGACTGATTTATGATTTATTACATCACCACAGATAAATAGCATTTATCTCTGCTTTAGCACTTAGCAGCATATAATTAATTATTAATGGCATAAATCAAGTACATGTAAACAAACAACCAAGAGAGATTAAAAATTTAAAATTATAAACTAAAAATCAGAGACAAAAAGCTTATTAAGGAATCACAGAAACAGATTTACAAACATTTTCAAATGATAAGAGATGGGTTTCTTACTTTCTTCTCATATATTAAATTGAAAAATGGCCTCAACTTTTAATGTCTGTAACACTCTTCTCATTGCTCAAATCTCCAAAGGAATCCTTTTTTTTTTAATCAAAATGGAAAATGAAAATAATTTTCAAGGGTTGAAGAAAATGGATGATTGAAACGACGACGTCCTTGAGGGTAGAAACCCCCGGAAAAGGCGGTGCCGGCAGGCTAGGCTGAGAATCCAGATGATGATTTGAGTCCCAGCTTGACATTATTAGTTTGATCTAAACAAGCAAAATTTTCTATTAATTAATGTTTATTAATGAGAAAATAATTAAAGGGCATGGGAATTTAGCTGGGATAGTTTTAATCTATGTTCGGATTCTTTATTGTTCTTGAAGTATTAGTGTCCGACGCATATCCGAACATGGATATGAGGATATGATCCTCCAAATACATGAAAATCTTAGAAAAATTGAACATACCCGTTTCAGACACATATCCATGTCCGACACTCACACCCGAATCCGAATAATATAGGTTTTACTTACCCAATGGGGGTGGGATTTTATGAACAAAAAAGCATGCAGCAATGGCTGTATAACAAAGGCAAAGAACTACTCCTTTCATGTAATGTGAAGTTCCATCCTGAAAAAAATAAGAGAATTAATGAATACTGTAATTAATTTTAATAAGTTTATAAAAAAAAAAAAAAAAAAGAAAGAAAGAGGGAAAGATTATAATAAATAAACCTGTAAAGTGAAGGCTACAACAAGTATTGTTAAGGCAAGACAAGCAGTTTCAAGAAGATTGAAATCAAGATCCATTTGGATTCTCATAATCCAGCCAACTACAACACATAAGGGAACCTGAAAATGTATGTATGTATAAATAGAATATATATAGTTAATTTTTTAATTAGAATCCAATTTGAGATTAATTAGTTGTTTAAAACAACATCTTAAAATTGTTCTTGGGCTTAAAATCTTACAGCAAACATAGAAATTTGAGTTGCAGAACCCAAAGCAACACCCAGAGATATGTCCTGAAACAGGTACCAAAACAAAATTTTACACAATTAATTAGTAAAATAATCCACATTTATAATGATTGATAAAATTCTATATGTCATTCAAACTTAGATATAAAGTTTTAGATAGATATAAAGTGTTAGATAGAGGTTTACACTTGATTTCACTTTTTGTTTATTGTTCATAAACAGATTTTTAATTATTCACGAATATGTTTGATCATATGTTCATGAAAATATTCACTTAATATTCGCGAATAAATTTATTTAATTTAAACGAACTAACACACCCAATTTTAAATGAATCGAGCTCAAACACAAATTTAAAAATCTTTAAACGAACACGAACATGTTCAAAAATAAATAAACGAACATACTGTTCGTTCAAATCCGATTCATTTACAATCTTAGTCTTCGTATCCACATTTACTTTAATAATTTAAGTATAAATGAGATTAAAAATAGAATTTGTTTTTTATTAATTGAAAATAATTTTTTTTTTTAATTTCACAAGCAGAATTAAAAGACTGTTACATATTTAATTTTTTAAATAAATTAATCTTAAGATATGTGCATGTTATCTTATTAACCTTTTATAAAATTTAGAAACTCCACTTACAAATAATAAAATAATTTATCATAAAAATAATTAAAAAAAATAATATATGTGCTTACCAATTTATTCTTAAAAGCAAATATGATTGATCCAGCATGTTCAGCAGCATTCCCCACAATAGGTATCAAAATTATGCTGATAAAACTAATAGAAATGCCCCAAGATTCTGATGCAGCCTAATGATCGATCAAGACAGGAAATTGGATGTGTTATATCAGAATTTATATACATTTATTTATATATATATATATATATATATATATAAATATAAATAGGCTGCTGCTTTAATTTACAAGTAAAATAAAAAGGCAGAATTTAATTTTTTACCTCAATTGTGCCCACCACATACTCAGATAGCAAAGCTATGATGAGTGTCATACCAACCAACCAGCTAAATGCACTCCAAAATCCTATCACTGCCTTTTCTTCTTCTTCTTCATCTTCATCTTCCTGCACCCATCATTCCTCAATTTTTGTTAGTCTTTAGGGCTTAATTTTCAGGACCTGAAATCTCATTTTCTATTAACTAATTTCTTCCAATTATATATATATATATTATTTAAATTTAATTATAAAAATATATAAATATTAATATAAAAATAATTTTTAATGTTTTAGTCCACCCGACCCGCATTGGGTTAGGTTTGGACAGAGGTTTTTTTACTTCGAATCAATCCGACCTGAATCATTGTTTATATAATAAAAAAATATTTTTTATTTAAATTTAATTATAAAAATATTAATATAAAAATAAAATTTTAATATTATTTAAATAGTAAAACGAGTCTGTCTAAGACCGGACTTGGATAAAGGAAATAAAAAATTTTCAAATTGCGACCCGACCCATAAACAGATCTATATGTATCTCCTCATTCTTTGAATTATGGTTAGAAGCTTGCTTAAAGTTTCATTAACTGGTTCATATTTACACTTAAATAATTTGGAACTTGGGTTCTTACCTTCAACTTTTATCTTTTTATGAAAAGGTTGTCATAGTTTTCAATAACTATATAAATTTAAATGACCAATTATTTTAAAATTTTAAATTGATAAAAAAAATTAATTATTATATTTAAATTTTGACAATATCGTCACGTGTAAATCAAATGAATGATTAATAAATTTATACGTGGATTCAAATATAAAAAATAAAAAATAAAAAGAATTAGAATAAGAACGCATAATTCGATAGGTAATAAGATACTAAACTAAAAAATATTAAAAGAAAAAAAACAATTAGCAGGATTAAAATTCAAAACTTCTGATGTTATGTTAAGTTGAATCACTAATTATATCAAAAACTGATAAAAAAGGACCGCTGCAACAAACTGTTCAAAATATTTTATGTACTTCTTCATTATGGAAATTTCGTTGAGCAATAGAAACTCGGGAATCTCATGCATGCAAAGACAAAAAAGGGTCTTTCTTAAAAAAGAAAACTTTTTGTTTTTCCAATATTTTTGAATAAGCTTTGTTTATATTTAGAAATAATCACCTCTTGAGAGTCGAAAATCTGCTTATGAGTTTTAAGCTGGAAGAAGATATATCCAATATAAGCTACAAGCATAACGATGCTACTTGCTCTTGACAGCTGAAGAGTAGAATCAGCAATGAAAATCCCTGGCGTTGCTGCATATCTGAACATCAATGGCAACATATGGCAAAGCAATCCCAGCAACAGCAGCAAAGAGTTCACATCAGCTTGCTTCTGTATTATAAATTCATCAATGAATTCATAAATTTATCAGAATAATAGGTTTTCCCAAACTTCTTTTCTAAGTTTACAATAATATACTATGAAGCACGGACACTTCTGTCAGAGGAGTGTTCAAGTATCGGACACGGTAGAATACGTGTTGGACACGTTAAAAAAATAAAAATAAAATCGGATATGATCAAAATATGATCAAAACAAGGCTGGACATGCGATAAAAGTTTTTTTTTTTTTACATTTTTCTCTCAAATATGGAATCAAAAATGAACAATTTGGTTCTAATTAGTTTTTTAAGGTTCAAAATTTTAAATTAATTTTTTTTTAAAGAATTGAAAAGCTATAATTTGCTCGTTAATATTTAATTGAAAAATATCAAATTTATACTTTTATTATATATTATTATATAAAAATATCTTTTATTGTCGCGTATCTTAATTTTTTATTGTCGTGTATCTTAATTTTTTTAAAAATTTTGTGTCACCGTATCCGTATCGTACCCGTATTACGTGTTCGTGCTTCCTAGATAATATATAGATTTTGTTTGATGTCTTACTCTATCATATCTTTGCTCCTTTTTCATGTTTGCTAAGCCTCCACAAAGGAGAGAGGAGCCAAGAACCAGGAGGAGGTTTGAGAGAATGGAACCCAAGAGAGAGTACTTGAGAACATGTATTTTGCCTTGGTAGAGAGCTAATAATGCTATTATCAGCTCTGTTGCATTACCACAAGTTGCATTCAGGAGCCCTCCAACTGCAGCAATTTCAACCCTAGCCCTTTAATTGTTTTCGATTCTCAATCTTTATAAATTCAGTATCAAAAAGGCTTGTTTTAATGGTTGGAAATGTAAAAATTACCTGTTGGACTGGTGTAGTATGCAATTTGTCTGAATTTTTATAGAAAGAAAATGGGTTTTTAATATAAAAAAAAACATGTCAGAAATCTTGCACATAAAAAATATACAGATTCAAGATATATATGTATATGAAAAGAAAAGGATTAATATGTAAATTGGTCCCAAATTATATATCTTTTAACAATTTGGTATCTAAAGAAAAAAAATTTGTAATTGGGTACCTAAACTTTATTTCCGTCAAGCAAGTTAATCTAATACATTAACGCCGTTACATACAATGTTGACATAGCTTAGTTGACCAATACTAAGTCACAATGTGTAAGGTCAATATTACGTCAAAATTTAGAAAAACATTTGATCTAATACGATGAAACTTAGTATTGGTCAATCATGTTATGTCAACATTTTATATAAATTCTTGGGGTAATCTGCTGACGGAATACAAGTTCGGATACTTGATTGTGAATCTTTTTTCTTTAGGTATCAAATCGTTAAAATATGTATAGTTTGAGGGTCAATTTACGTATTAACCCAAAAGAAAATACTAATATTCTATCGAACTTACTCAGTGAGGAAGCTGACACGCTCAGCTAGCGGGGTAAGTCCAAGCAAACTGAAAGCAAATATCCAAGGCTATTTTCCAAGATGATTAGAGTAAAAATTAGCATTAAAAAAACCCCCAAAAAAAAGGTTTAATTATGTTTTGAAAAGAAGATGAACAATTATCCAAAACATGGTAATTTTAAATACTTTACTTACTCTTCCAAACTTGTAGAAATCAGCAGCAATGGCTAAAGGGATAGCAGGGAAGAGAATAGCAAGCTTAGTACCAAGAATCACTTCTTGCAAATTGGCTAAGAACTGTCTAAGCATTTGAAACCGAACTCTTGAAACCAGCAATGGATCGGATTTCTTACGCATAAGCGAAGTCGACATGTTTTGAGCTGTCCTAACTCCATTATTATTACATGATGATTCTTTGCCCATTAAGGCCTTAGACTCTCCATTCTCCATGTGAGAAAACTCCCCTGCAGACTCCATTGATGCAAATAATATGAAGAAGAAGAAGAATCAAGTGCAATTATAGCTTTTGTTTTCTCTGAGAGAAATAAATATTAATTATAAAAGCAAAGTGGGGAAGGTTTTTGCTGTTTTATTATATGCAGGTGGTTATATAGGACAAGAAGCTAAGTAAAATTTTTCCATTGTTGAAAAAATTGAGGTACCATTTCATCTTTGGTTGTGCAGCTTCCTGGAATTTTCCCACCCTTTTGTTTCCATTCTTGCATGAGCTTTTAGCCTTCTACGTACAGTTTATATATATATATATATATATATATATATATATATCAAGTGTCTGTCTAGTTTAGAGGTGTTCATGGACCGGGCCACGATTCAAATTCTTTTTATTTTCCTTACCTAGGCTCGGATCGACCCGAAAGCCTATATTATTGTTTAAATAATATTAAAAAATTATGTTTATATTAATATTTCTAACTAAATTTAAATACAAAATTATGTTTTAATTGATGAACAATAATTCGAGTCGGATCGGACCGACCTAAATTTAAAATATCCCTATCCAGGCAAAGTCTAATACGAACCGAACCTGTCGGATCGAACGGATAATCTGATCCTTGAACATGTTTAAATTAACTGTTAGAACTTAGAATTAATAGTTTTTCACCTCTTGGTAGAAATCAAACTTGGCACTTGACAGCATTGCAAACAAATTTAATATTGAAAAACTTTTTAAAAAAGGAAAATTTTGATGGGTTTATATGTTAGTTTTTTTTTTTTTTTCATTTTATTTAATTTGTCATATACATTCTTAAAAGAAGGAAAATTTTGATGGGTTTATATATCATTTTTTTTCCTTTCATTTTAGTTAATTTGTCATTTACATTCTTTACCTTTATACCCCATTATTTACTTGACAATTCTTCTTACTCTTGACTATTTTTTTTGCGTATTATATATGACAAATACTTACTTTCTTCATGTTACTTTTTTAATGTATGTTTCTTTTTTAGAATGTTTTCAAATTACATATTCTATTTTATGTTTGACACTCGATATATTTTCTAAATACTTTTAATTTTTCTATATTTCATATGATTTCTTTTTCATAAATAACTTTATTTAAGTACAAATCATAATTAGTATATATATTATATATGAAGCATTTTAGAAAATATAAAACACGTCAAATTCAAAATTAACTTTTCTTGTCATAATCTCCATATGCCTAATAAAACATGAGTAGAAAATATTAATGGGACAAAGAGAGAATTATGACAATCTTGTAACTATTAACAAGGGCGAAGTGAGAAGGTCGACATAATATATATATATATATATATAGAAAAAGTTCAAAGTGGAAATAAAACTTGTATACAAAAATACTGAATTTAAATATAATGATATTAAATTTGTAAATAATGTATAAATTTATTTTAATTAATTTTTTTTAAAATTTCAAATATTATATTCATATTACAGATGTAAAAGATTTAATAAGAATTAAAGTCTCAATGCAAAAAAAAAAAAAAAAAAAAAAATCTAGTCTAACTAAAATATATAACTAAAATAAGAATAGAATTATTTCATAAAAGAAACATAAGATTACATAGATTTAGAAAAAATAAGAAAAGTTAAATGCACAATTTGTATTAGATATTGTAATGATTTAGTTTCTTTTAATTGTTTTTTTTGTTGTGAGTATAGAGTGAAAATTATTAATACAATAACTAATATCAATGTATCTATTTGATTGATTGATAAAGAAAATATAAAAATTTAATTAATAATAAATGAGACTAAACTTAAAATATTAATAAATTTATCATATCAAAATATAAATTTTATAAAAGGGTCAAATAAAGAAAATGAAAGGGCCAAACCATAATTTATCATATTTTCAAGTGATTAGAAGGAAATTGGATCCCTCGGAAATTGTTGTGCTTTAGGTGCAGGGGTACGAAGGAAAGTATAGATCTGATAATCTGTGTATTCTTATCATGTTTATATATTTTTATATATCATAATCGTGTTTAAGATATTATATATTTATATAAATTTTGATATGTTAATAATTCGTGTTATATAGATTTTCACACATTCGTGTATCGTATCGTGTTCATGTTATTTTTTGTGTCGTGTTCGTATTAATTTTTTATGTTTTAGTTATTTTTTCCGTGACGTATTGTGTAATCGTATCATATCCCAAGTTGCCAGATTCAAAAACCCTCTAGTCAAATTACAAAATAATAAGTAACAAGTCTGATCATTGTGATCTATATCTCAAACTTAGTTAAAAAGTTTTCAAAACTCGGGTTTGACACAATTTATTTATATAACCACTTTTAAAAGGTTATATCTAATAAGTTTAGGATTCGAACCAACCTCTTTTCCATTCTTTAACTGCGACCTTCATTGTATCACAAAAAGATAATTTCAAGTTGAATATGTTTATACACCATCTATCATAAGTAGTTTTACACGGATTTTCCTGATTTTCTTCGAGATGTTATTTTCGTAGATGCAAATTTTCAATAATGAATAAAATTATTTCCTTCAAAAAAAAAAAAAAAAACTTAGACCAGTTGATGAGATGAGTTACTCAAAAGTATAACATATAAATTGAAATCATAAATTCGTATTATATAAATCTTCATACGTTTATATATTCGTATCGTAGTCTTATTATTTTTTTTGTATTGTATCATATTTTAATTACTTTCTCGTATTGTATCCAAAATTATCCAGTACTGCAGTGAGGATGATAGCCAAAGGGGGATCGAGCAACAATACCCGTACACACTCAAAGGGTCAGAAACTTCTTGGTATTTTCATACCTTCCTTTGCAAAGAATCAAAAGGTTTGTATCATTTTTACTTCATTAGTTTGATCAAAACCTATAGAATGATAAAAATGACAAACTTAATGTACTGCCATTTTGATCGATCATCGGTCTGATGTTTTTAGAAAGGAAGAAAGTTGTTGGACGAAGTTTCCTCTCTTTTCTTTGATAGCTAGTAATTTGCTAAGCATTGCTAGCAAGGCAAGTGATAGAAGACTTGGAAGAGTTGTTTTTTTTTTTTGCATATAGTTAGCTCAAATTACATAATTTGAATGATATTTTTGCAAACATGGATATAATATTATCTTTGTGATATAGCATACTATGTTATTCAGACTTTTTATTTTTCTTCAAGTACTCATGTTCGACACTTATGTCTGACACATATTCGGACATAGGTATGAGAGTATAATCCTCTAAATATATGATTTTTTTTTAAAGAAATAATCTCAATTAGTACATATATTCTTTTGTTAAAAGAAATTAAGTATTTGAGAAAGTTATTTTATATTATCTTATCTAGCTCTTATATAATATATAAAAGGGAAAAAGAAGACAAACATTGGATTCTACTAATTTATTTTTGGTTTTCTAATTGTTTTCCTTTTATATGTAGTTTTCATGGCAATTGAAAAATAACAAATGTTATTACTAAACTTTGGGATAAAGATGAAATTGAAGGAAATTTCCCTTTAGGTTTTATTGGACAAGCTACATTCATATTGCTATCATGGTTCAACAAGTACTAACTTGGATTATTTAGCCTTGTGGTTTGGGCTTGGTAAGGCAATTTCAATCAAAGCTAATTACTAAGATTTTTCTTTTTAATTTCATTTTTTGTTTACATTTGTCCTTTTTATGGGATGGAAAACATTTTGCAATCACTATCATTCAAAATATAAATTCTATTACAAAATTATTAATTTACTTTGCATGTAGATATGTAGTTTGACTCCAAAATTTATAACTCAAGTTGCCATTGTTTGTCATCTTTTATAATGATAAGTGACAACACTAACTTGGATGGTAAAAAAATCCTCTAATAATTGAACTTTAAAAAAATGTTATCTATTTTAATTATAAAATGATATTTCGATACGATGGGTGTCTTCCATCATATTTTCAAATGAAGCATTTGCTAGCTATAAGAAAAGATGTGTTACATCAAGTGTACATTCAAAATTGGTTGTATATAATAAGTTATTTTTTCATACACTGTCGGACAAGCAGATGTTAAAATATTATCACGTTTTATTTTATTTTATTTATTATATTTTATTTTTATTTTTTAAAATATATTTTAATGACATATGTGACAATTTTCTCATTTTATTAATGAAAATTTTAAACTCTATCTTAAATAATTTTTTATAATATATTATATAATCTTTCATTTTTTTTTATTCTTATTATTGTTTTAAATCCTAGCTTTAACCAAAATTTGAAGCATTACAAGTAAGAATGAAGATTTATATAAAAATTATAGATTATTTGCTAACAAATTTGATGAGATTTCAAATTCTCAAAGAAAAAGGCAACCTAGTTGTTACTTGCTAATTCAATCGTATTTAAAGGGTTTAATCATAAAACGATACTCCAATATGATAAAAATGCCTCAGATTAGAGATTCAAATGGACTCTTAGTGGATTTTGTTACTTGAACATATAATGAAATTTTTTAGTCAAAAAAACATATAATGAAAATTAAAAATTAAAAGCTCAAAGTGTAATTTACTTTGAACGTTTATCCTGTAAATAAATATAGTAAAAGAATAAGGACTAGTTGACAAATTTTAAAATTCAAGTTTTGTAAGAAAAAACCAAAACCAGAGTTAAAGACTTGAGATTAACAAAACCGCGTGAAGCAGCACAAGAAAATAGAGAATCAGTAACAGAAAGAAAAAAAATGTCGGAGAAATTGGATCCTGAAAAACGACACAGTTTCCTTCACAACGGTCTTTCTATCTTTCCCTCTCTCTTTACATTTCAATGTTCTTGTTTTTGGTGTTCGTGATTTGAAAGTCAAAATTTTTATTATTATAATTTTCTTTTTCAGGTGAAAAAGGTATTTGAATGGGATCATACCTTGGACGAGGTAAGTTTTTAGATAAATTTACCGCCAAATGTTCATTCCAAGCAGTTTTACGGTAAGATTCAGTCCAAACATGTCGAAATTGGAATCAAAGGCAACCCCCCTTATCTCAATGTTAGCTTTTTAATTTTAATTTTTTTTTTATCATTTTCTTGATTTTTGAGGTTATTTTTATTTGTTCTATTTTCTTTTTTTTTTTTTAAGCATGATTTATTCTGCCCGGTGAAGACGGATTCAATCTTTTTGGACACTAGGTATTTTGTTTTCTTTTTCTGGAAATTATTATTATATGGTTCAAGACTTCAAGTTAGGGATTAGGAGAGGAAAAATAAATTTAGGAACTTGAAATAATGATGAAGTATAGTTTTTTTTTTTTTCCTTTTTCTGTTAAATTATATTGTTTGAAGCTGAATTCATGATTTGGAATGATGAACTATCATTTAAATTCTTTGCTTTTCTACAATTGAGTGGGAAATTCTAGTTTTTGGAGTTGAGCTAAAATGGGGGTTTTTAACGTGGCCAGAGGATGATATAATGCACGTAACGTTGCTAAAGAGGGACAAGGGTTAGACGCGGTCGTCACCTATACTAGGTCAAGGTCAGCTGGACCCATATTCCTCTGATCTCGAGCAGAAGCGCTTCATGCTTCAGAGGTTTCTGGAAGAGGTGAATCATGTGTTTCCCCCTTAAACTTACTTGCTCTAAATGTTATGATATGATATGGTTTTTCAATCCATTCTGTAGTGAATGATTCTATTGTTACAATATCGATGCCATTTTTTATGCTATTGGTAAACTTATTGTGCTCATCGTATTCGTTCTTAAGGTCCACCTGTTCCTTTGTGATGGTAGTTAAAAGTTGTTCACACCTATGTTACTTGGACTCGGGTGTGAGTGTCCGATACGGGCATGTATCCGACACGGGTTTGTTCATTTTTTTCTAAGTTTTTTCATATATTTGGAGGGTCATATCTTCATACTTATGTCGGACACAGATACTTCAAGAAAAGTGAAGAGTCGGAGCAACATAGGTTCACACACCCACCCATGAGTTGAGAAAAGATTTTTCTTCCCATACCTGTCTCTGTATGAATTGTATTTAGTTTAAATATAACTTTCTGGCTTTCTTCTTTCCCCAGTAAGATATATATATTTTTTTGAAAAGCATGATTTATTGCAATTAAAAAGATGTCCTTTTACAAATCAGAAAACAACATGCTGTAGACAAAACTAAGGACTATAAAACAACAAATCTGACACCCTATTTACACCAGATTTGGCTAGCTTATCAGCCTCACCATTAGCCTCCCTCAAAATATGAACAATTTCCCAGTTTTGAACTGCAGTTCGTACAAACTCTATAGCCCTTATACTTCGCGAAATCCGCCATGGGGCTCTACTCGGATTCTTAACCCAAGCAACAACCATCTGGCAATCACATTCAATTATAAGTTTATGCGATAACGCCCAAGACGAAGCACCAAAAATGAGGAAGGCTTATTTGACGGCCCTTAATTCAGCCTCATATGCCTTAGCAGAACCAATAGATTTAGAAAAAACTGCTTTCACCATACCTTGATTGTCGCGCATAATACCGCCAATTCCCGCAGGACCGGGATTACCACGCGCCGAACCATCGACGTTGAACTTAAGGCAGCCGGCAGGTGGCTTATTCCAAGTCATATCAATGCCAACTTTCATTTCCCTCTTCAATCGACAAATAGCAGGTGACCACTTGAACTGCGAAAACAGCCCTTCCTCACAAGGCCACTTAGCCTTGGACCACAAAGCGAGTCTGAGTCTAATAGAGTCCAGTAACTGCCAAACAGCAACATTTTTCCTATTAAAAACAATATCATTCCTGTGCAACCAAATAGACCATAGTGCAACAAAAAAAATCATTCTCCACAATTTGCTGCAATGATTCGCTGGGAATGCATGCTGTCACGCGAGAAAAAAACCCACGACACTCCTTGGCGTGGACCAAGATATGCCGCAAGAAAGACAGCAATGGGCCCACACAAACCATGAGACTCTGCATGTAAAAAACAGATGCTCAATAGTTTCAGGCATCAGATTGCATAGTGGACACAGAGTCGAACCATTAACAATAAGACCTCTCTTGCTGAGTTCAACTTTGGCAGCTACGCTGCCTCTCAAAACTAGCCAGCAAAAGATTTCCACCTTCGGAGGCGCATAACCGGCCCATATAAATTTCCAATGATCCCATTTTGACGAGGACTCACTCAACACAGAATGGCAGAAAGAGTTAGACGAATAAACGCCACTATGGGTGTGCTTCCAAACAACTGAGTCAAAGGAGTTTCTGAAGAGCACTTGTTTTCCCAGCAGATCCAACAGGGATTCCCACTTCTGAAGCTCCCAATCAAACAATCTTCTTCGGAGGTTAACCTCCCAGTGCCATTGATTATTCTGCCATTTGCCAAAATCCGCTACTTTCCCACTTTTAGAAACAGCTACCGCAAAGACTCTTGGAAACTGCTCTTTAAGGATAACACCTTCGATCCATTCATCCTGCCAAAAATTTATGGAGCTGCCATCACCTGGAAGAAAACACAACCCAGCATACAAAAAAGGATGAAAATGATTTGAAGGCATAAGGGGTCGAATAATGTTTTTCCAGGTTGGGGACATTTTCCGATACCGGCTGCATGAAGGAAGCAGATTACCCACCGATGACTCATATTTCCCGGCAATGACTGATCTCCATAAAGAGGAACGCTCATTCCCAAATCTCCAGATCCATTTATTGAGCAACGCTCTGTTCTTAAGCCTTAAATCAACTAGACCGAGTCCTCCAAATTCCTTGGTATTACAGACAGACTTCCAATTAACCATATGCATCTTCTTCACCGACGAAGAACCACCCCAAAGGAATCTTCTGACCATTCTATCCAGCTCATCAGATACGGTACGAGGGATTTGAAGTAGGGACATAAAATAAATGGGCAGAGAAGACAACACCGATTTAATAAGAGTCAATCTGCCCCCAATGGAGAGTAGATTGCCTTTCCAGCCGGCAAGCCTCTTATTGAAATTATCGATGATAGGACTCCACAGTGAGATAGAGTTCGCTCCGTGCCCCAAGGGAAGACCGAGATAAAGGGATCGGAGACGACTGCTCAGACAACGGATATCCGAAGCCCACCGATCAGTAACACTTTGCTCCACCCCAACTCCAAAAAGACTGCTCTTTTTCAAATTAACTTTGAGGCCAGATAACAACTGAAAGCACTTTAGAATTCTTTTAACATTCCTAACCTGCTCCACCACAGGCTCACAGAAGATAATTGTGTCATCCGCAAACTGAAGATGAGATATAGACACAGACCCCGGATCAATAGTCATACCCCTGAAAAGGCCGGTTGAAGTAGCCTTATTAAGAAATAAGCTCAAGACTTCAGCAACCAGATTAAACAATAAGGGGGAAAGGGGACAGCCTTGTCTCAACCCTCTGCTCATCCTGAACTGTTTCGTTGGCACCCCATTAACAAGGACTGATAAAGAAGCTGAAGATAAACACGACTGAATCCAAGTCCTCCACTTATCCCCAAAGCCCATTCTACCCATAACAAAATCAAGAAAGGGCCAATCCACACAATCATAGGCTTTTTCGAAATCAACCTTAAATATCATACCACCCTCTCCATTAGTCTTCATGGAATGAATAACCTCATTGGCAATTAAGGAACAGTCCAGAATTTGACGCCCCGGGATGAACGCGAACTGGTTTTGCCCAACAATATCCCCCACCGATTGCTTCAGGCGATTAGCAAGAACTTTGGCTAGAATTTTATAAACACTGCCCACCAAGCTGATAGGGCGGTAATCGCTAATGGAGTACGGAGAATCACATTTAGGTATAAGAGCAATAAAAGACGCATTTAAACAGTTATCAATACAACCAGTGCTATGGAAATTATTCATGAACGACATAACCTCACCCTTCACCGTGGCCCAGAAGGACTTGAAAGAAATTCAGATTAAAACCATCCGGCCCCGGAGCTTTGTTGCCATCGCAGCCTTGGATGACACCCCAAACCTCTTCCTCCGAAAAAGGCCGCTCAAGATTAGACGAACTTTACGCTGATAATGACTTAAAACTGCACTTGAGATCTTTGAGTCTGGCTACCTTTGTAGAGTTAAAGCGGTTTTTGAAATACGACCCAATGGCCTTCATGAGAGCCCTAGATTCATCGAACACCTTCCCATCAATCAACAATTTCCCAATATGGTTCTTGCGACTCCTAGCTGTAGCGACAATATGGAAGAATTTAGTATTCCTATCACCCTCTTGCGCCCATTTTAATCTCGATTTCTGGAGCCAAGTTTGTTCTTCGATACGATACAGTGACCATAAATCAGCCTTCTTATTCCATAACTCTTCTCGCAGCTGGTTCCCCACCTGCCCCTGTTGTACACTCTGTTCGAGGCCAGCAAGTTTTAAGTCATTATCAGCGCAAAGTTCGTCTAATCTTGAGCGGCTTTTTTCGGAGGAAGATGTTTGGGGTGTCATCCAAGGCTGCGATGGCAACAAAGCTCTGGGGCCGGATGGTTTTAATCTGAATTTCTTTCAAGTCCTTCTGGGCCACGGTGAAGGGTGAGGTTATGTCGTTCATGAATAATTTCCATAGCACTGGTTGTATTGATAACTGTTTAAATGCGTCTTTTAATGCTCTTATACCTAAATGTAATTCTCCGTGCTCCATTAGCGATTACCGCCCTATCAGCTTGGTGGGCAGTGTTTATAAAATTCTAGCCAAAGTTCTTGCTAATCGCCTGAAGCAATCGGAGGGGGATATTGTTGGGCAAAACCAGTTTGCGTTCATCCCGGGGTGTCAAATTCTGGACTGTTCCTTAATTGCCAATGAGGTTATTCATTCCATGAAGACTAATGGAGAGGGTGGTATGATATTTAAGGTTGATTTCGAAAAAGCCTATGATTGTGTGGATTGGCCATTTCTTGATTTTGTTATGGGTAGAATGGGCTTTGGGGATAAGTGGAGGACTTGGATTCAGTCGTGTTTATCTTCAGCTTCTTTATCAGTCCTTGTTAATGGGGTGCCAACGGAACAGTTCAGGATGAGCAGAGGGTTGAGACAAAGCTGTCCCCTTTCCCCCTTATTGTTTAATCTGGTTGCTGAAGTCTTGAGCTTATTTCTTAATAAGGCTACTTCAACCGGCCTTTTCAGGGGTATGACTATTGATCCGGGGTCTGTGTCTATATCTCATCTTCAGTTTGCGGATGACACAATTATCTTCTGTGAGCCTGTGGTGGAGCAGGTTAGGAATGTTAAAAGAATTCTAAAGTGCTTTCAGTTGTTATCTGGCCTCAAAGTTAATTTGAAAAAGAGCAGTCTTTTTGGAGTTGGGGTGGAGCAAAGTGTCACTAATCGGTGGGCTTCGGATATCCGTTGTCTGAGCAGTCGTCTCCCATCTCTTTAGCTCGGTCTTCCTTTGGGGCACGGAGCGAACTCTATCTCACTGTGGAGTCCTATCATCGATAATTTCAATAAGAGGCTTGCCGGCTAGAAAGGCAATCTACTCTCCATTGGGGGCAGATTGACTCTTATTAAATCGGTGTTGTCTTCTCTGCCCATTTATTTTATGTCCCTACTTCAAATCCCTCGTACCGTATCTGATGAGCTTGATAGAATGGTCAGAAGATTCCTTTGGGGTGGTTCTTCGTCGGTGAAGAAGATGCATATGGTTAATTGGAAGTCTGTCTGTAATACCAAGGAATTTGGAAGACTCGGTCTAGTTGATTTAAGGCTTAAGAACAGAGCGCTGCTCAATAAATGGATCTGGAGATTTGGGAATGAGCGTTCCTCTTTATGGAGATCAGTCATTGCCGGGAAATATGAGTCATCGGTGGGTAATCTGCTTCCTTCATGCAGCCGGTATCGGAAAATGTCCCCAACCTGGAAAAACATTATTCGACCCCTTATGCCTTCAAATCATTTTCATCCTTTTTTGTATGCTGGGTTGTGTTTTCTTCTAGGTGATGGCAGCTCCATAAATTTTTGGCAGGATGAATGGATCGAAGGCGTTATCCTTAAAGAGCAGTTTCCAAGAGTCTTTGCGGTAGTTGTTTCTAAAAGCGGGAAAGTAGCGGATTTTGGCAAATGGCAGAATAATCAATGGCACTGGGAGGTTAACCTCCGAAGAAGATTGTTTGATTGGGAGCTTCAGAAGTGGGAATCCCTGTTGGATCTGCTGGGAAAACAAGTGCTCTTCAGAAACTCCTTTGACTCAGTTGTTTGGAAGCACACCCATAGTGGCGTTTATTCGTCTAACTCTTTCTGCCATTCTGTGTTGAATGAGTCCTCGTCAAAATGGGATCATTGGAAATTTATATGGGCCGGTTATGCGCCTCCGAAGGTGGAAATCTTTTGCTGGCTAGTTTTGAGAGGCAGCGTAGCTACCAAAGTTGAACTCAGCAAGAGAGGTCTTATTGTTAATGGTTCGACTCTGTGTCCACTATGCAATCTGATGCCTGAAACTATTGAGCATCTGTTTTTTACATGCAGAGTCTCATGGTTTGTGTGGGCCCATTGCTGTCTTTCTTGCGGCATATCTTGGTCCACGCCAAGGAGTGCCGTGGGTTTTTTTCTCGCGTGGCAGCATGCATTCCCAGCGAATCATTGCAGCAAATTGTGGAGAATGATTTTTTTTGTTGCACTATGGTCTATTTGGTTGCACATGAATGATATTGTTTTTAATAGGAAAAATGTTGCTGTTTGGCAGTTACTGGACTCTATTAGACTCAGACTCGCTTTGTGGTCCAAGGCTAAGTGGCCTTGTGAGGAAGGGCTGTTTTCGCAGTTCAAGTGGTCACCTGCTATTTGTCGATTGAAGAGGGAAATGAAAGTTGGCATTGATATGACTTGGAATAAGCCACCTGCCGGCTGCCTTAAGTTCAACGTCGATGGTTCAGCGCGTGGTAATCCCGGTCCTGCGGGGATTGGCGGTATTATGCGCGACAATCAAGGTATGGTGAAAGCAGTTTTTTCTAAATCTATTGGTTCTGCTAAGGCATATGAGGCTGAATTAAGGGCCGTCAAAGAAGCCTTCCTCATTTTTGGTGCTTCGTCTTGGGCGCTATCGCATAAACTTATAATTGAATGTGATCACCTTTGGAGCTCTTGTGAGAGAGAAAGATGAGTGAGTTGAGAGAGTGTGAGATAGAGTTGGAGAGCTCCAAAGGTGAGCTCCAAGAGCTCCCTCCCGGTAGAGATGTGAGAGCTCTAGAGAGAGCCCCTCCCGGTTGAGTGTGTGCTATAGAGAGTACTTGTAATACGTATCTCGTGTAATACTCCATCTCCGATAAATACAAAGCTTTGCTCCTCCTCCCGTGGACGTAGGCATATTGGCCGAACCACGTAAAATTATCGATGTTTTTTCAGTGTGTTTTTTATCGGTTTTAGTAATCTCGTTTTAGTTCCGCACAACAAATTGGTATCAGAGCCAACTTTTACGTAAAACCGAGGTTGTTCGATTCTGTCCGTTTTTCAAAAGTGCTCCAATTTGTGTTTTGAAAATACCAGGTTGAAGAGGTCGTCGAGAGGAGTGCAGCAGAATCAACCGGAGAGCCAACAGGCACCGCACGCGTCCCCACGCGCCGCCAGAAGAAGCGAGAGTGGGCCTCACTCGCCCACGCGCCGCACGCGCTCCAGAGGTTGAAGACGCGTGAAGCCCACGCGCTCCACGCGCCCCACGCGCCGGTGACCACCAGTCTGCACGCGCCCCACGCGCCGCCGTACGCGCCCCACGCGCCGTCGCAGCTCCGACCAACTTTTTCGGGCCATTTTTTGAGCCGTTTCAGAACACTATTCCGAGATTTTTCCGAGCCGGTTGAGCTAAACCGAGTCCATTTCGAGCCACCTGCAGCAGAATATTCGCATAATATTCACCGTGTGTCCAAAATTTACACAGTTGGACCCGTTCCTAGCTATTTCGACTATCCCGGACTCAACCGCGGCATCCGTTTTTCCATACAGGTAACGGAAAAACTCTGAGTTGGTAATTTTGTTTTGTTACCATGGCAGAATCATTAGAGACAACTGAAACAACCAGCAACGCACCATCAAGTTCTTACGTCAGAAAGAACTCGATGACCACTGCAAAGTTCGAGGTGGAGAAATTTGATGGCACCACGTAACTTTGGCATGTGGCAGTGCGAAGTACTGGACCTGTGAGTCCGCGAAGGACCAGTAGACAGTGAAGATCCCGTCTAGTAGGAGGTGAAGACCCCGTCTAGTCCAGTAGACGGTGGAGATCCCGTCCAGTAGGAGGTGAAGATCCTATCCAGTCCAGTTCAGAAGACAGTGAAGATCCCGTCCAGTAGGAGGTGAAGATCCTGTCCAGTCCAGTTCAGTAGACAGTGAAGATCCCGTCCAGTAGGAGGTGAAGATCCTGTCCAGTCCAGTTCAGTAGACAGTGAAGATCCCGTCCAGTAGGAGGTGAAGATCCTGTCCAGTCCAGTAGACAGTGAAGATCCCGTCTAGTAGGAGGTGAAGATCCTGTCCAGTCCAGTTCAATAGACAGTGAAGATCCCGTCCAGTAGGAGGTGAAGATCCTGTCCAGTCCAGTTCAGTATACAGTGAAGCAGTGAAGATCCCGTCTAGTAGGAGGTGAAGATCCTGTCCAGTCCAGTTCAATAGACAGTGAAGATCCCGTCCAGTAGGAGGTGAAGATCCTGTCCAGTCCAGTTCAGTATACAGTGAAGATCCCGTCCAGTAGGAGGTGAAGATCCTGTCCAGTCCAGTTCAGTAGACAGTGAAGATCCCGTCCAGTAGGAGGTGAAGATCCTGTCCAGTCCAGTTCAGTAGACAGTAAAGATCTCGTCCAGTAGGAGGTAAAGATCCTGTCAAGTCCAGTCCAGTAGGCGGTGGATATCCTATCTAGGAGAAGAATCCTGTTAATCCGCGAAGGACCAGTAGACGGTGAAGATCATGTCCAGTCCAGTCCAGTAGGCGGTGGATATCCTATCTAGGAGAAGAATCCTGTTAATCCGCGAAGGACCGATAGATGGATGAAGATCCTGTCTAGGAAAAGTATCATCGACAATCTGCAAGGGACGAGTGTGCCTAGTGTTGGACACTAGAGGAAAGGCTGTCCTGACAGAGAGGTCGATTGTGATAGTTGCTCAAAAGACTGATAGAGAAGAAGACTCTGCTTTCACAGTTTTAGGTGGAGATACATCCAATCAAGGGATTCCGGTTGTTCATACCAGATGTGTTCGAACCGAGAGTGTTTCTCAAGCTATCAAGAGCTTGATGGAAGAATTGTCCTTATGGGCAACGATGTCACACTAGAGGTATTGGAACGATCCGACTAAAAATGCATGACGGTACAATCAGACAACTTACAGATGTAAGGTATGTCCCTGATCTCAAGAAGAACCTCATATCACTGGGGGTCTTAGACTCAAATGGTTACAAGATGACCATTCAGAATGGAGTCCTGAAGGTTGTACGTGGAGCATTCTTAGCAATGAAGGAAATCTGTCAGAATGATGGGATAATCCGACACTTCACTGTTCCTGGCACTCCCCAGCAAAATGGAGTTGCAGAAAGGATGAACAGAACTTTGGTTGATAAAGTTCGCTGCATGTTATCCCAGTCGGGCTTGAGCAAAGCATTTTTGGGCGGAGGCTTTATAGTACGTCTCCCACATTATCAACAGACTACCCTCCACTGCAATTGATGGGAAAACTCCCATAGAGGTGTGGTCCGGACATTCTGCCACTGATTATGATCGGCTTCGTATTTACGGATGCTTAACTGGATCCTAGAGCCAAGAAAGCTGTCTTCTTGGGCTTTAGTGAAGGAGTAAAGGCATTCCGACTGTGGAACCTTGAGTCAAAGAAAGTCATCGTAAGCCGAGATGTTACCTTTGACGAATCTGTAATGCTGAAACTGTCAACTCCAGAGCATGTGAACCATGATTCTCTAAAGCAGGTGGAGTTTGAATTTGAAGATGCTGGTTAAAATTTTGATGAATCTGAACCAGAATCTGATGAGACCTTAACTGAAGTGGAGGAGTCATCACCGGAAATCTTTCAGCAACCTGAATCTATTGCCACCAGCAGACCGAAAAGACATATTCGGAAACCTGCTTGGTACACAGACATGGTGGCATTCGCCCTTCCAGTAATTGATGATGATGTCCCGATCAATTACAAAGAAGCTGTAAACAGCCCAGAGCATGCTTAGTGGAAGGAGGCGATGGATGAAGAGATGACATCACTTCATCAGAATCAGACTTGGAAGTTGGTTCCACTTCCAACACTCAAAAGAACAATTGGGTGCAAATGGGTCTTTGCCAAAAAGGAGGGTGCTACCGGCAAAGACAGCATCAGATACAAAGCCAGACTGGTAGCCAAAGGTTACGCTCAAAAAGAAGGAATAGACTACAATGAGGTATTTTCACCTGTTGTTAAGCATGCATCTATTCGGATCTTATTGGCTTTAGTAGCACAGTATGACCTAGAGTTAGTTCAACTTGATGTAAAAACTGCATTCCTCCATGGTTCCTTAGAGGAGGAAATTTATATGACTCAACCAGATGGTTTTGGAGTCCCCGGTCGCGAAGACTAGAAAAGCAAGTTGAACCGGTCACTGTATATTCTGAAACAATCCCGTGACAGCTGTACAAACGGTTGGACTGTTTCATGACAGGATGAAAAGTACACACGCAGTCAATTTGATCACTGTGTTTATTTCCAGAAACTTCAAGATGGATCATTTGTCTATCTGCTGAAAAAGGCAAGGTGGAGATCGACAGGCTGAAGGCTCAACTGAGCTCAGAGTTCGAGATGAAGGATCTTGGATAAGCCAATAAATTATTGGGAAGGAGATCAAAATAGACAGAAAAATTGACTCAGGCTCAGTGCATTGATGGATCATGCCAATGCAGTAGGTGTCCTCATGTATGCAATGGTGTGTACGAGACCTGATATTTCACATGCTGTCAGTATGGTAAGCAGGTACATGCATAATCCTGGTAAAGGCCATTGGCAAGCTGTGAAATGGATTCTACGGTACATTCATGGTACTGTGGAAACGGGCTTAAAATTCGAGAGAAGATCGGGACTGCAGATAATCCCGCAGATATGCTAACCAAAATAGTTTCTGGGATCAAGTTTCAACATTGTTTGGACTTGATCAATGTCTCTCGAGTTTAAAGCATCTGAAGGAGGAATGGAGGAAGCTCTGATCAGTGAATTCTCTCTGTGGATTCTCGCCAAGGTGGAGATTGTTGAATATGGCTCAAAGTCATCAAAGGAGGCTTACCACCAACCAAGGAAGCTTCCACCATAGCCACCAACCATGGGGGCTCCCACCATGATAGTTGGTGGATGGTGGCTACTTTGTTTGCCACTTGCTATGTGCTCCCACCATGATAGTTGGTGGATGGTGGCTACTTTGTCTACCACTTGCTATGTGTTCCCACCATGATATGTGCCTATAAAAGGCCATGTAGAGTGAGAGAGAAAGATTGAGAGAGTGTGAGTGAGATAGAGTTGGAGAGCTCCAAAGGTGAGCTCCAAGAGCTCCCTCCCGGTAGATATGAGAGAGCTCTAGAGAGAGCCCCTCCCGGTTGAGTGTGTGCTATAGAGAGCACTTGTAATACGTATCTCGTGTAATACTCCATCTCCGATAAATACAAAGCTTTGCTCCTCCTCCCGTGGACGTAGGCATATTGGCCGAACCACGTAAAATTATCGATGTTTTTTCAGTGTGTTTTTTATCGGTTTTAGTAATCTCGTTTTAGTTCCGCACAACATAACTTTGTGGTTATTCTGCGGTATCTTATTGCTTAGCATGTGAGAGAGGCTAACCACCATCAAATGAAGATAGGCTCTAGAGAACAAAAGCATCGGTAATATAATCATATAAATTAAGTTTCTAATACTAATAGGTAAAGCATCCAATAATCCAAATTGAGGTAGATACTACCATCTTAGGTAGCTATTGGCTAATCTATTCGATAGGGACATAGCATAATATCCTATATGCAACAAAGCAAGATTAAATTATAAATTGATAACGTAAAGGAAAGTTGCTTCCAAGAAGCTGGCTCTTGGATTAGAAGAAGATGTCATCTATAAATGCGAGTTCAATCTGTTCTATATTAGGTTGGTTCAGAGTTAAAACATTTTTGCACTGTAGTTGATGGTGATAGAAATGCTAGTTTTATGTGTTTATTATGGAATGTTTTGAGTTTTGACACCTTTGAAACATTTTTTTTTGTAAGTATTCATTTTTCTTTTGATCACATGTATATAAATGATAGATTTTATGAGAAACTCTTAATACTCATAATTATCATTTTAGATGTCCTTTTGTTTCCGCTTTAGTTGCCTATCTAAATGGTATTGAACTGTTATGAATTACTTGATTCTTGCAATCACTGCTGATTTGATTTCCAGTCAAATATGAATTGTGACCAGTATATATAAAGTAGTGGGAAAGAGGAGCATTCATATCTTGATGAACCTGAATGTAATTTGTTCTATGTTAAACATTGAAATGTACTTTTTGATTATATAAAAAATTTCCATGCAGCCAAACAGAACACCAAGAAAAAGAAGCAAATAACAGATTTCTTACCTGATTAAATAGAAAAGAATTGAGATCCAGAGAAAATAAGTAAAAGTGAAAATCTTCAAGACTTAGAGCCTGGTTTTTGAACTTTACATATTTGTTACTATTTCTCCTCTGAAAAACTTCCTCCACAATTTTCCCAGCATCTTTCATGGAAGCTTCAGCTTCAGCATCACCTTGAACCTCTACCAAGAACCGCCTCAGCTGCTCCGCCGTGATGCAGGTTCCTCCCTCGGCGTACTCCATGAAAACCTCCTTCACGTCCACCGGAGTCTCCGCCTCAGTGACCACAAATTTCTTAAGCAAATGCTACAATTTCCCATATACCCCATCAGAAAAACAGCCCTGAAAAACCTTCCTTTACAGAGATCAGATCAAAAGAAACATAAAAATGTCAATTGCTGATCGAACAATTTCCCGCCTTCTTTGTTTTATTGCTATGAGGCATTCCTGGAAGTTGGATTTTATTTCCACATGCAAACATGATAGAAAAAAAAAATGGAAGTAGAGATTTCTTTGATAAATCTGTGATAATCGTGGATTTATAAATTAGTTTTTTTAAGTGTTGGATTCTTGCTGTGTTCTTAGTCAAGCTCTCTTTTTGCATTTTAGTCGTTTATATGTTTTAACTTTTTTTCTTCTTTTTTTTTCAGATAAAGCTTGTCATGTAGAGAATCCCTTTTTCTTTTGAATAAATTTTAAAAGACCCCAAAAAATAATCAATTCCAAAATGTTGGATTACTCGTCAGGATCGAATCAAAAATTAGAAAACGTGCCTTTCTAACATAGCAAATGGATAATATCTTTAATTGCAGTTAACTCAATTTCGAAATTACAATGTCAAACAAATTCAAAATTTATAAATAAAAGAAATTAATCTTAAAATCGAAACAAGGAAAAATACAAGAATTGACCTAACTAGCAATGTAATTTATTTATTTATTTTTGCTTGTTAAGCTGAAAAAGCTTGCAAAAGGGCATCCATGTAGATAACTTTAAGATGGTGGGTCTGAAAATGTCTAGAGAAAGTTCTGCCTAGACATGCGGACAGTTGGTCCGACTCGTATTAGATCGGGTCTAAGTAAAAATAGTTGTAATCTGATTCAGTTCGGTTCGAATTACTGTTCACAGAATAAAATAATATTTTTTAAATTTTAATTATAAAAATATATAAAAAATAATTAAATATATATTTTTTTAATATAAATGAACAGTAATTCGGATTCGACAAGAAAGTTAAAAAAAAATTGGCCGCGGTCCGACTATACTCATGAGCACCTCTAGTTCTGCCATAGTTAGTATTAGTGAGTGTACCAATTACATTGCATCAATTCATGTATATCTATCTTATTTCATATATATACAGAATATAAATTATTAAATATGTCAAAATTTTAAATATGAATACAACGTATTATGTTAATTGTATTTAAATATATTATCGTATTTATTACACTATTTTCATATTTATTAAACGTGTCATTTTCGTATCATATTTTTATATTCTATTTAAAATTATCATATCTATTTGTTAATTGTAATGCACCAATCACTAGACCTTCTTAACCAACATGAAAAAAAATATAAAAGAATTTTTTTTTTTTTGATAATTTGAAAAAAGGGATCGAATTTTGTTTTTTGGACAAAAGAACATGCACCAACCACTAAGCCAAAGGTTGGGTGCTATTCTTTTTCATTTTACTACTTACTAGCAAGTCAGCTAAATGTTAAAAACAGCGAAATTCTTTTTCATTTGGATGGGCGGTGAGATTGGCTCCGATGAGATTAAAAACAGCTGTGGCGGTGAGATTGGGTACTGTAGCGGTGAGATTAAAATCAATGGTGGATATGTGTTTGGATTCAAACACAGCGGTGACGGTGAATAATAATGGGAAAAAAAATGACCATTAAAAGCATTAGATTAAAATGTGTGTATATATATAATAATTAAAATTATATTTATATTAAATAATAAAAAATATATTAAAAATATATTTATATTAAAAAATAATTTAAAATTTTAAAAAATAAATAAGTTAAAAATTAAATATTAAAATATAAATAATTTTAAAATTTTAAAAAAATTAAAAAAAATTGTGGAGGAGGTAAAAGGGGATTTTTTTCCCCTCCACGAGGGGTCCAGTTTTTTATTGGACCTCCTCCAATTAGACCCCTCCAATTAGACTGGAGGGGTCGGTGGCCAACTGGGGGTGCATCCAAATGCACCCCTAGTAGCTTTTACTTCATGGGGAAAAACTCCCCCCACAAAAACCCCCAGATATGGTGCGATGGAATCCAAATAGGGCCTTATAAAATCATCAACTCAATTTTTCTTTATTTTATTACTTTTACATTATTATAAATTTGTCAATTGAACGAGTTGGATCAATTCGGATTTTAAAATTTTTGAATCAATTTTGGGTTCGAATTGTTTCGAGTTTAGATCATTTTGGGTTTGAATTATTTTGAATTAGGGTCATTCGTGTTTGACACTTGGGTTATTCGAGTTCAGATCATTTCAGATTCGGATTTGACACTCGAATTATTCGGATTCAGGTCATTTTAGATTCAATTTATTAATTTTTAAAATCGAATCAGATTAAATTTGAATGGATTATTTGATCGAATTAGATTTTATTAGGATTTTATTGAAACATAAAAACAAAAAAAAAACAAATAATATTTAATAATAAATAAGATATTATCGTATATCTGAAATTATTACTTGAATCTATTTAGATATTTATAAAATATATAATTTTATGTTTGTTGAAAGGTTGGACTTTCTCACTTATTATCAAATTGATTTTAGGTTTAATGTTTATCATGATACCAAAGTTAAAGTTTTGTTTTATTGTTCTTGCATTTACTCTTGTTTATTATCCCTTTCGAGTTTATTACGTGATAAACTCTTCTACTCCACCTACACGTGATGGACCTGTTAAAATGATATTATTTCATATCTACTAAATTTTGGATGTAATTTTATGTTCAAATTGAATTTCTTCACCTATTGTCAATTTGAAATTGGATGTTTAATTTCCAATTTCGAACAGGCTTAATTTTGCTTTACCTTTTGTAATGAGAATAAGTGTTTTGCTATGGCATTGGCTCTGGATTTATACCAGCAGCTAGTTGAGACTTGAGAGACAAGTAATATGATAATATCAAGAAAATGAAATCAAACTTAGGTTGAAATTTAAGTATAGACAATCATGTTTTGAAGATAAATTGGTGAAGAACAATTTATTGTAATACAATGACAAACATAACATGATAAAAGAGTTTTAAGAACCTCATAAAAACAAGAACATAAAGAAATCAAGGTTGAAATTTAATACCCTGGTGATCTTGGCAGATCCCTTTGACATTCTTGAATGCAGCAATGTGGAAACTAATTTAGTTGAAGCATGAGAGGCATGGAACTATCTTCGTCTATGTTGCTCCGACTCTTCATTTTTATTGAAGTACCCGTGTTCGACATCCGTATCCGACGCATATCCGGACATGAATATGGGGATATGATCCTCCAAGAATCCTCCAAATACATGAAAATGTTAGAAAAATTTGAGCATATCCGTGTCCGACACTCACATCCGAGTCCGAGTAACATAGATCTTCGTGGCCTGGTGAAACTCAACTTATCATCTCTTTCTTTCAAAGCAGCAGGGTGCAATGTAGCTTCCTTCTTTGTACCTCAGCCTTAACTCTCTGGAATGTGAAAAATAGAAAATAGAAAGGAGACAAGTAAAAAGACCACTTTTGTGAAAGAATGATTCATGATTATAACTGAGATGGCATGATGATAAAATAAGAGGGTTATGGATTCTCAAGTGCACATTATTCACTTATGTTACTCCGACTCTTCATTTTTCTTGCAGTATCTATGTTTGAAGCATATCCGGACATGAATGAGTATATGACCCTCCAAGGACCCCCAAATATATGAAAAAACTTAGAAAAAAATGAACATACCTGTGTCGGACATATACCTATACCTGACACTCACACTTGAGGCCGAGTAACTTGGTATTCACTCTTCCCTCCAACCTTTCAGTTTTATATGCCTGTAATAAACAGACAGTCAAACAAGGAAAATCGAACAGAACCCATTCACTTCCTTATGTAAATGTATCACCAAACAAGCATCATATCGGTCGAGAGTACTATCATGTATCGACGTGAATGTCTTTATGCAACATAACATTGAAGACGGAAGAAATTTGACCCGTAGATGAGTCATGCAACTTAAAAGATTAAGTAACACTTCACATAAAACATTTTGGAAAGCAATATCAATTCATATAAGCTTCAAATCAACAAATCAAATCATCACCTCATATTAGCACTCAGTGTCTAGAAAGCAAAGGGGAGAAAAAAAAAAGGAAACAAATTCTAGTTCCGTTGTTATCCGTTTGCAAACAAACACACAAAGAACTAACTAGAGTTTGCTAACAATGATTGTTTTCGAATGATTCCTTTATCCAGTTTGTCAAGGGCAAAACTTAAAAGTTACAAATCCCACTTTTTTTATACCAAAACCATGAGTATACAGAATAATGATATACAACTTATGCCATGCAATCATCCACACATGAAGCTTACTAAGGATAACACTCTCATAATAAGCAAGAAAACTCGACTGGAAAATAAGATAGACAAAAATCAGATTTTAGCGCTTTAACCATGACAAGATAGACAAAACCATGAGTACAAATCTTTGATAAAGAGTAGCAAAGTCTTATGTTACTCAGACTCTTCATTTTCCCCAAAGTATCTTTGTCCAACACTCATGTCCGACACATATTCGGACAAGGGTATGGGGGTATGATCCTCTAAATTTATGGAAAAATTTGAAAAAAAAATTGAGCATACCTAAATCGGACACATACTCGTATCTGACACTCACCCCCGAATCCGAGTAACATAGGCAAAGTCACTGGCATAACCCAAGTCGAGTCTACCTAAATTGGGCATTTCCCTGACTTCCTCCAGAGAGACCCACTATATTCACTCCCTTGAAGATGTTGCTAAGCACGTACTAGTGCTACACACATGGCACTTGCAGTAATGCACATTTCAAAATGTTTCATTACAAAAAAAACAGTATTAGTCCCAATTGATATAGCAAAAATTCACATTTTTTCTAATAAAAATGCAATTTTCCAACATTATTCAACTATGTTCCAAAAAAGAAAGAACATCAATGAAACAGTACCTAAATGTCAGCTTAAACAATTTTATGACCATAAAAATAGTACCAATATTTCCAGAAATTATGAAGAAACAAACCTGTAACAATCTTAAGTCGAACCTAGGGAGACCAATCTGAGCAACATTAAGTGAATCAAAAACGTTCCTCAACAGAGCACCATCAGGAAAAACCAAGCCATGAACCAACAAAACAACAAACCCACGTAAAAAAGTATCTCCAGCACCCGTTGGATCAATCTGGTTAGCCCCAAAACGCTCAATTTTCATTTCCCCCCCTTTCCAGTAAACTTCACAACCATCTTTCCCATGCATTAACACCACGCAATAGATTATTTATTTGACTTTTATGGGTGGTATATCCACTCTGATTGATGGCTGAGTCAATAAGTTAATTCAAGCCTTGGAATAAGGGGAGAAAGCCCATTAGGTTGTTTATTTAATAAGTAAAGGTCAGGATTTAATAACAGGACAATGTAAGTGATCAAACCAGCACACGAAGACTGTCAATCAGAGTGGATACCACCCATAAAATCAGGACAGCTCCACGTAAACTGAGCTTGGGAGAAATCAAAACGTGGGTTCTGGAGAAAGAAAATAGCATTGTCTATGTTGCTCCGACTTTTTTTTTTTGTTGAAGTATTCGTGTTCGATCCCCGTGTCCGACACATATCCGGACATGGGTATGGAGATATGATCCTCCAAAGACCCTCCAAATACATGAAAATCTTGGAAAAAATTGAACATACCCGTGTCAGACACTCACACCCAAGTCCAAGTAACATAAAGCATTGTTACTGTAATGTGCAAGTCACCCCTACACAACTACACAAGTAGTTGGAATAAGGTCTTAACAAGGTATCGAGTCAAATGTTTGACCATGTCGATTCAGGTTGTGATGAACTACATCATTGCAGTGATATTCCAATCATAGAGGCTCTAAAGAGAGGTTTAAGAGTGGTGGAACTTGATTTATGGCCAAATTCTACAAAAGAAGATGTTCTTGTTCTTCATGGATGGTATTCTCAATTGAATTTACTTTAATTACAGGAAGCTTGAAAGATTCTTGTAATTTTCAGGGTTTTTTTTGTTTGTGTATTTATGAAATGTAGGACCCTGACAACTCCAGTGGAGCTGATTAAATGTTTAAGATCCATTAAATAGCATGCTTTTTCTTCATCTCCATACCTAGTGATAATTACTTTTGAAGACCACCTTACCCTAGATCTCCAAGCTAAAGTTGCTCAGGTTTCTTTTCATTTTCTTGGAATTTGGATCTATGTTACTCAGACTCGGGTATGAGTGTCGGATACGGGTATATTCAATTTTTTTTGAAATTTTCATATATTTGGAGGATCGGGTGTGAGTGTCGGATACAGGTATATTTAATTTTTTCTAAGATTTTCATTTATTTGGAGGGTTCTTGGAGGATGATATCTCCATACCTATGTCCGGATTAGCGTTGGACACGAATACTTCAAGAACAATGAAGAGTCGGAATAACATAGATTTGAATTCCAACAGTCTTAATTTCCTGGAATTATATCAAAACTAATGCTTCACAACCCTTTTTTTTTTTTGTTTTGTCCATAGATGGTCACCCAAACATTTGGAAACATGTTGTTTTATCCTGAATCTGATTGTCTGAAAGAATTCCCTTCCCCAGAAGAACTGAAATATCGAATTGTCATATCAACTAAACCTCCAAAAGAATACCTTGAAGATAAAAGCTTATCAAGAAGAAGAAGAAAAAGTAACTCCCACAGAGAAAAAGATTCTGATGAAGATATATGGGGGAGAATGTCAGCAGACCTAACAAATGATGATGAGAAGGTAAGCTAAAAAAAAGGGAAAAAAAAAGCTTATTCTCTTCTTTATATTTCTGCCAAATTTCTCCATAGGTTTTAATTTTTTTTTTTGCCATGTTTTACTGCAGAGTGATTGTGATACAAGTGAAAATAGTCAATGTGATGGTGAAAATGAAGCCAGTGATCGGCTATTGCGCCCATTAGGTGCACCAGCATAGAAGAATCTAATTCCATTCCAGCTGGAAAGCCTAAGGGAAAGCTAAGGGAGAAACTAAAAGTTGAGATAAATAAAGTTAGACGCCTAAGTTTGAGTGAACAAAAATTTGAAAAGGCTACTGTCTGCAATGGAACAGAAGTTGTAAGGTACACAGCAATTGTGATAACTTTTAAGAAAAAAATTGTTCAAAGTTTTGTTAATGACTGAATGTAATCTAATTAATCTAATCCTGGAAATAATGGATATTTAGGTTCATGCAGAGGAACATTTTGAGGATATATCCAAGGGGTACTCGGGTTAACTCCTCAAACTACAATCCTCTAATTGGTTGGATGCATGGGGCTTAAATGGTTGCATTAAACATGCAGGTTTGGTTTGTAATTCCCTTTTTCAATATCTGAAACTGTTTCTCAGATACTCTGATTGGTTCCTAGTAGAGTTTTTAATTATGTTGCTTCGACTTTTTTTTTGTTTTGAAATATCCGTGTCTGATATGCGTATTCGACGCATATCCGAACATGAGTACGAGGATATAATCCTTTAAAAACCTTCCAAATACATGGAAATGTTAAAAAGAAAATTGAACATGCCCGTGTTGGACACATACCCGTCTCCGACACTCACACCCGAATTCGAGTAACGTAGGTTTTTAACATGTTTTATGGTCTAATTGCAGGGATATGGCAAATCTCTATGGTTGATGCATGGGATGTTTAGATCCAATTGAGGGTGTGGCTATGTGAAAAAGCCAGACTTTCTGATGAATATGGGTCCAAATGATCGGGTTTTTGATCCTTAAGCAAAGCTGCCAGTGAAGAAAATCTTAAAAGTGAGTGAAGAGTTCATGGGTAATTTACGTTTTAAGTCAAGTTCATGGGTAATTTACATTTTAAGTCATTGAATTTAATATCATGTGTTGAACATTGGCTCAAAGTCACCAAAGGTGGCTTATTCACCAACCATGGAAGCTTCCACCATAGCCACCACCAAAGTCAAGAATGGAGGCTTGCCACCAAAGTCATCAATGGAGGCTACCACCAACCATGGTTTTTGGATGGTGGCTACTTTGGCTGTCACATTAAATGTGTTCCCACCATGATATTTGCCTATAAAAGGCCATGTAGAGTGAGAGAGAAAAATGGAGTGTGAGAGTTTAAGAGTTGAAGCAAATTCTCTAAGTTTATAGAGTTTTCTGGTATTGTGTGAGTTGTGAGTTCAGTGCTAGTATAGCACCTTGAATTCTGTATATGTTTGTACTCAATCTCCATTAATACAAAGCTTCAAGCCCCTCATCCCGTGGATGTAAGCATACTTGCTGAACCACGTAAAATTTTTGTGTTTTTTCAGTGTGTTTAAATCGGTTTTACTAATCTCGATTTAGTTCCGCACAACAAATTGGTATCAGAGCCAACTTTTACGTAAAACCGAGTTTATTCGATTCTGTCCGTTTTTCAAAAGTGCTCCAATTTGTGTTTTGAAAATACCAGGTTGAAGAGGTCGTCGAGAGGAGTGCAGCAGAATCAACCAGAGCGCCAGAAGACGTCGCACGCGCCCACACGCGCCGCTAGAAGAAGCGAGAGTGGGCCTCACTCTCCCACGCTCCGCACGCGCCGCTGGAGGTTGAAGACGCGTGAAGCCACGCGCTGCACGCGCCGCACGCGCCTTCCAGAGGTTGAAGACGAGTGGGCCTCACGCGCCCCACGCGTCGGTCATCAGCAGCCTCAACGCGCCTCACGCGCCGCCCCACGCGCCGCCGTACGCGCTCCACGCGCCGCCGCTGCTCCGACCAACTTTTTCGGGCCATTTTTTGAGCCGTTTTAGAATACTATTCCGAGACTTTTCCGAGCCGGTTGAGCTAAACCGAGTCCATTTCGAGCCACTTGTAGCAGAATATTCGTCGAATATTCTCCGTGTGTCCAAAATTTACACAATTGGACCCGTTCCTGGCTATTTCGACTATTCCGGACTCAACCGCGGCATCCGTTTTTCCATACAGGTAACAGAAAAACTCTGAGTTGGTAATTTTGTTTTATTACCATGGCAGAATCATTAGAGACAACTGAAACAACCAGCAGCGCACCATCAAGTTCTTACATCAGAAAGAACTCGATGACCACTGCAAAGTTCGAGGTGGAGAAATTTGATGGCACCACGTAACTTTGGCATGTGACAATGCGAAGTACTGGACCTATGAGTGCGCGAAGGACCAGTAGACGGTGAAGATCCTGTCCAGTCTAGTCCAGTAGGCGGGGAGATCCTATCCAGGAGAAGAATCCTGTTAATCCGCGAAGGACCGATAGATGGATGAAGATCCCGTCCAGGAAAAGTATCATCGACAATCTGCAAGGGACGAGTGTGCCCAGTGTTGGACACTGGAAGAAATACTGTCCAGACAGAGAGGTCGATTGAGATCCCGTCCAGAGAGAATCATCAACCTGACGACCTGAAAAGGACGAGTGTGCCTAGTGTTGGACACTGGAGGAAAGACTGTCCTGACAGAGAGGTCGATTGTGATAGTTGCTCAAAAGACTGATAGAGAAAAAGACTCTCCTTTCACAGTTTTAGGTGGAGATACATCCTTCCAATCAAGGAATTCCGGATGTTCATACCAGATGTGTTCGAACCGAGAGTGGTTCTCAAGCTATCAAGAGCTTGATGGAAGAATTGTCATTATGGGCAACGATGTCACACTAGAGGTATTGGAACGATCCGACTAAAAATGCATGACGGAACAATCAGACAACTTACAGATGTAAGGTATGTCCCTGATCTCAAGAAGAACCTCATATCACTAGGGGTCTTAGACTCAAATGGTTAAAAGATGACCATTCAGAATGGAGTCCTGAAGGTTGTACGTGGAGCATTCTTAGCAATGAAGGGAAATCTGTATCTCCTTGATGGAGAAACTGTGACAGGCAGAGCAGCAATCTCACACTGATGTCTGGGGGCCTTCTAAAAATGCTTCATTGGAAGATGATCGAAACCCAGAGCGGGAGAAAGCTCAAGAGACTAAGATCTGACAACGGTGGAGAATACAAGTCAGATCCACTGAAGGAAATCTGTCAGAATGATGGGATAATCCGACACTTCACTGTTCCTAGCACTCCCCAGCAGAATGGAGTTGCAGAAAGGATGAACCGAACTTTGGTTGATAAAGTTCGCTGCATGTTATCCCAGTCGGGCTTGAGCAAAGCATTTTGGGCGGAGGCTTTATTGTACGCTTCCCACATTATCAACAGACTACCCTCCACTGCAATTGATGGGAAAACTCCCATAGAGGTGTGGTCCGGACATTCTGCCACTGATTATGATCGGCTTCGTATTTTCGGATGCCCAGCATATTTTCACGTTAGTGAATCAAAACTGGATCCTAGAGCCAAGAAAGCTGTCTTCTTGGGCTTTAGTGAAGGAGTAAAGGCATTCCGACTGTGGAACCCTGAGTCAAAGAAAGTCATCGTAAGCCGAGATGTTACCTTTGACGAATCTGTAATGCTGAAACTGTCAACTCCAGAGAATCAGAACCATGATTCTCTAAAGCAAGTGGAGTTTGAATCTGAAGATTCTGGTCAAAATTCTGATGAATCTGAACCAGAATCTGATGACACCTTAACTGAAGTGGATGAGTCATCACCGGAATCTTTCAGCAACCTGAATCTATTGCCACCAGCAGACCGAAAAGACATATTCGGAAACCTGCTCGGTACACAGACATGGTGGCATACGCCCTTCCAGTAATTGACGATGATGTTCCGACCAATTACAAAGAAGCTGTAAACAGCCCCGAGCATGCCCAGTGGAAGAAGGCGATGGATGAAGAGATGACATCACTTCATCAAAATCAGACTTGGAAGTTGGTTCTACTTCCAACACTCAAAAGATCAATTGGGTGCAAATGGGTCTTTGCCAAAAAGGAGGGTGCTACCGGCAAAGACAGCATCAGATACAAAGCCAGACTGGTAGCCAAAGGTTACGCTAAAAAAGAAGGAATAGACTACAATGAGGTATTTTCACCTGTTGTTAAGCATGCATCTATTCGGATCTTATTGGCTTTAGTAGCACAGTATGACCTAGAGTTAGTTCAACTTGATGTAAAAACTGCATTCCTCCATGGTTCATTAGAGGAGAAAATTTATATGACTCAACCAGATGGTTTTAGAGTCCCCGGTCATGAAGATTGGGCATGTAAGTTGAACAGGTCTCTATACGGTCTGAAGCAGTCACCGCGACAGTGGTACAAGCGGTTTGACAACTTTATGTTGGATCAGAAGTACACACGCAGTCAATTTGATCATTGTGTTTATTTCCGGAAACTCCAAAATGAATCATTTATCTACTTGCTTTTATATGTTGATGATATGCTAATCGCATCTAAAAGAAAGGTGGAGATCGACAGGCTGAAGGCTCAACTGAGCTCAGAGTTCGAGATGAAGGATCTTGGAGAAGCCAAGAAAATTCTTGGGATGGAAATCAGCAGAGATAGAAAAAATGGTGTAATCAAATTGACCCAGGCTCAGTACCTGAGCAAAGTACTTCAGAGATTTAGCATTAATGATAAGACCAAATCTGTAAGTACTCCTTTAGCGGCACATTTCAAACTCAGTGCATTGATGTCACCAAGTACAGATGGTGAGAAGAGACAGATGGATCATGTTCCATATGCCAATGCAGTAGGTGCCCTAATGTATGCAATGGTGTGTACGAGACCTGATATTTCACATGCTGTCAGTTTGGTAAGCCGGTACATGCATAATCCTGGTAAAGGCCATTGGCAAGCTGTGAAGTGGATTCTACGGTACATTCATGGTACTGTGGAAACAGACTTAAAATTCGAGAGAAGTAAAACTATTAGTAAGCATCTTGTTGGATATGTGGATTCAGACTATGCTGGAGATCTTGATAAGCGTCGTTCAACTACTGGTTATGTGTTCACCATAACAGGAGGACCAGTAAGTTGGAGATCAACGTTACAGTCAACGGTAGCTCTTTCTACAACAGAAGCAGAGTACATGGCTGTAACTGAAGCTTTCAAGGAAGCAATTTGGCTTCAAGGATTGATTGATGATTTGGGGATAGCACAGGAAAAGGTAGATGTTTTCTGCGATAGCCAGAGTGCCATTTGCCTAGCTAAGAACCAAGTTCATCACAGTCGGACCAAGCATATTGATGTTCGCTACCACTTTATCCGAGAAATAGTAGATGAAGGAAACATTCTACTACAGAAGATCGGGACTGCAGATAATCCCGCAGATATGCTAACCAAAATAGTTTCTGGGATCAAGTTTCAACATTGTTTGGACTTGATCAACATCTCTCGAGTTTAAAGCATTTGAAGGAGGAATGGAGGAAGCTCTGATCAGTGAATTCTCTCTGTGGATTCTCGCCAAGGTGGAGATTATTGAATATTGGCTCAAAGTCACCAAAGGTGGCTTATTCACCAACCATGGAAGCTTCCACCATAGCCACCACCAAAGTCAAGAATGGAGGCTTGCCACCAAAGTCATCAATGGAGGCTACCACCAACCATGGTTGTTGGATGGTGGCTACTTTGGCTGCCACATTAAATGTGTTCCCACCATGATATTTGCCTATAAAAGGTCATGTAGAGTGAGAGAGAAAAATGGAGTGTGAGAGTTTAAGAGTTGAAGCAAATTCTCTAAGTTTATAGAGTTTTCTGGTATTGTGTAAGTTGTGAGTTCAGTGCTAGTATAGCACCTTGAATTCTGTATATGTTTGTACTCAATCTCCATTAATACAAAGCTTCAAGCTCCTCCTCCCGTGGATGTAAGCATACTTGCTGAACCACGTAAAATTTCTGTGTTTTTTCAGTGTGTTTAAATCGGTTTTACTAATCTCGATTTAGTTCCGCACAACATCATGTATGTCACAAAATTTAAATTTCATCAAATTATATCATTGAACATCTCATTTATGCTAACTCCGTTGAATAATTCTAACGAAAAAGCTAACTCAACATGCATATATTTTTTACATTTTATCAAGATAATATCTGACTGACATTTTAGGTAAAAAAAAATTTCACTTAATTTATTAATAATAAAAATTCAATAATATAATTTGATAAAGTTAAATATTTGCGATCTATATGAAATTAATGTTAAGTTCAATAACCCAAAATATAAATTACTCGAAATTCAGTTAAAAAGAAATTGATTCCCCACCATAATGGTCATCTTTTTTTTCTAATTACCTTCCCATGTTACTCAACAGGTAAAGGTATACATGGGTGATGGATGGCATTTAGATTTTAAACAAAGGCACCTCAATCTTTGGTCTCCACCAGAATTCTACACAAGGGTAAGTATTACTTGCTTATGGCTATATTACTTCGATTCTTTATTTTTCTTGCAGTACCTGTGTCCTATTCATATCCGGATATGAGTATGGGAATATAATAGACCTTCCAAATACATGAAAAAACTTAGAAAAAAATGAACATATCCGTACCCGATACTCACACCCAAATCCGAGTAACATAAGCTTACGGTACTTAAATCATCACCAAATTACTCAAATTTTCAAGTAATATAATTGCTATATCTAAGCAGGTTGGGATAGCAGGAGTAGCAGCAGATAAGACAATGAAGAAAACAAAGAAAAGAAAGGGAAATTGGAGCCCAGTGTGGGATGAGGAGTTCACATTTGAATTGACAGTTCCGGAAATAGCTTTACTTCGAGTTGAAGTTCATGAATATAACATGTCTGAGAAAGATTACTTCGCAGGCCAAACTTGCCTGCCGGTATCCGAATTGAGACATGGTTTCCGGGCTGTGCCTCTATTTAACCGCAAAGGAGAGAAGTTTACTTCACTTAGGCTTCTCATGCGCTTTGAATTTGTCCAACTAGATATTTAGTCTTACACAGTTTTACATTTTTAGTACAACACTTTCCAATAGTTGGGATGTTCATGCAAATGCAATATATTTCATACCACATCCCATAGTTGGAAGGGATTTAAATTACGGTCGCAGACGCGTTTTCGGTTGCGTCGTATTTATCGTGATTGCGGACGTAATGAATGTTATCGCTATCAATTGCGGTAAATATTGACCGTGAATATCGGCGACGGATGAAACCAAAACCGCTAAATAACGGTCGTAGTGTTGCGTTGCGGCCGCTATTTAAATCCATGGATGGTCATGCAAATGCAATAGATTTCATAGAACATACTAATCTCCCCTCTCTTCCTTTAAATATATATATAAAGGAGGTCGTAGTTTGGGATACGGTTGCAGATGTAGAGATTCAAAATCCAGATTCGTCGGATGCAAGAGTGATTGCATGAACCAACTAAGTTATTCTCCGGATTGATCAAATTTCTTTTTTGTGTTCTGGGATAGTAATCAAATGTAAGAAATTTATAGTGCATCTCATTTAGTAACTTAAATTGATCTAAACATTGAAATTATACAAATATGATGATGTTTCACAAACTTGAGTCAGAATTTGAAACCGAAAAGATCTATATATCAGACTCAAAATCTTAACTTCAGTCAATCTTAACTTCTTATTTTGAACCAAGAACGCCCTAATAAAATTTTCCCTTAGACCCCAAGGACTCAGGCATCTGTTCTTTGTCTGGACATGTTCAAAAAGCATCAATATTAATTAGATGTTCATAATAGTAGTAGTACTATATTGTCAGTAACAGTAAAGATAACTTTCAGTATTCTTAATTTGTTTTGTTTATCTTTCTGATACAGATCATGGCTGATCAAAATTTCCAGCTCAATAATCCATAATCCATGGATTCTCCTAGGAAATTCTTTCCCTTGCCTGGTTAGAGAACATAAAAACTGGGTTAATTACAAGCATTTTGCTCTACTTTGCTGCCAAAAAGAGGAATGTAGGAGTAAAAGAAGCGGGTCTCCGCTTCATTCCTTGCTCTCCTTTGACCCTTAATTTTAACTTTTTTAAGCAAATGACAAGCAATTTATTCCCTTGGTATCAACCAAGATTTAAATAGCTGTTAAATAACGGTCGTAATATATTGTTGCGGTTGTTATTTTACGATTTTGATTTTTTGTTGTTGTTGTCGGTATTCACTTTCGGTATTTGCCATAATTACCGCAATCACGATAAATAAGACTCGACCGAAAATATATATGTGAGTATGTGACCCCAATTTAAATACATGGTATCAACTAAAAAAATTGCAACCTGTTAAACATATATTTCATTCCCAATCAGCTGATATAAAGTGGAATATGGACTGTTTCAGCTTCCTTACAGTCTTCGCATGAGCACATATTCTCACTTTATTTAAAACGCCTTCCTGTCTTTTCATCTTCATATAAACTTTTATATATCTTCTACAAACTATAAATTAAAGTTACTCCAAGAAATTGAACAATCAATTGACAATTTAGAGCAATTTCCTTCACCGGAATCATTGAAGAAAAGGGTCCTGATTTCCACCAAAGCCCCAAAGGCTATATTAATCAGATTCGGGTGACTGTCGGACACGGGTATGTTCAATTTTTTTAAAAGATTTTTATGTATTTGGAGGATCCTTGAAGGATCATATTCGCATACCCATATCCGGATATGCATCGGATACGAGTGTCGGATACGGGCACTTCAAAAACAATGAAGAATCGGAGCAACATAGCCCAAAAGTATACCTCCAAGGAAATACATCAGGGGAAGAAGTTTTAGAAAATGAGATAGTGGAACAATAAGAAATGAATGTCAAACTGGCTGAGTGATGATAAACCAGGTTGTTTCTTAACATCTGCAAATTCTTCCATATTCCCGGACTATGATTTTCTTTATACGAAAAAAAAATTACTTAGATTGCAGAAATAGTTAAAATAAGATGTGCTTATACTTGTACATTGCGAAGAAAAACAAAAAGGCATACTTTTATCATTCTTAACAACCTAAAACAAGGGTTGCAGCGATTGTTTGGGGCTATTTATCGTAAAAGCCCATCTTCCAATCTTCATATTAGTAGGATAGCAAAGTAGCAATCCTTAGGCAAAGATCGGTACATTCTTTTTTCAATTGACCAGTAATCGCAGACAGGGAAAGCATTTGGTTAGTTCCGTTCTATAAATCCCAAAAATCGATTTAATTGATTTTAATCGAACCGATCGAATTAAATTGATTAATCTAAAAAATTAAAATCGACTTAAGTAGATTGATTTGATATCTGCTTTAATTATTTATAAAAGCTATTTTATATTATATAAAATAAATGATATATTATGTATTATTTTAAATTATTATATTAATTATGTTGATATATTATATTATATATAAAACATAATTAAAAATAAAAATTAATAAAATTTGTTAATCTGATTTATTCGGTTATCAATTTTGAAATTCGATAACCGAATAAATTATTTTTCTAACCCATTAATATCAAAATCGAATAAATTACAGAATTAATCAAATTTAATCGATTTTGATAGGATAAATCAATTCTAACGTTCACCCTTCAAATTTTTTTCCCTAGCTCTCTTGATTAGTCAGTTGCTTTTTATATTTTATTTTCACCATATTCTAATCTATCAAGTATCAAGTCATTCTCTCACCAACTACAAAATTTCGATATTCCCACAGTTGATAGGTTAGAATTTATTGGAAAAATATTTTGCACGTGAAAATGACATATATATATTTTTTATTTTTTTTATTTTTTTTTATTTTACTATGAATGAAGATCCTAGATACCTTCACTCTCTCTAGAAGGTTAGTTGACTTTCTTTTTAAAGCTCCCAAATATAATTATTTATGGAATCATTTACATTTTCTTGATATGGGTGGTAAGTTTTAAAGGGATTAACTTATATTAAAATTATCTTTAAAAGGGATTAATTTATATTGAAAATTTTTGGCTAACTTTTAGATTAATTAGGATTAAGATGATTGATTTGGTATTTGAAAGATATATTACTAATCACATGTCTTTTAAAAGAAATTATATGTCATTATTGGTATTTAAAAATTTATTTAAATCATTCTATTACAATTTAAACTCAATTTTAAATTATTTAAAGAAATAAAGTATTTATAAGCGAAAATCAGTATTCAACATTACCTTAATACCTAACTTTTACAACCAAATTTCTTACTTTCTTTTTTAATTCATTTAAAATTTGAATGCAAGATTTAGATACCAAATAGTATAAGCATCTTTTGAGGGAAGAAAATTAAGTTCTTTTTATCTTGATTCACATACATAAAATTGGAAAAAAAAAATTCCCAACACTTTGAATCATTAATTTTAACCACTTTCTCTTCAATCATTTCCTTAATTTATTTTTTTTACTATATCTTGTTCTATGATAACAAGAATCAAATTAGGTTAAATTGTCTTAATTGATTGTGACAAAAATAAAATAAAAACCTCTAAGATAAAGCCTATCGTATAGTGTACGATTTCAAATTTTCAATGGCTGTCAACAAGGATTCAAGGAAGGGCAATAGACAAAGATTTTTTTTTAACTTGAAGTGGATCTGATAATTTTATATATAATACAAATATATATATTTACGAATATAATACGTTTAATAAATATAAAAATAATATAATAAATATACGTTTAAATTAAATTAACACGACACGTTTGATACACATATTATATTTATATTTAAAATTTTAACACATTTAATAATTTATGTTATATTTTTATTTAAATTACTGACAAAAAAAAAAATCTAGAAACATAATATGTATACGCATAATATCATGTCTAACTTGAGGAAGAGCCTGATCCACTTGTAGTCTTGTACAATTCGAAAGACGCAATTATTCAAGGATTTTGCCACGTGTACGGTGGATATCCACTGACCCTCACTTGAAGTCCATTATAAATACCAGTCCAGTTCTCTTATTAAACTCACCCTTGACTCTTGAGCTTGCTTTTGTCTATTAAATTCCTTCAATTCCTAGTAGAAATTTTCCCAATCTCCTCTTCATTTTCTCGTAAAAAAAAATGTCTTCAGGATGCAACTGCGGTTCTGACTGCAAATGCGGCGATAACTGCTCGTAATAATTCAATCTGTTACTTATAATTATCGGTTTTTTTTTTTTTTTTGTGTGAGAGAATTAAAACCATGCAATTTTGTTTCAACTTATTGTTGAATATGGCTCAAAGTTAACCAAGGAAGCTTCCACCAAAGCCACCAACCAAGATCAATAATGGAGGCTACCACCAACCATAGTTGGTGGATGGTAGACCAAGATAGTTGGTGGATGGTATCTACTTTGTTTGCCACTAGCTATGTGTTCCCACCATGATAGTTGGTGGATGGTGGCTACTTTGTTTGCCACTAGCTATGTGTTTACACCATGGATGGTGCCTATAAAAGGCCATGTAGAGTGAGAGAGAAAGATGAGTGAGTTGAGAGAGTGTGAGATAGAGTTGGAGAGCTCCAAAGGTGAGCTCCAAGAGCTCCCTCCCGGTAGAGATGTGAGAGCTCTAGAGAGAGCCCCTCCCGGTTGAGTGTGTGCTATAGAGAGCACTTGTAATACGTATCTCTTGTAATACTCCATCTCCGATAAATACAAAGCTTTGCTCCTCCTCCCGTGGACGTAGGCATATTGGCCGAACCACGTAAAATTATCGGTGTTTTTTCAGTGTGTTTTTTATCGGTTTTAGTAATCTCGTTTTAGTTCCGCACAACACTTATTTGGTTTCAATTTTTGCCTTTTTAAACACTGCAGATGCAGCAGGAACCTTAACTTGGGATACTCAGAGAAAACCACCACTGAAGCAATCATCTCCGGAGTTGGGACAGTGAAGATGTTAGTATCAAGCAAAACTGGCTTCGGATTTTATTAATTTAATTACCAGTAAAGTAACCAAAGTTTTGTTTTGATAGTAATTTTTATGGGAATTAAAAAAAAAAAACTGAAATCATGGTTTAAACTTGCAGGAACTTTGAGGGGTCCGAGATGAACTTTGGATCAGAGAAAGAGAATGGGTGCAAGTGTGGATCAAACTGCAACTGTGATCCATGCAACTGTTAGCAACAAAACATGGGTATATGTCAAAGACAAAACAGCAAATGGTCTGAAACAATTCAAGATTAAAGAGGTCTACATATCTAGTGCTGTGTAATACAGCTTGTCGTAAATAATATAGGGGTTTTGGCAATTCCTTTTCTAAGGATTTTGCTGCTGCTGTTTCATGGCTAGTTTAATTTGGTTTTTTGTTAAATTCTATAAATAGTGAGTCGCTGCTTTTGTCTGTAAGTGGAAGCTTGGAAGGGGATCTTTGATTTGTTTGGAGTGAATGAATCAATCCTTTCATTTTATGTTGTCAATTTTATTTCTTTCTACAATTTGTATGGTTGATGTTTGGTTGCTTTTGATAATTGATGAACTGTTATGTTGATTTGGTCAATCAAGGAAAAAAAATGCTTGCCAAAGATGATGACTATGTGATAGTATGGATGGCAGCGAGTCGGAGATTTGTATTTTTTATATTATTCGAATTTGAATCCGTAAAACTGTTTTAAAATCTGAATCCGTAAATTATCTGGATTTAACCCGCATATTACTATCCGAATCCGAATTAAATAACATTATCCATTGGATATCAAAATCCGCTAAAATTTCGAATTCAATAAATCAATTTTTTTAAAAATAAAAATATAAAATCAAACAAAATTTATGTGTTTTACAAATAAGCGAATTCAGATTCGGATATCCGAATCGGCTATCTAAATCCGCAGAAGTAATGCGGATTCAGATAATGGATATCCGAGGTTTCATTTCCGCATCCGTTCCGAAGCCACTGCGGATAGTAATTATAATATCCGAATCCGATTTTTATCCGAATCAGTAAAAAACGGATCGGATACCTGCGGATATCCGAATCCGTATTTTAGATTGTCATTCCTATGTGATAGTTGTTGATGTTTTTTGAGAGGTGAAGCTTGTGAGTTTAGGATAACTGTCCTAATAAAATGAGCTAGATTTGATAATCACAAAAAGGATCAGAAAAACGTTAGAGTTTAGGTTTCAAGACTTATTTTGATGCTTAAATCAATTCAGATTCGGAAGGTTTTTTAAAGATGCAAAAGGAAATAAGGAGAGAATGTGAGTCTGTTTGAATTTCTAGCATGAATTAGCATTTATTTATCTTTTTATATCTAATTGTTGGATAAATGGATGTGTAAATTTGATAGGTGTGAACTGAAGTAAGGATAATAATTGAGCTGAAAATAACTATAAGAAGTGGAATTATTGAAGTACTTGTTTAAAGATATATATAAAGGAATAATAAAAAACCACAAATTTCCTAAGATTTGAACCCGATTGCTCTCAGATTTTAAATTGTCGTATTATAAACAAGTTAAACAAGATATATAAGCATATTAGTTTCTAAATTTGTGGTACTAGAGAAATGTGAAGTTCCATTTTGTTAGGGCCAAAACTTTGAGGAAAACAAAACTTCATAAAATTAATTAAAAAATAATACAAGAAACAAAGACATATGATTATCGTTAGTTTTTTTTTTTTGATAAGCAATTTGTTTATTTATTCAAAGAAGTAGGAATTACTACTACAAAAAAACATCTAGCTCAATCGGCTAGGAAATAATGAAAGTATTAATTACAAGAGGAAGAACAAAAACAAATAGCTCAATTTGAAAACAAAGTGCTGTTCAGCCCCCATACTAAGTATAGTTGTCTATTTACAATGTCAGCTTTGATTCCTTTCATCCCTACTAATCTAAAGCTGACCTCCTCCTTGATATTTCCTAGCACTTGCATAGGAGAAAGCTGGGTCCAAAAGACACGATTGTTTCGTTCCCTACATACATGATAAATAAGAGCATTCCAAGCAATATTAAAAATAGTTGTGATTTGAGACTTACCTTTGAGTTTACTATTAGCCCACTGAAATTCAAACCCCTAACAGCGAACATCCCTTTTCAACTGGAAGAGGAGCAAGATTTCCTTCCATATTATTTTAGAAAAAACACAGTCGTCAAAAAAGAGATGATCTCGTGTTTCTTACTGTGAATTGCATAGAACACAGTCTCGATCTATTTCCTTTCCCTAGCTCAACAGACGATCCTTAATAGGAAGCGTGTTTAAAATGGTCATCCACGTAATAATGGAGTGTTTAGGGACGTGGTATGAGAACCACACAAATCTGTTCCAATCCACCTTCTGTTGCTTTTGTCTAAGCTCATTCCAAACCTTAGCCACTGAGTACTTAGCTGCAGGAAACCTCCAAGCCATACTTTCATATTGCTGGCTAAAGAATTGAGCTGCCATTTAGCCTCAATTGTAAGAGCTTCGTCCAGCTCCAGCTGTTTCCATTGGATTTTGAAATCTGCTGGAAGGAATGCCCTTTCATTTTGCTTGCTTGGAAGGTTTAGAGAAATCTAACTATCTGAAAATTCTGGTCGCAAAGTGTATATACATGATTTATTTGAAGGTGGATGATCGATACATGAATATTTAGACACAATCTAACTGATCAAAGTCCCTACTCTCCCTATACATAAACTATCAAGTTGGGTTCGGATTGAGCTCAAACATGATATTAATGATTTTTATAACTGTTCAGGTTTGATCTAACTCAAAATATATGCAAAATTTTATGTCTAGATCCGATCTGTATATGAAAAATACTATTTAGACCCGCACAAATCTATTCAAATCTTTATATAAAAAATTGATTCTTCTTAAAAAAAATCGATCCCTTTAAATATTAATATTATTAATAATAGAACGGGATGGGCCGTATTTGGACAAAAAAAATACTATGATTATTTTTGTTAAAAAAATTTTGATGGGTATGCATAATTTATGATTCAATGCACCTAATTTTAAAAACTTCTCAACGGCCTTGCATAAGGGGAGATGTGGGATCTTGAAGCAAAGTTGAGAGTGGATCACAACCTTGGGGAAGGAAACTAAGCCACCTAGCTTTGCATGGGCATCCGCACGGGGTTGACCTTAAACAATAAGATATTTGTCATTTGATTATTGAATGTTAAATAATCATTTCCGCAGTGAAATTAGCTAATAAGCGCTGCCACAATTTCTTTGGATAGAAAAAGTTCCTATAATTCTTTTTATTCCACACAAACTTTTAATGGACAGCAAATCATCAATGATTAAAAGAAGGAAAAAACTAAGAAAATAAAAATAAAAATTAAAGTGTTCATCAATCGAACATAAATTGATTTAGATTGGGTTTTATCGGGTTCAAAAAATTAAAAACAAGCGCTTAATTATATAATAAATCAACTGTCTCGTCTAAAATAAAATCCCATTGGATTGAGAATAGTATATTGGAAGAATTGATTATGAGTACTTATTCCAGGTTGTACCATTAATTCAATGTAGAGATTAAGAGGGTCATCTAATATATTGATTTGGTGTTTAATTTAATTGTTTTATGCAGTTATCTTAAAAGATGATATTTAATAAATTTAAAATTCGAATCTCAACATCTACATTTTCTTTCTCTATCTCCAAGCTACGATTTTTTTTATTAAAAAAAAAATAGTTTTGTAATTAAATCCAATCCAGCCAGGCTCATTTTCCTTACTGTCACATGACCTAGGCTACAGGCAACACTTCAAAGCATTATTTTTGAGATGGAACATTTCTCCATCATCAGCTTGGAAGGGGCTTAGAGTAAAAAAAAATCAGGAGTTTGTTTGAAAGTTGAAATGGCACTGTCATAACGGTTTTTTTGACCGCTAGACGAATTTAAAAACAAAATGGAGTTGCCACCAATTCTTTTTTATAGGTATGATTGGTCACCTATTAAAACCGATTTTAGTAAAATATTTTAAAATTAATTAAAACATTTTGTAAAACCAATTTCGAAGTCCGCGCTTTGAACCAGAGAGAAAAACAAAATTGGGTTCGGGAGTCAGTTACGTGCGGGGAAGGATTAGCACCCCCGCAACGCCCGTTTAGAAAACGGTACCATTTAATCACGTGTTATCTTAAATCTCGATTTAATGGACCTGACATCGGTATTTAAAACTAATTCTTTTTTTTTTCAAAAAAACGTTTTATTCTCTTTTTGAATTGTTATTATTTTTTGAAAGTAAAAGCGAATCGTAAATTTATTATCGAGAATACTCATTAAATATTCCCAACACTCCTGGTGGTATTTAACGAGATCCTCTTACCTCAAGATATCTTAAGAATCACAACTGTGATATCTTTCGAATTCCGTATGATGCGAATATTTAAATATCGGATGCACACGACTTAGCATATAAGACATATGATTAAATACAGAACTATCAGATTAAACATGCAAATCATAATATTAAAAACACGAGCATGGCAAAATATCAAGCGCATTCACTATTTATTCATTTTTATTATTCCATTTTTTTATGAATTTTTGTATTGAACATATCGCTAAATACTCCCACCACTCGTGGTGATATTTAACAAAATTCTTTCACCTCAAGATATCTTAGGAATTACTACTGTAACGTCCTTCGAATTCCGTCGTCGGTTAACTCGTGTCGACCTTTTAATATTGTACGAGTGTACACGATACACAAAATAAATTCATACATTAATATTAAAGTATAATCATTTATTTTAAATAATTTTTTTTAAATCCGAGACGCTTTCAGATGAAATATTTGCCTCATAATAATATTAAAATTATTTATTTATTATTTTTTTTTATCTAACTGTTCTAAAAATATATATTTTTATACATTAATATTAAAGTATAATCGTTTATAAATTTATTTTTTTTAAAGAATCCGAGACGCTTTTCGATGAAATATTTGCCTCATAATAATATTAAAATTATTTATTTATTTGTTATTATTTTTTTATCTAACTGTTCGAAAAAAAATATATTTTTATACATTAATATTAAAGTATAATCATTTATAAATTTTTTTTTTAGAATCCGAGACGTTTTTAGATGAAATATTTGCCTCATAATAATATTAAAATTATTTATTTTTTTGTTATTATTTTTTTTATCTAACTGTTTTAAAATTTTTTTTTTTTTAATCACGATTTAAAATAAATAAAATGCCAATAACTTAAAATTGAGTACTAATAAAAATAAACTATGTATAAATAAGTAAATGACACAAAGAGGTAAATATATATATATATATATTTACCAAAGGCCACCTTGGGCTTGACCCAAATCCAAAACACAATCAGCAGAGTGGGCTGTTGGGCCTAGACCTGGGCTGGTTGGGGGCGCGCGGGTCAGGCCTGTGCTCGCGGATCGGATGTGGCTGGGCACGGGTCGTGTCGAAGTGGCGAACAGGTCGGGTCGACCGCTGATCCTTCTTCTCGTTTTCTGCTCGGGTCAAAACGGTCGACGGACGGGTCGGACTATCCACGGGGCGACACGCGGATCCTCCCCTGCTTTCTTTTTTTTTTAAACCTAAACGGCACCGTTTTGGTGCCCTTTATAAAGCCCTAAAATTTTATTTTTTTTCATTTTTTCCTTTTTTTCCTCTCTCTTCCCTCTCTTTTCTCTCTCATTGCAGAACCCAAAAATCGATGACGGCGCACCGTGCCGACCACCGTGCCCCGCCGTGTCGGAGCTCCGATCCGGTCCGATGCGGGCTCAAAACGATCCTACTCGCCTCCTCTTTCCCGTTTTCCTATCAGTTTTGCCCGAAACCGACCTCAAATCCGTAGATCTAACCTCGAAAGTTTGAAACTTTTCAACTTTCGATCTCCAAAAATCCTGTTAACCTTAACCCGAAACTCCCTTCGAGCCTTCTCCTCGCCGTAGTCTCCATTTTCTTTGTCGCTTCGTTTTTTTTTTCTTTTTCTTTTTTGTAGGTGGATCTGGTTTTTTTTTTTTTTTTGCAAGTCCTTGAATGTTTTTCTTTTGCGGGGGTTCTCTTTTTTTTTTGGGTTGTGGGTTTCTTTCCTTTTTTTTTCGGATCTCTGTTTTTGGAAGGGGGGTCCGATCTCTGCCTTGAGAGTTCGAATCTGTGGGGGCCGATCTCTGCCTTGGTTCGGATCTTGGGTTTTATGGTGGGGTTGCTTGTTGGTGCAAGGTTAGGGGTTGAGTGTGGTGGTGGTGGAGTGGTGGCGTGTTGGAGGTGGCTGCCGTGGTGTCAGAGGGCTGTCAGGGGCTACGGTTTGGCGTGTGGGAGGGGGTTTGCTGCCTAGGGTGGTTGGCTGGGGCAGTTAGGGGGATGGTAGAGGCAGCTAGGGTTTGGGGTTACTGTTTAGGGTTTGGCTTGGGCCAGGGTTAGGAAAATGGGCTGACTGTTGGGCCCAGATGTGGGTTGGTTGGGCCTGCACAGCAGGCCTGTAGGCCTGTTGGATGGCCTGTTGGGCCTGGGCCTGTATTGGGCCCTGTAAATAGCCCGGGTCCGATTCAGATTTGACCCGGACTAAAATTGGTTATTACAGCTGCCCCTCTTTGCACATTGCTGAGAATCAGGAATAGGACAAAGACAATATAACCAATTTTGTCCGGTTATGGAGATCCATATTTAGCGAGGCTCTTGGTTCATCGTTGAGGAAAGATCAGGAGTTTTTTTTTGGAAGCTTGTGATAAAATGATTTGCCTTAAAGAGGTTACCTTGACTAATCTTACCAAGGCTCGACCTGTCTTAAGGAAACGAGTTCGACTTTGCAAGAATTGAAAATGGTACCCGGAGGTTTTGAAAAATATCATTTTGAAAGATGTTACCCGAAGATTTTTGAAAGCGGATACTTGAAGGTCTAAAAATGTTACTTCTTTGAAAATGGTGCCCGAAGGTCTTATTCCTGACTTTGAGAATGATGCTCGGAAGTCTTTATCAATGATTTTTAGAATAGTGCCCGGAGGTCTTGAAAACATAACTTTTGAGAATAATGCCCGGAAATCTTGAAACAGGTGCCCGGAGGTCTTTAAAAATGTCTTTTCCTTGAAAATGGCGCCCGGAGATCTTATCCATGATTCTTGAGAATAATGCCCGGAGGTCTTGAGACAGATGCTCGGAGGTCTTTTAAAAATGTATTTTCTTTGAGAATGGTGCCCGGAGGTCTTATCCATGATTTTTGATAATAGTGTCCGGAGGTCTTGAGAACAGATGCCCGGAGGTTTTATAAAAATTATCTTTTCTCTGAAAATGGTGCCCGGAGGTCTTATAAAAATTATCTTTTCTCTGAAAATGGTGCCCGGAAGTCTTAAAAGAGGTGCCCGGAGGTCTTAGAATAGATGCCCGGAGGTCTGCTTTCTTTCTAATTTTCTTTTTCTTTCGCTGTGCCGGAAGGATTTAAAAGAAATGCCCGGAGGTCTTAGAACAGGTGCCCGGAGGTCTTGAAACAGATGCCCGGAGGTCTTTTTTTTTTTAATTTTCTTTTTCTTTTTCTATGCCCGGAAGACTTAAAAGAGGTAACCCGGAGGTTTTAAAAGAGGTGCTTGGAGGTCTTGGTGATCATACCTGAAGATCTTTCACAATCATATATTGGAAGAAAATCTCACTAAATGTTCAAATTCAAATGTCAAAATTTCGAATATTCAATGTCATGCATGAAATGTGAATGTCAATGCGAAGTCAACGCATATGCCCCTTGATGATGCATGTGCAAGTAGCTATGAATAATGTAAATGTTTTACGACACGATGCAGATGCAAAACTCAATAAATATACGAATGTTGATGAATGATGCAAATGTTCCCAATTGTTTTTCCTGACCTTGGTCTAGCTTTTCCAATTCTTTTTTTCTGTTCGCGACAGAGCGTATCCCGAAACACTCGTGTCACGTAAGAGATCAACCCTTTTCTTCACTCTGGTACTATCTCTTTGCTCCGATGGTTTTCAAAATCTTATCGACAGAATTCTGAGCCGAATATTCATTTCTTCTACCTCAATAGTTCCATACCTTTGGGCCAGAAAAACCTTTGCCTCATGCCAACATCATTTTTAATCAAAATGGTTTCTTCCAGAAATATTTTCATTTTTTATTTGTTTTTGCTTGCTCTATTTTTTTTTTGAAAAATATTTGCTTATTTACTGACAACTTTTGAGCAGAAAATGTCATCCTCTGATATCCAAATCTCTTAAGGATTGATGATCACTATTAGAAATTTTTCTGAGTGTCAATTCGGCTTTTTCAAATTAAGTCAAAAGGCTCGGTACAACAAGATTTTGGTTGATCCAAGGAGACTTCACAACAAGAAAAATATACGTCCTTTTTAGACTCACAAATGGAACAGGTTTTATAGAACATGAATTCTTTGGGAATCAAACAAATTCAACCTTCTTTTAGTTTCCAAATCATGGTATTTTGACAAACGTCAAGACTAACTGGGATGTTCAAACTGGAAAGTTAATTCTGGAAAGGAAAACGATCTCAGTTTTTAAAGTCAAACCTCCAAACGAGAGTTGACAGTTTTGGGATATTTTGGAATTCCCAGATGTTCCTTGATTTCTTCAAAATGACCTCTTCTTTTGTTATGGCCTTGACAATACCATAAGCGGAACCGAAATTCTCCCATTTTACTCTAGACTGCCCATTTTGGGTTTTCACCCTAGAGTCTCCTTCTTTCCATTAAATGTTTCACAATGCATTCAAGAAATCAAGACTTATCCAAAAAGGATTTTTAACCAGAAAGGAGACCGAAGTCTCATGCCTTTCTCTAAGAATAGACTCATCAATTTAAATGACCATGCTCGATCAAAATGGTCTTTTCCAGGTACGTAATGTAAGCCGAGGTTCGAGGTACTGAAAGAAAAGATAAATAGGCCCAAACATGTGTTTGAAGGTGATCAAATCAAGGATTATTTCATGAGGAAGATTATTTTCGAAACATTTGTCTTTTCTGAGCTTTTCTCTTTATCCGATGATTTTCATCCGTTCTTTTCTTCCTTTTCTATTTTTTTTTTTGCTTTCATTTTTCTTTTTATCTCTTTTTTTTTTGGCATTTCTATTTTGACAAGGTGAGCCCGTAGTTATTTGGAAGCTCAAATTTCTCTTTGATTCAAGGCATTCTTTTTTCGTCTTTGAACCAAGACTTCACTATCTGTGACCTTTGAAAAGATCCTTCCTCGCTTTTGCCCCCTAGTGTGGAGGATGATCCTTGATCGGGGTTGAAAGAATGACAGTATTCATTAGGCTCAAAAGTGGTAGCAAAAGGATATTTCATAATTTGTGAAAGGATGATGAAAGATAGCCATTTTTCATCTCAAACACAAGCACGTAAACCGAAGAGTCATTCCCTAGAGGAAAATAATGAAAAGGTTTTTTCTTTCTTGAAACCATCTTGAATTTCATAAATGCATGATGCCATACTCGTTTTTCATTTTCTTTCTTTTCTTTTTTTTTCCATTTTTTTTATGCATGCCCCGAAAATTACTTCATCTTTATTCACCACGTGTCCTCCGTATCTACAAATGATGCACCATTTGATTGGTCATACAAATGAGAATTCGTATCATAACGAGGAACACCTCAAGTCTTTTTTGCTTTCCAAAGGGACAAGAAAGAATATGGCTCAAAAATAGCTTTTTTTTCTAGGAACATGAAAAAATCAGGTTTAGTCATTGTTACCTGAGACGTTAATCATGAAGTGACGTCTGAGCAACTCTTGTCGTGTGGTTACGGAAAGGGATGTGAATGGTTTTGGCATAACCTTGACACACATCAGTTTACCATAATCTAGATTCTTGAAAAAGGTTTCACTTGTTTGAGACACCAAATAGCTCGGATTTTTTTTTTAAAAAAAGATTGTTCCATTGCTCATAACCTAAACTAGGATCTGCATTTTTCTTATTGCAACGACTATGGTTTCTGAAATTCAACAATATATTACTGGAAGCATTGATTTTTTCAAACTCAAAGGATTCAAGCATAGGCAAGTCCGAAAGAGAGGTGGAAGGGTGTTGGGTCATTTCTAACATTGATCATCAAGACTCCCCATCATTTCTTAACGTGAAGAAAGATTTTTTTCTTTTAAGAACGCATTCTTCAAAATCAAGAATTTCTTTAATGTTTACTTTTGTAAATTCAAATTATTATTAAAACACAATAAACACAAAGCATTTGAAATTCAAAATTTATTTATTTCATGTGGATGCCAACATAAGACAAGTGCTTTCATGATGAGGCATAGAACTACATGCGTATTCCTCAATGCTTGTTGACATGCTTTTAAAGGTAACTATTCTCATCCTCAAAACCCGTGGCGAAGAAACCGATTTATGGAAATGCGGATTTCCACCGTTCAAATAGCTCTGGAGTCAAAATAACATCGTGGACAAGACCTTCAATCTTTTCCTTCAGTTGTCTGCATTTTTCAGTTGAATGTCCAATCGCCCCCATGTGATACTCACACTTGCTGTTTGGGTCATAACTCCTTGCTGATGGGTATGGAGTTGTTTTCAAAGGCACAGGGGTGAGGTATTGGAAACTTATTAGTAATTGTAACAGGTCGGAGATTGGGATTCAAAATTTCTCTTGGTTGCCCCGCGGTCGTTTCTGGGAAGCAGGCCTAGTTGCAGGGGACATTGGAAGGTAAGAATAATGACTTGGAGAGACATTGGTAGAGTAACATGATTGATATGGAGAGACCTGGGATATGGAGTGAATTCTCCCATAGCCTGACATGTTCCTCATTCCTTTCAGGTGGCTCGTTTCTCTCGGCATTGGATGTCTTATCTCCTTCGAGTTTTCCGTTCTTGATAGCATTCTCGATCATCTCACCAGAAATAACCATATCAGAGAAATTTCTTGAGGCATTGCCAACCATCTTGTCATAATAAGGTGCAGTTAATGTACCGATGAACAATACAATATTTTTTTTCTCAGTGAGTGGTGGTTGCACCTGTGTTGCCATATCCCTCCATCGTTGGGCATATTTCTTAAAACCTTCAGTATGCTTCTTTTCCATATTCTGCAACGTTAACCTATCTGGTGCCATGTTGATCATGTGTTTATACTGAGTCTTGAAAGCATTTGCCAGATCTTTCCAAGAACGGATACAGCCCTGATCCAACTGATTATACCATCTTGCAGCTGACCCTGTTAGACTATCTTGGAAGCAGTGGATTAACAGCTTGTCATTGTTGGTGTAGCCAGCCATCTTTCGAAAAAACATCATGATATGGATTGATGGACATTTTGATCCGTCATACTTTTCAAATTCAGGGACCTTGAATTTTGGCGGAATCACCAAATCCCGAAAATGTCTATTCCTTCTATGGCTTTGAGTCTCTCTTCAAACAGATCATACTTCTGTTGCACTTCTGCGTCTTCCACTTGCTTTGCCACACGTTGCTTCAGCTTTTCTTGTTCTAGTGAACCATCTTGGCTTGGAATAATAGCTGAGTCTGAAGGGTGAAATTTCGAGTTCAATTGAAATTGTCCTTGGCCTTGTTGACTTGGTAGGTAAATCGGATCTTCATTGTTGTTTACTTGAGGTCGAGGTTCTCCCCTTATGATCGACCCTTCAGCAACCCATTTTCCTCGGGTCAATCTAGTCATCATTTCAATCATCTTGTCTATTTGCTCGCGTGACTCCTCTTGAGATTTTGTTATCTGTTCTCGTGCTTCTTGCTGAGATCTGGCTAATTATTCTTGTAATTCCCTCTGTGCTCTTTCCATTCTATCCAGTCTATTTTGTTCATCCTCCATGGTTCCGGCCTGTGTCATAGAGGTACGCAATAATTCTTATACCTTTGATTCGAAAGAGAAACCTCTTCAAAATTTTTGAAGCTAATCCGACTTCTTTTTTATTCCCCAAACATGTTTCATGATGAATGAGTTATGAATGCCGTGAATGTAACACGATGCCCATATGATGCATGTAAAGAATAAACAAATTAATGCATGAACATATACAGTGAGTGACCATGTATGTAACGAATGCATGACCTTATTGTTATGAATGCAATCACGATGTCGATATGATCCATGTACGGAATAAATAAATTGATATACCGGTATATACGGAGAATGATCATGTATGTCATAAATGTATTCTACAATGAACGACCATGTATGTTATGATTGCAACATGATGCTAATTTGATTTGTCTAAAGAATAAACAAATTAATGCACGAATATATACAGAAAACTATTCAATAATTAGATTAACATGATGGGACTGAACTTAATTATTCAACAATTTCATTGTGCAAAATTTGCCCCCAAATTCAATCCACGATTTTTTTTTTTGAAACATATTTTTTTCCGTAAAAATCAAAATATTATTTTCAAAAAACCAATTTTTATCAAAAACTTTTGGGGTAGTGGGTCTTATTATGGCACGGGTGTCCAAATATTTATTCCACTACAGGTTTGCAATTCTTATTTAATCAACAACAAGTGTTTATGCAATTTATCAAATGAGATTATTATTACCGTGAAATCAAAAATACAATTATAAATGTAAATACTTTATTTACAAGTGCATTAATGCATGAAATGTACGAGATGTACGAAAAGAAAGAATTTTCATATTTACAAATTCAAAAAGTTAACGAACATTTGCCCCGACAGTATCAACTCATTCAGGCATCTAGGTGTCTTTTGGACGAAATTTTAAACTTATTACGGGTAGCACAATGTACGTTCATCATTACCCAATTTATAGTGTTTGTTCAGAATGTAACAAATAGCGAAAGATCACAAATGTTCCTTCCTAATTTCGAGGATATCCGATCGGAAATTCAATATGGCTCTACCTAAATTCATTACATGAGGTTGAATTAGGTCCTAAAAGGCCCCAAATTGCTCCTCACCGTCGCCCGTGAAAGCTAGTAAGGCATCCCAATTTAAACGGGTTCAATTTGTTGGAGTATATTTTCCATGCTTATGCGGAGGTTACCACCTCACGAAAGCGTAGGTACTTTCTTACTCCAGAAGTGTTTCGCTAGCCCATGCGGAGGTTATTACCTCACGAGAGCGTAGGTACTTTACTTTCACCTAAAGGGATAAAGCTCGGCTATAGAGCTTATGTATGAAATGCACGTGCTCATGTGTGAGAAGGAACAAACAAACCTTCGACTATTTGTCTACGACCCTTTATCCTAAATATTCCATAATTATTAAAAAATAAATAAACGACATAAAAATATGAATAAAGAATTAACAAATATCAAGATGTAAATGCAAGCAAAATAAAAATAAAGAAAGAAAATAAAGATAATTAAAATTAAATACCGATTAAATCCATTAATTCGAGATTTTAAAATAACACATGATTAATTTGTGGCTCGACTCTCAAAAGTCCCCAGCGGAGTCGCCAAGCTGTCATAATGGTTCTTTTGACCGCTAGACGAATTTAAAAACAAAATGGAGTCGCCACCAATCCTTTTTTGTAGGTGTGATTGGCCACCTATTAAAACCGATTTTAGTGAAATATTTTAAAATTAATTAAAACATTTTGTAAAACCAATTTCGAAGTCCGCGCTTTGAACCAGAGAGAAAAACAAAATTAGGTTTGGGAGTCAGTTACGTGCGGGGAAGGATTAGCACCCCCGCAATGCCCGCTTAGAAAACGGTACCATGATTACGTGTTATCTTAAATCTCGATTTAATGGACTTGACATTGGTATTTAAAACTAATTCTTTTTTTTTTTTTTTTTTTAAAAAACGTTTTATTCTCTTTTTGAATTGTTATTATTTTTTGAAAGTAAAAGCGAATTGTAAATTTATTATCGAGAATACTCATTAAATATTCCCAACACTCCTGGTGGTATTTAACGAGATCCTCTCACCTCAAGATATCTTAAAAATCACAACTGTGATATCCTTCGAATTTCGTCGTCGGCAATTTACATCCATTTTTTATTTAAATGCGTATGATGCGAATATTTAAATATCGGATGCACACGACTTAGCATATAAGACATATGATTAAATACAGAACTATCAGATTAAACATGCAAATCATAATATTAAAAACACGAGCATGGCAAAATATCGAGCGCATTCACTATTTATTCATTTTTATTATTTCCATTTTTTTATAAATTTTTGTATTGAACATATCGCTAAATACTCCCACCACTCGTGGTGATATTTAACGAAATTCTCTTACCTCAAGATATCTTAGGAATTACTACTGTAACGTCCTTCGAATTCCGTCGTCGGTTAACTCGTGCCGACCTTTTAATATTATACGAGTGTACACGATACACAAAATAAATTCATACATTAATATTAAAGTATAATAATTTTTTTTAAATTTTTTTTTTTTAAATCCGAGACGCTTTCAGATGAAATATTTGCCTCATAATAATATATTATTTATTTATTTATTATTTTTTATCTAACTGTTCTAAAAAAATATATTTTGATGGATTAATATTAAAGTATAATCATTTATAATTTTTTTTTTAGAATCCGAGACGCTTTTAGATGAAATATTTGCCTCATAATAATATTAAAATTATTTATTTATTTTTTATTATTATTTTTTATCTAACTGTTCTAAAAAAATATATTTTTATACATTAATATTAAAGTATAATCATTTATAAGTTTTTTTTTTTTTTAGAATCCGAGACGCTTTTAGATGAAATATTTGTCTCATAATAATATTAAAATTATTTATTTATTTGTTATTATTTTTTTTATCTAACTGTTCTAAAACATATATATTTTTTAATCACGATTTAAAATAAATAAAATGCCAATAATTTAAAATTGAGTACTAATAAAAATAAACTATGTATAAATAAGTAAATGACACAAAGAGGTAATATATATATATATATATATATATATATATATATATATATATATATATAGCTTCTAGGAGAAATGAAAACCAACCAATTCTCTTACCTTTTGAAAACTTCAGTTCCATTTCAAATACTTCCAGAAGATACTACCAAAACCCAGCAACGGCTTCTATTTATTCTAATCCAAATTTCCATTCTGCCAGAGCTTCTATCTCTTCAATACCCACCACTACCACTAGAACCAATCTTAGAGGAGTTGACAATACCTCTAGTATTCCTAGACCAATATATACTTCTAACCAAGACATAGAAAATTCACCCCCAATGTCACCAACCTACTCTTCTATGACAGATAATCCTAACATCAACCAACAAAATGAAGAATCTGAAATTCATATGCTTAAAAAACCTTTCAAGATTAATAAACAACAATGTAATAAAGATTTTCTTTCTGATAAAAATAAAAATAAGAGGAAACAATTCTGGGAAAACTATTCTGAACAAAAAACAGAAATACAAGAAGAATATTACAAATTTTTAATCAAACAATAAATATGGCAAAAAATAACAATCAATGGCAAACATCACAAGGAATATTAATAGAATCAATCCATCCACCTTTCTGCACCATTAAACACATTCATCAAGAAAATATGATAAAAGCCTCTCCAATAAAAGAAAGAAAAAATCTAACAGATCCTATTAGTACTACTGATATAAAAAATATTTTTGAACAAAATAATTATACAAATTTAAATCTTAAAACTATTGGAAAACAATTAGAAAAAATTGAAACATTAGTTGATAATAAAACAACCCAACAAACACAAGTTTCTAAATTTAAACCTATTGAAAACCAAAAATCATTTTTTAAACCTTTTGAGATACCTAAAACATATCATAATGATTATAAAATTGATCTTTTACAAGAAATCCAACAAATATTAAAATCTATAGACCAATCCGAACTCACTCAACAAGTTCCTGATACACCTGAACAAATTTCTCAATCTTCAAGAACTATTAATATGATGAACCAACAAACAGAATCTGAACAAAACTCAGAATCTGAACAAGAAATTAATAAAATTGAATGGAAACAACCCCAAAAATTATATTATCCAAAAGCCACGGCTCCTGACATAACTTTAGAAGAAAAACCTAATTTTCAAAACAAATATAATGCTAATGCTGTTTATGAATGGAACATTGATGGAATGTCAGAATACAATATACTTAATACATTACACCAAATGACAATGGTTTCAAATGTTTATAAAACACAATCACAAACTTCAGACATGAAATAGAAAACGTTCAAAAATTCTTAAAAGATTTAAACGATTGGCAATTACCAAAAATTGAACAAGATAAAATCTACAAAAAATCAAATTTTATAAAAAATTTAACAAGAACAGACTATTCGATTAAAATTACAGAAAAAGATTTATCCTAGAAATCTTTGAAGTTGGTTTTTGTCAAGAATTTGGTCAGGAAATTTATCAGCAAAGGCTATGGATCTTTCTATTGGTGTTATTGGAAAAGATTGATTTTCGTTTTAGATAGAACTAATCCATTTTGTATCGAATTCGTGTTTGGAAAAGATTGATTTTCGTTTTAGATAGAACTAATCCATTTTGTTTAATAATTTTAATGAAAATATTTAAATGTTTGTAATGTTGTTCTAAATTGGATGAAAAAATTAATACATCATCTATGTAAACAATTATGAATTGAGAATAAGGATTGAATATTTCATTCATTATTCTTTGGAATTCTGAAGGGGCATTTTTTAAACCAAAAGGCATAACATTCCATTCATATTGACCAAAAGGGACTGTGAAAGCAGTTTTGTATCTTTGATTTTCTTGAATCTGTATTTGCCAAAATCCTGATTTCATATCAAATTTTGAGAAAATATTTGCATTGTTTAGTTTTTGAAGTAAATCTCTTTTATTAGGTATTGGGTACCTAATCCATCTTAATACTTTGTTCAAAGGTTTATAATTTATTACCAGTCTTGGTGTTCCTCTTTCAATTTCAGCATTTTTTATAACATAGAAAGCAGAACAACTCCATGGTGATTTACTTTTTCTTATTAAGCCTTTGTTTTCTAAATCTTTGATTTCTTGTCGACAAATTTGTTCCATTTCAGGATTCATTTGAATAGGTCTTGCTTTTGTTGGGATTTCTTTTTCGTTAAATTCTTTCTCATAAGGTAAATCAACAACATGTTTTTTCCTTTCCCAAAACGCATTAGGAATCTCAGAACATATTGTAGATTCAATTTCTTTTTGTAAATTGTTTATCTTGTTAATATTCTGTGGTTCTTGTAATTGTTTTTCAATTCTTTTTAAAGATATGTCTTCTTTTAAATAATCAATTTGTTTTTCAATTCTTTTTAAAGATATTTCTTTTCTCTCTCTTCTCTCTCTTCCCTCTCTTTTCTCTCTTTTCTCTCTCATTACAGAACCCAGAAATCGGTGACGGCGCACCGTGCCGGCCACCGTGCCCCGTCGTGCCGGAGCTCCTCTCCGGTCCGATGCGGGCTCAAAACGATCCTACTCACCTCCTCTTTCCTGTTTTCCTATAAGTTTTGCCCGAAACCGACCTCAAATCCGTAGATCTAACCCCGAAAGTTTGAAACTTTTCAACTTTCGATCTCCAAAAATCCTGTTAACCTCAACTCAAAACTCCTTCCGAGCCTTCTCCTCGCCGTAGTCTCCCTTTTCTTTGTCGCTTCGTTTTTTGTTTTTTTGTTTTTTTTTTCTTTTTTGTGGGTGGATCTGTTTTTTTTTTTTTTTTTTTTTTTTTTTTTTGCAGGTCCTTGAATGTTTTTCTTTTGCGGGGGTTCTCCTCTTTTTTTGGGTTGTGGGTTTCTTTCCTTTTTTTTCGGATCTCTGTTTTCGGAGGAGGGTCCGATCTCTGCCTTGAGAGTCCGAATCTGGGGGGGCCGATCTCTGCCTTGGTCCGGATCTTGGGTTTTTATGGTGGGGTTGCTTGTTGGTGCAAGGTTAGGGGTTGAGTGTGGTGGTGGTGGAGTGGTGGCGTGTTGGAGGTGGCTGCCGTGGTGTCAGAGGGCTGTCAGGGGCTAGGGTTTGGCGTGTGGGAGGGGGTTTGCTGCCTAGGTGGCTGGCTGGGGCAGTTAGGGGGATGGTAGAGGCGGCTAGGGTTTGGGGTTATTGTTTAGGGTTTGGATTGGGCTAGGGTTAGGGTTAGGGAAATAGGCTGACTGTTAGGCCCAGATGTGGGTTGGTTGGGCCTGTACAGCAGGCCTGTAGGCTTGTTGGATGGCCTGTTGGGTCTAGGCCTGTATTGGGCCCTGTAAATAGCCCGGATCCGATTCGGATTTGACCCGGACTGAAATTGGTTATTACAGGCACTACGTCAAATTTGACATATAACAGCATTTTAAGTGATGTGGAAGTTAAAAAAACTATTGCTGTAAGATAAGACATCATTTATTCATGTGCTGTATATGTGGCCGTAGCCTTATGTCTTTAGTAACATTTTTACATATATATAATAACACTTATCAAAATGCTGCTATTTCTACTTTATAACAGCTTTTCATGATCTTTTGCATGCATTTTTCATTTTCTACAAAAGATCTCAATGATAGCAATTATAAGTGCTACCAAAAGTATTTTTATATGATAAGATTTATAACAGCACATGTCAAATGCTTCTAAAATTTTTAAAAATGCTGTAATTATTAATCATTATTATAATATATAATAACAATATGCAAAATGCTGTCAAAGTGTTGCCTTTATTATTTTTAACAATATTTGAGAAATGCTATAAAAAAATATTGTTTAAAACTAATTTTGGCATAGTGTGGGAAATCTTTATATCACACATATTGTAATGTAAAGGTTTAGAGAAATCTAAACAACCTATGATCTCTCTCAACAAACCACTGATTGGATCTCTGAATTAATTCTGTGTTAGATTCATTTTTATTAGAAAAAATCTTTTACAACTTTCGAGTCCACCTGCAGGCCTTGAACTGTTAAGATCTTGACTTGGAGAACTTGGTGATGAAATCAATCAAATCTGCCCAATCCTCTTAAATTTTGACCAAGCATGGAGCAGGCAGCAATATTTAAATTCTCACGTTCACTACAATGCCAGGATTTGCTAGCTCTAACTGGAAATCAGACAGCCTGGAAATTATCACGAGCCGTCGGGCCCCTTTCAAACGTCAACCACTGCCCTTTCTGTAAAGTAATTCTTTTTAAACTTCAGCTCTTCCCAGCCAGAGCCCTTTGTTAGTACATGAGAATCAAAATAATGAAAAATTGAAAAAAGTTTCAAGCGTGTAATAATATCATTTTTTTTTAAGTTTTATTCGTCCCACCATATTTAATAATTTGATATGCAAAAGAGTTACCGACGTATAAATTTTGAAAATACAATAAAGCTCAATGATTGACGGCGTTTTGCATTTCACTTGGCATTCAACAGTGTAACAACAAAATCATCAAATTTGGAATGTAGAAAGAACTTGTAAGAATTTTATGATTTTTGTTCATGTATAGAATAATATCCAACCTTTATTATTTTCTATATCTTCCAACAATAAGAGTAATTCTATTTATAAGCAAATAGATGTCTTTCTGTACAGACATAATTGTTCAAATAGATACCTGTTTGGATAGTCAACACTTAGTAAATAACCAAAAGACACAACTCTTAATACATAATTAAGAGACAACTCTTTAATTATTAAAAACATAACCTTTCACTTATCACATGCAAATTATGTGACATTATTTTGAAAATCTTCATACACCCTTTTTCCTTGACAGAATTAGAAACCATGAAGAATGATAACTTCATGTTCAGACTTCAGAATATACTACTGCTTAGATATCTAACTAGGATATAGATCTGGAACCATTTGGTGTAATTAAAATCAGCCGGTTCTTAATATTACTCAACCTGATTTAGATTCAACTTAATGATTTTGGTTGGAATCTCCAATGCCTTTAAATGGGCTACTTCTTTGCCCTCATGCCTTCAACTCCAAGACCATGACTTATGTTTTAACACGTGCTCAACGTGCACTAAGTGTAGAGAAATGTGCAATTGCTGACAAAGGATTAGAGCAACAATATACAGCTCCATGAAAAATAAGATTCTGGATGAAAAAAAAATTAAAATAGAAAACAATTATCAAAATTCGAACTCGAGAACTCTGATATGATAGCATGTTACATTGATCTCCAAAACACATTCTTCTCTCTTTTTCATTCTTTTGGACAATTTTTAGCTTCAAAAGAACACCACATTTTTCCTACTTTTAATCTTTCAATTACATTCAAAAAATAATAAGAAGAATCAAGAATATTGGGTTACTACTGACTACTGAGCTGGAGAAAAATCAACTAAAATACAGTTATAAAAAGAAAAAAAAAATTGCATGAACTCTACTTAATCTCAATCCGAAGGAAGGGAAATTGTTTTAAGAAGCAGGGATTGATCGCGTTAACATTACGACCGTTATTTAGCGGTTTTGGCTTCTTCTGCGGTCGATATTCACGGTCGATATTTATCGCAGTTAATCGCGTTAATATTCATTACGTTTGGAACCGCGATAAATGCGACACGACCAAAAACGCGTCCGCGACTGCAATTTATATCCCTGCTAAGAAGAGAGGCTAGCAGCGCTATCCTTGCAAAGTGTCAGCGCTTTCTCCAAATTAGCAACAATTTCTGTCACATTAGGCCTCTCCTTTCCCTCCAAATTCACACAATTCATAGCTGTATAAGCCATCAGCTCCACAGCCTCAGCCTCATGAATCTCAGGCAACCCAATCCTTGTATCCGCCACTGTCCGAAAATCCCCTGCCAATATCCTCGGGCCGGCATATTCGGCCACCCCCATTGGCCCTGTCCCATATTCTTCATTTTTGAAAACAGCTTTTCTTCCTGTTAAAAGCTCTAACAATACCACCCCAAAACCATATACATCACTTTTTGCTGTCAATACATTCAATACATAGTATTCAGGATCAATGTACCCAACTGTCCCAGCTGCGCTGGTTGACATGAATTCTTGATCAGATTCTGGTCCCATTAATGATAATCCAAAATCTGAAACTCTAGCTGTCCAATTCGAATCCAACAGTATATTTGAGGACTTTATGTCTCTATGAATTATAGGTGGCACTGCATAGTTATGGAGATAATCAATCCCTCTTGCTGCATCTAATGCAATTTTGATCCTCATTTTCCAGGAATTTAGAATGTTATTACTACCCTTTTCGATGTTGTTCTTGTTATGTAGATGATCATAGAGTGACCCATTGCTCATATACTCGTAAACCAAAAGCCTCTCATCATTTTCTTGGCAGAATCCAACTAGTCCCACTAAATGCTTGTGGTGAAGCCTAGATAATAATGCTATTTCTGAATCAAATGCAGTTTCCTTCTCAGAAGTTAATTCTCCTCTTTTAATGGCAACTTCACGACCATCTGGAAGAAGTTTGGCTTTGTAAACAACCCCAAAGCTACCAGCACCAATCCTGTTTTCAACCGAGAAGTTGTTTGAAGCATTAGCAAGCTCTGATAATGAAAAGTTTTGGGTTTTCTCTGCATGTTTTGATGATGAATATGATGACCCACTTCTCTGGCGTCCTAGTAGTCTTCGTGAGCTGTTTCGCCTGATGGAAAATGATCTTAAAGGTGGGGCAATTGAATCATTATTATTATCCACAACATTCGTAATTATATTGGCATCTGAATTATGGGTCTTGCAAAGCAAGAAGCCACATATTCCTTCCCATAAGCAGTAGATAATAGCGCAAATCCCTGCAAAAACTCCAACTGATCCAACGATAAAAAATGCCAAGGAATGCCTGTTAATAATGCCCTTCCTTGGTGGAGAAAATGGCTTCGATATTGGTATCAATGGAACTGCAATTGGAAGCTCAGCCTCAGCCTGGCATGGTTTACAAATGTTGCCTGAACCGTAACACAAGGTCTCAGAATTCAGATACGAACCACAATTACATGAAGCTTGAACACATGGACCTGGAATTACAGTTCCCAAAGGAAGATCATTTGTGGAATTAACCCCATTAGACCATCCAATTCCCCAACAAATCATTGTCAGATTCCTTGTTGTCAAGCCGCAAATAAAATCCAAACCAGAAACAATTGACTCAAATGAAACATCTTCCACTGCATTATATCCTGATCCCCAACATAGAACCAATCCATTTCTTTGCCTGATACCGCAACTGAAATTTCCTCCCAATGAAAGACCTGAAAACTCAAAAGCTGAACTAGGAGGAACATTTAGTTGCCCGGACTCATTATTCCCTTTACAAACCAAGAATCCTGTCTTAGTCAATCCACAAGCATGAGAATCTCCAGCAACCAAATTTGACATTGACAAGTTAACAAATTGTCTTTGGATTTCAACTCCAATTTTATTACCACCCCAACAGAAAACTTTGCTATCATTCTTCAAAATCCCACAAGTAAATCCACTCCCTGAGGTGATTCCACGAAACTTTAAACCAACCCCAGGTGATGGAAATGGAGAACCAGCCTTTCCTCTCCAGCATCTAGCTATACCAGAATCCACCTCTCTAGCACAAACCTGATCATCACCAACCGCCAGGTCAGTCAACGAGACTTTGTAGTTGTTGGAGGAATATATACGCTTTGGCCTAAAACTTGAATTCATTAAAGTTCGAGTCTCCCAACAGTGAATGCTGAATCCACCTGACCTAAGGCCACAAAAAAAGCTTCTGCCCCCAGAGATTGCTTCAAATGATACATTAGGCAAAACCCAAATGTTGAGTCCATTTTGGTAGCACTTAACTCTCTGTGTTGACTCACCAGCAATGATGCCACAAACAGTGGCTGTGCCGAAGGTGACAGCAACCGTGGAGGCTGATCCGAGAGCCGTAACAAAAACTGCACATTCTGTTGATAATGAAATGATGATAATGGTGGTGAGGAGGAGGGAAATGGTGAAGGAGAAGGGTGTCAGGGTCATTTCAAAGATGGTTGTTTCTTGTTGTTCCTCATTGAAGAAGAGTAAAGAAAGATAGAAGCTGAGTTGAGAGCACTATAGGAATGAATGATAAAAGAGAGTTGAGTAATAAAACAATACAATACATTAATTCATACAAGCGTGGAGCATGTGGTCCCATGAAATTGGTGAGCAGAAATTTATTTTTCAAACGTAACTTTATAAAAGGCTTAGTTCAAACCACATGAAGTAATTATCTTTCTCTTTCTGTCTTGCTAAAGTTCCTACTTGCAGAATTTACTGTTGGGAAACCTTTTAAAAGTACTTTAATCATAGTTCCCACAACCCAAAAAAAAAAGGTTTTTTCTCTAGGATTGATAGAGAGAAAGAAAATATGAGGAGAAATGTAATCAGATAAAGATTTTATTTACCTACATAGGATTCTTCATTTTTTTTTTGGATAAGTAAGTGTTTTATTTATCCAGAAAGCAGTTAAACTGCTACATCCAACATCATGTGCAACATGTACTTAAAGCTATACATACTTAAACAATACTTGAACAAAACTTAAGACCACTAATCAATCAGGGAACAATAGCAACATACTTCAGCAATACTTAAAGCTATTCCAGAATGGACAAAGATCCTAGGAAAAAAGTGACAGTCCCCAATCTGCATCCAATCTTCGGTTCACTTCATCAGGACTAATGTTCTTGAGCCCCAACAATCGCATTCTGATGATCTCTTTTATCTGCTCAATGATGGCTCCTTGTGTGGATTGAAGGCGATTAAAACACCTATTATTTCTCTCCCTCCAGATCGAGTAAAGAAAGGCACTCCATGATAAACGCAAAATAACAGAAATGAGAGTTTTTCCTCTGATTCTGTTTACTGCCCATTGTAGCTCTGCTTGCCAGCTCCTTATGCTTCTATGAAGTTGACATAAGCATAGTATATGCCCCCAGATTTCCTTTGAATAGTCACATTCAAAAAATATATGATTCTGGGTTTCTTGCTCAGTTTGACATAGCTCACATTTGCCATCCACCTCCATGCCCCATGACATCAATCTGTTCTTTGTAGGCAGTTTGTCCAATATAGCCATCCAAGCTACCAGTGCATGTTTAGGAATATGAAATGGAAACCAGATCAGTTTATCCCACTCCACCTTGTCCTGCCTAGGCCTGAGATCATTCCAGACTTTAGCCACCATAAATCTGTTCCCAGGGAACTTCCAAGTTAGAGCACCATTCTGGTTGGAGGTGAACCTCAAAGCCAAAGTCCTCAGCTGAAGTATTTTACGCCATGTCCAGCTGCTTCCTGGGGAAGGTTGAACCTGCCAGACTGTTCTTCCTTTCAGCACATAGGCATGAAGCCAGGCAATCCACAATGAACCTGCCTGAGAGAGAAGTGCCCATAGGTGCTGAATAATGCAAGCCTTATTCCATATTCCCAAGTCTTTTAATCCAAGACCCCCCTCTGACTTTGGACAGCAAATGGAACTCCATTTGACTCTTGCTCCCTTAGCTGAGTCATCTCTTCCTTTCCAGAAGAACCTGCTGCATAATTGATTAATTCTTTTAAGAACAGCCTTAGGCAATACAAAGTGCCTGCACCAGAAATTGGACACATTAAAAAGAACAGATTGAATGAGCTGAAGCCTTCCTGCATAGGATAACATGCGTGCTGCCCAGCCATTGATTCTCTGAGTAATTCTATCGATCAAAGGAGAACAATCCTTTTCAGAGAGTCTTCTTGTGACCAAAGGGACCCCAAGGTACCTAACCGGTAGTTTGCCAAGTTTAAACCCTGTCAACTCTTGCATCTCAAGTAGAGTGGTCCTACTAACACCAGAGGAGAAGACTTCACTCTTGGAAGGGTTTAATTGCAAACCAGAAATGGTATAAAAGTAATGGAGAATACCCTGTATGCCCACAACAGAATCCAAGTTACCCTTTGCAAAAATCAGCAGATCATCTGCAAAGCACAGGTGAGTAAGCTTGATTCTGTGACATTTAGGATGGTAGCTGTAAACTCCATGAAGAGCCCCTGCATCCAGAAGTCTGGATAAAACATTCATAGCAATGACAAAAAGATAAGGAGAGAGACGGTCTCCCTGCCTTAACCCCTTTGCTCCTTCAAAGTACCCTACTAATCCTCCATTACATAGGATTCTTCATTGTTGTTGAGAAAGAGTATGTTTTGGAACTCTCTTAGAAGAAAAACAAGATATTAACTTAGATTATATTGGATTTTTCATCTTTACAAAAAGCAATTATAATGCAAGGATTTAAAAGGAAATCTTGCATAAGCACTGCTTATAGTTGTATTGTAGGTCAGTTTTTGTAAGTAAAATAGGAACAGAAGGGCAGTTTGGTTGTTTGATCTGTTAAGTCACGGGGGGAGGCTGACCTTGAGAGCTATATTTTAAGTTGGTTTTATCACACCCACTTTGTGGGTAAAAAAATAAACTGTGTAAAATATATATATATATATATATATATATATATGATCAGTATTTTTAATAGAATGATAATTTTTTAAAGTAGTGGTATTTTTTTTTCTTAAGAGAGTGGATAATTTTTAAAATCTATATTATTATAAAAGGAATGATTGAGTTAGGGTCACTGAGTCAAGTGACATCAACTCAATTGGTGAAATTACTTAAAAATAAAATTTTATAATTCAAATAATAATATTATAAGGATATATAATAATATTTTTTATAAAAAAAAATTATCCACTCTCTTATAAAAACTACCACGTACTTAAAAAAACTAGTATTTTTTTAAAAAAATTACCACTCCATTAAAAAAAATTCTTTCACCCAGAGTAGGTGTGATTTATTCTAGTATATATTATATTAAAAAATTGAAAGACCTAAATGCCCTATAATATTATTATTTAATTTATTAAAATTTGATTTTTCAATCAATTATTCAATTGAATTGATGTCACTTGATTCGTAACACCAATCCAATCATTTCTTTTAAATATAATAATTTATCATATGTCTGGATTAGAAGGACACGATTCATTATGAGGAAAATTAGCAATTTAACATAAAATATGATGTCGTGAAACTGTTCTAAACGCATCAGAAAGATCAAATTGTTATAAGAAAATCATTAATATTCTTTCCTTTATTTTCCATCCTGAAAATAACTTCATTATTTGCTAATCATGTATAAAATGCAAGGTTCTAAAAAGATAATTTACATTATGGATCACTAAATTTATATCAATTTTTATATATGTTATAAACGTTTAATTTTATCAAATTATATTACTGAAATTTTATTATTAATAAATTAGGTTACTTATACTAATTTCGTTAAGTAATTCTAACGAAAAAGCAAATCCAGTGTGAAATTTTTTTTACCTAAAATGTCAATCAAGTATTATCTTGATGAGATGTAAAAAATATATGCATGCTGAGTCAGTTTTTTCGTTAAAATTACTCAATGGAGTCGGCATAAGTGACCTAATTAATTAATAATAGAAATTTAATAATGTAATTTGATAAAATTAAAAGTTTGTGACTTACATAAAAATTATGCTAAGTTTAATTATTCAGAATGTAAATGACCCGTTTTAGAAGGTACCTTGATTTTCCCAAGGATGAGAGATAAGTTAGATAAGTTATTCCTTGTATTTGGTCTTCTAGTTTAGGATGTCTAATGCTGGGTTAGTGTCTACATCTGGTTTTTGACATGGTAGATGAATTAGGTATTTAAACAAAGGAGACATGTTCCACAAGTCCGGTGCCTAGTCAAGTGTCATCAGAAAGCAAAGTTATAGAATTTTTTGTTGAAATTGAATAAAAATAAGCAGTCATAACCACCCTAGAGGTGCTGATCATGATCGGACCTAAATATAATATTAATATCACATAAATTTATTTAAGTTTTGGCCCGAATTAAAATATGAGTCTTAAATTCTATCTAAATCCGTTCATATTTATAAATGGGTAATTCAAACACATTTAAACCCACCCATATTTAAAAAAAATAATAATAATAATTATATTTAATTTAATTTTTAGTAATTTTATCTCTCTTTTTTTTATTAAATTTTAAAACATGGATAACTTAACATATTTTTAAATGTTTATATCATAATATTATATATATTTATTTTTTATATAATATAAATTACATAGAAACCTACTCACGGGCCGGGCAGGCTGCCCGACCCATATTGGGTCGGGCCTGAGCAAACATTTTCATGATCCGAGCTGACCCGGATCACTTTTTATATATTAAAATAATATTATTTAAATTTAAATTTAATTATAAAAAAAAAAAAAAAATATTCTGGGTTGGGTTCGGACCTTGATTATTGGAGTCAATGCCCGTTCCATTTTCTAAACAGAGCTCATTTTTTTTTATTCAAACTCATATTTCGAATCTAATGTTTTTATCTAAATCTTCTCAAATATCGGACGGACTTTCGAGATTAAGCGGATAACCCAATCCTAAAACAGGTATAAACCACCTCCTTATTTTTCAATTTCGTGGAAAGGAACGGGTGCTTCCACATGGTCAAGTTTCGAAAGTATATGGTAGTTGATGGTATATGTTAATTAATGAGTTAAACAAATCAATACAATATCCACCATAGTAATAAGGCCACAGCTTGGATCATAACTCCTAGGATTAAACATTTTTGGCAACTCAGAGCTTTAAATTCTGGTCATGGCTGAAATAAAAGCTCAAATCCAAACTTTGGAACTGTCAATATTTTCTATATAGATCAATCCAGAAACGACATGGCTTTCTTTAATCCGTCAAAGTGTAGAAAACATAACTGTTCACTTGATAGAATGATGTATTTTCTTACAAACTTGATGTAATCATGCCAACTAATCTGATAGTACATATAGTGTTATACTTCAATCAAACATCAAAATGCTAAGATCACAGGATTTAAATAGTGATCGCAATGTGATATTATCGTTATTTTGTGATTTTGATTTTTTTCATATTGATATTCACGATCAATATTTATCGTAATTCATCGTAGTAGCATTTATTACGTTTAGGGATGGCAATGGATAGTGCGGGTTCGGATATTGCAATTATCCGATCTGCTTTTTGCAGATTTGGATATTATGGATTCGGATAAAATTCGGATTCGGATATTATAATTACTATCCGCAACGGATTTGGAGCGGATGCGAATATGAAACCTCGGATATCCATTATTTGAATCCGCTTATTTTTGCGGATTCGAATTCGGATATCCGAATCTATTATCCGTATATTTCAATTTAAAAATAATTTTTATTTGATTATATATATTTTTTACTTACTGAATTCTGATATTTAGCGGATTCGGATATTCAACGGATAATGTTATTTAATTCGGATTTGGATAGTAATATTCGAATTTAATGCGGATAATAAATGGATTCGGATTTTAAAGCAGATTTGCGGATTCGGATTCAGATTCAGATTTAGGTTCAGATATTACAGAAAAAAAAAAAAAACAGATATCCGATCTACTGCCATCCTTAATTACTTTTGCAATTACAATAAACGTGATGCAATCGAAAATTCATTCACTATTGCAATTTAAAATTTTGACTAAGATATGAGCATCCTTGATGGCACTAATCATATCTTATTATGAGGCCAATTTCAGCTGCAGTAAGCTGACAAGGGACTTGCACCAAATAGTAGGACACTAGGAAATGAAACTATTCTCGACTCAAATCTCAGCCCAAGCTTAGCCTTCAAGAGGATCTTTTTCGTCTGCATCAGCTGCCATGCCACTATCAAAAGTCTCATATTCATAATCCTCATCTAGATCTTCCATAGATTTTCCAAAAACAAACGACTTTGTCCCTATTGTTGTAAAAGGCATCAGACCAAACGGCCTGGTGATTTGATTGCTCCTTTGATTCAGCTGAGGTTGTCAAAATCTTGCTTGATGCTGGAGTGATTAGTGGTTCCAATCCCTAGATGAGAATCAAGGTTCGAATCTTAGGAGTTTTTTTATGTTGGGAGGGTTTTACCATTACACTCCCGATCCGATAAAATGGGAATGGGAGACACCCTGGGTTTACATCAAAAAAAAAAAAATCTTGCTTGATGCTTCTGCTTCATACCAATTCTGTCGATGCTAATGGAAACCGGCCTGGTGATTTGATTGCTCCGGCTTTCGGCTCGAGGAAGAAGATGTTGGAGGCTTTGCTGAAAGGAAGTGGTAGTGTTGGTGAAATAGAGGGTTTGCTTGCTCAAGTTTTGAAAGATGGAAATGAGAAGAAAGAGTATCCCATTGATCTCACTCTTCCAATCAATCTTCTCATATTTTGTTTCAAAGGTACTTTTTTTTCTTTTTTCTTTTGGTTCTTCTTTTTATGTTGGTTATTTGTTTGTGTTCTGTTTGGTTGGTGAGAAAATATGTGAAAAGAATGTAACTTTGAAGTCCTTTGTCTTACTTTTGGGGCACCACGGCTCGTAGCACATCTGGGGATACCCTGAGAAGTTCGAAGAGTATTAGCTGGGTTGAAGTCATCAATTTTCCTCTCACTCAGCTTTCGGAGTCCCAATTTGATGATTCCTTACTTGAGTCTTCAGGTACAATACAAAACTTTATGTGCTTCTTGTCCTTCTTCACCCATACCAGTAGCCAGTAGGGTATACTGACTGATTTGGATAGTTGTAAGAAGTTTGAGCTCGCCCTCAATTCAAAATTCAGTTCGAATATGATTGAGAATCATTTTCAAAGTTTGATTCGAGATAAAAATTGAACTATTCAAACTCGTTTGATTAGGTCGTTTAATTAGTAAAAAATAGCTCGATTCTCATACTCAACTTCAAACTCGATTATTTGTGCTCGAACTTGAATTTGAATTGAGATTTTTTAATACTAATTAAAAATATATATTAAAAAAAAAAATCGATTAGGCTCGCGAGCTACTCGAGTCAAGTATTAGGATACTCGAATTCGGTTTACTCGAGCTCGACTCAACAATTACCAGAGCCGAATTCGAATTTTTTTCAAAATGAATTCGAGTAATTTACGAGCACAACTATCTTATTTACATCCTATTTAAATCCTGCTTTTTTATCATTTAGTATATGATAATAGGATCATTATTTACATCTAATTTTGTCATTTAGTATCTCAGGGTAATTAAACAGTTTTCAACCATACTGTTGCAAGAAATTGGTGCAGCTAGGCCAATTATTATAGTTGATCCCCCACCATATTATTTCTTTGGATTTTCCTCATCAATTTCACTGTTAATGTTGCAAGGTCATATAATAATGATACCAAAGTAGCTAGTTAGGTGAGTTCAGGTTAGTTGTTGATCACTTTTTTATTTTCAATCTACAACTTTTTTCTTGCATAAGTTAGTTTCACATGGGCGGCTCTTTGGATCCATCAATCAATCTGCTGATAATTTACCCTTTTATAGCACTGGTTTATGTATAAATTTTGGTTAGACTTCAAAATCTATTGAAGATCTTTTATTGATATTGGTTTAAATGAATGCTGAAGTGGATAAATATCTTTAACAAATTCGAATTAAAAAAAAATGAAACTTAATGAATTTGAGTTACCTCTATGATAAGATTTTTGTTTGTGATTGCACTAGACTTTTATTGGATGAATATGGTGTTAAAGTCAACAACTCCTCTAAAATTCTCTCATCTAGAATTCTCTCCAAACTTTATTATTTCTCTAGGTCTTTCTAAAATTTTCTTAAGTCTTCTTTCTAGAGTTCTCTCTAGATTTTTTATTGTTCTTTCTCTAGAATATTAAACCAACACATTAGAACATTCTAGGTTGGTTAGTAACCAACATAGAAAGCTATAAATAGGGTGGGATGTAAGTTGTTAGATGAGAAAGAAAAGGAAGAGAGGTGAGTAGAGAGAAAAAGGAAGAAAAAGATATGAGTGAAAGAGTGAAGTTGTGAGTGCATATTAAAAGAGTGTGTCTAGTGTATATTTGGTCTTTTCTCATATTAATAAAAGAGTTGTTTTTCGGAAGTTACTGTAGCATCCCGAGATAAAGTTACTGTAGCAAATCGGTACTGTAGCACAAAACTACAATTGGTACCGAAGGTCAAAAATCAACAAAGTGGTATCAGAGCCAAACAATCCTGAGGACCAGATTATCAGAGCTGGACGATCTTGAGGACCGGAGTATCAGAGTCAGACGATCCTGAGGACCGGGCAATCAGAGCAGGACGATTAGAGCGGGACGATCCAAAGGACTAGAATATCAGAGCTAGACGGTCAGGGACCGGAGTATGCTCATCAGAGAAAAGACAAGAAGCCAGAAGTTTCTCGAAATCAGATGATCGAGAATTGTAATTATCGATGATAGATCGAGTCGCGGAAAGGGCTACCTGAAGCAGTGTGAGAGCCATCACGAGAACAGGTGAAAAGGGCTACCTACTTACCTAAAGTAGTGTGAGAGCCATCACGAGAATAGGTGAAAAGGGCTACCTACTTGGAGTAGAGTGAGAGCCATCACAAGAAGAAGTGAAAAGGGCTACCTACTATCAGAGTGAAAGCCACCGCGAGAAGACAGAGCTAGACGGTCAGGGACCGGAGTACGCATATCGAAGAAAGACAGTCTGGGACTGTGAAGATTATTGGTTTGGGACCAAGACGATCAGGGATCGTAGTTCGTGAGGATATAGAGACTGACAGAATACAACCTTGAGAAAAGTGAGGCACTCTCAAGTCAAAATGGAAGATTTTTCAAGTCCAGTTGGTAAGCTCGAGAAGCTCAATAACAGCAATTATAATACGTGGAGTATTCGCATGCAATATTACATGCTCGGGCAAGATTTATGGGATATTGTTAACGGTGAAGCTTCAACACCACCAACTGATGCCGGAGAACTAAGAAAATGGAAGATCAAAGCCGGTAAGGCCATGTACGTGTTATCAGTCACCATTGAGGATGGTTTATTACAACGCATCAAGGATGCAAAGACACCGAAGGAAGCCTGGGACACACTCACAATGTTGTTCGCGAAGAAAAATGATGCTAGGCTCCAACAATTGGAGAATGAACTTCTGTCAATATCGCAGCAAAATATGTCGGTAAGCAAGTATTTTTCTAAAGTTAAAATTCTTTGTGATGAAATTTCAAAATTAGATCCAGAAAATGCCATTACCGAAACGAGGATGAGAAGAATTATCATCCATGGCTTGCGACCTGAATACAACGGGATTGTTACTGCAACTCGTGGATGGAGCAAAGAACCAACTTTAACTGAGTTGGAAAATATCCTTGCAAATCAAGAGGCTTTAGATAACCAAATGTCTAAAGTCATGATAAAAGATTATGAGAAAGCCCTCTTTAGCAATAGAAGAGGTAAAATTGCTATGAGGCAAGGAATAGAAGACATTGAAGTTCAAAACAAACAAGAAGCTTGGCAACGGAGGAGCTTTCAGCGAGGGGGAGCTCAAATTGTTCGAGATAGAGACGATAGCGAAAATGTGAGGTCTCATTATCGAAATATTAAGTGTTTCAAGTGTGGCAAGCTTGGCCACTATGCTCGAGATTGTCGATATAGACAAGTGCAAGGCTATGCAACAGTGTTCTCACGACAGGAGAATAACTATGAAGAAGAATGGGATTTTGAGACAGCATTTACTATTGAAGAATGCGAAGAACTCGTATCTGGTTGCACCACCGAGTTAGAAGAAAATGTTCATGAAGACGAAGAAGAAATTGATTTTGAGAATACTCTTCCAAGACAAGAGGTAATTGAAGGAACGTCAAAGGAAAAGAACGAGTCGATGTTTCAGTCTTCAGAAAAGACTTTTGAAGAAGAAAGAATGTTTCAAGAAGTCGAGAAGAAGCTTGAAGCTGATGTCAACATGGAGAAGGATGACAATGAGGTCAACAACACTGGTAAGCCTTATAAAGGCGTAGAAGATATGAAGATCGATTATGGAGTCAACAAACTAATGATAGTTGACAAAGTCGAGTATGCCAAAGTCAGAGACAGGCTGGTAGAGAGTATCAAGAAGAAAGAAGATAAAAATGGTGCTGAAGCAAAGGCGGAAGAAAAGAAGAACAAGAATCAAAAGAGAAAAGAGCAATCAACGATGGATGAAGCAGAACTAATGATGCTGATGAATTTTAAGAAGAAAAAGAAAAATAGAAGATATTTGATGCAAGATTTGATAAGTCCAGAAGACAGTCTGGAATGACAACCAAACCGACATCAAGAGAGTAGTTGTTGAGGGGGAGTGTTAAAGTCAACAACTCCTCTAGAATTCTCTCATCTAGAATTCTCTCCAAACTTTATTATTTCTCTAGGTCTTTCTAAAATTTTCTTAAGTCTTCTTTCTAGAGTTCTCTCTAGATTTTTTATTGTTCTTTCTCTAGAATATTAAACCAACACATTAGAACATTCTAGGTTGGTTAGTAACCAACATAGAAAGCTATAAATAGGGTGGAATGTAAGTTGTTAGATGAGAAAGAAAAGGAAGAGAGGTGAGTAGAGAGAAAAAGGAAGAAAAAGATATGAGTGAAAGAGTGAAGTTGTGAGTGCATATTAAAAGAGTGTGTCTAGTGTATATTTGGTCTTTTCTCATATTAATAAAAGAGTTGTTTTTCGGAAGTTACTGTAGCATCCCGAGATAAAGTTACTGTAGCAAATCGGTACTGTAGCACAAAACTACAATTGGTACCGAGAGTCAGAAATCAACATATGGAAGGCACCAGGCTAGAGTTGCTAGAACTTTTTACGAAGCTATGGCGAAAAACCTCAATCTTGATCCGAGACAATCAAAATCTTATTTATCAGAATCGACTGGATTCATTCGTGTTCATCGATTCCCACGGATTTCTCAAGGTAACCAAGCCTGGGGAGTCGGAGTTCATACAGACAGCTCAGTTCTTTCAATATTGAACCAAGATCAACTTGGAGGACTTGAAGTTTTCAGACAAAACAAATGGGTCCCTGTTAAACCCATTGCCAACACCCTCATTATCAACCTTGGAGATATGATGCAGGTCCATCTAACTAAACTCTCAACATTTTTTTCTTTTCTTGGTGTTACATATCTATGTTATTCGGATTCGGATGTGAGTGTTGGACACACGGGTATTTGTCCGATACGGGTATGTTCAATTTTTTTTAAGATTTTCATGTATTTGGAAGGTCTTTTGAGGATCGTATCCTATACCCATATCCAGATATGCGTCGGACATGGATGTTGGACACAGATATTTCAAAAAAAAATGAAGAGTCGGAGCATGATGAGAAACTAATTTATCTTTCGATTACTTTGTTAATTCAATGCAACCTAATGACATAAAAACTTTGATTAATTAGTGTTTCATTTGGATGCATGATGAGAAACGATTTTCACCGCATCAAAACATTGTTTTATCGTTTTATAAAAGCTTTAATTATTGTTTCATTTGGATGCAAGATGAAGAATGATTATCACCGTATCGAAATATTGTTTTATCGTTTTGGGATTTTGACACGATAGAAATCTTTTTCTCATCACGTATCCAAATTAAGCATGGGTATTTTACAAAACGATTATTTTATCTTACCAAAGCATGGGTATCTTTCTATGTCTATCTAATTAATTGGTTGATAATTGATATCTTTACTATTACTTTGTTAATTCAATACAACCTAATGACATAAAAGCTTTGATTAATTAGTGTTTCATTTGGATGCATGATGAAAAAAAGATTCTCACCGTATCGAAATATTGTTATATCGTTTTGAGATTTTGATACGATGAAAATCTTTTCTCATCACGCATTCAAATGAAGCATAGGTATCTTACCAAAAGCCGAGCTTTGAATTTTATGATGATATACTAAATTATCATTAAAATTTTACTTGCTATGTTACTCGGACTTGATTGTGAGTGTCGGACATGAGTATGTGCTCGATACGGATATGTTTGATTTATTTTAAGTTTTTTCATGTATTTGGAGGATCTTTGGGGATGATCCTCATACCCATCTCCGAATATGCGTCAGACACAAGTACTTCTAAAAAAATAAAAGATCGTAGCAACATAGGTTACCTGATATTATTATTTTTTTTTAACTTTTTCATTTGCTGAGAAAATTTTGTTTTGAATCAGGCTATAAGCAACGACATATACCTGAGTGTGAAGCACAGAGTAAGAGTGAAGAAGCAGGAGGATCGAATCTCAATAAACTACTTTGTGTTCCCAGATCTTGACTGTACTATACAAAGTTCTAGGTATAAGTCTTTTACTTACAAAGGTTTTCACGCACAAGGACAGAAGGATATAGAGACCCTGGGATTTAAGGTTGGCCTTCAAAGTTTCAAGCTTAATATATAGGGTTTTTTGGTACAAAATAAGTCGCAGTCTAAGGATAAGAGAAGAGGTTGTAGATCTTGAGATTCGAATTTTAAATCTGTTGAATATCATTTTTTAAGAGTGACTGCATAAATCAACTGAGTTAAGTTTCAAGTTTAATAAATAGGGTTTTTTCGATATGCATCTATATTGGCTTAATATCTCGTTAATTTGATGGCTGATCCATTCAATAATTAGTCTTTTTTTTGTTTTTTGTCACTTTAGTTATGATGATTTTGCTGTGAAGCATGCACCACCTATTATGATAAAACATTTTTCCAGGGGTTTATTCTACGGTGTTGAAATTTAAATATAATATTTGAATATTTTAAAAGTTTGAGATAATTAATCATTCATGGTATCAGAACTATCGAGTTCGAATTTTGACAATCACTTTCCCTTTTAATATTTTTTCACTCAGTGTTTTTTATTTATTTATGATATTTATCCATTCCATAAATCTCAATTGGTCCATTGTAAAATTTGAATTTAATTTTTAAGTTGAATTCTTGAGTATATAGTATTATGATTTTGAATTATATAGGAAGAGATATATTTCTTTATTTTATTAATCTCATATTTTTCTTTAAAATTTGAATTTGAGACTTTTTTATATAATTCAAAATCAAAGAGTAAATTTCATCATTAATCCATAATTTTATTTTGTAAAATTTCAATTTCATTTGCGATCTAAAAAAAATTCTATTTTTTCATCCATAATTTATTGAATTTGTTTCAAAATTTCCATTAATGTAGCGTTAAAATTTCTATAAAGTTTGCTAGACATATGTCTATTAAAAAATATATATATTTTATAAACCCTTCTCACCACCATCAAAGCGTTATGTCATAAATTTTTTTTCGTACATTGAGTATTATGGATGGATGGATTTAAAATAAATTCAAAAGTCACAAATAAAGAAATTAGGTTTTTTAGATTATGAAAAAATTGAAATGTTACAAAAAAAAATTCAAAGAAGACTGATGATGCAATTTACGCTAAATTATCTTAAGTTTTAATGGCTAATGTGTTTCCCCTTGCCAATTGGATAATTTCTTTACAATGACTTTAATTTTCTTCGTACAAACTAAATTTTTGTTAATTGATCGAGGCTCACGACATGCAAAAGACAAGAAGAAAAAAAAATATGTACTATTCAGCACACCATAAATTTGAGAGGATCGGTGTTGAGAAACAAAGAAATCTCTGCATAGTTATAATTCGTTGATTTTTTTATTCCGTTGGCAGGAAAGAATTGAACCTCCGGTTCACTTGTGATCTGGATCTCACTATCTATGACTATAAGTAACCGAATATTTTCTTGAAAAATTCCTTATTATTCTTCTTTGATTTATTTATTATGCTCAAATCTTTATCCAGTAATAAGAATAATAGTAATAAAATAAACTATAAATATGTAAATGTAATCTTGAGCCGATATTCAATCTAAAATATTTTGCCTTTTATTGTATATTTAAAAAAAAAAATCAAAACATTGCATTTCATTTGATCAAAAATAGACTCATATTGATTGGATTCCGCAAAAAGTACCATCCCTCTCTTTAGCATCATCCTTTTCTCCTATATTTTCTAGGGAGTTTTACCGTAAGTTTCTTACGGTAAGGTTGTGGTAAGCTCCAAATTGGGAAACCTGAGTAGCAGGTTACCAGGTCACAATTTTTTACATATGCACTTGATAAATTACATATCAACTTGGACGAATTACATATAAAACATGAAAAAATACATATCAACTTGAGAAATTGAAAAATTACATATGGACTTGATAAATTACATATGAACTTGAAAAATTACATATGAAAAATTACATATGAACATGAGAAATTACATATGAACTTGGAGAATTACATATGGACTTGATAAATTACATATGAACTTGAGAAATTCCCGAATTACATATGGACATGGAAAATTACATATGCACTTGGAGAATTACATATGGACTTGATAAATTACATATGAACTTGAGAAATTCCCGAATTACATATGGACATGGAAAATTACATATGAACTTAGAGAATTACATATGGACTTGATAAATTACATATGAACTTGAGAAATTCTCGAATTACATATGGACATGGAAAATTACATATGAACTTGGAGAATTACATATGGACTTGATAAATTACATATGAACTTGAAAAATTCCCGAATTACATATGGACATGGAAAATTACATATGAACTTGGAGAATTACATATGGACTTGATAAATTACATATGAACTTGAGAAATTCCCGAATTACATATATACATGGAAAATTACATATGAACTTGGAGAATTACATATGGACTTGATAAATTACATATGAACTTGAGAAATTCCCGAATTACATATGGACATGGGAAATTACATATGAACTTGGAGAATTACATATGGACTTGATAAATTACATATGAACTTGAGAAATTCCCGAATTACATATGGACATGGAAAATTACATATGAACTTGGAGAATTACATATGGACTTGATAAATTACATATGAACTTGAGAAATTCCCGAATTACATATGGACATGGACAATTACATATGAACTTGGAGAATTACATATGGACTTGATAAATTACATATGAACTTGAGAAATTCCCGAATTACATATGGACATGGAAAATTACATATGCACTTGGAGAATTACATATGAACTTGATAAATTACATATGAACTTGAGAAATTCCCGAATTACATATGGACATGGGAAATTACATATGAACTTGGAGAATTACATATGGACTTGATAAATTACATATGAACTTGAGAAATTCCCGAATTACATATGGACATGGAAAATTACATATGAACTTGGAGAATTACATATGGACTTGATAAATTACATATGAACTTGAAAAATTCCCGAATTACATATGGACATGGAAAATTACATATGAACTTGGAGAATTACATATGGACTTGATAAATTACATATGAACTTGAGAAATTCCCGAATTACATACGGACATGAAAAATTACATATGAACTTGGAGAATTACATATGGACTTGATAAATTACATATGAACTTGAGAAATTCCCGAATTACATATGGACATGGGAAATTACATATGAACTTGGAGAATTACATATGGACTTGATAAATTACATATGAACTTGAGAAATTCCCGAATTACATATGGACATGGAAAATTACATATGAACTTGGAGAATTACATATGGACTTGATAAATTACATATGAACTTGAGAAATTCCCGAATTACATATGGATATGGACAATTACATATGAACTTGGAGAATTACATATGGACTTGATAAATTACATATGAACTTGAGAAATTCCCGAATTACATATGGACATGGAAAATTACATATGAACTTGGAGAACTACATATGAACTTGAGAAATTCCCGAATTACATATGGACATGGGAAATTACATATGAACTTGGAGAATTACATATGGACTTGATAAATTACATATGAACTTGAGAAATTCCCGAATTACATATGGACATGAAAAATTACATATGAACTTGACAAATTACATATGGACTTGATAAATTACATATGAACTTGAGAAATTCCCGAATTACATATGGACATGGGAAATTACATATGAACTTGGAGAATTACATATGAACTTGATAAATTACATATGAACTTGAGAAATTCCCGAATTACATATGGACATGAGAAATTACATATGAACTTGGAGAATTACATATGGACTTGACAAATTACATATGAACTTGAGAAATTCCCGAATTACATATGAACATGATAAATTATAATTAAATTTAAATTATATATTTTTATATTAATATTTTTATATTATAAATTTAAATTATTTTATATTAATATTAATATATTTTTATAATTAAATTTAAATAAAAAATATTTATTTATTAAATAGTAATCGAGGTTGGGTCGAGTCGGCCCGGATTTAAAAAAACTTATCCCAAGCTCGGCTCGATTTGGGCAGGGCTTATTGGCTCGGGTGGATAACCCGAGTCTTGAACAAGTCTAATACAATTCATAAAACATGTTTTCCTTTCATTTAAATTTTACTATTGTTCTTCAAATATACTTGAACCCCAAACTCATATCAATTTGCTATAATTTGAAATTTTAATAATTTTAAATGAAAATATTATTTATCGAAAGCATCTGAATTAAAACCAAAAAAGTTAAAACTAATTCTATGTTTGGAACTATTTTTTCATAATAGGAAGGAATCAAGGCAAACCAAAATTACACCTTACAAGGTCAAAATCCATTTTTTGTACAAAGCTTGCATGAGAACATCAAATGTACAACAATCATACCAATTTGTTAAATTCTTTCCAAGAAAGAACGAAACTTATTAAAGCTGACTCCAAAACATCTCCTTGCTTCTTTTGTCTAAAATTATATCCCAAAAGACAAAGACAAAATTCACACTTCCTCCATGCCAAAGACATTCTTGGCAAGTGGATTTGATTCCGGCAACATTTAAGACTCATGTTTTTGCTAAGAAAATTTATCCAATTAAACTTGCTTACTTTTTTAAGAATTGCTTAAATATTTATGTTCTATTTTAAACTTTGCATCTTTTCAAACTCAAGGTTTGTATGAGACTATGATCTTATGTTGTTAAAATATTATGTTCAAATCCCAAACAACATCTTCAACTAGTTTCCTAATATATCATTGACTCATTGTTGTCAGTACTAAGCTATGTTATCCTAACTTTTCATTTTTCTTAAAATACTCGTTTCTGACATTTGTGTCCGATACATATTCGAAAATATATATTAAAGTATGATCCTCCATATATATGAAAAAACTTTAAAAAAAATTGAGTATACCTGTATCATACATATACTCGTATCAGCCATATAAAATACCATTCGAAATCAGCCATATAAAATACCATTCCAAATCAGACATATAAAATACATATTGTTATGAGAAAAAAATACATATTTCTGAACTGATTCTTCTGCTGAAACAAAATTAAAATACTAGAAAGAGATTATAACCAACTCCACCACAACCCAACTAGCCATATTTTCAATACTCCAGAACAACCCACAAGAAAAGCAAAAGAAAAACATTCGTACACTAATATGAAGATGTTCATAGTACAAATTTAATAACCAAAAACAACAGAAATATGGATTGAACTTTGCAGACGTAGAATTGTAATAAATTTCACGATCTTCCCCATATTTCTCTAAGTACATGGCACTATTATCCTTTGCGTCATAAACATTCCCATGTTCATCAAACTTCTCATCTCCTAGCATCAAAAGACACTGATCCCAGTCCTTGAGTTCCTCCTGATCAAATAAATTCATTCAACAAATATAATAAAAAACATAAACTGAGAACCCTACAGCCTAAAGCCCAATTCAAATCATGTTCAACTTGCCAATGGCCCACTAAAAACCCCTGATCAAAAAGCTAATCACAGAATAACAATCACCACTAGCAATATGATGTCATGTTTTGATCATAAATAAGGCATGAAAGTAAAGCATGCAAATTACAAAAGACAATAATGGAGAAGTCCAGGAAGATATAGCATAGAAGAATAAATTTAACAATCCTTACCACACAAAGAAGCTGCTGCTTTCCAGGATTGTCAGCACCCTGATTACTAAACTTTGCTTCTAAAACCACAATTACAGAAAAGGTACATGCCACAGTTTCTATGCACTTAAAATACCTTTGAAGTAATGCTGGACATTGATATGTTAATAAAGTTTGCACCAGCTTCAGTTGCAACAGCCTTGGCAAGCATTGTTTTTCCAGTACCAGGAGGCCTAAACAGCAATATTCCTTTACAGGGCTGCAAAAGCAATAATATATAAAATAATAAAACAACTGGAGTTACTTTTAAAATGCACAATTCCAAGTAACATATCATAAAGCAAAACTACGTATTGAAAGAACCTTTGTCAACTGTCCCTTGCAAAACAATTCAGGCCTTTGAAGGGGAAGCATCACCAATTCCTTCAAGGTGTCTTTGACATTCTCAAGGGCTCCAATATCATCAAAACTAACCCCAATATCACTTGGGGGAATAACATCCGCAAGAAGTTTCTTTTCAAATTCATTCTCAGTGACCACATCCTGGAAATAAGAAAAATTAAATGTAATTCAATAGCATACTAACTTTCTAACCAGAAAGATTATGGACAACTGTATCAGGGGCAATGACTATACATAGAACCAAGAGAAAGAAGACAACTGTACCTTAAGTGATTTCTTCAAGCTTTTGCTTTCGCTTTGAATGCCTTGCAAAATGTTCAGCCCATATTTGATGCTGCAACAGAAAAAGTTAGCACAAGAATAAAATGGAAAGAGATTATAGTTCATATAATTCTAGCTTCTCTTTTAACATTTCAGAGATCTAGGTTGAAATAAATTAAGAGAACATAAAACCTTTCAGTTGAAACTACAAGTTTAGCATCTTTCACCAAAGTTTCTGAAGAATGCATGAAGTGGTGACTTAGTGCCCAGCCTACCACTTTCTCCACACCTACAATAATAGAAGGTAAAAAATTAGTAATATTAAAGTAAAAAGTAGTACAAGGTTTTACTACTAGCTCCTTTCCAAATGTATAATCCTGTTTTTTGAATTTGAGGGAAAAATTATACTTATTTAACAACCTTTAAAAAAATGATCAATTAAATTTTTGAAAAAAAAAAGAAAGTCTTGAAAATCTTTCATATATATACGATGGTAAAAATGTTAAAAATTAAGAAAAAGGAATATACACTTGGTATGGAATTCGTATATAATAAGAAGCTCAAGGATACTAACTCTCATTTGTAAGCGTTTGATCTTTAATGCAAAGTGTTTCAAGATCAGGGCAATCCAAACCATTTCGATTGAGAACCTGATAGCATAGAACTGTTATGAAAATCTCCAAAAAGAGACTTGTACCTCAAATTTCTTTTTTTTTAAATATTCAAAGGACACAGAAGGCAACTTCTATCTGTTTGGGAAGGGAGGAGAGGTTAGCAATACTCACTGAGCGAATGCTAACAATATTTGATTGTGCTTTAAGAGTTTCAATGTCGCGTTCCAGTTGCTGCTTCCAGTCCAGAAGTAAAGCTTCACCCTGACATGATTCAGGAATATTAACCTAATATTTCAATCGTAACAGGATAACTGATGCAGAAACTGACATAAACATACCTGAGGCAACTGGATCGTCACTTTGTTAGGGAATAGCCGAGTAACTTGTTTCATGGTTTTAGGTGTTTCTTTGCTCCTGTCATGAAGTCTACCAAAATTATCCTGCATAAGGAATGATACTCGTATTAGGTGTGTTATCGGAATGAGAAAGTGAGAAAAAAGGTGAATACTAGATTATAATGCACTAAGGATGTTATGGCAACACGTGAGGACACTCTCTAGGAACAGAATCTCTTGAGTAATAAAACTGGAAACGCTACCAATTATAATAGCGTGTGCATTGCATCATGTTAAATTCAAGTGAAGATCATATCTAAAACTTTTTACTATTCTAATCATGCCACAGTTCCAGAAAAGTTCGGAGCATGCAAATTCAAAGTATAAACATTGAAATGTTAGCATATAGTCAGACATGGTCCTTCCATAGGTCAATACAAGTAGAGAGTTAGAAACCACTAAGACAGATAGGCGTATAAATAAATTTAGACAGTAGTAGTAACTCAGAGCAGTCTGTAAAAAATCATCCAACATCTTTCAAGTAAAAGAAATATAAGGCAAAAGAAAAATGCCAGTGATTGACATACTGGAAATGCAAGATCAAGTAAAGCAGTCTGGTTGGCTCCAAACTTTGTGAACAAAAGGCCACCAGGATGAGACTGCAGAAACACAAAATTGCAAACATCAAACAGTTAAAAATACTTCATACAGCATCAAAGAAAGACGCAGAGCTGAACAAAAAACAGCAAGTTGCGTACTTTTTCCTTACGATTATCCATCTGGGTATGAGAACCAATCACTACAACATTAGCTGGCAAATTATCAACCTTACTCTTCAAGAAAGTATACACATCTGTATTTCCAGCCATAGACTTCTCTATGTCTTTCACAAACAATATCAAGGGACTACTCTTGCTTTCATTCACTGCAACCTATAAAAGTGAGACAATTCAGAGCTAAATGCTTATAAACGTGAAAATCGTAAAGCAATAGCTCTCATGCATTAATCAATGACATGTACCTCAAAAAGTTCATTAACAGTCAGCTTGTCAACATCATCACCTCCAGAACTATCCAAACGAAGTGAGCTAGCTATAGAGTGCAAACACAATGGGTAAGATTGGATACAAGTCCACAATGTATCATAAAAGATGCTTAAAATTGATGCAAAATGGACTAAAGTGGTCACCAGCACAGAAGAAACCATGATCTTCTTCACAAAGCCCACCAAGGTCATTTCCCTCTGGAATAGATCTGTCAAATCTGACCCCAATTTTTGAGGAACCATTTTCTTCGAAAGCAAGGAGTACTTTGCCCCGAAAACCAATTGTCGGTCCCCTAAACACAGAACAAAAAAATTACTCAACCTTTTTGCAAAACATAATCAATAACAATAATAAAATTTGTCCCTTGAAAAAATTACATGTTCTAACCACCACGCAACACTAGCAGCAAACTTCTTAAAAGAAAAAAAAAAGAATATCTCACATGACTATCTATGGTATCAAGGACTGCAGTCAAATTGGGTATCAATCATAAGTTAGCATGGACAACGCCAAAATAAGATAAATTCTAAATTTAAAAATTGAACTACAGAAAAAAGGTACTTGCTATGAAAGAGAAAACAGCCCAATGGCTAAGCTAAACTGTAGAATATAAGAAAATACCTTAAAGCAGGTTGTAGAGAGGAAAGTCCAGAGTTTCTTAGAAAAAACTTTTGATAGGCTTCAAATTATAAAACTTGAGTAGTTTATGAAATGGAGGCGACGCTGATTTGAGAAGATGAAGGAGGTGCGGCTGAAACGAAACAAAGCTTTTCAGATTTTATGGTTTTATTATTTGAGAGAAAAATTTCAGGATTTGGGTATTTTGAGACCCGGTAAACAGGTTGCTAGCTTTTTTTTTTTTTTGGTTTCAACGGTTCAGATTAAATTATTTTCATCTAACGGCCATAATTTGTTGGAGCTTACCAAAAGCGTACGTTAACAAACTTTTCTTAGAATTTTCCATATTTTCTCTCTCCTCTCCCCAATTGGTCAACCCATTTTTTTTTTCTTTTTTAATTTTTCAAATAGGAAAAAAAAACTCTGAGATGATTGATAAAAAAAAGGAAAAGGAAAAGAAAAATGAAAAGTTTTCAGCCTCTTCCCTCTGTGATCTACCTTGCTCGAACCCCTTTAACGAACAATTGTTGTTTAATTTATCAAAATGATTATAACATTACTACATGAACATTATAATATATATATATATATAAACATAAATTATAATTATAATTACGAAACAGATTACACTAATTTGAATAGTATCGAATTAGAAAATATATATGAACATACAAAAATAACATATATTGATACTGACTTAATCCGAACAGAAAAAAAACAAAATCGAGTCAAGGTAGAACCTCTGATCTTAAGACGAATTTTGCCTTTCTAAAAGGTGCTTACAGTTTTGATGCAAATCGTCTCCCAGGTTTCTCGATAATCGTTGCAGACGAGAGCACACTCGAAGATGCAACACAGCGAACAAAAAAGATGTAGCTTCTCTCTCAATGACGATAGAAAAACTGAAGCAAAAAATGGAAGAATTAAAAGTACTAAAAACAGACACTACTTCGGGTTTATATAGAAAATCAGATGACTGTTCGGAGCAGTCAAGCCAGTTGGAACGAACCGGTTCGGCCAACAGACAAGAGATAACCCTGTTGGAACAGACACGGATCGGTTCGGTTCAAATCAAACGGACAAGTTTTAAAACAGACTAGTTGGGTAGTGTCGGTTCGTTTGGACCGAAAAAAAAGTCGGTTGGGCAATAAAAAAATTAATTACTAACCCAAACCCAAACGCGACCCAGCCCAGCGCACGCGGTCCAGCCCAGTTTTGTATTGGTCCTCACCCACCACAAAACATAGGTGCCCCTTGGGGCCCAACCCAACATGGAACACTAGCTTATATAAAGGCTTAATTAAAAAATTGCCCCCTCAACTATACCCTCTTTCTCATTTTGGTACCTAAAAGTTTTTGGTCTCAATCAGGTACTTATACTATAATTTCGTCAAACAGATTGGTACCTGACACTAACACCGTTAAATAAATGTTGACATGGCAAATAGCAACCAATGAGAGCGGTGATACGTGGCAAAATGTCATGCCAACACTAACTTTATGATGTCACGTCAACAATAAAAGAAAACAAATGTTAAAATTCAAAAAAAAAAAAAAAATCAAAACAATTATAAAAAATCAAAATAAAATTTAAAAAATTCACAATAATTTTTTAATATTAAAAAATTCAATTTTTTTTTTATAAAAATAGGAATAAATTAAAAACAAAGTCACAATTTTTTTTTTTAAAATTCAAAAAAATCGAAAAAAAAATTTAAAAATTAAAAAAAAGGAAATAATTATAAAAAATAAAATTCAAAAAATTATGAAAATTGAAAATATAATTCAAAAAAATAAAAAAATTAACATTTTTTTAAAAAAATCAAAAATTTCAAAAATAAATAAAAAAAGTGAAAATCTGACAAATTTAAAAAATTTTAAAAATATATATGAAAAATTAAAACAACAGAATATTTATATATTTTTTAAAAATTTGTAAAAAGGAAAATTAAAAAAAGAAAAAGAAAACTAGAAAGGAAAAAAATAGAAGAGGAAGAGAAAGGGAAGGAAAGGAAAGGAAGAAGGGAAAGGAAGAAGAGAAAGGAAGAGAGAGGAAAGAGAGGGGCGGCGGGGGGGTCAGCCGGCGAGAGAGAGAGAGAATCGGGGGAGAGAGAGGGCGAATCAGAAGAGGGAGAGAGAGAGGGGGGAATCGAGGGGAGAGGGAAAGAGAGAGAAGAGAGCAGGGGGAGGCCGACAGGCCGCAGCCTGGCCGGCCCAGAGCAGATCCAACGTCGATCTGCCCCGAGCTGGCCAGGCTGCGAACGACCGGTGTCTCCCTCTTTCCCTCTATCTCTCTCTCTATTTCTTAATTTTTTTATAAAAAAAATTCCAGATTTTTAAAAAAAATTCCAGATTTTTTTTAAAAATAAAAAATAAAAATCTCTTTTTAATTTTTTAATTTATAAAAATAGGAATAAATTCAAAAAAAAATCACAGTTTTTTTTTAAAAATTCAGAAAAATCACAAAAAAGTTCTAAAAATTAAAAAAATAAAATAATTATAAAAAATAAAATTCAAAAAATTCAAAAAATTCTGAAAATTGAAAATATAATTAAAAAAAATAAAAACATTAACATTTTTTAAAAAAATAAAAAAAATTGAAAATTCAAAGAAAAAAATAAATAAAGTGAAAATCTGAAAAATTTAAAAATTTAAAAATTTTAAAAAAATATATGAAAAATTAAAACAATAGAATATTTATATATTTTTAAAAAATTTGTAAAAAAGAAAAAGAAAACTGGAAAGGAAAAAAATAGAAGAGGAAAAGAAAGGGAATGAAAGGAAAGGAAAGGAAGAAGGGAAAGGAAGAAGAGAAAGAAAGAGAGAGGAAAGGAAGAAGGGAAAGGAAGAAGAGAAAAAAAAAGAGAGGAAAGGGAGGGGCAGCGGGGGGGCCGGCCGCCCGCCAATCGGCCTTAGGCCGGCGAGAGAGAGGGAGAATCGAGAGAGGGAGAGAGAGGGGGGAATCGAGGGGAGAGGGAAAGAGAGAGAGAAGAGAGCAGGGGGAGGCCGACAGGCCGCAGCCTGGCTGGCCCAGAGCAGACTCGACGTCGATCTGCCCCGAGCTGGCCAGGCTGCGGTCGGCCGGCGTCTCCCTATTTTCCTCTATCTCTCTCTCTATTTCTTAATTTTTTTTTTAAAAAAAATTCCAGATTTTAAAAAAAAAATTAAAAATTAAAATCTCTTTTTAATTTGTTATTTTTTTTGAATTTTCTGAAATTTTTTAAAAAATATTTGAAATATTTTAACTTTTTTCTTTTGAAATTTTAGATTTTTTTTATAATTTTGTTTTGAATTTTTATAATTTTCTCTATTTTTTATGTTAAAAATCTAAAAAATTTAGAATTTTTTAGAATATTTTTTTATTTTATATAATTTTTTCCTATTTTTTTTGAATTTTGAATTTTTTATTTTCTGATTATTTTTAAAAATATATGAACTTTTTTATAAAAGATTGAATTTTTTAAATTTTCCTATTTTTTATTTTTTTCAAATTTTCTGAATTTTTTTAAAAAAATTGTGAATTTTTATAATTTTTTCTTTTTTAATTTTTAACATTTTTTTTTATTTCAATGATGACGTAACATCATAGAATTAGGGCTGACATGGCATTTGTGCCACATGTCACGATCTCATTGGATGCTATTTGTTATGTCAGCATTTATTTAACGATGTTAGTGTCAGGTTCCAATCTGTTTGATGGAATTATAATATAAGTACTCGATTGGGACAAAAAATTCTTTAGGTACCAAAGTGGGAAAGAGGGTATAGTTTAGGGGGTAATTTTTTAATTAAGCCTTATATAAACAACAAGCAAAGCCATACTTTGTTCTATGTAGGATTTCTTACCATTAGACCTGCTCAAGGGCCGGGTAGCCCACCCTGCCCCGCACCGTCCATATTGGGTCGGGCCTGGACAGTCATTCTAGTGATCCGGGCCAGCCCCATCTGGCCCGGATCACTGTTTACATAATATAAAATAATTTTTTTATTTAAATTCAATTATAAAAATGAATAAAAATTAATATAAGTATATATATATATATATTTTATTAAAGGATGAACAGAAATTCGGGGCAAGGAAAATGAAAATATTCCGGGACGCGGCCCGGCTCATGAACAGATCTACATACCATACACAATATCAATCAACTTTCTTACTTTTCAAGTGGGTGTTTATGAGACTAATTTCTCTTTCAATTTTGATATCAATTATGTATGTTAATTATATACCGTGTATCTAGTTATGACAACCTACATATTTATTATATGTATTTCGTATTTATACACAAAATTAAATCATCGATATCCAACAACAATTCCATCCAAAAAAAAAAAAACAATAGAGTACGTCTCTCGAAATTGTTTGAAAAAGATAAAGAGTAGCTAGGGGTTTGCTGTTTTTTTCTGTGTTCCTTCTTTTCTTTTCTTCTTTTTTTTTGTGGAAGAAATCTGAAAAAAAAAATGAGTAAAAAAAAAGAGAAAAAAAAAGATTTCTTGGTTTTATTTTTTTTAAAAATTAAGAAGCACGAAACAATATGTTTAAAGTATAAAAAAAAAAAAAAAAACATTATAGGTGCCACGTGCATAGGGCTAAATAAATTTCTATCTTTTTTGTATGAATGTTTTATTTATAAATATATCAAATTATATGTGCCTTGCATGGGTCCGAAAAACTAGACAGAAATAAAACTGTTGGTAACTAGAGATGGTTAACATTAACAAGAAAACCTAACCTGATAAATTAAGCCTGATGATTAACATTAATTGCAGTTCATCCTTTGCATTCTCAAAATCTATTAAAAACATTAAACCTTGCATTGTCTTTCTTTTATCTTATTTTTATTAATACGTTAAAGCTAGCCTTCACCAGCAGCAATGGATGGAGCACCACCACAAGATCTTCCTCATGGGAATGAAACAGATAAAGTTTGCATTGTTTTACCGCCCAAGGTAAACTCAGCCGGCATCTGGGAGGACTTGGCTTCTCCCTCTGTAATTCTCACGTATTCATTGCCCCTTCTAGAGTTGCAGATTTTCGTGATATTCTTCGTCACTCATGTCATTTATTCCTTTCTCAAGCCTCTTGGAATCTCCCTTTTTGCTTCACAAATGTTTGTATGTAATGTACCTCTTTTCTCTATATTTCTTGGGTTTTTTTTTGTTTTTTTTTTTTACCTTATATGGTCCATAAAATGCATAGCAAGTACTCTTATTTAGGTTTGTTGATGCAAGGATTGCTGGACTGCGTCCGCTATGAGGTATTGTCCGTTTTGGAGGTTTAAAGACCATCCTCACGATTTTATTCTCTGAGAAAAGACGCCTCATAGGGGAAGGGTTATTTTATTCTCTGAGAAAAGACGCCTCATAGGGGAAGGGTTAATTGTTGATGCAAAGATTGCTAGACTGTACCCGCTATGAGGTATTGTCTGCTTTGAAGGTATAAATACCGTTTTTACGGTTTTATCCTCTGAGAAAAGGCACCTCATAAGGAAAGGATTACCCTTACTTTATAAAGCCACAGTCCAATCCTTGATTAGTCGATGTCGGATCATTTTCCCCTCAACAAGTCTCTCAACTGAATCTAACTGAGACCCTGTCTTATTTAGGCCGGTATAATCCTCGGTCCTGCAATGATGGGGCAAATAGATGCATTCAAAGCGATATTGTTTCCTTCTGGATTTAGTCTAGAAATAATTGATTCTGCAGCAATATTTGGTTTTGCCATATTTTTGTTTCTAATGGGAGTGAAAATGGACGTGAGGGTTGCATTCAGGACAACAAGAAGTGCCAAAGTGATCGGCATTGTATCTCTTTTATCTCCTATTATTGTTGGTACCCTTATCCTGGAGGCCTTCAGAGAGCCTAATCAACATGAAAAACAAACAATGGCACGCCTATTGGAAACAGCAACTGAATCTATAACTTCTTTTTCAGTCATTGCATGCCTTCTCAGCGAACTAAAGATCCTAAATTCCGAACTTGGACGACTGGCTTTGTCGTCTGCAGTCGTCGGTGATTTGAGCAGCTTGGCTCTAGTTTTCGTCATTGCTTTCTACAAATATTGGATTATATCACATTCAATGGCTCTAACTTATTCAGCAGCAATGGTTGTTTTTATTATTGTTCTTGTGTTTGTTTTTCGTCCATTGATGTTTTGGATAATTAGAGAAACACCCGAAGGCAGTCCAATCAAGGAAGTTTACATTTTCGCCATCATGTTGCTAGCTTTAGGGTGTTCTATATATACCCATTGGTTCAATCATTCTCCTTTATTTGGAGCTTTTCTCTTTGGTTTAGCTGTACCAGATGGACCGCCATTAGGATCTGCACTGGTAAACAAGTTTGAATGCTTTGTTTCTGGTGTTTTCTTAGCACTCTATGTAACCACATCTACAATGAGAGTTCATCCAGGGAAGATTTTGTCTGATCCAGATCCTACTAAAGCCAAATTTAGTGCAATTCTTGTTTCTATGACATTTCTGGCCAAATTTATAGCCTGTTTCATAGCTTCATTTTGGAGCAAGATGCCCTTGAATGATTCCTTGGCTTTTGCTCTCATTATGACCAGCAAAGGAATCGTGGAGTTGTCATATGTTTCCACTTTCAACGACAGTAAGGTATAAAATTAATCTAGATAAAACTCAGTTGAATGTTAAATGCTATGTTGATCCAACTCTTTATTTTTCTTGAAGCACCCGTGTCCGATGCATATCCGGACATGGGTATGAGGATATGATCCTCCAAGGACACATACCCGTGTCCGACACTCACACCCGGATCCGAATAACATAGTCCAGATGTATTCCCTCTAAGCACTAATTTTGATCTTTTGACTTACTTCTTCCCTAATCAAATTGCAGATTATTGAAGTTGCAAGTTTTTCTGTCTTGACCCTTGGGATTCTACTAAATTCAGCTATAATCCCAATCCTGGTGAAATCCTTCTACGACTCAATTTCAAGAAAATATGCAGGCTACCAGAAAAGAAACATAATGCATTTAAAGCCCGATGCTGAGCTACGAATTCTTGCTTGTGTTCATAGGCCTGAAAATGTTGCTTCCTTCATAGATTTGCTTAATGTCACATGCCCTACAAAAGAGAGTCCTAATGTTGTTTATGTCCTTCATTTGATCGAACTAATAGGTCGTACCTCTCCGGTCTTCATCGCTCACCAGAAACAAGAAATCAAAGCTGCGAGTTCCTTCGAAAACTTCATTCTTGCTTTCAATCAATATGAGCAAAACAATTGGGGTTTAGTGACTGTAAACGCTTTCACGGCAATCTCTCCAACTAATCTAATGCATGAGGATATCTGCACCATGGCCTTGGACAAGCAAACATCTTTCATACTTCTTCCATTTCATAGAAAATGGTCCATTGATGGATCCTTTGAAGTTGAAGACAATGTTATAAGGAACCTAAATTGTAGCGTCCTGGATCGATCTCCTTGCTCAATAGGGATCTTGGTGGACCGTGGGATTCTAGACCGCAAAAGGAAATCATTAAAGTCATCATCAAGGTCGTCAACTTATTCCATTTGCATGCTCTTCTTAGGCGGAAAAGATGATCGGGAAGCTTTAACATTAGCCAAACGAATGGCCAAAGACACTAAAGTGAAGCTAACAGTGATCAATCTCGTTGCTGAAGACAGCATAAATGTCATAGATTGGGACATGATGCTTAATGCTGAGGAATTGAAGGATATTAAGCAAAATAATGAAGTTGGCAATAATGGAGACATAATTTATATAGAAGAAGTTGTGAAAGATGGACCTCAAGCAGCCATGATTGTTAGATCAATTGCAGATAATTATGATCTGATCATAGTCGGCAGACGTTATGGGGTGGATTCGGTTCAAACATCAGGTTTATCAGAATGGAGTGAATTTGCTGAGCTAGGAATCATCGGAGACCTCCTTGCATCGACGGATTTAGATAGCAGGGTTTCAGTATTGATTGTGCAACAACAAAACTATGTAGATGTAGATAGACATTAACTTATAAAATCCATCAAATGTTTCAAAGATAAAATCTTACTCTTAATCTCATTTTGCTAATATATATATATATATATATATATATATATACTTGTCTCTAATTTTTCATACAAAATTTCAATTCTTCATGAACTGCTTTGTAAGTATTCACTCGATCTGTTCTTCATTGCACTGAGACTTCTTCCACTTTCAAAACCTCTTACAAGTTACAAGTTCATCCCCCTGGCCTTCTTTCACTAATTTAAGGGAAAAAACTAAAGATGACATTGCGAAATGCAATACATTGATAAAATGAGTTTAAAATACATGGGCAAACTAAAAGAATTGCAGTGGGGGACAAAATTTAAAAAATTTTCAAGCAAAAAAGAATCCGAAGTTGCTTTTCCATTCAATATATCTTCTTATCATTAGGTCCGTAAACGAACAGAGAGTTCGAAAAACCGTTCGTGAACAGTTCGATTTTTATTCGTTTATTAAGCTAAATAAACGATTATGAACACAATTTTAATGTTCGTTTATTAAACGAACCGAGTTCGAACAGATATGTGTTCGGTTCGTTTATGTTCACGAACAAACTCGTTTATGGTTCGTTTAAATCTCGTTTATTAGTTTGTTAAGGCTCATTTATGTTCATTTATTGTTCGTTTATAATTTAATAATATTATTATTTTATCTTTTATTTATATAATTAATAATTTTATTTTATTATTTTAAAAAAATAAACATTTTTCTTGTCTCAAATAAAGTTAACCTAATTTTATTAAGAAGTCAGAAGCAAAGATTTTATGACTCTGAGGTACGAATTGTAAAATGGACCATAAAATAATAATTTTATTATTTTATTTTATTTTATTTTATTTTATTTACTTATAATATAATTAATATTATTTAATAATTTAATAATAAATTTATTTGTATGACGTTTATATTTTATTATTTTATATTTAATAATAATAAATTAAAATTGATTTATTTTTTTTATTTGTTTGTTTGTTAAAATTAATTAGATTTGTTTGTTTATTGTTCATGAACATAATTTTAATTGTTCGCGAACATGTTCGATTATATGTTCACGAACATGTTCATTTAATGTTCACGAACAAGTTTATTTAATGAAATGAACTTATTCGTGAACATTAAATAAACGAACAAGAATACACTCAATTTTAAACGAATAGAGCTTGAACACAATTTTAAATTCTTAACGAACACGAACGAACTCAAAAATAAATAAACGAACACGAACATAGACATGTTCGTTCAAACCCGATTCATTTACAACTCTACCTATCATTATTATTCCGATCATTGTCTATCATTATTATTCCCTACGTACGCAACAAAAACTTGCATGGCTTGCAAATGTGTAGAACTTGCTTTTTTGATGCTGCTGCTGCTGCTGCTGGTTATATGAGGAAACTCTGATGCCTTGCTAGAGCCAGTTATGTATAGGATATCCGAATCAATTATCTATTTATTTGAATTTAAAATTAAATTTTATTTGATTTTATATTTTGATTTAATTTTTTTATTTATTGAATTCGGATATTTAGCGGATTCGAATATCTGACGAATAATGTTATTTAATTCGGATTCAGATAGTAATATTCGGATTTAATACGGATAATAAACGAATTCAAATTTTAAAACAAATTTACGAATTCAAATATTTAAAAATAAATAAATATTCAACCCGTTGTTATCTCTAATTATGTCTCACTTCTCCGGAGAGTAGAAGCAATAAATTTAGCCTAGGGCACTAATCAACTAATTACTTGGGCTGAAAGACATATCAAGTTATCAACTATTCACCTGTTTCAAGGTTAGGCCTCCTCCCCCAATGAGAAAATCTTTATATCTTTCTTAGTATAATAATTAGGGGCCCCTTCTCACTTGGGATATATTTTGTTAATTTTCATTGTTGTTTTGTCTAGACTAATTGATTTATTTATATCTTATAAAATTGGATAAGATTACATCATTTTTTGTCTTTTATTAAGTTATAACTTAGAAGGCCTTATACTATTGAATAAGCTAGTATAATTTAATTGAAAATCAGATAATTTGCCGATCCTTAATCAGTCTGTAGGGCAAAGTTAGGCCATTACCCTAACCCAAAGGGATACTTTGGTTATGCGAGTTTTTAAAACAATAATAATATAATCCTGCAGTCAAGCAGCAAGAAGTTGCTGTGGTGTAGTGGTTATCACGTCAGTCTTACACACTGAAGGTCCCCAGTTCGATCCTGGGCAGCAACAGTTCAAAAATTCTGTTTTTTTTTTTTTTTTTTTCAGGGAAATGTTGTTATCACCCCAAGAGGTGTCCATGGGCCGAGTTTATATATGATATCAACATTATATATATTTGTTCAAGCCCAGTCCGAAATATAAATATCAAATTTTGCTCAAGTCCATATTTTTTTTTTAAAAAAATATATTATTTTTTATTTAATCTTTAATAATTTTATATATTTTTCTTTTATTAAGTTTTTAAACATTGACAACTTAATGTATTTTTTAATATTTACACTATAATATTATATATATTTAATCTTTATATGACATAAATAACCTAATATATATAAAAAATAAAAATAATATATTATTTAATTAGAAAACGGGCCGTGCTCAGGCTTTGAATGTTGGAGCCAAGGCCTGGCCCATTTTTTAAACGGGACTCGTTTTTTTTTGCCCAAACCCATTTTTCGGACCTAATATTTTTGTCCAAACCCTCCTAAATATGAACGGACCTTCGAGTTTGAACGAATAGCCCGACCTTTGAACAAGTCTACCCCTGAATTGACTATCAGGAAATAAATAACCTTCTTGGAAGGTATGAAGATCTTTAAATGTTGTTAAATATATAGTTTCAATTTCAGGAAATTGATATGTTAACAGAAGCGGATATAAAGCAAAGGATCAACAAAGTGAAAACAAAATCTTCATACATATCCTTGATTGAATTTATAATGTTCAAGCCAAAATGTCAAGCTGTTTGCTATTCAATGCTCCTCCAAATTCAGTTGAAATGGCAAACTATTTTTGCCTGATGACTTCTTTTTACTTGTAATTAACCCAACAATGTAGCTGAAGTAGCCATAATTAGACCCAATCCAGCTGATCTTTTCACTTAAAGAAAAATAATACAAGTGAGGGTCAATGCAGCATATATTGGCACAAGGATATTTGGGTTAAAACTTTTGGATTGAAGCAATGTCTTTAAGCTTTCAAACATTTAATTCCTCCAGCAATATCTGCCAAGTGCCAACTAATATCAAGTGGAGCCTATGAAAGAGAAATATAAAGTGCAGATTAAAGATTGGTCTGAGAGGAATTGTAGGAAAGTTAAAAATATGCTATTTTGACTTTTTTAAAATTAATTTTTTTCTTCTTTAATCTTTTCAATTCTAATCATATTAGTTTTATAAAAAAAAAATTCCAAAAACCAAGAGTAGGAATTTAAAGAGGGGTTGCAACACAATATTAGGGTGCTATTGTGATTTCGATTTTTTTCGTCGTCGATATTTATCGTAATTAGAATGTGAATGATTAGGGGTTCGTAGTAGTTAAACTCACGACCGTAAATTTCATATATATTCAATTTACAACTTGTGAATAATTTTTTTTTCTTTTATAAATAAAAAATTATAAACTGTTATAAACTATTTCAAAAATTATTAAAAAAAAATTATGATTATAATTATAATTATTATGTTTTACAGCAAGTTGTGCAAATGAAAAAAAAAAAAATCACGACAGTGATAGCATCTGTCACATCTACAATCACAATAAACAAATAAACATGAAGTGACCAAAAGCACTTCCGAAATCGCAATTTAAAAGAGATAACTGCCAGAAAAACAAAAACTAAATAACAAGGATAGTGCAAGACTAAGAGAACAGGAAAACTACAGAAAACATAGCTTTTGCTAAGTACTTATATGATAAACCCCATAACTGATAATGATATCAAGTTTCAGGAGTATTGCAAAGAGTTTAATTTTCCGGAAGGAATTTTGTCCTAAGTGTGCACAAACCGTGGGTTAATGTATCTAAATAGTCTTTGTACTATAGTCGAAAATATATTTTAGTCTATGACTATAGAAGTGAGCAATTTAATCCTTATACATTTGAAATTGGTACAAAAAAGTAAAATTGGTAACTGTGTTACTGGAAAACCGTCTAAATGCTGACGTAGACATGTGAAACTAACAGAATAGATGACTTGAAAAAAAATGATGACGTGTCAAATTTTTTTGCTCAGGTGGAATTTGAAAACTGACAGAATAGATAACTTCGAAAAAAAAATAATAACATGTTTTTACGGGTGAGGGAAGGATTTGGGTAAAAAAAAAGTTTTTTTCTAAATTTCACTTGAGTAAAAAAATTTGACACAACATTTTTTTTCCAAGTCATTTTTTTTGTCAGTTTCACATATCCATGTCAGCATTTAAATGGTTTCCCATTAACACTGTGAATAATTTTACAATTTAAATTATTCACTTTTATAGTATAGAAACTAAAATACACTTTTACCTATAATACAGGAACTGTTTAAGTACTTTAACCGAAGCCGTGGTTAGTAGATTCTCTTATCTAAAAATCTCTCAAACTCCTACCTATTTTAACACCAACAAAATTAAGTTTATAGTCCTAAAACCTCCAGATTTCTGGGATCTTGTCAATCTTGAAAAAATTTCACCCTTTTTTAGTGCCTAATGAACTTTGCTAATTAAAATGGCAATCTACTCAGAATAACAGCATTTCAAGTGATCTATCTGTTACAAGCAAAGCCAGTTAAGACTTGCAAATTTGGCATCAAATTGATACTCTATAAAAAATAAAAAATAAATAAAAAGAAAAACATATTCTTACACTTCATTGTTGGACCAAACAAAGCAAAATAACATCGTGCAACAACGTTTCATCAAACCAAACAATTAAAAAGGCTGAGCTGTTTTTGCTTTATATAAAAACCGTTCATGTGTATACATAACATTCACATCTAGCATGTCTCAAGCTATATTGCTCGAATTCTTCATTTTTTTTGAAGTACCCATATCTGACACCCGTGTCCGACACGATCTGGACATAGGTATGGAGATATGATCCTCCAAGGATCCTCCAAATGCATGAAAATCTTGAAAAAAAAAATTGAACATACCCATGTCCGGTACTGATCACACCTGAGCCCGAGTAACATAGTTCTCAAATATTAATGCACCATTATTGAGCCCTAAGTCAACCCCAACCCCTAAAAGTTACTTAATTACTACTCTTCGTTTAAAGCCCTTATATCTCATAGAAAGAGAAATTATTATTAAACCTTTTTCCTACCATTTTAGTTGTTAACCAATAAATCGGGATATACAACCAAGAGCGAAGCTAAAAATTTTGTATTAGGAAAATCGAGATAAAAAAGAATCAAATTTAAAATTTTTAAAAGGATTAAAATAAATTTTTACTTTTTTTTTAATGAAAAAATATTTAAAATCAAAAGAACTTCAAAGAATTAAAGAGGGCCAAAGCCCTTGCCAACCCTCCCTTAAATTCGCCCCTCTATGCAACATGTCATTAAAATTTTTATCAATTAATATATTTTGATTATATGAATTTTAATAATATGATATATTTTAATCGATTAAATTTACAACTGACTGACGTGATAAAAAAGATCGATATAATAATTAATTAATTATATATATATATATATATAAATACCGAGCCTTTTGTATTAGGGCATTGACCGCCCATGTGGTACCTTGTGAAGGAATGAGCTGGATAAATATATAGCCAGGCTTAAAGCACTTAAAAGCCAAGTTAATTATTTAGGACCCGAAAGGTGCCCTATGAGGGATGCCTTTTCTTCTCCTTGAATTAGAATGAGCTGTAGTAGTAGGCGTGCCTGATCTATACATTTCTTGTGGGCTTCCTTCACGCAATTCTTCTTCTTCTTCTTCTTTTGATGCCAATCTTCTCGCCGTAATTCCTTCTCTTCTTTGTATCATTAATACTTCTTCCTCATTCTTGTTGCTTAAAACGAAGCTCGTGTCCCCCTTTTTCCTTATTCCTACAAGCTGTAATATTTTCGTTTTTAAACAATCCTTTATACCTAAGAAGAAAAAAATAATAATGAAAACCTAAGTTATCTGGATTTTTCATTTTTTTTAAAGTACCCGTATTTGATATATATTCTGACATAGATATGAGATATGATCCTTTAAATATATGAAAAAATTTTAAAAAAATTGAGCATATCTACGTCGGATGCATACATGTATTAGACACTCACCCGAGTCTGAAAAACTTAAAATGATTTCAACCAAATGGTTATTATATCTCAAGTCAAAAAAAAAAAAAAAAAAATTTGGATGTCTAGAAATTTGAAGTCGAAAACAAGCTAATGTTTGAATTAGGTTGGAGAGAATATGTAAAAATGATGATTTAGAAATTATTAAAAAAAAAAAAACATAAATTGCACAATCAAAATCACTAACTTCGTGCTTTGACTCTATCAATCATGAATCAAAATCATAGCAATGGAATATTGATATTCTTTAATTTATCCAATTTGAAGGGGGGGAAATGAAGAGAGAAAAAGTAGTTCAACTAACCTTGCATCCCAAAGAACAGAAACGAAAGGGATCCAAAAGACTTCTACTACATATTTCACACAAATGAGAGACCCCTTTGCTGCTACTGCTGCTATTACTAGTCTTTGGTTGGGGTCTCTCATTTAAGAAAACAACTCTTGCACTGTTTATCACATAAGTTTGCACTCCACTTATATCCAAATCCTTTTGAACTTCAGCCACTCTAACAACATCATGGTATGACGACCGTCTGATCTGCATATATTCATCTCATCTTAGACCACAATTTTCATATCGACTTCGATGACAAAAATGAAAATTAAAAAAATCCGAAGCTTAATTCAGTTGGTTCATTCAGATACCCTTATGGTTCGAATTATAACATCTATAACCTTTCCTCTATCTCCAGACTGTCATCTCTTTATACAATAAAAAAAATGAAAACTAGAAAAGAAAGTTATGTGCATTCAATGACAAAAATAAAAATTAGAGGAACTCGGAGTTTATCAATTGGCATTCAAAATACCCTTATGAGATAGCATTCAGCAGATTCGGAGTTTGAATTCGAGCATTTATAACCCTTTCAAAAAGAATGAAAATTAGAAAAGAAAGTTATGTGCACCTGAATTACAAGATGATCTTTGTGTCTGGAGGATCGGCAATAGAAGCAAAATGAATCATTCATGCAATCAAGGCAATACATATTACATTCGTTTCGGGTTTTGTCTCTATGTCTTGGGCAGATTGTGAAGAATTGAGTCGATAACAATGATACAAGCCATGGCGGCACCTTCATTTCTTCCTGTTTTTTCGAGTCCCAAAAAACCAAGTGATAACGATCAGTCAACCAAAACAAATGAAATGGGCAAATTTTTTTTTTTTCTTTTTTGTGTAAGAAAAGAATCAAATATTATGTTTGCATTACAATTAATAAAGATGATTAAATGCAGAAATGGGGGTTGAAGGAGAAGGGAAAAAAGTGGTTTAAAAGAACCTCAAAAATGAAACATAAGATTCATCAATGGTGATTAATTGAAGGATAAAAGGAGGCCGATGGGGACATAAAAAAGTGTTGAAAACTTAGTAGCGTAACGGTTTGGATAAAAAGATGGTAGGTTAAAGTGGGTTTTGGACCGTTGGATTTGGGGGAGAAATAAAAAATAAAAATTTAATGAAAGGTTTCTTTTTATGAGCTTACGCAATACTTTGGTTCTTCTTTGCGTCTCTTGTGGTAAGTGACAAGTCAAGCCCCTTTTAGGAAAAGTTAAAATAGCCAGGCTATTTATTCTCAAAAAGGAAAAAAAGCAATAAATAAATAAAATTATAGTTTAGGTTTTTTTAGAAAAAAATTAAAATCCCATGTGCAATTCATGTGTTGATGGGGCTAGACATGGCACTATATTTCAATTATATATATATATATATATATATAGCCCTAGATTAGTTTTTTGGTCAACGTATATATAAATTGAGAAATTTTTTCATTTAATAGGGAGTTTTTAAACTCTATAAATGGCGTTAGTAAAATTGTTTATTGGAAGAGAAGATGATAGGCTAGAAAGCTTTTGTTTGGTGGGTAAGAAAATAGAACATTTATGAAGTTTATTTCATATATATATATGGAGACTATTTAAGAAATTAAGAAGTATATATTCGAAAATATACATTAATTAATTACTTTTATATTTTGAGAATCTGATTGATTAGAATGGTATAGAAAATTGTTATAAATAAAAAATTAAAATTTACTTGATAAGAATGATAAGAAAGATAAAAAGAAGAATAGGAAAATTGTTAAATGTTAGCCATGACAAAACTTAGGAGTTGGGAGACTTGATTTTGAGTTATGCTGAGGTAAACTTGCTTTTGCTTTGCTTGAGCAACTAGTAATTTTTAGATGGATCCCTTTATGTACAAAAGGAGGAGTGTGGATCCGGAATTTAGCTTAGCTAGTTCATGCAGTTATTTTTTCGATGTGGTATATATTCAACAAATTTGAAGTTCGAATCTCAACATCTATAATTCTTTTTTTTATTTTCAATTGCAACTTCAATTGTCCTAAAAAAATGAAGCATTTGTGGTCATCTTTTAATTCATTTGTGGAATTAAAAATATTTCACCGACAGTGTATCAAAAACGAAATCATATATATATATATATTCCTTGAAAGTGATTAAGAAAAAAATAAACCGACCTTAATTAAAAAGGCAAATGGCTTATCAAAATGGAAAATTTTTAATTTACTTTTGTTATGATGAAATAAAGGATGAGATAGAAGCAAACCTGGAAAATATCTATAATTACTTATGATAGTTAAAAGATGATCAAGATTCATTTCTCTTTTGGTGAATTAGTCCTATAAATAAATTTTAAAAAGAAACAAATCATCTAAGATAAGTAGATTTTCTATCAATTTGCAATCATTCTATGTTTGATCAATATGTCCATTTAAGGTCATATTCTCCCTCTACTGAAGCTCTTAAATGTAATTACTAAATTAAGATAGATATTGTAATGGGAAATTATCTTATATTTTTGTACATTAAAGAGAAATTGGGATAAATTGGAATATGTAATGAGAACAATGATATATTTTTATTTTTTGTATTGATGAGAACGATAATCTTAACATTGAGTTGGACTCTCTTCAATTATTTTTTATTCATTAATTTTCAATACATTTATCAGCATCATTTATATATATATATATGATTTACTTATGATTGTAAAAATCATATTTAAAAATGGTGATTAAAATTATATTAAGAAGTAATGGACAAAAAATTAACAGTAAAAGATCTTAATCTTTAACATCATGTAACATTAACCTATGCATCAAACTATGTCAATTTGTGAATTATCTAGTTATATAACCTATCTATTTTAATGGTTTTCATTGTAAAATTAATGCTAGGTGACAAATTCATAAAACTTAAGTCTTTGCATCATCTAAGGCATAAATTAAGTTATGAAAAAAAAGGCCTTTTGCTTATCCTTTTTGTCTTCTCCATATTTCTCAATTTAAAAAAAAAAAAAAAAAAAAAAAAAAAAAAAAAAGCAATGGCAAAAAAAGCATAAAGAGAGATCAGATATTCAGATATCTTTGTAGTTTCCAATGATCCAAAAAATGGCATTTTCAGCGATAAATACAATTGAAAGGAAACTTCTTAACAAGGACACAGTGAGTCCTATATATTGTGATTAGGAGAGAAATTTAAGCATTGATTATTTCAATCTTTGATGATTAATTCAAGGCTTTGAAATTAGTATTCGGCTAATCGGTATTTATAGACACCGATTAAAAATTATTTAATTAATATTTTTTTTTAAAACATTTGTATTTAATTCATTATTTTTGTTAAATTCAAGAATTTTTTTTATAAATATAATCTTAATCAGTGTTACTAATTACTGATTATCATTTTCTCTGAAATTAAGTACTACAATACACCAAGTAGCAAATTATTACTACATCATCAGCTACTAAATGCAAATAAAAGGTGATAGTTAATCATTTGGAAGATATATGTCCGACAAAGTATATTTAAATTTTTTAAAAGAAAATTCATATATTTGGAGGATTATAATCATATTCATATTTTAATATGTGTCAGATACAGATGTTGTACACGAATATTTTAAGCAAAATGAAAATCCAGATAACTTAGTCTGAAACTATTAAAAAATTCTCAAACTTGATTAATGAATAAAAAAAAAAAAGAGTATTTTATTTCCTTCGGAACTGTTGGGAAAAATAAAACCTGGTTACCCAAAAGCAAGCATTCACCCACAACAAGCATTCGAATAAGAAAAGAAAAAGACACAATATTTTTTACGTGGTTCGACCCTTCTTGGCCTACATCCACGATCCCATAAGGATAACATCACTACAACAAGTAGAACCCTCATACAAGTAGCTTTTGAATGGATTAAGCTACAAACCCTCTTACAAGTAGCTTTTGCACGGATAAAACTACAAACCCTCATACAAGTAGCTTTTGCACGGATAAAACTACAAACCCTCATACAAGTAGCTTTTGCACGGATAAAACTACAAACCCTCATACAAGTAGCTTTTGAATGGATTAAGCTACAAACCCTCTTAACAAAACACTATGACTCACCACCGGATAATCCTAATACAAGAGTATAGACTATCTCTCACAAGGGTGGTGGGTGAGTTCAACCAAAGCCTAAGCTCTCTACTTATAAGGTGAAAGCCCCCTTGGCTTAACATAAGCAAGCTATGTGGGATTGGGACTTGACTCAAAAATACTCAACATATCCTCCCTTGAGTCAAAGTCCCAATAACCACTTGGCAGGAACTCGGCAACTCTTCTTCCTCGAACAAAGCTTCTCTCCTTACTCGAACTCGAACCAAAAAACTCTTGGCAGCTGGCAGCATCTCTCCTTGCTTGAACCAAAAGCTTTTAGGCAACTCCTCCCTCGAACCATAAGCTCTGATACCAGTTGTTGAGAAAAATAAAACCTGGTTACCCAAAAGCAAGCATTCACCCACAACAAGCATTCGAATAAGAAAAGAAAAAGACACAATATTTTTTACGTGGTTCGACCCTTCTTGGCCTACATCCACGATCCCATAAGGATAACATCACTACAACAAGTAGAACCCTCATACAAGTAGCTTTTGAATGGATTAAGCTACAAACCCTCTTACAAGTAGCTTTTGCACGGATAAAACTACAAACCCTCATACAAGTAGCTTTTGCACGGATAAAACTACAAACCCTCATACAAGTAGCTTTTGCACGGATAAAACTACAAACCCTCATACAAGTAGCTTTTGAATGGATTAAGCTACAAACCCTCTTAACAAAACACTATGACTCACCACCGGATAATCCTAATACAAGAGTATAGACTATCTCTCACAAGGGTGGTGGGTGAGTTCAACCAAAGCCTAAGCTCTCTACTTATAAGGTGAAAGCCCCCTTGGCTTAACATAAGCAAGCTATGTGGGATTGGGACTTGACTCAAAAATACTCAACAGGAACCATACCCACCTCTAATACTAGTAGTCAACTATACATATAACTCTACTAACAAAAAAGAAAAAAGCTCTTAAATTTGTTTTATTTAAATATTTAAAGAAAAGTTTTGGCCTGCAGTTGAAACTGAATTTAGAATTCAAAACAGTCAATTTAAATTCAATAAAGATAATAAAAAAAAAAAAAAAAAAAAAAAACAGCGGACTTTCAAGTTTTCACATAGTAATATTGTTTTTATTCTATGACAGACAGAAACAAAAGTTCATATCCTATCACCTATATATATATATATATACTCATTTACCGCATGTCTTTGATTCGAAGCTGAGGACTGTGAAGTGGGTACCTGGAAATTTTTTGCCTTTTTTTTTTTCAAATGGAAAAATTCCATGTTCTTTTTCTCTTGATCGTCTTCTTTTTTTCTTTGTTTAATGGAGGAATAGCCAGAGCTGTCAAATCCCAAGCCCAAGGTGGATCAGAAGAATGGGGTAATGTTCAAGTCAAACCAAGTAAGAAAAAAAAAGCAGCTTCATAATTTGTACAATTCTCATTCATTTTGGTGTTTTCTTGAATCCAAAAGTTAAATGTAAATGATTCTGATCTTGTTTTTTTTTTTTTTTTCTTGAGTTTTGTTATAGAAGCTCACATGTTTTGGTGGCTTTATAAAAGTTCTTATAGAATAGAACAGCCTTCCAAGCCATGGCCAATAATTTTATTGCTACAGGGTGGACCTGTAAGTTTTCTTCATCAATATGGTATTAGCCTATGAAGCACAGACATTTCTGTCAGAGAGTGTCCAAGTGTCGGACACGGACATGGCTCCGACACGACGGAATACGTGTCGGATATGCGACGATACGTCAAAAAAATAAAAATAAAATCGAACACGGTCAAAACATGGTCAAAACACGGTTGGACACGTCCGAACAAGGCTGGACATGCCTGGACACGCGATGAAAGGTTTTTTTTTTTTGCATTTTCTCACAAATATGGAATCAACAATGAGCAATTTGGTTCTAATGAGTTTTTTAAGATTCAAAATTTTAAACTCAAAAATAATTTTAAAAAAAATAGAATTTGAATGTTAATATTTAATTGAAAAATATCAATTTTATATTTTTATTGTACATTATTATATAAAAATTATTTTTTATTATCGTGTCCTACCGTTACCGTGTCTTAGTTTTCTAAAAATTTCAATGTCGCCATGTCCGTGTCATGTCATACCCGTATTCCGTATCCGTGTCTGTGTCCGAGCTTCCTACTATTACCTGAAATGTGAGAGAGAGAAAAAAAAACATAAGTATAAATTGAACTAATGAGCTAAGGAGAAAATTTTTTTGAATTTCCCTTTTCATGCTTCATTTTTGAAAAGCTCAGGCTCAGGTTTCTGAGTTCTGATTGATTCATTTCTGCTTCAAATTTGAAATTGCTTGCATTTGCATGTATGTTTTCTTCACAATAAAGGGTGCTTCAGGAGTTGGAATTGGAAACTTTGAGGAGATTGGGCCATTAGATATCAACTTGAAGCCAAGGAATTTCACTTGGTTAAAAAAAGCTGATCTTTTGTTTGTGGTTAGTTATCCATATATAATCCAATTTTCTGCTTTAATCTCAGTACCAAAAAAATGGGTTTAACTTTGTTGAAAGAATTATTTAATAGAGATGAAAGCCTCCAGAAGAGTCCTTTGTATATTGTGGCAGAATCTTATGGAGGAAAATTTGCTGTCACTGCCGGATTATCAATTCTAAAAGCTATTGAAGCAGGAAAATTGAAGCTAAAATTTGGAGGTAAATAACTGTTTATTGACATTACTTTATTCAAATAATTGTCTTCAACTATGTTAACCAGACTCGGATACGGATATATATTCGAATATGTGTCGGATACAGGTGTCATATACGGATACTTTGAAAAAAATAAAAAGTTCGGGTAACATAGATTTTCAATTAGCTGAGGAAATACTTGACTTTGCTTCTTTTAGTGGAAGGAAAGACTCTGTTTGGTTAGATAGAAAACTGACTTTTCTACTATATGTTGATGTGAATTTGAATTTTTGAACTGGATTCTGATATGTAGGAGTTGCCTTGGGAAATAGTTGGATCTCGCCGGAGGATTTTATGGTTAGCAGCTTCATTTAGATTGTTAAATTCCCAGTGTATTTGACTTGGCAATGGATTTTGAATTGGAATTTACAGAAAAAAAAAATGCCCTGCATTGGTATTATCTAAAGATTTTCTTTCAATCTGCATCCTACAGTTTTCTTGGGGACCTGTTCTTAAGGATGTTTCACGGCTAGATAACAATGGTCTGGAAAAATCAAACAGGTCAAGACACAAATGTTAATAAAACAGTTCTGGGTTGTAATTAAATGCTATGTTACCCAGATTTGTATGAGTGTCGGATATGAGTATTTGTCGGACACGGGTATACCTAATCTTTTTAAAGTTTTTTGATATATTTGGAGGATCATATTCTTATATCCATATCTAAATATATGTAAGACATAAGTGTCAGACACAATACTTTAAAGAAAATGAAGAGTTCGGGTAACATAGATTAAATATTTATGTTATCTGATAAAATCCCATTTGGAAAATCAGTCTAGCAGAGAAGATTATCCAGCAACTCAAAGATGGTCAATATACTGAAGCAACAAAAACTTGGCTTCAACTTGAGTCAGTAATTGCTGCCAACAGCAATTCAGTGGTATGGTAAATTTTCACTTCTTTTGTTAGCCTCAAATTTAGTTGATTTTTCTCATTATCCTGAGAGTTTTTGAGTAATTAAAATTTCAGGACATCTACAATTTTCTTCTGGATTCAGGAATGGGTCCAGTAGCTTTAAAAGCTTCAGCTTTCTCCAATGGAGTTTTTGCAGTTAAAAGATACTCAAGATATCTGAGTTCCTTGAAGGTTTCTAAGGGCAATGATAGGGATAATCTTGATAGTTTGATGAATGGTGTGATTTAGAAAAAGCTTAAGATCATCCCAGATAATGTCACGTAAGCCTTTTGAACTTATAATCTCTGCTAAATTACTCATAAATTAAGTTTTGATTAAACTACAATTTTATGTGCTTAGCAGATGGGGAGGGCAATCAGATTCTGTTTTCTTGTATTTGGAAGGTGACGTTATGAAGCCAAGGATTGCTGAGGTAAAAATTAATTGAAGTTTTAATTTTTTACCAATCATTAGTCAAAATTCCTTAAAAGTAAAAATTAATCCTGGAAAAAAGACATTGTATTTGTACCTATCAATTCATTTAAAATTAATTCTTTTATTTTTTCCGTCAATATTTTGAATCTACGTTATCTATATTCTTCATTTTTCTTAAAATAACTGTGTCCGACACCTATGTACAATACATATTTAAACATGTGTATGAAAATATGATCCTCAAATATATGAAAAAACTTAAATAAAATTGAGTATATCCGTATTGAATACCCGTATCCAATATTAATTTTTCAATCCGAATATATATCATAGTTTTGAATAAATGCATGGTTTACTGTAGACCTGCTCATGGACCGGGCTTGGGCAGGAATATTTGTAATCCGGGTCAGCCCAACCCAAAATACTGTTCATATAATAAAATAATAATATTTTTTAAAATTTAATTATAAAAATATAATAAAAAATATATATTTTTAATATAAATGAACAATTATTCGTATCCGCAAATCGGCCCGGATCCGTCCAAGGTAGAGCTTGAACAAAAAATTTTAAAAAATTTCGCGCCGCAGCCCGGTCCGGCACGACCATGAGCACCTCTAGTTTACTGCCAAATTCTTTCATTATCATATTATTGTATTATTTGGAATTTTTTTTTACCTAAACAATTGTTTACTTGGTTTTCTTTTTGTAATCTTCTCTCTTGTTCTCTAAAACCAGATCTTCCATTTCATTTCAATAATAATGATTCTCATATATATATTTCTTGGCTTTTTTCTTCTTCTTTTTTCAGGTTTATGATCCTTTCTAAAGGGTTCAATGTCACTATATACAAAGGGCAAGTAAGACTTCTTCCAAACTCCCAATTACTGTAAACAAATTTTACGCCTTTTTATTTAAACAAAGAAAATAAGAAGCAACCAAATTATATTGATGCCTTGATGCAATAAAGTTGAGAGTTGTGGGGAGCAAGGTGCAAACCTGCATAAAATAATTTGCTTTCAAAGAGTTATACATGCCTTTCTGACTATTTGGAAACTAAAATATATACTACATAGTAGTATTAATTTTAGACATATTTTGACTATATTTTACAAGCAGGATAATAAAAGGGTGAGAAATGTTGAAATTATTGCTTTTTTTTTTTTCTTCATAAGTCAATAGATTTTATTAATGAAACGGACATTACAACAAGATAACACATCTCTTTTGATAAGGACCAAAAAAATAACCAAATCCCAAACATCTGTAAATACAAATCATAATCCGAACTGCTTGTTTTTTTGTTTGTACAACTGCTGGAAATCTTTTCACCTTTTGTTGTTTTGTGTTTACTCCCACTCTGCAGCATTTAATTGACAAATTTGACATGCAATATCAAGTAGGGTACATAAATAGTTGTAGAATGCCAATATATATATATATATATATATATATATATATGAAAAACATATTATAAGTCGATGCAATAATCAACAAGCCCTACCTATCTAACAATTCTTGTAATAACCAATTTTCGTCCGGATCGGATTCGAATCCGACCCGGACCATGTGCAAACAGGGCCTGCTATTTAGCAGGCCCAATCTGCTGTCTAGGCCCAATTTCGGGCCCATACGCCCGACCCAATAAACCAAACCCAACCACTGGCCCAATTTCGGGCCCATTTCATCCTAGCCCAACCTAACCCCTCTGCTGAAACCCTAGCCGCCTCCCCCTTTTCCCTGCCACCAGCCTCCCCACACTCAAGCCTCTGCCACCCTGACAAACTTTCTCACACGCCACCCACCTGCCACACGCCACCCACCTACCACAGCCACCCACACACGGCAGCCCCCCCCCCACACGCAACCAACCCCTCCATAAAAACCCCCAGACAGGAAAAAAAAAAAGGAGGGGAGGAGACCCCGGATTCGGATCCCCCCAGACTCGAACCCCCCAAAAAGACCAAAGGAGGCCGAAGCCTCAGGCAAGGAGGAGGGGAGGGAGGTCCCCAGATTTGAAGAAAAACCAGGTTCGGACCCCCCCCACGTTCACCAAAAACCCAGATCGGGGTCCGAAATCCCGATTCGGACCCCCTTCCTCCACCACCGACAACCAAAAAACCAGATCCCGACCCCCCACCTCCTCGAAACCAAAAAACCTGCAAAAGAAAACACAAAAAAGAACCACACAGCAACCAACAAAAAAACCTAGATCTACGAAATTCGGTGGGGATCCGGGCTAAACGGAGCCCGGATCCGTGACGAGGGGGTCGAAACCCCTCGGATCGGAAATTTTGGAGGAAACCGGCCGCCGGCGAGCGGCGGCCGGCGACGGTGGACGGCGGCTGGCGCGGTGGCCAGCCACCGGAATCTGGGTTTCTGTGGGAGAGAGTGAGAGAGAAAAGAGAAGAGAGAGAAAGAAAAAAAAAAGAAAGAAAATGAAAAAACAAAAGGGATTGGGGGTATTTATACGGTGCCGAAACGGCACCGTTTAGGGGAGCGGGTCGAGATGACCCGCGCGTCGACCCGCGAGTCGACCCGGGGTCCGCGCGGGTCACCCGCTTTTTTTTAAAAAAAAAACTAAACGGCGCCAAAACGGCGCCGTTTCGAACCAGGGTCCGCGCGTGGACCCGCAGGTTGACCCGGGGTCCGCGCGCCCGACCCGGGTCAAAAAAAAAGAAAAAAAAGAGGCGCCGAAACGGCGTCGTTTAACGCGGGGAGGATCCGCGCCTGGACCCGGATCCGACCCGGGTCCGCGCGGGTCCACCCGCCCAAAAAAAAAAAAAAAAGGAAAAGAAAGGAGAAAAGCTGGGCCAGGCCAGAACCAGGCCTGGCTCAGCAGGCCTGGTTTTGGGTCAAGAAGAAAAATAAGAAAAAAAAAAGAAAGAAAAAAAGAAAAAAAAAAAGAAAAAAGAAAAAAAAGAAAGAAATAAAAGAAAAGAAAGAAATAAAAAAATAAAAAATAAAAAAATAGTAATAATAATTAATTTTAAAAATAGAAAAAAATAAAAAGAAAAAAAATATAATAAAAAAATTTAAAGAAAAATTCACGATAATCGTTTTTGAAGTTTTGATTTTTGACATTTTCAGGTGATTTTACGAAGATCAAGTCCGACATTTTAATTTTTCGGATTCTCGATATTTTTGGTATGATTTCAATTTCTTTATTTATTACTATTTTTGTTTATTTATTTTTGCTCACTATTCGACGTATTTTTATTATTCGGTTTCGATTTTAAAAAAATTATTAAAAGCATTTTAACTTTAAAAAAAAAAGGATTTTAATAAATGCGAATAACCGACGACGGAATTCGAAGGACGTCACGGTAGTGATTCCTAAGATATCTTGAGGTGCGAGAATTTCGTTAAATATCACCACGAGTGGTGGGAGTATTTAGCGACAAGCTCGATACAAAAAATTCGTTTTCGTTTTAAAAAAAATAGAAATAATCAAAATTAAAAAAATGAATAAAGAGCGAATGTTTATTGCGCTCGATATTTTTCCATGCTTGTGTTTTTAATATTACGATTCGCATGATTAATTTTATAGTTATACGTTAAGACCGTATGCATCCGATATTTAAATGTTCGCATCATACGCATTTAAAATGGATGTAAATTGCCGACGATGGAATTCGAAGGATCACGGTTGTGATTCCTAAGATGTCTTGAGGTGAGAAGATCTCGTTAAATACCACCGAGAGTGTCGGGAATATTTAATGAGTATTTTGGATAATAAATTTATGTTCACTTTCGATTTTTAAAAAAATAAAAAAGAGTTCAAGAAAATCCAAAAATAATAAACATGTTTTTTTTAAGAATAAAAAAATAAAAGAGAATTATTTTTGAATACCGATGTTAAATCCATTAAATCGAGATTTAAGATAACACGTGATCAAGTGGTACCGTTTTCTAAACGGGCGTTGCGGGGGTGCTGATCCTTCCCCGTACGTAACCGACTCCCGAACCCGATTTTGTTTTCTCTCTGGTTCAAAGCGCGGACTTCGAAATTGGTTTTAAAAATGTTTTAATTAATTTTAAAATATTTTGCTAAAATCGGTTTTAATAGGTGGCCAATCACACCTAGCAAAAAAGATTGGTGGCGACTCCATTTTTTGTGTTTTCATCAAAGATCGTCTTAGCGGTCCAAAAAAATCGTTATGACAGCTTGGCGACTCCGTTGGGGACCGCCTTGAGAGTCGAGCCACAAATTGATCATGTGTTATTTCAAGATCTCGAAATTAATGGATTAATCAGTATTTAATTTTAACTCTCTTTATTTTCTTTCTTTTTTTATTTTTATTTTGCTTGCAATTACACTTTGATATTTGTTAGTTCTTGATTCATTTTTTTTTATGTCGTTTATTTTTAAATCGTGGAATCTTTAGAATAAAGAGTCGTAGACAAATAGTCGAAGGTTTGCTTTTTCCTTCTCACATACGAGCACGTGCATTTCATACATAAGCTCTATGCCCGAGCTTTATCCCTTTAGGTGAAAGTAAAGTACCTACGCTCTCGTGAGGCAATAACCTCCGCATGGGCTAGCGAAACACTTTTAGAAGAGAAAAAGTACCTACGCTCTCGAGAGGCAATAACCTCCGCACGGGCTAGCGAAAAATCTCTTCAACAAATTGAACCCGTTTAAATCGGGATGCCTTACTAGCCTTCACGGGCGACAGTAAGGAGCAATTTGGAGCCTTTTAGAACCTAACTCAACCTCATGTAGTGAACTTGAGTAGAGCCATATCGAATTTCCGATCGAATATCCTCAAAATTTGGAAGGAACATGGTGATCTTTCGCTATTTGTTTACATTCCGAACAAGAACTGTAAATCGGGTAATGATGAACGCACATCGTGCTACCCGCAATTCAGTTTCCTTTTTCGCTCCGAAGGCATCGTGATGCTTAAATAAGTCGATACTGTCGGAGCAAATGTTCGCTAACTTTTTGTGTTTGTAAATATGAAAATTCTTTCTTTTCGTACATCTCGTACATTTCATGCACTAATGCACTTGTAAATAAAGCATGTACATTTATAGTTGTATTTTTGATTTCACGGTGATAATAATCTCATTTGATAAACCGCATAGACACTTGTTGTTGATTAAATGAGGATTGCAAACCGGTAGTGTTGAATAAATACTCGGACATTTGTGCCGTAATAAGACCCACTACCACAAAAGTTTTTGATAAAAATTGGCTTGTGAAAATAATATTTTGATTTTTACGAAAAAAAAAAAAATTTCAAAAAAAAAAAATTTCAAAACAAAAAAAAAACAAAAAAATTTGCGGATTGAATTTGGGGGCAAAGTTTGTGCAATAAAATTGTTGAATGATCAAGTTCAGTCCAAATCATGAATAGTTTTCTGTATATATTCATGCATTAATTTGTTTATTCTTTAGACAAATCAAATTCGCATCATATTGCAATTGTAACATGCATGGTCATTCATTGTAGAATGCATTAGTGACATACATGATCGTTCTTCGTATATACCAGTATATCATTTTATTTACTCTTTACATGCATCATATCAACATCGTGATTGCATTCATAACAATAAGGTCATGCATTCCGTGACATACATGGTCACTCATTGTATATACTCATGCATTAATTTGTTTATTCTTTACATGCATCATATAGGCATCGTGTTACATTCACGGCATTCATAGCTCATGCATCATGAAGCACACTTGAGAGGAATAAAAAAGAAGTCGGTTTAGCTTTGAAAGGTTTTCTCTTCCAAATCAGAGAATCACTGCGTGCCTCTATGACACAGGCCGGAATCATGGAGGATGAACAAAATAGACTGGATAGAGTGGAAAGAGCACAGAGAGAACTACAAGAACAGTTAGCCAGATCTCAGCAAGAAACACGGGAACAGATCATAAAATCTCGAGAGGAGTCACGTGAGCAAATAGACAAGATGATTGAAATGATGACTAGGCTGACTCGAGGAAAATGGGTTGCTGAAGGATCGATCATAAGGGGAGAACCTCGACCTCGAGTAAACGACAACGAAGATCCAATTCACCTATCGAGTCAACGAGGCCAAGGACAATTTCAACTGAACTCGGAATTTCACCCCTCAGACTCGGTTGTTATTCCAAGCCAAGATGGTTCACTAGAACAAGAAAAGCTGAAAAAACGTGTGGCAGAGCAAGTGAAAGACGCAGAGGTGCAACAGAAGTATGATCTGTTTGAAGAGAGACTCAAAGCCATAGAAGGGATAGACATTTTCGGGAATATGGATCCGAATGAGCTCAGCTTGGTCCCAGATTTGGTGATTCCGCCAAAATTCAAGGTCCCTGAATTTGAAAAGTATGACGGATCGAAACGTCCATCAATCCACATCATGATGTTTTGTCGGAGAATGGCTGGCTACACCAACAATGACAAGCTGTTAATCCACTGCTTCCAAGACAGTCTAACAGGATCGGCTGCGAGATGGTATAATCAATTGGATCGGGTCTGTATCCGTTCTTGGAAAGATCTGGCAAAAGCTTTCAAGACTCAGTATAAGCACATGATCGACATGGCACCAGATAGGTTGACCTTGCAAAATATGGGGAAAGAGGCCACTGAGAGCTTCAAAGAATATGCTCAGAGGTGGATGGACATGGCCACCCAAGTACGACCGGCTCTGATTCAAAAGGAAATTACTGTCCTTTTTGTGAGTACACTACACGCTCCGTACTATGATAGACTCGTTGGCAATGCCACAAAGAATTTTGCAGATATGGTAACCTCAGGAGAGATGATTGAAAATGCTATCAAGAACGGAAAACTCGAAGGAGATGAGACATCCAATACCGAGGGAAACGAGACACCTGAAAGGAAGGAGGAACATGTCCAGACTATGGGAGAATTCACTCCGTATCCCCGGGTCTCTCCGTATCAATCATGTTACTCTACCAATGTCTCTTCAAGTCATTATCCTTACCCTCCAGATATTCAAACACATCATTCTATGCCAGCCCTTGCAACTAGGCATGTTTCCCAGAAACGACCGAGGGGCAACCAAGAGAAATTTTCAGTCCCAATCTCTGACCTGTTGCAATTACTAATGAGGAATCGATACCTCACCCCTGTGCCTCTGAAAACAGCTCCAAACCCATCAGCAAGGAGTTATGACCCGAACAGCAAGTGTGAGTATCACATGGGGGCAATCGGACATTCAACTGAAAAATGCAGACGACTGAAGGAAAAGATTGAAGGTCTTGTTCATGACGGCACTTTGACTCCAGAGCTAGTTGAACAGTGGAAATCCGCATTGCCATAGATCGGTTTCTTCGCCACGGATTTGGAGGATGAATGGTTACCTTTAAAAGCATGTCGGCAAGCATTGAGGAATATGCATGTAGTTCTATGCCTCATCATGAAAGCACTTGTCTTATGTTGACATCCACATGAAATAAATAAATTTTGAATTTCAAAAGCTTTGTGTTTGTTGTGCTTTAATTTGAATTTGCAAAAATAAACATTAAAGAGATTCTTGATTTTTTGAAGAGCGCGTTCTTAAAAGGAAAAAATCTTTCTTCACGTTAAGAAATGATGAGGAGTCTCGAGATTATTGATGATCATTGTTAGAAATGACCCAACACCCTTCCCCTCTCTTTCGGACTTGCCTATGCATGAATCCTTTGAGTTGAAACAATCAATGCTTCCAGGAACATATTGTTGAATTTCAGAAACCATAGTCAGTGCAATAAGAAAAATGTAGATCCTAGTTTAGGTTATGAGCAATGGAACAAACTTTAAAAAAAAAAAATCCGAGCTTTTTGGTGTCTCAAACAAGTGAAACCTTTTTCAAGGATCTGGATTATGGTAAATTGATGTGTGTCAAGGTTATTCCAAAACCATTCACATCCTTTTCCGTAACCACAAAACAAGAGTTGCCCAGACGTCACTTCATGATTAACATCTCGGGTAACATTGATTAAACCTGATTTTCTCATGTTTCTAGAAAAAAAAAGCTGTTTTCGAGCCATATTCTTTCTTGTCCCTTCGGAGAGCAAAAAAAAAAGACTCGAGGTGTTCCTCGTTATGATAGGAATTCTCATTTGTATGACCAATCAAATGGTGCATCATTTGTAGATACGGAAGACGCGTGGTGGATAAAGATGGAGTAATTTCGGAGCATGCATCAAAAAAAGAAAAAAATGAAAAAAAAAGAAAAAAAATGAAAAAAAAGAGAAAAATGAAAAATGAGTGTGACATCATGCATTTATGAAATTCAAGATGGTTTCAAGAAAGAAAAAAACATTTTCATTATTTTCCTCTAGGGAATGACTCTTCGATTTACGTGCTTGTGTTCGAGATGAAAAATGGCCATCTTTCATCATCCTTTCACAAAATAGAAAATATCCTTTTGCTACCCTTTTGAGCCTAATGAATATTCGTTCTTTCAACCCCGGTCAAGGATCACCCTCCACACTAGGGGGCAAATGCGAGGAAGGATTTTTTTTAAAGGTCACAGATAGTGAAGTCTTGGTTCAAAAACGAAAAAAAGAATGTCTTGAATCAAAGAGAAATTTGAGCTTCCAAATGACTACGGGCTCACCTTGTCAAAATAGAAATGCAAAAAAAAAAAGAGGGAGATAAAAAGAAAAAATGAGAGTAAAAAAATAGAAAAGGAAGAAAAGAACGAATGAAAATCATCGGATGAAGAGAAAAGCTCAGCAAAGACAAATGTTTCGAAGAGAATCCTCCTCATGAAATGATCTTTGATTTGATCACCTTAAACACCTGTTTGGGCCTATTTATCTTTTTTTCAGAACCTCGAACCTTGGCCTATATTACATACCTGAAAAAGACCATTTCGATCGAGCATGGTCATTTAAATTGATGAGTCTATTCTTAGAAAAACGCATGAGACTTCGGTCTCCTTTCTGGTTAAAAATCCTTTTTGGATAAGTCTTGATTTCTTGAATGCATGGTGAAACACTTAATGAAAAAATGGAAAGAATGAGACTCTATGGTGAAAACCCGATGATGCACCCAAAAGAGTGTATCTTATTTAACCTTGCACTAAAAAGATCAATTGTAAGTATAGTAGTTAGCAAGGGTCGAGTCCTCAGGGATTGGGTTTTAGTTTATAAGTTAATAGTTTAAAACTTAAATTCAAGAACAATAAAAGAAAAGGGGTTTTTGAAGCCAGATTTAAACTAAAGTAAATAATAAGAATAAGATGCAAGGCGGTATAACCAGCCAATAAAAATATATATACTAAATTAGGCGGTATAACCAGCCAATAAAAATATATATACTAAATTAGGCGGTATAACCAGCCAATAAAAATAAAACAAAGTTAATATACAAATTAGGCGGTATAACCAGCCAATAAAAATAAATATAAAAAATAAGAAAACTAAAAGTAAGAAAACAAATAAGTAAGAAGAATCAAATATGAAAAATATGGTTAAGGTTTCATTCTCCACCACTAGACATCATTAAGAATCAATTTCAGATCTATCAATATCAACCAACTATCAAAGTTAACAACCGTAGATAACAACAAGCTCTGTTACCCCAATCTTTCCTTAGTTTGTCGTTAAATAGAACAAGCTCTCTATTTAATCTCTAACCATTAAACAACCTAGAATAAGCTCTCTAAATTCAATTTAATGGCAGCTTTATGATGAGAAAGATAGGTTGATCTAAGCAACAAACACATAAGCTCGGATTGTTCAACTTAGGTTATGTTCCACTTTGCAATTATTGAAAACTTGACCATAATCATTAATCACAAATTGCCACTTATGAATAGGAAATCAAGACAATTACACGGATCAAGACTCCTAAACTAGCAATAGATAATTATCAAGATCTATCTAGTTGTACACCTAAATAAATCTAGACAACATCATGAACAATTCTTGTAGAAGAACATAAGCAACTTTGATAGAAAATTAATGATAGATAGAATCTGAAAATCAATCACAAAACATGTCTAGGGCTTTAAAATCACCCTTAACCAAATAGAAGTTTAGCCTAGCATAGGCATTATAAACATAAACATAAAATTAAAGAAAATCTAAGAAGAAAATAAAAGAAAGAAAGAAGAAGAGGAAGAATATTAATTATCCAACCTCTTGCTCTCTCTAAAGAAAAAGAAAACTAGAGAAAAGAAAGAAGAAGAAAACTTAGAGAATTTTATTAAAATGGCTAATATCCTACCTATGTACAATATGATCCCTTACAATCATCCAAGGCCCTCTATTTATACACATTTTGGAGGGCTAAATGACAAGAGACAAGCTTTACAAATTTCAAAGGTAGGTATATGACGATTTTGATCAGCCAAATTGATGGTCGATTTCGTCAATATTCGAGGCCTGATCTGATCACATGGTCTTCTAGAAAAAGTTTCCCCTATCAGTTACGGAACCATAGCCGTTGGAATCAGCTCATTTGCTGATGTGGTTAAGCAGATATGGGCAAAATACGAAAACATGTCAGCACAGACGTCATTACACATCAGCCACCTTGATGGTCGATTTCTTCAATATTGGAGGCCTGATCTGATCACATGGTCTTCTAGACAAAGGTTCCCCTATATGTTACGGAACCATAGCCGTTGGAATCAGCTCATTTGCTGATGTGGATAAGAAGATATGGGCATAATACGAAAACATGTCAGCACAGACGTCATTGCACATCAGCCAACTTGATGGTCGATTTCGCTAGGGAAAACGACTCCGTTTTAAGAAGTGTAAAACATGAAAAAGATAGATATGCCTCTTAGCTTTGCATGGCTACAAATTTCAGCCTTATTGCTTCAGTGAAACTCGAGATATATCTGATATGGCAAAAGGTGTCGGAACTGAAACTGAACTGGATTTGCCCTTAATTCTAGTAATCTGAAATCACTCAAAGAAACTTGTGAAAAACACCAAAATACATAAAAATATAAAAGATCATAAACACAATTAGACTAAACAATAATAACTCGTATTTGACACAAAACATTAATAAAACATAACTAAAAACTATATAATTATACGAGTTATCACACCCCCACACTTAGATTGTTGCTAGTCCCTAGCAACGACTCAATAAAAATAAAATAAGAAAATCTAATCTAATCCATTTTCGTAGGAAATCACGGTGGCACTTAGCATGTGACACAAGCCTTTAAACCCCTAGGTGTCCCTAGTGGACGAGTTTAGTCTCGTGAGGGTTTACTAGAACGATACCCACAAACATTGAAAAACTAAAATATAAATAAACTGCATATACTAAAAATATTTACTCCTAATCCTTTCAATACAAATTAGAGACAATATTTGAACAAGTCTTATAAACTAATCAATAGCTTAAAGAATTTCACAAAAAATCATGCTTGAATGTAAATTGTTTGAGTTAAGCCAATATTAGCATAACATATCTCAATCAAAATATTGCATGTTCAAATTTAATCTCAACTTCTCACATGGGATACCCTCATGATTTTCACTCTTTAAAGTAGTGGTGAAGTGTTTACACTCAATCAATCTCATGAAAACAGTTCTACCATATTCTTGCTTGTCCACCTATTCTCCACTATTTAGATCATACAACTTCATGAATCAAGAGGTCTTTAATCAAGGTTGTAATGGGGCCAAGGGGTTTGTAATGTGGTTGAAGAACAAAAGGATAAAGATATCACAAAGGTTCCAAAGAGTTCATAAAGTTTAGAGACATAAAAAGATCATACAAAGAAACTTCTCAAAACTCTTTACAAGTACATAGTCACCTAGGCCGGATATTCATGTTGGGCCTTTTCTTCATTCTAAACGACTTTGTAACATCTTTTTCTTTTTCCACAAATTCAAGAGATGATTCATATATATATATATATATATATTTTTTTTTACATAGGAATGTATTTGCCAGTATTCCATTTCTTTTTCTCTTGACTTTTCTTTTCTTTTCCCCCCACACTTATTTCTTGTTTCTAACCCAAATTTTTAACTAAAAATATCCCTTGTCTTTGCAACTTTTCTCAAAACATGCTAATTCATCTTTGGAACAAAGGTAAAGTTATAAGTATATTTAGGTTAGGGACAAGTTATGGTTACCAAAGAGATAGCTTATTCAATGTAGGCTCAAATTGGTTCACTAAGGGTGTGTTCTCTTGGAACATCAATAAGGGATGGCTGTTTGGCCCTGGCTAAAAATCCTAATGCCTCTATCATATTCATGTTGTCACATGTATCAATATAGTCTCAAACGGTTTAAAGCAAGTTCTAGAGAATCATGTAATCATAAGAGCACTCAAGAAAGAAATTAGATTGATTTGTATAATGCATCAATCATTATAGGCTCAAAAACTCACAAGGATGATTATACAAGTCAGATTAAGTCTAAACATGCTTCTTTCTCAATCAACATATTATATTAACATTGGCTCATAAAAAGGTTGACATCAAGCTCAATTCTCATGAAAATCTTCTCACTAATAAATCTGTTTTAGACTTATGCAATTCATATCTCATCATTGTATTAAAAAGGAACTAAAACTCACAAAAAAAAAAAATAATAATAATAAAGAAGAAAAAAAAAATAGTAGACAAAAATAAAAGAAATCCTAAATCATTCCCCCCCCCACACTTAATTCTTACATTGTCCTCAATGTAAGTCTATTAACTCAAATGAAAGAATCATGTGTAAGAGAAAAGAACTAATAACATAAGAATAGGAACAACTAAGACTCAAAACAAAACAAAACCATGCAACCTAAATAATCCTAAAATACTAAACAAAAATTAACAAGTAAACATAAAAAGATTAAAATCAAACTGACAAGGTATGTCTCAAGTCTCCCTTACTCAGACCTTGTTCAGAATGAATACTTCTAAATTGCTTAAAACACAACAAACTCTTTTTTTTTTTTTTTTTTTTTTTGTAAAGAAGAAATCAAACTGACAAGGTATGTCTCAAGTCTCCCTTACTCAGACCTTGTTCAGAATGAATACTTCTTAATTTTTTTATTTTTTTATTTTTTTATTTTTTTTAAATTAGAAAAATATGTCCCTTACCCCCTACTAAAATATGGCATTGTCCCCAATGTCAAATTTTAAAGGTAGAATTTAGGAGATATTACCTGCAGAGGTTGCTAACCACTTATTATAACTGAGACACAACAAGCAAAATGTTAGATAATGTCACAAAGACAAAGTGCAATCCACTCCTTGCTCGTCCATATCTCTTTTTCTTTTTCCGAGCGTTTGCGAAACAACCGTAGCAGATAAACACTCATAAGCTTGGAGCTTTTTAAGTAAATCTTCAATGGTTGTAGCAGAAATTATGGTTCTCCTTGCCTCTGAAAACATGAATCCATTATCCACAGCATTATCCAAATATAAAAGCAAATTACTAAAATAACCATTAATATTAAGCAAACCAATGGGTTTCTTATTTGTGACCAAAGATGACCAAGAAGCCACGCAAGCTATTTCTTCCAATGTACCCAGACCTCCTGGTAAAGCAATGAATGCATCGGCAGAATGGTACATGATTGTTATCCGTTCAGGGACACTCCAGACATGTATTTCCTTACCCACGGTAGGTCCACAAAAACTTGTGAATAGTTTTGGCACGATTCCTAGAACTGGACTTCCTCCGGCGTGTGCTGCTGTAGCGACTGCTCCCATTAAACCCGTACTACCGCCTCCATAAATCAAGTGGATCTTTTGTTGGGCAAGTATTACTGCAACTCTTATGGCTTCATCAGCGAATATGTTATTTTTTCCTGGATAAGCACCTCCAAAGACACAAATTTTTTTAATGCGCTGGGATGAAGTACTTTCCATTTTTTTTTTCGAGTGCCTGAAAGAGAATGAGTACATGGTGTAATATATAGAGGACTCAGTAGTGAATCAGACAAGAGTAATAATGTCGCCGAAAGTGTATCTGACCTGTCAGAAGAAAATGTTAACCTAACAAAAGATTTTTGCGTGATTTCAGGAAGAAAATCAAAAAGAGAAGAAAAAATCAACCGTAAAAGACAAATAAAAAAAAACGAGAATAGTTACACAAATCGAACAACACGTAAATTAAACCAAAATAAAGTTATTGCAAATCAAACCAAAAGCTGAGAAGTCATTTATTGTAGTTGTGATTGTGGCTCACATCTTCCTCTGGTTTTACGTCCAGAAACGGCTTAAACGCCTTCTATGAGTCGAGGATATGCTTCCCATCCAGTTTTCTTACAAGCTGGCAAACAGGGTCTTTTAACATCAGATTCCCAAGATGTTGCCATTCCCTTTGGAATTGCGGCCATAAATCAAGAATTTCTCTTTGTACGTCTCCACTAGGATGCGTCTCAAGAGAAAGTTGGATATTACCCAAATTCTCCTTACTCAGTCCATCCTTAATGAATTCAATTTTATCATCTCGATTAGAGGACAGAATCCCAATAGAACGACATTTACCGTTACACGTCCATCGTGCACATTTGTGGCAATTTGAACTCATGCGCTTTGCTCGTCGCTTCTTTGCAAAAGTGCTTCTACCTGTACCTGGTAAATGCAAAACAGGAAGATATTCATCTTCACGTACCTTGGCTTCAATTATCCAACGTATGTCTCCAGGAATCCCTTTGTGCATAAGCATTCTTAATCTTTCAAATCGAACTTGGTAAAGCTTCAGTAAAATATTTCGAGGAAAAGGAGGAAATCGTTTCTGCAATCTTGTGAGAATATCATCCATCCTGAAAAAAATGAAAAAAAAAAAATGAAAGAGAAATTGAAAGAGAAATTTATATACAATATCAGTTTTGTGGGTAGCTGATGGAACCGATTTAAATAATCACGGAGTACCGTTATCCGCCATTTAACCGGGGTTAAAAAAAATAAAATAAAAATTATATTTACATCTAGTTATTTTAAAAACAAGGATCAGAAAGAAAAACAACCTAAAAAGACTCAAAAACAAAAAACTCTAAATAAAATCCTAAATTACTAAACAAATAAACATAAAAATAAATAAATAAAAACAATAAAAAATAATAAAAGGAAAAGGAAAAGGAAAAGGAAAAGAAAGCAAATCTGAGTATGGCAGGTTGGTAATTTCTTCATTAATTGGGCTGCCTTCCCAATTAACACTTGAGTTAGTGTTTTGAATCTAACCAACACCCCTTCTTGGCTTTTTACGCTTGTCAGGCTCATACATGAAATTTTCCAAATTTATGCGTTTGAGAGGTAGCTTTCTTTGCACAACAGTGGATGTATTCTCCATTACAAGTATTATTCCATCATCCTTGGTGGTGCATATCTCATCGAGGAATGATGCATCTTTTGGTACTTGTTGAATGACATCCACAAACAAACTGTTTAAGGTTTCCAGCGTGTCTTGTTCATGTTCATCCTCCTTGAACTTTGCGAATCTACTAGGAAAAGGTGGAGAAGAAACATTAGAAAAAATTGGAATCTCAAACGTTACCTCAGGTGCTGAAATACTCTTATTTGGATCATTGGCTTCATTATCCTCAAGAATAGAATTCATCTCTAATTTTGTCTCATCCTCATCTTGTTCCTCATTCCTCAAGGTCACAATAGTAGTATTCTCCTTTGGGTTAATCATTGTTTGGGCAGGGAGTTCTTCAGATCTTTGTGCTACCCATCCCACCATACTACTAGTCAATTGGATCATTTGCTTTTCCAAACTCTGGATGCTTGCCCTTGTTTCCTGTTGAAATTGCAATGTATCAGTAACAAGAGAATAGACAAGATCTTCTAAAGAAGTACCTGAGTTTTGAGTCATATGTGGTGGTTGAAAAAGATCTGGTTCTTGAGACCATGATTGATTGAAGCTAGATGGATGAGTGTAATTGGCATAAGGATCTACTTCTTGGTAATTTTTCGAGTAGCCATAATTAGTATAATCCCACCATTCCTCATGGTAAGTGTTTGAGTAATGATCATACTGTTGGTCTTGGAACACTTGATGGCCTTGACATCCTCCCATGGCCAATTGTTGAACTGGGGAGGTGAGATTGGCTTGTTGATTCTCCATGTTCATGTATGCCACCAACTCTTCAGGTGTTAGATTGCTCAATTCCATTGTTTTTTTTTTTTTCTTTTTTTTTTTTTTTTAAATTTGAAAAGATAAACTTATATGTACAAGAAAATAAAACTAATTAGAACTGAAAATAAGAATAAACCAAGTAACAAATAAACTAAAGAAAGCAATCCCCGGCAACGGCGCCAAAAATTTGATGCACCCAAAAGAGTGTATCTTATTTAACCTTGCACTAAAAAGATCAATTGTAAGTATAGTAGTTAGCAAGGGTCGAGTCCTCAGGGATTGGGTTTTAGTTTATAAGTTAATAGTTTAAAACTTAAATTCAAGAACAATAAAAGAAAAGGGGTTTTTGAAGCCAGATTTAAACTAAAGTAAATAATAAGAATAAGATGCAAGGCGGTATAACCAGCCAATAAAAATATATATACTAAATTAGGCGGTATAACCAGCCAATAAAAATATATATACTAAATTAGGCGGTATAACCAGCCAATAAAAATAAAACAAAGTTAATATACAAATTAGGCGGTATAACCAGCCAATAAAAATAAATATAAAAAATAAGAAAACTAAAAGTAAGAAAACAAATAAGTAAGAAGAATCAAATATGAAAAATATGGTTAAGGTTTCATTCTCCACCACTAGACATCATTAAGAATCAATTTCAGATCTATCAATATCAACCAACTATCAAAGTTAACAACCGTAGATAACAACAAGCTCTGTTACCCCAATCTTTCCTTAGTTTGTCGTTAAATAGAACAAGCTCTCTATTTAATCTCTAACCATTAAACAACCTAGAATAAGCTCTCTAAATTCAATTTAATGGCAGCTTTATGATGAGAAAGATAGGTTGATCTAAGCAACAAACACATAAGCTCGGATTGTTCAACTTAGGTTATGTTCCACTTTGCAATTATTGAAAACTTGACCATAATCATTAATCACAAATTGCCACTTATGAATAGGAAATCAAGACAATTACACGGATCAAGACTCCTAAACTAGCAATAGATAATTATCAAGATCTATCTAGTTGTACACCTAAATAAATCTAGACAACATCATGAACAATTCTTGTAGAAGAACATAAGCAACTTTGATAGAAAATTAATGATAGATAGAATCTGAAAATCAATCACAAAACATGTCTAGGGCTTTAAAATCACCCTTAACCAAATAGAAGTTTAGCCTAGCATAGGCATTATAAACATAAACATAAAATTAAAGAAAATCTAAGAAGAAAATAAAAGAAAGAAAGAAGAAGAGGAAGAATATTAATTATCCAACCTCTTGCTCTCTCTAAAGAAAAAGAAAACTAGAGAAAAGAAAGAAGAAGAAAACTTAGAGAATTTTATTAAAATGGCTAATATCCTACCTATGTACAATATGATCCCTTACAATCATCCAAGGCCCTCTATTTATACACATTTTGGAGGGCTAAATGACAAGAGACAAGCTTTACAAATTTCAAAGGTAGGTATATGACGATTTTGATCAGCCAACTTGATGGTCGATTTCGTCAATATTGGAGGCCTGATCTGATCACATGGTCTTCTAGAAAAAGTTTCCCCTATCCGTTACGGAACCATAGCCGTTGGAATCAGCTCATTTGCTGATGTGGTTAAGCAGATATGGGCAAAATACGAAAACATGTCAGCACAGACGTCATTACACATCAGCCACCTTGATGGTCGATTTCTTCAATATTGGAGGCCTGATCTGATCACATGGTCTTCTAGACAAAGGTTCCCCTATATGTTACGGAACCATAGCCGTTGGAATCAGCTCATTTGCTGATGTGGATAAGAAGATATGGGCATAATACGAAAACATGTCAGCACAGACGTCATTGCACATCAGCCAACTTGATGGTCGATTTCGCTAGGGAAAACGACTCCGTTTTAAGAAGTGTAAAACATGAAAAAGATAGATATGCCTCTTAGATTTGCATGGCTACAAATTTCAGCCTTATTGCTTCAGTGAAACTCGAGATATAGCTGATATGGCAAAAGGTGTCGGAACTGAAACTGAACTGGATTTGCCCTTAATTCTAGTAATCTGAAATCACTCAAAGAAACTTGTGAAAAACACCAAAATACATAAAAATATAAAAGATCATAAACACAATTAGACTAAACAATAATAACTCGTATTTGACACAAAACATTAATAAAACATAACTAAAAACTATATAATTATACGAGTTATCACCCGACATGGGCAGTCTAGAGTAAAATGGGAGAATTTCGGTGCTGCTTATGGTATTGTCGAGGCCATAACAAAAGAAGAGGTCATTTTTGAAGAAGTTAAGGAACATCTGAGAATTCCAAAATATCTCAAAACTGTCAACGCTCGTTTGGAGGTTTGACTTTAAAAGCTGAGACCGTTTTTCTTTCCAGAATCAATTCTCCAGTTTGAATATCCCAGCTAGTCTTGACGTTTGTCAAAATGCCATAATTTGGAAACTAAAATAAGGTTGAATTTGTTTGAGTCCAAAAAATCATGTTCTATAAAATCTGTTCCACTTGTGAGTCTAGAAAGGATATACATTTTTCCTGTTGTGAAGTCTCCTTGGATCAACCAAAATCTTGTGGTACCAAGCCTTCCGACTCAATTTGAAAAATCCGAATTGACACTCAGAAAAACTTCTAACAGTGATCATCAATCTTCAAGAGATGTGGATATCACGATATCAGACGATGACATTTTCAGCTCAAAAGTTTTCAGTAAATAAGCAAACATTTTTCAAAAAAAAAGAAGCAAGCAAAAGCAGATAAATGAAAATATTTTTGGAAGAAACCATTTCCGATGTTGGCATAAGACGAAGGTTTTTCTGGCCCAGAGGTATGGAACCATTAAGGTAGAAGAAAGGAACACTCGGATTCCAGTTGACCTTGAAAAACTATCGGGGCAAAGAGATAGGTCCAAAGTGAAGAAAAGGGTTGATCTCTTACATGGCACGAGCGTTTCAGGATACGCTCTGTCTCGGAGAGGAAAAACAATTTGGAAAAGCTAAACCAAGATCAGAAAAAAAAAACAATTGGGGGCATTCGCATCATTCATGAACATTCGCATATTTATTAAGTTTTTGCATCTACATCGTGTCGTAAAATGTGTACAGTATCCGAAGGTACTTGCACATGCATCATCAGGGGCATACGCATTGACATCGCATGACATTCACATTTCATGTATGACATTGATTATCTGAAATTTGACATTTGAATTCGAACATCCAGTGAGATTTTCTTCCAAGATATGATCTTCAGGTATGATCACCAAGACCTCCGGGCACCTCTTTTAAAAAAATCCGGGTTACATTTTTAAGACCTCCGGGCACAGCAAAAGAAAAGGGAAACTAGAAAAAAAGAAGACCTCCGGGCACCTGTTCTAAGACCTCCGGGCATTTCTCTTTTAAGTCCTCCGGGCACAGGAAAAGAATTTATTTTCAAAGTTGTGGAGCCTCTGATGAGAGGAGCAATTTATTTCCAAAGTTGTGGAGCCTCTGATGAGAGGAGCAATTTAAATTTCAAAGTTGTGGAGCCTCTGATTAGAGGAGCAATTTATTTTTCAAAGTGATAGAAAATTAAAAAAAAAGAAGACCTCCGGGCATCTGTTTTAAGACCTCCGGGCACAGCAAAAGAAAAAGGAAATTAGAAAAAAAAAAGACCTCCGGGCATCTGTTTTAAAGACCTCCGGGCAACTGTTTCAAGACCTCCGGGCACAGGAAAAGAATTTATTTTCAAAGTTGTGGAGCCTCTGATGAGAGGAGCAATTTATTTCCAAAGTTGTGGGGCCTCTGATTATAGGAGCAATTTATTTTCAAAGTGATAGAAAATTAAAAAAAAGAAGACCTCCGGGCATCCGTTTTAAAACCTCCGAGTTATATTTTCAAGACCTCCGGGCACAGCAAAAGAGAAGGAAAGTTAGGAAGAAAGAAGACCTTCGGGCACCTATTCTAAGACCTCCGGGCACCTCTTTCAAGACCTCCGGGCACTATTCTCGAAAAGCATGGATAAGACCTCCGGGCACCATTTTCAAAGAAAAGACATTTTTAAAGTCCTCCGGGCACCTGTTTCAAGACCTCCGGGCACTATTCTCAAAAATCACGGATAAGACCTCCGGGCACCATTTTCAAAGAAAAGTCATGTTTTCAAGACCTCGGGGCATCATTCTCAAAGTCTAGAATAAGACCTCCGGGCACCACTTTCAAAGAAGTAACATTTTCAGACCTCCAAGTATCTGTATCCAAAAACCTCCGGGTAGCATCTTTCAAAATGACATTTTTCAAAACCTCCGGGTACCATTTTCAGTTTTTGCAAAGTCAATTTCGTTACTTTAAGAAAGGTCGAGCCTCGGTATGATTAGTCGAGTGGCGATATCTGAAGAATCTGACAAGGAATTTCAAGACTAAATGAGAAAGAGATGGGGATATCCAGAATGAGTCTTCACTTTCGTAAGACTAAGGTAGTAAGTGAGGTGATGATCTAAGTTGTGTTCAAGCTCATTGTCAAAAAAAAATTTCGAAGTTCATTTAATTTCAAAGTCGTGGAGCCTCTGATGAGAGGAGCAATTTAAATTTCAAAGTTGTGGAGCCTCTGATGAGAGGAGCAATTTATTTTCAAAGTTGTGGAGCCTCTGATTAGAGGAGCAATTTATTTTCAAAGTTGTGGAGCCTCTGATGAGAGGAGCAATTTATTTTCAAAGTCGTAGAGCCTCTGATGAGAGGAGCAATTTATTTTCAAAGTTGTGGAGCCTCTGATGAGAGGAGCAATTTATTTTCAAAGTCGTAGAGCCTCTGATTAGAGGAGCAATTTATTTTTCCAAGTGATAGAGCCTCTGATGAGAGGAGCAATTTATTTTTTCAAAGTTGTGGAGCCTCTGATTAGAGGAGCAATTTATTTTCAAAGTCGTAGAGCCTCTGATTAGAGGAGCAATTTATTTTTCCAAGTGATAGAGCCTCTGATGAGAGGAGCAATTTATTTTTTCAAAGTCGTGGAGCCTCTGATGAGAGGAGCAATTTATTTTCAAAGTCGTAGAGCCTCTGATTAAAGGAGCAATTTATTTTCCAAGTGATGGAGCCTCTGATTAGAGGAGCAATTTATTTTCAAAGTTGTAGAGCCTCTGATGAGAGGAGCAATTTATTTTCAAAGTCGTAGAGCCTCTGATGAGAGGAGCAATTTATTTTTTCAAGTGATAGAGCCTCTGATTAGAGGAGCAATTTATTTTTCCAAGTGATAGAGCCTCTGATTAGAGGAGCAATTTATTTTCCAAATGATAAAGCCTCGCTAAAAATGGATCTCAATAAACGGACAAAATTGGTTATACTGTCTTTGCCCTATTCCTGATTCTCAGCAATGTGCAAAGAGGGGAAGCTGTAATAACCAATTTTCGTCCGGGTCGGATTCGAATCCGACCCGGACCATGTGCACACAGGGCCTGCTATTTAGCAGGCCCAATCTGCTGTCTAGGCCAAATTTTGGGCCCATACGCCCGACCCAATAAACCAAACCCAACCACTGGCCCAATTTCGGGCCCATTTCATCCTAGCCCAACCTAACCCCTCTGCTGAAACCCTAGCCGCCTCCCCCTTTTCCCTGCCACCAGCCTCCCCACACTCAAGCCTCTGCCACCCTGACAAACTTTCCCACACGCCACCCACCTGCCACACGCCACCCACCTACCACAGCCACCCACACACGGCAGCCCCCCCCACACGCAACCAACCCCTCCATAAAAACCCCCAGACAGGAAAAAAAAAGGAGGGGAGGAGACCCCGGATTCGGATCCCCCCAGACTCGAACCCCCCAAAAAGACCAAAGGAGGCCGAAGCCTCAGGCAAGGAGGAGGGGAGGGAGGTCCCCAGATTTGAAGAAAAACCAGGTTCGGACCCCCCCACGTTCACCAAAAACCCAGATCGGGGTCCGAAATCCCGATTCGGACCCCCTTCCTCCACCACCGACAACCAAAAAACCAGATCCCGACCCCCCACCTCCTCGAAACCAAAAAACCTGCAAAAGAAAACACAAAAAAGAACCACACAGCAACCAACAAAAAAACCTAGATCTACGAAATTCGGTGGGGATCCGGGCTAAACGGAGCCCGGATCCGTGACGAGGGGGTCGAAACCCCTCGGATCGGAAATTTTGGAGAAAACCGGCCGCCGGCGAGCGGCGGCCGGCGACGGTGGACGGCGGCTGGCGCGGTGGCCAGCCGCCGGAATCTGGGTTTCTGTGGGAGAGAGTGAGAGAGAAAAGAGAAGAGAGAGAAAGAAAAAAAAAAGAAGAAAGAAAATGAAAAAACAAAAGGGATTGGGGGTATTTATACGGTGCCGAAACGGCACCGTTTAGGGGAGCGGGTCGAGATGACCCGCGCGTCGACCCGCGAGTCGACCCGGGGTCCGCGCGGGTCACCCGCTTTTTTTTTTAAAAAAACTAAACGGCGCCGTTTCGAACCAGGGTCCGCGCGTGGACCCGCAGGTCGACCCGGGGTCCGCGCGCCCGACCCGGGTAAAAAAAAAAGAAAAAAAAGAGGCGCCGAAACGGCGCCGTTTAACGCGGGGAGGATCCGCGCCTGGACCCGGATCCGACCCGGGTCCGCGCGGGTCCACCCGCCCAAAAAAAAAAAAAGGAAAAGAAAGGAGAAAAGCTCGGCCAGGCCTGGCCCAGCAGGCCAGGCCAGAACCAGGCCTGGCTCAGCAGGCCTGGTTTTGGGCCAGAAAGAAAAATAAGAAAAAAAAAAAAAAGAAAAAGAAAAGAAAAAAAGAAAAAGAAAAAAGAAAAAAGAAAAAGAAAAAGAAAAAAAAAGAAAGAAAAGAAAAGAAAGAAATAAAAAAATAAAAAATAAAAAATAGTAATAATAATTAATTTTAAAAATAGAAAAAAATAAAAAGAAAAAATATAATATAAAAATTTAAAGAAAAATTCACGATAATCGTTTTTGAAGTTTTGATTTTTGACATTTTCAGGTGATTTTACGAAGATCAAGTCCGACATTTTAATTTTTCGGATTCTCGATATTTTTGGTATGATTTCAATTTCTTTATTTATTACTATTTTTGTTTATTTATTTTTGCTCACTATTCGACGTATTTTTATTATTCGGTTTCGATTTTAAAAAAATTATTAAAAGCATTTTAACTTTAAAAAAAAAAGGATTTTAATAAATGCGAATAACCGACGACGGAATTCGAAGGACGTCACGGTAGTGATTCCTAAGATATCTTGAGGTGCGAGAATTTCGTTAAATATCACCACGAGTGGTGGGAGTATTTAGCGACAAGCTCGATACAAAAAATTCGTTTTCGTTTTAAAAAAAATATAAATAATCAAAATTAAAAAAATGAATAAAGAGCGAATGTTTATTGCGCTCGATATTTTTCCATGCTTGTGTTTTTAATATTACGATTCGCATGATTAATTTTATAGTTATACGTTAAGACCGTATGCATCCGATATTTAAATGTTCGCATCATACGCATTTAAAATGGATGTAAATTGCCGACGATGGAATTCGAAGGATCACGGTTGTGATTCCTAAGATGTCTTGAGGTGAGAAGATCTCGTTAAATACCACCGAGAGTGTCGGGAATATTTAATGAGTATTTTGGATAATAAATTTATGTTCACTTTCGATTTTTAAAAAAATAAAAAAAGAGTTCAAGAAAATCCAAAAATAATAAACATGTTTTTTTTAAGAATAAAAAAATAAAAGAGAATTATTTTTAAATACCGATGTTAAATCCATTAAATCGAGATTTAAGATAACACGTGATCAAGTGGTACCGTTTTCTAAACGGGCGTTGCGGGGGTGCTAATCCTTCCCCGTACGTAACCGACTCCCGAACCCGATTTTGTTTTCTCTCTGGTTCAAAGCGCGGACTTCGAAATTGGTTTTAAAAATGTTTTAATTAATTTTAAAATATTTTGCTAAAATCGGTTTTAATAGGTGGCCAATCACACCTAGCAAAAAAGATTGGTGGCGACTCCATTTTTTGTGTTTTCATCAAAGATCGTCTTAGCGGTCCGAAAAAATCGTTATGACAATTCTGACATGTAAGATCTATCTATGGCTGGTCCGTAGAGTTGATCATGGGTAAGGTCGGATCAAGTTTAGATAATTAAAAAATTTGTTTATTTAAAATCCGGCTCATCGGATCTGAAAATTTTATTTTATTGTTTAAAATATTTTTATAATTAAATTTAAATAAAAATACTTTTATTAATTAAATAATAATTTGATTTGACCGGGTCGATCCAAATTGAAATTTTTTTAACTTAAACTCAATTCAACTCGAATAGGATAGATAACTTGATCATAATTGAATAAATCTATTGATCCTTGGGTTCTCATAATATATATCCACACAAAAAAAAACAAAAAAAAAACAAAGAGAAGAAAACAAAAATGTATTCATTTCTGTCTTTCAGAATTTTCTTTCCTAAGTTTTATTTACATATCATTGTAGTTATTGATTGCTTTAAAAAAGGGTGTAGAAAATTTACAGAGGAAAATTTATGTCTATATTATTATAATTAATTAATATTTTTTTAAAAATTGTAATTATGATTGCATGCAGGTACCTGTTGAGCAGCCCTGTGTATCATTAAACATGGCTGGTGCAATCACACAGTCGCCAGCTGCAGAAGCTTCTTGACTGAAAAATAAATAAAGAAAGAAAGAAAGAATTGATGTGATTTGTTGACATTTCAATTTGTTTATTTATTTATTTGTTTGAACAATAATATTGCAAAGGAAAAAAATGTTACAAATAAGTGATTGATTTATTTATTTGAACAATATTGCAAGGGAAAAAAATGTTACATATCAAAAGCTGAAAACCAAGGTTTTTGTTTCAGGTTGGTTTTAGGCGGAATTATTTAAAGATCGGATTATTCGTCCAGCCTAACTCATATTAGATTGAGATTGGATATAGTTTTTTTTTAATTTAGATCAGTCCGTCTCGATCATAATTACTGTTTATTAATAAATAAAAATTAATTATAAAATATATGAATATTAATATAAAAATAATTTTTTAATATTTAATATTTTTTTTAAATAGTGAAACGGGCTTTCAGATCAACCTGGCCCGAGCTTGAATAAAGAATTTCAAAAAAAATCAAATCGCGGTCCGACCAAACCCGATCAATGAACATGTCTAATTTTAAGACATTAAGAATAGGTTCTAGGCTTCTAGCATAATAGTTTCAAAATCTTAATTAATTTTAAGTCACGAACGATTAATACAAGTATCATATTCGTATTTAAAATTTTAATATATATATATAATAATTTATATTGTATTTATATTTACATGACTGATAAAAAATATAAAAAACGATACACATACACAAATTACCATATTTATAGTGAACAGGCCAACACTTATAGCCATACCTTCTTCACTTATTTATTTCTGTTACGTAAAAGTTTGAATGATTTTTATTATTAAGATGGATTGTAGTAAAATATTAATCATTCATTTGAAATGTGCATGTTAAATCTAATCATCTAAATTATCTTATTCTAAAAAAAAAATGATGCTATTCAAACGTCAAAGTCTTACAAAAAAAACATTACAGGCCAACAAATAAAGTGGATAATAATAGCAAAGCTTTCTTAAAGGTCACGAGCATGATAACATGAGACGAATAGATTTGCTCATGGATCGGATTATAATTAGGAATTTTTTTTTATTATTCAAACTCGTTCAGACTAGGTTCGGGTTGGCTTGAAAATCAGTTTAACTAGTTAAAAAATATTTAAATGTTATTTTTATATTAATATTAACTTATATATATTTTATAATTAAATTTTAAAAAATATTTTTTATTTAATAAATAGTAATTCGAACCAAATTGATCCGAATTATCATAATTCTTATTCAAATTCAATCCAATTTAAATTAGACTTATTGAGTCAGATGAATTATCCGATCTTTAAACAGGTTTAGACACGATCAATTCATTACAAGCTGCAAAAGGGGGACGGGCGGCCTTGTTGAAGTCACACCGACTACTCTAGCTTTGTCTAGAATTCTCTTTAAGCCGTCTTTGTTGAATTTTTCCTTAGTCTTCCCTCTAGGCCTTTCTCAAATTTTTTAGACCTTTCTCTACCACCGCAACCGACAATGCTAAAGTCGGTTTAGCAAAGCTATATAAGAAGTTGTTGTGTGTGTTGTGTGATGTGTGGAGGTGAAGGAAAGAAAACGTATAGGTGAAGTAAAAAAAAAAAAAAAAAAGATGTGAGTGTTGTGAAAGAAAAGAGTATTGAGAGGCAGAGCATGATGAGAAAAATATGCAGAATTTGGAAGAATAATTGAAGAAGAAAGTGAGCACGTGAGTGGTGTTAGGTGTATGAATGAATAGTGAGTGAATAGTAAAGTGAGAGAGTTTGTGTAAGGTTATTCTTATTGTAAGGTGATATTTTCACTAATTGTATTTAGTCTTTTCTCATATTAATAAAAGAGTTATTTTACGAAAGTTACTGTAGCATCCCGAGATAAAGTTACTGTAGCAAATCGGTACTGTAGCACAAAACTACAATTGGTACCGAGAGTCAAAAATCAACAAATTGGTATCAGAGCTAGACGATCCTGAGGACCGGAGTATCAGAGTTGGACGATCTTGAGGACCGGAGTATCAGAGTTGGACGATCTTGAGGACCAGAGTATCAGAGTTGGACGATCAGAACGGGACGATCCAGAGGACCAGCGTTAAAAGCGGTATGATCCAGAGGATTGGAATATCAAGATCAAGATGGTCAGGGATCGTAGTATGCGCATCGGAGAAAAGACAAGAAGCCAGAAGTTTCTCGAAATCATATGATCGAGAATTGTAATTATCGACGATAGATCGAGTCGCGAAAAGGGCTACTGAAGTAGTGTGAAAGCCATCACGAGAACAGGTGAAAAGGGCTACCTACTTACCTAAAGTAGTGTGAGAGCCATCACGAGAAGAGGTGAAAAGGGCTACCTACCATCAGAGTGAAAGCCACCGCTAGAAGAAAGAGCAAGACGGTCGGGGATCGTTTTTCGAGAAAACTGGTCATCATTGCACAGTCTGGGACTGTGAAGATTATTGGTCTGGGACCAATACGATCGAGGATCGTAGTCTGTAAAGACGTGAAAATTCTGTCAGTGCACAGTCTGGGACTGTGAAGTTAATCGGTCTGGGACCAAGACGATCGGGGATCGTAGTTCGTGAGGATATAAAGACTGGCAGAATACAACCTTGAGAAAAGTGAGGCACTCTCAAGTCAGAATGGAAGATTTTTCAAGTCCAGTTGGTAAGCTCGAGAAGCTCAATAACAGCAATTATAATATGTGGAGCATCCGGATGCAATATTACATGCTCGGGCAAGATTTATGGGATATTGTTAACGGTGAAGCTTCAACACCACCAACTGATGCCGGAGAACTAAGAAAATGGAAGATCAAAGCTGGTAAGGCCATGTACGTGTTATCAGTCACCATTGAGGATGATTTATTACAACGCATCAAGGATGCAAAGACACCGAAGGAAGCCTGGGACACACTCACAATGCTGTTCGCGAGGAAAAATGATGCTAGGCTCCAACAATTGGAGAATGAACTCCTGTCAATCTCGCAGCAAAATATGTCGGTAAGCGCATATTTCTCTAAAGTTAAAACTCTTTGTGATGAAATTTCAAAATTAGATCCAGAAAATGCCATTACCGAAACGAGGATGAGAAGAATTGTCATCCATGGCTTGCGACCTGAATACAACGGGATTGTTACTGCAACTCGTGGATGGAGTAAAGAACCAACTTTAACTGAGTTGGAAAATATCCTTGCAAATCAAGAGGCTTTAGATAACCAAATGTCTAAAGTCATGATAAAAGATTATGAGAAAGCCCTCTTTAGCAATAGAAGAGGTAAAATTGCTATGAGGTAAGGAATAGAAGACATTGAAGTTCAAAACAAACAAGAAGCTTGGCAACGGAGGAGCTTTCAGCGAGGGGGAGCTCAAATTGTTCGAGATAGAGACGATAGCGAAAATGTGAGGTCTCATTGTCGAAATATTAAGTGTTTCAAGTGTGGCAAGCTTGGCCACTATGCTCGAGATTGTCGATATAGACAAGTGCAAGGCTATGCAACAGTGTTCTCACGACAGGAGAATAACTATGAAGAAGAATGGGATTTTGAGACAGCATTTACTATTGAAGAATGCGAAGAACTCGTATCTGGTTGCACCAGCGAGTTAGAAGAAAATGTTCATGAAGACGAAGAAGAAATTGATTTTGAGAATATTCAACCAAGACAGAAGGTAACAGAAGAAACGTCAAAAGAAGGAAACGAGTCTCTATTTCAGCCACCAGAAAATATGTTTGAAGAAGAAAGGTTATTTCTAGAAGTCGAGAAGAAGCTTGCAGCTGATGTCAACATTGAGAAAGATGACAACGAGGTCATCGACACTGTTAAGACTTACAAAGGCGTGAAAGATATGAAGATCGATTGTGAAGTCAACAAATTAATGGTAGTTGACAAAGTCGAGTATGCCAAAGTCAGAGACAGGCTGGCAGAGAAAATAAAGAAGAACAAAGATAAAAATGGTATTGAAGCAAAGACAGAAGTGAACATAAAAATGGTATTGAAGCAAAGATAAAAATGGTATCGACACTGTTAAGACTTACTGTAGCAAATCGGTACTGTAGCACAAAACTACAATTGGTACCGAGAATCAAAAATCAACACGGCCTTTCTTTGGACGACTTTGCCATCGAGTATATGGACCATGTCTTTAGCTTTAGGCAAACAAAAGTTTTCATGATCCAACACTAAGACGTGCTTCTTTCTCCTCCTCAAAATGTGTTAGAAATTTGGAATTGTTAGGTTTAAAGATACGATAACTTAGACACTATATAAAAACGAAAAATGATTATATAAAACGATTACTCTACGTCATATCACGTAATTATTAGAAAAAAGTTAATTATTTATTACAATAATCATTAATAAATGATTAAAATCATTTAAATTACATGTAATGTTTAATAAATAGTTGACTTTTTCTTAAAATATGATTACGTGGCATAATTTAAATAGAAGGAATATATTGCTGATATGGAATAACCGTTTCTTACAATCTTTTCTTTATAAAAACATTACTTAAATACGATACGTTTAATAAACATAAAATCATATAATAAATAATTTATGATATATTCAAACACGACACATATATACAGATTATCATATCTAATTCAAATGAGTGTAATTACAAAAAAAAAAAAAAATCTCAACGGATTTTACACTTTGACATGTGTCCAGAATTCTACCTTCGAAGATTCTTTCTATTAAAAGAATCTTCAAGACATGTGTTCAAATACGTTGTAATTACATTAAAAAAAAATTCCCCAATGAAATTACGTTATTGAGTAAATTAAAGATAAAGAATTCTTTTTCATTCCATGTTATTAGTTGTTAATGAACACAAAAATAATGGACTTGGACATCAATTCTTATTTTTCTCAAACTCCTCCTCATCTTCTAAAACTTGCCTAAAAAATCAAATAACTTTTTTAGTGAAATTTTTTTACTAAGCTATGTAACGAGAAATAATAGTTTTCTTTCATTTTTCAATTAATGAGAATTAAAATTAGTTTTAAATTTTATGTTTAAATTTCTAAAAACTAATTTGAATTGCATATAATTTAAATAGTAAATAATTATTTAAATCAATATCAACATGAAAGGGTCCTTCTAGATAGAAAATCCCAAACAGAAGAAAATAAAAAAGAAAAACTAAAAAAAAAAAAAAACAGTAACATGACAACAGGTGGCACCCATTATTCCGTCACCGGCCCTTTGTTGTGTAGCAAATAAATAATTCAAATAAACCGTTTATTAACTAAACCAAAATCAAAATCAAAACCAAAACCAAATTAAACCCGAACCCGACTCAGATCTTCCATTTCTCTTTCTCAATTCCAGGAATCCTGCAAATGTCTCCTTTTCCATCAGAAAACGGCGTCGAAGGAGACGACGAGAGAGAAGAAGAAGAAGACGAAGACGTAGAAGATGAAGAAGAAGAAGAGGAGGAGGAGGAAGAAGAAGAGCCGAGGCTTAAGTATCAAAGAATGGGAGGAAGCATCCCTTCCTTGCTCTCCAGCGAGGCGGCGTCGTGTATCGCCGTCGCCGAACGCATGATCGCACTCGGAACGTACGATGGAACCATTCATATCCTCGACTTTTTGGGAAATCAGGTGAAATTTTCATTTTTTTTTTGCACTTTAGATCTTATATTTCGTTTCAAATCTCAATTTCTCATTTTATTTTGTTATTTTACATTTCGGTAATTTTTCTTGGAATTCAAAATTGTAATAGATTTTTTTTTTAAGTAAATTTTAATAAGTTAGTTAAGTTAATCTTTTAGTGGCATTCATTTTATTGATTAGTTTTGGAAGAGGCGAAAATATTGTTTGTTATGCTTTAAAATTTGTGTTTGGTTGTTTGTAGGTTAAGGAATTTGCTGCTCATTCAGGTGCAGTGAATGAGCTTAGTTTTGATATAGAAGGTGAATACATTGGAAGCTGTTCTGATGATGGCTCTGTTGTAATTAATAGTCTTTTCACTGACGAGAAATTGAAATTCGAGTATCATCGTCCTATGAAAGCAATTGCCCTTGATCCTGATTATGCAAGAAAAACATCTAGGAGATTTGTAGCTGGTGGTTTGGCAGGTCACTTATATTTTAATACCAAAAAGTGGCTTGGCTATAGGGATCAGGTTCGTGGTGCTTGATCGACATTGATGTATTTGAAAATGGATTTTTTTCTAATGTCTTTATGATTTATATTTTAATTGGTTTGTAGGTTTTGCACTCGGGTGAAGGTCCAATCCATGCGGTGAAATGGAGAACAAATCTTATTGCTTGGGCTAATAATGCAGGTGTAAAAGTTTATGATGCTGTAAATGATCAGCGGATTACATTTATAGAAAGACCAAGAGCCAGTCCTCATCCTGAAATTTTACTCCCTCATTTGGTTTGGCAGGTTAGTCAAAGATTAAAATGGGAAATGTTGGAAGTTGTTTAGAGTTTAGACTATCATATATTGTCTAAACAACTGCAATGCTATTTGTTTACTTTTAAAGTTTTCACTTCCCTAAGTCTTCATGAAGCATGATGTTGTATCTTATCGTTTTTGCCATTGCTTATTATTTGAACTTTGCATTCAGGATGATACTTTATTGGTGATTGGCTGGGGAACGTCTGTCAAGATTGCAGCAATAAGAACAAATCTGAATAAAGGAGCCAATGGAACGTATAGGCATGTTACAACGTCTAACATGAACCAAGTCGATATTGTTGCATCTTTTCAGACTAGCTATTATATATCAGGAATTGCTCCGTTTGGTGATGCTTTGGTTGTTCTAGCTTATATTTCTGGTGAAGTAGACGGGGAGAAGGAATTTAGTAGCACAATACCATCACGACAGGTATGTGTCCTTTACATTTTTGAAGTACATTAAGTTCCTCATCATGGTCTGTACCCTCCTATTTTGAGGTTATATTATGCTATCTATTGTGCATTACCCGTTACAGATCTTACAAATACGCCAATGTATCTGGATGGTGTGATACTATGCTTGACAGCAGCTGTGGCTGTGGTTGCTGTAACTACTCTAAGTTTCTACTCTGATTTGAACTTTAAGGCTGTCTTTGTATGAAGGAATTTAATTTAGAAATCTTTTTCAATATAGGTGCCTTGCTTCTCTTTATTTTTCCACTGCCCCCTGAGTTTAGTAATTCTGTGTGGAAGTTTAGTATCAAATGAATTAGCTTGTATTCTTTTCTCAGTAGTGCGGGACTCCAGGCTTGTGATTTCCTTTCTGTGATTGTTATGACTCTCATTGCCATGAATATATCTACTAAAGCAGGGGAATGCACAGAGGCCAGAGGTACGTATAGTAACTTGGAACAATGATGAATTGGCAACAGATGCCCTACCTGTACTTGGCTTTGAGCACTACAAAGCAAAGGACTATTCCTTGGCGCATGCTCCCTTCTCAGGTTGATATCTCTGTTTTTGAAGTTTATGGGCCATTTGACAGAATTTACAGTCAATAATTATGGTGCTTTTCTCATACAAATGTAGGAAGCAGTTATGCTGGTGGACAGTGGGCTGCTGGTGATGAACCGATATACTATATTGTATCCCCAAAGGATGTTGTCATAGCAAAACCCAGGTTACTATCAATTCTTTTTAATTGTAACTTTGTTGCTTTTGAAAGATTATTATTGCTGCTTATTTAAAAGATATAAAAGGATCATGGTTGCTGTAGTAATATGCGTTAATAGCTAATTACATTTGTTATGAAATGTATGAGTGTCTGTTTGGTGTAGGTTGCTTATTTGTCCTAAAGGAATTTTGAGTGTATGAATAATCTGTCTTCCCATAGTTGCTTATTTGTTTTGCATTATAATTTCTACACGTTCTAATTTACTTAAATGATCTGTCTTGGTGTGTAAATACATCTAGTGATCAATCCTTGCCCTTTAAGCTGACAGTAAAGTTTACAAGCTTCCATTGGACGGTGTTAACATGATCTAAGACAGTATATAGTACTATTATAGATTGTCAACTTGGCAAAAGGGTTATAATAAAATAAATACTGTAATTTTTCTAGGGAAGGACAATTATGAGGTGCATTCTCGTATGACATGGCAAAAGGTTTATAATAGTCAAATAAATACTTGTATTTTATCTTTGGATGAACAATTATGCAGTGCATTCTCATAGGGCATGGTGAGTTTTGTCTGAATTTTGGTGTCGAGATTCCCCTAATATGACATGATGATACTTTGGATTTGTACATATTGTATTAGAATTTATGTCCAATATTTTCTGTAGTACCTACGGAAATATTTTTGCAAATTCTGCATGATTTTAATTTTATAAACTTTTGACTCTTAGGGATGCGGAGGATCACATTGCATGGCTTCTTCAGCATGGTTGGCATGAAAAAGCTTTAGCAGCAGTTGAGGCTGGTCAGGGACGGAGTGAACTCCTTGATGAGGTATTTTTGGCTCTTTTGTTTTATGACTTGATATGAGTTACCATGTGAAGCTGCTGGCTGTAGGCATTCTTAATTAAAATCTAATCATAGCATTAATATCAAAGATACTGGCTGCATGTGATTGTATATTAACTTTGATGTATGGTTAAATAATACCTGTTATGCCGTTAGCATTGTTGCCCTAAATTTCCATTCCGTCGTCCATGTTAATTACTAAAATTAATTTGTTACTTTGTTAATTTCTTATTCTCTTTATGTGTAGGTGGGATCTAGATACCTTGATCACTTGATTGTTGAAAGGAAATATACCGAGGCTGCATCCTTGTGTCCGAAATTGTTGCGAGGATCTGCTACAGCTTGGGAAAGGTACCGAAAAGCATTATGTGTAACTCTTTCTCTACATTTCTCGTTAATCACTTGCAGTCAATTGCTTTTGACAGATGGGTATTCCATTTTGCTCATCTCCGTCAGCTTCCTGTATTGGTTCCATATTTACCAACAGAAAATCCAAGGCTGCGTGATACTGCTTATGAGGTTTGTTAGGACAGCAACTGTGTGCGAATATTCATGTAGTCCGTCTATAGTTTTTCATATATGTCAACTTGGAATTAAAACCACCTGTTTGCATGCTGCAGGTTGCACTTGTGGCCCTGGCAACAAATTCATCCTTTCATAAGGATCTCTTGTCAACTGTTAAATCTTGGCCACCTGTCATTTATTCTGCATTGCCTGTTATTTCTGCCATAGAGCCTCAGTTAAATACTTCATCAATGACTGATGCCCTTAAAGAGGTTTGTAAGGCAGTTTGTAAATATCTGATGTGATTTGAATTTTAAATTGGTTGATGGTACATATGTTGAATGATCCTATCCTTTTTCCTGATAGGCACTTGCAGAGTTATATGTTATTGATGGGCAGTATGAGAAAGCTTTTTCACTCTATGCTGATGTAAGTGTTTTGATGTAACTTTGTGCTCAAATAAATATATATGTTATCTTAAAATTTAAGTCTAATGTAAATTGCTTCTGGGAAATAGGTTTCCATCCATTCTCTAGTTGGATAGCTTGTATCTTAATATATTTACTTCTCTGAGTTTTTCAGCTCATGAAGCCTGATATATTTGACTTCATTGAAAAGCACAACTTACATGATTCCATTCGTGAAAAGGTATGATTATGGAAGAGCAGGTGAAATATTTGAGCTACTTTGCTTTCGCATGAATAATTATTTTTTGTTTAGAATTAATCGATACCTGTTTATTTGAGGCCAGCCCGTGAAATTCTGAAACAGATGCATTACAAGATTTTACTACTTTGGTTGACACTTGACACTTCGATTTGCAATGGATATTTAAAGTCAATACTAAATATTATATGCTCTTTACACCATGTTGCATAAATAAAAAGGATGTGTCTTTCCATTTTCCTTTTAGTTGACATTCTAGATGTTTTTGTTACTTATTTTCTTATTCTATTATAGAATTTCTTGACTCCTTTCTCTTATGTGTGCGGTGCAGGTTGTCCAGTTGATGATGCTTGATTGTAAGCTCGCTATTTCTTTATTGATCCAAAATAAGGACTTGATTACACCATCTGAAGTTGTTTCACAACTTCTGAGTGCTGGAAATAAGTGTGATTCGAGATATTTCTTGCATTTATATCTGCATTCGTTATTTGAAGTCAACCCACATGCTGGCAAGGATTTTCATGATATGCAGGTATGGATAAGACAAGTACATTGCGTTTTACTAGCTTTTATGCTTCATTTACTTTGAAAATTCTCAAACATTCTGATATTTTTTGTAACTTTCTAGCTTCACACATGAGTTGTTGGGGAGGTAAAATGTATTTCACCTTGTCTATGTGCGGTCAATGGTAAAGAAGCAAAATTGCAGTAGGTTCCAAATTAGTCATGAACAGTTTTGAAAACATAAGACCAGCCAGGACAGCTGAACTTTAAACAGTTTATGTGGGTTTCAGTTTGCTGCTAGCCATAGCCAAAGTGGTTTAAACAGTCATCAACAGAGCTCAATCCAAGGCTGTGACCTGGACCACAAATCAAACCAGGTTATAGATTTGGTGGTCTGGCCATCAGACGAACTGCTTCTATATGTGAAAAAACAATCCAAATAAAGAAAAAAAAAAAAAGACTAAAGAGTAAAGAGTTCCTATCAGATAGGAAGATGTTTCTTGCTCTTTTGATGCTTTGTTAAGAATAAGATTTTATTGCCTGTAAACGTACTCTTGTCTAGCATTCAATACTTATGTCTGTTTACTGAATGTGCACATGCGCAAAGGTGCTCGCTCTTAATGTTGAGTGCATTTTCTAATAAATTATTGTCCTTTGTCTTTCTGTTTAGGTAGAGTATTATGCTGAATATGATCCAAAGATGCTACTCCCTTTTCTTCGCAGTAGTCAACATTACACACTGGAGAAGGTTTGGACAGTTTAAACTTTAGGTTATAATTATGACATTATAATTTCCATAAATGACACTGCTGAAATTCAACATCAGGCGTATGAGATCTGTGTCAGAAGAGATCTTTTAAGGGAGCAAGTATTCATCCTTGGAAGAATGGGAAATTCAAAACAAGCTCTTGCTGTCATCATAAATGAATTAGGAGATATAGAAGAGGTACTTTATGCCATTTTCAGTGTTCGGTCTTTCTGCTTTTAGCTGTTGCACCTGGGTTTCTATTTGTGTTTCTGGTAATTTTAAGGATTGGTACTAACGAGAAAAAGTCTTGTCATTTTTCCCCAGGCTGTAGAATTTGTGACCATGCAGCATGATGATGATCTTTGGGAAGAACTGATTCAGCAATGCCTCCACAAACCTGAAATGGTAATGACATAAAATGCGGACCGGAAGTATCTATGTTGCTCCCACTCTTCATTTTTCTTTAAGTATCTGTGTTCGACACCCGTGTCCCACGCATATCCGGAAATGAATATGAGGATATAACCCTCCAAGAACTCTTCAAATACATGAAAAAAACTCAAAAGAAATTGAACATATCCGTGTCGGACACATACCCATATTCGACACTTGTACCCGAGTCCCAGTAACATAGGGAAGTATGCATATATTTGACTTATGATTTGTCAAATTTGTCTTTTTCTTTTCCATTTTTTTTTTACTATTTTCTCACTAATTGGCAGGTGGGTGTCTTATTGGAACACACTGTTGGCAATCTTGATCCTCTCTATATTGTAAATATGGTACCGAATGGCCTAGAGATACCTCGGTTAGTATTCTCTCTTTCTCGAGGGAAATTTGCAAATTATAATTGACCAGGATTCTCTATTTCCTAGTACTTTGAATCTATAATATCATATAGGTTTCTTAGTAAAAAATGGAAAACGGAAAACCTTAGAAGGTTTTCTGTCGCTGGAAGTTCACCATCAAGAACTCACATCTATCTGATGGTCAACTGTCAAGGCTGTAAATTCATACTTGGAACAAGCTCAAATTTAGTTGGAGCTGTTGATTTAATAAACTGACTTTATTGTTGGTTAAGCATTAGCTGCCGATTCTCAGAAGAAAAGCCTGAGGGTTTATTTTACCGTCTTTATATATCATCACTTCCTATCAACTTCTTCGTGTCGCAATACAACAACTGTAATCATTTGCCTTATCTTGAAGTGGGCTGTTTTATTTGAGTTGATCCTTCATATGCATCCACGTTCTATGTTTGCAATGCCAACTATCTATCATGTGGTAATATTTCTTTAAAATCTATGTTGCTCCGACTCTTTATTTTTCTTGATACCCGTGTCCGAGCGCATATTCGGGCATGGGTATGGGGATATGATTTCTCAAGGGCCCTCCAAATACATGGAAAAACTTAGAATAAATCAAATATACCCGTGTTGGACACATACCCTGTCCGACACTCACACCTGAGTCCGAGTAACGTAGTTTAAAATGACCTTTAATGCCTCCAAATGACCGGCATCTCAAGATTGTTCTGCATCTCAAGATTGTTCTTGAAAACCAAAATGACATTAGTTTTCTCATCAAATTTTGTGTTGCTAAAGTATTTCTTTATGCAAACTGAGATAATGGAGCAGAGAAACCGAAGTCACCAAATTACCGCACTACATGCTACCCTTATCTTTCAAGGCATGACCCTTAATTCATGCCCCCAAGCATTCCTCAAAGACATCCAGCTGATGCATAAAACTTAGAACTTCTAATTGCTGGGATCTAATTTGATTTGCTTTATTTACTTACAGAATGCAATCAGTTCAGTATAATTTGACTCGATCTTATATCTTATTTTCAGGCTTAGGGATCGTCTAGTCAAAATTATAACTGATTACAGAACTGAAACTTCTCTTAGACATGGGTGCAACGATATTCTCAAGGTACTCTTACTCTTAGCATGTGTTGTAATACTTGAAATCTATGTTGTTCCGACTCTTCATTTTTCTTGAAGTATCTGTTTTCGATACTCGTGTCTAACGCATATCCGGACATGAGTATGGAGATATGATCCTCCAAGGACCCTCCAAATATATAGAAATCTTGAAAAAAAATTGAACATATCCGTGTTGGACATATACCCGTGTCCGACACACCCGAGTCCAAGTAACATAGCTTGAAATTCCAATCTTAGGAACTTGACATTGGTGTAAATGCGAAATATACAGGCTGATTGTGTTAACCTGCTGGTTAAATACCACAAAGAAGCGAAACGTGCAGTTTCCTTGAGCAATGAAGAAGACGATGCTCGATCCAAGAGGGATGCAACTGGAGCCTCTCTAGCAATAGAGAAAACACCAAGCGTGAGAAACATGGAGGTTAAGTCTAAAACTAGAGGGGGTGGAAGATGTTGCATGTGTTTCGATCCTTTCTCAATACAAAATGTATCAGTCGTCGTGTTCTTTTGCTGTCATGCTTATCACACGACTTGTTTGACGGATTCCACCTATACTAATAGCAGCAAAAAAGGGACCGGAGGAGCGACTTCTCCGGATCCATACGGGTACGATGATGGTGGCGAGGATGACGACAAGGTCGACGACAACGATAGCCAGGCCGGTGGTCCTCGGATGCGATGTATTCTATGTACTACGGCGGCGAGTTAAAGTTTGTGATGCATGCCTATAAGCTTTTGCTCGCACAATTTGTTTAGGGTTTTGTCCTTTAGGTGCAATATTTGGTACTGGTGCAGGTGAAAATTCATGATTTTTTTTCTTTGCCTCACCCCCTTCTTATTATTATCTTCTCTTGAATTGTTGTTGTGCTTCAATTTAGTGGCAACTTCTGTATTATAGTCCCATGTAATTATTGGAAAAGTGTAATTAATCCTTTTTGGCGGTTGATTTATGTAGTATACCTTGTAGTACTCTAAAGAAAAAAGTTTGGGAGAATTTGAAAAAACTCCTTTAAACAGTAGAATAGTTGTTTAATGATATAATGGTGTAAATTAATTTGTAAAAGAGAAATGAAAAAGTTAAAAAAAAATTATTAAGGAAATTGTAAAGGGTATAATGGTTTTTACAATTTCTTTTGTAATAATTTTTTATTTTTTATTTTAAATTATTCTTGCTCATTAAATCATTAAACAATTATATTCAATGGAAGGGCACGTTTTACATATTCTTCCAAAAAGTTTTCAATGAAATATGTGCTATGTTTTGCAGCGGGAGCAGAATAAACAGTATAACAATTATAGCTGTCAATTTTGTACACAATATGGATAAAAAACATTTAATAAACATGAAAAAATAAATAAATATGATATGATACGTTTAAATATGATTAACACGATAAATTTAATATATATATATAATAATAATAATAATAATAATAATTTATATTGTGTTTTATTTATGTTTACACAATTGATGTATAAAAAACACGAAATGCGATACGCATGTTCGGTTGTATAATTTCACTTAGGTTTTGTTTTGATATAAGGAAGATGAAAAAAGAAAAAGTCGGAAATTTTTTTGATCTAATGGTTAAGATTCATAATCATATTATAATTACATTTGGTAATTCAATCTTTAGATTTAATTTTTTTTCTTTTTTTTTTAAATCAAACTAAGTATAAGAATATAATTTTATGAAGTAAATATAATTATTGAAGAGTCCATAAAACAAAGCGTGCAAAAGATTTTACTACATAATTATATGTTTATTCCTTCTAAGACTGAAAGGAAAAAAAACTCTAACCGTTAACCAGTAGCAGTTGTAATTTCAATGGCTGTAATTACAAGTAATCTGTCCGAGCTGCCTTAGGTTTTATAATCAAATTTCTCGTAGGACAGGTTTAACGTTAAACCCTCTTATCTATATATAAACATACATTGACAACCTTCAAACTCTCTATATTACTATTAGATCTGCTCATTGATCGAATCAGACTGTAATTTGGAAAATTTTCATTTCTTTTACCTAGGATCAGCCCGATTTATTATTTAAATAATAATAAAAAATTTAAAAAATATTTTTATATTAATAATAATATATTTTTATCATTAAATTTAAATAATTTTTTTTTATTAATTAAATAGTAATTCGAGCCAGACCGGATCGATCCAAATCAAAAATATTTTTGAATCAAACCTGTCGAATCCGACGAACTATTCGATTCTAGAACAGGTCTAATTACTACAAAAGTTTAAGTTTAAGTTTTTTTTTTTTTTTCTTTTAAGGAGAAAGAATAATATATAATGAGATTGAGAATGAAGAGAATAAGAATGAATGACTTTTTTGAAATTAATACTTTTTTTTCTTATCAAATACTATCAAATCACATCATAAAAGCTATCGATGCTTATGTCATGTCAAGCGTTTTAAGGGAAAAAAAATAGATAAAATGCTTCAATCTTACATAGTATAAAAAATAAAAAATCTTTATTTACAATATGAACGTTGCACATTTCAATAAATTGATTTTATGGGAGAATATAATGGCCTGGTTAAACCTAAATGATGCTTTTGTCCCATGGTGATTTAACTTGTTATTTTGTTGGGGCCATTAACATTACCTTTACTTAGCTTAGCTGACATAGTTTCTTCACTTTCATCCTTTCTTTTGATCTATTACTAAAAAAGGAATCAACCTTTTTCTCATAAACATTTGGCCCAATTGATCAACATGAATAATTAAAAGAACTTCAAAGATTCCTTAGTCAGCTGAAATGACTATTACCCATTATTCTTCTTTTGAATGCCTTTCTTAAAATCTGAAAAGAAAATGAACCCAAAACAGAATTCATTTTCTTAAAATCTGAAAAGAAAATGAACCCTAAACATAATTCATCAATTTTTTACTATCTGTTTTAAGTTTATTCTAGAGAAAATCCATCTTTGTTTGTCACATCGATCAGCTCAAAGTGAAAAGAAAGAAAAGAAAAAAAAAAGGAATCATGGAAATTTAAGTTACAGAAATGACTGTTCTTGGGTTCTAATCATAGATGCTAAAGGCAACAGCATGAAATATGCCCTTAGCATCTATGATTATGAACCCATTAAAATTCTTTTCTAGTCACTTTTGTTTTTTCCTTTTTTATCCAATTTGACTGGCTTTTCTCATCATACAAATCTACTTGATGGTCCAAAAATTATTCAAAGTTATTAGAATTAAAATGATATTGACATTTGTTGAATATATTGGATGGTTAATTGCATTCTTATACCACTTTTAATTTATGTTATTTCAACTCTTTATTTTTTTTAAATATTCGTATCCGATAATTATATCCGACACATATTCGAATATCGGTATGGATATGATCCTCCAAATATATATATAAAAAAAACTTTAAAAAAATTAAAAATACTCATATTAAACACATATTATTCCCCATTCTCTTTTTCCCTGAACACTTACACAAAGCAATATTACCCAAAATCATCTAATATTCCATGTTTTACAGTATAAAGTTTCTTTTGATATTTTTATGTTTCAAAAATATAATTGCCTAAAATCAATGGAAATTAAAGTCCAAACTTCCTTGAGACCACTCAAAAGAAATATATAGTAGTCATGATATCCTAAATTCCTTATTATTCTTTTTCAGGATTTAAAGTACTTTTGAACTTTCTTCACATACGTCTATGACTGTAGACTTGACAGAAATCAAACTCTTTGTTTAGTAATCATCAGCTTCCTTGCAAAGAGGCAATCTGCAAGATTACATTTTAGTGCCTTTGACCTTGCTCCATTTCTCCAATTTCTGCATTCAAATTCGGATTTAGGTGAGTATCGAATATAAACATATGTTTAATTTCTTTTAAATTTTTTTATATATTTAGAGAAATATAATTTCATACCCATATTTGAATATGTGTTGAACACAAGTGTTGGACACAAATATTTTAAAAAAATAAAAAATCCGGATAACAGACAATGAGCCTAATACCTGGCCTGGATAATTTGATAGATATAAGCTGGGGTGTGTGCTTATCCAGGGTGAAAGTGGAGAGTGAGACTTGGTGGCTTCAGTTGCCATAACAATAAGAAAAGAGAAAAGTGGTAGGCTTAATCTGTTGCAGAGTTTTAAATGCCTATTGATTTGGACCATTTCCCATTGTGCTTGTGCTTCAAAATCATGACAATTTTTACTCTTCTGGTCAGCATTATACATGAGACTTAAGTCTTACCCTCGCTAGATCTAGTAATATTATACACGATACGAACACGATATAAAAAAATAATTAAAATACGACACGACATGAAGAAAAAAAACACAGACACGATATAAATACACGAATGTGTCAAAATCTATATAACACAATTTATTAAAACGATCTATATTAATATAAAGTATCTTATACACGATTATGATACAATACGAATATACAAATTATCAGATCTAACCCTCCTTAATGGTTATCCAAATTAAAGTGAAAAAAAAAAAAAGAAGCATTATCTCACAAGATTCTTCATATGGACCAAAATCATTGTTTTTTATTTGAATAGTCTTATTTAGAGCTTCATTTCCATCACGATCACATGAATCAGATAGCCTCAACAATTGTTAATTTAATCTGCAGGACTTCCCTCCTATGAGTTTATGTTGTTTGATTAATTTAGTCTCAATCAAAGCACGAAAGATTTCAATAATTTCTGCTCTTTCGTCAAAACTTTTTTGGCTAATGAAAATTTGTTATACCAATATTATTTGTGGGAGCAAAGGATTAAAAAATCTGGTACCCCTTTTTTTCCCTTGAAGGCTTAAAAAATTCTACAACTTTGCATGATGATTGTTGGAAGGGAGCCTGCCCCATAAGGTCCACTCACATATAAATGGCACATTCTTCAGTCAAAACTGAAATAACATACGTCACCGGTCCGGACCCTTTATTTTTTTTTAAATATTCGTGTTTGACACATTCGGATATAAGTATAGGATGCAATCTTTTAAATTTATGAAAAAAACTTTTTAAAAAATTGAATATATCCGTATCAGATATATATATCCATATCTGATACTCACTTTGAATTTGAATAACATAGTAAATAACTGCTATACTTATATGTGTTCTTTTAAGTTCAGCTTTTCTTAGAAGTGCTATTTCAAAAGAAAGAAGTAGAATATATCTTTGAACAAAAAGATGATAAAAAGATTACCTTTTCAGAAATGAAATTTGGAAGAAAAAAAAAACGATGCATTTCAATGGCAAGAGCATCTTATATGGTAGTGTGACCGATATGTGACCACTATTTTGCTTTTGAGACCCTAATATTTGGTCTAAGAGACTGAATACGAAAAGAAATAAGGGCCAAACATCACAGAATATATGAAATTATGAACTTGGTTAGACTTGTTCAAAAGTCGGGTAATTTGCTCGGTCTGTATTGATTGAATCTAAGTAGAATTTTTTTTTAATTCAAATCAGTCCGATTCGATCCAAATCTCTATTTATATAATAAAAAATACTTTTAAATAATTATAAAATATATAAAAATTAATATTTTAATATTCGAGTGCATCCAAAACCAAATTTAAATAAAAAAAAAAAAATTCGAGCCACGTCTTACCCGACCAACCCATTAGCATGTCTGTGTTCCACGATCCTGAGCCTGACATCATATGCAAAAACATGTGTTTGGTTACGCGTTTTTACGTGGTTTCCTAATAATTTCGAACTTTGATTAGTTAATTGTAAAGAAATAAGCAGAGACAGACAATCAGCTAATCAATGTGGTTTTGGTGAAGTGCTTTAGCAAAAACACTTCTCCGCATAGGCATCCACCAAAACTAATACACAAAAATATAATTCTATCTTTATAATTAATTAGTATAAAATAATAATAATAATATATGTCGGATATGGATATGTATCCAATATGGGTATACTCAATTTTTTTTTAAAATTTTTCATATATTCGGAGGATCATATCTTTCTACCCATATCAAAATATGTGTTGAATATAGTGTCGGATATGAGTATTTTAAAAAAATAAAGAGTCCGAGTAACATAGATAATATAATTAAAGATAAATGCATCAAATTAAGGGGGCCATTGTTTACATATTTGCAGCATACTTTGGGTTTTTGATAAGAAGATTATTTAAGTATAATGTTTGGAGGTTTACAGAAAATGCTTCAGGGAGAAGCAACTTGATTAGTATTTCCTCTATTATACACTTTTTGATGAGGAACAATATTTGACCATACTTTAAATTAAAAAAAAAAAAAAAAATTAAGATAGTTAAAGTCAATCAACTAGATGAGATTAATTAACAACTTGCAATCCTTAAATTAAAAACACAGAAAGTTTACAGAAAAAAGGTTGGAAGGTGATTTCCCAGTACCCTTCAGCATCCAAATTACATATATATTAATCCATAAGAAAACTAGCTATATCCACAAGGTTTATAGCTTCATTTACTTTTTTCAGAGTTTAATCTTTTAGTCAACTTTTTGCTTTAAATTGAGAATATTTTTAGGCACTTTTGGACAAATATTGCTAAAGTGGATCAATCTATAGAGCATCTTCCCTCTAAATTTTTGTGGATTTGGTGCCCATAGACTTGAAAATTGACTATAAAAACTTAAACAATATCAATCTTTAAGCCAATTTGTAGATTCTGCCTAGATAAAAAAAAAAAAGGAAAAAAAAAGGGCCAATTAGCCTTAAAAACAAGGGAAGACCAGCCTTTCCTTACTCAAATTTGAACTCAAATAATCTTTAAAGAACAATTACTGTTCCAATGATCAGAATTTTAAAGATTATGAAAATTTTCTATGTATTGAGGTTATGTCATCAATGGTTTGTCATATATAGTAATTGATTGCTTTCTTCCTCTTTTCTTAGTAAAAGTCTCCATAGAAGTAGGGCTAGTTTTAATTTATTGAGTAAAAACTGATTTGAGTGTCGGAACACGTGCGAAGAGTAACGTTTTTGACCCTTTTTATTTTGCAGGTTAAGTCAACCGCATCTGACTGTAATCTGTGGATAAATTATACCTATCAGATTCTGATCATCAGATTAGGAATTAACATATTATTTATAAATTTTTTCATATTACATTATGATTTAAAAGTTACCAAACTCTTATAGTATAAATAGAATGCTGATCTTGAAACCTTTTATAACACATAAACAAGGCCTGCCGCCATGGATTTCCTTAGACACTCATTTCATCAGTTCCTTTTGTTTTCCTTAATTTCCTGCTTGTCCTGTGTTTCTGGAACACAGTTCAGCATCCCAAGGCTAGGAGCACTTGGAAGAACAATCCGAAATGAACCCAAAATCAAATCTACTTCATCAGTTTCTAAGGATTTCGAGACCTTGTTTTATAACCAAACACTTGATCATTTCAACTACAAACCTGAAAGTTTTACCAGTTTCCCACAAAGATATGTAGTCAATTCTAAGTACTGGGGTGGTGCAAATACAAATACAAGTTCACCAATCTTGGTTTATTTTGGTGCAGAAGAGGCATTGGATTATGATTTATCTGGTATCGGATTCCTCACTGATAATGCCCCTCGTTTCAAGGCTTTACTAGTATATATAGAGGTAAAGATCGAGTTAAGTTAAGCCTTCTTCGATCTCCTTCCTCCTCTTCTAATCTCACCCATACTTCTAAATCATCGCGATCGCGGATTTTGTTGCCGATGCGGTTGCGATGTCGCGGTCGTTACGTAACGTATTGCGGTTGTCACGGACGTGAATTCGATAGTATCGCGGACGTTACGTAACAAATAAAATACGATGTAGGTGTCTTAATTTCCGTTACGTTGCAGCCTATTCTCACCTGTTAACCTGTTTTTACATTCTTGGCAGCATCGGTTCTATGGGAAATCAATACCATTCGGATCAAGGGAATCAGCTCTGAGGAATGCCAGTATTCGAGGTTATTTCACTTCAGCTCAAGCTATAGCAGATTATGCTGCCATTATTCTTCATATAAAGAAAACGTTCTTCGCCAAGAACTCTCCGGTAATTGTCATCGGAGGATCATACGGAGGAAGTAAGTGACTTAATAAACCTCATTTAACAGGATTTTTCTTCATCTACGGCCGTTATTTAGCGGTTTTGACCCCTTCCGCCGTCGATATTTACGGTCAATATTTATCGCAATTGATCGCGATAAACACAACGCGACTAAAAACGCGTCCGTAACTGCAATTTAAATCCCTGGTTTTGACAGTTGTTTTTTCTTTATATTTTGCAGTGCTTGCTGCATGGTTTCGGCTAAAATATCCTCATGTTGCTCTTGGAGCTCTTGCTTCCTCAGCTCCAATTCTTTACTTTGATGATCTTGCACCACAAGTTGGTTATTACGCAATTGTGACCAAAGATTTTAAAGTAAAACATCAAATTCGATCTAATCGGTTACTTTCATTTTATTCTCTTTTCTATATTTATAACCATCCCTTTTTTTCCTTACAACTTGTTCTGTAACAGGAAACTAGTGAAAGTTGCTACGAAACCATCCGAAAATCATGGGACGAAATTGACAAAGTTGCTTCAAATTCTAATGGTCTTTCAATCCTCAGTATGAAATTCAAAACCTGCAAGTAAGTAAATTAACTATGATCAGTCTTATTGTCAACTATGTTGTTCCGACTTTTCGCTTTTCTTGAAATATTCGTGTCCGACACATATTCGGACATGGGTATGGAGATATGATCCTTAGGCTATGTTACTCGGACTCGGGTGTGAGTGTCGGACACGGGTATGTGTCCGATACGGGTATGTTTGATTTATTCTAAGTTTTTTCATGTATTTGGAGGGTCTTTAGGGGTTCATATCCCCATAATCATGTCCGGATATACGTAGGACACTGATGTCATATACGAGTACTTCAAGAAAAATAAAGAGTCGGAGCAACATTGCCCCGAGGACCCTCCAAACACATTAAAAATTTGAGAATAAACCAAACATACCCTTATCAGACACATACCCATATCCGACACTCACACTCGAGTCCGACTAACATAACTTATTGTCAATATGCCATGTTTAATGTTATAAGCATTAACAATCTATTAGCTTCTGTCTTTTTCTTCTTAATTAATCAGAAAATTGAAGAGAAGTTTTGATCTTAAGGACTACTTGGATTCAATATATTCTGAAGTAGCTCAATATGATCATCCTCCCAATTATCCTCTTAGTATTGTTTGTGGTGGAATTGATGGAGCTCCTAAAGGGACTGATATACTGGGCAGAATATTTGCCGGTGTTGTTGCTTATATGGGAAATAAATCATGCTATGACATGAAGGAATTCAATCATCCAAATGATGAAACATATATGGGGTGGAAATGGCAGGTGAGAGGTGACTAGCTAGCTAGCTCATGCAACTGGTTCATATTTATCAGCCTCTCAGTTATAACAATGTTCACTCTGTATCTTAGTAATCTCAACAACAATGTCAACTTGTTAAAAAATTGAAGCGGATAGACCTGTTTATGGATCGGACCGCGATCCGAATTTTTTTCACTTTACCCAGATTCAGTCTTGGGCGGGTCTGGGCTAGTCCGTGTTACTGTTTATTTAATATTAAAAATAATTTTTTTTATTTTTTTTTATAATTAAATTTAAATAAAAAATTAGTTTTTATTATTTGAATAGTGATCCGGACCAAATCGAGTTAACCTGGATTACTAAAAATTTTGTCCAGACTCGATCCAATGCAAATCGGATCTGTTGAATCGGGTGAGCTATCCAGTCCTTGAGCAAGTCTATTCAAGGACACTTACCTACATTTAAAACTTTTAAAATAACTGGTTCCTTAACAAGGTATTGGAGCCTTTTTGACATAGCGATCTAGATTTTAAGTGTAAGATCGAAAATAAAAACCTTGTTTTCAAACAGAGATTTTAAATTGTGGTTGAGGATGCGTTTTTTATCGCGTCACGTTTATGTGATTACAGACTTAATGAATATTATCTCGATCAAATTGTGAGAGATATCAACAATGAATATCGGTCGAAACCGAAAAAAAAACGACCTATTTAAATCTCTGTTTTCAAACTCTTAGGTATGTTATCTTGAATGTTTTGAAAATAAAAACACTTGAATCGAATTTGAATTATAAAATAATAGCACTAGTAGTAGGGCTAGGTTCCTGGTATGAAGTTTTATTGGATGTTAATGCCACTGCTAAACTTCCTTTTCTCATGATTGCATGCAATTGCAATTGCAAATTAAATTAATTATATTTTTACATGGTTTTGATCTGTCTTTACAGACATGTAGTGAGATGGTGATGCCCATAGGCCATGACAACAACGATTCTATGTTCCCACCAGCCCCATTCAATCTAAACAAGTTCATAAGGAAATGCAAGAGCTTATTTGGTGTCCAGCCTCAGCCACATTGGGTGACAACTTACTATGGAGGCCATGTGTGTTTCTTTGATCTCTTTTTCGATCTATGTTAGTTCCGGCTCTTCATTTTTTTTTTTGAAGTATTCGTGTTCCATGCATATCCGGACATGAATATGGGGATATGATCCTCCAAGGACCCTCTAAAAACATGAAAATTTTAGAAAAATTTGAATATACCTGTATCAGATACATACCCATATCCGATACTCACAGCCAAATTCGAATAACATAGTTTTCAATCATGTTTCCAACAGTAGTCCTGATAACTTCCTCTCTACATTTATTGATCTTCATAGCTTGTATCTTATGTTACTCGAACTCATGTGTAAGTGTCGGACACGGGTATGTTTGATTTATTCTAAGTTTTTCCATGTATTTGGAGGGTCCTTGGAGATCATATTTTCGTATCCATGTCCAGATATTTATCGAACACGAATGTCGGATACAGATACTTAAAAAAAATAAGAATCGGAGCAACCTAGCTTGTATCTATCCTTACATCTAACCCTTAAAGTCTCCCATCATTGGCAGGATCTAAAGTTGATTCTCCATAGGTTTGCTAGCAACATCATTTTCTCTAATGGCCTGAGAGATCCTTACAGCAGCGGCGGGTAGGAAAAAAAAATCATGTTCATTTATATACTATCTAATTTCTGCAGATCATTTGCATTTAATTATTTGACATAACTTAATGACAATTTCCATCTTACCACAGGGTATTGGAGAACATATCAGATAGTGTTGTTGCAGTCTATACAGTCAATGGTACTTAGCTTCTCTTACAATATTATAGTAAGATTATATGCCTATGTTACTCGGATTTGAGTGTGAGTGTCGGACATAAGTACATGATTAACGCGGTATGTTCATTTTTTTTTTCAAAATTTTCATGTATTTGGACGGTCTTTGGAGGATCATATCCCCATACCCATGTCCCCATATGTGTCGGACACGGATGCTGGACACAAATACTTCAAGAAAAATGAAGAGTCGAAGCAACGTACTATATGCTATGTTATCTGGATTAAGAGATAAATGTCGGATATGAGTATGTATCCGGCACGGGTATGCTCAATTTTTTCTAAGTTTTTTTTATATATTTGAAGGATTATATCCCATACTCATGTCTGAATATGTGTCGGACACAAGTGTCGAACACGAATACTTTTAAAAAAATAAAAAATTCGAGTAACATATACTATATGTTTTAGTTTCTGTCAAATCAAAATATGCACTAACATTAACCTGTAAACCTTCTTTTGCAGGATCTCATTGCTTGGATATACTGCCAGAAAAGAGAAGTGATCCACAGTGGTTGGTCAAGCAACGAAAAACCGAAGTTCAAATAATTGAAGGCTGGATTTCAAAGTACTACACTGATCTGCTTGAATTCCAAGATCGAACCTGAGTCTGATCATTGATCTCAGCTGCTCCAAATTTATCAAAAGAGAATAAATTAAGTGGCCATATCAAAATTTTAACTATATATGTAGAAGTAATGTTGGATATTACTGTACTGTAAGGATAGTTGTGCTATATTTATGAATCTAAATAGCTAGTTTATCATATATATATTTATAAATTTTAACTTAGTCCAGTTAGCTCATGTAGTTGTCATGGACTCGAAACTTTAGCCTTGCGTATCGTGGGTCTTTAGGTTAGAAATTGCTTCCGCTCACTGTAACTCATATCCATGTTCTGGACCTATTGTGTGAGTAATGGACCCGAGCTGGCTCGCGCGTACATTGACACAGTCACCTTAAGGGGTAATTTATATTCTGGGTCAGTGAACTTAGTATTAACTTTCATATAGGTTACAAACATTTAATTTCTTCAAATTATGTCACAAAACTTTTATTATTAATAAATTAGGTCACTTATGTTAATTTCGTTAAATAATTATAACAAAAAAGCAGACTCAGTATGAATTTTTTTTTACCTAAAATGTCAGTAAGGCATTTTCTTGATGATATATACATGTTGAGTAAGTTTTTCCATTAGAATTACTCAACGGAGTTAGCATAGGTGATCTAATTTATTAATAATAGAAGTTCAGTGATGTAATTTGATGAAATTAAAGGTTTGTGACCTACGTGAAAGTTGATGTTAAATTCAGTGACCCAGAATGTAAATTATCCCACCTTAAGAGATGACAACTAACAGATCTAAGGTTCGAATTCTAACATTTGCAACCCTTTCTCCTATCCTCGTACTATGATTTCTTTTGTACCAAAAAGAAAAAAGCTAGTTTATCAAAGAATTATAATCCATGAATGAGATAATGTCAATTATGAATATGCATATCAGATCTCATTACAAGGATTCCACCAAACCATAATTACATACCAGAAGTCCTGTATATTACTCACATTGGTTGTGTTTGTGAGGGGAATTTAGAAAAGATTGTCAGCACTTTGATAAACAAAGTTTTATAATTAAGTTTTTAAGAATTGATTTATTTATTCAGGACAAAGGATAAGAAGAAAGGCAAACAATTGTTAAAAACCTTGTATCTTTTGGGTGGTATGCTACCCTATTAAGGACCACTACAAATATTCATATGTTTCCATTTGGTAGGCCAATATGGGCACTTCAATCCAATGCCCCCCCCCCCCCCCCCAATACCAGAAGTGGAGTTCCCAGCAGTCAACTATAATAACTTCCACTCAATTGATTCCTTTTGCAAGTTTAGGGTCAGGACATCTTCATAGTGGAAAAAAAAGAAGAAAATAAACTGCAGAAAGTGTGTCTCCAAAAAGCATCTGATAAAACTTTGATACAAAGAAAATGGGTAAGTTAAAGAACAAAAAAAACGTAATATATAATCCAGTTGATTATGTAGCCACCCTTAAAGATTATATTTATTTATTAAAAAATCGGACCGGACCTACGGGTCGAACCAAAAATCGGTGGTCTATCCGATCCGATGAATATATTAAAATTGGAAATTTATTAAACCGGTAAAAAATCGGATTAAACCAGTAAAAAATCGATTTTATATGTATTTTTTTAATTTTATTTGAAATTAATGAGATTTGAATCTTTAACCTTTTAGTTTTATATTAAAAATCATATCATTAAACCAAATGTATATTTTTATTAATTATTAATTATATTTAATATTTATTTAACATTAAACTTAGTATTTAAATATTAAAAAAAAAATTATCAAATCGGTCGGTCCAACCAATTGAACCAAACACTGGAGGTCTTATCGGTTCGATCTCCGATTCGATTTTTTTAACTTTGATGATATTCAGCAAATTTAAAATTCGAAATTCAATATTTATATCCTTTCCTCTATCTCAAATTACGATCTCTTTATAAAATAAATAAATAAAGAACAAATAAAAACAAAACATTGAATGACTTTTATAATGATGATGGCAGATGGGAAGATGCAGAAACACTTCCCTCAAATCCTTATGAGCTAAGAGATGCCCTTTAGATAGGGAAAGAATTGAATGAAACGATATGAAAATATCAGTATATATATTTTTTATATAAATTATGTCACATAATTAAATTTTTTAAAAATTATTTATTTATTATACATTATATCTAATAATTAAAAAATAAATATTTATTTTAGTATTTTATTAATAGATATAGTGATTGCTGGTCATTTGGGCTACAAAAAGCAAATTCAGTGGTGCATTTGGCAGGCGTGGCCATTACACATTATTTAATCTTTTTTTGGAACTTTCTTTAATTTTAACTCTCTCTCTCTCTCTCTACATTAATCTGGATTCAAAAGGACCCTGCCTCCCTTTTGGCTGGTATTGGTATGTTTTTTATTAAGAAGTAGAAGTGCTTATGGGTCGAGGTCAAATTTTTTTGAATTTTTTTGTTCAGACTTGATTTTGGGTCGGGTCGGGTAGGTTCGTCGGTCTATATTTATTGTTCATTATATTAAAAAAATATTTTTTAAAAATTTTTAAAATTAAATTTAGGGTTCATTATTTTTCATTAGATGAACAGTGATCCAGATCGAACCGAATCATTAAAATCTTTATTCAAGTCCGATTCAATATGGACCGAACGGGCTGCTCGACCGTGAGCATGTCTATTGAGAAGTCAGAACCTGGTTAATTATTTTCATTGGCTGGTTTTTTTTAATCAAATCTTTTCATGTTTGACTCCCAAAGATTAAAAAAACTAAGCCACTTGGCTTTCAGTACTCTATAATGGTACAATTATCATTAATCCAACATATAATTTCAAACTGTTTGCAAAGTAAGAAATTATTGAAGGAACCTGTTCTAAGATGTAGTAAAATGGTTTGATGTTTTTTTTTTGGATAAGCAAAGTTTTTATTTATCCAAAAGCAGCATGCACTGCTACATCAATACAACCAGCATAGCTGGCAAACAAATGTACTATTTTACAATGTCTTTTTTACATAGCTAAGAACCAATTATGCTATCAGTGAGCTTTTTAACCCCCATGCAACATGCAACATGCAAATCTCTATTAACAGTATCATCCTTTATGGTTTTCATCCCCCCTAGTCTATAGCTAACCTCCTCCTTGATTTTCTCAAGCATTTGCATACATTGCTGAGATTGTTTACCAAACCTGCGGTTATTCCTCTCCCTCCATACATGATATATGAGAGCATTCCAAGCAATTCGAAGCACTGTAGCAATAAGAGATTTACCCTTTAGCTTCCTCTTTGCCCATTGAACTTCAAAGTCCCAGCTTCTGATGACTCTATGAAGCTTACATAGGTGCAGAATCTCCCTCCATACTGCCTTAGAATACTCACACTCAAAGAATAAATGGTCTCGAGTCTCCATTTGTTGACTGCACATATCACAAGTTCCATTTAGTTCCATTCCCCATTCCATCAAGCGATCTTTTGTAGGGAGCTTGTTCTGAATTGCCATCCATGATATTTGGGAATGCCTTGGAATATGGTAGGCATACCATACCAATCTATCCCAATCCACCTTTGGCTGCCTTGGCCTGATTTGCTGCCACACTTTAGCCACTGAAAACCTGTCCCCAGGAAATTTCCAAACTAATCTTCCATTATTCTGATAGGTAAATTGAGCTGCTAATGGTCTCAATTGTAGGAGTTTCCTCCAAATCCAGCTACTTCCCTGGGTGATTGGGAACTGCCAGAATGAGGTGCCTTTTAGAACATAGTTGTGGATCCAAGCAATCCACCATGAACCTGCCTTAAAAAGCAATGTCCATATTATCTGCATTATGCTTGCCCTGTTCCAAGAAACTAGATCCTTCAGGCCAAGTCCCCCCTCTGATCTTGGACAACAAATTTTCTGCCAGCTCACCCTTGCTCCTCTGGCTTCTACGTCTTTCCCTAACCAATAGAATCGAGAACAGAGTTGATTAATTCTGGAGAGCACTGCCTTAGGTAGAATAAAGATTCTACACCAATAGTTTTGTATATTGAACAAAACTGATTGAATAAGCTGAAATCTTCCAGCATAGGACAGAATCTTTGATGTCCAGTGAGTGATCCTAGCAGTAATCTTTGAGATAAGTGGGACACAGTCTTTTTCTGTCAGCTTCTTTGTTACTAAAGGAACCCCCAAATACCTCACTGGCAGCTCTCCTAGCTTGAAGCCTGTCACCCCCTGGATTTCCTGAAGCTGAGCTCTACTGATTCCAGAAGAATAAAGTTCACTTTTGGCACAGTTGAGCTGCAAACCAGAAAGTTTATAAAAACTTTCCAGGATATCCTGCACTCCTTGGATGGATTTCAGGTGCCCTTTAGTGAAAATCATCAAGTCATCAGCAAAACATAGGTGAGTGAGCCCAATCCTTTTGCACTTAGGATGGAAATCAAAGACTTTATGCTGTGCAGCAGCATCCAAAAGCTTAGAAAGTGCATTCATAGCAAGCACAAACAGATAGGGGGAGATAGGATCTCCTTGCCTTATACCCCTTTCTCCCTTAAAGTAGCCCACCAAGCCTCCATTAATTGATAGAGAGAACCTAGGACCAGTGATGCAACTCTTGATCCATGTTATAAATTCTGTTGGAAAATTCAAAGCTGCAAGAACCAGCAACATGAAGTCCCAGTCAAGTGTATCAAAAGCCTTTTGAAGGTCAACCTTTATAGCACTTCTAGGTGACAGAGTTTTTCTGGCATAGCCTCTTACTAACTCCTGTGCCATTAGGACATTATCTGAGATATTCCTTCCTTCCACAAAGGCACTTTGACTTTTGCTGATGATTGTTGGCAGGAATTTTTTGAGTCTTCTAGCCATCACAGATGTAATACTTTTGTAGACTACTGAACAACAGGAAATAGGCCTGTAGTCTTTAATACAAGTAGGATTTTGGTTTTTTGGCACTAGAGCTACAATTGTGGAATTAAAGCCTGCTAGCAAATCTTCTGTCTGGAAGAAATGAAGAATGGCATCAATGAAGAAATGGTTTGATGTTACAACAATATATATCTTTCAAAAGGTTTGATGTAGACTTGTTCATTGATCCGGCCGTAACCCGAAATTTTTTTGAAATTTTTTTACTTAAGCTTGGGTCGTGCCAAATCAAGAATCTCATTTCACTGTTTAAAAAATTATTTTTATTAATAAATAATAATTCAAGTCGGACCGAATCAAATTAAAAAAATCTATGTTTAAATTCGATCCAATACGAGTTAGGCTTATCGAGTAACCTGATCTTTGAACAAATTTAATTTGATGTTATAATTAGTACAATCGTTTACGAGGCATGTAGGCTTGGATTCAAACTCAAGCAACCTATTCCCCTTTCCTAGTATTGCTCTCATGAAATTGGAAATTTGCTATTTCAATTAGGGGTGAGCGTTCGATCGAGTCGAGTCGAGTGAAAAAAATTTGGATTAATCGAGTTGACGAGTCCTATTTTGTCAACCAAACTCAATTTGAAATTTTAGAGAATCGAGTCGAGTTAAAACAAATTCGAGTCGAGTCGAGTCGAATAATTTATTCGAGTTAAAATGTTATCTTGTAAATGTTGATTGACTAGATCATGTTACTGTTATCTTGTAAATGCATGTATATCCATCATTTTTTTTGTTCTATCTTTTCTTATAAATATAACTATCAAAGACTTGCCATACTAAATAAATAACCTACTATTGACTTTTAAGAAAAGAGAATTCATTATCTTTTGAATTTTATTGTTTGGTTAGCTTGGTAATGTGCATGATATCAACCAAAAGCTTCAATCTTTAACTGAATGAAGCATTGAGTGATAGCCTTCCCCTTTTGAAACCCAAAAAATTCAATGTAAACTTTCAATCTAGACCTGTCAATTTCAAAGGGAAAAAAAATGAATGATCAAACATTAAGACAATAAGTATGCAGTTAACAGCTCATGTGGATTTATTTTTCTACTGAATGGTGACAAACAATAAAAATAAATGACCCAACAAAAATGGGCTAAAGAGTAAAAAGGGAAGAAGAAATAAGGAAAACGCAAAACCCAAGCTTAGTATCAAATTCAAATGAGTAAAACGACGTCGTATAAAAATATCTTATTCGGATTTTCGAGTTATTCGAGTTGTATAAATCAAATCCTAGCTAAACTATATAACTCAAATTACTTAGTCGAGTTGATCCGAAAATCCGAATAACTCTAATAAATCGAACTATTTAATTCGAAATTTGAATTTTTTTTTTGGTTTTTTCGAATCGAGTCGGATTTTGCTCACCCCTAATTTCAATCGAAAGAAATCGAATAAAAAAGCCTTCTTTTGCATAAGTTGAATGAATTGTATTTTATTGTCTGATCCTGCTTCCAAGTTTTCTTCAACTATTAGAATAAAATGTATTCATATCTTAGATATTTGATTCAGACAACAAATTCAGGCAGAAGTTGGTTTATATTGATTCAATCCTTCCCTATATTGTTATGGAGTCTTGAGATTTGGTGGACAAGTATTTAAGCACATAATGGTAATTCCATGGAAACTTGAATTATGGCAAGCTCTATATATATATATATATATATATATATATATATATATATATATATATATAAAATTAGATCAGAAGACTCAACTGAGTAACAATTTTGCCAAGGAGCTTGCATTGGTTTAACTAATGATTAAAAAATCGAAGACCGGCCGGTCTAATCGGTTCAATCAAAAATTAACAGGTCTGACGATTTAATACTATCCATAGAACCGAAAATAAGTCAAACTGATAAGAACCGGTTAAAAACCGAGAACTGGAAACTGGAAATAAAAAAAATATTTTTTTTAACCCAATTGATTACAAATTAAAAGGCCCAAAAATTAGGCTAAAACAAAAAATAATAACTTGTATAATTTATTTGTGTGTGTGTGTGTTTTTTTTTATTTTTAATTTTAAAATTTTTTCTTATTTTTGAATTTTTTTGCTATAATTGAACCGACCGATTCAATCGAAAATCGAAACTCCGACCGGTTCGACTTTCAGTTCGATTTTTTATTTCTTGGGTTTAACAAGTTTTCATTTGCTTTGGGAGGAAAGTGTGGAGGCTGGAGCCTAAACCCAAAACAACTTTTGAGGATCTGGCCCCAAACAATGCCAAATAAAGTCTAAATTGATGAGCCCAAGTCATATTTTACTGATATGAAAGACCCAACTGATATAATGCAAACATCACCAGGAAGTTAGCTCAAAGGAGCAAAGGATATATAATCTGAAAAGGAAAGGCTTGATCAGATTTCAACTTCACCAAAACAGGCAAACAGAGAAGCATAATTTCCCCTCCATGAAAGCTGCAGTAGTATTGTTTCCAATTAAGCCTCCAAACAGCAAGCTGGAAGTAATTGCCTGTTTGCAATTATGGTTCGGCTTCCGATTGCAATGGTGTGGTGCACTGCATATAGGCTATGCATTTGGTTGCAAAATCAGTCCGGTGATTGATCCGATTGATCCGTTTGCACCTCCTTGCTCGACCCAATCAACAATGAACCTTTTTGGTCTAGTTGCAAAAAAAGGACTCAAGATTAATCTAAAATTTAACTCAGTTGGTTCATATAATCACCATGTGGTATCCAATAGGTCAGAAGTTCGAATCTGAACATCTGCAACCATTTACTTATTCCCAGATTGCGGCCTCTTTTATAAAAAAAAAAAAATGCACCCAAGATAGGACTTAAAAAGTTTCAAATACCCCTGATATTTTACTTAATTCCTAAACTACCTCTTCACCTCAGAAATAAAAAAGTTTGAACTCAAGTTTCAAGCTTTAAAAAAGCTCATAGCAGAGCCATGGGGCTTACCCCTCCAAATGGACTGGATTCCACAACCAAAGACATTGCTCGCTTTTCCTGCATTGGATCACTTTGATTAGGGGCCAAATTGCAACCCCAAATGAGCACTAACATCCTATGTTACTCGGACTCGGGTGTGAGTGTCGGACATAGGTATGTTCAATTTTTTTCCAAGATTTTCATGTATTTGGAGGATCCTTAGAGGATCATATCCTCATACCCATATCCGGAGATGCATCTTACACGAGTACTTAAAAAAAATGAAGAGTCTAATCAACATAGTTAACATTATCAATGCTATTATTAGCTCACTGCTATAAACACCATTACTGCACACCATTCCATACTTTCAGTGCTAGACTACCATCCTCCTCACACCATGCATCAATACATTTTAAAAACATGTGCCCTGTTCTAGCAACTTAAAGGACTTGTATGCAAAGATGCATATTGATTGGTGGTTATGTTACTGAGATTCTTCATTTTCTTTAAAGTATTCGTGTCCGACACTTGTATCCGACATATATTCGGACATGAGTATGAGAGTATGATCCTCTAAATATATGAAAAAACTGAAAAAAAAAATTGAACATATCTGTGTCGAACAAATATCCCTATCCGACATTCACTATCGAGTCCGGGTAACATAGATTGGTGGGGCACAAATCTTGCATTGCTAGTGCATAATGATACTAGATTGCTACTGTGAGGCTAGTGATGCATTTGGAGTAAGAGTGATATGATGAGGGGAAGAAAATGGTAAGAGAGGTTTATCGATGACTTGGTCATAGTGGTAGAGCTTATATGGAAACCAAAACACGTACATATATATTTTTTATGTTACCCGAATTTTTTATTTTTTTTAGAGTATCCATGTCCGACATATATTTAAACATGAATATGAAGATATGATCTTTCAAATATATAGAAAAAAAAAAAAAAAATTGAATATACCTATGTCCGACATATATCCATATACTACTCAAATCACAAATTTAGAGAGTAGAATTGGAAGAATCTGTGAACCAACTGCGAATTTAAGCATCAGATCATAGAGCAAGTAGCCGTTTGGCTAGGGCAGTCGGAAGGGCTTCCCACTGCATCGGCTTCATGGATAATAGTTTTAAATCGCGATCGCGGTTGCGGTGTCTCGAGCATTACATAACGCGTCGCGATTGTTGCGGACATAAATTTGATAATATTACGGACGTTACATAACGGATAAAATGCTATGCGGATATCTTAATTTTCATTACGTTGCGGTTTAGTACTATATTGGATAGCCAATCTCACCTCACTGGATCATACTCCAAAACAGAGCCTAATAAGGTTGATCATATCTAGAAATGATTTAATATAATAAACAACATTACAACTTCTAAGTTATCTCATTTTATAAACCTCTTAAGTAACACATGATGCATAGACAAAAAGGCATAAATATCATAATCTCGGCATAGGAAGAAACCATGTTGCTCAAAGATAAAACTTGATCCCAAAAAAATGGTATTAAGAAGCAGAGAGTGGAAAAATCTAAGCTTGAGATAAGGATTCAGAAAACTCTACTTACCATCTCAGCACCAAATACTTGCAAAATCCAGAAAACTGTGCAGCGGTTCGAAGAAAAGAAAGATATATTGGAAGTTGATACCATTGGCACGTGTGATTTGATCATTCGTGTATTCGTATCGTATTAGTATATTTTATTATGTTATAATCAAAATAGTTAGTATCGTATCAGTGGGCATACCGTTTTTGTTCTGATACTGATACTGATACGTATCGGTATCGGTGTGTTTCGACGTATCGTTTCAAGTTTATCGATATTTTTCAAATATTTTTCATATATATATATATATATAACTTATTTTTAAGTTTTTTTAATAAAATATATATTATATACACATGCAAATATATATCCATTACATGCATATATATATATGTTTTTATATAAATATAAATTTTAAATATTTAATATCTAAAATTTTTAAACATCAAATAAGTAAAATAAATATTAAAATATTAAAAAAATATAATTAATTATGTTCAATAGCTTAATTTAATAAACATATTTTATTTTTAAATGTAATTATGAAAAAAATAAAAATGATTATGACACAAAAAATATTTAAATTGATTTAAAAAAAATTTAAAAAAATCAAAATGTTGTACCAATCGGTACAAACTGGTATGTATAGGTACTGACTGATATTGATTGGTACAGACCGGTACAGGCCAGTACGATCGATACAGGTCAGTACGATCGATATTGACCGATATAAAAACCGAAATGATACGAGATTGATACCGTTTTGATTTACCTTAAAAATGGTACGTACCGGCCGATGCGGTACCAACCTCATTGGTTATAATTTTGTTGACGATATTTTATATTTATTTAAATTTTAATATATTAATAATTCGTATTATATAAATTTTAAAATATTCGTGTATTCGTATTATTTTGGATTTTTTTTTTGTCGTGTTGTCCAATATTGTTACGCGAGCCACTTACTTCCCACTGACCTCACTTAAATCCAAAGACAGACGCAAGTCTAAGCGCGTGAAGCTCAAGCCACAAGAAAACTTCTCCAAGCTTCAAGACTCGTCTCCATCTCCCAAAGCTAAGAGGGCCATCACTCCAGTCTCCTTCCCTTAATTTCCCGGCAAAGTCCCTATTTTCTCATCAAAGTTTTTTTTTTTTCTTCTTCTTTACGTTTTTAAAGACACTCCTTTTTTTTTATATTTATTTATAGAGTTTTTAAGTTTTTTAGTTTTAAAATCTGGGTTTTTCAGATAGAATCTTAAAACTCATTTGAATTTAATCAAAACCTGTAAATTTGAATACCCAATTTGTCCTTTTTTTTGTGTGGAAATGGCTGAGGATAAAAGTGGATATCTTAGTGAAGTGAGTGATTACTCATCAGAAGATGAAGGGACTGAAGATTACAGAAGAGGAGGGTACCATGCGGTGCGTATTGGTGACACTTTCAAGAATGGTTGCTATGTGGTTCAAAGCAAGCTTGGTTGGGGCCATTTCTCTACCGTTTGGCTCGCTTGGGATACTCAAAGATCGGTATTTTCCTCTTCTTTTTATTGCTTTTGAGTTTTTTTTTTTTCCCACTTCTTATTAATAGATTTGTAGTAGGCTTATGGTAAAGTTTGCTTTTTTGATGGAAAATTATGGAAGTTTAGAATTCTTGTGAGTTGGTTGAACTTTTCAAGTAACACAAAACTTGTATATTATGTTAGTGAAGAACCCAAAGAAAAAGATAATGAAAGGAGCAATGAAGATATCGGATTTTCACCATTGGTTTTAACTGGTTAATCATTAATAAGGTGAAACGAGTATTAGAATGATGATAAAATACACGTATATTGTTTCTTTTTGACAAAAAAAAAAAGGGATAATTTTCATTTTTCTCATGGAATATTTCATTTGGGGTGTATTGAGAACAATGAAAAGATTCATTGTAAGAGATGCTGGAATGTGTATTGCTTTTGGTTAATTGAAGGGTCTTATTTCTGCAGCTAAAGTTGTGAATAGTCCAAGATTTGCCTCCTTGCAATTGAGCTTCAGATGCCCTTCATTTTCCAATCAGAGATGATTTTCTCTATATTACATATAGTTTTCTTGTTGCAGCATTTCTATTATGATTTTTGTCAATGTGCTTATATATCGTTCTGTTTCTTTGTTTAGATTATAACTTTATAAGATGCTTTGTTCATTAAATTTTGTCTTTATGTAGAACTGGATCAGCCATTGCCATTTAATTTTCATGGTTCAACTCTTTAACCACATGTGAATTTATTGTTTGTAGCGTTATGTAGCTTTGAAGATTCAAAAGAGTGCTCAGCACTACACTGAGGCCGCAATGGATGAGATAAAGATCCTCAAACAGATAGCTGAGGGAGATCCAGATGATAAAAAGTGTGTTGTGAAGCTCTTGGATCATTTTAAGCATTCAGGGCCTAATGGGCAGCATATGTGTATGGTTTTTGAGTACTTGGGGGATAACCTTTTGACCCTTATTAAGTATAGTGATTATCGAGGGGTTCCACTTCACATGGTTAAAGAGATTTGCCGTCATATCTTGATGGGTCTCGATTACTTACACCGTGAACTTTCAATCATTCACACTGATTTGAAGCCAGAGAATGTGTTGCTATTGTCAATGATTGATCAATCGAGAGATCCTAGGAAATCTGGTGCTTCTCTCATCCTTCCAACTAGAAAGGGTAAGGTTGTCTCAGATACTGTTGCTTCAAAAAAAATTAATAGTTCGAATGGAGATTTGACAAGGAATCAGAAAAAGAAGATTCGGAAGAAGGCTAAGAAGACTGCTCAAGGTTGTGTAGGAAAGGAACCTTCTGAGGAAAATGAGACAGATTCCAAAATTAGTGGTACAGAAGACACTAATGCTGATGTAAAATCAAATGAAGTTTCTGATGAAGAACAGCCAAATAGTTCTGTGCTTAAAGATGACGCAAAGAGTGATGGAATTAACAATGGTAACCAAGGAAAGGAGTGCCATAGAAGGGGGAGCAGTGCAACAAGGAAAATGCTGTTGGCAGAAGCTGATTTTAAATGTAAATTGGTTGATTTTGGCAGTGCTTGCTGGACATATAAACAATTTACAAATGATATTCAAACCAGGCAATATAGATGTCCTGAGGTTATCCTTGGATCCAAATACTCAACATCAGCTGACTTATGGTCTTTTGCTTGTATTTGTTTTGAACTGGCTACTGGTGATGTTCTTTTTGATCCTCACGGTGGTGAAAACTATGATCGAGATGAGGTATGCAGAAACGATTCTGACTGTCTATCTCACATTTTTATTTTCCTTCATTGAATACTTCATAGTCTTATGTGCCTCTTAATTATGGTGGACCTGTGGTTATTCATGTGTGATAGTCATGTAGTATTTGAATTAATTTAACCATCTTCTGTTGAACAATTTGCACCATAGTGAATATTAGACCTGGCACTGCTTGATGCTTGTTTGTTTTCGTTCTAAGATTGTTCTAATTTGCATGCATTTACATATAAATATCTAGTAATCCATACACCTGTACCTCCCTTATGCAGTGCAAATTAGGACAGAGAGAGGAGAAAATGAATGATAAATGATAGAAATTTCTTAGGCAAGAACATGAGTTCTATATGTTTTTACCTTAGGTTTGTTTTACCAGCCATAATTTGGTAATAAACGAGGTTCTTTTTTACTTGTTTAGCTTCTATTTTCTAATAATACAACAAAAGTCGTATCAAATCTATAAATTAAGGGGTTGCTTGGCATTTGATTGTATTCAACGCCCAACAAAACAAAAACCACTGATCATGCATAACCGAAGTAATTGTACATTTTTATAGAATAACTTACTTGTTTCCTCCCTCTGAATTTTTTCTTCTCTCTAACGGTAGTATTAAAAAGTAAAAACAAGAAACTTTAATCTGGTAGGCTTCTTACATTTTAAGTTGTTTTATGGATGTCTGTAAATGACAATTAAAATATAACGGGTTATTCTTGGTTCCAGAAAATTTCTTACTTCCCTTAGAAATTTTTTAGTGGCTTTAGATGCACACCAAATAAGGTTTGGTTCTATTTTATGTTTGAAGTAAGCTTTCTGTATCCTACAAACGATGTAGTCGCCTACTTGTTTCCTATTTGTGCAGTGGTCAAAAACATAAAGAAATTCTTAGAAATAGAAAGACCACCATAAGTTGAGATGAGCCCCACCTACCCTTCATGATTTTGTTTTCGTTTTTTTTCTCTCAATATTATCATTTTGAGTTCTGTAGGCCTATGTTATCCGGACTCGGGTGTGAGTGTTTGACATGGGTATGTGTCCAACACGGGTATATTTGATTTATTCTAAGTTTTTTATGTATTTGGAGGGTTCTTGGGTGATCATATCCCTATACCTATGTTCGGATATGCGTCGGACACGGATGTCGGACACGAATACTTCAAGAAAAATGAAGAATCGGAGTAACATAGCTGTAGACAGTTAGAGATTTTCTTCTCGCCTTTTCCCCTTGACTTATATTTCTCATTTCCAGGATCACTTGGCATTGATGATGGAGCTTCTCGGAATGATGCCACGCAAGGTAAGAACAACACATGCCTCTCAAAGGAACGAGTTTACCATCCTCCTTTTGTCTTTTTTTTTTTTAATTATTTTTAATTGTTATAAGTGTTGTTTCAAAGGAACAAAGTTAATCTTGAATGCTTCACACTGTTAAACCATATACGCTAAGGTATTGTGTTTGTAACTCTCACTGTTTGAGTGTCTAACAATTTTCTTCAGATTGCATTAGGTGGACGCTACTCTAGGGATTTCTTCAACAGACATGGAGACTTGAGGCATATCCGCCGGTTACGTTTTTGGCATCTCAATAAGGTGCTTATGGAAAAGTATGATTTGAGCGAGCAAGATGCTATCGAAATGGCCGACTTCCTCATTCCAATACTTGATTTTGTCCCTGAAAAGAGACCCACGGCAGCTCAATGCCTCAGACATCCATGGATCAGTGCAGGCCCTAGACTGCTTGAACCTTCAACAACTGCTCATGAACATTGCATAGATGAATCTGAAAAGGAAAGGAAAGAGAAGGATGACAGGGAGGCCATGGAGGCTGGAGTAGGGAATATAGCAATCGATGGACGAGCTTCAAAGCCATCGAAAAGAAACGCCTCCAAAGTCGAAATAAGTAATAACCCTTCTTCTGAGCATTTTTAATCCGGTGATTTCTCATAAAATTCTTTCTTCCTCACTTGCATTACTTTGCCTAAAGGCTGCTTGCATTGCATTGTTCACCGGCAGTTCTTGGCAAGGAAAATTGCTTTTCCTCGTTCGTACGACATTTATACTATACCATTTCGAAGAGATCCAGCTCGGGTCGGTGATGGGCTTTTTAGGTGTTAACTCCAGTTTTGAAAGAACCTCTTTGAGCATGCGCTCAAATTTCAGGGTATTTGCAAGTAAAGGCTCTCAGTGGTGAATGGATCTAATGTTTTCCCCCCCTCCATGTAGAATTTAAACTGTTTCTCTATAGAATTCGTGCTTCAAACTTGTAAATCAAATTGTCGTTTGGAGATATGCATTGTATACATTTGATTGGAAATGTTTCTTGATATTCATTTTGTCAAAATTCTTTGGTAGTCGATAGGTTCCTGCCAAAAGTTGGTGCAATTTGCCATTCTGTTCCTGGAATTTTCATAGTTTAATAGTAGTTTGATCTGTTATTGATGGAAAACTGGGTTATTCCTGAAGTTCAGCTGGTTCATATAGGTGGCATCAAATAACTTTCAGTTCAAATCTCATCTCTTGCAATCTTTTTTTTTTTTTTTTTTTTTTTTTATCCTTATGTTTTATTTGTACAAACAAAAAAGAAACTCTTTGTGATATGCTTAGATTTAGATTTGTCCACGGTTTGGGTAGCCGGTCTGATTCGATCCGTATTAGATCGGATTTGGATTTGGTATTTATTAATTCAGATCGATCCGGTTATGTTCGAATTACTATTTATTAAATAAAAAATAATTTTTTATTTAATATTAATTATAAAAAATATATTAATATTAATATAAAAATAATTTTTTAATATTTTTAAATAATAAAATGAGCTTATACAGGTATGTCGGAGTTCGAGTTTGATCCGCCCGCAGGGCTACTTAGAGTACATGATAATAACCCAAAAGAAGACTTGCAAATGAGCAAGACTGAATGAGTCAAAGCCTTAGCTAAATAATCTTATTAGCGACTAGTTCAAGCTTTTAGTCTGTTACTAGGCGCATGCTTTACTCCTATAAACCCACATTAACAATGTTGGAAATCCAGTAGGCCTTAAAAAGTGCCCAAACCAAAAGCACTCTATATTAAATAAATTATAATTTTTAATATATTAAAAATCATCAAATTAACAATCAAAATCCTACTTAAAGAAAAAAAAAAAAAAAAAAAAAGGCAAATTGGATTCAAATTTTCAAAATGAAAGGAACAATTTTGGGCCCGAGCCCATCCTAAAACCCGTATAAAAAATAGACAAAAATAAAAAACCCAGTAGACCCGACCCGGAAAAAGCAAAACCGGACAATGTCTGTATTTCTTTATCTATTTAATGATGCATTTAATAACTAATAATTAATTTCAAATCAATTAAAAAAAACAAATAAAAATCGTCTCCAGCTGTTCTTGACGGCTTTTCCAAATTTTGTTCCTCAGTCCACCTTCTCTCCCTCTCCCTTTTTCTCCTTCTTTTCTTTTAAATTTCCATTTTTTTGATTTTCGTCTCCATTTTTTTTTTTGTGTGATGCCGGATCGATTTTTCCGTTGCCGTTGAACGAAAAGAGAGAAAGATCTGGAAAATTGAGAGGCAGATCCAAAAGGAAGAAGAAGTGGATCTGATCGGTAAAGTGGAATGGCAATGCACGGGATTAGAGGGCTCTCGGTTTTCATAAGCGACATTCGGAATTGCCAGAACAAAGAGCAAGAACGCTTACGCGTTGATAAAGAGCTCGGCAACGTCCGTAATCGCTTCAAAAATGAAAAGGTTAGGGTTTCAAAGCTATTTTTTATTTTTTTTAAAATTTAAATTCCGTATTTACAAAATGATCGGATAATTTTAAGTTTTAAGTGCTTTAGTAGATTAAAAAGCGGTGAACTTGATTCTTTCGTTAATTAGATTTTGTTTGAGAGCAAAATGTGAACTTAGTTAAGCTGCTAAGTTTATTTAGGGTTTATCTTTATTTTTTAATTAAAGAAACTAGCTTTTATGTCTGTAATAATAACTTTTTGATTAAAAATCTGTGAGTGTATCAATTTTTTCAATGCCTGTAGACTATTAACAGCACCTTATTACAAATAAATTGCTCATAAATTTTTTAGGAAAAGAGTTCCTCATTGTTTCATAATAGTTGTGGCTGCTGTTTGAATGAGAAAATTGCTATCTTCATAAGCTTTTACTGCCATATTTCTTCTGACTAAACCTATGTGGTAACCCCATTTTGAAATATTTTATATAGAGTCTGCAGTAGGATTGGATCTCTTAGTCTTAAGAATTCTAACAAATGTTGTAAACCCTACCTTATGTGAAAATCTATGTAGTGTTATTAGAGTATTCTGCTTGCTAATCCTGAGAAACTCCTACAACTTGAGCTTCCTGTTAAAGACCATTACATGAAGTACTGAACCTTCCAAACATGTATATTGTATGATTAGTATAGTAGGCATGGCAGTCTGTACCAGTGGAATACTTTAATCAAATAAGCGTGTTGCTATCAGTGTTGTCAAGGGCGCAAGGCGCACTCTAGGCGCTAGAACCCTTGTATTGCCTTAGGCGCAAGGCGCAAAAAAAGCGCTCGCCTGAGTGAAGTAAGGCGCAATATTTATATGTGTGTCTATGTATGTATATATATATAATAAGCTTAAGATATATAATTATAATAATAAACTCTAAAGAGTGGTCTAGTTTATCTACAAAACATGCAATTTATTTTTTGCCCAATATGCATTTATTCCTTATGGTCCCATATCTGTTGTTGAATAAGTATTGAGAAGTGGAGAGTTTGATATTATCTCCTTTCTTACTAGTAAAGGTACATCTAATGAAAAAAGTTAAAATTAAAGAAATTAAAGAGAACTTCAATCAGGCGAGCTTTTTTTACGCCTATCGCCTTACAAAAAAGCGCGCCTAGGCGCACCAGGCGTGCGCCTGATCAAATGAGCCTCGCTCGAAAGGGTCTGAGGCGCTTTTGTTATCTACGCTAAGGCGCAAGGCGTAGGCGCGCCTAGGCGCACGCCTTGACAACACTGGTTGCTATTATTAGAAGCATAAATTATGTAGAGTCGCAATTAAATAGGTTTCATGTAATAAGTTTCCTCAATCTGACTGCTGAATGCGGTCTCGGACTCCTTTTGAAGAGTCAATTCTCACCAGTTTGGCTGTGAAGGCCAAGAAGATGATGTTGATTGTATGTTCATGCAGAACCATGTTTAACAAGCCAAACACTTGAACTATGTTGTCAAAATTTTAAAATTGTATGCCTTAGTGAGGACTGAGGATCTAACCTTTAAAGATGTGTTTCCATAAATTGATGAACTTATCAATCCCATGGCATATTTGAATTGAAAATGTTCTTTTATTTGGATTTTATAAATCTTGCTGCTTTTGATAGTTAGAAGAGGTCCTTGGATCGTTTGATTTGATTTGATGTTATTGTTATAGCGTCTCTCTCTCCCCTCCATCTCCTTTAACCTCCCCCCTGTGGGCACATTTTATGTGGTCCATACTTGGGCTTTTTCCATTTGCATTCCCCTATCGTGTTCTATGTTGAAGGGAAAAATACCAGGTTCTCAACCTAATGAACATTTCCTTTTCGGCCCTTCCTCACTGCTATAGTAAATTGAAAAGAGTAATTTGTGCTTTAGTATGATAGTTGTTAAATTTTACAGTATTTTGTATTTTTTCCTTCACAAGAAGTTGTATGCTGCCAAATTTTTTAGAACTTTTTTCTTGTTGGGAAATTTTATTTCCTTAATCACCGCATCATCTTACTAGGTCATCATCTTTGATTTTATAGAGGTTCATACAAATCAAACTATAGTTCAGTAAGAAACATAACTTGCATTTGCTTTTGTTTCACATTGAGTATTTGCTCCAGCTTCAAAGAATGTTATGTTGTACACTCTTCTACAGGAATCCGTATATTTATTTACTTAAGGGCTGTTGGGTGAATTTCAGCCAGGTCTCCAGCTCCAAGAAAGTAGCCTTGTTGTTTTTATATGAAGTTTCTTTTTGTTCTCTTTCCCTGCTTTCATAGTTGACTTATTAGGGAGGAGTTTAGCTCATTCTTTCATGTGAAATTTAAATCTTAGAGCCAAAATTTTCCAAACACTGCCCATTCCCTCTAGAAACTTTTACATGGAACGATTTAGTGCCTTGTTAGGTGACAAGGTCTTTTTAGTGCCTTACCAAGATGAGTGAGCAGTTTCTTATTGAAAGTTCATTTTCTTCTGACAGGGATTGACACCATATGATAAGAAGAAATATGTTTGGAAAATGCTTTATATTTTCATGCTGGGTTATGACGTTGATTTTGGTCATATGGAAGCTGTTTCCTTGATATCTGCACCAAAGTATCCTGAAAAGCAGGTAAGATCCATTTTGTTTTCCCTTTAATATGATTAGTAGCACATTTACAATACATTAAATGGAGTGAAAAACCTGGTGGACTTGTGCTCTACAAGTGACATCCTTATTTAAGAGCCTGAAAGAATAGGAAACGAGAAAAGTTGTAAACCAAGGCCTAAAGTTGTTTTAATCATTTCCTCCTTTCCCTCTGAGAAAGAAAGAGGGGAAAATGGCCAACAAAACTTGAATGTATAAAGACCTAACAAGATAACATGTTGAAAGGTCTCAGCTATGTTTCACTACTTAGAATCTGCACTATCATGAAAGCTTTATCCTTTATATTCATATCAGTTATTGTTACATGTAACAAGTTTCCTACAACAATAAAGCTGGCAAGTGATTGGTACTGTCTAAGCAGTATAGATAACCATCATATTATAGCATACCAGTCTCTGAAAGTATTTGAATGGGGCTGTATGATATCAAATAAAGGATTTATTATGGAAGCCTGGATAATATATGGATATTCATGTAACTTTTTCACATAATTTAGCTTATTGGGTTTATCATAATAAAGATATAATTCTCATGCTCTGAATGGTTGATATTGAAATCTGCATGTTTCCATTTTCTCTATTAATTATTTTTCTCTGTGGTTTTTTTAACTTTTGTTCTCCTATAATTGGCTGCAGGTTGGATACATTGTGACATCATGTTTGCTCAACGAAAATCATGATTTTCTGAGACTAGCAATCAACACTGTACGCAATGATATAATTGGTCGAAATGAAACTTTCCAGTGCCTAGCATTAACCATGGTAAGGCTAAGAAAAACTGCTTGAGGTTCTAGACGTTATCCATGTAATTAGAATGGGAGAGAATTGTTTCTGATTTACAACATCGAACAGCTACCCTACATACTTAATTGAGATGCATTGGAAAGTATGATTTAGTCCATGACATATGATTGAGAATTTTCTTTTTTCTCTTTTCTCAAGAGAAGTTTGTGTTCACTTTTCTAAATATTATTCATCATTTTATTATTTATATTGTAGCTCATTATTCCTGGATCTGCAATAGGTGGTTCTATTAATATTATTTTGTTGTTAATCTAATGCCATGAGGGAACTCTTTTGTTACCTTTTGCTTTATGCCTCGGATGTTGCTTTATAGTCTGTAAAGTTTTTAGTCATTGATGTTCTGGTCACTCTTTTGTTACCTTTTGTTGGGCTGATTTATGGACACCTAAGGTTTTCCATATTGTTATTCTTATCCTTTGCTTAGGTTTTCCATATTGTTATTGTTGTGACCTCACATCTACTCTTTTCTTGAATTAACTCTGTAGGTTGGGAATATTGGTGGGAGGGAATTTGCTGAATCTTTAGCACCTGATGTTCAAAAGTTACTTGTAAGATCAACCAGAAACTTGTTAAGTTCAACTGCTTCTTTTAGAAAATAATTTACACTGATAGAATCTATTATTCCAGCTTTCTAGCAGCTGCAGACCACTTGTACGAAAAAAAGCTGCATTATGTTTGCTGCGGTTGTTTAGGAAAAATCCTGATGTTGTAAATGTTGATGGCTGGTATGCTAGAATTTTAAAAATTTATCCCAACTGACTGTTTTATGATGTTGGTTGTGCTTTTTCTGAATTGCTTTTCTTGCCCTACGTTTTAGGGCGGATCGAATGGCGCAACTTTTAGATGAGCGTGATCTTGGCGTTTTGACATCTTCTATGAGCCTTCTTGTTGCTTTGGTATCAAATAATCATGAAGCATATTGGACTTGCCTTCCAAAGTGTGTTAAAATATTGGAGCGCCTTGCGAGGAACCAAGATGTTCCACAGGAATATACTTACTATGGTATCCCATCTCCCTGGCTTCAGGTTTGTACTTCTATTTCACTCTTATAACTCCTATGAATTCGATGCCTAGCTCGAAAAAAAGTCATGTGCCTGGTGTAATTAGTGTATTTAAGTATGTTCTAAGTGAATCCTTTATTTCCCTCTTGGATATGTTTGCACTAGGTTACTAGGTAATAGTGTCCAATTCTTTCCCTTTTTTCTTTTCCTATCTCTTCTTTAGGGTGGATGACTTTGTTTATCAGTAATTATCATTTACTCATTTTTGGTAAAGTTCATCGTGGTGTATATCATTTTCTGTTATAACAGGTTAAGACAATGAGGGCTCTCCAGTATTTTCCTACCATTGAAGATCCAAATACCAGAAGAACATTGTTTGAGGTTTAAACTTTCCCGTACAATTCTTGTTTTGTCTTTCTTAAGGTTGTTTTGATATTAATGAAACTTGAATGCTGATTTCAGGTCTTACAACGGATATTAATGGGAACTGATGTTGTGAAAAACGTCAATAAGAATAATGCATCACATGCTGTCCTCTTTGAAGCCCTTGCTCTCGTGAGTTTGCTTCTGAATTCTGGCTTTAGCATGTGAAATTTATTATCAAAGATATTTTTTGACATTACGTGACTCTAGAAAGATTTAGTCTGTCAAACTCAAAGTGATACTTTTATGAAAATCTTGCTGAAATTCACGAAAATAGGTTTTTTAGATGGGTTTCATGTCTGCTATCATATGACAAGAAACATTATGTTCTTTTTTAGCATCCACACATACATTTCCTGCCCTTATGTAAGTATGGAATAAAAGTATAATGATGATAACACCTCTTACTCTGCACATGCACATGAGGGAAGAAAAACATAGTGGTTTCAAATTAGCAACCTATCTGCTTTCTTGCCTCTTTATGACATATTTCTTAGCTATATAATTTACCCCTCTCTCATGGTTCCTCTGTGAGTGTAAACATCATATAAAGTATACAACAGCATACATAAGTCACTATTCTACTTTACTAAGCATGTTTGAAGAGTTCTTTCTTAAGTTGTGTTGTACATTTGCTCTCCTCGTTACAGGTCATGCATCTTGATGCTGAAAAGGAGATGATGTCTCAGTGTGTTGCCCTTCTTGGGAAATTTGTTGCTGTTCGCGAACCAAATATTAGATATCTTGGTTTGGTAAGTTATGGAAACATAATTACATAGTTCTCTTTTAATGATCTTGTTTCCAAACAAGCAAATATGTTCGCATGTGCCAAATCAGGGTGGTTACCTATAACCTAATGATTACTTATAGTTTTTAAATGCTTGGTTGCAGGAAAATATGACTAGGATGCTAATAGTTACTGATGTGCAAGAGATTATAAAAAGACATCAGGCGCAGATCATAACATCATTGAAGGATCCTGATATCAGGTTGAGTTTCTGATTTTGCAGTTTTTTGAGTATTGATTGCACTTAAATTGTTATTGCTATGATTCTCTTTTGTGAATCATTTATATACAGACGCAAATCTAGGTAACATCTATCAATTGGCCCCATGTAAGACATGCCAAAGTGTTTTAAGAATATCATTGTTTGTAAACATCCTTGCTTATGCAGTTGAAAAGTTTTGAAATCACCTTATATAGTTGTCTGGTGATGAGTTCCTCATCTGACTAATTGACATAACAAGTTAGTCACTTTATTCAAGTCTGAAACCTTCATCTAAAGCCTTGACTATTGGCATATTTATATAAATGTCTTTTACAACTGTAAGCAGTAATGAATGTAACTTCTATTATCTAAATTCAATTATATTTGTTTCAAATTGTATGTTCATAAGATCCATTTTTGTTGACTAACGCCAGTGTGGAATTTCCAGTATCTGTAGGCGTGCTCTTGATTTGCTTTATGGTATGTGTGATGTAACAAATGCAAAGGACATTGTTGAAGAACTGTTGCAGGTACTTAAGTCTTGAACATGGAAAAACTATTACTTTGAATGATTCCTTGGATAATTTATTTTCCATATAACTATTCAAATGCTGAGGTACAAGATGATAATGTTACTGACTGTCATCCGTTTACCAGTATCTGAACTCAGCTGATTTCACAATGCGTGAGGAATTGTCACTTAAGGCTGCCATTCTTGCCGAGAAGTTTGCTCCTGATCTGTCATGGTAAGCATGTTGGATGAAAGCTGGATGTTAACTTATATGCTTATGAGTGAAGATTTTGTACCTCAGTGTTTTCTTTTCTATTGTGTACATTAACTTCATCAAATGATTGGTTGTTATTCCTCGTCAAAATAACTAGCTTGCCTAAACGTTGCAGGTATGTGGATGTGATCCTTCAGTTGATTGAAAAGGCAGGAGATTTTATTAGCGATGACATATGGTTCCGTGTTGTGCAGTTTGTTAGTAACAATGATGACCTACAGGTGATCAAAAAGTCTTAACACATGTAGTTCTGCTATTTTATAACAGAAAAGATATTCTTCTTTTGGTGGTTTTCAGGCTGAAACTTTTATGTTTATGACCAGCCTTATGCAGCTGCAAAGGCGAAAGAGTATCTTGACAAGCCTGCTGTACATGAGAAAATGGTCAAGGTTTGTATAATTTGTAGTTCTTTTTGCTGGATGAGTTTGTGGGCATGGAGAACAGTGTATGGTGCATGTTAGTGGTTTTAGCACTTCATACTAATTTTTTTAAACGGGCAGTAAAACATTAGCTTCTCTGGGTTGGTTTGTCTATAGTTGGCAGTAGGCAAAGCATATTGGATTGCGTTAGTGATCTTTAACAGTCAAGACTGATGGTTATATTATGGCTTACCTCTTTACAAGCCAAATTTGGGGTTTTCAACAGAATTAGCATGGTGGCTTCATTGGCATCACTGATGTCCATTGTAGGGTCATCATTCTATTCTCAAGCATCTCAGGGATTGGCATTTTTTAACTGATTCTATGTACAATGGACTGAAATGTGTACCATGCTGCAATAAGTGTGGCTGCCCTTTTGTCTTGTTTGTTATTTAACCAAATTTAATCAGATTTCATTATCTGTGTTTAGCACTAAATTTTACTTAGATATGTATATTTTATGGATAGAGATATATAAGTTTATTTTGGAATTTGTATGTATCAAACAGGTCTGTGCTTATATTCTTGGAGAATACAGCCACCTTCTGGCTAGACGGCCTGGGTGTAGTCCAAAAGAAATCTTTAGCATCCTACATGAGAAGCTTCCTACAGTAACGTAAGAGCCTTTTAAACCTTGGTTCTCTATGTTTGATCAATATTTATTATCTATTATTTTAGTATCTTACTATAATGGATATCACGTTTCAGAACTACTACCATTCCTATTCTTCTATCAGCTTATGCTAAGATCTTAATGCACACTCAGCCACCAGATCAAGTACTGCAAAATCAGATTTGGGCAATATTCACCAAGTGAGATTTAGTTTTGCATATTTTTCTCTCTGATTGCTCAATATCTCATCTATAGCTTGTTTGAAATTTGAAAATTTTTGGTTTTTTTGTCATCAAAATAATGTGATTTGCTTCACACACTTTTTTAATTGTTAACTCAGATATGAGAGTTGCATTGACGCGGAGATTCAACAACGAGCTGTTGAATATTTTGCATTGAGTCGGAAAGGTGCTGCTCTAATGGATATTTTGGCTGAAATGCCTAAATTTCCTGAGCGCCAGGTTTGTGTACTTTGCAATATCTTTTTACAAGCTGCCTGCTCCAGCTTTGAGTTGCAGGCAGTCCATGTATAGTTTTGATTCGAGTGACGGTTAAACCATGCTCTTTTCCTCAATTTACAGTCTTCATTGATCAAAAAGGCAGAAGATGCTGAGGTTGACACTGCAGAGCAAAGTGCTATCAAGTTGCGTGCTCAACAGCAACCATCAAATGCTTTAGTTGTAACTGACCAACGCCCTGCTAATGGAGCACCACCACCAGTATCTGTTGGCCAGCTTAGTCTTGTAAAGGTGCCCATCATGAATAGTACCGAGGTTAGTTCTTTTGCAATCCTAGTGGCTACTTGTTTTCTAGGTTTTTGATATACTAGTTGCTATTGTCACATGCATTGGACGTGATTACTTATTATTATTTTTTTAAATAATAAATATATATTAAATATGTAGTTGCATATGTTGTGTACAAATAACTGAAATTTACATATTTCCATAAATTTGCATTAACATTTATGTAACGTTTACATTGAATTAGAATTCTTTTAAATTGGATAAATCTTATTAATCAAATAATTCATTTAATGAAAGTCTTTTAATGGAATTAGAATTCTTATTTATAAATTGGATAAATTTTATTAAATATTTATTTAATATAAAATATTTAAAATGGCAATTTAGAAATATAATGAACAAAAATGTCTGTGTCAGTTCAAAAGTTTTTCAATATCTGTGCTTTTACATATTATATGTTATAGATGTACGTATTTATGTGTAGCGTTTGTTTTAAGTCTAATTTGTATTAACATATATTTGGTTATCTTTGCAGGATCATAATTCAACAGACCAAGCTTCTTCTCAGGAAAATGGAACTTTAGGCAAAGTAGATCCACAACCTCCTTCAGCAGATCTCCTTAGTGATCTTTTGGGTCCACTGGCTATTGAAGCCCCTCCTGGTGCTACTGTTCAATCTGTGCACAATGCAGTCTCTGGATTGGAAGGTGGTCCAGATGCAGTGGATGGTTCAGCCATAGTGCCTGTAGAAGTGGTGACAAATACAATTCAGGTACTGCTTTCCTAACAAAAATTAAAATTTTAGTCATTGTAAAATTGCATGTGATTCTAATAAGTGTTACAGTATTGTTATAAGTTTTACTAGTTGATTTTACTACTTGCATCTGCAGCCAATAGGAAATATTGCTGAAAGATTTCATGCTTTATGCCTGAAAGATAGCGGTGTTTTATATGAGGATCCTTACATGCAGGTATAAACTTTTTACTTTTCATATTCTGTAGTTTGTTTTATCTGTTAGTTTCTATTATTTCCTCAGGTTATACTCTAGGATACTATTTTGGTTTTTCAAGTTGGTTTTATGACTCTTTTAGAAGCTTTCCAAAAGGTCGATGCTGATTTTCTCTCTAAACATTACTTCAGATTGGCATTAAAGCAGAGTGGCGAGCTCATCATGGACAACTTGTTCTTTTCTTAGGAAACAAGAATACAGCTCCTCTCATTTCAGTTCAGGCTTTGATATTGCCTCCTGCTCATCTGAAGATGGAGCTTTCATTAGTGCCTGACACCATACCTCCTCGAGCACAGGTGAAAAGGACTCATTGTGCCGTAACTAGTTACTGGTTAATGTTTATTGATGAATTTTTTGTCATCTCATCCTTTTATTTCTTCTGTATTATCATGTTTATTGTTTTTTTCATGGTTTGTGTAGGTGCAATGCCCACTTGAGGTTGTAAATCTTCAGCCAAGCAGGGATGTAGCTGTTCTTGACTTCTCCTACAAGTTTGGAACCAATATGGTACTTGCTGATAATTGATATATTATAAACTGCTAAACCACCAGGATCTGGTTAATTTTTACTATGCCAGGTATCTTATTATTACCTTTTACAGGTTAACGTCAAGCTTCGTATTCCTGCCGTGCTGACTAAATTTCTTCAGCCTATACCGGTTTCTGCTGAGGAGTTTTTCCCCCAATGGAGATCACTTTCAGGACCACCATTGAAGCTTCAAGAAGTTGTATGTATACCTCCTGTTTTTCATGTCTTTTTTTTTTGGTGGAGGGGAGATATGAACTGTTTTAACCTTTAGCCTTAAGTATACTTTGCTATTAGTGGGTTAGTAGTCCCCATCTTTATTGTTTTTTTAATTGGTAGTGCAATACCAAGTTTCATATATTTAGACACCACAACTAGGTGTGTGTAATAATGTAAACAGCCATTACATAATGAGTCCTATGTTACTCTGATTCAGGTGCGAGTGTCGGATACGGGTATGTGTCCGACATGGGTATGTTTGATTTATTCTAAGTTTTTTTTATGTATTTGGAGGGTCTTTGGGGGATCATATACCTATATCCATGTCCGGATATGCATCGGACACGGGCACTTCAAGAAAAATGAAGAGTCGGAGCAACATAGAATGAGTCTTGTTCTGTGCGTTCTAGTTCATATTATATTTATAGACTAGTCCATTTTCACTGCTGGGCTCCCTGATTTATCTGTGGCCATTTGCTCCAAATTGGGCAGGTTAGAGGTGTAAGACCAATGCCTCTTCCAGAAATGGCAAATCTACTCAACAGTTTCCGGCTAATGATTTCTCCAGGGCTTGTAAGTCCTTTTCATTTGAATAAACATCTTCTGCCATTTATATAGGCATTGTTCACTGTTCAATTTTCTGTTTCAGGATCCAAATCCTAATAATCTAATTGCAAGCACAACCTTCTACTCGGAGAATACGCGTGCCATGCTCTGCTTGGTAGGAAATATGTTCTGTTCAAGCTATATTGCTGTTTTATTGTGATGGTGAAGCTTGTTGGTAAATTTAAATGACATGACACCTATGAAACTCTTATGCTATTTTCCCTTTTTTGGTAGTTATTTGATCTATTTGGTTTGTGTTAGATATATATTCTGGTTTAAAGAGGTGCTGAATTTGTTTTGAAATTACCCACTTGTATTTTTTATGTTTTTTTTCATTTAGCTCCTTTTCATGCTTTTATCTTAGTGGGCCATCATAATTGAATTTCGTTTGTAGAGAAATCGAGTCTTAATCTATGTTACTCGGACTCGGGGTGAGTGTCGGATACGGGTATGTTTAATTTTTTATAAGTTTTTTCATATATTTGGAGGATCATACCTTCATACCTTTGTCCGAATATGTGTTGGACATGGGTGTCGGACACGGATACTTCAGGGAAAATGAAGAGTCGGAGTAATATAAGTCTTAGTCTTACAGCTTGCACTTTTGGAGATTATCCTTGAGCTTGTAGTGCATTTAGAATCTGCGGAAGGTCACTGCTTACAAGCCGTTTCTTCTGTAATATTCAGGTCAGAATCGAAACAGATCCAGCGGACAGAACCCAGTTGCGTATGACACTTGCTTCAGGCGATCCTACATTAACATTTGAGTATGTATCTAAACTTCACACAAAGAAGTTAGTTTTATTGGATTGGCAGAATTTTCTTATATTTTGATCTACAGGTTAAAGGAATTCATCAAGGAACAATTGGTTAGCATTCCTACGTTTCCTCGGGCACCAGCAGCACCACCACCACCACCAGCGCCTCCTGCAGCTCAACCGACCCCACAAATAGCGGCGAATGATCCTGCCGCTCTACTAGCTGGTTTGCTATGATGAAAATGAAGATGACCGAACTCGAAGATTTGTTCAATATACACTCATAAACCTTGATTTATACAGCCGGCGCACCCACTTGCCCCTCTGAGGCGTATACGGATAAATCCTGATGCAAGAGCTGGCGGGATCTCAGATGAGCTACATATTTTGTCGGCTTAGTGAAGAAGGGTTGGTCGGGATTTTCGGATTCTTTCTGGACAAGGATATTGTACCTTGGTGAGTTTTTTTCCCCCCTTTTTAGTGTTTTATGGGAGTGAGGGTTTTCTTTTCAGTGTCTTATGGGAGTGAGGGTTTTTTTCCTTCATTTTTTTGTTTCCGTTTTCCTATTTCTTACCAGTTTTACCAGATTGGTTTCTTTAGTACGATGTCGTAGCATGTAAGATATGGAATGAAAGTAGGATCGGTTGTAACAATGTATTCGTTTGTCAATCCAATATATTTCCTAATAAGATAAAAAGTATAGTGGGGAAAACAAGAACATGTCAAATTTGATCAGAAGTTTTGATGTTTATGTAATATCATTCAGGTTTTTTTGGTTGAAATTATTCAGTTTTGGTTCTTATGTCTGGACCTATTTATAGGTTGGGTTGCAGTTTGGATTTTTTTTTTCTTATCCAGGTTCGGTCTTGGATTGATTCAGGTCGGTTCGATTCACTGTTTAAAAAAATATTAATTTTTTTTATATTAATAATTATAATTAAATTTAAATAAAAATTAATTTTTTTAATAGGTAAACAGTAATTCGGATTGAGTTGACTCAAATCACAAAATCTCTTGTCTAGGTGGTTCAATACGGGTTTGTTGGGTCGGGTAGACTATTCGGTCCATGAACAGATTTAAATGAAATCCAAAAGGCGACATTTGAGATTACCTAGTATCAAAATCAAAAACCTTTATCTGAAGAAAAAATGATTACCTCCCGGTAAAAACTTTGCCATCACCAATGAACTCTCCATGTGCATCGCCTATCCTATAACAAATCTGTTTTCTTCATTTCTTAGATGTTGCTATTAGTGACATACATAGGCTTATTCCGGAAGTAATAAGCAGCTTATTGGAGTTCTACAGCCCCAATGCAAGACTTTTGCCATTGACTATGGTTCTTAATAAATTAAATTTGGGATTTATTGTTTTTGTTTCAATAATATCTAGTTTTATTTAGATTAATCCACAGACTAAGGCTTATCTCATAAGATCCTGTTATTCGGAACTTGATATAAAGAGATACAGGGATTTTTTAGAATTATATTATATGAGAATTAAATTAACTAGCTTGTATTTTGATGAATAAGGAGCCGTTGAATTCGGAGCTTATTTCAGTTGGTTCATGTAGTCATTTTTAAAAGGTGACATTCAACAAGTTTGGGTTCGAATTCTAGTATTTGTAACCCTTTTTTATATCTCCAAGTTGCGATCTCCTTTGTGCCAAAAAATCTTCTGCTTTGAAATTGCAGCTTTATTGAATTCATTCTATGAGAAAGGATAATATGAAACGGTTACTCCGCATATATTCCTTCCATTCAAATCATGTCACATAATCAGATTTTTGGAAAAAATCAATTATTTATTACCAGAATCATTAATGAATTGCTGAAATAAATATTTATCATTTAATTGTTACTTGTAATGTGTAATAAATAATTGATTTTTTTTTTTTTTAAAATCTGAATTTCATACAATCCTTTCTCTTCATTCTATAGGTTTGGGGCATTGGAAGATTGCTTTTAAATCAGAATAATAACCATTGACTAGATACAAGGCCAGCCAGTGATAAACTTGGCTTGATCATATCATCATACATTAGCAAATAACCTATAAGTTTTGGCATCAAGACTTATTTGTCTTAACTGCTGCAACTGCTGCTATGACTCCCAATGCAAAGAAAACCACAGCAATGGTAAAATATTCAACCAAAAAATAGGGCTCCGTTTGGATGGCTTAAATGTCAAGTTGAAGAAAACAACAGATAAGATGAAGTCGAGGGGTATGAAACCGAAAGCTCCAATCAATGAATTTATGTCTCCAAAAAATGGAAGCATTGCTGTAATTGTTGTTGCAATAACAACAGACAACATTTCGGGCAGCTAATAACAATGTATAAATCTATATATTGTCAATGAATCAGATAATGTCAACTTATTAAAAAATAAAATAATATTTATTTATTTTTAAAATTTTTAATGAGATGACATCATCTGATTCACTGACAATATATAAATATATACACTATCATTGCATCAAATATAAACTTTTAAAAAAATAATAAAAAATGATTCCTTGGAGTTTAGTTAGAGAAAATTCAACTCTTTGGTCCATAAGAAATAAGTCTATCAAAGGCACAAACCACATTAACTATGACCCAAAATTAGATTCAAGTCCAATAAGAGAGAAAGGGATAAAAAAATATTCACTGTTTTTTTGTGTTTTTTTTTTGGTATAAAATTAAAATCCCATAATTTTTCTCAAATATCTTACTTTTTAAACGTTATCTTATTTTTTTTTTCCATCAATGCAATTTTTAATTTTATTAAATTGGAGTCTAACTAACATAATGTAAATTGCTAAAAGTGGCCAATAAGCTGAGATTAGAATCTAAAAATTATGTCACTTGATTTATAATACTAATTTAATAATATTTTTATAAAAAATATAGATAAGCACTAATTACTTAACCCAAGCCCAAGTCAAATTGGAATAGTGAGTAACTCAATGTTACATTTTTACTTCCGTACAGAACTACCTATATTAGTATACTGGGCTTTTGTGGGTTAGAAGTCAATGGATCACAGTCCAGTTTAAAATTTCAATGGACTAAATCTTTGCTCAACTTCATGGGCCGCAACCACTTGGCCTTGGCCCTAATCCCATATATTATACTCGAATATTTAGTTCAATGATTTACACATACTTTCTTCCACTAAAAAAACTGGATTCGAGAACGAACATAAGACTTACTTCAATTGATTCATGCAGTTACTCGGAGATGACATTCATCAAGTTTACAGGTCGAATTCCAATATCTGCATTTCCTTTCCTTTACTAAACTATAACCTTCTTTGTAAAAAAAAAAAAAAAAAGATTGGAATCTGCCCCTCTCCTAATATTAAAACCAAGTTACAAGTTGCATATGATATATTATGCAAAGAAATTCTGGGAAATTCCATTTCCAAGCTCTTATCAGTAAGGTCCTCTGTCAGGTTTCCAAGTTGGCAGGAGTCAATACTGCAAACTTTTCAGAGTCAAAACTCACAAAGCATCCAACAAGAATTTCAGATCAATGGAAAAGATTGAAACAGGAGGATTTAAGATCAAAACAAAACCTTAAATGGCTTAACTTCAAGCTCTAACATCAGGCATAAAGAGAAGGGATTGGATAAATCATGTTTTTAACTTCTTTTTTCTACTTGATGATCTAAGGTAGAGCTAGCTAGTTGCAGATAGGGCCAATCGAGTTGCATTGAAATGAATCATGCACCAGAGCTATCAAAAATGCATTTTTTTGCAGTTAAATAAACTCAATCCTCCCTCAAAAACTAGCTTGTAAGATGAAGAGTCTCATATGATGTATAAACCACTCTTAGGTATAAGAGGTAGACAATATAGGAATTTTGACAGCTCCTCCCGACAGATACCTGACCAAATAGACGTAGAATAGGCAATCCAACGGAATGAAAAAAGAACTCAGCTTTGATACCAAGTTAAATAAACTCGAATCCTGCCTCAAAACTAACTTATAAGGTGGAGAGTCTAATAAAGTCGCAGGCAATGTCGAACTTTTGAGATCAAATTGTTAATCCAATAGCATCCTGAAACTATGGAATTTTCATAACCTGTCATGTGATGGATTACCAATTCGAGAGGTACACAGCTTCTTGGTTGCTAGCTATCAACATCTCTTTTATTGCTTGACAACAGCCTCGTTTGTTTTCTTGTCCAAATCAAGGTATCATGATCTAGGAACTTAACATGTTAATATTTGTTTGTTTTTTTCCCTCAAGAACATGGATGAAAAGGGACAACAAATCATGGAAAATCCTGTCTTAATATGACAATAGGTGACATGACTTCTGTTCTTGAATTTGACTCTTTTAACTTTTCAATTCAATTTTAACAAAAGAATATTGAAAAAGAATTCAGTAAAGCCATGAATAGACTTGCTCATGGCCGGATTGGGCTGTAGGCAGGAAAATTTTCATTTTTTTTTTATTTAGGCCCGGCTATCTAGGCTTGAGCCGGTTCGGTTTACTGTTCACATAATACTAGGTTAGTACTAAAAGCTGTGAGGCCGGACGAGCTACCCGATTCTTAAGCAGGTCTAGCATCAATAATACTAGGTTAGTACTAAAAGCTGTGTTACAGTAGAAGCTAAATGCTCAATTTAGAACCAAAACTTTCATCAGTTAAGTGAATTAAGATCAAACCTTTAATTTGAGTCTAATAAGGGTTAAACGTTTTCGATTTATAACAATAAAGGACTTTTTTAACGGGGCTAAATATTTTTTTAACGGAGTTAAAGAGATTGATTTACACTTGCTGTTAAAACACTTAATAGTGACAGGTGTCGTCAGATGCCAAGTTTAAAGTCTACATGACAAAATCATATATTCTAAAATAAAAAATAAAAAACTAAAAGCATTTCAGAAAATTGAAAATAAAAACCTTCATACAATCTAAAAACAATCGATTTATGTAATTCAATTAAATTTTTTTTTTTTTCACATAACATCAAAATTTCTCAGCAACCAACCCAAACAAAAAGTTTTATTTTTTTCATACCAAATTCACATTACAACATAAAAAAAATAAAAAAAGAAAGAAAACCCAAAATTTTATCTTTCTTTTTTATTCACTTTCTCAACAACCAAACTGAGAATTAACACCAAATAATAAATAAATAAAAAAATAAACTCTTTAGCAGAATCCAATTAATTCTAAAAAGATAAAAACAAAATCCAAATCAATTGCTGCATTTCTCCTCCTTTTCGTTTTCTAGAGAAACTACTTTTCTTAGATCATTAACTAATTGCAATTTAATTTTTTTTGAAATAATCAAAACATTAAAAAAGAAAACTAAAATCCTTTAAAAATCCAGAGATAAAAAATTATATATATTTTTTAAAATTCAAGCTAGAATCAATTGAAATGCTTTTTAAATAATCAAAATAAAAATTAAAAAAAATATTTATTGATTTAGAATTAGACAAAGATAAAGATAAAATTTTGGTAATCTATACAAGAAAAAACCTTAAAATTATAACAAAATTATAACACCTGGCGACGACAATTCATCTTTTTTAATATGTTTGTTCATTTCTTGCAATCAACCCAAAATTTTTCAAAGACTTGGACATTCTTTTTACAGATTAGTGTCAGAGAATGATGGAGATGTGATTTCAGTGGCTGAAAGTGAAACCCTAATGCCCAATTTAGAGAAAGAGACATAGAATTGACCTAATACCCAATTTAGAGAAAGAGATAAGGGAAAATGAAAGAGATTTAGAGAAAGAGACAGAGAATTAAGGGATGTAGAGAGAGGATAAGGAAAAATGAAAGAAAAAAAATAAGTTTTGTTCTGAAACACACACAAAAAAAAAAATTTAATTGAGTTTAGACAAATTGTGACTTGCCACGTGTGCATAAAATAATATATCAGTAGCATATTTTTTAAATCACTCTTTTTAACGTTATGTGTATTTCAATTGTTTAACATTGTTAAAAATAATCCTTAATTGTTATAAATGAAAACGTTTAACCTTTAGTAGACTCAAATTAAAGGTTTGATTTCGATTCACTCAACAGATGAAAGTTTTGATCATAAATTGAGCATTTAACCTACAATAGAATCAAAACTTTAAAAACTTGGTTCTCATGCGTTTGCAATTATAACAAGTGTTTTTTAGTTATATGATTATTCTTAATTAATGTAAGAACCAGATTATTATTATTATTATCAATTTTTTGTCTGAAACAAAACGAATTCGATTTTAATTTAATTGGTTCATGCAATTACTCGATTTTTATTTTCATATTACAACCTTCTTTATAAAAAAAAAAGTAACAAACGCAAATTGTGCCATAATTATGGCTTATATATCCAAAAAATCATTTACCAAACAAGGCAATAAGGCAGCATTGTACTCCAAATAAAGCCAATAAGCAAAATGTTTGTTTGAGGGAAATTTTTCAGAAGATCGAAGTGGGCCGTTTCTTGGCTGATTTTGATGACTCCTCCTAATCTGTCTCTGACTTTGGTACATTTGGTCTGATTTTATGACTAAACAAAACATATGCATATCTCCAATACAAATTAAAAAGTTATTACTGATGAAATTTTGTCGGGCAAATTGAGTATAATTCCTTACTAATTGATTACTGTTGTCTGGTCTATGACCAGATTTGCTGGTATTATAGTCCACTAAAACCCCAGATGAAGAAAAAGCAAGATAAGGGAAATGAAATTTAAATAAACAATGCATAATTAATTTACTTTTATTTCTTTTTCTATGATGTTAATTAGATTTGTTAATTTTGGACACGATACAAAAATATTATATGAATACGACATATTTAATTCATATATTATATTTGCATTTAAAATTTCACACATTTAATAATTTATATTGTATTTATATTTACATAACTAACATGAGAAAAAAAAAATTACAAACATTACCCGAATCTGAATGTATGCTTAAGTGGGAGCAGATGGAAATTCCACTTATAAATCAAATTTTATATCTTATTTGGTAGAAAAGCATTCTTTTTATTTTTATTTTTTTTTTGGTAATAATCAATTTTCTCCTGGAAATGCATGCCTCAGCTTAGCTGCAAAAGAGAAATTGTCGGCAGAAATTATTATGTATAATAATAAGATAAAAACTGATACTAACAAAAATATTATCTGAGAGAAGGGGGGCTGATAAAAAAAATTGTCACAAAAATTAATATTGGAATATTGGGAACGTTCCCATCTTATATTTTTGTTTGTTCAAGAAGATGGAAGGATATTTATATTATGGGGCAATTAGCATAAAATCATGGAGCCAATAATCTATAATTATTATTTTTGTAACATTTTTAAAGAAATTAAGAAATTTTTTAAAAAAGCAGTAAAGAAGGTCAATATTTGCTTAAAAGAATGCAATTTAGAAGATTCAGAAGTGGGACTAAAAAAAACTAGCAAATATAGGGGCTGAAGAAGAAAATACAGATTTGGGATTGAAAGAAGGATTTGTGTGAAAGAGACTCAGAAAAAGATCATAGGCAGATAGATATTCAGCATAAATTAAGATTGAGCAGGAAGAAAAGAAAATGAACTTGGAATAAAGCAATTAAAAAGAAAAAAAAAAATGGTCTTTAAATATTCAAAGTAGGCTGGAGAGGAAAAGGTGGGAATTCAACACTGTTTCAAAAGGTTCATCTCTAATTATTTCCAGATGTCTATATTTAAAGATTGATTACTATTTTTTTTTTTTTTTAAATTGACGACTTATTGCAAAATTTTTAAATTTCATAATAATTGACTCGTTTTCATTTAATAATTATACTAAATAATTATTGGTCCTCTAGGAGACTGTTTTATGTTGGGCGTCTCCAGCTTATACAGTCAGTGTTGTTTAGTCTGCATAACTACTGGTGTTTAATGTTCATTCTACCAGGAAAGGTGATACAAAAGATCGACTAGTTATGCTCTGCATTCCTTTGGAAGGGTAAAGAGACTAGTGCCAGGAGAGCAAAAGTAAGTTGGGATTTTGTTTGTAATCCTTAAAATGAAGGGGGATTGGGATTGAGAAATTTAAAGGTCTGGAACATTGCTTGCATTATGAAGCATGTCTGGACACTATTTAGCAATTCAGGCTCTATCTGGGTTGCATGGATAAAAGCTTACCCTTTGAAGAGAGGGGATTTCTGGCAAGCAAAGGTACCTAAACTGTGTAGTTGGAGTTAGAGGAGAATTTTAAAACTCAGAGGAATTGCTCAAAGGTTGATTACCTTCCCCAACAATACAAATGGAAGAGTTGTTTGGATTACTTCTAAATCGGGGAAATTTTCAATTTCTGACACTTGGAAGCATCTGAGAACAAAACATAACCGTGTGTCTTGGCATGGCCTGATATGGTTTTCTCTCAATGTGCCTAAATTTTCTTTTATAGCATGGTTAGCCATTCTAGACAGGTTGAGTACACTGGAGAATATAAAAACTTTTGGTATTCATTTGCAATCCTCCTTATGCTTATTATGTCAGTAGGAAGATGAATGCAGGGACCATCTGTTCTTTGCTTGTGCTTTCTTTATGCAGGTCTTACAAAAAGTGCTCACTACTTCCTCTATTATCAGAGTCTTCACCAATTGGAATGATGAACTCCAATGGGCAATTCAAAGCTTTAAAGGTAAGTCCTTTAGGCCTATATTGTTACGGTTTACATGGGCAGCAACCATCTATTATATAAGGTGGGAGAGAAACTCAATGAGGCATTCAACAAGACAAAGGTCTTCAGAAGAAATTTTTCAACAAATTGTTGCAAACATTAGAGCACGTTTTTGTACAGTTTATAGTTTTTGTGAAAATGATGTAAATAAAATTCTTTGTAGACAATGGGATATAAGCCATAATTGTTAGATATGTGAGGCTATACCTTAAATACTTGATGTAGCAGATTTCTTCTGCTGCTTTTTGGATTTGGAATACAATTTTCAATTATCCAAAAATATATATATATATATATATATATACTAAATAAGTTATTTAATTATAGTACGGTCGTAACAAATAATTAATATAGTATTTACATCAAATACGATCTTAATTAAAATTTTACGGTTGAGATAATAATTATCTATAGAGGATGATAATTAAATACCAAATCATGCTATATATAATTGGAACAGTTGAACTATAAAAACAAAAATTGAACATCAAATAATTTCTTAAATCAAGTCTAGACAATTTTTGTCAATTTTCCATTGGAGATTGGCGACTAGAACTAGGAGAGGAACTTTCCAGCAAGATGATGATATGTTAGTGTTGCTGATACCCAGTTTTTCTTGGTTATTGACGATGTTGAAAAATCAAATTAGAAGTCAAATCAATTAAACTTTCAATTTTTGATCTGATTCGATTGGTTGAATCGGTCGATTCAAATTAAAATAATTTAATTATCAATAAATAATAAATATAATAAATAAATAATAAAAATATATTTTTGGTTTATTGTTATGGTCTTTAAAATAAAATAAAGAGATTAAAGGTTCAAATCTCATCACTTACAAAAAAAAATTATGAAAAATAAAATGAAATACATATAAAACCAATTTTTTTACTGGTTTAATCTGGTTTTTAACAATTGAATCGATTTTTTACCGGTCCTACAAAAATCTGATTTTAAGATACATAATGAATCGGATAGGCCATAAATTCTTGTTTATCTGATACGATTTTTTAAACACTGATTATTGAACAAGTAAAATAAGAAGTTAGTTGGTGTGATAAGGAAGCCTTTCTGCCCCATAAATAAGGTCATCACTTGAATTTTAAACCTAGGAATTTGTCAAAATCAGACAGATAAGGCATTATTGGACCATCTGCATTCAGTATATTACTTTTGCAACCAAATATTTCAGCAAATTTCTCTGTCAGATGCCATATTAATTGATCTTTTACTTTGAATCTTCACTCTAATTTCATGTTTTTGATAGTTATATTTCTTTTGTGTATCTGAAAATTTTATTATTACAGCAACTAGTTTCTCTCATCCCAAACCCAAAGCTTAAATACTTATATAAGTCCCACTACTATATACTTGAATTTTGTAATATTCGAGATGCAAAGTTTCAAATCATTTACTTAACCAAACCTGATATATTTTAAGATTCATTTTCTTCTAGTGGGGTCACTAATAGTAACTTAGTCTATATAAGATCATCTAGGGTATAAATGAGATATTATATAACCGCAAGTTACTTGAATTTGGTTTTAAAAAAAAATTGAATTCAATTCGGTTATTATTAAGTCGAATTTGAGCTCGAGTTATCGGACGAACCGAATTCGAGTATCATAATATTCGATTCAAATGACTTATGAGCTTAATCAAATTTTTTATTTTTAATTAGTAAAAATTCTCAATTTGAGCTTGATCTCGAGTTCGAATACAAATAATTAAATTTGAAGTAGAGCATAGGAATCTAGTTTATCTTTTACTAGATAAATTAGCATAATCAAGCGAGTTCGAGTAATTTATTTTTTTATCTCAAATCGAATTATAAAAATAAAACTCGATCGAATTCAAATCAAATTTTGAATTACGAATTTTGAATCGAATTCAAACTTGAATTTCTCTTTGTTTGAGTTCGACTTGATTCCATTGCTCTCCTACATTCATGTAAAAAGAGAGGTAACCCATGCTTACACTTAAGGATTATTATTAATTTACACATTAATATCGTTCAATTCTATTCACCCTACCTTCTTATTTTCCATTATAAAAAAAAAAAAAAGCAACTTGAAATATATATATATATATGTCATTTCATTTTGATGAAAATCATTAGATTTTATTCGGTAGATGATTTTGGTTTTTTGCATTTGGTAGATGACGTTTTGTACGATTTTAAGATCGAAAGTGAGATTGAGACTAATTAACATCTTGAAGGAACAAAACATCATCTACCGACGACTAGATTTTTCTCCAATCTTTTTGTAGCCCCAGTACTTCATGAAAGGATTTTTTTTTTTTTTTGGTGATAAACATGAAAGGAATTAATAAGGGAAAATTGAAAACTTGGGATTTGAACAGATTAGCAGGTAAGTAAAAAGAAAAATGTTATCGGCACTGGTTAAAGATAATATTTTTTTTTTTAAAAATATATTATATATAAAAAAAATTTAAAATAATTTTTTAATTGTTTTTAATTAATAATTATAAACATTAGTTAATCGAATTCTTTAAAATTAATACATTATGAGGACAACAAACTTCTATTAATTGGTGGACCATATCCCCGCTTATTAAATTGATTATTCATAAAAATAAAAAATAAAAAACTTATAAATTGATTAATCTAGTTGAAAAGAAAAACAAAAAATCGGTTCTTCTGTTATTATCATCTTATATAAAATTTAATTTAATGATTAATCAACTTGTTTGAATTAGAGAGCTGTTAGCCAGGTTTATGTCCTACATAAAAAAAATTAAGATTTTTTTTTTTTAAAGGTGAAATAATGTGGCTCAATCCACTTGGAGTTTTGGAAAAAATAAAACCATAAAATAACAAATGGAGAATAATAATAAGTCTAAATGGATATTTTTGTATTATAATTTAGAACACGATAAGATTAAATGATACGAAAAAATAACTAAAATAAGATATAAAATATGACACGAGATAAAAAATAACACGAATACGACACGAATAAACGAATATGTCAAATTTTATATAACATGATTAATTATTAATGTACCAAAATTTATATAAATATATATTACATTAAATATGATTATAGTACGAGAAAATAACACGAGCACGACACGAATATACGAAATATCAAATCTTTCATTTCTTGATTTGGAAAAAAAAATCCATCACATACTTAATACTATTATTTTCAATTAAATTACACAAATAATTATCCTTCTTATTTTAATAATTTATACATTTAATATGATAGAAGTGCAAATACCACTTAATTTGGATTAAAGCTAGTTAATTAAAATAAATAATTTTATGGGTATTATTATATAACACGAAAAAGGTATCAAGACTTAAACATATATGGCCATTTAATTATTTAGGTATACAATATATAACCACCTTAATTATTCACAATTTTTAACTTGTCAACTTGATATACACTTTGCTCACTAGTCTTGGCTTGGCCCTTTATATATATATATATATATATATATATATATATATATATATTAATCAAAAATTAAAATAGAAAAAGCTAGGTTTGCATATATATAAAAGTCATCACCAATCTCTTCCTTTTTCCCTCCCCTCAAAAAGCACAAACTTTTATTTGTTGAACCATGCAAAAACTCTATGATAAATGACAAAAAAATGTATTGGTGGTACTTCTTTATCACAAAATAAATAAATAATAAGAGATGTTGCTTAGTTTGAACACCAAACTTCTCTTTTCCAATTTTTTTTTTCTCCCTAAGAATTTAGGAGAATATTTCTCAATATGGGTTTTAAAATATAGCAAAGTAAAACCTTACAAAAAAGAAAAGAAAAAGAATCCAATGGTTGAATAATCAAAATGTAAATAATTTAATATTAGGGGTTGGGGCTGAGAAAAGGAAGTGTCCTGACTTATTAATTAATTTAGAAAAATAATGTCACATAAAATCTTGCTAGGGTTTTTATGTACAAGAAACACAATATTGGGTTAGGATTCAGCCCTAATTCAATTCTTCTAGGAAAAACCAAGTCATTAGACAAGACTTGTCTGCGAATTCGAATCCTCCCCCGGCTTCGACTTAATTCAAATTTCAAAAATTAATAAAAAATACGAAGAAAAATATAACACAAAGTACACGAGATTTACGATGGTTCACTTTCAATGTGAGAACTACATTCAGTTACAGTCGTTACAAATTTCTCACTAATCACTATGATGAAAGATGATTACAAACAATTGGTAGTAAACTTGCTCAAGAGCCGGGTAGTTCGTCTGTACTGGGTCGGGTCTGAGTAGGAAATTTTGTGTTCGTGCAGGCCCGGATCATTGTTTAACTATTAAAATAATATTATTTTATTTAAATTTAATTATAAAATATTAATATATAAAAAAAAGTTTTTACTTTTTAATTTTTTAAATAGAATGAATAGTAATTTTGGGCCTGCAGACCGGCCCAAAGCCGTGCCTGGGTAAGGATGAAAAAAAAAAAATTAGACTGCAGCCCGACCATGAGCACTTCTAATTGGCATCTCTCCATTTATATAAACATAATTAGGGCAGCCAAATTACAGGTACAGAAGTCTCAAAATCATTAATTATATACATATAAATATATTTATATGGTTAAAACAAAAGTGCAGAATTTCAGTAAAGAATGGAACGTGAGCCGACCTTTTTTCATGAATTATTTTCGTGAGAGGAGACAAAGCATGGCTCACACCGCTTTAGTCTCAAGACATGTGCCGGGTTCAATAATTTCTGATCTTAAAGCGACTTGCCGATATTTTCAGATGCATAGCCTCCAAATTTTGCAATTTGCACAGTGATTTCGGTTTAGAGGTATTCATGGATCGACTCAGATTTTAGCTTAAATAATTTTTCTTTATTTGCTCAAGTTCAGATTAGGTTCGAAAGTTCGTTTAATTATTTAAAATATTAAAAATTTTATTTTTATTTTTATATTAATATTTTTATATTTTTATAATTAAATTTAAATAAAAATTATTTTATTCTTTAAACAGTAATTCAGGTCGGCTCGAGCCGAACCAAATTACTAAAAAACTTATCCCAAGCCTGACCTGATTCGGGTCGGGCCTATCATATTAGGAGGTTAACTCCACCAATGGATAAGTCTATTTTGGTTAAGGTAAACTCAATTTCTAAGTTAATATTTGGCATATTTTTTAGATCATGATGATGATTTAATTACCGAATGATAAGATCACTAAGATGGTATGATCACTAAAAATCTTAAATTATTGGTGTAATAATAAAAACCATCAATGATCTTAAATTACTTGTTTAATATTACATAGGAAAAAAAAGATTATGACTATAAAATATTCAAAATAATCCTAAAAAATAATAATTTAATTTTTATTAATTGAACAATTTACAAAATAAAAATTCATTATTCTAAAAAAATTACAAAATATAAACCAATTTTGATGAGAATGATTTTCTAAAAACATGTATTCAAATTTCAAAGTCATAAACGTATTCCCATAAGACTATGAAATTGAACTAGTTAAGTAAATTTATTGTCTTTTTTTGTAGCCAATAATTTGGCGGTTTGCTTATAAAGACAAAATTTGGAAGAAAATATGTGCTCATTCTCGTTATTATGACAACAAATCAGTTAAATTTTTTTTTTTTTTAAGATTACGTTCCTAATAAAATTTTCTCCAATGTTAAAAAAAAATGGACCAGAGGTCGAATGGATCAGACTTTCGATTTTCGATCCAACCGGTTCAACCGATTGGACTAGCCGATTTGATAAAATCCTTTTTTTAATACTTAAACACTAAGTTATATATTAAATAAATATTAAATATAGTTAATAATTAATAAAAATATGCATTTGGCTTAATGGTATGGTCTTTGATATAATACTAAGAGGTTAAAAGTTCAAATCTCATTAATTACAAATAGAATTTTGAAGAAAAAATAAAAAAATATTTAAAACCGGTTTTTTAGCGGTTCAATCCAGTTTTTTATCGCTTTTTTACCGGTTGAACCGATTCTTTACCTGTTTGATGTAAATCCTGTTTTAATACCCTTCCGGATCGGACAGACTACCGATTCCCGGTTCAACCGGTCCGATCGGCCAGTTCAATCTGATTTTTTAATCACTGACTTTCTCATGTTTTTGGATGAAAATCAGACCACCGTTTAGGATAATAATTTTATCATCTAGTAATTTAAGATTATTGTTATGTAAAATTTTAAAATTGCTATCAAATAAGATGATTTAATTATTAAATGCATATCATTGCGATTTTTATAACAATTACCTCATACCAAAAGCAACCTAAAGAATTAAAAGGAAAAAAAAATAACTTATATGAATATTTGACTCTATAATAATAAATGCATGAATTGTTTTACTTAGAATTGAATTACAAATCTTCTCTTCTCTCAAGTTAAAAACAAAAAACGAAAAAGAACTTAATAAGCAATGTAACTAAACTTTTTTTTCCTTAAAAACTAGAAACCGATAACTATAATTGAGTCAAAGTCTTGAATTTGATGATATCGATAACTATCATTTATTAATTAAATATATCTGTTTTCTTCTTTTTTTTTTAATTTTTATTGACTTGAATATCAAAATACACTTGAAGATCATAATTTGGATGCTTTTCTAATCAACACATTCATTTTGGCCGTAGTCAAAAATTCAAAATACCGCATTGCAATCAATTTAATAGAGTTGCTAATTAACGCAATTGAAAGTGATGAAAAAGACAAAATTAATGCTGCTAAAGTTGTCTTGGGTTTGAAATTGATATGGACTTAATCTTCACCTGCAGGTTGAGGTTGAGTGGCATATTTTTTCTTAAATTGTTTTGATTATAAATGCCTTTTTCTTTCTCTTTCCTTTTTATAAAATGGAGTGTAGAGATATATCTTTTTTATGGAATAATAAGCATTTTTCAAAACTTCCAAGTACTTCTTTGAAAAGTACAGTCTATAAAATGCATATAGAATTGAATTTATATTTGATGCACTGATAAATGATTAATGAATCAGATGATGTCATTTGTCCATCTCATTAAAAAATAAAATTATTTATTTTTAAAAGAATTTAACGAGGTGCATCATCTGATTCACTGACAGTGTATAGATATATAAACTGTCGGTGCATCAAATATAAATCCATATAAAATTATAGAACAATGGCAATAGAGGTAAATATTACTAGGTTGGGTTCCAAAGCAGACACTACCAAACCTTCTATGAAAAATATGGGTATATAAGATTGATAGAAATAATCATTCCTCTTTGTAATAATGCAATGTTTTTGAAACTTCCACTCAAAGGGTAATCAAACAATTAATAGAAAGAAGATTATACCTAAATGAAGGGTTTTTGTTGTTTTCTTCATGACCATTAAAGCTATTAATTGGGCAACTAATTTCAGACATGACAAGGATTAGAATTGTTAAAAGTATTTTCATAAATGGATTCAAAATTGGCAACTACCCCCTTCTTATTAAGAAAAGAACAGAGTTAATATGGACTAAATATTTTGCTTTTGTTTGTCTCATTTAGTAAATGCTTTAGTTCTTGTTAGGAAAATAACATTTATGAATAATAAAATCATCTTGTCTAACATTTAAAAGTAACTTAGCATTAACTGCTTAGATGGAATGCATATTAGACAGATTTTTAGAGGTTGTGTTTAATATAATTTAAGCGTGTAATGTACTTCTCAAATGAGTTAAGTAGATAAGGATTGAAGTTAAAATAGATATGTCTAAGAGTCGAGCTACCCTCCCGACTCAAATTGAATCAGGCTTGAGAAATGATATTTGTAATCTTGACCGGCATGGCCCAGATTACTATTTAATCAATAATTTTTTCTATTTAAATTTAATTATGAATATATATATATATAAATATTAATATGAAATAATTTTTTAATATTTTATTATATTTTTTGAACAATAAAATAAATTTTTGAATCTAATGAGTCAGACTGAACTTTGACAAACAAATTTCTTTATTATCCAAGTATGATTTGACTTGAACCAATTCATGACAATTCTAAATTAAAAGGGAGATTAAGAATTAAAAAAAAAAAAAAGTGAATGCATGAACATTTTATTTGGTAACCTCTTTCTTTTAGGAGAGAAAGGTTCACATAATTATTTCTTCTTTTCAAGTCTAGTTGAGATTTGAGTTCAAAGTCTAAGTACTGAAAATAAAGTTGACAAATAAAAAGAAAAAAAAAAAAAGAAACTCAGTCCAATCATAACACAAAAGAGTGAAAACCTGAAACTGAAAATGGATTTTGGTGGTTCAACAAAATAGTAGTAACAGTCATTTCAATGACATTTTGATTAATGTTTTTTCACTCAAAAAGGTCACAAACTCACAATGACACCAGGAAATATATTTAGTTAGAAAAAAATGGAAAATGGGAAAGGAAAACTTTTCCAGCCGGATAATCTGACAATTTATGTATTCATGTCCTGTTAATTTTTTTATTTTATATTATATTTTAATTAATTTTTTATATCGTGTTCAATATTATCGAATCTAGCATCGGATTATGCTTTCTCTGCAGCAATTTTTACTAATAACCTGATGATGATTCTTGCCTTCAAGAGAGAGTCTAAGTCTTGCCTTTAGACACTTCTTCAATCCTTCCCAGATGTACTTTTTAACTTTTAGGTACAGCCAGTTAATGAGAATTTCCTGAAAAAAGTGAAAGTGTTTAATCTTTGGCTTTTGCCATTGAAGCAGCTTGCAACAACAGTCAATTAGAAAATGCCAACCAAACATCATAAAAAGTGAAAAAGAAGTTCTTATTCTGCTGGGGTTATTTCAGTAACTCAATTAACATTTTCTACTATAATAACAAAAATATAAAAATATCTTTGTAATTCTTTGCAAAATTATGTTATTCGAATTTTTCATATATTTAAAAAAATTATATTTTATATCAATATTTAAAAAGATCAAATATAAATATTTTTTAAAAAAATTAAAAATCCGGATATCATAGTTGCTAATTGAACTCATCAAAGTCCACACTCACTCCCCTAATCTAGTTGGAACAGTTAATGTAATTATGAGATTTTATGGTCACCAAAAAATATATTACTCCAAAAGAAAATTAATAGGTGAAGTAAGTAATTAAAGTCCAAATAGGACCAAATCTGACTATAAAATGACCCTCTTTATCTCTCTCAATTGCCCTGCTTTCTGCCTCAGAGTCTCTCTTCATCTCTTTCTCTCTTGCATTGCCTCACTTCCTTTCTGTTTCTGTTTCATTTTTGATAGAAAGAAACAGAATCTGCATTGGCTGGCAACTGTTTTGTGAGAGAGTTAAGAGGAGGGCTGGGCTGGCAAGTAACTATTTTGTGTTTTTTTTTTTTTTATTCCATTAGTTGGACAATTAAAGAGAGTTTTAAATTTGGGTTCTTAGTTTCCATACAATCAAAGGTTTCTTCTCAAGTTAAGGAAAAAAAAAAAAAAGCAGTGAGAGATTCTTTCTTTTTTTTGGGTTTTCCTGTTTTGTTTTATTTCTTATTATCCCCTGTTTTTCTGCCAGAGATGGCTCAAATTTCACCAAAGCTGGTGATTCCAGAGTCATTTCAAGTGTCAAGAGATGATATTACAGGCCAAATTGGTTTAATATGGGAGCTAATCAAAGCACCATTAATAGTTCCTTTACTGAAACTCAGTGTCTACGTTTGCTTAATCATGTCGCTCATGCTCTTCATGGAGCGGCTTTACATGGGAATTGTCATTATTCTCGTTAAGCTGTTCTTGAAAAAACCAGAGAAACGTTACAAATTTGAGCTTATTCAAGATGATTTGGAACTTGGTAGCTCAAATTTCCCTATAGTTCTAGTGCAAATCCCAATGTTCAATGAAAAAGAGGTCAGTCAGCATTCTTCTCAAATGAACTTTGCTTCTTTTTGGTATTTTATTTCTGGGTTTCAGAGAAAAAGTTCAAACTCAAAAGTTTGGTGCTTTAATTTTGCTATTCTTCGAACAGGTTTACAAGATCTCCATTGGAGCAGCTTGTGGACTTTCATGGCCGTCTGATCGTCTCGTGATCCAAGTACTTGATGATTCAACTGACCCTGCAATCAAGGTAAAAGAAATCTTACAAAAGTCAAAACCCAATCACTTTAAACACTCCCCAATACATTTTTGCTCACTCGTTTTCCTTAATTTCCCCTTCATATTATCAGCTAATCTTCAGCCTTTTGATCAGCTCTTTCTTAAACTGTCAAATACATATAAAAAACTCATTTTATTTCAGCACTGAATTCTTCAAGTTTCAGCTATGATTTTCATTATTATCACCCAATGATTTTGAAACTGATAAAATGGGGTTTTGATGGATTGCAGCTAATGGTAGAGCAAGAGTGCCAGAGATGGGCAAGCAAAGGCATAAATATAACGTACCAAATAAGGGAAAACCGAACAGGTTACAAAGCTGGAGCCTTGAAAGAAGGATTGAAGAGAAACTATGTCAAACATTGTGAATTTGTGGCCATTATCGATGCTGATTTCAGGCCAGAGCCTGATTTCCTTAGAAGAAGCATTCCTTTCTTGGTCCACAATCCTGACATTGCTCTCGTTCAAGCTCGCTGGAGATTTGGTAAAGCCAAAACCCTGAAAATTTTCTCATTTAATCAAAACCTTTTTATTACATTTGCTGCTTAAATTTTTCTCAAAAGTGTCGGTGCTCTTATACTTGTAACATTTTTATTTTATGTTTAACTTTTTTTTTTTTTCCTAATCTCAAATTGGTTTTTGGTTTTTGTCGGCGGAATTGGTTGCAGACTGCATGGGGCTAAGGGTAGGTCCACAAAAAAAAAAAAACACCCATTAATCACGGGGTGGGACCCACATTGCCTTAGACTGCAACTAGATCAGCCTTACATCACAGTTAATGGGATCCATCTTTTAGAATTTAGTTTAATACTAATAAGCATATAAAATTTCATTAGTTGAGTAAATTAGACATTCCCACCATTAAAAATGTACTAATATTACAATTTTTAAATTTTTTCGTAATTTTTAAAAAATTTATTCAATATTCATGTTATTTAAATTAATATACAGTTGATTAAAAAATAATAATCATTAAATTCTAATTTATTCAAACCCTAAAAACTTGTTAACTTGTCAAATTTTAAATGAAAATAATATTTTAATCGTTTCATAAATTTGGTGGATTAACTTTTTATCTTTTTGTTTTGATAGCAAAATTCTAATTTTTTTTTTGTTTCTTAGTAAAATGACTTAGGTAACCCCAAAAAAATGAGATTAAATGATTAGTGTTAGCTAATAGAGTAATAGGTGATTAGTAAATTTTGGTTTGAATTCTTAGTAATTTGCATGTGATTTCCGGGGTGGTTTTGTCATTATAGAAGAAAAGAACAAAAAATGGTGGGATTTTGATTTTTGATTAACGACCCAGATTGTACGGATCACGTGGTCGAGAGCAGGTATCTTAAAGAGATTGAAGGTTAAAATTGTCATTTCAGTCACAGCAGCCACACCACTTTCCACGTGCCGTTTAACTTTTTAAAGTAAAAAATTTGGACGCAGCTAAAAAGTAAAGTTAGAATGCGGGCAGTACTATATTCTAAGTGTTGGACCTTACTCTACTTTGCCGACACTTGGATTTTTTTCTAAGTACTGTTTTCATTTTCTTTTTGAGAAATAAAAAAATTTAAAAACTGTTGTTTGGATGCATGAATTAACATTATAAATTAAGACAATGGCATATTGTAATTTGAATCTAACGGCTTTCAATTTTGTTTGCTTCATCTACTTTATGTTATTCCGATTTTTTATTTTTTTAAAGTATTCGTATTTAACATATATGTACAGTACATATTCAGATAAAAATTTAAAAATAAATATTTCAAATATATAAAAAAAAATTATACAAATTTGAGCATACTCATATATATCCAACAATCATTGTCAAATCCGAATAACATAGCTTTATCTTACTAAATAATGATCCTTTTTTTTTTTGGCAGTGAACGCGGATGAATGCTTGTTAACAAGAATGCAAGAGATGTCATTGGATTATCATTTCAAAGTGGAACAGGAAGTTGGATCAGCAACTCATGCTTTCTTTGGTTTTAATGGTAAAAAACCCTATTTCTCAATTTTATTTTATTTTTTTACAATGGTTGGGTTTTGAGCCTGTTTTAGTTAGGCTAACTTATGTTATTCGGACTCGGATATGAGTGTCGGATACGGATGTATTCAAAAATTTTTTTAGATTTCCATGTAGTTGGAGGGTCCTTGAAAGATCATATCCCATACTCATGTCTTGATATGTGTCAGATAAAAATATCGAATACGGTTACTTCAAAAAAATGAAGAGCCGGAGACTCGAGCAACATAGAGGCTAATTTCATTTCTTCTCCTTGTTTTATTTATTTTCTTATCAATTTGGCTGACATCTGCTAAGAGACTAAGACTCACTCAAAGTTTCTTAATTTACCAAGTGATGATGACTCTGCTATTACAAAAATAAGTGTAGTTGGTGCTTGAGAGTGACTGGAAACTAGGAACAATTTCTAGCAATGACTTGACAAACTCAGCAAGATTGTCAGTTAGGGTGTCGCTAAATGTCATAGAATTTTCATAATTTCCATAATAAACAATGCACATTGTTTGAGCCTTTAAAATGCAAGTAAAGTTGAAAATTTGTAAAAGTCAAAGTTTGTCAGTTAGAGTGTGTTAAAAGTCTGCTTTCCTAGGCAGATTTTAGTGTCTGATCTGATTCAAGCCAATAATGCTGCTTGAGGGTGAAAGCAACTCTGCCACTTTTAATCATTGTCAAATGCTATGTTGCTCCGACTCTTCATTTTTCTTGAAGTATTCGTATTTGACATCCGTGTCCATATCCAGACATGGATATGAACATATTATCTTCCAAGAATCCTCCAAATACATGAAAAAACTTTAAAATATAATTGAATATACCCGTGTCGGACACATACCAATATCCAACAATCACACCCGAATCCGAGTAACATAGGTCAAATGTCATGATCAAACTATTCATAAATGATGGTAATTAATCACTTAAACATCAAGAATGTTCATTAGATCCATGTCTTTTGTAAAAGGCTGTTGTCAGTTATTAGCTACAACTTAAACGTATACATGAATTCCAAATGCAGGAACTGCTGGTATTTGGAGAATTGCTGCCATTAATGAGGCAGGTGGGTGGAAGGATAGAACCACCGTGGAGGACATGGACCTTGCCGTCCGAGCTAGTCTTAGGGGATGGAAATTTGTTTACCTTGGTGACCTTCAGGTATTTCTTTGTCTGATTCTGCAATGCTTAGTCTCCTTAAATAGACCTGACAATTCGTGTATCCGTATCGTGTTTGTTTATTTTCTCGTGTCAGAATCGTATTTAAGGTGTTTTATATTTGTATAAATTTTGACGTGTTAATAATTTATGTTGCATAGATTTTGACATGTTCGTGTATTCGTGTCGTGTCCGTGTTTCTTTTTCGTGCCGTATTTTAGTTTTTTTTTTTTTTTTTCATATCGTGTTCGTGTAATCGTGTCGTATCTAATATTATCAGATCTACCTTTAAATGTTCAGGTGACTTATGCTTCCCTATGTCTTATAATTACTTAGGTAAAAAGTGAACTTCCTAGTACTTTTAAGGCCTTTCGTTTCCAGCAACATAGATGGTCTTGTGGTCCTGCAAATCTGTTCAGGAAAATGGTGTGGGAGATCATTCAAAACAAGGTTAGGGTTGCTGTAAATTCGAGTAATTTATATTTTGGGTCAATGAATTTATCATCAACTTTCATGTAGGTCACAAATCTTTAATTTCATAAAATTACATCACTGAATTTCTATTATTAATAAATTAGGTCATTTATACTAACTTCGTTGAGTAATTCTAACGGAAAAGCTGATTTAGCATGAATATATTTTTTACATCTAATCGAGATAATACTTGATTGGCATTTTAGGTAAAAAAAATTCACGCTAGTCTGCTTTTTCATTAGAATTAAACATTAAACCCTAAACCCTAACCCTAATTTATTAATAATAAAAGTTAAGTGATGTAATTTGATGAAATTAAACATTTGTGATCTATATGAAAATTGATACTAAGTTCAGTGATCCAAAATGTAAATTACTCCGGTAAATTATCTTATATAAGGTTGTAGTTTTAAGAATTTCACTTCACCTTTTTACATCTAATATTGTTAATTACTTTTATCTTAATTACGTGTTGCAGAAAGTGAAATTCTGGAAGAAAGTATATGTTATCTACAGCTTCTTCTTCGTCCGAAAGATCATTGCTCATATGGTCACCTTTTCCTTTTACTGTGTTGTTCTTCCTCTTACGATTTTGGTTCCTGAAGTTAAAGTTCCTATTTGGGGAGCCGTTTATATTCCTGCAATCATCACCATTCTAAACTCAGTAGGAACTCCAAGGCATGCAATACCCTCTATTGGTTCTCTAGTGTTTATCTTTATGTTGCTCCAATTTTTCATTTTTCTTGAAACATCCGTGTCTGACGCATATCCGGACATGGGTATGGAGATATAATCCTCCAAAAACCCTCCAAATACATAAAAATCTTGGAAAAAATTGAACATACTCGTATCGGACACATACCCGTATCCGACACTCACACCCGAATCCGAATAACATAGGTTTATCTTCTTCAACATCAATTGCAATAGCAAAGACTAATTCTCTGTGAATTTGCAGATCCATACACCTATTATTTTACTGGATTCTTTTCGAGAATGTGATGTCATTACACCGGACTAAGGCCACATTTATCGGTCTCTTTGAGGCAGGCAGAGCCAATGAGTGGGTTGTAACTGAGAAACTAGGAGATGCTGTCAAGAAAGCTGCAGAAGCTGCTAAGAACAAGACAAATATCAAAGCAGCTAGAAAATTTAGATTCAAATTTACTGATAGGTAAGCTATGTTGTTCCAATTTTTCATTTTTTTTGAAGTATTTGTGTCCGACATTCGTGTCCGACATATATCTGGGTATGGGATATGATCCTCCAATGATCCTCCAAATACATGAAAATCTTGAAAAAAAATTGAACATACCCGTGTCTGATACTGACACCCGAATCTAAGTAACGTAGTAAGTAAGAACTCATCATCACACTTAACCCAATTGGCATAAAGAATTTAAGATTCTTCTTTAGGTCATCTTTTCTTTGTTTTTATATTCTTTAAAATACTTCCCCACCAAGTCTGCATATTATAAAGAAAAACCAATATTTTTCCAATTCAACCAAACCCCATAACTTCTAATAGTTGAGATTCTTTGGGTTGCATCTTATTAAATAGACAGCAAAGTGGTCAGAGGGACAGTACATTTTATGGATTTTATTTTTATTTTTAGTTGCAAAGAGATAAGGCTCCATCACCTACCTAACTTCCCATGATTTTATTGTTTGCTTCTAGCCATAGATATGTCTGGAAACTTACTAAGTTTTCTATGATTAAAAATTTGTATAACTCAAGATTATAATAAGCGAATTTTATAAAACCTATGTTGCTCCGACTTTTTTTTTTTTTGAAGTACTCGTGTCCGACGCATATTCAGACATGGATATGATCCTCCAAAAACCCTTCAAATACATAGAAATTTAAAAAAAAAAAATTAAACATACCCGTGTCGGACACATACTCGAGTCTGAATAACATAGTATAAAACCTATGTTACTCCGACTCTTCATTTTTCTTGAAGTACCTGTGTCCGACACCCGTGTCCGACGCATATCCGGACATGGATATGAGGTTATGGTCCTCCAAGGACTCTCCACATACATGGAAATCTTAGAAAAAATTGAACATACCCGTATCCGACACTCACACCCGAGTTCAAATAACATAGTATAAAACTATTAAACTATTTTTTAAAGTGTAATTTCTTGTTCTTGTTCTATGAACAGACTCAACACATTGGAGTTGGGATTCGCGGCGTTCCTTTTCCTTTGCGGATGCTATGATTTTGTCCATGGGAAGAACAACTACTTCATATATCTATTCCTCCAAACAATTACCTTCTTTATCACAGGAATTGGCTATGTTGGCACCATCATTTAGTGGCACAATCCTGTAAGCATCAAGTATAAGTGGAAGTTTGTCTGCAACCATTTGACTGCAAACTCTATCTCTTATTTTTAGCTCATTCAAACAGAAACATGTCTTTCCCTTTAAATCATTCCTGTTAATGGAGAATTCACCAGAAAAATTAGAAATGTTGTTTTTATGCCAATATATTATACAGAGTCAAGGACAAAGAAAATTGCAAAAAAAGAGCCTGTAGTAAAAGACAACAGGGAAATGATGTTATTTTCTTTGGATAGTTTGCTTGTAAGTGTGAGATTTTTTTTTTTTCTTTTTTCCTTTTCTCTTATTGCTTCTTTCTTTTTTCTTTTTTTTTTTGGGTTTCCCATTTGTTAGTTTTATTCAAGCTTTTTGAAGGGAATAAAGTGATGGATAGAAGGGTGTAACTTGTAATCACAGTTATATTTATCAAATCCCAGTATTTATATGTTTCTGTTATATCCTTGGTTTTGTATCATAACCTTATCCGGGTTTAATCTGATTGATTCATGCAATCATTTTTAAAAATTGGTATCCGAGAGATCTAGCATTTGAATTTCGGTATCTGCAACCTTTTTTCAATCTCCATCTTACGGTCTTTTTTATAAATAAAATTAATAAAAAAAATTCTTTCTGGCCCTTTTCTAATTTACTGGATTCCTTTCCAAGACATTAACTGTGGGCAATAATTGCTGCATTATTAAGAGATTAAAAAACTGGTATTGTGAACTTTCTCATCATTCAAGCAAGTCTTGATCTCACTCATTAACCTATTACCTCTGACTTTTTTATTTAAAACTATTATTATGACAACCATTTTTGTTTAGATTTCTCCCCCTGACAACATTTCTTATTGTTTCCCTGCTGCGTACATTCCCAGGATTTTCCTAATGTTCTAAGATTGTTGCAAAATGTTAAACAATTCCAAATCCTGAAATCATTGCATCCATTAAGTTAACACAAATAAACTTCTTGCTAAGGTAACATGATTCCATACATATACAAAGATAATGTACTTCATTTATTAACAGCTTCTCTTGATTAAACTTAGAGTTTAAGCATTGGCCTTCATTTGCTCCTGCTCTTGGGATAATTATTCAGCAAGTTTGTTCCCTCATAAGCTCCCTTTTAAAAATTATAACCCAGTATCAGGCTGAATATTATAGCAGATGAAGTTTTTCAGTGTGCTGAGACATAAACATTACCCATAATGATTTCTAATCACTATTTTTCAGAACATTTTTTTTTAACCGTAGACTTACTCAAGAACCGGGTAGTTCGCCCGATTCGACAGGTCCATCTCGCATTAGATTGGGTTTAGGCAGAGGTTTTTGTGATTCGACCTGGTCCGAATTACTATTTATCTAATAAAAATTTATTTTTTATTAAATTTAATTATATAAATATATAATTTTTAATATAATTTTTTTTTTTTTACTTTTTTTTATTATTTAAACAGTGAACGGGGCCGGGCCTGGATAAGAAAAAAAAATTATGGGCCGCGGTCCATGAGCAGGTCTAACCGTAGTCCAGTAATAGGGGAAGGGGATGCAGATGTTAAGATTCGAACTTCAAACCTACTGAATGTCATCTCTTAAAAATAATTGAATTAAATCCAAATTCTTTTTCAGACACTTCATTACTAGAAATGGTTAACAAGAAGAGCTTCATTGCTTACCTTTCATGTCTTGTCCCAATCATTTGCAGCTTGTGGGATGAATTGTGAACTCTGAATTATCGTTAACATATTATATTTCCTTTTTCTGTAAGATTTTTCTATTACCCTTTTTCACATTAGGAATCTATTAAAAAATCAATATTTTCAAACATTAAACTTAATGATGCTCAATGTATGATTCTTCAAGGAGAAGCCTCATTATTCTCAGCTAACTTTTGTCACTTTCACTTCAACCAATAGGAAAGATAAAGAGGGAGACATATAAGCAGACTTAAATTATATTTATCCCAAAGGTTTAGTAATAATATATCTGCAACTGGTATATATAATTTAAATGTGATAATTTTGAATATAATATGAAAAAATAATTATAATATAATATAATATAAAATACGGTAAAAAAAAATATATATATGAATCTGATACGAATATATATACATATTAAAATTTATATAAAAAAATTATTAACGTATAAATAATATTTAAACACGATTATAATATATAAATATAAAATAAATATGATACATAAATTGATAGGTTAAAGTTTAATTGGGTGAATAGGGAGGACTGCAAAAACTGTTTTTATTTAAATTTCCAAGGACTGCTAACAATAATTGGCCTATTGGCCTTATGAAAGATAATTGAATTTTTAAATTGGAGGTCATAGATTATGGGAACTTCCAAATCAAGTTCTCTGACAATTTGTTTTAAAGAAAAGAGATTCAGAAACAAGGTTCTTCAGGGATTAACTGCCTTGTATAATCAGGCTTTTATGATTGTTTAATGTCATACAACCCTTTAGGGCATATGATTTAAAAATTCATGTATACGTTTTATTTTTATGTGCTATAATCGTGTTTAAAGTATTATATGTTTATATTAATTTTGACACATTAATAACTCGTGTAATATAGATTTTGACACGTTTGTGTATTCATATCGTTTTCATGTTATTTTTTCGTATCGTATCTTGTTTTAATTATTTTTTACGTATTATATTCGTATCTCGTAATCATTTCGTATCCAAATTTACCAGGTATGCAGCCAGAAGGAAAGAGATAAAAACTTTGTGCAGCAATTGAAAACAGAGAGGAGAAATTCAACTTGAATGGAAGGTGCATTTTGCACGTTTAGAAGGTTGGGTTATTCATTTCAACAACAACAAATCAAGGTTGAGAACAATTTATACATCTAATGTTGAACAAATACTTATAAAAGAAGTAATTCTCTTAGGCTTGATCATGTCGATTAAGAAGATTCATATAGCTCTCAAACAAAAAAAGAATAAGGTAAAAGTCTTTTTCCTGAACCAAGCTGTGTCCATGATCAATTGCTGCAAGTCTGCAATTGATGTCGAAGATTTAAATAACGGCTACAACGTGATATTATAGTTGATATTTTGCAGTTTAAATTTTTTTCGTTGTCGATATTCATCGCAATTGACCGCGAAAACATTCGTTACGTCTGCAATCCCGATAAACACAATGATATCGAAAACGCATTCGCGATTGCAATTTAAGTCCATGATTGATGCATATTGACATTTTTTTCTTTGTAAAATACATAACTTTTGAGAAAAAATCTTGGTATTTAAACTGGTATATACCCACTTACCGTCTAAGCTAACCCTGTAAATCTTCCATGGTATATACTCACAAGGTTGCAAACATTGTTCATGATATTATGAGCCTTAACTGTTGCCAACTATTAACAAAAGGAATATGACATTATTATTGCAAAGCACAAGGTTTTTCCTACCAAAATTTACAAGTATATTTATATATATGTATATATTAGTAATAACAACTAATCAATGAACCCGGTTTTAGTCCAATTAGTTTATGCAGTCATTTTTAAAAGATTGTCATCTGTTATAATCAACAAAATTGAGATTCAAATTCCAACATTTGTAACCCTTTCAACATAGCTAACAGAGCACCTTTTTTCAATTCATAGGTAGCGATGACAAGAAGAGGCAACAAATGTAGCTTTCTGTGACAGTTATTTTTACTCCCAAAAAGGGAAAGATAATGTGAAGCAAAGCAAATTGATGAACTGATATGAAATGAATGAAGAAAAAGACTGATAATGAAGTGGAAACAAGCAAATTTTCATCTTCAAAACTGACAATTTAGTTAAAATTTCCGTTCTAAGGTTCCCACCATTTAATGTATGGAGATGGACTTCACAAGCAAATATCAACCAACCAAAGCAAATGTTATAGATTCTTTGACTTCAACTGTGCTTGTGCATTATGCAAAAATCTTAAATCAAACAATATGAAAAACAAATCCAAAAGCATTTGACTTAACGATTGATGCATGTTTTTTTTTTTGTTCGAAAAGCTAGGTTTGAATCTCGAATCTCAATATCACAATACTCTGGACAGTTACTTTCCTTTAGCAGCCTTCATTTTCTAAGGCATTCCCCTATGTTTGAAAACATGAACTTAAAAATTTGGATTTCATTTGTTATATAAATTGTGAGAATGAAGTGTGTACCTTATGTATAAATTAGTAAAGATTCAGTATGAGAAAGGTATAAAAACATGAATTTCAAATTCACAAATAGCTATAGGTATTTCAAATTCATGACTAAATAGGCATCCAACAAATGGATTTGAAAAATAATCATCAATATTATATTTACATGTGTTTTATTATACAATTTACACTATTTTTGAAGTCCAAATCCATTTTTTAAAATTCAAATTTTCAAATGCAACCTGAAAGAATTTACCATCTATCTTTCACCACAATGTTTATTTTCTCACAGGATGTGGGGTTCTTTCAATAATTGGCCTTGTAAGAGGAGGAGTGGGGAGGACTAGGGAAAAAAAAGGTCATTTCTTTCTAAATTGAGAGTGAATCCGGGGTAAGTTCGGACTTGTAAAAAAAATGTTACAGATGCTAAGATTCAAATCTTATATGTATCGGATATCACCTTTAAAGATGATGTACGAAGAAACTAGACTAAGCCCCAAATAATTGTTTGGGATACTTTAAATGTTTAGTTGGCAAGTCTTTTCAACTTGCTGTCTTGTGCCTTGGATTTTCGGAACTGTCGTTTGATGGATCAATTTCAACATTGACACATCGGGATCCTTTTTCCTTATACAGCCCATTATTTGGGAAGCTCTTAGGCTCCATTTTTTGAAACATGGGGTCACCCTCAATGAATAATGAGTATCTCAATTATCCATTTTCAAGCTTCTAAACATTGAATGCAAGAGGAATCCTAGAGTTTGGAATTAATCTTTCTAGCTGACTATTTGCTCAAACATTTGCTAATTTCCATTCAAAAACTTAAATCAGCAGCAATCTGGCAATGTCTCGCTGCGTATTTGCCAACGTTACCCAAATTAAAAATGAGTGTCGAATATAGATATGTATCTAACATGAGTATATTCAATTTTTTTTTTTTAAGTTTTTTCATATATTTAAAGGATTATATCACATACCTAAATACAATTACCAAACACTTTGATTAAAATCAAGCTCCAATAGGATTTTAAATATACATATAATTGCATGATCTAATGCTACCACTTTTTTCTTAATATTTTTTCTTTTTTGAGAAATTTGTTGCTTCCATCTTAAATAAATAATAAATACTATATGGCAAGCCAAAAATTGATAGATTATAAATCTTGTTACTTGTGCTGAAATTTTTGGGTTTGAGCCCGGAATGAATTTGCAATTTTAACTGGGCTTTTGCTGCCCTGGTTTGATGTAGATTGACTGTAGGCTCCAAACATTACCTTAGTACCATAGATTGGGTTCTACTCAAATGTAAATCCAAAATACTCTTTTCTTTAATGAAATATATACTAAAAATATGCAAGTCCATTAAGTCCGTGGAAGAAAAAATTATTACGTGAAAAAAAAAAAAGTTGAAGTTTTATAATTTTAATAACGAAATTAAAAGATTATCATATATTTTTATTTTCTAAAATATATCTTAAAAGTATGTATCATTATGCTATTTACTTGTGAAATTTAAATATTTTACTTACAGTGGAGATAATTTCTCAAAAAATTAAGTATAAATAATTTTGTTAATAAAAAGTGAATATTTTTTAAAATATATATTATATAAAAAAAATTGAAAAACATGAATACTCTTAATTTTATATTTATTATTGTTTTATTTTTTGAGTAATTTAAATTTAAAATGGTATCATTTCACTGCACCAAATTCAATCAATCTCCTTTTATTTATATATATATATATATATTAATCAATATCACTTTTACACTAATCAAGGTCATATATATAAAAAATATATATATAATTAATAATTTATTTTTAATTTAATAAAAATAATATATTAAATATGATTTTTTTTAAATTAATAATTAAATAATTTTTAATTAATGCATATCATAAATTTCAAATAAAGATAGGATTTGAGTCTTGATATTTTTCTCTTATTAAGAGGATTTCATTAATGTTGCAATCATTAGTTTTTATGATTGTAATCTTTATTAATACCTCATAAACATCTAGCAAAAAGAAGCCATCATGATCGAACGGCTGCAATCCCATCGTATAAACTCCAATACCCCAAACCCTTTTTTCTCTCTCCTCACTTCCACCGTCCGATAATCCCCATCTCCAAATCCCTTTCCTTTCCCCCGTTCGAGAAGAAAAGAAAACAGATCCTTCGAGAGAGAAAGGAAGAAGAAAATCAGAGGAAAAAAAAAAGAAAAAAAAAAGGAAGGGAAAGGAAAGGGAAACAGCAAAAATGGCGGAGCACTTGGCGTCGATATTTGGGACGGAAAAGGATAGGGTGAACTGTTTCAAGATGGGCGCGTGTCGTCACGGAGACCGTTGCTCGCGTCTCCACACCAAGCCCAGCATCAGCCCTACTCTCCTTCTGTCCAACATGTACCAGCGGCCCGACATGATCACCCCCGGCGTCGACGCCCAGGGTAACCCCATCGACCCCCGCAAGATCCAAGAACATTTCGAGGTAAATCTCCAAAACATTTCAAATCTAAAAGTATATATATTACGATGAAGTGATGTGTTAGGGTTTTTACGATTTAATCAATTTTAACGCTTTATTTTTAGTTGGCTCGGTTTGGATATTGTTGTTGAGTACTGTCAACTAAATCGAATGCCAAAACTTCTGTTAAATAGTGTAGAAGAAATTTTGAATTTGCTTTCGATAGCGACAAGCAATCGGTTAATGTAACAAACCAAACAGAGAGTCTTAGATGTTTAATGTTAATTTTGTAGGGTTTTTATGAGGATTTATTTGAGGAACTGAGCAAGTATGGTGAAATTGAGAGTCTGAACATATGTGACAACTTGGCTGACCATATGGTAAATATTTTCTCCCTCAACGCATCTTTGCCTCTTTGGCATTATCTTTGTTTGATAATTTGATATGTTAATTATACTTCAATTTTGTGAACAGGTGGGCAATGTGTATGTTCAGTTTAGAGAGGAAGAACATGCTGCAAATGTGCTTAAGAATCTTAGCGGAAGATTTTATGCTGGTTTGACTTCTATCTTTTGTATTAGTTTATATATATGTTGTTCAGTTACGGATTTAAATTTCAACAAATTCTTGTGTGGCTAAGTTAAGGCTGACAATTCGTGCTAACGGGTTGTAATAGTGTCGTGCCAAGATAAGGGTATAACATATAAATGGGTCGACACAAACACGACACAATTAATTAGTGTGTCAAAGTCATTGATACGAACACAACTCGTTTAAGGTTAGATGACATGACATGGTGAATGTGTTTAAATACGATTATATATGACATACTTATTCATTTAGACACGATTAACCTATTTAAACACAAATAATAAGTTATTTTATGTATTTTAAATATTAAATGGCATCGGAGCATTTGGCTCAGTGGTTGGTGCATGCTTCTCTGCTCAGAAAGAGCAGGTTTCAAATCCCTCATCCCCAAACTATCAAAAAAATAATAATAATAAATGAGTTTAAATGGATTAAATATGTTGCATAATGTAGGTTAACCTATTAATACAATTAATTAAACGTGTACAAACGGTTCATACACGAGTTAGACGGGTCAACCTGTATAGAACATGAATATTTTAATGTCTAAAACTGGTTGACACAATTATACAAAACTAAAACCAGCTTAACCTGTGTTGTGTCCAAAATTGGCAAGTCTAAGCTAAGTTACATTATTCTTTTGTATTAGTTTCTATCTATTGGTAATTTTGGTATTTCCATAGATGATTATGTTGTTAGTATCTTACACTTATGTATTAGTTTCTATCTTTTCATAATTCGTAATAGATGCTTGTGTTGTTATTAAGTTGTTATTTTGTATTAGCTTCTATTTATTGGTTATTTTCGAAGTGTATTGCAACAGATGCTTGTATTAGTTTCTATCTCTTACAATTTTTTGTTGCAGGCCATCCTATCATTGTTGACTTCTCACCAGTGACAGACTTCCGTTAAGCCACCTGTAGGCAATATGATGAGAACACTTGCAATCGTGGTGGATATTGCAACTTTATGCACCTTAAAAGTACCCGTGTCCGACACCCATATCCAACGCATATCCGGACATGGGTATGCGGATATGATCCTCCAAGGACTCTCCAAATATATGGAAATCTTAAAAAAAAAATTTGAACATACCCGTGTCGGACACATACCCGTATCCGACACTCACACCCGACCGAGTAACATAGGTGTTGATCTTCATTTGGGAGTTGAGTCCGACTCTTCATTGTTCTTGAAGTACTCATATCCAACGCATATCTGGACATGGATATGAGGATATGATCCTCCAAAGACTCTCCAAATGCATGGAAATTTAAAAAAAAATTGAACATACCCGTGTCCGACACTCACACCCGAGTCCGAGTAACATAGGTGTTGATCTTCATTAGGGAGTCGAGGCGCCAGTTATTTGGGATTTATAGAAGGAGGCAAAGTCATAGCCGAAGCAGAAGCCCTCACAGGCATCGTAGTAGCCATGAGGAGCGGTCATATGGTCGGCGTGGCCATAGTAGATGGTATGACGGTAGGGACAATTATCATGAAAGCCGGAGAAGAAGGCATAGAAGTACAAGCCCTGGGCAAAGGAGAGGACGGAGCAGAAGCCCTGCCGGGGGAAAGAGGAATCATAGCCCAGTCCGTGAAGGCAGTGAGGAGAGACGTGCTAAAATTGAGCAATGGAATCGTGAAAGGGAACAACAGGAAAATGCAAACAAATTTTGATAAAAATGCTGCCAATAATAACAATGGATATGTGCAGAATGATGATAAGTACTATCATCAGCAGCAGGAGTAGCCTCCACTTCTGGGAGCTCATTAATCCTGATTAAATAACTCTGTCCGGTTTGTCTCTCGATCCTTTTCTATCATTATTTTCGTCTTTTGCTTCCTCAGTTGAAGAAGAAATGTTTCTACTAAGACCAAGCATTTAGTAAAATATAGCTTACAGCCCATTTTTCACTGTGCAGGTGGTGTTCAGGTTCACAATTCTTTGATATGGAATTTGAAATTTGTTTTACCTTTTTCTTTTAGGTCCATGCCTTTTGCAACTATTTTTATGGTGCTTGGTTGTGTGCTTGACTGCATCACTATTTCAGACTATGTTACTCCGACTTTTCATTTTTCTTGAAGTACCCATGTCCAACATCAATGTCCGACACATATTCGGATAAGGGTATGATCCTTCAAATATATGGAAAAACTTAGAAAATTATATCCATGTCGGACACATACCCGTAACCAACACTCACTCCCCGAGTCCGAGTAACATAGGTTTCAAAAGTTTCGAAATCTTGTCCTTTCTTATTCAGCCTTCCAATTAGTTTCATCCTTTTCGTACCTTTTTTTTTTTGTTGCAATTTGTCTTTCTCTTTGTTTACTAGTGTTACTATCTTTTTCCTCGATATCTCTTTTTTCCTATATTGCTTCGACTCTTCATTTTTTTTGAAATACCCGTGTCCGACACATATCCGGACATGGGTATGGAGATATAACCTTCCAAATACATGAAAAAATTGAACATACCGTGTCGGACACATTCATATCCAACACTCACATCCGAGTTCGAGTAACATAGCTTTATCCTCTATCAACTTAGTTTTTTCAAATATTTATAGAAGATATACCACCTTAAGTCAAATTTTTGGAAAGCTATTACCTGTTTACCTTTTATTTTTAGCTTAACCTTTAGCTTTAGGCAAATGCATGCATTAAAAGTGTTCTTTGTGTATGTGTGAATGCATAAATTTACAGTCAAGTACAATGTGACCACCGGACAACCAGGCTATTGAACGATCAAAGTGCATGGTTCTAATAAATTGGTTTTGTTTCTTATAATCCATCTCTATTTCAAACTCGTAATTTACTTAATAGGAAAATCTGTTTATCTCATCAACGTTACTGAGTTTTGCAGGTAGGTTCAGGTATTCCTGCTTCTTCGGACCGAATCATTATTTTAATTGCAGCTTATTATGGAATTTGTTTACAGGTTGTCGGTTTCGGTGCCGGAGAAACTAGTTTAAAGGATCCCTCCCATTTGCCGCTTCTCAGCTCTACTGCAAGTTATAAGTTATGGTGAAGTTAAGTTCAAGGGGTTACTTGCTGGACTTTGTATTTGTTATATTTAGTTCTTAAATTGACAGGTTTTGTTTCTGTTGGACTGTCAGAATAATGTTGTGTTGATTAACTTTTAAGGATCTTGTTGTCTTTGATTAATGTATGTAGTTAACTTTCAATTTATGGTTAGAGGATAAGATTGTGGAGTTTATACATTCATTGTCTTTGAATTCAATTTTTTTTTTTTATATCTAAATTATAAAGTTTAAAATTTTAGTGTGTGTGCTTGGTTGAAGAAAACAAAGCCCATTTAATGGTTTAATAAATAGAAAATATTTTTTAATAATGGAAATGAAAATGGGTAAAAATCAACATAAAAAATAGAAAATATTCCCAATTACAAAACAAAACAAATATGCTGGCTGTGAGGTTCGAACTCACGCGCACTTATGTGCAGCAGATCTTAAGTCTGCCCCCTTAACCACTCGGGCAAACCAGCAATTTATATTATTTTTATTAGTAAAATATATAATTTAATTGAAATCTAGCAAAAAAGAAACAACCAATCATGCTTCAAAGGCCAAAATGCCATGACACAAACTCCAATCGGATTGTGTATGTATGAATGATCGACAATCTAGAAGTGAAATCAGCGAGGCTCTGGTTTGCTGGACTTTTCTATTTTTGTTATTTCTTTCTTAACTTGTCAGTCGAATCATGTTGGGTGTTAAAGATACACTTTTACGTGGTTATCAAATTCCCTAGCAAAACAGTATATATATACATCCATAATAGGATGCTTATACTGAAAAGGATCCTCAAGATTTAAAATTCGATTTTAAAAAAAAAAAACTTTGAATACTTGCTTTAACTTGTGTACTTTGTTAAGAGACCATGGATTCTACTGTGCTAAAGCAGAAAATGGTAGTAAAGTTTGCACTCCTCTGACACCCTATTGGATTGGTAGGCCTCACTGATTTGGCCACTGATTAGTTGGTTTTTACTGTTTCTTCATTTTTTTTTTTGTCAGAAGCTGAATATTTATATATTACTCCTATATTCAATATAATATATTAAAGGTTAATTTAATATTAAGTGTTTGGTATTGCTGTGAAAAAGTATTATGAAAAATTAAAATATCAAAAAAATATATGTTTAAAATAATAAAAATGTAGAGATGTGAAGATAATAAAATTATTTTATCCAAAAGGTAATTTTTAAAATCCAAAACCTTTATTTTTTAACTTTTTGATTTGGATTGCTAAATTATGGTTTGAACAACAAAAACTAATTTTTTTTTACTAATTTAACATTGCATTTGCCATAAAACGCAACTTTTAACTTTAAAAACTGTGTATAGGCTTATGTTCAAATATGGCTATACAATATTACACGACCATGATTCAATGTGCTTGCTTAAGTTAAAATAAGTTCTTGGATTTCAGCTGGAGTCACGTTAGCCAATCCAAACATAAAAATCTACCATTTTTTAAGTAGTTTGCTGACTGTGAACTCGTAATAAATTTTATCCTTTGAGATTTCCACGTCAACGTTGAGATGGCCGAGTTGGTCTAAGGCGCCAGATTAAGGTTCTGGTCCGAAAGGGCGTGGGTTCAAATCCCACTCTCAACATATTTTTTCTTTTTTGGGAGGGATTTTTACTTTGTATAATAATAAATGTGTCCTACAGCCTGCCCAAATAATTGCCAATGGAAACAAAATCTTATTTCCTTTGCTTTCGTCTGTCTCTCTTTAGTTTCTTTTACAATAGAAGAGTATTACAGCCCACTCTAACGGCTAGTTTAGTATTGTTATTAAAAAAATATTGCGAAATATATGTTTAAAATAATAAAATTTAATGATATGAAGATAATAAAATTATTTTATTCAAAAATCAGTTTTTAAATTACAAAAACCTTATTTCTTAGTTTTTTAGTTGGATTGTCAAATCATGATTTTAATAGTAAAAACTAAAATATTTTATTCGTTTAGCATTGAGATTGTAGTGAAACGCAGCTTTTGATCTCCAAAGTTATTGCATTATCAATACTAAATGGACCTAATTAAACAAAGATTTCGTTTCATTCTAATTGTAAAGTGCTATCTTTTTTATTATTAATGTTTAAAGTTCATTTTTAATACATGGACGGGTGTAATTTTTTAAAACGAGGTTAAAACTTAAAATATCTCCTAAGTACTTTAACAAAGCTCATTTGTGGGCTTAAAGGGCCTGATTTGGGCCTAAGAGGATAGCAGATTGGGCTGAATCTGATTTTCAATGACAAAAAATTTATTTTCACCCAACTTTTGGTTTTATGATTAGGCTGTAAACGAACGGAGCGTTCGACAAATCGTTCGTGAACAGTTCGATTTTTGTTCATTTATATTCGTTTATTAAGCTAAATAAACGATTATGAACACAATTTTCATGTTCATTTATTAAACGAACCGAATTCGAACAGATGTGTGTTCGGTTCGTTTATGTTCACGAATAAACTCGTTTATGGTTCGTTTCAAGCTCGTTTATTAGTTTGTTTAAAACTCGTTTATGTTCGTTTATAATATAATTAATAATATTATTTGAATTTTATTTATTTATAATATAATTAATAATATTAAATAACTTAAATTTAATAATTTAGTAATAAATTAAATTTAATTACGTTTGTATTTTATTATTTTATATTTAATAATAATTTAAAATTGACTTGCTTTTGTTTGTTTATTGTTTATGAACATATTTTTAATTGTTCGCGAACATGTTCGATTATATGTTCATGAACATGTTCGTTTAATATTCACGAACAAGTTCATTTAATTTAAATGAACTTGTTCGTGAACATTAAATGAACGAACACGAACACACTCAATTTTAAACGAACAGAGCTTGAACACAATTTGAAAATCCTTAACGAACAAGAACCGAACACAAACAAGCTCAAAAATAAATAAACGAACACGAATAAGGGCTTGTTCATTCGAGTCCGGTTCATTTACAACCCTTTTTATGATAGAGTAATGATGTCGATCGATTACATACATACATGCATGTTTGTATTTATAAAAATAGATGCATATAGGCTTATACGTATAAACATATATGTAAGAATTTATATTTGATGTATTATCAGTGTATAAATCTATATATTATCAGTGAAACTTATTAATAAGCAACGTTATCGGTATTTATTTTTAAAGATTTCTAAAATTTTATATTTTTTAATTAATGAAGTGATATCATGTGACTCACTGAGAGTGTATAGATTTATACACTAACAGTCTATCGAATATAAACCCTATATGTAATAGCCAAACTATTATCGTTTTAAATTTAAAGTGTTTGGAGTGTTCTAATTTTGCAAATAAAAATCATCCATAGCTTATTTTATGTAACACTGTTGTATAATTAATGTATTGTATGTTTTTAAATTTGATGAAAATAGTTTTTAAATATATAAAAAAAAAAAGCATTTCTTAAAATAGATTTTTAATTAATCTTAAAAATTAAGTGTCTACAAATGTCCGTTTATCGAATCTTTCAATAATTTGAGAGCAACACTGTCGAGAAATCTTGTTATACACCAATGTGTATGAACCTTTCAAGGAAGTAGGAATAATAAGAATTTCCTTGATTTTTGAGGTCATATGCTTAATTAGATCTAAATTGCATTAATTAAGCAATGGGTTAGAGATTGTAATTCCAAAGTTTATTGAGAAAATTGGTCAATATATCATTGTGCAATCTATTCTTCCCTTCACATGTAGTTCATTAATTAGCAAAATGTTTAAAAAATCTATTAAGTTTTGTAAAATCCCGTCAACTAATTTTGATTAAAACCCTTAATTGTTTCAGAATCAAGTTTAGGTAAGGCATTTCTTTGCTTTAATATTGAATGTGAAAGCATTTAGAAGATGAAGTGGGAGCAAAAGTAATGAAGTTTGGGTCAAGCAAAAACCCTTTAGACAATAAGTTGTTGAAACCAAGGGAGTGATGCAATCTTGATTTAGTTGGGGCAACTAAATAATGTCGAATTTGAGACTTAATCTAGTTGATTTATGCAGTCATCTTTAAAAGATACATTTAATAGATCTGACAATCGAATCTTAACATCTGTATCCTTTTCCCTTATCTTCAAGTTGCGATCTCCTCTGTAAAAAAAAAAAATAAAAAATAATGCTACTCAGCTTTTTTATTTAATTGGAAAATTTTTCTTTCTTTGTGAATTGCCAATTTAGTTGGAGAAATAAATTATTACCTCTCATTTACAAATGTGAAGTTTTGTAGGGACATGATCTAAAATATGGGTTTAGCCTTTGTGAGTATGAAAATAGATGTTGTTTTCGAATTTGTAAACAATATAAATTGTGGATATTTAGTAAAAAAAAAAAAAGAAGAAGAAGAAGAAGAAGAAAGTCTAACCCTTAAGTATTATCATTATGGATTGATTGGATTGACTCAAATATTACTAAAAAAGGAAATTCATGAAGAAAAAAAAATTGCAATGGTAGTTGGAACCATTGCTAGAATTTTCTTCTAAAATCATGATTCAAGAATCAATTGTAATTGACATGACATAATAGTTGTTGGAAATTAAATTGTTGATGTTGTTTCATGGAAATAAGGATCAGCTAAAGTGCTAGACAAAGAAGAGAACAAAATTCAAATGAAAAAAAAGAAAAAGAAAAAAAAGAGTGGGTTTATAATAAATTATTTGACTAAAATAAAAGAGGTTGATGAAGAAGGTTTGAAAGTGGGAAATAAAAAAAAGGATTGAAAGATAAGGATCAATGCAACTTCTCCAAATTAAAGTTAGAGAGCTTAGCTACTAAAAAAAGTTGGTGAGTTTTGTGGTCAAGAGTCAAGAGTGAAGACACCAATAGAGACCTTTTATTTGTTTGTTGGGAGGGAAGTGTGAACCCTTCTAATTTTGATGAATAACGTTTTCTTATATATATATATATATATATATATATATATATATATATATAAGGAGTTTAAAATTGGTAATTTTGAACATGATAGAAAATATAATATCATGATACGTTTAATAGACACAAATATAATATAATAAACACGACACGTTTAATACACGTATCATATTCGTATTAAGATTTTGATATATTTAATAATTTGTGTTGTGTTTATATTTACACGACTGACAAAAAAAAAAGATATACGACACACATATATAAATTATCATATCTACCTAAGGCCACGAAAAAGGAGGAATGCAAATATTGAGGATAGAACTCGAATCTTGTAGGAATTCATCTCTTAAAAGAGATTGAAACATTTGAGTTAAACCCAGATTACATATCCTTTTAATTTGTTATAAATACTAAGTAAATAAATAAAATTTGAAAAAAAAAACAAAAAAAAAAAAAGCAAACCTTGAAAGGAAAGAAAAAGATTAAAATTAAAAATTGTTGAAATGTATTTTTTGTTTCCCAATAATTATTGATGGATTGAATTTTATCATTCTCTAAACTCTCATTTTCTTAATTTAGATATTATAAGAAATAAAGAAAGTAATATAATTTAATTTCTTTAATTCGTTTAACATTTTTTATTTAGAAAATCAAATAAATCTTAGGGTTTAAGATTCAGGTAGCATGCTGGCCAAAAAAAAAAAAAAAATCATGATTCATGTGTTTGCATTTTCGAAGAAAGTAATATAATCCAAAGGGGTTGAAGTTTGCACATGCTTTGCCAATTCCCCCACTATTTGTTTCTTCCATTTTCAAAAACATTTGGTTGTTTGCATTGTTGACCCTAAAAGAATTATTACAAACAATAACATGTGTGAATCGGATTTAATTCAGTCAGTTCATTCAATAATTCTTAAAATATGGTATCTAACAGATTTAAAATTCAAATATCAGCACCTGCAACTCCTTCTATCTCAAGTTGCGATTTTTACCGAAAAAAAAAATAAACAAAAAAATAATAAGAGAAAAAGATTTTTAAAATGAGAATTTTGTTTTTTCTACCATCAAAATGTGCAAGACCTTTCTTTTATAGTACATAAAATTCAAGAGTAAATAAGTTGCTTAACCCCTTCGATCAAGCAAAGTGTGTCATACCTCCATATAAACCATACATTCAAAATTAATATTAATTAAGATGAGATCACCAATAAAACTTGAATCTAAAATCATTTACTAAAGTACCAATTGTGTGTCAAACCTTACTAAGTAAGTCTACATATGACATTGGAATCTTGAATTAGAAAATGTTTGGAGCTCTTAAAAAGCATGTACAACAAATTTTCCACCACCAATTACTCTTGTTAGGTTGCATAAATATATATAGACATTAACGTTATGAAAATTGGTGCATTTCAATTTTCAACAACGTTTGGATTACTCATTCAATTCTATCCATACTTCAATTGACAATTGGTTCTCTAGTGTTAATTGCTTTAATATTATATTTAGAATTTTGTTATTGAATGTCCTAAAAGCATTTTTTAAAATTACTATATATAATAACTTTTTTTTTTAATGCATTGAAAATTATGAATAAAATTGTCAGCTATTGAACCCAAAGCTTAACTCAATTGATTCATGTAATCACCTTTAAGAAATGACATCTTGCAAATCTGGGTTCAAATCTCAATTCCTGCAATTATTTCTTTTATCCCTAGGTTACGACCCCTTTTGCACAAAAAAAATTATCAACTATTGCATTTAATATAATATTATTATTATAAAGAATATATTAATTAACCTTAACGAATGCTTTAAACAAAATTCTTATTTTCTTGCTAGAAATTGAAGATGGAAAAGCTATGATTTTTGTGGCAGAGGTTTAGGCTAATGTAAACCACTCTTAATGTTAATAACTTCCCTTTAAAACAAAGTTTAAATTTAATATGAGCTCAAATCTTTGCTTTCTCTAACTTAACTCTACCATTTCAAAGTAAAGGAAAAAAAAGTTACATTTTCATGTTTTTATTGTTGACTTCAGCTTATTGTGATAGTTCTACATGGAAGCAAACATTGAAAAAATTATGGGAATTAACATTATTCTAAAAATAGGTCCATATATATATATATATATATTAAAAGAAAATGTCTTTAGTAAATTCAATTATACATGTACAAATATGACACAAAGAATTAAGTAAGAGAAATTGGATTTTCTTTTTTCTCATAATTAATAAAGAATTTCACTTTAGTATCTTTCTCATTTATGAAGTGTTCATGCAAGGAAAATTCATCTAATTCGATTCTATATCTTTTGGGTTTTAATTTGGTGAGCACACATTTTTACGGATCTGACTTTTTTAAATTATTTTTCAGTTCATTATTTTTTAATACATCTTTAATCACTATTTACAAATATAATTTTTAAAATTAATAAGTGAGCTATATACATGTAAATGATAATAATAAATGTATTAAAAATAATAAATAATGAATTGAACTGTAATCCATTTTACCTGGATAATTAAAAGAAAAAAAAAAGTAAAGTGTGCCAAAGCAGACTTTTTTTTTAGGGCACATGCCAAAGAAAACAGCCAAGAAAAAGGAAAAATTCAAAGGGCAGGAAGTTGAAAACTTAGTTTAAATTAGAGGTGGCAAAATGAACCCGAATCCGAAAACCCGCCCAGGAAAACCCGAATCCGAACCCGCCCAAACCCGATTTGACCAAAAAGTCAAAAACCCGAACCCGAATGGATCCGAACCCGAATGGGCCCGAACCCGAATGGACCCGAACACGAATGGACCCGAACCCGAATGGACCCGAACCCGAATGAGCCCGAACCCGAATGAGCCCGAACCCGAATGGACCCGAACCCGAATTTAATACTAAAAATAAAAATAATCAAATTGCAATTAATTTTTTTTTACAAAGCAATAACTTTAATTATTAATTTTATTCTAATTTTTTTTAATAATTTAATTAAAATTTAAAATTTAATATATTATATATATATATGATGATGAAATAATAAATTTTATCAAAAAGTAAATTATATTTTGTACTTATAAGTTATAACTTTAACGTCTCATATCATGATGAATTTACAATCTAAATATTTTAAATTCTTGAAAATTTTAGAGATGTGAAAAAATTTTTGACAATAATTCAATTATTCTTTAAGGGTAAAAAATTTTGATAATAATTCAATTATTTTGGCCTTTTGGGTTATACTTATACGGTTAGGTTAGGGTGGATTTAATTGGATTATGGCTTTCATTTTGGCGGGTGGGTTTAATGGGGTTTTGGGTTTTATGGCCTTTTGGTTTTTGGTATATTTATTATATATTAATAAATAATCATATTAATTATATATTTATTACGTATAATTTAAATATAAATTATATTTTTTTAGTACTACTTTATAATTTATACTTTATACTGATGAAAAAAAATATAAGTACTCGATAGATATATATATATCTTGACTATAAGCATAAATTTTTGCATTTTATAAGTATATAAACGAATAGATGAAGGCCAGAATTTATTTTTAAAAGTTTTTTATTTTATAGTGAATATAAATTATAATGTATTTATATTTTGAAATTCGAGTTCATCAAATCAATTATTTTAAATATCAATATGATTAATTTATAATATATCATATTTTTTATAATAAATTATTTCAAAATTTGATTTTATATAACAAATTAATTTCTTATTCTTTTGGTGCTAACAAATATTAATTTTAAAAAATAAATATAATTAAAAATATCATATAATAGCAAAAGTATAAAAATAATAATAAATTAATAATTTGTTATTAGATATAAATATTTAAATTACGTAAAAATAATTACATCTAATATAAAATAAAATAATGTAAAATATACCCGAACCCAAACCGAACCTGAACCCAGACCGAACCCGAACCCGAATGGGCCCGAACCCGAATGGGCCCGAACCCGAATGAGCCCGAACCCGAATGAGTCCGAACCCGAATGGACCCGAACCTGAATGAGCCCGAACCCGGATGGACCCGAACCCGAATGAACCCGAACCCGAATGAACCCGACCCGAACCCACCCGAACCCGCCCAATTGCCACCTCTAGTTTAAATAGCCAATTAGGGAATGTGATGAAATTTTGCACATGTTTTGTTGTTCTCTGAAACACTTTTTTTTTTGTCTTTAGCTTTGTCATTGATTTGTCTTTGTTGGCTAAAACAAGTGGTCCCAAATTATTCATCGATCAATTAAAGAGTTATGGAGGCCCATTTTCTTTTAAATTAAACCCATGCATATAGTTTTTTTTTTTTATAAAAAAAATTATGAATATTGAAATTTAAAATTTAAATTTATTGTACAACATTTTTTAAAAGTAATTAATAAATCAACTAGATCCAGATTCTTATGAACTCACATTTAACAACACAATACTCGTCTCCTCAATTTACCATTAAATAAAAAAAAAATCTATTTTATGTATATATAAATAATAGTAACACTTTATCTTTCAAATATTTGGTTCATTGATTAGTTCAAATTTATTTGTTCAAAGAGTTGGATTCGAATTCTCTCACTCTATTATAAAAGTAATAATAATATCTATAAAAATTGATATTTAATTTGAAGTAGATTTGTTTTTGGATTGGGTCGGATTCTGATATAAAAAATTGTTTGTCTAAGGTCTAGCTCAACCATGTTCGTCGGATCCGAAAAACTCGTTTCAATGTTTAAATATATTAAAATATTAAAAATATTTTATACTAATATTATAAATTTTTTATAATTAAATTTAAATAAAAATAAATTTTTATTGCTTAAATAGTCATTCATATTAGATCGAACCAACTCAAATTTAAAATATTTTATCTTAGATCCATTCTAATTCGGATTAAATCCGCCGAACTAGGTTGGATAACCTAACTTTTAAACAAGTCTAGTTTGAATTGCGATTGAAACAACTATATTTAATAACAAAATACCCTTATTAAAATTATAAATTATTATACAAACACTATTTATGATTGATCTGCCTGTTATACTCTTAAACAAGATTTTATCGACGTAGAATAATCGTTTTATATAATTCTTTTTTATATTTTAATTATTCTTAAAATGTATCGGTGAAAATCTCGTTAATCAATTTGTTTTATTAAAAAAAGTCAAAACATACATAGAAATATGGTCATTTATATATATATATATATATATTATATATATGAAACGGTTACTCTACATTAGCGTATGTTTCTTTCATTTAAATCATGCCACGTAATTAAATTTTTTTAAAAAATCAACTTTTTATTACAAGAATCATTAATAAATTACTAAAATAAATATTTATCATTTAAGTATTACATTTAATATGTAATAAATAATTATTTTTTTTAAAATCTAATTACGTGACATATATTCGTTTCATACAATCTTTTGTCTATATTACTACTTTCAAGATTTTCTTTTATAATTTTTTATGTTTATGGATTTCACGAGCTTCATACCCACCAAATAAAAAAGAAACAGAAAAAGAAAATTGTAGTAACAATTATTGCACATGAGTCGTGACAAGAGATTTCGATTAGTTTTGGGGGAGAGAAAATCTAGTTAATTTATATATGTAAATTTTTAGGACTAATTATGTAATTGGTATATTTAATTTCTACATATAAATTATGAATTATTATCTTGTACACTGATAGTGAAGTTTTTTAATTTCTCAAGCGAGATTTACACATTTCCATAACGTTTTATATGATTTATATTTGTTCATATTGAACCGTTGGATTTAACAATATAATCGTACTCGTCATGCACAAAAAATTTCGAATCGATTCGATATCCCTATCATATTGGTCGAGAATACTGTCTTTTTTAATATATATATATATATATATAATATATATATATATATATATATATAACGGTTGAAAGTTTTTTACATAAGAATAAATAGTTAAACATTTTTAATTTACTCGAAATTCGACGTGCATGATCTACGTGAATAGAACATGAAATACGACAGTTGGATTAAAAAAATATAAATCGTACAAAATGTTCCTAAAGTGTGTAAACCCTGCTTATAAAATTAAAAAACTCCACAGTCAGTGCACAGGATAATAATGGTTAAAGTATCTAGATAGTCCTTGCACTATAGTCACAAGTGTATTTTAGTCTTTGTACTATATAAGTAAGTAATTTAATCATTGTACATTTAAAATTGATGCAAAGAAGTAAAATTAGTAACAGTGTTAATGAAAAATCGTCTAAATGCTGTCGTGGACATGTGAAATTGACTGAATAAATGACTTGAAAAAAAATAATGATGTTTGAATTTTTTTTGCTCTGGTGAAATTTAGAAACTGACAGAATAAATGACTTCGAAATAAATGATGACATGTTTTAACAGGTAAATAAGGGATTTGGGTAATTAAATTTATATTTTTTTAAATTACACTTGAGTAAAAAATTTTAACATATCCATGTCAGTATTTTGATGATTTTTCATTAACATTGTTATCAATTTTACTTTTTTCACCAATTTCAAATATAAAAAAATTAAATTACTCAATTTTATAATATAAAAACTTTTTATTATAATACAAAGATTATTTAAATACTTTAACCTATAATAATTCATAAATTAACCTATGTATAAAAACAAAAAACGCGTGAAAAAAGAAAAGGGAACTAGGGACGGGACAGCCATCGAGTCGACGAGCGGGCAGGAGGAAATGCCGACGTACGTAAGCGGAAGGTGAGAGGATCGTCATTGGCAAAGAAGAGTGTAAAGTGTAGTAAGCTTTCAACTACTAAGCTAAAGCCCACATTTCCACCTACTACACCCCCATTTTCCCTTCATCATCATCCTTCCCCCTCTTCCCTTAATCCTCACCAAACCCTCTTTTTTCTACTTTTCATTATATTCTTAATTCTCATTTATCATTGCATTCGAGCATTTAATTCAATAATCGATACGTATTTTTCTTAAAAGTTGAATTAAAACTGTTGATAAAATATTAAAATTTTAATTTTAATCATCGAAATTCAATTTTTAATAATCTCGAACTCTCTTCTTCAACTTTTCATTATATTCTTAATTCTCATTTATCATTGCATTCAAGCATTTAATTCAATAATCGAAATGCATTTTTTTTCTTAAAAGTTGAATTAAAATTGTTGATAAAATATTAAAATTTTAATTTTAATGATCGAGATTCAATTTTTGATAATCTCAAACCCTCTTCTTCAACTTTCATTATATTCTTAATTCTCTTTCATCATTGTATTCGAGCATTTAATTCAAATAATCGATACGTATTTTTCTAAGAAGTTGAATTAAAATTATTGGTAAAATTTTAAAATTTTAATGATCAGAATCTCAAAAAAAAAAAAAAAATCGAATCTCATCCCCTTTATCAATTTTTTTTTTCATTAATCATTATTATATTAAAAAAATGACTTCAAATCTAATTCTCAATCATCATTTCCTCATTATAATATAGTGTTTTAGTGTTATAATAGTAACATTTTCTCCCACCCAACTTTTCCCAAAATGGGTATTTTTTTAAAACTTAATTTCTAGTTTTGTTGGTTTAGGTGAAATCTTAGTGAAATCTTATTACACACTTTTAACCTTTTTTTTTGGGATTCCAAACTACACACTTAAGTTGATATCTAAGTTTTTTTTTTTTTTTTTTTGATAATTGGGTAAGGGGAGGGGTTGCTTGGGTTTGAACCCAAGATTTCATGCCCCCAAGACTCTTAGCCACTCAGCCAAGAGCTTGTTGGCTGATATTTTTATTGATATCTAAGTTTTGGTGTGATAAAAATCTTTAAAAAAATATTCTCTTACTATTTAAATAATTGGAATTTGTCTTGATAAATTTCATGGAAAGGGTAACAATAACATTGACAGATGACATCAAACAATATATATTTATATATATATATAAAAGACATAAGAAAATGACTTAAGCTTTTGGAAATTTATTTGAAGATGGAAAACAAATTATTGTTGCTTTACCATGAAATTTCAACCTCATATATAGTTGGTAGGTGGAAAAGCAAGAAACAAGAAGCCAAGTTTTTTTTCTTTTCTTTTTCTAAACCTGTCATTTTAGCTACCCAACTTAATTTAGACTAAAAAACTCTTAGGTTGGTGAGTAATTTATAAATGAGTTCGTTTTCGATATATTAATAATGAAATTTTTTAATTTTACATGCAAAATTAAAAAACTGTCACATATTTTATTTTTTAAATTAATTTTTTTAATATATTCTTAAACGGTCCTTGTCACTTTTCTAATTAATTCTTTTGGATCCACAAAATAAGCACAAGTTTTTATTTTAAAAATTAAGAAAGATTTTAATCCATTTTTTTAATTAAAAAAATACATAAATTTACTATCAAATTTTAGATTAAACCCAAGAGTATAATTCGAAAAAGCATATTGAAAAATATAACCCTGAAAATTTTGAAATTAAAAGAAATTATTAGTTATGCTCAAAATAGAAAAATTTCTATGAATAAGAATTAATATGGATATGAAAATTCATCCTTTTTTAAGTTTGGTAGAAACCTAAAGATTTGAAGGGGGAAGGGGACCAAGCTACTTTATTATTCAGATTTTTTAGTGTATAATAAAAAATGCTGTCATGCAATGCAAATCAAATCTCTTAATAATTAATACCAATTAAAAAATTATTTCTGATTGCATTTTAAAACCATGACAACTACTCACTTTTGTTTTTGATAGAGCATACAACTACCCACTTATTCATGCCTTTGCTTCCTAACTCATCCTTGTTGTTTGGCTAAAAGCTCATTTTAGCATTTATCAATTTTTTTATTTATTTTAAATTGAGATGCGATATTTTTCATTGCATTTTATTTATTTTTTTAAAAAATTGAAATGAAGAATTAGATAGATTTTAAAATGAGTATTTAGCTTTTTTTATTAGTTAAATTTGGTATAGATGCTTTAATCAATTGAAACATAACATTTTCTCTTAGATAAAATCAATGTGAGTCAATGAGGTTTTGATTTAGTGGTAAGAAAGTGATTCTGAAATATTGAGGTTTCAAGTTTAAGGTTTTTTTTTAGGTTTGATCAAATTTTATGTGAAATTTATTAAGTTATATGTTAATTTGTTGGTTGATTTATTTACTTGATTTAATTTAATGATTTCTTATATAGATGTAGGCTAAAATATTAGATTAGCTCTTAACTTTTTTCACTTTTTCCCAAATAGTCGTGTTATTATTTATTATATCTGAATAAACCTTTAATTTTCAATTTTACTCAAATAAATTTGTATTTTAAATCGAAGATTAACTTTTATTATAGTTAACGCCATTTTCTTTATCCACATGAAAACTAACACAACCCCAAATCTAAAAACAATTTTAAAAATAAAAAACAATTTTGTTTCCTTTTTTCCTTTCTCTCTCATCTCTTAAGATCTATTTACTTCTCATCTCTAAAGATCTATTTTGCTACAATTGACTTAATCATTGTAACAATAAATCTATTCTAAATTTTCAAGTTCCTCTATTAAAGGGACAAAGATTTTTTTTAATTCTAACGATTTGACTCGAATTATTATTTATTAATAAAAAAATATTTTATATATAAATTTAATTATAAAATATATAAAAAATAATTTTTTAATATTTTTTTAACAATAATATATGCTTTCGAAATTCGAATTGATTCGGACTTGATCTAACTCGAACTTGGATAAAAAAAATATTAGATCACAATCCGATCCTATTTATGAACATATCTACTTTCAACATCCCATCAACAATTATTAACGTAATATATATATATATATATATATATATATATTAAGGGAAAATCAAAGAGAAAAAGATTGAGTTTGAAATGGTATTCGCATTCTTACACGAAAGAAGAAATTTTTTGTAAGGACTTAATCAATTATATTATAAAAATATTTACCCAACAACAACAACGGAGTTAACAACAACAATTTCTTTTTGCTTGTTGTTGAATCCATTGATGAATTAAAAATTCTCATAATAAACAAAAAAAAAAAAAAAAAAACAAATTAAAGATAGCAAAATTAAAAATTAAATTCGGCAATTTTCTTTCTTTTTTGTGCAAATTATTTGTTTCTTTTTTATTTTTAATTTATATGGGTTTTGCTAATCTCCCCTTGATGGGCACCAAGGAGTCATATCCATTGGGTAACTGCCCAAAACCCTCAAGAAAGTGGTGAACTCCTGAACCTCAGCCAACGCGTTTTGGGCCCTGACCTCCGCCATCGACGCTTCGAAATCCACGTAAAACAAATACTCAAAATGCTTGGCGGTTCCCACATTGGCGTCGTCGACCAACCGGATCGGCCTGTTGCGGTGCGGCCGCGACTCGATTTTCGTCAAACTGATATTCCTAAATGCAAATGCTGAAAGCACTTTAAAAAGAACGCTCATCCCTTTATCATGCGCGAAAACGATGCTCGTTTTGAACGGTCGGTCCGTGCGTGGGATAATTGGATCCCGAGCTAACATAACGAAGCGCGTGACGTTACTCGAATCGTCTTGGATTCCATCGGCGAGGATATTGAGTCCATAGAGTTCGGCGGCGCGTGCGCTTGCTATGGCGGCTGTGTCACGGAGGTTGTTTGTTGCGATGTACTCGGCGGCTCCGGCGGTGTCATCGACGGCTTCACGCGTGACGTTGAGGTCGAGTTTGGTGATAGTGTGTTCACACTGAGAGAGAGCTTGTGGATGAGAAATGACACGTGTCAGGTACTCTTTCCTGACTCCTGGGAGAGCTAAGAGGCAGTGGTGAACTGGAAGTTGAACTTCACCAACGATGTGGAGGCGGTGCCGGAGGAGGAGATCATAGTTCCGATGAATCGAGCCGCCGAGTGAGTTCTCCACCGGTAAGACGGCTCGATCGGCGATCCAAAGCTCAACCGCTTGAAACGCGACTTCAAACTGGTCACAAGGGATGGCTTCACAGTTAGGATAAGCTTTTCCCGCCGCAGCTTCGGAGTAAGCGCCAGGGACTCCTTGGTAGGCCACACGCATCTGAGAGCCGTGCATCGGAGCAGGGGACAGGTCGATGATAGTTAACGGCTTCTGTGGAGGCAATTTGGAAGGTGGTTGAGGCTTGCTGTTCTTGTCGAGGGGGACTAAGTTGAGATCTATGGAGGTTTTGTGGCCGTTAACGGCAGCGGCAAGGTGGTCAGAGGCGGAGGGAGGGGTGGATTTGTCACCTGAATCTTGGTCCTGAGAAAAGACTTTGCTAGAGAGAATAGCACAAGAGCTTTGCCAATCTGCACGGCTTGAACCGACTCCATTGGGGAATTGGACTGAGTCAGAACGGTATACACAGCGTACAGCTAACGGCTTCATATGGTTGAGTCGAGGCTTCGACGGACGAATTATAGGAGAGTTAAGATTTTGCATGGGAGAAACGGCCTGCATTTTCTTCTTCTTCTTTCTTTCTTCCAAAACAAACAAATCAAAAAGGAAACGAATTCCTCCCAAAACAAACAAATCAAAATGAGAAGAAAAGAAAGTAAATAATTTTCGGTGTATTTTTTTTTTTTTTTTTTGTTATTATTAAAAGCTTGGTGTTCTCTTGGAGAAAGGGAACCGCAAGCTGAGAGAAAAGAAAGGGGAAATGGGATTTTATATCAAAAAGGCAGACGGAAGAGTCTTCGAGAGGATGGTGCCGTGCGTGTGCGAAGGTGGTTCGGTCAAATCTCACACCTACCCCTTCCCCCCCCCCCTAAAAAAAAATTTATAGGATTTATTTATTTTTTTATATTCACATTTAGATATATACTTTCTTTACTCGGTTTTTTTATCTTAATATAATTGCTTTTTTTTATTTATCAAAATATTGTTGTTTTTAAATTAATTTTTAAATTTTTTTTTAATTATTGAAAAATCGTCATGGTTCATGAGGATTTTTCAAATGTAAATTTTAATTTTTTAAAAAATTAAGTTGAAAAATCGCAATAGACCATGACGATTTTTCAACTAATTTTTTTTTTTTAATTTTTTACATTGAAAAATCATCATTCTCGGTGGTGATTTCTCAAGGTGAAGAATTCACCTTTTGTTTACTGTTTTTTAATTATTAAATAATAAAATTTAAATAATTTATAATTTAAAAAATTAATAATTGATATATATAATTTTTATCCCATAGTGGTAAGTCCGGTCCGGTAAACTCAGATCGTATTTATATAATTTTAAAATTGTTATTATTTAAATTTACCGTTGGGAAACCCCTAGTGGCGATTTTTCAACTTTTTTTTTTAATTATCAAATAATAATATTTAAAAAAAATTATATAATTTATAATTTTAAAAATTTAATAAAATTTAAATAACAAAATTTAAAAAAAATGTTAATTTACTCACATGTTGATTAATAAAATATCATTTAATTTTCTTGGAAAATTAAAGTAATATAATTTTTTTATGGTAATATTGTTATTAGTAATGCATTATTATATTTGAATATGAACGCTGTCAAAAGCATTTTTCTTTAAATATTAATATTTTATTTTTCTTTTGATGTAAGTGTACGTATATGTTGATTTTACTCTTTCATTTCTTCGTGCTTACATATGTTGTACTTTATAATTCAATATTTTTATAATTATAATTTAAAAAAATATACTATTGTTTTTAAAAAACCAATATAATTCATAAAAATAAAAAATTAACAATTTTTGGAAAAAAGAAAAAGAAAAGAAAAGATGGAGGAAATTTCTTGCTAGGTATGAGCAGATTAAAGGGGTTCATATGGGTCGAGTTAGGTCAAATTAATCCGAATAGAAAAAAAATTATTTGTTCAAGTCCAACGGCCCGAAATTATGTTTAATATTTGAAATATATTAAAAAATATTTTATATTTTTATTATTAAAGTTAAATAAAAATATTTTTTATTATTTAAATAATAATTTGAATCAAGCTAATCTAAATCATAAAAAATTTATGATAAATCCGATTTATTAAAATGAACCTATCAAATCAATCGGATAGCTCAGTCATGGCACATAGTTCTAAGGTTTTTACAGAAAAAGTGGACCCATAATTATCAATAATTAGTTAGTATAGTTTTGGATAAATCTGAAAAATAAAAATTAGTAATTGTTATAAAGAATATTGTAAAGATAAAATTGTCTTTAATAAAAAAAACCTATTTTTTTTTTTCCTTCCATTAAGAAAATATTATTTTTTAAAAATTTTAATTGAAAATAAATTTAAAAAATAAAATATTTAAATACTTAATTTTTTTAAAATTTAAAAATATTATTTTTAGAAATATTATTTTTATTTTTAAAACTTTTTAATTAAAAAAAGTAAGTAAAAAAATTAAATATTTAAATATTTATTTTTTAAAATAAAAAAAATTATTTTTAGAAAAAATTATTTTTTAATTAAAAAGTAAATTAAAAAAAAAAAAAGGAAGAGAAAATTTTTTTATCAAGAGTAATTTTATTTTTACAATTTTTTAAACAATTTTTACTTATTATATTATTTAATAATTATTATATTATTAATGATATGTTTTGCTTTGTTGTGGAAAATTTGTCCCTAATCTATTGTCTGCCCAAATATGGGCCAAGTTCTCAGTCAGGACAACTCCCACCTTGCCAAGCCACATGGGGAAGGGTCCCACGACCTAAGGACAGGAGAGCCTCCTTTTTCTTTTTTGTCTCAATTTGTTCTTCTTTTCAATTCTCCCTTTAATTTCCATATTTTATCCTTTATTTTTTGTTGGGTTTTATTTTTTTTAGAATTAACAAGTGTAATGAAGAAAAATAAAGACTGTAAAATTTAATGGGTTAAGGAAATGTAATTTTACACTTAGGATTAAAATTTTGTTAATTTTACTATTTGATTTTGTTAATCAATTTCACTTCCACTTTGTGTTTTTTTAGTTCTTTTTTATTATCTATATCTATACTATCATAAAATCCCTAAATTTAATTGAATTGGAAAATTGATTTAAAAATCAAGATATAAAATAAAAATCTTATATATTAATAGGGTTTTATTAATAATTTAATTTCTAAAAAAGGTGAAAAACAAATTTTATCTACTTTTCTTCCTTTGAAAAATCAATACATATAGTTAATTAACTATTTTCTTTCACTTTTTTTTAATATTATTTTTTCATCTACAAAATGAGTGCGTTATAATCTAATTATATATAAAATATTTAATTGAATTGATGTTACGAATCAAATGATATCAATTCAATTGATAATTTTACAAAAAAAATCAAATAAAATTATTAAAAATATATAAAATTAAAGATATATACATCTTTTACGGTAAAAAAAATAACTAACTATTCAAAAAAACTACCACTTTTTTTTTTATATATATATAATAAAATACTATTATCTTTCAAAACATTATTTTTTTCACCCATATAATGGGTGTACCAATTCTAGTAGACTATGAACAAATCGTAGACTTGCTCATAGGCCGAGTCGGGTCGCGATTTGAAAATTTTTTTTCTCTTATCCAGACCCAGTCTTGGACAGATTCTGGCTGGCGGATGGTCCAATTCACTGTTCAAAATAATAATAATAAATTTAAAAATTATTTTTATTTTTATATTAATATTTATATAATTAAATTTAATTAAAAAATAATTTTTTAATAAGTGAACAGTGATTCAGATATACTTGAATCACTAAAACTCTTATCTAAACTCGACCCAAAATGGGTCAAACCTATCAGGTCAAGTGGGTTACCCGATCCATGAACAATACTAGTACTCTAATAAAGTAATAAGGCATTTTTCTGTTTTAAAGAAATTTGAATTGAGATAGACAATTAATGTACTTGCATTTTATTTAATAATGCACCCTACTTAGTCAATACATAATAATACAAGTCACGTACATAATATGAGCAAGATTTTTTGCTACATCAACGTTTATATATCTGGATAAAAATATCCAATAATTGTACGAGAAAAATATATTAAAAAATTTCGAATTGCTGAAAATGTTATATCGAAGATCCAAGGAATATTGTATTTGTTGAAGTTTGCTTCAGTTTAGAGTTTGTGGGTTCGAAGGAACTATCGAAGGTGAGGTTGATTGGATCTGTTAATTATAAAAAATGGTCAAAAGAATACTATAATTGAGATTTGATGATAATCTGGAGAAGTAAAAGAGGTAGGCAAATGAAATGAAATGACCTAATGACGAGAATATCCGAATGTTTTAAAATTTGTGTTTTACCTAATTTTTTATACTCGAATTTTTCGAATCAAGTAATTGGGTATAATAGTATTGTGCCATAATTTTTATCATTATACTTTATGTTGATTGATATTTGTTATTGTACTTTTGAGATTATAGCAAATTTGTCACTATACTTTTGTTTGATTTAATTTTAACACTAAACTTTAATTTTGAAAGAAATTAATTTATAAAAAAAATATTAAAAATTAAAAAATTAACATAAAATTTTTATTTTATAAAAAACTAAAGCTTAAACTTTTTTAATCATTCTTTGTTAATTAATTTATTAAACCCTAGTTGTTAAAATAAAATATTTGAAAGAAAATTTTTAATTAAATTTTGTTTTAAAATCATCCAAGGTCAAAGTTGAGTGACAAAAGTCAATCAAAAATTAAAATTTAGTGGCAAAAATCAATCAAACAAAAGTAGAGTGGCAAAATTCAATATTGAGTTAAAGTATAGTGACAAATTTGTATTTAATCCAAAAAAATATAATAGCAAATATCAATCAAAATAAAGTATAATGATAAAAAAAATACAATGGCCCTTCAAATTTATTTTTTTCTTTCCATTTTTGCCCACCATTTGGCTGAACTTTGATTGTTAAGTGAAGCAGAAGCAGATGGCATGTGTTGCATGTTGGCAGTTAGTTGATCATCTTAACTATTTTTTTACTTATATATTACTATTAAAAAAATCCCCCCAATAATTTGATCTTTAATTCACATAATGAATAGATGTTGACTTTTTATTTTCTTTTTTCTTTATTTATTATTTTTTTGCCAAAAAATAGATGTATATTATATTATGCAAATTAAATTCAGAACATGTATCTTTTATCATAATTCTAAGGAAAAACATGAACATTTTGCCTATGAGGTCATTTTTTGAATGGAAAATATTTTAGCATGTCGACATTCTTTTAGGAGGGAGGTGGAGCAATAATCTTTCTGATGAAAATAATAGAAAATTGACATATGAAAAAAAAGACTGATGAAGTTGTGACCATAGATTATGTTATTCGGATTCGGAATGAGTGTTAGATCCGTGTATCTATTTGATATAGATATGTTGGATATATTTGAAAAGTCGAATTTTTATATCTTTATCTGTTCGATATATGTTGAACATGAATATTTCAACAAAAAAAAAAAAATGAAGAATCGGAACTAACGTAGCTTTAGGATATTAAACCTTAAAATGGAGGGTAGTAAAATAGGAAGTAGGTACCAATTACCATGGAGGAAACATTGTCAGTTGGATCACATGCTTTTGTGTTAAGAAATTGGATGTAGCTATGCCTCAGTAGCATATAAACCAGTTGACAACTGCTGCAGAAAATTGTGACCCAATAAGTTTTAATTACTTTGAAGCTATATTTATTGCTGAAAATGAAATGATTTATACAGAAAAAAAAAAAATCACCTGTTTGCACCATGTTGGAAACAGTAGTTTCACAATGACCATTTATTCTAACCTTTAAAACTGCAGTAACCGACTATGTTATTCGGACTTGGATATAAATGTCGAATACGGGTGTGTTTGGTCTGGGTATATTCAATTTTTTTTTAAGTTTTTTCATGTATATGGAGGATTTTTGGAGAATCCTATCCCCATACTTATATCCGGATATGCATCAAACACGAATATCAAATACGAATATTTCAAAAAAAAAATGAAAAATTTGAGCAACATTAAGTAACCGAAGCCTCAAAAAGCCAAAGCAGTTTCACTTTTTCTGGTGTGGAGTTGAAAACATTAAAAAAACAAGATCAGTAAGAAGATTAATATACCCGAAAATCCTAACTAGTTCTTGAGTGAGATCAGCTGCAGAAAATTTCTTTCCTACACAATTTCATTGTTGACCCTTCATCCAGTAATTGGTCTTTGATATGATGATAGAGGATGTGATGTTTTAGTTGACCAGCTGGTTGAACAGCCACTCAGAAAGTAGACAGATTTCTTAAACTTTCATGTTTTAATTCATCAGAATATGCATTATTATATAATAAAATATATCAATTATCCAAAATATATATATATATATAGTAAAATATAAAAGAACATGGAACAAAGTCATAGGTTTTAAGAACTTGTTAGCAATTGCTGTTTCTTCAACTTTCAGGTTTGGAAGGTACTATCTAGTTCTTTTTTCAATTTCAATTTGTAAAAGGTAAACACATTTAAGCCTCAGTTTGTTGCATTGCACCCGTGATTCTCCTGTGAAAAATGAATGTACTTCAAAAACCATATCGTCCACCAAAGAAAAGGTAAAAAACACAGGCATCTAACTTCATATCTGTAATAATTGTCCTGAATTTTGGTGGCGGGGGAAGAGTTCTCTAAGATACTGTAATGTACATTTTAATTGGCTTTCTTAAGACCACAAAATGTTAAAATATTGCAAAGCTGTTATATATTATTACTTGTTTTTATTGTAGCCAAATTCTGACCAAACTCAAACTTGTTCAACTCTACTTACTGTCATATTCATTGAAATCTTCCAAATCCCTCCCAGCATATCTCATTATGAATGTCTTCTTGTCAATTATAATTTTATACTTGCTCGATTTCGATTTTTTTTTTATATAAAGGAGGCCGCAGTTTAGGATAAGGAAAAGAGTTGTAGATATTGGGATTTGAACTCCGTATTTGTTGAAAGTCATCTATTTAACCCTTTATTACACGAGTCATGACTCATGACCGCCTGCGGACTCCTTGAGTTTGACGTGAGACTGCTCCCGCAAATATTTTTCTCCTTTTCGGTGGAAGTCAAAGTCATGCTTGGATGCTGATCTACTTCTGAATTACAAACTGCGAAATGCGCAAGTTAGCAAAAATGCTCTCGACTCAAGCTAGGGGAACTTTCTTGAGCCAAGGATTTTCTCGCCATTTCTAATCTTCCTTTTGGATTTTCTCATCAATTTTCACCATTCATCAATCTTTGTCATCTGATCCACATTACTTTATGGAATTGAAAGTCATTCTTTGTCATCTGATCCACCTTACTTTCTGGAATTGAAAGTCATTCTTTGGTTTCAAAAGAAATTCTTTATACTTATCATCGGTTTCTAACCGCCATGGAAATAAGTGCAAAACCCCCAAGCTCAATAAAAACAGTTGGAGCTTCTGAGTTTCAGCAAGCAGGATCACGGGAGTTCAGCAATGGTGATTTTCTTTCTCTCCAATCAAGGGAGGAGCTGAAGGGAAAAGCATCGATGCCAGCTGGGGAGGAGTTAGTTATAACTAACTCTGCTGATGTGGCTTCCCATGATTGGAGGAAATTATTTTCAGCATCGACTGATCAAACACTTCAATTCTTTCCCCCAAGGAAAATTGATGGACGTTTTACTGAGAAACCACCTGCAGAGGTCTTCGACGAGGGGGCTCAACAATGGAAGAACTCGATTGTGGCGCAATTTATTGGGAGAGCACCTAACTTTAGCCTTTTCCAGAGACTGGCAAGCTTACTTTGGGGAAAGGCAGGGGAAGTTACGGTGCGACCAGCAGGACCAAACCTGTACATCATTCAACTCCCTTCTCCAGAGGTTAGGGATTGGGTACTGGAACATGGTCCATGGCATATACAGAATAAGCCTATCATTGTCCGGAAATGGGAACCAAGTATGAAATCCTTGGACTTTCTGATGGATAAAATACCAGTTTGGATTCACCTGGGAAATGTTCCGCTCGAATTGTATACCAATAGAGGCCTAAGCTATATTGCTAGCGCTGTAGGAAAACCTCTCTATATGGACAAAATCACTGCTGGAAAACAGAGATTAGCTTATGCTAAGGTCTGTGTAGAAATAGATGTAGGAACTGACATCCCACAGACTATAGAGGTTGAGATGCAGGATGGCTCATCTACCTCTATCTCGGTGGTTATCCCCTGGATGCCCCAGAAATGTACCCATTGTGGTATATTTGGGCACTCTGAGAAGACTTGCACAATCATGCCTAAGAAGGCTAGTGCAAAGGTATGGATACCTAAAAGGAAGGGTCCTCCTGAGGTGATTGAAGGACCAGTGGATCTCACTGAGTCCATTAGGGAAGAGGAAGAACAAAAGAGCAGGGGGAAGGAAGTGGTCCCTACTATAACTTGCAATGAAACAGTAGAGAGGGCCAATGATCAGGCAAAGAAATCCCCTCAAGGAAGGGCTGGCTCAGTAAATCGATTTGCAGTCTTAGAATCAGCGGATGAAACTGAAGAAGACATGCAAATGGAAGAGGATTCTGAACCAAAAGGGGAAGGTAAGATATGTTATTCCCCAAGAAAGCCAAGAGCAGCTGCAGCTGGGGTAGCAGATTTGATGAAAAATCTTAAAAATATGAGGAAAGGGCCTTTTGATAAGGGAAGGAAGCCAGTGAGAACAGGGGTGCTTGTTCCTGGAGGTCAACCTTCAACAAGCCAACTCTGAACATTCTCGGGTGGAATGTTCGAGGGCTCAATTGCCCTATGAAGCAGAAAGCAGTAGTTAGAAGGATACAAGTCCTGAAGATTGAAGTGGTTTGTCTCTTGGAGACAAGAGTAAAGCAACACAACATGCAACCTATCATAGACAAATGGTTCAGAGGCTGGAATATGTTAACTAATTACACTGAAGCATACAATGGAAGAATATGGATGCTTTGGAAGGATCATTTAACACTTGGTTTGATTGGGAGATCAGATCAGTCTATCACTTGCCAGGTTTCTCAGACTGATTGCAGGTTCTATCTGACTGCCATCTATGGGAAGAATGAAGGTATTGAAAGGAGAAAGCTATGGGCCCATTTGACATCCCTACAGAGCTCTATCTCTGATGAGCCATGGCTGCTGGCTGGGGACTTCAATATGGTCAATCATCCTGCAGAAAGCTCAACTTTCAATGGAAATCAGACCATCACCTCTGATATTAGAGAATTCCAGAATTGCATGCATCAGCTATCCTTAGATGATCATGCTTATGTTGGCCCTCCATTCACATGGTCCAACCACCAAGAGGCACATCTGGCAAAGAAACTGGATAGAGTGCTTGTTAATGGAGATTGGTTTCCCCTCTTCCCAAATTCCTATGTGGAATTCATTCCCTCTGAGGTGTCAGATCACTGTGCTGCACTTATAAATCTGAACCAGGTAGGAGTCTCCCTTCCTAAACCTTTTAAGTTCTTTAATTTCTGGGCTCGACACCCTGAGTTCAAGGCTATTGTTGAGAAATCCTGGAGAGAGGAAGTCTCGGGTTCCCCTATGTCCAAACTTCACCTGAAGCTCAAGAGGCTTAAGCAGGTACTCAGAAAGTTCAATTTTAAACAGTATGGGGGGATCTCATTGAAGGTGGCAGCAAAACGAAAGGAACTAGAAGCAATTCAGCTAGCAGTGCTTGCATCTGATCCTACAGCTGATCTAATTGCTCAACAGTCAACTTTGATTAAAGAGTTTCAGGAGCTCAGTGCTGCAGAAGAAAGCTATTTCAGGCAAAAATCCAGGATAGGATGGATCCAAGAAGGAGACCAAAACACACGGTTTTTCCACAGGATGGTGGCTGCAAAACAAAGTTGTAATTCCATAAGATCCCTCACAGATGCACATGGGAACAAATTGGAAACTTTCCAGCAAATTTCCAATGAAGCTGTTGGATTCTTCCAGAACCTTATTGGCACAGCTGACACTAGGGTTACTGGATGCCCTCCTAACACTTTAATTGAGCTTCTTCAAGCTTCAGTTGCTGAGGAGGAGCAAAGATCCTTAACAAGGCCATTCACCAGAGAATAGATCAAAGCCACAATGTTTTCATAGAATGGTGAAAAGGCACCTGGCCCTGATGGATACACAGCAAAATTTTTTCAGGAAGCATAGACCATTGTGGGGAATGATGTCATGGAAGCTATACAATCTTTCTTTGACACTGGGAACCTGCTGCCAGCATTCAATGCAACAATTATCACCTTAGTGCCCAAATGTAAGAACCCAAGCAATATCAAAGAGTTCAGACCTATAGCTTGCTGTACTGTGATATACAAGTGCATCACTAAAATTCTTGCAAATAGGCTTAAGCAGCTGCTTCCTTCGATTGTTAGTCATAGCCAATGTGCATTTATACCGGGCAGGTGTATAAATGATAATGTATTGCTGGCCCAGGAGCTAGTGAGAGGTTATGGAAGGGCCTCACTGTCACCCAGACGTGCAATCAAGATTGATTTACAGAAGGCGTTTGACTCCCTTAGCTGGAACTTTGTCCTGGCTGTCCTAGCAGCTTTAAATATTCCTGAGAAGTTCATATGTTGGATCAGGAACTGCCTCACCACTCCAGATTCTCCATATCCATCAATGGGGTTCTGGCAGGGTATTTCAAAGGAGCCAAAGGAGTCAGGCAAGGAGACCCACTGTCACCTTACCTGTTTGTTTTGGCCATGAATGTGCTTTCAAAATTGCTGGATGCAGCAGTCAAACATGGGATCTTTGCCTATCACCCCAAGTGTAAAAGGATAAACCTCACCCACCTTTGCTTCGCTGATGATCTCCTAATATTCTCCAAAGGGAGCTTAGACTCAGTGATTGGAATTCAACACACTCTGCAGCTCTTCTACTCATTTTCTGGGCTTCAAATAAACAGTGGGAAAACAGAGATTTTCTCTTCAGGAATCCATAGAGCAGAATTGGATTCTATCCAGGAGATCTCGGGTTTCAAAGTAGGTTATCTTCCAGTCAGGTACCTTGGAGTACCGTTGGTGACAAGGAGATTGACTGAGAAGGACTGTGAGCCATTGCTGGGCAAAATCCTAGCAAGAATCAATGGATGGGCAGTGAAATGGCTTTCCTATGCAGGCAGACTACAACTTATCCAATCGGTGCTTTTCAGTCTACAAAACTACTGGTGTAGGCAATTTATTTTGCCTAAGCAAGTACTGAAGAAGATCTCTCAGATATGTGCTTGTTTCTTCTGGAAAGGGAAGGAGGGATCAGCAAAGGGTGCTAGGGTGAGCTGGAGGCATATTTGCATGCCAAAAGCTGAAGGGGGATTGGGACTCAAAGATTCCATATCATGGAATCAGGCATGCATTATGAGAAATCTATGATCCATCCTAATATCAGCAGGTTCATTGTGGATAGCTTGGATTCAGGCTTATGTGCTAAAGGGAAGGGATGTCTGGCAAATCCCTGTCCCCGAGAGTAGCAGCTGGGCATGGAAGAAGTTAATGCAACTAAGGCATAAGGTTCAGCAGCTTCCAGCACAGCAGAGAGGTAGCAGATGGCCATTTTCAGGAAACACATATGATGTAAGAGCTGTATGGAATGTACTCAGACCGAGAGCAGAAAAGGTGGCATGGCATAGGTTGGTATGGTCTCCACATCTCATTCCCGGACATGCGATTATATCCTGGATGGCAGCACTGAACAGGCTGCCAACAAAGGAGAGACTTGCATCATGGGGGCTTGCAGTGGAAGATCTGTGTGTTCTATGCAAAGAGGAGAAAGAAACTCGTAATCATCTCTATCTGGGATGCCCTTACACTGCATCTATATGGCAGCAAGTGCTTCTGAGATCCAAGGTCAGGAGGAGAGTGAAAGGATGGGAAGAGGAAGTGAAATGGGCTACAAAGAAGCTGAAGGGGAAAGCATTGATCACCATAATCCTAAGACTGGCATGGAATGCGTTTGTATATGAAGTGTGGAGAGAAAGAAATAACAGAATCTTCAAGAAGATTGAAGAACCCTCAACAAAGGTGTTGGAGCGAATAAAGGATTCGGTCTCTATAAGATTAAATGGGCTACGATGTATCGCAGCTGATTCAATCAATGTAGAGCTTTGTAATGGATGGAATCTGAATTCTGCTATGTTTGTTAGATAGAACTGGTTGTTACGGTTTATATCCTGCTATGGGGTAAATTGTTCTTTTGTAGCAGCTATGCTGCTATGTTGTAAATGGTTCTTTTGTAGCAGCTATGCTGCTTTCTTGGATAATAAAACTTACAAATTATCCACAAAAAAAAAATTAAGACCCAGTTAAGATTAAAGAAATTCTTCAGGGTCCAATCCTGATTTCAAAGAATGCATTTTGAGTGAGAGGTGTAAATTAAAGGGAGTGAGACTACAACAAATGAGACATTTTACATTGAAAGATCCTATAAACATTATCCCTTTTCGGTTCACTTTCAATCAATGTCAATCATAAAGAGGCCTTGGATAGTACACGAGGCTGAAGAAAACAAGTATGAGACAAACAAGCTTTCCAATCAATACCCTGAAAGTGAAAACCGCAGGTGCATGGCTTTGCATCAAGCAGATTCAAGGATTAACAGTCTTTATTCATAAGGTAAATTAAAATGGAAGGTGATTCATCATGCGCCAAACTGTAAGGAAATTTTGGTTTGCGATTTTTTTCGCCCTAAAGGAGTTCTGCTTGTCGCAATATGTATGGCGTTTTGCAAAGGGGGGATTGATGCTGTAAGGTAGGACAACTATAATTCAATACGGCCATGGGGTTGAAGTTCTTACTTTTGCAACTTTTCTCTATTATGGATAGCTCCTTTATATCTCTTTCATAGAGCAATGATTTAAATTACGATCGCGAATGTGTTTTCGGTCGCGTTTATAATAGTTGTGGACATAATGAATGTTATTTCGATCAATTGCGGTAAGGAATCGAAACCGCAAAATAAAGGCCGCTATTTAAATCCCTGCCCCAAAGCTGTACGAGGAAAGTCATCGCTGTTAGAAGCCTGTCAAGCACTTCAGGTGAACAAGCAAGAAAGATAATCCCAACCAGCTTTCATTTTCCTATTCATTTTGTGTTTGAACATCTAAAATCAACCTATATTTCCCTAAACACAGCCTCAAAAGACCAGCCTAGTGACCCCTGAAAGCTGCGATTCAGTTGCCAATATTTTGAATGTTGTTGGATGTTTCCATGATTTATCTGCCTGTGGCTATGGCTGATGTTGATTGTTTTAATCCTTATTTTGTGATATGAAGAACACAGAATGTATGAAGATTCTGATGGAACCTGCCTGTTAGGAGAACTTTGTGTAGCTATGTTGTTCCGACTCTTCATTTTTCTTAAAGTATCTGTGTCCGAAGCATTTTCGGACATGGATATGAGAATATGATCCCTCAAGGACCCTCTAAATACATGAAAAAACTTAGAATAAATTAAACATACTTGTGTCGAACACATACCCTTGTCCGACACTCACATTCGAGTAACATAAGTGTGTAGTACTTGGCATGGCTGTTCTTATGTCATTTTTGGTTGATCAATAACCGCCAACAATGAGATGATTTAATCACTTTCGATGGTTTAAGATCACCGGCACTTCAGATTCTCAAATTACTATCAAACACGATGATCTAATAATGGTAATTATATTACCTTCGATTTTAAAAAATAAACACCGCCGAAGTGAACTCTTACAGTGAAAATAATAGTACCTTTATTACTACCCAAAAGGTATATTACAGCATTAGCCAATTTTAAGCCAATCAAAATCAAAATTCTTAAAAAATGGGTGCAACAATAGCAGCTGTTTTCTAGAACAATTCTCATAATTAGTTTCTACAACATGTAAAGATGCAAAATAGACTTCTGACTGCTGAATTACAGTGGCAACTGAGACATATTTATCTCCATTTTTTTATGCACCAATTTGAAGCATTCATCACCATTTACCAATATGACCATAACCCAGCAGGTCAAAACTGGATACCATTATGGGCTGGTCAAAACTGGATACCATTATGGACAGCAATACAAGAATTTTTAAAAAATTAAGACACGAGTACGACAGAAGATGGCAATAAAAAATATTTTTTATATAATAATGTATAATAAAAATATAAATTGATACTTTTTAATTAAATATTAATATGCAAATAGTTTTTTAATTTCTTAAAATTATTTTTGAATTTAAAAATTTGAACCTTAAAAATCCATTAGAACCGAATTGCTCATTGTTAATTCCATATTTGAAAGAAAAATGCAAAAAAAAAAAAAAACTTTCATCGCGTGTCCAAAAATATCCAGCCGTGTCTTGATCATGTTTTGATCGTGTTCGATTTTATTTTTATTTTTTGACGTGTCCTCGCGTGTTCAATACGTATTCCGTCGTGTCGAAACCGTGTCCTTATCGGATAAGTATCGATACTTGGACACTCCCCTGACATAAGTTTCCGTGCTTGATAGATTATGGGTTTATTTCTAACTATTCAGATGATATTAATAGAAACTTTTAGCAAAAGAATCATCCATCATATGTAAATTAAAATCATCACAAAGTAAAAAGGAGAATTTCAAGCTTGATTTAAAACCACCTACTTATTAAAGGCTGGTAAATAAACACATTCAGCCAATTGATCCTTGAAAAGCTGAATTCTAACTTAGGAAATGAAGTAAACAGCAGTACTAAATTGAGAGAAGAAAGCTCCAAACTCTACAAGCACTTGCTACTAGATGGGATTGAGAAAATTAGCAAATCTACCTGTCATCCACAAAAAGACAAATCATAGATAAAGTCGCACACATATTTATACACATAACAAACAATGAATTTATTATCTGCCAAATGATTTGAAAATGATGATAATATCTAGAAAGTACAAGCAAATATTATCCCACCTTTTAGCTTTTTTCTTCAAAAAAAAATAAAATAAAAATATGCTAGTTGTCTATCTATGAGACTATGATAAAAGTTTCCTTACCAGACAGCAAACTTTCGTTTCCCTCACCAGATTAGCAACATGAGGAGATGAAATGCCTCACAATTACACTAAAAGGCTATGTTGCTTCGATTCTTTATTTTTCTTGAAGTATCCGTGTCCGAATCATATTTGGACATGGGTGTGGAGATATGACCCTCAAAGAACCCTCCAAATACATGGAAAAACTTAGAAAAAATGAACATACCCGTGTCGGACATATACCCGTATCCAACACTCACACCCGAGTCCGAATAATATAGCTAAAAGGTACTGAACAAACCAACTAGGTATCTTCTACTTAAACAATAGATTACTATGTTGCTCCGACTCTTCACTTTTATTGAAGTACCCGTGTCCGACGCATATCCGGACAAGGATATGAGGATATGATCCTCCAAGGACCCTCCAAATACATGAAAATCTTAGAAAAAATTGAACATACTTGCGTCCGACACTCAGACCCGAGTCCGAGTAACATAGATAGATTATACACAGAGCTTAATCCAAATAATGCAATGCTTAAAGTCACTGCCCCTATCATTGCTAATATGATGTGATAATAGGATGAGCTTTGGAATATATCACCTACTAGCTAAAATTTAATTATTTTAATCATAGGGTTTTCATCAATGATAACTCACAGGCTACTTCTAAGTGACAAGTACAAAAGAATGTAAGCAAATCTCCCCACCAAAACTGCTAAGGAAAGCTAAACTCTAGTTCAAATTGTAGAAATTTTCAGCAAAGATTAGTTCCAGTAGAATGAGGAATGAGAATAAGTTCAACCGAAACAATTCAGTTTGGAGTTTGAGGCTTTCGGATAAATCATAAATGATAAAACTACCTAACCAAATCATGTTCTATAAGCAAACAAAATGTATAAAACAGAGTGTCTAAACTGAAAAATGTCAGAAAAAACAAAATTAAAGATACCTTCAGCACAATTGTTGGCATCAAGGGGAAGCTTGGAAACAAGGCAAGCCGAAGCAACCGCACTGTGAACCGGTTGAAAGGTGCTCAGTTCTCGTCGAACCAGCCTTTCAACACATTACCAAAAGAAACCAAATTTTTTAAACAATGAGATCATAGGAAGAAAAAAAAACCCATTTATTCTATTCACAAAGAAACATAAAAACAATATAGAGAAACAAAAAAAAAAAAAAAAATTAGGTACCGAGATAGAGAGGGAGGAGAAATCAGGGTTTGGTGAAGAGTGAAATTGGAGCGAACTGAAGGATTAGGAACTGAAAATGGGATTCTTGTTCCTGTTCTTGCTGTAGTCGTTGTTGTTACTGTTCTGAAGATTGGACGAAGAAAAGAAGGTCTCGCTGCAATTGTAGCTGCCATTTCTTCGTTCTCTCAATTGGAACCCTGAAAAAAGTGAAAAACCTCTGCAAAACCCTGGTTCCTAAATCAGTAAACCTCTGAATTTGCTCGCTGTTTTGCTTGGTTTTACGGACTGGACCTTAGAGCTTAGATTCCACCAAAGCAAACCCATTTGCTTCCTAATGGATTACATAATTCTCCTTTTACCAAATATTTTTATTAATAAATCATTATTTTATACATTAACAATGAAAATTTTAAATTATATATATATAATTATTTACTTAAATAATTATGTTAATTATGTCTTAAAGATTCAATGTTTGATTTTATAAGCAAATATTAAAGATCAAATTACAAAACCCCCAAATATACTAATAAAACAAAAATAATATCGAACTCCACAAATAAAATTAAAATATTATCATATCTCTCTCTTTTTATTATATTAATTTTTAAAATATATTTTGATAAATATGTGACAATCTTCTAACTCGTTAATAAAGTCTAAATTTTTTACTGATAATATATTAAATAATTTTCCATTAATTTTATCCACCTTACTACCAAAGGACCTCTTTTATTCGTTGTTGAAAGGTAACTCAATCTGCCCTGCCTAGTCTAGCTGGCTAATCCAACTTCTGCAGTAGATGTACTCTTCTTTTTTTTTTTGGTATAAAAAAGTCGCAATATGAGATAATGAAATGAGTTACAAATATTGAAATTCAAATTTCAAATCTGTTAAATATTATCTTTTAAAATGATTGCATGAATTAACTGGACTAAACCCGAGTTCGTAGATGCAATCTTCATTCCATGTCTCAACTAAGCGCTCCATTTGGAAGCATAGACCAGTCATAAAACGACACTTTCGATACGGTAGTGCCTCCCACAGTGCTTCCAGATGGAGCCTAAATAAATGCACAGTGAAGTAAAAAAAATTCCATTCTTACTGACATTTCAACCGATATACATCATAAGTATTTCAAGTATCTTACCAGATATGTTGTATGTGGGATCTATACATATTTCACAACTAAAATGATTCATCATCCACTGTTGATCTTGTAATTGGTATAGACCATCTCCCTAGATGAGCAGTGTAGTTTATGCACCTGATAACGCCTCTAGCAGGACCGTCAGGGAAATCTATAACACTGATGCTCCCTGCATCAAGATGGAATGATCCCAGCCATTCTTTTGTCAGATTTAGGCAGTGTCCGATCAATGCTACGTGCGCTACCGGATGAGCAACGGAAACAATGATCTTTTCTTCCTCGGACTCGTCAGATAGTTCGGTCAAAAATGAACGCCAGGCTCGCCCAGATTGCTCGGTTAGTGTTGACATGGCTCCGTCGTCTAATCCATTTAACCAACCAGGGCGTAGAGACAAAGCATCAATTGTGTCCTGCAGAATAGACAAAGTGAATGATTAGAATATTTCCATTAGGACATTTAAAATAGAACTTCCTTATCATACTTTTATAGTACCAAAAAGGCTTTTGAGAGATGACTCTACAACACAGCATGCAACTATGTTGCTCCGATTCTTCATTTTTCTTGAAGTATCCATATCTGACGTATATCCGAACATGAGTATGGAGATATGATCCTCTAAGGACCCTCCAAATACATGGAAATCTTGGAAAAATTTAAATATACCCGTGTCGAACACATCTCCTTGTCCGACACTCACAACCGAGTCCGAGTAACATAGGCATTCAATGTTCATGTCATGTCTTCATGGTTCATGCTAAGCTCTTGACCACAAACAAATGAAGCAAAAAGATCCTTTTTTGCCTGTATCATCTATGATATGAATTAACTAAACAGTTAATAATTACGATTCCGAATTCTTCCTTCCCTATCTCTATGAAGAAAACAGTAAATGGAAATAGAAGTATCCTGTAATGTCAAGCTCAGATATCCTGCCTTTGTTGATCGCTGAAGGATTTCTGCAACATCAAGGTCCTGTATTTTCTTCATCTCTACATACCGAGGAACACAATCAGCACCCAAGCAATCAGCAGCCTCTTGCACCTACAATGTAGACAGTTTTTGGAATTACAGGGAAAAAAAGGCTCGTAAATGGAACTCAAAAACTTACTAGCAATGTCTCACTATGTTGCTCCGACTCTTCATTTTTCTTGAAGTACCCGTGTCCGACACATATTCGGACATGGGTATGAGGATATGACCCTCCAAGGACCCTCCAAATACATGGAAAAACTTAGAAAAAATTGAACATACCCGTATCGGATATATACCCGTAACTAACACTCACACCCGAGTCCGAGTAACATAGCTGTCTCATTTACATAGTTAAACATCAAGAGTGAGAGAGAGAGAGAGAGAGAGAGAGAGAGGGACAAAGGCAGAGTATGACTTCTCACTTGACTGAAAGACAATGAAGATGAGCTTACTCTCGAGATAATATTCGCTGTCTCAGCACAGGCACTTTTTGGGCTGCTAACTATGGCACTCACTTTCAGATCAAGAAGCAGCTCTGCAATTTTCTGGGCCTGTTAAGAACCAATGAATAGAGTTAGATAATACAACTCTCAACGATTAATCCAAAGATGCTATTAATCTTATACCTGTATAACCCCAAGCATGTTCATTGGTTGATCACCTAAGTTGGAAAAACTAGCCTGCGGAATAATAGAGGTAATGATTAATGATCCCAACATTTGAAGAGATTTTAGCCCAACATGATGGTAGAGTAATACAACAGATTATAAACAAGTAAAACAATTTACCAATCATTCAGATTGCATTCCCTCTCCAGTATGAAATATTTTAAACACTAAATCAACAAGGCATATAGGTATGGTCAAAGTTATGCTAGTTCTAAGGACCATTCTCTGCTAGGTGATATAGAGCCTTAGGCTGCAAGAGAATGTGTCTGAATATGAGAGCACCACTTCATGCCTATGTTACTCGGACTCGTCGGATACGGGTATGTGTCCGCCGCGGGTATGTTCAATTTTTTCTAAGTTTTTCCATGCATTTGCAAGGTCCTTGGAGGGTCATATCTCCATACCCTTGTCCGGGTATGCGTCGGACACGAGTACTTCAAGAAAAGTGAAGAGTCGGAGCAACATAGCTTAATGCAACTTTAGATTATATAGACCACTCAGTACGAAACAAGGGGCAATCTACCATTGCTCCCATACCTCTGTATCCTGTGTGGATCCTTGACAAATGAGTATGATCCGCTTACTGGTCTTTCTTCCTCCAGAGCTCCCGCCAGCAACAGGAGAACTTGGTGTCTGCAACAATATTTAAAAGACAGCATAACCAATTATATGACATGCATAGCATAGCAGTAATCCTCATCAAAGCAAATAAATAATTTAACTGAAAGAGACCTACTGCAGTTGCATAAATGAAAATACTTCCCATAAATTCAGAAGTTCAGCTATGTATGTCAGATTTCTCCCTCTTCAAACGACCAAATACGTCTCAAACCGCTAGAATTTGATCTCTAAGTATAAATACATGTAAAAGGGCTAAAGACTAACAACTTAGAGACTCAAAAGATTTCAAAACCATCAAACTCTCTCTCTCTCTCTCTCAGATCATTGAGCTTTTCATTCTTATTCTTGAGTGTTATTGTTATAGTGAGCTTAACTTGTATAATCAGATCATTGAGTGGTCATCTTACATACTCTTCAAGCTTGTTGCTTGGTTCAAGGTGTGGAAACACTTGGTTCGGGTTTGTAAACCTTGGGTTTGAGCTTTCCAAAGCTCACCTTATATTTTGCTGGTGGAAGTTGTTTCCTTCCACTGGTTTAGTGAAGATTGCTTCAAATCCTTGGCAAGGGCTGTCAAGATAGTGGATGTAAGTCAAGGAGACCGAACCGCTATAAATCGTTATGCTGTGCATCATCTTCTTCTCTATCTCCTTTTACTTGGTGATTTCTACTCCTTGCTTAAATTTATGTTTTTACAACTCTTAAGCTGTAATTTCATCGTAATTTCTTTAGAAGTGCTATTCACTCCCCTCTAGCACAAGCCACTTGGGACCAACAATATAATCAAGTGCGATAACCTGATTTAGAGTAACATCCATTAGTCTGAATATTTATAGTCTATGTTGCTCCGACTATTCATTTTTCTTGAAGTATCCATGTCCGACACATATCCGGATATGGATATGGGGATATGATCCTCCAAGGACCCTCCAAACACACTAAAATCTTGGAAAAAATTGAACATACCCATGTCCGACACTCACACCCGAATCTGAGCAACATAGTTTATAGTATGCATCGACCAATAAATGAGAGGCATGTGAGGAAAGTAACAGCTGCTGAGTTACCAGAATTATTCTGGTTTGGCCTAAGAAACCTTAGTTCTGCTATTTCATATTTATAGGTTTAATTCAACCACATGTCAATGCCAGTAAGAAAAAAGTCCAATATTTTTTTCAGTAATTTTATATCATACCTGATTTAAACGATTGAGACAGATATATGGAGACCCTCCCTCAGGGCCTGGGGCGAAATCAAGCACACTTACACCACAATTACTCTGAAGTAAAATCCTGAAGTATTCTGTTCCTAGTCCTGATCATCAGTAAAGGTAAAAGGTAAAAGGATAAGAAAAGTAAAGCAACCATCTATCTTCGTGTACTAACATGTAACCTATGTTACTCGGACTCAGGTGTGAGTGTCGGATACGGGATTGTGTCCAACACGGGTATGTTCAATTTTTTCTAAATTTTTCCATATATTTGGAGGGTCCTATCCCCATACCCATATCAGAATATGTGTCGGACATGAGTACTTCAAGAAAAATAAAGAGTCCGAGCAACATAACTAACATGTAACTATAACAGAGAAAGGGACCAGTACCAATTGCTGTTGCAACTAGAGCCTGATTAATAGCATTGTGAGCAACCACAAGAACAGACTTGCTTTCATGAGCAAGAATTTTAGTCCAGCAGTTTCTGGCACGCGCCCACAACTCTCTGACCGGATAATGACCATCAATGTTGAAATTTGAAGCATCAATCTGCCATTGGCGAAAAGCTGGACCGAACTTTGCTTTTCCTTCATGCTTTAAGAGGCCCTAAAATCCGCCAATAAACTGAGATAAAAATCATTCACAAGACATTAAATCTTCCTAACCAAATATATACACGCGCGTTATGAGTTTGAATAACACATAAACACATGATGGTTTGAGCCAAAACATACTTGAAATGAATAAAGATCAATTTCTCTCAAATCAGAGTCTGTTATGATGTCGTCCTTTCGAGTCCCCCATATGATTTCAGCTGTTCTTTTTGACCGAATGAGAGGGCTGAAATATATGAAAGAAAACCCACCTTAAGAGTTCTGATGCACTGAAAAAGTCTTAAATCTTAATATAAAAATAACAATATAGTATTACCTAATTTCTTTAATTAAAAATAACCAAATAGCTAAAATTTATCACTTATTAAGCATATTCCTGTTATATATATATATATATATATATATATATATATATATATATATAAAAGTATACATTTCCAATTCACATAAAATCAAATTTCAAATTTTAATTCTTCAACCAAATTTTACAACTCATAATTATCCAAAAATATGTATATACTTCACTCTTCTATACATCTTTTTACCATTTTTCTTTTTCAAAATTAAAATGTAAATATTGAAAAAAAACAACCAAACAGAATGAAATGGAACTCAAAATTAGAAGATAGAGATAAAGAAAGACCTGGAAAAGCAACCATCGAAGGAGTCATCGGTGAGCATTTGGCGGGAAGTCTCAGCCTGAATTTCGCCTTTCTTAGTCAAAACAGAAAAATTAGAGCTCCCCTGGATCCTACCTTCCTCGTTCCACGTGCTCTGCCCGTGCCTCACCAGCACCACCCTCTTCGCCGCTTTTATCGGAGGAAACGGAACCGACGCGTAAAGCTCCGATCTCAGTTCCCTCTCTTCCGCCGTCGGTGGCGACGACTTGTCGATCTCTTGGAGACTCGATGATGATCGAACGATGAACAGAGTTCGATGTTTGGTAGGGAGATGGTGGACTCGGCCGTGGAGAAACGGAGGAGTTTGTGTGAGGGAAATCATTTTGGATTTTTTATTTTTTATTTTTTGAGAATTTTGGTTTTTATGTAATGTGAAATGGATTTTCAGATTTTTTTTGTGTATGGTTACCGTTGTTTCTATCGAGTTCAATGTAATGACGTGGCAATTGCCGCTAGATATTATTTTTTAAAAATAAAAAACATAAAAATTAAAATTTCTTAGATTTTTTATTGAAAGAAGGTAAATTCAAATAATTAATTTTTTATTAAAATTTCTTAAATATTATTATTTATAAACACCCATTGATCAAAATTTTAATATATAACGAAGAGGAATATTAAGATTGTTTTTTATATTATTTTTTTATAAAAGAGTTTGGTTTGTCGTTAATATAATAAGATGACAAGGAATGAACGAAAGAATTTGAATAGTTTAACAAACATGATTTTCTATTACACAACACAAAGTCAAAAAAGACAACATTAAAAAATCTCACAGTTTTATTACATTATCCCTATTATCTCGGAAAAAACTAAACCAAATCCCGACAAAGAAAAAATAGAATCTATAGAAGAAGAAGAAAAACGCGGTTTTAGCTCTCCTCCACCAATCTCGCAAGTCGCATTTCACTTCACTTCCCCGAAAGAAAAAACTTATTTTTTTTATATTTGATAATTTTAAATATTATATAATTATAATAAATACAATATTTAAAAATTAATTAAAATATTATATAAAATTATAAAAATAATATGAATACAACATTAATATAAAACATATAAAAATTTATATAATATAAATTATTAATATATCAAAATTTAAATATATAATATTTTAAATATAATTATAATAAAATAAAATAAAAAATGATTACGACATTATTTTATTCGATTTACCTCTCACTCATTCTCAAACCTCTTCTCTTTTTTAAATGGAATAATATTAGACATAATATTATTAAAAAATAATTAAAATATAATATAAAAATGATATAAAAAATAACACGAAAATAATATATATTTATAAATATCTTAAAATTGATATAATACGAATTATTAATTTATAAATTTTATATAAATATAAATATTTTAAATATAATTATAATATAATAAAATACAAAAACACGATACACGAATTAAGAAGTGTACTCTTTTCTCTCACCTTTTCCACTAAACTGAGCTCATTTCTTCTTTTCTCTTTTTAGAAAACAAAGGAAACTTCTTTTCTTTCTCTCTCTAAAAAGCTCCTCCAACCAAATACCCTACAAACACCACTCCTTTTTGAGTTTTTTTTTTTGTTCTTTCTTTCTCTCTTGAAACCCAGATCTGTAATCTTCATCTACAAGCTTAAAAGCTATGACCCATTAAGAAATTTTGGTCTTCTTAGATAATGTCGAGTTCTGACCCGAAAACCCGACCCAAGCCCGAACCATGGCCACCAGCTCCTGATGCAGCTCCCATTCCACCTTCTTCTTGGGCTAAGCGAACTGGGTTTAGGCCCAAATTCTCCGGGGAAGCGAATGTGAGTGACTCGGGTCAAATAGCGTTGCCTCCGAGGGCTAGAAAGAATGAGAACCAGCCTGATCTTGAAGCGGGTCAGGCTCGACCTGCGCCACCGGTGGCGAATGGGGAGCAGCCGGTGAGCGAGAAGGGTCCGGCAGTGAAGGATCAGACGGTGAAGAAGAGGGTGGTGGCTGATGGGGCGAATAAAGGAGGTTCCGGTGCCGCTGCTAATGGGCACAAGGGTACGAATGGGGCCGCGGAGACAGGGGCTGCGCTGCAGCAGCCGACAAGGAGGCCGCCGAGGAATGAGGAAGTGGTGGATGTGTTGCCACAGAATGTCGATGATGAAGGATTTGTTGGAAGGCATTCACATATGAAATATGAGCTTAGAGATACTCCTGGTCTTTGTAAGTTAATTTTTTTTTTTCTTTTCTATTTTGTTTAAATGTCTAATTTGGAATTTTTTTTTCTGTTCGAAATTTAAAGATGGGGTGAGATTGAAGAAACTGATTTTTTATTTATTTTATATTTGTGTTTACAATTGTGACGTGTTTGTCACATTATCTGAAAGTGAAAGATGATATTTTAATCGTTTAATTGGTCTTTGTGGTGTAGTTTTTATATACTGTCAGATTATTGTCTGAATTGACAGCTGAAATGGGCTATGCTTAAGTATTTAATTTTGGAGTATTTCTTGTTTATTTATTTATTACTTTATTTTTCTATTTTGGGTGAAATCTGTGATTTTATTGGTTTTAGAGGCTATACTTATTTGCATGATTTATTGGTTGCTTTCTTTTCTACTTTTATTAACTACTGTGGTTGTGCACAATGTGCTCTTTGCTTAATTTTATTGATAAAATTATTGATAATTTAAGATGTGTCATTGCTTGTAAATTGATGATAGTAAGACTGTTGATTTGGTGCCAAAATAATTAAATAAGAAATTTTGCAATGTATTTATGTCCATTTGAAATGGGTAAAATATTTCATGATTGGCTTGTATATTGATGATAATTAGATGCTATTAGGACTTTAAAAGAATGTGCTTTTTGGTGATTTGAGAGTTATGTTTTGATTGTTTCTATTTTTCTTTTCCAGTTCCCATTGGTCTTTATGGGTTCCAGCATTATCTTTCGATGTTGGGTTCATTGATTCTTATTCCGCTCGTTATAGTTCCTGCAATGGGTGGCACTTATGTGAGTGGTTAACTTATGCTTTATTTTAATTTGAAGCACATACATTTAGGAATGTAAACTGTGGATTGCTTGATCTGATTGGATTTAGTGGTGTAGGAGGATACTGCAAATGTGGTGTCGACCGTACTCTTTGTGTCCGGAGTGACCACACTATTGCATTCATTTTTTGGGTCGCGGTTGCCTCTGATACAAGGTCCATCATTTGTTTACCTGGCTCCTGCTTTGGCGATAATTAACTCTCCGGAGTTTCAAGGACTAAATGGAAATGTATGCTTCTTTTTCCTGGTCATAGTTAGTTCAGAAAAAAAAAATGTTATTTTGCATTTATCCACCATTTCATAAATTATTTCACTTGTATGCAATTGCACAAATTATAAATTATTTAACTAATAGATAATATCATATCATATATTAAATTATTTTTCTATTAGGATTTTAGTATATGATATTACAATGGGTAGTAGGATTATATTTTGTAACTTTAGGGTTAGATAATATACTAACAAAGGTGTTGTTACAATTTAAGGACCATGGTTGCTGAAATTTAAGGCTGTATGTGGAGGATTTATGGTGGAAATTGATAAAAAGATTGTGGGAGGTTTTAAATTTTCAATGTTTGGAAAGCAGGGTTTGATTTATTCAACGATAGAGATGAAGAACTTGGGTTTGAGGTTTTTTACTTTGTGGATAACTCCATAGCAATTGGGAGAGAAGAAGAAATAGAACTATCGGAGGGAATGATATCACTTACACATTGGTGTTTTAATAACCAAAACAGCACTTATGATAAAATATCATGATATTTCGGATATTTATAGAGACTATTTTAATATGGACAATGCTATATACACATAATAAACATACATATATATATGTACACATAGCTGTTTTGTGATGGCATTTTTGAAAAATAAAGGAATAAGATGGTTTTTTTATTAGGTTAAAAGGTTAATGTGAGAAAAAATCAGTTACGTGTACATATGTGTGTATGCTTTTATGTGTAAATAACCTTACCCAAATATTTTTTGCTGAATAGGATTAAGATTCCATATAGGAAACTAACTAATGAACACATGACATGAAGCTGCAAGTTACAGATTTGCTGGATATGAAAACCCTTCTGAATTGCTAAAATTACAAAAAGAAGAATAAAAGTTGTTTTCTCTGTGATGGATCAACATGGCACTGACAAATTGATGCAATTTAATTATTTGATCTAGTTACATTTAAGTCTTTTATTTTATTTCTGTAAAGGCCGGAATTGTTGCTTCTCTAGTTTCATCATTGTTTAAACAATGATGAACAGTTAATTTTCATATTCCATGAAGAAATGAATAATGTCGGGCACAAATTAGTACTTAATGGCCTGGTGATCAATTTATTTACCCTGGGCAATTGGTTGCTAGTTATACTTTTTGGAACGAAAGATTCATTTGTTTTTGAAAAGCCACAACTTTTTTCAAAGATTCATGTTCTTATTAGTGTCTATTTTGAGTTGTGACTTGTTAGTATCTATTTAATAGAGAGGCAAGAAATTATGAGATAATTGAACTAGGTGAAAAGTGTATTAGGAAGAATGACTTTAGATATCTAAAATATTGTTGTTTGAATTTCTTGATGAGTTTTATAAGGAAGATGTAATGAAAGAACACAACTTAGAATGTGGAAAGCTAAGAAATCTTAATCTTTGTGCTGTCTTTTTCTCTTTCTCTTTCTCTCTCTCTTTCTCTTTTGGCACTATTTTTCACCTTAACATGAATCTTGTACCACATCTTTATTTCCTTTTTCTTTTTTAAATTTCATTTTATGTGATAGTAATTTTAAGTTTGCTGAACATCTACCGTGTTGATTCATTTCATCTTGGCAGAACTTCAAGCATATTATGAAGGAGTTGCAGGGGGCCATTATCATAGGTTCAGCTTTTCAAGCAATACTTGGATATAGTGGACTAATGTCATTATTCTTGAGGTATGTTTCATTTACTAGTCTCCAAAGTCTAAAATTAACCACTACATCATCATCCGTCCTTTTCTGGTGAGAATTGGTAAATACTGGAAAAATGAGTAGATTGTTTTTTTTTTTTTGACCAGAGAGTTCAGTTGCTTTAATTATTGTATCATGTATGATAGAATTAGATAAACTGGGTAAGAAGCCAAACAAATTACTTCCTCCGTCCCAAAATGTATGTCTCACATTGCCTCTCACAGAGTTTAAGAAAAAAGCTTTGACTTTAGTGTATTTAATACTAAAATTAATATATCATGATTTTTAATGTCAAAAAGAAAAAATTTCATGAAAAATGGTTTATAAAATAGAAAAAGTAAGAGTTTTAGGTGTTCAAAAAAACAAAGAGGACATAGTTTCGGGACATCCTAAAAAAGAAAGATGGACAATGAAAATGGGATGGAGTATTATTCTAACCATTAGTCCCATCTCTATATAAATAGGTTTGGCATCTATTCAGCATTACTAATAACTCTTATTTGTCACCCAATTGCCACTGTTCTGACCTGGTAGCTATGACTGACTATGAATGTGACAATATCAACAATAAAGAGTTCTTTAGAAAAAATTATTTATATTGGAAATGGACTGGATGTAGAATGCCTCTTCATATTGCCCATTCATACTTAGAGGCTTAAAATTTTTATCATTTGAGTAGATGCAAGACTGATGAGTTTGATATGGATATGCATTAGGCTTCATAATAAATACGCATTAGGCATAGTTACGCATGCATATACGCATATGTTAATTACAGTATCGAGTTAGGATTCAAGTTAGTTACTTGGCTTCATTTTTATGGTTCTATCTTGCATTGACCAAGGTAGTATATCTGGTGGTTGTTCTTCTGGACTGTTCAAGTTAAATTAGGTCTTGGCTTGCACCTCATCTGTAAGTTGTTTGGTCAACATATGGGTTAGAAATGGTGCTTCATTCTGTTTGTATTTGTTTTATTGGGTGCTTCAATTCAGTATGATGACCCGATAAGGCTTGTGGTCCAAACCTATGTTACTCAGATTCGGGTGTGAGTGTCGGACACCCGTATGTATCCGACACGGGTATGTTCAATTTTTTTCTAAGATTTCCATGTATTTGGAGGGTCCTTGGAGGATCATATCCCCATACCCATGTCCGGATATGCGTCGGACACGGGTACTTCAAGAAAAATGAAAAGTCGGAGCAACTTAGGTCCAAACCAACCAGTTACAGCTGTATGGTTGTATTGGTGTAGTTGAGAAGTCAACTATCTGATGTTGATTAGGTGACATTTTATTCCTTTTTTACTTGTTACCGTTTCACGGTGTCAAATACCAAGTTGATGCAACCATACTCATTTTGCCTAGGGTAGTAAGTTGGTAACAAGGTTGAGGAGTCAATGATCCAAGATCAATAGGGTGGCTTGTCTTTTTCTTTGGCCATGAAATAGGAAGTGCTAGTTTGCATGTTGCCTAAGGTCCCAAGCTGGCAATATCTGCTTGAATTGAGCACCTTATATAACATGCTTTTGCACATGCATATTATAGACCTAAGTCCAGCCCTTTTACATTTACATTAAACAAGTACTGTAGGTTTAACCTGTTTGTTTTTGTATTCCTTTTTTTTTTTTTAAAATTTTATCTTTAATAAATCTCAAATATTGGCATAAAAGTTGATATAATCTATGTTGCTCCGACTCTTCACTTTTCTTGAAGTACCCGTGTCCGACGCATATTCGGACATGGGTATGAGGATATGATCCTCCAAGGACCCTCCAAATACATGGAAATCTTGAAAAAAATTGATCATTCCCGTGTTGGACACATACCCGTGTCTGACACTCAACCCGAGTCCAAGTAACATAGGATATAATGAGGTCTTACTAACAAATTTTACATGATGGTAATGAAATCCCTTAGTAAAATCCTCTTCTTTGAAAAAAGCAGAAAAACTTGAACCATGTAATAATTATAGATAATATTTGTTTATTCTTTTTTGTTAGGAATAAGTTAGGATGTAGATTATATTTTTCGTATTATTTACAAGAAGTCTTTGGGTTTGTAAATTTAAATTGGTTGAAATAAAGACCCAATCATTCAAACCTTTAAGAAATTGGGCAGATCCAATTTGGTCCATACGTCAAGTCAATAATTGCCACCCTAACTTTTCAACCTTCATTTACTCTAAGTAAGGTTTGGACTAGATTTGATTTGGTGTTGGATTGGTTTTGATTCTACTATTGGAAGGTTGCCTTCACCAAAGCAGACATAGTTCACACTCCCAGCCTCTACCTCTATTCCAAGTCAGTCTCCATTACAACCATGAAGTGCAGGCATCATCATATGACTCTTATGAATGGCATTAGAGCCACTATATCAAGTCTACAAATAGTGATATGTTAACAGAGAACATCAAGCAAACCTAATTCCAAAGCGGCATATAACTTTTAATCAAAAAATCAGATTAGCCATCCCTAAACATCATGTCAAATGCAAAATAAGCTCCAAGCCACTCCAACTTAATGCAGCTGTTTGATCATAACATACTAATTAATACCTACTTGCTCTAAAATCTGTCCATTGAGTGGTGTGTTTTATACCAAGTTCATTTGTGTTTATTTTTCAGGTTAATCAATCCAGTGGTTGTTGCACCTACCATTGCTGCTGTTGGACTTTCTATTTATAGTTATGGTTTCCCACTAGTTGGGACATGTCTTGAGATTGGTGCCGTGCAGATATTGTTGGTTATTATTTTTTCTCTTGTAAGTTTTTGATACTCATTTTACTTTTTGCAAGTTTTTATTCCTTCTAATTATTATTGATCATTTTATTGCTGGCTGAATGCGTAAATAATTACAATCTGGATACTTCTTTGTTACCGGTTTGTGAGAGAAACCATCTGAAAATATTTCCATGTTTGCAGTATCTTCGTAAGATATCTGTTCTCGGCCATCGCATATTTCTAATCTATGCTGTAAGTTTTTTTGTTACATAGTTGTAACTTCATTATTCTATATGCTTTTTATAGCTTGTTGGTACACATTTTATAATGTTGTTGCATATATCTTTTGTGACCATGATCTGGCTTTTCTGCTAACTGCCAGGTTCCTTTGGGCCTTGGAATCACCTGGGCAGCTGCTTTCCTTCTCACTGAAGCAGGAGCCTATAGCTATAAAGGTTGTGATACCAATGTACCTGCCTCAAATATAATATCTGAGCACTGCAGAAAACATGTTTCGAGGATGAAGCACTGTCGAGTTGATACATCTCATGCATTGAAATCTTCCCCATGGTTTAGGTTTCCTTATCCATTACAATGGGGAATTCCTGTCTTCCACTGGAAAATGGCCCTTGTTATGTGTGTGGTTTCAATAATTGCCTCGGTAGATTCGGTTAGTTTCCTATCATCTATAACAATGATGCATGCACTATAGATCTATGTTGCTCCGACTCTTCGTTTTTCTTGAATTACGCGTGTCCGACGCATATCCGGGCATGGGTATGGGGATATGATCCTCCAATGACCCTCCAAATACATGGCAAACTTAGAAAAAATTGAACATACCCGTGTCGGACACATACCCGTGTCCGACACTCACACCCGAGTCCGAGTAACATAGCTGTAGATTCACATTTTGTTGCAACTCGAACTCATATAATCGATTCTAATTTTCTTCCGAAGTTGCATCTTCGGTGGTGATTCATGTTATCTGTTGTGGGTAACATTTGTTACATTGTTTTGGAAGTCCTGGAATTTCCATGCAAAATGCTAATTTCTTTATTGTCACTCTTGATGGTGTATAAACAAAAAGATTTTGGTTCTGACCTACCAAGAAAGATGGGAAGTTTTAAAGAAAAAGAATACTCTCTTAACCTTGGTGCTTGAAATTGAATGTAAACTCCGAAATGTATGCTAAGAGTTTGCTGAATTCTTTTTGAGGTCTACTTGAATGCTGTTCTGATCTCTATCTAGTGTCAAGGTGGTAAAGTAAAAGGCAGAAATTTTAGGTTCTGAAATGTTCGAGGAGGGATTAATTAATTATTGTATTCATTTATTTGTTGACTGAGATGTCTGTCCTCCATTTATCCCATTCATAGTGCTAATCTAAATGCTCAGGTTCTTGTTTAAATATATTATAAACATTGGGTAAGATTCCTCTTAAGTTATGTTGCAAAACTTTGGGTCCAAGAACCTTGTGGATTGTTAAATTATCTAAGCTAGCATACTCATGCTTGCATATCTGTTTGCATGCCTTCATATATGCAGCCCTTGAAGTGTCCTAGGGGTGGAATTGGTGCCTGGATTTAGAGGTGAGCATTCGGTCGGTTCAGTTCCAATATTTCGAAAACCGATTAAATCGAATAAACTTAGAAAACCGACCAAACCGACCAACAAAGAATCTTAAAACCGAAAAAACCGAAACCGACTTAAGTCAGTCAGTTTAATCAGTTTTAACTATTTAACAAATAAATTATTTATTGTATTATATAATATATAATTTTAAAATATTATATAAATATTTTATTTATATTAAATATAAATATATTTGCAAATAAAAATAAAATTAAAAGGGTCGGTTAGTTCGGTCTATTCGGTTATCAATTTTAGAAACCGATAACCGATCGAAGTAATTGAATAAACTGTTTTTTATAACTAATAAACCAAACCAAATTAACCAAATTTGATCGGTTCGGTCGGTTAAATCGGTTCAAACCGATTACTGCTCACCCCTACTTGGATTAGCCAAACTGACTCACATCTAGGGTGTATCGAACCATAAAAGAATTCATGTCTACCTCAAGTCGAATACGTTAAATTATTTTTCCTAGATTTTATGGACAAACATGTACTTTATGTGATTTCAGCCATATTTAATCTTTGTTTCCATTTTGTTGTTTTGAAGTTGCCTATGTGACCATGACTTTACCTTGGTTGCTGCATTTCTTAGGTTGGTTCATACCATGCATCATCATTGCTGGTGGCACCCAGACCTCCAACTCCTGGTGTTGTTAGCAGAGGAGTTGGTCTTGAAGGTCTGTCCAGCGTATTAGCCGGTCTCTGGGGTACTGGAACTGGGTCCACAACTCTTACTGAAAATGTGCATACAATTGCAGTGACTAAGATGGGAAGCCGCAGAGCTGTCGAATTGGGTGCATGTGTTTTGATAGTCTTATCACTTGTAGGTATGTTTTAATCAAAGTTTACTTTTTGGAAGATGGCTCCATGAGACTAAAACTTGTAATATCTTTGATAATCTGTCAAAAGACAAGATATATCTAATGTGCCACAGCATATTAATTGTATTTTTTTGTTTGCATAGACCAAATAATTAAGAGAATTCAAGGGCAAATCAACTTCTAATGACTGCTCAGATGATTCTTTCTGCTTTATTAGGAGGTCACATATCTTCTGGAATTTGTTTCCATAATTTCTGGCTTTTTTTCTTCTGTTTGTAGATGTATTGTTTAGATTGAACCATTTAAAAAGGTTGAAATAGTAGCAAAAATAATTTTTTGAGCAGAGATCATTGTCTTTGGGAGTTTGTTTAAGAATAAAAGTCAAGCATTTAATGGTTAGGAACATTATAACTAGGAATGTTTCTGTTAGTGCATTTGCAAAGTACCTTATTATCTCACAAGATCGAAAATGATATGCTGTTGTCTCGTTTTCCTCCGTATAACATTGATAGTGGAATTGAGTAAACAATATGAACAAAAAGGTTATTGCATAGGAATATGATGCTTACCATTGAGTCTGATGCTATGTTGCTCCGACTCTTCATTTTCTTTGAAATATCCGTGTCTGACACCCGTGTTCGACACATATTCGGAAATGAGTATGGAGGTACGATCCTCCAAATATATGAAAAAATTTAGAAAAAATTGAGCATATCTTTGTCGGACACATACCCGTATCCGACACTCATCCCTGGGTCCGAGTAAAATAGGTCTGATGGTCTAGTTCTTTTGTTTGAAGTATTACTGGAACATTGCAAGTCTGATTTTTAATATAATAGTGTAATTTTGATGTTATTGTAGTGTCCTCAAGTGAAATGCGCTTTTCATGTTTATATGTTGAGCACTGATGTGTTCCTTCATCCTTATATATGATCTATACCAAAGTATGCTCCATCGTTTTAATCTTTACCTATGTTACTCAGACTCGGGTGTGAGTGTCGGACACAGGATATTTTCAACTTTTTTTAAGATTTTCATGTATTTGGAGGGTCTTTGGAGGATCATATCCTCATATACGTCGGACACGGGTACTTCAAGATAAGTGAAGAGTCAGAGCAACATAGATCTTGACATTAATCTGAGATACTTAGGCCTTTTTTTGAATGAGGCGGGAAAAAAATCAGGGTAGGGATGTAAAGGTCTGGCTTTGTAAACGTGGCGGATAATGTGCTAAAAAAAAAAAAAAAAAAGCGGAGGAAGAAGTAAATCACATTCATCCAAGAAGGTGAAACTTGAGCTTCTCTTAGGCCAATATGGCCTAGACTGATATGACTTGCTTGGTTTAGCTGAAATTTGGAATTCTATATGCAAAGATCTAGGGGTGAGGAAATTAGGACTTAGGGCACTATGTATGTTTTATCTCAGTACTTCACTAACCCCCAATTTAGTCTTATTATAACTTATGTTGCTCCGACTCTTCATTGTTCTTGAAGTACTCATGTCCGACACCCGTGTACTTCGATGCATATCCAAACATGGGTATGGGGATATGATTTTCAAAGAACCCTTCAAATACATGAAAATCTTATATAAAATTGAACATACCCGTGTCCGACACTCACACTCGAATCCGAGTAACATAAATTATAATCCGCATTAATAGAAAGAAAAGATAATAATAAATTTAATTATTTTGTCTAATAAATTTGCAATGCGTTAATTACTCTTGTTATGATGCTTTTATAGAAAAAAAGAAATGTTAATGAATTAGACAGAATGTTGCAGAGTTGAAGCTCTTTTTTTTTTTTCTCTAATTCTTTTTCTAAATTTATACACGCCAAGTTTCTTCCATACACAGGTAAAGTTGGAGGGTTTATTGCATCAATCCCTGAAGTCATGGTTGCTGCTCTCTTGTGCTTCATGTGGGCAATGCTTGTAGCTTTGGGTTTGTCGAATCTACGTTATAGCGAGGCTGGAAGCTCTCGGAATATCATAATAGTTGGATTATCTTTATTTTTCTCCCTCTCGATACCGGCTTACTTCCAGCAATATGGCATCTCTCCGAATTCCAACTTGTCTGTTCCGAGTTATTTTCAACCATTTATCGTGGCATCTCATGGACCTTTCCGCAGTAAATATGGAGGGGTATGCATCTCATTAACTTTCATTTAACTACGAACTCAGTATTTGCATTTTCTATTTACTCTTATGCACGTTTAATTATTGGTGAAAAATGGAAAGGATATACTGAAAACCAGTTGAGCTTCCATTAGAAGTCCCCTCCCTGTTCTTCTCTTGTAGTATTTGTAGTTGTGTGATCAGACATACATTGTAAAATCCATGGTGCCCGGAAATGAACCTCTTAGATTGAGAGTACTGAGGCTATGTTGCTCGGACTTCCATTTTTTTTTTTGAAGTATTAATGTTCGATACTTGTGTCCCACGTACATTCGGACATGGGTATGGGATATGACCTTCCAAGAACCCTCCAAATACATAGAAAAACTTGGAAAGGATTGAACATACCCGTGTCGAACACATTCGTATCCGACACTCACCCAAATCTGAGTAACATAGCTGAGGATGATGATAATTGTGCAGTGACCTATAAGGTTAATACGACAATTATTTGTAGTGTGTGATGCCTTTGAATGTTGTGATTCACAACCTAACTGCCATCAAATATTTTACCAATAAATAAGCTTCTATTTGTTTGTTAAATCTTTTTTTTGCAGGTAAACTACATTATGAATACGTTGCTATCATTACACATGGTAATAGCATTCCTTGTGGCTGTTATATTAGACAACACCGTACCCGGAAGTCGGCAAGAACGTGGGATTTACGTATGGTCCGAATCCGAGGCTGCAAGAAGGGAACCTGCAGTCGTCAAAGACTACGAGTTACCCTTCCAGGTCGGTCGGATTTTCAGATGGGTGAAGTGGGTTGGGCTTTGACAACTCTTTTTGCAAGCGTGTTAAGCCATCATCACTTCGTCCTAAGTTTCATAAAATAGCCATTCATGGAGATGACTGCTCTGCACGTATTGGTAAATAGCTGTTTGAAAACTCTTCTTTTGCCTCACACGATGGGACATTTTTTTGGAGCTATAGATGCTATAGAGATAAGTTATTAGTGTTCATTGAGGATCCATTGGGAATTTGGGATTCATTTGTGTTGTAATTTTTAATTTATAAACATTGTATTTAGTTTTTGAGTCTCTGAAATTGTCTAGAGGGACATTTCATTTTTGCTGAAGACTCTTTTAGTTACACTATCTTTTTGTATATTTTCCCATTATTATTTGATTAGCTTCTTTTAAAAAGTGCTAGATTCTCTTCCTTCTTTGAAAATAATTTTAAGAACTTAAATTACCAATTATTTTGAAAATGAAGCTTAATCCACTCGGTTCATGTAACTTTTAAGAGGTGATATTTAGTATGTCTTAAATTTGAATCTTAGCATCTTTAATTTTTTTTTTTTATTCTTCGATTGAGGCATTTTTTAAGACAAAAAAAATACCCATTATTCTGTTATTTAGAAAAAATCCCAATAAATAGCAGTTGCTAACAAGTCTTAAATCTCACTTTTTATTTCTGTATAAATTTCGTTACCTAACTGTACGAGGATCGAAGAAGATTTGAAACATTGGGTGCGGATATATATGAATATCTGTGGCAGAGATTTAAATTACGCTCATGGAGAATTCAAAAATTAATTCAGTTGTTCATGCAGTCATCTTTAAAAGGTGACATTCAATTTGTTCACGCAGTCATTTTTAAAAAATGACATTTAAGAGGTCTTAAATTCAAATTTCAACATTTACAAACACTTTCCTTATTCTTAGGTTACGGCTTCTTTTGTATAAAAAAAATTACGATCATAGATGTGTTTTTAATCGTGTCGAAAGCTATCGCAGTCAATCATGATGAATATCGACGATAGAAAAGTCGAAACCGTAAAATAACATCCGTAACATTATGTGACGATAGAAAAGTCGAAACCGTAAAATAACATCCGTAACGTTATGTTGCGGTAGCTATTTAAATCCAAGATCTATGGATATATATATATATATATATTGTATAAGTATCTGTATTTTCATACTAGAACATGTAAAAAACTGAGCAATTTGATAATCTATTTTTTCAAATTAAGCAAGTTAGCTCTAGGAATGAGATAAGATACTGATGCAAGAAATAGATATAGAATTTTAAGTGTCATTTACATTGATTAAGTTGTTTTTTTTTTTTTTGTTCACAAGGAAACTATGGACTGTTAACAATTTCCAAGAAGCTACCAAACTATATATTATATCAGATTCATCATCAGCTGCAGTACTGTTCTATATAATATCTTTGACTTTCTTGATTTCTTAATGGCTTTTTAGGGTTGACACTGCATTATTATTAATTGCCATTTTAAATTGATATTAGCTTGGAAAACTCAAAGTTGCACATTGCCTGTTCGTTTCATTTTACATTTGATTAATAGTTTCACCAAAAAATATATATATATATATATATATGCTGATCAAATTTTAATAAATTATCAACAATCACGTGATCTGTTCATAAAATGTTCTACTATTCTTAGTTCTAATTATTAGGGTTCAATTTCTGACAAATTTTTTGGCAGAAAGGAGGTTGCAGTGGGTTACAAATTTTGGGATTCGAATCTCAGATCTGCTGGATGCCATCTCTTACGAGTGATTGCATAAATCAACTGAACTAAACTTCGGGTAATTATTCTTTATTTTATTTGTATAAATGTGTTGGCCTGTTGGGTGAGGCTGAGGGAAGAACATTAAATGGCTGACCCAAAATATATATTTTTTAATATTTAATGGTGGTTTCTTCTTATGATCATTCAAGCAAATTGATGAGTACAAGTCAAACCAAAACTTGTCTTCTAATGCAGCAATGGCCCCTTTGTTTCAGGGAATTGTTTGGAATTGATAGCATTACTCTCTAACAGACACTTGAAAGTTGAAATTATTAATTAGTTGCTCATATATTCTTATTGCTCACCTTCAGTTCTTACTTCATTTTCAATCTCTCTGTCTCTCTCTCTTGTCCTTGATCTTACAAACATGTTAACAAGTACTCTTAACTCTCTAATTATTGCCAAAACTATGTGCCCTTTGGAGATCTCAAAAAAAAAAAAATTGTAGACCATTTATTCCATATATGATGGAATATTGGAATTCTTAATTGAAAGATTTTAAGACTTCAAAAGACTTATAAAATAAGGGAAATGTTAAAGAATACAAATTGTTTGTTTTTATATATACCCTTTGATCATTTTCTTAAGAAATTGTTTAGCTTATTGTCAAGATTTGTTTTCTTTTGCAACTGATTTCTATATATAAAGATATGATCCTTCAAATATATAAAAAAACGTCAGATTTGTTTTCTTTTGCAATTGAAATCTATATTATTTGGATTTTTTATTTTTTCTTTAAAATATCAATGTCTGACACTTATGTCCTACAAATATTCGGACATAGATATAAAGATATGATCCTTCAAATATATAAAAAAACGTCAGATTTGTTTTCTTTTGCAATTGAAATCTATATTATTTGGATTTTTTATTTTTCTTTAAAGTATCAATGTCTGACACTTATGTCCTACAAATATTTGAACATAGATATAAAGATATGATTATCTAAATATATGAAAAAACGTTAAAAAAAAAATTGAGTATACTCGTGTCTAACACCAACCCATATTCGACATTCACCTTTTAATCTAAATAACATAGACCAAAACTATCATTAGTTTTTTTTTTTTGGTGATTGAGCTGAGTAAGCATCGAGATTTGTTAGGTTAAAGTTGGTGAGATCTGCAATGTCAGAGGGTACCGGAGTTATGTCTCTGGAACGTGCTCCGATACTTAAGCCAATAAAGTATCAGAGCGTTCAAGGGGATATGAGGAATAAACATTTGAAATAGCATAAGGTTTCAATATTTTCTTACCTCGGATCAATCTTTACTCCAACTATTTATACTTGATTGTACTAAAAGCTTCTGGGTTTGACAAGTATAAACCGAGTATCTTTTAAGTTTGAAACAGCTAGACAACAATGAACCTTTCAAATATCATGCAGATTCAACTTGATTAAGTAAAAAATGGACCCAACAATCATAAACATCATACACCAAAGCCTAAGCCTAAGCACCTTAATTATCTTATAAAATTGTTTTGTATTCCTAACAGCTATACATTTACAACTGAAAACTCATTAGTTTAACAGATCCAAATTTCCAAACCTATTTTATTAATGATGAAAATGATCTCTCTCTCTATCTCTCAAGTTTACAGATAAATGACAATTAAGTTACCAAATTTCTTTAATTTTATATATGCAAGTATGCCAACTGACGACATCCAATGATATCACCAGGAATTTCAATTTGACATAGAAACAAGAAAGGAACATTTCATTTTTCTTTTTCTATTCTTGAAAATTAAGTTTCTCTCTTCTAATTAGTTTCTCTTCGATTATATATTAAATTTAATTTGCAGTTCATCTCCATTTGTTTTAGAATGGGTCTTCAATATTATATCCTTGCCTTGCCTGCAAGTTGCAACATGCCTGACAGTACCATCCTAAACAAGTATAGATTCATTCTCTCAAAAGATTTTGTAGATATATACTTTACTCCATGAGCTGGCTTTTAGCTAGACCTATTCAAGAGCCGGGCAATACTGGGTCGGATTTGGACAGATGTTTTTTTGATCCGGTCCGAATCGAATCACTATTCATAAAATAAAAAACATTTTTTATTTAAATTTAATTATAAAAATATATTAAAATTTTTTTTATTAAGGATAAACAGTAAATTCGGATCTACGAGCCAGGCTCGCCCAAATATGGGTTTGAACAAGCAAAAAAAAAAAATTTCGAGCCGTGGCCTACTCCGACCCATGAGCAAATCTACTTTTAACCAACTGCTGTGTGTAATTTCTTCTACGATTCCTTCTCTGCCTTTCCAACAAGTAATAAAACCATGCGTGCAACCCATCAATTAGTAAAATTTAGAAGCTAGCTCCAATAGGTATGTGTTCCAATTGGATTTGATAATTCGTTTATTCATTTATATTCATGTTAGTTTTTTCGTGTCATAATTGTGTTAAAGTATTATATATTTACATAAATTTTGACATATACATATCAATTATTAACTAGTCTTCCATGCCAAATGCCCCCTATATATCCATTATGGTTTTCAAACTTTTCTTAATCTTTCTCTCATTACATCAAAGTATATATGTTTGATTAAAAACCTAATGATAACCTAAAACCCACATGCATGTTCTAATTAACAGAACTTTTTCTTTTCTTTTTTTTCATTCTTTCCTTTAAACTTTTTAAAGCACTCAAATCATGGGTTCTTTTCTTTAGTTATATATCTTCAAACCACTTTAATCCATATCAACAAAGCTTCAACTTTACTCTGAATAATTCAAACAGTTAATCAATTTCTAAGGGCATTGATTTTTTTCCCCCTGAGTCGGGAAATAGGGGAGGGACTTTTGAATCTTGACCCAAAACCCTTAAAAAGTTCATGGGGCTTCGGCATTGATTTCAATGTTGCTTCTTAACTGTAACCACATGATATATATATATATATATATATATATATATATATATATATATATATATGGATTATTATCAGATACATCGTCAGTAGATTTTTTTAATTCCACAAGCGGTGTTCACACGCATCCGTAATCTTATATACTATTTCTACTTTTACAAAGCGATCATCGGATTTAACAATATAATCGTACTCGTCGTGCACGTAAATTTTCGAATCAATCCGATATCCCTATCATATCGATCGAGAATACTGTCTTTTTCAATATATATTTAACGGTTGAAATTTTTTTTATGTCGAAACAAATAGTTAAACATTTTTTATTTATTCGAAACTCGATGTGCATGATCTACGCGAATAGAACATGAAATATAACAGTCGGATTAAAAAAATATAAATCGGATGAAAGGTTAAGGAAACGTGTAAACACCGCTTGTGGAGTTAAAAAAGTCCACTGACGGTGTACCAGATAATAATCATATATATATATATTTTATTAAAAGGATGTAAAAGTATATTAGATATGTTCTTGATCGAGTTATCTGTCCTAGTTCAAAAATCCGTTCAATATTTAAAAGGATTTAGATGAAAATATTAAACTTGAAAAATGAGTTTCGACAAAAAAAAAAAAGAGTTCCATTTAAAAAATGAATCTCGTCTTGGTTCCAACATTCAAGACCTAAGTCCGGTCCGACTCATTTTTCAATTATGTAATATATGTTATTTATATTTTCATATATATATATATATTATGTACTTTATATCATATAAAAAATAAATATATAATATTATAATATAAATATTAAAAAACATGTTAAATTATTCATATTTTAAAACTTAATAAAATAAAAAAATAACCTTTTTTTTAAATAATATGGGCGGGTCTAGACGGATCTGGGCTAGCAATTTATAAATATGGGTGACCTAGATAGAATTTGAAACTCATATTTTGAATCGAACTGAATTTGAATAAGTATATATGATATTAATATTATATTTAAGCTCAGCTCGATCCATCGTTGAACACCTCTAAAGTAGACCAGCTGCAACTATAATTAAAATAATCGCACTACTTTTAATTGTTAGTTAAGCATTTTAATAATTTTAATATCTCTATTCGGTCAATATATTCAATAATAAAAAGGGTTTAAAAGGAAAAACAAAACAGGTAAAAAAATTTCTTGCTCACATTATTCCTTGCTTTTAATCATAGGGGTGCGGAACCAGCACCATGGATGAAAAAATCGAATCAAATTGATCGATCAAATTAACTTAATCGAAAATTAAAGATTGTTCGATTCTGTATGGTGTATAAAATTGAGAATTCATTGAATTGATAAAAAATCTATTCAATTGGTAAAAATAGTAGAAAATCAATTATATATATATTTTTAATTTTTTTTATAAATAGTAAAATTTGAATCTTTAACTTTTTTAGTTTTATATTAAAAACTTATCATTAAATTAAATATATATTTTTATTAATTAATTATTTATTATATATTATTTATTTAATATTAAAATTATTTTAATCAAATTAATCAATCGGACGGATTAAATCAATAATCCGAGATCTCGCCATTTTATTAACCTTTAGCAGCAGCAGTTGGTGGGTCTAAGTTTATTTTCTGGGGCCAAAATTCACACATTATTTTAGTAAAAAAATCTGCCTTCAAAATTCACACCTTCCTATATATATATATATATATATATATATATATATATATATATATATATATATATATTACCAACATATATCTGACATCTTTCCAAAGAGTATTTTCACTGTCCCCAAAACTTTTCCATTAAAAAGTTTTTTACCTTAAATTAAAAATTTTCACCTTTAATTACACCTTATTATAGTATAGTATATTAATTACTATTCATAATCACAAAAGCCAAGTTTTAAGGAATTAAAAGCATCCATGATCTCATGTCACAACAATTGCTGGTATTTAGACCAGGTCCAACACTCTCCAACTTCTTTTTTTTTCTAGCTTTTCTTTCCCTTTCCCTTTCCCTTTCCCATTTTTTTTTTTTTTTTTTTGAATTTTTAATATTTCTTGTGAACTGGCAAAAGAGATTAAAGAAAACATTGGTTGGAAGTTTTTCCTGCATCTCTCTGATCTTCTGTTTCTTTCCCTTTCCCTTTCTTATTGCAGATTATATAAGGTGAAATATTGAGAGCTGATTATTAATACACTTATGAATCTGTCAGATAACCTGAATTTCCTTGCATTTCTTATTATTTCCATAACATAAATTTTCTTCTTTAGAAAATTTGAAAGCTAGTTCAAACATATTCATTTTTTTCTTCTAACAAGCCAAAAGAGAAAAACCCATTTCTTCAAACCTTTAGTTTAGATCTTTATTTTACTCCTAAGAAGAAACCAATTTGCAGTTTTCAATAAATCATATGTTTAATATTGTTCTTTATTAGCTACAACAATGAGAGACATTGTTTCTTGTTTTAGTGAAAACGCAGTAAATGTTTCTCATTCTTCATCATGTTCTAGCTATTCAACCAATGCCTGCATCTCTCCAAGCCTAGTTCCTTCAGTCAAGAATTCAATCACAGGTATTTACAAAGTCATTCTTTCAACCGAGAAGCAGCTTTTAATCAAAGTCACTTGGTGCAAGAATCAAACCAGTCAAGGCCTTAGCATAAATTTTGGTGATGACGACGACGAAGACCCTTCAACATGTTTCAAGCTCAACACGAATTCGAGGTTTTTCAGGAAGAAGAAAGGCAACAAAGTGATTGAATCTAATCATTCGAAGATCGAAATCTTTTGGGATCTTTCTACTGCAAAATATGGTGCTGCAGGACCTGAACCAGTTGATGGATTCTATGTCTTAATCATGGTTGATTCAAAGATAGGCCTTATTCTAGGTGATAATATGGCTGAAGAAGCTCTCACCAAGAAGTTCAAAACTACCACAAAAGTTGCTAAAGTCTCTCTCATTTCTCGGCAAGAACATTGTTCAGGCAATACATTTTATTCCACAAAAGCTCAATTCTGTAATACAGGCATTGAACATGATATTTTGATCAGATGTAGTGGAGAACATGAAGGTTTAAAGCATCCAGTTTTATCAGTTTGTATCGATAAGAAGACAGTGATTCGTGTAAAGAGATTGCAGTGGAATTTTAGAGGAAACCAGACAATATTTGTTGATGGATTGCTAGTTGATCTGATGTGGGATGTTCATGACTGGTTCTTCAATCCGACAACTGGTAATTCTGCTGTGTTCATGTTTAGAACAAGAAGTGGATTGGATAGCCGGCTTTGGTTGGAGGAGAAGTTGATGCAGAAAGATCAAGACAGAGTTGAATTCTCGTTGTTGATTTACGCCTGTAAGAGCATATAAAGAAACCTATGTTACTTGGATTCAGGTGTAAGTATTATATACGGGTATGTGTCCGACACGAATACGTTCAATTTTTTTTAAGTTTTTCATGTATTTGGAGGGATGTAGGAAGATCATATCCCCATATTCATGTCCGGATATGTGTTGGATACAGGTGTCGGATACAAGTACTTCAAAAAAAATGAAGAGTCTGGAAAAAAAAAAATACTCACTTTGTCTAAGTTTGTTTATTTGTTTTAATTTCACAAATTTTTGTCCAATTTTCTTTTCTTTTCTTTTTTCCCCTTTCTACTTAAAGGAATGGATATTTAATTATTTGATCATACGAGAAAAGGAAATAACTTGAGCTGCAGAATATTTCAGTTTCTTTCAGTTGCAGAAATGTGAATTATAGTATAATTTAAAAGTTGGTTTTCAATTTTGATATGTTTTTGGTAATCAAAATTTGCCAAATAATTGTAGGAAATGTAATCTTAACACAAAGCCAGTAAAAATGTGAATGTAGGATTGTTGTGAGGTTCAAATAATTGAAAAGGTAGTAAATGAAAAGACAGCCCAAACAATCTGCTTTTTTTCTGGATTTTGAAGGGTATCAATGAAGATTTGCTAAAAAGCAATTTGGATATATTGAAAGATATCAAGGAAGATTGCTTTTGCCCTTAAAAGGACAAAATTAAGTGGGAATCTCCTGACAATTTGACCATAGAATATTTCCATTTACATATATATATATATATATGTATTTGAATTTGTTTTCATAAGGTAATTATATAAATTTTCTGGTTTATTAGGCATGTAGTAAGCATCATTACCTTCATTCTGAAGATAATGGGTCATTTCTACTTTCTTTGGTTGTTTTCCAAGGCCAAGAATTTACAAAATTTCTTCATTTTCTTGCTGTTTAACCACATTCTCTAATTTTCTTTCCTTCCATGTTACTTTCTTTTCACTGTAAAATTGTTTTATAACCCAATCAAGTATGATTAGCAAACAATCATGGATGGCTATAAATGAACCAGCTTTGTTCCATCAAATATTCAATCAAGTTTGAACAAGCTTTTGGCAAGCTTGGACTTGGCATGTTTGATACCTTCTGTCACCAAAGGATAGTAGTCAATTTCTATGTTGAGTGACGGAATTGACATTTGATTTTGGGGTGCTTATTAATATTTTAGTAAATCTTAATTTTTTTCATAAAATATATTTTATTATATTAATATAAATATATGCAAGTAATATTATACTAACAAAAAAAATAAGTTTTTAAAATTATAAATTTTATCGATTCATAAACAAATGTATAAAAAAAATAATACATCAAATAAATAATTTTATACATAATACATCAAATAAATAATCTTACTTAAAATTGTGAACAACTTTCTTTTTAAAAAAATATAAATATACCAATTACTAAATAATATATTTTTTATCAAGACAAGAAAAATAAAATATTTTATTAAAATAATAATGTTGAAAGTTTAAGTTTAGAAATTAGGATATTTTTATAATCTTTTATAAAGTGGTTTCAATATATTTTTTGTGTTAATAAAAAATTGCATGGTAGCAGGAGAAAAAGATTTATGATAAAATTATATGAAAAAAATTGTAATCAGTTAAAAAAATGTTTGGTACTTGATTGGAGACTTAGAGTCATATTGAAGAAATTAAAAAATCAATTTAGCTTTTGGTTAAATTTACATAATCGTGATTTAACCTTTGTGACAAACTTTTTGATTTTAAGGATTTATAAGTTATGATTAATTAATACAATAAATAGATAAATAATAATATGATTTTAACCATATTAGATTACAATGCATAAAATTAAATTACAAAATCAAATAAATAAGCAAAAGTAATAATTTTAATTTAAAAATTTATTTAAATTTATTTAATATATATACTAAACAAATTTTAAATTTTTGGGGGGGGGGCCAAGGCCCCCTGTGGCTCCTTAAAGGAGCCGCCTCTGCCTGTGTTGCTCTGATTCTTCATTTTTCTTAAAGTATCCGGATTCGATATTCATGCCCGACGCATATTCAGACATGGATATGAGGATATAACCTTCCAAGAACCCTCCAAATACATAGAAAAACTTTAAAAATAAAAATAAAAATACCCATGTCGAACATATATCCGTATATGACACTCACACTCCAGTCCGAGTAACATAGGTCAATTCTGTTCTAGGACCCCTTAAGCCTTACCCCCTCTTTAGCAACCATGGTCCCCTTGCACCTTTGAATTAATATTTGGTCCACAGCAAGAAGCAGAACTTTCCAAAAGGACACACTTTGACTCAGTTTAACTTAGAGATGGCACTAAAATTTTTAGGCATTAAGAGACTCTTATTCAGGCTCTTCATTGGAGCATCAGAAGCTAAGGATTGCAAAGGGTATCCTTTGTTGAAAGTGTAACATTAATTCTTTGGCTCCACCCCTTCCCTTGTAACTGTGAAATTTAAATGAAAGACAACTAAGAAATGCTGACAAATCCTTTGAACATTATTTCACACAGCAGAAAATTAGGGTTTGAAGATCTTGCAGAATGTCTGATGGTAAAATTATAGTAGTTGATTTGGTGTAGGTTCACCAGCCTGGTGTTGTTTCCCTTTAATTTCTTTTTCTAGTTTATACTTTAGCATTTCACCATTTTCAAATTTAATTGAATCTTAGCTTGAGAAAACCATGTTCTTTACTAACTGGACAGATCTGCTAGTGGATCAATTAGATCCGGCAATTCGTGTATTTGCATCATGCATGTGTTATTTTTTCTCTGTCATAATCATATTCAAGATGTTATATATTTATATAAATTTTGATATATTAATAATTTGCGTTACATGAATTTTGACACGTTCGTGTATTCATGCCGTGTTCATACTATTTTTTCATATCGTTTCGTGTTTTACTTATTTTTCCCGTGTTGTATTCGCGTTGTGTCCAAAATTACCAAATATAGGACCAACCTCAAACAGATATTTGAATTTAAGATAGTTTATAATTCTGTAGTCATTGGGGAGACATGCCAAGGATATATATATATATATATATATATATATATATATATAATTTTACTAACGAGTACTCTTAGGACACTTTTTAAAATTAGTTGATATACTATTTATAATAATAATATTATATTATATTAAATGCAGTAACTAATAACTTTATTCATCATTTCCAACACATTAGATGAATATATTACTATATGTAGTAAACTTAAAGAGTGTCTTTGAGACACTTATTATCAAAATGCGCACACACACACACATATATATATATATATATATATATATATATATATATATATATATATATATGGGAGGAGGATCCACTTACACTAATGTAAAACTAAATTAGTTTTACACATTTCCGTAAAACGTTAGACGATTTATATTTGTACAAACCAACCGTTGGATTTCATGTTCTATTCACGTAGATCATGCACGTCGAATTTTGAGTAAATTAAAAAGGTCTAACTATTTTTTCGATGTAAAAAACTTTCAATTGTTAAATATATATTAAAAAAAAGACAGTATTCTCGATCGATATAATAGAAAAATAGGATTGATTAGAAACTTTAAGTGCACGATGAGTATAATGATATTGTTAAATCCAACAATCGATTTGTCAAAATATAAATCATATAAAACGTTACAGAAATATGTAAAACTAATTTAATTTTACAGTAGTATAAGTGGATCCTCCTCGTATGAAATCTGATCTCTACTCTAGTAGTAACATAATAACATTAGTGTTCTGTAATTATCAAAACAAAAAAAAAAAGAAAAAAAAAATTAGTGTTCTGTAATACTAATAACTCAGAAATAGACGACAGATAAAGCAAAACTTGGTAACTTTGTCTGTTGTATGGACATTCATTATTATATACTTTAACTCTCAAAAGATAAGTACTGCTATCAAAAGCAGACAATGGTAAATTGTGGTGGCCAGCACCATGAACATGATCAATATATGTCCCAATAATAAAGACAAACTTGCTTTTTATGGTGCATAAAAGAGAATGTTGGGAGAAGGAGAGGAGTTTTAAACTGCCAAACCACAAAAATGGCAAAGGGTGAAAAGTTATGTCGATTCTTGGGGGTGTGCTAATTCACTCTTGAGCCTCACGTTCTTTTGTCTTTGTTATGAAATATTAATGATATATTATTACTACTTTTTCTTTTATGAAAAATGTTGATATGTCACTGTACACTAATTAAGGTTGATATTTATAAAAAATATATATATTATTTTTAAATTCAATAAAAATAATGTATTAAATCAATTTTTAAAAAATCGAATCGAAAGTCAAATCGGTGAGACCTTCAATTATCGTTTCAATCGATCTGACAGGTTGGATCGGTTGAACCGGCTGATTGCATTAAAAATTTTAAATATTAAATAAGTAATTTTAATATTAAATAAGTATTAAATATAATAAATATTTAATAAAAACATGTATTTGTCTAAATGGTATAACCTTTAATATAGTTTCAAGGGATTAAAGATTCAACTCTCTTCACATACAATAATTTTTTTTTTTAAAATTATAAATAACTGTAAAACAAGTTTTTTTTTTAATAAAAAAATCGGGTTTTTATTGGTTCAGAGAATTTTTGGTTCTATGATATGCACCAAAACGGACAGGTCACCAATTCTCGATTCAACCGATCTGACCGGTTGATCCGATTTTTTTAATACTATATTAAATACAAATTTTTTTCTAAAATAATAACAAAATAATCTTTAATTAATGTCTATAGACACTCGTTAATCGTTTGTTGAGAACAATTGATTAGATTAAAGTCAATGAATTAAATGTAACCCAATTAGGACGACCAATTTTTCTTTCAAATATTCTACCATCTTTTGACATCTGAAATTCCTCTGTTAACCATGGAGGAATTTCAAGAAGACATTGAAACTTGAAATTCTGCCCCCTTCCATGGAGCAGACTTGGTGTATTGGAGATGATGATGGGTTTGAGTTTTGGTCATCTTGGCATGCATTTGGTTGTTATGATGGATGTATCTAATAATATCTTAGTTCCTCCTAATAATAATAAGGCTAAAATTAATAATAATAAAAAATCTTTAAATTTTACTATTTTATCTAAATAAATTTTTTATGCTTTTATTACCTCCAAATAAATCTTTAACTTTTAATTTGTACCCAAATAATCTCATAACCTTTAATCTATACATAAATAAACCCATAAATCAAATTTTTATTTGAAATAATGACTTATTTAAATACATATCAAAAGAAGAGTTTATTTGAATATAATAAAAATATAAAAATTTATTTTTTTTAAAAATGAAATAATTCGTGGATTTTTTAAAAATATTTTAGCTAAAAAAAACTTTGATTTTCCACCACAAACTCCTTTTCCAATGGCTTGACAGATTATTCCACCTATCCTTCACTAGTTTTGCAATTTTTTCTGTTTTGAGGACTACAGATCAAAATTCATGTCTTGCACTTAATTTCCTTGTGACTTTCTTTTCTTTTGAACAATCCATGAGAGCTTCAAAACTCTCAATATATATAGATAAAACCACACGAAAAGACACTCAATTTTGCTTTCGGAAGAAGGTTAAGGTATTAAATTATCATGATTGATACTTAGAATTATTTCTCAGTTTTGTCTGAAACTACCTTACCTCAGATCATGTAGTAAAGATAGGTCCAAGTTACTTTTACTTTTGGGAAATTTTGGCTGCCAATTTTTCATTTTTATATACTTTGGGCATTGAAATTAACATTGAATAAGAAGATATCATACCATTTTTTTTAATTTAGAGAAAGGAGATTCGAAGTGAACTCAACTCTTTGAATGGAATTATTATTGAATTAATTAATTTTTGGTGCGGATTAGGGATTTAAATACGGTCGTAATATGATATTATGGTTGTTATTTTGTGGTTTCAATCTTTTTTGTCGTCGATATTTACAGTTGATATTTATCGCAATTAACCGTTATAATATTCATTACGTCCGCAATCGTAATAAACACAAGGCGATCGAAAACTCGTTCGTGACCGCAACTTAAATCTTTGGTTTAAATCCCTAGTGCGGATGTTATCATTTTTTTTTCTTTTTATAAAAGAGGTAACAGTTATAACATATATTACGTCTAGAACATCGATAAACACGACGCGATCGTAATTTAAATGCTTGATCATTAATCAGACTCAAATCAAATGTCGCTATGAGATTGAGAGACAATGCTTCCATAACGTTAAATTTCACATATAACAACATTTTGAAATGTTGTGAAAACTAAAAAACTGCTGCTACAAGATAAGACAACATTTTTTCATGTGTTGTATATGCGGCCGCAGCCTTATGTCTTTAGTAGCACTTTTACATATATATAATAACACCTATCAAAATATTGTTATTTTTATTTTATAACAGCTTTTAAAGATCTTTTACATGCATTTTTTAATTGCTGCAAAAGATCTCAATGATAGCAATTATAAGTGCTACCAAAAATATTTTTATATGATAACATATATAACAGCACATGTCAAATGCTTCTAAAATTTTTAAAAATGTTATAATTATTGGCCATTAGAATATATAACAGTAATATGCAAAATGCTGTCAAAGTGTTGCCTTTGCTATTTTTAACAACAATTAAAAAAATGTTATAACAAAAATATTGTCTAAAATTAGTTTTGACGTAGTGTTCATTGAGCCAAATTATTAATATATATTCCAATTTCTTGGTTCAAATTTTCTTTTAAATATTGAAGAAATTATTAATAAATATTCACTGGGAACCAACAAAATGGCCACTATGTCTTCTTTTGGTTTCGGTTCAATTATTTTCCACTGAACATATCTTCTTGAATCTTGATGTTATTCCTACGTATGATCAAATCTAGTTTTCATTTTCCCAGCTCTGTCAATTATATTTATATTCATATAGAAGAAGATATGATCCGTTGATAACTTTGTATGAAAGCTATTCAAGTCAACCAAGTAAGTCGATAATGGATGGTTTTGTGTAGTATTAACATCATTTTCTCATCATTTTACTTATTTTTTGATGTAAAGGTGTAAACAATGAATGCAAAACCTTGTCCTGCATTTTTCAGCTACATAAGTTGAGTTATTTAATCACTAACTAGAGATCAAAATATCAAATGTTCATCGATTTTGGCAAATTGGTGATCAAGTAGTGTTTCTCACTACATTAAACATGTAAATGTATGAAGACATAATGCTTGACTGCATCAGGAATCAATTCATAAATGGAAGCTTTCATAGATAGAAAGGCTCAAACTAGGTGCATTTTCTTGTGTTTGTCGAAAACAATTCATAAATTCATCAGAACAATGATAGAAAACAAGGGAAATAGGAAGCCAATACCAGTTCTCAGTGAGCTGGCTGCTGAAACGACCTTATCTTCTGCAAAAACATCATAAGATTGCAACAACAATATAGATCAAATACAAACTTGAAGATATCAGATCATAAGGGGTACTTACTTGCTATGTTATTTGGACTCGGGTGTGAGTGTCAGATACGGACATGTGTCTGACACGAGTATGTTCAATTTTTTCCAAATTTTTTCATGTATTTGGAGGATCCTTGGAGGGTCACTCATATCCCCATATCCATGTCCGAATATGCATCGGACACGAATATTTAAAAAAAAAAATGAAGAGTCGGAGCAACATAGTTTACTTCCACTCTTTTGCATGGCAAATGCACTTCAACCCAACACCACAGTTGCCATTAGGCTTTTTACATTCATTACAAATATCTGGTACACGGTCAGGAATGTCGAAAGAAATCTTTGTCCCCAGCTCAATTCCTTCTTTATATATCCTCCTGTAATCTGAGCGACTCAAATCATTTGGATGAAAGTCAGAGTCAAGCTTTTCAATATCTTGAACAAGTAGACATGCATAGGACACTTTAATTTCCTGTTCCTGGACTTCGGAAGCAGCTCCATACATGTGTAAGCGAGTGCAGTTGCGGATCAATGATGATGTGGGAATATAGTTTTAAATCACGGTCACGGATTTTATTGCGGATGCGGTTGCGGTATCGCGATTGAGGGTGTCGTGAGCGTTACGTAATGCGTCGCAGTTGTCAACGAACGTGAATTTAATAGTGTTTCAATGAATTTGATAATATCGCGGACGTTATATAATAGATAAAATGCGATGCGAAACTCTCCATTTCCGTTAAATCGCAGCCATTATGTAGTGTAACGACCGCATTTTAGAACTATGGGATGCCTTTTGTGAGCAGTTGAAGAGAACAAGTGTGAGACACTGTTAGTGTTTTACTTGTATAATCAATAGTAGAGATTGGAAAAACACCAAGAGAGGTTCTAAAGTATAGCTTCTGAGATTTGCATTTGACCATTCGGTTTAATGGGAAAGAGTCTGATACCATATTAAACATCTAACGTAAAATCAATTGACAATAAGTGGAGAGACCAAACTATAATATAAGATCACAGACAACTCAAGACTTAACTGATGCACGACAACAACAATTTAACATGTAGGTAGTAAAGAAGAGCACAAGGTAAAGGAAAGAATATAGAAAGTTGAGTTTCTTGAATGTTTGCATTGTCTTCCCTTTTGTCCTTTTGCTTGTTTGGCCCTTCATGATATGAGAAAAATTGCTGGGATGGTGCCTTTGATGTCAGAGCTGATAAGAAGGTATAAAACAAAGAACCTACTTCAGATCTGCAGAGGGTCTTTTTGATTATTGGTGGCATCTTTGGAATCATATTGGAAGAAATGGCCTTATCTTTCATATGTTATTTTTATTTACTTATGAAATTCAGCATGCCACATGAACTTCCATTTTTTTTTTCATTCATCTTTTTCCAATGGATTATTGCTTTCCTTTGTAAGATTCTGCATGTATTTGGCCTTCAAGAATACTCAATTCTGATATCATGCTGATGGGTCTTTGCCCCACAAGCTTCTTGTTTGGTCACTTAGTGACAACCAGACGTAGCTATCATGTTCAGGGATTTAAATTGCGGTCGTGGACGCATTTTTGGTTGCGTTGTATTTATCGCAGTTGCGGACGTAATGAATGTTACCGCGGTCAATTGCGGTAAATATCGACCGCAAATATCGGCGGCGGAAGGAGCCGCAACCGCTAAATAACGATCGTAGCGTCGCGTTGCGACCGCTATTTAAATCCCTCATGTTCATGGCCTTTAGTGCTAAACTCATATTTTTCATGTAAACTTATGACAATCAGAAGTAGCTATCTTGATGAAAATTGTCAGATTTTTGTTTTTTGAACCTCTTGGTGACATTGTAGAATTATTATGGCAAACAGGTTTGTTAAGATGGGACCATCTTGATTAAGGCTAATTAACCTATTCGCAGCTCATTGATTACATTGATTAGGAGAAACAACAAAGTCAAAAAAGTAGTTTGATCCTCTTTCAGGACTTTATGGTGCATATAGATTAGCATTAAAGCTTTACTCGGATTCGGATGAGTGTCAAATATGAGTATGTATCTGATAGGGATATATTCAATTTTTTTAAAAAAGTTTCATATATTTAGAGGATCTTACCCCATAACATATCCAAATATTTAATAAAAAAAAAAAAAAATCGGAGTAATATAACAAAAATTAGTGCAGTGAAAATAATTTTATGGTTCCTCAGCCCAGCAATCAGCTGCATGTCCATTCATCAGAGAGCTAACTGTCTTTGATGCATATCAATAATGCAAATTGAGATTGAGGGAATTGACAGCAATTACAAGCCATAACACATAGATGCATAGACTATGTTGCTCCGACTTTTCATTTTTTTTTTTAAGTATTCGTGTCTGATATCCATATCCGACGCATATTCAGATATGGTTATGGAGATATGATCCTTCAAGAACCCTTTAAATCAAACATACCGTGTCGGACACATACCCATGTCCGACACTCACACTCGAGTCCGAGTAACATAGTGCATAGATACAAGAGAGATAGGCATACCAAACAGTCAATACTAATTTTTCTGGGTAGCTTATTTTATTGTTGAAAGATCTTGCAGGATCATGCTGGAGCCTTTGCAAGAACAGATGGAAAATCAAGCAGCACAATCTTTTCAATGGCTGTAGAAAATGTAGCAGAGAATTCAATGTGACTGGGATGGCTGACAAATGCAGTGTAATCTTCTTTCTTGTCGAAAGTCATCAAGAAGGCATGGGTAAATCCTTGTCTAAGCATCTCTTCACCTTCTATGTCTTGACCCCTGTTAGAACAGATTCAGGTTCATGAAAATTAATGTTTTCTAGGCATGATTTTAATTTTATTGATATTGCTCAATAGAAATGATTGAATTCTTGCTTTGTAAAGAAGAAAAAACACTTTAAAAAGAGAAAAGTATGGTTACTCTTCCTTGGCATTTGGTAAATTTTGAATACGACACGAACATGATATGAGAAAAATAACTAAAACACGATACGATACGAAAAAACAACATGAACACGATATGGATGTATGAATGTGTCAAAGTCTTTATAAAACGAATTATTAACGTATCAAAATTTATATAAATATATAATATCTTAAACACAATTATAACACGAGAAAATAACACGAATACGATATAAATACACGAATTGTCAGATGTAACGACACTATGAACTTGCAGGGCTAACCTTTTATCAAACCTAAAAATTCATGAACTTTGGTTTAGGATGCTTTTTAATACATATGTACTCAGTTTCTTGAACATTGTTCTTTCAATATTTAAGTTTTAATTATGTAATTTGCAAATACAATCAACAGAAGAACTATTTATTTACTTTATTTTCTTTTTTTATGAAGACATTTCTTCTAGGGTTCTACCAATTAGTTAATGAAAGAGTATCAAATTCTTAATAATGGCCATAAGCAAAATTAATTAAAAAGAAAAAAACTCACCATTCAAAGGACTTGACAGTATCAACCTCTGAAACCAGCTTTTCCATTCCTTTCAAAATCTCCTCCACCACTACATCTTCCTTAAACTTGACAATAACAAGATGCTTGAAGAACCCTGCCATTATTTTTTTCCCCCTCTGAAACACACTTTACCCCTTTTGAAGTTTGAGGTTTGAACCTCACAAATTTATACACACACCAAAATTATTTGTGTCAGCTTCCTCAGTCCTATCTATTCACTGTGACAAACACACCACGACCCAAATTTCACCGTTTGTAGTACCAATTATCGAAGATTTAAATTGTGGTCACAAACACGTTTTCAATCGTATCATATTTATCGTAGTTGTGGACATAATAAATATTATCATGCAGGGGCAAAGGGAGAGGGGGCAAGCAGGGGCCTTGGCCCTCTTAAATTTTTTTAGACTGAAATAATCATAAAAAAATCCCGGCCGTGATCTAGCTCGACTCATGAGCAGGTCTAATTCCGGCTCTCCTCATCTATATTTCTGGCTTCTTCCTTGTTATCACAGTCAATTGCGATAAATATCGACGATGAATATTAACAACAAAAAAAACTTAAATTGTAAAATAACGATTGTAAATATCGCGTTACGATCGTTATTTAAATCCTACAAAAGGGCAAAATCTTTTTTAGTCTCTCCTTTGTTGGACAGGATCTGCACATCAATATGTGGAAAGGTACAGACTTGCATGGGGAAGGTGAGACCCATCAGTCAGCCATTTTCTTTGCCCCAACGCAAAATGAAATTGTCCTCAACCATTGTCGGATACGTTTTGCTTTTGCACATGAAATGGGGTCATATATAGTTAGTTTTTTTGTTTTTTTTTTTTTTTGAAATTTGAAATTTGAGATCTTATGCCACCTGATTTTCCCAGACATACTTATAGGGTGAAAAATATATATATTTATATTCTTAGACTACATTATCAAATTAGGAATAGTTTAAACGTAACCCAGTTGATTCATATAGTTAATTAGAGATGCTATTTAATAAATTTAAGATTCGAATTTTAATATTTATAATTTTTTTTTATTCTCAAATTGTGATTTCTCTTGTATAAAAAAATGTAAAATAATTTAAACGTATCGTGTTAGCTATTTTTTTAATATGGGAACTTGGGGAGTGAAATTGATGGAAAATTTTTCCTGTAACATAATTATTTTCTTTCCTTTTTTCTCTCTAAATTCTAGAACACAATGTTTATTGCTGGACTTAATTTTCTCCATGTCCTTTCCCATGTGCTTCCAAAGTCCAAATTATTAAGAGCTTAGTTCATGGATGACCTAATTTCATCATACTTTTCTTAATTAAGGACTATTTAGTATGAGACTTTTTCTCTATGAAGCACGTGAATGAGAAGTTGGGGTCATATCTGCTATCAAATCTTTTTATGATTAAGGATACCCTAATTAATTTCCTCCACAATTTTTAGATGCATGGTTATCATTTGGCCAACTTGCACTACATACTTACATTTACATTTTGTCAAATAGTTTTTTGCAAAGATTTGATTAGTCAATTCAAAAAGATTTGTCTAGATTTTTGTTAAAGCAATACTAGAAATTAAATGACAATTTTATTCAAAAATGGTAAATCTTCATAATTTAAACAATATCAATTGTTGATGCCATTCTTCTGTTTGCATGCATGAAATGATAGTATAATCTTCATTGTTATATTCTAAAATCCACTGTGGATTGTAAGAAAAATGTGGTTCAGCCTTCTAAATATTCGTGATTTATAAAAGAACTTTCTCATTTTTGCATCAATATGTTCTACTCCATTGATGTATGATGCTAGAATTACAATCATGCAGCTTTGGGTTCAATTCAGTGCCAACCAAAACAATGGCTGGAATTGGTCTCAGCCCATAAAATCCACCATAGAAGCAGAAAAGCCTCATTTTATGGTTTCACCTTATGGAGTTGAGGGTTCTCAATAAAGTTTTTTTTTGGATAAGTAAATTTTATTCATCCAAGAAGCAAAGTTTGCTACATTATCAACGGTCTACAGCTAAACTTGCAGAACAATAAGTCTGTCAACTTAACATTAATATTAGTTCACTAAGTCCTCAAGCCTCACATAGTTGGCTGTTGACTTGGTCTCTAGCAATTGTCCTAAGACCTATGAGTCTGTCTCGCACAACACTCTAAATCCCTTTGAATAACTCTTGCACCTGTCTTGGAGATCTGTCATGAAGCCTTCCATTTCTTTCCTGCCAGAGGATGTAGATGTAGGCATTCCAAGCAAGCCTTAGGATAACTGAAATTAGTGCTTTACCCTTGAGTCTTGTGGTACCCTAGGAGAGTGCCTCCTGCCAATGACCTTGTGGATTGCTAAGGTCACAAGCCTGTAAAATGTTGATCCACAGCTGCTTGGAGTATGGGCAGCTGAAAAACAAATGATCCCTTGTTTCCTCTTCCTCTCCACACAACAAGCATTCGAGGGTGACTTGAAGACCCCAAGAGTGTAGCCTACTCCTCGTTGGTAATCTGTTTTGAATTGCTAACCAAGCAATGAAGGAATGTCGAGGAATGAAAAACTGGCACCACACCAACCTGTGCCAGTTTACCTTTTCCTATTTGTGTCTCAGCTCCTTCCAAACAAAAACTGCTTTGTAACCCTGTCCAGGCCAGCACCAAGCCATACTGCCCCCCTGCATTTGCATAATCTGTGGGATCACACTTCTCAGCTTCAGTAGCTTCTTCCAGTTCCAGCTGTATCTTTGAAGGGGAGGCAATTGCATTACATTTCTCCCCTTCAAAATGTAGGCTTCAACCCAAGCAACCTACAACGATCCAGCATGTGTGAGGAAATCTCATTGAAGGTTTCCAACCTGTTACCTTCAGCATCATGAAGGGTTCGAATTGTATTGCCTTTTTGTCTGACCATCACTTGCTTATGGAAAAAAAAAAAAGCAATGTTTTGTCCCCTTCCTTCACCCGTTGAACTCTGGATTTCTGTCTGTAGAATAACTCCTCTACTGCTACTAGGTCTGAGAGGTCTGTAGAATTTCTGTCTGGATTAATGCTAAAAGATTAATATGTGCAGTGTATAATGCTAAAAGATATGGTGTTTTCTTGTGGCGTGGAGAAAACTAATGAAGTTGAGTCTAGGGAGGCGCGGGGATGGGGGAGGAGAGGAAAGAGAGAAAAAGGAAAGAAGAAAAGAAAAATGAAGAAAAGAAGAATGAAGAAAGAAGAAGTCTCGGGCATATTAATTATGCCCGAGAATTTTACCGACGGAAATTCCGTCGGTAAAAAGTTCCTCTATTTCGAAATAAAATTAATTTTTAAAATTAATTTTCGTCTATAATACTTACTAGCGACAGAATTTTTTATCGATAATAATTTTATTAGCGACGAAAATTTCAGCGACGAAATTAATTTTAAAAATTAAAAAAATAATTATAATTGATTTATGTAAATAATAAATAAGATTAATTATTAAAATTAAGTTTCGTCGCTAACAAGCTTATTAGTGAAGGAAATTTTCGTCAGTAAAAAATTTTAGCGACGAAATTTAATTTTCGGTTTTTTTTTAGATTATTAAAATCCGTATTTTTTTTACCAACAAAAAATTCCGTCGGTAATAAATCTCATTCCGTCGATAATACTTTGGCAGGAACCAATTAGATTCTCATCAAAGTTTTACCGACGAAAATTAAAAATGTCCACCGCCAATGTTCAGGATAATAATCCATATATATATATATATATATATATATAAATCACAAGTTAAATTCATCATCAAACTCAACAATAAAGCCTCCAAATGTTGTACTTAGTATTTTTAGCAGCACCAAAACAACCTATGAACAGCATACTAGATCCTTAATTTCTTCATCCAATCAATCGTAAATGTGCCAAAAAGAAAATCTAATCAACCGCATAAAAAATTCTAATTGATCTCAGAATAACTTCTCACCCCTTTGCTCTAAATTACCCTAAATATTAACCTTGATAACTGTAACTTTCTTGTCTTCCTTCCTACAATGCCTACTATTTTTTTTGTAATTTGGTGTACTTTTCCCTAGCTGTCCTACATTTTCTATTCCTGCCAATTTTTTTATATTTGTTTCTTAGTAGGATGCATGAGTGCTCATACTGTCACTAATAAATGGTAATGAGGGTTTGCAAATGTTGATATAAACCTACCACTTTTTTGTTAATGTGAGAAGAGTTCGATTCGACAGTTGGGTCAAAGACATGCAGCTTTTAAACATGCTATTGACATATATCCATGCTTGGTTGTTCAAAGCCATTCATTCATTCTTTCTTTCTTTCATTCTTTTTTTTTTTTCTTTTTTTTTTTTTTATATATATATTTTTTCTTCATGGGGAGGAGGGGGCAGGCATTGATAGGAGGCTCATCTTTTCCATATATATATATATATATATATATATATATATATATATATATGATACAATTAGGTTGCATTTAAGAATTTGGATTTCAAAAAATGAATTTGGATTTCAAAAATAGTGTAAATTGTATAATACAACACATGTAAAATATAACATTGATGATTTTTTTTCAAATCTATTGATTTATTGGATGCTTATTTAGTGGTGAATTTGAAATACCTATATCTATTTGTGAGTTTGAAATTCATGTTTTTATACCTTTCGAATATATAATCATAACTAATTTATACATAATGTATGTATTTCATTATCACAATTTATATAGTAAATGAAATCCAAATCCAAATTTTCAAATTCATATTTCCAAACATAGCACTAATATATTTGTTTGTATTGAATCTAAATGAAAAAAGCTTTTTTTTTTTTTTTCCTTTTTAACTATTGCGTTGCTCCAAGGAAAAAGGTTAAGGTAAAATATATCTAACGTTTTTGAAGTAATTTGCACGAAATTTTTTAGAAGTATATTATAGGATTGGCCACCAAAACTTACGTCCATTTTCTTTTTTTTTTATCGATTTTTTTTTATCGAATTATAATCAATTTTACGAGTAGTTAAGTACACTTGGCATTTATCTCAGTTTTTAGTTACAAACTTGTGAGATTTACTTTTAGTTTAGGGTATGTGTGCACCCCAGGAGATGCAGTAGAAAAAAACCACTTGAATCAAATATTTGCAAATTTTTAAAACCTTTTTTGGGTTTTTTCAATTCAATTCCATAATCCATTTGGGCTTTGACTGACATAAGGCAATCATTTTGATGGTTTTAACTTTTCAACTCAAGTTCCCAACTTTATTTTTTACTTTGATCCTTTTAGTCTTTTAGCCACTTTTAGGTCATTTTCACTCTTCTAGTCTTCTTCTTTTCCTGTTGCAGTCAACTTTTTTGTCCCTTTCAAGTTTAAGCCATTGGGCATTTTCACTCTCATCCTCTCCCTAGCTATTGTAGTTTCTGATGCAGTCAAAATGTTACTAATCGAATGAAACAGAAGAATTGCAAAACATAGAAGAGAATTGTAGAAGAAAAACAGAAAGAAGAGAAAGAGAGAAGAGAGGATTGTAACAGATATGAGAGAGAGAGATTTAGAATGTTTTCATTGAATATTTTATGTGTCTATTACATGTTGTTCCTTCCCCCTTTTATAACAGATCGTTCATAATTCCCAATAAATAACTTCCTTAACTAATTCTATTTAACTGCTAATTAACTAACTCTTAAAAAACACTTAACAACTAACAACCCAGCTAAATCAGCTCACTGTGTAGTAGATATGGGCTGTACTTATGTTGGACCTGCATCAATACCCCTTCCTTCAAAACATTCTTGTCCTCAAGGGATGACAACTTTGAGCAAAATTAAAATTAAAATGCTACAGTAAAACTTCATTATATTATTGATATTTTAGGCAAGTTGTCCTCTTGTAATTATGCTAAATTTGATGGGGTAAATAAAGTGACAGTCATCTGATTAAGTGAATTGGTGCATAATTATAAACCCATATACTTTTCCTTAAAGAAAATTATTAAGGGGCATTTATCGTAACTAGTATTTGTTATCACATGAATTCGTATGTGAATGTTCGTTTGTTTATTTATTTTTTAATATATAATTATATATTTAAAAAATAAAAAAATAATAATAAAATGCATATTAATTCAAATTTGCATGTAAAATTTATTTCATGTACAAATTATATAAAATTATTATATTATTTTTAATACTAATGCAAAATTAATTATGAGATAAAAAGTTTAATGTAAATTCTAACTTTTTATTTTTATCAAATAAATTAATTCACTTTTTAAGATTAGTGAAAAATTAAAATTTTTAAGAAAAAACAATTTTACATAAATTTTTAATTTGTTCATTTATTATCAAATTAATCCATTAAAAAAAAAGTGTTTTAATGAAATTAAATTTCTTAGATAAATCTTATTAATAATAAAAAATATTTATAATGATAATTTAAAAATATAGTAAACAAAAAAAATAATGATTATTTTCGTCAGTTTAAAAATTTATTTATATTCGTGTTTTTATATATTATTATTTTTTGAGTTGGGAAATGAGGAGGGTTAGGTTCGAACCCATACATCATGCCACAAAGCCTCTTTAGCCATATCCGCTAGGAGGTTGTGGCATATTATTATTATAATAATAATAATAATAATAATAATAATAATCTATAACCTATATATTAAAAGTATCACCTCAGGGATACTGTAACAAGGAGAAAACTAGGGAGTGACAGCCGACTTTTTTTTTTTTTTATTTTTTTTTTCAGTTTATTAAAAAATTACCATATGAGTTAATCAATTAAAACTATTTAAAATTTATAGATATTATATAAAATAATTATTAATAAGGAAATAATGTTTTTTATTTTTTTGTGATTCATTTAGTTTTATCGGATTCGAATAATTTACGAATTTGAAAAATTGAATATCCGATATTATTCGATCGGTTATTTTTAAATTCGGATATTGCGAATTCGTGTAATATGCGGATTCGGATATGAATCCTAGGATATCTGTTATCCGAATCCACTTTGATTTTAGTTCGGATAGTGTCAGATATTCGATTTCGTTTTTCGAATCCACTATATTTATGCGAATAAAGGATTTTGATATCCAAATTCGATACCCATTTACTTATTTAGTTTTTATTTAATTTTATATTTTAAAAAAATGATTTAATAAAATCAGATATTTAACGGATTCAGATATCTAACGAATATTCCTCTTTAAATTGGATGTGGATTTGAATAGTAAGCGAATAATAAACAGATTCAAATTTCAAATACATTAAGCTGATTCAGATTCAGATGTAATTTAAAATATTCAATTTTTATATAAAAAATATTTAAATAAATACTATTTAATATAATTAAAACTGTATAAAAAATTAAAGTCTTAACAAAGCAGGGAAAGCATTCTAGTTATAATTATAGATTGGATTATTATCTTGTACACTGTCAGTGAACTTTTTTAAGTTCACAAACGATTCTTACACGCTTCTGTAACTTTTCATACGATTTATATTCGTACAAACTGACCGTAAGATTTAACAATATAATTGTACTCGTCATGCATGTAAATTTTCGAATTGATCCGATATTTCTATCATATCGATAGAGAATACTGTTTTTTTCGATATATATAACGGTTGAAAGTTGTTTACATCAAAACGAATAGTTAAACATTTTTAATTTACTCGAAACTCAATGTGTATGATTTACGCGAATAAAATATAAAATACGATGATCGAATTAAAAATTATAAACCATATAAAAAATTATAGAAGCGTATTAGCACATACCGTGACTTAAAAAAAAAAAAAAAAAAATGAACAGTGTACAGGCCTTATAGATTAGCGCTTTTTTTAACTCGTTGGGCCGTTGTTCCTTTCGGCTTCCTTTTACCCTGGTTGCCGCCGCTGCCACAAGAGAGTATCTGCTCTTTTTCTCTCTTCCTAAGAAACCTTGAAGAAGATTGATAAAAATGGGATCCTTGAAGAGGAGATCGGGTGTGGAGGCATCCTCAGAGTCTCCTCAGCCGCCGCCGCAGAAGAAACAACAGAGTGGAGATGGCTCAGTGTTGGCGGCGGAGGAAGCCGTGGGTTGTGTCCATGATGTTTCATACCCAGAAGGTTATGTTCCTTCCGCTTCCTCTATTCAACTCCAAGCTGAATCTAAACCCGCCAAGGAATTTCCTTTCACTCTTGACCCTTTTCAGTCTGAAGCTATCAACTGTCTCAATAATGGCCAATCTGTCCTGGTAACGCATTCTTTTCATTTGGTTTTACTTTATCTTTATAACCCCAGAAAGTAGAGAAAGTGAAATTCTAGTTTTAAAACAGGTATCAGCACATACATCAGCAGGCAAAACTGTAGTAGCTTTATATGCAATTGCTATGTCTTTGCGGAATAATCAGCGTGTTATATATACTTCACCTATTAAGGCTCTCAGCAATCAGAAGTATAGGGAGTTTAAACAAGAGTTTTCCGATGTTGGTTTGATGACTGGAGATGTTACAATTGACCCTAATGCTTCTTGCTTGGTTGGTATTTTACTTGCCATCCGTCTCACATTATGTCTTTTCCTTTAGTATTTGATTCTTCTTTTTTTATGTTCCCCGACTGTTTGATTATTTTCAGGTGATGACCACAGAAATCTGGCGTAGTATGCAGTATAAAGGGTCCGAGATTGTTCGTGAAGTGGCATGGATTGTTTTTGATGAAGTGCATTACATGCGTGATCGTGAGAGAGGTGTGGTCTGGGAAGAGAGTATTGTTATGGCACCAAAGAACTCTCGATTTGTATTTCTTTCAGCAACTGTGCCTAATGCAAAGGAATTTGCTGATTGGGTGGCAAAGGTGATTAATCTTTGCTTGAATGTATTCATCAACTTTCAACTTGAAAATAATTAATCAATGCTTTTCAGCCAACTTAACTTCATTTTTCTTAGTAGGATACATGTGCAACATGTGAAAAGCTTGGTCTTATAGTTTTGTATTTTTTTTCCTCCATAAATTGAAAGTAGGAAAGTTTTCTTTGAGGAACTACAAAGAGGAGAACAGTCAAAATTAAACTACATAAACCAATCCAACTCGAATTCTCAAATTCTTAAGTTTAAATCTTATTATTACAGCGTGATTGATGTTTGTTGCCTGTGAAGCTACTACCTTTGCATTTTTAGTATCCTCATCAGCCTTGATTATACTATTTTGATGTTTGAGTGGCTAGGACCTGCCAGCATAGACACCCTATAGACTGGTTTGTTTGCTTTAGTCTTCTAAGAGCAGTTTTAAACTTGTTTTTGGGTGATATATATATTTTTCAACATGTACTTTTTTGCAATTATTTTGCAATTTGTTTTGACTTTGGGTGAAAGATGGCAAGGATGTATGATACAATTTTTAAAACCATGCTGCATGAGTTCTTCTAGATGGAAATTTTTTTGCTTTACTTCTCAAGATGTAATTGATGCTCCTTTAAGAAATAGTAGGGATGTTAAAAAACAATGGCCAGTCCAAATTTCTAAAACTTATTATGTGCTTACTTTGGAGCACTAGGCTTGAGATTTTTTGGAAGCGGCTTTTCTCCCATCGTTTGGGTATTATGGAATTGTTCCAAGCTAAAATTTCAAGCTGTCAAGCAGATATCTTTTGGTTTTGACTCTTGAGAATGGTCACTTTATTCAAACACTAAGATGTTTTGGACCTTATCCTGTTAAAATGTTATTAGTTAGTGCTTTTAAAAAAAGAGCAGGAGCATAATAACTTAGTGTTTTCATATCCTTTAAAACGTTCCTATGTGAAATACCAGTCCTAATCCTAATGATCCATGCTGTTGATTCTTGTGATTGGATTTTGTACCTAGAAAGTGATTATGAATCTCGAGGACATTATGCACATTTTTTTGAGTAGGCTGTTTTTTGGATCAAGCACATTAGATTTATATTGCTAGGTGCTTCTATAGACCATTAACTTTATAGCTTGTTTAATTGTAGAAATATGTCTGCTTATTTTGGTTCTATGATTGCAGGTTCACAAGCAACCATGTCACATTGTTTACACTGATTATCGGCCAACACCTCTTCAGCATTATATTTTCCCCGCTGGAGGTGATGGTCTATTTTTGGTGGTAGATGAGAAAGGAAAATTTCGTGAGGATAGCTTTCAGAAAGCTTTAAATGCACTAGTTCCTACAACTGAGAGTGGCAAGAAAAGGGATAATGGGAAATCGCATAAGGGGTTAGTGACGGGAAAAGTTAGTGAACAAAGTGACATCTTCAAGTTGGTGAAAATGATCATTCAGCGACAATACGACCCTGTGATAATTTTCAGCTTTAGCAAAAGGGAATGTGAATTTCTTGCAATGCAGGTGGGTTTTTTTTTTTTTTTGTTTTTTTTTTTGCGGAGGGGGTGTAACGAGAGGGGGCGGGGGTGATTGTAATTGTACAAAACCTGATTTTTTTTTCTTTTTAATATGTATATTGTTGGTAAGGGATAGGGCAGACATGGGTGAATGGCATCTGTTGTTTCCTCTTACAAACCAAAAGAAGCCTAAGTATTAGTATCTTTCTTCGTAGTATGTTTTAAAAAGAACCACTGCTCAGCAATATGCCATACATAATGCTAGCAAGTTAGTATTAGATATATGCTATCATAGTTTTTAGTAGTGTTATTAAAACCGGACTGGATTGGTCGGTCGGACTGGTGGCTTGTCTGGTCTGGTGCATGTCATAGAACCGGATTTTTTCGAACCGGTTGAACTTGTAAAAAACCGGAAAAACCAGTTTCACTTATTTTTTTTTAAATTATTGTATGTGATGAGATTTGAACTTTTAACCCCTTGAATCTATATTAAAGATCATACCATTTAGCCAAATACATATTTTTATTAAATATTTACTATATTTAATATTAAAATTACTTATTTAATATTATTATTTTTTTTAATACAATTGGCCCATTCAACTGGTCCAACCAGTTGGACCGGTAACCGGAGGTCTCACCGGTTCGACTTCCGGTCCAGTTTTTTCAACATTGGTTTTTAGATTACTACCAATTTAAGTTTGGCCGAGTGGTTGTTGCTTCTACAATAGAGTCTTTTTGAAGGTTCATTTCCTCCTTTCTTTTTCTTGTCCAAATGTTCTGGAATTTTTTTTAATTATCTTAGATTCCCTTTAGGCACATGCACCAGTTTTTCTGTTGTTTAGGCTAATTTTTCTGTCTTTTTATTATCTTAATTGTCTTATTCTTTTCTTATGTTTTTAAATGTAGATGGCAAAGATGGATTTAAACGATGATGATGAGAAAGGAAACATAGAAACAATCTTCTGGAGTGCCATGGATATGCTTTCCAATGATGATAAGAAGCTACCTCAGGCAAGTTGTTATTCCTCTTCTTCCATAAGCGTGACACATGTATGAATGTGAATTTACAAATGTTTGCACATGTAAGCTTGCAAATGAATATTTATGGCTGTGTATGGAACTGTAATTTTATGATTATTCCCTGGTTACCAAATTGAGAGTTACTTATGTCGAAATCAGGATCTTTTATCCTTTATTTGTTACTTCTGACCATCCATCCTGTAAGTATTAACTTTTTGCAAATGTTGCCATACTTAAGCTGTTTAGTTAGCAAGTGTTTCCATTTTTTATTTTTATTTGTTTATTCTTTTGGTTTTCAATTTGTAATAAGAAATCATACATTTGGTTATGAAAAACTTTTTTGCAAAATTCTGATTTTCAAGGTTCTACTGATTTAAAGCTAGAATGGATAAGAATGGAAGAAGTCCCTGGTTCAAGGCTTATTTACAAATAAAAGGTTTCAATTTTGTTCATAAATGTGGGTATTTTTCAACGGCGCTTGAACACTGTCTAGAGCACTTACACTCCAATCTGATGGAAACAATTTGAAAAATTGTTTTGTTTTTGATTTATGTATTTATTTGTTAAATGTTGATGCTAAACATTTTTTGTCGTTTTCAAAAAAAAAGGAAGAATATTCAGAAAAAAACCATAGAAAATAAAAACTGTACCAAATGGACCCTTCAGCTTCTACTGATTTAAAGCTAGAATGGATAAAGATGGAAGAAGTCCCTGGTTCAAGGCTTATTTACAAATAAAAAGTTTGAATTTTGTTCATATATGTGGGTATTTTTCAACAGCGCTTGTCGCTTGAATACTGTCTAGAGCACTTACACTCCAATGTGATGGAAACAATTTGAAAATTTGTTTTGGTTTTGGTTTTGGTTTTGATTTATGTATTTATTTTTTAAATGTTGATGCTAAACATTTTTTGTCGTTTTCAAAAAAAAAGGAAGAATATTCAGAAAAAAACCATAGAAAATAAAAACTGTATCAAATGGACCCTTCAGCTGCTTATATGCAATGAATGTGTTTTGACATGGAAAATTATATTTTAGATCATTGTTTTGCTTTGATTTTGAGTATGTTTGAGTATGTTATGACTTGTTTTTTTTTGTTTTGCTCAGATGTTTGTTATGCCTTTAATCATATCGTTTTACAGGTGTCAAACATGTTACCCCTTTTGAAACGTGGAATTGGTGTGCATCATTCTGGTTTGCTTCCCATTCTAAAGGAAGTGATTGAGATATTATTTCAGGAAGGACTGATTAAGGTTGGGAGTACAAACTTAATTTTATATCTTTAAGTTAGTGCATATGTTAAAGGTTTAATGATTGGCCATAACATTATCATATTGACTGGTTAATTACTAAATTTACCTACAGTTGTGGAATCTTCAGTTATCAAATTAAATGGATAACTAGCAGTCTGCTGGCTAGTTTGCATGTGTTCTTTTGCTCATTTTTGAAGTCTACCTTCAAAATATTTTGCCCTTTATTCACTATACTATTCTTCTTTCTTGATTTTTTGCCAGTAGTTCATTTGAGTGTCTGAATGTGTTTGTTTCATAATAATTGATAGTCTGAAAATTCTCATCCTTTCAATTTTGTCTCTTGAATTTGTCTTGGGTAGTTTTCCAAATGCTTATGGTAAGTTGCTTTTGTATATCTGTAATCTGGTCATTACATAAGTGGATGCACAAGCTTTACATCTGTGGAAAGTGTATAACTGCATGACCTCCTTTTTGCCCTTGTTATATATAATTTTCGTTACCTTCAATTTGGTGCTTATTTTTAAATAGACTGATTAAGAAAATATTGCGAGACCGAGATCGTTATGCACTTTCTGACTTCTAAACACCGTATGATTTTAGGTTGATTTGTATTATTGAATCTGTATTATGTTAAGCATCTCAGAAAATTATACTGCTTGTTTGGCTATATAAAAATATTCTTTTCCTTTTTTGGGGCTATTTATTTGATTCTTACTTTTAACAGAAGTACAAAAACTGAAAAAAATTTCTTCAGTGTTTGTTTGCCACAGAGACCTTCAGTATTGGGTTAAACATGCCTGCTAAAACTGTTGTGTTTACAAATGTTCGTAAATTTGATGGGGACAAGTTTAGATGGATATCTAGTGGAGAATACATACAAATGAGTGGCCGTGCTGGTCGTCGAGGTATTGATGCACGTGGAATATGCATTCTTTTGGTGGATGAAAGGATGGAACCATCTACTGCTAAAATGATGCTTAAGGGAAATGCTGATAGTTTGAACAGGTATATTTGCATCTACCAGATGCAACCTGTTTAAATTAGACTAATCCATATTTTTCCATGATTTGGTGGTACTTTGGATTCGTGTTGTATTTCAAATAAGTTTCCTGCTGCTGAACATTCATACATGAAACTTGTAGTTTATCTATGATATCATATCTCTGGACTTTTTTTCCCATTCCAAAAGGAAATTTGAGTGAGTTCCATAATGATAATGTTGGAGGGACTTATTTGTTTACACCAAATCTGACAATGTAACTTTCTATGCCCGTGAGTCTAAATTCGAGTTCTTTGGCCTTGTTTAGTAGGAAAGATGAACAAGTGAAGCAATTAAAAAGTCTGGAGAGATAGAAAACTGAAAGGGGAACAAACAATTTGTTTTGTTGCACTATTAAAAGTGAGAGGTCTTAGCTTTTCTTGCTTTATTTAAACACCAAAGACCCTCAGTAATTTTATGTGTAACGCCTGCTGACAACAAATTTGCAAAATCAATCCCTTGATTGGGGTTCTTAACTTGGAAAAGGGTAAAAAGATATTCTCTTTTAGGGGAAAAATCTTTTTGAGGTGACTTTTAGAGGGTTTTAGTTGCAGTAAGCTGATATCTAGTTGGACATTCTTCTTGATAGTAACTATATTCTTTTGTTGTGAATAAGGATGATGTTTAACTCCTAATAAGTTAGGGTGTTATTATTGTGGGACGAGCACTGACTGGTCAAAACTTGATTTAAAGAATGCTGAGTAGTGGATTTGAAATGCATAATCAAAGAATTATGAAATTTTGTTGATTGCCTTTTCCATTTCATTTCAGTGCCTTCCACCTAAGCTACAATATGCTATTGAATCAATTACGCTGTGAAGATGCTGATCCTGAAAGTATGCTTCGTAATTCATTCTACCAGTTTCAAGCCGATCGTGCAATTCCTGACCTTGAGGTCTGTTGTTATTAGATTCCAATTTTTTTATAATTTTATGTCGATCCTTTGATTATGGTTCTCTGGTTTTTCAATATTCAAACTGATTTTTAATACTATTTACATTATTGGTAATTAATAGCAGAGTAAAAATATAAGGTATCAGTTATTCTTGGAGACAGACATTAATTGTTAGTCTTTAAGCCAACAAATTGTGTTGAATTGCTAGCCACTTCAATTGGCTATCATTCTCTGGTGATCAAAGGCATTCGACTGGTAAGGGGTTAGAAATCTAAAGGAGAAAAAAATCGGTGAAATATTCCACCTCTAGAGCTATAGGAAAGAAGCACCATCTTAGTGCTAGTGTAGTTAATGCAGGGTAGGATCTAGAACAGTAAACAATCTAAGAAAATAGGCTGTTGATCGAGTAGGACTTTAGGTTTAGATGCAAATCTGCTAAACCTTTATTATAAAGAGTGAAAACTCTGAAATTATTAACAATAGTCTGATCGGCAGCTACCATAAGTTAGGGTATTTATAATAACCCTAATTTATTAAAAGTCACATGCCTAAATAAAGTACTTAAATAGCATAAGACTTCTACTTAAAATAAACTAAGTAAACAAGCATAAACTTTAAGACTTCTACTTAAAATAAATTAAGTAAACAAACATAAGCTTTAATAATAAAGTCGATGCTCCTGCATCAATCTCCCTTGGTTAAAAAGGAGCTGACTCCGTAGAATAAACTTTGGCCACTTCAGCATATACTTCAGGGTCGATCTTCCTTAATTCTTCCTCGGCAATCCATGTACTTTCACAAGCTGGTTTGCCCAACCACTTTATTAGGAATCGTCTATAAGCATTACCTCTTCTAGACTTCACTTCCCTTACATCTAGAACTTCTTGGACAACATCAGATTGCTTAGTAGGAAGTTGATCAGCTTGGTCTTCAATTGTGGTCACATTCTCTTCATCAAACCCCTCAAAAGAATATAAATCAGAAACATTAAAAATGGGACTGATTTGTAACTCACCAGGCAGCTCAATTAGATAGGCATTTGAGCTAATCTTCTTCAATACCTTACATGGACCAAACTTCCGAGACTTTAGCTTATGATAAGTACCCTTAGGAAATCTATCCTTCTTCAAGTGGACCAACACTAGGTCTCCTTCCTCAAATTCTTTGAAACGTCTATGCTGATTGGCAGCATCAGCATATGCGGCATTGCTGGCTTTTAGGGCTGTTTGCACTTCCTCATGAAGCTTGCGGACATGGTCAGCAAAGGCTTCCCCATCTTCACTCACCCTAGGTTCTTGCGGCAATGGTACTAGGTCCAACACATGTTGAGGTTTGAGACCATAAGCAACTTCAAATGGAGTCTTCTTGATAGTTCTATTAACTGAGTTGTTGTAAGAAAACTCAGCTTGAGGTATAACTGAATCCCAACCCTTCACATGGTTTTTAACCAAACACCTTAGCAAATTACCCAAGCTCCTATTAATGTCTTCAGTCTGACCATCTGTTTGTGGATGACAAGTGCTGGAATATTTTAATTCAGTTCCTAACTTCCGCCACAAAGTCCTCCAAAAATTACCCACAAACTTGACATCCCTGTCAGAAACAATCGAAGTAGGAACACCATGCAAACGTACCACTTCTTTAAAAAACAAATCAGCTATGTGGGAAGCATCCGCTGTTTTGGAGCAGGGAATAAAATGTGCCATTTTAGAAAATCTATCCACTACAACAAAAATCGAGTCATACCCTTTGGATGTCTTAGGAAGACCCAACACGAAATCCAGGCTCAAATGAATCCAAGGTGCCTCCGGTTCTGGTAATGGCGTGTACAACCCAGTGTTTTGGGATGCCCCTTTGCCGAACTGACAAATAGAACACCGTTGCACAAACCTGCTCACATCTTTATACATTCGCGGCCAATAATAGCGATCTGTCACCAGCGCTATTGTCTTGTCCCTGCCAAAATGTCCACCTAAACCATTCCCATGAAGTTCCCTGATAATCTGTTCTCGAAAAGACCCTTCAGGAATGCAAAGCTGATTACCCTTAAAAAGGTACCCGTCATGCAACCTGTATGGCAGCTGCTGGTCAGCTTCTGTCCCCTGTAAATCTGCCACAATCTGCTTAAAATCAGAATCAGTAACATACTGATTTTTGAGTTCTTCGAAGCCAATAACTTGGGAACTCATCGTCGTTAAAATTAACGATCGCCGACTCAAGGCATCCGCCACCACATTAGTCTTCCCTGTCTTATACTTCAAGGAAAAATTAAACTCATCCAAATACGAACTCCATTTAGCATGACGATCATTGAGCTTCTTTTGCGAACTCAAATACCTTAGGGCTTGATGGTCTGAATAAACCACGAATTCCCTATAGGCTAGGTAGTGCTGCCAATGCCGAATGGCCTTCACCAAAGCATAAAATTCCAGATCATAAGTGGAATACCTTCGCTTAGAATCTGACAATTTTTCGCTAAAAAATTCCAAAGGCTTTCCTTCCTGACTAAGAACAGCCCCAATCCCGTTATGGGAAGCATCACATTCCACAACAAATAATTTATCAAAATCCGGTAACGCTAGAACTGGTGCGGCTGTCAACAGGAGTTTAATTCGCTCAAAAGCTTTCTGAGCTGAATTGGTCCATTCGAAATGCTCTTTCTTCAAAGTTTCTGTGATAGGACTCATAATGGAGCTGAAATTCCTTATGAATCTCCTATAAAATGAAGCTAACCCGTGGAAACTCCTCACTTCTTTGGCTGACTGTGGTGCTGGCCAGTCTTGGATTGCTAGGACCTTTCCCGGATCTGGTTTCAGCCCTTCGGCAGAAACAATGAACCCCAAAAACACCACTTCTGTTTGTAAAAATGAGCACTTCTTCAAATTTACAAAAAGCTTCTCTTTTTGTAGGACCTCTAGAACTTGGCGCAAATGCACTAAATGTTCTTTTTCACTTCGACTGTAAATCAGAATATCGTCAAAATAAACGACAATAAAACGTGTCAGAAAAGGTTTGAGTACCTCAGTCATGATGCGCATGAATGTGCTAGGAGCATTTGACAAGCCGAAAGGCATTACTAGCCATTCATATAAGCCATCCGGAGTCTTGAAAGCGGTCTTCCACTCATCTCCTTCTCTCAATCTGATTTGATGATAACCACTTCTCAAATCAATTTTAGAAAATACCTTAGAACCTGCCAATTGATCGAGCATGTCCTCCAATCGCGGGATTGGAAACCTGTACTTGACCGTGATTTTATTTATGGCTCGACTGTCCACACACATCCTCCAAGAACCATCTTTCTTAGGGGCTAACAAGGCCGGACAAGCACAAGGACTTTTGCTTTCTCGCACTAACCCTTTTTCCATCAACTCTTCAACCTGTTTTTGCATCTCAAGCCGCTGTGCAGGCGGTATTCTGTATGCTGGCAGATTTGGTAGAGAAGCTCCCGGTACTAAATCCATGGCATGTTGAATGCTCCTCATTGGTGGTAGGCCTTGAGGCAAGGTATCACCTACTAAATCAGCAAACTCCTCTAATAATCGTTGAACTGCCATAGGTTGTTCCCTGCTGTCCTCATCACTGTCGACACAATTAGCAACCTTGCTGATAACAGCGAACATCACTCCTGCTTCCCTTCCTTCATCCTCCAACTCTTCAGCTGTTAGGAACCCATTCAATTTGCTGGTGTTAGGTGCTGCAACCTCTCTATGGCGATGTAGAGTGTACTTTTTACCCGCTCTATGGAAGGAATATGTATTTTCCTTAGTGTAGTGTTGCATATCATGGTCATATAACCAAGGTCGACCCAAAAGAATATGACAAGCATCCATTGGCACAACGTCGCATAGCGCCTCATCATCCACATTACTGCCCATAACAAATTTAACTAGCATTGAGATTGTACCGGTATCTCAAAGCCTTTTTTAACCCATTGGATCTTGTATGGGTGGGGGTGTTTCTCTGTAGGCAAGTGCAATTTGTCGACTGTTTCCTTGGAAATATAATTTTCCGAACTCCCATTGTCAATAATAGCGTCACATACTTTGGTACCACAAAGAACACGGGTTCGAAATATGCTTCGCCTCCTCCAATCTTCCTTATCATCTTTGGTGGTTGTTGTCATAACTCTCCGAACCATCAAAGACTCTCCTTGTACCGGATAAATATCCACATCATCATCATCATCATTATGGTCATCATAGATTGGTTCCGACAAGTCTTGACCTTCCTCATCTATTTCAATCAGATTCACCCTTCGTTTCAGACAGGTGTAAGAAGCATGTCCCCTTTCTCCACAACTGAAACACCGAATCTGACTTTCAGCCCCTGTTTTGTTAGGATTTGGCTGTGTGCCGCCTCCTGTTTTGCCATAACCTGCTTGTGTGCCGCCCCTGTACTCATTCTGCCCCTTGTAACCCTTGCTACTGCCCATGGAGTTGCTGCCAGTCAGTTTACTGGTTGAGGCAGCCCCTTTCCCACTGAAATTGCCGTGGGAGGCAGATTCTGTCTTGTTAAAAATAGGCCTCCTAGCACCATAGCGTAATACCCTTTTCTCAGCTTGCAAGGCTGCTTGTCTCGCATCTTCTAAGGTGAACAACCAAACCACCCCCAACTCATCTCTAATGCTTAGATCCATTCCCGCAAGATAGCGAGATGTTAACTGCTCATTAGTTTCCTTCAAACCGACTCTAATAGACAGATTGTTAAAGTCATATGTGTATTGGTCAATCGACCTACCATTCTGTCTGAGTAGATGGAATTTGCGATAAAGATCCATGGCATAATCTGCTGGTAGGAACTGTTTCCGCATCTTGCTCTTCATGTGTTCCCAACTACCAATTTTCAGCTTTCCTTGACGTGCCCGCTGCTCTTCAACTCTCTTCCACCATTGAAGTGCCGCCCCTTTCAAGTGAAGCTTCACAAACAATACCATTCGATGCTCTGCCATGGGCTTCCATTCGAAATAATTATCCACCGTGGCTTCCCAATTTAGATAATCTTCAGCGTGTAGATCCCCATGGAAATCATCTACTTGGATCCTCACTCCTCCTCCATTCAAATCCAAGGCATGTAGCAACCTATCTTCCAATCCACCTCTTGCTGCCAGATTCGCAGGTCCAGCGTTATGGAAGGGGTTCTCAGCCTCTCCATCATCGGATTCTTCCTCCTGACCACCTTCCGGTAAATCAAAAGGGTTGTGGTCACCTTCCGGAATCTCCATTCGGGCTCCCACTAGTCCTGGTCGCTGCAAGGCTTGCACAGCCCGCGACAAGTCTTCAATCATCTGCCTCATCTCATTCAAATCAGTTTGCTGCCCTTGATTTCCCCTGGCACGACCTCTACCACGCTCAACCATGGTTGATGGTGATTCTCGACACAAAACAAGGATCTTGTTAAGCTCTGATACCAATTTGATGCAGGGTAGGATCTAGAACAGTAAACAAGCTAAGAAAATAGGCTGTTGATCGAGTAGGACTTTAGGTTTAGATGCAAATCTGCTAAACCTTTATTATAAAGAGTGAAAACTCTGAAATTATTAACAATAGTCTGATCGGCAGCTACCCTAAGTTAGGGTATTTATAATAACCCTAATTTATTAAAAGTCACATGCCTAAATAAAGTACTTAAATAGCATAAGACTTCTACTTAAAATAAACTAAGTAAACAAGCATAAACTTTAAGACTTCTACTTAAAATAAACTAAGTAAACAAACATAAGCTTTAATAATAAAGTCGATGCTCCTGCATCAGTAGTACTAAAAATAATAATAATAAGAAAAAATTTGATGGGACATAAGAAGAAAGAGAATACATTTCTAGTAAATGAAGGATCATCATATTTAGTTGGGAAAAGGAGAAGAAAAAGATGAAATAAGTAAGGGATGGTAGAAAGTATGCATTAGTTTTGAACCTAGGTTCTCCATTCTAAAATTTAGATTCTGATTGGTTGATACTTTTGATATTTGCTTTTTTTTTTTCCTTTAAAAAAACGCATAGAATACAAAAGGTGAAAAATAAAAAAATGAATAGTATACACAAGGAAAACAGAAAAAGGATTAACCAAAGAGAGCCTTATTAATTCCACAGCTGACTTTGATATCAGCAATACCTGTACTGTGTAAGGCCATGCCTTGTGTAGATAATGTGACTGCTTTAATTATTAGATCAAAATGACTCAATTTAAGTATAAATTAATTTGTTGGTTACTAAATCTCAGTCGATTTTTAAAACTCATTAAAGAAAGGGCCAAAGTGCACCATGAGCAATCATGTTAAAAGCTGCGAAAGAAATTTATGCTGTGTTGACCTTGAACATTCATCAATATTTACAGTTTAGTCAATAAATGATTTTGTAATAATCATGAACTCTTTCTGTAATGCTAATCAAACATGCCTAGGATCTTTGAGCTATTTAACTATTTTAGAGCTATTGTTGATTATCTGATGCATGATGTTATAGATGCAGAAACATGTAAAGGCTCATGAAGAAGGGTGGGATTCCATGATATTATGAGCTCTTTCTCTAATGAAAATCAAACATGCCCAAGATCTTTGAGCTACTTAACTATTTTAGTGCCGTTGTCAATTAATCTGATGCAAGATGTTATATTTGCAGAAACAAGTAAAGGCTCTTGAAGAAGAGAGGGATTCCATGATAATTGAAGAAGAAGATAGTTTGAAAAATTATTACAATCTGATTCAGCAATACAAAAGTTTGAAGAATGATGTTCGTGATATTGTGTTTTCTCCAAAGTATTGTTTACCCTATTTGAAATCTGGCAGGCCTGTATGTATACAATGCATTGATGATGAAAAATCTCCATCTTTCTCCTTTGAGGATCATTTTACCTGGGGTGTTTTAATGGACTTCCATAGAGTGAAAAGTTTTATTGAAGGTGAGAATACTAAGTTGATCCCTTTACTTGTAATTGTCAAACAATGCCTTAACATTTCAACTTCAATTAGTTGCAAAAGTGTGAAATTCTTGATGCAGATGATGCCAGTAGAAGACCGGAAGATGCAAGTTATGCCCTTGATATTCTTACAAGATGTGCTGTGAGCAAAGATGGTGTTGGAAAGAAAACAATTAAGATTGTCCCTTTGAAAGAGCCTGGGGAACCTCTTGTTGTTTCTGTGCCTCTCTCTCAGGTGAAATCCATAAACTTCTTGGTTTATATATTCAGTCCAGGGGGCATATGCTGAATAAGTTAAAATTTTGTGAAATTTATGTTTTTATTTGAAGTATAAAACAGTTGCAAAGATAACTTCAGCAACTATGTCATTTTACTGAAGGGAAATGTCATGGGTAGATGCAATGTGCATATCCAAAGTGTGCATTGGCCACGAGACATTCAGAGTGTACTGAAAAAAGCCGGACATATGTGCGAGTGTCATGTTCTGTACTTATGCAAGCATTTATTGCCTATAGGCATATACCTCTGCATTTCTTGTGTTTGCAGAGCCGTTTGCCTTCCCCCTCCCTCTCCCCCCTGTCCTCACCGTATTCAATATATGCAGTATTGTAACAGAGCACCATAACTAATAATCATTAATGAGGTGAACAATTGTTATCTATGTTATTTCATCCTGAATTGTTTGTCTTTCTTGTCTTTTGAGAAAATTTCAATTAAATATAATTGAAAAGATTTCGAAAGGATACAACAAACCTTTTCATGTGATATACATTAAAAGGTAATGTTAATAATTAATTAAATTTTTTTTTGAAACTAAGGATAGGGATAACCTTGTTGACATGGGAGCAAGCAAATATGTTAATGTAGATTAACTCTGGCATATACTACTTTTCTGCTTTCGGAGTTGATAAATGTATTGTAGCAAGTCACTAGAGTTGATTTTGTGTAGCATGTGCTATAATCCCGAGGTACACCTTTGCATGTATATAGTGATTTTGTGTTGCATATATTCAAGTATGGCTATTATAAGTGTATACACACACACTTTCTGGTAACATTTAAATAAAATGACAGATACATAAATACACAATCAAACTATATCTTTCATAATATACTATACCTGCCTACTTCATAATGATGCTTAACAAAAGATCTATTTAGTTAGGAAAGTATTTGTCTTTATATGAAATAAGTATTGCACCTTCTAGCTGTGGTAGAAGAACCTTGCTTTTATGGTCCTTTCTTCTTTTTTTGCCAGAATTTTCCTTTTTATTTTGACCAATCTGTTAATTTGTTTTTTTTTTCATTGGAATTTCTGATTACAATATTTGGAGCCTTTTTATTTTTGAGACTGATTCTTTATGTAATGAAGCAAAATTGAATCTTCTATTAGGATTTAGAAGATTGGCTTCTACTTGTTGGAATTTTCTGGTTCCAGCTATGTAACTGATTATTTTAGTATAAACAGTTAATACAAATATACTTCAAACTTATTTTTTTGGTCTTGCTGAAACTAATGTCCATCTAATGAAGGAAGAATTTAATTTGTTATTTTATGCCTTGGACAGGTTACTAGTTTAAGTAGTGCACGCTTGAACATACCCAAAGATCTTCTTTCGTTAGAAGCTCGAGAGAATGCCTTGAAGAAGCTTTCAGAATTTATTTCTAGATATGCTAATGGGATGCCCCTGGATCCTGAAGAAATGAATGTATATGTTTAATTTTTTCTTTATGAAAATTTCTGAAGAAAATACAAGATTTTGCTTTGTTCTTTCTATATTTTATCTTTCAGTTAATTATCAAATTATTTTTCCATTTTTCAGATTCAAAGTAACTTGTACAAAAAGGCAGTCCGTAGGTTGGAGGCATTAGAGAACCTGTTTGAAAAACATGAAATTGCAAAATCCCCACTTATCGAGCAAAAGCTCAAACTTCTGAACAGGAAGGAAGAATTGACATCCAAGATCAGATCAATTAAGAAAACAATGCGTTCTTCCACAGCTTTGGCTTTTAAAGATGAGCTTAAGGCCAGAAAACGGGTTCTAAGGAGGCTAGGGTAAAAAACCTTTTCTCTATCATTGCGTAATTTTTCTCGTCTCATGGTTTCATAACTTGATAGCTGCTTAGCATTTGATATGTTTTTGCTCTGGAGCTTCAGTTATTGCTTTTTATTGGTTCTTCAGTCTTGGAGACCAACACAAGATGAGCGGCAGTTTTTTTTCTACAATCAAAATGAAGATCCTCAATCCTCATTTTCCTCGGAATTAGGATCTGTCATGTGCAACCTCATTTTCCAATATATTTCACTCTAGTCCTTGTTTTTTCCTACCTTCTAAAAACATATATAAATCAAATATTGCTTTAATGTTTTTGGTTGTAAATATGCTCAATGATGCCTGTAGTTTATTAGCCATTTTAACTTAAAAGCTTCAACTATATCCTTTTTGGTTTTAGTATTTATGGATAATACTTCACAAAACTTAAGCTTGTTGCATAGACCTATGTTGCTCCGACTCTTCATTTTTCTTGAAGTACCCGTGTCCGACGCATATTTGGACATGGGTATGGGGATATGACCCTCTAAGGATCCTCCAAATACATGGAAAAACTTAGAAAAACTGAACATACCCGTGTCGGACACATACCCGTATCCGACACACCCGAGTCCAAGTAACATAGGCGTAGACACCTATAATCCCTAGGTTTTTTCTCTTATATTGGATGTTATTGCAGATATATTACGAGTGATGGTGTTGTTGAGTTGAAGGGCAAGGTTGCTTGTGAGATCAGTAGTGCTGATGAGTTGACTCTGACAGAGCTTATGTTCAGTGGGGTTTTGAAGGATGTAAAGGCAGAAGAAATGGTGTCTCTACTCTCTTGTTTTGTTTGGCAGGAGAAGCTCCAAGATGCTGCAAAGCCCAGGGAGGAACTTGAGTTGCTCTTTACACAACTACAAGATACAGCGCGGAGGATTGCCAAAGTTCAGCTTGAGTGCAAGGTATACTAGAAACTTCATCTTCATCTTGTTATGCCTTTTTTGTTTGTTTCCATGTTAAGTTTGCAGTCTCAGTTTTGAAATTTTGGAAAGCAAGTTAGATAAAGATGTCTGGGAAGGTTTTGGAACTTAAGTTTGGCTTAAATGAGAATATATGTCTGGTTCTGAGTTGTGTCTTAGATATTTTCGTCAAGCTAGGTCTTTTTTTTGTGCCTTGCGCTTTAGGCAATATAATGGTTCTAGCGCCTAGAGTAAGCCTTGCACTCTTGACAACATTGGTTTTCAAAAGATAGGGAACCACATATGGCCTAAGGCATATATGTGTTCTGTCCTCCAATCCTAGGTCCAGAGAATCGCAAACACTTGCCATTTAGGAATGAGACATTTTTTTGATGTTGCCATTTTGGTGGCAGTCATAAGCTATGTTACTCAGACTCGGGTGTAAGTGTCGGATACGGGTATGTTCAGTTTTTCTAAGTTTTTCCATGTATTTGGAGGATCCTTGGAGGGTCATATCCCCATACCCATGTCCAAATATGCGTCGGACACGGGTGTCGGATACGGGTACTTCAAGAAAAATGAATAGTCGGAGCAACATAGGTCATAAGTGATTTTACTGAATACAGCCTGAGCAGGTGGTTTTACTGTTGTATTGCAAGAGAACTACTTGACTTACAGGGAAGTGTGTTTATTTACAGGTCCAAATTGATGTGGAGAGCTTTGTAAGTTCATTTCGGCCTGATATTATGGAAGCTGTATATGCTTGGGCAAAAGGATCCAAGTTCTATGAGATTATGGAAATTACACAGGTTTTTGAAGGCAGCTTAATCAGAGCCATTAGAAGACTGGAAGAAGTTCTTCAGCAACTTATTTTAGCAGCCAAATCTATTGGAGAGACAGAGCTCGAATCAAAATTCGAAGAGGCTGTCTCTAAGATTAAAAGAGACATAGTGTTTGCTGCATCTCTATACTTATAGTTCAGTTCAACATTTCTTGACAAATGATTTCTCACAATCCTTAATTGTTATATTTATACTCATGCACTAGGCTGTACTATTGTTATAGTATAGATAAATGTTTTGTTTTCTGATTCAAGCTTTTTCTATGCCATTATATGTTAGTAGAGCTCAGCTAAAAACTTGGTAGTGAAATGAGAAACATTAATTAATTCACTAAAATTTTTGCTTAAGTTTGTTTAATGTAACATATTGTTATAATTACTTAAGATTTTGGGAATCCTGAATGATGCAATTGAAGTACAATTTTTGTTTTTAATTACAATTCTGCAAGTATTGAGTTAACTTGCATCGAGTTAAAAGGACAAATTTATTCATCATACTATAGGTGGATATTGAAATATGTCATTATATTTTATTTTGATTGATAATTAATATTATTATACTTTCGAGATTATGACATATTTGCTCGTATTTTTATTTAATTGAATTTTATCACTAAATTTTGATGAATGGATGGATGGATGATTAAGAAGGATGAATAAATATATCATTTTCCATAATTTTATATTTTTTTTAATAAGCTTTTCTTCTTGAATGGTACAAGAATTAAGCATGCATGAGACAGTTGCCTCGTATGGAAGTGTGTATTATATTGGAACCATCCTATTCCCTTCCAATAGTATTGATTCTCCATGGTTACATAATACCTGCAAAGCCTGCCAATTCTAAAACAGTGAGGCTAAAGCCATATTTGGAGAATCTTATTTTCATATTTATGTTCAAATATGTGTCGGACACAGATATTAAACACGAATACTTCAAAACAAAAATAAAAAAAAATCAAAGTAACATAAGTTTAAGTGTTCTAGCAGGCGACTCACTGCTTTTTTTCAATCTCTCTCGGTCTCTAAATCTTTGCACTTGCTGAGGTTAGAAAAGAAGCTAGCTTTCTGTTGGCTTGTTATTTTGGAGTAGGGTCAGAAGTACCAGACAATTTTAGACATGATACGAAAAAATAATACAAATACGATACGAATACATGAAATATCTTAAAATTTATGTAATACGAATTATTAACGTATCAAAATTTATATAAATATAAAATACCTTAAACACGATTATGATACAATAAAATACATGAACACGATACGAATATATGAATTGTCAGATCAGAACAAGCCCAATATAAAAGGGAATAAAAAATGAGTTTGAGATAGCTTTATTATCTAACATCAGTTTTGTTCAGTTCCAAAGCCCATAAATTCCAGGCAGATGCAAAGAAAGCTAGGAAGCCCGTTATACCCAAATTAAAACTGTCTAAGTTGAGGATCCACCATTGATTGGAACAAAATGTGCTAAATGCTTAACATAAGGAAAGTCGGACTCTATAAATTACTTTTGAGTTTTGACTGGGAACAATTCCTGGTTTATTAGTTCAAGTTGAATCGAATACTTGAAGTACTTCATTTCCCTGAAAGCAGGAAGCACCGTTTTATTATACGAATACTGCAAAGCTGCTTGTTTATCGGCTGTTGTCACAATTAAATCAGACTTAGAACGAAGATCAATAATAATAATAATGGGCGGAAAGGCTTTACACAAGAGCAAGACCACAAAGCGAGAGAGAGACTTTGTTTACCTGCTTAACGGTGCCCTATTATCTATATTATTCGGACTCAAGTGTGAACAGATATTTAAATTACGGTTGCGGATGCATTTTTGATTACGTCATATTTATCGCGATTGCAGACGTAATGAATGCTATCGCGATCAATTACAGTAAATATCGTCCGTGAATATCGACGGCGGAGGGGGTCAAAACTGTTAAATAGCGAACTGTAACGACGCGTTGCAGCCGCTATTTAAATCCCTGGATGTGAATGTCAGACACAAGTATATTTGATTTATTCTAAATTTTTTCATGTACTTGAAAGGTCTTTAGGGGATCATATCTTCATATTCATATTCAAATATGCATCGAACACGGATGCCGAACACGAATATTTTTAAAAAATTAAAAAAATCGAAACAATATAACCTATGAAATGCGTGAATGGTATATAAAATGAACGGCTGAAGATGGGCGCACGCTCGCCAATGTTTAATACTTCAGAAAGCACCTTAGCAATTAAATTACAAGTAATGTCCCTATCGACCTGAGTTTTGTTTTTTGCTAGCTTGAGTCTAGAATTCTACTATCTCATTAAACGCCGAATATCCATATAAATATATATATATATATATATATAATTTAAATAGTTTTTTGTGTGAAAGATAGTCGGCCCACTTCTAGCCATTCAAACGATTATGTTATGCCTGCTCTAACCCTACCATCCACCCCTATCATAATTAGATTTAATAATTTGTGTAATCGTATCATATTTATATATTTTATTGTATCATAATCGTATTTAAAATATTTTATATTTATATAATTTTGATACGTTAATAATTCGTATTATATAAATTTTAAAACATTCGTGTATTCGTATCGTATTCGTTTTATTTTTTATATCGTATCATATTTGTGTCGTATTTTAGTTATTCGTGTCCAATAATATCAAATTTAATCATAATAGAAAGGGATATTTTTGAGCTGATCTGTAACAGATCACAACGACCGTTTATCGAGCTGATATGTGATTGTTAAGAATTAATTAATGGCTATGATTTTTGTGCCTCCTTAAGTTAAGAACCTATTTGTTTGATAAATTCCTAAACACTCATTTTCTTCATCTATTCTATGGTATCATTGTAGATATCCCGTATTAAGTTGTGATCTCATAGTTTCACAGTCGTAAACATTGCATTGTACGATGTAAAAATTTGAACCTAGAAACAAGGTTTGTGGTAGAATTACTATTACCCAAAAAGATTTAAATAATAGTCACAACGTGACGTTACTGTTATTATTTTATGATTTTAATTTTTTTCGTGATTGATATTTATTATAATTAATCGCGATAATATTTGTTATATTTAAAATTACGATAAATACGATACGATCAAAAACACGGATATCCGTGATCTAAGTATAGTCCTTATCCTAGACTATGCCATTCAGGCCAATAATCCCGATTCTCTTTATCTTTGTGAATAGATATCATACTTTTATGGATGACATATAGCATACCTGCATTCATAATGATGCTAGGAAATTTATAAATAAAAAACAAAGAGTGGGTTTGGGATCCTATGGTAAATAAAGAATGAATAATGTAAACATCTTACTTGGTAATTTTGGATCTTATGGTAAACATATTGCCTAGAATCAATCTGTTAAGGACAAAATTTCATTTCCAAATCAAAATCAAAATCAAAATCAAATCATTTTAGCCCTCTCTTCATGTTACTACGTCAAAATTAGTCTTAGACAACATTTTTGTTATAGCATTTTTCAAATATTGTTAAAAATAATAAAGACAACACTTTGATTGCATTTTGCATATTGTTGTTATATATTATAATGGCCAATAATTACAATATTTTTAAAACTTTTAGAAGCATTTGACATGTGCTGTTATATATGTTATCATATAAAAATATTTTTGGTAGCACTTATAATTGTTATCATTGAGATCTTTTGCAGCAATTAAATAATACATGCAAAAGGTCTTGAAAAGCTGTTATAAAATAAAAATATCAGCATTTTGATAAGTGTTATTATACATATGAAAAAATGCTACAAAAGATATAAAACTGCGACCACATATATAATACATGAAAAAATGTTGTCTTATCTTATAGTAGTATTTTTTAGTTTTTACAACACTTCAAAATACTGTTATATGTCAAATTTGGCATAGTGTGTTATGCATTCAAACTTCTAAAAAAAAAAAAAAGCTTTGCAAACTGCATACCTCAAAAGGAGTCATGGATACACCAGAGTGATTATTTTTTTTTAAAATATTTGTGTCTGACACATTTCGAATATAGATATAAAATATGATCTTTCAAATATATAAAATAAAATTAAATATATTCGTATCGGACATACACTTATATCTAACACTCGTACTGAATCTTGAATCGGGTTAACAGAGAATTGTGGAATCCAGCAAATTTTGCAGCCTCTAGGAAATGTGACAAAGTATGATGAGTTTCATGTTCTTATAGCTTTTTGAACAAAATTTGTCTTATACTAATTCAATTAAAGCCTTTTTAGTGGAGAAACTATTGCAGCTTGCTAGAATCCAAGACATTTTGCAGCTTCTAGGAAATGTGACAAAGTAAGATGAGCTCATATACTGTTTTAGCTTTTCTGAACACAAATTTATCTTACAGGTAAATTAATTGAATCATTGGTATTGAATACAGAGATAATGAAGATCCAAATACATTAATCCATTAAATTTTAGATCTAAAATCAATTGATAATAAATAAATTAATGCAATAATTTAAAATCTATGGATGCTATACTTAGTAGCAATTTAAACAAAATTTAATGCAATCAAAGCTCCAAAAAAGAGTCTATCTGATTCTGAGAATCTGAGTATATCTCAAGTCAACTTCACCCCCATACATAACAACTCAAAATGATGGATCATATAAAGAAAGACAAAACTGTTAATGGATTTTTTTTTATTTTTTATTTTTCAATGTTTCCTCTACAATTTAGAAAAACCCAGATCACAGCTTCAGCTTCAGCTTCAGCTTCAGTTTTCAATCTATATCATAAACAACCATACAAAAATAAGGACAGAGAGAGAGAAAAAAAAAAGTATTCTTCTAGTGAATATATATATATATATATATATATATATATATATATATACATCCCCACAGGAAGCTTGCTTTTTTATCTAAAACGAAAAAACCAAGCCTTAAGACCAAAGAAACCAGCTTCAGTTTTAATTTTTTTTTAAACAAAAGTAAACGATTTGGTAGAAGGTTCATAAAACCAAATAAGCTGAATGCTGCAATTTGGAAATTGTTGCTATGATTATATATATATATATAAATATCGATAGCAACGTGATATTGCGATCGATATTTTGTGATTTCGATTTTAAATCTCGGTTATCGTCCTCTTGAAGATCCGAACATTTGATCAAGAAGGATGACAAGAGCCATGGCAAAGTCCGTCCTGATTTTATCAGGCTGAACAATAAGACGGAAAACGTCGGTTCCGAAGGCAACTCCTCCGACGGCCTCTTTCCGCTTAATCTCTGCTACTAACCTCCTTTTGTCATCGAAAACGGCACAGCTTCGTTGGGAATATGATCCTTCAATCTCGTACATGATGTCGTTATTCCGATTGTTACTATTCCCGGCCGGGATAACGTAGGCCAAGCACTTTTTGTTTAAGATGTTCACCGATTTCCTGACTGAAAGTCGAGGATTCACCAGGGTTTCTCCTTCGTAAACTAGCCAGTTATCTCCCAGGCTCATTTTCTGACAATATAAATGTCGAAATATTATCAGAATCTATGTCTAATTGACTTATTAGATTTAAACCAAAAAACAAAAAATAAAACTTGAAGTGTAAAGTTGGAAAAGGGTAAACCTTGCGGCGGATGGTGAGGAGAGGGTTGCCATTGGCATCCATTAAAAGGATCTCGCCTTTATTGCCTTCCATATAATTATCCACCCTGAAAACCAAATCACCTTTACCATCAAACACCGTGAAGCCATTACAGTTAAACAACAACGACTTTTTCCAGACGGTTAGAACTGCTTCCTCCTCCCTTGTGTCAGCTGCTACTAACACCTTAGGCGGCGGCGGCGGCGTCTCGGAGATATTAATGGCATCGTTGCCGCTAAAACTAGCGTTGGGATAAACCTTTGTCATTCGCGTAAAAGGTTCCAGCCTTAATTTTTTTAACTCTAATTTGGAAAAAGAAGATTGTAATTTGCAAATCAACCACCAATAACTCAACTAAATATGATCAAAGCGAGAAAAGAAGGCAAAGCCAACCTTGCGAGAGCTTTGTTTGGGTGGGAAGAGTAAGGCAGAGATAGATCTATATAAAAAGGCGAAGCAAATTGAGTTTGGGTACGAAAGTCTAACACGAGTGAGCCACCATTTAAACACGTCAAACCAGCTTTTGATTGGACGGAAAAAATGGTTGAAGAAAAAAAAGTGAAAGGGAAAGGATGAGCTATGAGCCATTAATGGATGCACTTGATAAAGACGAAAAGGTTGAAAAACAAAAAGAAAAAATAGCCCCTGCCCTACCCTACCCTATCTTTACTTCAAAGGCAGGCAGCAAATATATAGTCTTAAAATAAGGTTAAATTTTGTGGCTGAGAACTAATTTGCGGTGTCGACTGGCCAGCTTTATATATATATATTGAAACTGTGCCTTAGATATTTTTCTGATGATGTTAACTCTAATATAAATAAAACACGACTATGTTGTTTTTAATAACCTTTATAAGTATTTGATGGCGATAGGACGGCCTGTGCCACTCCCTATAGCCATTATTATTATTATTATACGCGTCTAGACAAGGAGTCCACTGTCCATGAGATTAAAAAAAATCATATTGAAGATTAAATCGATAAAAAAATGTTATTATTGATTTGATTAAATTATTTAATAAATACTTAATAAAAATACACATTCATATGATATTTAATATAAATTTTAAGTTTCATCACCTACGTTAAATTTTTTGAGTTATTTAATACACATTTTCATTATTTTCATTTGCTTATTACAACTTTTTTTCAAAGAACATATTCTTAAATCATTGAAAACTCTTTTGAGTTATTTAATACACATTTTCATTATTTCATTTGCTTATTACAACTTTTTTTCGAAGAACATATTCTTAAATTACTGAAAACTCGAATCCAATGTTTTAAGATTTCAATTTTCTTAGTGGTTGAATTGAAATCACTTGGGTCAAGTCCAAAGTTTATTCAGGATTAGTCAAACATGAAATTAAATTTCGTTTGTATTTTATCGCAAATAGATTAGAAAAAATTAATTTTTATGATTTAAATTATAATTTAACAATTTAAACCAAATTTTTTTGTAATTTTAAAACTGCTTTTGAATAAAATAATTTTATTATCTTTATATTTTTAAACTTTTAATATTTTAAACATATATTTTTTTTTTATATTTTAATTCTTCAATAACATTTTTATAATAATACAAAACACTTTAAATTTTTTTAAATCACATTTTGTATCATATTTTCTAAATCACATTCTTTTTAACATATTTTTTATTTTTATTTTTTCGATCCAAACTTTTGTCAACAGTATTACTAAACTAGAAAGCAACTATGAATGAAAATAGAAAAAACTTACATTTGAATCACCATAATTTGGCATGAAACTGTTTTAGAGAAGAGGTTTTCATGAATTGGGTTGGATACAAATTTTATTTGCTCAAACACGATCCGAATACTCATTTTATTATTTAAAATATTAAAAATTTGAAAATTACTTTATTTTAATATTTTTAATTTTATTATATGAATAGTAATCCAAACCAAACTGGATCAATATGAATAACTAAAAACTTTATTAAAATTAATTCGTGGACAGATCTACTTTAGAGTATGCATGTAGTTCAATTTTAGAACATGAAATTATCTTTAACATAGCTAACTCTCCCACACAAGACCTACCCAAAGTGATAAACACAAAGACCTTTACTTAGAACTTCAATTTACTATCCTACTGAGATTATTCAGGTTTAACAAAGATTAAAGAACTCAAAAACCATATTATTTTTATTATGCATAGAAAAACATCAAACAGGTTGCTGAATCCTCAGCTCTGATCATGCAGTTTTCAAAGAATCAAAACCAAACTGAAAATTACCCATCAGGGTAGCTTTAAAATTTCCATTGGCAGCTAAGAAGTGTGCAAACCAAACAATTATTAGAGCTAATAAACAAGCAACTTCATGCTAAAAAATACCATAAAAGTCCAGTAAAACATGTCTTCTAAGCATGAGTAGCCTCATTCTTTCTTTCCAATCCCATGAGACATATTATAGATCCCTCGTCCCTGAAAAATGAAAAGCACAACATGAGCAATAGTTACATCACTGAGATGGCAAAATATAATTTCTCAATCTTTTCTTTGGCAAGCTAGTGTTGTCAAGGGTGCAAGACACACTCTAAGCGCTAGAACCTTTATATTGCCTCAGGCGCAAGACGCAAAAAAACGCTCACCTGAGTGAAGTAAAACGCAATATGTATATGTGTGTATTTTTATATGTGTCTATATATATATATATATATATATATATATATAATAAGTTTAAGATATATAATTATGATAATAAACTCTAATGAGTGGTCCAGTTTATCTACAAATCATGCAATTTTATGATTTCCTTATGGTCCCATGTCTGTTGTTGAATACTCAAATATTGAGAAGTAAAGAGTTTGATACTATCCCCTTTCTTACTAGTAAAGGTACATCTAATAAAAAAATTAGAAATAAAAGAGAACTTCAATCAAGCGGGTTTTTTTACGCCTATCTCCTAACAAAAAAGTGCGCCTGATCAAATGCGCCTTGCCTGAAAGGGTTTGAGGCGCTTTTGTTATCTAACGCTAAGGCACAAGGCGTAGGCACGCCTAGATGCACGCCTTGACAACACTGTGGCAAACAGGAGCTAAAAATTGTTAACAACATGTTTACAATTAGAAACAAACTCACAATTAAAAACAACGAACTTGCAGCCAAAGCAAATGGAATAGCGACAGATGTGATCTTATCATAACGTCCTTTCAGGTAAGTGTGCTTGTGGATACTTTGAAAAAATTTCTGATGCTCAATAAGCTTCTCCCTAGGTCTGAATGGTGCCTCTGACATCCTGCATAAGTTAAAAATCCAGTTATAGATCATCTAATTGAAGAAGCTTCTCAAAGCACCCAAAACACCTCAACCTCACTTCTTCTCTCTTCCCAAATTGGCACATTCATGCACTTCCAAGTTCCATCATGTCTCTCTTCATCTATTTTTCATTTTTTCGGTCCAATGGCTGGGCTGTGCTCCCCTTTTCAATACCCCCCCTAAAAAAATTGGTGTATGTTGGATTTGCTCCTAGGTTTTTGGTACAACCACCAAGACAATTTTTATGAGCTAACATGTTCTTTTTTAACCAATAAAACATTTGAAATTTCATGCTCCACGGAACTCCACAAGCCTACCGTTCCCCCACGACCCATAACTTTGAATTTACATTAACAAGCAGACATCAGTTGCACTTGCACCAAAAAGATTCAAGATTTCATGGCGGTCCCCCCATTTTCTATAAAAGCTACATTAAAACATGGGCAGCTGATAACGCAACATCGAAGTGGGCAGAGAGTACAAATGATTTTCAGCAATGAAATAAAGTTAACCATCACACTATAGCCTAGAAATGAAATTTTGCTTCTGGAGAAGCCCCACAAAGTAAGGTTTCCCATATGCAGACATGCATTCTAACTTAAAGAAATTTAAAAAGCCTTTAATACTCGTAATAAACCTCATCATATCAGTACTCTTTTGCATAAGAAAAGCAAGAACAAAATGAAATAAAAAAAAAATAAAAAATGGGGGGGGGGATCACTAAACCCAATTCAAACTCATTTTACATTCCATCTAGAGGATGATGATTTTATGAATCTTCGTCTAGAACGTAGCTTAGATGGTTTCAATTACTCATCAACTTATAATCCTATGTTCGCAACCAATTTCAAAGGGTTAAATTAGATCATTTTGCACAAAAATGCTAGATTGATTCATTTGTTCTAAACTAATACCTTGTCAAGCCACAAAGACTGGAGATCTACTCCAATCAACTCAAACTAATTACCCAAAAGAAACCCAAATCAGGGAAACGTTTCCCCCTAAAAAAAATCAGCAGATTCAAACATCAGATATAATAAGAAAATTAAAAAATTAATTCTGCCATATTAATTAAACACCTTTCAAGATCAGATTCAAAGGAGAAAAAAGAAAGAGAGTACCTGAGAGAAAATTAATCCTGATTCTTCTTCTTCTTCTTCCTTAGATTAGAAAAACCCTAGAATTTTTAGACGACTATGAGCCTATCGGGATTGAAGGAGTATCGGAAATGGTCTTTATATTATTCGGGGAAGACAACGAAAAATCAGCCCTAAAAAGTTTTATGGGCCGAGACTGGCTGGCCCAATTAAGTAACTCCCCGAGCTCATTTTTTCGGCCTGTTGAGATTTAAATTTGTAGATTCAATAATTATGGATTTTAATTTTGAATTATGTTCCATTTGACTACAAATTATAGGAAAATAAATTTTTATTTTTGAAAACACCACTTCTTTTAGACCTGTCCACAGTTACCTATCCGATCCTAATTGGATCGAGTTTGGATAAAAATTTTGTAATCTGAATCGGCTCTGTCCTAATTACTAAATTTTTTTATTTAAATTTAATTATAATAATATATAATATTAATATAAAAATAATTTTTTAATATTTATGTCTCGACAGGAAACTTTGATCTTAACATAAATCCTCTGAATTTGGAACTACTGATTAACTGTGAGCTCGTTTGATGTTTTACACGTAAGAATCGAGCTATATGAGTATTGTGTGAGCCTAATAATAGTCTTGTTAGGGTTACTAATTAATTTTGAGGTTTTATACCACATGATGAGGCTGTTATATCCTGATATATATGTCTTTCATAATTAAGTGAGAATGTTTCTTGTTCTTACATGTGATTTGAATGAAGGAGGAATATTTGAGATTGTAAAAGTTTTAGATTATTTTGAATTTTTACTTGTATATTTGTTAGCAACAAATGAGTTCTTCTAGAACTAGATATGCTCTTTGCTGGATAAATTTACTTTTAAGACATGTAGATGTTGATTTAGATGCTGAATTAAAAATGATAGAAACATGTTTTCCATCATTACAGAAAAAGAAGGTCACTTTCTATAGAAATTAATTATAGAATTCATGGTTTATAATGAATGCATTTCAATATCAGTTTATCACAACGTTTTTCATGATCATTTTATATAAGAATTAATATGTAAATTGTTGCTCGAATTATATACTTTTTAACAATTTGGTAAAGAAAACAAAATTCATAATTAGATACCTAAATTTTATTTTCGTCAAACAAGTTAATTTAATAAATTAACATCATTACATAAAATAATGACGTGAATATTGAGTTGATCAATACTAGACCTGCTCATGGGTCAGATATTTTTGATCCGGATCGGTCCGGCCCGACACGGAATAGTATTTTTTTTATTGTAATAATATTTTTTTATTTAATTTTAATTATAAAAATATAAAAAAAAATATTTTTTAATATGATGAACAGTGAATTCGGACCTATCGAATCGGCCCGGCCCGACCTAGGGCAGAGCCTTGGCAAAGAATTTGGAAAAAAAAAACCGGGCCGCAGTCTAGTCCATGAGTAAGTTTAATCAATACTAAATCGTCATGTGTTAAATTAATACCATATCAAATTTAAAAAAATATTCTAATTAACATTTTATATAACGGCGTTAACTCATAGGGTTAATCTATCGACCCAATACAAGTTTATGTACATGATTGTAATTTTTTTTTTACAAGATATATAGTTTTGAGGCAAGTTTAGATATTAACCCTTTTTATATAAAGCCTAAGGTCAAAGAAACATGAAGGAGTTCGCAAAACAAGGTTGATTTGATTCTTTTTTGGCCATTGTTTTCCTCCTCAAACACCAATAATGTCCATCCCAAACTACAAATTCCAAGGTACAAAACAAGGGCTCCAGATCAGTACAGTTAAAACCATAAATACTGATCCAGATCATCTCAATGATTCATTTCTTCATCAAGGCCGGTATGAAGAGGAGGAGGAAGACGAAGACGACGAAGAAGAGCTTATCAGGGTTGTTTTGAGGCCAAAATACACTTCGGGTTTATCAGCATGTTTCGATCAGAAACAAAAGTACTGTGAAATGGATGGCAAAGTGAGGAAAACGTTTTCAATGAGATCAGCTGATGAACAGGATGATGATGATAAGAAACAAAGTTCATCAGTGGTTGAGAGAGCTGTGAGGAGAGCCTTCTCAATGAGAGCTTCATCAGCTTCGGTAAACGAAGTTTATCGCAGGATAGATCATCGATATGATCAAGTTCTAGTTGGAGATGAAGAAATTGCAGAAATAAAACCATATAAGAAGAGAAACAACAAGATCTTTGAAGCTTGTAGGCGCTTCTTCGGTTTTTAGCATTCAAATTTCTTAACTCTTGCAATCTTGCGGGCTTATTATCTATGTTATTGAAATTCTTTAATTTTTTCTTACGTTATGTTTTGAAAACATAAATTTGAAAATTTAAATTTGGATTTGAATCTAGATTTCATTTATTATATAAATTATGATAATGAAATGCATACATTATGTATAAATTAGTTAAGAGATTCAATATAATTATATATTTGAAAGATATAAAAATATAAATTTTAAATTCACTACTAAATAGACATACAACAAATTTATGAATTTTTCAAATAGTTATATGTCCACAGCTTGGGACCATGATTGATATAGGAAAGCTACTATATCTCTTTGTCTTTTATGAATGCTTTTACTAATGCGTGTATAATGTAGGAATCACAACTTCAAATTCTATCTTCACGGCAGAACTAGGGATAACTGCAAAAAAAAATATTGTTTTTTTTTTTTTAATAATTGAGATTGTCAAAAATTAAATTTTAATTATTAAAATTAAGATTCAAGCATTTTATCAACTGATAAAAAAAAATCCATTCAAAATCTCAACCATGATTGAAAATGTCGAATAGATTTTTCTTATAACTTATAAGTAAAAGTGCTCATAAGTTGGGTCGGGTTCGGACTGGGTTTAGGTATGGTACCAACACCATATATATTTGTCTAAGCTCGTCCTGGCCCGAAATATGACCTTAAATTCTGCCCAAACTTGCCCATATTTGTAAATATGTAATCCAAACCCGTTTAGACCGGCCCATATTTTTTTCTAAAAAAATTTAAACAAATTTTTTATTATTATTTAATTTTAGTAATTTTATCTCTTTTTTTTCTTTTATTAAGTTTCAAAACATGGATAACTTAGCATATTTTTAAATGTTTACACTATAATATTATATATATTTATTTTTTATATGATATAAATTGCATAATATATATAAATATAAAAATAATATATTATATAAATGAAAAATGGGTGGGCTGAGCCAGGCTCGAGCCTTGATAGTTGGAGTCAAGGGTCGATCTATTTTTTAAATGAGCCTCATTTTTTTGCCCAAACCCATATTTCGGGCCTAATATTTTTATCCAAATCCTCTAAAATATGAGTGCTTGAGCGGATAGCTCGACCCTTGAGCGGATAGCTCGACCCTTGAGCAGGTCTACTTATAAGATATGTACAAAGTAGAGCTTTTTTTTTTTAATAAAAGTATTATGGTTGGAATTTAAGATTCTTTTTTTGGTATAAAATAGGTTGCAGTTTGGAATAAGAGAAACGGTTGCAGATATTGATATTCGAATTTCATATCTGTCGAATGTCACATCTCAAAAGTAACTACATGAACCAACTAAATTAAGTTTAGATTCAAGACTTAAGATCTTTACCTCAATCTTACTTCACTTTCAACGTTTTATTTTTTTTGGATATAAAGAAAAACAAAGTCCACGAAAAAAGAGAAATGCAAGTGTTGAGAATCGAATTCTAACCTTAAAAAAAAAAAAATACCTCTTAAGAGAAGAGAAAAAATTATATGAAACGGTTACTCCACGTCAGCATATATCCCTTCCATTTAAATCATGCCACGTAATCAATTTTTAAGAAAAAGTCAACTATTTATCACACATTACATGTAATAATTAAAGAATAAATATTTATTACATGTAATAATTAAAGAATAAATAATTATTAACAATTCGTTAATGATTATTATAATAAATAGTTGATTTTTTCTTAAAAATTAATTTTGACATATTTAAATGAAAAAAATATATACTGACATAAAGTAACCGTTTCATACAATCTTTTATCGTCTTTTCTCGAGAAAGAATTATAGCGATTAGTGGAAAGAGGCCACGTGCAGTCAGGTCATCCTAATCTCACTGGCATTGGAAAACTTTGGCTTACCAAACTTTCCATGACATAATTTCAAACGTAAAAAGAAAATCCTTTCTTCTTTTAGGTGAGGTCTAAGTTCAAACCCTTAGAGAACAAGCTTTGAATGGCAAAAAAAGAGAGATCATTTTCAATTTGACTTATCCAACCAGCTGGGGAGGGGATTGCTGGCTGTCCCATTTCATTTTCACCCACAAGATTGTAAAAATAATGGCTCCCCACCTTATAGATTCATTCATTCTTATCATCATATTTTGTTGTTTTAAAGAAATTTTTTTTTATTTTAAATTTGGAGTTTATCTCAATTGGTTCATGCAATCACCCTTAAGAAATGACATCCAGCAAATCTGAGATTCGAACCTCAGCATCTACAACTCTTTTCCCTATCCTTAGACTGCGTCTTTTTTGTAAAAAAAAAAAAAAAAAAAAATAGACTTTTTTGGGTACATAACCTCTACAAAATTAATGATGAAAAAAATAAAACACAAGAAAACAAAATCCAAGAATTTTTTTTTTCTTCATATTTTTCATGAACCAAACAATGCTTAAATAAATTTGACATGATTCCATTTTATGAACTAAACTATACTTAAATAAATTGGAAATTTCCATCATATTTCTTAGGAAAAAAAGTACTTAAATTGTTAAATTAAAATTTTCTGTATAGTTATTCTCTTTGGGCGTGGAAAAAATGGTAGTATTCTGTTTGTTCAAAATTGTTCAATTCTTACCTTTTATGTAAGGTTAAACCTTCCAAAATAACATCCTTTTTCATAGGATGGCAAAATCCAATCCAAAACCGATGGGTTTTACACCGATCCACTCCGAATGAAAAGGTTTTTTTTTTTTTTTTTGAAAAACGAGGGTGGGGTGGAGCATGGTGGTTTTGGTAAATGCTTAATCCGTTCCGTCCCGTCCCGTTTTTTAAAATTACTATTTTACCCCTTAAAATATTTTATATTTTCCCTTATATTGTTAGTATATATATATATTAGATATATATACTAAAATTACATATATACTTTTGGTATATATATGTATATTATATACATTAAAGAATTTTATATACTAAAATTATGTTCATGAATAAATTATAATAAAAATTTTTATAATATTAAGTTAAAAATAATTAATAAAAAATTGGAATATAGCGGAGTGGAGCACCGTAGAGCGGTTATGGATGTAACCGACATCCATGGAGATGGATATCAACATCCATACAGAAGAGAGCGAAAATGAATAAGGCAATCCCCGTCCCCGCCCCACTTCATTGCCTTCCCTACTTTTTCATTTGCTTGAAACTTTGTTTTTTTTGTTTGGGACACTTTTCCTTTTGTTTTTTTCCCCACCTAATTGAGTAAATTGGTACCAATGTGGTAGGTTTGAATAATTAGTGTATGTACAAAGGAGAAATTATTACACATGAAAAATTATATAGGAGGTAATTTTAAGATAAAAAACAATAAATCATGCCACCACATTTTAGTTTTCTATTAAAATTTTGTTTCTAATACACAAGCTATATATAAGGAAGTTTATAAATTCTACAAGCAAATAAAAATTGTATAATGTCTTAATTTACCAAATAATTTCATATAATCATCTCATGATTAACTTTGTTAATACAAGAATTTTGAATTGTGCCCAATTATAAGATATTATTCGTTTTAAAATTGAACCGTCACGATTTTTTTCATTTGAAACAAGACGCTTTATTTAGGAAAAGGGTAAGCTAAACTATGTGGGATTTTTCCCCTCAACAAGCTTATCAAGCAAATATAAGAAAATTAACAATGGATTTTTCTTGCCCCAAACCTTTGTTTCATCCTCTTTCTTCATTTTCCCATGGCCTAAAACAAATATACTCCATATAGGAATTAAGTAAGATTAGGGTTTTCAACATTTTTTCCTATTTGTAGTCCTACTACTACTAGTAGGTTATGTTATTTGGGTTCATGAATAAGTGTCGAATATAAATATGCATGTATCCAATATGTATATGTATTCAATTTTTTAAAAAGTTTTTTCATATATTTTAAAGATCATATTTTATATTCATATTAAATATGTGTCAAATACAAATATCGAATACGTATATTTAAAAAATAATAATAAAGACTTAGGGTAATATAACTAGTAGGTAAGGTTCAAGGCGTGAGGTTATTGTTTTTATTGTCTTATCTGTCATTTTTTGTAACTGTTCTGAATAGTATAGTAGTAATGCATCTAACTCTCACTGCCAAACCGGGGCGAAACTGCCAGTTTAGATTTCGTTATTATTACCAAAAACTCACTTTTCAAATCATTTTTTAATCTCATCTCTCCACTATTATACATTTATTCATTGCATATATATATATATATATGAATGACAATGGATAGTGCGGATTCAGATATTTGTAATTATTCGATTCGTTTAATGTGGATTCGGATATTATAATTACTATCCGCATTGGATTCGGATCGGATACGGATATAAAATTTTGGATATCCATTATCCGAATCCGCATTATTTATACGGATAACGGATTCGGATATCCGAATCCTCTATCATAATCCGCTTACTTTTGCAGATTTGGATTTGGAATCGGATTCGGATATCCAAATCCATTATCCGTTTATTTAAATTTAAAATTAATTTTTGTTTGATTTTATATATTTTTTTTTTACTTATTAAATTTGAATATTTAGCGGATTCGAATATCGGACGGATAATGTTATTTAATTTGGATTCGAATTTAAATAATAATATACAAATTTAATATGAATAATAAACGAATTCAAATATTATAAAAAATAAATATTTAACCCATTGTCATTCCTATCACGTATGATTCTCTGTTTTGTTTCTCAACTCACTGACAGATGGCGTAAAACCAGATGAAAAGCAACAGAGAGATTGAGACTAACAATTAATCTTTTCACTTTCAGAAAGAAACGTTAAACCCTTTTTCTCTTTATATATTTTGTTTCTATCTCTTTTCTCTCTGCAAAAACGAAAGAAAAAGAAGAAAATGGTGGGGACTACTCTTTCACAACAGCTCAAGAACTATATTCAGACCATGCATGATCAGGTTTTGTTCTTGTTCTTGTTCTTGTTTATTGTTTTTTCTTTTCTTTTATGGTATGTTATTTTTTATTGGTTTTTCCTTCTTTTTTTTGGATGGAGCAGATAATGAAAAAATTTGTCTCTCCTCATTGATTATATATTGTTATATCTGCTTTAAAAATAAGACGATTTATATATACAGATCTGGTTAACAGTTGCCTATAAGCATATTTACGCTTTTCTTTTTTGCTTTCATTTGAATCATTTCCTTGTTTAAGAAATGGTTTTGCTATTGCATGATGCAGGTTTCTGCTCTATCTCTTCAACAGCTGATTTTTTTTTTTTTTTGGTTGGTTTTTTCCAAGGGAAAAATAATAAGTGACAAATAAGGCGTAGAGTTTTTTTTTTTTTTTTTCACTCAAGGAAGTGTTAATGTAAAATAATTAATGAACTCGGGTTTAATTCAATTAGTTCATTTAGTTACCTTTAAAATATGACATTCAGTAAGTTTGCACTTTGAATCCTAACATTTACATTCTCAAATTATGATTTTTTTTTTATTTAAAAAATCTAGAATAATTAATGAATCAAGTTGGCTGTTTTAGTGATTTTGTTAGGAATTGAAGTAAAATAAAAACTAATTATTATCTTAGTAGAAAAATCTTATTTTTTTTTTTTTTTGGGTTTATTGGTTGCTTGTAGGGCATACTAGACCACCACTTCGACCATGTAAAAGCGTTACAAAATGAAGAAAATCCTCAGTTTGTTATGGAAGTGATCTCAATGTTCTCCCACGATGCTGAAACTTGCATTGCCCAACTCACTGCATTTCTGTATTATTTTTTCTTTCACTTTACTAATTTCATAGTTTTTTTTTTTTTTTTTTTTTTTTTTACAATCGATTTTTAGATCCATATATACATATTTTTTTTTATGATTTTATGTATATGAACAGAAACTCAGCTGTTGTGGACTTTGCCAAGGTCATAAGCTTTGTTCACCAGCTGAAAGGCAGTAGCTCAAGGTAATATATATACATACTTGTATTCAGATTCATTTGGTAAACAAAAATGATTTTCATAACAAATTTTATGTTAATTAAATTATGTTTTTAGTCAACTAAAAAAGTATATCTAACTATAAAGGCGAAACAATTGATAACAGAATAGAAATGTTTTAGTAACTAAATCCGAACTTAATCCCGTTGGTTTATATAATCACTCGTAAAAAATAATATCCAATAAATTTAAATTCGAATTCTAGCATTTACAATCGCTTCGACATTTTTTGTAAATAAAAAACTTTTAATAACTATATATTATCATGGCATGAACATATAAAAATAACTTGCACCCTAAAGAGAATATTTACATGTCAAATCATGTTATATATATATATATATATATATATATAACACTGACATTCATAATCAAATGATCATGATCTACACTTTTTCAATGAACACCTTAAAAATAGATCATGCCTACGCGTTAATAAATGATGCATTTTATTATAAATTAAATAAATAAAGCATATTAATTTTCTAATTCTGCCCTTTTTTTTTTTTGCCTAGATAGAATATTTTTGGTTACTAATTCATATATTCCATATTTCTTCTATCTCTTATAAATGTATATATTTTATATGTTATTATTACGGTTTACAATCACAGCATTGGTGGGCAGCGGATGGCCCTTGCTTGTCGTGAGCTACGACATGCCTCTGATAACATGGACAAAGAGAGGTACGTACGAGTAGAGGTGCTCATGGGTCGGACCGGACCTAAGGTCAGAAAAAAATATTTTTTTTGCTTAAGCTTGTTTCGGATCAAGTCTTGACCGGTCCATAAACTTATTTCACTATTCACAAAATATTAAAATATTATTTTTATATTAATATTTATATATTTTATAATTAAATTTATATAAAAATTTATTTTTTAATTATTGAATAGTAATTTGGGCCGGACCGACCCAGCCCAAATTATAAATACTCTTACCCAAGCCCGGGCCGGATCGGACAGAGATTGTCAGGCCAGACGGGGTACCCGGCCCTTGAGCAGGTCATGAAATAGGAATTACTACCGTTTATTTAGTTATTTCTTTGTTTTTCATTTATCCTCCAAATCTGTATTTTTACACACAAAAAACATGATATTTAGATTATTTATTCGATTATCTATACTATATATAAAATCTTGATTGAGTTGATATTATGAATCAAGTGATACCAACTCAATCAAAAAATAAACAAAAGAAAAAATAATTATAATGATATTGTACGAAATTAAAGGTATATATATTATTTAATTTTTTTAAAATAAAAACATATTTAAAGAAAAATTACCCTCTTCTTAAAAAAATTTATCGCATTTTCTGACAATTTTTTTAATTTTCAAAATACTCACATAGTGAGTGATTATATTCTAGTACATATTATTGAATTACAAGAGTGTGACGTGATATTTTCATGTTGGAAGAGTAAATATCAAATATCTGGTATATTGTTGTATTTCTATATTTATGTATAATAATAATAATAATAATAATAATAATAATGTTTTTCCTCTTTCTAGTCAAAATCTTTCTTTAATTAAGTTTTTTTGTGTAATGTTTACAGGTGCCTTCAAATCTTTGAGAGGGTGAAAGAGGAGTACAATACTTTGCGGGAATGCCTCAATACCATATCCCAGGTAATTCTGCTGCTTAATTATGATGTTGAATCTGGTATAAACCTGTTCAAGGGCCGACCCGGCTCAAATTAGGTCAATTATGGGTAACAATTTTCTTAATTCGGATCAGTCCAACTCTATCCGATCCAAAATAATAATAAAAATATTTTTTAAATTGATGACCTAACATAAGGGGAACAATCTTTTTCGTTCTTTCCTTTTCCTTTTCCTTTAACAACAACTTTGACCAAATTATGATATTTGGAATTTAGAGACAATATGAGGTGATAAGGATTTAAATTTGTTGGTTTAATTAGGTGGTAAGCTTTTGGATTAGGGTTAAAAAAACATATGTCAAGAAATATGCAAAAGTGGAAAAAAAATCACTATAAGGTCTAAATCATAACTTTATTAATCGGATCAATTTATCTTGATTGATTGCCTTCATTAAATTGTTGCTAGTAAATACTATTATTTTCTATTTTAGATATCTTACAAACCATTCCCGCAGGAGTTTCGAATCCGTTTTTTCTAATCATTCGTTAAAAATTCATTTTCTTCATAAATAAATAGGAGGTAGAGTCGATAAAGTTTTTTTTTTTTTCGATTCATCCCTAGATCAACCCTAGTTAAAAGAAAAAAGTCGTATCCAATGCACAAGACTTTTTATTATAAATAAGGTCTGGAAAGGTCCTGATGTACGCAGCCTTCTTCCTGTTTTGCACAGAGAGACTGTTTCTAAGATTTGAACCTGTGACCAAATGGATAATAAGTAAACACTTAACTATCACGCCAGATACGATTTTCTAATTAAAGGTGTATCTTATGCATCCAACTTAAAATCAATTGATGATAGGTAGAGAGGTCCAACTTGAATATAAGATCACAGACAATTCAAGACTTAATCGATGTAGGATAACCCCACTTTAATCACATGTAGACGGTGACACAGGAGCCTACCACGTGACAAACTCAAAAAAAGTAATAGGCAGGAACAACAAAAGAGAACCGAAGCTCTAATACCATGTTAAGTATCTAACCTAAAACCAATTAATGATAGATGGAGAGCTCAACTTGAATATAAAACCACAAACAATCCAAAACTTAATCGATGTGGAATAACCCCACTTTAACAGTGAATAAACCCAATCATGTTATATAAGTTATGCATATGAAACATATGTTTTTTTTTCTCATATTCTAAGTGATTATTAGTTGCTTAATTGCAAATTAACAATGGTGTTTTTTTTCCTTCTTTTTTTGTCACAGATGGAGAGAACCATCATCGCCAATGAGACTAGACGCCGTCAACCATAGCAAACTCCTTTTGTGCTTGCAGCTTTAGTGTTGTCTGTTTGAGACTGCTTTTGTGACTTTGTGTTTATGCTTTGTGTTTTTTAAAACCTGGTTTGCTCTTTTGCTCCGTCTTTGTATGTGCTTTATTGGTAACTAATAATAAATTAGATGTCCTTTTTGTTATATCCAATCCCTATGTTTATCTAAACTCGAAAGAGTGTTGAATATGAGTACATGTTTGACACGAATATATTTATTTTATTTTTTAAAAAATCATGTATTTAAGGATCATACCTCATACTCAGATTCAAATATATGTCGGATACGAATACTTTAAAAAAAAAATGAAAAACTAGGATAACATAAATCCAATCCAACTCGACCACGAATAGAATTGACTTTCTATGTTTCTTTTTCATCCTCAACTAATTATCAAAACAATTAGTTATATTCTTACAAGAGATTAATGATGAGTGATAAAAGGTTAAATGCAAAATTAGATGAATATAGGTATGTAATTTATGCACCACCCTAAATTGATAACTTCTGGTCTATGTTGTTCCGACTCTCCATTTTTTTTAAGTACTCGTGTCCGACACCTGTGTCCAACGCATATTCGGACATGAATATGGCGATATGACCTTTCAAAAATCCTCCAAATTCATAAAAAAACTTGAAAAAATTTGAACAAACCTGTGTTGGACACATACACGACACTCACACCCGAATTCGAGTAATATAAATTCTAGCAATGATAAAAAGCAAATTGCAGTATACCAAGTCCTTAGCTTTCTTCTCTCAAAAGAAATGGGAGATGTTATATATAACCAAAACCAAATAAATTGTAGTAGTGTATATCTATGTTACTTGCACTCTTTATTTATTTTAAAATTGTGAAAACCCGCACCCAACCTGCGAGGTATTGTCCGCTTTGACCCGAAGGTCTCACTGTTTTGTCCCACAAAAGGGACCTCACAAGTATGAGCAGTCTAACCCATGAACAAAAGCAACAACAGAAAGAAGCCTCACGATTATAGGTTCGATGACACCACGCAATCATCCATAAGCTATGTTACTCCGACTCTTCATTTTTCTTGAAGTATTCATGTCCGACATATATCCGGACATGGGAATGGCGATATCATCCTCCAATGACCCTCCAAATACATGGAAAACTTAAAACAAATTGAACATACCCGCATTGGACACATACCCGTATCCGACACTCACACCCGAGTCCAAGTAACATAGTCCATAAGTAACTCAGCAATTCTCAAGTATACACAGAGAATAGAACATGATGCCACAGTTAATCCTGGCATAAGTATCTCAAGCCTAGAAATTTATATGGGAGTTAAGGCTAATAAAATTCAAAAGAAAAAAAAAAACTACCAGAGATTTATTCAGCCACTGGCCACCACAGTATCTAGCTAGAAATATTAAGTATTAAGAGTTATTCAGCCAAACTCAAACCATAAGTAGTAGTAATCCAGAAATCCACAATTATAACTGAAATGTTAATATCTTTTACCTACATATTTCGAAACAAAAACTTAAAGTTCCAAGATGAGCCAAAACCATGTTCAACTACAGAGCCAAAAACATATAAAAAAAAAAACTTATAACACTCAAATAAAAGCACTAAAAGCTTACGAGGAAGTCTTAATATTTGCTTTGCCTGCTTAGTCGAAGAGGCTGAAACCCATATCCTGCATCGAAAGGAAACTATATTAGTGAAGAACACAGCAATTAAGAATCAATACAAGTCAAACTTCTGAGTAAAAGTGATTACGTCATCAGACTCTTCCTTCTCCTCAACCTTCTCCTCTTTCTTGGCCTCAGCAGCAGGTGCACCGCCGCCACCGCCACCAGCTGCAGGAGCAGCAACGGCGACAACACCACCACCACCAGAAGGAACTGAAGCCAACTTCTCCCTTCCACATGCAATTAACTCGGTGATATCTTTTCCTTTGACTTCGGACAAGAGCAACTCTATCCTATCATCATCAGCCTCAGCTCCAACTGCAAGATTTTAAAAAAGAAAAAAAGTCATTCCTTTGACTTCGGAATGCTAAAGAATTCTCCAAGAATTTAATTCCACTTTCCCATTTTTGCTACTATTAGCTAATATTTATCAGGGATTTAAATTGCGATTACGGACATATTTTTTTTATAGCATCATGTTTATCGCGGTTACGAATCGTAACAGACGTAATGAATAGTAATGAATAATGAATGCTATTATAGTCAATTGTGGTAAATATCATCTATGAATATCGACGATTGAAGGAGCCAAAATTGCAAAATAATGACTGTAGCATCGCGTTGCTACTGCTATTTAAATGCCTGATATTACTATTCGCAATTAATATAATTAAATACAATGAAAAAATGTACATAAACTAAAAAATTGAGAGTACAAAATTCCGATATGAAGATTTCCCTAAATTCCGTTCAAATCCAGCAAAGGCATAAAAATAAAATAAACGAATCATAGCTAAATTAACCATAAATCATCCAAGCGAAACACCATCGGATCAGATAGGTTTAAAAAATATAGTAAATCGAGTAAAGAAAAGAGTGAGAAAATTACCTGATCCGAGAATGGCTTTCAAGTCATCGGCGGAAGGGGAAGCGTTTCCTCCCAGTACGGCGAGCAAGTAGGCGGCGATCACCTTCATTTTTACAAGAAAACAGAGAGAAAGGGAGGGAAAAAGGAGCCGCGGAGGAAAGAAAAGAAGCTAGGGTTTGCAGAAAGAAGATGATAAGAGTCGATGTTGCTAGGGTTTTTGTTTTTGTTTTTCATTTTAAATTATTTATTATTTTTCTCTCACAAAAAAAATCCAAAAATGCAGACAAGAGGCCCTATGTTACGCTTTGATGGGTGCTCGTTGAGCACATTTTCCAGGTTTTCAACCTAGCCTAAATGGGCTGGAGCCCATAGGGCAGTTGAAGGGCATTCAAATAGAAAGTTGGAAAATAAAATAAAAATTAAGGTTTCCTTTGTTTGGTAAAAAAAAAAAATCGAAAAATTAGTTGGAAAATGAATTACTTTTTTGGAAAAGTTTATATTTTTTATTTTTTGGATATTTTTTGTAAAATATTTTTCGTTATTTGGTATTTTTTCGAAATATCTGCATTCATATAAAAAAGATTGATCCTTACACTTAAGGGATCGATTCTTTTTTATTTTATTTTAGCTTCTATTCTTAGAGGATCAATCCATATACGTATGAGATCGATCATGTTTTGCTTTGATTCAAGAAGGGATCACTCCTTAAACTTAGGAAACAATCTTTTTCACTTTCCTTCCGCTTTCGAAAAATGTCTTATATTTTTCAAAAATGTAAGACATTTTACGAAAAAATGAGTTGATTTTTCATTGATATTTTATGTTGTTTGGATGATTTTGTGTAAAATATTTTTCGTTATTTGTCAGTTTTTTTAAAGAGGAATTATCCTTTAATTTTAAACATGTTACTGTTATCTGTAATTTTTTTTTTAAATAAAAAATTATGCTAGGATGCTAATTGTTTGACAAATGTCAAGCAATTAACACCAAATTAAACTCCCAAAGAACTAATTACTTGACAAACCCTTACAAAGCTTAATTTTATTATAGTAATAAATTTTTTGTTTTTGTTTTCAAAAACCCAAGCAAAAACGCAAAAAAACAAAAATCTAAAAACCTAATTGAATGTCATTGAATTAGACCTTCAATTAATCCAAAAACATTATATATTCTAATTAAAAATATTACTTTTTATAGATGTAAATTGTAAGGGAATTTGACAACAGTGTGATGCATGAAATTTGCAGCCTCTCTCTCTCTCAAAACAACCCAAAAACAAAAATAAAAAAACAAAGACAATCTTAACTTATGTCCTAACATAGTCAAAAAAGGAAAAAAAAAATAAAAAATGTCATGCCCCAGTTTTGAACAGCTCAAAACATAGGGAAAATAGAAGTAAATTGGTGTGGACCAGCTGTTCCTTATTGTGCAAGCAGATATATGTAAAGATCATATATTTATGCTTTTAAAAAACGTGGATAACATGTTAAAAACTCACACTACATGACGCACCAGCTTTGCTAGAGACATCCTCAAAGTTAAGTCGGCAGCAAAAGGACAACCTCAAAGTTAACATCAAACACTCAAAGCTAATATATATATATATATATATATATATATATGAAAGTATAAGCTTTCTTCTATATATATAAATATATTTATATATATTTATATATTGGGCCGGCAAAACTCACCATGTCAACTGGTCATTTTGGCCGGAATTAGATAATATTGGAGAAGAAGAAGACAAAAAAAATAATTAAAATATAATATAAAATATGATATAAAAAATATGGACATAACATGAATATAAAAATATGTTAATTTATAGAACACAAATTATTAATATAAAATACTTTAAACATGATTAAAATAAAAAAAAAAAAAAAATACACGAACACGATATAGATACATAAATTGAGAGATTTATTTTTCGCTATGGATGATTATTAGATATGATAATCTCTCTATACGTGTTTTGTTTTATTTTTTTCATGTCAGTCGTGTTATGTTAATCATATTAATTTTGTTTAAACATGTTATTTTATATTTATTTGTTCAAAATTGATAGATATAATGATTATTATTATTATTATTATTTCTTAAAGAACAGTTATTTTCTAGGTATGGGTCTTAATCTCTCACATTATTCTTTGAATTTTGGTCTTAGTCAAAATATAAATAGTATAAGACTATAGTTTTATACTATTTAATTGGGAAGAAAGAATAGAACGAACAAAAGTAGGGAAGATGATTGAAAATTCTACTTTGTTTGCCAATATATATATATATATATATATATATATATATATAAATATATAAAGAATACTATAAAGGGTTGGAAATTGGAATTAGGAACCAAATTCTGTCAATTTTTTAATCCTTTCCCCCTCTCTTTGAATTCCTTAACTTTGGCTTCTTAATGAATTGGTTTTAAAACCAATCATATTCTAAGTTTTTTTTTATTATTTGGTTTGATTTCTTTGAATTCAGATTTTAATTATGTTGAAGAGAGATTTTAATTCGTAGTTATTTTCGATTTCATAGTCCAGGAAGGTACTTGAATACATAATAATAATATGATTAAATTAATTTGTTGATCACTTATGATTTAGTGATTTTCCATTCAAGGAAATAAGTGTTGAGAAAAGCTTAGAGTAGATAACTCTAATTTTACCACTCAAAGAAGAAAGTTTAGATTTTAGGAAAACTCACAAATGCTCACACTTCACTCTAGACTACACTCTTTAGAGAAGAACTCTTTAGGAAAACTTAGAACTTTTATTGCTTATTGAAGCTTACTACTTGATGATTTACAAATGCAAGGGAGGGGGGTATTTATATAATACCAAGACAAACACAAGCCACACAAATATAAAATCTAAATAAATTACAACCACCCATTGTTGTTTAATAACAACCACACATTTAAATCACACAACTACAACCACACATTAAACCACACAATTACAACCACACATTAAACCACACAACTACAACCACATATTAAACCACACAATTGCAACCACACATTGTTAGGCTTTTATTTTTCCTTGGGCTGGTATTGGACAATTTAACACTCCCCCTCAATACCAGCTCTTCCTCTTTGCACCATGTTGAGTTGACGACGAAACATTTCAAATTTGTTGATACTCAAACCTTTTGTGAATAAGTCTGCCATTTGATCATCTGTCTTGATTTGCTTCATCTCAATTTCTTCTTGTAGAACCTTTTCTCTGATAAAGTGATAATGCACTTCTATATGTTTGGTTCTTGCGTGAAAGACTGGATTTTCTGCCAAACGAATTGCTGACTGGTTGTCGCAATACAACGGAACTGCATAATCTACTGGTTGATGTAGATCACTCATTAGTTGTATCAGCCACGTACACTCTTGAGCTGCCATTGCTGCTGCTCGATACTCAGCTTCGGTAGTTGACAATGATACCGTTGGTTGTCTCTTACTGCACCAAGAAATTGTTCCAGAACCAAGTTTAAACATGTACCCAGTTGTTGATCTCCTGGTGTCATGATCTCCTGCATAGTCAGCATCACAATAACCAACTAACTTACAGTCTTCACCTTTCTTGTACAAAAGACCATAATCTATTGTACTTTTCACATATCTCAGTATCCGTCGAACTGCTTCTAAATGAGGCTTCTTCGGATTTTGCATATACCGACTCATCACACCAACTGTATAAGAAATGTCAGGTCGAGTCAAGGTTAAGTAGATCAGGCTACCTACCAATTGTCGATACATAGTTGCATCTTCCAAGTCTTTGCCTTCAAGTGCACACATCTTGCCATTTGGTTCCATCGGTGTTGAAATTGGCTTGCTCTCGAGCATTCCAAACCTTTTTAGCAAATCTTTAGAATATTTTTGTTGACAGAGAAATATTCCTTCTTGTCTGTGATCAACCTCTAGACCAAGAAAGTGCTTGAGTTGTCCAAGTTCTTTCATTTGGAAACGAACTGATAAATTCTCCTTGGTTTGAAGAATTTCTGCCTCATAATCACCAGTTATGATTAAATCATCCACATATATCAATACGATAGCTAGCTTTCCTCCATTAGCTTTGACAAACAAGCTGGAATCTGCAGGTGTCACTGAATAACCACTATGAGTTAAAAATTCAGCAATCTTACCATACCATGCTCTAGGTGCTTGTTTCAATCCGTAAAGTGCCTTTCGCAGTTTACACACATGCTCAGGATGATTTTGGTTTTGAAATCCCAATGGTTGAATCATGTAGATTTCCCGATCTAGCTCTCCATGAAGGAATGCATTCTTCACATCCATCTGCCACAAGTTCCAGTCTTTGTTGGCTGCAAGGGCAAGTAGGACTCGTACGGTTGTAAGTCTTGCCACCGGACTAAACGTTTCATCATAGTCTAGCTCATACTTCTGAGAGAAACCACGAGCCACCAACCGTGCCTTGTACCTTTCAATCGACCCATCTGGACGATGTTTTATCTTGTAAACCCACTTGCAGGATATGGGTTTCACATCTCTTGGTTTTGGCACTAGATCCCAAGTCTGATTCTGCTCAAGCGCAGTGATCTCTTCTTTCATAGCCATAATCCACTCAGAACTCTGTGATGCTTCTTCAAACGTCTCAGGTTCTGTTGCAATTGGTTCTTCCACTATGGCTGCATTAGCATATTTGGGATTTGGCTTCCGTGCTCTTGTTGTCCTTCGGATTTGTGATTGTGGAGATGGTTCTTCCACTTCACTCGATCTAACATCTGGTTGATACACACCAGTTTGCCAAGGACTCTGGACTAACACTTGCTCGTCATCGTTATCATCACATAGGTCTTCTACTTCATCTGAAGTTGATTGAAGTTGGACAATATACTCTCCCATTTTCTGTTGTAACATGTCTTCAAATTCTTTTGAATCTGACAACACCTCCTTTTCCGAGGACCACCAAGAAGATGCTTCATCGAATACCACATTGCGTGAAGTGTAACATCTTCCACTCGTAGGATCACAACATTTCCATCCTTTCCTTTGGTTGTCGTATCCCACAAAGATACACCTAGTTGCTTTCTTATCAAACTTGCTACGTAAATGATCAGGAACAAATACATAACATACACAACCAAATACTCGAAAGTAGCTGACTGAAGGTTTCATTTTCCACAATTTCTCAAAGGGGGAAACAAACTCTAACCTTGGTTGAGGAAGTTTGTTGATCACATGGGCTGCGGTTCTCATAGCTTCGGCCCAAAATCTTCCGGGTACATTCTTTGCATGCAGCATACTCCGACAAATTTCTGCAAGATGCCGATTCTTTCTCTCTGCTACACCATTCTGTTGTGGTGTATTGACACAAGTATACTGATGACGTATGTTGCATTCTCGTAGGTATTGAGAGAATTCGCCTGAGCTATATTCTCCTCCATTGTCTGTGCGCAAGCAACATATCTTCTTTTCCACTTCTCCTTCAACTATCTCTTTGAACTCTTTAAACTTTGAGAAAGTGTCAGACTTTTCTTTCATAAAGAAAACCCACACATACCTGGAGAAATCATCAATAAACGTCACCATGTACCGCATTCCACTAATTGATGGTTGCTTAACGGGCCCAAATACATCAGAGTGAACTAACTCTAATGGTTCTTTTGCTTTAAACTTTGACTCTTCGTATGGCAATTGGTGTGCTTTACCATATTGGCATCCTGCACAAACTGTGTTTGTTCTTATGTCAAGCTGAGGAAGTCCCTTAAGCATCGACTTCTTCATCATCATACTTAGCCTGGAATAACTAACATGACCTAACCGCATGTGCCATAAATCTGCTGTATCGCTCTTTCTTGTCTTGTCTACATATGCTGACTCTGCTGACATCACGTAGACTGACTCCAGACGTCGTCCTTCCATCATCGGCTGTCCTGAGATTTTGAGATCACGATATACCTTCACATCCCTTGGACCAAACAGAATATGGTGACCTGACGAGGTTAATTGTGCCACTGAAAGCAAATTTTTCTTCATGCCTTGGACATGGTAAACATCTTGTAGTGGTACCTGATTATGACTATATCGAGGTGCTACTACCGTCTTACCGATGTGAGTAATCGGTAATCTTGAATTATCAGCTGTCACAACAATGCGATTTCCCTTGTATTCTGACAGGTTCTGCAACTTCTGTTTATCGCCTGTCATGTGATTTGAGCAACCTGAATCGACAATCCAGTCATTCTCATAGTCAATTCGGTCAGCCGTTGTTACTGTGAGAGCTAACTCTTCCTCTTCCATAGCAAAAAATGCTTCAGCGTCCCAATCATCTTCGCTTTTCTCCTTTGTACTAGAAGTAGTAGCATTGCTCTCAGCGGGCCTTTTGTTAAACCAACAATCTTTTGCCATGTGACCTTTCTTGTCACAGTTGTAACAGTTACCTTCAAATCTTTTATTGTTGCTACGATTCTTTGAAGCTCCCCCTGGACGAGAGCTCCCTTCTCCTTGATGACTTTTTGTCTTGTCACCATACTTTTTAGATCCACCACCGACGTGCTGTTTGAATTTGCCTTTGCTTTTGTTGGTGTAGAGTGCTTCCTCTTCACTTTTCAACGAGACCCCTCCCATTTGCTTGGCCATAGATTCTTGACCAACAAGCAAATTTTCAAACTCTACAAGTGATGGTTGAGTTGGCCATCCTTGTATAGCGGCAACGAAGCTGCGATATTCGGGCCTCAAACCATGGATAATTATTCTTTTTACCCTGGTATCTCCAATAGCAGCTGTAGGATCTAAATCAGAAATTTCACGGCATAACGTTTTTACCTTGTGAAAGTATTGAGCAATCGGTATATCTCGTTGTGCAACTGATAACAATTCATTCTCAAGAAGTTGAAGTCTTGTGTCATTCTTTCTCGAAAAGAGTGCATCTAAAGTATCCCACGCTTCTTTTGGCGTTTCTAGCTTTTGTATGTGTTCCAGCATTTCTTCTTCAACTGTGGTCTTAAGGGCAAACATGGCTTTACCCACTTTAATCTTCCATTTGCGCAAGGTTCCTTGAGCATCTTCTTGCTCGGGCTTCGTAACTTCACTACCACCAACGACTTCCCAAAGGTCTTGACCTTGTAGGTAAGACATCATACACGTCTTCCACGTGTTGTAATTTTTGTGATTGAGCTTCTTGATTCCTCCAACTACTTGAAGATCACCCATCGTGTCGGCAAGACTAACAATACCGAACAAGCTTGATTTTGAGACACAAACTTGTAGAGTACAAACTCCTCACAACTCAAGAACGCTCAAACCAAAAATAGTACCTGAATAACTATTTCACCGTGAATAGTACCGTATACGTGAACAGTATTGTACGTATGTCGTACACTAGAACAAATCCAGTATACGTTAACAATTACTGCAAAAGTATACAACCACACGTATGAATAGTAACCATATCTGTGAATAGTGACCGTATACTGGAACAGTGACCGTAGCCCGTGAATAGTGCACCAGGTAGGTTCCCAGGAAAGAGAGGTGGGTCACTGATAGACACACTTAAATACCAAGTCTTTCCTAGCCAGAACTTCCCTAGACACTTTCACACTACCACACTTTATTTCCAGCAACAAGAATAATTCTTTTCTGATGTGGAAGATCAGACAATACTGCAACCACAGAGCATACTAAGAACCAACACTTTCACTGCAGCGGAATAAGAACCACGAACCAATGGCTCTGATACCAATTGTTGAGAAAAGCTTAGAGTAGATAACTCTAATTTTACCACTCAAAGAAGAAAGTTTAGATTTTAGGAAAACTCACAAATGCTCACACTTCACTCTAGACTACACTCTTTAGAGAAGAACTCTTTAGGAAAACTTAGAACTTTTATTGCTTATTGAAGCTTACTACTTGATGATTTACAAATGCAAGGGAGGGGGGTATTTATATAATACCAAGACAAACACAAGCCACACAAATATAAAATCTAAATAAATTACAACCACCCATTGTTGTTTAATAACAACCACACATTTAAATCACACAACTACAACCACACATTAAACCACACAATTACAACCACACATTAAACCACACAACTACAACCACATATTAAACCACACAATTGCAACCACACATTGTTAGGCTTTTATTTTTCCTTGGGCTGGTATTGGACAATTTAACAATAAGCAAGAAAGAAAATAAATAGGTAAGATTATCATTTATTAGAGATGGTAAAATTCGATCCGTCCAAGAGATCTCTCATCGATCCACTTCAATGAAAAAGGTTTTTTTTTTTTTTTTTTAAAATGAAAGTGGAGTAGAGCATGATGATTTTGTTAAATGCTTACTTTTAAAATTACCTTTTTACTCATAAATTTTTTAATTTCTCTTTATACTTTTAGTATGTATATATTTGAGATATATTTACTAAAATTATATATATACTTTAATATATATATATACTAAAATTATGTTCATGAATAAATTATAATATTTTTCATATGATATTAAATTAAAAATAATTAATAAAAGTGAGGCAAAACGAGTGAAGCAATTATAAATATAATCGACGTTCAAAAAGACGAAAATGATAATAATATTTCAACATCCATACAAAAATCATGAAACGAATTTGAATTTGATAATTCTCGATTCCAACTACTTCATTACCATCTCTATCACCTACTCTCTTCACAATTAAAATTGTACCTAAACTAAGTTCTTAGTTAAATCTAGAGAAGCTTTTTTTTTTTTTTTTGTTTAGTATCTAAAAATTTATTATTTAAATTAATTACGATGAGAGTTTTTCTCATTACATCATTGCAGTATTAAAATTTTAAAAATTCAATAATAAAAATAATTACAAAACAATAAAATAAAAAACAACTTCCGCCACGCATCTAAATGCATCCTACTCTATGGAAAATATCCAAACATTTTGAAATTTGGATAGCTTTTAACAAATAGAAAAAAAAAAAATTTAATGGGAAACGTTGGCAGCAAATTTGCCTTGCGTCTGCTTCCGCCGACATCCATCTATGATCATCACTTTTTTTTTTTCTTAAATATAAAAAAAAATTCTGAACTAAAATTAAATAATTATCTAAGCCTTAGTTATTTTAGGGCAATCAATTAAATCCTTAAATAATTATTTTCATCCAATTAAATCTTCGATTAGATAAAAATTGATTAAAAGTCATCTTCAATTTTTGTTCAATTTGGTGAAAATAAATATTTGATGATTCAAATTAATGAAAATATATGTTTAAGGTCTCAAATGCATAAAAATATATGTTTAAGGGTTGAATTGATTACAATAAAATGATAAAAATTTAAATATTATTTCATTTTAGTTGTTTTTTTATATTTAAGCCATTTTTTTTTTATTAATTCTGGCCTCTTTAGCATCATCTCATGTTGAACAGCTAAGCCATACTTTTTTTTTCCTTTTTTTTTTATTAAGATATTAAGCTATGAAATGGAACTACGTAACTCTTTTTTCTTTTCAAACTTTTAAAATAAACTATCGAATTTTAATAAATTAAGAATTATTTCTAGTTAGATTGAAAATAAATTGAACATGAATGGACATATTTTTGTTTGTGTTCGTTTATTCATTTTTAAGTTTATTTGTATTTGGTTCATGTTTGTTAAAAAAATTTAAAATAAAGTTCGAGTTTAGTTCGTTTAAAATAAATAAATTTGCTCGTGAACATTAAATGAATATGTCCATGAACATGTTCGCGAAAAATTAAAAAATTGTTCATAAACAATAAACAAGTAAAAATGGTAAAACAATAAATAAAACTAAAAAAAAATTGATAAATAAATTGATAAATAAATAAAATAATATTAAAATATATTAATATTATTGATTATATTATATTTGAACAACAAATAATATTTAAACAAGTTTTAAATGATCTCTTAAACGATCTTCTAAATAAACTATAAACGAATTTGCTCGTAAATATAAATAATCTAAACACATTTTGTTCGAAATCGACTCTTTTAATAAATTAATTTTAAAATCTTGTTCAAGCCAGAGTCTTAAATCTCAATATCCCAAAAATCAAAAGCATGAGCTTGTTTTTCTCTTTCCCACTCTCTTACTCTTTCTGTTTTATTTGTTATTTTATCCCAAGTAAAGATTCAAAGCATTGTTTTTTTAATTTTTTTGGTTAAGTAAGATTTAGAATTCCAAATATTTGACTTTATTTATAAATTTCGACCAAAAAAACTTTATTGATTAATTAAAAGTAATGAAAGCTGAAAATTGAAGGCATTGTCCGATTGAATTTTTCTCAATCATTGAACAGAGAATATTATTCATCATAGTCCACAACAAAATATTCTTAAGGCACCGTCAATGGAAGAATCAAAATGAAATTAAAAAAAAAAAAAGAAAGATAAATTAATGAAAAATAATAATTTGATCCATGTTATGTTGAAGTCAACTACGTCACTTGATTAAATATTCTAGCAATTAACTGTTATAAACGTCTAATTTAATCCAAAAAAAATTGGAGAAAACTATTAAAATAGAGATCAATGAACTTAATTTAATGGTTACAATTTATAATAATATATTATTTGTAATTCAATAATTAGATTAGTTTTTTTCTTTTTCTTTTTTATCAAACAAAGTATAAATGATGTGTTAACAATAACTTGTTAGGCATTTTAGTGTGAAAAAGTTAACTCATCGCTTGTAAAATTTTTAAATTACACAAGTAGAATTAGTAAAGTGACATATATCACATAAAGTATATTAAAAATAAAAAAAATTAATTACAAAAATGGAACATGCGATAATCTTGTAATCATTTGTAGAATTAAAAATTTCACCAACAATGTATCAAAGACGAACTCTTTTAATCTTTACTCTAAATATCAATATTTTACCAATTAGGAACAAATAAACATGTCTATGAGCCTGTCTGGGATAAGTTTTTAAAATTCGGGTCAGGTTTTGGACAAATTTTTATAATTCGAGTTGCCTGGTTCCACCCGAATTATTATTTAATTAATAATTTTTTTATTTAAATTTAATTATAAAAAATATTAATATAAAAATAAATTTATAATATATTAATATATTTTAAATAATAAAATGAATTTTCTAACTGAATCAAATTGCATCCAAATTGAACTTAAGTAAATAAGTTTTTACTATTCGATCCTAATTCAATCCAGTTCGATACATGAAACCTAAATAAAAAAAATTCCTTCTAAGAAGTCTCATCGGTATGATTAATCCATCGTTAAAAAAAACCCTCTCCGAAGATCTAATAATATGTGTTTTGTTCGTATTAATATTTTTTTTATTATAATCGTATTTAAAATGTTATATATTTATATAAATTTTAATATATTAATAATTTATATTATATAAATTTTAATATATTTTTATATTTTCATTTGTATTTATATTATAACTTAATTTTTTTAAAAATATCGTATCAATATTTAAAATTATTAAATCTAATAAAAATCAAATTCGCTTTCTCAATTGCCAATTTGTCAGACTACTTGGAAGTTGAAACCCACCGACATTAAATTACTAAAGTACAATAGGCAATAGCCGCACAAAAAGAAAATTAAGGGGAAAAAAAGAAATTTTCAATTTGAAAGCAGGCAGGCACGTGGTTGATTAGACGCAAACTTTACAAGCAAATGGAGTCTAGAAAATAACAGGCTAAAGCCTGAATCTGAAAGTGAAAGTGACCCCCTTAATTTTGGCGATTTTCCTTCTCCAGAAAGGACCGTTGTTTATTTTACGCACGCGTTATTCGTGCAACAGTTAAATCTTTTCTCGCGTGCCAAATAGCTACAGAATATACAAATTAATATCACTACTTCTTCTAGTAATATTGGGTACTTAATTGATTGACTTTTTTTTTTCTTTTTTTTTGTCCTCATCTACTGTTCATTTGAAAAAAAAAAAGAGACCCAATATTATATAAAGGCATCATTTCTCTTCATTTCCTTCATCTCCTCATTACGCTTCCCTTCTTTGATTTCTTCAGCTTTTGTTTATTGTTGTTCTTGTTTTTGTTGTTTTTTAATCAATGGATTCAGAACTTTCCTTGTGGTTTTGCTCCATGTGCAGTGCTTTCTGCTTCATGTTCTTCTCTTTCACCCTCTTGTTTTCTTTGTTTTCGTTGTTGATCTTTGTTTTGAGGTTGAAACTCTGGTGTAATTGTGAAATCTGCCAGGCTTTTCTTACTTCGAGTTGGAACAAAGAATTCGATAATCTTTGTGATTGGTATACTCATCTTCTTAAAAAATCTCCCACCGGAACGATCCATATCCATGTTCTTGGCAATATTATCACCGCAGACCCTGAAAATGTCGAGCACATTCTCAAAACCAGGTTTGAAAACTACCCAAAAGGGAAACCTTTCTCTTCTCTTCTTGGTGATCTTCTTGGTAGAGGTATTTTCAATGTTGATGGCGATTCATGGAAGTTTCAAAGGAAAATGGCCATCCTTGAACTTGGTAGCATCTCCATAAGAATGCATGCATTTGATATTGTCGAGTCTGAGATTCAATCCAGGCTTATCCCTCTTTTATCATCAGTTTCTGGTAAAGAACAAGTTTTAGATTTACAAGACGTGTTTAGAAGGTTTTCATTCGATAATATCTGCAAATTTTCCTTCGGGTTAGACCCTGGTTGCCTCAAATTATCACTGCCCATTTCAGAATTTGCAGAAGCTTTTGATTTAGCATCTAAATTATCTGCACAAAGAGGGCTGGCATCTTCACCATTGATATGGAAACTCAAAAGGCTATTGAATTTGGGCACCGAAAAACAGCTCAAACAAGCTATTAAAATGGTGGATGAATTTGCTCAAGAGATGATTAATCAAAGGCGAGAAATGGGTTTTTCAGACAGCAAAGATCTTTTGTCTAGATTCATGGGAACAATCAATGATGATGACAAGTATCTTAGAGACATTGTTATAAGTTTCCTCTTGGCTGGTCGTGACACGGTGGCGTCCGGGTTGACCAGCTTCTTCTGGTTGTTATCTCAACATCCAGAAGTTGAGTCAGCCATCCGAGACGAGTTGGAACGGGTCATGGCTGAGTCGAGCGATAAACAGTTTGCAAGCTTCGATCAAATGCGAGAAATGCACTATTTACACGCGGCTTTATACGAAAGCTTGAGACTATTTCCGCCAGTCCAATTTGATTCAAAGTTTGCTCAAGAAGATGACATTTTGCCTGATCGTACCTTTGTGAGGAAAGGTACAAGGGTAACCTACCATCCATATGCAATGGGTCGGATGGATCGGGTTTGGGGATCCGATTGTCTTGAATACAAGCCAGAGAGATGGTTGAAAAATGGTGGATATATCCCTAAAAACCCATACAAATACCCAGTTTTTCAAGCTGGACTAAGGGTTTGTTTGGGGAAGGAAATGGCATTAGTGGAGATGAAATGTGTGGTTCTAGCCATAATCGGACGGTTCAATATCCGGGTTGCGGATCCAAATCAAGCACCAAGGTTTGCCCCTGGTCTCACCGCCACCGTGAGAGGTGGCTTACCGATTCTAGTCCAAGAAAGGGGAGCTTAATTTTAGACATACAAGAGCATACCTGGTTAGCTTCTTTTTAGTGATAGATGTTAGATACAAGCTGACCCATCTGTTCGAATTTAACTCAATTGATTCATATAATAATTTTTAATAAGTATCCTCTAATAGATATGAATTTAAATACCAACATCGAAAATTCTTCTCATATTTCCGAATTGCGAATTCTTTTGTACCGAAGAAAAACCTAATATGGGTCAAAGGAGATATGTTTCTTCTTATATATTATGGTCAGATATAGAGATTTAACTCAGTTGTTTCATATAATAATTTTTAAAACATATCATGTAGCAAATTTTGATTCAAATATCAACATCGAAAATCCTTCTTTTATTCCCGAATTGCGAATTACTTTGTATCGAAAAAAATCTAATATGGGTAAAAGGAGATATGTTTTATCTTGTATATTATGGTCAGATATAGGGATTTTACCAGATATATTTTACAAATCATGTAAATCTATGGCCAATTATAGAGAAGTTCTCATATGGGGTGTTATCCATAAAAATAGTAAATGAAATTATTCCCACCATTAGAGGCTGTAGACCATGGATAACATGGGCAGCCGCCCCATGATTTGATGCACTTTTTTTTTTTATTAGTATATTTTTCTTCAGAGTAATAATATGCTTTACCAACACGTTCATTCACACTTTTGCCACCATAAACTATTGGTTAAAATAACCAAAAAAAATTCTTAAATTTTATTATTTTATCTAGATAAACTTTTATTTTTTTATTATATCAAAATAAATTCTTAATCTTTAATTTATACCCAAATAAATTTCTAATCTTTAATTTATATTTAAATAAATTATTAACATAAATAGACATTTCATTTAAAATAAAATTTTATTTGATACAAATCAAAGGATAAAAATTTATTTTAATAAAATAAAAGTATAAAAGCTTACTAAAAAGGTAAACTAGTTCATGGGCTTTTTAGTATTTTAACCTAAACTATTTGATGCTTTGTTTCTAGTTAAGGTATAATTAAATTAAAAGTCATTAAATTTAGTTTGAATCTTGAATTTTGGTTCAAACTAAATTGAATGTTTAATTAAAAGAATAGATTATATACATAAAAACTATATAAATTTTATACACATAGACAATACAAAAATTAAATTGAAGAAAAATAAAATTTGAAAGAAAAAAATAATATAGATGTCTATTAGATCTGTCCAAGATCGAGTTAAGTTAACTGTCTAATTTTGAAGGTTCATCTGATATTTAAGAAGATTTGGATAGAGATAGTGGACTCAAAAAAAATGTATTTAGACAAAACAATGAGGCTCATTTACAAAATCGGTCGAGGCATTTGGCATGTCATTTTTCGTTCATGTCTAACTTGATGTATTTTACTATTAATAATATAAATTATTAAGAGAGATTATTTCTTTTAAAATAAATTTATTCTTTTTTAAGAGGAATAATTTTTTTCTTAAAAAAAGTTCGTCTTAATGTAAACGATTATGAATTTAAATTTCATCGGTGGATTCTTATTGGTACTAATTAATCTCGAATACATAACCTCCGATTGGATACCCACGTTTTGTCCTAATTTGGAGGTTTGAGCAACTTATTTATTCCAGATTATATATTAAAAAATTGATACATTCATAAAGTGATTATATATATCTATATATATTAATTTGATAAGAAAAATAGTTGAGATAAGTGTAGTACTACTACATATACTTGTTAAAAATTGATTTGCATAGGGATAGGGGCAATATTTTTGCGAACTATAAGCTTTGTTTATTTGTATTTTACAATTGCTAGTACCTTGATTTATTATTCTATTTCAAAGCCAAACTCATAACTTGTTTTTGCACATTGGACCTAGAGAAGAGAGCCATGTTTCTATATAGAGATTATCCCGAAATGTTGTACTAGAAGAAATTGATATTATTTTACTTTCTATAATTTTAAGAAATTGAAATTTGATAATTTTGAATATGTACGAACACGATACGAGAAAAAAAATTAAAATATGACATGACACTAATAAACGAATATATCAAAATTTATATAACGCGAATTATTAACATATCAAAATTTATATTTAACACCTTAAATATGATTATAATACAAAAAAATAATATAAACATGATATGAATACAAAGATTATAATAACTCTGCTGATCGGTAGAAGGTCAAATGTCAACTTAATTTTGCTCTCAAAAGCCAAATTGAACTGCATATATATATCTATCTGATATAAGATATATACAATTTTAACATGATCGTTTACTCCTCCTCTATGGTCAAATTTAAATTAATTAATCTATGAAGAGTTGAGACTAATTTTTGAAATCTTAATCATATTTTTTTTTAATTAATCACGAGGTATAAGGAAATGTGAAAAATCATGGAACTACTCTACATGATAAGTTGATAACACTATTGTAATAACAAAACCTTGGTCTCTCAGCAATTTGATAGTTTTTCTATTTAAGGAAATTTAACTAAAACATTCAATGGAAGAAAATTTGCTGGCAAATTAGTTTTTATTGGAGGATTTATTTAGCTAGCATGAAAAACGTGGTAAGTCTCATTAAGTTAATTTCTCATGTTTTGCATGCTTGAAATATGAAATATCTTGCATCTTAAGTTATAATCATTACCATCAATTTCCATCAAAGCCAAATATGGACCACAAATTCAACTCTATATATCTTCAACTTGTAAATATAATCTTTGTTATCTAAATTCAGATGAATATCGAATACAGATAGGAGCGAATCCAAGGAAACAGATAAGAACCTTGGCCTCTCTTGGTTCCTCCAAATTTTTTAAGTTCTAACAATTGTCTTATTCAAAACATGATAAAAATTCTATTTTGGCATCCCATAATTTATAATGTGATCATCTTTTATCTCGATCTCTCAATATAAAATTTTTGATTTCGCTCTTGGATACAGATATATTCGATAAGGTATATTTCATTTTTAAATTTTTTTTTTATATATTTGAAAAATTATATCTCATACTTATATTTTAATATATATGTATTGAATATAAATATCAAACACAAATATTTAAAAAAAAATAAAAAATTCGGATAATATAATACTGTCGTATTACCAAATGCAGCAATTGAGCTTTCACCACCTGAAAACTTTTGAACTCTATCTTAAGCTATGTCCTAAACGTTGTCCTCATTGTCGTTACAACTGATTCTTCCACACGTCTCATGCTTTACTTCATTTTGATAATGGTTTGATATATATATATATATATATATATATATATATATATATATATATACTGAAAGCTTTTACCATTAAAATTTCATGGTGATCAGTATCTATGAAGGAAATTAAAGCTGTTTATTTTTTTTAAAAAAAATATAAAATTGATTCCTGTCAGCTTTTTATAGGAAACATGCAACTAATTAACAATTTTAACATTAAATAACGTTCCTTAGCCTCAAAAACTTAATATTTTATACTTTTCTGTTCACCAAAAACAACAGGCGCAGGAAGTTTTGTTCTCTTTTTTTCCTTCAATAATTAATTATTACATGCATGAAGCAAACTACTCATGATTCTAATGTGGTTGTCGGTTTAATTATCTTTGTCTTTGTCGGTTTTTACGTTGCTTTCCGTTGCCATACGTGGATTCCATGATACAAAGTTACAAAACCAACAAACTCCATCATCAGCTTATTCTTTTGGACATATATATAATGTTAATTTTGTCCTTGGTTTGCCCTATTAATTTGTAAAACTATAAATAGATAGGTCATTTAGCTCTGTGAACGTGGGATCATTTGTTCCCTCAATAAAATATGTCCTTTTCTAAATTCCTTTTTTAGATAATTGAAAGTTTTAAATTTAAAAAGAAGCACATACATAAAAATAACAATAGGAGAAACCACAAAAATTTAACTATGATGCTGGTTTATACCCGATGTAAACAAAAATAATTTGTGTACATTTTTTATGGATTTGTATTTGATGCACTGTCAATGTATAGGTTTATACATTGATTGTGAATCCTATACTGACATCTCATTAAAAAATTAACCTCTAAATCTAACCCCTAACCTTAACCACTAACCCTAACCCTAATCACTAACCTCTAGCACTAACTCTTAACCCCTAACTACTAACCCGACGGGTGGCATTGTAAGATGTACTGTCAATGTATAAACTTATATACTGACAGTGAATCAAATATAAATTTATTTTTTATTACATTTGAAACAATACAAAAACGAGTGATCATGTCTACAGTAAATTGTTAATACAACTTTTTTTGGAATTTTTTATTTTATTTTATTGGAGTGCTTTTTAAAATTTCTTTCCGTTCAGATAAAATAAATTGTGAGAGTCCATACAAATCTCATATGAAATTAACAAAACTTTTTGACAAACTTGTTTTGAGAAATTACAAGCAAAAAACAAGTGACGTCGTCAGTGAGAATATGATCTGGATCCGTATCAACTCTTAGTAAAAATAAAATTCGCACCTTTGATTAGGGGGTTAGTGTTAAGGGGAAATCGATCACACATCGACTAGCCAAAGATTAGACTATGATTTTATAAAAGGTCACTATTCCCCTATTGATGCGTCTTTTTTTTTTTTTGAAAAGCATGATTTATTGCAATTAAGAAGATGTCCTTTTTACAAACCAGAAAACAGCATGCTGCAGACAAAACTAAGGACTATAAAACAACAAATCTGACACCCTATTTACACCAGATTTGGCTAGCTTATGAGCCTCACCATTAGCCTCCCTCAAAATATGAACAATTTCCCAGTTCTGAACCGCAGTTCGTACAAACTCTATAGCCCTTATACTTCGCGAAATCCGCCATGGGGCTCTACTCGGATTCTTAACCCAAGCAACAACCATCTGGCAATCACATTCAATTTTCAAAAGATAAAATCGTAAAAACTGTATTTAGATTTTCAAAACGGACAATACCTCATAACGGGCGTAACCCAACAATTTTTGCATTAACAATTTTTATTCTCTTCTTCAATATTGCACAAAAACAGGTACCTTCTCTTCTCCAATAATTCATATATTTGAAATTAACATCAAAGAAGGCCACGGAAAATTTATTGTCAAGACAGAAAATTTTATCGATTGAACCAATTCTTTGTATTTAGTTTCTTCATTTCTTTTCGATTGATGTCTGTCTTTAATTTATTCTTTGGTAGATATCAAATATGAGTTGTGTGGAAATGCAAAGCAACGATATCGAAATGTTTCGCATTCAAAATGGGCTGCACGTTGGAATTCTTGAAAATATCTTTTCAGTCGCAGCACTCAAGCATAACCTATGAATATCATCTTTCGAGCTCTTAATTATATTATATCTGTGATAATTAAGAGAAAGATAAAGTAGAATTTAAACGATAATTATAGGTTGAAGAGTGCATTTTAGATTTGAAAACCATGAAACTACATGGTTTTCACATTGTTTTCATTTCAAAAAAGAGATATTTGAAGAATTAACAATAAATTATATAATGTTATTTCATTAATAAATAAATATAATATTTTAAAATAAATACCGATAATTTTAATTATTAATATGTAGCATTATCTAATTAACTAACAGAATATAAATTTATACATTGATAATATATCAAAATAAATCCGTTTAATTATAAAAATATTTTTTTAAAAATAAAATGAAATTTTTTCAAATCAAACAAATCAGGTCGGAAGGAGTCTTGAGCAAGTAAAATTTTGTATTAATCAAATTTAATTGGATCCATTTCCAACAGATCTAATTATTATCATTGCTATTATTAGTTATAAATATGATATGATGTCGACAAATGATAGACCAGTCTATCAAATCCTCTAGAGGGTTTAAATTTTTACATATTGTGCACGTTTTAAACAAGTGATTAAAGAGAGAGAAATACTAGGGTAGTACTATTTCATGGAGGCAGTGAAAGCACTTTTTTCTTGGCGTTGAAAGATATAATGTGAGACACCATTTTTGTGGATTACGTTTTATTGACCCCCGAAAAATAATGCTTGATTTCTGCCTTCTTTGGCATTACATATCCGAAGATTATTGCAATTAGACCTGTTTACTTGTCCGACTTGACAGATTTAATTTGTATTAGATCGAGTTTGGATATAAATTTTTTATTTTAATTTGAATCAATTCGGTTCGACATAAATTATTATTTATTAATAAAGTATATTTTTTTATTATAAAAAATATATAATTATTATTATAAAAGTAATATTTTAATATTTTTTTAAAATAGTAAAACGAATTTCCTAATCTACCCGAACCGGGTTTGGAGAAAGGATCTCACATCGTCCTAGATTTTTGCTTGAATTATTTTGCCTCATTTCTATATCAATTTTTATGTTCTTTTTATTTTTTTTTATAAGAAATTATCTTATTTTTTGTCAATAAAATTTTTAAACTTCATAAACGGGTTTATTAGAGTGTTACATAATTTTTATGATATATTTAATAAAAAAATTAATTTATAAAAACATAAGATATATGACAATTTTTTAAATTCGTTTATAAAATTAAAAAAATTCACTATCAATATATAAAAAAACAAACTCTTTTATTTATTTGTTTTCTTGTTAATAATGTTATTTTGTTTTAAATTGAAATGAAATGTGAAAAGCATACTTCTCTGACAATGGCTGGTTTAAAGTTAGATCATAATAGTATCAGTCGAGTCAATATTGAGTTAATAAAAATATTTTTTAAATATTATAAATTAAATTTTAAATTATGTAAAGAATAATAATATATTTTGAATTAACATTCATATGAGATGAAAATTAAAAATATTCATTATTACTTAAAAGAAATTAACAAAAAAAAACGTTAAGTTTGAAAAAAAAAAAAACTTTTTCTTTAATGTGTTTTTTATTTTTAATTTTTAATGAAATGATAAAACAATAAGAATTTTGTTTGCAAAATTTTAGTTATGATTATTTAAAATTATTTGACAAGTTTATTTTCAATCTATTCATAATAATAAAAACTCAATCGGTTATAGATTTTTGCATAAACATGATGGGTCAATTTGGATTTTTCTGCTAGATCAAATATATAAGAATAGACCTAGATTAAGGATCAAATCACCAAATCGATCATATGTCTTATAACTTGTGAAAAGTAAATTACTTTAATAATAATCTTATTGAACAAAATCAAAATTAGGTAAGTCCACAAACTAGCTAATCTTGGCATACAATACAAACAACAATTATGTATTATTAAGAAGCTGTCTATATCGTCTATTTGGAGGTTTTCACAATCTCATAAAAATCCAAAAAAAAATAGTTTAAGATGTGTTCCCAGTTGTCATGGATCGGGTTGGATCAGATTTGGACATCAAAAAATTACTTGCTCAAGGTTAGGCTTAGTCTCTCTAATTTGAAAAGTTCATTTTATAATTTAAAAATATTAAAAATATTTTTACAATTAAATTTAAATAAAAAATTTTATTAATTAAATAAATATTTAAATTGAATTAGAATCTAAAATATCATATTTCAAATCCAATCTCGTTTGAGCACACATATTCACTTCCCAATTCCATCCGGCACAAGAATTATGTAATTTAATTACTACTAGATTCTAAATTGAGTAAATTCTAAAACTATTTATTTATTTGACAATTATTAGCGCTGCTTAATTTGATATTTTGACTTTTTGTCCTTTCACAATTGGGAAAGAAAGTTTTAGGTAGTAAAGGGAGGCCGTTGTGAAGTGATCATTAAAAACAAAAAGAATTTGTCTACAACTTCTTAAATAACATTGGCACGATTTACAACTTTTTTTCACAATTACCAACCCTTACTTTCTTTCTTTTTTCTAAAAGAACAAAATTCAAACTTAATTTTTTATTTAAATATATACATTTATAGTTGTGTCAAATATTTAAGTGTTACCATGCATTATCTTTTTCTTTTATTTTTTAAAGAAAGGATTTGAATTTCATATTTTGAAAATTCAATATTTAAATGGATAAGTAAATCATCTAAATTAAACCTCAAGTTCGACATACACTACCTTTTAGACATTAAGGCAAAAAATTAAAGTATCTACCCATTTTAGCTTTTTTTTTTTTTTTTTCTTACATTGATTGAGGTATATATATATATATATATATATATATATATTTCTTAAACACAAATAAACTTGTCAACATGTTAGGGTATTTGCCAGGTCTAGTCCGACTCGAATTGGATTTTGACTAATTTTTTTGTAAGCTCGAGTCTTATCATGCACAAGATATTATTTAATTAATTAAAATATTTTTTATTTAATTTTAATTTAAAATATGAATATTAAAATAATTTTTTAAATATTTTTATGAAATAGAGCTTATTTGAGCTCAATAGGGTGAAGCATTGCGCAAAAGATTTGAAGTGTCAATCGAAATCGATCCAACATGACTCGATTCAATGAACATTTTTGAACTCAAACAAATACCATTAATTAGTCAAAAACAATTTGGAGATTAGATGTCATAAACTAATCAATAAATAACAATATAATTATAAAAACATGTGAGGGAAAAATGGTCAAAATCATCAAGGCACGCAAGTTCATTCCACTTGAACTTCTTGCATTTTCGAATCATACAATGATTCACTCTCTCTCTCTCTCTCTCTCTCTCTCTCTCTCTCTCTCTCTCTCAACACAACGATTTTGTGCAATGAAGCTCTTTAGTTTTGAAGAAAGATTCTAGTATTGTTCTTTTTTCTTTTTGTTTTATAGGGGTATTTTTTAAGTATCAAAAAAGAAATTATTATTTTATATATTAACGATAAAATTTTAATTTTAACTTTACAAAAGGGTTGATAGGATTTTCACATGTCTATTTTATTATAATAAATTATTTATTTATTTAAATATATTCTAACTGGATACCTATCATTAGAGGTGTCCATGGGTCGGGCCAGGTTTGGGTCGAGCCCATGTATGGTATCAACACTTCATTCGCTCGCCCAAGCTTGGCCCGGCCCGAAATATGGGCCTCAAATTTTGTCCAAACCCGCTCATATTTGTAAATGGATAGTCCAAACCCGTTTAGACCCGTCCATATTATTTTTTTCTAAATTTTTTAAAAATTTTTATATATTTTTATTATTTAATCTTTAGTAATTTCATATATATTTTTTTATCAAGTTCTTAAACATGGACAATTTAATATATTTTTTTAATGTTTATAATATTATATATATTTAATTTTTATATGACATAAATTACATAATATATATAAATATAAATAATATATTATTTAATTAAAAAACAGATCGGGCCAAGCTGGGTTCGGGCCTTGAATGTTGGAGCCAAAGCCCGACCTATTTTTTAAACGGGCCTAATTTTTTTGCCCAAGCCTATTTTTCGGGCCTAATATTTTTATCCAAACCTTTCCAAATATGGGCGGGTAGCCCGACCCATGTACAGGTCTACCTATCATGTATCAACCTTTTAAATTTACTTATGGAATAAAAAAAAAAAACTACTCTACTGCTTATTGGATAATAATCTTAAAAAACCCATTATATCATAAAGAGAAATTTTTATATTTAGAAATAAGTTAATTAATAAAAAAAATTATACAAATGTTAGAATTGTAAGCAAAAAAATAAGAAAATCAATAAACTTGCAAAATGCTGATTAAGGCCCCATTATCAAACCTGCATAAGCCTTCTAATTTTACGTAACCGTATGTCCAGGCCCAAATGACTTCATCATGGTCGGCTAACCCAAGAAATAATCCTATTTGGGAATTTTCAGATTCTAAAACCCCCAAAATATTACCAAGCTTTCTTTTCTTAATTTCTAGCTCGTAAGCAAAATGAACCTATTAGCAAAATTGAGAAATCATCTTGGGTACTAAATATTTTGCGAGATATTTCCTCGAATTCATTGGTATGGATATCGAAATTGTGAGCATCGGCATGTAGGTTCCAGATCTAAGTAGTAGTATCGGGTCCCTTAGTTATTGTTCTTGAAAAATGATTTGTCTTAGCTCATTCCTCGAAAGAAGTTTTTACGAGATTCTTATCTATCAAAATGTTTAGTTTTGGTTTCACCATTAATGAAGATTTTAGATTCTACAAGCGGAGTTAACAGGATATACATACTCTTTAAAGTATATTTAAAAAAAAAAAAAAATTTAAATGAGACTTATGAAGTCCCTTAACTTTCCTTGTAAAATTAAAAAATTCCATTATCAATATATCAAAAATGAACGGTTAACAACATATTAGTAAAATTAAAGGGATATATTAGCTTAATCATGAATTAGTATTCACTAGACCTATCCACGGGCTAGGTAGCCCGCCCAGCCCGATAGGCCCGGCTCATATTGGGCCGGGCTTGGACAAGGTATTTAGTAATTCGGCCCGACCCTGCTCGAATTACTATTTATTAAATAAAAAATATTATTTTATTTAAATAATTATAAAATATATAAAAATATTAATATAAAAATAATATTTTAATATTTTTGAATAGTAAAACGACCCGATCCGAGTCTGAATGGACTTGGAAAAGAGAAAAAAATATTTTTCGGGCCGCGGCTTGACCCGGCCTGACTCATGAACAGGTCTAGTATTCACTATTGGTGGCACTAAATTCACGAAGGATTCTTCTGTTTTTTCAATTTTTAATTGATGATGTTAATTTGAGCGTGATAAAATAATTTCTGCTATATACAGGTATTGGCTTTATGCTGCTGTAAAACTCAGATGTCTGCTTGCGACAAATAATGAAATGGATCACATTTTTGAACTCCTCGGAAGCAGCTTCTTTCTCCAGTGGAAAGAAAGGCACCAGGTTTTTGCTGTCTGAAAACCTAATTGATGTAATAACAACATTGTTCTCATCTTTATTATGATTTCATATTAATAATTTATGTTGCTCTGATTTCTAATTTTTTTTGAAATATTCATGTCGGACATCCGTATCCGACGCATATCTGGACATGGGTATGAGGATATGATCTTTCAAGAACTCTCCAAATATATGAAAATTTTAGAAAATTTTTAATATATCCGTGTCGGACGCATACCCGTTTCCGAGTAACATAATTAATTACTATTTTACAACTTACCATTTACATTATTATTTTATTTTTTCTACATTAAGTTTTGCATCAGAATGCTGTTTCTATCACACGATTGTATCATGTGTAACACACTTTAATAGTAGGTTGAGCTAGTCTATGACACTGTATCAAACATACTCTTCTGATTAAGTATCATTTCACCCTATGTTATTCGGACTTGAAGGTAAGTGTCGGATACCGATATATATTTGACACGGATATATTCAATTTTTTTTTATGTTTTTTCATGATAACCGTGTAAAAGGAAAGAGAGATCTCCATAATTCACACAGCTGCTGCTATTTATAAGTGTCAAGCTGAAGTTGCCTGTTTCAAGCCCAGAGTTTTTTTGCACTTGTATTGTTTTCAGCCCAATCGAAATAATCTTCCATTTTTGCCTCCAATTTGTAGGGATGAGGAAGAATGTCGAAAATTCGAAAAAACCAAAAAAAATCAACGCAATTTGATATTTACGATTCGGTTAATTCAATTCATGATATGATCGTTTGATTTATTCGGTTATAACGTGTTTAATCGGTCGGTTGGGGATTTGATTTTTTGAAACCGAACCGACCGATTAAATCAACGGTTTAAATAAAATAAATAAATAAATAATTAATAATATTTAAATTAAACCCAATCCCAAACCCAAATCCAAATACCCAACATACCCAAACCCTTTCAACTTTTTTAATCTAACCCTAAACCCGATCGATCTAAAACCTAAATTCTCAATACTGCAGCAAACCCTCTGTTCTTCAATACAGCAACCCTTCACCATTTCAGCCATACATTCAGTTTCAGTCGATCCTCCATTCTTCAATCTTTCTAACTTTCTTCAGTTCTCAAGATTGATGTTTTGTGTGCTTTTTAAACTTTAAAATCAGTCTATGAGTCATATATTTTACAGAAACTTAGCTTATTAGATTTCAATAATTCAAGGAGATTTTGATTGTTCATGGTTTATGCTGCTCATGAGAATAGCTAGGATTTCTATTGTAAGGTTGTTCTTGCTTGCATTTTTTCGTTTTAGATGACTTTTTTTTTTATTTTTTTTTATTTTACATCACTGCATAGTCTATGTTGTATATTTGTCAACACGAATAGAATTTTATAGGTATAATTTTGTGAAATTGAAGAGTTCTAAGAATATGCAGAGAGGGAGATAGTTCAGGTCAACCCTACCCCAAGAAAACCTCGGATTTTACTTGCTGCCACTGGAAGTGTAGCTGCCATAAAGTTTGGGAATCCCAGCAAGGTTGGAGGCAACCGAAAGCAAGCAACATCTAAACCGACAGAATCGAACCGATTAAGCTCAGTTCGATCTGTTCGGTTTGACTGGCATATGTCGACCGGTTCGATCGATTTATTCGGTTATCGGTATAAAAAAATCGAATCGACCGATTGCTCACCTCTATCAATTTGTCCATATGGACCAAGACCATCCCTTGTAAAACCATCGTTGTGCTCATTATTAACCATCTTATATTTCTCTATCATTTCTTTCAAGGAAGAAAGTATAAATCAATTTTGCATTCTTACTTGAAATGTTATAAAGGACATATTACTACGTTATGTACATAGGATATGAGATGTAGATGCTAAGATCGATTTCGATGAGCCGATTCGACCATACAATTGTTACATTTTATGAATATATATATCGGTATTTGCATTTTTTAGAAGTTCATGTTTTGCAAATACCCTTTTATTATCGAGCTACCTGCCTAATCCGACAGACATGATACCTTCATTATTGGGTTACTTGTCCTACCCAACAGACATGATCTAAATTCAGTATGAAAAGATTACTTGTTCAACCCGACAAGTTTGATCTGAATTGAGTTAGATTTGTGATAGATATTTGGTAATTCGAAATAATCCAATTTCATAGCCTTTTGCAAAACCGAAAACTTATATTTACCGGTCTTATATCAAAAATTTGAACCCAACCTAAATTTCTGTTCTCACGTTCTTACAATAGCTCAAACCCAACAAGCAAAATAAATGTAACAAGTTTTTGTTCGTCTTTTTTTCCCCCTAGTTTTTAGGATTTGATAATTTGTATATTCGTATCATATTCGTGTTATTTTTTAACTTTATAATCGTGTTTAAGATATTATATATTTATATACACTTTGACACATTAATAATTCTTGTTATATAGATTTTAACACGTTCGTATATTCGTATTATTTTTTTCATGTCATGCTGTGTTTTGTGTCATATTTTAGTTTTTTTTTTCGTATCGTGTGTAAAATTATCAAATCTTTCCTAATATTTCATTGATCAACCAAAGAAAAATAGAAGAGGGTAAGCTATATATGATAACAAATGAAATGAACATAGGTACTAAACTCTGTTTCCATTTCTAATTCCACAAACTTGAACATATATTCATGAACACAATATATATATTTGAAAGACAATATAATATATCAATACACTTTGGTGATATTCTTAAACACTTTTGTCGACAGCTACATATAATTTCATGCTGTCATGAATAACAAATGACACTAAATAAAAAGCATGAATAATTCAGATTGGCATTAAGGAAAACACAACGCTATATATAATTAATATTCGCTTTTATTTTTGTTTTATTATTATTATTTTTTATCATTTGAAAATGTGTTTTACGATGCCGGGAAGATGAGTATTCATGAAGTAATTTTCCCAGTCGATGCATTTGGGGTCGAAGTAGAACATGTCGTTCTCCACCAGGCACGATCTTGCTGCCATTCGCAACTTCTCGGTGTTTATATCATCAAAGCTGTAACCCAAGAAAAAGAAGAAAAAAAACAAAGTTTTTGTAAGATTTATAGCGTAATTAAGTTTACAGATTCAATATAAAAGTTTAGAAGAAATTGCATACATGGCATCGAAGAACAAGTATGGTCTGTAAATGTCTGCCAATCGCGTAACATAGCTGATCTTCCTATTGAGATCGCTGTAAACACCTTGAAAGAATTGGCAAAATGCTGTATTTGCCAAATCCAATCCCTGCACAAGAAGAAAAAAAAAAAAGAGTGATTAATTAACTAGTTCATTAAGAGGTGGTATTCAGCAAGTTTGAAGTTCGAATTTCAGTATCTGAATTAGAGGTGTAAACGAGACACCTGTGCTCGCAAGCTACTCAGGTTCGGCTCGATCATTATCGAGTCGAGCTCAAACAGCACGAGTTATCGAGCGAGCCAAATTCGTGTATCTTAATGCTTAATTAATATTGAAAAATCTCAATTCGAACTCGAGTTTAAGCACAAATAATCGAGTTTGAAGTCGAGTAAGGAAATCGAGCTCACTCTTTACTAGATAAACGAGCTTAATCGATCGAACTCGAGCAGTTCGATTTTTATCTTGAATCAGGTTCGAGCTTTAAAAGTGAAACTCGATCGAGCTCGAGCCGAGCTTCGAGCCTCGAATTTCGAGTTGAGCTCGAGCTTCTTACAGCTTGAGTTCGACTCGATTGCACCCCTAATCTGAATCCTTTCTCTTATCTTCATGCTAGGGCCTCCTTTGCACGGATTTAAATAACGGGTTACAGTCGTTAGTTTGCAATTTCGGCTTTTTCCATCGCCAATATTTACCGTAATTGACTGACGCGACCGAAAACCATCCGCAATCACAATTTAAATCCTGCTGCTTTGTTAAAAAAAATAAAAATAAAAAAAGAGTTAAAAACAAGGCCATTCACACCTTCAAAAGTAGCAAGTATCGAAGAGCCATATATCTGTGGAAGCTGGCCATGCTGTCCATGACTCTAACTTTGCCAACTATAACAGGCTTTCCATCTTTGTTGATCCAAGGTTTCTTGCTAAAGTAACGGAAGCCATAGTCTTGAAGATTGCAATATTTCACAGGGTTTCTCATTGATGAACCCACTTGATAGATGGTCTCCGATGGTTGGTTTGTTGCATGAGCTATCATGGCTACAATCATGGCATTCACCACCATGTCAGCTGGTATCTGCAAAATTACTTAAAATTTCATTCTTCCAAAGAAATTTCATCGAATAAATGGTGAAATTAACAATGCCTCAGGTTTTATATATATATATATATAAGATAGTTTGGAATAAGTGAAAGTATTGTAGATGTTAAAATTCGAATCTTAGAATTACTAGATGCCACCTCATATTAAGAGTGATTGGATGAATCAACTGATCAGTTAAACCCGAGTTTTCTAAATATTGTTACCTATGGAAGGAAAAAGGAGAATAATTTTGAACTCACCAGGTCAACAATTGACTCCAAATCTCCAAGGAAGAATGTCAGTTTTCCTTTAGCATAACCAATTGCAAGGCTATCGATGGTTCTATTATAACCACAAAGAAGTAGAATTAGTTGTTAAGAAAATTAGAAAGAGAAAAATTCGAGCCAAAAATTAGTAATAAAACTTAGATTTAGTACTATTGGACACGACATGATTATACGACACGACACGAAAAAAGTAACTGAAACACAACACGAATACACGAACATGTCAAAATTTATTTAACACAAATTATTAACACATCAAAATTTATACAAAATATAAAATACCTTAATTACAATTATAACACGAATTATCAGGTCTAATAAAATCTTATTTGCTCAATTAAAAAATTCCAATATCTTCTTTTTTCTTTTTTCTTTTTCAAAAATTCAAGCAAAACATGGATCTTTCATTTCTTTTATCCAGATAATTAAATTACTTTATAAAGGGTTGAGTAATATTAATAATTATTGTAGCTTACCTGACACCTTCAGCCCAACCAGGGAATGGCTCTTTATAAGTGCTAGTTATGATGGTAGGTCGAATGATGACTGCAGGCATATTTCCTTTGAAATCCCCAACCAACATTTCTCCCATTGCCTTCGTAAATACATATGTGTTTGGCCATCCATAAAATCTTGCCCTGATTTAATTATCATTAGAAATTATTATTTAACTTAATTAATTGTTAGAATTTAAGCTTTGGAATTATCTAAAACCTCTAAGTAGAGAAAATTATTTCTACTAATAATCAGACATCAAGTATATATATATATATATATATAAAATCACGTATAAACAAATTAACCAAGGCATTTCATGCATAAAACACATGTATAAAGATAAATTAGACCTGTTAATAGATAAGGTCAAGTCGAGCCGTGATCCAATTTTTTTTATTCTTTTATCCAGGTTCGAATCAAGCGGGACCTAAACCGGCCTGAAAGCTCATATTGTTATTCAAAATAATATTAAAAAATATTTTATATTATTATTTATAATTAAATTTAAATATATATTTTTTTATTGATGAAAAGTAATTCGATTCGGGTCAGACCAACTCGAATTAGAAAAATATCTATCCAAGCCTGGTCTTTGAATAGATCTAAGGTAAATGAACAAATTTTTTTTCTTGAAATGTATATGAACAAATGTAACAATCAAACACATAGTCTGAAATGACAACCAAACCGACATCAAGAGAGTAGTTGTTGAGGGGGAGTGTTAAAGTCAACAACTCCTCTAGAATTCTCTCATCTAGAATTCTCTCTAAACTTTATTATTTCTCTAGATTTTTCTTTCTCTAGAATTTTTCCTTAGTCTTCTAGTCTAGAAATCTCTCCAGTTTTCTCTTCCTAGATTATTCTTTAGTTTTCTATCTAGATGTTTCTCCAATCTTTTAGTTCTAGATTTTTTCTCTACTTAATGTAGATGTCTATATAAATAGACATATGTAGTGTGTGCTAGTGTAGAGGAGGTGAAGAGAAGTGAGTAGAGAGAAAAAGGAAGAAAAAGATATGAGTGAAGGAGTGAAGTTGTGAGTGCATATTAAAAGAGTGTGTCTAGTGTATATTTGGTCTTTTCTCATATTAATAAAAGAGTTGTTTTTCGAAAGTTACTGTAGCATCCCGAGATAAAGTTACTGTAGCAAATCGGTACTGTAGCACAAAACTACAATTGGTACCGAGAGTCAAAAATCAACAAAGTGGTATCAGAGCCAGACAATCCTGAGGACCAGATTATCAGAGCTGGACGATCTTGAGGACCGGAGTATCAGAGTCAGACGATCCTGAGGACCGGGCGATCAGAGCGGGACGATTAGAGCGGGACGATCCAAAGGACTAGAATATCAGAGCTAGACGGTCAGGGACCGGAGTATGCTCCTCAGAGAAAAGACAAGAAGCCAGAAGTTTCTCGAAATCAGATGATCGAGAATTGTAATTATCGATGATAGATCGAGTCGCGGAAAGGGCTACCTGAAGCAGTATGAGAGCCATCACGAGAACAGGTGAAAATGGCTACCTACTTACCTAAAGTAGTGTGAGAGCCATCACGAGAATAGGTGAAAAGGGCTACCTACGTGGAGTAGAGTGAGAGCCGTCACAAGAAGAAGTGAAAAAGGGCTACCTACTATCAGAGTGAAAGCCACCGCGAGAAGACAGAGCTAGACGGTCAGGGACCGGAGTACGCATATCGGAGAAAGACAGTCTGGGACTGTGAAGATTATTGGTCTGGGACCAAGACGATCAGGGATCGTAGTTCGTGAGGATATAGAGACTGACAGAATACAACCTTGAGAAAAGTGAGGCACTCTCAAGTCAGAATGGAAGATTTTTCAAGTCCGATTGGTAAGATCGAGAAGCTTAATAACAGCAATTATAATACATGGAGTATTCGCATGCAATTTTACATGCAAGGAGAAGATTTATGGGATATTGTTAACTGTGAAGATATAACACCACCAACTGATGCCGGAGAACTAAGAAAATGGAAGATCAAAGCCGGTAAGGCCATGTACGTGTTATCAGTCACTGTTGAGGATGGTTTATTACAACGCATCAAGGATGCAAAGACACCGAAGGAAGCCTGGGACACACTCACAATGCTGTTCGCGAGGAAAAATGATGCTAGGCTCCAACAATTGGAGAATGAACTCCTGTCAATCTCGCAGCAAAATATGTCGGTAAGCGAATATTTCTCTAAAGTTAAAACTCTTTGTGATGAAATTTCAAAATTAGATCCAGAAAATACCATTACCGAAACGAGGATGAGAAGAATTATCATCCATGGCTTGCGACCTGAATACAACGGGATTGTTACTGCAACTCGTGGATGGAGCAAAGAACCAACTTTAACTGAGTTGGAAAATATCCTAGCAAATCAAGAGGCTTTAGATAATCAAATGTCTAAAGTCATGGTGGAAGATTATGAGAAAGCCCTCTTTAGCAATAGAAGAGGTAAAGTTGCTATGAGGCAAGGAATAGAAGACATTGAAGTTCAAAACAAACAAGAAGCTTGGCAACGGAGGAGCTTTCAGCGAGGGGGAGCTCAAATTGTTCGAGATAGAGACGATAGCGAAAATGTGAGGTCTCATTGTCGAAATATTAAGTGTTTCAAGTGTGGCAAGCTTGGCCACTATGCTCGAGATTGTCGATATAGACAAGTGCAAGGCTATGCAACAGTGTTCTCACGACAGGAGAATAACTATGAAGAAGAATGGGATTTTGAGACAGCATTTACTATTGAAGAATGCGAAGAACTCGTTGCTGCTTGCACCACCGAGTTAGAAGAAAATGTTTATGATGACATGGAAGAAGAAATTGATTTTGAGAATACTCTTCCAAGACAAGAGGTAATTGAAGGAACGTCAAAGAAAAAGAACGAGTCGATGTTTCAGTCTTCAGAAAAGATTTTTGAAGAAGAAAGAATGTTTCAAGAAGTCGAGAAGAAGCTTGAAGCTGATGTCAACATGGAGAAGGATGACAATGAGGTCAACGACACTGTTAAGACTCACAAAGGCGTGAAAGATATGAAGATCGATTTTGAAGTCAACAAATTAATGGTAGTTGACAAAGTCGAGTATGCCAAAGTCAGAGACAGGCTAGCAGAGAAAATCAAGAAGAAAGAAGATAACAATGGTGTTGAAGCAAAGATGGAAGTGAACAAAATCAAGGATCAAAAGAGAAGAGAGCAATCAACGATGGATGAAGCAGAACTAATGATGCTGATGAATTTTAAGAAGAGAAAGAAAAAGAGAAGATATTTGATGCAAGATTTGATAAGTCCAGAAGACAGTCTGAAATGACAACCAAACCGACATCAAGAGAGTAGTTGTTGAGGGGGAGTGTTAAAGTCAACAACTCCTCTAGAATTCTCTCATCTAGAATTCTCTCTAAACTTTATTATTTCTCTAGATTTTTCTTTCTCTAGAATTTTTCCTTAGTCTTCTAGTCTAGAAATCTCTCCAGTTTTCTCTTCCTAGATTATTCTTTAGTTTTCTATCTAGATGTTTCTCCAATCTTTTAGTTCTAGATTTTTCCTCTACTTAATGTAGATGTCTATATAAATAGACATATGTAGTGTGTGCTAGTGTAGAGGAGGTGAAGAGAAGTGAGTAGAGAGAAAAAGGAAGAAAAAGATATGAGTGAAGGAGTGAAGTTGTGAGTGCATATTAAAAGAGTGTGTCTAGTGTATATTTGGTCTTTTCTCATATTAATAAAAGAGTTGTTTTTCGAAAGTTACTGTAGCATCCCGAGATAAAGTTACTGTAGCAAATCGGTACTGTAGCACAAAACTACAATTGGTACCGAGAGTCAAAAATCAACAATTAACTCCCAAAAATTTTATCGATTGGTTTGCAATCTTACATTTAAACATTAGACAAGATCATCACACAATGCAATGGGTAAGGCATGGACTTTAAAGCCAATAAGAATATACCAAAACTAAGTAACTAACTATCCATACATAAGAGTCTTCTGGTTTACAATTATTTCCCATTGCCAGCTATTATCTAACCAAAACAACTATATATTATTATTTACTAAAATTGGTACATCCATTGTGTGGCTTTTAAAAAAATATTTTATAAAAAATCTAAAAAGACATAAATATTATTTATTTCATATTTATTATAGTATTTTTAATTTTTTTTTGATATTTTTTTAATTGAGTTGGTGTCACTTTACTCGTAATATCAAATTCAATTAAAAACTTTAATATTAATATAAATCATCTAAGAAAATATCCATTATATATATAGAGAGAGAGGAGGGATTCACTTACCCTAGTATAAAATTAATATATTTATATATATATATATATATTCATACTTAAGTTAGGAATGTTTGGGTCAACAATCTTACAAGATTTGTGGAAACCGGTTTGACAAAATTCCCTAGCGAGCATAAAAAATAAAAATCTTGGCCCCCCACTAATTCATTTTATATGACTAGCTATATATAGTTAATCCTCACATAAAACTTTTTATAAATAAATTATAAATAAAATCTGATTTTTTTTTTCACACAATATTTTTTAGAAAAAAAAAATTCTTTAACTTTTACAGTCAAATTTGTAAAAGTGTTGCTTCATGGATTAGAATTAAAATTTTTAAGCTGAAATAAAATTTTAAATTAGAAGAAAACGACTTTAAAAGGTAAATTTTTTAAAATGAAAAAAAAAATCAAATATACAATTTAGAATTAACGGAGATCATCACTAGGAGTCAAAATTCTCAGTCATCTTATTAAGAACGAGGGAGAAATAAAAAATAAAATCTCAGTCATACTCTAAAAAAAAAAAAACAATTAGTCAAATATTTTTTATGATATCTTTTGTGGGTCTATCATAAACTTGTCCAACATAGGTTATCGTTCAATCCAATTCGAATTAGATCAAATTTTGGATAAGATATTTGATTTGGATCGATCTAATCCAACCTAGATTACTATTTAATAAATAAAAAATATTTTTATTTAAATTTAATTATTAAAAAACGGTAAAATAAATTTTTTAGACTCGAGAGATTAAATTTTGAATAAACAAAATATTTTTTATATAAATTTAACTCGATTCATAAACAGCTTTAATATATGGGCAAGACATAAATAATGAGTTTCAAGAATGGGAAAGTGTTGTTTTCATTTTCATCAAGAGTGCATGAAGGAAATGGGTCTTGCTTTCATTTTCATCGGATGGGGGTTTGGTAGAGATTCGACCAAGTTATAAATGTGCTTCTCAAACTGTTACTACTTCAATTCTGCTTCTTTTTAATGTTCTTTTGTGTTCGGTGGAGATTTGACCAAGTTATATATGCTTTTTCGTTTGATTTTTAAGTAACATGATAAAAATAAATAAAATGATTTATACTAATATATAATTTTCTTATTATTATTAAGATTTGGTTAACGAGTGTTTATAAATATTAGACATCAATTCATAACTATTTAATTATCATTTTAGAAAGAAAAAAAATTACATTTAATACATTATTTTTACTGAATTTAAAAACAATAATGTATTAATTACACTTTTTTTATAAATATCAATTTAACCAGTATCACTAAATATACAGCCTATGGCTAGGTCATAGGTGCTGTTATATTATTATCATGTCAAGCTTATATCATCTTTATACAATGAATATTTCATTAAATACTACTAAATTTTAAATATTTGATTCAATAATTGATATATTTTTTTTATTTTAGATTTGGATTGGAATTCTCATCTCTTAATATATATATATATATATATATATATATATATATATAATAAAGAAAAATCGTAAGTTTTAAATGAAAGAATTGTGTTAACACTTTACTAGACTTGTTAAAGGTCGGATAATTCACTCGGCCGACTCACTTGATTCGTATTAGGTCGAGTTTGAATAAATTTTTTTTTTTATTTCGGATCGACCTGATCCGAATCACTGTTTATATAATAAAAATTTATTTTTTATTTAAATTTAATTATAAAAATAAATAAAATTTAATTTTTTAATATTATTTAAATAATAAAACAGATCGACAAATCAAAATTAAATAAAAAAATAAAAAAAAATTCAGATCGCGACCCGATTTGACTCATTAGACTCATGAGCAAAGCTACGTCTTATCAACAAATTATGCGACTGTGTTGAAAATGATATATTATTTAAAGATGAAAGGATTAGACTTTGACGAACCTCTCAATGCCCAAATCTTTCATGGCTCGAGTAATTTCTTTCTCTGAAGCTCCTTGCAATCTTAGTTCATTCAATTTTTCCTCAATAATTTTCTTCTCAACATTAATGTCTAAGCCAGACACACCATTAAGTGTTTCTCCAATGCTGTATGAATTTTCTAATATAAGTCCTGACCTTTCCCCTGACACATAAGCTGTAAAAACACCAAAAATATTTTTAGTATTAATTATATTAGTAAACATTAAATCCAAACACATGTGTTTACTATTATACATATAAAAACATACACATAATATTATATATAATTAACTTTTTCACATCAATTTTTTTTTTTAATTTAATAAAAAAATCATTTTTTTTTATAAATATTCAACACTTCTATTTTGCATGTGATAAATACATCATTTATGGAGTATTAGACTTCACAAATGAAATTAATAAAGTGATATATACTCTTTAGGATATATTAAAAAATAAAATTAAAAATTTCACTGTCAATATATAAAAAACGAATTCATACATTAAATAAAATATATTTGGTTGGAAAATTAGGAAGAGAAAAATGAATGTCTTCACCAACCTGTTGATACATGAACCAACACTTTTAGTTTGATACATTTCTTGGCAAAGTTTGCAACAAATTTAGCTCCAAATGTGTTGAGGCCAAGTGACACATCATATCTACATGAAAAAAAAAATACCCTCAAATTTATATATATATATATATTACTGTTTTATTTAAATTATTATTGGGAAATTTTTGTTTATTATTAATTAATTATATATAGTACCTTTCATCAAAGTTGGTTGTTGCAGCAAGGTTAACCACAACATCCACTTCCTTCCACATTTCTTCTACCAAATTAGAGTCTTTCACACCCAAATCCTCTTGGGAGATATCTCCAGGGATAAGAGTAATTTTTTCTGATATAAATGAATTGAAATTTTTCCCACATTTTTCTTTCAGAACTTTGAACAGCTCCTTCCCTATGATCTGTAAAAGAAATGGCAGATACTCTCATCAACATAATTTTTGCATAAAACTACATGAAAAAAAGAAAAAAAAAACCCAAAAGAAAACAGAATGGTGCAGCTCTAAGTTTTAATAGATCTCTTGCTTGCAAAAGTTAAACAAAGGAAAGACTCAAAAACATAAACAAAAGCAATGATTCAGCGTATGCTATGTTATTTGGATTTGATGGCGAGTGTCGGATACAGTATATATCAGATTAGGATATATTTAACTTTTTTTATATATTTGAAAGATCGTATCACATATCCGTATTCGAATACTTAAATAACAAACAAATTTAACTGATAAGCTATTCATACAAAAAAAAAAAAAAAGAGCTTATCAGCTAAAAGAAGGAAAGGGCACCAAAAGAAGCAGAAAAGAAAGAAGGGAAAAGGAAGTTTTGGAAAGTCAAAAAAGAGAATCAATCATAAAGGATTGCAATGACAAGAGCCATATATATCTATACCTCATTGTGCAAACGGTGTATGGCAGATTTATGATCTGCTGCTCTTAAAAGAAGATATAACTTCTTCACATTGGGTTGAACTCTTAGTATTTTCTCCACAAAAACTGCATTCAAAGCAAATTCATCGTGAAAAATATGCCTTACTTGAGATCGATCTAGAACAGCAAAAAGATAGATGATCATATATATTCTTACTCTTTGCCAAAAACCCAGTGCCACCAGTGACTAAAATGGACTTGTTATCAAGAAACTGAAGAGCACTTCCAAACTCCATTGAAACGATAGCAAGAGACAAACGAAAGAACCCAAGAAAGAATGAGACAATATAGTGCTTTAAGTGAAGCTAAATTAACACACAATTGCTTTAAGCTTTAAGCTTCAAAGGAAATCTAATGGCGTTCTCCTTATATAGTCCCAAACTCCCAAGGGGAGAACGATAGAGAGAGATAAAATTATGGGGGGTTGGAGTACACGCAAGTGGTTGGGAATTTCATGGGGTTGCCGCCCCCATATATTACTATATACCATTATAAAAATATATGAGTAAGAAAATATACTTCGTTATTTAATTCCTGAAAATACCCTAGCTGTTGGAACTTCAGATTCAGATTTTAAAATTATTACGCCAAAATTAGCCTATAGTAAATCTTAAAGGAGAATGAGAGTTTTATGTTCAAAACCTAATCGGTCTTTGTATGTAAAAATATATATTTTTATTTTTCTTTGAATTAAAACTTTTGGGTGAGGAGGTGACCTACAAAAACGACGTTACATGTAAGAAATGCATGTGAAGAGCCGTCAAATAAGACCTAACAATTTTTAATACGATATTATTAAATGATAGGACAAAAAAATATTAAAATTTAAATACTAACATATTAAAATTTATATAAATATAATTATAACATAAAAAATTAATACAAATACAATTGAAATATACGAATTATCGTATCTAATTGCTATAACCTCGGAAACAAAGGGGGTATTGATGGTTGGAGCTGACCTACCTTTCCTGTGAATATTTACAGTTCCGTGCAATATTTGTCTTGTTGCTCTCTTTGTATTAATAATATAGTACTTTATGCCGATTATATTCTAACATTTTTTTTTTTTTTGATAAGCAATGATTTAGGGTAAATCTAAAAAGCATGTTTTTAATAGTGACATAATTGTTAAATAGTCTAATAAATAAGAATTATTTGAAAAATTAAAAAGTTAAAAATTGTTAGGAAAGATATTGTAAACACAAATTTGATCTTAATGAAAAAACTCATTTTCCTTTATTCTCTCATTCAAGAAATATTGTTTTTTAAACATTTTAATTAAAAATTAAATATTTAATTTTTTAAAATTAAAAAAAATTAAAAAATATTATTTTAGAAATATTATTTTTATTATTTATTATTTTTAAAAAAAATTTAATTAAAAAAATAAAATAAAAATATTTATTTTTTTAAATTAAAATATTTATTTTAAGAAAAAATTATTTTTTTAATTAAAAAAGTAAATTAAAAAATAAGAGGAAAATGTTAAAGGGTAATTTTGTCTTTACAATTTTCTTCCTAATAATTTTTGATTTTTTCATTTCTCTTTTTCAAATAATTCTTACTTATTCTACCCTTTAATAATTATTGTATTGTTGATGGTATGTTTTTCAAATTTACTCGATGATTTATTTATCCAAGGAAGTAGTAAGAACAGCTACATCATTACTATACTAGCTAACAAGCTAGAGATTTAACAAAAGAATGAATCAAGCATAAATAATAGAGTTTCTAAAGTCCCAAATTGTACAAAGTGAGCTATTTACATAATCATTTTTTAATTCCTTTAATCCTGCCAGTCTCAATCCAATTTCCTTCTTGATCTTACCAAGGAGTTGTTGGAGACTCTGCTGTGGATTACCGTGGACTCGATTATTTCTTTCTCTCCGTATATGGTAGATAATTGTTTCAATGTTGTAGTGAGTAGTGATCTGCCCTTTTAAGTTCCTAGTAGCCCAAGAGAGTTCGTTCTCCCAACTGTACGCTCCTCTGTGCAATTGACAAAGCTGTAATATCTCCTTTCAAATTGTCCTTGAGTAGCTGCATTCAAAGAATAAGTGTGCATGAGTTTCTTGTTCTGCCTAGCAGAGTATGAATCCAAATTCTCTGCTCTCATTTCCCTGCATCTACCCGTGCCCCTACTCTCGCAACGAGCCGCGCATTTTTTTTTTCTCTTCGTATTTGTTCATTTTTAATGTTTGTTCCGATTCTTTATCTAATAAAAAAAATTCGCTTGAAAAAAAAAACGATACAAAGATGATGCAAATAAAAGAGATGGTGTCGTGGAATTCACCTATTCGATCAACCGGTAAAATCTCAATCGGTGGTATTTGCATTTTGTAGCCTCCGTTAAACAATTGAAAACAAACGAGTAAGAAAGCAACACCGAAAAAATGAATACGCTGCTCGTTACGAGAGTGGGGGCACGGATAGGGGCAGGGAAATGAGGGCAGAAGATTTCGTTTGACGAAAGATAAACAGGCTAAAGTGGCGGAGTATGCAGTATAGAATAAGTTTGTCAGCTAAACTGGGAGGGCTTACTCACAAGGTCGCTGTTAGATAGAGAGAAAGTATGGATTATGGAGATTAAAAGTCATCTGTAGGGGATTTGTCTGGACGTCGCAAAGAAAGATAGAATTATTTGGGAGTATGATCGATTTGGCTATTCTCTATTAAGAAAATGTCGGCTTTAATGGAAAAACAACTAGAGGAGCCGAATGAATTGAAGTGGAACCTAGTGTGGAAATGTAAGAAAATGTCGGGTTTAACAGAGGCCTGCCCATTCCAGTATCACAGAGGCTGTGTCCATGGTGCAACATTGAGGGTGAAGAGGCATCTCATGTTTTATATAGATGCCCATGGATCGTTAAATTTTGGTGTGAATTCTTGCAATGGTGGAAGGTTAAATGGGCTGCTCCGTCGTCTCTAGCAGGTATGGTTCTTTTCTGTTCGGATTCTCCTTTAGTAGGTGCAGTGCAATTTTGGTGGTTAGCTGCATGGACGGCTACGTTATGGTCAGTATGGTTGATCCGAATGAACGTGTTTTTGAGAATAAAATTGCCAAAAGTTGAGGAATTAATGTTTCTGGTAAAGCTTAGAGCCTTTTCATGGATTAAAGCCTCTAAGGATCAAACTAATATTTTGGAATCTCTATTGGAGACTGGATTCATGAAGTTTAATACAGATGGTTCGATGAAAGGTAAGCCGGGGCCTGCGGGTTATGGGGGTGGTCTTGAGAGATCTTAGTAGTAATATAGTTGCTGTCTTTTCCTGTCCAGTGGGAGTGTGTGATTCTAATGAGGCTGAATTAAGGGCAATAAAAATTGCCCTTGAGATTTTTGTACAGTCAAAGATATGTTGGAAAGGCTGGGTTGATAATTGAGTCAAACTCCATCATAGCCTTAACTTGGTGCAAGGATAAAAAGAAACGGCCATGGAAATTATGGACTATGTTGGAAGCTATTGATGTAATGTCAGCAAAAATCAAAATCATCAGATGGTCGAAGATTTATAGGGAAGCAAATGGAATTATTATGTTTCCTGAGTATTGCTGGGTATTGCTGCGGTTTGAAAATATGTTTTTCTGGTGTTTAGGCATAGTGAGGTGTAAACTCTGTATTCCTGTTTGGACTTTGTTGGATACAGACAAACTTCACATCTTTTAATAAACATCAGATTTAGCACCCAAAAAAAAAAAAAATTTGCATCAATCTCTATTCCTCTTGACAGAAAAGCTTGTCTTTTGTAGGTAGCCTGTCGCATATAGCTATCCACGAGATAATCGAATGGGGTTTATATAAAAGACATGCACTCTAAGATAAAATTATCTTTGATAAAAAAAATTTCTCATTTTTTTTAATTTATTTTTTAATTAAAAAATAAATATTCTGAAAATAATTTTTTTTTAATTTTAAAAATAAATTTTTAAATTTTTTATTTACTTTTTTAATTAAAAAAATTTTAAAAATAAAATTAATATGCTTAAAATTAATTTTTCTTTATTTTTTTAAATTTTTTTAAATTTAAAAAAATATATATTTAAATATTTTATTTTTTAAATTTATTTTCAATTAAAATTTTTAAAAAGTAATATTTCCTTAAAAAAGAGAAAAAAAAATTTCATTAAGGGTAATTTTGTTTTTACAATATCTTTTATAATAATTTTTAATTATTCATTTCTCTTCTTCAAATAATTTTTATTCATTATACCATTTAATAAATACTTCCTTTTGCATGTTTTTCATATTTACCCTAATCGAATGCCTTGGAATATATTCTAATATTCTCGACTAAAGAAGTTTGTTTCTTCTTGGCTTTCCTCATCTTCATTTTGTTTCTATTTTGTTCTTCCTCTAACATTATTTACAGAAAGGAAAAAAAAAAGTGCATAAATCTACAATAATTTTGTAAGTCAAGGTAAAATGTTTCAAATCACATTAATTGAAAAAAAAAAAAAAACTAATTACTGGCCCAAAAAAAAAACTAATTAAGCACCTTGGCAATTTTTCTTGCAAATGATCTCAAAGGTTAATGATGTGAGATCATATTTTACTAGAAAAAAATTTCTAAGATCATATTTATTTTACTTTTTTAGTGAATACTTGCTTGGTGTTACATCTGCTCATGGTCGAGCAGTTCGTTTGGCCCAGTCCATATTAGATCGGCTCGAGTTGGTCCGGATCATTGTTAACTAATAAAAAAAAAATTTATTAAAATTTAATTATAAAAATATATTAATATTAATATAAAAAAATTTTAAATTAATACTTGTGAACAATAAATTGGGCCGACTCGGGCCCGCTCAGGGCCGTGCTTAGGTAAGGGAAAAAAATTCGAACAGCGACCCGACCCATGAGCAGGTCTACTTGGTGTGGGTGAATTTTTTTATATACAAAAGAGGTCATAGTCTGAGAATAGAATAATGAATTGCAGATGTTAGAATTCAAACTCCAAACTTGCTGGATATCATTTCTTAAAGGTGACTGCATAAAACAACTGAGTTAAACTCCATACTCTAAAACTTTTTTTTATTATCGAAAAAGGGCGGATTCGAATATTATTCTTCATATAAATTATACATTAATCATTGAATCAAATATCATATAAATATACTAAAATTATATTAGTAATTAAATAACATGGATATATTAGTTAATGTTTCATGCTATAAGCATTCAATGAGACAAGACAATGATATTACATTAGTAAAGCATGGGGGGATTTTTGTTTTTTGTTTTGCCCTAACAACTGATTAGAGTTTCTCCCTATTTAGTCGTAGGAATGTAAAAAAAAAAAAAAGCAGCCTCTAAAAGGTACCACAGTATCTCTACCCTAGACCTGTTCACGGGTCAAGTAGCCCGTCCAATTTGGTAGGCTTGATCCGTAGTCAGATTTGGATAAGGTATTTTATAATTCGCGTCGGTACGGTTCAGTCATAATTACTATTTATTAAATAAAAAATATTTTTAATTTAAATTTGATTATAAAATATATATTAATATAAAAATAATTTTTTAATTTTTTATAAATAGTGAAACGGACTTACGGGCTGACCCAGATCCAACCCAAAACGGGCTTGGACAAGCAAAAAAAAATTTCTTCCGAGGCCATGGACAAGTCTGCCCTACCCTATTCCAATGGACGATTCTTTTTCTTTTTCTGTTTGGAATCAGTTCGTTAGATATTTTCCAATATATATATATATATAATTTTATTTAACATTAATGTGAGATATTTGAATATTAAATAAATAATTAAAGCTATATATGCAAATGCAAATTGAAATGATGAAGTAGATATTTTAAATCAAAAGGTGCTATAAAAATTATTATTATTATTATTATAAAGCCATGTTGAGCATGGTACAAAATCCAACATATCTCAACTCATTGTCTTTTATATGTGTTTAAGGATCGAATTATTCGTATGATCTAATAAATTCGATCTGAATTGAATTAGATCTGAAATAAAATATTTTAGATCTAACCCGATTTGATTCGGATTATTATTTAAATTTAATTATAAAAATATATTAATATAAAAATAGTTTTTAATATTTTAATATACGCGAGTAGAGAGAGATTAATCTCCACATCCACCTCAATCCCACTTTTATGGTTTTTTTTTTTCATTTTAATGACTTTAATATGAGCTTATCTACCATCTAAACTATATTAGTTATGTTTTTAAACATTCTTAAATTAATAATGTAATTATCAATACACACATAAATAAGTAAATACTAAAATGTATGCATTTTATTTATATGGATAATCATGAAGGTTGTGATATGGCAACTAAGACCCATATTGCCATACTTTTCTTTTGCTTGCTCGATTAAAATTTCCTTTTTCCAAAAAAAAAAAAATATATAACTGTTTGGCATGGGCAAAAGTTTACTTTGCCATCCCTACTAAATACCCCATAATAAAATGACCGATCGAAGAGCTACTAGGAAACTTTTTTTTTAGCCAATAAAACTAGATTGAGTTTTAATTGAACCAATTGCATTTACAAAATAAAAATCTAATTATTCTAAAATAATAGTTTAATCCCTCAAATTAATTATAAAAAAATTAAATGAAACAAATAACTTATTTCGGTTGGATTTAATTAATTAATCGTGCAAGTCATGCGTAGAGTCTTAGTTAAATTTTTTTTTATTTTTTAAAACGCAGTTTAAAGATAGAGGAATGAGTTATAGGTGTTGAAATTTAAAACCAAATTAATTTATTGAATACCATCATTTAAGAGTTATTACATGAACTAAGCGGACTAAGTCTTGCGTTCAAAGTCTTAGTTTAATTAATTGCAACTAATTTTTAGTTTTAGATAAAATTTTAACTGCACTAAACCCTGCGTTCAAAGTCTTAATTAATTAATTGCAATTAGTTTGAAATTTTAGCTAAATTTTGAAATTTTTAGTTAAAATTTTAACCGGACTAAGCCTTGTGTTCAAAATCTTAGTTTAATTAATTGCAACTTAATAATGGTTGTTGATATCATCACTTACATGATTGCATAAATTAACCAGACAAAATCTTGCATTCAAAGTCTTAATTTAATTAATTGAAACTAATTTCAAGTTTTAGCTAAAACTTGAAAGTATTTGCTTACTCCTTGTTTAGTTATTTACATTACAATTGACAACCATGCAAAATGATCATTTAAATTTTCCTACTTATAATTGGAAAGCTTGAAGAAGATTGCAAAAAACGATTAAATTGTTCTTTTTTCTTTTTTTTTTTTAATCATTATATCTCCCAAATTGATGTTGATTTTCCTTTTTTTTCTTTGCACAAAATAATTGAAATGGTGGTTTGACTTCTGAAAATGCGTGGAGGAGAAAAACATGTCCCATCCATACAATATTGTTAGCAGTTTCTAGGTGTTGAGCCTTATTAATTATTAGCAGTAATTTATATATATATATATATATATATTTTTTTTTTAATGCACCGTCAATAAAAACTTTTAGATGAAATATATGATATATATTTCTACATTTTATTAATACAGTTTTCACATTTTTTTTTGGTTAAGGAACTAAATCATCTTATTATAAGTTCAATTAGTAACTTATAAATTAATTTAAAAATAAATAGAATATGTAACAGTCTATTAATATCGCTTGTGAAATTAAAAAATTTCATTGACAACATATCAAAGACGAACTCTTTATCTATTTATATAAATTTTTATTAACTCTTTGATACTAAATGTTTATCTATTAGAGATACTTAAAATTCTTTGGATCAATAATGGTTTGATCTCCTTCTTTTTCTTTTAATAGGACATCTTCTTGATTTTTAGATCTTCAATTTTATTCTATTTTTGGTTTTATGAAGCTTGAGGAGTTTATTGTTTCTATATGTAGTATCTAATTTTATTTTGGTACAAAAAAGGTTGCATTTTGAGATAAGATGAGGGATTGCAGATGTTGAGATTCGAATTTCAAACTTGTTGGATGCCACGTTTAAAGAGTGACTGCATGAACCAAAAGAGTTAAAAGTTCAGGTTCACATCTATAGTATCTAATCTCGTTCTCAATAAAACCATTGTTTGTGAATTAAACTATTAATTAATAAAATAATTAAAATGTAATTAATTGAGTTAAGGGTTATATTTTATAGTTTAAAAAGAAGATTTTAAAAAAAAAATACTCTAAATATATATATAGCCACCATGGGACCTAGGGGTGTAATCGAGCTGAGCCGAGTTCAAGCAGTAAGAAACTCGAGCTCAATCGAATTTCATTTTTAAAAATCGAACTCGATTCAAGATAAAAATCGAACTGCTCGAGCTTGCTCGATTAGGCTCGTTTATCTATTAAAAAATAAGCTCGATTCCCATACTCGATTTCAAACTCGATTATTTGTATTCGAACTCGAGTTTGAATTGAGATTTTTTTCAATATTAATTAAAAATAAAATATATATATATATATTAAAAATAAAAATAAAAAGTCGATTAGGCTCGCGAGTTATTTGAGTCAAGTATTAGAAACTCGAATTCAGCTCGTTTGATAACTCGAGATGTTCGAGCTCAAGCTCGGCTCTAAAATGACTGAGTCGAATTCGAGTTTTTTTATATCAAATCCAAATAATTTACGAATACAAATGTCTCATTTACACCCTAACGACACCATCCTAACGATGATACTGAAAGAGCATTGTTGCTTTCTCTGAAAATAAATAGTAATCAGTTATGGTTGGTCTCAGTTAGACAGGCAGACACAGTCTCACATTGAAACACAAGTGGTTGGAATTTCTTCCTGTAAGATTGCATGCAGCTAGCAGTGCCATCCCCCCTCCCCCTACTACTTCAAATACTGTTCCAGGCCTTCTAGTTCCAGTTCAGAGTTGACTGTTGAGTTGCAGTATCATTGAAACTATAGATATATACCAACTCTTAGATATGGAAACTGGAAAAAGCTTTTCTTCACCCATTTTTCCCTATTATTCAAACAAAGCTGCATGAATATGTCAGAGAAGGAACATGAAAATTGCTATTTAGGGGGGAAAAGTTTAGACAGTTTCAGTTGTTAGAGTTTGGTGTATATTAGAGAAAGTAGCAATCAAGCATTTAAATTACGGTCCCGAATATATTTTTTATCGAGTTATATTTATCGCGATCGCAGATGTAATGAATGTTATCGCGGTTAATTACGATAAATATCGACCTTGAATACCGGTGATGGAGAGAGTTGAAACCGTAAAATAACGACCGTAATATTGCGTTGCGGCCGCTATTTAAATCCAACAATAATTCATTTCAAATTTACAATGTCTTGTGCAATTACTATATTTCTTATACTTAGTAATGAAAATTTTGTTTCCTAGATAGATATATAAAAATTTGATGGTAGTTAATTCTACTTTCTCATCTTTTAATCATAGAAAAAAAAAATAATGAACATTTCATGATCATTAGAATAGTATAAAGTTCATCGACAGCCGTGTGATCAGTTGATATAATATTTGATTGTTAATCCCAATTATTATTATTAAGATTCAATTTCTTACAACTTTAGATAAAAAAAAGAAATTCATTTGAATAAAAACAATGGCAAAGGTTAGATTTGGTAATTTTAGACACGACACGATTACATGATACGAGAAAAATAATTAAAATACAATATAACAAAAAAAAATATGAACACAATACGAATATATGCACATGTTAAAATCTATATAATACGAATTATTAATGTGTTAAAATTTATATAAATATATAATACCTTAAATATGATTATGATATAAAAAATAATATAAAAACAACATAAATACACGAATTATCATATCTTTCAAATGCTAGTTATCTTTGAGGTCTGCTCAATGCTCAGAGCATTACTTGTTTGTGGGTCACGGACTAGCTAGTAGTGAATTTGGACATATATATCAAATAATAGAATTCATCTTCTCTAAAAATTATTAACCAAAGAAGAAATTATTTAATCTTTTTACCTTTGAAATTCAAATCCTCAACATTACTCCTTTTTATTTTGGAAATAAGATACCATCTTGGAGTCTAGGTTACATGGTTATTTTACTACCCATTATGGTTAAAAAAAGTAAAAAAAAAAATTTTGATATTATGATTTATGAGAAAAAAAAATTTGAAAAAATAAAACAAACCTAGCACTCATCATGACTCATGAGAGGTGCAACATAACATAGCTGCAAAATTAAATGCTATTAATTAGGACCACAACATTGAATTTCTATCTCAGAGATTTCGGTTAATTAGGCAAAGAAAAATCATAAATGTCTTGTTTCCACAAAATAAAGAGTTGACAATTCTCAAAGAAAATCATGAAAGTTGAAGAGTTTAAGTAAGAAATTAATGGGGAAGCAAAAATGCTGCTAGAAGTTGGAGGTATATAATACATACTAATATGCATAATTCGTTCTCTTAATATATACTAGCTTTGTTCATGGAACGGGTTATTCGTCTAAATCTAAAAATTTTCTCGATATTTGAAAGAGTTTAGATAAAAATATTAACTCAAAAAATTAGGCTTCTGCAACCAAAAAATAAAATGAGACTTGTTTTCAAGCTTTGGACATAGCATTTAATGTTCAAATCTGACCTTACCCAACTAGACAATTATAAAATTTTATATATTTTATATATTAGTTTATATTAATAATTTACTAAATTACTATAAGCTAATATTAAAGTCAAAGGGATCAATTGTTTTTTAAAAGGGATCAATCCCTTAATGCATTCAAACTGAATTTTTCATTGCAGAAGATTAAAGGATCGATTTTTTTTAGAAGGGATCGATTCCTTTAAGCTTGATAGCTCTTGAGAACCTTTCTATTGTAAAAAAAAAAAAAAATTGATTTCTGTTAGAACTTATCCCACATCGGTGGGAGTAAAGAAGGAGTTCCTCCTTGAAGGCTATATAAAGAGCCTTAAGGAGAAGTATTAAAACCATCCCAAGAATTATCTCTTCCTCTCTTGTATACTTTCTTATATTCTTTGTGAGGTTGTTCTCTCCTAGTATTTAGAGAGAGGTGTTGTAATATTTTCTCATAGTGAAATTCTTCTAGTCTTGCCCCGTGGTTTTTCCCTTTATTCATTGAGGGTTTTCCACGTTAAATTTTGTGTGTTCAGTTCCTATTTTCTCATCTCTTATTTTAGTTGTGAGACACTATTCCGTCACTCTGGTACCTAACAGTGGTATCAGAGCCATTGGTTCGTGGTCCTTATTCCGCTGCAGTGAAACTGTTGGTTCTTAGTATGCTCTGTGGTTGCAGTATTGTCTGATCTTCCACATCAGAAAAGAATTATTCTTGTTGCTGGAAATAAAGTGTGGTAGTGTGAAAGTGTCTAGGGAAGTTCTGGCTAGGAAAGACTTGGTATTTAAGTGTGTCTATCAGTGACCCACCTCTCTTTCCTGGGAACCTACCTGGTGCACTATTCACGGGCTACGGTCACTGTTCCAGTATACGGGCTATTCAATTGTACTGTACTATTCATAGATACGGTTATTATTCATACGTGTGGTTGTATACTTTTGCAGTAATTGTTAACGTATACTGGATTTGTTCTAGTGTACGACATACGTACAATACTGTTCACGTATACGGTACTATTCACGGTGAAATAGTGTAACTCGCTTCAGTTCGTGTACAACCATGGCAGCAAAATTCGAGATAGAGAAGTTCAGTGGGAGAAATTTCTCCTTGTGGAAATTGAAGATAAGAGCAATTTTGAGGAAGGATAATTGTCTAGAAGCAATTGAAAGTAGACCCACAGAAATGACTGATGAAAAGTGGAAAGAGAAGGATGACAATGCTGTTGCCAATCTGCACCTAGCAATGGCGGATTCAGTTTTGTCAAGTGTTGCAGAGAAGAAGACTGCAAAGGAGATTTGGGATGTTCTAAACAAATTGTACGAGGTGAAGTCACTTCACACCAGAATATTCTTGAAGAGGAAACTCTACACTCTTCGAATGAGTGAATCCACGTCGGTAACGGATCACATCAACACTCTGAATACGCTATTTGCTCAACTCACAGCATCAGATTTCAAAATAGCGGAAAATGAACGTGCGGAACTTCTACTTCAGAGTTTACCAGATTCGTATGATCAACATCACAAATAACAATGTTAGTGACTCTCTTCACTTTGATGATGTTGCCGGTGCTATTCTTGAAGAAGAATCCAGGCGCAAGAATAAGGAGGAAAGGTCAGAAAATTCAAAGCAAGCAGAGGCTTTAACGGTGATGAGAGGCAGATCAACAGAACGTGGCTCCAGTGGGAGTCAGAATCATGGTAGATCAAAATCTCGAAGAAGGAAGAATCTTAAATGCTACAATTGTGGCATGAGAGGGCACTCGAAGAAGGAGTGTTGGCATAATAAGAAGGGTGGAGAAAAGAATTCTGAAACATCAACCTCCCAAGGTTGTGTTGCAAGTACCTCAGATGATGGAGAAATCTTGTATAGTGAAGCAGCGACTAGTTCTAAAGGCGGAAAGAAACTCAATGATGTCTGGATAATGGATTCAGGTGCGACATGGCACATGACTCCACACCGAGATTGGTTTTGCACTTATGAACCTATTTCGGAAGGATCTGTGTTCATGGGAAATGATCACGCCTTAGATATTGCTGGAGTCGGTACCGTCAGATTAAAAATGCATGATGGTACTGTTCGCAAAATTCAAGGGGTACGACATGTGAAGGGCTTAAAGAAGAACTTATTGTCAATTGGACAATTGGATGACCTCGGGTGCAAGATCCACACTGAATGTGGAATATTGAAAGTAGTGAAAGGAAACCTTGTGGTGATGAAAGCAGAGAAGATCACAAGCAATCTATACATGCTTTTGGGAGAGACGTTGCAAGAGGCAGATGCATCAGTTGCAGCAGCCAGCCAAGAAGAAACGACGATGATGTGGCATCGCAGATTAGGCCATATGTCAGAGCGAGGCTTGAAAGTCCTTGCAGAACGCAATCTCCTGCCCGGGCTCAAGATGGTCAATTTACCTTTCTGTGAGCACTGTGTGATAAGCAAGCAGCATAGATTGAAGTTTGCTAAAGTAACTACAAGAAGCAAACACATACTGGACTTAATCCATTCTGATGTGTGGGAGTCACCAGAAATATCCTTGGGTGGAGCAAAGTATTTTGTATCATTCATTGATGACTATTCCAGGAGATTATGGGTGTACCCAATCAAGAAGAAGTCAGATGTGTTTCCAGTATTCAAGGAGTTCAAAGCACAAGTAGAGCTTGAAACTGGGAAAAGAATCAAGTGCTTGAGGACAGACAATGGAGGAGAATATGTAGACGGTAACTTTCTAGCATTCTGTAAGAAAGAGGGTATTATGAGACAATTCACGGTTGCACATACGCCTCAACAGAATGGTGTAGTAGAGCGGATGAACAGAACTCTCCTAGATAGAACAAGAGCCATGCTGAGAACAGCGGGATTGGCCAAATCTTTCTGGGCAGAAGCAGTCAAAACCACCTGTTATGTGATAAATCGATCACCATCAACGGCGATTGGCTTGAAGACGCCTATGGAGATGTGGAAAGGAAAGCCAGCTGATTATTCTTCTCTACATGTGTTTGGATGTCCTGTGTACGTGATGTACAACTCCCAAGAAAGAACAAAGCTGGATCCAAAATCCAGAAAATGTATATTCTTGGGTTATGCTGGCGGTGTTAAGGGGTATCGCCTGTGGGATCCCACTGCCCGCAAGGTTGTTGTCAGCAGAGATGTAGTTTTTGCAGAAAATGAACTGCAAAGTGAGCAAACAAATGACAACACTTCAAAAGAGACTGCTACAGTGCAGATGGATAGAAATTCTCAAGAAGATGATTCTTCTGAAGCAGAACCAGAGCATGAGGTACCAGAACCAGTTGAGTCCGAGGCTGTAGAAGTTCGACGGTCAACTCGTGAGAGAAGGCCTCCAAATTGGCACACGGAGTATGTTACGGAGAGCAATGTTGCATACTGTCTTTTAACAGAGGATGGAGAGCCATCAACTTTTCATGAAGCTACTAGTAGCCCAGATGCTTCTCTGTGGATGACAGCAATGCAGGAAGAAATTGAAGCTCTTCACAAGAACGAGACATGGGAACTGGTGGAATTACCACGTGGCAGAAAAGCCATTGGTAACAAATGGGTCTACAAGATCAAGCGGGATAGCAATGATCAAGTAGAACGATATCGTGCTAGATTGGTTGTAAAAGGATATGCTCAGAAAGAAGGTATTGACTTCAACGAGATATTTTCTCCAGTTGTCAGACTTACTACTATCAGAGTAGTGTTGGCTATGTGTGCTGCATTTGATTTACATCTTGAACAACTAGATGTAAAGACGGCTTTTCTACATAGAGAGCTTGAAGAAGAAATTTATATGCTCCAACCAGAAGGTTTTGTTGAAACAGGCAAAGAAAACTTGGTTTGCAGGTTGACCAAATCTCTGTACGGTCTAAAGCAGGCGCCCAGATGTTGGTACAAGAGATTTGATTCTTTCATAATTAGCCTTGAATACAACAGACTGAGTTCAGACCATTGTACGTACTACAAGAGGTTTGATGATAATGATTTCATTATTTTGCTGTTGTATGTGGATGACATATTGGTGGTAGGCCCCAACAAAGATCGAATCCAAGATTTGAAGGCACAGTTGGCTAGGGAGTTCGATATGAAGGACTTGGGACCCGCAAACAAGATTTTAGGGATGCAAATTCACCGAGACAGAAAAGACGGGAAAATTTGGCTTTCTCAAAAGAATTATCTGAGGAAGGTCTTGCGACGCTTCAACATGCAAGACTGTAAGCCAATATCTACCCCACTTCCTGTCAATTGTAAATTATCCTCAGGTATGAGTCCTAGCAATGAAGCAGAGAGGATGGAAATGTCTCGAGTACCGTATGCATCAGCGGTGGGAAGCCTTATGTATGCTATGATATGTACAAGACCAGACATTGCACAAGCAGTGGGAGCGGTCAGTCGATTTATGGCAGATCCTGGTAGAGAGCATTGGAATGTTGTTAAGAGGATCCTTAGATACATTAAAGGAACCTCAGATGTTGCATTATGTTTTGGAGGATCAGAACTTGTTGTCAGGGGTTATTGATAACTCGTATAATTATATAGTTTTTAGTTATGTTTTATTATTGTTTTGTGTCAAATACGAGTTATTATTGTTTAGTCTAATTGTGTTTATGATCTTTTATATTTTTATGTAATTTGGTGTTTTTCACAAGTTTCTTTGAGTGATTTCAGATTACTAGAATTAAGGGCAAATCCAGTTCAGTTCCAGTTCCGACACCTTTTGCCATATCAGCTATATCTCGAGTTTCACTGAAGCAATAAGGCTGAACTTTGTATCCCTGCAAAGCTAAGAGGCATATCTATCTTTTTCATGTTTTACACTTCTTGAAACGGAGTCGTTTTCCCTAGCTAATTCGACCATCAAGTTGGCTGATGTGCAATGACGTCTGTTCTGCACCGTTTTGGTATTTTGACCATATCTTCCGATCCACGTGCGCAAATGATCTGATTCCAACGGTTATGGATCCGTAACTGATAGGGGTATATTTTTCTAGAAGACCATTTTATCAGATCGAGCCTCCAACATTGACAAAATCGACCATCAAGCTGGCTGATCAGAATTGTCATACAATATGACGAAAATTGTTAGAAAAATGCACCCACCTATTATACCTACCTTTGAAATTTGTAAAGCTTGTCTCTTGTCATTTAGCCCTCCAAAATGTGTATAAATAGAGGGCCTTGGATGAGTATTGGGATACATTATACATTGGTAGGATATTAGCCTTTGTAGTAAAATTCTCTAAGTTTTCTTCTTCTTTCCTTTCTCTAGTTTTCTTTTTTATTTACTTATGCTTCTTACATTTCTTTTCATTTTATTCATATCTAGTATGTGTTGCTAATCATATTGTTGAGGTGATGAGGTGAAGCTCTTGGTAAATGCTAAGGTTAGTCTCTTAAACATGAGCTAAAATGAATCATCATTTATAAACACTAGTATAGATAATATTTTCTTTTGGTTTAAAATCATACTTGCAAAGTAGAGATCTTGATTCATTATTGACAATGAAAATGGCACAGTAAATGCTTGGTTTCATAACCTTGATTTGTTGTAGACATATACCTTGGCATAAGGAATGCTTGGACTCTTTTTATGAGTTTTGAGGACACCAAATGAACATAATATCATATGCTATGGACGTTGGACTGAATTGCTAAACCTTCCGATTGGAACCTCCCTTATGTGTGGATTTCAATTGTGTAATAAAACAAGATTAATCTTAGCATAACACCAAGAGTGGAGTCTCTAACCTCAACATCCTTTCTTATTGTTTTTTATATCTTGTTTAATTGTTTTTATGTTATTTTGTTTATTTTGTTCTCTAATATCTTGTTTACTTTCTTTGTTATTGATTCCCTAATATCTTGTTTATTTTCTTTTTCATATATATTTATAAACTTATACTTACTAGTACGCTTCCCTGTGGTTCGACCTCGGACACCCGAGAATTTATTACTTGAACATAACCTGCACTTGGGTTTACAACTCTTAATTGAGTCTCCATCAAGTTTTTGGCGCCGTTGCCGGGGAAGCAATACTAAGTATATAAGTTTATAAGTATATTTATTTTTATTGGCTGGTTATACCGCCTAATTTTCTATATATTTATATTTATATTGTATATTAACTTTGTTTTATTTTTATTGGCTGGTTATACCGCCTAATTTGTATATTAACTTTGTTTTATTTTTATTGGCTGGTTATACCGCCTAATCTGTATATTAACTTTGTTTTATGCTTGTTTGGCGACGTGATTTTAGATCTCGTCGTTTAGTTAGATTTTATTGTGAAACTTTTTCAGGTAATCTTTCTAATACAACTCCTACCATGGCTGACAATGAAAGTGTTCATGCTGAAGATGAGAACAGACAAGTACGCACCATGCGTGACTACTTGCAACCAACTCGAAGCTCATCACCCTCTTGTTTTATTTTTCCTCTCAATGCAAACAACTTTCGTTTTAAACCAGGTATGATAGCTTTGCTTCCAAATTTCCATGGGTTAGAATCGGAAAGTGCTTACTCGTTTCTAAAAGACTTCGAAGATGTATGTGTCACCTTTAATGACCAACAATGTACAAATGAAATTGTCAAGCTAAAATTATTTCCTTTTTCTTTAAAAGATAAAGCAAAAATTTGGCTTCATAATTTAAAACCAAGGTCAATTGGCACATGGCAAGAATTACAAACTGAGTTTCTAAAGAAATTTTTCCCAGCACATAAAACTACTGCTTTGAAAAGACAGATTCAAAATTTCAATCAAAATCAAAATGAAGCATTTTTTCAGTGCTGGGAGCGTTTTAAAGATTTGTTAAGTTCTTGTCCACATCATGGTTTTGAAAAATGGCGTCTTATTAGTTTCTTTTATGAAAGTTTAACTCCCGAAACTAAACAATTTGTTGAAACAATGTGTAACGGTGAGTTTCTAGAAAAAGAACCTGAAGAAGCCTTTGACTACCTAGACCATTTGGCAGATAACTCTCAAGCCTGGCACACAGATAATTCCTCTGAAAGTTCCAATAGATCTAATCTTGTTTCTAACAGAGGTAAATATCATTTTAGTCAAGAAGATGAGATAAAAGCTAAAGTAGCTAATTTGGCTAGAAAGATTGAAGCCATGGAACTTAGAGAAGTAAAAGAAGTCAAAGCGGTTAAAAATGAAGAAAGTTGTGGTATTTGTGAAATCATGGGACACCCCACTTCTGAATGTCCAAACATTCCCATTCTTAAAGAAGCGTTGCATGATCAAGTAAATTCCATAAACACATTTAAAAAGCCTTTTCCTTCTCCTTACTCTGAAACGTATAACCCTGAATGGAGAAATCATCCCAACTTCAGTTGGCGGAATAATAATCATGTTCAGGTACAACAATCTCAAAAGCCGGGCAACACTTTTTCCTATCAACCTTCACGTGTACAAACCTTGGAAGAGACATTGCAAGCATTCATGCAAACACAAGCAAATGTGAATAACCGGACTTCACAGGACATCAATGAGATCAAAAACACCTTGTCCACATTGACAGCTTCATTACGCACTCAAGAAAAAGGTAAGTTTCCTGCTCAACCTCAGCCTAACCCTTCTACTCAATGTCTTGTTTCTTGCTCCAATGAAACTCAACAGGAAAATGCCAGTTCTATCACAACTCTTCGAAGTGGAAAGGCAACTGACAAAAACATTCCATCAAAAGACCAAGATCCTCCTTCCCCTCCGAAAAGTAACGGTAAGGATGATGGTAAGTCTGAACTTCTTGAAAATTTGGACAAAGAAAAAGGTATGCATCCTGCTCCTTTTCCTCAAAGGTTGCAAACAATAAAGAATTTGAATCAAAATGCAGAAATTTATGAACTTTTCAAACAAGTTAAGATTAACATTTCTTTATTGGATGCAATCAAACAAGTTCCATCTTATGCTAAATTTTTGAAGGACATGTGCACAGTTAAAAGGAAACATAATGTACAAAAGAAAGCATTTCTGACGGAAAGTGTGAGTTCAATCATTCAGCACCTTACTCCACCAAAATTCAAAGATCCTGGATGTCCAACAATCTCATGCATCATTGGAAACACTAGAATAGAACGTGCATTGCTTGATCTTGGTGCTAGTGTTAATCTTTTGCCTTTTCTGTTTATCAACAGTTAGGTTTAGGTGAACTCAAGGAAACACCTGTTACACTTCAACTAGCTGATCGTTCTGTAAAAATTCCTCGAGGGATAGTTGAAGATGTTTTGGTTCAAATTGATAATTTTTACTTCCCTGTTGATTTTATTGTTTTGGACACACATCCTGTTTCAAATCCAAATGTTCAAATTCCTGTTATATTAGGCCGTCCATTTCTTGCAACTTCTAATGCTCTGATAAATTGCAGGAATGGTATGTTGAACATTTCTTTTGGAAATATGACTTTAGAATTAAATGTGTTCAACACTTGCAAGCAACCTGGTGATGATTCAGAAGTACATGAAGTGGATTTCATTGAAGAACTTGTTCATGAACATCTCACCACTACCACATTCCATGATCCTTTAGAAGCTTATTTAATTGAATGTGAGTTTGATAATGCTTCAGAAATTTCACACATTGATTCTTTGTTAAATTCTTTTCAGGTTAAGCATTGTTGGAAACAAAAGTTTGAGGAACTTCCATCACTCACAAATGTCACTGTACCATCAACTATTGAACCACCCAAGCTGGATTTAAAACCATTGCCATCCGAGCTAAAATATTCCTTTTTGGGTGAGAATGAAACTTTTCCAGTCATAAATGAACTTGAGGAACTCAGAAATGATGCATATGAGAATTCTAAAATTCATAAAGAAAGAACTAAAGCCTTTCATGACAAGTTAATTTCAAGAAAAACATTTAATGTTGGGCAAAAAGTTCTACTTTATAATTCTAGACTTCACATATTTCCTGGTAAGTTGAGATCAAGATGGACTGGCCCATTTGTGGTTAAGCATGTGTATCATTATGGAGCAGTTGACATTGAGAATCCTCAAAATGGTAACGTATTCAAGGTAAATGGACAAAGACTCAAACTCTTTTTGGAAAATCATGTTACTCAAGAAGAGGTTATTTTTCTTTCTGATCCTTGTTTTGAAAATAACTAGATGTAAATATAATTTTTTTTTTCCCCGGTTAAATGGCGGATAACGGTACTCCGTGATTATTTAAGTCGGTTCCATCAGCTACCCACAAAACTGATATTGTATATAAATTTCTCTTTCATTTTATTTTATTTCATTTTTTTTTCAGGATGGATGATATTCTCAAAAGATTGCAGAAACGATTTCCTCCTTTTCCTCGGAATATTTTACTGAAGCTTTACCAAGTTCGATTAGAAAGATTAAGAATGCTTATGAACAAAGGGATTCCTGAAGACATACGTTGGATAATTGAAGCCAAGGTACGTGAAGATGAATATCTTCCTGTTTTGCATTTACCAGGTACAGGTAGAAGCACTTATGCAAAAAAGCGACGAGCAAAGCGCATGAGTTCAAATTGCCACAAGTGTGCACGATGGACGTGTAACGGTAAATGTCGTTCTATTGGGATTCCGTCCTCTAATCGAGATGATAAAATTTAATTCATTAAGGATGGACTGAGTAAGGAGAATTTGGGTAATATCCAACTTTCTCTTGAGACGCATCCTAGTGGAGACGTACAAAGAGAAATTCTTGATTTATGGCCGCAATTCCAAAGGGAATGGCAACATCTTGGGAATCTGATGTTAAAAGACCCTGTTTGCCAGCTTGTAAGAAAACTGGATGGGAAGCATATCCTCGACTCATAGAAGGCGTTTAAGCCGTTTCTGGACGTAAAACCAGAGGAAGATGTGAGCCACAATCACAACTACAATAAATGACTTCTCAGCTTTTGGTTTGATTTGCAATAATTTTATTTCGGTTTAGTTTACGTGTTGTTCGATTTGTGTAATTATTCTCTTTTTTTGCATTGGTCTTTTACGGTTGATTTTTCTTCTCTTTTTGATTTTCTTCCTGAAATCACGCAAAAATCTTTTGTTAGGTTAACATTTTCTTCTGACAGGTCAAATACACTTTCGGCGACATTATTACTCTTGTCTGATTCACTACTCAGTCCTCTATATATTACACCATGTACTCATTCTCTTTCAGGCACTTGAAAAAGAAAATGGAAAGTACTTCGTCCCAGCGCATTAAAGAAATTTGTGTCTTTGGAGGTGCTTATCCAGGGAAAAATAACATATTCGCTGATGAAGCCATAAGAGTTGGAGTAATACTTGCCCAACAAAATATCCAGTTGATTTATGGAGGCGGTAGTACGGGTTTAATGGGAGCAGTCGCTACAGCAGCACACGCCGGAGGAAGTCCAGTTCTAGGAATCGTGCCAAAACTATTCACAGATTTTTGTGGACCTACCGTGGGTAAGGAAATACAAGTCTGGAGTATCCCTGAACGGATAACAATCATGTACCATTCTGCCGATGCATTCATTGCCTTACCAGGAGGTCTGGGTACATTGGAAGAAATAGCTTGCGTGGCTTCTTGGTCATCTTTGGTCACAAATAAGAAACCCATTGGTTTGCTTAATATTAATGGTTATTTTAGTAATTTACTTTCATATTTAGATAATGCTGTGGATAATGGATTCATGTTTTCAGAGGCAAGGAGAACCATAATTTCTGCTACAACCATTGAAGATTTACTCAAAAAGCTACAAGCTTATGAGTGTTTATCTGCTACGGTTGTTTCGCAAACGCTCGGAAAAAGAAAAAGAGATATGGACGAGCAAGGAGTGGATTGCACTTTGTCTTTGTGACATTATCTAACATTTTGTTTGTTGTGTCTCAGTTATAATAAGTGGTTAGCAACCTCTGCAGGTAATATCTCCTAAATTCTACCTTTAAAATTTGACATTGGGGACAATGTCATATTTTAGTAGGGGGTAAGGGACATATTTTGCTAAAAAAAAAAAAAAAAAATTTGTTGTGTTTTAAGACATTTAGAAGTATTCATTCTGAACAAGGTCTGAGTAAGGGAGACTTGAGACATACCTTGTCAGTTTGATTTAATCTTCTTCTTCAAAAAAAAAAAAACAAAAAAAACAAAAAAAAAAAAACAAAAAAAAAAAAAAAGCATGTTTAGACTTAGTGTGTTTTTTTTTTAGTTACTTTCAATACAATGATGAGATATGAATTGCATAAGTCTAAAATAGATTTATTAGTGAGAAGATTTTCATGAGAATTGAGCTTGATGTCAACCTTTTTATGAGCCAATGTTAATATGATATGTTGATTGAGAAAGAAGCATGTTTAGACTTAATCTGACTTGTATAATCATCTTTGTGAGTTTTTGAGCCTATAATGATTGATGCATTATACAAATCAATCTAATTTCTTTCTTGAGTGCTCTTATGATTACATGATTCTCTAGAACTTGCTTTAAACCGTTTGAGACTATATTGATACATGTGACAACATGAATATGATAGAGGCATTAGGATTATAACCAGAGCCAAACAGCCATCCATTATTAATGTTCTACGAGAACATCCCCACTAGTGAGCCAATTTGAGCCTACATTAAATATGATGTTTTATTGGTAACCACAACTTACACCTAGCCTAAATATGCTTATATCCTTACCCTTGTTCTAAAGATGAATTTTATATTTTGAGACATATTGCAAAAAAACAAGGGATATTTTTATTTGAAAATTTGGGTTAGAAACAAAAGATAAGTGTGGGGGAAGAAAAGAAAAGAAAAAGTCAAGAGAAAAAGAAAGGGATCATTGTCAAATACATTCCCATATTAAAAAAAAAAAAAAAAATCTTCTCTTGAACTTCTAGAAAAAGATGTTACAAAGTTGGTTAGAATGATGCAAAGGCTCAACATGAATATTTAGCCTATGTTATTATGTGCTTTATAAGAGTTTTGAGAAGTTTTATTTGTATGATCTTATTATGTCTCTAAAATCTATGAACTCTTTGGAACCTTTGTGATATCTTTATCCTTTTGTTCTTTAACCACATTATAACCCTTTGGCCCCATTACAACCTTGAATAAAGACCTCTTGATTTATGAAGTTGTATGATCTAAATAGTGGAGAATAGGTGGACAAGCAAGCATATGGTAGAAGTGTTTTCATGAGATTGATTGAGTGTAAACACTTTACCACTACTTTAAAGAGTGAAAATCAAGAGAGTATCCCATGTGAGAAGTTGAGATTAAGTTTGAATATACACTATTTTGATTGAAATATGTTATGTTATTATTGGCTTAACTCAAACTATTTACATTCAAGCAAGATCTTTTGTGAATTTCTTTAAGCTATTGATTAGTTTTTAAGACTTGTCCAATGATTATCTCTAATTTATATTGGAAGGATTAGTTATAATTATTATTTTTAGTTTTTCTTATGTCTTCAATGTTTGTGGGTATCGTCCTAGTAAACCCTCACGAGACTAAACTCGTCCACTAGGGACACCTAGGGGTTTAAAGGCTTGTGTCACATGCTAAGTGCCACCGTGATTTCCTACGAAAATGGATTAGATTAGATTTTCTTATTTTATTATTATTATTTTTTTTATTGAGTCGTTGCTAGGGACTAGCAACAATCTAAGTATGGGGGTGTGATAACTCGTATAATTATATAGTTTTTAGTTATGTTTTATTATTGTTTTGTGTCAAATACGAGTTATTATTGTTTAGTCTAATTGTGTTTATGATCTTTTATATTTTTATGTAATTTGGTGTTTTTCACAAGTTTCTTTGAGTGATTTCAGATTACTAGAATTAAGGGCAAATCCAGTTCAGTTCCAGTTCCGACACCTTTTGCCATATCAGCTATATCTCGAGTTTCACTGAAGCAATAAGGCTGAACTTTGTATCCCTGCAAAGCTAAGAGGCATATCTATCTTTTTCATGTTTTACACTTCTTGAAACGGAGTCGTTTTCCCTAGCTAATTCGACCATCAAGTTGGCTGATGTGCAATGACGTCTGTTCTGCACCGTTTTGGTATTTTGACCATATCTTCCGATCCACGTGCGCAAATGATCTGATTCCAACGGTTATGGATCCGTAACTGATAGGGGTATATTTTTCTAGAAGACCATTTTATCAGATCGAGCCTCCAACATTGACAAAATCGACCATCAAGCTGGCTGATCAGAATTGTCATACAATATGACGAAAATTGTTAGAAAAATGCACCCACCTATTATACCTACCTTTGAAATTTGTAAAGCTTGTCTCTTGTCATTTAGCCCTCCAAAATGTGTATAAATAGAGGGCCTTGGATGAGTATTGGGATACATTATACATTGGTAGGATATTAGCCTTTGTAGTAAAATTCTCTAAGTTTTCTTCTTCTTTCCTTTCTCTAGTTTTCTTTTTTATTTACTTATGCTTCTTACATTTCTTTTCATTTTATTCATATCTAGTATGTGTTGCTAATCATATTGTTGAGGTGATGAGGTGAAGCTCTTGGTAAATGCTAAGGTTAGTCTCTTAAACATGAGCTAAAATGAATCATCATTTATAAACACTAGTATAGATAATATTTTCTTTTGGTTTAAAATCATACTTGCAAAGTAGAGATCTTGATTCATTATTGACAATGAAAATGGCACAGTAAATGCTTGGTTTCATAACCTTGATTTGTTGTAGACATATACCTTGGCATAAGGAATGCTTGGACTCTTTTTATGAGTTTTGAGGACACCAAATGAACATAATATCATATGCTATGGACGTTGGACTGAATTGCTAAACCTTCCGATTGGAACCTCCCTTATGTGTGGATTTCAATTGTGTAATAAAACAAGATTAATCTTAGCATAACACCAAGAGTGGAGTCTCTAACCTCAACATCCTTTCTTATTGTTTTTTATATCTTGTTTAATTGTTTTTATGTTATTTTGTTTATTTTGTTCTCTAATATCTTGTTTACTTTCTTTGTTATTGATTCCCTAATATCTTGTTTATTTTCTTTTTCATATATATTTATAAACTTATACTTACTAGTACGCTTCCCTGTGGTTCGACCTCGGACACCCGAGAATTTATTACTTGAACATAACCTGCACTTGGGTTTACAACTCTTAATTGAGTCTCCATCAGTTATGTTGATTCAGATTTTGCAGGTGATCTTAATAAAAGGAAATCCACTACTGGCTATGTGTTCACACTTGCAGGAGGAGCGGTAAGCTGGTTATCTAAGTTATAGACTGTTGTAGCTTTGTCTACTACAGAAGCTGAGTACATGGCAGCTACCCAAGCATGCAAGGAAGCAATATGGATACAAAGGTTAATGGAAGAACTCAGGCACAAGCAGCAGAAGATTATTGTGTATTGTGACAGTCAGAGTGCCTTGCACATTGCAAGGAATCCAGCCTTTCATTCCAGGACAAAGCATATAGGTATACAGTATCACTTTGTTCGAGAAGTAGTAGAAGAAGGAAGTGTGGATATGCAAAAGATTCACACCAAAGACAACCTAGCAGATGTTCTGACAAAGCCAATCAACACTGACAAGTTTATTTGGTGTCGATCCTCCTATGGTCTATCAGAAACGTAAGCAACATGGAATGGCAAGACAGAAAGAGTGGTGTGAAGATATGATTGGTTTAATCAAATCTTCAAGTGGGAGAATTGTTAGAACTTATCCCACATCGGTGGGAGTAAAGAAGGAGTTCCTCCTTGAAGGCTATATAAAGAGCCTTAAGGAGAAGTATTAAAACCATCCCAAGAATTATCTCTTCCTCTCTTGTATACTTTCTTATATTCTTTGTGAGGTTGTTCTCTCCTAGTATTTAGAGAGAGGTGTTGTAATATTTTCTCATAGTGAAATTCTTCTAGTCTTGCCCCGTGGTTTTTCCCTTTATTCATTGAGGGTTTTCCACGTTAAATTTTGTGTGTTCAGTTCCTATTTTCTCATCTCTTATTTTAGTTGTGAGACACTATTCCGTCACTCTGGTACCTAACAATTTCTCTCTAAAAGAAATTGATCTTTTTTACGTAAAATTTGAGTGAATTTGTGTGAGCTTAGACTACATTTTTGCATTTAAGATCGAGCCTAGACATAAAATGAAACTTATATTTCGGATTAGACCGGACTTAAGCAACCATAAAATATGTAAATATCTTTGTTTAAACCCAATCCGATTCATGAATAAATATAATATATACTTTTAATAAAATTATTAAATGTGATTGAAAACCTAGGATTGCCTGCCCGTATACCGGGGGTGAGAAGAAAAAAATTAAAAAAAAATAAAAGAGTAGTTGAAGCCTTGAAGGTCGGTCACCCCCACATTTATATATTGGTGGGTTAATTGTATAGAAGTTATGGACATCCACCCAAACAAATTGCTACTGTATTATTAATTATAAATATGGGTCAAAAAACTTGGCATTATGTGGTAGCATACTCTCATAAATACTTCTATTTATTTTTTTCTTCTATAATCAATTCTATAGTAGTTGATGCAGAAATACATTGTATGTTAATTTTATATATATATATATTCCTTTTTAATTTATTAAAATTTTCATTTTAGATTCAAGTTTCACGTTTCGTGAGTACTTTCAAATTAACTCATAGGTTAATTGTATTTTGACAATTTTACGTAAAGCAGAGTATAACCTTTTGAGAGTGATAATGAAAAAATTGATAGATAAATCATCCTTACTATTATTGTTTAGATCTCTTTATACGACTCCTCATTCAATTTTTTTGAAGTTATTGGGTTATCTCAAACTTTTGTTGGTTTTTTATTTATTGGTTTAGTTGATTTATGGATTCTTTTTGTAAACTTTACTAGTTATATTAATTCTATATATATATATATATACGTATTTTTTTTAAAATGAAAATTCAATTTTAATCATATATATATATATCATGTTAGCAAAATTATGCATGATTACAAAATTTCATCAATAGTTTCTAAAGCTACTTCTTATTAATTAATTGTTAGAATTTTAAATTAAAAAAAAATAATAGTTTTTTGTGGGAACAAAAAGAGGAAAAAACTAATAGTTTTGACTCTAATTAATGAGAAACATTGCAAGAATCATGCCATTAAGAATTTTTATTAGATAAAATGGGCTATAATCAAGCTTTTTTTCCACAATTTATGCGAAACAATAGGCTTCGATCTAATGAAGGGCGACAAGGAAATGAAATAAATTGTTTATATGTTGGACATGGCAAGAACACCACACAAAAAATAATTAAAATACGATTCAACACGAAAAAATAATACGAACACGATATTAATACACGAAAGTGTCAAAATTTATAGAATAAAATTTATTAATAAATATTTAACATTTTAAACAAAATTATGATACCAAAAAATTGCACAAACACAATATAAATACACGAATTATCAAATTTCTTTATTGCTTTTTTGAAACAATTAAAATTAAAATGGAAAAAGTTTAACTATGGAATGGTTTCAAAACATTAATTATATTAGTTTATGAAGACACGAAGACCAAAAAAAAAAAAGATTTTGTTTGCCTCATTTTGACTTGAAACATTGATTTCCAGTACATGTAATAGAATTAGGTGAGCAATATCCTGGTGTTTTGGTGGGATACAAAGCCAACAATTTAACTATCAAATCTATAAAAGATGAACAACTATGAATAAAAATTCAATAAATAAAGGGAAAAAAAAGTTGATCTTAAAGGACCCATTCACCTTTCCTTCCAAATTAAGGAACTTTTTGATAAAATTAGGAAGGTTTGATCATCAATCATGCATATGTATGCATGTCTTTGTTTTCTTAACCAACTACAAGAATGGGAAATTTTTATTTCATCTGATTTTTAGAAGAAGAAAAAAGTTTTTGCTGAAAATGGGTTTGAATGATTAAGTCAATTACCTCAATATATCACAATATGTTAAGCAAATTTTATTTTCTATACCTTTAATTGTTGTCAATAAATTCCACATCTGTAATTCCTTTTATTTTCAGGTTATAAATATATATATATCTTAACAAAAAAAAAAAAATTATTAATAAATGAGTTCGTCTTTGATACACTGGTGGTAAGTTTTTTAATTTCATAAGCGGGATTAAGAAACGTCACATGTCCCATTTATTTTTTAAATTTTTTTAAATATATCCTAAGGGGTATGTGTCACCCTACTAACCCTACTTGTGAAGTTTTTTAATTTCATAAACGAGATTAAGAAACTGTCACATATCCCAATTATTTTTTTAAATATATTCTAAGAGATATGTGTTACCTAGAGGTGCTCATGGGCCGGCCGGGCCGGGTCACGGCCCGATTTTTTTTTAATTCTTTGTCCAGGCCCGGCCCGCTGGCCCATAAGCCCGAATTCACTATTCATTATAATAAAATTTTATTTTTTTTATATATTTTATAATTAAAATTAAATAAAATAATATTATTTTAATAAAAAACTATTTCGGGCAGGGCCTGCCCGGATCAAAAATATCTTGTCCAGGCCTTGCCCTATATGGGTCGGACGAGCTACTCGATCCGTTATCAAGTCTAGGGTTACCCAACTAACCTTGTTTGTGGAGTCTTTAAACTCCACTACTAGTGTTAGTAGTAATGTTAGCAGACACATTAAGATGATATTTAAGGGGAAAAATAAAATAAATTATTATTTTTTGAATTTAATAAAAATAATACATTAAATACAAAAAAAAAATCTAAAATAATAATTAAATAATTTTGAACTAATGCTTATAGATACTCATAAATTATTAACGAGGGATTGACTCAATAAGTCATCTTGTACAATAATTACTTATTAATAAATATTATAATTGGGTTCAAATATTACCAATGACTCTTCGTTGATGTTAATATTAAATGTCAATCTAGAGTATAGTATAATTAATATATAAAAAAAAAAGGAAGAATTATGAATTTAAACATAATAATGGGTATATAATTATTTTATATGTTTTGAATATAATAGATTAGATCATAATTAATAAACCAATCTTTGCCTTTGCTTTTGAGATTTTGTTGACAATAGGAAGAAACAAGAAAATTGATCTTAGAAAAAGACCAAGCAAGTCATCTATATAAATATATATATATATATATATCTATTATTAATGAATGAGTAAATAACCATACCTTTTGTTCGTCAAAGATCAAGTAATCGAGCCTTGAGGAAGCTCAATCTTAAGTCAATTTCTTCCAATTTAGGTCATAATTTATAAATGGAGAAAAATCCATGCAAGAACCCCAACCTTTATTTTTCCAGTGTGAAACAATTAATTTCTCTTCTTGTTTTCTTTGCAATGTTTCTGGACTTTTAGCTGATTTTGACACTTTGAATCTAACCATTTTTCATGGCATCAATCGATCAGTATATCTAAATTTTACATTAAAAAATTTCATAATCAATGTGGTCCAAGACTTGTCGACGAATCAGACTCTGCCTCTAAATTTAAGGCTCGTCCAATATTTAATAAGATTTAGGTAAAAATATTAGACGCTAAAAATAGATTCAGGTAAAAATGAGATTTCATTTAAAAAATGAATCGGGCCTTGATTTCAATATTCAAGAACCGAATCCGACCCGATTCGATCCATTTTTCAATTATATAATATATATTATATTTATATCATATAAATAATATATATAACATTATAACGTAAACATTAAAAAATATGTTAAATTATCCATATTTTAAAACTTAATATAGATAAGATTATTAAAGATTAAATTGAGACTATCATTTACAAATATAGGTAAACTTGGAAAAAAATTGAGATTGAATGCCAAGCTAAATCGGTTTAGGTAAATATATATGATATTAATATCATATCTAAATCCAATCCAAATCCGATTCAATTTGAACCGTAAACCTCTAAGTCAAGCTACCTATAAGGCCATTTTCTTGGTTTACAAGTTTAGTTTATCCTTCCTATTGGAGAACAAATAATTGTACCATCAAATTGCTCCAAATCCTTTGAAATTTGAGTCAAAACGTATCACAATAGAATGAATGGGTATTGGGTAAACAACAAGTGTTGATTGTAACTTTAGAAACCAAAAAGAAAACAAAAGAAGAAGTAAAAAAATATGAACAAATAATTGGGTCCAAAACCTCAGTTTTGAAAAGTTGTCAACCACGGTAAACAGCAGCCACGTAATCAACAAACTTAACCTAATTGAGTTGGAATTCTTACACTTTGAAGAAAAATGGCAATAAATATATAATATATATTTAGAAACTATTTGTCTTTGTGTTGGGTTAGGATTGGGCAAAACTTTTTAAGTCCAATGATATTAGGCTGAGAGTTGGGTTACTATTTTAATACTAAAGCCTTATATCCAATCGTGACGACGGTACGAGTTAAAATTCAATTCATTATTTTTTAATACAGTTATTATTATCATTTATATATATAATTTATTTATTAATTATGAAATTTATATTTATAAATAATAATTAGAAATATATTAAAAATGATGAATCGAAAAATAATGAAAGAAAGCTGGATTAGTGATGATGTGAGCTAAGTCTGAATTTATGTTTTCATAAAATAAAAATAAAAATCTTTTAACAAGGTAAGGGAAGAAAATAAATCCGAATCAAGCACTTTAAACGGTTAAAGTATTTAAATAATTTTTGTACTATAATCAAAAGTGTATTTTAATTCATATACTATAGAAGTGAGTAATTTAATTTTTGTATATTTGAAATTGGTGTAAAGAAATAAAATTGGTAACAGTGTTCATGAAAAATCGTTTAAATACTGACATGGATATATGAAACTAACAGAAAAGATGATTTGAAAAAAAAAATGATGACGTGTCAAATTTTTTTACTTAAGTGAAATTTAGAAATTCATAATTTGTTTTATCCAAATCCCTCCCTTACCCTTAAAAACATGTCATCATTTTTTTTCTAAGTCATCTATTCTATCAGTTTCACATGTCCACGTCAACATTTAAACGGTTTTCCATTAACACAGTTACCAATTTTACTTCTTTGCACCAATTTCAAACGTAAAAGGATTAAATTACTCACTACTATAGTACAACGACTAAAATGCACTTTTAACTATAGTACAATAACTATCTGGATACTTTAACCCACTTTGAACAGAGAGTGAAAGAAATTTGACAATCCGTATATTTTTTCGTTTTGTATTATTTTTGTCAAAATCATATTTAAAATGTTATATATTTATATAAACTTTAACACGTTAATAATTCGTGTTAATAAATTTTTATACATTCAAATATTCGTATTGTGTTCATGCCGTGTTAGCAAATGCTCGGATGCTTTTATGTTTTATATTATTCCTAAAATTGGTCAAAGTTGGGCTTGTTGGGCAGAATATGAAGTGCCATCCAAATTAATAGCAATTATGCAAAGAACAAATTAATATTCCAATCACCAAACTACAGAATAGGAACAACTGAAAGACAGGATTCGATTAATATTATGCTCAATTGTACAAGAGAATGATTTCTATCAATGTTAAGAGAGGAAAAAAAAAAATTAACTTTTAACTAACAAGTGAGATTCTATAGTTAGATACAAAGAGAAAACTTCAGGAAGAAAAAAAAAAAAGATACATCAGATGGTCCACCTAAATGAGAAGCTCTGTATGCATAGGAGGCTGCCCTTTCAAGCACCAAGCTGAAAATGCCAAAATATTAACCAGCAAGGTATATATATATATATATATATATATATATATATATATATATATATATATATATATATATATTACTCGGACTTGGGTGTGAGTGTCAGACACAGGTATTTTAAATATTTTCCAAGATTTTCATGTATTTGGAAGCTTCTTGAAGGATCATATCCCCATACCCTTATCCGGATATGCATCGGATACGGGTGCCAGACACAGATACTTCAAGAAAAATAAAAAAATCGGAGCAATATATATATATATATATGTTTAATACCATTAGTTAGTAGGCATTACTGAAGATTTCATCATCATGAACCAGCAGCATCTTCACTTATTGGAGCTTGATTTACTTGAGCAGTTGATTGGGTGCCCGAGTTTACTTGATCTGTTATTAATGGAGCAGAATCCATTTGATCTATAGTACCAAGGGAAGGATTTTCCTTCTTATCTGTTTGACCTGCTGCAGATGGGGGGTTAGAGTCCATCGGATCTATCTCCGGTTGAGATGTAGTTGCCGGAGATGGATTTTTGTGGTCGAGATTGTTTTCAACACTTCCATATTCCGAGAGGAGATCCATGAACTCGTTAAGTAAACGCTGGACTTTTCTATTGGATGCCATTGCAGGAAGAATGTCTTCTCTTAAAAGTTTGTGCTTTCTCATTCCCTACAAAGATCCCAGATAGGTCAAGGGAAAGAATCGTTCAAAGCATTTCAAAGCCCTATGTAAACAAGTAGCTGACTAGGATGTCAGATACCAAGGGTCCAGAAAAGCTATGTTACTCAGACAGTCAGACTCATGTGTAAATGTTGGATACGGATGTGTCTGACACGGGTATGTTCAATTTTTTTTAAGTTTTTCCATGTATTTGAAGGATGGATAAGTGTCGGACACGGATACTTCAAGAAAAATAAAGAGTTGAAGCAACATAGTAGGAAAGTATATGTGATCAGACTTGTACAAGCCAGGAAACAAACCAAAAAGCCATGCTGGTTTTGTTCCCTAGAAATCGGAACCAGGGATAGAGGTGCTTTCATTGACAATAAAAATTAACAAAACAAGTCATTAAAATAATGTCCCTCTATGTTACTCGGATTCGAGTGTGAGTGTTGGACACGGGTATGTTCAGTTTTTCCTAAGATGTCTATGTATTTGGAGGGTTTTTGGAGGATCATATCCTCATACCTAGGTCCGGATATGCGTCGGACACAGGTGTCGGACATGAGTACTTCAAGAAAAATGAAGAGTCAGAGCAACATAGATGTCCCTTACCTTCTGAGGACATCAACCCTCTAGAAAGATTTTAAAACTAATCGAACAAAAAAAGTAAGCATTATTACATGATTTGTAAAGCAGCTCAGATATTGTATTTTCAAAGAAGTGATTCTCTTTGGATATTGTAGGATATGATGATGAAAAAAAGATGCACTAAAATCAATGTATGGTATTTATAAGAGGTTGGGATGAAAGACTTACAAGCACATAAGGATCCCAAGCAAGATTCTTGGAATCTGAAGCCATTCCGGTTGGCGGCCCGAGATAACTTTCACAGACTTCTCGCAAACGAGACTCATCTGCTTCTCTGCAAACACAAGAGCATGTATAGTTTTGTCAATGATTTATTTTTATACTTGCATCTCAATAAGCAAGAGAGAACATTATTCTGCAGAAATACATAGATTCCAAAGTTCTACTACAATGTGCTGAATACAAGCTTTGCATCACAAGTTGTAACAAAAAAGTATTAAGCCTATACCGAGGAAGCCTATGTTACTCGGACTTGGGTGTGAGTGTCGGACACGGGTATGTGTCCGATACAGGTATGTTCAATTTTTTCTAAGATTTCAATGTATTTGGAGAATCCTTGGAGGATCATATCCCCGTATCCATGTTCCGGATATGCGTCAGACACGGATGTCGGACACGGGTACTTCAATAAAAATGAAGAGTCGGAGCAACATAGGAGGAAGCTACACGAGTTTTTTTTCTGCTATCAACACTCGTAAATGCATTTGGTAGGGGAGAAAAACAAACCTTGCTAGGAAGCGTATGTAGGAAAGAAGGCTCTGGCGATATTCATTAGGGGATTTCAGAGCCAAAGACGATGCCAACTGAGCTTCTAAATGAGCACGTGTCTGAACTCCGTCATCAGTTACCCTGTTGCAACAAATGATTACTGGTGAAATTCTGGGACCAACACGGTTAAAAGAGCTTTTTTAAAATAATTAAAAACTGGGATTTATTCAGAATTATTTCTTTAGCAGCTACTGTGTCAAAAGGAACTTTAGTAAGAGAAGAGTATAATTGAAATTCATGCCACCAACTGAGATAAGATGTCAAACAAATACTCGGTATCAAATCTGATATGGCTTTAGGATTTTAGGGCAAAATATTGTTAGCGACAAACCTGCTCCAGCCTGGCTTTCTGGCCAAATATTTCCTGACATCAACCTGCAGTGCAGCCAGCTCACCAGTATGAATTGAACCCAAATTCCAAGAACTAGCAAAATTTGATGCAGGGAAGCAGTCATCTACAACCCTCAGCCAACACATGAGATTCATGTCAAAGAGAAACGCATGCCGAGTAGCCAAAACAACGAGAGGAAAACCAGATTTTGATAACTTAGCAGATATAACTTTGATTGTGCCTGAAAAGAGTTATAAAAATGTAAGGAAATATGAGTAACATCCCACATGAACAAGACATTATGAGTTGTCAACCAAGTAATACGAAATAATAAGTCTTCTAAAGATCATATCAAGGCTCAGATTATATCGAGTACATGTACCTTTCACAGACGAGCTAATGTCCAAAGTGATTAGAGATGCCAATGAATCATGGAGGAGACAGTTCCTATTGAAGAGATCCCATAAATATAAAGATCCTTTCCTTGTGACCAATAATAATTTCCAGCTCTCATCACAATCTATAAAGGTTGCTGCAGATCCCATCATCATGGTCGGTAATGAACGTCTTCCACACTTTGTATAAACCTTCAAAAACATAAGCAAAAAAAGACTAAGGTACATTTGCCAAACAATTTATGAAATCTCATTGTAATGATTTTCCAGATATAATATCATAGAAGCATATGCAAGGCCCAAGTCTAAAGCCCACCCTTGAATTCAGCATGGTGAAATGCCTAGACAAAACCTCGGTAACACCCTACCCCCCAGCAAAAATTAAAAAAAAAAGGTGGAAAACCCATGAACTTGATATAACCGAGCAGGATACCTCACAAGAAGATACACAAATCATACAATTGTTGAATGGGAATTTCTATAGTTATTGTCCAATGACTGTCAAGAACAGTTGTTAGCGGATAAAGAAATATAAATTCTGCCTGGCTAGGATAGAGATGTTCTTGCTTACCTGTAGACACCCATCTTCGCATCCAACGGCCCAGAAGTTTGCATTTCCAGCTAAAACAGAGACTTTTCCTGAGATACGATCAGACCAAAGAGTTTGAGCCCCTCTTGTGCAAACAATTTCTGTTTCTTTCATCATACATGCATTTCCCACACCAACAATGTCATTCACAGCATGTTCCCGAGCACAAGCTTCCAAGCAAACTGGAGTCATATCCTCCCCTTCTTTCTTGTCAAATACCCTAATTGAAAGAGATGCGGTAGAGCAGCAAACGGTGGAACCTGAAGGCTTTATGCTTCTGGACTGTTCTACAGTGATGCTATGATCTTGGCCAGCAGAGACTGGAACTTTCTCAATAACCAGGCTGTCAGTAACAGTAGCCCTAGCAGTGATCCCTGAGCACTCCTTTAAGTCGAAGCTTCTGCCAATGGTTCCCTCGACAGTAGCTTCTCTCAAACTACCATCAGTAGGAACTATGCCATTATCATTTTTTCTGGGATCAGAAGATGCAACAGTGAAGTTTAATGCTTGAGATTGAGCACTGCCACAAATGTTCTCCTGCTGAATAGGAACACCGACTGCTTCAGGAATGATCCTCTTTCTACCATCAGCGCGTCTGTATTCTCTTTGTTTCATAGGACTAGAAATCCGGGCAGAACTCACCGCTTTGTTTAATCCGTCACTAGCAGCAAGCTCACTCTTCTTTCCATCATTATTCTGAGGCTCAGAATTTTTGTTTGTGACCTCCAACTCAACAGAAGATTTTACAGGTATCTGGTTCTGCTGAACATCCAAAGCTACTTTCTTGCTAGTGCTTTGCTTGGCTGAAGCAGCTTCAAGCAACAACTGCGCTGGGCTCTCCGCCAAATTCGCCTGTCGACCTCTGACGTCACCATAACGACTTCTCTTTAACTCATCAAGTTCAGCATCACTTAGCCTGTGGCCAAGTTCTTTCACTTCAAAATGGAAAGTAGCCACTGTCCCATCCAATGAACAGGCAAAGAGAGAATAGCCATCAGGGCTCCTGTTTATGGAAAGAGAATACTATTAAGAGATAAAGAAAAAATGGCATAAGGAGAAAAGGGCTACTGCAATGCAAACAAATGTGCGCTTCAATGACAGAAAAAATATATCTTTCACTAAAATGAAAATTTTTACCAGGATAAATCCACAACACTTTGACCAAAGAAATGCTTGGCTACAAAGAGTGGGCGAGGACTTGCAGTTGTCCACACAGTTATAGTGCGGTCCTGACTCCCAATTGCAATTACATTATATGGCTGTGATTCTTTCCCCCCAATCTTAGCAGCTCCATTTGCCCAGCCAACAGGTGTGGCTTTCGCTTCCTGCGAATTGGCAAAATTCCTTCTGAACATCGAGTGATTAAACTTCACTACAATAACCGGCGCATTGTGGCCTAAGAAGTCAAATGTGGCAGCCCATTCCCCTCTCTCTAGAACAGGTGCAGAATGCCTTGGCTTTTGGTAACCATGAGTGGTAGTTACGAAATGGCCACAAGGTGACCATCCAAGCCGCCTGAAAAACGTAGATCCCAACTGAAAAGAACACGTTTCCATCAGAAAATGAAACAGAATGTAAGACCAAAGAAAATTCCATCAAAACAAATAAACATACTGATTTTGCCCAGTGGCCCTCTGTTCTATGAGCAAGGCTCCAGTCACTTGTTCGCCATATTATGACTGTCTTGTCATCAGATTGACTCGCTACGAAGGAACCAATGGGATCCCAGGCAACTCCTTTAACAAGACTAGAATGACCCCTGAGCACAGCTGTGCAGATGCCGTTACCCATATTCCATATGTGGATGGTGTTGTCCAAACTCCCACTAGCCAATATTGAGTCATCAGGAGACCAATTAAGATCCACCTACTTCAAGCTCAGAATAAAAGAAACTTCCCAGTTAGACAATATATAGTGCTTATCAGAAACCACTACATTAAATTAAGGGAGCTGCATATGACATTACAGTAGAGGATTTTGACCTTCTATTCTTTCTCCTTTACCTTCTTACCAACGAGAAAAAGATGTTGCAAAAACTGAGTTTCAAGGTAAAATTAGATGCTTTTTCAAGAATGAAAAATCAATCAATATGCAGCACAATAAAACTAACTACAGGATAAACAGTTGAGCTCTTATCAGTGGATATATGTCCCAACATAAAAAACAATATCATTACCACATCTGCAGTGTGTCCCCTCAATGTCATTGCAACTTTCCAATTTTCAACATCTGGGGGCTCTCCACTGCCGAACTCGGTCGTCCCAGAACCAGGCTTTCTCTCATGAATTAGAATCACTTGATCATCAGACCCTGATGCAACAAATCGACCATGCTTAGCCCACCTAACACAGTTGACAGACCCAAAATGATCACGCAAGGTTGCAAGAAGCCTCAGTGTAGATTCACCCTTTTCCAAGTTCCTGCCAACAGATTCCATGTTCCATACTCGAACCTGCATTTAAGACGATGCAAAAACAGTGATATTTAAGAACAAAAGACAATATATCAATTTACATATACACTAACAGAAGATGCTGTTTGTCAGAAAAATTAGACAATCTCTAGTCATAACTTTGTAGTCTACACATGCTATGCACTTATATTACTCGAACTCGGGTGTCAGTGTCGGACACGGATATCTATTCGATACGGGTATATTCAATTTTTTCCAAGATTTCCATGTGTTTAGAGAGTAATTGAAATATCATAACCCCATACCCATGTCCAGATATGAGTCGGAAGCAACATAGCTATGCACAGCGAAAATCTGCAATTGTGGTCACCTCCAGCAGTAGCAAACCTAAGCCAAAAGAGAATATAAAGAGTAATAAGAAGGAAAGTTTTACCTTGTGGTCACCTCCACCAGTAGCAAACCTAAGACCACCAGGCTGAACATCAATGGAGAAAATCTGCATTCCCTCATGCCTAACCCAACTTGGCTTCTCAGCAATCATCTTCCTCTTCTTTTGCTACTTCACAGAACCCTTTCAAATTCTACTCTCTTTTTTTTCACTATGTTTGGTGAAAACTCAAATAAAGACTAGTAAAGTTCATAGCTTTTCAACAAGGAAAAAGAAAAACCCAACCCACAACTTACAATGAAAATTAAAGCTAAAGCTAAAGGTTTCTTAGCAACCAAAACCCAATTGTGGAAAATGACCAAAACCCAGAAAAAAGGAAACTTTACCTTGTTTTCTGAAAAAACTCAGATGGGAAAATATGAAAATTTAGGGTTTTGGAGTGCTTAGAAGTGAAGAAGAAGCAAAGGTCGACGTGTGGTTAATGGGAAGAAAAAGCAAATGTTTTTTTATTTTATTTTTACCAAAAGCTTATTCTAAAACTTAACTAAAAAAGATGCTAATTAAGCGGGTTTTCATTTTTTTTTAAGAAAAAAAAGCCCTAATTTCGATTACAAAGAAGGCAAAACGAAAAAAAGAAAACGGCTAGAGGAAAGGAGATCACAAAAAAAGATAATAAAATTGGGTAAATTAAAAAAACATGCTTTCCAATTAGTATAATTGTTCAATGGACAAGAATAACTTGAAAAAAAATATGAAAAAGAAATTATTAAAATGAAAGTGAAAAAGTTAAAGTTATCCTTAATAAAAAAAAACCTATTCCTCCCTCGTTATTTTCCTCACGTTTCTTCCCTCACTCCCTCAACTTTTGTTTTTGGGTTTTTCTTAGTTTGTATGTTCTTTTATTCTACCTTAATTTATTGTTTGAATTTGCCAAATGAACCCTGAGTACAAAGGTCCATGGAAGGAAAAGGTTTGTGAAATATCTAATCGCAGTATTTAATATGATTTTTGAGTTAGTAATTTGTAACGATTCTTCTTCCATTTGCATAAAATCAAGAACCCCAGCTACAAGGGCAAGTTGAAGGCAGCAATGATTGACAACCCAGGTTTTTTGCTAGCTCATTTATGTTGTGCCTTTTTTCTTTTTATTGTTGACAGATTATCATAAATAACATACAAACCAAGAAAAACCCAAAGAAAAGCTGAGAAAAAACGTGAGTGACGAAGGGGAGGGTCGGGAATGTTTGAGAGGGAAAAATCAGAGAGAGGAATGAGTGAAAAAAATATTTAAAAAAATAAAGTTATTTGATTAAATTTTATAATTTCTTTCTTAATAATTTCATAATTTTTTATTTCTCTTTTTTAAATTATTGTTTTTCATTAAACCATTGACTAATTATTGTCCCTTAGAGGGCATGTTTTTTAAATTACCCCAATAAAATTTGGACTTTTAACGGTCAAAATTCTTTCTTAGAAGATTGTGAGAAGGTTCTTAGATACGAGACTGCAAAACAAAAGAGACTAAAAAGTTTATTTATAAATTTTAAAAGAAAATTAAAGAATATAAATAGGGTATATTTAATATTTTTTTATGAGTTATAATTTTTGTAAAGATAAATAAAAAAGAAACATAAATTAATTATCAAATCAATCTTTAGTATTTTTTACTCTTTTCATTCAATTTTTAAAAAATAATTTAAAAGAAAAAAACAATAAAAGAGAGAGGAAAGATAGGTGATAAAAATAATAAAAATCAGTACAAGTCCTACTTTTGTTTAAATTTTTTTACCTTTAACACAATATTTTTAGTTTTAACTCTTTTATTATCCATTTTCATATAAATTTATATATACATATATATATATATATATTAATTTATTATTCTCTCTTTGAAAGTCTCATTCTTTCTTTACATTTTTAGTTTTAACTCTTTTATATGTATAAGCATTTCATGCTGGTAGTGGTTTGTAAGCATACAAATATTTTCTGCAACAAAGACTAGAAAATAGGATATGCAAAAGGGCATTCATAATTAATTCAAGATAGTACACCTAGATCTGATAATTTTGAACACGTTACAATTAAAAACAACAAAACACCACAAAAAAAATAACACGAATTTACAAATATATCAAAATCTATATAAAACAAATTATTAACATATCAAAATTTATATAAATATATAATACTTTAAACACGATTATGACACGAGAAAATAACACGAACACGACACAAATACATGGATTGTCAGATCCATAAACCCCTTCCCGTAAAAAGTATAAAAAAAAAAACTTTCCCCCTCCTTTCTTTTCCCTCCAAACCAACCACACTCCTAACTGGTAGACAGCAATAGCAAATGCTCCAAATGATACCTGAAAATTCAAGTTAGTTTCAAAAACCAGATAATTAGACTGCAAAAAAAAGGCCATCAAGTTTTGGCAGAAAAAGGGCACAACAACTCATATTCAAGCATTTTAAGCCAAATTTCTTAGCCATCTTCTTTACACAGGGAAAAGAAAAGAAAAAAAAAAGCAATTCAATTAAGTATCAAGCGTTCGATCCCGTATGAATACGGGAAAAGAGAAGTCAAGTCACCTTCCCTGCTTGGATGAAGCTAAATTAGGGAGACAATTCCTTGGATAGATGATCCAGCAGTTTATTAATAAAAATACAAATCACAGTGTGATTGCACTCACAACTAGTGTAGAAAATCCATCAACCTTCCTCTCCAAACTCATTTGTAAATCTTTCATGGACCTCAAGATCAGTTTTGCTCACCGTTGGCCGTTGTCTTGCGAGCACCTTATCAAAATCTGATCTTGAAATAGGAGGTGGAAGGATCTGCATGGGCATTAATCAATGGAGAAAGAAATCTTAATTATTTCAAATGTCACAAATGACTAAATAGATATATTTATTGCTATGTTACTCGGACTCGGATGTGAGTGTCGTACACGGGTATGTTTGATTTATTTTAAGTTTTTCATGTATTTGGAGGATCCTTGGAAAATCATATCCCCATACCCATGTCAGAATATGCGTCGGACACAGATACTTCAAGATAAATGAAGAGTCGGAGCAACATAGATTTATTGTATAATAGAATGGTAACAATATTCCAATGTGTCCTCTGGAACTATGTTACTCAGACTCGGGTGTGAGGGTCGGATAAGGATATGTGTACGATACGGGTATGTTCAAGTTTTTCTAAGCTTTTCCATGTATTTGGAGGGTCCTGGAGGGTCATATCCATATACCCATGTCTGAATATGTGTCAAACGTGGATGTCGGACACGGGTACTTCAAGAAAAATGAAGATTCGGAGCAATATAACTCTGGAATATCTGATGATATTTGTTTCTGTAATTTAATTTGTTATCCATGTTTATTAAATTATATGGTTTTTGAGTTTTAACTTAATTATCTCACTGATGACTTCATAATAAGATAAATCTTAGACGTAGTAAATAACTAAAAACACACTCCAAACCCTAAATCTCAATGCGTTCTTCAGAAGCCAGAACAAATTCACACTAAGAATCACAAAATAAGGGAATCTCCAAAAGTATAAAGGAGCACGGGGACACAAAGGTAAGAACTCGAATACTTTCGATCATAAGCAACTCCATACCTGTTCCGCAAGTCCTTTAGCTGCCAATTCCTGCATAGTAATTTGGACAGCACCTGGTTGCTTTGGTCCACATGGCATCCACATATCATTAGGTGTCTTATAGAAAAACATGGCATCTTGGGTTTTACGAACAGGTTCGAAAAGAACATCCTTAACCTGTCAAGACATAAACAAGTAAAAAACCGCACAAATGAGCTACTATATTATTGGCCCTTCATGGTAAGACTCACTGCCAAGTGCCAAGACAGAATTGAGAGAAAGGACAAGAAGAAGAGATAATGATCAAACATTTCATATAGGTTTGCACTTACACAAACTGATATGTCTGACCCTGAAAACCCCTCCGTTCGGCGAGCTAAGTTTTCAAAATCACTTTCAGTCAAGTTGTGAGGAGTATCACCTAAATGCACCTGTTGTAATTTATTTTACCGAAACAAGGCAGCCATGTCAAAAAAAAGTGATTGAATGGTTCTATACTTCTATTGTGTAAAACAAGAATAAACAACCAAGCATTTTCTTTTCTCTTTTTTCTCAATACTCTGAAGGACAATATTAGGGATAAGGTCAAGTACTTTGAACATATGTTGCCGAGCCTTCAAATCTGGGAGAGGAATGTAAATACGCTTATCGAAACGCCGGCGGATGGCCTAAAAGGACAATTGATTAGTAAAAGAAATCCATCTCTGCTGATTCAAGATGAACATATGGAAATTATATTCTAATATTCTCCTTTACCTGATCAAGTGCATAGGGAGTATTCGTCGCTGCAAGCACTAGGACTTTCTGATCGTTATGTCCAACACCCTAAAACATAAAAAGCTCAAGGTATAAAATTCATTCATTAAGCTTGAAATCTTGGAAGGAATCATATATCTACTTGTCACAATCTAGCACAGGCACAAATAAGATATGAGCACCGTCTAATACAAATACGGGAACATGGAAATTCTCAAAAAATTAGGATACAGATGCTAGCATGTTGCAGAATATAGCAACAAAAATATCTTACATAAAATATATTGAATAACCTCTAAAAGATATACACTTAAAAGTCTTTCTCAGTATATAAGATTTGGGCAAAGAAAATAATTTCTTGAAAAGCTTTGGGCAAAGAAATTTTAAATTTTTCTTGGCACTTTCACCACACTGACAAATACCTGCATCTGTACAAGAAGTTCAGTTTTGATACGTCTTGATGCTTCACTCTCGTTGCCCTCACCGCGCTGGCCACACAAGGAATCTATTTCATCAATGAATATGATGGAAGGAGCACTATCACGAGCCATCTGAAAAAGGTTTGAAACCAGCTTTTCACTTTCCCCCATCCACTTTGAGACAAGGTCTGATGAAGAAATACTAGCAGAAAAAAGAAGGGGAAAAGGGATTAAATTTTAAAAGAGAAACAAGCAGAAACCTGAATACATGCACATAAACAGAGCAAAGATATACAGAAGATTAACTACCACAAAAATGTTTGAAAAGATAACCAAACAGGAGCCAGAAAGGCAAACTTATCATTATATATTAATATCAACAATTTTCTTAAATGAAAGCCTAGGTTTACAATCTCAAAAGAAAAGCATACAACTTGAAGGAAACATAATTTTCACATCGTTATGGATGACAAAGATGACAAGATAATGAAACTTAAGACCAATTGTTACACATAATATAAACTGATAATCGCAAGAGAGATGCAGTTTGAGTACATCGGACTAAATTGAAAAATGAAGAGCAAGTATGACCAGAATTGACAGGTAGTGACTACATGTCTAACTTCAATAACACGGAAGTTGTCAGCACAATTGCTAACTTATCTTCAAAATTACATTTGATTTCCCAACAACCATCCTTACTTCCCAAAATCTAATACCATTATTTGGTGATAGATTACATAACACGATTCACACACAACTATTCAAGCACCGCAGCTGTAAATTTCACTTAACAGAACAACAAACGTGGAACTGAGGAAAAGGTAGGGACGTTTGCAGTACAGAGAGCCAAAAGATATTAACAGATCAAAGAGTTTTTTTAGCAGATATAAGCCATAACCAAAATATGTGAACACTGCCACCTATTTGCCAATGTAATCCAGTGATGCATATATTGGAGTCTTTACTACCACCACCTCTCCCTTTCTCCCAATAAAAGGAAAGTGGTGACTGCATCACAAAGGAAAGACTAACATGCTAAAGGTGACCTTTTTCCCTTTGTTTTCATGATTTAATATACATCTTAAAAATTAACAAAAGTGAAAAAGGCTTCAAACTCAGCAGATGATTATTGAATATTTTCTTATGGGCAGATAAAGAGGTCAAATATGTCCCAACCAATATATTACCTAAAAAATGTAGAGTCTGCTTCAGTTGCAACAGCCTTGGCCAAGTATGACTTCCCAGTCCCAGGTGGCCCATACAACAAAAAAGCTCTCCATGGCCTTCTCTTTCCTAAAAGAGAACAAATAGGAAAACTTTAACAAAATTAATCCAATTATATCCCTGCATATGTAATGTTGAAATGACAATGACTAGAACTGATGAAAAAGCAGCTAAAAGGAGAGTACAGATTTGGTTCAGTGAGATTCTCTCCACATCACAACTCCGTAATACAGTTCAAGCAAACATGAAACAAAAGTAGTTCAATCATACCAACTTAAATTATAGCAAGGCCAAGAGGATATCCAAAGACATCAATACTAACAAAGGTAAAATAATATCTGGGCCGGTTGAAGATAGAGCTCTATTCCTACCAGAATGCAAAACCTCCACTAATCCCCCACATTACTTTGATTAACTCCATAGATCATAAGAGGAAAATTTTCAGATAGACGGTAAATGAGCTGAGTATAAAGTTCAATTCAACAAACCCTACTTGAAAATTATAACAGAATCTAAAATCCATTTAAAAACTGTTGACTTTAAAACCATATTAATTCATTGATTCAAATGGCAATGCTGACAGCTTCAAAGGAGGTAGAATCTATGATGGTGCAAGCAAAAGCTTCTAGCAAGTCTTAGGAAGGTGATGTCATAGGTTGTTTGTCACATTATGTGTTGCAAGAAGCTGAGCATTAAAAAGAAAGTGATTTCAGAGCAACTATATATTCCCAAATTAACTCATTTACTATCAAACAGTTCACCAGAAAGCAAAATCTTGCTTCGTTGCTGGTACACTATTCTGGGAATCAATTCAAGCAGTGCCAGGAAAATGACGGCAAGGCATGCCAGAAGTAGCCATATAACAGGACTACATTCTTTTTCATAAATCAACACAGAAAAGCATGCCGTGCATCTCATAGGTATCCAGAAATATAACATCTGCAGTTCACATTTTAGAATTAACAATCTCAAGCAACAGAAAATCGCAACAATTAGTTTATAATGCAACAAATTTAGGCACTCTCCACTACCACAATCAACTTAAATAAACAAACATGATTATTCTAACAACATCACGTATCAACACCAAAATCACAACTTTCTCATTAAAACTACTAACCAACCTCTTTTCTAAATAATATCACAGTCAAGAAAGAATAAATTTCTTAACAGTTTCACGATCAACAAATAATCCATTTCACTATCCACTACCTATTGCCAAAGTCAAGCAAAAGTCACCAACTTTGTAGCTAAAAACAAAAAATCAGCCTTAACAAAGCCTATCAAGAAAAACCCATAAAATTTCTCCATAGTTTAACAATCAACAATTAACCTATTTCATTATCCACTACCAATTACTAAAATCCTGCTAAAGCCACCAGTTTTTAAGCTGTCGGAAAACCAATAAAGAACCCCGCAAATGCCAAAAAAAAAAAACTAACCAGTAAAAAACTGAGGAAACTTGACAGGCAAAATAACAGCTTCTTGCAAAGCCTGCTTAGCACTTTCTAACCCAGCCACATCATTCCACTTAACATTAGGCTTTTCCCTAATAATAGCCGAATTAAGCCCAGCTCTTAACTTAGCCTGTTCCGGATCCTCCCCATCACCGCCTTCTCCTCCGCCACTACCATCCTTGGGCTTACTTTTGGGACGCGTGGCAACAGCAGCATCCCCATTAGAAGCCGGTCCGGGCCCACCTTCATCGAGAACGACGCGGATCTCCTCGGCACGGCGTAAATACTCAGTGAATTTTTGGGTAATTGCTTCCCTGATTTTGGGGTTCTTCTCGTATTTCAAATGGGTCTTGAAATACTCGAGTGCGTTCATGTATAAAGGGAAGGCTTTGCTGTAGTTCCCCGCATTGTCTTCTTGTACCGCTTGCTTCACGTACTCTATCGCTTGTTCTTTGAAATTGCTATACATTTCTTTCTTTTTCTGGGAAAAAATTTAGCTTCAATGGAATTGCATGGGATCGATAAAAGATTTAAACTTTTTCTTCTTCTTTTTCAAACATGTTTTTGGAGATTTTGGGATTTGGAGAGTGGGATCGAAGAAGGGGAGAAAATATTGGGTTTTTGATCGTCAAAAAAGCGTGTGGAATATTAATTACTCAACATTCAAGTTCAACAAGCTTTTTTTTATTTTTATTTGCTTAATTGTCTTTCGATTTATTTTATTTGCTTAATTGCTTTTAAAGTTTAATCGAATCGAGTCGAATTCAAGTAATAAGAAGTTCGAACTCGACTTGAAATTCGAAGTTCAAAGTTCGGTTTGAATTCGAACGAATTTTATTTTTAAAACTCGAACTCGATTTGAAAAAAAAAATCAAACTGCGCTCGATTAAACTTATTTAGCCTCGTTTATCTAGAAAAAAATGAGCTCAATTCTCATACTCGACTTCAAACTTCATTATTTGTGTTCGAACTAAAGTTCGAATTGAGATTTTTCAATACTAATTAAAAATAATATATATTAAAAAATTCTATTAGGCTCGCAAACAACTCGAGTCAAGTATTATAATACTCGAATTCGGCTCGCTCAATAACTCGAGCTTGACTTGACAATGAATGAGCCTAATTCGAGTTATTTTCAAACCAAACCTGAGTAGTTTATGAATACAAGTATCTCGTTTACACCTTTAACTAGTTTTAATCTCGTGCAATACAAAGATTATATATATAAATTAAAAATTAATACTAATTGTATCAATGATTAAAATATCATTTTTTTTATTCACTATTCTCCATAAATAAATCAATTCTCATGTAGTTAAATCCTATTTTTAATTTTATATATATTAATGTACAGGATAAATCCTATTTTATTTTTATGTATTAGAGAAAAATACTTTTACTCAAATTGAGCAAACTATATACATGTGCTTCTATAAGGAAAAAATGAAGCAAATACAAACATACCCATGCACATAGAGGATACAATTTTACTTCTTGGGTTAAGTTTATTTATATTTTAAAAATTATTTATAAACAAAAAAAAAAAGTAAATAAATAAAGTATGAGTATAGATTGTCGAACATAATAGATAAAAGTGTAACATAAACTTGAATCAACCGAAAAAACAAATAAAAAGGGTTTTGAATAACGAAAAAACACAATTAAGAATTATATAATGTTTACATAGCAAAACAAATATCATATTTGAACATGATATAAACCTTATGCACATTAACAAATAGAATTAAATTAAAATATTAAAATAAACCTTCAATACCTTGACTCAAGTTGGATAAAAGTAACTAATATATATTTATTTATTTACACACGAAAGAGCAACCCTAAAATAAAAAATTGTATAAAAGATATAAGAAGTATGGAGAAAATTAGGCTAAGAAGGAACAACCCTAACAACTAATATTTATAGTGTTGAAAATCAAACAAAAAATAAGAAATAAAATTAATTGAGAGAGATTTAAGCTATTGAAAATAAATGTAATTAATTTAGTCAAAATCAAATCAAATTAATAATTAAAATTAATTGAGAAATTTTAATCTATTAAAAGCAAATGTAATTAATTTGATTAGAATCAAATCAATTAAAAATCAAAATTAATTGAGAGAGATTTAAGTTATTAAATATAAATGTAATTAATTGATCATAATCGAATCAAATTAAATCATTCAAAGACATTAAATAATGGACACATGACAATTATTCAAAATTATCCACATGTCAAAAAGTTGATAATTGTCTTTTTAGTCAAATACTTTGGTTTTATATATTTATATAAGATATAAGATAATATGAAAAGTTGACCATGAATTAATATTTATTATGTGAGATATGAAAAGAAAATTAATCTATTATTTGTTTATAACTATATAAGAGGTAAGTCAGTTAAAAATGAAATAAATATAATTTATTATAATATAAAATATTTTAAAATTTAAATCAAATCAAAATAATTAATTGCAGAATATATTTTGATTATTAAAAGGTATCCACATGTCAAAAAGTTAGGATATCTATGTAAGACATTTTTTATTTTTAACAAAAATTTTGACTTTTATATTTATATATAAGATATATATAAGATTATCTTATGGGCTAGAGATGCTCATGGGCCGGGCCGTGGCCCGTTTTTTTTTTTTTTTTTGCCCAGGCTCAGGCTTGGGTCGCCCAGACCCGCCCGTTTAGGCCCGAATTACTGTTCATTGGAATAAAAAAAATAAATTTTTTTATTATTATTTTTTAAAATTGAATAAAATAATATAATTATAATAAAAATTACTGTTCCGGGCCGGCCCGGAACAGTAATTATCCTGCCCAGGCCCGGGCCTGCCTGGCCGGGCGAGCTGCCCGGAATGTGAGCAGGTCTATTATGGGCTAGGAGGATTAGGAAAAGTTCAAAATAGTGCCTTTTTTGTATAGTTGTTATGTTAAGGTTTTGATTTTGATTTTGAAGAGGAATGTTTCTTAATGATAATCGATAACTTGATTTAATATCAAAATTATATATTTAGTACTTATTTAATATCAAAATTATATATTTAATATATTTTTTAATTAAATCATTTAATTCAATCGATAGACCCATAATATATTTTTTATATATCGGATAAAATTCACAACCAAAAGACCATTAAAGTCAATTTCTATTTTCTAGCCATATCTTAACAATGTAGGCAAAAAGTCATTGGTTTTAATTGACTTCAATGTCTCTTCTTGATATTACAATCTATAGAAAAGAGATAACACTACTAAAAAGTTAGCAAACGTTTATGATCATTACAGTTTCACCCTTGCAATTTTAATGTCAAATCGAAACTAATAAGGTTAAAATCTTTGCATACTGATCAAGTAGTCGGATATTAAAATATTTGAATTTAATTTGTTCGATAATTCGAGTTATTTGAATAAATTTGATAATTTGGATATAAACGATTATATAACACAAATACGATACAAGAAAAGTAATTAAAATACGACTCAAAACACACACACAAAAAAATGAACACAACACAAATATATGAATGTTTCAAAATCTATATAATACAAATTATTAACGAGTAAAAATATATATAAATAGGTAACACCTTAAACATGATTATAACACGCAAAAATAACATAAACATGACAAGATACACAAATTGTCATATCTAAGTTCGAGTTTGAACTCGACTCAACAATGAATAAATTGAACTCGAGTTTTTTCGAATCAAACTCGAAGCATTATGTTTTATTTACGAAAAAATATTCTATGGACCTTTCCCACCACGTCAGCCATGGTCTTGACCAATCAAACTAAAACAAATCAGATTTTTGGTCCACGTCATACTTAACCTCCAACGTAAAGCACGAGTTATTTCTAGTAAAAAAAATACAAAAAACAAAAAAAAAAATTACGTTTTTTGCTTATTCTTTCTCTCTCTCTAGAAAAAAAAAAAGAAGTCGAAAAAAACGAATAGAAATCATCTGTCCCCATTTTTCTGTCCCTACCCATGCCTCTACTCTTTGAAAAAAAAAAAACAGAACGAAGTCAAAAAAACAAATACAAATCGATTTTTATTAGATAAATAATCGGATCAAAAATTAAAAACGAACAAGTACGAAGGAAAAAAATGGACGCGAGTCTCGTTACGATAATGGAGACACGGATAGAGGCAGGAAAATGGGGCAAAGGATTTGGATTAAAAAAAAAATAAAACATTAAATATGATGTGAAAGAAGAATCTGATATGATATAATTTGATTGATCGAGACTCGAAACTATAACTGACGTGATGGGAAAGGTCGATGAAATAATTTTTCTTTATTTACATTTTACACCCTAATTATGATTATTTTTTTTATTATTACTCTTGAAATTTTGAACCGTTTAACAGTAAGGCCTCGTTTAGCATTGCTTCTGGCACAGCTTTTGAGGTTAAAAGTTGTTTTTCACTGCAAACGCAATGCTAAACAGATAAAAAAAATTTGGCTTCTGTTGTTGAAACCATGGTTTGAAAAGCCAAATCAAAAAGCAAAAAAATATAGCTTTTGAGTTTTAAAAGCTGACTTTTGGATAAAATGACTTTATTATCCTCACATCTCTACACTTTTATTATTTTAAACATATATTTTTTTGACATTTCTATTTCATACAACACTTTTTCACAGCAATGATAAACACTTAAAAGTTTTTAAACCATATTTTTTCATCACACTTCATAAACACACTTTTTCAACTCGAGTTTTTTTTAACTCAAATTTTTTCCAACAGCAATGCTAACTAACCCTAACAACTTTTAAGGCGCGTTAAGAATCGCGTAAGCTATATTCTTGCGTTGTGTCGTCGGCCATGGCCACCAAAACTCCAACACGGCGCCACGAATGATGATAGAGATAGACTCACGCAAACGCAAACGTAACATTCGCTCACCCCATAATTTAATTACCTTTAAACTTCCACCTCGGTTCCTCCTTCCTTCCCAAAAACAACGGTTTAAAGATTTCTCAATTTGTCATTTATCAACGCCGCCCACATCCGCCGTTTCCTCATCTCCGCCACCACCCTTCCTTTTCTCTTCCGCCGTCTCCACTTTGGTCCATATTGGAGTCTTTAACTCTTAACTATTCCCTTTCCTCTTTTTCTGTTTCTTTTTTTTTCCTTCCCTTCTTATTTTAAGAAGAGATTAGGTTTTGGCTTCATTTCTCCTTTGATTCCCCTCTGAAACTCTCGGATCGGGTAAAATTTCTTTATTTTTTAAGAAAAAAAGTTACGGGTTTTAATTTGTTTTGTTAAATGATTATTAATTTTTTTTTTTTTTTCAGGTTTGAAAGAACATTTGAGAAAAGCTATGGCGGAAGAACGTAGATGTGAAGCACCACAATTATGTGCAAACAACTGTGGATTTTTGGGAATCCCTGCAACCCAAAATCTTTGTTCTAAATGTTACCGCGATCTCCAGCTTAAAGAACAACAATCTTCCTCCGCCAAACAAGCCCTTAATCAAACCCTCGTTCCTTTATCGTCGTCTTCTTCTTCTTCTTCATTACCATCGCTGTCATCGATCTCATCCTCGTTTTCGGTTTCCTTAGCGGCGAAGGAAGAGCCATTGGCGGAAACCAAGGAAGAGCTGAAGGTGGAGGAGGTTCAAGTTAGACCTAAGAGATGCCTGACTTGTAAGAAGCGCGTGGGGCTCACGGGGTTCAAGTGCAGGTGTGGGATTGTTTTTTGTGGTACCCATAGGTACCCTGAACGCCATGGATGTACCTTCGATTTCAAAAGGATGGGAAAAGAACAAATCGCCAAAGCTAATCCTGTGGTTAAGGGTGAAAAGCTTCAGAAAATATGAAGAAAAAGGGATTTCTTCGTGTTTATGTTGTCAATTTGAGAATTTGGGTCATTGAAAAAAATGATGAATTTAGATTGATCGTCGGGTCTCGCCGGCGACCGGCGAAACGTGTCTGTCAACCAGTAGGGTGTGGCTTAGCCAGCGGTTGGTGCTTGTTGTTGGGTTGATGAATGTAAAAGAAATAAAAAAATCAATGGTATTTAATTTAATGTCAAATGTTGATTTTCCAATTGAATTCTTTGTTGGTTTTACAGAGGATTAATCCAAAATCTCTGAAATTTAGAAAGAAAACAGGCCAATTGCTAGATAATCCAATCTACTTAACATTTACACTATATTTACACTTGAATTTATGTTATTCGGAATAATTCGTCTTTGACACATATTTGAATATAGATATGAGTAGGGGTGAGTATAATCGATTTGAATCGATTTAACTGATCGCCGATCAAATTTGGTTAATTCGGTTCGAATTATTCGATTTTGAAATTAATCGATTATGAAAATCAGTTTAATCGATTAGTTCGATCGATTATCGATTTTTAAAATTAATAATCGAATTAATCGATTTTTTTAATTTTATTTTATATATAAATAAAATATATATTATATAATAATATATAATAAATAAATAAATTATTTTTTAAATAATTAAAATCGATTAAACCGACTGAATCGACTGACTTAAGTCGATTTCGATTTTTTCAATTTTAGAATTCTTTGTCGATCGGTTCGGCCGATTTTATAAATTTAATCGGTTTAATCAATTTTCGAGATTTTAAAATCAAACCGATCAAATGCTCACTTTTAAATATGAGATATGATCTTTTAAATACCCAATTTTTTTTTTAAATAAAATAAATCGATGATAAACACATATTCGACGCTCACTTAAATCCGAATAATAAAACTTTCGTAACTTGTAAGTAACATGTGGGTTGAGAAATGATAGGCCCCAAAACGAATCATTTGCTATTCCTATCCCATAAGACATACTGAGATATATGAGATTTGACAAATGACAATGGCAGTAGTGACAATTTTAAGTTGAGTTAATATGAAAATTTGTTAAATGGTTTAATGAATAAAAGTTATTTGAAAAAGAGAAATGAATAATTAAAAATTATTATAAACGATATTGTAAAAACAAAATTATCCTTAATGAAAAAACTTATATTTTCTTTTTCTTTCATTAAAGAAATATTATTTTTTAAAAATTTTAATTGAAAATAAATTTAAAAAATAAAATATTTAAATATTTATCGGACAAAAATTAATTTTAGGAATATTATTTTTTAAAATTTTTTAATTAAAAAAAGTAAATAAAAAATTAAAAAAATTATTTTTTAAAATTAAAAAATTTTTATTTTCAGAATTTTTTATTTTTTAATTAAAAATTAAATTAAAAAATAAAGAAAAAGGGAGGAAAAGGTTTTTTTATCAAGGATAATTTTGTCTTTACAATATCCTTTATAATAATTTCTAATTGTTCATTTCTTTTTTTCAAATAACTTTTATTCATTAGATCATTTAACAAATACTTCTTATTGAGGGCATGTTTTTCATATTAACCCTTTTAAGTTTCGGTGGAACAATGTCTTGCATATGGATGTTCATAATGTGTATTTTTATACGAATTATTTAAATTGAAGAATTGTAATTATTATATCATTATTAGTGCACATTATCTATGCTAAATTTGTTGTAAAACAAAAGAATTTGGATTGCCATTTTTCTACATATTGGAAATTGAAGAGATACTAAGCATGTGGATTAAGGAAGAAGAAGAAGCGAGGTTAGACTATTTCAATTTTTTTTTTTTTGACTTATGCATAGCAAGAAGGATTCGCTATTATTTATTTATCATTTTTATAATAAAAAAATTACATTTAATACATTATTTTTATTTTCTTAAAAATGCATTAATTATATATATTTTTATATATATCACTTTTAACTTCCTAGCATTAATGCATTCATTTCATTGCTAGAACATGATTCTTTTCCTAACAATTGGGACAAAGACGTGTTGTGAAGTTGAAATTAAAAAAATAATGAGTTTCCAAGGGATATCTAGAGTTTGAGGTTTCATCTTGATCTATTTTAAAGATGGGGACTGAGATAGATTTTTTCAAGCAGTGTTGATTCAGATTATTATTTAATAAATAAAAAATAATTTTATTTAAATTTAATTATAAAAATATAAAAATATTTTTAATATTTTTAAATAGTAAAACAAGTTTTTTGAGCTCGCCAAGTCGAGCTTTCGGATTTGATCCGGTTCAAGTCGATCTATGAACAAGTTTAATTTTATATTTGAGATGAACATGATAAAATTTGTGAGATTTGAAATAATTATTTTTTATTGTGTAATTCAATATCATATGTACCCCCAAAAAAATAAAAAAAATAATGCATGAAATTCCAAGTTTCAAACTATATGTAAGACCAAGTGTTTGTAGAGAAAATTATATACTTCATTATATATTTTTGAACTATGAGAGAAATTTCAAGGAAAGACAACATGGGGATTTATTTTTGTACTAATTAAGATAGGAGAAATTATTACATTTAAGTAGAGTTTTTAGACTCTTACAAATAGATTAGCATGATGACATATACTTCTTAAAAAATATTTTAAAATAAAAAATTAATTTAAAAAATAAATAAAATATGTGATAATATTTTAATCTCGCTTATGAAATTAAAAAACTTCACTATCATTATATTAAAAATGAATTCTTAAAATAAGTGGAAGAAATAATCATATACCTGATGACCTGATAAAACAAGACAATTCTCTTCTTTCATGATGCTTCTCACTGTCTCTTATATTCCAAAGTTTTTCATTAATTGATAGATAATCAAACTCGTATTAGACACATATTTATATTCGACATTCATTTTAAATTCGAGTACGATAAGTTTATAATTTAGACATAAATTAAAGTATTATTGTCTGTGCTCAAGACTGAAAACTCCTCTTAACATAAAAATATTTTTCGTTAGTGCAGTTGGTTTAAAGAGTTTATAATATATGATAAATTATGCTGAAATTATCCCTTCAATTAATTATGTTGTTTTGCTCATATTTCAGGGTTGTCTTTCAAAATAATATTTGAAAATGAATTTAAGAAAAGCTAAAAAACTAATATATATTTACGTTTTACCATAGTAATATTAATATATAAAGATTCAAAATATTTCATTATATAATTTTCATAATCCAATAAAATCTTATGATGCAAAAAGAAGAAAATAATAATAAGATCAAATTTTGTTTGTTTGTTTGTTTTTTTTTTTTTTCCCGACTAAGGATTAGTTTAGCATTGCTGTTGAAAAAAACTTGAGTTAGAAAAAATTTGGATTGAAAAAAGTATATTTAAAAAGTGTGGTGAAAAAGTGTAGTTTAAAAACTTTTAAGTGTTTAGCATTGCTGTGAAAAAATATTTGTAGGAAATTGAAATGTCAAAAAAAATATGTTTAAAATAATAAAAGTATAGAGATGTGAGGATAATAAAGTCATTTTATCCAAAAGTCAGTTTTTAAAGTTCAAAAGTTATATTTTTTGGCTTTTTAGTTTAGCTTTTCAAATCATGGTTTCAATCGCAGAAGTCAAATTTTTTTATCTATTTAACATTGCGTTTGCGATAAAAAATAATTTTTAATCTAAAAAATTATATCAAAAATAATGGTAAATGAGACCTACGTCTAACAGTGCAAGCATGGCGAGAAAAATGAGACGAAGATTCCAAAGTTGACTCATATATCACGAGGAATTCTAGGTCAAGGCAAAAGTATTACTATAATCATTTCCGCCCAAAATCATATATATTAAAAAAAAATCCAAATTTAATTTAAATTTAAATAATTTTTAAGAAGTAATATTTAATAAATTTTAGTTTTAATATTTAATATTTAATATTTAAAATCAATATTTTTTAGATTTTATTTACGTTAATTTTTTTCTTCAACGATTTTAAAAACACTTTTCGTATCAAATTGATGCATTTAAAATTTTATTTTATAATATTTTTCAAAAAAATTAAAATTTAATTAAAAAAATTATGTTATTGAGACTAGACCTGTCCATGGACGGGATCGGACTGGGTCACGACCCAAAAAATATTTTTTTTTCTTGTCCAAACCCATTCGGGTTAGGTTCGAATCGACCAGTATAAGCCCGTTTTATTATTCAAAAATATTAAAATATTAAAAATTATTTTATAATTAAATTTAAATAAAATAATATTTTTATTTAATAAATAATAATTCAAACTTTATTAAACCAACCCAAATTATTAAATATTTTATTTAAATCTAATTAAATACGAACCGGACGAACTATTTGACTATGGAGAGATCTAAGTGAGACCTATTAGGGAAACAAATTTATTATTCATATATAAATAATTAAATATTCTGATAATTTGTCTGATTCACTAATCTTACCAGAGGGTCGCTCTCGTCATACCAAACTAAACCAGACAAAGCCTCCTATCACCGTTCATTCAAGTGGGTCCCTTGAAAATAAAGTATTTTGTACAATTTTAAAAGTGTTTCCGAAGATCATAGACGTCAATTTCATGAGGGCCGGTCGGAGATTAAGATTCGGTGTTTCTATTTCTATTTTTATTGGTAAGACGAAATACATACTAATACTAGGTTTTTTTTTTTTTTCTTTCTTTTTTCTGTGGATGAATTGATTTTTTCTTTGGTCTTAGTTTTTTTATTTATTTTATGTTAATAAAGAAATCATAGTATTTCTCAAATAATTTATGGTCTAATTATAGTAGATCTTGATTAGATTTTATTTCGATATTTTTCACTTAAAATTTTGCAATTATATAAAGAATTTATGTCAATATTAGAATTTTACATACTCATTGTATGAGTGAAAATATATATTTTAAAAATAAGTTATGTTTTAAAAAAATAGACAGTTTTAAAAAAAAAAATAAGTTTTTTAAAAATAAATAGATAGTTATTTTATAAAAAATTATTATAAAAAATATTGATTTTTTGTATTTTCACCAACTCAATTGAAAAACTTTAATAATAGTATAGATTTTAAGTTTGTAATGGTGGATTTGATATGGATGTTATAAATTGTTTTTAAATTTGATACATTTGGAGTTTTTAATTTTACAAACTGTTATTTTATTTTATTTTTTTTAAAGTATATCTTAAAGGGAATTTATCATCTTATTATTAATCTCGCTTGTATCTAAAAATTTCACTAATGATAAATAAAATAGTTTCTCAATTATTTTTAAAAAATATATATTACATAACAATAATTTACCCATTCATCCAATAAATGTGAAGATTATTTTAAACAATAAAATAAATTTTCGAATCAGATGGATTTCCTAGTTCCTATCAACAAACTCAATTCAATCTCCAAACAACACAAATACACCCTAGCTTTTCCCACCTTGACCCGACCAATGGTCCCGCAAACAACATAGGCTTTTCAATGGGTAGAAAATATTTGCTTTTCCCCATTTACAAACCTATAGGATTTGCATTACAACTTCTTAATTTTCTTTTTTTTTTTTTTAATTTCCTTTTATTTTTTGCAGTGCCACTTTTGGTTTTAGCTATAAGCTAAGTCATTGTTCATATTGACACTGTTAAAGAAGAAATCATGAAATTTCCACTTATCAAACAATACCCACTTTCATGTTTCATTTTCATCTGCAATTCATATTTCACTTTCTTGTAATATTTCCCACTCCAAGATTCCATCTTTGTCTCATTTCCTTTCTGGGTTTTCTTCCAAATAGGAAAATACTTGTTCTTGCATGAAAAAGATTTGATTTTTTTCTCCCCATTTCTTGTAATTCCCAACTCCAAGATTGTAATCTAGTTGTGTTTTAAAAACCCCATTTTTTTTGGATGCCAAAATCTACTGAACCTTAAGATGGATCTGAATCTAATACATATATATTGAAGATCCATACTTTTCACTTTTCTTGGCCGTGTCTGGCAAACCCCATTTACCTTTCCACCAATTTTATTGCTTCCATGAAAAGGTCAGTTAGGCCCTTGATAAGCATTCTGATGCTTATTGCATTGGCTGCAACCTTAAGCTGCCGGACCGCCATCCGCCGCCGTGGTATCTTTACTGTTTCAGCTGAGTTGTGGTCCACCAGTGTCCTAATCCAGCCCCCAAAAATCCAAAATTTTAACTCTACTTTGCTCAAGTTTGCAGCCACTGATATAGGTGAAGAAAAATCCAAGCTTGAAATAAGGCAGCTGTTGGAAGGGAACTTTGATAGTCAAGGAAGGCACAAAACTTTTGCAACTTGGAGGAGATTCAATCATCATGATGTCAAAGCCAGAAATTCTAAAGGATTATCGGTAATGCTCAAGTCCCCAAAATTTTATCGGTATTGGTTAGATTTTAGGAGGAACTTACAGGATTGGGCAAGAAAAAAGATGTTTCAACCTGATATTATGATGGATTTAGTTAGATTAGTGAAGATCCCTATTGATAGCTACAATGGTTTAATGAGTTCAGATGTAACATATAAATCTTGTGCTATTGTGGGGAATAGTGGGATTTTGTTGAATAATGATTATGGGGAGTTGATTGATGATCATGAGGTTGTGATTAGATTGAACAATGCTAGGATTGAGAGGTTCGAAAAGAATGTAGGATCGAAAACAAACATTTCATTTGTAAATAGCAATATACTTCATCTTTGTGCTAGGAAGGAAGGTTGTTTTTGTCACCCTTATGGAGGGAATGTTCCTTTGGTTATGTACATATGTCAACCAGTTCATTTCATGGGCTATTTGGTTTGCAATTCGTCTCACAAGGCGCCTTTGTTGATTACTGATCCGAGTTTCGACATGTTGTGTGCTAGGATTGTGAAGTATTATTCGGCGAAACGATTTGTAGAAGAGACAGGGAAGGCATTGGATGAATGGGGATCTACTCATGATGGTTCTATGTTCCATTATTCCTCTGGACTTCAAGCTGTTATGCTAGCTTTGGGAATTTGTGACAAAGTTAGTATATTTGGCTTTGGGAAATCAACATCTGCCAAGCATCATTATCATACTAATCAGAAGGCTGAGCTCCGATTACATGACTACGAGGCGGAATATGCATTCTATCATGATTTGGTGAAGAATCCACATGCAATACCTTTCATTTCAGACAAGTTCAGGTTCCCTCCTTTGGTAATCTATCAATGATTTTTGGCTGGTTGAATCTTTTTGTTCTTATTGTCCTTGTTTTTCTTGGTCAAGGTTAACTTGTTGTATAAGTAGTTTTCCACTAGATGGTCGAAAAGAAACACAATTGCTGAATATCTCTCTTTCATATTCTGGCCCTGTACTATCAAATGTAGTTTAGGGTAATACAAAGTGTAAAATTGGAAACACTCATAGAATTCGGGACTTAGCTTAGTTGGTTCATGTAGCCTCCTTTTAAAAGTGGCATCCAGCAGATCTAGGGTTCGAATCCCAGCATAATCATTATCCCCGAATTTGTAACTATTACACCCATTGTTCAGCTTTCTTTGAACTCTTTTCATGGATATATAATAGAACATATAATAGAGTTCTATTAGCCTAACACAGGAAAGGAGAAAGGTGACAGAACAAGCATGATTTTCATCCCCAAGGATCCTCTAAATACATGGAAAAACTTAGAATAAATCAAACATACCCGTGTTTTTATTAGCCTAACACAGGAAAGGAGAAAGGTGACAGAACAAGCATGATTTCATCCCCAAGGATCCTCTAAATACATGGAAAAACTTAGAATAAATTAAACATACCCGTGTCGGACGCATATCCGTGTCCGACACTCACATCCGAGTCCGAGTAACATAGAATTTAAGAATTACCCAGACTACTGTTTTCCTTCTTTTATCTGCTTCAACTACTCGACTTAATAGAACTAATGCTATATTGCCACTTTCCCTACTCCGGCTGTTTCTAGGCCAAATTTGCTAGATAATTTGACACCACTTTTCTTGTTCTCTTGAGCATCCCTATGGCTTATTACAGGCCCTCTTGATTGCAAATTATTGTTGGATCTAAGTTTAAGACATAAGTATTTAAATGTATTAGATGTTAATGGTTGAAGGGTTGTTAATTCCGGTTTTACTTATCAAGTATAGAAATGATACCAACTTTGATTGCGAGCAATAGGGATTTAAATTACGGTCGTGGATGCGTTTTCGGTGCATCGTGTTTATAGCGGTTGCCGACGTAATGAATACTATCATAGTCAATTGCGGTGAATATCGATGGTGGATAGAGTCGAAACCGCATAATAACGGTCGTAATGTTTAGGGATGGCAACGGGTCGCATATCTGTTTTTTTTTTTTTTTTTTTGTAATATCTGAATCCGAATCCACAAAACTACTTTAAAATCCGAATCCGTTTATTATCTGCATTAAATCCGAATATTACTATCCGAATCCGAATTAAATAACATTATACGTCGGATATTCGAATCCGCTAAATATCCGAATTCAATAAGTAAAATAAATAAATAAAATTTAATTTTAAATTCAAATAAATGGATAATGGATTCGGACATCGGAATTCGCAAAAGCAATCGGATTTGGATAGCGGATTCGGATATCCGAATTCGTTATCCTCATAAGTAATGCGAATTTGGATAATGGATATCCGGGATTTCATATCTGTATTCGTCTCGAATCCGCTGCGGATAGTAATAATAATAACCGAATTCGTATTTTATCCAAATCCGTAAAAAATGAATCGGATAATTGTAAATATCCGAATTTACACTATCTATTGCTATCCATAGTAACGTTATGATAAAACTGCTATTTAAATCTCCGGCGAGCAATATCTATTTCATTTCTTGTTTATGGGCAAACTTATCCTTTCTTGGTTGGCCAGGATATCTTTCAAAAACATGGATGAAAGAAAGTTAAAGCTTTAACCTAGTGGATTATGGGCTGCATAAAAAGGAAGCAAAGCTTTAACCTAGATTTAGAGGAAGTTTTACTACTTAAGTGACTTTATCACTTTATCTATTACAGAGATATTAAGAGTTGATTGTGTACAATAAAAGCCATCAACATCCCTTGACAAACCCATACCCTAAGAGAACCATCTTTCCCACAATTAGTTGATTTATGTAATCACTTTTAAAATATGGCATCTAATAAGTTTGAAATTCGAACAATTCTTTTATTTATTTTCAAGTTGCAGCCTCTTTTGAAAAGAAAAAAAACCTCCTTTAATTCTCAGTAGAGGTGTCCGTCGAGTAAATTTTTATTTTTCTTGCCCAAACTCATTTAGGGTCGGGTTCGGGTCGGCCCGTAAGCCTATTTTACTATTAAAAAAATATTTTTATATATATTTTATAATTAAATATAAATAATAATTCGGGCCGAGTCAAATCGAATTATAAAAATCCTTATCAAAACTCGGCCCAATATGAACGAACAGACTATCCGATCCGTGTACAAGTCTAATCCTCAGTGTCCATCACCACACCTTTTCCTTCATCACTCCCACCAAGAACTTTATGCTCGCCTGTTGTCAGAGAATATGGGAAACAAAATTTTATCAAAGTTCATAGAAATGAATTCACCAGATCAAATAGTTTACAGATAACTATGAATCTCTTATCTTTCCAATCTATAATGACTTTGAATCCTTTTCAGTGGTGACAAATTCAGGGTTTCATGAATTTTGATTGTATTTGTAATAATTTTGATAACTTTTTAATATATAAATTTATCAAAAAGGGAAAAAATATCTAATAATGAATTAGATATATTATATCATGTGCAAAGCACGTGTAATATAATCTAATATACAATAAAAATGAGACATTATAGACTCTTATGAGATGACTGGATATGCATGAAGTAATTCAATTGGCAGAGCATTGAGAATGTATTTACTAGAGACTGTTTGGGAGTTCTTCAATCAGTTGGATATTGGCAAGTGGTGCAAAGGCGACAAGTGACAAATGTGTCTTTTAAAAGCTTATTATGAACTTAATATGTTCTATTAAACTATGTTAAGACATCAGATGACAACCAAAGTAAACAATTTATCTTCAGTCTTTAGGACTTATATTGTTCCGATTCTTTATTTATTTAAAGTATTTATATGCGATCCGAATATGGATATGAAGATATGACTCTTCGAGAACCCTTCAAATACATGAAAAACTTAGAAAAAATTGAACACACCCATGTCGAATACATATCCGTATTCAACACTCACACTCGAATCCGAGTAATATAGCATACCTCGTAGGTATGTTGCTCAATTAGTTTACAGATTACAAGCTTCCTATGTTTTTCTTCCTTTTGACATTGCAGCATTCTTGCTTTCTTAGTGGTAAGACACAAAAATGAAGTAAAATTAAAAATAATTTAATTTCAAATTTTCTAAATTAATAAAAACAGTAATGACCAAAATAAAATGATCATTAATAATAATAAAATCATATATGCAAAATGTTAATAATCCAATTATTTGACATTACAAATTCTTGAAAAAAAACCTCGGTTAAAATTAAAAACAACCATAAACAAAAATATAGACTTGGCAATATGTATATGCATGTCATGTATCGTATTTTTCATGTCAATCATATAAATATAAATACAATAAAAATTATTAAATATATCAAAATCTTAAATACAAATACGATACGTATATTAAACGTATTTTGTTAATCGTGTTTAAGCAAATAGTGTCATTTATTATATTGTTTTTGTGTTTATTAAACATATCGTGTCCGTATCGTATTTTGTATCGTATCTAAAATTATCAGATCTAAAAAAGTTAGAGTGTTAAAGAGTAGGTTTCCTCTACCCTCATTTGGTGCCCCTCCAATACTTTTTTGACGTGTCCAAATAAAAAATATTTGTGTTTAACTGTTTATAAATAAAAAAAATAATTTTGAACACATATCAAAAAATTATGGGAGGGGCACAAAAAAAATAGAAAATAGAGGTAAAAAAAACTGTTCAGTGTTGAAGGGGAAAAATAGTAAGGTGTCAATTGAAAAACTTAGAAAATTATAAAGGTTAAAGTGTAATTTACTCTAAATAACATTTGCATGGTCAACAAGTGCACGCCATAAAACAACATTAAAATAATCAAAAAGAAAAGAAAAACAGAAACAAAAGTGACGACGTATTAAGTCTAAGCCAATTTTTTATTTATTTATTTATATAATATATATACACACGTTTACATAAAAATCGCTTTCGCTTTCCTTTTCTTTTTTCTCTCTGTTTTTTTTTTTTTTTTGTTGCTGATTTTGATCTGCGCTTGACTTCGTTGATTCTCAGGTAATTGAATCCTTTAACTCTCTAATTTCATTTTATTTTTTTCTTAATTTCACTTCAATTTCAACCTTTCTTTCTTCGATTTCTCTTTCTCATGTTAGGGTTTTCATTTATCTTACTAGCTTTCAAATTTTCAAAATTTTTCTTTTTATATTTTTTAAATCTTTCTTTTCCTGGTTGGAGAGGAAGTGCAAGTGAAAGATGAGAAGTGTATGTGATTTTTTTTCTTTAAATTTTCGCTCTTTTTTTTTTTTTTTTATTTAAAATTTTTTGGTTCAAAGGTAATTTATTGAGGTTTCAGGTGCTTTTTTTTTTGTTTTTATTTTTCCTTATGAATATAAATTTGTTTCTTTTTCATTAATTTTTTGAGGGTTTTTGCTATCGTTGTATTTTTTTTGGGATTTAATTAATTGAACTTAATTGGGGATTTTGATTTGTGACTTAAAATCAACAAAGTTTACTGCTTTAGTCCTTAAAAAAGAAGCAACAGCAAAAAAGAAGAAATAGTTAAGGTTTAACATATATGAGAGAAATTTCAGGTTTTTAAATATGTTTTTATGTATGTAGTTAAGTTCAGCTATATGTTTAAAAGGGTAGTTGATACAATTTGCTAAGACTCTGTTTGATTTTTTTTTTTTTTTTTTTTAATTCTTAGAAAAGCTGCTAAAAAACAAAAGCAAATGGTAAAACTAAAAAGCAAAATTATTATTGATTTAAGAATGAACAAAGGAGTAAAATGCAACATTACATTTAACATGATTGTTCTGTATAAAAGTAATAGCACAATTTGTTCTAAAAAAAATTGTACTTCTAATTTTTAATCCGTCAAATTTCTAAAGCAAAAACTGAGCAGTATGATGTAAGGGGGTAGATTATTAGTGGAAGAGAAATGAGTTACTTGACTTTTGCGGATATTGGATAATGGTCTTGGGTTCATGTGCGCAGATTTGGCAGTTCTAAGTCAGGAGATTGACAGAGAGAAAAAATGTTAAGTTCCGGGAATAATTTAAGCCGTGGGAATGCAGGATTGTCGTCAGATATGCTACCATTGCCTCAGTGTTTGCCTTTGGAGCCAATTTCATTAGGCAATCAGAAATATACGCGGTCTGGAGAATTAAGCCGGGTTCTGGGTGTTCCTCTTCGAAGCAGTACATCAGAGGATCATTCTTTTGGAGTTTCACACCCTAAACCTTCCCCTCCAGTGGCGACAGAGGAGCTTAAGAACTTTAAAGAAAGTGTTCAGGATGCCTCCAGAAAGGCCAAGTATAGTCTTTCTTCATTATTGCAACCATCAAATAATGCTAAATTTTGGAATGTTTTATATTTTATGGAACATGGTATTCTTATGAGTTAGTGTAGTGACTTCTCATTGTAATTGTGGTGACATGGGAACCTTTAAAGTTAATTTGGTGATGGTAGGTACTGTCACTGGAAACAGAATGGGCAAATAACAGTCCACATGGTACATGATTAGTTACAATACAATGCATGCAATGCTCATGAATTGTGGTGCATATGCAATATATTATCTTTGCATGCAATGTAGAATGTAGATATCCAGTCGTCACACATGTCCTTGGCACTTAGTATATAGCTGATTGTCTTGGATAGAGAGTATAAAGCTTTCCTGCAATTCAAATGATTCTTCTCATAGTTTTCTGACTGCACATGTACGGCTTGCATATTTTATCTTGGTTATGACGCCTGTTACTCACAAGTCGTGTGGACAGTTTTTAGTTATTGAATCCACATTGTCTTTCTAACAGGGATAGAGTAAAAAAGTTGCGAGAGTCAATTTCTAAATTGGAAAGGTATAGAGAAGCTTTAAGCTCAAAGAAGCGACAACGAAGTGATATTTCGAGTGAGAGAACTAGTGGAGTAAATATTGCAAAGATGGGAAGCCAGATTCATAGAAACGCTCATGACATAATGACTCAAAGGTTTGAGGATAGGCCAAAGAGTGTGGGGCTCAACAAGCGTGTTCGCACATCAGTTGCTGATTTGCGGGTTTGTATTTTACTTTTATTGCTGGAATATAATCTATGCTTCAACCTATTTAGTCTTGAAATTTTTTATTGAAGATATTTTATGTGAATTTCCATGCTATTTCCAAAGAAAAATCAGTTGATCTTTGCTCAGCAATGCATTGAACAAAGTTTTTTGTTGGGCTTCAGTTTTTTTTTTTTTTAACCGATAATTATATGTGCTAAATTATGCACACAAAAAAAAAAAAAAAAAACAAGGAAGAAGACAAAATGGGCCAGAAACTTAAAACATAGCTTGACTAGACCATTCTTTTTTCTCTTAATTTTTAGCTTATGTTTCATTAAGTTTATTCCCTTTCCTTGTTTTCTCTTTACTTTTTTCATGATACCAGGCTGATAATAGGACTGCTGTGAATCCAAGGCAACAGGGGATAATAGAAAAGGATGGTGATGTGCTTTCAGCTGTTAATGGTGGTTCTGCTCGAATTGAAGAAAAGATCCGCAGATTGCCAGGGGAAGGATGGGAGACAAAGATGAAAAGAAAACGGTCTGTTGCAGCTGTAGGAAATAGAGTTACTGGCGGTGATCGAGATATAAAACGAGCTATGCAACCGAAGCTGAGTTCTGAATCAAAGTTGCGATCATGTGATACACAGGGTTTCAGGTGATTGTCTATGACTGAACTTGCTTCCTAGTTGCTGATTTAAAAAAGAATGCTGGCTAGTATCGCTGGACAGTGGGTATAGTAGTTTTCGACTTGAACTGTGTAAGAAACTTTTAGCTTACACTTGGGCTATATATCTTATGTGATCCTGGATATATTTCTAATGAGGTTTGCCATGGTATCAAAAAGTGCCTTTTGTGATTGTCTGTGGATGTGCCATCATTATTATTAATCAAACCGACAGTGTTATGGTAATCGTAGAAGAAAGATTTTGTTTTACTAAATATTGCTGATAGATTTGATGGTTGCGGTGATTTTTCATAATGTGTGGAACTTTCTAAATTTTGTTCTTTGTAGGAAAAATTGTGCAAGTTATTAGATAAAATTGTTGCAGTATGTAGTATAGTAATGGTCAATCATGCAAATGTCCAGGTTTAAGAACTCGCATTATACTTGGATTGACAGATCTTCATGCTTGCATTGTTGTTTTGGATTTTCAATCATAATTAACGCGGTACTTTTGTTTTACCTGCTTTTAATTCTAAAGTAAAATACAGATTGTAACTGCTTGTTTGTTGGTATGACATTCTTGAATGCTTGATAAGATATTATTGTTTTCTAACGAAAATGAAGATTTCTTCTCCTGTATCTTAAGGCCTTGTCGCTGGAATTGATTATTTCTTCAAGTTTAGGCTTTTGGTTTATAAATTATGCTGATCCTGTCATTTTACTGCCATTTGTCAAACCTTGTTCTCAAAAAGCTTTTTCTTACTATTATGTTATTTGGTCTTTTATGCATACAGATCAAAATCTTCCCCAGGAGTTGGTGGAATTAAGAGGTCAGATGGTTCTTTTGAAGCTGCTGGTTCAGATGCCAGTACAGTGCTTAGGAATGAATTGGAGAGTACCTCTATTCCCCGGGATCGTGCAGCTATGTTGGAGCAGAGGGTTGTAGTAAAAGCGAATAATAAGTAGGTGCCTTCACCATATTTGTTCTAGCAGTCTGTAGTGAAATTCTATGGGCAGGAACCGTACATAGTTAACGACCATCAAATTCTACATTTAATTTCTTCCATGTACGATATTCTTTTAATGGTTTCTTCTCCTTGATTATTGATTTTTTTAATGGCTCGATTCATCAGGGCAACTCTCCAGGATGACAGTCAAGCGAGTGGCCCAAGTACAATGCTAAAAGGAAAGCTTTCTAGGGCACCACGAACTAGTTCCATCATGGTGTTAGACTCATCTTCTAAAGTTCACCTCTCATCTGGAGCTTTGCAGGGTTGGGAACAGCCAAATCTAAATAAGATCCAAGCGTTAGTCGTTGGGAGCAATCAAAAACGTTCGACGTCTACAGGTTCATCTTCACATGCTATGGCCCAGTGGGGTGGTCAGAGACCACATAAAAACGCACGTACAAGGAGAGCAAATTTAGTGCCCCCTGCCTCTAATGCTGAAGCTCAGATTTCAAATCAAGGCTTCACAACACCTGATTTTGGTGATAGGGCATCTATTGGAACTGGTGGATCACTGCTTGGCATCAGTGTAGATAATGATACTCCCAGAATTAAGAGGGAACCTGAGAATGTTTCTTCTCCATTTGGGTTATCTGAAAGTGAAGAATCGGGCGCTGGAGATAACAAATCAAAAGAGAAAGGAATTGATTGTCGTGAGGTTACTCCGCCTGCATCTCAAAAAGCTGGATCTTTCTTATTGCCCACAAGGAAGAGCAAAATGTCTACTAATGAAACTGGAGATGGAGTCCGAAGACAAGGAAGGAGTGGAAGCAGTGCACCACCCTTGACAAAACCAGGCGTTCATCCTATGAGGGAGAAGTTGGAGAATATTACAACAACCAAGTTAATTCAAAGTGCGAGATCTGCTTCTGATAAAAATAGAAGGTTCTTAAATATTTTTCCACTAGCTCTTGGTATTAGCTTGTTTATTTGTCTTGAGGAAATCTGATGAATGAATCATATTTCTTTGGTTCAGTAAGACAGGTCGTCCACCTTCCAAAAAGCTGAAAGATCGCAAGGCCACAACTCGTGTTGGGTCGATACAAAATAATGTTTCTTCAGATTTCACAGGTATTTACTAGGCCCATGAGACTTTTGGCTTCATATATGTTGAAAATTAAGAGTATCGAGTCTATTGTGTCACTACTATGATTGCTCTATGAGACATCTGACATTCATCATTTTGCATGGCATTTCCCAATCTTAAAGCTGTGCATCAATGATATGATTCTTATCCACATCTCTGTGACCAGACATTATCATTTCTACAAATATTTTTCTCTTAGTGTCAGTTTAGCTATCAACAAGTTATATTTGTGTTCTTGTATGGATTTGGTATTTCTTTTGATGGAGAGTGTATTTTTGTTTGTTTACTTTTCAAATTTGGAACGAATTTTAGAATCACACTTATCTCTGTGCATATGCCTCTAAATTTTTTGTGAGCTAAAAAACTTGCTGAAATGTGGGTGCAAAATCCCTGAAAGCTCCTGGTGTATATTCTTAATGACAATGTGTTTGGGATGCCATGTTCAGGTGAATCTGATGATGATCGTGATGAACTATTTGCAGCTGCCACTTCTGCTCGTAATGCTAGCAGTATGTCTCTCTCTCTCCAGTGATAGCCCTAACCCCACGCAAAAGAAAAAAGAAAGAAAAGAAACCAATACCTTTTGATAATTGAGCTTTTATTTTGGTATATATTCTCATCTGTTACTTGTTTTGATAGGTCTTGCTTGTTCTGGTGCTTTTTGGAAGAAAATGGGATCAATTTTTAATTCTGTCAGCTCAGAGGACACATCATACCTTAGGCAACAGGTACTATATGGCCACTAACCGGTTTATCATTCATTGACACTTTGAGGTTTAGTTAATCATAGTTTCCTGATCTCCTATTTTGATGTTGAATCAGCTAAGTTTGGCAGAAGGGCTTGATGAGAGTTTGTCTCAGATGTTTGGAGATGGATATAATGTTTTGGTAAACTCCATCTTCTTATTTATCTCTCCTTAAGGCTAAAACCAAATCTCTTTTGATCGACTATCAATTTCCAAGTTCAAATATGTTAATCTTAAGAGATCTAAGAACGGAAGAAGGGATAGCTGGAAATTAAGTCAATTTTTGTTGGCAAATATTGATATGAACTCCTTCCATTTCCACAGGGTGTCATGGTGCCGAAAGATGCGCCTAATTCTGTTGACGAAATGGCCAAAACTAATGCTGCAAGTGGAGGATTTGATATAAAAAAGTTTGACAAGGTTACTCCTTTATGCCAAAGAGTTCTTTCTGCTTTGATTGAAGAAGACGAAAGTGAAGAAGTTTACCACCACAATGAAGCGAAGAATATGTCCCTTCACTATGCAAGTGATGATTCCCATTGTGGTTCATGCAACCAGATAGATGCTGAATCTAAGGATAGGGACAGGATGGAATCTGAAGTTGAGTCAAATGCAGATTTTCAGTGTCAGAAGAACTCTCTGTTAGACAGACTCTCTTGTGATGTGAGTGTTGCATCTAACACATTTAGGAACTCCAGCATGTCTAATTCGTTACATAGTAGTGAACGGTGGTTGGGAGATGATGATTTTTTACATTCGGATATGGGGCCTGTGAGTGAAATATGTTCAACTGACCTGGGTCAGCTCCAACCTAAGGAAATAAATGTTTCTGGCGTTTCTTCTTTGGACTGCCATTATCAGTTTATGTCTATGGATGACAAGCTTTTGCTGGAGCTACATAGTATTGGTCTTTATCCTGAGACTTTGGTGAGTTTTCTTTCATACTTTGATTTGTACAAAACTTCCCTATGAGTTTCAGTCCTGGAGGGCAAATTGATATCTTTTCCTTCCCTTTTGAAGATTTTTTATGTGATATTTGTTTACTTCTGTCTATTTGATGTCAAATGTCTTTGTGCTGCTATCTTATATGATCAATTTTCCTTTTCAATTTTTTTTCCTTTGCCTTTTTGCAGCCTGATTTGGCAGAGGGAGAGGAAGCAATAAATCAAAATGTTGTTGAACTTAACGAACATCTTTATCAACAGGTTGCTGTTTCATAACTGTTATCTTGTTTCAAAAATATCTGCAATTTGGATTATTTGAGCCTAATTTTGACATTAGCCTTGTTGCTATTTGCTTTCTTTGATTTTCTCTCTCCAAAATCTATTTCTTTTTTTGCTAAAAAGAAATTTCGTTGTTTTGATATTAAATAATATATTAAAACTTTTTTAGCTGCCTTTTGCATTTAAATTGCATTTTTGCGCATATTTGAACACTTTGTTTTACTAATTTCTAGATTCAGAAAAAGAAGAAAAAGTTGGGGAAGATTGATAAAGCCATTCAGAATGGGAGAGAAGTAGACAGAAGGTAGGATAAACAGTTGATCTTCTAGTGTTGTTAATAACCATATGAATAGTGCTTCAACTATAATAATGTGGTTTAATCTGCAGGAACATCGAGCATGTTGCAATGGACCAATTAATACAAATGGCTGACAAAAAACGTTTGGTAATTCTCAGATTCCTGGTGCAATTATTGTTTCTAATTATTAACTTAAGCCTATGTTACTCGGACTCGGGTGTGAGTGTCGGACATGGGTATGTGTCCGACACGGGTATGTTCATTTTTTTTTCAAGATTTTCATGTATTTGGAGGATCATATTCCCATACTCATGTCCGAATATGCGTCGGATAAGGGTGTCGGGCACTGATACTTCAAGAAAAATGAAGAATCGGAGTAACATAGACTTAAGCCGTTTAGGCTTAATTCTTTGTCTTATGGTCAATGGGGAAATATGATGATATGTGGTTTTCTAAGGGAATATGCATACCTTCTTAGTAATCATGGTACATTTGATTAGTGTGAAGAGTCTTTATATTGACTACTATAATGCCAGCGTTCTAAAGACAAGAGTGGACTGACTAAATAAAGAACTAGAGCTAGTGCCTATCTGGCTGGTTGGCTCTTAATCCTGAGTGTTAAAACAACAAAATTGGGAGAAAGTGGTTTACCCATTCTTTAATTATTGCTTATAATATTCTTATTTCCTTTAAGTTTGTTTTTAATTTTTTTAAATAATATTATAATTATAACATCGGGCTGATGTTGGTATTCAGCAGATCACATGAACTGGCAGCTAACTAGCTGAACTCATTGATCTTTGACCCACTTCCGCAGACCGGTTACTTATATATATATACTATGTTACTCGGATTCGGGGGTGAGTGTCGGATACAGATATATGTCCGATACGGGTATTTTTAATTTTTTTCAAGATTTTCATGTATTTGGAGGGTCCTTGGCCGATCATATCTCCATATTCATGTCTGGATATGTGTTAGACACGGGTGCCGGACTGGTATTTCAAGAAAAATAAAAAGTCGGAGCAACATAGTATATATATACTAAATCTTCATGATAATGGAAATATTATGGCTTTGGATAGTAAAAGATTTGTGACACTTTCGCCTGTGTGATTGCAATTATGCATGTGTTAAGTGGAAAATTGCATGGCATACAAGAACTTTTCCTTGGTGAAGTCCATGCATATTAGTCTGGTGTTGGCGAGTTATTGGTGAATTTACCTATGTTACTCGGATTCGGGTGTGAGTGTCGGACACGGGTATGTTTAATTTTTTCAAAGATTTTCATGTATTTGGAGAGTCCTTGGAGGATCATATCTCCATATCCATGTCCGGATATGCGTCGGACACGAGTGTCAGACACGGGTATTTTAAGAAAAATGAAGAATCGGAGCAACATAGGAATTTACAGTCAGGGAATCCCTTTGACAGTTACTTTATTGTTGATACTGTGCTGTTGAATGGTTTATTATTTTGTAACTGAAGTGATTTGGAGCAAGGTGTTTAGTTTAGTATAATTAATTTTCTACAAACAATTTATGCAGGCTTGTCGTGGGAGTAATTCATCAAAAAGTGCAGTTCGTAAGGTTTCGAGACAAGCTGCATTGGGTTTTGTCAAGCGAACCCTTGATAGATGTCGAAAATTTGAACAGACAGGCAGTAGTTGCTTTAACGAACCTGCGTTGCAAGATGTCATGTTTTCTGTACCTCCATGCAGCAATGAAACAAAATCTGTTGAATGTATTGGCTCTGGAACTGCTAGTAATACTTGTAATGAAACATCCAACCATCAAGCAGAAGCCAGGGGCTCAGGTATATGCCATCTAAATTTATGTTACTCAGATTCGGGTGTGAGTATCGGATATGATTCAGGTGTGAGTGTCGGATATGGGTAGAGGTGTTATTCATGGTATCAACACCATATATGCTTGCCCAAGTTCGGCCCAGCTCAAAAATGGGTCTCAAATTTTGTCCAATTTCGCCTATATTTGTAGCCTAAACCCGTTTAGGTTCGCTCATATTATTATTATTATTTTTTTTATTAAGTTGTTAAACATGGACAATTTAATAATTTTTTTAATGTTTATAATATAATATTATATATACTTAATCTTTATACGACATAAACTACATAATATATATAATAATAAAAATAATATATTATTTAATTAGAAAATGGGTTGGGCCGGGCTCGGGCTTTGAAAATTGAAATTAAGACCCGACCCATTTTTAAAACGGGTCTAATTTTTTGCCCAAGTTCATTTTTTGGGTTTAATATTTTTGTCCAAACCCTTCCAAATATCGGACGGGCTTTCGAGCTTGGGCGGATAGTCGGCCCTTTGACAGGTCTAGATATGGGTATATGTCCGATACGGATATGTTCAATTTATTTCAAGTTTTTTCATATATTTGGAAGATTATGAGGGATTATATCTCCATATCCATGTCCAGATATGCGTCGGATACGAGTGTCGAATATGGGTGTCGGATACGGGTACTTCAAGAAAAATGAAGAGAGGAGCAATATAGATCTAAATTTCACTTTCTCTTCTTGTGATGGCATTATGTCCCTATAATATACTATACGAGGTTATGCATTTTGGATTTTATTTAGGCATTGAGAGCATTATTTTTTTAAAGGTAGGAAAATTTAGAAAGTAAATGATAAGAAAAAGATTTATCATGTCTTTTTATTTAAATTATTAATATGGGGAAGGACCGAAGGGGTTCAAAACCCAGCTTTTTGAGCCGGGGAATACGTCTAATGTCTCATTTAATTTTTGTGAAGCTTATTGATGTTCATTTCACTTCTGCCTCAGGTGCTGTTTGTAGTACTTTTGAGAGGTACGATTCTTCGGACGCTCTTCCGGCTGTTCACTCATCGGAGCATGCTGTTTCGAAGTATGGATCTATGTCGAACAAAGGGCGGAAGAGGGAAGTACTGATCGATGATGTTGTTGGTAGTGCTTCTTCTAGGGTAACACCGACTCTCGATGGCATTGCTGGAGGAGTAAGGGGAAATAGAAGTGAAATGGAGAGGGAGCAAAGCCGAGACAATTTAAGAAATACGAGTTCGGTATCTGGGGCCGGTCGGACATCCGTGGACGGTTCCAAGGGTGACAGGAGAACGAAATCGAAGCCCAAGCAAAAGAGTAATCATTTATCAACTTCAGGAAATGGATTCAAAGGCAGACTTAAAGAGCCATTGCTACCTCCTTTGGCTAATTCTGGCAAGATGACTGAAAGAGAAGCGAGATCATCTTCTCCGAGCAACATTCGTCAGAATTCATCAAAAGAAGCAGATGAACCGATTGATTTTGCAAACTTGCAACTAAATGAGTTAGATACAATGGAAGAATTGGGTGTTTCTAATGACATTAGTGGTCCTCAAGATCTGAGTTCTTGGCTAAACTTTGATGAGGATGGCTTGCAAGACCATGATTCAATAGGTTTAGAAATACCAATGGATGACCTATCGGACTTGAAATTTGCATTTTGATTTCTTTGCTCTTTGTAGTAGCTTGTTAGGCTTATGATACTCGGATTCGGATGTGAGTGTCGGGTATGTGTCCGACATGGGTATATTCAAGTTTTTTTTAAGAGTTTTATGTATTTGGAGAGTCTTTGAAGGTTCATATCTCCAATTCATGTCCGGATGTGTTGGATACGAATGTCGGATACGGTCCGGATGTGTTGGATATGAATGTCGGATACGGGTATTTCAAATTAAGTTACTAATTACCAGCCTATCAGAAGCAATCTGATCAGGGAAGAGGAAGGGTAGTTATGATTCATTTTTCTGTATATATCATAATCATATGTATGTAATTGAAGAATTTTGTTTGTTTAATCCAGTTAACTTGGAGAAATTGTTTCACTTGCGGATGTTGCTGGCCTTTAGGGTGATGATATGCAAATATACCGGGTAGTTCGTTTTTTTTTTTTGTATCATAATTATGTTTAAAGTGCTTATGTATTTATATAAATTTTTAAATATTAATAATTTGTGTTATATAAATTTTACATATTTGTGTATACGTTTCGTGTAATTGTGTCACGTCCATGTAATGACAAACATCTTAAATTTGATTCAGGATGCCAAGAAGCTGCTAGTGCTTGTCCAGAATCATTCTTTGAAAAGGATCCCTTGATTATATATATATATATATATATATATATATATATATATATATAATCAAACTAAACCTGCTTATGAGTTGGGTAGTTCGCTCGGCCTGACATGCTCGAGCTTATTGAGAAGGGATTTTGATGATCCATGTCGAATCAGATTACTTTTTAATCATTAAAAAAAATATTTTTAAAATTTAATTATAAATATTAATATAAAAATAATTTTTTAATAATAAATAAACAGTAAATATAAATCGTCGGGCTAGACCTGAGCAAGGTTAAAAAAAAATATTAAGCCGGGACCCTACCCGATTTCATGAGCACATTTATTTCACACTTTCAACTTTGATTGTTTTTTATAATAATCTCTTAATTTAATTTCTTTCAAAAAAAGAGAGAAGCTCCCTCATGCATATAAAATTGATTTTTTTTTTTTCATTCACAAAGAGATATATAACTTAATAATAGAAAAGATTAAAAAAAAAAAAAAGAAAAAAGGAAAAGGAAGGTCCTATCTCCTCTAATTTTAAGTAGCTTGATGAAATATTCCAATATTTTGCATGGCCTCAGCATTGTAAAAATACAGGATTCTGATTGCTGATCATCATGGCTGATTTCTTCAATCAAAAGTTTGAGAAATGATTCTGTGATATTGGTTGCACCATTTGCAAGTCTGTTGTTGTTTGGCATGAGTGATCATCACTGATCAAGGTCCTACATCATAGAGAATTTTAGGTAATATTAGACTAATTAATTACATATATAAAATACAATAAAGAAAAATATACATATACCAAAATTTAATATACCCACGATGTTGGTGATTTTTTTTTTTTTTTAAGAAAACAAAAAAAATTATTGAAGTAGTTTTTATGATAGAAATACATATAGTCATACTCTAATATTTTTTGTTATTATTTTATTTTTAATGTTTTGATAATTTTTAACTGAATTGGTGTCACTTGATTCGTAACACCAAATTCAATCAAAAACTTTATATATATATATATATATATATATACTCAAGTCTCTAAAAATGTGATTTAAAATGTATTGATAATTTTTGGCATAGATAATAAGAACACATAAAACTAACAAAGATGAATATATAATTTTGAGGTGTGACTGAAATATTATATACATTCAAGAGGAGAAAATCATGATAAAAGTTTTGACATTTTTTGAGCTATTTTCTAGTTGAGTTGATGATTAGAAATGTTCATGGGTCGACTCGAGTTTGAAAAAAATTTATTTTTTTACCCAAACCGGGCCGGCTCAAAAGTCCATATCATTGTTTAGGATAATATTAAAATATTATTTTTAGATTAAATTTTATAATTAAATTTAAATAAAAAATATATTTTTTAAATGATTAATAGTAATTCGGGTCGGACCGAATTGATTCGAATTTAAAATATATGTCCAGGCCCGACCTTTGAATAGATCTATTGCTGACTACTCTTTAAAAAAAAAAAAATAGGCACATACATGATCTTCTTTATCAAGTTTTAGTTGTCTAGAAAGTTTAAGATTTATACAAAGGAACTAATATGCTTTTAAAAAGTAGGTAAACCTTCAAAAGCTACATATTATCTAAAATCTTATCATCTCCAAATATCTTTGGAAAAAAAATGGTGGTTTTGAAAAGGACATCTAGAAGTTCCCAAATAAAATTTGTTCAAAAAGAAGACTAAGACTAATTAAAAAAATATGGTTTATAGGTTTTTTTTTTATTAGGGTTTTCAATATATATACATATATATATATATATATATTAGAGTTCGTTTTTAATATATTAACAGTGAAATTTTTTAATTTTATGAACGAGTTAAAAGATTGTTACATATTTTATTTTTTAAAATATAATTTAATGGGTATGTATCGTGATGCTAATTTTATTTGTAAATTTTAAAATTTTCACTATGAGATAATATTTTTTTTTAATAATATTTTAATGATAATTATAAAAATAATTGTAAGAGATCTTACTCTTGAGGTCGGGAGGCCCAAAGAGAACTAAGTGCTCGTAATCGCGCATAATACTCGCCGATCACCAAAAAACATCGTGCCGATTGTCTAACAGTCAAAATCCGAGACAATTGGTGAAGAGTTTGCTGTCTTAAATTGTCAGCCTACAAGTTATTTTAATTCATCAAAAATCAAATAAATCGGAAACAAAGGTTATAACTACTCAACAACAAACACAACCCACCATATAGAAAATATTGAAATGATGATTTCAAAAGCTTTGAAAGTTTAATCTCATGTAAGTTTGTATTGTTCGAGGATTGCATATAGACATTCTCGTGGGTCAAGTCGGGATCCGATTTTTTTTTTTTTATTGTTTAAGCTCATTTTTTATTAGGTTTGGATCGATTCGTAAGTTCGTTTTATTGTTCATAAATTATTAAAATATATTTTATAATTAAATTTAAATAAAAAATATTTTTTATTTAATAAATAGTATTTCGAGTCGGCCCGAATTACAAAAAAAATTACCTAGACCCAGTCCAATTCGGGCCGGATCTATTGAGCCAAACGGATAATCCGACCCTTAAACAGATCTAATTACATTTTTTTCTTCCAATAAAATAATCACACATTTTTCATTGATTTCAAGCTAGGGTTTTTGTTTGTTTGTTTATATTCAACAAATAACTCTATCAAACCACCTTTTGATAGAAATTTTTATAGATAAAAATACCCCATCAAAGCCATAACATTCAACATCGCAATGGGGACTTCTTACCTCCCATAAAATGATTGTTGATAAACAAAGCAGAAAGAAGGAATCGTCGGCACTATAAAAATAAATAAAATCGTAGTTCTAAGTTGACTAAGATGGGATAATGATGTCTATAAAATTAATGGTCAAAGACGAAATCCATAATAATCAAGTTCTTCAAGGTCAGATATATATATATATATATATATATATATATATATATATATATATTCCAAAGAAAGAAAAACAAAGATGATCAGATTGCAGGATTGATAAGCAGCATGCCAGTAGCTAGACTTGTTCAAGGGTCAGATTATTCGTTCGGTCCGACAGGTTTGATCCGTATTGAACCGAATTTGAATAATTTTTTTTTAATTCGAGTCAACCCGATCCAAATTATTGTTCATAAATAAAAAATAGTTTTTTATTTAAATTTAATTATAAATATTAATATAAAAATTTAAATTCGGGTTTTCAAGCCGACTCGACCTGATCAGAATTTTTTTAACAGTGATATGGATTTTCGAGCTGGTCCGACTGTAGCGATCCGGTCCATAAACAAGTCTACAAATAGCCTAGGTTTATGACTAGATTTATAATTATACATATAATTTCTACTTCATATGCATTTTTTTATAAATTTGTTTGACAAACTGAGAGTGAATTTTTTTAATTTTACAAACGGAGTTAAGAGACTATCATTTTATTTTTTTTTAATATATGCTAAAAGATATGTATTATTTTATTAATCCATTTGAAAATTTTAAAAATTTTATTGATCATGAGATAAAAAAATTTATTTAAGAAAAAAATCAAATTAAAATGTTAAATCAAGATTCTATGTTAAGTGATAAAATGATGATGAGGAGTTAGTTTAATTCTTCCACAATTTTGACAAACGCGATCAACGTGTAACTCTAAACTTTTGAATGCTTATAATCCAAGCGACCTATTTTGGAATAAAAGAAATTAGGTTAAAATAACAAAAAAATTCTCTTCAATTATATCATTTTATGTTATCAAATAAATTTGTAAATTTTAATTTATATCCAAATAACTTTTTGATTTTTAATTTATACTTATATAAAAAAAAATTTGTTTGAAATAAAAATCAAATTAAAGGATAAAAGTCAAACTAGTAATTAGACCTGTAACCTGTCCAAGGATCGGGTTACCCGTCCAAATTCGAAAGTCCGTCCATATTTTAAAGGGTTTGGACAAAAATATTAGACTCGAAAAATGGGTTTGGGCAAAAAAATTAAGCCTGTTTAAAAAATGGGTTGGGCCTTGACTCCAACATTTAAGGTCCGAGCCCAGCTCAGTCCGACCCGTTTTTCAATTAAATAATATGTTATATTTATTTTATATATATATTATGTAATTTATGTCATCTAATATTATAGTGTTAACATTAAAAAATATGGTAAGTTAAACTTAATAATAAAAAAAATTACTAAAGATTTAATAAAAAAAATAACATGTTTTTTTTAATTTTTTTTATAAAAAAAAAATGGGCCGGTCTAAACGGGCTTGAACTATCTATTTACAAATATGGATGGGGTTGGGCAAAATTGTAGGCCCATATTTTTGGACTGGATCGTGCTTGGACAAATATTATATATATAATATGATACCATACATAAGCCCGACCCGAATCCAGTCCGGCTCAGTCCATGGACACCTTTACTAGTAATAAAAAAGATTTATAATGCTGATAATAAGTATAATTTACCTGGCGAACGAAGCCTTCTAGATTGGCAAGCTTGCCTAAGGCAATAGCCATTTGTTGCATTCCATCAACGACGACTGGACCGCCAGCGACGGTGTCGTTTAGAGACTGCTGGAGCTGTTCCAGGCCTTGGGAGAGTGCCTCTTCTGCCTGTTGTGAACATTGCTGGAGGCTATAAATCCCCATCACTTGCTCTTCTGTTAAAGGGTCTAACTGTGAAATTAATATCTGACCAATGATTAAAAAAAAATAAAAAATATCAGAATTAGTTTAAAGATGAAATTGCCACTACTCAAAATAGTCATTTTAGTCCCTTTTATATTTCATTTTTAAATTTCTTGAAGATCAGGCGTTTTCAGGTTGTCCAATACTCACTTTTAAAAGAAAAAGTGTGATTTAATATAAGGTTTAATTCAGTTGGTTTATGTAGTTACTTTGGCATTTAAAAGATTTGGATTCAAATTTCAGCATTTGTAATTTTTTCTTTTATTTTCAGTTTTTTTTTTGGTAGCCATAGCTTGAGAATAAAAGAAGGATTGTCGATATTAAGATTCGAATTCCAGACATGTTAGATGTCACTTCTTAAAAGTGGTTACATGGACTAACTTAATGAAGCCTTTGGTTCAGGTTACAACTTCTTTTACACCAAAAAACTATGAGTAATTTACATTATGGGTCACTAAATTTAGTATCAACTTTCATATAGGCCACAAGCGTTTAATTTCATCAATTACATCACTGAACTTTTATTATTAATAAATTAGGTCAGTTATACTAATTCTGTTAAGTAATTCTAACGAAAAAACAGACTTAGCATAAATTTTTTTTTTACCTAAAATGCCAGTCAAACATTATCTTGATGAGATATAAAAAATATATGCATGCTGATGAGTCAGCTTTTCCGTTAGAATTACTCAATGAAATTAATATAAGTGACCTAATTTATTAATAATAAAAGTTCAGTGATGTAATTTGATGAAATTAAAAATTTATGACTTATATAAAAATTGATACTAAATTCAGTAATCCAAAATGTAAATTATCCAAAAAAACTACCCACCACAACAATATCACCTTGGTCTTTTCTAAAATTGCTAAATCAGCCCACTTTATTTCCCTTCTTCCACCTCTTCCTTAGGAATTAGAGATGATCTCGACACGAATTATGAAAATTCTTGTTCAGACCCGGTTCAATACGAACCGAGTCTGTTGGGCGGACTGTTTCGTCCATTAGCAGGTCGATTGAACATATTTAACGTACAAATTGCTCTATGAATAGAAAAGAAAAAGTAAGGCACAATTGGAAAGTTCAAACCTTGATGAGCTCAGAGGGCCTAAAACCTCCCATCCAAAGGAAGCAACGCTCAGCCGGAGTCGTCCACATCCCAGTTATAAGGTGGAAAACGTCAGATTTTGCGGCGGCTCCTTTCAATCGGAAAATTTCATCGTAATGTGAAATGTAACTGTCGACAATTATTCGAAGGTCGCTGTCTGAAAGGTGTGCATGTAATCCAGTTCTAAGCTCAGACATGTGTCTTTGATCATCTTCTAACCATCTTGAATATTCCATGTCAAATATTGCAGCCCCTAAATGAAATTGCAATTTATTATAGGATTTTTTTTTTTATTTAAAATAAAGTTCAATTTGTTTCTTCAAAAGTGGTATGTCTTGTTTTACTGAAAGTAAAAGCTAGTCTTGATAATTTTAGACACGACGCAAAAAAATAACATGAATATATAAACATGTCAACATTTTCATAATATGAAATATTAATATGTCAAATTTTATATAAATATATAACATTTTAAATATGATTATAACACGAAAAAATAATATGAATACGAAATGAATACACGGATTATCAGATCTAGTAAAGGTCATAAGAGTGGATCAATAATTCTTAAGGGGTATATCTATGAAATTTTTGGGGAAGAATTTGCAGTGAGAGAGTAGTCAAATTTTTTTTTTTTTTTTCAAAAAAAAAATCCTCCAAAATTGACAATTTTTTTCAGTAAATGGGAAAAAAAACTGTGGGTCAATGTTCAACTAGCAATTATAAAATTGAAAAACCAAGGCAGCTGTTTAACTAGGCGACTTAATTAAAAAAATATATTAACAAAAGGGTTCTTCTATCCAAGTTTTGAATTGTCTTTAAATTAATAAAGTAATCAAGTTTTAAATTGAAATTAACATTGAATATGTCAAAGTTCTATTTTATTTTTAGACTCAAAAAATGTGCTACACATTTATGCCACTGTTCTTCCAAAACTACCCATCATAGAAAATACATTCTCCATTTTAAAATCCAGTTCGTATTTGATATATAGATAATAATTTTTTTTAATTTCACAAAAAAATTAAAAACTTGTCACATATTTCATTTTTTTTATATATTCTAAAGATATATATATTATTTTATTAATCTATTTATAAAATTAAAAATTTCACTCACAATAGATTAGATAATTTATACAATAGTGCAACATTAATTATTTTTCTTAGAAACTTACCAGAGCTGATATTTCCAACAGCACCAGCACAACCTCCCAAGAAAAGTCCCTATTAGTATTACACAAAATCCAAAAGTCTTAGCACATAAAAAAATAAAAAACCAAACCCCCACCAAAGGTTTTGGGAAATTAAAAAAAAAAAAAAAAAAGGTAAAAAAGAAACATTTTTTTTTGCTGATAAACTATTATTTTCTCCAAAGGGAAAGAAAATAAAGAAACAAAAGAAAACCTGAGATCTTGCTTTCTGAAGATCTTGCTCAAGTTGAGATAAATTTATTCGACTTGTTTCTAGTTGCTGAACATAAGCCTGTTTAGACATTAAAAAAAAACAAAAAATAAAAATAAAAAAATCAGTTTCTAAGTTACTATAGACAAGTAAGCAAGAAACTACATGCAAATGGTTTTGCATGTACTGTTTTTATGTTACCTTTTTTCTAATACGGCTTTTCCTTGCAGCTTCTCTATTTTGAGCTAAACGTCTCAGTGTCTGAAAAACAATTTTAAACAGATTTAACCCTTTTTTTTTGGATTTAGAAAGAACCCAAGAAACAAAGATTTGGGTTTTTCTTTTAGGTACCTTAGCATCAAGCTGTTTCTCAGAAGTTGAAACCCTTCTCTACAACATTATAAAAAAAGTATATGTATTAACAGATGTATAATGAGGGAAAATAATACCCCATTTGATATTTGATACTTAATAATAAATGAAGAAAGGGAAAATACAAAAGAGGAAAAAAAAAGCAGTGGTTGGTTTAAAAGATTCTTATCAAGCATTGACAAGAAGTTGATCAGGAAAATGAAAGCATTTGCCAGTTTGGTAGGCTGGGAAATTAGGAAAAAAAAAGATAGAAAATAAATATATATTAAAAAACTATATTTACTAACATTTAAAACTATCTAGCTTAGGCAGCTAAACCAGAAAGTTAATTTAGAAAAAACGGATTTCTCACAAAATTTCTGGGAAGAGTTGCTGATTGCTGATGGTAATCATGAACATGATAAGGGTAGCAAAAGTCATCAAAATCTGCCATTGTTTAGGTTTATCTTATCGTTGTAGACTTGTAGGTGTAGATTTTGGGGTGTTTTTTTTTCTAGTTCCAAAACTGATTTTAAGAGGATAAAAATAATAAGTTTATTTTATCTGTGATAGTGAAAAAAAAGAGAGTGGAAGTAACTAATATTATGCAGATTCTCGCTTTGCTTTCCAATGTGTACAGCTCTTTTTTCTCTTTTCATGTCAGAAATTTATCAGAAAATCTTTCAGGAATCAGAAAAATGCTGTATTCTTTGATTTTCTGTGGGTTAATGTTGGGATCTATGCCTTCTTAGTGTATAAAGATATGCTCCTCAGATAGAGAAAGAGAGAGAAAAAGAAAAGAGGAAAGATCAAAACAGTAATAATAACAACAAAAAAAAATGATGCCAACTTTTTCCTGAGTTTTTGGGATATGGAAGGAAAGAGAGTAAGAGAAAAAAAACTGGGAAGATTAATTATTAATCATGTAAACTGTAGTTTTAAGGACCTTTTCTTGGGTTGGTTTTGCAGCTGATTGATTCTGGTCAAAAGCCTGATGATCTGAAGAAGAAGATGTCTTTTTATTACTGATAGGAGATTCTGGTTCTTGCTGGTTCTCAGTTTTGCTTGATAGAGTATTATTCATTGCTGATCCTGAATCTGTGCTTTCCCCAGCTGAGTTTGAACTTCCCTGGATATTGAGCAAAAAAGTTTTTCCCATGTGGGAATTAAGAGAAAAATCCCAAAAACAATCAAGAATCACCTCAAAGAACTCATTTAAACAGCATTAAAAAAATACTCTAAAACCATAATTTTGTCAACCTCTATTCGTGGGGTTTGCTGATATCTCATTGGCCAAGAAGGGAACATCTCAAGAGTAGCTGCAGGTTTGCCTGTTGTGAATAAAGCTGTAAGAGAATCACAAAAAAGCAAAAATCTCAAGAGGATCACCCAAAATAAAAGACTAGCAAGATTTTTCAATCGATATATTATCAAAGATTTTGCTGACGAGTATTTTAAGAGCACTCTTTCAAATTACTATATATAACAATATACATTAAAAATAATGAATAAATTTATCAATTTTTGTATTTAATACAATATTTTTACTATAAATAATATATTAACTAATCTTAAAGTGTTCTAAGCAAAACCTTATTATCAAAGCCAAAGTGGTTGAAGGCTTGAAGCAACCTAGTAATCTGCCTGCCTTCTTGTTTTTTCTCTTTTGTACAGTTATGGAGTCAGTAAAATCATGCTAAGCAAGACAGATTTCTATGTTTGTAGCCTCACGCCATTCAAATGTTTTGCCTCAGTATCATTACTGTATTGGAAATGGTAACCCCTCTAACCCGATAATATTTATTTCGTCTGCAATCACGATAAACTCGATAATATTTATTTCGTCTGCAATCACGATAAATATAACATGACCGAAAACGTATTTATGATCGTATTTCTTATCTCAGAAAAAGAAGTGAATGATATGAGAGAAGAGAAGCATACGTGCTTTAGTTTCATCATTTCTAATTTTCACTCCTTGCAGCACAATTGCTTCTTCTAGCTCTCCAAAATCAAAGGCAGATCCTTCTTGATGGCTGACACACAGGATTTGACAACCCATCAATGAGCAGATCAACAATAAAATGAAATTAAAAAGGATCAATTTTGAAAGAAAAAAAAGAGAGAATTCTATTAAAAACATACATGAAACTTGTAGGGACATTTATTCCATGAAGAACTGCATAAGGAATATTATGATGGTGATTTGAAGGTCCTGAGTGATCTTTTAAACTTGTCTCTCCAACTCTATGGTTCGCCATGCAAGACTTGTTCTTTAGACCATTTTCCAAACCAAAAACAGCTGAAAATTAAAAAAAAAAAAATGTTGCAGAAAAGTGAAAAACCTTAGCTTGAAAAGAAAGAAAACTATTTTAATTCGAGGTACCTCAGTTTGGCTATGACTATGAGTTTTAAGAGCTAAGGGTTTGTTTGGTTGGGAGGAAAACCCAGCTGAGAGAATGAGAGACACAAAGAAAGAAAGAAAGTGCAGAGAGACAAAAGATCAAAGCTTTCTTGTCAAAATGAATCTAAATTGAAACAAAGATGGTCCAGTCTTTTTCTCAGATATACCTCTTCTCTCTCTCTGCAGCTTTTGATCCTTCATCATGGGTGTCTCTTTAATTTTCTGCTTTCTATCTCTACTTCTATGTGAAGAAACCAACCTGATTGATTAGTCTGCTCTTCCTTTTTTTGAGCCTTTATTATAACAAAGATTTAAATAGTTGTGACAATACGATATTACGATTGTTATATTTATGTTTGATATTTATCATAATTGATCACGATATCGTTAATTATTTTTGTAATCATGATAAATAAAATACAATAAAAAACACATCCGATCATAATTTAAATCTCTGGTTATAAATAAGGGTGTAAACGAGATACTTGTGTTTGTAAGCTATTCGGATTTGACTCGAAAATAACTCGGATTTGACTTGGTCATTGTCGAGTCGACTTCTAACAGCTCGAGCTATTGAACGAGCCGAATTCGAGTATCCTAATGTTTGACTCGAGTAGTTTGTGAGCGTAATCGATTTTTTTTTTTTTTTTTTAATATATATTTTTATTTTTAATTAGTATTGAAAATCTCAATTCGAACTCGAGTTTGAGCACAAATAATAAAGTTTGAAGTCGAGTATGAAAATCGAGCTCATTTTTACTAGATAAACGAGTCTAATCAAGCGAGCTCGAACAGTTTAATTTTTATCTCAAATTGAGCTCGATCTTTAAAAATGAAACTCGATCGAGCTCGAATCAAACTTCGAATCTCGAATTTCAAATCGAACTCAAACTTAAACTTCTTACAACTTGAATTCAACTCAACTCGATTACACTCTAATTACAAATCAACACCTTCACTCTAGAGGGTAAATATTTGTATCAAATTTTGAAACTCTTTTCTCAGGGAACACAAAATCTTGTCCTTGCAGACCTGTCTCTCAGGGCCAAACGGCCCAAACCCTCTCTTTGAGTTATGTCTTTTTGTGTCTTGTCTGGCTTCGAGTTAAAAAGAAAATAAAAAAAAGTCACTGACTCACCCACTCCGCTGATCTGATCTCTCTCTTGTAACCGCCTATGGTTTCTCATTGGTCCTTTTTATGGACCTCTTCATGGGGCTGCAAAGTAAGTACTCATCAAAGAAAGAAGACAAATAAAATAACTGGATAACAATGAAATTCAACATTGAATATTTAGATGATACAAGGTTTTCTTTCATAATGAAAACAACAAAAGGAATGGTAAAAATAAAAAAATAGATCTGATAATATTAAACATTATATAAAAAAAATGATATAAATACGAATATAATATGAATATACGAATATCTCAAAATTTATATAATATAAATTATTAATGTATCAAAATTAGTATAAATATAAAATACATTAAACACGATTATGATATGATAAAATAAACAAATACAGCACGAATACACGAATTGTCAAATCTTAAAAGAGTATCTAAAAGGGAAAAGATTATAAAACAAGGGGTGGTTTTTTTATTTATTTATAATCTTTATGGTATATCGTAGTGCATCTCAAAGGGAAATACGAATAGATTTGATAATTTTATACGCGACACGATTATATGATATTAGAAAAATAATTAAAATAAGACATGACGTAAAAAAATAATATGAGCATAACATGAATATACGAATGAGTAAAAATTTATATAACACGAATCATTAATGTGCCTTTTTTTTAATAAATATATATTATTTTAAACACGATTATGATATAAAAAAACGATACGAATATAATATAAATACACCAATAGACAAATCTAAATGTGAGTTTACTTTTGACAAGTAATGGCCCTTGGAGAGATAGTATATCTTATTAAATATTGATTTCTCTAATGTTCTGCTCATACCATTTCAACCAGAACATTAGAATACTCATCAACAAGCAAAACCCACTTTGTATATTTAATTAATCCTTGATCTTGAGATGGATTTGTTTGGTATTATCCCCTTTTGTTGATGGGTCAACATCCATTCCCTGTCATCACCTAAACCCATGCTACATTCAGATTCCTTTCCCTTAATAGAACTTTGTTTTCTTTGGGAGGGACTCAGACAGGTTAAGTAGAGATTTAAATAGCGATCGCAACGTGATGTTACGGTCGCTGTTTAGTGGTTTCGAGTTTTTTTTGCTGTCGATATTTACGGTCGATATTTACCGTAATTGACCACGGTAACATTCATTACGTTTGCAATCTCAATAAATACGACGCGATCGAAAACGCATCCACAATTACAATTTAAATCCTTGGGCTACATGGTCATTTAGCACTCTGGATGTCACATAAGTTCCTGATTAAGGGCTTAATTCCCATCTTAGGTGAGGTTTTTGTGTGGCCAGTGTCCCAAAACTTTGTGTCTAGACTTACAAATCAAAGCTTGTCCCAAAATCCTAAAAGCTACCCTTAAATTGCAAACCTGGCAATTTGTATTTCGTGTCGAATTTATATTAATTTTGTATCATAAATATGTTTAAAAATGTTATATATTTATATAAATTTTGACATATTAATAATTCGTGTCGTGTTCGTATTCTTTACATAAGTTCCTGATTAAGGATAATTTTCATATTAGGTGAGGTTTCTTTGTTGTCACTGTCCCAAAACTTTGTGTCTAGACATATACAAATCAAAGCTTTGTCCCAATCCTAAAAGCTAACCTTAAATTGCAAACATGGCAATTTGTGTTTCGTGTCGAATTTATATTATTTTTATGTGTTATAAACATGTTTAAAATGTTATATATTTATATAAATTTTGATATATTAATAATTTATGTTGTGTTCATGTTATTTACATAAGTTCCTGATGAAGTGCGCTTAATTCTCATGTTAGGTGAGATTTCTTGGTTGTCAGTGTCCCAAACTTTTACGTATTTAAAATATTATATATTTATATAAATTTTGATAGATTAATAATTCGTGTGTCGTATACTTGTTATTTACGTATGTTCTTGATTAAGGGTTTAATTCCCATATTAGGTGAGGTTTCTTTGTTGTCAGTGACCCAAAACTTTGTGTCCAGACATATACAAATCAAAGCTTTGTCCCAATCCTAAAAGCTAACCTTAAATTGCAGACTGTCTAACCCAAAAAGAAAAAAGCAAATGAAAAAAAGTTAAAGAAAGCTACAAATTTAAATATTTGTGTTTAAAAAGATTGTTATAAAGGGTTTTAGATATCCATAACCAGCATTATTGAGTACATAATATTATATTTAAGGGTAGGATAGAGAGAGAGAGTTTTTTTAAGTGATGGACCCATAATTCTTTTATTAAAGTGGTGGAAAGACAAATATTTTATGTTGTGCTCATATGCTACTTTTATAGGTAAATATGCCTTCTACCAATTATTCCTTCATGATACCAATCATTGGTCTAAAAAAAGGTTTGGATCAAATAGAAAAATGTTCGGTTAACGGGTGTATATAGACACTGATTAAAAATTATTTAATTTTTTTATTTAATATATTATTTTTATTAAAATAATTTTTTTTTTAATTTATTAATTATATATTTTTTAAATATCACTTTAATTCGTATCTAATGACATATTTTTTTTCAATAAAAAAACAGTTTATGAATTTGGTGATTATGTATTTTAAGTCCATACTTTTGTTCCTAATAAACCTTACAACATGTTCTTCATATGGAAGATTTTGAACAGCCTTTTAGATCCATAGATTCCCATGGATCTAGCAATTCCTTGAAAACAAAAACTCTAGTTTCTTTATGCTTTAAAGTATGTAGAAAAAGGTGATTGGTCAAGATCAAATCCTAGTATTAATTATACCTTTATAATTTTTTGTTTAGCTATATATATAGATTAAGTCATTGCTTGTCATCTAAGCATGGAACTGAATTATGTATTGCTTAATGAATTTGCATAATATAATGGCTTTAAACTAAACCCCAAACTTGCATCACATTCTTGATTTGAATCATTAATGCAGTTACTTGATATATATATATATATATATATATATATATATATATATATATATATATATATATATATCCAGTTCATGAGTTATGCATCAATTCGGCTTAAATGGGTGGTTTTTTTAAAGCGGGGACGAAACGAGACAAATTATTTTGTTTGAAAGATGGTATGGAAAAGTTTTGGTAAATGCTGATTCCGTCCCGCTCCTCCCTGTCTATAAAATTACAATTATAATTTTATTTTATTTTTATATTTTTATATTTTTATACTTTTTTATATATACAAATACATATATTATATGTAAAAGTAAAAATTTGTAGTAATTGATCTTAGTTAAAGTGAGTTCAATAAATTTTTTATTGATAATTTATTTAAAAAAAATTATGTTCATAATTAAATTATAATATAATTATTTAAAAATTTTAAAAATTAATAAAAATAAAATAAAATAGTTATGAATGTAAATAACGTCTATGAAGACGAAATTATATTGATATTTTAATATTCGAAATGGAGACAAAGGACTAGACAATATATTTCATCAATGGTTGGCCGATGGAGAAAGACAAAATCAAAATGCAATAATTTTATTCAAATGGAAAAAATATTGATTTACTATATTATCACTAGCAAAACAGATGGAGCATAAATTAATTACTTTTATAAGTATAAAAAAACGAATAACAAAAATAATAGTCGTAATTACAAGATCAGATGATATTAAATTGTCTTACTTTTTAGAAGCAAAATGTCGAGAGAAAGCAAACCCATTGATCCAAAGTAGACCTGAGTCAAGCAGTCCGTTCGATTCGATTGATTCGATTCGTATTGTGCAGGGTTTGAACATAATTTTTTTAATTCGGATCGGACCGATTCGGATCATTATTTAAATATTATTTTTTATTTAAATTTAATTATAAAATATATATAAATATTAATAAAAAATAATATTTTAATATATTTAAATAATAAAACGAGTTTATACGGATCGACTCAAATATGATCCAAAAAACTTACGTAAAAAAAAATATAGGATCGCGGGCCGGTCCGGACCATGTATAGGTCTAATCCAAAGTCCTGAGAAATTTGACATCAAATGATGAGAACAGATGCTAATCCAGAATTCTAAAGAAAAGAAAACATATATTGCTTTCCAGTTTCCAGTTTACAGTGTCCGTTTTCCATTTTCCAGGCGTATCTCAAGGCTCTCTTAAACTGCCATATCACGAAATTTTAGTCAAGTTAGTTAAGTAAACTACGGCTAATACCACCCATTTGACATTGTTACGGACTTCACAAAGTTTGTAAGTTGAGACTTCGATGGAGACTGGAGAGTGAGAAACCTTAACTAAACAACCAAGTCAACTACCCAAATCAAGCAAAAGTCAAGTGAAGATCCCGTTTCTTTAGTTTGTATTTTTCAGTATTTGCATTGCATCTGCCATAATATTCATGGGACTTTAAAATTATAAACACCCATCTTTCATTGTTGGACCCTTATTTTTCAGTGGCCTAAGTTAGCCTCTCCAGTTTACTTGGATTTCTTGTCTCATTGCAGGTACTTTTGCTTGATAGTTGATACCCAGTTGTTATTTTTCGATGCTTCAAAGTTGGTTCTTTCAAGTCTTTTTTCACTGATTTTACCTTTATTCCAGTTCTGTCTAAATTTGATGGTTTAATCTGTGGTTTAGGGTCATTCTTATTCTGGGTTTTTGATCTTGTTGGTGGGTTTTTAATTCTTTGCTGTTGAGCATTGTTGTTGCTTTTGCTCCCATTTGTTTTTTTTTTTTTTTTTTTTATGATCTTTTTCAACGGCTTTTCTTTTCTTTTAGTAAATTGATTCTATTTTGTTCGGATTTTTTTTTTTTAAAGTACGGAGATATGATCCTTCAAATATAAGAAAATTTTTAAAATAAATCAAATAGGGACATATCCCTCACGTCCGAATTCGAGTAACATAGAATTGATCAACTTTCATTTAAAAAAAATGTAAAAATTCCTTAGTTGCATTTTGGGACCATCTTTGATAAAGCATTGTGTTGAGAATAGGAGAATTTGTGTTTACTTTGCCTTTTTATTTTGTTTCTTGAACAATATTGTAGAACTATTTCAAAAATAAAACTGTATTTTGATCATTTGGGCTTTAATAACCAGGTTTGGAACAATGATTGGCAGCATAATCTTTGGTGTTTGAGCATATTGGTGTAAGTAAAGTGTAAGTTTCAGGAATTGGGTTTTGTGCTGCTAATATGGCAACTTGTTTATCTCCTTGTTTTGTACCATTTGACTCTCAAGCATCTGTAGGAGTGCTAGCCTTTTCGAGAGAATATAGTTTGAAGGAGAGGTGGATTGGTAAAGCTAGTTTCTTGAAAAGTTTTAATGAAGATTTGCCAAGTTTCTCAAAGTTTAAATGCTCTGTTAATTCTAATAACATTGGCCCAAATCATAGTAAAGACACTTTTCTGGATTTGCAACCTAAAATGTTGAAGCTTAGCGGGGAAGAAAATGATGCATTTTCTAGAAACATCAGCGAGAGCTTGATTGAATCCTGCAATCGAAGTAAATATAATGAAGCTAAGATCAAAGTTGTTGGTGTTGGGGGTGGTGGGTCTAATGCTGTTAACAGGATGATTGAGAATTCAATGAAAGGCGTGGAGTTTTTGATAGTTAACACAGATGCTCAAGCTTTGAAGATGTCTCCTTTGTTGCCGACCAACTGTTTGCAAATTGGCGAGGAGCTGACTAGAGGACTTGGTGCTGGTGGGAAACCGGAAATCGGGATGAATGCTGCAAATGAAAGCAGAGCAGCAATCGAGGAGGCAGTTCATGGTGCAGACATGGTATTTGTGACGGTATGTACTATTTCATATGTTTAATTGCTAGAAGCTGTAAGTTACTCCAGTTGTGGATTCACAGTTTGAATCTACGTTGCTCCGACTCTTTATTTTTCTTGAAGTATCCGTGTCCGACATATATTTGGACATGGGTATGAGATATGATCCTCAAAAACCCTCCAAATACATGGAAAAACTTAAAATAAATCAAAACACCCGTGTCGGACATATACCCATATCCGACACGTATATCCGAATCCGAGTAATATAAGTTTGAATTTAGAACTCTCTTGCTATCGTCACTTTCTTAAGATGTAGTGATTCTTTTGGTCTCAGTTCTACAAGGGAGCATAAACTCTATGAGCCTTTTCTGCTGGTCTTTTCCCTAAACAATATGGTATCTGCCACTCTGCCATACTATTGAAGGATTTGTGTCGCATATGTGTTATAACATCTATGTTGCTTCGACTCTTCATTTTTTTGAAGTACCTATGTCCGACATCCGTATCCGACGCATATCCGGACATGGGTATGGAGATATGATCCTCCAAGAACCTTTCAAATACATAAAAATCTTAGAAAAAATTGAACATACCCGTGTCGGACACATACCCATATTCGACACTCACACCCGAATCCGAGAAACATAGATTAACATGATTTGCAATATAAAAGTTACTATTTTTTGTATTTGAGTAATTAGTTTTTGTGTCAAATAATGAATCAGTATTTTTTTTAAGATAAAATTATTAAACTTGATTTCTCTAAACCATTACCTGTACTAATTTTGCCAACATTTTGATACTTAAGTTAGATTAAGATTTAAGAACCACACATTCAACCTAGAATGATAATGTGGGAAATGATATTACATTTTGATACAAGTGCCTTGCCGTTCAAACTTTCTAAATTTTAGAGGGTGCCAGTATGCTCTATTCCTATGTTGCTCCAACTCTTTAATTTTCTTTGCAATATTAGTGTCCGACATCCATGTCCGACGCATATCCAGACATGGGTATTGGGATATGATCCTCCAATGACCCTCCAAATGCATGGAAAAACTTAGAAAGAAATGAACATACCCGTGTCAGACACATACCCGTATCCGATACTCACGTCCTAGTCCGAATAATATAACTCTATTATGTGATTTGATATGTTTGGGGGGAGGAGGGGGGATTAAAATTCCCATAACAATGCAAAACAAGGTCAGAAGAGGTGCTATGACTGTAGATTTGCTATGCGAGACAAATCTGCTGCACTTGTGGAGCAGAAAGGCTGCTTATTTTTGTTCATTATTTTTATTTGCTTTTGGATGTTGTTTTATCTTGGGCATTAAAACCTGCAGGCTGGAATGGGTGGGGGAACTGGCACTGGTGGAGCTCCAGTAATTGCAGGCATAGCAAAATCAAAGGGAATCTTGACTGTTGGCATTGTTACAACACCATTTTCATTTGAGGGACGAAGGCGAGCAATTCAAGCTCAGGAGGGAATTGCAACACTGCGTGAAAATGTGGACACACTTATCGTTATTCCCAATGACAAGTTGTTGACTGCAGTTTCACAGGCCACGTTAGTAACAGAAGCATTTAATTTGGCTGATGATATTCTTCGGCAAGGTGTTCGTGGTATCTCTGATATAATTACGGTAGGTTTGCAAAGCAGAAGATGTTTTAAAGTCAATTTCTCTCATTGCTCCCAGGATTCATTTTATAGTTCAAGCTTATATTACTAGGACTCGGATGTGAGTGTCAGATACGGGTATGTGTCTGACACGAGTATTCTTAATTTTTTCTAAGTTTTTCTATATATTTGGAGGATCGTATCTCCATATCCATGTCCGAATATGTGTCCGACACGAGTGATTCAGAAAAAAAATGAAGAGTCGGAGTAACATAGGTTCAAGCACAAAACGTCATCAAAACAAAAGATGAAGAATAGTGATATGAATCTATCTCTCCATCTTGATTTTATTGCTATAGTGCACGTATTTTTCTGAGTAATACGGTTTGTTCTTGCCTATGTTGTCCGAACTTTTCATTTTTCTTAAAGTACTCGTATCCGACATTTGTGTCCGACATATATTCGGACATGGGTATGAAGGTATGATCTTCCAAATATATGAAAAACTTTTTGAAAAAATTGAACATATCGTGTCAGACACATGAGTCCGGGTGACATAGGTTCTTGCATTGTGTCTATTTATGTGCTTCAGCTCATAACTGATGCACGCCCTTCAGGGTACGCAGGTAATTGTTTCTTTAGAAATTTGTAAATAGTCAAACTTCAGTTTTGATTCATAGCTTAAAAACCTTTCATTATTAGGGTCTTCAACTGCGCAATTGCTTACATCAACATGTCCAATAGAGGTTCCTTGTATTCATCCATTCTTCTTCTTCTGATTAGGGTTTCTCGAATCAGATTTTTGGTCAATTACATTTGGGATTTTTATGTTATTGTCTGCCTAATATTTGCAGAATTCTTATGCAGGTGCCAGGTTTAGTTAATGTTGATTTTGCTGATGTGCATGCTATCATGAAAGATGCAGGTTCTTCTCTAATGGGGATAGGAACTGCAACTGGTAAGTTTAGGCCTTGCAGTCTCTTATTTTTAATTTGACCGAATTAAAAGGAAAATAAGAATTAAGGGAGAGCTACTATTAGCTATGTTGCTCTGACTTTTCATTTTTCTTGAAGTACCCGTGTCTGACACTTGTGCCCGACGCATATTCGGACATGGATATGGGGATATGACTCTCCAAGGACCCTCCAAATACATGGAAAAACTTAGAAAAACTGAACATACCCATGTCGGACACATACTCGTATCCGACATTTACAACCGAGTCCGAGTAACATAGACTATTAGTGTCACCCAGCTTTAGTTCCTTCATCGAATCTTACTGCTTAAGTTTATACTTGTGATCTAATCTATGTTACTCGGACTCGGTTGTGTCGGATATTTTCTAAGTTTTTTCATGTATTTAGAGGGTCATATCTCCATATCCATATCCGGATATGCATCGGATATGGATGTCGGACAAAGATACTTCAAAAAAAAAAATGAAGAGTCGGAGTAACATCGGATCTAATTACCAATAACTTTTCTTTCTTTCTTTTCACTTTTATGCCTTGACACTTTTCTTTTTGTGTCATTCTCCAACTTTTGATTACAATTTTCTAGTCCATATTTGAAACAGTAAGTAAACAGAGTAGAAACACGATTGCATCATTTCATGTGCTTTTCTTGTATCCCATTCTTTTTATTATGTATGATATCCTATCCGTTTTTCCATATTACTTTGTTTCTGGTCTGAAAAATGCATCTCTCTCGGGTATTTATACTTTAAATGGCTGGTATAACTTATGTTGCTCCGACTCTTTATTTTTTTAAAGTACTTGTGTCCGACGCATATTCGGACATGGGATATAAGTATAACCCTCCAAGGACCTTCTAAATACATGGAAAAACTTAGAAAATATTGAACATATAACTGTATTCGACACTTAAACCCAAGTCCGAGTAACTTAGGGTATAACTATTAACATTTTGCTAACTTGTCAGGCAAGAGCAGGGCAAGAGATGCTGCATTGAACGCCATCCAGTCACCTTTGCTAGACATTGGGATTGAAAGAGCTACCGGTATCGTCTGGAATATAACTGGTGGAACTGATTTAACTTTATTTGAGGTGGGCATAACCTATTTGTTCCGAATCTTCATTTTTCTTGAGTTATCCATATCCGACACCTGTGTCCGACGCATATTCGGATATGAGTATAGGGATACAATCCCCCAAAAGCCCTCGAAATATATAGAAAAACTTAGAATAAATCAAACATACCCGTGTCCGACACTCATAGCCGAGTTCGAGTAACATAGGGCATAACCTTTGGCTTGTATAATGTGCACACTTTTTTTGGGACTTCATAGTTGAAACTTGAAACTATTGGCTATTTTTAGACCCTAATCCAAGTTGTTGAACATTTTAAGATTAGTACTGATCCAACTGCTAATGCCAAATTTTTCTTTGACTTGTAGGTGAATGCTGCAGCAGAGGTTATATACGACCTTGTAGATCCAAATGCAAACTTAATATTTGGAGCCGTGATAGATCCATCACTAAGTGGCCAAGTAAGTTTAGTAGTTAGAATGCTCCAAGCATCTATATGTAATTATGTTACTCGGACTAGGAATGAGTGTCGGATACGGGTATATGTCCGATATGGGTATGTTCATTATTTTCTAAATTTTTCCATGTATTTGGAGGATCATATCCTCATACCCATGTTCGGATATGTGTCGGACACAAATACTTCAAGAAAAATGAAGAGTCGGAGCAAGTCTTTTTAGTTTTGAGTGACTTTCCTGACAATTTGAGATTTTTGTTTCTCTTAAATATCGAAGCGAGAATAAATAAATCCGGCTTCCTGTGACAAAAAAGAGTATTAAAACTGCCCAAATAATAGATACTGTTCTTTCCTTTTCGTTTCTTCTTGTTTCAAAGTAGAGATATATTGAATTAGCATGAAGGAATGAAGTTAGTTTGTTGAAAGTATTTAATCATTAATTTAACTACAAATTTGAGTTCTTCAATAGTCTTCTAACCTTAACATAAATTTTATCTTGCTCATAGATGGCTTCCTTTTGCTTTTAGGTCAGCATAACTCTGATTGCCACCGGATTCAAGCGCCAAGAAGATAGCAAAGGCAAGGCAAGTCTTTTTACTTCATCTCCTATGTTGCTCCGACTCTTCATTTTTCTTAAAATACTCGTTTCCGACACCCGTGTCCGACGCATATTCGGACATGGGTATAAAGATATAATCCCCCAAGGACCCTCCAAATACATAAAAAAAAAATTTAGAATAAATCAAACATATCCATGTCGGACACATACCCGTGTCCGACACTCACATTCGAGTCCGAGTAACATAGTTCATCTCTTTCCAGTTTACTTCATTCTCTTTATAATACCCTTTTGATCTGGGAAATATGCAGGAGCCTCAGCTTCTGCCTGCTGATGTTTCTATTGGTTTCAATAAGCGTTCTCCTTATACCGATAATAATGGTTCGCTAGAGATTCCCGAGTTCTTAAGGAAGAAAGGCCTTGCACATTATCCACAACTCTGATTTTGTTTTCCTGAAATGTAAATACCTTCTCTTTTTTGTTATATACCTGTTAAGCTTTCTCAAGTTTTAGTTCTTTTCAAAGGCAAGTTCATATTTTCTGATTAAACAACATGCTGTTGAATCTATTGCATTAGGGATAAATAAAGAACTGATGCCTTTTTTTTTAGAATTTTATTAACAAGTGCTCTAAGGATACTATTTAAGGTTATTATATAACAATATCTTCATTTAATGCATTGAAAACGATGAGTAAAATTATCAATTTTTATATTTAATACAACATTTTTATTATAAATAATATATTAATTAACTTTAAATATTGATCTTTTTTTTTCTTATACTCTATTTGGTGTATTTTAAAGCTAAAATATGAGAGACCCTGCAGCGAAGTATTCAAATTAAATGCCTCTGGCAATGCCAAGAATTTGCATCTCTTCTAGGAGATCCAGAATAAACCTTCTCATGGATCGAGCCAGATTGCGGTTTAAAAATTTTCTTTTTCTTTTATACTAGTATGGCTTTGTACAGGGCTTGAGACGGTCTGTAAACTTATTTTATTGTTTAAATAATTTTAAAAAATTTATTTTTTATATTTTTATAATTAAATTTAAATAAAAATAATTTTTTATTACATAAACAATAATTCGATCCGGATCGATCCAAAATATATATTTTTTACCTAAATCCAACCCAATTCGAGCCGGTGGATTGCCCGACACTTGACTTGAGCATGTCTAATCTAGAGTTAACCTTTAAGTAACATGGTTAATTTATGGAATTAGAGGATCTACCATTAATAGAAATTAAGCCATATAAGCATTTATTCAACAGATTGACTTTGATATAAAAATACTATACGTAATATTTAAAACAAAAAGATGTTTTACCCCCCGATTTCCCACCCAATTTCTTAAATCCCAGTTCTGATTTTTGTCATTCAATTTTTAATTATCAGAAACCATCAAAATACAAAAAAAAAAAAAAAAAAAATCAAGTGGGCAGGTCAATAGTATTTGACATATTTTAGAACTCACATCAAAAATGAAAAAATCTGAAATTAGTTTTGACTAATTCTATTATTTATTTTTTTTACAAAAAAAATCGACTGTAACTTTCTTGATGAATGTCGTTTCTTAAAAACGTGTCCACGTTCTTTACGTCAAGAGAAATCAAACATATTTTCATGTGCTCCATTTTCCACCTCAAAAGTCCTCTAAAATCAAATACACCAAACCCCATTGTCCACCTTTCAGTTCACCTTTCTTTAAGGCAAAAAAAAAATATATATATATATATATAAATTAAAGCTCAACAGATATGTTACTCGATTCGTGTGTGAGTATCAGATACGGATATATTTATTTTTTAAAATTTTTTATATATTTAGAAAATTATTGAAAGATTATATCCCTATACCTATATTCGAATATATATCAAATCTCAAACACAAATATTAAAAAAAAAATAAAGAATCATAATAACATAACTCAATGGGCCACCACCCTCTTCCAAAAACCAGAATCTTTCCTATTCAAACTCCTCAAAGCCACACAATTGTAAGACCATTAGCTATGACAAAACGTTTGCATATTGAACACGATACAAAGCCAACACTTAGTGACGTGCACTTCAATTCCCCCACCCATTTTTTATGTTTACAATAACCAGCTAGCCGGATCCGACAATAGTAAACACAATACGAAAAAATAATATAAATACGATACGAATATACGAATGTTTTAAAATTTATATAATACGAATAATTAATATATCAAAATTTATATAAATATAAAATACCTTAAACACTATTATAACATGACAAAATACACGAATTATCGGGTCACCCTTATACTATATATATAACCCTATCAAACACCCTCCCTTTCGCAAACTGTGATCTGTGTTGTGTGGCATTATCATCAATTTCAGTACTGCAACAAGATTTTACCAAGCTGCCAACATGTCTAGTATAACTCCCCGGAATATTAATCCTTCGAAACCCGTCGTCGTCGTCGTCCGCCGGAATATTCCTACCTTTTCCTTCAAGAATTCTAGCAATTATAAATCTGGTTTAGGACATGGTGAAACTGAAGATAATCAAGTCATGTTGTTGCATGACGTGAAGTCTTATAACAATGGTGATTTTGTGTTACAACAAGGGTCAGTTTTGGTTGCTAGTGATGATGGAAATTATGAGTTTGAAGCATTGCAAAAGGATCATTCGGGACGTGAAAAGCTTAAAAGACACAGAGAAGAGGCAGCTGCAGGTAGGGTTTTGATACCAGATAAATGGGGTAAAGAGGAGTTGCTTAAAGAATGGATTGATTATTCTTCCTTTGATTCATTGTTAGCTCCCAATGGAGTTGCTTCAGCTCGTAAAGCGCTTATGGCGGAGGGAAGGAGGAGGACGGCATCTCAAAGATTGAAGATATAGAAAGTATGTGTTGAATTAATGTTATTTAATTTATTATCTGATATTATATGTATGCATGCAGTTTTAACATTTGCACTTATAGTTTTAAATCGCAAGTCGCGGATTTTGTCGTCGATGCGGTTGTGATGTCGCGGTTGCGGGGCGTTACGTAACGCGTCATGGACATGAATTTGATAATATTTCAAGAAATTTGATAATGTCACGGATATTATGTAACGAATAAAATTCAATGAGGAAATTTCAATTTACGTGTTTCGTAACGATGGCATTTTAATATTATGTTTCCATTACTCATGTATCAATGCATCAATGCTGAGATGTGATTATTGAGTGAGGCATATATATCTCTATTGATTGTAAAATATGTTTATATATATATATATATATATATATATTTTAGAAATTGAAACCAGACATTTGGAAATTTAAGGAAGAATTTCTTTCTTTCCTAAAACGTTTGATTTGTTGCAACAATCCTCTATTGTTTCAAAGGGGGAAAGCTTGAGAAAATATGACAGCAGGACTATGCTAATAGTAATTAGTTATGTTGTTCCGACTCTTTATTTTTTTCATGCATATCCGGACACGGACATGGGGATATGATTCCTAAAGACCCTCCAAATACATAAAAAAAAAATAGAATAAATCAAACATACTCGTGTCTAACATTCACACCCGAATTCGAGTAACATAAGTAATTAGTATATTATTTCTATTAGACAACCAGAGATACTAACATATAAAATGAGAACTAAATTATTGTTGGCTGTAGATCTTTCATTCTTAATGCTGAAATTCAAAGAGATAGAACTTTTGTTAAAATTAATGATGAGAATCTAAGTTATTGTTGGTTGTAATTGGGATCTTCTGATGATGAAATTCAAACAGATGGAACTGCTGTTAACATGAGAATCTAAATTATTATATATGTTGGCTGTAATTAGGATATCTTTCTTTTCTGAATGATGAAATTCAAAGAGATTGAACTGTTGTTCCATTGATTGTACTCAGCAAATCACATTGAACATACTGGAACATATATATATATATGTATATATATATATATGGGCTATATTGCTCTGATTTTTTATTTTTCTTGCAGTATTCGTATCCGTCACCCGTGTCCAACGCATATCCGTAATGGGTATGGGGATATGAGTATGACCCTTCAAGAACACTCCAATTACATGAAAAAAAAACTTTAAAAAAAATGGACATATTCTTGTCAGACACATACCCGTATCTAACACTCGCACCCGAGTCCGAATAACATAGTATATGGATGAACATGCCTACTATATATCAACACATGCACTGTGATGACAAAGAAATTAAATCTGAGATCTCAGCTTCTCTACTTCTCTCAAGATCCAAATGAATCACGATTCTAGCTATTAGAAAAACAAAATGTTCTGAAAAGAAATTGAAAGAAAAGAGGAGCATAATATTGAATGCTTGCCATGTTTTTGCAGGGAATATAGATATGGTGCCATAATTTCGCCCCTATATATACCAATAAACTGTTTCGTTATATTTTGGATTTTGTTATATCGGATGTATAATGATGATTCTAATGTCTTAAAGTGAACCATTCGACCTTAAGGTTGATAAATAGTCCAATGCTATCATCTCATATTGTCCATTGGTCTAACCATCGATCGTAAGTTTAAGCCTCCTCCTTAGTCCCCATATATAGCTTGTATGTGGTCTTCGGAACTATGTGCCCAATACGGGTATATTTAATTTTTTTTTTTAAAGTTTTTTCATATATTTGAAAAATTATACTCCATATCCATGTTCGAATATGTGTCGGACATAGATACCGAAAATAAATGTTTTAAAAAAAATGAAAAGTCCGGGTGGGGTACATATATAGCTTTTGATTTCTAGACATTGGTTTGTCTTTCCCTTCGATCTATTCGCCCTTCTGTACATACAGTATAGAAGAAATTAATACAACTCCTGATCAATTGTCCATGGTAATATATATATATATATATATATATATATATATATATGAGAAACCCTTCTTGAGGTGCTTGAACCAATGATTATCTTCATTTTTTTTTCTCACTTCCTCTGAACATGGTTTTGTCTGTGGAAAAGCAATACATTCTATGCAACAGTTATGAAGAGTATTGTGAAAATAAAAATGGCTTGCATTTCAGTCTCTCATTCATGGTGCAAAAAAGATGAATCTTTTCAAGATGGACAGCTTAAATATCTGATGAATGTAAGTTGTAAAAAATGGAATCTACATATATATATATATATATATTTCTTGCTTCTTAAAATTTTGATGCATATAGTTCATTGGATATGTAAAATGAGTACCTAAGGAAGTCTCTCCCTTGCTGCATTTTCTTGATTCGCATGGAAGATGAGATATTGTTGGGCTTGGGTCCTCCCATGTGGAGGAAAGCCCAACTTTGTCCTTGCCGGAAATAAGGGCTGGTTTGTTTAAATGGTGGCAGAAGCCAAAAAAAAAAAAAAAACCGTGAGTGGCGGCAGAGAAGAGAGAAAATTCTAGAGTTTTTGGCATTGCACAGTTTTGATCGAGTCATCGATCAGAGGGTCATTCGTAGTCTGATCGATTTATTTTTTGACAATGGCTAGAGGACACGTAGATGTTGGTTTTTACGGTCAGAATTTTCATCCGAGCACTGTAGCTTTCCGATCTGGTGTCTGAACAGTAGTCCCATTTTTGGTGATTTCTCAACTTTTTCTCTTTGATTTTGAGATCACCTGTTGATAGCTAGGGTAGAGTTGTGTACTCATTGTGCTAGCTGAATTATTGTGATCTTATAGCTACACTTTCGTTATAGTGAAGATTTTGAATGGACTCTCAAGTCCTCTGGTTTTTACCCTTTGATTTAAAGGGGTTTTCCACGTTAAATTGTGTGTCTCGTGTGATTGATGTTTTGCAATTATTTTTGCTTGAATTTGTGTTGTTAGAGAATATCTTGTGCTATTGTGTTACCATATTTTCAGATTTTGTTTATTGGGTGAGAAAGAACTTCCGGTTGTGCTTCCGCGATTTTTCGATAAGTTCAGTTTCTGCCCATCACACAGTGTACCTTCTTTATACTTCAGTTCCATCATCTTTTTAAGCAGGAACAACTTATTATTGCCGGACTTTAAAGCATACAAGTTTTCGAGTTTGTTCCACAAATTTCGTGCATGTGTCTCTTGATCAATGTGATTATAGGCATTTTCTTCAACAAATTGACGAATAAAATCACACACTTGCTGATGCTCAAATTTTCATTCCTCATCACTCTTAGATTCAGGTTTTTGAGTTGCAAAGATAGGAAGATGCAAAGATTTCACAAATAACAGGTCTTTCATTTTATTCCGCCATAACTGATAATTTGTGCCATTCAAAATAATCATTCTACTTGTGCTAATATCTATAATTACACAAGAACACTAACCATGCTCTGATACCAGTGTGATGGGTAGAAACTGAACTTACCGAAAAATCGCGGAAGCACAACCAGAAGTTTTTTTCTCGCCCAATAAACAAAATTTGTAAATATGGTAACACAATAGCACAAGATATTCTCTAACAACACAAATTCAAGCAAGAATAATCACAAAGCATCAATCACACGAGACACACAATTTAATGTGGAAAACTCCTTTAAATCAAAGGGTAAAAATCACGAGTCTTGAGAGTCCACTCAAAATCTTCACTATAATGAAAGTGTAGCTACAAGATCACAATAATTCAGCTAGTACAATGAGTACATAACTCTACCCTAGCTATCAACAAGCGATCTCAAAATCAAAGAGAAAAAGTTGAGAAATCACCAAAAACAGGACTATTGTTCAGACACCAGATCGAAAAGCTACAGTGATCAGGTGGAAATTTCGACCGTACAAAACCAACATCTACGTGTTCTCTAGCCATTGTCAAAAAATCAAGTCGATCGGACCACAGATTTCCCTCTGATCGTTGACTTGATCAAAATTGTGCATTGCCAAAAACCCCAAAATTTTCTGCTCTCTTTTTCTCTCTTCTCTGCTGCCACTCACTTTTTTTTTTTTTTGGCTTCTGCCAACCTTTAAACAAACCAGCCCTTATTTCATTTAAAAAGGGTCAAAGACAAAGTTGGGCTTTCCTTCACATGGGAGGGACCCAAGCCCAACAGATATGTGACATATCAATTGGTAATAGCAATTAATGAGAAAAAAAATCAAAGTTAAAAAAATCGAATCGAAGGTTGAATCAATCAGATCTTTCGATTTCTGGTTCAACTGGTTTCACTAGTAGGTTTGATAAAGTTTTTGATAAATCCATGTCTGAATATATATCGAATACAGGTATCGAACATGAATACTTTAGAAAAAATGAAAAGTCCGGATAATTTCTCAATTGCTCCAATTTTTCTTCCAAAAATTTTGTATGCTCCTATAAATAAGGGGAAAAATTTCTGGAATAACAGATTAACTAGACACACAATCTCACCATATTTTGATTCATGATCACTTGATTAGTTAGGGGAAAAAAGAAAAAAACTAATGTAATTTTAAACTACTGTGCTTATATATATATATATATATATATATGTTATGCTTGACATGATCTAAAGTATAAAAGTTACGAGATAAAACATAAAATTTTAGATCAATTGTTATATGGGCTTTGGATACCACTTCTTGATGGTGTGCGGCTGCGGGCGCAACGTGCTTTTGAGACCTATATGGCTATATGGAAGGGAATTTTTATTAATTTTGAAAAATTTTAAAACTCTTTTTATTTACCTTTCAATTAATTAAATTTGACAATCTGTATATACTTATCGTGTCTCGTGTACTCTTTCATGTAAATATAACACAAATTATTAAATGTATCAAAATCTTAAATATAAATACGATACGCGTATTAAACGTGTCAATTGCACTATTTTTGTATTTATTAAATATGTCGTGTTTTCTTATCTTATCAAAATTATTAGATCTACGATTAATAAGGGTGTAAATGAACAGAGCGTTCGACGAATGATTCGTGAACAGTTCGATTTTTGTTCGTTTATGTTCGTTTATCAAGTTAAATAAACGATTATGAAAATGATTTTAAGGTTTGTTTATTAAAAGAACGAACACGAACAAGGTCTGTTCAGTTCAGTTATATTCACGAACAAGCTCGTTTATGGATTGTTTAGAATTCGTTTAATAATTTATTTAAAACTCGTTTATTGTTCGATTATAATATAATTAATAATTTTATTTTATTTTATTTACTTATAATATAATTAATATTATTTAATAACTTAAATTTAAAATTTTAATAATAAATTTAATTTAATTACGATTGTATTTTATTATTTTGTATTTAATAATAATTTAAAATTGACTTTTTTTATTTGTTTGTTTGTTAAAATTGTTTAGATTTGTTTGTTTATTGTTCATGAACATATTTTTAATTGTTCTCGAACATGTTCGATTATATGTTCATGAACTTGTTCGTGAACATTAAATGAACGAACACGAACCCACTCAATTTTAAACGAACAGAGTTTGAACACAATTTTAAAATCCTTAACGTATATGAACCGAACACAAACAAGTTCAACAATAAATAAACAAACACGAACAGAGACTTGTTCGTTCAAGCTCGGTTCATTTACAGTTCTAACAATTAATATGGAGTCATAATACATTTTTGGGCTGAACAAGTAGTACTAATCTGGGTTAGCTCAATCTTAACAAAACCAAACCAAACCAAGCCTTAGCCCAATGAATTTGGGCTAGACCTACGCTTGGCCCAATATCAGCTTATTAGGGCTGAACCCCCTATTTATTTCTCCACAGCCATAAAATTCAAAGCCGCGGCTAGGGTTTCTCTCTTCTCTGGTGGTAATTCTCTCCTCTCTTTCTCTTTAAACTCTCCTTTACTGGAACTCCCATTTCTTCTTGGATCTTAACTTTAATTCGTCAAACTTTCATTTTTGATGACTTGAAAACTTTGTTTTATAGGTAAATTTTATAGTTTTGTTCTTGGAAAGAACAGAGATTCAGAGATGAGGTAATATTAATTATTTTTTCTTTTTTTTGTTCATTATTATCATTTTTATTTATTTTGATTTTCTTCTTTGGAATAATGCTGAAGTTAAATTACCCAAATTTACGTTTGGGTTTCTGATAAATTCCTTCTTTTTTATTTATATCTTAGCATTTCAATCTTGTTATTTATTATTTATTTACTGAATTTGGATTAAAAGAGTAGGTATTATTAATTATTTGTTCCTTTTATTTTGTTCATCATTTTCATTTTTATTTATTTTGATTTTGATTTTCTTCTTTGGAATAATACTGAAGTTAAATTACCCAATTTTACGTATGGGTTTCTGATAAATTCCTTTTTTTTTTATTTATATCTTAGCATTTCAATCTTGTTATTTATTATTTATTATTTATTTACTGAACTTGGATTAAAAGAGTTTGGCTCCACTGTGTCATTTGTGTTTTGTAGGATAATATATTGGGTGCTTTCACATATAAAATAGGAAATGGCTCTGTTGTTATGTGTAATTAGTTTGTAATTTATTTGGTTCATTGAGTAGACTGGTGACACTCAATTTCTTTTATGTTTGGAAAATTTGAACTTAGACTGTAAATGTTGAAGTTGTGAATTTGGACTATCATTAGTAGTATGGGAATTATTTGCTGTTTCTGGATTGAAATATTCTAGTCCGAAGCATTGACCTGAACTCGGCATTGTTTTTGGGTGTTCATTTTGTGATTATGAATTGTTTATGTTGCCTAGATTAATCCTTCATTATACTCTCTTAGGAAGCATGTGGTTGTTTGTTAACTACCTGTTTATAGGTTTTTTGTTTTTCCTGAAAGATGTTGGATTTCTTATTTACAGTAAGCTTCAGAGTGATGCCCTCAGAGAAGCTATTACAACCATTGTGACTCAGTCCAAGGAGCGAAAACGTAAGTTTACTGAAACCATTGAACTCCAGATTGGACTGAAAAACTATGATCCCCAAAAAGACAAGCGTTTCAGTGGTTCCGTGAAGCTACCACACATTCCTCGCCCTAAGATGAAGATCTGCATGCTTGGAGATGCTCAACATGTTGAAGAGGTAATTTTTCTGCTTTCATAGGTAAAGCATTGTTTGCTTACATTGCTTAGGGTTAGTTTAGCATTGCTGTTGCAGTTAGAAAAAAGCTAATTTGGAAAAAGTGTGTTTGAAAAGTGCTGTGAAAAGCTGCGATTTGAGATTTTTGTGTGTTTGGCATTGCTGTGAAAAATTGCTATAGAAAGTTAAAATTTCTAAAACAGATATGATATTGAAAAGTCAATAATAAATTATTTTCAGTACTATTCTAGTAAATTAATATTAAGATATATCAAAAAAATAAATTTAAAATATTTTTTAAATATATTAATTTAAATTATTGTGAAATTGAATTTAAAAATATACAAAAAAAAAAATATTCACACTTTTTAGATATTAATAAAATCATATACAAACATAATATATTCCTATTCAAGTATATTTAAAATATAATTAAAAAATGATGAATAGCTGTTATACCCTCAAATAAATATTATAAAAAAATATATATTCAATTTTTGCATTAAAAAGATGGAGTTAAGTGATGATATTATTGTGAATAACGAATAAATGAATGGATGTTTTAGTAAATTTATTTTAAATTTATAGGTTGTAAACCCAAAAGCCAACAAAAGCATCAATTCATTTGATTTTAAGGTTGCTTGATTTTCTGTGGTGGAAAAGAGCTTTTCCACAATTCCACCACAACCTGTTTACCATTGCATTTGTAGTGAAAAGCTCCGTTTTCAAAGCTAAAAACAGTGGTAAACGGGCCCTTAGAAGAATATTTTATTTCTGGACTCAGGTATATGGTGTGCGTTATGTGAAGTATAGTATATACTTTGTCTGAGTGGTCATTTGTGCAATGAGGTATTTTTGTTTTAAATGCATAAATGTGTACTGCAGGCAGAGAAGATAGGTTTGGATTATATGGACGTGGAAGCACTGAAGAAGCTAAACAAGAACAAGAAGTTGGTCAAGAAGCTTGCCAAGAAGTATCATGCCTTTTTGGCTTCTGAATCTGTCATCAAGCAGATACCTCGTCTCTTGGGTCCTGGTCTCAACAAAGCAGGCAAGTGTTATATGAGCATTTTTATCTACTTATGTTGATTCGACTCTTCATTTTTCTTGAAGCACCCATGTCCGACATCTTTGACGTATATTTGGACATGGGTATGTCATATGGGTATATGACCCTCTAAGGATCCTCCAAATACATGAAAAAACTTTAAAAAAATTGAACATACCTGTATCAGACACATATCCGTATTCAACACTTACACCCGAGTCCGAGTAACAGTGGCATTTTTATGTTGTACTCCCTTAAGGCATTTAAAAGGAGACAAAGTTTGTGCATTTGTGATTTGTGATTTTTGAATTGTGATCTTACATGGATGATTTTATGTACAAATGCAGGGAAATTCCCAACCCTTGTTAGTCACCAGGAATCCCTAGAGTCCAAAGTGAATGAGACCAAGGCAATGGTGAAGTTCCAGCTGAAGAAGGTTCTTTGCATGGGAGTTGCTGTTGGGAATTTAGATATGGAGGAGAAACAAATCTTCCAAAATGTGCAAATGAGCGTCAATTTCCTTGTTTCATTGTTGAAGAAAAACTGGCAAAATGTGAGTTCTCTTAGCTTTTGTTTGTTTAGGCTGCTTGGTTATTCCTTCCACATACTTTATTTCTTCCTTGATAGTATATATACGGGATTTTGGGCTTTTATCTTCACGTTTTTTATTACATAATCTGATTGAATTTGTGTTGATTGCAGGTGAGGTGCCTCTACTTGAAGAGTACCATGGGCCCTTCAAACAGGATCTTTTGAGTTAATATTTACCTTCTGTTAGATTTATTTATTAAAATACTAAATCTGTTTTTTTACATAGAATGTTAAAAATTTTCTGTTTTGTTTTGTTGTGGGAAATCCTTAGAAATGTTATGAATTTGAGACTATGGAAGTTTTGATTTGCATATCAACTCGAGTTTTTCATGAACTTTAAATGACCATCTTCTTAATACGGGCAGTTTTAGGGTAAGTTTTTTTAGGTTGAGTTTAAAATAAGTTTCATTATATATAAACATAAAAAAAATTATATATAAATATGATAAATTTTATAAAGTTTATTATATATAAATGATAAATTATATATAAACATGATAAATTATATATAAATATAATAAATTTATTATGTATTTGTGTAATTTTTTATATATATATATAAAAAAAAAATTCATGTAATTTTTTATTTATTTTATATGACATAAATTACATATATAATAAAATTTACAAGACGTTCATTTTAAGAAATTTTTTTTTTATTTTTTCCTTAATATGTCCCATCCAGACGGAAAAAGACCCCTTAACAAATGATTCGTTGGCAGCCTTGATGATGGGCATATGGCCGCTGACTGCTGAGTCTTGCTATTTAATTTATATTGTTGGTTTTTACCTTGTATTCTCCTGATGGAAGTCATTTTCTTACCAGCATAGCATGTCTACTTGGAATTTTGTGATATTACTTGATGCATGAATTTAGACCTATAATTTTTAATTCGAAAAATTTGATCAATTCACTTGAATCCAAATTCATTTCAACTTGAATTGATCCAAACCAAAAAAAACTTGATCAATTCACTTGAATCTAAATTCGATCTAACCCGAATTAATACGATTCGAAATCAATTAGACTCATTCAATTAATAGGTCTAGATGAAGTTCTTTTATTTGCTTTTTATTTGCCTTACTGAATTAAAAGCTGAAAGGAAAGTATCTTAACATATGACCGTCTATTGAGTTGTCTTGGTTTATGGCATATTATCAGACTTGTTTTGAATTGATAAACGTTGTTGTCTTGTCTCCTTGTTTCTATTTTCTGTTTTTTAGTGCAAATTGTGATGTGCTATTATTATGCAAAAATACCTATGTGTTTATCTTTGAAAGAGCTAATAGGTCCATTTGTTTGGACCTTGTTAAGAGAAATTATCAAATTAGATTCCCTCGAGTCCTCCTGACTGGATATTAAGGGTAAAGTGGAAATAATTCAAGCAATTTAAGGTTAAGGCTATGTTGCTTTGCTCCGACTTGAAAAGGAATAGTTGGGCAGCTGGTGGCGTAAGCAAAGAGTCGTGTCTTGTGGTTTTCTAAAGCGTTTTTTAGCATTATTTTTTAAATAATTTTTGAGGTTAAAAATTATTTTTTACTGTAAATGCAATATTAAACATGTAAAAAAAAGTTAGTTTCTGCAGTTGAAACCATGGTTTGAAAAGCCAACTCAAAAAGTCAAAAAATATAGCTTTTGAATTTTAAAAATTGGCTTTTGGATAAAATGATTTTATTATCTTCACATCTCTACACTTTTATTATTTTAAACATATCTTTTTTTGACATTTTAATTTTCTACAATACTTTTTCACAACAATGTCAAACACTTAAAAAATTTAAACCGCACTTTTTAAACACACTTTTTTCAATCTAATATTTTTCCAATAAACTATCCCTAAGTGATGGTATTGGCTTGGTCTCCCTACACCTCTTTAAGGACAAAATCTTTGTTAAATTAGACACCATCCAACACCCAATTCTTTATATATATATATATATATATATATATATATATATATATATATATATACTAGTAACATGTACACCCATTATGTGGTTGAAAAAAAATGATAAACAAACTAAAAAATAATACGTGAAAAAAATGTTTTTGAAAAGAGAAAAAAATTGAGTAATTTATGATAAATATGGTAGTTTATAAAAGAGAAGTGGGTAATTTTTTAGATATATGTGAGTAAATTTTTTAGATATATGTAGAAAAGTATGTAACTACCTTTAATATTATTATTTTAAATAAGTTTTTAAGTAATTTCATTGACTAAGTTTGTGTCTAGTTGACTCGTGACACCAACTCAATCACTTTAATTATGTTAATATAGATAAGATCGTAATTTAATATAAGATAAGAGATTGCAGATATTAAAATTTGAACCCAAATTTGTTGAATGTTATTTTTTTTAAATGATTATGTAAATTAGTTGAACTAAATCATGGGTTGATTTACAATTTTTTTGGTATTATTTTTTTACCACTTGGAAAAGTTTAATGCTTAATTTTTTTTTAAAGAAATGCTTAACTAAAATTACAATTGAATTCATGATTTATTTTTGGGGTTCAAATAACGGATATTACAAAACTACTCCTTAAACCCCGCCCGGCATCAATCTAGTTTACAATACCCATGTTCTTTTGGTTAGATTGACTAAGAATTAAGATGTTAAAGTCTTAATTTCGTTGGTAGAATGGAAAGAATTAGGAAAACAAAGTCTCGTGGGTAATGAATGGGAAGATAAAAAAATAAAAATAAAAAAAGAATTTTTTTGGTTAGACATATGGAATTGGCTAAGTATTTTATTCGAACAAATATAGAACCAGAATTAATGGTTTTATGTCCATTATCGACTCTTCCTTTTGTGTTGTGTTGATGGTTTCATAGGCCGAGAAACTATTTGGTAGATGATTGAAGCTAGTATCGTGCAAGGTCAAATAGGTTTGAAAGAAAAGGAACATAATCAAAGAGGAATCGGAGTTGATATTCTGGGGTGCGTTCTGATGCTTAAATCAGCAAAAATTTAAGAGATAATGAGGCAAAAGAGTAGAGAGCAAAGGTGAAAATATAAGGGAATGACTCTTTTTTATTTTATCTCACACCTTTTATATTTGGGTACGAAAAATATTGAGATGCCTACACATTTACGGATTAATTAATGATCCTTATGTTATAAGACTTCTTGGACTTTGGCCTCATATTAATGAGTATAAAAAGTAAACTCTATAAAAAAAGTTATTTATCGAAATAATACTATTGCTCATTTATTAACAACAAAAAGCTCTACGCTAGGAGTACTAATTAACTTGAACCTTCAAGTAAACCGACCTTAGCTCAGTTGGTAGAGCGGAGGACTGTAGTTGTACTAATGGCAATCCTTAGGTCGCTGGTTCGAATCCGGCAGGTCGGATTTTTTTTTTTCCCTTTGTTTTATTTTATTGGAGCATGTGATTAGGTTGGTTTTGGCGTGGCCCGTGGGGCATCTTTTTCATTAGCCTTTGCCCGTAAACAAATGCCAAAAGCCAAAACCCCCCAGAGGTAGACCAGAATCAACTTTCTCCCACGTCCCTTTTTTTTAATATTTGTTATCAAATAATATTTATTTTATCTATTTTTAAATATATATTATATATTTTAAAAATAAATAAAATATATATTAATTAAAATTTGATAAAATTTATTTTATATGCAAATTATTATAAATTTTATTATTTTCAATATCAATACAAAATTAATTATAAATATAAAAAATTTATCATAAATTTTAATTATTGATTTACTTTTGAAAGTTAATGAAAAATTTAAAATTTTAAGATAAAATTGTTTTATATAAATTTTATTTTTTATCAAATTAATCAATTTAACAAAAATATTTTAATAAAATTAAATTTCTTCTTTATAAATTAAATAAATTTTATTAATAATAATAAATTAATAGTATAATAAATATATATAAGAAGCAGTTGCGAAATGCTGAGCTGACCATCTTCATCACTATCGCTATTAGATTTTTAAGTCTCAAAACTTAGATCCCTTCGTATACTCCGCTCACACCCACGACCCAAACTCCCTCTGTAAGCTCTCTCTCTCTCCCTTTTTTTTTTTTTTTTTTTTTATCTTTGCATGTGCATATTTTCTCTGCATCTACGATTTTGTGTTTATAATCTGTTTTTCGCTTTGATTACTTGTTTCCGCTATCTGGGTTTTTGTCTTTTTTGCTTGTTTGATCTTCTGCAAGCTTCGGTTTTTTGGTTGAATTATGAGGTTTTTGTTTTAGGAAGAATATATGGTAGAGGTCTGTATGCTATTTGTTTTTTGTTTTTTTACTGTATAGGTGAATATGAAATTTTCAGTTTTTTGCTTTGGGAAAGTTTGAAACTTGAAATCCAAAGAAAATAAAAGGAATACCCTTTTTCTTGGGTTGATTTTATATTGTTATCCACCAAGGAGCTATACTCAACCTATACAATGAAAAAGGAGATTAATTTGACCCATGCATTATCAAAGTAATTTATTTTTGGTTAGTGAAGAGTAAAGTTTGTATTGGTTCACTAGAAGAGTCTAGAAATGTGATAAAATCATTCATTTCTTTTCATTTTATGCGGTTAATCGTTTACCAAGAAGATTGTTGGAGATAATTTATATCCGAGTCTATGTTGCTCCGACTTTTTTTTTTTTCTTGAAGTATCCGTGTCAGACGCATATCCGGACATGGGTATGGGGATATGATCCTCCAAGGACCCTCCAAATGTTGGAAAAAATTGAACATACTCGTGTCGGACACATACTCGTGTCCGACACTCACACCCGAGTCCGAGTAACATAGATCCAAGTTTGCTGTCGTTATTTTCAATGTTTGCCTTTTCTTATTCTAAAGTCAGCTACTCTCAATACATTCTATGAAATAGTGAACTTGTATGTCGAATTGTCGATGGGGTTGATAAAATAGTGTACTTGTTTGTTGAGTGGGTTGGTTGTTGAGGTAGATGCAAACTATTTCGGTTCAGTGTGCCATTGTGTAAAACTATGTTGCGTCGACTCCATTTTTCTTGAAGTACCCGTGTTCGACGCATATCTAGACATAGGCATGGGGATATGATCCTCCAAGAACCCTCCAAATACATGAAAATCTTGAAAAAAATTGAACATATCCGTATCCGACACTCACACCCGAGTCCGAGTAACATAGGTGTAAAAAGGTCTTTTCTTGGATCGTTCGATTTTTCAAATTGTGAGTGATCCTAACTTTTAGCATAAGCAAAATGTAGTAGGTAGAAGTAAAAACCAATGTTGTCAAGGGCGCAAGGCGCACTCTAGGAGCTAGAATCTTTATATTGCCTCAGACGCAAGGCGCAAAAAAAGCGCTCGTCTGAGTGAAGTAAGCCGCAATATGTATGTGTTTTTCTATGTATATATATATATATATATATATATATATATATATATAACGTTAAGATATATAATTATGATAATAAACTCTAAAGAGTGGTCCAGTTTATCTACAAAACATGCATTTTTTGTTGTTGCCAAATATGCATGATTTGCTTATAATCATGTATGTTGTTGAATACTCAAATATTGAGAAGTAAAGAGTTTGATACAATTTCCTTTTTTACTAGTAAAGGTACATCTAATGAAAAATTTTAAAATAAAAAAAAAATTAAAGAGAACTTCAATAAGGCGGGCTTTTTTTATGCCTATCGCCTTACAAAAAAAGCGCGTCTAGGCGTATTAGGCGTGCCCCTGATCAAATGAGCCTCGTCCGAAAGGGTTTGAGGCGTTTTTATTATTTAACGCTAAGGCGCAAGGCGTAGATGCGCCTAGGCACACGCCTTGACAACACTGGTAAAAACTTTTGCATTACAGCAAGTTCAGTATCCTGGAACTTATTCACATCATTGACTCATAATAAGGTGTTTGTTTACATATTATTGATAGGAACAGGAGAAATTTTCGAATAGTAATTCTTGTAGGTTAAGTCAGTAGTGCATCTTGTAAGACCTTTTTCGTTTATTTTGTCAGACGTGTTGCTAATGCTTGCTTTGTGCCTTTTGACAATTTTTAGAATATGGTCTTTGATGTTGATTTTCTGTGCTTCTCCCACCTCCCTATATACTAGTATTTGTTATCACATAATATTTATTATCACATACATTTGCATGTAAATACTCGTTGTTTATCTATTTTTGAATATATAATTGTATATTTTAAAAATAAATAAAACTAATAAAATATATATTAATTTAAATTTTTAAAAATTTGTTTTATATGCAAATTATTATAAATTTTTTTATTTTTAATATCAATGCAAAATTAATTATGAATATAAAAAATTTATCGTAAATTTTAATTATTGATTTACTTTTCAAGATTAGTGAAAATTTTAAACTTTTAAGATAAAATTGTTTCATATAAATTTTATTTTTATTTATTATCAAATTAATCAATTTAACGGAAGTATTTTAATAAAACTATATTTTTTTTCTTATAAATTAGATAAATCTTATTAATAATAATAAAACATTTAAAATAATAAATTAGTAATATAATAAATATTTTCATTGATTCAAAATTTTTTCACATTCGTGCTTATATATATATATATATATATATAAAGCAGTTGCCAAGTGGTGAGCTGACCATCTTCATTACTATCACTATTAGGTTTTTAAGACTCAAAACTTAGATCCCTTCGTATTCTCCGCTCACACCCATGACCCAAACTCCCTCTGTAATCTCTCTCTCCCCCCTTTCTTTATGTTTGCATGTACATCTTTTCTCTGCATCTAAGATTTTGTGTTTATAATCTGTTTTTCGCTTTGATTACTTGTTTCCGCTATCTGGGTTTTTGTCTTTTTTGCTTGTTTGGTCTTCTGCAAGCTTCGGTTTTTTGGTTGAATTATGAGGTTTTTGTTTTAGGAAGAATATATGGTAGAGGTCTGTATGCTATTTGTTTTTTTATTTATTTATAGGTGAATATGAAATTTTCATTTTTTTGCTTTGGGAAAGTTTGAAACTTGAAATCCAAAGAAAATAAAAGGAATACCTTTTTTCTTGGGTTGATTATTTATTGTTATTCACCAAGGAGCTATACTCAACCTATACAATGAAAAAGGAGATTAATTTGACCCCATGCATTATCAAAGTAATTTATTTTTGGTTAGTGAAGGGTAAAGTTTGTATTGGTTCACTAGAAGAGTCTAGAAATGTGATAAAATCATTTATTTCTTTTCATTTTATGCGGTTAATCGTTTACCAAGAAGATTGTTGGAGATAATCTATATCCGAGTTTCCTGTGGTTATTTTCAATGTTTGCCTTTTCTTATTCTAAGGTCAGCTACTCTCACCTTTTTGTCTGTGTTAATACATTCTATCTATGTTGCTTTGATTCTTTATTTTTCTTGAAATACTCGTATCCGACGCATATCCGAACATGGATATGGGAATATAATCTCCAAAGACCCTCCAAATACATGAAAAACTTAGAATAAATTAAACATACCCATGTCCGACACTTACACCCAAGTCCGAGTAACATAGCATTCTATGAAATAGTGAACTTGTATGTCGATGGGGTTGATAAAATACTGTACTTGTTTGCTGAGTGGGTTGGTTGTTGAGGTAGATGCATTGGACTATTTCGATTCAGTGTGCCATTTTGTAAAAAGGTCTTTTCTTGGATCATTCGATTTTTCAAATTGTGAATGGTCCTAACTTTTTAGCATAAGCAAAATGTAGTGGGTAGTAGTAAAAACTTTTGCATTACAGCAAGTTCAGTATCCCAGAACTTATTCACATCATTGACTCATAATAAGGTGTTTGTTAACATGTTATCGATAGGAACAGGAGAAATTTTCAAATAGTAATTCTTGTAGGTTAAGTCCGTAGTGCGTCTTGTAAGACCTTCCTCGTTAATTTTGTCGGACGAGTTGCTAATTCTTATGGTCTTTGATATTAGTTTCTGTGCTGCTCCAAATGAGATAGGGCAAAGAATTGGGTAATAAGTAGACCTAGCTTTAGTTTGCTTATGATGCATTTCAGTTTCTTTGATCTTTCTTCTAAATGCTCTTGGGTTCGGATTGTTCTATTCTGGGGATTTGAAGAAAAGGAGAAAGGGGATAAATATTGAATAAGATTATGACAACAAAGATTAGTTGGATTTTCCAAGAATTATTATGAAGGTACTCCATGAATCTTTCATGTCTAATATATTCTTTTAAAAAAAATAGTGTTAATGCGTTTGAAGTACGGAGCCTCGAGTGAAGAGCAGAGAGCCCTTAGCTAGCCTCTTCTCATAGTGCTCCAGACATTAATTGTCTTGTTAATACAGAAATGGATTATATGGTTCCTTTTTCATTTAGAGTATTAACAGGATACAAGTTTACTCTCATATTTTTCTCATATTTTTAAGGAGATCTTTTAAGGGCATTTAGAAGAGTCCAAGAAATTGTGAGCCATAGATAAAAGGGTTTTCTTGCACTTCTCCTGGAACTCTGGATAATGGTTGTATGACCTTCAATCATGCACTATGTTTGATCATGAACTAGAGAATTGCAATGAACTAAAAGATAGAAATATCAATTGCCCGATGTTTTTATATCTGGAGAATGTTATTACATGATGGCCCACGCCTATTTTGCTCCGACTCTTTATTTTTCTTGAAGTATCCGTGTCTGACACCTGTGTCTGATGCATATCCGGACATGGGTATGGGACTAAGACCTTTCAAGGACACTCTAAATACATGAAGAAACTTTTTAAAAAATTGAACATATTCGACACTCACACCCGAATCCGAGTAACATAGGCGCACGCATAATGCCTTTTTTTTTTCTAACTCTCGAACTTGATGTTACATGCCCCAACTTAAATCCCCACCCTCTCTCTCACTTATACTGAGGGAAAAAGATTCAGCTGATTGTTCTCATCTTCTTTCTCTGACTAGCACTAGGCATGCGTTTCTTTTAGCTTGTTCTTACATAAAAATATTTTATATACAAATCTAGCATATAAAAGACAATGTTCACACGTCTTGACATCTTGGAATAATTATAGTTTATGCTGCTCTGACTTTTCATTTTTCTTGAAGTACCCGTGTCCGACACATATTCTGACATGGTTATGAGGATATGATCCTTCAAGGACCCTCCAAATATATGGAAAACTTAGAATGAATCAAACATATCCGTGTCGGACGCATACCCGTGTCCGACACACACCCGAGTCCGACACATATTCGGACATGGGTATGGGAAAATGATCCCTCAAGAACCTTCCAAATACATGGAAAAACTTAAAATAAATCAAATATATCTGTGTCGGACACATATCCGTGTCCGATACTCACATCCAAATCCGAGTAACATAGGTTATAGTTCTTTGATATCTTGAAACTGATAGTATATATGGTTTCTCCAACTAACTACTAAATGCTATTATGTTCCTTGTGATATTAAAGTTAGACTTTAACAGCATATCACTGTTGCTGATAAGTGATTATAATTCAGAAGTCATTGTCTCAGAATTAGGGCCTGAACATTAGTCACTGCCTCACTGGCGCGTTTTTCTTTTAGTTATTATTATTTGCTTAGCTTTTTCTGGTTTTAGTTCCCGCCTTTTCTAGTTTTGCTTGCCTCCAGTATGACTGAAATCTATTTTGCTTCGATTTTTCATTTTCCTTGAAGTATCCGTGTTCGACGCATATCTGGACATGCGTATGGGGATATGATCTTTCAAGGATCCTTCAAATATACGAAAATCTTAAAAAAAATTGAACATACCCATATTTGACACTCACATCCGAGTCTCAGTAACATCATCCGAGTCTTAGTAACATAGACTGAAATTGTGAATTATCTGAATATATATTTTTTAAATGCTTGTATATGGTAACCACTTATATGACAAATCAGTTTTGCTATTCATTTTTCTTGGACTAGTGTAAAATCACCATGAAGGAAAAAAAAACAATAATAATAAAATCTGACAATTGTTGTTCGGATTCAGGAGTAAAGATGACAACTGTGAGGCTTAACTCCCCTTGTATTGTTAAAGCTGCGATCCCCAACCGATTTACAAGTGCGATTGTCAAGGCCCCGACATCTCTCGGATCTGTTAAGAACATCTCTAAATCTTTTGGCTTGAAATGTTCCTCCAATTACAGAACATCAATGGCAGCTTACAAGATTAAGCTTGTAGGACCAAATGGTGAGGTGAACGAGTTTGAAGCCCCTGATGACCAATACATTTTAGATGCAGCTGAAGAGGCAGGAGTAGACCTGCCTTATTCTTGCAGAGCCGGAGCTTGCTCCACGTGTGCCGGGAAGATGGTGTCCGGTTCGGTGGATCAATCGGACGGTTCCTTCCTCGACGACAAACAAATGGAGGAGGGTTATTTGCTCACTTGTGTTTCATACCCAAAATCAGATTGTGAGATTCACACTCACAAGGAAGGTGATCTCTACTAAGTATTTTAATGGTCGGAAATGAGTAGGGTTTTCTAAGATTGTTGTTTAGAAGACAAGAAACTCTTGTCTGAATTTGCTATCAATAAGGGTAAATGCTCTCGGGGACAATTTGTTGTCTAGGGTTCATTGTAATGTTTGTGGCTGAATGTCATATCAGTTTAGAATTTCAATAATATTTGGGGATTGCCATAGTTGAAGTTAGAGTTAGACCTGTCTAAGAATCGGGATATCTGTCCATATTTAATAGGATTTGGATAAAAATATTAGGTTCGAAAAATAGGCTTGGGCAAAAAAATGAGACCCGTTTAAAAAATAGTTTGGACCTTGGTTTCAACATTCAAGGTTCGAGTCCGGTTCGGCCCTTTTTCAATTAAATAATAAATTATTTTTTATTTAATTATATATTATATAATTTATGTCATATAAAGATTAAATATATATAATATTATAGTGTAAAATGTTTAAGAACTTAATAAAAGAAAAATATATATAAAATTACTAAAGATTAAATAAAAAAATAATATTTTTTTAAAAATTATTTTTAGAAAAAAATAATGTAGACGGGTCTAAACGGACTTGGATTATTCATTTATAAATTTGGACGGATTTGGATAAAATTTGAAGTTTATATTTCGGGTAGGGTTTGGACAAGTATATATGATGTAGATATTATATATAAGTCTGATTCGAACCCGACTCGACTCATGGACGAGGCCTGTGCTCTTGAACTACCAATATTATCTCTAAATTTTGGTTAGAGAAGAATGTGATCATGATAGGTAAATCGATGCCCAGCTCTAATATGAAATGTTAGCTGTTGGAAACTTGGAATTTTCCTTTTATGTTTGGACCTGGCAATCTGCATATTCGTGTTATGTTCGTGTTATTTTTCGTATCATAATCGTGTTTAAGGTATTATATATTTATATAAATTTTGACATATCGTGTCATGTTCGTGTTATAGTTTTTTCTTTTTCGTATCTTGTCCAAAATTGTCAAGTTTAATATTCTGCAAGAAGCTAGCTTATGGAAGGCCTAAATAAGTGCGGTGTTGTTAGGGATGACAGCGGATCGGATATTTGTCATTTTTTGTAATATCCGAATCTGCAAAACTGCTTTAAAATTCGAATTCGTTTATTATCCGCATTAAATCCAAATATTACTATCCGAATCCGAATCAAAATTAAATAACATTATCTGTCGGATACCCGAATCCGCTAAAAATTCGAATTCAGTAAGTAAAAAAAAATTAAATAAAAATATAAAATCAAATAAAAATTAATTTTAAATTCAAATAAACGGATAATAGATTCGAATATCGAATTCAAATTCACAAAAGTGAGCGGATTCGGATATCTGAATCCGTTATCCGCATAAGTAATGCGGATTCGGATAATGGATGTCCGAGGTTTCATATCTACATTAGTTCTGAATCCGCTGCGGATAGTAATTACAATATTCGAATCCTAATTTTATCCGAATCAGCAATATTTAAATTCGCAAAAAGCAAATTGGATAATTGTAAATATCCAAATTCGCACAATCCATTGTCATCTCTAAATGTTGCTACTGATAGGAGGGAAAAAAGATGAGAGGGAGAGAAGGGAAAAGTGGAAAGGAGGGAAGAAAAAAAAGAAGAGGATGGAAAATAAAAAGGCTTGGGCTTTTTGCTAAAAGGCTCCTTTCTAAACTTTAAAACATTGAAAATGTTTTATCTACAAAAAGAATGAGAGCATGAGACAAAGTTTGAGGATGTGTGTAATAGCAAGTGGATCAGAATTTTCACTTGACTTCTATAAGAAAAGAAGAGGTCAGATTTTATTTTTTTTAGTATTCATATTTGAAATATATATCGACATATATTTGATATGGGTCTGAAATTATGATCCTCTAAATATATGAATTTTTTTAAATAAATATATTCGTATCAAATATATAGCTGTATTTAACACTTATCCCAATGTGAGTAACATAGACTCAAGGAATGATAAAGCACTTACCAATTCCACTAAAAATGATGGAAAAGTAAAAAGTTTGTTCTGTGAAGGGAGTTCTCTTTCTCCTTATAGGCTATTGCAAACTTGGACTGCACCTTCAAATTGTCAAAAGCCCAAACATTTTTTTCCTTCATATATTTATAGAAGTTCATTTTTCCCCTTTACAATGGTGTGATTAGGGATGACAATTTAAAATGCGGATTCGGATATTCGCGGATATCCAATTTATTTTTTACGAATTAGGATTTGCGAATTCGAATAAAAGTCGAATTCAGATATTATAATTACTATCCGTATCGGATTCGAAACGGATGCAGATATGAAACCTCGGATATCTATTATCCGAATCAGCATTACTTCTGCGGATTCAGATAGCGGATTCAGATATCCACTTATTTGTAAAACACATAAATTTTGATTGATTTATATTTTTATTTTTAAAAAAAAAAATTGATTTATTGAATTTGGATTTTTTGAGGATTTTGATATCCGACGGATAATGTTATTTAATTCGGATTCGGATAGTAATATGTGGATTAAATGCGGATTCGAATTTTAAAACAGTTTTGCGGATTCGGATTCGGATTCGGATAATACAAAAAATGCAGATATCCAAACCGCTACCATCCCAAGAGTGATCTTGAATAAAAATATTTTAAAATAATGGATTTGAAAAGGAAATTAAGGGTTTTCTGTTTGATTCTAAAGATCATGGTATAACTAAGTTACCCTTTTTTTAATACATAGCGGACTTATTAACTTATTGCACATTTACAAAATTCTTATTCTTTTACAACAACTAAGGCCCCATTTAGTATTGCTGTTGGCATAATTTTTAAGGTTAAAAGTTACGTTTCATCGCAAATGTAATGCTAAACGCGTAAAAAAAATTGGCTTTTGCACTTAATATCATGATTTGGCAACCTAAACTAAAAAGCCAAGAAAATGCAATTTTTGAGATTTGGAAGCCGACTTTTTGATAAAATAACTTTATTATCCTCACATCTCTAAACTTTTATTATTTTAAACATTTTTTTTGACATTTCAATTCCTCATAACATTTTTCACAACAATGTCAAACCCTAAAATTTTTTAAATCATATTTTTCACACACTTTTTAAACACACTTTTTCTAATCATTTTTTTAAACTAAGTTTTTTTCAACAGTAATGCTAAACTAGTAGGAAAAGTCTTTGTTGTTAAAATTTGGATACCTACTCAAGTCTGGTCTTGTCTAAAGAAATTGAATTGAAAATGTGTAAAGGTTTAGTGGTTAATTCCATCTTCTTCATGTTATATTAACAACATAATTTTAATTTTTTAATAAAAAATTTGCCTCTCACAAGATTAAAAAATTGTGTTGCTACTTATAGACAAGTAATATATTCATATTTAAAACCCATATTAAAAATTGTCACAAAATTATTATACCCCCAAAAGAAGAAAAGCTAATTTCATTTGCTAAAATCAAAATGTTAATGCTATTGAAAATTAAAAGAAGAAAAAAAACAAAATTGATTATCCCTCCAAAAGAAAGTTTTATTCAAGGAAAATTATCATCCACTGGTAGAAACTAACAAAAAGAAAAATGGATGGAAGTGGATAGCCCTAGAATCCAATGAATGAGTGCTCAATGAAAGCATCATGTATGAGAGGAATTGATGACTGATCAGTGATCACTTTTATTTTAGACCCGATACGATTATACAACACGAATATGATATAATAAAAATAAATAAAACACAATATAAAAAAATAAAATGAATACGATAAGAATACATGATGCATCAAAATCTATATAACAAGAATTATTAACGTATCAAAATTAATCAAATATAGAATATATTAATAAAAATATACGAATACAATACGAATACACGAATTATGAAGTCTACCTTCAACATTTTTTTTTTTTCTTTCTTTTCTTTTCCATGCAGCTCTTTCTCTAATAAGTTGGCAAAAGAACCTTTTTTTTTTAGTGGGACATGTGTTTTTTCCATGGTGACTAGATGCCTCACCATATTTCCACATAATTTCTAAGTTTCTCAAATTTTCAACGTTAAATTCTCAAATAATACTAATGTTAAAAAAATTGAGATCGGAGGTCGAACCGGTTAAACTTCTGATTTTCGATTCAATCGGTTCAATCGATTGAATCGGCCGATTCAATACTAATAAAAAATTAAAAATAAATCAAATCAAATAAAAATAAAAATAAAAATAAAAAACACAAATAAATAGTACAAGTTATTACCTTTGATTTTAACCTAATTTTTTACATTTTAATTTGTAATTAATTGGGTTAAAAAAATAAAAAATAAAAAAATTTATTATTTTCGATTTTATTAGTTTTTCTCGGTTCTTGCCGGTTTGACTTTTTCTCGGTTCTATGAATGCTATTGAACCATCAAAACTTATTGGTTCCCAATTCAATCGATTAAACTGGCCGGTCAAATTTTTTAATCATTAAATAATACAATACAATAAATTTAAATACGATTAACACAATATGATTAATACATATATCGTATTTGTATTTAAAATTTTAAAATTTTAAAATATTTAATAATTTATTTTATATTTATATTTATACAACTGATATAAAAAATATAAAACATAACACATATATACAAATTACGAAATTCAATTCCATGTTATTCATTTCGTGCATGCATTCTCTTAATTTGCGGTTTCTATTTTTCTCAGAAAATAATCAAATATAGGGAAAGAAAGAGAAAAAGTTGGCTACATAAGTACATATATAGGCTTTTTCAATAGCAAAAAGAAGTGTCTTTTAGATGAAAAATGCTCTGGAATAAAAAAATCTTTTGAAATCTATGTCACTTTTATAGCATTTAGAGAATATATATATATATATATATATATATATATTATTGAACAATAATTAACCAAAAGTTCATTGTATTTTAATTCAACTTTTGGGTTATACAAAAGGCCACAATATCTTTTTTAGAACCTAGCCAATACACATCAGATTTGCTTCATCTTAGGAAAGAGATGCCTAGATAAAAAAGAAAATAAAAGAAAAAGAAGAAAGGAGGCCTATCGTAATTGTTTCAGAATTAAAACTCAATTCTGTGATTTCATATTTTCATTGTATCTAAAACTAAATAACAAAAACAATAGGAGAAAGATATATATATATATATATATATATATATACGAATTTTGTTAACGAATATTTTTAAAATATTATTTAAGATTAGTTAATATATTATTTATATAATAATATTATATTAAATGTAATAGTTAATAATTTTATTCATCATTTTTAATACATTAATAATAATATTATTCTATACAGTAATCTTAAAAAATATAGACTCATTAACAAAATCATATATATATATATATATATATATATATATATATATATATATATATATATGAGGAGGGATCAAGTTATATTGATGTAAAATTAATTAATTTTACACGCTTTTATAATTTCGTATACAATTAATATTTTTACAAACTGATTGTTGAATGTAGCAATATAGCTGTATTCGTCGTGCACGTAATATTTTGAATCGATCTGATATCTATATCATATTGATCGAGAATACTATTTTTTTAATATATATTTAACAGTTGAAATTTTTTTACATCTAACAAATAGTTAGACATTTTTAATTTACTCGAAACTCGACATGCATGATCTATGTGAATAGAACATGAAATATGATAATCAAATTAAATAAATATAAAATATAAAAAATTAATTAATTAATTAATTTTATATTAATATAAGTGAATTTATATATATATATAAAGGGTTTTGCTAACGAGTGTCTTTAAGATACTCTTTAATATTAGTTAATATATTATTTATAATAATAACATTGTATTAAATACAAAAATTGATAACTTTATTCATTATTTTTAATGCATTGAATGAAAATATTAATATATCTAGTAATTTTAAAAAGTGATTTTAAGATATTCGTCAACAAAATTTATATATAAAAAATTATAAATAAAGTCTTCAAATTAATTATTGGTGGTTGGCACTTGACAAGTAGCAAGTGGCAACTTGGCCTCTTATGATTATCACTTTTGAACATGCTTTTAAGTAAAGGTAAAGAATAATTATTAAACTAATGATTTATGATTTCACATTGAAAAACTAGATTGGGGTGACCTACACTTTTCCTTTTAATTTAGTTTTTTATATAAAAAAATTAGGCAAAACAGTATAAGAATATTTAATATTATGATGGCAAACTAATCGTCTAAAAAGTATTTAATTCGTCAGCTTCCTTAATTAGGCCAAATGAAATGAGACACTTACTCTATAAAATTAATTTGAGTAATGTTAATCAGTGTTTAGTGACATTAGTTAAGGTAATATTTATAAAATAAAAAAAATATAATGAATATATATTTTTTTAATTCAATAAAAATAATGTATTAAATATAAAAAACTTTTTTAAAATAATAAATAGATAATCTTTAATTGATGTCTATAAACATCGAATAAATGGACCCAATTAATTTTCATCAAAATTTATTTTATGTTATTTTTTATCCTCTTCAAAGAATTGATCCAAAAAGTCTGGGTTGGGCTATACCTAACCAAGTTGACGGTTCAAAATTCAAATCTTCCTCCTCATAATAACCTTTAATATTTGTTATATCCATGTCGTATATAGTTAAGATCCAATATCAAATTAAATCTAAGAGGTTCATTAACTTTGAACCACCAGTTATATTCTCCAAATTTTTTTAATATATTGCAATTCATCACATTAATTATCAACTAAGGACATTCAATTAACAAAATCCTATATATATATATTTTTTATTTAATAAAGAATACTATTTTTATTAAATAAATTAACCATAAATAAAACTCTCTTTCTATATGTATAAATATCACCCGTAGGTTAACACTTAACATGATAATATCTAATTCCCAACTATTTGTGTACAAACATAATGGTGGGGTCCATTAAAATATCAAGAATTTCAACCATTTTTATATTTCTTACAAATCTTGTAGTATATTTCAAGAGACAAAAAGAAAAGAAAAGAAATGAAAATCTTTTCACATTAAAGTCTAAATGTTCAAATTCGGATATAATCAATCACAAGTCTCTAACTTTCTTTTTTTTATTTTAAAAAAAAACCAAATAGTACTTATTTCTAAAAAAAAAAAATTACTAACAAGTGTCTTAAGAACATTCTTTAAAATTATTATTTATAGTAATATCTTCATTCAATGTATTGAAAATGATGAATAAAATTATCAAATATTATATTTAATACAATATTTTTTATATAAATAAATATATTAATTAACTTTAAAAAATATCCTGATACTAATTAACAAATCCCTTTCTAAAATTGTTAAAAAAAAAAAAAAAAAGTGGAGGATATTTATGGAAAACAAAATTGGGAAGCAAACAAAACACGTGCGGCTGCTAAGATGTGAGCCGACCTGGGTGATGAAAGCGAGGAAGACGGTGGTTAACACGTGCACTCTTTCTTAAGTGTATTGAATATAAAAATTGATAAATAAAGTTATCAATTTTTATATTTAATATAATATTTTTATTATAAATAATATATTAATTAATTTTAAATAATATTTAAAGACACTCGTTATCAAATTTTTTTTTTTTTTATTTTACTCCTGCCAACGGTTCCGGATTCCCTGTCTGAAACCTGTAAAAGGTCTACCACGTGTGTGAATTTCATTGGCTGTCTTGTAGTTTTGTAACATAAGCATTCAGATTCTTAATACGAGTGCCATGCCATCATTTCCGTGTGCAGGTCGGTGTAGCCGCTTTTCTAATTTAGTTTTACATTTCGCGTATTTGAGAAATATTAATTTGTGTAAAATAATATTAATAAAATATATGTAATTACTAATTAATAAAATATTTTTTAATTTAATAAAAATAATACATTAAATGTAAAAAAATTTCTTAAAATAGTAATTAAATAATTTTTAACCAATATCTATATACACTAATTAAGTAAACTCATATATATGGATTTATGAACGAATGTTCTTAAGATACTCTGAATGATTGCGTTTGAAAATTTGGATTTCAAAATATATATTTGGATTTCAAAAGTAATGTAAATTGTGAATAAAACACATCTAAAAGTAACATTGATGATTATATTTTAAATCCATGGATTTGTTGAATGCCTATTTAGTGATGAATTTGAAATACTTATAGCTATTTGTGTATTTGAAATTCTTATTTTTATACCTTTCAAATATATAATCATATTGAGTCTTAACTAATTTATACATAACATATGCATTTCATTTTCACAATTTATATAGCAAATGCAATCAAAATCCAAATTTTCTAATTCATGTTCCTAAATATAGCATAAGGTTATTTAATAGTAATACGGAAATGTTAACTGATGCCTATAGCACTAGTTAATGTATTATATATAGAAAGAAAAATATAATTAATGTATTACTTTTTTTTTTTTTGAATTCAGTAAAAGTAACATATTAAATGCTAAAAACTTTTTTGAAATAGTAAATAAATAATCCTTAACCAGTGCCTATAGGTACCGGTTAAGTGAACCCATAGTAACAATATTATATTAAATGCAATAGTTTTCATTTTCAATGCATTGAAAGAATGTATTATCATATATAGTAATTTTAAAGAGTGTCCTTAAGATACTCGTTCGCAAAAATTTATATATATATATATATATATATATGATTTTGTTGATAAGTGTTTGAAAAATATTTTTAAGGATATTATATAGGAAAATGTTAATCAATATTTAGTGGCACTAGTTAAGATGATATATATATATATATATAAAAGTGTAATCAATGCATTACTTTTTTTAATTTAATAAAAGTAATGTCTTAAATGCAAAAATCTTTTCTAAAATGATAATTAAATAATTTTTAATAAATAATGTATTGAAAATGATGAATAAAATTGTTAATCATTGCACTTAGTATAATATTATTATTATAAATAATATATTAACTAACTTTAAAGAATGCCTTAAAGGCACTTTTAATGGACCAGACCAAACCAAGCCCGATTAATAAAAATTTGCTTGTTCAAGGCCCAACCCGGTCGGTTGAACTCGAAAAGTTTGTTTTGCTGTTTAATATATATAATTTGTTTGATGATATTTCTTACTTGAATAATTGTACTAATTTTAGAACTAATACATGAAAAAAAAAAAAAACTTTATTTTTGAAAGGGATACATTTATTAGATCAAAAACCGACTTGAGCTTTGCTTATTCCTCTACAGATTCATGATAACACGACGGATCGTACGATAAACAATGGCTTATTATGATAATGATTAATCTCTCTCAGAGAATTAAGATTCGAATTCGGAGGGAGAGCTTAAAAAACAACTATAGGATCAAGTTTATAGTATTAACCTCGAAACGTATTTGTTTATTATTTACTTGTTAACAATTATACATGGAGTAGAAATTAAGTTCAAAGAAGGGGAGATTCAAAACCTTTAACCTCAAACTTCCTAAAAGAAGTAATTAATGGTTTGTTGTTTAGTTTAATTTCATCTTAACTGTTAACAAGTAATTTATTAAGATGAAAATACCTAGCTTGTTAATAGTTTATATTTTTATCTATCTATTTGAAGATAATTCAAACTCATAATTTAACTAATACTTAAGGAAGCATATGTAACTTTTGCGGCAACCCCTAAAATAAAGAACATGCATGTTATTTACAAGTTTTTAAATTGATTCCTTTTGTAATGTTGGTTTTTTACCAAACAATATATATATATATATATATTATTGTTATGCTTAATAATTATAAGGTTGAAAAGTCAAAATTAGGTTCAATTGTCAAATAAACGGATTCGTTAATCAAAGAATGACAATTCTAATAATTGTCAATTATACAAAATTTCAAATACAAAAAGAATAAAATAAGAGTATTGAATCAGTCAAATTTAGCAATTTAGGAGATGGAATGAAAAGGGGATACACTTCGGGAGTAGGGTAGCATGACATTATATATCTAAGAGCTAATTAAAGATTGTAATAAGGCTATATTTAACCATGTTAGCAGGTTAATAAGTTTGTTCATGAACTTGCTAAGCTTAACTGTTTGATCGAATCCCAAAAAGTCTGGTTGAGATCTTTACTTGACTCTCTTTGTAACCTTGATTTGGCGAGTTAATGAAACGATTTTGATATAAATAAAAAAAAATCATAGGTCATATTTTCATTGTCCAGCAGTTTTTACTCTTTAGAGTTTTCTTTCTCTTTCTTCTTTAAATATTCATTGACTTAAGTATCGAAACGTACTCGGGTCCAAATTTGGACACTCTTTGATTGTTTGCTACTCTTTACAAGTCTCCTCGTTCTCAAACAGGTCCTCTCCTCGAGCTTTTCTCCTACAACTTAAAAACCGTAGAAAGATGTTTAATGTGATATTTATAAGAAACTATTGAAGAGAAGTAAGGTTTCATATGATTGATTTTTTTGAAAAAAAGAAGAAGAAAGATTCCGTTTGATTGATGTTTTATTATTTATTTTTTAATAACAAAAAACGAAAAACAAAAATAAAAATAAATTGCAAGCATAACCAAATAGAACATAAGTTGTACACTTATATGTCTTCATCAAATTGATTTTCTTGTATGAACATATCTACATTAAAATTAAGTGATATTAAAAATTCATTAATAAAAAAAATCATCATAATTTAGAGAGAGCCGTCACGCATTGATATTCCCAACCTTTTATTCTTCTAATAAAATAAAATAAAATTATTGATTGTTGTAAAGAATTTATTTATTATTAAATATATAAAGGTATGGTTGTATAAAGATATTAATTAACTAAATAAGGAAGATTGTGTGCTTGTATTATATGAACACTCTTAAAACTAAGTTTACATTGTAAACGCAAACATTACATTATAATGCTTTCATACCTTACCTTTTTTTTACTTTCGAGTTAAGATAAGTATATATAGGGTTAAAATATTAAAAAAGTTTTTAAATTATTTCATTTTTTAAAAGTAAATTATTATATTTTTATTGTACATTATAAATAAGCTCTTATCTTTGATTTGTATCCAAATAAACTCTTATTTCAAATGAAATATTGATTTATGTTGAGGGCTTATTTAGGTACAAATTAAAGATTAAAAACTTATTTAGGTACAAATATTCAAAGGTTAATGACTTATTTGAATGAAAATTAAATGTTAAAAACTTATTTGGGTGCAATAAAAATATGGATCTTCTTACCTAAGTAAAACGATAAAATTAAAAAGTTTTTTTTATTATTATTTTAGACTATATATAATATTTGTTTTTATCAAATGTAATAGAAGTAATTGATTTTTAAGGGTTGGAGTATTTAATTTCAAGTAAGCCTCTTACAACTTAGTAGAGAAGTAAAATAAACATAAAACAAGTAAGCTAGTTTCAATGGCATGTGTAGACACCTAATTTTGTCCGGGCCACTAAACAGGTATGTTTTCTTCCTATATTGATGTTTCCGAGTATAAAAAGACTGTTTTCATCCTGCAAGTGGTACTCCGAGACTTAGTTTAAGAGGGCGAGCACAAAAAGTCAAACTTGAAAAAAGCCAACCCCGAAAAAGTCAACCCCATAAAGTCAACTACTGAAAAAGTCAACCCACTTTCAAAATCAAGATTTTAAGTTCAATTGAAAAATGGCGAAGGAATTTTGATAATCCGAGTTCTACATTGAAAGATATGGAGTTCGGAAGTTGGGATTTGGAGATTCAGTAGAAAAGAAACCCTAATCCGAGAAATTTGGGGAAAAGTGCTTAAACGATCAAACTGGTCGAAATTGAAGGTTCCAAATGAAAGATAAGCACTGACTACGGGTAATGGAGAAGTCACTTGCAAGAAAAACCGAAAGAAAAGTCAATCCGGGAGAAAACCGAGAATTAGAGTTTTTAGTGGATTTCGGTGAAATCGGGAAGAATCACAGAAATGACCCGAATTGGTAAGACCAAAGCCCCCAATGGATGAGGAATGATTAAAAAGGATGGTGCAAGGCTCAGATTGAAGAAAATCTGAAAATCGGACTTGTTTTGAGCAAAACCGGGTTTCGGAGGTTAAAGGGCAAAATTGGAAAAATTTGGGAAAAATAGCAAATGGACTCCGAAAATTCTGAAAAATTTGTCAATCTCATTCTTAAATCATTTGAAAGAGATTGGCGAAAGAAAATCTTGATTCCGAGTTCGTTTGCAAAATGGCCAAATCCCGGGCTTCTAATGCAGTAATTCAAAAAGATAAATCCCGGAAAAATAGCAAATGGACTCCGAAAATTCTGAAATTTGGCAAATCTCATTTTTAAATTATTTGGAAGAGATTGGCGAAAGAAAATCTTGACTCCGAGTTCGTTTGCAAAATGGCCAAATCCCGGGCCTCCTATGCAGTAATTCAAGCCGATAAATCCCGAAAAAATACCAAATGAGCTCCAAAAATTATGAAAACTTCCAGATCACACTTTTTAATTATTTTGAAGAGATTGGTGAAGAAAAATCTTGATTTGGAGCTCGTTTAAAAAATGGTAAAAAGTAGGGGCATAAAAGGACATTTTGGGAAGAAAAAATCCAAATAAATAGCAAACGGACTCGGATAATTTTGAAAACTTCCAGAACTCAATATTTTATTATTTTGGAAGCATTAAAAAAAGAAAAATTGAATTTGGAGTCCGTTTGATATTTATTTTGCATCCGGGGGGCAAAATGGTCGTTTCACCCAAGCAACCGAAAATGGCTTCTTTGGGCCTTGCAAAAATCAGAGCTGGGTTGGAAAAGAGAAGTGCTGGCCTGCCCAAGCCCAAAGGAAGGAGGAAGCTTAGGATTTTTTCAATCAAGTGATTAAAAATCAAGAGTTAAGTTAGAGATTTTCATTTTTGAGCCTAAGTCCCAATCCCACATCCCTTTGTAATGTCAAGCCAAGGAGGTGCTCACCTTATAAATAAGGAGTCTTGGCCTTTGGTTGAAATCACCCACTACCCCTTGTGAGATAGTCTATACACTTGTATTAGGATTATCCGGGTGGTGAGTCATAGTGTTTTTGTTGAGAGGGTTTGTAGCTTAATCCGTTCAAAAGCTACTCTGATGGTTTGTAGCTTAATCCGTTCAAAAGCTACTCTGAGGGTTCGTAGCTTAATCCGTTCAAAAGCTACTCTGAGGGTTCGTAGCTTAATCCGTTCAAAAGCTACTCTGAGGGTTTATAGCTTAATCCGTTCAAAAGCTACTTGGTGAGTTTTCATTTTAAAATAATGTTTCTTGTTCTTCCTTCATTTCCTTTCTTAAGTATATTTTTCTTACATTTGTTTTTACAATGAACTCACCATGGCCAAATGGCCTACATTATTTATTTTAAGTTGTTGTTTTTGATTCATTTTATCATATTGTTTATGCTATTTTCTTTATTTTTGATGTTTTAAATATTATGTTATTTCATGTTCTTAAGTTATATTTAATTTGGTTGCTTTGTTTTTTGCCATTTATGTCTTAGATATCATGTTTTTGCATTCTTAATTTTCTGTTTTCATGTTGTTTAAATTTGAGCATGTTTTAGAGTTAGCATATTAAGTGTTTGTGAAAATGCTTGTGTGATTCTTTGCATGATTCTTGTTTTATATCTTAGTGAGCATGTTTTAGATTTGGTATATTAGGTGTTTGTGAAAATGCTTGTGTGATTTTTGTGTTATGACTTAGTTTTTCATGCTAGCATACCAAGTGTTTGTGAAAATGCCATGCTTGTTGAAGCTTGGGGCCATTTGGCTACTCCATATGTTTTGCATTGTGTGTTGTATTTTTGTCATGCTAGTTGTTAGGTTTTTGCATTTGCATGATATTTGGTTGGATTTTTGAATTAAGCATGCCTTGTGTTTGTGAAAATGCCATGCATGTCTTAGGTCTAGGTTACATTAAATGCCATGCAAGTTCATGTTAGGTCTAGGCCATATTATTTGTGTCATGCATTTTCCTTACATTTAGGTTTAGATCCATGCATTTCATGCATTATGTTTGTTGCATTGTTTCATGCATTTCATGTTCATGCCACTTAAATAATGACTTGAGCCAAATAATGGTTCAAGATCATGCTCTCTTGAGCACACTTGTGGAAAATTAAGTTTGTCAAATTGATTACTCTACCTTTGTGATTTTTTTTATTTAGCCAATTTTTATCTAACTTTCAAAGAGTCCTAGCTACTGCTTTCAAGTCATTTTATGATTTTCAAATATTTTTACTTTGGTTTTTAAATGATTTTATCAAAAGCAAAAATGTGTTGGCAAAGCAGTTTTTTTCTCCTCCAAAAACTCGTACATCTATGATTTTTCTGGGAATTCATCTTTGATCAGAAAATTAAGCCGATTTTTTTTCGTGTAGTTTTGCATGTCCTGAGTCTCCAGTATTTTTTTTAGAATTTTTGGAATTTTTAAAAATAGGATAAAAAATCGTGGATTAAAACTGGACAGTGGAGTCAGAATTGAATTTAAAGAAAAACAAAGCAGTTTTTTCTCCTCCAAAAACTCGTACATCTCTGGTTTTTCTGGGAATTCATCTTTGATCAAAACATTAAGCCGATTTTTTCTCGTATAGTTTTATATGTCCTGAGTCTCCAGTATTTTTTTTAGAATTTTTGGAATTTTTAAAAATAGGGTAAAAAATCGTGTATTAAAACTGGACAGTGGAGTCAGAATTGAATTTAAAGAAAAACCAATTTTCTGTTTTGGTTAATTTACTTAGAGTGGGCTGATTAGGAGGGTTAGCTACTGACTTAGGATGATTTCTAAGCCCTTTTAAACTCTAAAAATGGTTTTTCAAATCCCGGGTTAAGGGTAGTCAAGTCCGGATTTTTTTAAACTTAGGAAATTAGAACCATTTAAAAATTTTTAGCCCAGTTTTTATTGTTAATTCAAGCTTTTCAAAATTGTTTTCAAATAATCACAACGTATTTTGGTTTTAGAATATTTAATTTGACATATTTTCCTAAGGTAGCCGGATATCTTTTTAGATATACGGATTTCCTTAATTAAAGGAAAAAATACATTTCATGCATTGCATTTTTATTTTTATGCATATTATATGATAGCATTATTTTATTCCATGTCATTTAAATTATATGCCATATCATTCATGTTTGCCATGTCATTTAGGTTGCATTATGTTATTTAGATTTTGCTATGTCATTTTATTTATGTCATGCATATACATATTCATTTATTTTAAATGTTTTCAAAAGATAATGGTTTTCAATAAAAAAATATAAAGATATTCCCGAGTTAAAATAATTCATGAGTTCTCTACCGGGTTTGCTGGAGGGAATATCATCAATTATCATTAATAAAGGAATATCTTTCTTTCAAAAAAGAGAATGATTCGGAAAGTTTTCCAAAACTAATAAAATTTTCTATATTTTGCCACGTTTGTTGGGGAATATAGGAAAATTTTGAATTTATAAATTCCGGATCATTTTCAATAAAAAATGGAATTATTTTTAAATTGGGAATTAACTCGAAATACTAAATTTAAAACCAACTTTTACTGAGACTTGAGATAACACACGATTAATAAGGTACCGATTTATACGGGCGTTGTGGGGGTGCTAATCCTTCCCCACACGTAACCGACTCCCGAACCTGCTTCTTTGATTTCTCTGGTTTAAAACGCAGACTTGAAATTGGTTTTTAAAATGTTTTAATTAATTTTTAAAATATTTTATAAAACCGGTTTTAATAGGTGGCCGATCACACCTAGCTAAAAAAGATTGGTGGCGACTCCATGTCTTTTTTAAGGTCATTTTCAAAACCTTCATTTTTAGAGGAATTAAGTCGACTTTTCCTCGGTTTTTTTTAAATGTCACGCTTAACGAATAATAAAGTCTTGCGATGAGACTCGTCGTCATTATTTTTTAGGTTGCGACAGCTTGGCGACTCCGCTGGGGATATATTAGAGAGTCAGGCCTAGAATTAGTCGTGTGTTATCAAAGTCTCGGTTTTGTTGGTTTAATTGGTATTTAATTTTAATTCCCACATTTTTTTTAATAAGGAGAATTTTGAAAATAATAAAATGTTTTTAAATATGTTCATACTCATGTGCATGCATTTTATTTTTGTTCTCTAGTTATTTAAGGTTGTATATTATAATTGCTTGTTGGTTAATGCGTTACACTATTCTTGAATGTTTTAATTGCTAGGACATTTAGAATAAGGTTTGTAGAATAGGTAGTGAAAGGTTTGTTATTCCTCCACACACACTACACGTGCATTTGCATAACATGAATCCTCTACCCGGGTTCCGTCCTTTTAAGTGGGAGTAAAGTAACTAAGCCTTCGTGATTGATCCTCCGTATGGGCTAGTGAAACACTTTCGGAGTATAAAGTACCTAATGCCTTCGTGATGATCCTCCGCATGGGCATAGGAAAATATACTCTAACGAATTGAACCCGCTTTTATCGGGGTGCCTTACTAGCCTTCACCAGCGACAGTGAGGAACAATTCGGGTCCTTATAACCGATTCACCCTCATATAGTGAACCTAGGCGAAGCCATCCCGAATTTCCATTAGATATACCGAAAATAGGAACACATGGAGGGACGTTTCTAAACTTTTTGTTACCTATTTTACACTCCGAATAAGTGTGGTAGATCGGGCAACGATGTACGTACATCGCCCGTAATAAATGTGATACTCCGTCTCGAAGGCATCGTGATGCCTAAATAAGCAAATATTGTTGGGGCAGATGTTCATTAGCTATTTTAAAAATAAAAAAAAAAAAACTTTTTTCAAGCATTTTTGCATGTTGCATATTTCATGCATGTGTGAATAGAGCATGTACATTTTTGGTTGTATTATTGATCTCATTCTTTGCAATAAACAGTTGGTAATTTCATTTGATGATTTCATAAAACCGGTAGTGTCAAATGAACATTTGCATATTGTACCATAGTAAGATCCACCCTGAAATTCTTTTGAAAATGATGTGATTGGTTTATCAAAAAAATAAAAAATAAAAAATTTGGAGGAAAATCCTGCATAATGAGATTTTTGAATAGTCCCACCAATTTCGTGTAATCATTGATTTCTTTGTATATACCTTTGTGTTAATTCATTTATTTTTGCATGTATCATTTTGACATCATGTTATAGTCATAGCATGCATGGTCATTCATTGTAAGATACGTTTATGACATGCATGGTCATTATTTGTATATACTTATGTATCAATTTATTCTTTCTTTACATGCATCATGTTGGCATCAGGTGGCATTCATGACATACACGGTCAGCATGACCTTCTTTGTATATACTCTATGTCAGTCATTTATTCTTCACATGCATCATAATTGACATTGTGTGGCATTCATAGTGTATATGATCATTCATTGGGAAATGCATTTGGAACATACATGGTCATTCATTGTATATATCCATGCATTAATTTGCTTATTTTTTACATGCATCATGTTGGCATCAGGTTGCATTCATGGCATACACAGTCATCATGATATGCTCATGCATTAATTTGTCATATTGGCATCAGGTTGCATTCATGACATACACGGTCAGCATGACCTTCTTTGTATATACTCTGTGTCAGTCATTTATTCTTCACATGCATCATAATTGACATTGTGTGGCATTCATAGTGTATATGATCATTCATTGGGAAATACATTTGGAACATACATGGTCATTCATTGTATATATCCATGCATTGATCTGCTTATTCTTTACATGCATCATGTTGACTTTGGGTTGCATTCATAACAAACATAGTCAGCATAATTTCTTTGTATATGTTCATGCATCAATTTGCTTATTACATACATCATGTTAGCATTAGGTCGCATTCATGACACACATGGTTAGCATGATTTTCTTTGTATATACTCTATATCAATCATTCATTGTTTGCATGTATCATAATTGACACCGTGTTGCATTCATAGGATATACGATCATTCATTGGGAAACATGCTAAAATGCATATGACCAGTCATTGCATATATCCATGTGTTGATTTGTTTATTCTTTGTTTGCAACACGTTGGCATTGTGATTGCATTTATCACATATATGGTCAGCATGTTTCCATTGTACATATCCATACATCATATTGTTTAGGCTTCACATGCATCAAATTGCATTCATGGCTCATTCATCATGACATACATTTGGGGGAAATAAAATAGAAGTTGGCTTGGCTTTAGAAGTCTTTGAAAGAATTTCCATTTCAAATCAGAAGAAGTACTGAGTACACTTTTAATACAGGCTGGTGCTATGGAGGATGAACAAGTTGCCCGAATGGAAAAAATGGAAAGGGAACAGAAAGAATTGCGAGAACAGCTGGCAAAGTCTCAAGCAGAATCTAAGGATCAGATGACTAAATTGATGGAGCTGATGTCCACCGTAATCAAGAGAAAAGGATACACCGAAAACTTTGTCGCCGGAGAAGGATTAGAGGTACAAAAGGGCCAAGATGAGGTCGCAATAAGTGATGCCCAGAACACTGTTAACCCCGTCAATGTCCTAAACTCAGATGATCCAGCTGAACAGGCCAAGTTGAAAAGGGTTGCAGTAAATGAGGTTGAGTTGACAGATTCCCAAGGGAAATATCAGTTGCTAGATGAAAGGCTCCGGGCAGTAGAAAATGCAGACGTATTAGGGAGTGTGGAGGCGAAAGAACGATGCTTGGTCTTCGATTTAGTCATTCCTCCTAAGTTCAAGATCCCTGATTTCGTCAAATATGACGGGACGACTGATCCATCAACCCACATCACTATGTTCTGCCGGAAGATGACAAGTCATATAGATAATGATAAGCTTTTGATTCACTGCTTTCAAGATAGCCTCAGCGGATCCGCAATTAGGTGGTATAGTCAGTTGAGCAAGGATCAGATTCACTCTTGGAATGACCTGGCTAGGGTTTTTCTAAACCAGTACAAGCATATGACTGACACAGCGCCTGACCGTCTCACCTTGCAAAATGTGAAGAAAAGAGCTACTGAGAGCTTCAAAAAATATGTGCAACGGTGGATGAGCCTGGCCATCCAAGTACAACCGCCCTTAACTCAGAAGGAAACCACTGTCCTTTTTGTGAATACACTGCAGGCCCCGTACTATGATATACTTGTTGGCAACATCACAAATAATTTTTCAGACATGGTAATTTCAGGGGAGATGATTGAGAATGCTATCAAGGATGGGAAAATTGAAGGAGAAAGAACATCCAATACCAAGAACAATGGGGCATCTGAAAAGAAAAAGGAAGATAACCAAGTCGTGGAAGACTTTGCCCCACCTCCCCAATTCTCCTCATATCAGCCATTTTACTCTACCCTGAATAATGTCTCTCATGGTTTTTATCCCTACCAACCAATGACTGCAAATACACCAGAATTTACATCTGTCTATCAATCGAACACCCTTGGGGATAATCGAAAGGGGCATAAAAAGCGAAAAAGAAATCCGGTTGACCTGATTCCTATGACATACAGTGAGATACTACCTCAACTCATCCAGAATCACCTTGTGACACCCATGCAAATAGCGCCTCTGAAGCCCCCTTATCCGAGCTGGTATGATGCTAATGAGTGTTGTGGGTACCATTCTGGCAATCAAGGTCACTCAACAGAGAACTGCCCCGCTTTGAAGTACAAGGTCAGAGATCTCATCAAGGCTGGTTCGATAAGTTTTGAAGATGGGGAAGTCAAGTGTCATAAGAAACATTGTGCATGATCACATTAGGTTTTTGACACATGTAGTTCTATACACTGTGATGAGGAAAGCACTTGTCTCATGTTAATTAAATGAATTTTGTATTTTAAATGCTTTGTGTTTGTTGTGTTTCAACAATAACTTGAATTTGCAAAAACAAGCATTAAGGAATTTTTAGTGATGGATAGTCTCAAGAAAATTGATGATCATTGTTAGAAATGACCCAATACCTTCAGCCCTCTCTTTTAGGCTTTCCTAAGCCTAAATCTTTTGAACCAAGAGCACTTGAAAGACCTAATGCTTCAAGGGATATGAATGATTTGACTTCATAGAAGTATTGTCATTACAGAATAAGCAAGGATGTAAATCCTAGTCTAGGCTATAAACAAAGGAATGAACTTTTTGAAATTTTTCGAATTCCTTGAAATTCAAACAAATGAGACATTCTTTCAAGAGTCTAGATTTTGATAATTTGGTGTGTGTCAAGATTGTGCTAAAACCATTCATGACCTTTCCCAATAACCACAAAACACTAATTGCCCAAACATCACTTCATGATTGACATCATGGGGCACAATGATTAAACTAGATTATCCCTTGTCCCAGAGAAAACCTGTTTTTGGGTCGTATTTTCCTTGTCTCTTCAAAGAACTCAGATTGGAAACTCAGCCTTTTCAAAATAGACCTAGACTTGCTATGTTCCTCGTTGATACAAATTCTCAAGGTTAATCAAATTGGGGCATCATATGTGGAAATGATGGATACATGGTGAATAAGGATGGATTAAACGCATGAATCGTTGGGGCATGCGATGAAAAATGAAAAATGAAAAAATTTGTGATATCATGCATATGAGAATTCGGATGATTCCAAAGTGCAAAATGAAATTCTGAATATCTATTTCCCCTGGGGATTGCTTTTCAAAGTGAATATTCGTGCTTGACATGAGGAATGGCCATCTTTCATATCCCTTCACACAAAAAAGAAATCATCCATAGTCACCCCTTTTGAGCCAAAAGAATTCTTTCTTGTTTGAACCTTGATCAAGGATCACCCTCTACACTAGGGGGCAAATGCAAGGAAAGATTTTTTTAAAGATCATTGAGAAATGTGTCCTAGCTCAAAGACAGATGCAAAGCAAATGGAGCCCCGAATAAAGACGGGCTCACTCCGTTGAAAAAGAATGGGGGCAAAATGAAAAAAGAAAAAAAGGAAAAATGTGTGAAAGATATGGCAAATTGAAAGCCAAAAGCAAAGAAGAAAAAAAAGCAAAGTCAAAAGGAAAGAAATGTCCAAGAAGGAACAAATGCTTCAAAGAGAATCCTCCTCAAAAAAATAGATCCTTGATCTGATTACCCTCAAACACATATTTTGGGCCTATTTATCCTTTCTTTCTGAACCCTAAGCCATGGCCTACGTTACGTGTTTTAAAAGTCCATTTTGATCAAGCATGAATATTTAATTTGAAAGGTTTTTCCTCATATTTTATCCCATTTCATCGAATTATCATTTCACTAAGGAAGAATTTAGAATTCTCAAGTGTATGGTAAAAATGAAAAAAAAATGGAAAGAATGGGACTCTAGGGCGAAAACCTAAAAACGGGCGGTCTAGAGTAAATTTGGAAATTTTCGATGCCATCTGTGCCGATACCCAAAAAAAAAAAAAAAAAAAAGGTCATCTTAAAAAAAGGTGGTCATCGAGGAACATCTAGGAATTCCTGAACCCCCCAAATTGTCAGCTCTCATTCGGAGGATTGTCTTCAAAAAACTGAAACTTTTTTCCTCCAAGATCAAACTTTCCGATTTAAACATCCCAACCAATCTTGACGCTTGTCAAAAAGCCTTGATATGGAAACTAAAAGAATGTTGAATTTGCTTGGTTCTCAATGAATTCATGATTTATAAAACCTGTTCCATTTGTGAGCCTAGAAAGGACATACATTTTTGTTGTGAAGTTTTCCTGGAAAAGCCAGAATCTTGTTATACCAAGCCTTGCCAATCCCAGTTGAAAAAACCCAGATTAATACTTAGAGAATTTTCTAACAGTGATCATCAGTCATCAAAAGATTTGTACATCATACATTGTGGAGTTAAAATTTTTGGCTTAGAAGTTTTCCTTAAATAAGCAAAATTGTTTTTCAAAAAGGGAAAATAAAAATATTTTTGAAATACCCATTTTTGATGTTGACATGAGACAAGGATTTTTCTAACCCAAAGATATAGAACTGCCAGGATAGGTCCTGACTTCCAGATATGAGAAGAAGATATCGAACCCAGTTCAGATCTCTGTTGATGAAAGTTTGAAAACTGTTGGGGCAAAGAGAATAGCCAAAATGAATTGAAGATATACTCTGATTTGAAGAGGAAAAATGAATTTGAGAGGCTAAGCCAAAGTCTAGAAAAACAACCGGGGGCATTTGCATCACTCATGAGTACTCATCTCTTTATCGAGCTTTTGCATCTGCACAGTGTCGGCAAGCATTTGCATCATTCATGGGTATTTGCATTGGCATTATTCCATAAGCATCTGCATTTTACCTTTACATTTACATTCTTCATGGAATTCGCATTTGTGTCATCTCAAGCAATTGCATCATTTCTAGAATCATTGCATTTTCATTATTGTGTGGTAATTGTAGTTACACCATTCATAAACCAGTTACATGAACACAATTAATAGGGGCATCTGCATCATGAAACATGGGCATCAATCCAGGCCATTTGCATTTGCACTAAGAAATATTTTACATTTGCACCATGAAGCATGAGCACCTTGTTAAAAGACATGTGCATCTGCATCATTTCTCAAAGCTTCTGGTGGGGATATCCAGAATTTTACAGTTTTAAAAGTGAATAAGTCTTCGGTGGTGATAGCTGAAGCCTCTGGTGGAGATATCCAGGGTTTTATAATTTTGAAAACATGAGAAATTTTATTCTGAAGGAGTTACCCAGAATTTTACAATGAGCAAGTATTTGGTGGTGATAGCCAAAGCTTCTGGTGGGGATATCCAGAATTTTACAGTTTTAAAAGTGAACAAGTCTTCGGTGGTGATAGCTGAAGCCTCTGGTGGAGATATCCAGGGTTTTATAATTTTGAAAAATGAGAAATTTTATTCTGAAGGAGTTACCCAGAATTTTACAATGACCAAGTCTTTGGTGGTGATAGCCAAAGCTTCTGGTGGTGATATCCAGAATTTTGCAGTTTTAAAAAGTGAACAAGTCTTCGGTGGTGATAGCTGAAGCCTCTGGTGGAGATATCCAGAGTTTTATAATTTAGAAAAATGAGAAATTTTCTTCTGGTGGGGATATCCAGAATTTTACAATGAGCAAGTCTTCGGTGGTGATATCCAGAATTTTGCAGTTTTAAAAGTGAACAAGTCTTCGGTGGTGATAGCTGAAGCCCCTGGTGGAGATATCCAGGGTTTTATAATTTTAAAACATGAGAAATTTTATTCTGAAGGAGTTACCCAAAATTTTACAATGAGCAAGTCTTTGGTGGTGATAGCCAAAGCTTCTGGTGGGGATATCCAGAATTTTACAGTTTAAAAAGTGAACAAGTCTTCGGTGGTGATAGCTGAAGCCTCTGGTGGAGATATCCAGGGTTTTATAATTTTGAAAACATGAGAAATTTTATTCTGAAGGAGTTACCCAGAATTTTACAATGAGCAAGTCTTTGGTGGTGATAGCCAAAGCTTCTGGTGGTGATATCCAGAATTTTGCAGTTTTAAAAGTGAACAAGTCTTCAGTGGTGATAGCTGAAGCCTCTGGTGGAGATATCCAGGGTTTTATAATTTTGAAAAATGAGAAATTTTATTCTGAAGGAGTTACCCAGAATTTTACAATGAGCAAGTCTTTGGTGGTGATAGCCAAAGCTTCTGGTGGGGATATCCAGAATTTTACAGTTTTAAAAGTGAACAAGTCTTCGGTGGTGATAGCTGAAGCCTCTGGTGGAGATATCCAAGGTTTTATAATTTTGAAAAATGAGAAATTTTATTCTGAAGGAGTTACCCAGAATTTTACAATGACCAAGTCTTTGGTGGTGATAGCCAAAGCTTCTGGTGGTGATATCCAGAATTTTGCAGTTTTAAAAGTGAATAAGTCTTCGGTGGTGATAGATGAAGCCTCTGGTGGAGATATCCAGGGTTTTATAATTTTGAAACATGAGAAATCTTCTTCTAGATGAGTTATCTAGAATTTTATATTGAGCGAGTCTTTGGTGGTGATAGCCAAAGCTTCTGGTGGGGATATCCAGAATTTTACAGTTTTAAAAATGAAGAAGTCTTCGGTGGTGATAGCTGAAGCCTCTGGTGGAGATATCCAGGGTTTTATAATTTTGAAAAATGAGAAATCTTCTTTTGAAGGAGTTATCCAGAATTTTTTTTCAACATGTGCATCTACATCAAGAAGCATTTGCATCAATCTAAGTTAGTTAAATCTGCATCAAGAAAGTTTGCATCAAATCAAGTCATCAAAGACATTTGCACCAATCTAAGTCATTTGCATCTACATCAAGAAGCGTTTGCATCAACAAAAGACATTTGCATTTGCATCATGAAGCATTTGCATCATCTCTTAAAGCTTTCAGGTATAATCGATTTCGTTTCCTTAAGGCGAGTCGAGCCCCGAAATCATCGTCGAGGTACTTTTTTTTATTTATGAACAAGTCTTCGGTGGTGATAGCTGAAGCCTCTGGTGGAGATATCCAGAGTTTTTTTTAAAGTCATTTGAAAAGGTAGAAAGTCTTCGGTGGTGATAACTGAAGCTTCTGGAGATGATACCCAGAATTTTACAGTTTTAAAAATGAGCAAGACTTCGGTGGTGATAGCTGAAGCCTCTGGTGGAGATATCCAGAGTTTTAAAATCCTTTGAAAAGATAGAAAGTCTTCGGTGGTGATAGCTGAAGCTTCTGGAGGTGATACCCAGAATTTTTACATTTTAAAAAAAAAAAATGAGCAAGACTTTGGTGGTGATAGCCGAAGCTTCTGGAGGAGATATCCAGAATTTTAAACACAGCTGAGAACAAGACAGGTTAAGGCCCCGAGACCATCGTCGAGGTCATTTCCTTTCTTGCAAATCGAATTTGTTTCCTTAAGACGAATCGAGCCTTGTTTAGGCAGGGAATTCAATTTAAGGACAAATCTTCAATTTACTGTTTTAAAAAAAAAAAATGAAAAAAAAAATGAATGAAAAAAGAGAAAAAATGAAAAAAATAGAAAATGAAAAAAGAAAATAAAAAATGCAAAATGCAAAAATGAATGAAGAAATGAAAAAGAAAACCCCTTTCCTTTCCATGTGATTTCACTGACCGTACAAAATTAGTGTTGGTTTATCTTTGCCTGATTCCTGATTCTCAGCAATAGCCAAAGAGGGGCAGCTGTAGACACCTAATTTTGTCCGGGCCACTAAACAGGTATGTTTTCTTCTTATATTGATGTTTCCGAGTATAAAAAGACTGTTTTCATCCTGCAAGTGGTACTCCGAGACTTAGTTTAAGAGGGCGAGCACAAAAAGTCAAACTTGAAAAAAGTCAACCCCGAAAAAGTCAACCCCGAAAAAGTCAACCCCATAAAGTCAACTACTGAAAAAGTCAACCCACTTTCAAAATCAAGATTTTAAGTTCAATTGAAAAATGGCGAAGGAATTTTGATAATCCGAGTTCTACATTGAAAGATATGGAGTTCGGAAGTTGGGATTTGGAGATTCAGTAGAAAAGAAACCCTAATCCGAGAAATTTGGGGAAAAGTGCTTAAACGATCAAACTGGTCGAAATTGAAGGTTCCAAATGAAAGATAAGCACTGACTACGGGTAATGGAGAAGTCACTTGCAAGAAAAACCGAAAGAAAAGTCAATCCGGGAGAAAACCGAGAATTAGAGTTTTTAGTGGATTTCGGTGAAATCGGGAAGAATCACAGAAATGACCCGAATTGGTAAGACCAAAGCCCCCAATGGATGAGGAATGATTAAAAAGGATGGTGCAAGGCTCATATTGAAGAAAATCTGAAAATCGGACTTGTTTTGAGCAAAACCGGGTTTCGGAGGTTAAAGGGCAAAATTGGAAAATTTTGGGAAAAATAGCAAATGGACTCCGAAAATTCTGAAAAATTTGTCAATCTCATTCTTAAATCATTTTAAAGAGATTGGCGAAAGAAAATCTTGATTCCGAGTTCGTTTGCAAAATGGCCAAATCCCGGGCTTCTAATGCAGTAATTCAAAAAGATAAATCCCGGAAAAATAGCAAATGGACTCCGAAAATTCTGAAATTTGGCAAATCTCATTTTTAAATTATTTGGAAGAGATTGGCGAAAGAAAATCTTGACTCCGAGTTCGTTTGCAAAATGGCCAAATCCCGGGCCTCCTATGCAGTAATTCAAGCCGATAAATCCCGAAAAAATACCAAATGAGCTCCAAAAATTATGAAAACTTCCAGATCACACTTTTTAATTATTTTGAAGAGATTGGTGAAGAAAAATCTTGATTTGGAGCTCGTTTAAAAAATGGTAAAAAGTAGGGGCATAAAAGGACATTTTGGGAAGAAAAAATCCAAATAAATAGCAAACGGACTCGGATAATTTTGAAAACTTCCAGAACTCAATATTTTATTATTTTGGAAGCATTAAAAAAAGAAAAATTGAATTTGGAGTCCGTTTGATATTTATTTTGCATCCGGGGGGCAAAATGGTCGTTTCACCCAAGCAACCGAAAATGGCTTCTTTGGGCCTTGCAAAAATCAGAGCTGGGTTGGAAAAGAGAAGTGCTGGCCTGCCCAAGCCCAAAGGAAGGAGGAAGCTTAGGATTTTTTCAATCAAGTGATTAAAAATCAAGAGTTAAGTTAGAGATTTTCATTTTTGAGCCTAAGTCCCAATCCCACATCCCTTTGTAATGTCAAGCCAAGGAGGTGCTCACCTTATAAATAAGGAGTCTTGGCCTTTGGTTGAAATCACCCACTACCCCTTGTGAGATAGTCTATACACTTGTATTAGGATTATCCGGGTGGTGAGTCATAGTGTTTTTGTTGAGAGGGTTTGTAGCTTAATCCGTTCAAAAGCTACTCTGATGGTTTGTAGCTTAATCCGTTCAAAAGCTACTCTGAGGGTTCGTAGCTTAATCCGTTCAAAAGCTACTCTGAGGGTTTATAGCTTAATCCGTTCAAAAGCTACTTGGTGAGTTTTCATTTTAAAATAATGTTTCTTGTTCTTCCTTCATTTCCTTTCTTAAGTATATTTTTCTTACATTTGTTTTTACAATGAACTCACCATGGCCAAATGGCCTACATTATTTATTTTAAGTTGTTGTTTTTGATTCATTTTATCATATTGTTTATGCTATTTTCTTTATTTTTGATGTTTTAAATATTATGTTATTTCATGTTCTTAAGTTATATTTAATTTGGTTGCTTTGTTTTTTGCCATTTATGTCTTAGATATCATGTTTTTGCATTCTTAATTTTCTGTTTTCATGTTGTTTAAATTTGAGCATGTTTTAGAGTTAGCATATTAAGTGTTTGTGAAAATGCTTGTGTGATTCTTTGCATGATTCTTGTTTTATATCTTAGTGAGCATGTTTTAGATTTGGTATATTAGGTGTTTGTGAAAATGCTTGTGTGATTTTTGTGTTATGACTTAGTTTTTCATGCTAGCATACCAAGTGTTTGTGAAAATGCCATGCTTGTTGAAGCTTGGGGCCATTTGGCTACTCCATATGTTTTGCATTGTGTGTTGTATTTTTGTCATGCTAGTTGTTAGGTTTTTGCATTTGCATGATATTTGGTTGGATTTTTGAATTAAGCATGCCTTGTGTTTGTGAAAATGCCATGCATGTCTTAGGTCTAGGTTACATTAAATGCCATGCAAGTTCATGTTAGGTCTAGGCCATATTATTTGTGTCATGCATTTTCCTTACATTTAGGTTTAGATCCATGCATTTCATGCATTATGTTTGTTGCATTGTTTCATGCATTTCATGTTCATGCCACTTAAATAATGACTTGAGCCAAATAATGGTTCAAGATCATGCTCTCTTGAGCACACTTGTGGAAAATTAAGTTTGTCAAATTGATTACTCTACCTTTGTGATTTTTTTTATTTAGCCAATTTTTATCTAACTTTCAAAGAGTCCTAGCTACTGCTTTCAAGTCATTTTATGATTTTCAAATATTTTTACTTTGGTTTTTAAATGATTTTATCAAAAGCAAAAATGTGTTGGCAAAGCAGTTTTTTTCTCCTCCAAAAACTCGTACATCTATGATTTTTCTGGGAATTCATCTTTGATCAGAAAATTAAGCCGATTTTTTTTCGTGTAGTTTTGCATGTCCTGAGTCTCCAGTATTTTTTTTAGAATTTTTGGAATTTTTAAAAATAGGATAAAAAATCGTGGATTAAAACTGGACAGTGGAGTCAGAATTGAATTTAAAGAAAAACAAAGCAGTTTTTTCTCCTCCAAAAACTCGTACATCTCTGGTTTTTCTGGGAATTCATCTTTGATCAAAACATTAAGCCGATTTTTTCTCGTATAGTTTTATATGTCCTGAGTCTCCAGTATTTTTTTTAGAATTTTTGGAATTTTTAAAAATAGGGTAAAAAATCGTGTATTAAAACTGGACAGTGGAGTCAGAATTGAATTTAAAGAAAAACCAATTTTCTGTTTTGGTTAATTTACTTAGAGTGGGCTGATTAGGAGGGTTAGCTACTGACTTAGGATGATTTCTAAGCCCTTTTAAACTCTAAAAATGGTTTTTCAAATCCCGGGTTAAGGGTAGTCAAGTCCGGATTTTTTAAACTTAGGAAATTAGAACCATTTAAAAATTTTTAGCCCAGTTTTTATTGTTAATTCAAGCTTTTCAAAATTGTTTTCAAACAATCACAACGTATTTTGGTTTTAGAATATTTAATTTGACATATTTTCCTAAGGTAGCCGGATATCTTTTTAGATATACGGATTTCCTTAATTAAAGGAAAAAATACATTTCATGCATTGCATTTTTATTTTTATGCATATTATATGATAGCATTATTTTATTCCATGTCATTTAAATTATATGCCATATCATTCATGTTTGCCATGTCATTTAGGTTGCATTATGTTATTTAGATTTTGCTATGTCATTTTATTTATGTCATGCATATACATATTCATTTATTTTAAATGTTTTCAAAAGATAATGGTTTTCAATAAAAAAATATAAAGATATTCCCGAGTTAAAATAATTCATGAGTTCTCTACCGGGTTTGCTGGAGGGAATATCATCAATTATCATTAATAAAGGAATATCTTTCTTTCAAAAAAGAGAATGATTCGGAAAGTTTTCCAAAACTAATAAAATTTTTTATATTTTGCCACGTTTGTTGGGGAATATAGGAAAATTTTGAATTTATAAATTCCGGATCATTTTCAATAAAAAATGGAATTATTTTTAAATTGGGAATTAACTCGAAATACTAAATTTAAAACCAACTTTTACTGAGACTTGAGATAACACACGATTAATAAGGTACCGATTTATACGGGCGTTGTGGGGGTGCTAATCCTTCCCCACACGTAACCGACTCCCGAACCTGCTTCTTTGATTTCTCTGGTTTAAAACGCAGACTTGAAATTGGTTTTTAAAATGTTTTAATTAATTTTTAAAATATTTTATAAAACCGGTTTTAATAGGTGGCCGATCACACCTAGCTAAAAAAGATTGGTGGCGACTCCATGTCTTTTTTAAGGTCATTTTCAAAACCTTCATTTTTAGAGGAATTAAGTCGACTTTTCCTCGGTTTTTTTTAAATGTCACGCTTAACGAATAATAAAGTCTTGCGATGAGACTCGTCGTTATTTTTTTTAGGTTGCGACAGCATGTGTTTTCAAAATTGAAGCATATGAGGAAAATTAAGAGATTTTAACTTTTTTTTTATATATATAAAAAAAATTATAACATCAATGGTTGTGTAATTTATTAGTAAAGTACTGGACTGTTAGTTTCAGTAATCAAGATTCAATCCTTGACAATGTTAAATATATAAAAAAAAAATTATAACCGTTAAATCAACTTTAAATTGTTATATGTTTTTAAAATGTTGATAAATGTTGTCTCTAGTCTCTTAAGCAAACAAGTTCTTTAGGATTTATTTGTAAAAGAAAATATTATGTAAGGAAACCAAATATTGCCTTTTGTTTATCATTGATAAAGATAAAAGAAAAAGGAAATTCAACCCCTAATCCAAAAATGAGGAAAGTCTAAACATGCAATATCAAGCTTTTAATTTATAGATGAAATTAAATTAAATCCATTTTTGCAAAAGATATGATGGGGCTTTAAAAAGTAATTTAAAATCTACTTCTATAAACAAGAAAAGTTACATTCAAAGGCCCCCAAAATTCTTTTTCTTTTTGTTCATATTAGTGTTCCAAAAAAGAAATAATAAAAAATTAAAATCAAAAGAACTCAAATCAAAAACAACCTTCTTAATATACTAACAACTTGGGATATTTATAAGTCTTTTTCTATTCCAATAACGACTTGTACCAAGAATATCTATAGGGGATGATGTGAAATTTATATCAATCAAAATTTCAACTCTTTATATTCACACCCAAAAAAAAAAAAAATTAAAAAACCAAAAAAATGGACTACAAAAATCTTTAAAATGTTATTGAGGTAGGCTTAATACCCAAACATATCTTCCAACTTTAATAAAAAAATGAATTAAGCCCTGACATTTTATTGTGTGTAAATAAAACTATAATTTTTTATTTGTATATTGTTCTAAGTTTATAGTCATAAACTTTTAAGATCAACAAAAAATCTAATTGGAATAACGAAAAACTAATATTTGTTATCTAGCACTATTGGTAAATACGTAACAAGTCATAATTAGTCTTTCGTTATCTCAATTACATTTTTTTATAGAATAATCTAAATTATAAAATAACTTATTTTCAATTGGAAATTTAATTAATTTTAAAAGTTTATAATTATAATTACAAAAAAGTAAAAAATTATACTCTTATAGTCTTATTTACATGTAATAAAAGGTTAATAGACCTGTCCATGGGCCATAACGCAGTCCGAATTTTTTTTCTTATCCAAGCCAGTTTCGAGCTGACCAATAAGCTTGTTTTATTGTTTATAAATTATTAAAATATTAAAAAAAAATTATATTAATATTAATATATATTATAATTAAATTTAAATAAAAAATATTTTTTATTTAATTAATAGTAATTTAGGTCAGATTGAGCAGACCCGAATTAGAAAAAAATTTATCTAAACTCGATCTAATATAAATCGAATCTGTTGAGTTGAATGGACTACTCGAACTTTGGATAAGTTTAGAGGTCAGGGACTTAATTACAATTTTTTACTAAAATTTGAGGTATATTTGGGTATTAAAAATATTGAGCTAATACCTAGACAATTCCAACCAAAACTTTCTATTAGTAGAATGAGTTGAATCCTCTCGCACTTTGGACTTTCCAATTCAAAATTGTCATCTCAAGGTGAATGCTAGGCTAAAAACTTTTACCGTTAGAACACCATGAGAATTCTTTTGATAAAGAGTCAAAACTATCCTTTAAGATAATTATAAAAAAATATTAATGATGAAAAGTATTATCTGTTACTGTTATAAAAAAATTTTATTAAAAGAAAATGAAATATTAAAAATTGATTAAATAAAATATTATCATTAGATTTATTCATAGATCAAGTTATTTATCAAGTTTACAAGTTTGGTTAATTGAAGAATAAATTTGTTAAGCTCAACCCAACTTATAATATTATTTTATTAAGAAATATTATTTTATTTTAATAAACTTATCACATGTAGGTCTAATAATTTATGTATTTGTATTGTATTCATATTATTTTTCGTGTCATAATCGTGTTTATGTTATTATATATTTCGACATGTTAACAATACTGTTATATAGATTTTCACATGTTCGTGTATTCGTATCGTGTTTGTGTAAATTTTTTGTGTCATATTGTATTTTAATTTTTTTTCTCGTGTCGTGTCCAACATTGCCAACATATTGATTTTAGTAGACAAATTATTTTAAATTTTAACCCATTTTTTTTAATGGTAAAACTATAAAAAAAATTATATATTTTTTTGTAGGGTCAAACGAGGTTCATGCCGGACCTAGGCATGGTATCAATACTTTACATGCTTGCTCAAGCCTGAACCGACCAAAAATTCATATTCAAAATTTTGTCCGGACCAATCAAATACTATTAAATGTTACAATCTAGAGTCTAGACCTATCCACGGGTAGAGCTATTCGTCCAAGCCCGAAAACTCGTCTGATATTTGTGTGGGTTTGGATAAAAATGAGTTTAGGCAAAAAAGTAAATCTCATTTGAAAAATGGATTGACCTTTGGCTCAAACATTAAAAGCCTGAGCTCGGCCTAATTCAATTCATTTTTTAATTATATAAAATATATTATTTTAATATTTATATATATATATAATTTATATTATATAAAAATAAATATATTTATAATATTACAATGTAAACATAAAATATGGTCTTAAGCTAGTTTATAATAAATTATATTTAGAAATATTAAAATATTAATATTCAATTAATTTTATATTTTAAATAATACTTTTGCAAGATTAAAATATTTAATATTAATATACACATTTTTTAACATTTTAAACGGTATTATTATTAAAAAAATTAATATTAGTATTATAAATATTATATTAATATTTGAGTACTTAATCTCATTATTAATAATAGATCTTCTTTTTAAGATGATTTTAATATAATTTAAATCATTTTTAAAATATCAGTTTTTTTTTTAATAATTTTTTTATAATACATAATTAGTAAATAAGTTTTAATTATTAACAGTTTTAATTATTTTTCGTTACATTTTCATTTACACCAAAACGTGTCAAGAAAATGTGTGGTTCCTATTGTAAAAATTCTGATTGTAGTAGACACCTCTCAACAGCTCATATAATATTTTCAATTTTTGTTTATAAAAATAAAAAAAATAATTTTTAATAAAAAAACAGGGGTAAATGTGAAAAATCAGATAAATATGTCGGTAAATCACCTGAAACAAGGTTAAGTCAAGATAAGAACAACCAGACAGAAATCTAAAACGTGTAAGAAAAGTACTGCCCATTAAAACCACATAAAAAATTTATTTTAAAAATATTAATGAAATATCATCGAATTTATTGATAATGTATAAATTCGATAATATATCAAATACAAATTATTCCCTTTTCTTATTACAGAAACAGAGTACGTTGCAGAAACAGAGGAAACAGGGAGTTCTGCATATATAAAGAGAGAGACAGGCAGACAGCGTTTTAGTGGCAGAAAATACGTCGTCGCTGAAAGGGTTGGTTAAGGTCTTGGGTTTAAAGCTTAAACCAACGATCAAATCAGCTATGGCTGCTTGCTCTCTTCTCTTTAGACTGCTTTTGGTTCTTCTCACTTTCTCAGGTTTCTATTCTTTGTTTCAACTTTCAAAGTTTCAGCTTGCTAAATAAAAAATGCTGCAAAGATAAAAAAAAGAACCTTTTTTTTTTAAATTAAGTTTCAAAGTTTTTATTTTAGTAATAACCAAAGAATCAAACTTTCTTTGATATTTCATTTTGTTTCTTTTTAAAGGAATGAAAACAGAGTATCTGTTAAGTTTCACCAACATGGGATGGCATTTCAAAAATCTAATTGTTTTTCTTTTTTCATTTATTTTTCAAAATTTTCATGCAAAATGAATCTTGTATTACTCTTTCTTTAATTCTCCTTGATCTTACTGCATTTCATTTTATATATCTGGCTACTAAATAAACTGAAGTTTTGTGCATGAGTTAAGACTTTTTTCCCTTCCTTTTTGAACATGAATTTTGGAAATTTTGTCTTATTTTTAAATGAATACTCATACTTTTAATCTAATATTTGCTTTTGGTTTTCAATCTTTTTAATGGATTTCAGATTCAGCAGTCAAAATCCTTGGTCTTGGAGTTGGAATAAACTATGGGCAAATAGCAGACAATCTTCCATCTCCTTCCCGAGTTTCCTACCTCCTAAAATCCCTCAATATTAGCAGAGTAAAACTATACGATGCAGATCCAAATGTTCTTGTTTCATTCTCGAATACAAATGTTGATTTCAATATTGGATTGGGAAACGAGTCTCTTCAAAACATGACTGATCCAATCAAAGCTCAAAACTGGGTTTTGCAACGAGTTAAACCCCATCTTCCTCAAACCAAAATCACTTCAATCATTGTCGGAAACGAGGTTTTCAAAACCAATGATCATCAGCTTTGGTCGAATCTCCTCCCAGCAATGCAAACAGTTTACAATTCTCTTGTTAATCTTGGCCTTGATAAACAAGTAACTGTCACAACCGCCCATTCTCTCGATATCTTAACCGTCTCTTTTCCGCCTTCTGCTGGGGTTTTTAGGGAAGATCTTGGAGAATATATGCATGGAATTTTGAACTTTCAGGCTCAGATTAAATCACCTTTTTTGATCAATGCTTATCCTTATTTCGCTTACAAGGATAATCCTAATGAAGTGCCATTAAACTATGTGCTTTTCCAGCCTAATCAAGGGACAGTCGATCCAATTACGAACTTGAAATATGATAATATGTTGTATGCTCAAGTTGATGCTGTTTATTCAGCAATTAAAGCAATGGGGCATTCGAATATCGAAGTCAGGGTATCCGAAACAGGTTGGCCTTCCGGAGGGGATGAAAATGAAGTAGGAGCTACACCACAAAATGCTGGATTTTATAATGGCAATTTGTTGAAAAGAATAGAAGAGAAACAAGGCACACCGGCGAAACCAAATGTTCCCATTGACATTTATGTTTTTGCTCTTTTTAATGAGAATTTAAAGCCTGGTCCAGCTTCAGAGAGGAACTATGGCCTCTATTATCCTGATGGTACCCCAGTTTATAACATTGGAGTTCAAGGTTATCTTCCAGAGTTGGTTTATTCATCACCTAGCACAAAGAATGTAAGAAAACATACTCTTTATATCCTTAGCTATGTTGCTCCGACTTCATTTTTCTTGAAATACCTCTTGTCCGACCTATATCCGGACATAGGTATGAGAGGTTATATCCTCCAAAGACATTCAAAATATATAGAAATCTTGAAAAATTTTAAACATATATGTGTCCGACACTTACACCAGAATCTGAGTAACATAGATCCTTAGTATCATCTTTACAATCTCTTTTTAGTTTGATGTTATGTTACCCGAATTCAAAGGTGTCGGATACGGGTATGTCTCCGATACGAATATATTCAATTTTTTAAAAATTTTTTCATATATTTGAAAGATCATATCCCATTCCTATATCCGAACATGTGTCGTACACAAATATTTTTAAAAAAATGAAAAGTCCGAGTAACATAGGTTTAATGTTTTTTGAAATATTCTTTTCTTGATTCAATAGTTTGTCGATAAAACCATGTTTTTCTCCATCAATTTGAAATGTTTTGCAGGCACTATCTGTCTCCAGTACTCTTCTGATCTTGGTTATAGCATACTTAATCTCCTCTTGAACACAATGTGAATTTGGCTAGTAAGGAAGGGAAGGATCATAAGTGAAAACAGTATTGCTGGAGATAATATTCAATTTCCAGAGGAGAGAAGGATCTTGGTTATAGCATACTTAATCTCCTCTTGGAAACAATGTGAATTTGCAACCACGATGCGATCGAAAACTTGTTAACGATTTCGATTCTTTCTTTCGCCGATATTCACAGTTGATATTTATTGTAGTTGACTGCGGTAGCATTTATTATATTTGTAATCACGATGCGATCGAAAATCTGTCCGCGATCGAAATTTAAATCTCTAATCCATGCTCACATTAGTTGATCTTTCCTAACTCATGTCTCATGAACTTGACCTGCAATAGCATAGGATTTAAAATGTGTTGGCAAATGTGGGTTGGTATTTTTCATGTTGTTTGACCTTGTTTCTTCTAATCCTTTGAACTCAGCAAATAGTTGGGATTAGGGTAGTTGAATTATTCAGATTTCAGGGTTTATTCAATTAATAAGTGAGATTTCTTGTGTCAAAAGAAAAAATATAAATAAATTTTGGTTTATGGAATTTTCTTATTGGACACATATCTAGATGGTGGAAACCAGTCACTCAAAGGGTTCCTTTCATCAATATATGCCCATTAAGATGATTGGGACAATTAATCTTAAGATTCAATTGGACAGACATATATTTTAAAGCTTTTTTTCTTCTTTAGAAAAAAGGGTTTTCAAATCATCTGGTAGAGAATTTGGAATCATTTTCTTGTAAGGTTTTCTACCCCATGGTATCCATAACCAGGACCCCTAGAAGGCTGATGCTACCAACTCCACCATATGCACTAACTGGCCGGCGTGTAAAATGAATTTATATTTAATACATTGACAATATATAAATTTATATATTATTAGTGAATAAACTGAAATAATTTTATTAAAAATAAAAATATTTATTTAATAAATTTTTTAATAAAATGATATATAATCAATGTATAAAATATAAATTCGGGTAAAACTTTCTGATATATTTTTTAATTTTAAAATATGGTAGTGGGTCTCCATCCTTATCTCAACTGGCCAAGTTTTAAATCATGCATGTGAATATTCTTCTGGGTTGAAATTGTTGTTTGTCTTCAGCTAGACAAAAGTCCAAATTGGCTTCTTGCATCATGAAAAGGATAAAGCCATTAGAATCCCTCCAATGGCTCCAAAACTAAAACCTGAGGCGGTGAGCTCTATCTCTAAAGATGGTTTGATCTTTGTCTGCTTCTCTTTCCTTTCTTTCTACCAAAAGATAAATTCATGGCATCAGCTTTTGTTGTATCAATGTCAAATCCATGTCATTTTCCAACTCTTCTGCAATCAATAGGATTTTACATATATATATATATATATATTATGTTATCCGAGTGAATATTTAATACAATTTAATCTTTTAAATATTTTTATATATTTAAAAGATTATAATTAAAAAATAAAAAATATATATGTTTGAAATTCCATTTCTTTTAAGTTTTAGCAATAATCAATACTTAAAAGAATTAAAGTAGGCGGGCGGCTTCCAACTTCATGGACCATGCCTTTGAAAATGCATCATCATAGCCGATGGATAAATTGACAGATAAACGAATTTATTTGACCGCATTCAATCTAGTGACCGCCCTACCAATATCATTATTTTTTATCTATAATATATATTAAAAATATGAATGCGAATTTTTTTTTGAATTGACGAAAATAGTCATTGTTATTTATTATATTTTTAAATTATTATTATAAATATTTTTTATTATTAATAAGATTTATTTATAATAATTTTGTTAAATGAATTAATTTAAAAATAAAATAAAAATTAAAAAAATTATGTAAAATTGTTTTATCTTAAAAGTTTTAATTTTTCACTAATCTTTAAAAGTGAATTAATTTATTTGATATAAATAAAAAGTTAAAATTTACATTAAATTTTTTTATCTTCATAATTAATTTTACATTAATATTAAAAATAATATCCATTGCTAATAAATTATCATTGCTGTTCAAAAATATATATATATATATATATAATAATTTGATATAATTTGTACATGAAATAAATTTTACATACAATTTTTAATTAATATGCATTTTATTGTTTTTATTTATTTTAAAAATATATAATTATATATTCAAAAATAAATAAACCAATGAGTTTTCACTAGCAATGCATGTGATAACAAATACTAGTATATACAAAAGGGTGAGCATTCGATCAGTTCGATTTTAAAATTTTAAAATCGATTAAATCGAATAAATTTGTAAATCGATCGAAAAAATTATCTCAATATCAAATTAATCGAACCGATACTTAATTGGTTCGGTTCGGTCATTTTTTTTCGATTTTGAATTGTTTGGGTTATAGATTTTGATTTGTTTGAGTTATATGTTTTTTATTTGTTTGAGTTATGAGTTATTTAGTTGGGTCAGTTTAATTTTGGATTAGATTGAGTTAGACTGACATAAATTGTTAATTGGATTTGAGACTAAATAAAAATACTAACTTTTTAATTAAGTTTCGGTTTGATCGATTGATTCGGTTTAAAAAAGCAAGTTTAAATCGAATAAACTAATCGACCTAAACCGAAACCGAATAAACCAAACCAAATAAATCGAATTCCTTCGGTTTCGGACGGTTTATTCGGTTATCTAACTTTTGCTCACCCCTATAGCTTAGGGTATAAGAGATAGGGTGATAGATGCTAAGACTCGAATCTCAGATCTGCTGGATATCATTTTTTTAAAAATAACTGTATGAATTAACTAGCTAAATCTTTGATTCAGCAACATCATTTTTGATCCTTGGTTGATTAATGCTTTGCACAATCAAACCTGAAAAAGTTCAAAGACAATTAATTGTGTAGCCATAGATCTTATTTTTGCATGATCCAGTGGAACATCAAACAGGTTATCTTCCATGGTCCCAATGTTAAAACTTTTCATCAACAGATAGATTTAGATTGGCTTTGATCTTCAGACATCATGTAAAATCCATGTTGCTGAGGAAGCATCAATCAAACATCCCAAGAAAAAGAATGATGATGGATCACTTAAAACCTACCTTAATACTTACATTACTCGGATTTGAATATGAATATCGAATAAGAATGTGTCTGATACGAGTATATTTGATTTATTTTAAGTTTATTCATGTATTTAAAGGGTTTTTGGGATCATATCCTCATACCTATGTTCGAATATACGTTAGACATGAATGTCGAACACAAATACTTTAAAAAAAATAAAAATCGGAGCAACATATCTTAACACAACTTAATTAAAATTATTGAACCGACATATGATTGATTGATGGGTTGCTTTTATTTTTTTGCAGGGAGGTAAAGCAGCAACAACACTGATCATTATTTCCAGCAGAGAAGCATTAGTTTATAAACTTTGGTAGGCAATAATGTACTAGAAAAAAAAATAAAAAAATTAATTTGAAAATGTTTTAGTATTATATAGCATGAACACTTTATTGTTTTCAGTTAATTTGAGAATGTTTTTTAATTTTTTTTTTTTTTTCCTTATCATTTTTCTTTTGTACATGATTGATTAGGAACCATATCAAGAGATTAAGATGGATATGCTAGTTTATGTAATGGACAGTTATGGTGATAATTTCGAATACATTGGGTCGAAATATTATTTAACATAGTAACCTTAATATATTTGTTGACAAAATCCAATGATTTTAAGGCATTAACTAGTTAGAATTTGTTTTTCAAGACATGAAAAAAATAATCAATACCGTATCAATACATATACCGTTTTTATTTTGATACCGATACATATGAGTATCGGTGTATTTGGATAAGATATTTTTTAAATATTTTTTTCATATATATATATATATAACTCATTTTTAAACTCTTTAATAAAATATATATTATATACACATCTAAATATATTGTATTATATACATCTATAAAAATATAAATATTATTAATCAAGTTTAATAGTTTAATTTAATTTAATGAACATGTTTTATTTTTTAAATAAAATTATGAAAACAAATAATTACGAGAGAAACCGAAACCATCAATACCGATGGATAACATGTCAAACCTCAAATGCTTTTATCTCAAGTTGTTGGAAATCTGATTGATGGTCATGACTAAATTTATATATAGATGCAATGCAACCAATTTGAATGCGAAAATGCCAAGCCTCCAATAACGTACATTCAACCATCTTCAAAATCCTCAAACCATGGCTACAAATATCTATGTTACTCGGATCAAGTGTAAATGTCGGACACGAGTATATGTCCGACATGACAATGTTTGATTTATTCCAAGTTTTTTTTATGTCTTTGAAGAGTCTTTGAGAGATCATATCTCCATACCCATGTCCGAATATGCGTCGGATACGGGTAACATGAAATATAAATGCAACAATGTCATTAAATTAGAAGAAAAGACATTTATCTTCGTACAACATGCATGGCTGCATGGGCAACATGAAATTCCCCAATCCTTTTTCTCCATTATTTCTCATCCTTTCTGGCAACTTCCTCAATCTCCAACTCAAAACTCCCCTATCCCTCTTAATCTCTTATCCAACTATCTATTTGATGGGAACTCCATAGTAGAACTACAAGAAGATTTATAGAGAACAGCTTTGCTTCCACCAAAAATGGGGAAGAAAGGAGAAGGTACAACCAAAAGAATTCCTACAAAATAATGTTTCTAGTCCTTATTCTCCCTGTATACGAAAAACGGGTTCCTATTTCTCCTTGTATACGAAAACGGGATCCGATCTTTAGTCTTATCACGAAAGAGTTTGGTTCCTCAAACTTAACAGTTTTATTCTCATGTGAATCATGTTCTAAAGTAAAATTCCCCTTTTATTCTTCAGAAACCTTGAAAAATGTATAGGATAAGATTAGGTTGTTGATACCATCCAGTCGGGGATCCGTTTCGAACTCGGGATCTATGTAGAAGAAAACCTGCAATGAAGTACAAGCAAGTTAATGATCACAAATGAGTTTTCCCTTTGAAAAACATTTTTTTTATTTATTTATTTATTTAAAGAAAACACACTTACAGGCATGTCAATCTGCTCTCCAGGAAGAAGACGCTGCTCCTCAAAGCAAAAGCACTGTATTTTATTGAAGTAAACTGCAGCCTGAAAAAGGAAAAAGGAACAAGAAAAAACAAGCAAGAAAGCCCAGTCAAAATTTTAAGGCTTGCCGTGTAATAACATGATAAATCTTACCAGTAAATTAATGTGTTTCAACATAATTATTTTTTCCACTCCAAACATTTCTTTTCTTCCCTTTTCTTGCTCATAATACTTCACCTATGTTGTTCCGACTCTTCATTTTTCTTTAAGTATCCGTGTCCGAATCCGACACTCACACCCGAAAAATACATAAGTGAAAATACATGAAAATCTTTTAAAAAAAATTGAACATATCCGTGCCCGACACTCACGATTCGAGTAACATAGCTTCACCTAATGGCTATGTCAGCCAACTTAGAGAAAAGTATAACCAAACTATGTAAAACATTAGACAGAAATATATTAGTGTTATGTTTGGAAACATGAATATGAAAATTTAGATTCGGATTTCATTTGCTATATAAATTGTGAGAATGAAAGGCATAAATTATGTATAACTTAGTTAAGATTCAATATGATTATATATTTAAAAAAGTATAAAAACATGAATTTCAAATTCACAAATAGCTATAGGTATTTCAAATTCACCACTAAATAGACATCTAACAAATCCATGGATTTGAAAACTAATCCTCAACGTTACACTTACATGTGTTTTATTATACAATTTACATTATTTTTGAAATCCAAATCTATCTTTTGAAATTCAAATCCCAAACGCAACCTAGAGGATAAAAAAAATGGCAACTGTTACTAAAGCATAAGGACAACTATTCTTTTTCACCTGCCTCAGGGCCCATCTCTCAAGACTAGGGTTGGCAACGGGGCGGGGCGGTTTTTTGCTTGCCCCGACCCTGACCCGACCTCCGTTTACATATACCCGACCTCGTCCCGAACCCGATTTTATTTAAAATTTTAGCCCCAACCCCGAAAGACTCTCCCGACCCCGCCGCCCCGAATTTATAAAAAAAAATAGTGTTCTATTTAATAAAAAATTCCAACTTTTTTTTTATATAAAATATATTGACAAAATATTCTAATAAAAATTACTTATTCAATTGACATAAGAATTGAGTTAGTCCAAAAGTATATATTTCAAAAATCAATCAATTTCATTAGTTTACAAACTTGCAAGCTTGAAAAATAGATGATGAAAAAAATGAAATTTCTTTCTAACTAACAACAATTCTTATATATCTTAAAAAAAACTATTAATATATTATTTATATGTATTAAAGTTACGGTTTATTGCAATAATATATATAATTAACATATATAAAAAGTAAAAGTAAAAAAAATAAAAAAAAGTTGGGGCGGGTCGGTGCGGGTTTAGGATAAACCCGAACCCGACCCCAATATCTTTTAAAATTACCCGCCCCGCCCCGTAATCCAATTTTCAAAAAAAAAAAAAACCGACCCTGTAGGGTCAGGGCAGAACCCGACGGGTTCGGGTTATTTTGCCAACCCTACTCAAGACTGTAATAGCATACTTAAGTTTCCTAAACTTTCTTTAAGGAAAAACTAGAATTCCAACTGGCTATTGGAGATTTTAGGACAACTATTCTTTTTTACTCACTTTTTTTCTTGCAAAAAGAAAATAACAATAAGAGTCTAGTGCAATTATCTTTCCTTTGATGAAAGGGTATCATCCAATTTAAACAGTTAATCACAAACTTGACGATAATGGTTTTATACAGACTCTTCTTGGTTGAGACCACAAGTAAAATAATATTGCACATTCTCCTATTGTCACACCTAGAAGTCCCAAAAGCAAATACTATAAACCTAAAAGAATGAAACTGGCAACATTCAATTCAAGCATATTATATTGGGGGTTAGCTATGAAGCATGGACACTTCTGTCAAGGGAGTGTCCAAGTGTCGAACACGGCTCCAACACGGCAGAATAAGTGTCGGACACGTTAAAAAAATAAAAATAAAATCGGACACGGTCAAAACATGGTCAAGACACAACTAGACAGATCCGTACACACGATGAAGGTTTTTTTTTTTTTTTTTTTTGCATTTTTCTCCCAAATATGGAATCAACAATATCTAATGGGTTTTTTAAGATTCAAGTTTTTAAATTCAAAAATAATTTTTAAAAAATTAAAAAACTATTTGCATGTTAATATTTAATTGGAAAGTATCAATTTTACATTTTAATTGTATATTATTATATAAAAAATATTTTTTAGTGCCGTGTCCTGCCGTACCCGTGTCCTAATTTTCTAGAAATTCCCATGTCGCCATGTCCATGTCGTGTCGTACCTGTATTGCATGTCCGTGCTTCTTAGGAGGTTAGACATAGATTCACAAGGATACTATTCAAAAAATTTGGAAAAAAAATTTAGGCATGGAGGGAGAGAGAGAGAGAGAGATTATACTGTATGTCATGGAATCTACACATCACAAGAGGATCAGTGAGTAGCAGAGCTTGGCAGACAGAATTTTCTCAATCCAAGTTAGAAGTGTAGTAAAAAGAAAATGACAAGGATTAACTTGAAAATTTGAACAATACTATGTAGAAAGGAAAAGTAAATACCATAATTGAAGCCTGTAAAAGATTTAGCCAAAGCTAGAAAGAAATGGTTAAAAATCCTAAAGGCTCTCACAACCAAGAAATGCATGAGTGGTCAACCAAATATAAAAACATGCCAATAACTTAAAATTCTAGAAATAACAAATAATTCAAAGGTCTAATTTTAATTACAAAGCATGTCTAAGTATCAGTACCTTCATAGGGGTGACGTTATATGTAGAGACACCTGTTATGGGCGTTGAACTTCGATTTTCAGCAGTATAAAATGCAAGGGCACTTTCTCCAGGCTTGACTCTCACCTAGCAGAAAAAATAAATAAATAAATAAAAGATAAAACAAAGCCATCACTTTAAAATGCCCAAAATCCACAGAGATGAACTTAAGCAACCTCTCTTTGAGTTGGAATAAATTTCCAGGGCATTCCATCTGCCACATCAGCATTGAATTGAACTACTATCTCCCTGCAAGGATAAGGGCAAATTTCTCAAGATCAAAGACGTAGAAAAAGAAAAAGTAAGACCTATGTTGCTTCGACTCTTCATTTTTCTTTTAAGTACCCGTGTCCGACGCATATCCGGACATAGGAATGGAGATATGATCCTCCAAAGACCTTCCAAATATATGAAAATCATGGAAAAAATTGAACATACCCGTGTCCGACGCTCACACCTGAGGCCGAGTAACATAGAGTAAGACTCCATTGTGATATATAAAGTCCAATGCTTCACAGTAGCATCTCTTAGAAATGCATAAATTAAATTGAATTAAATTGAACAAACTGGTTGTTGTGAAATGACGAATAATCCTAAACCTAACGGCCTCGCTCCTATTTGTTATCCTGTTATACCGAAGCTGCATGTTGTATGAAACGGGTGTATAATTAGAAGGCAGGGATACCTTACGGTCAATCTTATCAAACCTTTCATCCTATGTTGCTCTGACTCTTTATTTTTCTTGAAAACTCGTGTTTGACACCCGTGTCCGACACATATCCGGACTTGAGTATGGGGATATGATCCTCCAAGGACTCCCCAAATACATGGAAAAACTTAGAAAAAAATTGAATATAACCGTGTCTGACACATACCCGTGTATCCGACACTCACACCCAAGTCCGAGTAAATAGCTTTCATCTAATAAAGCATTCCACTCCCCTCTTGCTTTTGATGCAAAAACAACACCAGCCTATGACCATTAGTGCTGTGGTTTAAGTTGTTCTCCATCGCACTCGAGAAAACTGTTTCTTCCAACAAACGAAGTTTTCATTTCTTTTCCATCCTTTTTCTACAAAGAACACTAACATGCCTTCTACCGAGGGAACAATTTCATGCTGTATAAGTGCAGCAAAAAGGTTACTGCAGTTGGAACAAAGCCTTATAAATATTATTGAAACTCATTTTTGTCTCATTCTTGCACAAATCTCACTTGACAAAAAAAAAAAAATCATGAAAATAACAAATTTAAAGAAACATATACATATCTAAGCAGAAAATGTCAAAAGCTAGAATCTGACTATGTCCTAAGTAGAAACAAACCCTGAATCAAATTTAACACAAAAAAAATTGTTCAAAAATTATGCATAGCTATCTCAACCAAATTAAAAAAAAAAAAAGGACATTATGATTATAATTATGAAAAACAGAGATTAAGATAAGCTCTTACATCCAAAGCCAAGAAAGCGCACCTTGTTCCTACTGTCCCATCTTTTTCATGCCGTACAATCTTTTCTTCAACACTCTAAAAGAAAGAAAAAAAAATAGTTCTGGTTGAAAAAACAACAGAGAAAATAAATTCTGAAATAATAACAGAAACTCAGTTTTACCTCACGACGTTGGACAGTGCCACCATACCCAGTAGCCTGGCAGAATCTTCGATACAAAGGAACAGCAGCATAACTACCTCCCACCATTGCAAAAACTAATGCTGTAAGATACAAAAGAGTCTTTTTGGATTTTTGCTCTCTGGAAGCATTGGAAGCAAGTGAAGAATATTGGCGCTGAATGCTGAAGGGAGATAATCTCCAAAAACGCCGAGAGCCATAAGGGTGGAAATCAAAAGACTTTGTTGGAGGCCTTGTGCTAAATTCACATCTTGGCATCAAACCCCAAGCATTGTTGCCACACCCACTAGAAGCTTTAAAGAACTTGTAACTCGGATATAAAGCATTAGGAAGAAACCTGGGTCAACACAAAAATTTCCATCCAGGTGGGACAAATCCCGGAAAAAGCAAGCTTACATTCAGGTTGGGGTGAAAAATGAAATTGCAAAAGAATAAAATTTTAAAGGCTGAGTGTACCCAAATGATTACCCTTTAAAGGCTAAAGAACAAGATTATGAATGAATAATTTGGATTATTAGTCTTTCACAACCAACCATGAAATGTAGGTATTCCCTAAAATAAATTTCTGGAAAAACTTCTGTCTTAGTTCTCCAAATAAAATTCTCAAGCTTCTGATAGAAACAAACATAAGTATAAGGCCCAAATATGCTATGTTGCTCCGACTCTTCATTTTTCTTGAAGTACCCGTGTCCGACACATATCCGGACATGGGTATGAGAATATGACCATCCAAGGATCCTCCAAATACATGGAAAACTTAGAAAAAATTGAATATACCCGTGTCGAACACATACCCGTATCCAACACTCACACCCGAGTCCGAATAACATAGCAAATATGTATATTGGCAACACAGGGTGATTACCTTGATTGATGAGACAAAAATTGTAGATTCTTCATGTGGTTCAAGAGAGTGGTTTTACTAGAAAGTCTTGACCATGACATGATATTAGCCACCTATGTATCACTGCACATGCAAGCACAAAAGAGAGAGAGTGATGAACAGTATAGCAATATAATTTCAGTTTAGTTTCTAAAAAATGGACATAGTAAATCATGACAAAAAAATCAACACTAGACCAGAAATCAGAAATGATAAAAGAAAGCATATATATTTACTAAAATCAAACACAAGGATACTTTTTTTTTCTTGTTTGATGAGCTTTTCTTTCACAACCAAAACTTTCCCCAATGAAAAAAAAACAAATTAATAGATTTAACAAACTCCAATAATTTTGATTTTCCCATGCCATCTATATAGCAAATTAACAACAATCATTATAGTTTCAATGAAGCAAGCAGTATTTGACATAAAAAGAAACATAATTTCTGATATATCATTATCAAAGTAATCAAAAGCTCACCAGATTTACACAAAAAGACCAAATTTTTAAGTATAAACCAATCAAATAAAGAAACCCATATCAGCAATAAGGACATAAAGCTTGAAACAAAATGTAAAAATTGAAAAATATTAATTCTAAGAGTTTTATACCTTGAAGAGTATTGACCAAAACTGAAAATGGGGTTTCAAAAAGGAGCAATTTTGGGGTGTATCTTAATCCTCAGCCTTCGAGTTTATGGCAAAGCTGAAAGCTTGAAAGTTGGGGTAGCTGAAAAGACGAGCCGCTTGAGTTTGGAGAGGGAAAGACTAAAGAGTGATAGAAAGGGAAAATGTAACAAAAATAAAATGAAATAATTAAGGGTTAATTTGACAAATGGTACTTAACAATAGTGAAACGTTCAATTTGGTCCACATTTATTCTTCTATATGAAAGGGGCAAAAAAATTTAGATATAAAAAATAATATTTTAAATAGTTAAAAATTAGAAAAATGATTTTTTTTTTTAATAGGTAATGAGTTTAATAAAATAATATTTTAGAGTTATTTAGTTTTAGAAAAAGAATTTCCTTTTCTAATTTTTAGTAACAAATATTTGATAAAATTAGTTTCAAAAGTTTTTCTTCATTTTCTGAAAAGTAACAAATATTTGATTATTTTATATAACTAGAAAAAATGGTTCAAAACTTTAATATTTTTGTTGCTTAACTAACTTAAACAAACACAAAAGTTTTGTTCAAATGAATCAAACTTAAAAAAATGTTGTATTGTTCATACTCCAAGGGGAACACACCTTTTTATTTAAAAAAAAAAAATGGTATATTGGCTCGTTTTACTTTTACTACAAAAGAATCTTCACTTCATTTTAGAAAACTCATAATCTTAATGTTAAACGGATACAAATTTTGAATTTTTTTTATGAAAATATGATTTGGAAATCCAAATCAAAAAAAAAAAAAAAATGGTATTTTCACCGAGAGTTTTTTTTAACAAAAATTCTAACTAACCCTAGTGACCATCGAAACCTCACTTATTTCTTCATAAAAACTTGGATTTTTTTTTTTCTTTCTTTTGAGTAACGATAAAACTTGGATTTACCAACGAAGGATAGTCTGAGTAGAAGGGGCTCTGATCACTTAAGCAAGTGATCTCAAGTTCGAGCCCTTGTGAACGCAAAAAACTTTCTTGAAAGAGGTCCTTGCCTTGACGCCCGACAGTACCTCGAAAGATTAATCCTAAGCGAAACCAAATGATACCTTGGATTAACAAAAAAAAAGTTGGACTTCTGCCTATGAAACTGGTGATTGCATTTTCTAATTAGAATTATCAAAGCAACTAGTAACTTTGGATATGATAATAACATATTGATTATCCATTATTTTATTTTATTTTATTTTTGTCTATTGTTCTCAAATAGTAATATAGTCATGAATTAAGACATTAAATGCTGTTTAAATTAATGCAAAATCACTTGTACAAGTAGAAGTAGGAGGGATTGGAATTTGCAATTAAAGGGAATAGAAAGTAGATATACAAATGATAATTTCATTTTTTTTCTTCTAAAGAATATAAACAAAATCTCATGATTATCATTAGTCATAGACAATACAACACACACAAAAAAGACCGTTGAAACCCGATCAATCTTTTTTAAGAGATGATATCTAGCAAGTCTGAAATTTGAATTCAGCATCTACAATTCTTTTCTTTATTCTCAAATTCCTATCTCTTTTGTAAAAAAAAAAAACTCTCCTTCATACTTTTCACAAAATTTATCAAATAGAAGGGATTGAAATTTGCAATTAAAGGGAATAGAAAGTAGATACAAATGATAATTTCATTTTTTTGTCTAAAGAATATAAACAAAATCTCATGATTATCATTAGTCATAGACAATACAACACACAAAAAAGACCATTGAAACCCGATCAATCATCCTTAAGAGATGATATCCAGCAAGTCTGAAATTTGAATTCAGCATCTACAATTCTTTTCTTTATTCTCAAACTCCTATCTCTTTTGTAAAAAAAAAAAAAAACTCTCCTTCACAGTTCACACTTTTCACAAAATTTATCAAAGGGTACATTCAAAGAGAATAGTTTTTAAACAAGAATTTATCAAAGGGTACATACAAAGTCATCAGTCATATGAAACAAGAAATGGAATGACTATAGACATGAATGAATCATAAGTAAATGTTGCTGAACCTGTATACTGTGGATCCTTTTCCTTGAATTTTTCAGTCAAGCCCTAAATAACAAGAATAAATGATAATTTGATAATCCCATAATTTAACCAATATAATAAATCTCCTATCAAACAATATTGTAATTGTATGGCAAAAGAAGCATAGCAGCAGTTTCATTTAATTGTATGCATTTCTGAATATAATTCAGTGAACCATATTCAAGCAGGTTAAGATCTCCTCCATTAGTTTTCTGTTCATTACTTTTCGGTACAACTTTAATCACCATTCATAAGTACGATTTTCACTATTCACATGTGGATTTTGTACATATGAATAATGCTGATGGACGTATTAAAAAATACTTTATAAAAAAAAGTAATGGAGGGGAGTCTAACCCGTATTAAGCCACATATGTAGTTCGCTAATTCTAGATAGGTGCAATCGAGCATTTGACTTAATAGTAAGTGCATGTATCCTCATACTCAAGGAATTAGGTTCGAATCTCCCCGTACTCCAAATAAAACAAAAAATTGAGATAGGGAAATTATCTACTACTAATCAAGAAGTTTCAAGATGAATGAAAATTGAAAAGCAATGAATAAAAAACCGGATCGGAAGTCAAACCGGTGTGACCTTCGAATCACCGGTTCAATCGATTCAACTGATCCAACCGGTTGAACCGGATTATTCAATTAAAAATAAATTAATATTAAATATGTGACTTTGATATTAAATAAGTATTAAATATAATAATTAATTAATAAAAATATGTATTTGTTTTAATAGTATCATCTTTAATATATGATTAAGAGGCGAAAAGTTCAAATCTCATCATTTACAAAAATAATTTTAATAAAAAAAAAAACAGTTTTTTACCGATTCAATCCGGTTTTCTACCGATTCATTGACTCTTCGGGTTTTTGGTATGTGCCGGACCGGACAGATCACCAATTCTCGGTTGAACCAATCCGACTAGCCGGTCCAGTTTTTTCAACACTAATGAAAAGAGTTAAAAGGAGATGAAGGAAGTGTGCAATCTCTCACCTTAACAATCATCCCGCATCTGCAAATCAAACAGAAGATGAGAAAAACATCAGTCAGAATATAAATTATCACATTTCAAATCTTTGAAGGGGAAAAAAAATACAATGAAAATGAAGAGAAACGAAGAATGAATGTTGTAAAGAAGAAGCCTTACTCAACAAAACTGTCAAAATTGAGTTCAACCTTCCTGCTGCCACTTCCATTATCATACTTGGAAATTAGAACCTGAAGAACAGAAGGTGGAATTGCATATCCAAGACTGTATAAAGCATCCCTTAGTTCCATCAAATCAATTTTCCCACTCCTATCTCTATCAAATCTCTCAAATATAGCCTACAAATTTGAATCCATGAACATTAATCAAGTGATTAAAAATGTCAAAAATGATAATATATGGAAAATGTTAAGACCAAAATCCATTCTTAGCAAAGGTTTAATCACTTACCCGCCAATGACCAAGGCAACTCCACAGTGCAGCAAACTCTCTGGGCCCTGGAATTGAAATTTTTTGCAACAACCATTTAATTAAACTGTCTCTAAAGGAAAAAGGAAAAGTTGCAAAGGCAAACAAGTCCTTCAGGCTATTCTGAAAGGGAAATGTTAATTAGTAACTAAAGTGATATTTAAGGAAATAATGAATTGTTTTTTCTTGAATTCAGTAAAAATAACGCATTAAATGCAAAAAACTTTCTTAAAATAGTAATTAAATAATCCTTAAACAGTACCTATAGGTACCAGTTAACTAGATCTTTTCTGAAATTTCTTTTACTTGGATTACAAGTAACAATTGATTATGAATATGAACATTTTAATACGTGAATGTATTTTCTTGGATAATATTTGAAAATTGTCTTAAGACACTCTTAACAAGATTTGGAAGAAAAAAGAAAAAAAAAAAACCATTATAGAAGAAACAAAAAGGTAAGTGAAAGGCAAATTCTTGAAGGCTAAGAATCCAAAAAGTAGCAAGATGTGACCATTAATAATTGAATGGGTCCACGTCCAGGAAAGCAAAGCAAAAAGCCAATTAATCATTGGCATACAATCATACATGAACATGACCCAAAAATGCCCTCATCTCCATTCAAATTTGAATCTAATAGCTTTACATTTAAGCACATTAGCACATAAAAGAAGGGGAAAAAAAGAATCACCATGGAAGTTCAATTTTTTTAATTATTCTTATTCAAACAACAGTTTGAGGTAAACAGAGATTTTAAGACCATTAAGTCTTTGATTCAAGTCTCATTTATGCAGATAGGTTCTTCAACAAAAAAAAAGAATTAAAACATGAAAGAAATTAACTTACCAATTCTGAGAGTATCATAAGGATTCTTGAACAAAAACATGAGCAACCTTATAGTCCTTATGTTAAACCTGTCGTAACCTGAAGATAGAGCCTGTTGCAACTCATTTTCATCGATGAATCCACTTCTATCCCTATCCACCATTTGAAAAGCCCTTACCACATCTGGGTGTGTTCCTGCTGAAAACCCACTCTGCCCATAACTTGAAGGCAGAAGCGGCGGCGGCGGCGGCTGCTGTCCGTAGTAGCCATGACTAGGTGGTGGCGGAGGAGGAGGAGATCCATGATGATTATAAGAGTAAGTCCCTTGCCGCCGCTGCTGCTCGTAGGACTCTGGGGGCAGCTCCGGTGCTGATGGTGTCAAGGAATGAGATGGATAGTGCCTTGAAGATGCCATTTTTTTTTGTTCAAACCTTGAAGATTCCATTGATTTCAAAGACAATTCTCTCTTCTTTTTTTTTTTAGGATTTTCTCTGATAAATTCAAAAAAGTATTTTAATTTCAAGATTTTTGTGCAGAGTTTTCGGTTGGAGGTGGCTTTGTTTAACTTTGCTTTTCTTTGATTTTTTAAATATTTATACTAATAATAATAATTTAAAATAAATGCGGGTTTCCATGGAATCTACGAAATATGGACCGTCAAATATTAAATATTAAATAATATGCGGGGCGCGTGGTGACGCGGACCTAGTTTACGTAAGCGTGTATACTACTTGCGATTAGGCGGAGGCGCCTAATTCAATGTCTAAATCATATTTTATGTCTATACTATTAAAAAATCAAGTTAAATCATTATTAAATAAATAAATAATTTTTTTAATTTTTTAATTTTGATATAATATACTTTTAAAAATATATTAATTATTTTTTAATACTTAAGATTTTATTTTGAAAATTACAAGTTTAAATTTTAAAATGAATGAGTAAAATTTATAAGATTATTATTATTTTTTTTTACAAAAGAGATTTTAATTTGAGAGTGAAAAAATAAGTTACATATGTTGAGTTTTGAATTTTGAATTTTGAATTATATGAATTAATTGGATTAAATCAGATTTATTGTATTTCATTGTATATTTCAATGTCATATGTATAAAAGAAAATTATGTGATTGGTACATGTTTTCTTGTTAAAAAAATGATCTTTCTTTCTAAAAAAAAAAAAAAAAAAAAAGGTTATGTGAATTTCTTTTTAATTTTAGGTTGAATTTTTTCAATTACTGACAGTTTGTTTAATTTATTTATTTAGCTATTGTTTGGTTTTATTATGTTCATGGATTAGTTAAGCCATATATATATATATATATATATATATATATATATATTCTCATAAAAATACTAATGTAGTAATTTTTACAAGCATTATATATAATTATATATATATTCTCATAAAATTAAAATTTTAAAATCAAAGCTAGTTATTTAGCTTTAATCTATATGCTTAAGCTTTAGGATAACCTTGAAAATTATACTTCTTAATCACCCAAAAAATATAAAATATTATTGGTTTATTTGTTTTGTTTCTCTCTCACAAGATAAATGGAGCTATTGCAAGTGGGTTGCTTGAATTTCAAGATAGTTTATCTTATGTTTTTCTCATTAATTTCCCAGGATATATTCATATGATTTTTTTTTTTTTGTTTTGATAATTTTAATCATTTTGCCAAATGTCAATGCAAAATAATTAGTATCAAGGAAATTTTTGCAACTTTTAAATTTATTCATTTATGGCATGATTTAATTGAGATTAGACCTGACAATTCGTGTATTCGTATATTTTTTCATGTCATAATCGTATTTAAAATGTTTTATATTATAATAAATTTTGATATATTAATAATTTGTGTTATATAAATTTTGAAACATTTATTTTATCCGTGTTTCTTTTTCGTATCATGTCTTATTTTAATTATTTTTTTCGTATCACATAATCATTTCGTGTTCAATATTGCCAGATTTAATTAAGATATACCTCAATCTAAAACTGATTTTGTTCAAAACTTTTGTTTTATATATATATATATATATATATATATGAGTTTTATTAAAAAATATCCTTAAGATATTTTTTAAAATTAATTAATATATTATTTGTAATAATAACATTGTATTAAATTTAATAATTGATAACTTTATTCATCATTCTCAATATATTAGATGAAGATATAGTATATAAATGAATTTTGCTAACGAGTGCCTTAAAAACACTCTTTAAGTTAAAACACTCTTTAAGGTTATTAAATATAATAATATCTTCAATTGAAAATGATAAATAAAATTTTCAACTTTTGCATTTAATATAATATCATTACTATAAATAATATATTAACTAACCTTAAAAAGTGTCCTAAGAACACTCGTTAGCAAAATCTTATATAAATATAATATCTTTAAAACACTTGTTAACAAAATCTTTTATATATATATATATATAACAAAATCGTATATATAATTGATTTGATCTGATAACTTTAAATACGATAAGAAAATACGATAAAAACATGACATAAAAACAATGTAATAAACATATCAGTCTTTGAGTCCAAGCATTCAGGATAATCATGTTGCTATCAACATAGTAGAAACACAGGGACATCACTACGTAAAGATCACAGCTAAAAATAAAATAAGACAAACAGACAGACAGAGTAGAATCAACAAATGAACTTAAGATGATTTCGTGGACAATTCATTTTCCTACAGAAAAAAAAAAAGAAAAAGAAAAAAAAATCCCAATCACACAGTTAAAACTAGGCAGTTTGGTTTTTTAACTGAAAAATCAACAATTTTTGTGGAGACTGCAAGGGAATTTTGATTAAATACACTCACTCTCCATCCACCATTATAATCAAATCTAATACGAGCAATCAATAGGGGCGATACCGCCTGCCGTCGTTGCTTTGTTTTCCCCTGCTGCTTGAACTGCCACCACTCTTGCTGCCACCGCTGCCACCACCACCACCACCCCCCCTACTACTATTTCTCTGATGTACAGGTGGGCTTTGCGGTTGAGCAGCTCCCGGTTGTTGCCTGCATTGATAGATGGTCAAAATTCAATACTTGGGCACATTTTGAAAGATCAAAATCTGCGTTACTCGAACTTGGGTGTAAGTGTCGGACACAGGTATATTTTATTTATTCTAAGTTTTTTCATATATTTGAAAGGTTTTGGAGGATCATATCCCCGTGCCTATATCCAAATATGCATCGGACACGAATGTTAGACACGGATACTTCAAAAAAAATGACGAGTCGGAACAACATAGCTAGATACCTATGTTACTCGGACTCGGGTGTGAGTGTCAGACAAAGGTATGTTTGATTTATTATAAGTTTTCCATGTATTTGGAGGGTCTTTGGGGAACCATATCCCCATACCCATGTCCGAATATGTGTCAGACACGGGTGTCAAACACGAATACTTCAAGAAAAATGAAGAGTCGGAACAACATAGCCAGATACTACAGCAATAAAGAGATAGAGACGGGTCAAAAGGAACAGAAAAAATCCAGCTTTGTCATAGAAAGAAAGAGATATGGGTTTTTAAAAGTTCAAAATATTGGAAAGAAAATATAGTTATTGACTATGTTATTCGGACTCAGGTGTGAGTGTCGAACATGGGTATGCATCTGACACGGGTATGATCAATTTTTTTCAAGATTTTCATGTATTTGGAGGGTCCTTGAAAGATCATATCCCCATACCCATGTCCGGATATGCGTCGGACACGAGTATCGGACACGGGTACTTCAAGAAAAATGAAGAGTCGAAACAACATAGGTTATTGAACTTACAGAACATATCCAATCCGGCCATCAGGTAGAAGCATTGGCATCATTGACATGCCAGTAGGAGTTGGTCCCCTTCCATAGATTAAGGGCTGTAGGTTACATACATTTTTATATCAAATAAAGGCTAGAAAACTCATAAAACAAGTAAATAAAAGGATGATAAAGAGATATAAGAGCATTCTATTATCCTAACATTGGATCTTAAGTGCCATTTGATTGAGCTAAGTTCATGCAATTTATTTTATTATTTATTAAAATAAAATTTTCTTTTGGTCAATCGTTGAATTGAATGAAATCGACTGAAATGGGAATCATTCTATAGAAAGAACAGCTTTTTTTAAATCATAAACCCTAAATTGATACCATAAGAATTCCTATTCACATTAGGACTCATAATATTGAAATTGAATAAACAAAAACAATATCAATATAAAGATAATATTCATTGAAGGTAAATATGACATAAAAAGTCAAAATACGGTTCATTACATCTTTCACTATACTGCTCACTGTGCAAAATTACATGAAAAATTTAAAGACATCCAACATGTGGGAAGTGGAGGTAAAATAACAAACTTTTGCCCCATTTCCTCAAGCACCCATTGCCAATGTTGAAAAAACGGACCGAAGGTCAAACCGGTGTGACCTCCGGGTCACCGGTTCAACCGGATTGTTCAATTTAAAAGTAAATTAAATATTAAATATATAATTTTGATATTAAATAAGTATTAAATATAGTCATTAGTTAATAAAAAAATATGTATAGCTTAATGATATAGTCTTTACTATATGATTTAAAAGTTAAAAGTTTAAATCTCATCATTTACAAATAATTTTTTAATAAAAAAAATTAACAAAAAAACTGGTTTTTTACCGGTTGAATCGGTTTTCCACCACTATATGCCCGGTTTTTTAGATGCACCAGACGGGACAAGCCATAGATTCCCAGTTCAACCGGTTTGACCGGTTGGGCCAGTCTAGGTTTTTCATCACTACCCATTGCCACATGAAAAAGGAAAAAAAAAAAAAGTACCAAGGATTTTTGAACTTAGAACAGAAAACAAAATTGCGAAACAGGGATTCGGAAGTTAGATGTTAATCCTGAAGAGGTACTTCAGCCATAAATTATACCAGTCAAACTGTCAAAGGTGCTCATGGGGATACAAAGATAGCCAGGGAAAATGCAGAACATAAAAAGCACCTCAATACTATGTTACTTGGACTCGGGTGTGAGTGTCGGACATGGGTATGTTCAATTTTTTCTAAGATTTTCATGTATTTGGAGAGTCCTTGGAGGATTATATCCCCATACCCATGTCCAGATATGCATCGGACACGGGTACTTCAAGAAAAATAAAGAGTCGGAGCAACATAGCCTCAATAATATAAGAGTTCATAGGCCAAAGGCCTAACACCGCAATGAGAATACAGACATGTCTCTAAATATTTTCTAAGCCAGAAAAACCTAGAAAAATCCGTTTTTAAAATGTCATCTTTCTTTGGAAAAAAAAAAATCATATCCAAAAGCAAAACCAAGCTAAAACAAGACCAAGAATTCAAAAACATAGAGCTTTACACAATAAATGCCAAATATAGGACCATATCCAAGATATCTTCCAAAGGACCTTGCTCGGTGGAACCCGAACATAATAATGATTCTTCTAAACTAAACTGGGTAAAAGATCCGGTTCAGAAAGAAATATAGCAACAGACACATATAATAATAAGCCACAGCACAAGAATATTCAACAAGGATATCCCCTATACTCCAAATAGGTCAAATGCAGAGGTAGAATGAAAATGAAAATGCGAACAAACAAACAAACAATCACCTGCAGAGTATTGAGAAAAATAACGAAGATACAGAAGCTGTTAAACACGCGCCTGTACATTCACAGAGACAAATATCTCACTCTATGTTACTCGGACTCGGGGTGTGAGTGCCGGACACGGGTATATGTCCGACACGGGTACGTTCAATTTTTTCCAAGATTGCCATGTATTTAGAGGATCCTTGGAGGATCATATCCTCATATCCATATCCGGATATGAATCGGACACGGATGTCGGACACGGGTACTTTAAGAAAAATGAAGAGTCGGAGCAACATAGATCTCACCTGTGCAAGGCCTGCAACACCATATCCTGGACCTAGAGCACCATAGGCACCCCCAACTAGACCATACCCGACCTGAGGTGGATAACTAGGAAGAAAACCTGAATTCTGAGAACTTGATCCCCCAGAGGTCTTTTGATCTGATTGTGGCTTTGCGAGAGAACATTCCACAACTTGGCCTGAAAAACAGAACAATAACATTTCAGAATTACATCCGCTAAACAAAAATGTAAAAATGGATAAGAACTCGATAATCACCATCCAGTTCATATTTTTCTGTGTTCTTCAGTGCTTTCATGGCACAAGATCTCTCTGCAAAATGAACAAAACCAATTCTATTTCTCTCTTGTCCAGGTTTTGCTGGAGGCAGAACCACTTTTGTGATCTTTCCATGATGTTCAAATAGCTTCTTTAACTGATCTTGTGTCACATCCTTTGGCAAATTCTTTACATAAACTGCCTTTACCTGCATAAGACATGTTACCTTAGATTAACAAATCCAAAATACGATAAGGAAGACACCACAAAATGAATTGCAAGGTGATAACCTCTGTTGCTCCGACTCTTCATTTTTCTTGAAGTACCCGTGTCCGACACATATCCGGACATGGGTATGGGGATATGATCCTCCAAGCCAAGGACCCTCCACATACATGGAAATCTTGGAAAAAATTGAACATACCCGTGTCGGACACATACCCGTGTCCGACACTCACATCCAAGTCCGAGTAACATAGGTGATAACCACCAGAAAAGAAAACTGATTCACAAAGTGGAGGAATACTTGGCAGATCAAAAGAAAAGTTCAAATAACACATCCATGAAAACAGGGGCAGAAAGTCCATGCAACGATATAGAACAGTTGCAAGAAATTAAAAATTGTCAAAGCTATCAAAAGATAAGGGACACCCCAGTGCGTGAGAATCCAGCATTTTGAGGGTTTGGAGAGGGCCAGATATACACAGCCTTACTCTCGCTTGCAGAGAGGCTGTTTCTGTGAATTGAACCCATGACCTCCAGGTCAAAATGAAGCGACTAAATGTTGTGCCAACACTCACCCTCTAGCAAAAGATACGAGATAAACAACTATTCAGCCAAATCCTTGGAACAGACACACTCCTTTTCTCCTTACACAGAAAAAAACAACCAACATCCCTCAATTTGGGAGAACCATTAGATAAGAGCATAAGAGATAGATAAGGTGGTTGCTTCATATGAGATACTTCCATGTTATAGAAGAACGCATAGAAGAACGCATGCGTGTCAGCTTCAACACATAAGAGTGAGATATGGAGCAACAAACTCATCCGATGAGACATGCATGAATACATAAACTGCCAAAAGAAGCCTGCAGGAAGGGAAAGAGAGCAACTTAATGATACCTGAGAAGCAGCAGAAGAATCAGCATTTTTAGGATCAGCCCAGCTCACAGTTGGAGCATTATCACCCAGCCTGAATTCCGGGTTCATCATCTTCTGCCTTGAATACTCAGCACATGCATTGTTATAGTACTCAACAAAGGCAAAGCCCCTGTTATTACTTGAGTTCTTCATATCCTGTAAGCACAAAAGCAAATACACAACTACATTACCACTGAACAGCCCCTTAGAGATCAATAGTAACCAATAATCTGCAATACTAGAGATTACAATACATTACAAATGCACAAGTTAATTAAACTAACCTTCACTAATTCCAAACCAGTAACTCCAGGCCCAACCTCTGACACAACCTTCCTCAGGTCTTCCTCCCCCCAGCTTCTAGGAATATTACCAATAAACAATCGATGTTTTGATTGGGACGTAGAACATCTAATTTTTCTACCCTGAGAGAGAGAGAGAAGCGGCAAAGTTATTCAGCAACCAAAGAAACATACTTGAGAATACCAAACGTAAGAACATTGTTGTCAGAAACAAAGAGAAAATGGGGATGGGTACTCCCAATGAGATTGTTACTCATCTCTAAATTTTATAGGCTCAACTAACATCTTTGTCATAAAGTTCTATACATCATAACTAATAATCTGTAAGTCGCCTTTCAGGTTAAGAGGGCCATGCAACATTTTTAGTTTGGATAATATTAACATATACGTGATGCATAAGAAGACTCGTCACCTTAAATTCTGCATTATTTAGCTCATCGATGGCTTTAGAGGCCAATTCTACGCTTCTAAAGGTCACAAAAGCAAAGCCCTTGTTTTCACTTGAATCTTTACCCTTCATAATCCGAACCTACCATCATAAAGTATGATGTGTCAGTCTTTATCTCGAGAAAGGAAAAAAAATAGTTTCTCACAAATAGCAAAAGAGAGTACCTCAGTAACCTCTCCAACAGATTCACAAAAGCCTTTCAAATCCTCCTGAGAAACATCATGTGGAATGCCTCCAACATATACTTCAGAACCATGAGGAGGACGAGCAAGAAGCTCAGCATGTTTCCTTTTTTCATCCCCATCTTCAAGTTTAGTCTCATCAGCATCAGCCCCATTGGCATTTTCAACATCCTGATCTTCTTCTTCCACCTCCTCTTCTATCTCTTCCTCTTCCTCTTCCTCCTCCTCCTCCTCCTCTTCTTCTTCTTCTACCTCCACTTCTTCATACTCCACCTCTTCTTCCATTGCCTCCTCAGGATCGTTGTCTTCATCAAGATCAATCCTCTCGTCAGACTCAACAGGCTGTTCAGGCTCACTTGGTCCTTCAGATTCCACTGACTCAGCAGCAGTACTTGCCTTTGGCCTTGGCATCTTATGTATCTATTTAAACAAGCTTGCAAGGCAATTCTGAAGAAGGCACAGAGGCCAGAAGAATTCAAGGGAAGAAGTACACACATATTGAAAGGAGGAAACAAAATGATGGCCACAAGGAGTTTCAGATATGTATCTCAATTGAACCCATATCATGAGATAAGACTCAAAGGGGGTTGCAAGGTTAAAGACTTTCACCAAAGGAATAACTAAGCAGTCGATTTTAAAGAGAAAGGAAAACGAAATTTCTGAATGATAATTAAGAGGCTTAAGAAGTGGTGCAAAACTGCAAATTATCAAGGAATGAACTTGCTCAAATCAGAACAAGAGTCACAAGACTGCTGTCCAAAAAAAATATTGACATGTTTAAGCTTAAGCCAGCTTCATTCAAAATGTAATGCGAAGTGCCAAAACAAAATTACAACATAAAAGCACGATGACTTATTCAGATATACAAAAATAAAATAGAAATGAGATTACTATGGAAAAGGAAAATCAAGCGACATTACCTAATGACCAAAAACAATACCAGTCCCGAACTAAATATACAAATTACAATCCCTACATCCAGGTAATAACTTAACATATAAGCACCGAAATTCTTAAAGATATCATAGTTCGTTCGAAAGAAAATAAATTGATTCTACCATCAATATAAACAAGTTTTATAATATTCCACACTTAGCCTCTCAAATGTTATTCTGCCTTCATACAATTATATAGTATTAAAAATGTAAGGCTTCTAACACTCAATAGACAAATCATCCTAACATGCCCACAAGACAACCAGACAACTCATATTCCATATTTTGACCTAAAAATCAAAACTTATTCATAACTCAACAATAATAGCTAGTGCACCCCATTCAACAAACTCAAGAAACAACAACTTTTTCTCTTTTCCTCCTCAACATTACCAGGAAAAACAAATAACTAAAAGACAGACTATTCTGAAGATAATAGAAGGAAAAGGGCAATATAACATATAACAAACTAAAATCTAACAATCAGTTTCCGGTATACTAATTAAGGACCCTAGGCCTACACACTATTTTTTTTTTCTAAAGCAAAGACTGCCAATTCTTTGCAGACAACTTATTGCATTTTTCAACAAATCTCTGCAGCAAAAGAATGTAAATGAATACATAGCCTCAACTAGGTAACTTTTTTCGCATGTCTAAAATACCCAGTTCACTTTTTACACCTAATATGCAGCATTGCTTCATTTGAGAGAATTTTTTACCATCCAAGCCATTAATTAATCCAGTATAAAACTCTTTACCCCACTAAAAGTTCAAACTTAAAAGTTCAAAATTTTGAAAATCCCACTGAAGTTCAAAAAATACCCACCTCAAATCAGCCCTGGATTAAACGAAATGAGCAAAAAAATTAACCCGAAATGAAAGTACATTTGTTTTCTCGAGAAAAAAGCAAAAATTGAAACTTTTCAATCATGGGTTTTGAGATAGAGAAAATACCCGAGTTCTAGCTGTAGGGAAAGAATCTAAGAAGCTTTGACAGCTGAGAGAGAAAGAGGCTAAGCTTTACAGTGTAAAGTTTGGAAGTAACTGGAGAAAGGAAACGCCTTTGTTTTTCTTTTTCTTTTCTCTTTCTCTTTCTCTTTCTTTTCTATGGGTTGAAGCCTGAAGGAGAAAAAAAAATATATAGAGAAACAAGCCCTAAAACTAAAATAGAGACAACTTATATTGAAGACTGGTTGTACTTACCTTTTAATAATCCATTTTTCACATTTTCTTTTGTTTTTGTTTTTGGCAAACCATGAACAAATGAAATGAATTCGATGCATATCTTATTGCTTTAAGGATTATTTTTTTTTCAAACCACCCATACTTATGGAAAATTTCATTTAAGGCACCCAACTTTCATGTCTTTTCATATACTACTACTAGTAAAGTAAATAGTAATTTATGGCCTTTTTTTTGGTTAATTGTAGATAATACTTAATTTTAGCTAAAAGAAAACGTGCTATTAATTGTAATTAATACCAATTTGGATTTTTTCCGATAAATTTTTTAGTTTACTTTCGTAAATAAAAAAAATATGAGGATAACAGATTTGTCCAAAGGGGTTAGGTATGGATAAAAAAAAATTCAATTCGGTTCGACCGGACTCGATTCGAATCACTATTTATTAAATAAAAATTATTTTTTATTTAAATTTAATTATAAAAATATAAAATTTAAATTTAAAATTTATTTTTTTAATAATAAAACTGTCTAATGAACTAGCTCAAGCCGAACTTGAATAAAAGAAAAAAAAATAATCGGATTATAATCCGATCCATGAACAAGACTTAACCCAAATAATTCATATACTCACTCTAAAAAGTAGAGACGGTTAGTAGAACTAAAAGAGATTAACTTGTAATCGAGGTAAATCAATCAATATAATAGTAAAAAAAAAATAGAGCTTAACTTGATTATCAAAATCAAGGTTGAAATTTGGATCGAATACAATACAATTATCAGATTTTAATACTCAAAACTCAGCTTATTAAGATTAACATACTAAACTTAAGACTGTATCAAGGTAGGTAATTCTCCATGAATAAAAAAAAAAAAAAAAAACCCTGTCTCCATTTTTGGTTCAAACTTCAAAGCCATGAAACATTATACAACATATATATATATATATGATAAACAAGGCTGAAAAGTTTTTCTCAATTCTGTTCAATGAGCAAGGCTCTTTACAATAATCTCAGTTCTTTTCATAATTATGCAATTAAAACACGTTCTCCTCATTAGAATACACGATATTAATGCGTTGTTTACAACACTTCTAACATGAAAAAAAAATAAAATAAATAAACAACTAACAATGTTATCCTGTCAAGTTTGAGACTTTGGGCCCCATTGAAAGGAAGATTCATCTTTAGAGTACAGTTTTTATAACTATCATGTCAAAGTACTTCTAGGAAACATAGCAAACATGAATTGAATGTTGTCCTGTTACTTAGTACATATTGATTCTTTTATATCATCTGTTGATGAAGATCAGCAGCCTGCTGAGCCAGCTCCACCACCATAGCCTCATCAAAGAACTTGTTGATGCTCACATCTTCACTCATTCCCTGGAAAAAGTTCAACAGAAAAATTCACACACATCAATTGTGCTTGGAATTCTTTTTTTCAATCTCTTTTGTTCTATGTTACTCGGACTCGGGTGTGAGTGTCGGGTACGTGTTCGACACGGGTATGTTCAATTTTTTTTTTAATTTTTCTATGTATTTGGAGGATCTTTGGAGGGTCTGACCTGGCAATTCGTGTATCCGTCTCGTGTTCATGTATTTTGTGATGTCATAATCGTGTTTAAAGTATTTTATATTTATATAAATTTTGATACGTTAATAATTCATATTATATAGATTTTGAGACATTCGTGTTTCCGTGTCGTGTTTGTGCTTTTTTTCGTGTCGTGTCATGTTTTTAGTTATTTTTTCCGTGTCATATTCATGTCGTGTCCAATATTGCCAGGTTTAAAGGGTCATATCCCCATACCCATGTCCGGATATAATCCGACAAAAATACTTCAAGAAAAATGAAGAGTCGAGCAACATAGCTTTTGTCTATTTTAGAAATGGAATGTCCACATATTGTGGATAAAAGTAGCTATATACCTTTCTACGCCTTGTCTTCACCATGAACTCCCGAGCAAGATGCTGAATCGGTGCAGGTTCAAGAGGCCGCAAAACTATGCTCTTGTCCAGGGGATCTCCAGGAACTATGGCCCAGTGGTCGAATACTGAGAGACAAAAGGCTTGCCCTTGCGTGTGGTACCTTAGATCTGTCTCGAATCCGAATGACTCTATCACAGGTAAAAATGCCTAAATGGAAAAATGAATCAGATGAAATTGTAAGCATATGTGGGGTAAAATTAGAAAGCTGTTAGACAATTTGCGTGAATGATAAAAAATGCCAGAATATCACCTTCCTAGTCAATGAAATTAGGTAAGCAAATTGTCTAATTCATATGTTCACTACTAACTGTCATCCCTCATATTAATAAATAAAACCACAGTCATGCAAATCTATGTTACTTGGACTCGGATGTAAGTGCGGACACCGGTATGTGCCCGACACGGGTATATTTGATTTATTCTAAGTTTTTCCATGTATTTAAAGGGTCCGAATATGCGTCGGATACGGATACTTCAAAAATAATGAAGAGTCGGAGCAACATATATGCAAATATTTCTAAAGGAATTCAAGCTTAGGTTCCAAACCTTCACAATATAGGCCGGGGTTCCTGGCTGTGGCACATCAGCAGTAACATGGCCACGCCTACGAGACAGCACAGTGTAGATAGCAGAGACACAGTCAATTGGTGTTTGTATCTGAAATAGAATCACAAATTTAACAACAATTTGTAAGCAGAAGAAACAAGTTCGTCATTTGAGGCAGTTGCATGTGATTAAAAAGATACCAAAAACAGATTTTTCTTTAACTTTCCCCTTTATTGGCCAAAACAGGCTTGCTTCCAGGTGGGATTGAAACCTTGGCGTAGCCTTCCATCATCCTAGCAGGAAGAGTATGCCATTTGCCCAAGAGCCATAGCAACCAGGGAAAAATGAAAATTTAAAAATTGAGAATTATTTTCAGCTTTCATATGCCGAGGCTCTATGTTACTCGGACTCGGGTGTGAGTGTCGGACACGGGTATGTTTAATTTTTTCCTTGATTTCCATGTATTTGGAAGGTCCTTGGAGGATCATATCCCCATACCCATGTCCGGATATGCGTCGGATGCGGGTGTCGGACACGGGTACTTCAAGAAAAATGAAGAGTCGGAGCAATATAGCCGAGGCTATTACATTATGGTTTTTTCACTTTTTTATTCCTTTTGTCGTTGAAAGAATGAACCGCTGCATCCGGTCTACCTTGATTTGCAATACTACTCTTTTGGTTTCTCTTGCATGTTTAATTGCTATAAACCCCTAGGTGGAAGGCTGGAAGGCTAGAATCAGGGATTGATCAGTGGCTCAGCAGGATAACCCTCCCCCTGAGGGGGGACTATGAGCCAGTGGGAATATCATTCGAGGAAATGAACATACCTCCACATAATATACAGGTTCCATAAGTCGTGGGGTCGCCATAAGGAAAGCTGAATAGGCTACACGTCGAGCTGTGGGGATGATCTGTCCAGATCCTCGATGCAATGATTCAGATGCAATCCTTGCATCTACAATTTTGAACTTCACATTTCTAATTGGTTCATCACAGAGAGGTCCTTCTCTAGCACCCCACTGAAATCTGCCCAGCAAAACATGAAATCCTTGATCACAGGCAGTAGATTAACTACTTAGAACATGGTAAAAAGAAGATATAATCTTACCCTTGGACAATAGAATCCCTGACAGAACCCAATAATATCTTGTCAACCTCAGTAGGGAGTGTATCATCTAATAAAATGTTAGGTCCCTGCAAAACAAGATTTGAAAAGCAGAGGTTAACCAGAGATACCGATTATTAAGACGTGAATTCCATTTTACCTGCTCTTTACAACCAGGAGGAACAAGATAGAATCATCAATCATGGATTAAGTTAGAAACAACAGAATTACAATTTTATTACCTGCTTATCAGGGCCAAATGCCCAGATGGAACGTGCAGCAAGCAAATCCCAGTCATATTTTGTCTTGAAGAAGTCACCAAGTTGCTTCCGACTCCAATCAACACTTACAACACCATTCTCAATGTCCTCTGCAAGACCTCTCTCCAATGGCTCTGCAATCTTTAAAATCATGGAAAGGTATATGATCATAGTATCATACAGCCTTAAAGCAGTACTACTAGTAATTATTCCTAAAAGCATCTAGATTAAAACAAGATGATGGCTGCCTTACCATGGTTATTTTATTCTTCTTGTTGGGTGTTTCAGCAAAGCATTTCATGGATGAAGACTCCACCACTGTTTCACAGAATGAAACAACAGGATCTGCCACCTGTATTTAGGAGAAGCATAAGAAGAGAAAGCACACGTTAACTCAGGCACAGCCCTAATAATAGAGAAATGAATTTCAGAAAGAAATAAAATTAAAATAGTACAAGGAGCATGAGAAACTAGATACCTTAACTTCCACCTCAGAATAGAGCTCCCTAAGGTCCTTCATAATCGAGTCCAAGTACAACTCCCCAGTACCTAATATAGTGTGCTCACCAGATTCCTCAACTTTAGTAATAGCTAGAGGATAGCTTTTGCTGATCTTCCGAAGCCCCTCCACCATTTTGGGCAACTCACTGGGATTTAAAGGCTCAGTAGCCGTTTTTACAACAGGAAGAGTATTAAACTGTAAAGGCCGGAATATGTATACATCTTCATCAAGTTCCATATTACAGAGAGTGGCAGTTTTCATAATTGAAGCATCAACACCTTCAATGAGAACCCAAGAACCAGGAGGAGCACTGCTTACGGGTATTCTATATCGAGCTTGGTAGATCCATAATTTGGTTACTTCTTTTACTGTCATGTCCTCCTCATCATCTGGTGAATAGCCTTCTCCCAGTACTCTCAAAGTCTGACCTGTTTGAATTCTACCACTGTAAACCCTACCAAAAGCATCAAAAACACTACAATCGGACTTGGGATATAGTTTGGTCACATTAACCATAAGGGCGCTAGAAGGATCACAATCTACCATGGCCTTGTAAACCATAGAATGTTTAGGTCCCGTGTATATGTGCTCAACCTTCTTAGCTGCAGCATCCTTGGGAGATGGTATGTGCTGAACCAGCATATCAGTGAAGCCTGAGGCTGAACCAAAAACCGTGCTGCAAGCCAGCCTTAGCAAAGGCCTAACATTTAACTTGTAAGCAGCATTGCTAAGAGTGGCACCCAACTCTGCAAGAGTTGACTCTACGCTCTTCCTATGTTCACCAATCACCTGGCTATATATCTTATAAAGGGGTTCAAGAACAAATTCTACAAATGATCGTTCTCCTCCACCAGCAGGAGGTTTCCTTTTAAAAGCCCTTGTATCAGGATGATAATAAATATCTCCCCAAAGACGAGAAGCAAACTTCTCAGCATCAAATGGAATTCCATGTAGTTTGACATATAATTTTGCAAAAGACTGCAAAGTGAAGGACCATCCTGCATTTGCACTAGCAAAACAAACATTTCCAGCAGCAGGATCAATAACTGGAACATTACCAGCAGTTGTGGAGGCGGCAGATATGTGGTTATTGATTACATCCAGGGTATGTCTTAGTTTATGGTAAGCATCCTTGGGGGGCAACCTAAGTTCTGTTATCAGCCGATCAACCTTAAAAATAAAAAATAAAAAAATTGAGCACAAGCAAGATGTGGAACATCATTTTCATCAAAAGCTGATAAAGATATATAAAGCATACGTTGAAAAGTGTTTACCTTGTTTATAACAACTACAATAGGTAGGCGCTCCTGTATTGCATGGCGTATAGCCCTCTCAGTGTTTACCTGTTTACAACCAGAAAGCATAAGTATCATTCTGAACAGCTCTAAATTGTTCATACATTCTACAAACATCGGCTAAATCATGTAGAAACCCAAGTTCATTTGTAAAGCAGTGGACTTGAAAAAGATTTGACTACGCAGAGCATAATTTAACTGCAATAGATCTCAGAATACTCATTTTCTTTGGAGTTCATATTTTAATCTTAAATTTACCTCTAAAGATTCATAAAAACATTTCCTATTTCCAGGCATAAATTAGGCTGATCTCAAGCATAGGCATAAGCAGAAGGCCAAAATAAATGGATCAATAATATATAAACTACTACAGTATGCATGCAAAGATACACTTACCATCACTCCTTCAGCAGCATCAACAATCAACACAACACCGTCAGCAAGCCTAAGAGCAGCTGTCATTTCATCAGAAAAATTCACATGACCAGGAGTGTCCATGATGTTACAGAGATAGGATTTCGAATTACTATCCTCAAGAACAAGTGACATTGGGATTGCCTTGATAGATATCCTTCTCTCTTGCTCATCAATTCTTGTATCTGTGTATCTCATGTGCTTCTCACTATTTTCATCAAACGTGTTCATGTGGTGAGTTTGCTCGACCAACATGTCCATAAACACCGTCTTCCCATGCTGCAAGTGTCCAACAAGGGCAACATTGCGGACCAAACCCGGGTTTGACATCAAACCAATAAGAAACTGGGTCGACACATAAGTCGAGGAATCCTTAACTCCTACCTCAAACTTGATATTCCTAACAGGCTTAATAATAGGTTGTTCAAGAGACTGCTCATCTTCATCCATAACCAAGGTCTCAACATCCTCGCCATAAACCTCTTCAGCAGTGGGGTAATACTTCTTGTCCTCAGCAAGAACTATCTGATTATCCATATCAACATCATTAGCAGCTGTAATCCATCCATTAGGTGCACCAGGTGGAGCCTCACCATCAGATTCTTCTCCATCCTCTTGGGCATGCCTGTCAGCGAGGTCTTCATCTTCTTCTTCCTCGCCTTCACTCTCCTGGTCGGACTCAATCTCAGGTCCAATATAGTTTCCAAATTCATCATACAAGTTATCATCCATTGCTTAAAATTCCTAAGTCTGCCCACATTGAAAAAACAATGAATTACAAACCAAATAAATGAAATTACTAGACAAAACCCAATTGAATTCTACTAAGATTTGGATACAAATGGACCCAAAAGAACACAACCTAATTACTAACCTAAAGTGTTGGCTTTGCTTTAACATCAAAATCCATACGAGAAACAACAACAAAATATATATATATATATATATATACATATAATACTTAGATTTTTAAGCTTATCGGCCAAATTCAATAACAGGAAAGACCAAAATTGAAGCCTATATTCAGCCCATCAACATAAAATGTTAATATACTCCAAACCCAGAAAATTTTCTCTAACTAGAGATCTCGTAAACTCTTGGTTATTTTATTCCATTTTTAGGTTTAATTAAGAAATTTTCTTTTTTTTTTAAGAATAAAAGCAAGAAAACAACTCCAACTCAAAATCAAGCTTTTTTTCAACAGGAAAAGTCATGAAACACAAAAAACAGAAGATATATTCAGAAGAAAAAAAACAATAGCAAATAATTCAAAATTAGTGAATGTAAACAAAGAGACAAAAATAAATATTACTATAAATCAGGTAAAAAGAAAAAGGAGAGGAAGATACCTTGAAGCACTGAACAAGGAAATGAAGAAGAAGAAGAAGAAGAAGAAAATGCAAGGCAAGACAAGGGTTTACACTTCACAGGGAGGTTTAGAGTTCAACCAGTGAAATCGAGGGGCGAGGTGGAAACGACATCGTTTTGTCCAATGAAAAAAAGACGCTGTGACGTAAGGTAGTTGGGCTGGATATGGGCCTGTTTCTTTTTCGCTTTATACTCACCTTTTCTCTAATCTTATTGGGCTTCACAAAATAATGTAGAAATTAGGCATTTAATTGATGCAAGCAAAGGGCTAATATATATTTTTTATTTTTTAATCTCTAAATTTATATACTTATAATTCATATTTTAAAATTTTAATATATATATATATTGCTTCATTTCTTTTAAATTTGAATAAATTCAATTTTCTCCGTCATCAGTCTAATATCCAATTTCCTACTTACAACTTACAAAGAATACAACAATTTTCTAAAAAATTAAGCAATATTAGTACCTATTAGTTTTGGACCCGAAAGAAAAACACAACATAAATATGATATATTTAATAAACACGATTAACATATGTTTAATACACGTATCGTATTCGCATTTAAAATTTTGACGTATTTAATTATTTATATTATGTTCATGTTTATACGATTAACATGAAAAGAAAGAAAAAAAAACAACGAAACACAATATACATACACAAATTGCCAAATCTAAATACAAAGAATCTTCTTGATCGCTCTAAATCCCTCATAAAATTGATTGTTTTTATTCTCATTCAAAATGAGAAGAAAAAATGGTTTCTCAAAGCCTACATTTATGTTTTACAAATTAAACTGTAGTCCTAATTGCAAACATTTGGTTTGTGGTGCAAAGGAATTTCCTAAATGAATAAGGAAATAGGTACAATGATAACAACAATCACTCATTTCCAAAAGAGTGTAGAAGATCCAAATCTTCTTTTGGCCAAAAGCAAGCAAGTCCTATGTTATTCGAATTCGGGTGTGAGTATCGGACACGGATATGTGTCTATCATGAGTATGTTTGAAATATTCTAAGTTTTTCTATGTATTTCGAGGGTCCTTGGTTATGTTGCTCCGACTCTTCATTTTTCTTGAAGTACCCGTGTCCGACACTCGTGTCTGACGCATATTCGGACGTGGGTATGGAGATATGATCTTCCAAAGACCCTCCAAATACATGGAAAAACTTAGAATAAATCAAACATACCCGTGTCCGACACTTACACCCGAGTCCGACACTTACACCCGAGTCCGAATAACATAGATCCTTGGGGCATATCTCATACCAATGTCCGAATTTGCTTGGACATGAGTACTTCAAGAAAAATGAAGAGTCGGAGCAGGCAAGTCCATGTCAAAATTTAGCCATTTCCTTCCCTGTCCGATGATTTATCTGCCACTAGCAAAATGTATTAACTTTTACTTGCCCTGGTTCTAAGTTCTAACTAGAGAAATGGTTATGGTAATCTTCTATTCTATTTCATGTACTCCAACACACTTTGGCTGATATCTTCAAGGAAGGATACAAAACCCATGACACTAGTTAGGCCACTTCCGTCGACATCCTGCTCCTCGATAAGATAATTCTCGAACGCCGTGGCATCATCCTGCCCTCCCCGGATAAATACGAGTTTGGGAGTAATACAACGGTCTTGCTTCAATTTGTTAATCGTAGACCGCAATAAACCTGATAAGAATACATTGCCTAAGAAGAAATCACAGCTAAAACACTTCCATTTCAACTCTTAAAAATCAACTTCTATGTGGAAAAGCGCTGACAAGTGATAAAAAAGAACTTACAGTTCTGGGGTGGAGGAAAAGGAAGACTAGGATCTGCTGTAGATGAGTAAAAGACAATTAGGGTTGTAAATGCATCAAGGAAAAATATCGGACTACCGCTGGTAATCAGAGCAGCACGACTCAAAGAGTGCCGCGGATAGGCTTGTTTATCGGGTGTCGAATATGACGTTAGGAGTGGATAGATGGCACGGTGAAGAGAACTTGGTTCCAATGCACTGCACCATACATATGGGAAAAACATTTCAGAGTTAATTATTATTGGCGAAAAAGACACGTCTTGAGAGATAATCGAACATCCATGAAAGAGGGCAGAAAATAAAATCAAAACATGTGGTCAGCTGAACTTCCAAGATAATCTGCTAGTATAAGTTTACAGTATGGTAATGATAGGGTAATTTACATTCTGGATCACTGAACTTAGCATCAACTTTCATGTAGGTCACAAACCTTTAATTTCATCAAATTACATCACTGAACTTCTATTATTAATAAATGAAGTCACTTATACTAACTTCGTTAAGTAATTCTAACGGAAAATCTGATTCAGCATGCATATCTTATCAAGATAATGCCTAACTAGCTTTTTAGGTGAAAAAATTTCCATGTTGGTATTGTGAGGTCAATTTTAGAAAGGAAAACATATGGTTTGTCGGCTAAATTTTTTTTAGGGTTTTCTCAAAGCTTCGATTTGAGTAAATTATTAGGGAAATTAGTGTTTCTATCACCTAATAAATCATGTATGCGTGTTATGTTGAGTCAGCTTTTTCCTTAAAATTATTTAACGGAGTTAGCATAAGTGACCTAATTTATTAATAAAAGAAGTTCAGTGATGTAATTTGATGAAATTAAAGGTTTGTGACCTACATGAAAATTGATTATAAGTTCAATGATCCAGAATGTAAATTACCCGGTAACGATACTAATGATAACTTCAAGACTAAGTCCTCCATTAATTAAGTGAATTTACAAGGCTCAAAAGCATGCGTCTGCAAATAAGATCCAGCAGCACAATCAAAGGTGGATGAAGAGAATAGGCCAAATGGAACAAATATTCATTCGACCACGTGTGTGTGCCCTCGGTTCACATTGGATCTGTTGATTATTTAAGAGATTGTGTCATGAGAATAACCCAGACCCAAAAATGAAAGCACTATATACCTGAAAAGACATTGCAAATAGATCCGGTAGTCCGGATGAACACCTTCTTCATGGAAGCGCAGAAGAGGATTTCGAAGCAAGGCGAAAACCAATCGAGGCAAAGTTTGCAGTTGGGGGCATTGTGAGAACGCAACATCAACCTGACCCGTGTTTGAACTACTTCCGTTCTTGTATTGGATAAGTTTAAAAGCCTCATTATATTGAGCTGTGAGGATTACTAGCCAATCATGAAGCAACATCCTGCCCTCTCTAACTCCTTGCTCCAAAGAGGCTAATATGACCTGTAGAATCAATAATATGTATATAAACTATTAGAGATGATACTCAGAAATAAAATGCACAAGCACGGACACATGCGTAGAAGACACGAAAAGAGAGACAGAAAAAGGAGGCAGACCTTGTGAACAAGTAATGACAGAACCACTTCAGGATCAAAGCCATCATAAAGTTCATTAAGATTTTGGGCAGTTCCATACTGCAGAGTTCGTATCCTAAGTCGTCGTTTAAGAGAATGTTTGCCTCTGCATAAAAATATGTCACATCAAGCCAATCCCAAAAGTAGCTCCAGAAAGCAATATTGTCAATAGAATATGCTTAATGATTTCAACTTCTAGAAGATTTTGTATGAATGATGATAAACCAAAGTCTCAGTTCCTCAACCTGCAGATGAGGCTATAGTCATGTCCTCAAGAATGAAACAATTCAGAGTTTTATAATTACAAGGTTTTTCATTTTGTTAGATCAACAAGGCTAGTAAGAGTGATTTAGGATCAGAATTTCCAATAGGAATAATATACCTACTAGAAGAAACCAATTCGGAACCAGAGAGTTCCTCAGGGGGCACGACAACAGTTATTGAAATGCAAACTGCACCATAGGTTGTTCAGATGCATGTCTGTAAAGGAAAAAGAAAGAGATTACAGAATCTGAATATTATAACAGTAATGCCCCTCAAATGGTTATCACCAAAAATAATGTAGAAAAAACAAAGAAGATGGAAAGGGGGGATGTTTCATGCGTTTAGGTGGTTCCAATTGGTCCATACAAGAAATTAACATAATGAAAAGATGAAAACAACATATTATCAAAATAACATTGTATAAACTGTAACTATTTACAGGTTACAAAGTTGAGCTTTAAATCTCCCCAAATGACAAGAAAAGAGATGGCAAGGCAGATTCCTAAGAAAGGATAAGGTATATCTTTTCTTGAATCTTGACAACTCAGAGCATAAAGTATAATACTAACCTATAAAACTGTATGCCAGATGATACAATTTACTGCAAGATAGTACTGACTGTATGTCCATCAAATTCAACAATCAACAATACTAGCAAATTCAATTATGTTTAGCCAAAGAAAGAAAAATGTAATGAGTAATTCATACCTGGAAAATCCAACATTATTAGCGAAATCAAAGTCATAAGCATATGTTGCATAAGAATCACAACAAATAATGTGCTGAACATTTTCATATTGTGGATCTGGGAAGAAGTGACCATACTGCAAAAGAAGGAAAAAAGAAGTGAGAAAGCAAGAACTACTACATAACAGTTCCCCAGTAAGACAATTTGAAAGAAATACGAGGTAAGCACTTACAGAATGGCCAGGCTTGAATTCAGTAGATGTCCTCAATCTTAGTACACAATTAAAAGCATATGGTCGACTTAGCATCCGGTACCTGCAAAATAACATTAATAAAAGAACTGAAATGGAGTTTTCATGTCATTAACTCAAGTAGATATGAAGTGTTGAAACAAAAATATGCACTAAATGTCATCTTTAAAAAAAGAATAAATTAGAAGAAGTGTATCTAACCTGAAAGAAACTATAACTATTATAGTAATCCTTTTGTTATGCCATTAACCAATAGAATAAGATTTTAGTCCATTAAAACCTTATGATAGAATTAGAGGAGCATATAGTGTACTTACATGTCCTGAGGAAGAGTGGAATCATCTGTATTTGAATATAAGAACAGAGAGCCACCACTTTCTATGCTAAGAAATTTAAGAGAAGCCAAATCTGTATACTCATTTGTAACAGCAAAAATATCCACACAAACACCAGCTTGAACAGCCACAGCAGCCTGTAAAATATGTCAATGCTACATTTCTCAATCCACACAACTAAGATTAGAGAAAACAAAAGTCAACCAAATCTACCAGATCTTTGTAGAATGGTGTCTGCTCAGGAAGTAAAGCACGGTCTGCATCCTCTCCTTTACTGGCATATTGCTCACCATACCTTCTTGTATCTAGTTGCCCAGGTCCATAATCAGGAGGACCCGAGAGAAAGGCAAAGACTCTAGCTGCAGTTATGTACAAAGAAAACAACAGCATGTAGTGCATTATTTAGACATTTATGATAACAAAAATAACCAAGAGATAAAGACATTTGCAAATCAGAAGAACCTCTAAGCTTATCACACACACCTAATGCAAATGTATTTCCATATTCTGACCCAAGGTAATTGCAAAGAGCTTCCATTGCCACACCAAAACCTCGACCACCCATCAACACGCCATGTAACCCTTGACCTGTCCCTGGGGTTCTCTCCCATGAAGTAGTTGGTCTGAGAGTTTCAAGTGCAGATGTGATACGATCCTTGCAAGTTTCAACCTGTATAGGTTACTGATTTTTAGAAGACCAGTACACTATCAATACTAAATTACATACTGGGTTTTATGATATAAACAAGGCAAAACAACAATATCATAAGTGAAAGACTACCAACTAGACTTATCCCAGATACAAACAGATATACCTATCCCCCCCCCCCCTTTTCCAATTCTATTCTTAGAGAATAACTATTGCATTCAGAGAATCAAACGTGTAATAAGTTCTATGAAGGGCAATGGCTGAGGACAAAAATGAAGGAAAACAAGAAGTCAAGATTACATACTGGAGCCAGGAATTGTAACAAAGGCATGACATCTTCAAGCTCAATTGGCAAGGTACCCTCTGTATCTTGAGGGATAAAAACATTCTTTACAACAGGTATAGGCCCTTGAATATCATATAACCCTAATTTATGGCTGAAAGTGGCAAGGCCAAAAAGGGACTCAGGTGCAAGAGCTGCAATAGAAATGAAAATGAAGGAAAGAATCAACCTTCCAAGAACAAAAATCAAGAATAAACAAAATCAACGAATCATTTTTATCCAGCAATAAAGAACCTTCCAATGCTGCCTGCAGTGCACTTTTAGTAAGCTCCAAAAATTCTTCAGAAGCTGCAAATAAAATAAAAAAAATCTTATATAAGCCTATGTAGATTAAAGTATAGAAACAAGAACATAAAGAGGTAGCAATCATGCATGATATCTACTAAAACATTAAGAGAAGACCCGCGTTAAAGATTCAACTACGTTTTATTCAGCGCTTTTTTTTCTGCACATCCTACTACAAGCAACATAAAAACTCATTTTCTCCCACCTTTTTTCCAAACATTAAGGGGAAAAATGACATGAAATGTATAATAAACAGATTACACAAAAACAATCTTTGATAAAATTAAACTGTATATTCATGTTTATTATCATACATACATGGAGGACCCGCATGTTAAGCATGAGGAGCAAGAACTAGTATAAGAAAAACAGGGCATGATAGACAGAAACATGAGTATATCAGAGAATATAAAATGTGCCTTAACACTTTGTCCCTATCACCTGTTGCATAAAATGTGCTTTAACACTCAATGCCTCTTGAATTGATCTTAACTATATAATAGTCAAATCCAATACTTTAACTTCTGTAATTATTTTGATCATCCAAGACAGTCCAACTCGAGAAATTTCATCCACACAAACTTGTCTGAAGGAAGAATAAAACCACAATCTCAACCAAAAACCTTTTTTCCCTAAAATTCAGCACCTAAATCTAATTGAAATTCAAAAAAAAATAATCACAATGTATAACGAAAAACAATTAAAACTAATAACACCAAAACGAAAATCTAACAGAGTAACCGAAGACCTCACACGACAAATCAACAGCCGCAACATACACCGGACGAGCATGCAACATTTCCTCCTCCGATCCTTCCACTGCACAGAAATAAGAAAAACAAAAAGAGTTAATGATATAAAATAGAAAATTTTCATTATCCCTCACTTTCTTCATCCTTTTTCTCAGCAACCAAATTACACTTACAAGGAAACTCGAGATCGATAAAAGAAGACATCATTTCGGCACATGACTGAGGATGAGAGTATCTGGCGATGGCTTGCGAAGAGAGGCCGTTGAGTGTGCCGCAAAGAGAGCAATTCCAGGCCCACTGATCGAGCTCGCAATAAGTGTTGAAGTAGGCGTAACAATTCTCGCATCGAGGTAAAAGATGCCCGTCCGAACCATAGACCGGCGCTTGACCGTTCTCGTCTTTGGCGGCGAACGGCGTTACGGTTAATCCCCATGCAACGCCGGAAGCTTCTTGCGCATCGGAGTCAATCGGGAACCGTGACACTGTCGCACGAACCGCCATGGCTTTTTTCGTACTTTTTCCTTTTAAAAAAAAAAAACAATTCTCGGAAAATAATTTGATCGTTTCGCTGGTGTGAGAGGGGAAAGGAATGAGTGCCGCGGCGTATTGTAGCAAAACTGATACTCGTGGAGATAGCCAATAAGAAACTGAGAATATACCACGTTGGAATTTTGGGTGATGACGTGGCAAAACTTTTTTTTTTTTAATTTCCTGTACAAAAATTTTTACTCCTAATTTAATTTGAGTTTTGACTTCAATGACTTTACGCCTAACTTCAACTCAATCAAAAGCCGACATTTTAGTATATTAATTAAATTTTCAAATATATTTAATATTTTTTTTTGTTTTTTAATTAGGCTATGGCTAAGGGATTTAAATTTCTATTCTTTAAGTTCAAACTTTAAACACAATATACATTGCATTTTACCAAATGTTTAGGTGTTAAATTTTTTTTTTCTAATTTGAAAAAACATATATTAAAATTTAACCTTTTTTTTTCTGCCTGCCAATCTGTGCTCAAAACAACATACTCGTATTTAAACTTGATAATATTGAATATAACACGATTATACGATACCAAAAAAAAAAAACTAAAACACGACACGAATACATGAACATATCAAAATCTATATAACACAAATTATTAACACGTCAAAATTTATATATACAAATATAAAACACCTTAAAAACAATTATGATACGAAAAAATAAACAAACACGACACGAATACACAAATTATCAAATCTACTCGAATTAGACCAATTAAAAAAAAAAAAAAACAAAATGGTATATCATGATCTTGTGAATCATACACTATTTTTTTTTTCTCTTTTTCTTTTAACTTTATTTTTTTCTCTTTGAACTATATAAGAACCAGTAAATCAAGCACAATTGTTATCAGATCAAAAAACAACATAAACTGTTTACAAAAAGTTTGGTTTATTTTCAACTGTTATTCATGCCATTGCCATGTTTCTCACTTCCAAAATCTGATTTCCATTTAACCTCAGTCCTGGACTTGTTGCTTCTTTTCTTTAGATTTGAGATACCATCCAAGAGCACCAGCAAAGGTTATAACACCAGCAAGAACTCCATAGTTCCGATACTTATCAGTTGATACTTTCTCAGTCGATGCTCCTAATGTTGAGGTTGAGCTACCAGGCTTGGCATCATCACTCACTGAACCCCCTGAACCTGCATCTGGTTTGGATCCCTGAATATTTCAACAACTCCTTCAATACTTAACAACCCTTTATTTGTTACACAAATCTATGTTACTCGGACTCGGGTGTGAATGTTGGACACAGGTATGTTTGATTTATTCTAAGTTTTCCATGTATTTGGAAGGTCTTTGGGGGGGGGTTATGTTACTCAGACTCAGGTGTGAGTGTCGAACACGGGTATGTTTGATTTATTCTAAGTTTTCCATGTATTTGGAAGATCCTTGGGGCTATGTTACTCGGACTCGGGAGTGAGTGTTGGATACGGGTATGCTTAATTTTTTCTAACTTTTTCCATATATTTGGAGGATCATACCCCCATACCCTTATCCGAATGTGTCGGATATGAGTGTTGGACACGGATACTTCAGGAAAAATAGAGAGTCGGAGTAACATAACCTTGGAAGATCATATCCTCATACTCATGTTCGGATATATGTCGGATACGGATACTTAAAAAAATAAAGAGTCGGAACAACATAGGGACAAAAAACTCGAATTTTATGTGTTTATGAGCGGTCAGTGTATCACAATTGAAAAAGGAAAAGGATAACTAACAAACATCTTAATCATTAAACTATTACACGACCTGGTTACTCACCATAATCTAGCATAAAAGTTTCATACCAAACTAGTCCGATCTTTGTAGCACTACAACTATTCCATACAGAAAATTTACAACTAATTGAACTGCTATAGCACATTGGCAGCTAACATAAATTTCATGACATGAGAGCAAAACCACCAGCATTTGACTTCAACATACAGACGTCCTCTAAATACTAGACAAAATGAAGTATGAGGCTCTGTATATAAAGGTGAGCATTCGATCGGTTCGGTTTTAAAATTTTAAAAACCGAATAAACCGATCAAACTTGAAAAATCAACCGAACTCTATACAAGAAACTGAAATAACCGAACCGAAATTAATCGGTTTAGTTCGATCAGTTATGTCGGTTTGGGTTTTGTTTTGGGCTTATGATATTGGGTTTATGAAATTGGGTAATATGGTTATAGGTTGGGTAGAATAATTGGGTGGGGTATAGTTAATATAAACAAAAATATATAATTTGTTTATTTTTTAAATAGGTGTTGTTTATTGGGTCGGTTCGGTTTGAAAAATAAAAAACTGCAAACCGATCGAATAAACCTATTTAAATCAATTTGCCTAACCGAATTTTACCGAAACTGACTAAACCGAACCGAATGAACCGTTAGGATCGATTTCGATCGGTTTAGTCGGTTCACTCGACTGGTACTCACCCCTATCTGTATGGGCATGCATAGTGGCAAGTGTTTGTGCATGTATTATCAGCTGTTGTATAATATCTTTAGTGGGAATAAAAAGGTTGACCCAATAAGTATTACTCAGATAAAAGAAAAAACACTTAAAAACCCTTTTAAGCATATAATCCACATTCTACAAGTTTTAGGTCAAAATAGATCGAGATAAATATGATAAGAGCATACCTTGCGTGCAAGTTTCTCCAATTTCTCTTGCTCAGTTTTCTGCAATAATACAACTTTTTGTTAGTACATTAACAAATCATAACAGAGAAAAATAAAGTAAATACTCATGGTCTAGGAAATTTTGCTGAATCTGGATCATGAGAAGATGGCAGAAGAGTGGAAGGGAAACAGCGGAGAGAGAGAAAGGGAGTGTGAGAGACTATGTTACTCCGACTCTTCATTTTCCCTGAAGTACCCGTGTCCGACACCCATGTCCGACACACATTCGGACAAAGAGTATGGGAGTATGATCCTCCAAATATATGAAAAAACTTAGAAAAAAATTGAGCATACCCGTCTCGGATACATAATCGTATCCGACACTCACCCCCGAGTCCGAGTAACATAGGTGAGGGATGCTTAACATGTCAACTTGCAATATTTAGACACAAGCTGTCATTTACACAAACTTCTATAATGCATAACATAAATATATAACATATATATACCATTATGAAGTACACACCACTTGAGCATCATTGATTACTGTAAATCTATAATATTTTCCATTTGAATTATGTGCATATGAACTCAGATAGAAATTGAAATAGACAATTTCAAATATATTACAATGCCCAAGGGAGCAATGCATGCCATCCAAAATGCAAAGTAATAAGACTCTGATGTGGGACAAGAAGAGGGGGAAGATATTCACAATAATCAACAGATGATGGCATCTTTTTTCAACTAATATTGATGCAATGTGGGGGAGAAAAAAAAGAAAGGAAAGAGAAAAACCACTCAAACCCCTGCTGTTTGCAAGAGGCAAGAAAAGACATTCTAAAGCTATGTTACTCCGACTCTTCATTTTCCCTAAAGTACCCGTGCCCGACATCCGTGTCCGACACATATTGGTATGGGGGTACGATCCTCCAAATATATAGAAAAACTTAGAAAAAATTGAACATACCCATATCAAACACATACCCGTATCCGACACTCACTCCGAGTCCGAGTAACATAGTTCTAAAGGATAGACCTACAAGCTCTCTAATAATCATAAAAATTGAGTCATCGTTAAATAGAACCAGATTATGTAGTCAGCAACAAAATTATCATCCATAAATGAAAGAGGAGTTAAGCCATATCAGAAGCAAAGAATCCATGTTAATAGAAAGGCATACAACCCACGTTACAAAACTTAGAGACGGAGAAAAGAGCTTATGGATGTGTATCTGTCACTTTCAGAACTAGACTTAACTGCTATCAAATATATTAGCCGCCAGAACGACCCAAATAGCACAGTTGGAGGCATTCAAATGTCTCTGAACATTTCAATCTTCAAAACCACAAAAACCACGATAACTAGTGTCACATTTTACATTAATAGACCAACATGTTATGGTTTCAACAACCTTGGATATCTCTAGTCACCGCTTGGCAAAAAATGGTTGACCTCAGTTTCTTTCATCCAGACCTTTGAACCTTACAGAATAACCTTCTCCTAGAGAATGATTATGAGCAATATCAACTTATTGATAATTCCAAGTTGAATAAAATGCTAGCAAAAGGAAAAACAATTGATAGGCCTAAAAAACAAAACCTTCGTAGGAAAGACAAATTTTTAAAAATAATGCAATCTATAGGACTATGTTGCTCCGACTCTTCATTTTTCTTGAAGTACCTGTGTCTGACGCATATTTGGACATAGGTATGGGGATATGACCCTCCGAATACATGGAAAAACTTAGAAAAAACTGAACATACCCGTGTTGGACGTATACCCGTATCCAACACTCACACTCGAGTCCGAGTAGCTATAGGAAACAAAGAAATTGAAAGTAGTCTAAACAAAAATGTTTAGCAGAATGTTAGCACAATCTCTAAACCCTGATCTTACACCAAAACAAAGATATTTATGTGCAATGATAAATGAAAACAGCCTGAAGAGAATGTGTACCTTGATGTAAACATTTTCTGCAGCCTTTTCCTCCTCACCGAGTATTCTCCCACCACTTGAGAACCTACGAGGTATGTATCTAGCGGCCATTCTGGTTGCCATAGTAGGACTTGACTAAAAAACCTGCAACACAATCATGTAACCAAACATATAGAACTAATTATCCCATAGCACCACCGTCACACAGTTTCTCTCAAGGCGAGGATAGATATGGTCAAATTAAAACCTATGTTGCTACGACTCTTCATTTGACACCTGATCCGACACATATTTAGACATGGGTATGACGATATGATCCCCAAGAACCCTCCAAATACATGAAAAAACTTAGAATAAATCAAACATACCCGTGTCGGGCACACACCCGTGTACGACACTCACACCCGAATCCGATTAACATAGACTAAAACTACATAACCATGATTCATAACACTTAAATCCAGTGTTGTCAAGGCGTGCGCCTAAGCGCGCCTACGCCTTGCGCCTTAGCGTTAGATAACAAAAGCGCCTCAGACCCTTTCGAGCGAGGCTCATTTGATCAGGCGCACGCCTGGTGCGCCTAGGCGCGCTTTTTTGTAAGGCGATAGGCGTAAAAAAAGCTCGCCTGATTGAAGTTCTCTTTAATTTCTTTAATTTTAACTTTTTTCATTAAATGTACCTTTACTAGTAAGAAAGGAGATAATATCAAACTCTCCACTTCTCAATACTTGAGTATTCAACAACAGATATGGGACCATAAGGAATAAATGCATATTGGGCAAAAAATAAATTGCATGTTTTGTAGATAAACTAGACCACTCTTTAGAGTTTATTATTATAATTATATATCTTAAGCTTATTATATATATATACATACATAGACACACATATAAATATTGCGCCTTACTTCACTCAGGCGAGCGTTTTTTTTGCGCCTTGCGCCTAAGGCAATACAAGGGTTCTAGCGCCTAGAGTGCGCCTTGCGCCCTTGACAACACTGCTTAAATCACATCAACTTCAAACGAAGGGATCAACATATTGCCCTAAAACAAATAAAATCTTCAGGCTTCAAAGACCTCAATGATTAAACCACTTAAGAGTCTAAGTCAAAAACGTTTTAAATACCCAAGGAACCATCATCTGTAAGCAATAAGCATTTTAAACTAAAACCCAGATTTTCTTTTCCATTTCTGCGTTCATTTCATTAATCCTATAGTAACCCTGTAATGATTGAACTGAGCATTACACTATTTATCACATTAAGTTAGAATGTAACTAAGCAAATCATTATCCATCTAAAAAAATGCCCATCACTTCGATTAAACCATCTAAGAAGAAGGAGAAATGCGTAGGGAAAAAAAAAAGAACAAACAAAAATGGGGAAAGAGAGAAGTTGCTTACCGAGCAGCTGAAGCGGTGAAACTGAAAGTAAAAAAAATTCTTGTGAAACTGTATAGGGTTTGTAAGGAGGGTTTTAAAATGGGCCCGGTTTTTGATTGGTTTTACGGAAGGAAGCCTGTCCGCCGTTTGATTAAAGAAATGGATTGATTCCATACAGACAGATGTATGATACTATGATATTGATACTACTAAGACAATAACTTATTCTCTTAAAATAAAATAAAAATTATTATTTTAAACATGATCGATGAAATTTTTAAATTTTATAAATAAATTAAAATACTATTATATAACTTTTTAATTATATTAATTTATTTACATTTTTAAATATATTTTAAAGAGAAATGTGATAGACAATTTATAAAAAATAATAATACTATTAAGATTTTTTTTTAAATGAAAATGGATAATATTGAAATTGACATTAAAAATTATTGCTTCAAAGAGTCTTTTTAACATATGCTTCACTCGAGTTATATATTGAGTAAAACTTGAGTAAGAATTATATTTGAGTCGTGATACATTTCTTTTATAAAGGTTTTTTTTTTTTCTTTATAAGTATGAATAGATAAGGATATTTTTTATATATCTATAGGAGGTCGAAACTTAGAGAATAATAAAAGATGAATTATAAGTGTTGGGAATTGAATCTTAATTTTATGAAAATTCATCTTTTAACGGAGGTGAACGGATTATTTGTATTAAGTCTCGAATTCAGAAACATCGTTTATTGTTATTTAAATTTACCAAATTTTATTTATGTAAATAAAAAATGGTTCTATTATACTATATGGTTATTAAAAAGTATGCTAAATATAGTAATAAGTTTTAGTTCTTCATAAAAAATTGAAACCTTGTGAAGTTGGGCCAACAAATTTTTGCATCCAAGGTTTAATTTTGCAAAATAAGGCAATACATGATATGGGGAGATGTAATTCCTATATAAGTAGTACTAGTATTAATGGTAAGAAAGAAAAAGCAAGTAGGCAAAAAAACCTCTGCTTGTGGTTGTGTTAAGAGTTTGTATCATATTTATATTAATTTTTGTATTATAATCGTGTTTAAAATATTATATATTTATATAAATTTGACACGTTAATAATTCATATTATAACATTTTAACGTATTTATGTATTTGTATCGTATTTGTATTATTTTTTCGTAAGAATTTTACTAACGAGTGTCCAAAGATATTTTTTAAAATTACTATATATGAAAATACTTTCATCCAATGTATTAAAAATGATAAATAAAATTATTAACTTTTGCATTTAATATAATATTTTACTATAAATAATATATTAATCAACCTTAAAAATCTTTTTTCATATTATATTTTAATTATTTTTTATTTTATTTCGTATTTATATCATATTTAATATTAACAGATTTAGGTTAAATTATATATCAATGAATTGATAATAAAGTAAATATGTTTAGGTGATTGATTGTTTTATTTAGCATAAATCAGACACAAACCTAACACATTATGTAACCATACAACTAGGGGTGAGCGTTCGATCGAGTCGAGTCGAGTGAAAAAAATTCGGATTAGTCGAGTTGACGAGTCCTATTTTGTCAACCAAACTCAATTTGAAATTTTAGCAAATCGAGTCGAGTTAAAACAAATTCGAGTCGAGTCGAGTCGAATAATTTATTCGAGTTAAAATGTTATCTTGTAAATGTTGATTGACTAGATCATGTTACTGTTATCTTGTAAATGCATGTATATCTATAATTTTGAAATTTAGTTCTATGAAATTACAAATATTTTTTTTTTGTGTGTTCTATCTTTTCTTATAAATATAACTATCAAAGACTTGTCATACTAAATAAATAGCCTACTATTGACCTTTAAAAAAGAGAATTCATTATCTTTTGAATTTCATCGTTTGGTTAGCTTGGTAATGTGCATGATATCAACCAAAAGCTTCAATCTTTAACTGAATGAAGCATTGAGTGATAGCCTTCCCCTTTTGAAACTCAAAAAATTCAATGTAAACTTTCAATCTAGACTTGTCAATTTCAAAGAGGAAAAAAAATGAATGATAAAACATTAAGACAATAAGTATGCAGTCAACAGCTCATGTGAATTTATTTTTCTACTGAATGGTGACAAACAACAAAAATAAATGATCCAACAAAAATGGGCTAAAGAGTAAAAAGGGAAGACGAAATAAGGAAAACGCAAAACTCAAGCTTAGTATCAAACTCAAATGAGTAAAACGACGTCGTATAAAAATATCTTATTCGGATTTTCGAGTTATTCGAGTTGTATAAATCAAATCCTAGCTAAACTATATAACTCAAATTACTTAGTCGAGTTGATCCAAAAATCCGAATAACTCTAATAAACCGAACTATTTAATTCGAAATTTGAAATTTTTTTCGATTTTTTCGAGTCGAGTCGGATTTTGCTCACCCCTACATACAACTATCAAATCAAGCAAGGAAAATCTTCAATTGGGTTTTATTTTCCTGATCAATCACATCAAGAAAAACAGGATCAACGGTAACATGACTATCCACGTGGACTTTGAACCTATGACCCCACCATAACACCTTAGCCTTACCACCAATATCCACCTTCGCAGCAAGCACCATCTCCCTTTTCGCCGCGTCAGCAAAAAACTTCCCCGCGTGATGAGCCAACTCCACCCCGTCAAGCCGAGTCGGCAGCTTCAGCACCTGGCAAGACCGGGGCGGCTGCGACCCGGCTTTCACCTGAGCCGCCCCGAGTAAAGTCCCTTCGTAGAAGATGGACATGGCGGTGGAGGAGTAATGGACGGGCGCGATGTTGGGGTTGGTGACGTGGACGGTGAGGATTAGCTCGGCGTCGATGTGAGGAAGGTTGACTTTGAAGGAAGTGAGGTTGATCGAGATGAGGTGGAAAGTTGGGTTTTTGGGTTTCGCGCTGAGGAGAGCAGCCACCGCCGTGGCTGACGCTGCTCCGACTAATGCGGAGGTCCAGCTCCATTTTACTTTTTTGCCCATCGTTTTTCGTTGAAACTACAAGATAACCTTATCCCACTTTTTTTTTTTCCCGGAAAGTTCGGAAATGGAGCGAGACTCACTGAAGGATGAAAAGGAGAGAGAAAACTTTTAAGGGGGAGACCCGAAGGGGCAAGTTTAAGGCCGATGGGTGGGAATTACAAGATTATCCTTGCATTGGTAGACTATTTTGCATTGAATAAAAAACTGAATCAGATCGATCGATCGGACCGGTTGAACGAGAATCAATGACTTATCAGGTTCAACGGGTATAACTTTAAACCGGTCAAAAATCGGTTCAATCAATAAAAAATTAAAAAATTCATTTTATTTTTAAATTTTTTTTTTTCAAAAGTTATTTTTTGGAAGTGATAAAATTTAAACGCATAACCTCTTAAAATTATACAAAAAATAATGGGAGAATTTGAAAAAGCCCCGATGTATTGAAATTTTTTATTAATTGATACCATATGAAAAATATTTATTAGAAAGGAAATGCTAATTTTTAAAATTTATATTTGGGCAATTGCTTTTACACTTTTAACCTTTGTGATTGAATGTTTAAACCTGTCTCCTCCAAATTGCAAACTAAAAAAAACTCTTCGCCCTTTTGATTTCTCCCAGTTTCTTTCGGATCCTTGCATCAAATCCCTGATAACCCAAAATAAGAAAATCAATATCTTACTTTTTTTCTTTGGCTCATTGCATATTTTAAACTTTTCTTCAGATTTTTAACTCCCCTACTCATTTTTCTCAACACCGCGTTTCGCCTTACAAGTTCATCGAAAAATCAGTGAGTTCTTGTTCCAGACCCGTTTTTTCTAGTTTCAATTTCTTTTATTTTCTTTTTTTGTGCTAAACTTTAGAAAAATATTTGTTCAATGCAATAGTAAGAATTTAGGATTTAGGCTAATTGTATTCCTTCATATATGTACTTAATTGAATTTAGGTATTAGGTTAGTATGAATTTTTTTTTGCTTAATTATTTTTATATTGTAAGTAGATTGACATTCCTTCACTGTTTTGCTTAATTAACTCAATATTTAATACTATTTGTTTAATTAGTGCTGGGTTTAATATTTTTTAGAAATGTCATCTTGTTTTCTACTTAAATAGTATCTGGTTTATGTTGAATAACAATTTTTTTTATTATTTTTGACTTAATCAGTTTCATTTTAAGGTTTTAAGCTAATTCGTTTGATTTTTTTGGCTTAATTAAAATCTATTTTTTTTAATTTATGTGATTAATTGCTTAGAGGAATATTTTTGGTACATGGGAATTTGAAATACCTAGTATGAAGCGATTAGAAAGATCATTCAACATGTTATCTTCCAAAAAACAAGTATCAGCATAGCTTTGTAAAGAATGTTGGGACAGAAAACCAAATGAATTAAAATAAACTAAATAAACAAGAGAAAAAAGTATAAAATTATAAAAATTGTAATATTTTCCTGCTTGCTACGATGGTCATTTCCTGTTCATGGTTAGATCTTCCTTCCAAATGCATATGTCTGCTAGGAACCTTATTTAGCTAATCATAATCATGCTTTCAACGCTTTTAAGTAGAGTAATACAAGATGACTTAATTATGAGCACATAATTTGTTTTAGGTTATAATTCTTGCTTCGTATTGGGTGAGTTATCTAGCACTGGCATGGTTGGCAGTAAGTTCAACAAAATATTGTTGATAACATCTAGGACAGGGGAACCAATCAGCTAAACAATTGTTTTCTTATCCATAACAATTTGCTGCATTATTATATCAGCTTTTTTACTATTCTGTTTTCTTTTTCACAAGTGATATATATATATATATATATTTATTTACGTTTAATCGATAATGTATATAATATAATACCATATCTTGTGGATGATCTATGGTGGGTACTTGAGCTTTCTAAGAAGGGCTAAGGTGATGGATTCATCTTAGTGGAATCCAATTTGAGTTTACCTAGATGAAATCTATTTAAAACATCCCATGAATATGGACCATAATTGATCCCATTTCACAACTGTTCTATATATCCATGAGATTCTCATAAGATCATGTGGACCATAATCAACAATATGTTAGTATTCAATGGTATTTATGAATTAATGGGTGGTATAAATTCTGAAATTTTTGAGGAGGGAGAGCTCATAAGATCTTAAATCATTAGGGTTTAGAGTTGAAATTGTCAGTATAAAAAAGTAATATAGTTTGCAAGAATATACATATAGTTATGCTATATGTACATATTTTTTTGTTGTATGTACATATTGATTTGCTGTATGTACAATTAAGTGAACTTATTTTGTTGAAACATTTCTTATAAATTGTGTTAGTTTGTAGTCGTTTTAAAAGAAAAAAAACGACATCGACATTGAGTATGGTTTAAAAGTTTGGCTTTTGGTTTTAGGGAGCAAGAGTATTTTAATTTACTAGTCTTACTCATTTTGTATGAATCAATATATTTTTATTTCATTGGTCATTTTAAGGAAGAGGAACATGTAAGAGGTTTAATCATAGGAGTTTAGGGTAGAAACTGTCAGTATCTAAAAAAATTACATATAGTTTGGAAGAATTTACATATAGTTATGCTATATATACATATTGTTTTGTTGTATGTACAATTAAGTGGACTTGTTTTGTTGAAGCATTTCTTATAAATCGTGTTAATTTGTAGTCGTTTTAAACGGCAAAAACGACATCAACATTGATTATGGTTAAGAGTTTGGCTTTTGGTTTTAGGGTTTTAGGGAGCAAGAGTCTTTTAATTTACTAATCTTACTCATTTTGAATGAATCATTATATTTTTGTTTCACTGGTCATTTTAAGGAAGAGGAACATGTAAGAGGTTTAATCATAGGATTTTAGGCAAAAACTGTTAGTATCTAAAAAAGTACATATAGTTTGGAAGAATGTACATATAGTTATGCTACTTGTACATATTGTTATGCTATATGTGCATATTGTTTTGTTGTATGTACAATTAAGTGGATTTATTTTGTTGAAGCATTTCTTATAAATCGTGTTAGTTTGTAGTCGTTTTAAATGGAAAAAACGACATTGACATTGATTATGGTTAAAAGTTTGACTTTTGGTTTTAAGGAGCAAGAGTCTTTTAATTTACTAGTCTTACTCATTTTTAATGAATCATTATATTTTTGTTTCATTAGTCATTTTAAGGAAGATGAATATGTAAGAGGTTTAATCATAGGAGTTTAGGGTAGAAACTGTCAGTATCTAAAGAAAGTACATATAGTTTGGAAGAATGTACATATAGTTATGCTACATGTACATATTGTTATGCTATATGTACATATTATTTTGTTGTATGTACAATTAAGTGGACTTATTTTGTTGAAGTATTTCTTATAAATCGTGTTAGTTCGTAGTCGTTTTAAATGGCAAAAACGGCATCGACAATGATTATGGTTAAGAGTTTGGCTTTTGGATTTAGGGAGCATGAGTCTTTTAATTTACTGGTCTTACTCATTTTGTATGAATCATTATATTTTTGTTTCCTTGGTCATTTTAAGAAAGAGGAACATGTAAGAGGTTTAATCATAGGAGTTCATGGTAGAAACTGTCAGTATCTAAAAAAAGTACATATAGTTTGGAAGAATGTACATATAGTTATGCTACTTGTACATATAGTTATGCTACTTGTACATATTATTATGCTATATGTACATATTATTTTGCTATATGCACATGGACTTGAAAATATACATATAGTTAGCTTCACGTTTTACTGATCTCTACTGAGTTTTCTATTTTCATTAGCACCATGCTAAAAATTGAGGTTTAATGTCAATTGTATCTATGAAAGTAGCATTAAAGTAACAACTTCTGATTTTGGTGCTTTCCAACATATTAATAACATGGCTCAAATCAAGAGAGCGAAATTTGAAGCCGTTGACATGGATTTGAAAATGTACCTATGTACATAGTAAGATGTACATATGTTTATAGTAAAATGCACATATGTTTCATGTACATCTATGGTTTTGATAATATGTACATATATTTGTAGTAAAATGTACATATGCTTATAGTAAAATGTATATATGCTTATATTTATTTGATGTTGTTTGTTTTCTATTGTTTCTCTGATGTAAATCGTCATATTTTTGACATACTAGCCACATGACTACAAGAAGAAACCAGATTAAGGAAAAAAGTCAAATCTGGTGCTTTTGCTATAGTATCACCAATTGTAGTTGGTGAGCCAATTGCTCTTTACTCATTATTATTTACTTTTGCAATCATGGGGTGGTTTTTAATTTCTCTTATTAATCCATCTTTCATTTTTTTCCTTATTTTTTTTGTAGGTTTTCCTTTTCTTTTCTTAGCTACAGACCATTTCAAATAAAAAAATATTTTGAAAGAGGTGAATTTGGGATAATGTATAAGGGATGCTTGAATGATGGAACTTCGGTGGCTGTTAAAAGACTAAAGGACTATAATATAGCTGGTGACAAAATTTAATTTTATATAGAAATAGAGACAACAAGTAGACATATATATCATGGAAGCATAATGTACATAAAATTCTAGTACTTTGTACATATCTGACAGCTACTTTGTGCGTATCATGAAACCAATATGTACATATAAGTGATATCTTACGTTATCCTGAATGCCTTTTCATTTATGTACGTTGTAGCAAGCATATTAATAACATGGCTCAAATCAAGAGAGCGAAATTTGAAGCCGTTGACATGGATTTGAAAATGTACATATGTACATAGTAAGATGTACATATGTTTATAGTAAAATGTACATATATTTCATGTACATCTATGGTTTTGATAATATGTACATATATTTGTAGTAAAATATTCCTATACTTATATTTCTTTGATGTTGTTTGTTTTCTATCGTTTCTCTAATGTAAATCGTCATATTTTTTTGACATACTAGCCACATGAGTACGAGGAGAAACCAAATTAAGGAAAAAAGTCAAACTTGGTGCTTTTGCTATAGTATCACCAATTGTAGTTGGTGAGCCAATTTCTCTTTGCTCATTATTATTTACTTTTGCAATCATAGGGTGGTTTTTTGTTTCTCTTATTAATCCATCTTTCATTTTTTTCTCATTTTTCTTGTAGGTTTTCCTTTTCTTTTCTTAGCTACGGACCATTTCGAATCAAAAAATATTTTTGGAGAGGTGGATTTGGGATAGTTTATAAGGGATGCTTGAATGATGGAACTTGGTGGCTGTTAAAAGACTAAAGGATTATAATATAGCTGGTGGCAAAATCCAATTTCATACAAAAGTAGAGACAACAAGTAGACATATATATCATGGAAGCATAATGTACATATAATTCTAGTACTTTGTACATATCTGACAGCTACTTTGTACATATCATGAAACCAATATGTAAAATATAAGTGATATCTTCTATAAGTGCACATATGTATCCTGAATGCCTTTTCATTTATGCATTCATGATTGGAATATAATGTTATCCTGGATGCCTTTTCATTTATCAAGCAAGTACCAATTTTAAGAAAGTAATGTAATAAAATATCAGAATCTTCCCTTCCATTTGAAAGCTCAGCTTCAATTAATCACATTAACTGACTGATTGCACATAAAAAATAAGGTTGTGGCATGGTACTAAAATTTGGATTTAAAACAACTGGAAAAACAAACTTGTTGACTCATCCTCAATGGATTGTAGATCTGCATCTTTAACCATAGCTCTGTACAGTTGGTAACTCTTTTCTCTCTCAAACCTGAAATATAAGTAACCAACAATGGTATAACCACAACTTTGCACAATTGGCATTTATTTAGTGAAATAACACATAAGATATGGCTATTAACCATCACGATCAATATTCCAATTAGAAGTAGACTGTTGATGAACATGATTAAGAACAAAAAGGGAAAAAAAAAAACTAAGTATACTTGGAATTTATAAACTTACGTACCAAAAGTATACTTAGATATTCAGGAGACATATATTGATGTGTATAGTAAAGCCCTGCATGCGGGGGTGGGAAAGTTAGTACCAACAATGTATTTGCTCATAAAAAAGGCAGGTCATGCACAATAGCTGTTATTTGCTATAACCAAAACAAGTAACTAATTGGATTAGTCACTACCTGATAAGGCAAAGCTAGAGAGAGTTAGTCCACAGGAGAGGATCCCCATAACTTCCAATGGTTGCAGTCCTAGATCTAGAGAAGATATAACCATGCAGGCCGCAGGAGACAAAAAGACAATTGTTTGGCAAATTTTTCGCACCTGCATGTACAAAATTAAGGTCATCATAAAGGTTCAAATCACAAATAATATTAGATTCCTCTAGGTAAGCTTATTTATGTTATATTCCAAGTTAGGGCCCTAAAAAATTAAAGCTAAACATTCCAAGGAATAATAAAATATCACAGCTCAGCTTATACAGATTTACATCCAATTATATTGAGAATGATAATCTAAGAACACATCCTTAATTAGATTACAGAAATGTCATATTATTTTTTATAACAAGCAACATCTGACTCAACGGATTGGCCAATGGACTCAGAGTGAGAATAATGATATAGAAAGTTATAATTCTTTGATAACTTAATACCATAGTGGTCTTAATGGCATTGGCAATTAAGTTGCTAGCTAACTGTGCAGCTATCCTTGTTACAAAAACTAAAGCCAGGGGAGGTATGATTAGGGCTGTAATCGAGTCGAGCCGAGCTCGAATACTGAGAAGCTCTCGAGCTCGATTCGAAGCTCGAAGCTCGGTTCGAGCTCGATCGAGTATCATTTTTTAAGCTCGAGCTCGGCTCGATATAAAATCGAACTATTCGAGCTCGACTCGATTAGGCTCGTTTATATACTCGAGCTCGAATTAAGGGTTTTTAAGTATGTATATATATATATATATATTAAGGGTAAAATAGTAAATTAATAATAAAAATATTATTAAAAAAAAAAAACTCGATTAGGCTCGCGAGCTGCTCGAATCGGGTATTAAGATACTCGAACTCGGCTCGCTCGATAGCTCGAGCTGCTCGAGCTCGGCTCGATAATGACCGAATCGAATTCGAGTTTTTTTCGAATCGAACTCGAGTAGCTTGCGAGCACAGGTGTCTCGTTTACACCCCTAGGTATGATGGAAACCTGTGATTAGATAGCTTAGTTTGTAAGAATATAAATGATTCTATATTCAGTCTGAGACACCACAGTCAGCTGTAAGAATTAGGTGTATTTGATGTAAAGTGGCAAATAATTTTAGAGCTTGCTATCATCATTCATAAGAGCAAACTACAAAATGGTTAGGTAAAGACCATTTCTTTTCTTTCTTTTTTTTTTTTTGAAAAATATGTGCTCATTCATTGTAATTGTAACTCTGCCAATATACATGACAATGAAGCAGATATAATATTTTCAACCTTTGAATACTAAAGTTATTGCTCCATTCTTCTTTATATCAATAGAAGAATGCTTTGACAGAATATAAAATATAGATCTTTTAACCTTACCCATGCCACTTCTGTCCAATTTAGATTCAACTCCTCACTGCATGGCATGCAAAACAGAAGTTAAATTTCTACATTAGTGAATAATATAATAAGAACAAAGGATGCAGTATAGTTGCAATATTTATACAATGATAACAGATCATGAAACGATGCAAACGAAAATTTTACAATTTATACAAACGATGCAGTATACAAGATCATGAAATCGAAAATCCAATGATAACAGTTAACAGCCGATGATTCTGGTATCATATAAACGAAAATTTTACAATCTTAATTGTCTCCAAACATACCCTAAAAATTGGAAAGAAAAAAAATTAAAGATCTAGAAAATTGGGAAATGGGAATTGTATTATAATATTGAGAAAATTAACGAAATATTAGTAGTTTAAAAATATTTAATGGTAAAATTTGCAACTTTTACTTTGAAAGCTTTTGAGTAATGAAGAAGACGATCCGAAGAATTTCGAATTGGTCAGAACTTAGAAAAAAATGGGTCATTTATTTTCACAAGTTGGGATCTTCAACAATTGTTAGGATCTACAACAAGAATTTATCGATTTTTCAATGAACTTGGAGGCTAAACACGATGTTGAGGAAAATTAGAGGGGATTTAAAAATATAAAGAGAGTCAAGGATATTGGTTGAGAGAGAGAGAGAGGAAAGTCTTAGAGAGGTGAACAAACGAGAAAAGAATGACTAAAGAAGAAATAAAAGATGATATTATTTTCTTAAGGGTAATTTAGTATTTACAACTTCTTTTTTAATAATTTTTTCTTTTTCTATTTCCTTTTTATAAATTATTATTTGTCATTATACCATCTAACAATTATAGTACTGTACATAGCATGTTTTTCAAGTTCTTCCAAAAATAATACCATTAAGCTAAATGCTTATTTTTATCAATTATTTACTATATTTAATATTTATTTAATATTAAAATTATTTTTAAAATATTTAAAAATTTTATTTAAAATATTCAATCGGTCCAATCGATTGAATCGATAATTGAATGTCACGTTAATTTGACCTCATATATGATTTTTTTAACATTACTATTTTTGGATTTCTAACGGTGTTTTTGGAGAAAAAAAAAAAAAAAAAAGACAAGAATGGATCACGTGTTTAGCTGTCCAAAACCATGTTTTAGGCATTTGTAATATTGATGGACCAATGGAAAGCTGCCAAGTTACTGATACGATTAGATTTTGGAGCTCATTTATATATATATATATATATATATATAAAATAAAATAAAATAAAAATAAATAAAACCATGTGATTTTGATTTTCCTAATGCTAAATATGTACTAATTATTAAATTGTTTTAGTTTTTTATTTCCGGACAAAGGGATTTACTTTCAATTATTTGAATAGAGAAATAAATACATCTATTATTGACTCAACTGTTTATTTAAAATATATTTTCAAAAATATTATAAATTTTGTTTTAAAAAAATTAAATGTAAAAAAATAGATAATTTTTGTAAGTAAATAATTTTTGTAAATGGATAATTTTTTAAAAAATGGATGGTTTTTTAAAAAATAAATAGGTAATTCTTTATAAAAAAAATATTATATAAATATTAAAAGATATATATATTCTTATTTAATTTTTTTATTTTTTAACATTTAATGATTTTTGGTATTTTAAGTGATTAAATTTGTGTCACTTGACTCAGTGACATCAAATCAGTCACTCATTTTATAATAATTATAATTTTTTGACACTCATCATATGAGTGAAAAGTAGGTAGTTTTTATAATTGAGTAATTTTTTTTTGGAGCAAATTGGGTAGTTTTTGTGGAGAAGAAGATGAGTGGATAGTTATGAAAGTTATGTGAGAGAGTGGTAGATTTTTAATTACGTGAGTGATTTTGTGAGTGAGTATTTTTTTTAAATAAAATTTAAAAATTTATTAAATTACTTTTTTAATACAATTTTATTTGTTTTTAATTTTTATAGTTTGATTTTTTTAATATTTCTTCCACTGAGTTGGTGTCTTGTAACTCGTGACACCAACTCAGGGATTTCTTTTAAGAATAGTATAGATAACTAGAATTTTTTGACACTCACCATGTGAGTGAAAAATAGGTAGTTTTTATAATTGAGTAAATTTTTTTGGGAGAAAATTGGGTAGTTTTTGTGGAGAAGAAGATGAGTGGGTAGTTGTGAAAGTTGTGTGAGAGAGTGGTGGATTTTTAATTACGTGTTGTGAGTGAGTATTTTTTACAAAAATAAAATTTAAAAATTTATTAAATTATTTTTTTAATTCAATTTTATTTGTTTTTAATTTTTATAGTTTGATTTTTTGGACATTTCTTTCACTGAATTGGTGTCTTTTAACTCGTGACACCAACTCAGGAATTCCTTTTAAGAATAATATAGATTTTAAGTGACTGAGTTGATGTCACTTGATTCAGTGACACCAACTCTGCCACTCATTTTATGTATAGTATAAATTATTGAGTCAAGTGTTTATTTATCGAAAATTCTTTATTTTATTTTTTTATAAAATAGGTCGAGAATAAGAGACGAAATTGCCGATGTTAGAATTTGAATATAAATTTGTTGAACATCACATTTTAAAAATAAATGTATGAATCAACTAAATTAAATTACGAGTTCGATTAATTTTAATTTTGAAACTAAGATTAACACGTTACAATGTTTTGAAATTAAAAAAAAAAAATAGAAAGAAAAGAGATCAGATGCTAAATAGAATATACAAAGAAGAAAGAGGTAAAGAGGATTAAAACCATGCAACTCGAGCCAATGCCGTTAATGGTGGTGCCACTGCTAGACCCATGGTGATGACGATCACGGTTATGGTTCATGGCACCGGCTGTATACACAGGGATTAAAGCTCCAACTCGCCTATTGGCTGACTTTGTCGTCCCTCCACCATTATCCCCAGCAGCATCGCCTGCGCTGCCATGTTCTCCTCCTCCTCCTCCGCCGCCGCCACGGGCGCCAACAGCGCCGCCACGACCAACCCTTTCTACAGCTTTGATCTCATGTTTGCCTCCTAGTTTAACTGAGATTGACAATTTCTTTGCCACTTTTGGTTCTCTACCAATATTGTTTTCGTGATTGAGGTCTACAACATAATTACAAAGGGAATTTTTTTTTTTCCCCACCTAATTAACTCAGATTTGATCAAAAAGGATTCCCAAAAGAATTGCTTAGCATCAAACTAAAAGAATATCAAAATTTATGTTACCGAATTCAAAAGTTAATGTTGGATACGGATATATTTAATTTTTTAAGAATCATATCATCATTATTGGATATAAATATTAAAAAAAAAAAATGAATGAATTTATATGTCAATAAATTTTTTGTTGAATCAACAGCAGAAAATTAAAAGAACATTGATTGAAAACTAAAGCAACTGAAGAGTACCTGCAGCAGCAACCATGGAGTTTTGAGGAAGTGGAAGAAGAAGATGAAGTTGAAACTGAAGGGAGAGCAGCAAGAAGAACACTCTCAGTCCCAGCTGTTTGAAACTGATCAATTTTATTTTTAAGCCTGTTTCCATGATCAATTAATCTCCCAAATGAAAGAATCTGGAGCTAGCTAGCTTGCAAATAATTTATCTGTTTCATCAAATCTACTGTCAGGTCATTTTCGATGTACAATTTCTTTATGAATAAATCAGCAGACAGCCACAGGTTTCAAACAGAAACCATCATATGATAATATTTCTTTTTCTTTATAAAAGTTGGCAACATTATTATTATTCTATCTCATTTCCTCATCCACTCGCTAGTCACAGTCTTAACAGATTTTCTGGTTTGATTAGAATTGAATCGGGTTTGATCAAATATTTTTTGATTTCGATTGATCCGATTCGAAATAATATTTTAAATATTAAAATAATATTATTTTATTTAATTTTAATTATAAAAATATTAATAAAAAATATTTTTATTTTTTAAATGGAATGAACAGTGTTCACGGACTCAAAGATCGGGTCTGGGCAAAAATGTTGAAAGAATTTCGAATTTCGGCCTGGTTCTAGTAGGGCCAAATGCCCATTTAATCTTAAAAAAATAAAAAAATAAAAAAATTAATGATCATGAGTTTAATCGTAATAAATCTTTAATAATTTAAACTTTAATTATGATGATTATCGATAATAAAAAACGAAAAAAAAACAATATTACCATCGTTGATCATTATTTAAATTACTTATGACTAAAGACAAACACTTGGTCAATCTTAGTCCAATAAGCCCAAAGCAAAACTATAATAAATAACTCCGTTTTATAGCCAAGGTCTGATAAACATATATGGGATATAATTGATTATAAATAAGAGATAAAGTCTGTCATGTAGCCTACCTATGGGTGGAAATTAATTATTATAGGGTGTAATCCAGTCGGTCGAGTTTAAATAAAAAAAATTAAATTTAAAATTTGATTCGAGTTCAATCGAGTTTTATTTTTATTTTTATTTTTTGAATTTGATTTGAGATAAAAATCAAATTATTTGAACTCATTCAATTAGACTTGTTTATTTAGTAAAAATGAGTTTAATTCTCATGCTCGATTTCAAATTCAATTATTTGGGTTCAAACTCAAATTGAGTTTTTTTCAATATTAATTAAAAGAAAAACTCAATTAAACTTACGAACTACTTGAATTAAGTATTAAGACACTCGAATTTGATTCATTGAATAACTCGATTTCAGTTCGATAATAATCGAACTGAATTCAAATTTTTTTTAACCCAACTCGAACGAACAGGAAAATGCGTAAACAGCAAAAAAGACACTGAGCATTTATAGCTGCAGACTCTGTAATTAATGTCAGTTTGAACGATATAGCCAAGAAGTGTTAAGATAGCTGAGCACTGAGCAGAACCAAGGCCATTAACTGTTTTTGCTTGTTGCTTTACTGATGAATTTAGATGTGTTTTGTGTTAAAAAAAAAATATGGATATGAACATATAATACAGGTATAATACAATATAGATACGAAGATACGATGATTTTTAAATTTTTAAAACACGAATATAACAAGATATGACAATAAAAATATATATTTTTTATATTTTCATAAAATAATATTAAAAAAATGTAAATATAAATAATTTTCATTCAAACATAACTAATTTCTTTACAAAAACTCTCGTTATTCAAAATTCAATTAAACAAAATACACATTTTCTAGTATTTTGATTGTTGTTCATTGTTAAATTCAAATTAAAAAAAAAAAACTTTTATCCGTATTCAGATATTTCTTGATCATGTCCGAACGTGTCTTGACAATTTAACCGTGTCTTTTTTTTTTATTTGCCATAAAATATCGTACATAAACACATATCCGTATTAAACACATATTCAACACGGATACGATGCTCTGCCCGGCGTATCCGTGCTTCTTAGGTTTTCTGAACCAAATAGACAGATGGACTGTGGTATGTATTCAAAAAGCTTACATTATTCTCTTTTCTCCTATGGCTACATGTATTCAAGCACTAGGAATAACAAGTTAACATGATGCAGTTAACCAACGAAGGTTGGTCTGAATGAAAAAGGTTCTGATCATTTAAGTAAGTGGTTCCGAGTTTGAGCTTTTGTGAATGCATAAAACTTTCTTACGAGAGGTACTTACCTTGACGTTCGACAGTATCTCGAAAGATTAATCCTGGATAAAATATGAGAATATATTGGATAACAACAAAAAAAAAAAAAATGAGGCAGCTAAAATATAAAAATAAGTTGAGTTTGGCCAGTTATATTTGTTGTAAAGTACCGGTCAGCAAATTCTAGTTAGATGCCACCAAAGTTATCATCTACCCTAGGCCTGTAAAAATAAAAATAAAGATGTGGCAACTAATAACAAACTATATTATTCAGATTCTTTATTTTCTTAAAAATACATGTTTTTAAAATTTGTGTCTGACACATATTTGGGTATGAGTATGAGAGTACGAGAGTATGATCCTCTAAATATATGGGGAAAAAATAATCATACCCGTATTCTACACTCAACCCGAATATGAATAATATAAATAACCAGTTGACTTCTATGTTGCTCCGACTCTTCATTTTTTTTAAAGTATCCGTGTCCGATATATATTCGGACATGAGTATGAGGATATGACTCTCCAAACACATAAAAAAATCTTTAAAAATATTAAATATATCCATATCGAAAAATATACCTATATTTGATACTCTCACTCGAACCCGAATAGGTTGGAGTAACATAGGTTGACAGGGTCTTCACTCATTTTGTGTTTTACGCCTGTTGAGGAATATGTGCAATTCTTTGTAATACTAAAGAACCCAAACAACCATAAATACAAAGTCCATAGTAATTTTCACCTATAAAAACCAATGAATCGGCCTGCAGCAATGCTAAGAGTGAAGAAATCATGCAAAATAGAAACTCTATAAATAGAGCCATTCGAAGTTCAAATCACCTCACCAGCACAATCTAATCTAGTTTTATTCAAAGAATTACCCAAATTTTCAGCCATGGCTTCAAGAATTACCAACCTGATGAAATTCCTTCTTGTTTTGTTGTCTTCATTTATTATTGCCCAAATCGCCATGGCCGGAGATCCAGACATCACCTCCGATTTCCTAGTCCCACCGGAATTAAACAATATCGACGGAAACTTCTTTACATTTACAGGAATGCGAGTCCTCGTCGATGGAGATTTCCCCACAAATTTTACAGTCTTGAAATCAAGCTTGGTCGAATTCCCAGCCCTAAACGGGCAAAGTGTTTCTTACGCCGTTCTTCAATTCCCAGCCGGTTCAACCAACGCTCCCCACACCCATCCCCGTTCTTCCGAGCTCCTTTTCCTCTTAGCTGGAACCCTAGAAGTTGGTTTCGTTGACACGACGAACAAGCTTTTCACTCAGTCGTTACAAGCTGGTGATATGTTCGTCTTCCCTAAAGGACTCGTTCATTTTCAGTTCAATGCCGATGCAAACAATCCTGCTTTGGCGTTTTCTGGTTTTGGGAGTGCAAATGCAGGCACTGTTTCGACTCCCAAGACCTTATTTGCTTCCGGCATTGATGATAATATCTTGGCTAAATCTTTCAAAACTGATGTTGCAACTATTCAAGCTCTCAAATCTGGTCTTGCATAAAAATAAGCCTGCAGGATATAATAATAATATGCAGTAATTAACTAATAACTACTGTACTGCTGCTCTCCTAATGTCTTCTTATTCATATTATTCCTTTTTTGTTTTTATATATTTTCCTTAGTTACTGTGATACTGTATTGAACTAGCATTGTCCCTGAATAAATTGGTTTTCTTTATTTGTTATTGAAAATTTATACAATCTAAAGTTCGAGGTGTGAAGGTATTTAAATAACGGTCGCAGCGCGACGTTATGGTTGTTATTTTGTGATTTTAGCTTTTTTCGTTTTTTATATTGTACACACAAATTTCGTGTCAAAAATATGACAAGGAAAATTTGGAGTCAAATAATAATTTTATTAATCAAACTTTGAGGTTACAATCTCTGAATATTCTTAAAGAAAGAAATTCTTTGATTCTTTTCTTCAGTAAAATTTTGATTCAAGGGTCTTCACGACTTGATCTTGAATCGGTGAGGTCCGCTTCAAGGGTCTTCTAGACTTGGTCTTGAAAAACAGGAATTATCTCATTTCCTTCGATGAACAAGATCGGAGAGCAGCTTCTTTGAGAATTCTCAAGAACAAGCACCGCGTTCTTAGAATTTCTCTAATTTCTTCTTAAGACTTTTGAGAGGATTTGGCTCTTCAAAATCTTCTTCTCTTCAGGCTTTTTGAATTGTGAATTTGTGTTAAGAGGAGGTCTCTATTTATAGTGGTAGCTAGCCAGGTGAAAGAGAGTTTTAAAAGAACTCATCCTCCTTATTTATCTCTTAATTAATTTAATTAGAGATAATATCTTCATATTTATCTCTTAATTAATTTAATTTAATTAGAGATAAAATATTTATTTTTATCTCTTAATTAATTAATTAAATTAGAGATAAAATATTTATTTATCTCTTAATTAATTTAATTTAATTAGAGATAAAACTTTATTATTTATCCCTTAATTAATTAATTAAATTAGAGATAAAATATTTATTTTTATCACTTAATTAATTAATTAAATTAGAGATAAAATATTTATTTATCTCTTAATTAATTTAATTTAATTAGAGATAAAAATTTATTATTTATCTCTTAATTAATTTAATTTAATTAGAGATAAAAATTTATTATTTACCTCTTAATTAATTTAATTCAATTAGAGGTAAAATAATTATGACACATGGGTGAAATTTGATTGGATAACCCATGAATCCTTGCAATTTAATTGGTCAAACCATGTGTACATATTTAATTAATTATAAAATAATTAATTATAATATGATATTATCAATTTCACATGGTAATGTATAATTTAATTGAAAATTTCTTAATTAAAGAAATTCCAATTGACATGTGGCTATTTGTAATTGGTTACAAATTTTCTCCTTCTACAAATGCCCCCTCAAGACTTGGTTACGTACACGAATTTTTTTTTTAGTGTAGCAAGTGGACAAGTCTTGAAATTTACCTACATCAATTAATTATCCTCATATAATTTTGCATATGAGACGAAAAAAATTGATTTAGCAAATGAATGGACGATCGACCCACCCTGAATGATTTAGCACCAAATGAATATCGGGCCAACATCGGCCTACGTAAAGAAAATATAGGCCAATGTTGGCCTACGTAAAGAAAATATAGGCCAATGTTGGCCTACGTAAAAAAAAAATATATAGGCCAATGTTGGCCTATGTAACAAAAAATGGTTTTAAGCCAAACTTTAAATTTTTTTTTTTTTTAAAAGAGTTTAACTTGGTAAAGGAGCCCAATAACCCATGCAAAATATAATTCACAGTTTGAAGACTTTCTATGGTTCCAAAGAATTTGACTTTGATCTAATCGCTTCTTTGCTCAAATTAATTTCAATTAAAACTCAACCTCCAGTTTTAAAGAAATTCTAATGCAATTAGAAGTTCTATTCCTTGACCACATGGGACTTGAATTATTTCCCCTATAAAAGCAAGGCCTTCTCAAACGAATTTGCATATCAAATTAATTGCCAGAGGTTGCTACGTTGGAGAGCTTAACAGGTGAGTTCTTTTTCTTCTTTTTTTTTTTAATGGTCATATCAACAATCTTTTAACCCTTATGCATTCAATTAATTTACTATACATGCCACTACTGAGTGTACTGACGACATTGATAACATCGCCGCTGGCCTCGTCATCACGACGCTGAGGCGCTAATCTTAACAATTGTTAAAAAAATGAAACGGGCACACGCATATCCATGTCTTTCGGGGGAAAGAAAAGCTGAGATTGACACTGTTGTGTAAGTTGCATAAAATCATGCCAAATTTTGGTTCCTATATATATTTTCCTGTTTTTCAAAGAATCTTCTTGGAAATCTAACTGGACAAAAAGTTGATGAAGTCATTTGCATCTTGGCTTCTCATCATCCGAAGACAACCAAAGTGAAATTTCTGATCTTGACACAATATATTAACATGCACTTGTAATTGTAAATCCCTATGATTTTTTTCTCTCTCGGTCATGAATTTTCAATCCACCATTATTTTGAAAAAAAAATTCCTTTTTCATGAACGTGAAAACCGTAAACAAATTGGTCAAAAGCTGGAAACGTAAATATATCAGGTTGGGCCTTTTTGAAAGCCTAAAAATTCATCTCAGCTATATGCTTGGCCCAATTGCAAGCCCGTCGATTAGCCCATCTTTCCCTATATTATTAGATCACGTAAATTGGGTTGCCATGTTTGCCTATAAGAGAAACATTTTTGCGAGGGGAGAATTTCTGAAAAGTCCGACTTTTCCCTTCTTTTTTTTTTAATTTTTTTTTTTACCTATTTGACTTGTTTTTGTTTGTTTTGTTTTTGTTTTTGTAGAATCATCATGGTGTACTTCAAAGATCACAAAGATTATCTTGTGATTCTTTCCAAGGAAGACGAAGACATAAAAGAAGGATTATATCTCTCTATCGACAAGCCCATATCGGGTAGATATAAGTCCGCTTGGAAATCATTTGATTTTCCTGCCACTCTAGAAGATTGGTCAATAGAACTTTCTCCAACCTCACAATCTTCTCCAAAGGCGAGATCTCTTCAATCTAATCTTCACGTCAATACTTCTAATCATGAGAAGTTTGACACGTTGGGAAGCCGTATCACTTCCGAAAGTCCTATTGGGGATTTTCCTTCAAGATTTTTGGAGAGTTTGGTTACATACCAAAGTACTGACTGAAGACGTGTTGTACCACTTCAACAAAAATTTAACGACTGTTAGTATATATGATGCTGTTTATGCATCATTATACACTTATGATCACAACAAGGATGTCATTCGCGCTTTTTGTGAAGCTTGGTGCCCGGCTACCAAAACTCTCCACCTTGCTACTGGGGGAAGCTTCCATCTCCTTATGGAATTTGCATAGGCTAGGCGGTTTACCTATTCACGGCATATTTTATGATGAAGTCATTCCTTGTGCTGCCGAATTGACTGGCTTTGATAACAAGGGAAGATTCATCCCGAGATGTTGTGAATATCTATTTGCTGCATTCCATCTTTTGAAGCAAGGCAAGGAGGATAAGGTGTCTATTGAGGATTGGATCAATTTTTGGTTTCAAGGGAAATTGCGTTACATCAAACCACCTGCTCGAAAAGCAAAGAAACTTGTTCGTCTAAAAGCTACACATAACCCTACTAGGATTCTTCGGAAATACCAAGGTCGGGGAATGGCAGGAGATGGAGCATTCACTACACTTGGAATCAAAGACAGTTTAACAACAGACACTTATTTAGCTGCCTTCCTTTCTTGTTGGATTTGTGTTTTCGTTTTTCCAAGTAAAGATTCAGAATTTGTTCGGCCAGAGACATTTAAGATAGCCAGCCTAATGGCGATTGGGAGAACTGTTAATCTCGCGGTCCCGGTGTTAGCCAATATTTACCATGGACTAAACCGAATTACACTTTCTGCTCAAGCGGGCTCTTCAGATGTGTCTTTTCCAATTCACTATATTTATGGGTGGCTAAGTTATTACTTCCGGACTCACTTTCAAAATCCAGATGATGTATATGGGCCTTTTATGAGTAAGTTTTCAGGAGAAGGTGGAGCCAAATACTTTGAGGATTATGACGCCCGTAAGTTGATTCATAGTAGCATAGTGTGGAATGCTAACTTATATCACAGGAATAGAGATGAAGTGATTGTTGATGATGACACTCTTAGTAAGATCAATCATGGCTACCTTGTTAATGTTCGTTCGAGCTATTTGCCTGCCCAATGTAACCAAGCCATCATTGTAGAACCTTACAGTCCTCATCGATTTGGGAGACAATTTGGGTTTTGTCAAGATATTCCCGGAGCTCTTAAGGAAGATATTCGTTCTGGATCTGTGGATGATTTATGTAGGTTTTGGAGAATTTGCACTCGTTCTCATACAAAGTCCAGATTGATCTCTCCAGCTCGTTCTCTAAATCCTAATGATCATGCAACCGCAAGATACATGGAATGGTGGTCGAAAGTTCATGAGCCATATCTTGAGCATTCTATTGATATTTTGATTTCGAGCATCCGTACATCACCGTCAAAGAGAAGAAAACCTCCAAAGGATGTTAAGAAAAAGTCTTTAGAGATTTCGCAAGACAAATCCAATAAAGCCAAAGTCTCGTCCACCATAGATTTAACAGAGGAGCATGTGAAGACTTCACAAGAAGTTTCTCGATCAGTGTCATTAGTTGATGAAGGACAAAGGGTTTTACCGAAAGTCATCGAAGGGAAGTATAATGCGATCGTTGAAGATTCAATTGATGAGAGTGATCATGAAAGACATTGGAAACGAACCAGGCCAAGGAAATCCTTTCAAGGTGATATATCCCCCGCCAAAAGTGAAGCTTCAGTTTCTAGTTCGCATGAGTTCAACAAACTTGCAGCTAAGATCAGAAATAATGTTTCAAGTACCGTTTCCAACCAATAAGATGCTTGCCCTAATGTGATTGTTAATAATACTTCCCCTATAGTGAAGACTTCCACAGGCCCTCATGTTGAAGCTAGTCATCTCGCCCTTCCAGAATTTTCTAAGTTTAGTGCTGAAAAAGTGATATCCGATAGTCAGTTGAAGCTTGCAACTATTTTGTGGGAAAGCATTCAACCAAGGATTATTCGCGCTTCTTTTGATCGGGTTTCTTCACTTACTAGTGATGTCCACAAGATCTTTGATGCAATAAAAGCAATTAAGTCCGTTGATTCATTCTTATTGAAAGGCATGGTGGAAGACTACTTTACACAAGTCCAGAAGTTTAATGAGCTTGAATCTTCCATTTCTTCATCCAAGGATAGAATTGAAAGACTTCAAGCACTTGAAATTCGATTTAAAGATTCAATGTTACTTGAACATAAGACTGTTGAGAACCTTAACACCCTGCAGTCGAACTTGGCAGATATAGAGCAAGAGTTCATTACTTTGCAACGCAAAAAACATAGACTTGAATCTTCGCTCCAAGAAGCTGAAGATGAACTGAAAAGAAGAAGAACCGACACCTCCAAGATTCGTGAAGAGATGAATTTTGTTGAGTCTATTACTTCCCTTACTGAGGATGAAGCCAAAAACTTAGATTTGTTGCGAAATATGTTGGAAGCCTCTCGAGACGACTTGAAGAATTTCAAATGGAAGCCCTGAATCCCTTTTGATGTAACTTTTTTTTTTGAAATTTATATTAGTTCTTAGGCTTGCTAGTTTTTATTTTTTATTTTTTTATTGTAAGTTTTTTTCAAGTTTGAAATGAAGTTAAATTTCTTTTTCTCCATATATCTTCTTTCTTTTGCACTTTCTGAAGCATTTTTGCATCATGTATGGACTACAAATTAAATTCCCAAAGATCTTTAATTTGCAAAAGATTTGTTTTACTTGAAAAATAATTTGAATCATGAAATTTGAATGGAGAATTATCATGATACTTTCAAGTGAACAAAAGATAATATTTGAATCAAAACTTTTTTTTTGTTTGGACTGAACTTGGCAATGAAACCAAGCTGCCTACGTACCCTCGAATTTGAAGGATCAAGTCATAACGTAGTTCATCTTTTTTTTTGTGCCCTAACTTTTGCCTAAGTTGTCCTAGAAAGGATTTTCAACATAGCGGGCTTTTTTTTTTTTTTTTTTTTGGTGGCACAGTTTAAGCTCGTGCTTAGGAGCAACATACGACAGTTTAAGCTCTTGCTTAGGAGCAGTATCTTCTTTAAGCATAGTAACGCTTCAAAAACTTTCCATTGATCGGTCCAACTTTGACACCATCTTGATCAACGATCTTGTATGCACCATTGGTATAAACTTCTCGAACAACGTATGGTCCATCCCATTTTGAAAGGAACTTGTTGCCAATACGATGTGAAGTATTTATGGGTCTTCTTACAGCAAGGACTAAATCTCCAACTTGGAAAGATCGCTGCTTGACTTTCTTATTAAAAGCTTTGGATAGTCGAGCTTGATAACACTCCAAGCGTTGTTGGGCTTCCAACCTTTTCTCATCCAGTGCTTCTAATTCTTCCAAACGTAAGCGTACATTGTCTTCACTAGAAAGATCTTCCTGGATTGCAATCCTCAATGATGGAATTTGTCGCTCAAGTGGCAGAACAGCTTCTACACCATAAACAAGTGCATATGGAGTGCCTTGAGTTGGTGTGCGATATGTAGTTTGATAAGCCCACAGAGCTTCTCCTATCCTTTCATGCCAATCTTTCTTTGAACGGTTAACAACTTTCTTGAGAAGATTGCACAAAGTTTTGTTAAAAGCTTCTGCTAATCCATTTGCTGGAGCATGGTACATTGAAGACTTGTACTGCTTGAAGTCAAACTGTGCACATAATTTGCTCATGTCAAACTGCTTCCCATTATCAGTTATGATGTGACGAGGTACACCATACCGATAAATGATGTTTGTCCTGATAAAAGTTGCAACAGTTTCTTTTTTTACTTCCCTGTAAGGTGCCACTTCTGCCCACTTTGAAAAGTAATCTGTAGCGGCAAGTATGTACATATGCCCTAGTGAACTCTTAGGTAATGGTCCTACCAAATCAAGTCCCCAAGCATCGAACGGCCAAGATGTGACTGTCGGATGTAATGGTTCAGGAGGTTGATGGATGAAGTTTGCATGAAACTGACAAGCTTGACATTTCTTGGAGTAGTCCATGCTATTCTTTACCATTGTTGGCCAATAGTATCCCATTCTTTTAATTTGAAAGTGCAATTTAGCTCTAGACTGATGTGCACCACAAATTCCTGAATGAGCTTCTTGTAAGGTTTTGGATACTTCATCTTCTCCTAAACATCGAAGGAAGACACCATCAAAAGAGCGACGATAGAGCGTATCCTTGAAGTAAATAAATCGAGGAGCTCGACGTTTCACTTCTGTTTTATGCCTTGGATCATTGGGTAGCCTCCCATGCTCTAAATAATCAATTAATGGTTGTCTCCAATCTTCTTTTTCAACTTCGCAAACTGAAACAACATTGGATTCTGTATTGTTATCTTTAAAATCAACTGGAGGCGAAATCCATCGTTTGCAAAGAGGGACTTTTACTTCTACACTTGGCATGGCAAGAGCTGATGCTAGATTAGCTAGAGAATCTGCTTGCTTGTTCTCTCTTCTTGGTACATGTTCTAAGCTTACACTGTCAAACCATTCCAAAATCTTCTTCGCATAGTTGACATATGGTAAGAGGTCTGGCTTCTTAACTTCATAAAGCGAAAGAAGTTAGTTGATGACCAATTTGGAATCTCCAAACACTTTAAGTTGAGTGATCTTCATATCCAATGCCATTTCCAATCCAATGATCAGAGCTTGGTATTTTGCTACATTGTTGGAACAATTTTCAGTGAGAGTAAATGCATAAGGCAATACATCTCCTTCTGAAGTGACAAAGACAACACCTGCTCCCGCTCCATCTTGACGGGCAGCCCCATCGAAAAATAGTTTCCATGGCCTGGGAATTTCGATGAAAAGAGCATCTTCATCTGGGAGATCTTCAGAGAATTCCCAATCATCTGGAATCGGATGGTTTGCAAGGAAATCGACAAGTGCTTGCCCTTTAACGGCCTTTTGTGGAATATAAGTAATATCGAACTCTTGTAGCAAAAGAGCCCATTTTGCCAATCTTTCACTGAGCACAGACTTGGACATGAGATATTTGAGGGGATCTGCTCGCGAAATCAAACGAACAGAATGAGCTTGCAAATAATGCCTCAGCTTTTTAACTGCAAACATCAATGACAAGCAAGTCTTTTCAATGGGAGAATAATTTAATTCAGCGCCATTAAGAGTTCTACTAAGATAGTAGAGTGCAGTTTCTTTTCCTTCATCATTCTCTTGTGCCAACAATGCTCCTAAGGAACGTTCTTGTGCAGCAATATAAAGGATTAACGAATGTCCTGGTATAGGTGTCTTCAGAATAGGTGGTTGTAACAAAAAGGTCTTAATGCTCTTAAAAGCATTACTGCAGGCCTCATCCCAGACAAAAAGGACATCCTTCTTCATTAGCCGGCTAAATGGTTGACATCGACCAGCCAAGTTTGAGATAAAGCGTCAGATATATGCCAATCTTCCTTGCAGTCTTTTAAGTTCATGCAGATTGCGCGGTTCAGGCATTTTCATGATTGCATCTATTTTTGATTGATCGATCTCAATCCCACGATGTCGTACGATGAACCCCAAAAACTTGCTCGAGGATACTCCGAACTCACACTTGAGCGGATTCATCTTCAATTGGTATCTACGCAATCTTTCAAACACTTGGCGAAGATCAGCAAGATGATCGGATTTTTTCTTCGACTTCACTACCAAGTCATCAACATAACATTCGACATTCTTGTGAAGCATATCATCAAAGATCTTTTGCATTGCTCTTTGATAAGTAGCACATGCATTCTTTAATTCAAACGACATAACTTTGTAACAGTATATTCCTTTTGGAGTTCGAAATGCAGTAAGTTCTTCATCTCTTGGAGCCATGCGAATTTGATTATAGCCAGACGATCCATCCATAAATGACAAAGCTTCATGGCCAGTTGTAGCATCAACCATTATTTCTGTTATAGGGAGAGGAAAGTCGTCCTTTGGACAAGCATTGTTCAAATCTCGAAAATCTACACAAACTCGAAGTTGACCATTTTTCTTTCTCACTTGAACAATATTTGAGATCCAAGTGGGATACTTGACTTCTCTAATAAAGCCAGCTTTGATGAGCTTATTGACCTCAGCTTCAATTTGGGGGATCAAGTCAGGATGGAAACGTCGTTGAGCTTGTTTGATAGGTCGGACACTTTTCTTGACAGCTAGATGATGCATAGCTACTTTTGGATCAAGTCCCGGCATTTCTTTGTAAGTCCAAGCAAAGATATCTCGATACTCTATCAAAAGATCAAGATAGGCTTTTTCCTCTTCTGGTGGTAAGCAAGCATTAATAAAGATCGGTCGTGGATCTTCACTAGTGCTGATGTTAACCTCCTTTAGCTCATCAATAGTAGCTTGATTTCCTTCTTCAAAAGACGAAGGGGCTTCTTGGGCTTCTTCTTCTTGAGATTTTTCACCAGTTTCTTTTATAGATACATGGTTAGAAGTAAAGATTTCTGTTTCTTCAAGTTCTTCTTCCTCTGAGGATGAGACTGATTTGGTTATAACCACTGTGTGCTTTCTAGCCTTTAAAACTTCACCAGTAGTTACCTTCCATTCGCTTTACCTTTTCATTCGAGAAGGAATTTTGCTGTGAAAATCTCTTGATTCCTTTAAAGTGGAAGACTTTCTTTTTTGGCCACAGTTAACTTCTTCAGAGTACAGACTTCCAAGCCTTGACTGAATGGAAATTGGTTTACTTACAGAAACTTCACTGCATTTTTCTCCCATTCGTTCAAAAGCTGACCTTCGTGATGATTGAATGCTCAAACGATCAAACACTGAACATCGTGTTGAGCGTGCTCCCAAGCGATTAAATACTGAAAGTCTTGGTGGCTTCACTGCATCTTCTTGCTCCTCGAGAACTTCCTCCACATTTATGTACCTCGAAGTTTGTTTATGAATCTTCAATTTTAATGGAGAATATCCAAGCCCCTCTCTAGAAGTTCCGATGTGATCAATCTTCTTTTGCCAGACCTGTCGGATCTTGAATGAACTTTGCGGCTTTTCTTTGCTAGGCTCTTTTGTCTCGTGAGCCAATTTTGCAACATCCTCTTGCTTATATCCAGCTTTGACAAGCAACCTATAAGCATTAGGATCAAAATCTTTAGCTCGATGAGTAGGAAGATCTTGATGTTCACAAAGAGGTTCTTCTACTGGCCTAACAAATCCTTGCAGTGGAGGTATAAGGCCTCTTGATTCTTCCAAGTTAGTGAGGGGAAGAGTCAGATCCTTTAAACCTTGAGCAATTTCATCTTCTCCAACTGTGGAAGAAGCCAAATTCTTTCCCTTTTGCTTTAATTCTTGCATCGGGTTGGGCATTACTTCTTCGATGAATGTATCTTTTAGATAAAACTTTGCATCTGCGAAATGTGCTTCTGCTATAGTAAATGGCTTAGCGTCTGCAAGGATCGTCTTGACTTGACCTTTTCTGCAATACTTGAGACATTGGTGCAGAGTTGAGGAGACTACACCATTTTGATGTATCCACGGTCGTCCTAACAACATGTTGTATGTCGTTTTGGCATCGATTACATGGAAAAGTGGACTTGACTCCATATCTCCAATGAAAAGTTGAAGTCTAAGTTTTCCAAGAGCTCTTTGTCCCCCTTGGTTGAATCCTTGGATCATCAAGCGGCTTTGCATCAATTCATCCAAAGGAACTCCCAATTCTTTCATTGTCATCAACGGGAGTATGTTGACAGCAGAACCATCATCGATCAAGATTCTATTGATCTTCTGTTCCCGAGTATATCCTACGACGAACAACGGCCGATTATGAGGGGTTGACCCTAGCAACAGATCTTCATCAGAAAAGTTAATTTTCGTAGCACAAGAATGATCATCAACATCAAATGCTACTGTGTCAATATTGTTTTCATTATCTTCATTGCTACTGTTATGGTAACAAGTCATGAAAACCGAATCTTCATTTCTAAGCTGAATTGGCATGAATTCGTTTAAAGTGATTTGCCTCCTTGACTTTCTCCCTATTGAATTTTTACCCTGAGATGGCATTTTTGCTTCTTGAGGCACATTGGGCTTTGGAGATTTAGATGGTTGTTTGATCATCTTAGCTCTTGTAGGCACTTTCACAACTTTTGGAAGATTCTTATTTTTGCTTTTTCGGCGTGTAACTAGAGTCCAACCATCGTAATCTTGATTTTGTCTTTGAAGCAAATAGTTGCCCCCACTTCCCTGAAGATCCACCATCGTACTTGTACTTGGAGCCAGTATGATAGGATCAAAAGAGCCAAACTTTATGGTTCTATCCAGCAAATTGGATTGAGAAACCATATTGACTGATGCCAAATTTGACGATACCGTTTCTTCTTCAAACTCGATTTTCCCCTCTTCATAGAGTCGCATGATTTTATCCTTCAAAATAAAGCACTTCTCCAGAGGATGGCTAATCAAGCGATGGTACTTGCAATAATTGGGGTCTTCTACTTTATCAGCTTCTTCAGGTCGCTTCATTTCTGGTAACTGAATCAGCTTAGTCTTTAAAAGTTCTTCAAGAATGCTTGAAACATCAGAATCGGGAAAATGATACTTCTTTTCTTGCCTCTCCTTCAAAGTGATCTTGCCTTTACCTTTGTCTTGGATAGGAGAAGATTTCGTCTCTTGAGATTGTTTTGACTTGGGAGATATCTTAAGAGGTTTGGTAGTCACGGCCATGGACTGTTTGCTTTCTCCCTTGTTGATAAAGGTTTTGCCCCTTTTGCGGGTATCGTGTTTTTCCTTACCTTTCTTTGGCTCTTGCACCGGAGGTTCTTGATTTCCAGTAGCTGTCATGCTCAACTCCATATCATGAGCACGAGTGGCTAATTCTTCAAAGGTCTTAGGCTTGATGCCTTGAAGAATGTAACGCAAGCTCCAATTCATGCCTTGGATGCACATGTCAAGGGCAGAAGACTCAGACAGTCTTTCTTTGCAGTTAAGGCTCAGATTCCTCCATCTGTGGATGTAATCAATGACTGGCTCATCCTTCCATTGACGTGAGCTTGTGAGTTCGATCATGTTGACTATGCGATGAGTACTGTAGAATCGATTAAGGAATTCACGCTCAAGTTGTTCCCAGCTGTCAATCGTCCCAGGCTCAAGATTAGTATACCAATCAAAGGCGTTGCTTTTTAAGGAGCGAACGAACTGCTTCACCATGAGATCCCCATAGGTACCAGCATTATTGCAAGTTTCCACGAAATGTGCAACATGTTGGCGTGGATTTCCTTTTCCATCGAACTGCTGAAACTTTGGGGGTTGATAGTTCCCAGGCATCCTCAGACGATCGATCCTTTGAGAATATGGTTTTGCATATGTATATGAAGGTTGAGTGATGCTTTCAACTTGATCTTTGATAGCCTCCTTGATAAGATCCTTGAGCTGACTGGTAGTGACGAGTTCATTGATCTTTTCTTCAGAATCCTTAGCAACTTCCTTGCCAGAGTTCTCACCATCATCTTGAAAGATTGATTGCCAATTTTGGTTTGAAGCTTCGTTCCTTTTTCCAGTGAGACCGGCGATCTTGTCCATCATGGAAGCGATCTGGTTATCCTTCTCTTTGATACTTGCTGAAAGGATTTCAATAGATTTTGCTAGAAGTGCAACTTGTTCTTCCAATGATGTGGTGCCAGTTGTCATGACAGCCATTACTCCATAACTTGATTTTGGAGCAGATGATGGAATAGGCTTGTTGCTTGAGTAGCTATCTTGTTCTTTGTATGTTAACTGGCGACTTGCACTTGATCCTCGAGGAGAATCAACTTGTCCAGCGGAAACTTCTTCTAAGTCTTGAATTGGAGAAGAAGTGTCATAGAGAGGGTTTTGATTGAGCACCGGAAAAGTTTGCTCATACAATTCAGCAAGAGCTTTGGTCTTCCTCCTAGTGCCATAAGGATGAGCAGGGATATCAACGCTTGATGATGAAGTGGGGTAGACTGCAGGATTAGCTCGAGCAGGCTTGAGAGTTGGTTTGTTAGCAAGGTTCTTATTGGGAGCCATTGCAACTTGATAACTTGAGTTTTGAAGAAAAGAGATGAAAGGCAGAGATGATCCCACTGGGTGTGCCAAAATTTGTACACACAAATTTTGTGTCAAAAATATGACAAGGAAAATTTGGAGTCAAATAATAATTTTATTAATCAAACTTTGAGGTTACAATCTCTGAATATTCTTAAAGAAAGAAATTCTTTGATTCTTTTCTTCAGTAAAATTTTGATTCAAGGGTCTTCACGACTTGATCTTGAATCGGTGAGGTCCGCTTCAAGGGTCTTCTAGACTTGGTCTTGAAAAACAGGAATTATCTCATTTCCTTCGATGAACAAGATCGGAGAGCAGCTTCTTTGAGAATTCTCAAGAACAAGCACCGCGTTCTTAGAATTTCTCTAATTTCTTCTTAAGACTTTTGAGAGGATTTGGCTCTTCAAAATCTTCTTCTCTTCAGGCTTTCTGAATTGTGAATTTGTGTTAAGAGGAGGTCTCTATTTATAGTGGTAGCTAGTCAGGTGAAAGAGAGTTTTAAAAGAACTCATCCTCCTTATTTATCTCTTAATTAATTTAATTAGAGATAATATCTTCATATCTATCTCTTAATTAATTTAATTTAATTAGAGATAAAATATTTATTTTTATCACTTAATTAATTAATTAAATTAGAGATAAAATATTTATTTATCTCTTAATTAATTTAATTTAATTAGAGATAAAACTTTATTATTTATCCCTTAATTAATTAATTAATTAAATTAGAGATAAAATATTTATTTTTTATCACTTAATTAATTAATTAAATTAGAGATAAAATATTTATTTATCTCTTAATTAATTTAATTAGAGATAAAAATTTATTATTTATCTCTTAATTAATTTAATTTAATTAGAGATAAAAATTTATTATTTACCTCTTAATTAATTTAATTTAATTAGAGGTAAAATAATTATGACACATGGGTGAAATTTGATTGGATAACCCATGAATCCTTGCAATTTAATTGGTCAAACCATGTGTACATATTTAATTAATTATAAAATAATTAATTATAATATGATATTATCAATTTCACATGGTAATGTATAATTTAATTGAAAATTTCTTAATTAAAGAAATTCCAATTGACATGTGGCTATTTGTAATTGATTACAAATTTTCTCCTTCTACATATATTTATCGCAATTGACCACGTTAATATTTATTACATCCGCAATCGTAATAAACTCGACACGACTGTAATTTAAAGCTCAATGTTAACCATACTGATCTAGAATATGATTAGTCCAATCATTTTCACTTGCAGAATCTGCTAAGAAAATATAGATCTTTAGTCACACTGATATATATGGTTTATTTTCACATTATCTTCCCCTGAACTATTTGCTATCTTTTGTTCAAACAGGTTTAAAGCTCTTCAAAGCATTCAAGAACTTTCCTTGCTGAACTTTCAAATTTCATAGCCATTAATCATTATATATATATATATAGAGGGATGGTAATTGATAATGCGGATTCAGATATTTATAATTATCCAATCTATTTTTTTTGGATTCGGATAAAATGCGGATTCAGATATTATAATTACTATCCGTAACGGATTCGGAATGGATGCGGATATGAAATCTCGGATATCCATTATCCGAATCCGCATTACTTATACGGATAACGGATTCGGATATCCGAATTCGCTATCTGAATCCGCTTACTTTTGTGGATTCGGATATCTGAATCTGTTTACTTTTGTGGATTCGGATATCCGAACCATTATCCGTTTATTTGAATTTAAAATATTTTTTATTTGATTTTTTATTTAAATTTTTTTGACTTACTAAATTCGGATATTTAGCGGATTCAGATATCCGATAAATAATGTTATTTAATTTGGATTCGACTAATAATATTCGGATTTAATGCGGATAATAAACGGATTCGGGTTTTAAAGCAGTTTTGCAGATTCAGATTCGGATATTACAAAAAAGGCAGATATACGATCTGCTGCCATCCCTATATCTATATATATATATAAGTGTCACAAGTTGGGTTGCACATTGTTTCCTACTAATGATCTGGTACTATGTTGTTCCGACTTTTCATTTTTCTTGAAGTACTCGTGACCGACGCATATCGGGATTTGGGTATGGGGATATGATCCTCCAAGGACCCTCTAAATACATGAAAATATTGAAAAAAATTGAATATACCCATATCCGAAACTTACACCCGAATCCGAGTAACATACATCTGGTAGCAACATTGTTGATCTTAACCAGAATTTTCTGAGCTCATTTCTTGTCAAGAACTCTTTCTACAAGAAAATACTACAAGGTAGATGACATGATGAACCACAAATCTGAAACTATGGCCATTTATGGAATTTTTCAATCAAAAGACCCAAACAAACAAGCAATGAAAAACATTTTGACAAAACCCCCCACCCTTCCTACAGAAAAAACAAAAGGAGGGTTTAATTGCTACTAAAATGATAGTAATCTGAAGTGTTTAAACTACAGCTACTCTTTTCTGAAAGTTTCTTTTTCTCCTTTCAGACATATTTTGAACCAAATTGATGTTTCTATATCTGAAGATCAAATTAACCACTCCATGTTCCATGAATCAATAGTGATTCGGGATTAAAATAGTGTTTGTAATAGCATTGTTATTTTACGATTTCAACTTTCTCCGTCTCTGATATTTATTGTTGTTGACCGTAATAGCATTCATTACGCCGATATTATTACTGCATGTTGCTTTGCAGATGACAATGAAACTTGTTGATAAGATCTTCAATTCATTTTTGCTTTTGTGACCGACTGATGATGAATATGTGCATATTTGTTTAATTAATATTTTTAATGTCATTTACCACCTAAAGGACAACCCAAAACAACCACAAATACAAAGTCCGTCGTGATTTTCGCCAAGCAGCCACCATCAAAACGGCCTGCTGCATTGCCAAGTGCGAAGCAATCACAGCCCTTAAGAATTCAACAATGGCTGCAAGAATTTCCACCCTGAAATTCATTTTTGTTCTGTTATCTTTTGTTTGTTATTGATACGTTAATAATTTATATTATATAAATTTTAAAATATTCGTATATTCATATCATATTTTATGTCGTGTTTTAATATTTTTTTTTTTGAAAACTGATGTTACTGTTCAAGTTCTCAAGTCTGTCTTACATCCAAGTGAAGATAATATATATATATATATATATATATATATACATATATATCAACTTATATTACTGTAAAATTAATTAATTTTACATGCTTTTATAACTCGTATACGATTAATATTCTAACAAACTAACCACTAAATTTATCAATATAATCTCATTTGTCGTGCATGTAAAATTTCAAATCAATCAAAAATCTATATTACGTCGGTCGAAAATACCGTCTTTTATATATATTTAACTATTCAATTTTTTTTACATCAAACAAATAATCAAATATTTTTAATTTATTCAAAATTTGACATACACAATCTACATGAATTGAACATAAAATATAACGATCGAATTAAATAAATATAAATCATATAAAAAATTATGAGATAATTTAATAATAACGTAACTAAATCCCTACTCATATATATATATATATATATATATTCTCGAATATTTGTTATGATTATGTTTTGAATAGCCATCCCACTTTTGATACAAGGGTTCTACAATTTGGCAATTTCAGCAATGCTAGCATCCATGATTTTTTTAATCAAAGATAAAACTCCTTTCATAAAGCATCTCTACTTATAACACGAGATTCATACTAAAAAAATACCAGGAAGATGAAAAAAAAAAAAAAAAAAGCAAGGATAGATTCAGAATTCATTTTGTACTACTCAAATATGAATACCAAGACTACCAAGTCGGTTAAAACTTACAAAAACGAGTCGCAAAGAACCACCATTACCGAGTAACCAAAAGCACTACCACCAAAACTGAAGGGTAGATTGCTAGAATTGAAGGTGCTAGTTTATAGCCTTCTCCCTCTTCTACCACCCTTTCTACGGGTGCTGCTGTCGGTCGGAATAGGAGTCACATCCTCTGGAAAAATAGAATAACAGTGTAAGACTTTGACAGTAAGATGCAAAAGCTATGTTACTCGGACTAAAGTGTGAGTATCGGATACAGGTATGTGTCCGACACGGATATATTCAACTTTTTTAAAGTTTTTTCATGTATTTGGAAGATCTTTAGAAGGTCATATCCTCATACCTATGTCCGGATATAGGGAAAGCCCACCAAAGTAGGGTTTAGAATACGGTGGTCCGGGTGGAGAAAGGCATAAATGAGTTCATGCCACGACGATCTATATGGAAGGGAAGCTTTGTTGATGCATTCCTGTTGAGAATGAAGAAGAAGAGAGATCGTTTTTTGAACAGGAAATTTTTTTCAACAATTTGGAGAGTTTGCTCTTACATGGAAACGAAGACTTTCGGGAGATACGGGTATTTCAAGAAAAGTAAAGAGTCGGAGCAACATAGTGCAAAAGAAAAGAAAAAGAAAAGAAGATTATTTCTCAACATTCTAAAATACTTTCAAATAGTTGTTAAAGAAAATGCCTTACCAATACGACCAATTTTCATCTCAGTGCGAGCAAGAGCCCTGAGAGCAGATTGAGCACCTGGACCAGGGGTCTTGATTTTGTTCCCTCCTGTAGCACGTAATTTGATATGAAGAGCAGTGATTCCAAGTTCCTGTTCAGTATTAAAAAATTACAATTTGTCAAAACCAACATAAATCAAAAAGTAATGTTGTATCTTGTTTGTCTTCTAGTAACAAGTTAATGCTATGTTACTCGGATTCAGGTGTGAGTATCGGTCGTATATTTTCAATTTTTTTAATTTTTTTTATGTATTTAGAAGATTCTTGTCTGGATATGCGTCGGACACAGGTGTCAGGACATAAATATTTATAAAAATGAAAAATCGGAGCAACATAGAGTTACTGTATTATTATGTAAAGTGACAATTTCAGATTTTTCTTAATAGATAAAGGAATGGTATATGACCTTGCATCTTTGGGAATCATCTTGTGCTGCAAGCATAGCCGCGTAAGGTGAAGATTCATCCCTGTCAGCTTTCACTTTCATACCACCTGAATTTATTCAAGAATTTCAAACACAATCTTAAGAAAAAACCTTCAACAATACAGAGTGTAGAGATTGTAATTAAATATGACGGTATTTCATTGATACAGAACTTTTCACCCTTACCTTCCCTCTCCTTTTCCACATGACAAAGAGACACATTTTCAAAGAAAAATCATAGCCACTAAATCTAGTTAGGATCTTGGACGTGCCCACTATCACCAAGATACTTAAGCCCTATGTTGCTCCGACTCTTCATTTTTCTTGAAGTATCCGTGTCCGACACCCGTGTCCGACTCATATCCGGACATGAGTATGGGGATATGATCCTCCAAGGACCCTCCAAATACATAAAAGTCTTTAAAAAAATTGAATATACCCGTGTCCGACACTCACACTCGAGTCCGAGTAACATAGCTTAAGCTAGTCCAAGCTCCAAAAAAACCAGCTATCTTATACAAAGAAAGGTTTCTTGAAGGCCCGAAAACATCATAAAGCAAACTAATTTTAGACCAGGTAGCTAGCCACACAAGAATTAGTTGCAAGAGAGAACATTTATTTTAACCATAAAATCACAGAAACAAGTACAAATTAAGAAAGCAACCAGTAAAATACAACAAGACCTCAGCAGCAGGCAACTATGTTACTCGGACTCAGATGTGAGTGCCGGACACGGATATGTGTCCGGGTATGTTCAATTTTTTTTCTTCAAGATTTCCATATATTTGGAAGGTTCTTGGAGGATCATATCCTCGTACCCAAGTCCGAATATGCGTCGGACACGAATACTTCAAAAAAAATGAAGAGTTGGAACAACATAGGCAAGCACAATAAGAAAATCAATTAGAAATTCCTCTTCCAGCAATAATAATAATAATCCATTACCATTTATTAGCCAATATGATCTCAGTAGCATCTTATCTCCAAAGCTTAATTTTGCTAAATTGTTATTTATAGGCACTTCAAATTACCACCCATCCAAAAAAAGAAAGAAAGATAAAATCTGGCAACCAAATGATATGCTTAGAACTGCAATTCTGGTATTCTGCTTACCTGTAATACGAAAAAGAAACTAATTAAAATGCCTCGCTTAAAATATTATAGTGAAATAGCAAGTAATACATATTATAAAGTAAAAGAATTCCCTTCTTCAGAATGAAAGACTAAAACTTACAATCAAAGTGTCATTAAATGATGCAAAAAGGTTCGAAGTCTCTTCCTTTGGCTCTCTAACCTTTCTCCTCGACTATACAATCACCAAAAAAAAGAGTTTATGTAAAGCAAAAATATAAGTAAATCCGCAAAGTCCACACAGAGATGCAAACAAAGAAAAATACCATTGGTAACCACATTAAACATTTAGGCATTACATTACTCTACTAAATAGGACTATGAGTTGCACAAAATATTAGATATAAAATGCAAAATGAAAGGAGTGCAAAGACAATTGCTAGATGTTCAGTAAGTGAGCAAAAATGTATTGACAGGCAAAATTCAGACGCAGATCACAGTTAAATCAGCAGAGCTCAATAAGGATATATAATAAAGAAAAAGCAACCTACTAAACTGCTCTAAAATGGGTTAGATTTGTTTTTTTTTTTTTGGATAATTCAATGGGTTACATTTTATTTTAACTTTCTTCTGTTTTTTAAGCTATTGATACCGAAATCAAGAGTTTTGTTCGTTTAGAAAAAAGGGCGGGGGGCCGGCTGCTCACGGGCTGGGCAGGATATTTTGTGTTCCGAGCCGATCCGGTCTGGAAGAGTAATTTTTATTATAATAATATTATTTTATTTAATTTTAATTATAAAAAAAATAAAAAAATTTATTTTTTTATTCCAATGAACAGTATTTCGAGCCTAAACGGATGGATCTGGGCAGAAAAAAAAAAATGGGCCGCGACCCGACCCGATCCATGAGCAGCTCTAGGGGGGCACAGCACAAAATGAAATCTTTACGAGCTCCTCACTTTTTCATTCCCTTTTTTCACTCCCTTTTTTCAGGGTTATCAAACTGATCGGAAAAAGCTAAAACAGACACAAAAAACGCCATCTTTCTCCCGTTCTCTCCCTCGTATTCTCGGCAACCAAACAGATTTTTCCACGTAAAGTCAAATGCATCAAAATGAATATCTAAAGCTTCTTCGAATAGTTTCGAATATATTAAGGGCGCAAGCCCAAAAAATATCAAATTTAAAAATATATATATTATATTAAATAATCTAATGAATTTGGTCCTTGGTTTCTTTTTATTTCTTTTAGACGGATATGTGTTCGGAAAATTTTAAGAAAAATTCCTGAAAATGAGTTTTTTATATATTCCATTTTATATGAAATTTGTTATATTTATATATAATTTATGGTATATTTATACGTAAAAAAAAATTATATAAATACATGATATATTTGTCATATTTATATATAATTTATAATGTTTATATGTAATTATTATGTTTATATGTAATTTATCATGTTTATATGTAAAAAAAAATTACATATAAGCATGATAATTTTATATAATTTATCATGTTTATATGTAATGAAATATATTTTAAACTCAACCTAAGAAGTTTACCTTAAAACTTTTTTTTTTTTAAATTAATACTTGGAAATCTCATTTGTCATTTCTTGTGCGATAGTTGGGACTTGGGAGGGAATGTTGTATTATTATTTCAAATAGATATGATCCTTCATATATTTGTATCATATTTATGTATTTTTTTTATAATACATTAATAATTTATATTATATATATTTGGACATATTTATATATTCGTATAATCGTATCGTAATTAAAATTATCAAATCATTTCAAATTAAAGAGAATAAATATATTTTGTATTAAGCTTTAAGGCATATATACTTTATCCAAAAAATTACTAAATCAAACATTGAAAAAATATAATAAAATTTTGGTTAAAATAATAATAAAATTCTTAAATTTTATCATTTATATTTTTATTACATCCAAATAAATTTTTAATTTGTACTCAAATAAGCTAAATCTTTAACTTTTAATTTATAGCTAAATAAATGTTTAACATAAATCAATTTTTTATTTAAAATAAATATTTATTTCAGTATAAAAAAATAAGAATTTATTTGAATATAATAAAAATATAAAGATTTATTTAAAAAAAATAAATTAATTTTTTTTATTTAGTATTTTAACCTAAAATTTTCAATTTGATGATTTTCACACCATTACAAACATCGTACGAACCCCAAAATCCCGGTAGGCAAAATTCCCTGTTTGGTTCTACTCCCAAGCAAAGTTCAAGACTAACCCCCCAAAATCTCCCATCCCAAACAGATCGCTCTTCGATGCCGCCTCCGCCATCCAATTAGCTTCGAAGCCAATAAAAGAAGAAAAAAAATTTCTCGATGGCGATTCTTTACGCGGTGGTGGCTCGAGGCACGGTGGTTCTGGCGGAGTTCAGCGCCGTGACCGGGAACACCGGGGCGGTGGCACGACGGATCCTCGAGAAACTTCCGGAAGAGGCCGATTCAAGACTCTGCTTCTCGCAGGATCGTTATATCTTTCACATACTTAGATCCGATGGCCTCAGTTTCCTCTGTATGGCTAACGATACCTTTGGAAGTACGTTTCTTTAACTTCATTTAACCTTTCTTTCTTCATTCTTTCTGAAATTCTACATTTTTCGAGCTTTATTATGAGTTTAAATTTTTAGGTTGATAATTGAAGTAGTCAAAAAGATGATATGCTTCATTTTATTTCTTTTTCTAGTACTTATATCTTGTTTTATTGTAGAATTGCCAAGCGAATTTCCATTTAATTTAGCATTGATGTTAGAATAATTTATAGGATTTAGGAAAAGTGGAAAACTCAAGAATTTATTTGGTAGCAATTCATCGACATGAGATGAGAGGGTGTTAATTTTTGTTGCTTAACTTTGGACACGATACGAACACGGGAAAAATAACTAAAATATGACACAAATACACGAACGTGTCAAAATCTATATAACACGAATTATTACCGTATCAAAATTTATATAAAAATATAACACCTTAAACACGATTATGATACGTGAAAAATACATGAACATGACACGAATACACAGATTGCCAGGTTTAGGCAAGGGATCATATTTGCCACATGAATTTAGCAAAATAAGTTAAAGAAGTTTTTTAAAAAAAAGGCTAATTCTAGTGACCTTAAAGTTTTAACTTTTGAAGAATTAGTCTCACACTGATTTTCTTCAACTTACTAAACTTATCCATCTATTCTCTCATGTATTTATTTCCAACACCTTAGGTTTCGAATTAGATACAGTTAACATAGTCAGATAGTTTCGATTTGAAGCTAACATTGGAATATTCTCTTAAGAATTACTTTAACCAATCTATGTTCCTTTAAAAAGTGCCCCCCTCCTTCTTTGTTTGCTGTTGTTTGAGCACTTTTCTTAGTCCTTTTTTCCAGAATGGAAAGTAATGCAGTATGTTATTCTATTTTATTGTATACCTTTTTGTTTCATTACATCTAATAGTTTCTGTATCATGTTCCAATTGTTTTTATACCTCATGCTTGTGAGCAGTTTCATAACTCTGGATTACTTAACTTTGGGTGCCTAATTTTTCATGGATATTGTTTTTTTTTTTTTTGGTTGAATTTCTCATGGTCAAACTTGGATAGGCATTTCTATACAGCTTTGTCTCCTTGCTGGATAGGTTATTTTCCCTCTTTCTAAAATGTAAAAGAAAGAGATGATTATCTTTACGAGGCACTATTCTATTGTGCTTCAATGCAGGGAGAATTCCATTTTCGTACTTGGAGGATATTCACATGAGGTTCATGAAAAACTATGGCAAAGTGGCTCATTATGCACCAGCATATGCAATGAATGATGAGTTCTCACGGGTGTTGCATCAACAAATGGAGTTTTTCTCCAGTAATCCTAGTGCAGATACTCTCAATCGTGTTAGAGGCGAAGTGGGTGAGGCAAGTATCTTGCATTGGCTGGAACTTCATTTTTTGTTCATCTGTTTCATTTTCTACTCTTTTTTTTTTTAACATTGGGATTGTCATGATGTTCTGATTGGTTGCAAAGTGACCTGCTCTTCATGCTAAGTCAAGTATTTTCCAAATTTTGACTATCTACTTCCTAGGCAATAGTTGTCAGTGTGTAATGTCCTGGATATTCGAATCTGTAGCCTTGATGGAATGTGGAGGTTTTTCAACTTTACAAACAATATACTAGTATGGTCACTAGTATTGGCTAGTTTTTATGGAGAAAACGCCATCGATTGCTCAGTATCTATTCCAAAAATGTTTGTGCTTGTTATTGTCTGTGTTGACATCATTGTTATTCATTGAATGGCCGCATATCAAGTGATCAATGTACCCTGAATTTGTGATTTTTATTTTATTTTTCAGATACGTACAATTATGGTGGAAAACATTGAGAAGATACTAGAGAGAGGCGACAGGATTGAGCTTCTTGTTGACAAAACAGCGACAATGCAAGATGGTGCATTTCACTTCAAGAAACAGTCTAAACGCCTTCATCGAGCACTTTGGATGAAAAATGCCAAACTCTTGTGAGTATATCCAAATTCTTTTTATCACTTATTATATTTTATGGAAATATAGACAAATAGCCAATTTATGAGTCCTCTATCATCCATAATCTTGGAGCAAAAATATGAATGATGGCTTCCCATGTCAAGTAAGGGAACCACAATGGGGAGAAAAAGAAATACAACACAGCAAAAGGCAAAACATAATTGTTTTAGAGTTGCAGAACAATGAACAAAAGAGAGAGAGAGAGAGAGAGGAATGGCTAGATGCAAATCTGCTTTCCATAGCTATTTATTCCTGGAGATTTTATTTTGCCACTGAGCTTGTGCAATTTGGTTTGATCAAAGTGTTCAGGCTTCCGATAGTTCTAATATGTATACTGTGTACAAGGCCCACTAATAAAAGGATAATGAGACAAATTGAGGAAAACATCACATTGATCTTTGATTTATATATGAAGATTTAAAAATAAAAAAAAAACAAATGTGAGTTGAGTGGTCACTGATTTTGCCCATTTTCGTATGCTGACATGAAAAACTTGTCAGATTGTACTGTTAGCTTGCATTCTTATCATCCATGCATGTGAACAGAAATCATCCTAACATCTGAAATTAATTACATGAACCATTTTAATTTGATGTTAGAGTAGTAAATGCCTCACATCTTTGGCGCATGTTCAATGTCACATAGGGGAACTTATAAGTCTATGTTTACAGGGCCCTGTTGACATGCTTGATTATTCTGTTACTATACGTAATAATTGCCGCTTGCTGCGGAGGCATCACTCTACCTTCATGCAGATCCTGAGTGGCAATTTTACTGGTTTAAATTTATGCTGAGGTATGCATTTATCTTGAAGATTGTTTGTGCAAGTTTGTCCCAAGTAAGCTTCTTTGTTTCGAGTTAAAGTTTCTAGGCATATTTGGAAACATAGTGTCTATACTGCTCAAGATTCCAGAAAGATTTGTATATTTCACAGCTATTGCTGTACCTCACCTAGATATTATCTTGGAAGAATGAGTTGCCATTACGTTGTTGCGGATCATCTTTGTATTTTGTAAATGCATGGAATTTAGTATCTATTATTTGTTTTCAGGGTTTGAAAAACTGCTTGTTGTAACTTCATAATATTGTCTGTTTTTTCACATAATCATTTGTTCAATCATTTTATTTCTGGTCTATTTGTATATTTCTGTTTCTTTGCTGACTCTGTGTTTAATCATTTTAGTTCTTGGTTAACTTATGTTGTTCTGACTCTTCATTTTTCTTGAAGTATCCGTGTCCAACGCATATCCAGACATGAGTATGCGGATATGACCCTTCAAAACCCTCCAAATACATGAAATTTTTTTAAAAAATTGAATATATCCATGTCGGACATATACCCGTATTTGACACTCACACCCGAGTCAAAGTAAGATAGCCTCTCTCTTTCACTTGTAGAACATTTTGTGCATTATAACTAGTAGAATTGCAGGTAAATAGTAAATTGGGTCAATTTTTCCCATTTTGTATTATGTTGCTTTAAGATTGCACTAATATCTAATGTTTACAAGAAACATGTCATATGGATGTAATTTTTTCATGCTAAGTTTGATTGACTGCTTCTGCTTGGCAACAGACTAGCAAAGCAGTTCTAAGTTCTAACTATAGCTATCTATCTTTGATTTTGCAGATTTCATGTATGTGTGTTATGTTTCGTATTTTTTGTGTAAGCTGTATAAATATAAAACAATACAAATTATTAAATATGTCAAATTTTAAACACGAATATAATATGCAATACATGTATTATATGTGTCGTGTTTAAACGTATTGTGTTCGTGTTGTGTTTTCATATCGTTTTTAAAATTGCCAAATCTACAAAATACATGTATTATATGTGTCGTGTTTTTTTATCTTCCAAATTAAAGTTTTTAACTGCAAAATCTCCCCTTCATTCACTAGCAAAAGGTTAAACATTTTTCAGGATTTCATTATCATTATCGAGTTTTATCCAAACCCTAAGTGGGTTGAAACAAAAATTGTTGAAAAAATGAACTTTGATCGAGGAAAGGAGATTCGAGATTGAAACGTTATTTTTCGGGAAGGAAGTGAGAGTGCTTACCCTCTAAACTGAATTCGAGGACAATTAGCCGGTGACACCACGAGATTGAATAAATGCGACAAAAGGATAATAATAATCTATAATATATATAAAATCACGGATATGAAAATCTTTTTTAAACTTATGAAAATAATCATTTTATTTATTATATTTTTAAATTATCATTATAATTTTTTTTATTAATAAAATTTATTTAATTTATAAGAAAGAAGTTTAATTTCATTAAAACATTTTCGTTAAATAGATTAATTTGATAATAAATAAAAATTATTAAAAATTTATATGAAATTATTTTATTTTAAAATTTCTAATTTTTAAATAACCTTAAAAAATTAATTAATTAATTTGATATAAATAAAAAAGAATTAAAATTTACATCGAATTTTGTATCTTCATAATTAATTTTGCATTAATATTAAAAATAATAAACTTTATAATAATTTGCACATGATATAAACTTTACATGTTAATGCAAATTTTAATTAATATATATTTTATTAGTTTTATTTATTCTAAAATATACAATTATATATTTAAAAATAGATAAATTAACGAGTATTCATATGTAAACGCATGTGATAACAAATGCTAATTTTCTTAAGTGATCGATCACATCTAACATGATGATTCTTTTGTGCTTCTTAAATTATCCTGGATTTCTTGTGTTTCTTAAATTATCCTGTGGTTAGGACAAAAATTTTAGTTATAAAAACTAATTAGATTGGTTGAATAAAAAATTGGTGGCCTATCTGGTTTGGTGCATATCATGGAATCGAAAATTCTTTGAACTGGTAAAAAACCGGTTGAGTCGGAAAAAAATGGCAAAACCCCCAAAAAAAAACCAATTTTAAACTTATTTTTTTAATACAAATTATTATATGTGATGAAATTTGAATATTTAATCCCTTGAATCTATTAAAATTATATCATTTAGCCAAATACATATATATTTTAATTAAATATTTACTATATTTAATATAAAAAAAAAAGTTAATACAATCGGTCTGTTCAATCGATTCAACCGATTGAATTGGTTGAACCAATAATTGAAAGTCTCACTGACGATAATCCGAATTTTTAAACATTGATTAAAAAGCATGATAATTCAAGTTATTGAGAGATTCCGAGAAAAAATTCCTGATCACAAACTCATTCTTGAGTCGATACCGGTTAATTTGGACAACTTAGACTACAATTTTGATTAAATTATTGAATTTTTTATATAAAAAGTTACTGATAATTCAAGCTATTGAGGAGACTAATATTGTAGAATGAGAATTTAAAACTGAAACCAAGATTTTTGCTGTTTCTTTATTCATATATATGATCTCAGCGCCCAAGGGAACGAAAAATTTATGTTGCTCCGATTTTTTTTTTTTTTACAGTATTCGTATTCGACGTATATTTAGATATGGGTATGGAGATATAACCCTCCAAATACATGAAAAAATTTTAAAAAAAATAAATATATCCGTTTCGGACATATACTTATATCCAATATTCATATCCCAATCCGAGTAACATAGGAAAAAAAAATTTGAAACAGATTTACTTGGTGTACGATGTCAGTCACAACTACTCCATCTCCCTCAAAGTGATTGCCTGATTGGATGTATTAGATACTTAAACATGTCACAACTGAGATCCTTCAGCAAAATCAATCTTTTCCTTAACATTTTCGCATGAATTTGTTGGAAATGGAGCAAGTTAGCATCAGCATTCAGCAGGCAACAACTCCAATCTACATATCAAAGATATATCTAACCCACTAACGGTTTTTTATACTTTACGTTGTTCTTCTAGGTTTTTTTTTGACAAAAAGATCGGAACCTGAAAATAAAATAAAGAATTTAAATATTGAGATTTGAATTTCAAATCTGATAAATGTCATTTTTTAAGAGTGACTGTATGAACCAATTGATTGAACTAAATCTGTTCATAGTCTGAGCCGCGACTTGAAAATTTTATTTTTTTCCTTGCCCAAGCCCATTCGGGCCCGGACCAGCCTGTATAAAATAATTTCACTATTAAAATATAAAATAAAAAAATTTATTTTTATTTTTTTATATTAATATTAATATATATTTTATAATTAAATTTAAATAAAAAATTATTTTTTATTTAATAAATAGTAATTCGAGTCTAGTCGGACCGATCCAAATTACAAAATACATTGTTCAAGCCCGGCCCAATACGAACCGAACTTATCGGGCCGGGTGGACTACCCAGCCCGTGAACAGGTCTAGATTGAACTGTGGGTTCACTTTTTTCTCCTATTTAACACAGCATTCTACTAAGGATTTTCATATCAAATCTTCCATTTTTGTCTTTCAAGAAAACATCTTCTCTCATTGTTCTTATTCCTTACCTATTATTACCTCTACAAAGATATCTCTAATGGAGACATCAATCAACATTCAAGAGACAAAGGCTGATGCTAAAGGAAAAGCCCCTCTGGTAGTCTCTAATTCAAAAGCTTTTATCGTCGAAGAAGAACCAAAACGAGGATTGAAAAAAGGCATTGCCATTTCTGACTTCCTTTTAAGGCTTTGTGCCATTGGAGCTGCCTTAGGTGCCACTGCTGCCATGGGAACTACTGATCAAACTCTCCCTTTTTTCACACAGTTCTTCCAGTTTCATGCTCAATATAATGATATTCCAGTTTTCGTGTATGTTTTTTTTTTTCTTTTTTTCTTTTTTTCGTGTGAAAATCTTTGGTAAAAAAAAAAACAAAAAAACTAGTTTTTCAAATAAACATTACTTAATTATCTGATATCTATTTATTACAGGTTTTTCTTGATAGCAAATGCAATAGTTACCGGTTATCTTCTCCTCTCCTTGCCATTCTCCATAATCTGCACCCTTCGTCCTTTTGCAACAACGCCAAGGCTTCTCCTTGTCATCTTTGATACAGTAAAAATGAACTCACTATCTATCTACAAATCTCTTGCTTTTGCATGTAGATTGCAGAGTAGTTATCAGCTATGTTTGCTCCGACTCTTCATTGTTTTTAAAGTATCCGTATTTGACACTTATGTTTAGGGATGACAATTTAAAACGCGGATTCGGATATTTACAGATATCCGATCCGTTTTTTGCGGATTTGGATTTACGGATTCGGATAAAAGTCGGATTCGGATATTGTAATTACTATCTGCAGCGGATTCGAAGCGGATGCAGATATGAAATCTTGGATATCCATCATCCGAATCCGCAATACTTCTGAGGATTTGGATATCCGAATCCGAATTCGCTTATTTGTAAAACACATAAATTTTGTTTGATCTTATATTTTTATTATTTTTTTTATTTATTTATTGAATTTGGATTTTTAGCGGTTTTGAATATCCGGCGGATAATATTATTTAATTCGAATTCGGATAGTAATATGCGGATTAAATACGGATAATTTATGGATTTGGATTTTAAAACAGTTTTGCGGATTCGGATTCAAATAATACAAAAAAATGCAGATATCCGATCCGCTGTCATCCATATCCATGTCCGACGCATATCCGGACATAGATATGAGTATATGATCCTCTAAGAACCCTCAAAATACATGAAAATCTTTATAAAAAAAAATTGAACATACCCGTATCAGACATATACCTATGTCCGACATTTACACTCGAATCTAAATAACATAAGTTATGAGACATTTAAATAGCGATTGCGATATTACAATTATTATTTTACGATTTTGATTTTTTTCGGATTGTTTGCAGGTGATGATGGGTCTAACTATAGCTTCAGCTTCAGCTTCTGCTTCGATTGTGTATTTGGCTCATAACGGGAACCCAAACACGAATTGGCTTGCAATTTGTCAGCAGTTTGGTAACTTTTGCCAGAGTGTAAGTGGAGCTGTGGTGGGTTCCTTCATAGCAGGAGCCCTGCTCATGATTATAATTGTCCTTTCTGCTTTTGCTCTCAAATAAATCACAAAAAAGAAAATAACTTAAAAGTACTCTTCCCATTTTTTCTGCCTAATTGTGAAAAAATAAAATAAAATAAAAATCAAAAGGGGAAGAATACTTTTCTGTTTCCATTGATTTCTGATTAGTGTTTGTGGCTGGTTGATTGATTTCAATGCAAGGGTGGAAGCAATTGAATGATTTGCTTTTGGTGTAAATGTAAATGTAAATGTAATTGTAATTATATTGTATGTTCAACTTTTAATGTAAATGTTGCATTACTTTCACTGTATAAAAATCTTGTATAAATAGAAATCTGCCATTCAATGTTTCAATAACTTTTTATTATAAAAAGTTGAATTAATTATGCAATCCATCTCTTTACTTTATTAAATTTTCAAATTTAATCTCTCTATTATAATTCGTATAAATTGAATTATCTTAATATATTGATTTAAAACTTTTGATTTAATTGATAAAAAATACTGATGTGGACATTGACTTTACTTATCTGGCAAGTTGAAAGGTTAAATAGTGTTATTAGTCCATGTACTTATATCAAAATGTGAATTTAGTCTCTCTATAATGATTTGAAAAATTTTTATACCTGTATTTTTCAAATTTTGATTTAATTTTAAAATATTAAAAAAATATTTACGTTATTAAAAAATTATTATTAAAATAATAATATTATATTAAATAATAAAATATATTATTTTTTTGTTAATATTAATATTTGATGATCCAAGTCGAATGGAGTTGACCCGATCCATATAGCGAACCGGCCCACTTGCTTAAAACAGAAGTAGTCTTCTTTGTTACTTCACGTAGGGGGAAGGGCAAATTAGTCACTCAAATTTCCAACTTATAAAATGCTTGCCGAAGAAGCAGAGTTTGGCTTAGTATCAATTTCCTTTCCATTCCATCGTTCTTCCTTTCTATTTCTCCAAAAGGACGAGAATTCCGTCTAGCTTTGGCTAGGGTTTTTCAGTTTAATTTTTAATTAGATAGAAAAAAAAAAATGTTGCAGCAGCAATACGGGAAATTAATGCCTAATCTGGACCAACAAAGCACCAAGCTCCTCAATCTGACGGTCCTCCGTCGTATCGACCCTTCCGTCGAGGAAATTCTCATCACCGCCGCTCATGTCGCCTTCTACGAGTTCAACATCGACCTTAGCCAATGGGTAATGTGTTAATTAGACTTGATAATTCGTGTATCTGTGTGTCGTTTTTAAAATATTTTATATTTATATAAATTTTAATATATTAATAATTTATATATTTTTAATTTTTTTTATGTTCTGTTTTAGTTATTTATAATCGTGTCGTGTTTAATATTGTCAGCTCTAGTGTTAATTACCGTCTCTTTCTATTTTACCACTAACTTTTGCTTATTTTTGTTAACCATTTCTTGTTTTAATTCTGTGTTGTTTCTTCAGAGCCGAAAGGACGTCGAAGGATCTCTTTTTGTTGTCAAGAGGTAACTTTGAAAGTGTTTTTTTTTTTTTTTTTTTTTCATTTGATTTTTTTAATTTTAATTTAAGATATTTCTTTCGGTTCATGATTCAGGAATACGCAGCCTAGGTTTCAGTTTATTGTGATGAATAGACGCAACACTGGTTAGTGCCACGCTGTTCCCGCTCTTCATGTATCGATGTTTAACATTTGTATGCTTTGAACTTAAATCGCGAAAATTCCTGATTTAATTATGCAATTACTGTCATTTCGGTGTCTTGATTCATGTAATATGTTCTATAATCAATCTTTTTGCACAATTTGGTAAGAATGAAGATTAAGCTTAGAAATCAGAATCTCATAAGAAAGTTTTGTTTATTTAGTACTAAGAAGCTTCAATGCACCTTTATAAACAGATAATTTGGTGGAAAATGTCTTGGGAGATTTTGAGTATGAAGTTCAGGATAAATATCTACTATACCGCAATGCTTCTCAGGAAATAAACGGTATTTGGTTCTATGATGCAAGTGAACTTGAGGAGGTTGCAAATCTTTTTAGCAGGTACAGCTAATTTTTGTCATTTGTTTCACTTTGTATGTTTTTGGACAGCAGAAAACTGTATATAAGTCTTCTGTCCGTGCCAAGTTCAAGCCATTGATCATTTGATGTGTCGTTGGTAGACCTTTTTGGGCATAATAGTAATAAAAGAATTCTGATTTTCCTCTGTCTTAGCATGATTGTCCACCTCATTAACATTTTCTCATGATTGTCCACCTCATTAACATTTTCTTAGGCATTTTTTGCTGTAAATATGATTATTTGAACCATGAGAGTTAGTTTCACCACTTTGGAGAATCTGTCTGATAATTTTGTTGGTTTTTCATTTCCTATTTTGAGTTATTAATAACAATTAGATCATCCTTTGTTTAAGAATTTACATTAGAGAAAGGCAGTGTATGGTGCTCCAACACAAGATGTGAGTTGTCAAGTGCAAGTGTGTATGACAGTCTGCTTGGCTCATGTATTTTGAGCAATAAGAGGAGGTTTTGTTCAGTATGTGTTGGAGCAATAAGGCTTGAATTTGAGCTGGCTCAGCTTATGTTCACAAGCTTTCTCAAGAGGGGTTTCTTGTTTGTGTGTGTTTGAGTGATGAAAATTTTAAGATATTTTTAATTGCTTATTTATGCCATTTTATGTGCTTTGGCATCTTCAGGATTCTTACTGCATACTCAAAGGTGCCCCAGAAGTCAAAGGTAACATCAACAAAAGGGTAAGCATTATAGCCCCTCTTTTGTATTGTCCACGATATGTTTCTTCATTTACTGAGAATTAGCATTGTGCTTAGTTATCAGCGTATCTACTACATCATCAAGTTGAATTTCTTGACTTTTAGTACTTTATAATTGTGATCTTTGAGTTTTTCAATCAATATTGAAGTTTCCAAGCACTAGAAATTACTTCAACAGTTATATTCTGCCACCTTTTATCTTATTTGGTTCTCTTCTTTTACCATATCCATTACCATCCTTAAGAGATGTTATTGTTTCTGATATTTCTCTAAATTGACTTACCTCAGTCTATTATCATATTGGACTCCCCAACCCTTCTTTTTTCTTCTACCAAATGGGTGCTGGATTATTGTGATTTTGTTTAGGTCTGCACCTTGCTTTGATTTCGTTTTGTAGAAAATCCCGTTTTTGAGATTCTGGCCATTTTCAAGCTTTGCTGCTGATATATTTCAGAGAAAATTCTTTCGTTGAAATGCACAATTCTTTTTTCACATGTAAAATTTCAACTGTAATGAATGGTAAATGCATCAATTGTGATGCCATTATATCTGCTTTGTAAACTTCCAAGATATTCCCAGACAAGTTTCCTTGTTTTTTTTGCAAATTCCCCAAGTAACAATATTAATTACAAATGCAGTGAGTTTGAAGAACTGGAGGTTGTCTCAACAATGGCCATTATGGATGGTCCTTCGGAGCCATCATCATCAACTGCATCCAATGCTGCTGATCTCCCTGATGATCCTGCCTTTGTGAATTTCTTCAGTGTATGCATTTTTCTAAACAATGTTACCTTAATGAAGTAATTTTTAGTGCATTCGAATCTACCCTCTGATTACATGCAATATGTTTCAGTCTATGTTGCTCCGACTCTTCATTTTTCATGAAGTACCTATGTTTGACATCCATATCCGACGCATATCCAGACATGGGTATGGGGATATGACCCTCCAAATACATGAAAATATTTAGAAAAAATTGAACATACCCGTGTCGGAATCATATCCGTATCCGATACTCAAACCCGAGTCCGAGTAACATAGCTTCCAGTGCATATAGAAAATTTTGGATCATCCTATGATTATTACTTGTCGTCTTGTGGGTTGCTTTGTCCTAGGGTGAGCTCTATCATGAAAGATTGTTTCTACTTAGTTAATGAACAAAAATTTGTTTTTGCTTTCACAGCAAAGACATGGCTGTTGTTAAGTATCATCCTATGATAGCAGGGACTGCATCCTATCTAGTTTTTAATTACTAAATTTCAAATCCATCTTTTCTCAGTCCATCTCTCTCTTTCTGCATGTCCTAAGTTTATCCACTAAGATAAATGAATGAACACTGGTCATTTTCTTATTTTTATGCTCCTTTTACCTTGTTAGAAATTGCAACTAAAAGAAAGAACAAATCAGCATGCATTAAGGGCTAAGAGGTATCATTGTTAAATGGTCAATTTGATTTAAATTTGTCTTTGTAAAGGTTCTGACTCGGACTCTTCATTATTCTTGAAGTACCTGTGTCCGACACCGTATCCAATGCATATCCAGACATGGATATGAGGATATGGTCTTTCAAGGACCCTCCAAATACATGAAAATTTTGGAAAAAATTGAACATACCCGTGTCGGACACTCACACCCGAGTCCGAATAACATAGATTGGGAGAACATTTCTTATGAGTGACTAAATCTTAGTCCTTTTGTTTACATGATTGCAGACAGCTATGACCATTGGAAGTGCTTCAAATACAGCAGTTTCTGGACGACCATATCAATCTTCTGCAGCAATGCCTGCTCCTTCTAACTCAGCCATTGTTGCCTCCCCTACAGTGCCAGCATTTCAACTACCGTCTCCTCTATCATCTTCTAATCCTTTGATGCCACTACTTGATACCCTTGAATCCAGCAGCAATCATACTAATCTCGTAAAGCCGTCAGCGTTCTTCGTGCCGCATTCCTCTTCTGCGCAGTTAGTGCCACCTGTCTCTACATCTTTGCCCACTGCTCCTCTACTTAACCATCCTCTGAGTTTACAACGTCTGCATGGTGCTCCATTGCTTCAACCTTTTCCACCACCCACTCCGTCACCATCTCTCACTCCGGTTCCGGTTCCTCAAAACTATGGTCTATCTATGAGCAGAGAAAAAGTTCGGGATGCTCTTTTGACTCTCATTCAGGTTAGTTTACTATCCATTGGCAATGTTCTAAGCTAGAGTTAAAGCTGATTGAAAGGATCTTTGGACTATGTACTTTTAAGCTATGTTATTTGGATTCGGGTGAGTGTCGGATATGGGTATATTCAATTTTTTCCAAAATTTTCATGTATTTGGAGGGTCTTTGGAGGATCATATTTCCATACTCATGCCCGGATATGCGTCAGTTACGGGTGTCAGACACGGATACTTCAAAAAATATATATAAAGAGTTGGAGCAACATATTTTTTAAGAATGCCGATTACGGAAGACTTTCCCCTAGACTAGAACTTTAGTTCTTGTTTTTAACTGTCATTTACTCATTTTTCCCATGCAACTAACCAGCATTGCATATGTGTCATGTCAGGACAATCAATTCATCGACATGGTCCATCGAGCACTGGTAAATGCACATCATTCCTGATCACCACCAAATTGAGTTTGCTATAGGTACTTTTTTGGTCTATTGTTTAGCTATTTACTAGAGGTTAAAAACCCAAATTGTATTGCAATTTATCTTCCTCAATGTATTTGGTGCTGGTAGTGGAGTCCTTATGATTCAATATAGATATGATTTTTTTTTTTTGATCTGTTTGCGATGGTAATGTGGTTTAGTGTAAACGAACTGCAGTTATTCTTGTGTGGCCAAACTGCCCAATTCATGATAGTATTTTTTTTTGGTTACAGTCCAATATGGCAAAATTCGCCATTGGCCATCATAAATGTTACTCATAACAAGGATTTATATTTGATGTACTGTCAGTGTATAGATCTATGCACTAACAGTGCATCTTACGATATCACCGATCAAATTAGGAGTTAATGATTAGGATTAGGGTTAGAAGTTAGTATTTTTTTTTTCTTTTAGAAAAGCCAATAAGTGATAATGGAGTATATCATATTAAAAGCCAATAAGTGGTTAGTCTTTTAATGAGATATCAATGTAACATTCACTATCAGTATATAAATTTATATACTGAATGCATCAAATACAAACCCTCATTACAAACTTTGTGAAAAATAGATGCATATTTCTTATTTTTTTGTAGGATCCAAATTTCCAATGGTTGAAATTACCTTTCAATTTAAGGATTTCATATTCAAATCTTGAGGATAAAAAGAGTAGGCATTGTGAGTTGATTTTAATAATTTATAAATCTCTGTAAATTCTAATTCGTCATTTGTAATTCAAATGTGGAAAAACAAAATTAGAATTAATGGGTAGACGCTGAAACAACCCACATGTGCAGAATCCCTACGTATTTTTCTCTAAAATATTACTGTCAATTAACAATAGAATACAATGTCGGATGGATCTAAGCAAATTTTTTCTCGCACTTTGATTGATCTCGTTTTGGAAAAATAAATTCTACAAGCTATTTTGGACCAAGATAAGAGTAAAAACAAACGACTAGATTTGATGCTATAATGGTAAAAATAAATGTGATGAGATACATTTGTATAACAAAACAACGATGATAGTGAAATGAAAATAAAAAATAACCATTATAAACATTAATTTAAGAGTATATTGATATATTATTTTTATATATTTTTTAATAATATTTAATATTTAAATTTATCTAAAAAAATATTATTTTATATATATTTATTTACATATTTTAATTAATTATTAAAAAAAATTAAAAAATGAGATAATTAAAAAAAATTAAAAACTTTTATAAAAATAAATTAATAAAAAAGGATTTTAAATCCCTTCACATGATTTAGTTTTAAACTGGATCCTTGCCCGTCCGATGAAAAATGAAGGGGCAGTAAAAAGGTTTTTACTAGAGATTTAAATTAGGAAACACATTTTCGGTCGTATTTATTGCGATTGCGAACATAATAAATGCTATTAATTACGATAAAAATCGATGATGAAAAGAGCCAAAACTGTAAAATAACGACCATAACATTGCGTTACGGTCGCTATTTAAATCCCTGATTTTTATTCCCAAAAAAAAGTTAAAAGATTCCACGGCACCTAAATCCAAATTAGCCCTAAAACTAACAAAAAAAATCATCAGTGAAAACCACTAAGGAAGCCTCATGGAGATTTGAGTTTTAAAGCTTACATTATAAAACCTTTGGTGCAATGCATTCGCGTACAATGCTATTCTGCTTCAGCAATCAAGCCGTTTTCACTTTTCGGGAAGGGGGCCGTCGAAATAAACTGATTAGATCATCAAGACCCTGTAGAACAGTGTTGCCATTAAAAACTAACATTTTAAAAAGAAAAATCCTTTTGTTATATTCTAACCACAGCAAATAAAAAGGTGAATATAGAAGGTTTGCTTAATTTACCCTAGTCGTGATAACAAGAAAACTGAACAGCACTATCAAATACGATCCCAACACCAGAAGAAACAGCAAATCAAATGTTACGCTAGCAACCTGTGACAACAGGTTTAAACCGGTCATTATCTTCGGTAGTAAAAAACGAGTAAAGATAGAAAGAAATGACTTTTGTTTAGGAGTGTAAACGAGATACCTGCGCTCGCAAGCTACTCGGGTTCGACTCGAAAAAAAATCAAATTCGACTCGATCATTGTCGAGTCAAGCTCGAGTTTGAGCAGCTCAAGCGAGTCGAATTCGAGTATCCTAATACTTAACTCAAGTAGTTCACGAGCCTAATCGAGTTTTTTTTTTTTTTTAATATATATTTTTAATTAGTATTGAAAAATCTCAATTCGAACTCGAATTCGAGCTCAAATAATCGAGTTTGAAATCGAAGGTAAATGAACTTAATTGAGAAAGCTCAAACAATTTGATTTTTATCTCAAATCTAACTCGAGCTTTAAAAATAAAACTCGATCGAGCTCGAGTTTCGAGTTTCGAGTTTCGAGTTTCGAGTTTCGAGTTTCGAGTTTCGAGTTTCGAGCATCGAATTTCAAAGCGAACTCGAGCTTCTTATAGTTTGAGCTCGGATTGACTCGATTACACCCCTACTCCTGTATATATCTCCATATAGTCTCAAACAATCTGTCAGTGGTCTAAGACATTAATAATCTTCTGGCGAAAAGATTGACAAGAGTTAATTCAACCGAGAAAGAGATAAGCACATTTAAGCAAAAAATTAAATATTCACCATTTGTAAATATAGTAAATACCTGATATATGTTAAGTCGCGCACTTGTTGAATCGTAGAAAGTGAATATCCCATCAAGAATCTCATGTTGCACGTTCACTTCGTCGGTATGATCAGCCAATTCCTGCCATTGAGTGAAACAAATAGCAGTCAGAATTGAAAGTGATAGAAAGCATAAGGCAAGTCATTCTAGTGTTTTCACCATTTACCCTAAATCCCCTATCCAAGAGTTTGTTCAGCTATATTTACCAATGGTTCATCCAATTGGTAGAAGAGAGTCAAAGTTTTGAAGTGATGCATGCAACCTAGAACTATGTTACTCCGACTCTTCATTTTCTTAAAGTATCCGTGTCTAGAGATGGCAATTGGGCGGGTTCAGGTCGGGCTCATTCAGGTTCGACTTCATTCGGGTTCGGGCCCATTCGGGTTCGGGTCCGTTCGGGTTCGGGTCCGATCGGATTCGGGTCCGTCCGGGGTTAAGTCCGTTCGGGTTCAGGCCCAATCCGATTCGGGTTTGATTCGGGTTCGGATTTGTTTTACATCATTTTATTTTATATTAGATGTAATTATTTTTACATAATTTAAATATTTACTTTTAAAAATAATTTTATTATTTTATTATTATTTTTTAAAATAATCTTTTATTATAATATGATATTTTTAATTATATTTATTTATTAAAATCAATATTTGTTAGCACCAAAAGAATATAAAATAAAATTTTAAAATAATTTATTATAAAAAATATAATATATTATAAATTAATCATATTATATTTAAAATAATTGATTTGATCAACTCGAATTTCAACATGTAAATACATTATAATTTATATTCACTACAAAATAAGAGATTTTTAGGGACGAACCCTGACATTCAACTTTGAGGTCTAAACGGGCTTGGACTATCCATTTACAAATATGGGTGTGTTTTGGCAGAATTTGAGGCCTATATTTCGGATCGATCCGGGCTTAGGCAAGTGAATATCGTGTTGATGACTTATTTAATAATATGCCTAAGAAAACTATATATATGTTGCAAAGAGCAACACATTTTTTTTAAAAGTAGTTTTTATCTATTTTTTAATATAAGAAATACTATTATACTAGAGATAAGTTAAAATGAATGAATTGCTATTAATTAATTTTAATATATAAAAAATACTATTATACTATTATAAGGGTGCTCTTAAAATAACATAAATAAAGGATAAGTAATATTTTATGTCAAAAAAATTTACATTTCTAAAATTTTCATGAGTTTAGAATTTTTAGATAGTGGATTCATCAAGATATAGGACATTGAAGTTATAAGCACAAAATATAATTGTATTTTTGATAAAATTATTATTTTATCATATATATAATATAAATTAAATTAAATTTTAATTAAATTATTAAAAAAGATATTAGAATAAAATTGATAAATAAAATTCTTGCTTTATAAAAAAATTATTTAATTACAATTTGATAATTTTTATTTTTAGTATTAAATTCGGGTTCGGGCCGGGCTCGGGTTCATGTATTTTCGGGTTTGGATCTTTTCGGGTTCGGGCTCTTTCGGGCTAGGGCCATTTCGGATTCGGGTTTTTGACTTTTTGGTCAAATCGGGTTTGGGCGGGTTCGGGTTTTTCTGGGCGGATTTTCGGGTTCGGGTTCATTTTGCCACCTCTACCTGTGTCCGACACATTCGAACATGGATATGGAGTTACAATCCTCTAAATATATGAAAAACCTTGAAAAAAATTGAACATGCCCATGTCGAACACATACTCATATCCAACACTCACCCCCAAGTCCGAGTAACAGACCTAGAATGAAATATACACATACCCAAGTCCGAGTAACAGACCTAGAATGAAATATACACATACTTTTTTTCTTTACTTTTGCTTCTGATTAATGTACATGCAACTTCTCTTCATAAAAGCAAAGGGGTTTCTATCATCAAATTCCGATTGGAAAAGAACTTATCCAAGACATTTTACAATCGCCGTATCTTAAATATCATATATTTGATTTTCCTTCACTTTGATGCTTTTAACCTAAATTCAACTCTAAGGAAAATTAATACAATTGTTAAAGTGTAAATCATCATCTTAAAGAAAGAAACCAGAAACATAAAGGAGAAGATCAAGAAAACGAATAGAAGATAAACCTTTTTCAATGCCATGACAAAAGGGTCATTCTTTGAAACAAATGGAGCCACTCGAGGTGTTCGTGACAAAAGATCCAGCCAAGTTCGCACATAAGCAGGGTTGACAGCCAAACTACTGTCATCTGCAAAAATTTGGACATTTTTTCTCTGGTGGCCATAGATATGCCTCTGCAAAAAGAGAGGAAAAGACATTTTAAAATAACAGTACATGTCCATGCACAAGTGAAAAGTTAACAGCTATCTAAATACTCTTACTATAAATATAAAATAGCAATAATAATAACCTATGTTACTCGGACTCGGATGTGAGTGTCGGATACGGGTACGTGCCGGACACGGGTACGTTCAATTTTTTAAAAGTTTTTTCATGTATTTAGAGAATCCTTGGAGAGTCATATACCCATAACCATGTCCGGATATGCTCGGACACGGGTACTTCAAGAAAAATGAAGAGTCGGACTCGGAGCAACATAGATAATAACCAACACACAGCCTTTTCTAACTAGTTGTTCGGGTTACATAGATCATGTACCATTGTGCCATATATACAATACGACCACAAAAAACATGTTCCTTTTCATACTTTCCACCCATGTTTTCTTTGGTCTCCCCCTTCCTCTTCTGACATGAGCATCCCCCAATTCCATCATCTTACAGAGCATATTTGGGCCTTTGACTCAAATTTCCAAAAGATTAAACCGCAATAATAATCAACATATAATACTATAATTCTCCAGAGAGATTTGTAATTAATTTATCCTAGGTATTAATATGCACTGGTGAAAATTTCACTTCTATGCTTACACATGCAAATTTATTACACTCAACACAAGAGCATCACATGATAAATTATTCATGTCACTATCACATTGCCATTGCTTTGGTAGAGATCAGATATGGATGTGATTGGTCCACACATTCCCTTCCAATAGGTTGCAGGTTCTGATAAATATTGCAAGATAAATTTCCATTTTTTTATACGAACTCATAAAAAAGGGAGGGGTTGGGATGTTATGTCTTGCAAGTACAAACTCATTTTATTATAAGCATGGCATTCAAAAAACATTAAACCAATATACACTAGCAGATCGGTTGATCTTACCGCAAGACTTTCAGCAACTAACTTCACACCTCTAATAATTGCAGTTTCATTCACAAATTGTCTGCAAAAAAATCAATCTCTCAGTCACTAGTCTCGAACACACAGACAGATACATTCTGGCAATTGGATTATTAATAAGGGCTAAAGTTTGAAATATGACCTGCTATCAAACAGACCTCCAGTGCCTTCTAGGAGTTCAGGTGCAAGAGAGAGTTCAGAAAGAGTGACAGCAGTGACTCTCAGCCTCGAGAACTGTTCATGCTCCCAAGCTACCTACAGCAGCTCAGCAGCTCAACCGCTTTATTACCTGATCTAAACAGCAGAAATGCAAGCACACAGCATTCTTATATCTATCCACAGGATGTTCTCATAAACAGATGTAGTGCACCTTCATGTGTGATGTCATTATTGTAAAGCCATATGTTACCAGAAATGGCAAAAATTTCAGATTTAACAGATTTATTTCAAGAATAAGTTAATGATTGTCCAGAAAACATGTTCTGCTCCACATAGACCAGGATCATAAAAGGCCAAAGGGGTTACAGCTGAAATGAGAAGCCACAAAAATATATTCATTCAAGATATATCAACCTAAAATTTCATTGGTTCCTCATAGATGAAATTGATTAAACAAATACAAATCCAAACATAAGAATAAGTTCTTAATTTCACAATATGGTAACAGAAGATGGTTCAAACATTGAAACATATACATATATCAACTTACTCGAGGATTGGAGATGTTTATTTTCTTGTGTTTCAGGCCAACTTCGATGTCCAGCTCCTGTGCTACATTAGAGAAACCCTTCAACAAACACCATGTATCAGATTATGAGCCATGGAAAGGAAACTCAATATCATATACTGCGTTCAAAACCTATTATTCCAGATGTTACCGGCTTACATAAAAAATTTGCTTGATGTAGGCATTCTCTGGAGGCTTGGACACATGAACCCACAACTCATTATCCCAAGAACCGATACTATTTAAGCAAATAGCATAGTCAATACTCTCACGTAAACGTTGATCAAAACTCCGAAGCCACTGCACAGAAAAAGATGCTTATATGACCATAGTAACAAAAATCTATGGCAAAAGTAACTAATTGAAAGATATACAAGCCTCTGAGAGAGATGACAGAAATTCAATTCACCAAGGAAAACTAATCACCTTCTGAGTTCCATTGTAGTTATATGGTCCACCAGATGTCAAGCCAAAAAGTAAATTGTACCTTCCTCTTGTCTTAGGATTTGAGTAGAGAAGAGAGAATAACCTAGCTATTTCAAGAAGCGCCACAATGCCACTTCCATTGCTATCGCTTCCCACAGATAATGCCTACATGTATAAAAAATTTCCCACACCTTCATTTGGATCATTGAAACTGATTTTCTTAACTGAAATTTAGTAAAATACGTACAGGAGCAGCCCCAAAAGTATCGTAAGATGCCACAATAGCAATGGTTGGGAGTTGATTAGCCTCTCCATCAGCTTTCAATCCAGACAACCACCCCTGTTACCACAGAGCAGAATTACCAGAGTAAAAAATTCTTCTAGCAAACTCCATTAATAGCATATTCAAGATTCCCCAGATTATACATGCAATGAGCAAAAAATAGCTAAGAAAAATTAAGCATACCAATATCTGATGTCAAAACATCTTTTCTTTAAAATAAAAAAAAAACATAATATAAAGATGGGGCATGTGACATGTGCAAATGAAGCCATGCAACTTTCAAGAAGCACTGATATATTTTCTTTATTCCCTGGTCAGAAAGGCGATAAGGTTCTTTCCTTTGCCATCAGCACTACTATCTTGACCTCAAGCCTCAACAGTTCAAATGCATGAGAAGGGTATTTTTTTCATATGGTAAAAACAAAACCAAGTGAATGTCTTTCATATACTACCTGTAACTGATTATTACTATATACAAGATGCAGATAGATTACAAGCCATGAGAATTTTTCAACTACGTAATCAGTTACAACTCCTTTCCTTCACTTAGAAAAGTAAAAGTTGACACACACCTGAATATTAGTGATGGTGGGAGATGCAATTTTCTTAGGTTCTGGAGTTGGGATAACAAACTTGTATCTGCAATTGTTTCAGAAGAAGAGCCAGAATTAAACACGAATAATGACAACAAAACTATTTTCTTACCAATCTCAACAGAAAAATGAACTAGAGAATACAAAAGAACCAACAAAATATTCACATGTAAGTAGAGGTAGAATCATATTTACTTAAGAATACACAACCATGGTAAAGGATAACAACAAGAACTAAAATCAGGCACAAATGCAGTAAGATTAATGTTGGAATGTCATGAATAAAACAAGGGCATCAATAGTTTGGGCCTTGAGCAGGGAAAATGATCATTATACAAAATTTTGAGAAATAAAAAGGGAAAACAGGTAATATGTTCTCTCCCTCAATGAAACAGTTAAGAGTTCAGGCTAGATCCATTTCCTGATATCAAATTGACATCCTTATAGAACAGTTGAATAGTACATGAGCCCCTTATCTTTTGCTGGAACTGTTTCAAAGAAAGTTCATTACAGATGAAAACCAAATAATATTTGTTCATTCTGCAAGACCCTGTCAGCCCTCTCTCAGAGAAAAATTTGGCAGATGAGATGCAGGTGCTTTTCTACTCGAGGTAAAAATGCAATGAAAAACCCTCATGAGATGACAAACTGCGCCAGTCATGAGACATGAACTTTTTAGGTAACTGCCAATGATATGCATCTAATCACTAGAATTTCCAGAATTTTAAACAAAAAGCTATAAACTAACCCGCCAGTAGTTGCAGTAGCAGGCTGACCAATCGCATCATTCTTCTTGATATCAGCCAACACAGAATCAATTTCATCGTTCTCAAAAGCGAAATAGACAGGATACTGCAAGAAAAAATCCCAAATTAAAGTTAAGAATGTGTAGCATAAAGAAGACATAAGAGAAGCAAGAGGTGAGAAGTAGCAAAGTTTTCTCTTTTCTTTCCATTTTTCTCCAATAAATGAGAAGTAACAAATGTTAACTTTGGAATCACAAAGAATACTATTAACTGGATTTCAATTCTAAAAATCATATGAACACAAATAACATGAGGTGAAAACTGAGAAAGACAGATATCTGTCCTAGCTGATGATACAGCAAAACATACAATGATAGTGTCCTTTTTTATGAGGCCTTAGTATATATCATAATATAATTACTTTCTGAAGAAAAAGCTTACTAAAGATGTAATAATAGCAATAAAAAAAGTTGGCTCAAATCCTACATATCTGCATTGGTGTTGAAGTTGCTTATTGCTAGGCATGTTTGAGGAAGAAATTTCATGGTTTATGCTATTGGCCAATCATATAATTAGTTAAATGAAAATAACAGGCATCAAATCAAGACAAAAGCATGGAGCAAGGATTTGGAATCTAAATCTTTTACACTTGGCAGGATTTTTGGAACAATGGCAGAATAATTAGAAAGTGTTAAACCAATGGCCAAGATAGAGGAGGAAAATATCCAGACAATGTCAAAATTAAATTCAATCAAGATGAAAATGCTGGTGTAAATAAATACCGACACAGTAACATGAAGGTGTTGCAAAAAAAGAAAAAGAAAAAAAAAACAATTCGCAAGAAGTCGAAAGATGAAAACAACATGAGGGAAAAGCCACTAAATACGGTTCAGTATCAGTCAACAACGACAGAGAAATGCCCTAACTTACACAAATTGAACATGCTAAATTGTTAAGTTAATAAATGAAAACGTCAGGGAAAATTCATTAAACATGATTCAGTCTTAGGCAATAAAGACTAAATAGAACTCCAACAAATATCAATCCTTGTAAACTATCAAGTTAACGGAGTTTGGATCTCAATGAAAATTAGGTTGGCAAACAAGGAAACTTCAATCTCAATACATAGTATTTACCAATAAAAAAAAAATTAAGGAAACTTACATAACGATTTAGATGCGAATAATACTTTTGCTTAAATATATCTCTAGTATACTCACAGGTATATTTGCATTTATAAGTAACTGTTCGAGCTCTGTCAGTAAAATTTTCATTTTCTCTTTTTCATGAATTTGCTTATTTCCTCCATTTTCAAAGCTAAATACTTCTGGAAGCAAAAACAACAACCCTCCTAACGTTTTTTTCTGATTAATATAATCTGCCCACCACCAAAAAGAAGAGGTTAAATTAAATTTAAAAAACTCAAAAGAAATAGGGAAATTAAATTGTTGACAATGAAAGTGAACCTCGAATGAAAGTGATGTTCAATTCACGAAGAGGGATGATGAGGACGGTTCTAGAAAGATCGGCACCAGGAGGGAAATGCAAGGAGGCGGCATGGTGGTTCAGGGTGGCGAAGCGAGATCCGAAAGGGGAACCGGACATGTCGTATTGGATTAGACGGTAGACGTCGACGGCGGCGGCGGCGGCGGCGTCGCAGAGTTCGACGCAGGCTACTAAAATGAAGACTAGAGCGATCACTGAGTACATCGATTCTAGCATCTCGCGGTGGCCGCCGCATTTCTTTGAGGCCGCCATCGGATGGGAGGATGGGGTCCAATTGGATCTAGGTTTGGAGAGAGTGAAATGAGAATTTTGGGTTTTTTTGTTTCTTTTTTGAGTGGATGGGAGTGTTTATTTAAGAACCTCATCTATTATTATTATTTAGTTAAGTGAATACTAAGAATTAGAAAAATCAAATCAAAATAATAAATATTTTAAATTCAGATCATAATTTGTTTTTTTTTTTTTTTTTCATTTTTAGAAGAATAGGCTATAAATAAATTGGTTTCAAGTTAAAATTTTAATAACTAAAATTTACTCTCAAAATTATATTATAGTGGCTAACTTTAAATAAAAAATAATAATAATAATAATGCACATGTCCTTTTAAATGGAAAGTTTTTATCAAAATCAAACCTCTAACAAATTCAATCAAATTGATGTGCACTTGTAAATAGAGGTGTACATAGAACTGGTTTGAGAACTTGATGATCCCAACCAAAGTGTTAAGGAAGATAGATGTGTAGTGTTTTCTTTTGAAAAAAATTGAGAGCAATGCTAAAAGGGTGGGAGTTAGTTGATAAGCTATTTGTCACTCAAAATATGAGAGAAGTCTAGGTTAAAGGATATAATTTCTTGGGATAAGTCATGCATTCTCAGAAAATTTTTAGATGGTACTCGTTCAAGCTCGATCTCTTTGGGTGGTATGGGTTGAGAGTAGACCTAGCAATATATGTATTCGTGTCGTATTCGTGTATTTTATTGTGTCATAATCAAGTTTAAGATATTTTATATTTATATAAACTTTGATATGTTAATAATTCGTATTATATAAATTTTGAGACATTTGTGTCGTGTTCGTGTCATGTTTTTAATTATTTTTTTCGTGTCGTATTCGTGTCATGTCTAATATTGTCAGATCTAGTGGAGAGCTATGTTCTAAAATGCAGGATTGCAATGCTCTGCCTTATCTCCAAAGATTTAGCTAAAGTCAAAAGAAGCTATTGAATTTGAGAAATCTAACTCTCAAATTTATGCAGCAGCAAGGAGATAGGCTGGTTTGGAATATGCCAAGCCCAAGCTACAAGACTATGTTTGGCATGAATTAAGGCATAAGAAGGAAAAAAATTGAGTAGCATAGATCTGTGTGGTGCGAGCTTTTTATACCCAGACATTCTATTATTTCTTGGCTAGTCATTCTTGACAGGCTGCCTACTAAAAGTAGGTTGAGTTCTTGGAGATGTCAAGTTACTCCAGAGTGTATGTAATGTAACAATGAAGTAAAAATTAGAGATCATATTTTCTTCAGTTGCAATTACTTAAAGCTACTGTGGGAAATGTCTTTGCCACATGCAACATCAGAAGGCCAGTGGGATCATGATAAGAAAAGTTATCCTGGACTATAAGGCATATGAACTATGAAGGGAAAAGCTTTAATTTCGGTCATTCTAAGATTGACTTGGAATGCTTATATATATTTTATCTTTGACAGGAGAAAAATCGAAGACTTCATGGAGGGTTGGGGAGATAGGATCAAATTATGTATGAGTAATGGGTTGATTACCAATATATTGAGGGGTAGACTGCAGATTTAATTAATTTTGTAAATAAGCAATTATGTGATTCTTGAGATATAGGGGATAGTACACATACATAGGTGAGGTTACACTTATAGCAGATTTTGTTTTTTGAATAAATAAAAAATTTTACTTATCCAAAAAAAAAAAAAGAGGTGTACATAGAATGATCGGGTCGAATCCGAGTAATTTTTTTTTATTATTTAGATTTGATTGAAAGTTCATTTTATTATTTAAAAATATTAATATTTATAAATTTTTTTTTATATTTTTATAATTAAATTTAAATCATTTATTATTATTATTTAAATAATAATTGAGATTGAGTCGAATTTGTCTATAGGAGCACTTTAATATTAAAATCTTAAATATAATAGGTCGATGTGAAAAATGTATTTTTTAAAATTGTCTAAAAAATTAACTCTAAATAAAACTCGAAGATATCCTTTGACTTAATTATTTAAAAAAATTAAATAAAAAAAAATCGCATTGCTCATTTTGCTTAGCAGCTGCCGTCCAAAACTTGAGCTAACTGGTAGCATTAAGCATTTGGCCTTTTGCTTCAACTTCCCAAAAGGATTCAGATTTTTGGGTTTTAAAGTTTGAACTGCCTGCAATTTTCAATCAAATATGGATTTTTTAAAGCTGTTTAAGTTTTGGCAGCAATGTATGGAAATATAATCTATGTTACCCGAATTCAGAGATGAGTATCGAATAGGATATGTATTTAAAACGAATATACTCAATTTTTTATAAATTTTTTTATATATTTGAAAAATCATACTTTATACCTATATCCGAATATGTGTTGGATCAATGGCAATAGTCACATTACAAATATGCATGGATTTTGAGCATCAATACCAATGAATGGTACCTTGCAGAGTCAAACTACTTAGGAAGTCTCTGTACTATACCATCTAATGTAAATTAGTCCATTTACTATAAAACTGAGTAATTTAGTACCTGTACTTTTAAAATTGAAGCAAAAAGGTAAAATCACTGACTAGTGTAACACAAACTGTTAAAAAAGCTGACGTGACATTTAACATTGTGTTTATTTGATGATGTGGATGTCAAATGCTGACGTGGTACCAATAAAATATATTATTTTACGCTAATGTGGACAAAATAACAAACGAAGTTATTTTTTGCCAACTTCGTTTGTTATTTTGTCTATGTCAGCTTAAAATAATATATTTTATTGGTGCCACATCATCAAATAAACATAAGGTTAACTGTCACGTCAGCTTTTTTAACAATTTTTGTTACACTAGTTAGTGATTTTACCTTTTTTGCTTCAATTTTAAAAATACAGGGACTAAATTACTCAATTTTGTAATAGAAAAATTAATTTACATTAGATGATACAGTACAAGGACTTCCTAAATATTTTGACCGACCTTGCAGTCTTGCTAGAACGATATTCATTGAAACTTGCAAAGGCTAAAGTACGCACCTTGAATCATACAGGCACCAGCCCAGGAAAGTAGAAACCACATTATTCCCCTTAGAGTTGTTTGGATGGCTTTCTTGTCGGAATCATTCTTCATGTATTTAACATGGATTTTGCTAACGAGTGTCCTTAAAACATTCTTTAAGATTAGTTAATATATTATTTATAGTAATAACATTGTAGTAAATGTATTTATTAACAACTTCATTCATCATTTCGAATGCATTGAGAAAAGCATTAGGATACTTGAACTCGGCTCGCTCAATAGCTCGAATTGCTCAAGCTCGAGCTTAGCTCGACAATGACCGAGTCGAATTCGAGTTTTTTTCGAGCCGAACTCAAACAGTTTGCGAGTACAGATATTTCGTTTATACCCCTAAGTAGGATGACAAATACTAGTAGAAAATAAACTGCAATGGCTTGAATCATTACTGATTCTAAACATCAATGGAGATTCACATGATCACAAAGTAGTTTTTATACTTATGAACTTCTATTAAAAATTTGCATCTGTCTAAAGATATATCGAATCCGATACAGAAAAATACACACAGTTATCAGATGGGTTTAGAACTTGTATTCACCTGATTATTTAGTGAGGAACCTTATAAGACAACTTTGTTTGAGAGTCTTCAGTTTTTTCAGATGCTGATGTAAACGTAACAGGCTTTGCTGGATGGTCTCTCACAATCAAGCTAAGCACTTCTGGTCTTGAATAATGCCCAACCACATCAAAATCGAATTTCGCCCGTGTTATTTCTCCAAGATCTGGGAATCATTTGGTAAAATCATTATTTTGAGTTAGTCACCAAAGAAAATTAAAATCTTAAGTTTTCAGACATCATGCTAAGCTCTGGCACACTCAATATAACCAGTGGAGAAGACCAATCAGAAACAGTACTCCTGCCCTATGTTACTCAGACTCGGTTGTGAATGTCAGACATGGGTATGAGTCCGACACGGATATATTTGATTTATTCTAAGTTTTTCATATATTTAGAGGGTCCTTGGAGGATCATGTCCGACACAGGTACGGGTGTCGGACATGGGTATTTCAAGAAAAATAAAGAGTCGGTAATCTAGTATGCAAAACTATAATTGAAAGTCTAATACATTCTCCCTGAAACAACCAATTGTAGGTAATCTAGTATGTTTTGGCCAAGTTAGAAAGAAAGTTTTGGAGATGTTAAATCAGAAATTACTTTACAAACCTAGATTTGCTGATATAAGTGCCTCCCCATCGTAATGGGGTCCTGCCAGAATAGCTCCAGATGGTGATATAATGACACTCCCTCCAGCACAGACAACAGAATCTGGAGTGGGTTCCTCTTCTGTCCCAGAAAACAGATATTCTGGAGGAGGTGGATAGTCCGACCTCCGACAAAACTGGTTGGCTGACAAAACAAAACACCCACCCTCGAGAGCGATATGCATCATCGATGCTTGCCACACATCCCTGGCATCAGCAGTAGGTGCACAATATATTTCAATACCTACAAACATTAAAGCCGTTCAAAGTTAAAGCATATAAAAACTATAAAGCTCAAGAAGGTGGTTTCCATAAATATTGCTCATAGAATGAATTGAGTTTGAGGATCACAGTTACATTTCATTAGAAGGTAATTTTTTCTTCTGAAATACCTAAGAGGGAGAACAGGTACTACCGACACAAATTCTAGGAGCTGAAATGTGACAATTCTGTAATTCAATGTTGAGTAAATTCTGCAAAACTAAACCTTTGCAGCTGGATAATTCTTTTGGAGTTGAATATGACTGATTTTAGGCTAACTTGGGCCATACATGATCAAGTATCCACAATCTGGTCACTGACACTCATGCATTCAACAAAGGCGTTGCGCCTGCTTGCTAGCATAAATGAGAGAGAGAGGGAGTAAACAGACAACTATATGGTGCACCAGAAATTTCAAGTTAATCCAGCCAATCTATGTTACTCAGACTCGGGAGTGAGTGTTGGATACGGGTATGCTCAATTTTTTTAAAAAGTTTTTTCATACATTTGAGGATCCTACCCCCGTACTCATGTCCGAATATGTGTCGGACACGGGTGTTGAACACGAGTATTTCAAGAAAAATGAAGAGTCGGAGTAACATAGCATCTCTGAAGCATGGGTACGGCTCCGAAGAATGAGTACCCGTACCGGGTACGGGTACGCATCGGGTACGGCTGGGTATGTACCAATTTAAAAAAAAAAAAAAAGGATACAGCTCGACCAAATTTTACACTAAAGCTCAGCATTTTAATGCCCTAAAGCATATTTCTCTTCCCTTCTTTTCATTATCGATAGCATTATCATGCCCGAAGACATATTTGAAGACTGTTCTTTCACTGAAGATAGGCAAGGAAATAATGAGATAGACACTGTCAGAGTTTGATTTTCATAGTCATGTTTAGATGTTGTCATGTTAAACAATTTAAGTATTGTAGTTTTTTATTTTGAGAAGTTGTCATGCTGAAATTTGTTTGTTTTATCTTTTATATTATGTTGTCATATTTTATTATGTGAAATTTCAGTTATATATATATATATATATTAATGTACCCGTACCCTAGTTTTTTAAAAATTACCGTATCTCGTACCTGTACCCGTATCGGGTACCGGTACCATACCCGTATCCATGCAACGTAGCATAGCAGCCAATATCACATCAGGTCTCTCAAACAAAAGCTCATTCCTTGCATAGTGATCATAAGTAGACAACACACAACACTCAACTTCTTAAAAGCCTCCAGCCATTAACCAAAGGTTCTAGTTATGGGCCATTCTTATTTAAGCTAGAATTCATAAGAACTAGTCCTCCCCAACCCAAAATAGGGAAATGAATATGGATGTTTACTCCCCCCCAAAAAAAAAAATGAAACAAGAAAACTTTATTATAACACAGGCAGCTTTGAGAAAAGCTAGGGTTTCTGTCAAAATTATATATGCCCTGCAAATTGCAATATGTACTTCACCATTAGAATGTAAATGAAGGTCCAAAAATCCAACCTTTTGCATACATTGCTGTCCTTAGAAGTGGCATTCTATTTTCCCAACAAATGGCAGCACCTATTTTTCCAATTGGAGTCTCGAAAACTGGAATTGTCGATCCATCTCCAAATCCCCAAATTATACGCTCCAATGCTGTGGGCATGATCTTTCGGTGCTTCCCTAGGAACCGACCTTGAGAGTCAAAAAACAGAACTGTACAATATAGAGTATATCCGTCTCTCTCTATCACGCCCATTACTAAGTACACCTTATACTTTGCAGCCATGGCTGCCAAACGTTCAACTTCAGGGCCTGCAATTAGCATAAGCCACAGATATGAAACAAGATGTGAAATAGAGTTACATGCTTTGGTAGATAAATAATAAGTTGCAAATAGATTCACAACTGCAAAGGATGATAATGTACATAGAGTTTTGAAAACTATTATAAATGCATAAACAAAAAATAGCACTTGCACAGTATCAGAAATCAAACTTTCCCCAAACTTTACATTCCAAGAAAACTTGAATGCAAAATTCAGTTTCCAGTTTAATATGAATATTACATTTGATCTAAGTCATAGCGTATAGCACAATCTAAAGCTATGTTGCTCCGACTCTTCATTTTTCTTAAAGTACCCGAGCCCGACACCCGTGTCCGACACATATCCGGACATGGGTATGAGATATGATCCTCCAAAGACCCTCCAAATATATGAAAATCTTATAAAAAATTGAACATATACATGTCGAACACATACCCATGTCCGACACTGACACCTGAGTCCGAGTAACATAGATCTAAAGCATAGCATGTTCTCAAAGTAACTCCTTTCCCCCCCCCCCCCCAAAAGTACCTTTTTTTTTGCTACAGAAAAAAACCAATGAACTTAAACAACTTAACAGGAAATAGCTCTCTCCCATTTCATAAATCACAACGCCCCTCCTCAAGATTCCAATTCAAAAAGAGTTTCAAGTTTTTTTCTGCCAATATTGAATGTAAAAGCATTCAATCGAAACAGTTAAACTATTCAATATCTGACAAATTTATCAGTAAAATTCAGAGGGAAAAAGAAAGCAAGAAGAAACTTTTTTCTGCAAAACAGTATCAACCCAATAACAACAATGTAAATTGCAGGCCAACACACCCCTCCTCAAGATTCGAATTCAAAGAGAGTTTCAAGTTTTTTCTGCCAATATTGAATGTAAAAGCATTCAATCGAAACAGTTGAGCAATTCAATATCTGACAAATTTATCAGTAAAATTCAGAGGGAAAAAGAAAGCAAGAAGAAACTTTTTCTGCAAAAACAATGTCAACCCAATAACAACAATGTAAATTGCAGGCCAACACATCATCCATTGACATTATCATCTCAAAAAACCATTAAACAAGCAAACATTTAACAAAAAAAAAAAAAAAAGTGTTTGATTCAGACCAGGAATATTAATAGCTGAAGCATGATACTTCCGGAACTCTTCTTTCCCTTTAGCAGTTCGATTCCCAATGGTAACACCAAAGTTCGAGCCACGTGGATATCCCCCAATAAACGCTTCAGGAAACACCACCAGCTGAGATCCGTACACTGCTGCTTCACCCAACAACCTCTCCGCCTTATCTAAAGTACCAGGGGTGTCGTAGAAAACGGTTGACGCTTGAACCACGGTTGCTCGGACGGTAGCGGTGGAGGCGTCGCCGCCGCCCATGTCAACCTCGGCGAAGAGCGGTCCGTTAGGTTGTGGTGGTGGGGCAGGCACCAATGACATTTTGTGTTTCGGGAATTGAGTTGGCGTTTCGTTTTTTGTCAGCTCGTGGATAAGTTTGCACATGGAAGTTGTCGTAAATTAATAAAGGGCTGATGTTTGGTGGCTGCGGATAACATCACCGCCAAAAACCCATACTTACAACCATATTCATCGTCAAAATATTTCTTACTTTACTACTAGCTATGAACGAGGAGACAAAAAATATATATATATATTAAAGGAATACGTGTCAAAATTTATATAATAAATTATTAATACTAAAATTTCACATATATATATATTTTTTAAAATAAATTATATTTAAAAAAAATTAAATATAAAAAATGGGTAGTTTTTGTTAAAGAGTAATTTTTTTAAGTAAATAGATAAATTTTTTTATTAAAAAATTATTATATAAAATATTAAAATATGTAATTACCTTTATTTATTTTTTATTTTTAATATTCAATTTTTTTTTTCACCAACTGAGTTGGTGTCACTTGACTCAGTAACATCAACTCAGCCGTTTCTTTTATAATAGTATAAATATCAAATTAGTATAGATATCAAATTTATATTGGATTTTGCTAACGAGTGACTTAAGGACACTTTTTAAGGTTACTAAATATGATGAATAACATTATCAACTTTTACATTTAATACAATATTATTACTATAAATAATATATTAACTAACCTTAAAGAGTGTCTAAGGATACTCATTAGTAAAACCCATTTATATAAATATAAAACAACTTAAGCACAATTATAATACGAGAATTCATTCCATGGTTTCAATTAATTTCAAACTGTATTAATCAAAATCAAATTAATTAAATTTATAATTTTTTTATTAATCAAATTGAATTTATACATTTTAAAATTTTAATCAACCAAATTTAATTCGATTAAGATTTTATTAACAGAATAAAAATCTATATTCATATTAAATTATTATATTTAAAACTATTAATTTATGATTGTTTAAAGAAATTAAATAAAATCATCCAATAGAATAAATATCAAAGTATTACTTGACTCAGTGATATCAACTCAGTCATTCCCTTTATAATAGTATAGATATCAAATTTATATAGGATTTTGTTAACAAGTAACTTAAGGATACTTTTTAAGATTACTAAATATGATGAATAACATTATCAACTTTTACATTTAGTACAATATTATTATTATAAATAATATATTAACTAACCTTAAAGAGTGTCTAAAGATACTCTTTAGTAAAACCATTTATATAAATATAAAACAACTTAAGCACAATTATAATACGAGAATTCATTCCATGGTTTCTATTAATTTCAAACTGTATTAATCAAAATCAAATTAATTAAATTTATAATTTTTTTATTAATCAAATTGAATTTATACATTTTAAAATTTCAATCAACCAAATTTAATTCGATTAAGATTTTATTAACAGAATAAAAATCTATATTCATATTAAATTATTATATTTAAAACTATTAATTTATGATTGTTTAAAGAAATTAAATAAAATCATCCAATAAAATAAATATCAAAGTATTAAGTTAAAAACTTTAACAACATTAAACTTAAAACATTATCCCAACTCTAAACATTAAACATATAATTGTTACATAAAATATAACCATTATCTTATGTTAAGATCAAAATTTGTGATGGGTTATTTTTGATCAAACCCAATATACATCAAATTAAAGCCCAAATTTTTTTCTAGATTATTCGGCCATTAAAACTATTTTAATCAAGCCCAAAATTCAAATACCAAACCATCTCAAATAAGCTCAAATCCCCCTTCTTTCTTTTTTTTTCTTTTTCAAAGGCCAATATATTCTAAATTCTTCATTGTTGACGGCAGGGGCGAAGGGAGGGGCGCATGCAGGGTCTTGGTCCCCTTAATTTTTTTATTTTTGACATAAGAGTAAAATTATGTTTAATTTATCTAAATTTTATTTGGTCTTTTAATTTATCCCCCTTTAAGATTTTAAATATTTTTAAAATAAAGTAAAATTATATTTGATCTCTCCAAATTCTATTTGACCCTTTAATTTGGCTCCCTATTTGTAGAATTTATTTGATATAATAAATTTGGTAACATTTTTAGTTTAAACCTCATTCATAATTATTAGTTTAATTATCTCTAATTACCTTTTCAATAAATTAAATAGATGCATTTACATTAATTATTTTATTTAATATTTTTCATTCTATACTCATAAGAGAAAAATAAATAAAAAAAGTTAAACAATTACATTATCTAATAGAATTGTGCATTTAATTTATTTTGCTTTTTCTAAATATATGTAATCTTATGATTTTATTTTATAATATGAAATAATTTTATGAATATTTTAATTAGACAATAATTTTTTTTGACGTTGAGACTTTATTTCTTATTAATTTTTTTTTTCATATACAACATAAATTATAATTTTTAAAATTTTTTAAATATATAATTTAATTATAAGAAATTTATATATTGTTAGCAAATTTAATATCATATATAATATTTAAAGTTTAATATTTTTATACTAGAATTGTCCATGGACTGGGTCGAGTCAGGCTCACATAGCAAAAAAATTTACTTATCCAAGACCCGGCCCGATTCGAGCTGACGAATAACCATATCCTTGGACACGTTTATTTCATACACGATTTTTATTTTTACTTTAAATCTTTATATGTCTTATACCTGCTCATGAATCGGGCAGCCCGCCCGATCCGTACCGGGTCTGGACAGGGTTATTCGTGATCCAAGTTGACTCGGATTACTGTTTAAATAATAATAAAAAAATTATTTAAATTTAATTATAAAAATATTATTTTTTATTTTTTATTTTTTTAATATTAAATCAACAGTGAAACTGGCCAGGCCCAAACCAAGCTTGGATAAAATAAAAAAAAAATCGAGCAAATGCATGACCTGATCCATGAGCAGATCTAATTTCGACTCTTTCCTCAATATTTATCGCTTCGCCCCTTGTTGATGACAAACATTACTCTAATAGCAACGAAAATGTTTCACAATAAATTACAGCTGAAAGCACCTCATTCTAAACGCAATATTCTTTCACAACAAACATCTCCAGGTGGTGAGCCCATGACGATAATTCATCCTCGAACTAGCGGCGATAGCCAACATGGGCTATACCACTTTAGCAGTATGTAGGGATGTAATCGAGCTGAGTTTAAATTATACGAAGTTTGAACTTGACTCGAAATTTAAAACTTGAAGTTTGGCTCGAGTTCGATCGATTTTTACTTTTAAAGTTCGAGTTCAATTCAAGATAAAAATCGAACTGTTCGAGCTCACTCGATTAAACTCTTTTTCTAGTAAAAAATGAGCTCAATTCCCATGCTCGAATTTAAACTCGATTATATGTGCTCGAGCTCAAGTTCAATTTGAGATTTTTCAATCCTAATTAAAAATAAAAAATTCGATTAGGCTCGCGAGCTACTCGAATCAAGTATTAGGATACTCGAATTCAACTCGCTCGATAGTTTGAGCTGTTCGACAATAACCGAGCCGAATTTGAGACCCGAATAATTTACGAACACAAATATCTCATTTTATACCCCTAGTTGTATGTCATCCTTAATCTTTGAGAAAACTTGCTACAACCATTGTCCTTGCCTCATTCATTTCGTCATTATCAGCCATAGCACACCAACCTCAATTAAGCCTTAAAGGTATTGTTTTTACCTTTAAGGCTTAATTAGATAACTAAAAAAATCACAATGAAAAAGACAAATAAAAAATAAACAAACAAAATACCTATAGTTCCATACCTAAATTTCACTTAGGTATTAGGCTATGATATCTCAAAACATATCGGAGAGTTCTAGAGTAAGCTCCTTAGGGTGGGCTTAAAATAAGCTTCATTACATATAAACATGACAAATTACATAAAGTTGTCATATTTATATGTAATTTTTTTTTACATATAAATATGACAAATTACATATATACATGACAAATTACATATAAATATGATAAATATATCATATATTTATGTAATTTTTTAAATAGTGTAAACATTTTTTACATATGTAATTTTTTTTTACATATAAACATGATACAAATTACATATAAATATGATAAATTACATACGTAATAAAACTTAAAAAAAACTCATTTTAAGGAGATTTTCTTATAATTTGTCGTTAGGGTTGCGGTGCGTTGAAGTTGTAGAATCGTTATTTATCCAAGTAAGTTTAAGTTTGAAGTTCCATTTGTTATAAGTTATATAGCTTTTTTTTTTTCCCCTATTGTCCTCTCCATCTCTTTTAAAAGGAATCATTGAAGCTATGCACAATATAAATAGTCCATCGTACAATCCATAATCATTGCTAAGCAACTGATGTTCTTTGACTCGGCTACTTTGATACTAACTAATCTTATGATGTTACTGTATTGTATTAGAATTATGGTCAGCACCCGTTACCTATTGAGAAAGACAACAATAATAATGGGTCAAACTATCTGAAAAGTCTCTGTATTATATCATTTAATTCAAATTAGTCTCTTTATTATAAAACTGAGTAATTTAATCTCCGTACTTTTAAAATTAAAGCAAAAAGGTAAAATCACTAACTAGTGTAATAAAAACTGTTAAAAAAACTGACGTAGTATTTAACCTTGTGTTTATTTGATGATGTGGAACTAATAAAATATATTATTTTAAGCTGACGAGAATAAAATAACAAATTAAGTTGGCAAAAATAATTTGATGTGGCATTTTTGCCAACTTAGTTTGTTATTTTGTCCACATCAGCTTAAAATAATATATTTTATTGGTGTCACGTAAGAATTTGACATCCACGTCATCAAATAAACCCAAGGTTAAATGCCAAGTCATCTTTTTTAACAGTTTCTATTACACTAGTCAGTGATTTTACATTTTTGTTTCAATTTTAAAAGTACAAGGATTAAATTATCTAATTTTATAATAGAGAGACTAATTTATACTAGATGGTATAATACAGAGACTTCTTAAATACTTTGACCAGTATAATGAGATACATGGTGTGAGATAGTAGGCTCAGTATGGGCCTATGTTAGATGATATAAGTTGTTGCAATATTGGATTAACAGAAATCTTTACCACCTTCAAGACTTCAGCAATTATCGAGTCACAAAATGCTTGCTTGTTTGTCCTCCCTAGAGGTGGTCATGGGCCGGGCCGGGCCGCGGCCCGATTTTTTCCCCTCTGCCCAGGCCCGGCCCTGGGTAGCCCAAGCCAGCCCGTTTAGGCCCGAAACACTGTTCATTAGAATAAAAAAAATAATTTTTTTTATAATTAAAATTAAATAAAATAATATTATTATAATAAAAATCACTGTTCCGGGCCGGAACATAAAATATCCTGCCAAGGCCCGGCCCGTGAGCAGGTCTAGTCCTCCCCTATTCAATTCCTATGACAGGGTTGGCTTATTATTTTTTGCAATTTGCTCAATCTGAATAAAATCCTAAATTGCCATTGCCTGCATGTTCCAGAAGGTTAAAAAGTCCACACATGCAGATAGTAAACCTTACTGCTGAGAGTGGGTGTGCCTTGCTTCCTGCTAGTAGAGAACAATTATGAATTCCCCATCAATCTGTAGTTAGAAAATGGGAGTGAGAAGAATTTATATAAGATGTAGTTCCAGACCTTGAAATATGAACCTAACAAAAGAACGCATGTGATTCTTTATGATGCTAAGTGAAAATTCCTTACAATGGTGTAAACTTACCGATGCTTCTAATTTATTTGGTCTATGTGCATGCTACATGATTCTTTTTGTAAGTTGGCACCAATTTTTCATTTCTCATGTATTAGTTAGAGAATTTGATAGAGAATCCATGTTCAAGCAAAGCTATTGCATCCTATATTACTCGGACTCGAGTATGAGTGTTGGATACGTGTACGTGTCTGATATAAATATATTTAATTTTTTTCAAGTTTTTTCATGTATTTGGAAGATCATATCTCCTTACCCATATCTGAATATGCGTCACAAACACGGATGTCGGATACGAATATTTTAAAAAAAAATGAAGAGTTTTAACAATATAGATTGCATCTAATCTAGTCATTCTTATAAATTTTCTTTCACTCATGTAATAATCTAGATATAAAATAAGAGTAAATTACTTTGAATTTGGTTGAGTTTGTATGTTTTTAGAAAAATGTCTCTTTCATCAATTTAATATTTTGAGTAAATATTTCAGGGTTACATGCAGTCTCGTATGAATTGCATGAGAAACATGATTCATTGCTTAATTATGTAGGTCTAGTACACAACCTCTTTCTAGGCTATTAACCGTTGCCTATTTTATGTAGGTCTAGTACCTTACATATTACTCTTGATTCTTTCTAATAGATTTAGTAATTTTAAACATTATAAAAAAAATAAAATACGATATAAAATATGATACGATATGAAAAAAATCATAAAATATAATTATATAAATATATCAAAATTTATATAATATAAATTATTAATTTATTAAAATTTATGTGAAAATATATAAGAATTGTTAGATCTACTTTTTAGATTCTTCTCTCTTTCATCAATTTTTTTAACATTTTCTTCTTTCCCTGCTGCATTCAGGGGTGTACATACAGTCACGTAGCCTTCTGGTCCTGTATGCATCAGAATAAGAACATAGACTCAGCTTTATGCTCTGAGATGTATTGCAGCCACAGGACGTTATAATTTGAACACTCTAGTACTTATTACTGTCAGTTCGACACGTAGGCTTATTTATGTAGGTCTAGTACACAACTTATTACTCTGACCTCTTTGTTTTTAGGTTATTAATTTATGTTTAATTTTTTAAAAGTTTTTTCATATATTTGAAAGATTCATAAAAGGTCATATCTCAATACCCGTATTCAGATATGCGTTGAAAACTAATATCGAATATCAATATTTTTAAAAAAATAAAAAATCAGAACAATATAACTATTAATCGTTGCTTATTTTATGTAGGTCGAATGGTGAAAATTTTTTCTATGAAAACCACTTGCTTTATCACCATTAGATACAACTTATTAATTTGTAACCTTTGATCTTTCCATGTCAGCCTATATATAAAATCGGTAACTTACTACTGCAATCTGTATTATTATTATATGTCGGCTTTATTATTTTTATTATTATATTAAATTTATTATTTGTTAAATGCTTATAATTATTATTATCATCATAATTTTATTATTATATAATTAATAATATTATTATTATTTGTACGCATTTTATTAATATATTATTATTATTATATTCATATAACTACTAATTAAAATTGATCATAATTTGTACAATTGAATGTGCACTTAATGTTATTATATTTATATAAATAGTAATTATTCATTATTTGTAAAATTGAATATGCACTTAATGTTATTAGATTCATATAAGTAATAATTAAAATTGAAATTGATCATTACTTGTACAATTGAATGTGCACTTAATGTTATTAGATTCATATTAGTAATTGAAATATTTGATCATTACTTGTACATAGAGGTGTTCATAGGCCGAGTCAGGTCGGGTTAAAGCTAGATCTAAATATGGTATCAACATCATATATATTTTTTCAAGCCCGGCCCGGCTCGAAATATAGGTCTCAAATTTTGCTCAAACTCGTTCATATTTGTAAATGGGTAGTCCAAATCCGTTTAGGTCCGTCCATATTATTTTTTTCTAAAAAATTTAAATAAATATGTTATTTTTATTTAACTTTTTAGTAATTTTATCTTTTTTTTATTATGTTATAAAATATGGATAAATTAACATATTTTTAAATGTTTACATTATAATATTATATATATTTATTTTTTATATGATATAAATTATATAATACATTTAAATATAAAACTAATATATTATATAAATAAAAACTTGGTTGAACGTTTAGCCTTTTACATATATAAACCGATCTTAACATGCACATGAACACAAGCTTACCGTGTCAAGTTTAATTAAGTTGAATTTTATCAATTTGGTTGAATTTGATCAAATTAATCTTAACATGCACATGGACACATTTTGGTCTTAACCGATATTTTAAAGCCTCTGATTCAAGTTTGTAAAGTCGTGTTAGAACCAATATTTGATTGGTTAGAGTGGTTAGTGGCTCCAACTTCTTAGATGAGAACCAAGGTTCGAATCCTGAGAGTCTCCAATGTTGTGAGGGTTTTACCATTACACTCCCGATCCGACAGATATTAGTCTTCCATAGTTTTGAAAATTCTAATTACAGGATTGTGTGGTTCATCAATGTGGAATGCATATAGTACACTGCAAAATTAACACCATGTTTACTTGCATTTCTCAACAAGCCAAAAAGTTTAAAGTGGTTTTCTTTACTAACTACACTTGGTATCTGTAAAAAGGCAATTGTAGTTTGCTTTCAAAAAATAGTTTCTCTAAACTTTCAATTGGCATCTTTTTTGTTGTCTCAATTTTTTTTTTTTTTTTGTTATTTACTATGAACGGTTCAAAGGGTTTTTCACCAATTAATCTGTGATAAATTTTTTATGCGCAATTTAAACCAAAATCAATAAGTTGGTAGGCACAATCAAATTGAATCAAGCCCAAACAAGAAAGGGAAAAAACACAAGCAAATAATAATGCATTAATTATTGTATGCACATTTAATTGTATAATAATCAATTTCAATTATTACTTATATAAATTTAATAACATTAAGTGCATATTCAATTGCACAAGTACTGAATAATTTTAATTTTCAATTACTATTTATATAAGGGAAATGTTAACTAGTGTCTAGTGACACTAGTTAAGATGTTATTTATAGAAAGAAAAGTGTAATAAATGTATTATTTTTTCTTGAATTTAGTAAAAATAATGTATTAAATGTAAAAAAATTTCTTGAAATAGTAAATAAATAATCTTTAAGTGGTGCTTATAGGCATTGGTTAAGCGGATCCTTTATATAAATATAATAAATTATGATCAATTTCAATTAATAATAATATGAATCTAATAATAATAATATATTAATAAGATACGTAAAAATAATAATAATATTAATTATTATATAATAATAATAATTATAAAAATAATATTATAATGATAATTATAAGCATTTAACAAATAATGAATTTAATAATAATATAATAACAAGAATAATAATAATAATAAGTTGACAAATAATAATAATATTGTCAATAATATAAATCTGACAACATTAACAACCTTGCAGAATTGATAGGAAAAAAAAAAGACAAATTAAAAGTTTACCTTGCTTCAGTTCAATATATACCTGCAGTACAGGTTATCAATTCTATATGTAAGCTGACATGAAAAAATCAAAGATTACAAATTAACAAATTTGATCTAATAATAATAAAGTAAATTGTTCTTATGATGATTCTAATCGAAAAAATTCGATTTATAGTTCTCACCAGGTCTAGTACACAACTTATTACTCTGGGTTGGGTTTTTTCTAGGCTATGATTCGCTGCTTATTTATGTAGGTCTAGTACACAACTTATTACTCTGACTTCTTTCTTTCTAGGCTATATGTAGGTATTAGTACACAAATTATTACTCTTCGTCGGGTAAAAATAATTAAAATAAAAAATAAAAAAATTATATGAAGACGATATGAATATACGAATATATTAAAATCTATATAAAACGAATTATTAATGTGCCGAAGTTTATATAAATATATAATACCTCAAACCTGATTATGATATATGAAAATAATACGAATACGATATAAATACACGGATTATTAGATCTAATTTATAGGATCTTCTCCCTGGTAAAGAAATATGATTCATAGTCTGTTTATATAGTTCTATGTTACTTTTATATCAGGGAAACAAGATGAATATATATATATATATATATATATATATACTAAAATTTTTCTCTCGCTTCGTTGGAAGACTTTTTTTAATATTTATAAAATTTTAATTAAATTAATAATTAAAAATAAATTTAAGTTGAATCATATTAAATAATTATCATTTATTTAAATAATTTTTTATGTTTTCATATCGTATGTAAATGAATTAGAGTTAAAATTGAATCACTATGATAAAATATGCAAAATATGGGATAAATTGAGACACGACACAAACACACCATGAAAAAATAATTAAAACACTACACTACATGAAAAATAACATGAACACGACACGAATACACGAACACGTCAAAATTTATATAAAATGAATTATTAACGTGTAAAATATTATATAAATTTATAATACTTTGAACAAAAAAAAAACACGAACACAAACACATCACGAACATACAAATTTTTTTTCTAAATTAAATCACTATATCAAATTATGCAAAATATGTCATAAATTGAGACACGACACGAACACACAATTTTTTTTTTAAAAATTAAATCAGAGTGACAAACTATGCAAAATATGAAATAAATTGATACAAGATACGAACACAACATTGAAAAAACAATTAAAACATAACACGAAAAATAACATGGATGCTACACGAATACACGACCGTGTCAAAATATAAAAATATACATAAAACGGATTATTAACGTGTAAAAAATTATATAAATTTATAATACTTTAAACACACAAAAAAAATAACACAAACACACAAAATATTCTAATTTTTTTTCTTTTCTTTCCTCTTTCTCATTTTTTTTTTCTTTTATTTCTTTCCTCTCATAACAAAAAAAGTTGCCAAGTGTCAAAACCCAAGGAATTTGTGTAGTTAAATATATATATATAATAGAATTCTTTTCCCTTTTCGTTGGAAGTTTTTTTTTAATATTTATAAAATTTTAATTAAATTAATAATTATGACTATATATAAGTTAAATCATATTAAATAATTATTATTTATTTAAATATTTTTTATGTTTTAATATCGTAAGAAATAAATTTAGAGTTAAAATCAAATTATTATGACAAATTATGTAAATTATGTGATGAATTGAGATACAACACAAACACAACATTAAAAAATAATTTAAATACGACACGACACAAAAAATAACATGAACACGACACGAATACACAAACGTGTCAAAATCTATATAAAACGAATTTTTGACGTATAAAAATTTATATAATTTTATATTATTTTAAACACAAAAAATAACACGAACACATCACGAACACATAAATTTTCTCTAAATTGAATCACTATAACAAATTATGCAAAATATGTCATGAATTAAGATACGACACGAACACACAATTTTTTTTAAAATTGAATCATAATGACAAAATATACAAAATATAAAATAAATTGAGACACGACACGAACACAACATAAAAAAAATTAAAACACAAACGAAAAATAACATGAACACTATAAGAATACACAAACGTGTCAAAATATATATAAAATAAATTATTAACGAGTAAAAATTTATATAAATTTATATTACTTTAAACACACAAAAAAACTCGAATACAAACAAACAAATTTTTTTCCCTTTCTTTCTCTTTCTTTTTTTTTTTTTTTTCTCTTTCCTTTCCACCTAAAAAAAAAAAAATCAAGTGTCAATTTGTGAGGTGTCTGTGTAGTTATATATATATATATATATATATATATATATATATATATTCACCACAATTTAATTGGTGATGGTGATGCAAGCATGGAGTGGAGTGCTTTCTTCCTGTACTGAGGAGCCTTTTTAAATGAAAATTTAAGAGGCAATAGTGATTGGCTCCAAACAAAGTTTGAGAACATAATATTTTGTATATAGTGAAGATATTTTAAGAGATTTATTGGCACTTTTTTTTTTTTTTTCATTCACCTCTAGGATGTAAACGAGATATTTATACTCGCAAGCTATTTGAGTTTGGTTTGAAAAAACTCAAATTCGATTTGGTCATTGTCGAACTCAAGCTATCAAGCAAGTCGAGTATCTTAATGTCCGACTCGAGTAGCGCACGAACCTAATCGAGCTTTTTTTTTTATTTTTCATTAGTATTGAAAAAAACTCAATTCAAACTCGAACTAAAGTACAAATAATTGAGTTTGAAGTCAAGTATGAGAATCGAACTTGTATTTTACTATGTAAACGAGCCTAATCAAGCGAGCTCGAGCAATTCGATTCTTATCTCGAATTGAGCTTAAGTTTTAAAAATGAAACTCGATCGAGTTCGAGCTGAGTTTTCAGCCGCGAATTTCGAGTTGAGCTAGAACTTCTTACTACTTGATCTCGATTCGATTACATTACTAATCACACCTAATTTTGGGTTTTGTTGGAGTTTAACTTCAATGCATGCTTAGCAAAAGTTCACATTTGAGAGAGAGAGAGTTGCATGGGACAATAAACATGAAGAGAGTTGCATGAATGAGATTTTATAATTTTGGACACGATTCAGATACTACATAACATGTTTAAACACGATTAAAATGACACGTTTAATATTCATATCGTATTCATGTTTAGGATTTTGACACATTTAATAATTTTTATTGTATTTATATTTACAATATTAGTAATATATATATATATAACATGATACATATACATAACAGTAGGGACCATGATTGAACAACTTGAACTGAGCACAAAAATGGATTTCACAATCAAATTGATAAGAGAAATTAATGAGATATCAATATAACATAGAAGCGGGCCCAAAAAAATCAAGTTAACCATATAGGCATATTAGCTGTCAAATTTTACTGGCTATAAAATTCTTTGGGTATATTATAAAAGCTACTTAAAAAAAATCAATAAAATAATAATTAATGTTGCATGTTATACATGCATGGGAAAACGACTAGAAAAATAGTTAGTTCCTAAAAGTAAAAAATATATATATATAAATTGCAAAGTTTTTTTTTTTTAAAAAAAAAAAAAGAAATTTCAATGCATTAACACGTTATATATGGAACAAATTAGGGGAGATAATACTGTTTATAATATATAATAATTCAAAATTAACAGAAAATAAATATAATTAATAGCTGTCATTCAATAATACTTTTTTTTTCTTTTTTTTTTTTAATTTATAAAAATCAACTATGATTACATATAAGGAAAAAAAATCTAGGTGCTTGATCTGTGATGACCAAAAATCTCAGTTTGAGATCATATAAGAAAGAAAAAAGCACTGCTCTCTTTTGTGTATATATAAAGGGATTCATTTATATTAATATAAAATTAAATTAATTTTATTTAATTTAATTTAATTTTTTTTATACTGTTTATATTTTAATAAATTGATTATTGAATTTAACAATATAATTATACTTATCATGCGAAGTACAATTATATTGTTAAATCCAATAATCGGTTTGTTAAAATATAAATCGTATAAAAAATTTAAAAAATGTGTATAATTAATTTAATTTTACAATAATGTAAATGGATCTCTCCTCTTTATATATTTGTTGATCCTTCCCTAATCACTAACATGGTTTTAGAGTGAGTAGGGATGGTAAATGGGCCAGGCGGGACGGTTTTTTGCTTGCCTCGATCCCGACCCCGACCCGAACTTCATAGGTTATACCCGATACCTGCCCCGAATCCGAAAATATTTAAGAATTTAACCTCCGACCCCGAAAAGATTTCCCCGACTCCGAACCGCCCCGAAAAATTTACATCTTTCACTGATTTGAATTTCGGAGCTATTTTTTCTTGTTATGGATACTGTTAAACAACTATATTACTGTATTGCACTCGAAAAGAATATTACTGTATTGGAAAAACTCTATAAGAGCAAGGCCACCAGGGCTGTATAAATCAAATCTTTATCATTTTGCAGGATTGTGGTTGTTTCACGTGGGCCATGGCTCTCTTTAACAAGGCATGGGACTGCTAATAATTCAAAGAAAAAGAAATAAATTAGGGATTTGGGGGAAAAGGAAGAATAATATAAAGAAATAAACTAAGTAGCCATTGCTGAGTAAGATTCACTTGAAAAAAATAGGAAATTTTAAGAAGGAAGAGTTGTAGAAGAAATGGAGGCTGTAACTGGTACTGGTAGGGGGGTTGTGGAAGAAAGAAAGACCGCAGCACTAAACAAATAAAATAGATAGAAAGTTGTAACATAATAACTCTTAAAAAGAAATATAAAAAATAATATAAAATCACTAAGGGTATTTTGGTAAAAATATCGGGGTGGGTCGGTGTGGGTTTCTCTTAAAACCGATCCCGACCCGACCACGATAGTTTTTTTAAAAAACCCCAACCCGCCCCGTCCCGTACACAATTTTCAAAAAAAAAAAAAAATCCGCCCCTATAAGGTCGGGTCAGGACCCAACGGGTTTGGGATTTTTTGCCATCCCTAAGAGTGAATGATTCTTATATTCCAAAAATGCCATGATCTCTACTTTTTACATGTCAATCTTAAAGATATTACTCTTTAACGTTATTATATATAATAATATTTTTATTCAATATATTAAAAATGATTAATAAAATTGTCAAATACTGCATTTATATAATATTTTTTCTATAAACAATATATTAACTAACTTTAAAGAGTGTCCTAAAAGCACTTGTTAACAACCCTATTAATAAAACTACTTTTGATTTATAAAAAAAATGTTAATCAGTATCTTGTAGCACAGATTTAAGTGATATTTATAAAAATAAATATGTAATAAAAATAAATATGCAATTAATGCATTTTTTTCTTGAATTTAGTGAAAGTAATTTATATTATATATAAAGGGAGAGGTTGAGTTGATGTCACGAGTCAAGTGACACCAACTCAGTTTAAGAAATTACAAAAAGATCAAATAAATTATTATATTAAAAATATAATAAGAGTATTGATGACTTTTTAACTTTTATATGATTTTTATTTTAAAAAAAATTTACCAACTTTTTTCTTTAAAACTATCAACTTTTTTTTTTATTTTATAAAAATACCCATACTTATAAACTACCTATTAAATAATTTTAATAAAACTTATTTTTTTACTATTTTTTTCATTCACCCATCATAATTTAGTGTATTAAATGCAATTCTTTTTTCTAAAATAACAACTATCTTTGATGTGTTTATAGACACCTGTATTGTAGGCCAGTAGTGTAATTATTTTTATTCAATTTAAATGCATCTACTCAAAACTATAAAAAAAACATATTAAATTGATATATATATATATTAAAATATAAAAAAATAGATAGATTCAATCTTTCTTGTTAGAGCAAAACTATCACCTTTTATCAATGAAATTATTTTTTGATAGTATTGAGTAACTATTGCAATTAAACCTCCTTTACTTTTTACTTGTTTATTAAGCATATGAATGATACTTAGGTCTTATTTAGCATTATTTCTGTTACAGTTTTTGAGGTCAAAAGTTATTTTTCATCACAAACATAATGCTAAACAGATAAAAAAATTTGGCTTCTGCTGTTGAAATCATGATTTGAAAAGTCAAACGAAAGAGCTAAAAAATATAGTTTTTGGGCTTTAAAAGCAGGCTTTTGAATAAAATAATTTTATTATCCTCACATCTCTACATTTTTATTATTTTAAACATTTTTTTTTTACATTTCAATTTCTTATAACACTTTTTTACAGCAATGCTAAACACTTAAAAATTTTTAAATCACAATTTTTTATCATATTTTTTAATCCAAATTTTTTTCAACTCAAATTTTTTCTAACAGTCTAAACTATCTCATGCCGTTTGAGAGGGCAGATTTGATGTCATACAATACAACTTTATATTGACATTATCATGTCTGCCTTTAATCCAGCACTTGAAAAAATTGATGTAGCAAATTGATAATGTCAATGCCAAAAAAGTTAAAATTTCCGTTGCTTTAAAATTTACCGTTATAATATATGAGCGAGTGTTTTTAGATTTTTTTAAAAATTTAATTAATATATTATTTATAATAATAACATTTCATTAAATACAATAATTGATAATTTGATTAATCATTTTTAATGGATTGATGTTAGATGTTATTTGAAGCATTTTCTTCAAGAGTATTGGTTATGCCGACTCTAATTATGTAGAATTCACAGCCATTAGAGAAACTTTTTTATTTTTTGTTGTACCTTAATTAGAGAAGGTGTCTATAGACCGGGTTAGGCTGAGTTTAGACTTGAATAAAAAAAAATTGTATGCGAGTTGGATCTGAAAGTCTGTTTTATTATTTAAAATATAAAAAAATTATTTTATATTAATATTTATATATTTTTATAATTAAATTTAAATAAAAAATAATTTTTATTATTTAAAAAGTAATCCAAGTTGAGTCAGCCAACTTGAATTACTAGTTGGCCTATTCTAAAGTCCAATCCAATTCGAGCCGGACGAATAGTCCAACCTATAAACAAGTCTAATCTTAGTTTTGTAACATTGGTCAACTTATCATTGAGAGTGATTCCCCAAACCACATTTAGCAAATCAATTTTATGATTAATGGGGTTAGCATCACTCACATAATTTTAAGAGAACAAAACACCATTACTGATAAATTGGCTAAATCGGTAGCCCACTAGATCTGCTCATGGGTCGGGCCGGATCGCAGCTTCGAAAATTTTCAAGTCTCTTGCCCAAATCCGGCCCTAGGTGGGCCCGAGACTGTTCGCAAGCCTGAATCACTGTTCATAATAAATAAAATACTTTTTTTTTTATTTTTTATAATTAAATTTAAATAAAAAATAATATTTTATTCTATGAACAGTAATCCGGACTGGATTGGGCAACCCTGGATCACAAAATTGCTCACCCAAACCAAACCCGACCCAATACTGATCGGACCGGACGATTTGTCCGACCTTTGAGCATATCTATAGCCCACATAGATCTCAACCATTATCAACTTGCTTTTAATTCTTGTTTTTCTTATTTCTCGGTTGGGTTTTCTACATTGTTCTCTATTTTCTTAAACTAGGTTTTCATCTTCCTTCTATATAATTCCACATTTCCTAAAAAAGGCAAAGTTTATGATGTTATTAGACTTGTTTAAGCGTCGGACTTGTATAGATTTTTTTTTTTTTTAATTCAAGTTAGCCCGACTTGAATATTATTTTATTTAAATTTAATTATAAATATTAATATAAAAATAATTTTTAATATCATTTTGACTAATGATATGGGCCCGACCCGAACTTGAATAAGGAAAATAAAAAAAATTCGGGTCGCAGCTTGATCTAACCCGATCCATAAACAGATCTAGATGATAAACTATAATGATTTTTTTTTTTCTTTTTCACTCCTAACTTCTTGAATTTGAAGCAGGTGTAGTTATCTATAATAGATTACAATTTATAAATTCTATAGCTTAGGTAATCAATTACCAAACACCCAACTACCTAGTGTTTTCTTATGCTGAATTGGTATAAATTATATGGGTTTTGGTTTCGGTATCGGACATTGATATGTGTTCGTATGTTTAATTCGTTTTTTTTTTGTTTTTTTGCCAAACATCTCAACAACAAAATGTCTGAATTTCCCACGCCTAGAACTAAATACCATGTGATCAAATTGATTCAATTTGGTTAACTAGAAATTTATTTGCAATGCAAGTGAATATATCATGTGATATATGGATTTATTTAATTATGTGATTTTTCCCATTTTTGAATTTGGGAAACAACTTGGGAAATTTGACTTGAACATGTTAACAAACGATGGTAAAAAAAAAATTAAAATTAAAAAGAAAATTATATATGAAGGATATGAAAAAAAAATCATAAATGATGTCTTGATATTTTCCTTTGCAATGAAAATTACTCAACCAACTCCTCCTGTCATCATTGAAGGTATATTTAGTACTATTTACAACATTAATTTTCTCCTACCTACAAACATCGTTGGCTTTTTTTTTTTTGTTTTTTCTCCCACCGTTAATTATTTCAAGGCACTAAGTCACATTTAGACCTGCTCAAGGGTTGGGTAATCCGTCCGACCCGACAAATCCGATTCGAGTTTGGGTAAAAATATTTGTAATTCGGGTCGACCCCGACTTAAATTATTATTCAACAATTAAAAAATATTTTTTATTTAAATTAAATTATAAAATATAAAAATATTAATATAAAAAATAATTTTTAACATTTTAATAATTTATTAATAGTAAAATGAGTTTATGGGCCGGCCCGAACTTGACTCGAAACGGGCTGGGGCAAAGAAAATTATTTTGCACCTCACACTTTTCAACCTCGTCTATCTACTATTGAATTAAATTTGCAATGTTATCCAACTTGTTTTTGGACTTGAAAATCCGTAAATTCATGTTATATTCGTGTTATTTTTTATTATTATCATATTTAAAGTATTATATATTTATATAAATTTTGATATTTTAGTAATTCATGTTATATCAATTTTGATACATTCGTGTATTCGTGTCATATTTTGTATCGTTTTTAATTATTTTTTTCGTGTCGTGTCCAAAATTATCAGATTTCTACTCAATTCTCCTTTACCCTCCAGTAGACCTGCTCAAGGGTCCGATAGGCCCGTCTCGAATTGGGTTGGGCTTGGGTAAGATTTTTTCATAATTCGGGTTAGCCCAACTCGACCCGAATTACTATTCATTAAATAAAAAATTTTATTTAAATTTAATTATAAAAAATATAAAAATAAAAATAATTTTTTAATAATTTATGAATAGTAAAACGAGTTTATGGACCGACCCAAACTCGACACGAGACGAGCTTGAAAAAAAAAATCAGACCACGATCAGATCCATGAGCAGATCTACCCACCTCCACTCCTACCCCGATAATTAATTAACGAATAAAGAAAATCACATTCCCATCTCTTCTCCCTCTTCCCACGAAAATCATTGCATATATAATGGACTAGAGCAATGCAAAATCAAACTGAAACTTGAAAGCTAAAAATTGATGTTAGACTAGTTTTTTTAACTCATCTTCTTAGAAATTCCCTCAACTATTTTATCAGATTCCCAGTTTCTAAACCCTTTCAATTTGAAACTTGAAAGCTTCTTTGCCAAAGGTGAATTATGTTTGTTCATTTTTTTTCTCTCAATTTTCTTGTTTCATCGATGTTACAATTGATCTCTTTTTGTATGTTATCATTATCAAACAGGGTGAAATTAATATAAGATAATTAAGGAGATAGAACATAATGAGTCGTCAGAGAGAAACCAGTCCGAAGCTGGATTTGGAGCTGAACCTATCACCACCTAGGGCTAATCTGCAGCAAGTAGTTGGGTCGCCAAATTCATCGGTTTCTTCCTGGGAATTGTCGCCTGAAAGCTCGTGTGTCTCGTCGGAGCCTGACGAATACTCGACGACGACGACAACGATAATGCAATATCCGAGCAGTCCTGAAGCAATAACTTCGATGGCCCTGGTGGGATGTCCTCGATGCCTCATGTACGTTATGTTATCCGAGGTGGATCCCATTCCCAAGTGTCCTAGATGCAAGAGCACCGTCTTGCTTGATTTTCTTAACGAAGAGAATGCCAAAAAAGGCAAAGAATAACTAAAAGAAGAACGTCTAGGATTCTTCTTGCTTGCTTGCTTTTTTGCTTGTTTTTTTTTTTGTTGATAGTTTGGAGGATAAAAGATTCGAACTCGGCTCTTTTTCTTAATTTTCTTGCTTGTTTTTTCACGGAACAAGTAAACTTACTTCTCTAGAATAGGCTTTATATATATATATATATATATATATATATATAAAAGTGGCCGCAGTCGGAAGATCGAAGAAGATAATGCAGATGTTGAGATTCGAATATCAAATCTGCTGAATATCATTTTTTAAAAGAGGCGCTACATGAATCAGCTGGGTTAAGCTCTGGTTTTATTTAGTTCTTTCTTTCTTTTATTTTTGTTTGAATTAATGTTTGAGGTTTTGTGCTAATTATATATCTTTGCTTCTTTTCAAATTCAGATGTCTGGTTTCCCTCTAAGAAAAATTAGAAAAGAAACTCTTTGTAATAATTGTTGGTTTCTAAGTTTATTTTCCACTTTTCCTCCTTAATTTGCAAATTGCAAAGGGAAGATTGGGTTTTCTTTTTCTTTAAAAACCTTTTTTTTTTTTTAAGTTTTCAAATAATTAAAAAATCTTAATTCATACAAAGTTTTTAAACCCAAACAATACTAATTTAAGCAACATTCATCCTCTAATATATTCATTCTGCCTTAATTGGAGAGTATTAGTAAATAAATTTATACATTGTCAGTAAATTATATAATGTCAGTTCATTAATTAATTAATAAATATAAAATTTTAAAAATAAATACAGATAATTTTGTTTATTAATAAGTGTTATCGTATGATTTATTGACCGTGTATAAATTTATACACTGATAATTTATTAAATATAAATTCAAATAAATATGGACGAGTAAGTATATCTAATATATTTGTTTTACCTAACACATTTGTTCCACCAAATAATAGTACTTTTATTTTTATACAAGAAAAAACAGTTAAACTCAAATTTAAATTTTTAACTTAAATCTCGTATATATATATATATAATTAGGTTCAACCGACAATTCCACATATCAAATATGAATAAATTTGAATATGTAATTACAATTAATGCTTAACTTTTAAGTCTTTGGATTAAAGATGGTGAATCAATAAATATTTTCCAACCTATATATATTATTAAGACAATTAAGCCTATAGATTATTTTCATAATTATTTAACTAAGATAAAAATAAATAGACGTGGCTATTTATTATTTATGCATTTCAGGGTATCTATATAGTCCATTGATCCAGGCATTTCGAAAGGGTAAATTTGTACTAGAAAAAGGGAAAAAATGTTTCTCGAAATAAAATGAAAAATTATGTATATATAAATATGCAAATATCACCGGATTGCGCCGCTTCATCACCAGGAGAGTCATCGACGTCCGAGGCAGAGTCATATGGGAAGTTTATGGAGAGATAGCTTACACAATGTTTTTGTTGGGAATCTGAGTATTAGGGTTTCTAGACAAGCTCTATGGGATTTGTTTGGGTTGTTTGGGAAGGTGGTTGATGTTTTCATGTCACGGAAACAACCTACGAGACCTTATACATTCGCCTTTGTCAGATACAAGCTTCAACATGAGATGGAGGAGGCCATCAAGGAAGGCAATAATAGGATGATCGATGGTCGAACGATCAGAGTGAATAAAGCTTTGCACGGCTGGTTGGATAGTAGAAGACACCACTCGGAAATCCCAGTTGTCAGAAGCGTGGAAGACGGAGGGTCTCAGGGTAAGGTCCGTGATCATTCCGGTATCAATAGTAGAAGATATCAATCGGAAAACCCATCTGTCCGAAGTGTGGAAGGCGTTGGGTCTAAGGGTAATGACCACGATCGCTCCGGTGCCAATAGATCGTACAAAGAAGTTCTTGTGGGATTGTCTCAAAAGGATGCTGATAATATCGAAGTGAAAGTACTTAATCAGCCTGGGTTCTCCAACCCGACCTCTCATATGAAACGGGCCAATATGTCAGTGAGGGAGTGCAGTTTCAATTTGGAAATCCCTAAGGCTGATATGGAGTGGTTATCAAGAAGCGCCAAAGGCAGATTGATGAAGGAAGCTTATCTCGAATCGGTTCAAGAGGCCATGATTTTAGAAGGCATCCACTGTCAGGTATGTCCAATGGGGGGTGTCTCTGTCCTTGTTACTTTCGAAAGCATAGAACATATGGACCTTGTCCTTAAAGATAGAAGTGAATGTATGGTTCCCTGGTTCGAGACCATCGAACCGTGGAATGATGCCGTCCTCAACAACGAGAGCGCTGTTTGGGTAAACTTGGTGGAAGTGCCGTTACAGGTATGGCATGAAGGGTTTTTCAAGTCTTTGGGTAATAGATGGGGTTCTTTTATCAGACTCGATGAAAACACAGCAAATAGGAGGAGATTCGATGTTGCGTGCATGCTAATTCTGGTTGATAGCAAGCTGAATATCCCGTCCTCCGTTGAAGTCACGGTGAGGGATATATCATTTAAAATCTCAGTTTCTGTTCATGATGTCCCTGGGGGTGTTGCTAACAGGAGAGCTCGAGATGGCTCCTTTTCTGCTCCATCGCCGAATAAATCACCAGGCTCCTCCTTCAATAAGGTAGTTGTTGATAAGAGCAGGGATGTAGTTCCGATGTCAGAGGGCAATCACAGATGCATGGCGATTCAGTGCATGGCTCCTTCCGCAGTACGTAAAAACATTGATGAGATAGGCAAAGCCTTTTCGATCCCTGCGCAATCTGGTTGTTTGGCGGGCGGCTTGGTGCATGCTGTCAGTCCTGTGTCCCCTGTTAACCAAGATATCAGTGAAGGCTCAGTGTGTGGTTCGCGTGTTGCCGACTCTCTCTGTGATTGGGAATGGGATTGTGGGGCTCTCGCAAATGGGGGCCTTAATGGGGTTGCTGGGCCATCTGCTGAAGAGGTAGTGGGTCTTCATCTTGCGGAGTCTAAAGGGTTGGATTTGTTGGGCCCTGTCACCAGTTCCCCTCCTCCTCTGTCGGTCCGAGAGCTTAGCTCATCCATTGAGTGTCCTAGGGGTTATGCTTCTATGAAGCGGTCGAGAACGAGTAGGGAGATTGGGAAGAAGGAGGGCTCGAAAAAAATGAAGAGGAACCACAAGAAGATGAAGGTTCCAGTGCCGAGGAAGTCCACCATCTCAGCAGTGAGGAAAAGAAGGCAAATTAGGAAAGAGCTGAGAGTGATCTTCGATAATGTTAGATGCGAGGATTTAAACCACCTTGAGCTATCCGTTTCGGACAGTGACATTAGATCAAGGAATAAGAATATCTTGAGGGAGGCAGAGGCGACATGGTTAGTCAGTTCAAAACTGGGGATAGAATTCCATGGGGAGAAGCAGGATATCATTGATGGCTTTGCTCAACTGGAAAGGGAAGATCGAGAGGCTAATGAGTAATTGTCCACTGCGAATTTGTTTCGATTTCAGGTGTGCTTCTTTTTCTCTTAATGAAGATTATTTCATGGAATATTAAGGGATTGGGTAGTAGAATTAAGGTTTTGGCGTTGAGGAAATTGGTTTCGCATTGGAGGCCAGAGATGGTTTTTATTCAGGAATCAAAGCTTCAGTCCATTGATTCTAAGTTTATTAGAAAGGTCTGGGGTTGTTCCCTTGTTGAGATGGAATTTACGGCATCGGCAGGCTCCGCTGGGGGTCTTATAATTTTCTGGCGGGAGGATTTTTTCTTAGTCGAAACGAAAATTCTTACCCCTCGTTTCATTCTATTGATTGGCTCGTTAAAGTCGAACAATATAAAATGTGGTTTTGTGAATATTTATGCTCCAAACGATGATGGTGAAAGAGCTGCCTTCTGGGATGAGCTCCTCAGTGTGTTACAAGGCTACGACTGTCATTGGTGTTTAGGGGGGATTTCAATGTGGTCAGAAGCCTTGATGAGAAAATCGGATCAGTGGTCAGCACTTCTCCTATGCTGCTGTTTTCTAACTTTATAAATCAAGCTGAACTCATGGACTTGCCGCTGTCAGGAGATAAGTACACTTGGACCAGTAATAGGGCCGTTCCGTCGTTGAGCAGATTGGATAGATTCCTTCTATCGCCTGGTCTGGTCACTTTATGGCCTTCGATTAATCAAAATGCTCTACCTCGCTCTCTATCCGATCACAATCCAGTGATGATTATTGAAGAGAGCGTTAATTGGGGGCCCAAACCTTTTCGGTTCTTCAACAACTGGTTGGAAGATACAAGCTTCCATTCTGTTATCCAGACTGCTTGGAATTCTACGGGTTGTTCTCGGCCTTCGGGGTTGGGTTTATGGTTCAAGCTGAAAAATCTCAAACCCGCCATCAAAGATTGGTCTGTTAGGCACCATAAGGCTGATTTCTCTAACATTGTGATTCTTGAAAAAGAGATTGCTGATCTCGAACAGTTAGCACAACAGGGGCAGGTGGGGAACCAGCTGCGAGAAGTGTTATGGAATAAGAAGGCAGAGTTATGGTCACTGTATCGTACTGAAGAACAAACTTGGCTCCAGAAATCGAGATTGAAATGGGCGCAAGAGGGTGACAGGAACACTAAATTTTTCCATGTTGTTGCCACAGCCAGGAGACGTAAGAACCATATTGGGAAATTGTTGGTTGATGGGCAGGAGTTTGATGATCCAAGGGTTCTCAAGAGGGTCATTGGGTCGTATTTCAAAAACCGTTTTAACTCTACTAAGGTCGCTATGCTCAAAGATCTCAAATGCAGCTTTAAGTCTTTATCAGCGCAGAGTTCGTCTAATCTTGAGAGGTCTTTTTCGGAGGAAGAGGTTTGGGTGTCATTCAAGGCTGTGATAGCAACAAAGCTCCGGGGCCGGATGGTTTTAATCTGAATTTCTTTAAGTCCTTTTGGGACATGGTGAAGGGTGAGTTTATGTCGTTCATGAATAATTTCTATAGCACTGGTTATATTGATAATTGCTTAAATGCTTCATTTATTTCTCTCATACCCAAATGTGATTCTCCGTGCTCCATTAGTGATTACCGTCCTATCAGCCTGGTGGGCAGTGCTTATAAAATTCTTGCCAAAGTTCTTGCTAATCGCCTGAGGCAATCGGTGGGGGAAATTGTTGGGCAAAACCAGTTCGTGTTCATCCCGGGGCGTCAAATTCTGGATTGCTCCTTAATTGTCAATGAGGCTATTCATTCCATGAAGACTAATGGAGAGGGTGGCATGATCTTTAAGGTAGATTTCGAAAAAGCCTATGATTGTGTGGATTGGTCTTTTCTTGATTTTGTTATGGGTAGAATGGGCTTTGGGGATAAGTGGAGGCTTTGGATTTAGTCATGTTTATCTTCAGCTTCATTATCAGTTCTAGTTAATGGAGTGCCAACGGAACAGTTCAGAATGAGTAAAGGCTTGAGACAAGGCTGTCCCCTCTCCCCCTTATTGTTTAATCTGGTAGCTGAAGCCTTGAGCTTACTCCTTAGTAAGGCTACGTCCATTGGTCTTTTCAGGGGTATGGTTATTGAACAGGGGCCTGTGTCCATCTCTCATCTTCAGTTCGCGGATGACACAATTATCTTCTGCGAGCCTATGGAGGAGCAGGTCAGGAGTGTTAAAAGAATTCTAAAGTGTTTTCAGTTGTTATCTGGCCTTAAAGTCAATATGAAAAAGAGCAGTCTATTTGGAGTCGGGGTGGAGCAAAGTGTCACTAATCGGTGGGCTTTCAGATATTTGTTGCCAGAGTAGCCGTCTCCCCTCCCTTTATCTCGGTCTCCCCTTGGGGTTCGAAGCGAACTCTACTTCTCTCTGGAGACCAATCATCGATAAATTTAACAAGAGGCTTGCTGGCTGGAAAGGTAATTTACTCTCTATTGGGGGCAGATTGACTCTTATTAAATCGGTGTTGTCTTCTCTTCCCATTTACTATATGTCCATATTACAAATCCCCCGTGCAGTATCTGATGAGCTGGATAAAATGGTTAGAAGATTCCTATGGGGTGGGTCTTCGTCGGCGAAGAAGATTCACATGGTTAATTGGAAGTCCGTCTGCAATATCAAGGAATTTGGTGGGCTCGGTTTAGTCGATTTAAGGCTTAAAAATAGAGCGCTGCTCAATAAATGGGTTTGGAGATTTGGGAATGAGCGTCTCTCTTTATGGAGATCAGTCATTGCCGGGAAATACGAGTCATCGGTGGGAAATCTGCTTCCTTCATACAGCCTGTATCGGAAAATGTCCCCAACATGGAAAAACATTATTCGACCCCTTATGCCTTTAAATCATTATCATCATTCTCTGTTTGCTGGGTTGTGTTTTCTTCCAGGTGATGGCAGCTCCATTAATTTCTGGCAGGACGAATGGATCGAAGGCTTTATTCTAAAAGAGCAGTTTCCAAGAGTCTTCGCTGTTGCAGTTTCAAAAAGTGGGAAAATAGCGGACTTTGGAAAATGGCATAATAATCATTGGCTTTGGGAGGTTCATCTTAGAAGAAGACTGTTCGATTGGGAGCTTCACCAGTGGGAATCCTTTTTGGATCTGCTGGGTAAACAAGCGCTTTTCAGATTTTCCTTTGATTCAGTTGTTTGGAAGCACACCTGCAGTGGCGCTTACTCGTCTAATTCTTTCTGCCATTCTGTGTTGAGTGAATCTTCACTAAAATGGGAGCATTGGAAATTTATATGGGCTGGTTATGCGCCTCCGAAGGTGGAAGTCTTTTGATGGCAAGTCTTGAGAGGCAGCATAGCAACCAAGGTTGAACTCAGTAAGAGAGGTCTTATCGTTAGTGGTTCGGATCTGTGTCCACTATGCAATTTGATGCCTGAAACTTCAGAGCACTTGTTTTTCACATGCAGAGTCTCATGGTTTGTGTGGGCTCATTGCTGTCTTTCATGGGGTATTACTTGGTCCACTCCAAGGAGTGCTGTGGGTTTTTTCCTTGCGTGGCAGCATGCATTGCCAGCGAGTCATTGTAGCAAATTGTGGAAAATGGTTTTTTTGCTGCACTTTGGTCTATTTGGTTGCATAGGAATGATATTGTCTTTAATAGGAAAAATGTTGCAGTTTGGCAATTACTGGACTCTATCAGACTCAGACTCGCGGTATGGTCCAAGGCTAAATGGCCTTGCGAGGAAGAGAGTGGTTTGCAGTTCAAGTGGTCACCTGCCAATCGTCGAATAAAGAAGGAAAAGGAAGTTGGTGTTGATATGATTTGGGGCAAGCCACCTGCCGGTTGCCTTAAGTTCAACGTCGACGGATCGGCGCGTGGTAAACCAGGTCCTGCGGGGATCGGTGGAATTTTGCGTGACGATCAAGGTATGGTGAAAGTAGTATTTTCCAAATCTATTGGTTCTGCTGAGGCAGTCGAGGCTGAATTAAGGGCGGTCAAAGAAGCGTTCCTCATCTACGGTGCTTCGTCATGGGCGCTCTCGCATAAACTTATAATTGAAAGTGACTGTCAGATGGTTGTTGCTTGGGTTAGGAATCCGAGCAAAGCCCCATGGCGAATTTCGAGATTTATAAGGTCTCTAGAGTCCGTTCAAACTGCGGTTCAAAACTGGGAAATTGTTCATATTTTGAGGGAGGTTAACGTTGAGGCTGATAAGTTAGCCAAATCTGGTGTTAATAGGGTGTCTGATCTGTTGTTTTATAGCCCTTAGTTTTGTTTGCAACTTGCTGTTGCTGTGTTGTTAATAGGTCATCTTCTTATTGCAATAAAATCATGCTTTTCAAAAAAAAAAAATATGCAAATGCAATAGGTTACAATTAGATATGTTCAAAGGTCGAGCTACTCTTTTGATCCAACAGATCCGGCTCGTATTGGGTAGATTTGGATAAAAAAATTTAATTCGGATCGACCTAAATTATTGTTCATCAATAAAAAATATTTTTTATTTAAATTTAATTATAAATATTAATATAAAAATAATACTTTAAATAATGATATAGACTTTCGAACCGATCTAAATTCAATCCAATTCGAATTTAAATAAAAAAAAAAAATTAAATCGCGATCCAATCATCTAGCTTCAATCATTGGATGCAACTTGTTACTCATTGAAGGTTGGGCAAAGAATAGATAAATAGTTAGAATCAATTTCAATGCACCCAACTGTCACAAAAGGGTAGTTGAACTACTTTTCTGTAATATATTGAAGTTTGTCAACCTTATTCAAGTTTGAACGAGCTTCTCCTCTCCTAGGTTTGAAAGATATAACTTTTAAAGGTTAGTTTTTTTTTTTTTTTTCTTTCTTTTAAATTTTTAAGATTCAATCATATCATAAAATGACATTTTAATGAGAAGAATGTTTTTCATTGGGATTCAAATGAACTAATATCAAGGTTCCTATTAATAAAATGGGTTTTGCTTTTCTAAAGATATATATTTTAAAATAACATGAATAAAAATATATTAAAATTTATATAACACAAATTATTAATATATTAAAATTTATATAAAATATATCACACTTTAAACATAATTATTACATAAAAAAATAACACAAATTGCAGTGAACACTGAACAACGGTCAGTAAACAGGCTCTTTAACAGTGAAAGCGGACAGTAATGGCGGCAAGCTATAGCTAGGTTTTTAAACGAATATCGGCACTGCAACTTGGATTACTTTTAATACTTTTTCAGGGCCACAACATGTTGAAAATTCGTTTATATACATGAATTGAAATGGATGAACCAATCCTTTATTAATTATAAAAGCATCAAATGTACTGGAACTGCATGCTTATCATTGTGTTATATATATATATATATATATATATATATATATATATATGAATCGGGATCCACTTATATTAGTTTTACATATTTTATAATTTTTTATACGATTTATATTTTAATAAATCGACCGTTGGATTTAACAATATAATTGTATTTTTTGTACACGTAAAGTTTCGAATCGATCCGATATTCCTATCATATCGATCGAGAATACTGTCTTTTTTAATATATATTTAACGATTAAAAGTTTTTTATATCAAACAAATAGTTAGACATTTTTAATTTACTCGAAACTTGACGTGTATGATATACGTGAATAGAACATGAAATACGATGGTCGGATTAAACAAATATTAATCGTATAAAAAGTTATAAAAGTATGTAAAATTAATTTAATTTTATATTAGTATAAATTAATCTCATATATATATATATATTCATGAAAATGTAAGCTGATTCTTGAGTTGTGTAGAAGTTGTTTGTACATAAATCATAGGCTGAAAAAAATTGGCATATTACAAATTAAATGGTTTTGTTTTTTTTTTTTTGTTTGGGAAATAATTACTTATTAGTTTGAGGAATATGATGCTGAAGTGAGAACAAGTTTATCGAAAAAATTCTTTTTCTTTATAAAGGAAGTTGCGATTTAATAATGTTTTTTTTTTTTTTTTTTTTATTGAAAGAATCTTTTTTTAATTAATGTTAATACATTTAACTTGTTGTGTTGTTTTGATTTTGAGAATAATAAAGAAAAAGGGAAAATGAAAACATTAACAAATACAAAAGATAAATAATAATTTAAATTAATTTTTTAGTAATTAAATAATTTATAAAATATAAATATTTATTTACATTAATTTTATAAAAAATATTTTTACTTTTTCTTCTTTCTTCTTTCTTTCTTTTCTTCTTTTTATAAATAAATTAATTTCGTAAAAATTAAATAATTTATAAAATATAAAATATTTATTTACATTCATTTATTAAAAATATATTTTTTACTTTTTTATTTTCCTTTTCTTTCTTTCTTTTTTCTTTCCTTTTTTTCCTCTTTTCTTATAAAATTAATGTAAATAAAATATTTTATATTTTAAAATTAATTTAAATTATAATATGAATTATTATTTATATTTATTTACAAACAAGAGAAAAAGGGAAAAGATAAGAAAGGAAAAAATAAAAAACTTATAAATATAAAATAAATATTTTATATTTATAAATTATTTAATTTTTAGAAAGTTAATTTAATTAACAAATATAATATAATATACTTATATTTTTTTTTGTATTTGTTTATAAAGTAGAGAAAAAAGAAGAAAGGGAAGAAACAAAAAAATAAAAAAAAAATTATAAAATTAATGTAAATAAATAGTTTTATTTTTTTAATTATTTGATTATTACAATATTAATTTAAATTATAATATAAATTATTATTTAATTTTTAATATTTATTTATAAACAAGAGAAAAGCAACAAAACAAAAAAAAAATTAAAAATATTTTTTTTGTAAAATTAAAGTAAATAAATATTTCATACTTTTTAAATTAATTATATTTTTAAAAAAATCATTTTAATTTATAATATGAATTATTATTTTTTTGTATTTATTTATACAAAAAAATCAAATAAAAAAGAAAAAAGGAAAAAAAAATAAGAGGGAAATGTGATGCAATCAGCTAGTGACACGTATCACTAGCTAATTGCTACAGTAAAAGTAACGGAAAAATTAACGGAATGGACTAATTTGTTATGATACTTGTAAGCAATGACCAATTTGATACGTTTTGAAGTTTAAAGACTAATATAAAATATGTCTTATAATTTGGGGATCATTGATCCTATTAACTCGTATATTATTTATCCAAACAAAAATAGAGTTTAGCAGATTAACAAATAACACGCAAACTTTAGCTTCCAACTTTTTTCCTAAGTTTTGACGATTACCATATATAAACATTTGTCGTGAATAAAAATTCTTTGCCCCTATTTTTCTTTTGTTTTTATTCGTGTTTTCATTTTCGTAACGAGTTGTGGGTTTATTTTTTCAATGTCATTTTTTTTGTTTGTTTTCAACTATTTAATGAGGGTTACGAAATACAAATATGACCGATTGATATTTTATCAGTGATCTAATAGGTGAATTCCACTTCACTATCTTTTTTATTTGTATCGTCTTTGTATTCATATTTTTTTTTCAAGCAAAATCAATTTTTTATTAGATAAAATATAGGGTCAAACATTAAAAATTAACAAGTACGAATTGAACGAAAAAAATAAACGCGCGGCTCGTTACGAAAATAAAAACACAAATAGAGAAAAAAAAATAGGGTAAAGAATTTGGATTCATTTGTTCTACCTTAACAGCTAGCTGAGCTTCAGCTCCATAATTTTGAAACTAACGCTCGTTAGTTGGAATAATTTAATTGAGGGTTTTGTTAACGAATATTTTTAAGATATTTTTTAAAATTAATTAGTATATTATTTATAATAATAATATTATATTAAATATAAAAATTAATAATTTTATTCATATTTTTAATTATATTTTTTTATATTAAATAATTTTAAAAATACTCTTAAATAATTAGTTAAAAAATTCATTAATTAATTATATTAGCTCGGTTTCCACGTGCATGTCTAGCCCTCACGCCGACGTTATTTTATTCAAGACTCTGCTAAAACGAATTTTATATAAGATTCTAATGATATTTTTTTTTATTAATTATTAAAGTTATGTATCAGTTACACTGAAATGACACGAAAATGCCTACTGTCAGTGAGTCTGCTACATTGAAAATAGTCTCCAATAAATGTATATATATTTAATGTTTAATATTTTTTTATATTAATTATATAAATTAAAGATTTTGTTAAAAAGTATAATTAAAATTTTTTAAGATCATTATATATAATAATATTTCATTTAATATATTAAAAATAATAATTAAAGTGATCAATTTTTATATTTAATAAAAAAAATATATTAATTAATTTTAAAAAGTATTTTAAAAATATTCGTTAGCAAAATTTATAAATTAAATATAATAAATTTTTATTTTTATTATTTTTATTTTTATATTTTATTAAATATTATATTCATATCGTAATTTTATACATTTGAAGAGCTAGAGTTTACTGAACTCAGAAACGAGAAAAGCAACAAAACCGTCCCCACCAAACTACTATTTGCCATTAAACAAAACAAAATTGCAGAAAAACATCATTGAAAACATGCGCGTCAATAGGATTAGGATGAAGTCTATATACGTTGTTCCCCCCCCCCCCCCCCCACCCACTCCTGCTAGTCAAAAAAGACCCAACGCGTTGAACCTCTTTTGCTTCTATGGCGGCAGCAACTTTCCAACTCTCTCTCTCTCTCTCTCTCTCTCTCTCTCTCTGAGTCTCACTTTGACCACCTTCCAAGCAACATCTTCAAACGACTCCCTAGCTGATATATAACCCACCCCCTCAGTCTCTTTTGCTCTACACCAAAAGAAGAAGAAGAAGAAGAAAAAGATCAAGTTTTTTTTTTTTTTTTCCCTTCTAATTTTGTGATTTTTCGACATGGGATTTGAAGATTCAGACAGGAGTTCAAAACCTGTAATGATAAGGGAAGTTTGGTCGGATAATTTAGAATCAGAGTTCGAGTTGATCAGTCAGGTAATTGATGAGTACCTTTCATTTCTATGGACACCGAATTCCCGGGCCTTGTTTTTAGACCAAAAGTGGACCCCACTAGGCCTTACCACGGCCAACTCCGACCGTCCGATCACTACGAGATCCTCAAATCCAACGTTGATGCTTTGAACTTGATCCAAGTGGGCCTCACCCTCTCCGATTCTTCGGGTAATCTGCCTCGTCTAGGAACCGATGACACTCAGTTCATCTGGGAATTCAATTTCCGCGACTTCGACGTGGAGCGTGACGCTCACGCCCCTGATTCCATCGAGCTTTTGAGGAGGCAAGGGATTGATTTTGAGAAGAATAAGGAAAAGGGGATTGACTCGGTAGGGTTCGCTGAGTTGATGATGTCGTCTGGACTCGTGTGCAATGACTCAGTGAGTTGGGTGACCTTTCACAGCGCGTATGATTTCGGGTACCTGGTTAAGATCCTGACGTGCCGGGATTTGCCCGGCGGATTAGATGACTTTTTGAGAATTCTCAGGGTGTTTTTCGGAAACAAAGTTTATGATTTGAAGCACATGATGAAATTCTGCAAGAGCTTGTACGGTGGGTTGGACCGAGTCGCTCGAACCTTGGATGTGAACCGGGAGGTTGGGAAATGTCACCAAGCCGGATCCGATTCATTGCTGACGTGGCACGCATTTCAGAAAATGAGGGACGTGTATTTTGTCAATGATGGACCAGAAAAGCATGCCGGCGTATTGTATGGATTGGAAGTTTATTAAAATTTGTTAATTAAATTGTAGAATTATTTAGGCAATAATTCTATTTAATTCATTGATTAAGTTGTAAAATTTTGCAAATTAGTCCTCAAATCAAAATTATTTATGCAATAGGCCAAAATGTGTTGAATATTTATCCAAAACCGGTAGTTGCATTCAGCATATAATTGAGATTAAACCTTAAGTTTGGTTCCTTTTGGGTTTTGGGATGATGTGAAGCTAACTTTGCATGTGATTCATGTTTTTTGTGAGTATATCTGAAGATATTTTGACTCAAAAGGGGAAAGGTGAAGAAACAAATGAAAGGGCGAACAAGCCAAGGAGCAGCTAGCCAAATATAGAGGAGCATACTTGGCAACCTCTATTACTCTCTCCTTGATAATTTTCTAAGGTGCAGGAAAATGGCAATGGAGCGAGATAGGAGCCGAAATTGCTTTATCTATCTCCGTCTTAATCTTGCATTGATGTTAAAAAATCCACTTTCATGAATATTAGTTATATCCATAACTGTTTCACGTCGCTTCACCTCAATTTTTATTAATTATTTCTAACTTAATATTGCAAAATTTTATATTATAATTTATTCATAAACATAATTTTAATATATATATATATATATATACACTAAAAGAATAAGAAAAATATAAAATATTTTAAGGAGTAATATAGTAATTTTAAAAGACGAGGCAGAACAAATAGAACAAACATTTATCAAAACCGTCCATTTCCATCCCGTCCCCTCTTTTCAAAACAAAAACTCTTCATTCGAAATAAATCGGTGTGAAATTCATTGGATAAATCAAGTTTTGTCATCCGTAAGTGCAGGCATTATTGATGTTCAACCATTGCTGCAAAAGGTTAAAAAAAGAAAAAGAAATCCAAGAAAACAAGGTTACAAATTTCCCCTAATGCTTTCATTTCATAACTTCTGATGAAGGCTTTTTGGGACTAACCATTAGAGGGAATTTACAGAGGGAGTATTGTGTGATGAAATGTATTGCAGTCAGCTAAAGATCTAACAATATTGAACATGACACAGAAAAAATAACTAAAAACGACACGACATGAAAAAAGCACAAATATAACACGAATACACAAATATCTCAAAATTTATATAATGCGAATTATTAACATATCAAAATTTATATAAATATAAAATAACCTTAAACACGATTATAACACGACAAAATACATGAACACGACACGAATACACGAATTATCATGTCTTCAGCATTGCATATTTCTGTTATGTTGAGATGGGGAGGAACTTCTCAAAAACAACCTTGTCATTAAAGGTGCTCATGGGCCGGACCGAGGCCCGAAATTTTTTGAAGATCCTTGTCCGGGCCAGCCCGTGAGCACTGTTTATTACATTTAAAAAATAAAAAATAAAAATTTATTAATATTTTTATATTTTATAATTAAAATTAAATAAAATAATATTATTTTAATACCTAAAATACTGTTCCGGGCCAAGTCGGGCCGAAACAAGAATTCCCTGCCTAGGCCCGACTCAATACGTGCCGGGCCAAGCGACTGCCCAACCCGTGAGCAGATCTACTTGTCATGCACTGAACAACACGTACAAGTCATATCATCTTTATTTCATGAAAACTTTTTGCTCAATACAGTAAAAACAAGGTACATCAGATCATTTGTTTGCCTTCACAATTCACATGATGTCTATATGACCCTAGGGCTGTAATCGAGTCGAGCCGAGCTCGAATAGTGAGCTGCTCGAGCTCGAGCTCGACTCGAAACTCGCTGCTCGAAACTCGGCTCGAGCTCGACCGAATACCATTTTTCAAGCTCGAGCTCGGCTCGAGATATAATCGAACTATTCGAGCTCGGCTCGATAAAGCTCGTTTACTCAATTTATGTACTCGAGTTCGAGCTCGAGCTCGAGCTCGAGCTCGAGCTCGAGCTCGTTTCATATACAATTTTTTTACATTTAAATAATAAGGGTAATATAGTAAATTATTATAAAAATATATATTATAAAATCAAAAGCTCGATTAGGCTCGCGAGCCGCTCGAATCGAGTATTGAGATACTCGAATTCGGCTCGCTCGATAGCTCGAGCTGCTCGAGCTCGGCTCGATAATGACCGAATCGAATTCGAATTTTTTTCGAGCCGAACTCGAATAGCTTGCGAGTACCAGTGTCTCATTTACACCCCTATATGACCCTATCCCAGTCGGGAATTGCTGGTTGATAAAATAAAAGCAAAAGAGATGGAATAATTAATAATATACAGGGACTAACTCAGATAAAATATGACCTCATTTACTATAAGATTAAGTGGATCATTTGTAATCACTTAAACTGTACAATGATTGTAATCTATGTTACCTGAACTCTTCATTTTTTTAAAAATACTCGTCTTTAACATTTATATCCGACACATATCCGGACATAAATATGAGATATGATTCTCTAAATATATGAGAAAACTTTAAAAAAAATTGAATATACCCGTATCGGACACATACTCGTATAAACACTCACCTCCGAATCCGAGTAACATAGATCGTGATACCTACTTCCAGTTCTTTACTTTCTCGAACTTTGAGGAACATCAAGTAGCCAACTTTTGTGAACCTTAACGCCAATCTCCAAAGTAACAGGAATGTTCTCAACAAAAAACAAGCAGAGGAACCTTCAATTTCACACATGCAAATATGTCTTTCACCTCCCGTTTGAATTAGCAGAAGGAACTTCAGTTGCATTTGATGGAGGCGTTTGGGGAGGTGGCGTGCTAACAGCAGCCATGCCATAGTCCTCCTGAAGTGTATCAAACTCGTTCCATTCGATCCCAGCTATAGTCAAAAGTCATGGAATGCAAAATAATAAGATCCTATGTTACTCTGACTTTTCATTTTTCTTGAAATACTCGTGTCCGACACCTGTGTTTGACGCATATCCGGACATGAGTATTGGGACATAATCCCCCAAGGACCCTCCAAATACATGAAAAAACTTAGAATAAATCGAACATACTCGTGTCGGACACATACCGTGTCCGACGCTCGCACCCGAGTCCGAGTAACATAGATAAGAACGAGAAAAATAATTGACATTAATCTGAGTACATGTCAGTAGAGGATACGTTCAGTCCGCCACATGTCAGTGATGCTAACAGTAGGATCTGATAAAAGCCAATAATCAGCATCACTCTGCAAAATAATCAGGAAATAAGTACTCTTAACGATTTATCAAAAGAGCATGCAAATTAAAAACTTCGTCATATGAGTATTTTGAAATGGTGAATAGAAAATGGGAATATATTATCGAAAAGAAAACCGCCCTATAGAAACAATAGGCACACTCATAAGTTTTAAGGTCTACGTATAATATCTATATTGCTCCGACTTTTCATTTTTCTAGAAGTATCCGTGTCCGACACCCGTATCCGACGCATATCTGGACATGGATATGAGGATATGATCCTCCAAGGACCCTCCAAATACATGAAAATCTTGAAGAAAAAAAAAAGTGAACATACTCATGTTGGACACATACTCATGTTCAACACTCACACCCGAATCCGAGTAACATATTGCTTTCTCAAAGCAGCAATATCCATACAGTAAAAGAGTTGAACTTACATCAACATCTGAGGGAACGATCTTCATGATCCCACTAACAAAGTCCTGTGAGGCATTAAGATCTGAGCACATTCTATTAGTATCTTGGCTCTGCATTTCAATCTCATTCCCTCTGCTCTCTTCTGTTACCATTGTTGTTGCTGGGTTCTCATTCAAGCCTGAAGTTGATGCAAAGTTTGGAGGTGGATCTACACCCTGTACCTCTTCAAATTTCTCCTCAAATTGACTAGAATAGCAGAGAGAGAGAGAGAGAGAGAGAGAGAGGAATCATCAGGAAGTTGACCACTTTAATGCTCAGATGGACATTTCTTTGGCACAAAGGTTTTGCCAAGCCATAAAAAAGATTAAAATCTATGTTACTCGGACTCGGGGGTGAGTGCCCAACAAGGGTATGTTCAATTTTTTTTTAAGTTTTTCCATATAATTGGAGGATCATACCTCCATACCTTTGTCAGAATATGTGTCTGACATGGGTACTTCAAAGAAAATAAAGAGTCGAGTAACATAGATTAAAATTGCATGCAAAGATACCAACTTTTAACCAGCAAGAAGCAGTGGTACCTGACAAGGTAAACATCTATAGGACCCATTGAGCTTCTGAGGACAATCCTATATCTCCTCTGGGGATCGTCAACAGCCTGCTATAAAAAGAAAAGGTTGCAATTATGATTGAACATAAAAACATAAACCGCATGTTAATTCTTCAAGCCTTTGGGACTACCTCATCAGGATCTGGGACTTCCAGAGTGGTTCCATGTGGAGCTTTAATAGCTATCAGTGTTTCATTCTAAACAAGGCAATAAAACATATAGTTAATAGTAGAAAGCTATGTTACTCGGACTAGGGTGTAAGTGTCGGATATGGATATGTGTCCGACACGGGTATATTTAATTTTTTCCAAGATTTTCATGTATTTGGAGGGTCCTTGGAGGATCATATCTCAATACCCATGTCCAGATATGCGTCGCACACGGGTGTCGGGCACGGGTACTTCAAGAAAAATGAAGAGTCGGAGCAACATAGTAGAAAGTAGAGCATCCCAGCATTAGTCATGCCAGGTGACTTTACAATTACTAACTCAAAAACACATTTAGTATAATAATATTTGAGCAATGAACAAACCTGGAAGCAGGGTAAGTTCTTGATATCTTCCTCGGTGACAAAAAGCCACCTGAGATGGGAAAAGGTGAAATGAGTTAAATTACTCTGCTGAAATCATGGAAAAGCATAAAAGTAATCATTTCTTGAGTGGGTAAGTGAAGATTTACTTTCGATTATTATCATCTTCACTGAGGTCCCTCAATCTTTCTTGCATTTCTCTGTACAATATAGAAACCTCAGCAACAATCCAGAGAATCAAATCAATTTAACCAAGATACGATAGGAGAGGAAAGGAAAGGCCATAGCAGCTTAACCTTATTTGTTCATCTAATCTGTGTTCCTCAATAGTAAGGTTCTCAACCTCTGCCTGCAAGGAATGTTACTATTATGAAGTTTTCTTTACAAACTTAGTTGATGAGAAACAGAAAAAGTGTTTGATCCATCATTTCCAAGTATTTTATTTATTAGTGATAAAAATTAACTGAATAGGACTCAAAGCTTTATCATTTGTGCTAGAGCATCCAAATAACAGGCCACTGCTAGTTTTCAAGCTAAAATTAGAGGCCAAGAAAGACAGGCAGAAAGGTTCAAAACTGCCAATGAGAAGTGGTGATAAAGATGTCCTGGCTTTTTATAGAAGTCTGGGTCTGAAATAAAAACTGGAAAATAGTATTTCCGGTAGCCTAAGCCAGCGGGTTAAGGAGGCATTGATGGATCCACAGTTATACAGAAGGTTTGTTTCACTAGAAATGATTGATATTGTCTTTTCAACTGAAAAGGAAGTTTCATCATTTGACATGGAAATACAAGACATTTTGGATTTGACACAGTCAAAAAGAGCAATAAAGCAAACCAAAGAGCAGCAAAAAATGAATAGTACATGTGCAGGCACCCCAAAGAAGAAAAAAAGACAGTAAAAGTGGATTAATTTTCCAGTAAATACAAACACTAAATAACAAACCCTAAGCTTCAGCTTAAACCATCGAAGAATCTGCATTTCAATTAACAATTTGTCTACAATTTCATGAATCATACCTGCAAAGTAGCAACACTCTCATCAACCTCCCCTGGCCTTGAGACATCAAGCCCCCTGATATTATTTAAAAGATTGAGTGTTTTCTTAAGTAGGAAAGTGATCAATGCCAACAAAGTTTAGAGAAAATAAGATATAGCTCATACTTCCACTGAATTCTGTTCCTGAGTTTCTTTTCAATGAGACCAATTCCTTCAAGGACATTGGTTATGTCATATATCCTCCTCTTTTGCACCTGTAGGAATAGAAAACCATCAGGAAATGAAATTGTATGACCTGATTGTTTGAACAAATAATGGAACAGTTACCTCCAACGTATCAGCAGCTTTATTTAAATCAAGAATACCATCTTCAGATTGCTTAATCAAATTGATGAACTTCCTTGTCAAAAGCCCTGAGTTAAATTCAAAGGACATTATGTCAGTCTTACGATTCACTCAATTCCATAAGCAGTGTGAAACAATGCCAATAATAATTTAGCTAATGAACTGCTTTTGGTATCATTTCAAAATAAACGCCAAACAAATACATAAGGGAAACAAAAACTACCTAAGGAGCTGTCATAACGACAGGGACCTGCGGGAGTGAGATTATTGCCAGGAGAGCCTGCAAATTTTCAAAAGTTTTCTCATTATCTATATCAACTTTTATTCCTTTACCTTCAATAGGACTAGGTCAAAAGATGATGAGTTTGCAAGTAAAACTTGAGGATCTACAATGAACTTTCACCAAGTAAGGTACACAGGAGGAATCGCAGACACACCTTAAGTCGTATAACTTGCATATAATACTACTCACCAAGATTTGAAGCAGGAGTTTGAGGACCAGATTTACTGCTTTTTGTTAGCCTTGATGTTTTTTGAGCCTTTCCCCCTTTTCCTGATACAGGTGTCTGGAGGGGACTGCTAACCACTTCAGGCATTGCCCACTCACTAGATTCAACTTCACGATCTGCTACATCATTCTTCCTCTTTAACTGGTATACCATATAATATTTTCAAATTGCAATTAGAAACATGGGCAAATAAATTTTTGGGCACAAAATTAATCAAGAAGAAGAAACTTCAGGCTCCATTCAAGAAAAAGCATCATATTGAATGATAAAAGTAGGTTGGTTGGAAAAATATAGAGGAAATATATTTACTAGCAGCTGAACCATGCACCTAGAAATGTTGGGCATTTGCATTTGCATTTGCTGACATTATTAAATTAGACTAGAACCTTAAAGCATTTCTCCATAGAAGAGATGGGAGGAAAAGTGAACAAGGCGAAAAAAGTGCATCTTTCAACCAAGCACAGTAGACAGTTTCTATTATGCAATTTGTAACTTAAGATCAATATGTTCCAAAATAGCTTAGCCTTTTTACGTGAAACAGCAACCATCTACATTCTACAACACATCATGATGACTAAGATGTCCATAACAAAAACTGCACCAATAACTGAATCTATAGTGATCATCCAAACAGCAAGAGCACAACCACTAACTACAAATAAAAACCAGTGACTCCTAACAAGCACCAAGGATGAAAATTAATTGCAAGTGCAACTGAAGCAATATAACCTTCTCCTCTTTTCATTTTATCACACGAGATTATTAACCTTTAAGAGAATTATGGTAAATCTATGTTTTCTTACAAATAAGCTCCACCAACATCCTCAAAAGGACAATCATTTAAATAGCTTAATGACATCCTACCCTTATGCTACCAAGTTTTCTTGAAAATTTTGCTGGAATCCCCCAACTGGATCCAGTCTGAAGAATGATCTGGACTATCAACAAAATCTCAAAGACATTGGTAAAGCTCAGGCTTTCATCAAAATTTCCTTACAGCCTTTGTCTGTTCCTTTCTTGTTACTTTGTACAAAAAGTTTCACCATTCAGACAATGAATGGGTGATCTTGATTCTTAAAACTATATAGGCCTTCAACATGTAGCTTATCCAATTGAGCACTATGCAATTGCATTTGTCTCCAGATCATTCTTTATGTAGTACACAAATTTTATCCAGCAACAGTATTCTGATATCTTGTAAAGTTGCAATCAAATGATGGCTTCACTTAGAGAAATAAATTTTGAGCTAGCAAAATTATAACTCTTTTCAGCATCTTGCAGCTATTATTGGAAATCACAAAAATCTATAGATACTTGAGAGACTCTAAATTATAATGATTCCAATAGATAAACATATACTTACATAATTGATGCACATAATAGAAATATGTACTAATAATAATTCCACCATGTCTGAAATTACCATTACTGTAAGTGTTTTGATTATGATAAACAAATTATTGAAGAGACTTCTCACTGTCATAATTCTGTATTTATTTAAAACACCAGGAAACTATTCAACTTAAAGACTCCTTGTAAATAGAGTGACAAACAGTTTACTAGAGATCGCAGAAAACTTCCATCCCTATATAAGGTTATGATAAGTAATGAGTCTTCAAAGTATGCAAGATCAAAGTGTTGAAAGTAAATGATTCTCACAACTTGCTTCAACCAAAGCTACATACACAAAATCAAACTTGCAGCATGATACATTTGTTCCAAGATCCCAGCAAGAAAAATCAGTTTCTGACAAGTCTTCCGAACTTCAACTAAACAAGGAAGCACCATCCCTGAGTTTGGATTGATTTTTCTTACTACCAGCAGATGTTAATGCAATAAAGGAAATAATGACTTAAGCGATCTTACTTTCAATCTATAGATGTCTGACGAACTGCTTCTTTCTCATGTCAAGAAGTGAACCAAATAAAAGACCTTAACGCATGTACCAAAACCTATCACACCAAAATCAAATACTAAAGACTTTTCCCAATCATTAACATTAAAAACCTACTTTTCTCTTATACAGTCTTCCTACAAAACCAAGGCATAAAAATTCTGTTGACAAGTTATTTAGCAGCCCAAAATTGGTATCATTGATGACTATTTATCTTGCCACCTCAAGCTTGAATGGAGTATGGAAATCACACAGGTTATTGAATCACCTATACTTCTTACTCTCCGGAAAACATCCAGTAAATCGCACCCATGCATTAGAGGTCAGGTACTTAAAAGCCATAAACAACTTGCAATGACTCTTCGGCATCGTGATTATCAAAGTGCACTCCACAAGAACTGTAGTTTTTATTTGTTTTCATTCCAGCCATTCATCATTCATAACCAATCAACTTGCTCAAAACAAGCAACCGACAAGGGCTTGATTCCAATGATAATGGCAGACACTGTGATTCAGCTGACTCCTCTGCCTACTTAATTTTCATCTTACCTGTTATGGATCTTGTCCAAATACATTTATATACTGAAACTATATTCTTTCCTGCAACCCATTAAACCTCTGCCAAAAACCCCTCTATATCTTCTATATCTTTCCTGAAACCATCAAAGGAGGAAGTTTTATTCCTCAATCAACCTCAAATAAAGTATATGGTTTGCATGGCTAAAGTGACACATGAAAGATAGCTTTCCCTGTCAGCCATATTTGTCAATGTTCTACTCTGTACATGTAGAAAGAAGAGGTTAATTTCCAGAACCCTCACAAAACCATTCATCTCTTACATTAGAAGAGTAGGAATCTGCTTTTATTGCTATATTCCAATCACACCTTAAATTCAGATACGAAAATGGCTTCTGAAAATTTTTCTTCTTAAGACTTCCAGCCTATAGACATTTTAACCAAGCACATACATTCTTTGTTTTCATAATTGTCAAAACCTTTAACTTTAATATCTCCCTAGTACATTCAATGCACCGATTGTAAAAGAACTATCTAAGAAGGAGGAGACAATTAAGTCAAGCAGCCAAATCTTGAAGCCATAGTGAAGAAGCTGAATGGTTGCATGTTGCTCAGGACATGGTTAGTAAACTTAGAAAAGAAGGTAAAGCACAATTAGTAAAATGACAAACTAACTTGATAAGAAATTGTCACATGATGTTATCCAATCATTTTGGGGATACTAAAAAGCTTAACATTGAAGCAAATAATCTATTGTTTAAAAAGTGAACTTCTAGAAATTTTACTCTTCACGACACCATTGATCGCGATCAGCATTACAGATTCATAAACAAAATAGACAAATAAATGAAATCATCACAGGTTAAATTGAGGCTGTTAATTGCCCAAGGGGAAGTTTTTGCCAGCTATTCTGCTTAAACTGGATTCGCAAGAAGCTGCATAAAATATTCGCAACAAGGAAGTTAAGGCTGCACCTTTAAAAACAGTCAAGGCTTGACAAATGGTGTGCTTAATCCTAACACGGCAAACATAATGGCCAAAACCAGTAGCCTGAAGACAATCAAAGATAATTCTAACAACAAAAATCTCTAAATAAGCCAGGGCATTGACTTGAATATCCAGCAGTATCACTTTAGGTTTAGATTAGAAGTTGATGTTTTAGCCTGTTTTGCCATTTTGTTTTGTTTTCCTGTTTAGTCTTTGGCCTTGTTTTTCTTCTTGGATTCTTCAGTAAATTTCCTGACTGTGTGTCTTTCTTTTTTGGATTAATAAAACCATATTTATTCAAATCAAACCTAATACAAAATTGAGGCAGTAATTAACCCAATAATAAACCAGTTTCACCAAAACCCGCCAAAATTCCCAATTAAAAAAAAAAACAACACAAAACCCCAATCAACTAAAAATCAAAATAAAGTTTCAACCACTCAATTTTTTCCCATGAATTTTAATTCCAGCAACTCAAAATCAAAATTCATAAAATTCACCCCCCAAATCACAACCAAATCATATCTCAACTAAATTCCATGATCAACAACAAAAATAAAAATCCTCAAATTAAAAAACTTGCAACGGAAGAGAAAAAACCCACGGGAGTCTTAACGACGATGGCTTCGGCTTCTTGATCGACTATGCGGCGAGGCTCAGTTGAAGCAAAGCGGTGGTAGTCGCCTCCAGGAGCCATAAACGGCGGCTTCATAGAGAAAGGTAGCTGTCGTTTTAGTGGCTGTTGACTTTTCTGCTGTTGATGTTGCTGCTGCATTGATTGCTTTAACTGCTCCGGAGCTTGAGAACCCGACATCACATAGAAACTTAAAATTAAACTAAAAATAAAGAATTTTGGGGTTTTTTGGGGTTTGAAGGAAAGATAAAGAGGGAAGGTAACGGAATTGTGGGAAAGGGAGTTTTTTGGGTAGGAATAGAGAGTAGATCTAGTGTTTGGGAGGAAAGAAAATGAAAAAAAGACGGGAGAGAGAAAGTGAGCAGAAAACGAGGGAAAAGATCAAAATAAAAGAGAGTGAAGCAAAGGGAGGGAATTTTGGTATGGAAGCATTTATAATTAATTCTATTCAATTAATAATAAAAATTTACATTCATCTTTTAAAAATGTACCATAAATATAAAAAAAAATGAATAAAAATTTCTTACTCAAAGATTTATAAAGACTAACGACTTGAGTAAGACGTGAAATTGTTAATTATCCAAAAAAAAAAAGACGTAAAATTGTTAATTTATATTTTCTTTTTCTCTTTTTTTTATTAAATTAGAGATTACTAAGCCGCGAAAAGAATGGGTAAATTATTAATTACTTAAATAGATTTAAAAATAGAAAAAGAAAAGAAAATGAGGTTCGAATCGGCGAATCGCGCCTTTTGTTAAGGGCAATAAAGTGGCGATTATTTGGCCGCGCATAAGCTCACCAACCGAAACCCTATCTGTCAGGCGCCACTTTGTTAGGGTACTGTTTGGTTTGTTTTGGTACTTTGGTTTGGTTTGGTTTGGTTATCCACGTTGGGCTGGATTTTGGTTTTGGGTTGTTTTTTAATCCAAACAATACTAACCCCTTTTAAATTATTGTGTTTCATGAAATTTTTTTTTATAATATAAAATTTTAATAACGAATGTTTTAAATATATTTTTTTAAATTATTATATATAATAATATTTTTATTCAATATATATAAAATTATAAGTAATTATATTTAATATAATAATATTATTATAAATAATATATTAATTAATTATCTGAAAATGTATCTGCACTCGTTAGCAAAATTATTTTACATTTTTTATCAAAAGAAGAAATTGAAGATTCAAATCTTTACGGTGAGGGATAACAAAAGTAGAACAAGTGATTATAGATATGATATGAAAAATACGACACGAACACTATAAGTTTGATAAACACAAAAATAGTATAATAATCATGACACGATAGGTTTAATCATGATTAATATGATATGTTTAATACACGTATCGTATTCGTATATAGATTTTTGACATATTTAATAATTTGTGTTGTATTTATATTTACATAATTAAAATAAAAAATACAAAATACAAAATATGACATACATACATACATACATACATACATACATACATAAATTATGAATAATAACATACATCTCATTTTTTATTTGAAAAAAATATCGATTTTTTTTTTTTAATAAGAGAATTATTTGTCTACTATTACGTAGTCAAATACTCGAATGCTATACCTAAAATATTTATGAGAAATGATCTACTTATATTAATATAAAATTAGTTTAGTTTTACATATTTTCGTAAATTTTTATACGATTTAATTCGATTAATCTGATCATTGTATTTCATACTCTATTCATGTAAATCGTGCACATCAAAATTTGAGTAAATTAAAAATATATAACTATTTGTTGATGTAAAAAAAAATATAACCGTTAAATATATATATATAAAAAAAAAAAAGACGTTATGATCGATATGATCGATATAAATAAATTTACTTGCACAACAAGTACATTTATATTATTAAATCCAACAACCAATTTATTAAAATTTCAATATATATAAAATTATAAAAATAATTAATTTTACGTTGACGCTTCCTCCATATTTGAATATGCTTGCGTCTTTAAAAGCAAAAGGTAAATACAAAATATACAATAATTCTTTTCAAAAGTCTAAACAACTTTTTTGAACTCAGGACTTTCAAAATAAAAAATTTCGAAATCTAATCATTGGGTGTTCCTTAAATTAATATCTTAGCAATACAACCTCTCGTTTTAAATTTTAACTAAATTTAATTTAGAAATATTTTTAATATTTGGTAGACTTGTACAAATTTGGAGTCATAGATGATAAGAATGATAATCCTAAATTCAATTTCCCCCTTTTTTAGGATTATGATCCTAAATTCAGTTTTAAATTTATAACTAAGAAAAGTATTATCATGATGTCAAATTTACCAAATGGGTATTTAGATGGGTTAATACAAAATTGACCTCTGTACTATACCCGTTTTTACAATTTGGTACTTAAAGAAAAAAAAATTCACAATTAAATACTTGAACTTGTATTTTATTAACCTCGTTACCCCAAATAGTTAACGGTGCTGACGTGTCTTTATTTGACCAATAAAAATATGACACGTAGTAACTTTGCCACGTCAGCATTACATAATTTTTTTTTTTAATTTTTTTAATTTACTTTTTTAATTAAAAAATTTAATAAAAATAAAAAATAATATTTTTTATTTTTAAAAAATAAATATATTTTTTTATTTTTTTAATTTACATATTTTAGTTAAAAATTTTAAAATAATTTTTTTTAATTAATAAAAAATAAATATTTAACTATTTTTTATTTTTAATTTATTTCTTTAATTATAAATTTTATAAAAAATAAAAGAATATTTTTTAAATTAAAATCTGAAAAAATGAAGGAAAAAAAAAAAGAAACAGTCGGGTAGAGAAGAGAGGGGGAAGAGAGAGAGAAATGGAGGGAAAGAGAGAGAAGGGGAGGGGGACGTCGATCGGCCGGCCCGACGCTGACTGACGACGGTCGCGCCCTTTCCCCATTCTCTCTCTTCATTCTCTTTCTCTCTCTATATTCTCTTTCTCTCTCTTTGTTCTCTTTCTCTCTCTCTCTTTCTCTTCTTCCTCTTCCTCACTCTTTTTTTCCCTTCTTCCTTTCTTCTCTCCTCCTTCTCTTCCTCTCTCTTCTTCCTTTATTTTCTTCGTCTCTCTCTTTGTTTTTTTCCATTTTTTTTTAATTTTTCAATTTTTTATTTTAAAAAATAAAAATTTCTAGAATTTTTTTATTTAAAAAAAAATCAGATTTTTATTTTAAAAATTAAATAATTTTTTTCTAGATTTGTTATTTAAAAAATAAATAAATTGCTGACGTGGAAATAGTGACGTTGCATTGACTTGGACACGTGTCGACTTTCTATTGGTCCAATAAAGCCACGTCAGCACCGTTAATCATTTGGGGTAACAAGGTTAACAGAATACAAGTTAAAGTATTTAATTGTGAATTTTTTTTCTTTAAATACCAAATTGTAAAAACGGGTATAGTACAGTGGCCAATTTTTGTATTAGCCCTATTTAGATAAGCTCCTATATTTTTATTATACCTAAATAAGCTCTTAATCTTTAATTTATACCCAACTAAGTCCTTAACCTTTAATTTATACCTAAATAAACCCTTAATATAAATTAGACATGCTCATGGCTCGGGTTGCGGCCCGAATTTTTTCTACCTTAATATTAAAAATCATTTTTATATTAATTTTCAATGTATGAACAGTGATTCAGGCCGGACCGACACGAATCACCAAAAAACATACCCAGACCCGGTCCAATACGAGCCGAGCCTACCGGGCCGGAGGGGCTGTCTGACCCATGAGTAGGTCTAACATAAATCAATCTTTCATTTGAAAGAAGAGCTTATTTAGGTGCAAATTAAAGAATAAAGGATTATTTAAGTACAATAAAAGTATAAAGGCTTATTTAAGAAAAGTGTCATTGTTCAGGGGCTTTTTTAATATTTTAGCTTTAAATTTTTTATCCGAACAAGTACGAACATCAAATTTCAATGATGGGTACATACTAATCTTAGGGGTGAGCAAAATATTGGATAATCGAATGATGCCATATGCCGTATGTTATCTGACAGAGGATATGGTAATACCACGTCATTCAACTGTTAATCTCTGACGGTTGGGTGACAAAAAAAGTGAATTTTTATAACGTGAGTGATTAAATTGATATTCTTCATAGTTGGATGACTAAAATAAAAAACTTCTAAAAGTTAAGTGATTATCTGTGTAATTTACCCAATTAAGTTTGTAATATTTTGAAAAGCACGAATAAAAACCTTAGCCGTTGGCTACATATTGAGAGTTGATTTTTAAATAATATTATTACATGTAATGAAATTTGATTTGTTTGATCAATTATAAAATAAGTAGTAATTTAAATTATAAATATATTGATTTTGAATCTTTATATTGAAAGACCAAGTTAATTACATATTTATGTTTCTATTATTATAATACTCATTTAAGAGTGGTTTTAAAATAATTAAAATTGATGTAATAATTAATTAAATTTTTTATAATTTTATTCTGAAATAAGTTCCCCTATAAACCTTGGATTCAAAGATTAGTTTTTGTATATTTTATACATGTTTTGTTTATTGTATTGTCTTTATTTTTGATAAATGATTTTGTTATTTATTTTATTAACTATATTATGTAAAATTTTCATATATTTTAATTCTATATTTTTTCATCTATTTTAACTATATAGAATCAATGAATAGTTGTTAAGAGCTTTTGAGCTTTTGAACTATATAATTATTTTTCTTAAATTCAGTAAAAATAATATATTAAATGCAAAAAAAAAAAAATTACAAATTAGTAATTAAATGATTTTTAACTGCTGTCTATAGGCACTCATTAAGCATACTCTATTTTTATTCTCGTATTTTCTTAATTAGATAACTTTTAGAAAAATACTATATTTGTTATACATTTGAGGCACTCTATTAAAAAAACTCGTATAAAACTTATTAATTGATGTTCAATAATTAAAAACATAATTAAGATTTAATATGATATATTTTGAAACGAAAAAAAAAACATGTAAAATAATTTATTTAATACTTATAATTTATTGTTTTTGATAAAAAAATATTTTTTTGTTTACATTTTATTTCACATTAGATGTTATATAATTATAAATGAAATATTATAACCAAAAAATGATCATCTCAAAAAATATGTTTTTTTTTATCCCAATATATATTTTTTAAAAGATGTACTCATGCATGGTTGCATTCCACGAGATTAAAATAATAATCTCCCAAATTGTACTAAATAAATATATTTTGCATCTTTTTTTTTCAATAATCAGATTAGAAAAAGATTGTACTTTACTGTAGAATAAGTTTGCTTGCTCAATATAAACATCACGGATGATGACATGATAATGACATACATCATGGATGATGACATGATGACACTTTTCTTGAATAGATGTAACAGATTCTTTCTTTTTCTTTTTTTTTTTTTGTCTTTTCCATTATAAAAAAAAAAAAAAAACAGTGTTAAAATGAAAGTAGGAAGCTTTGCTGTCCTTTCAACTAATGATAAGATTTAAATAAAATATTTTTTTATTTTGAATCAGTTTGACTCGACGAAAATTATTATTTATATAATATAAAAATATTTTTTATTTGAATTTAATTAAAATATATAAATATTAATATAAAAATATTATTTTTTATTTTTTAATATTATTTAAATAATAAAATGGTCTATTTGAATCCGATCAAGATCAAATTTAGATAAAAAAATATTTTTATTTAAAATTAATATAAATATATAAATATAAAAAATAAATTTTTTTAATCAAACTTTAAAAAAAAATAATAATAATCGCAACCCAGACTTATAAGCGTGTCTACTTTGAATCCCATCAAAAGTATTATAGAATACCAAATATTAAAAAACTTATGAGAAAGCCCATCGAATGAAGCCCCAGTTCATTTGACCAATTATTTTATGATTAAGAAAGTTCTCAAAATAAAGGAATCAAAATTTGTTTTGTTTTCCTTTTTGCTTTCTGGTTGTTACTTTGAGAAAACAATGTTTTGAAATGTCCTAGTTGTATCCAGAAAATCTGAAACTCGGAAAGAATATTGACCTTAACTCTTTCTTTATCACCACGACAAACGAATTCTCCCTTTGATAGAAACTTCTTGGCAATACCAAGTAATGCTATATAATCAATACCCACAAAGGTTTTCTCCATTAATCTGAACCAACAAAAAAGAAAGAAAAAAAAGAAGAAAGAAATTGAAGAAATTATGGAATCAAGAGGAGAAAAAAAAAGAGTGGTGATTGTTGGAGGTGGGATTGGCGGCTCTCTCCTTGCCAAGTCTATCCAATTCAATGCTGATGTTACCCTTATCGACCCGTAAGCTTTATTCTTTCTCTTTCTCAAAATGATAACTAGTTTTTGTTTCTTCAATTCAATTCATTTCTTGTGAAAAAACTTTTGAGACTGAATTTTAGGTAACAAAGCAACTGCCTTAAATTTCTGGGTTTCTTCTATTTTTCCTCCTGGAAACCTGTTGCTATGTGTAATTGTAAATAACATCGTTGAATTTAGCTTAGCCCAGTTAGTTCATTTAACCACTCTTAAGAGGTGTCATCAAGCAGATTTGACGTTCAAAACCCGCTTCTTTTATCTTCAGACTATGGCCTCTTTGCAACAAAAAAAAAAAAAAAAAACGACATAGTATATGTAGGATTGAGAGCTCTTTTGGGTAACTTTAGCAGTAATTGTCTATCTAGTTTTTAATGCTGACAATTGATTGAACTGGATTTGGTAATTCTGACTGACTGTCAATTTACAAAAAGAAAATTTAAAGCAACTGCCTAGTAATTAATGGAAGAGTTTGTTTTCATCTCAGGAAGGAGTATCTTGAGATTACATGGGCAAGCTTGAGGAACATGGTGGAGCCATCTTTTGCTGAGAGATCAGTGATAAACCATAAAGATTACCTTACTAATGGACGTATCGTTACATCTGCTGCGATAAATATCACTGACACTGAAGTATTGACCGCAAATGGCCGTCGTATTGCTTATGATTATCTTGTTATTGCCACTGGACATGGAGATCATGTTCCCACAACTAAGATGGAGAGACTTAATCAATACCAAGCAGGTAAAAAGTAGATCAAAACTAGAGCAACTCTTTGTCTTCCCTTTTTGATTATTACATGCTGTCACTAAGAGTGTTGAGGCGTTGCCAACACGTGTGTGATATGTTGGTAGAGTAGTGAACTCTTAGTTCCAGTGATCAGTGTTCAATTCTTAGCATTCTCAAATATAAAAAAAAAAAGGTGTTGAGGTGTCGAGGCAATGAACAATTGAACATATTGCAAATGGTTTGTGAAAATAAAGTGTGTTATTTGTGGTTATATTTCTAGCTGCAGAAATCATTATTAAGGATCTATGTTGCTCCGACTCTTTCATTTTTCTTAAAGTACCGTGTCCGACGTATATCCGTACATGGGTATGGGGATATGATCCAAAAATGACCGTCCGAATCTTGAAAAAATTGAACATATCCATGTCGGACACATACCCGTGTCCGACACTCACACCCGAGTCCGAGTAACATAGCTGAGGACTCCACTTAGGTTTAATGTAATTGAGCATGATGCTTCAGCTTTCAAATATTACACAATATTCAACACTCCTAGGAATAGGCTCCTATATGTCTTAAGTTACAGCTAACTCTGCCTTAATCTTGCTAAAGCCTTGCATTAGTTATACAGTCCAATATATGTTTTGTATAATGCTATAATAAATGAATAAACAACCACATGAACAAAATATTGATATTATTGTTTTTTTTTTTTCCAATAATATAGAACAAATTTGGATTACATTCTGCTCAAGTTAATTCTATTATCCATATGCTGACAGAAAATCAAAAGATACAATCTGCCAATTCTATTTTGATTGTTGGAGGAGGTCCTACTGGTGTTGAACTTGCGGGAGAAATTGCCACCGACTTCCCAGCGAAGAAGGTTACTCTGGTTCATAAGGGACCAAGGTTGCTGGAATTCATTGGAACAAAGGCTGCTAATAAGACTTCACGTTGGCTGAAATCAAGGAATGTTGAAGTAAAATTGGAGCAAGCAGTTGACTTGAATTCCACTTCAGATGGAGGCCAAGTATATCAAACCTCGAACGGAGAAAGTATCAAAGCGGATTGTCATTTCCTTTGTGCAGGGAAACCATTGGCTTCAGCATGGGTTAATGAGACTATATTGAAGACTAACTTGGATAAAAGTGGAAGGTTGATGGTTGATGAGCATTTGAGAGTCAAGGGTCACAGTAATATATTTGCAATTGGGGATATCACTGATATTCCAGTAAGTCCCTTCCCGAAATTTAATCATATTTATTGAATTCTATGTTGCTCTGACTCTTCATTTTTCTTTAAGTATCCGTGTCCGACATCCGTGTCTGACGCATATCCGGACATGGGTATGGAGATATGATCCTCCAAGGACCCTCCAAATACATGGAAATCTTGGAAAAAATTGAACATACCCGTGTCCGACACTCACACCCGAGTCCGAGTAACATATATTGAATTTGCTTAGACCAGCATTTGATTTTTGTTTGAAAAGCAAGCTTCATTACTAGTTGGTAAGTGGGAATAAGGGTAATGAATCCTTTGCAGCTGAAGTTCCACAATGATTTTCTTCCTGCTAAACCTTATTTGACTGTCTCTGAGGGTTTATATGGGGAAATTTTCAAATAAGCATGATTGACACTTGTTAGGGTGTCTCTATATACTATTGTCAGTACTTTTATCTTGTTCTCTTGCAGCATGTTTGCTCTTAAATATTCAATTTTGATCTGGCTGGAAGAGGAACAGTTACATGCTTGACAGATTTATGTGCACTTTTACTTGCCTTTATCGGTCTGTTCCCTCGTATCAGCACTCGTTTAAAGAAGATTTTCAATTATATATGTTAAATATATACTCAATTGCTCTTGTGTTGATGCTGTCTAAACAAGTGTGGTTGTTAAAATCTATGTTACATGGACTCGGATGAGTGTCGAATACGGGTATGTGTCCGACAAAGGTATGTTCAATTTTTAAATTTTTATTTTACTTTTTTTATATATATTTGGAGGATCATACCTCCATATCCATGTCCGAATATGTGTTGGACAAAGGTGTCGGGTACTTTAGGGAAAATGAAAAGTCCGAGTAACATAGGTTGAAATAGAGAATATGTTAAACATGTGGAATATTAACTCAAGCTATCTTAGTCCTAAGACTTAATAATGCTAGTTGTTTTCACATATAGGCTATCTTTTCATGTTACCTGTACATCTTTTTAGTTTGTTTGAGCTAAAGAGATTTTGTCCCATTGAGAATATTTAATACTTCATTGATGAAATCTAACATTTTAGACAATGCATTAACAATCCAGGAACTCAAACAAGGTTATTTAGCTCAAAAACATGCATTGGTGGTTGCTAAAAACTTGAAACTGTTGATAGCTGGAGGCAAAGAAAGCAAAATGTCAAAGTATGAGCCTGCTGGTTCAGCAATGGCCTTGGTTTCGCTTGGAAGGAAAGAGGGTGTCGCCCAATTTCCTTTTACAACCGTCAGTGGATGTGTTCCTGGCTTGCTCAAATCCAGAGACTTGTTTGTAGGCAAAACAAGAAAGCAAATGGGCTTAAAACCTTAAAGCTGTAGATGGTTTAAGGACGTTTAAAAGAAGTCAATTTTCACATTGTATTTCACCATTTTCCACCCCCTATATTCATGAGTTTATAATGTTTTACTTTTTTTGGTTGTTGATTGTATATTGTTGTGGATTTATACTTTGCCATGATTTCTTGTAAGATTGGTGATGATTGATGCTAGATGTATCCTTAATTGTTTGTGAGTTTATATATTTTTGATTGAACTAGTTCAATCGGCCGGTCCGATCCGGTTTTTTCAACATTGGTGAAATATGATTAATAAAGGCACAGTTTGGGTGAGATAACCATTTACGATTTGAAGTTCAAGTGTGAACATCCCTCGAGTCTCCTAGTTTCCCTTTTGCCAAGAAGTTACCATATAAGTACTTTTCTTCTAAGTTGTTTCAATCTATTCTCAAATGACTAATGCCCCTTTTTTTGTTGGCAACAAGAAAAAAATTTGCTAATTTGTAGTTATGATGTAAACGAGATATTTGTGTAATATTTTGCTAATTTGTAGAGAGGTGTAAACCAAATATTTGTGCTTGCAAGATACTTAAGTTCGACTAAAAATAATTAAAATTCAGCTCGGTTATTGTATTAGGTCGAGCTCGAGCAATTCGAGTTATTGAGTCGAATTCAAGTATTCTAATATCCGACTCGAGTGATTCACAAATCTAATCGAGTTTTTTATTTTAAATATATATATTTTAATTTTTAATTAATAAAGAAAAAAAATCTCAATTCGAACTCAAATTCAAATACAAATAATTGAATTTGAAATCGAATATGAGAATCAAATTTATTTTTTACTAAATAAACAAGTATAATTTAATAAGTTTCAATAATTTAATTTTTATCCTGAAATAAATGCAAATTTTAAAAATAAAACTTGACCGAACTCGAGTTAATAAATTTCAAATAACGAATTTCAAATTGAATTTAAACTCAGAACTTATCACTCTATTTGTCATATAAGATAACAGTAACTACTGCAAATTAACATTACAATTTTATTCAAATACTCTTTTCATGCAGTATGCATGTAAATAAAAAGTATAAAATCTGTGTCATTACTAATTAATTAATGCAGTATCACAATCAAAATTAGGTCATTTTCTTTAGACTTTCGTTATCTTTGTAAAGATCTGATTATTATAACTTTAGACAGAAAAAGCTATAGCCGTATTATGCTAAGAAGGTATCAGAAAAGCTATAGCCCACAATTGTACTGCAATAATTAACCCTGAGCCTCAGCTCAACTTCATTTTCCCAACCAAATCTATGTATATATCCGATGATTGCACAACACGAATATACGAATTATTAATTTATCAAAATTTATATAAATATATAATATCTTAAACAATATTTTGACACGTAAAAATTAACTTATCAAAAATTATATAAATATATAATACCTTAACAATATTTTGACACGTAAAAGAATGCGACATAGATACATGGATTGCTTGCATGTCTACTATGAGAAGGAAACAAGACTTGATAATATTTACCAAAATGTTGCTAAAGACTTGTTGAGAAGACTATTCACAAGACCTATCTACGAACTGGGTAGCCCATCCGGCCCGATAAATCCAACCTGTATTGGGCCGGACTTGGACAAGGTATTTTGAAATTCGAACCGGCCGGCCCGAATTACTATTTATTAAATAAAAAATAATTTTTTATTTAAATTTAATTATAAAATATATTAATATTAATATAAAAATAATATTTTGATATTTAAATAGTGAAAGAGCTTATACAGGCCGGGTCGAACCTGGCCCTTGGACAAGCAAAAACTAAAATTTCCGGACCGCAATCTGACCCATGAACATATCTAAGTCATAGGCACCACCAGTATAGCAATGCTTAATTAAACCAAACAGATCATTCAGCAAATGCATAAGATTAGCAGAAAGTAAATATTCCAGTACTGCCACAAGATATAAAACATTCCTTACCCAAGAAAGAAAAAAAAACCAGGGCAGGTGTTTAGAAAGAAAGAAAAAGGAAAATGCATGCAGTCATTTTCCTGGTAGCCAAACACCCTATCCCCCTTCATTTTATATCCCATTCCTCTATACATTTGAGAACCATAACACCTGAACTATTGTTCTACCCACCACCCTTATGCCCTATGTTACTCGAACTCGGGTGTGCTTGTCGGACACGGGTATGTGTCCAACACGAGTATGTTCAAAATTTTCCAAGATTTTCATATATTTGAAAGGTCCTTGGAAGATCATATCCCCATACCCATGTCCGAATATGCGTCGGACGCAGCCGGACACGGGTACTTTAAGAAAAAATGAAGAGTCGGAGCAACATAGCTTATGCCTACAGGAGTATTCCATCAAATTGGATTCAACAAAATCCAAATATCTAAGGAGGCCTTTTCTTTTTCCTGAAATGGGTCCCTTGAGACTGAAATTCTTTTTCTGTTTCTTCAAAATGTACATAATAGGAACGTCAGATGTTCAAAACATGCCATTTGAAAGTTGTTGACAAGCTTTCACTACCTAAACAAACCCCCCTCTCTCTAAACAAGGTCAGTCAGTCGTGTGGGAGATGGAAACGTTAGTCAAGGTTAGAACCACCCGAGTCCGCAGACTGTATGTTAGTCATGGCAAGCAAAGCTCGGGCTCGCTCTTAACATATCTACGCCCGAAAACCAGGCTGCAAGGTGGTTCACTGCAAACTACTGGCCCTGCCGGTTGCAGGTATAGAGGCAGCTGGGGGAAAAGAGTGATGAACCATCATATTGTTGCTATCAAAAGCATTGGCAGATGATGTGCTGCCCTTCACAGTTTGCTCCAAAAGACGAACAAGTGACATAAATATCTCCACCCTTGTAACATCCCTGTTTGCCTGTACATGAAAACATGCAATTTAAAGAAATAGCTTACTGTATTTTCGTCGTGCGAAGAAGAAACAAATCATATAATGAAGAACACATATAAAAACTTCTTTATAATTAAACTGCTCGTTAGATGCAAACTACTTTGCTAGCATTTCACCATAATCTAATCATTGACAGGGGTATGTCCATACTAGAAACATCCCAATGCATTGTTTTCCTCCCTGATCAAGGCCAAAATTTTAGTGCTGATAACCTATGTCACATGGACTCGGGTGCGAGTGTTGGATACGGGTATTTTTTTTTTTTTTTTTTTTTCTAAGTTTTTCCATGTATTTGGAAGGTTCTTGGAAGGTCAAATCCCCATACCCATGTCCGAATATGTGACGGACACAAGTGTCGGACATGGATACTTCAAGAAAAATGAAGAATCGGAGCAACATAGCTGATAACTCCTCAAACTAAATGTTGGATTAGCTTTTCGCTAACAAACAATTTCACAATTTCTTTTGGCAGATTGCAACTACAAATAATTTTAGCATTTTTCTTAAATCCAGCTCATATTGTCATGCAGCATGGTACAAGCGCTGTGTAAGAACATATATCACCAAGTAGCAGCACTAGTTGCTGCATCTGCTGTCACATAAATAGAATGAAAGGGATTTTTAGCTTACTCAAAAGCCACCTCCACCAGGTTAAAAGCTATATAGCTACCAAGTGTTTTATTGCAATAAACAACATATAGGAGCATAAGAGCAATGTCGCTGCAGTACCCGTGTCCGATGCATATCCGGACATGGGTATGGGGATATGATTTTCTATGGACCCTCCAAATATATGGAAAAACTTAGAAAGAAATTAACATACCCGTGTCGGACACATACCCATACCCGACACACCCGAGTCCGAGTAAAGAGTGCAATGAGAAATGTGGAGGACATAAGGTCATCTCAGTTATGCAACAATAGTTGCTTAACTATTTTATAATACAGATATATTTAAAAGAGTTATATATGTGGTGGAAAAGATATATGATAGCTGAATGAACCAGAGGACTTTGATTCCAATAGTAAGTCATCAAATCCAGCACTGCAATCAATGTATTCATAACCACAATCAGGAAGTTGTTACTTGTTACTATTCCTTAATTTCCAGCAAAAGAGGACCATGATAATACAAGTGCAGGAAGTTGCTCTAAAGTTCATGCATAGTTTAGCTAAATTTACTTCAGAGAGATACGGTTGGAAACTGGCATTCTAGAGGAAAGCACGGATATGGCTATCGTTCTGCATATAAATGTGATATTTAACTAGTCTATAGATACCGGTAACTACAGTGTCTCTACAGAGTCTATAATATCCTGGCAAATATTGCTACAAACTTCTCAGTATTTCTATCCTTAATAACTGCAGTGTAGAAATGTAATTAGACTGAATAATATTTCTCAAAATTCATTTTCTATTACTAGTCTATGTTGCATGACATAGAAAAAAGATCAGGAGCATGGATATCATATTGCTTTTTCCATGACAGAACAATAGGTGAAAAATCCTGTTACTCGAACTCGGGTGAGTGTCGGACACGGGTATGTTCAATTTTTTCCCCAAGATTTCCATGTATTTGGAGGGTCCTTGGAAGATCATATCCCCATACCCATGTCCGGATATGCGTCGGACACAGGTACTTCAAGAAAAATGAAGAATCGGAGCAACATAGGAAAAATCTATTGGAAAGGTCAAGGACCCTTGGCAAGATCTTACCTCCACCGCGAATCGTGCCCAGATCTTGTCATTCCTAGTTTCCATAACTCCCTTCAAGATGGTCAATCCCAATCCCCGGATTAACTCAGCTATTTCCAGAAAGAAACCCCGTTCTTCACAAAGCATCTGTCATATGACATAAATACAATGTTGCCACACAGATGAAACAAGAAAGATAAATTATCTCTAAACCAACTTCAGATACAAGTATAAAAGATTAAAAGTCCCTACCTCCACAAGCATCTGACGAGGCGGATTCAGATCCTCAACCACAATAGGGCAGATCATAGATTGTGAGCCAACCTCAAATGCCCATGTTGCACCTCCCTCAAAGTTTTCTTTTATCTACAAACTCAAATGAGAGTAACATCTTAGCATTAAAGAGATTCTTGTTCTAATTTTTCTTTGAAAAGGACTTAAACATCAAAGTGACATCTATCCAAACATCTCAAAGTCTAAGTTTCAATAGATACAACGTTTGTGTAAAATGCCAATTTGATATTTATTGCACTCAAGACATCAGAGAGAATATAATATGCATATAAAAATTTGCTTCTACTTCTGATGAATGCTCAAACAAGCTATGTTGCTCCGACTCTTCATTTTTTTTGAAGTACCCGTGTCCGACACCCGTATCCGACGCATATCCGGACATGGGTATGGGGATATGACCCTCCAAGGACCTTCCAAAAACATATCCGTGTCGGACACATACCCGTATCTGACACTCACACCCGAATCCGAGTAACATAGCAAACAAGTTTTGCATCCTGTTTACACATCTGACACAACCAATTAGAACAAGATTTGATCCATCAACTTCTTAAGGTTGGATAAATAGAGAAATTAGGTTACAAGCATAAACAATATCCATACCTTACACTCTCCCGTTTGTTTTAGCTTGTCTGCATGCTTGGTTACACTTTGCAAGAAAAGCATATGCTTGATGGTTTTTTCTAGCAAAGCATCTATGCTACACTGTTAAATCACATTAAAGAATGGATATTAATGACGATACTTACTTCAGTAAAGCAATAGCAAAGAAAATGATGTAGGTATATCAAGAGGTTAGAAGATGCATTACTTTTGCTCCATTTGGTACAATTTCCCTCAACTCTTTCACTCGATCTTGGATCATCTGGCGATCTTTTGGCCTGGGTCGAGAATTCTCTCCAGGTTTTAGCCTTTTGCGATTCGGTTTGGTCATTTCATCATTCTTCTTTGAATATGCAGTTGAGACACTGCTATCACGCCTTGAATTATGACCCTGCTCAACCCATGAACTGATTTGAGATCCATACATAGAAGTAGTTTGAGAACAAGTCCCAGCATCATCCTTGCTACAGCCAGTTTGATAAGAACAAGAAGGAAGAGTTCCTCCTTCCAACAAAGACTTAGGAAGGTCACCAAGCAACTCCCTTTGCACTGAATCGGAAATATTAACCTCGCCAAACGTGGGAGAACTACTAGGAACAGAGTTACTGACCTTTGACAATATTGTCCTGCAGGACACATTGTCATCTGTCTGCTTGGAAGCAGATTGTGCACTAGAAACCACAGCATCCAAAAGATGATCTGTACCCACCGCAGAGTAAATACCCTGGTCCGATATCCTTTCGTTAGCTGAAAAAATATCAGAAAACACATTCTGCATATCCGTACATATTGAAGTATCCTCACCCACATTTTGCATCTTTATATCTGGTCCCTCAGCAAGCACATTATTCCATTTCCCATTTAGTAGTTTACTCTTTAAATCTGCCCCCAACACATCAAACAAGTCATCCCCTAATGGAGGCTGGACACATGCATCTTCATACTTAACATTTAAGGATCTAGTACTCAAACTTTCACTTTCATGCTTCAGGCAATCATGAATAGCACTTGGGAGTTGCTCACTAAACGGCATGCCATCATCAGGAAGGAGCAATGGAATATTAAGTGCTTGAAACAAATAATTATCCATACTTTCTTTCTTTGGAAGCAAATCAGCTCGAGTACACTTAGAATCTTCAGAATCATGTCCTTGTTTAGAAACTCCTGAAAGCATACAAGTACTAGTTAATTGATTAGCCAGGATGGATAAAGGAACCTCCACTCTTGATGAACCAACATTCTGAACTCGGCTCCCCACCAGTCGCGTGCAAGAGGAAGTGAAATCTTCTAGTTTCTGCAAGTTTGGAACAATGCCTGGAATTGATTTTGGTTTCATTTGACTATTTGATGCAATAACGTTATTGATAACATGATTTTGTAGACCAGCATCTGACAGAATCTGTTGCTCCATTGATTTTAAGCTGCCATGACTGGCAATTGATTGACCAATTATGGGCTGACAATTGAATCCAGACTGTGAGTTGCAAAAAGAAAGTTGAGGGTTCAGCCACAAAGTTGGGTTTGAGGGAATCACTTCAGCACCAACAACTCCACAATCAATTTGACTTTTAAAATTTAGGTTTAGCTTCATCTCTGGACTGATTTTTGATTCACAGTGATCATCATGAGATTTAGCCAAAGTTTGGGTCAGGCCAGGCAATTGAAATTTTGAAGCAGTACCCTGTGAGTTTTCTTCAATCTGTTTAATCAAGGAAGGTGATTGACCAATAACCCTCAAAGCCTGGGATGGATTGCTTTGTTGGTTGCAGCCTTCATAAATTCCAGCTGAATCCATTGAAATGGGATTTTTCAACCAAATGGGAATCCCAATTTTCCCAACACATTCATTTGTTCCATAGCTGTTAGAGAGAAGAGCTCCAGGGATGCATCCCAAACGGAGAATTAAACTCTTCACATCATTCACAAATCCCATGTTCTCCATAATCTGAAGGAGGAAGAACAGTTAAATTCTTAAGCTTCAAGGCGACACATACTTTTTGCTTTATAAAATCAAGCATGCACAGGAAGGAGCAAAATCAGAAAATATTTGCAGCATTAGTAGCAGTATCCCTTGTAGAGTAATATTTAATCTGTTGTCAATGATACATAAAGCAAACCCATGTTGCTCCGACTCTTCATTTTTCTTGAAGTACTCGTGTCCAACGCATATCCGGATATGGGTATGGGGATATGACCCTCCAAATACATGGAAAAACTTAGAAAAAATTGAACATACCCGTGTCGGAGACATACCCGTATCCGACACTGACACCTGAATCCGAGTAACATAGAAGCAAACTGCAGACGAATGATATTGCTTTGTTTGGCCTCAGATCTGTTGTACTGTATGACCCTAAATATAACATCATCTAAATCTATGAAAACGAATAGACAGACACATATGATATAGTTCTCTCACATCTCAGAATAACTGAATAAAAATTACTTACAGTTGTGGAAGAACCAAGCTGAAGAACACCATGAGGAAGAACAGGAATAACTGCAACAGTCTGCAATGGATAGAAGCACAATAATGAAGCAAAGAGATAATAACCAAATGATGAGCAAGAGTAGAAGTTATCGAACCTGCATGCCGGCTGAAAATTGGAGATGCACCTCATTTAGAACCTAAAGCATACACAAAAACTTTAAGTCATGCTAAGTTTTTTTACTTTAGAAACAACCACCACCTCTATGCTTTTCCTAAAGACAACGTTCATGAAATAATGTTTTATCTATTTGCATTCAGTTCCCATCTAAAGCTCGTTATCATTAGTCAGAGTTCATGCACGGAACAAGAAAAAGTTTCTCAGGTTTAACAATCGATGCATAGAAACCTGGATATCCTTTAAAATTAGTATATGTAGAATCATGCACTCATCATACAGTACAATCAGCATTTCTTCTTAATTAAGAGTAGAACTCTCTGTTGTAGCCTATGTTGCTCCGACTCTTCATTTTTTCTAGAAGTATCCGTGTTCGACACCCGTGTCCGACGCATATCCGGACATTGGTATGAGGATATGATCCTCCAAGGACCCTCCAAATACATAGAAATCTTAGAAAAAATTGAACATATATACCCGTGTCGGACACATACCTGTGTCCGACACTGACACCCGAGTCCGAGTAACATAGGTTGTAACCATTATCAGAGGCTATAATTTGTAATATACCTCTGGGGGGTGGGCATCTGTGATGTAATTTTTTGCAAGAATCCACTGATGATTTCCAGTAAATGCAGCTCGGCCAACTAACCTGAAAAACAACATTAAGAAGTGTCTCACATATTTGAGTAAAACAAGGAAAAGAAACTTTAAAATATAATATTAATATGTAAATGGGAAATGGAGAAAAGCCTACCCTTGACCTAGTATATTAATGCGATTATTCATCATCATTTTGTTAATCAGCAAACGGACTTTGTCCCATGGTTGACTCCCAAGCTGAGAGGAAGTTTCTGAACCCCAGCATCCCTCCCACTCTCCAAATGGCAATTCAGGGTTCTGAACTCCAGTAATGCATGGAGGGGCAGAAGACCGTACAAGTTCATAGTAATATTCCTCCCAAATTAGTAACCTGCAAGGTGAAAAATACACAGTTAAGACATAGGTAGAGGTGTAAACAAGACACCTGTGTTCGCAAACTACTCAGGTTCGATTCGAAAAAAACTAGAAATTAGGCTCTATCCTTGTCGAGTTCGAGCTATGGAGCGAGCTGAATTCAAGTATCCTAATGCTTGACTCGAGTAGCTCGCAAGCCTCATCGAGCTTTTTTATTTTTAACTAGTATTGAAAAATCTCAATTCGAACTAGAACTCGAGTTCGAGTACAAATAATCGAGTTTGAAGTTGAACATGCGAACCAAGCTCATTTTTTACTAGATAAACGAGCCTAATCGAGCAAGCTCAAGCAATGCGATTTTTATCTCGAATCAAGCTCGAGCTTTAAAAGTGAAACTCGATCGAGCTCAAGTCGAGCTTCGAACCTCGAATTTCAAGTCGAGCTCGAGCTTCTTACAACTTGAGCTCGGCTCGGCTCAATTACACCCCTAGACACAGGAAGCCAAAAAAAAAAATTATGGAGAAGACAATAATCATTTAACTCTTAATACAGGCACTCCTCAGGCAAATAATGCCAAAAGTTTAGCCATGAATCCCCCACCATACTTTTGGTTGTTGATAAATTAAAGGAGACAACAATGGAATTAAATGCATATAGTACATTTAATTCCCAAAAATCTCATCCTATAAGGGGCAATAAATTCAAAAAATTAAAAAATGAATTGTCCAAGTTTCTAATATTGTTTCTTCTCTCTACACTTTCTCCCGCAGCCAAACAGACCATGACAAAAAGCAAAAGCAGCAATCTAGCTTTATTTAAAACAGGCAAAAATAAGGCCATGGAATCAAACAAAGGAAAGAAAAATTCTGAATCAATGGATTTTTCAGCAGTAGACCGGTCCAATACAAAAAGGGTTCGTGTCAAACTTAAATACAAATCTACTTTTCACTAAGATTCTTTAAGACAAAACAGAATAAACCAAAACACAAAGATCCAAAAACAGAAAAGAAAAGCAGCATCCAGATTAAGAATCAAGAAAAAAATTTACAAGATAATAGTAACCAATCAAACTTTAACATGTATAAAAACAAGTTTTGCAGCTCAAGAGACCAAAAACAGTACTACCCAAGAAAAGACTTTCATCTATGTTGGATCTCCTCCTGTTTGGTTGCCAAGAAAATCATTAAAAAAGTTCACTTTTTTTTTTACCCATAATGAGAAAAGAATAGTATAAATTCAGTTTGCATAAGTCAGATTAAGTAAAACTTCAGTTCACTTGAGTAACCAGACCAAAGAAAAAACATGCACAGCAATATAGAAAAACACCAACTTTCTCATATTTTCCCTTCATTTTCTCCACAACCAAACAAACCCAGGAAAAAAAATAAAAAATAAAAGAACTTACTTAGTATTCTGGCAGCCGATCTTCCAAAAAACAGCATAAGACCATTGACTCACCCCAGAAAGTGACTTCAAAGCTTCTTTCAACAAACCACCCATAGCTCTTCTCCTTTTCCTTCTTCTCAAATCTCAAATATATACCAATCAACAAAAATATGGATATTGTAGGCAAAGCAACCAACAAAAACAACTAAAAATACAATCTTTGTAATATCCCACATTAATAAGAAAAGAAAAGAAAAAATCAGCTAAAGCTAACTTCCTCTGCAAGAGCCTCTACCAGCCTGCTTCGTTTTCAACCCACCACTTCTTTTTCTTTCAGGATCCAAGTTCCCTCCTATAATCCTCCTACAACCCCTACCCATTAACCCTTTTTCTATCTTTCACAAATACTACTAAAACAAAGCCAAAAAAAAAAGCTTTTTTTTTCCTCCTAGATGATGCCACAAGCTTCAAGTTTGAAGATAGCCAAAATTTGCTCCATTTTTTTCACTTCCAGAAACAACAAAAAAAGAAAAAAGCTCCACAAAAATTAGACACAATCAAAGAATAAGTTGAGAGAGATTTTGGGATTTCTTTCTCTTTTATGTCACTATTTTGAGTTGAAACTTGGAAGAGCTTTTTTTTCTCAGTTTTGTGTGTGTTCACTTTCAGGTTTTTTTTCCTTTTTCTTCACTTTTCTATTTGCTCTTCTCTTCTGCTAAAGTGCACTACATTAAACTCAAGAGAAAAGGGTTTGTTTTTAGAAATAGGCAGGTAGTTTATGTGAAATTACTTGGGATGCCACTAACGGATGTATAATTTTTATTTTTTAGTTTTGTCGGGTTCTGAGTTCTGACCTTTTAGATAAATTATTAAAATGAATTTTTGGAAAATAAAATGAAAAATAAAAGTTGTTTACATGTCCAACAATCGGATTATTAGTCTGGTTTAACAGTTTTTATCTGAATTAGATTAAATTTGGATAAAAAAAAATTTTGATTCGAATTTTTATTTATTGAATAAAAAATATTTTTTATTTAAATTTAATTATAAAATATATAATAATATTAAAATAAAAATAAAAATAAAAATAATTTTTTAATAATTTATAAATAATAAAACGAATTTTCAAATGAATTTGAATAAAAAAAAAATTCTCAACAGCGGCTCCATGGACGGATTGAAGTGAGAGCTGAGATGGGTGAGTGGATTGCTGTGTGAGATGACGTCATGCTTGTTTTAATGCCCTTCTTGGTTTAACCAAATTACCAAAATGCTAAGGAAAAAAATATAAATTTGTTTTCTTTGAAAAAAAAAATTAATGTAAAAAAGGAATAATAATTTGTTTTAATTTATAAAACATTCTGGATAAATCATTTAATTTAGATTTGATAATTTTAGATATAACGTAAAAAAATAATTATAACATGATATAACACGAAAAATAAAATAAATACATAAATATATCAAAATTTATTTTATATAAATTATTAATATTACAAACTATTTATAAATATATAAAAAAAAATCCATTTCTTTCACCTTGATTAACATTTTGAGTAAAAACCAAGATCTTTCCCCAAAAGTTAATTAATTTAGGAAAAGTTTGATGCTTTTTCCTGTCTTGATTTCAATGAAATATAATTTTTGAGAATATAATTTTACAGTATTTAGAATACATAGGAAAGTGTTGATTAAAATTATGAGAACGTAATGGTAATTTTTAAAATTATTCTTATAAAAAATATAAAATTTATTAATTTTAATATTTTCAATGATATTTATTTTTAACAAATATTTATATTAAATATTTAAATATAATATTTTAATTGATAATTTTAGTTACTTTTAGGATAAAAAAATATTTGTTAATAATAAATTTTCGAAATTACTTTCATGTAATTAAAAAATTAAAAGATTTGATGCAAATTAAATATTATTTAAATATTTCAATAATATTTATTATTAACAAATATTTGTACTAAATATTTAAAAATAATATTTCAATTGATAATTTTAAATCAAATAGAAAGAGGGTAATTTTGTCTTAATATTTTTTTAATCTTTCCAACTATATCGGAAAGTTATTTTTTCACCTCTTCTCATGAGAATCGCATTCCAATACGTGTGGAAGAATAACTCTTCAAGAAAAATTATATTTCGAGAAAAGTGAATATTTTTTAACAAATCAAATATGAAAATCACATTTTCATCAATTACTTTCTCTCGTACCAAACATCCTCTTAGAATAAATAATTCTAAGATATAACCCCAAAAAAATTATAGCCATGCATTGTGTTGAGCCGATAACCTCTCTCTTTACCTCCCAAAAAGTAGGCATTTTTGTCTTACTTCTAATTTACTAGGGAAACCTAAACCTTCCCAAAACCCTTGGCTCCATTATATTCATGGCCTTTCACATTCTCTTGGCAACATAACTTATGATTATGTGCCTTTCATCCTACAATCAAAGTGGGTTCATCATGTACCTATAGGCTATAGCCTAACATTTTAGCCTACTTAATTAAAATAATTAATAAAAAAATTTGCTAACGAGTATCCTTAGAGTACTTTTAAGATTAATTAATATAATATTTATAATAATAATAATATTATATTAAATACAAAAATTGATAACTTTATTCGTCATTTTTTATGCATTGGATAAAAATATTACTATATTTGGTAACCTTAACAAATGTCTTTAATTTAAGATAAAGTATCCCATCTATCGTGCAATTTTTAGATCTTATAAACGAGATTAATAAGATGATATATATTTTTTAGAGCATATTTAAAAGATAAAAAAATTAATTAAAAAAGAGAGATATATATCAATGTTTTAATTATTTTTGTGAAATTAAAAAAACTCAGTTATCAAGGCTTTTTTATACTAATATAGCTAAAAAAAAAATTAAACCCCAAATTACCTATACTTTTAGATTATTTCCCAAAATACGCTTGTTTTAAAATTAGCTGGGAAATCGCCACCCCCCATGGCGATTTCCCAGCATGAAAATATTGATTTTGGCTAAAAATACCAAGGGAAATCGCCATGGGGGGTGGCGATTTCCCTTGGTATTTTTTTCAAAATTTGATAAAAATACCAAGGGAAATCGCCACCCCCCATGGCGATTTCCCTTGGTATTTTTAACCAAATTTGTAAAAAGAATGAAGGGAAATCGCCATGGGGGGTGGCGATTTCCCTTCATGTAAATTTTTTTTTTTTTTTAATAAATCAACAAATTTTAATTTTTTTTAATTTGTAAATTTTATTTTTTTAATTTAAAAATTATAAATTAAATTAAGTTTCTTATTAAATTTAAATATGGAAAATTTTATTTCTTATAAAAATGAAAAAAACAAAATAATATTTCTTCTTAAATTAAAAAAATCAAAAATTATATTTGTAAGTTTTGTTTAAAATTTAAAATTTTGTAAGTTTTAAAATTTTGTAAGTTTTGTTTTTTAATTTTAAATTTTATAAATTAAATTAAAATAATTTTTTATAATTAAAAAAAAATTCGTAAGGTAAATTTTATTATTTAAAATTTATGAACAAATTTTTTTAAATTTTGTTAATTGATTTGTATTAGATAAAAACAAAAAACAAACAAAAAACTTGCATTACATTTTCATGTCCATCAAATGCTGGAGAAAATATTGGAACTTGATTCTTTCTGCAATGGATAAGACTGATGATATAGGTTTTTAGACAGGTTTCAGCTATTTTCCAGTCCATCAAATGCTGGAGAAAATATTGGAACTTGATTTTTTCTGCAATGGATAAGACTGATGATATAGGTTTTTAGACAGGTTTCAGCTATTTTCCAGTCCATCAAATGCTGGAGAAAATATTGGAACTTGATTCTTTCTGCAATGGATAAGACTGATGATATAGGTTTTTAGACAGGTTTCAGCTATTTTCCAGTCCATCAAATGCTGGAGAAAATATTGGAACTTGATTCTTTCTGCAATGGATAAGACTGATGATATAGGTTTTTAGACAGGTTTCAGCTATTTTCCAGTCCATCAAATGCTGGAGAAAATATTGGAACTTGATTCTTTCTGCAATGGATAAGACTGATGATATAGGTTTTTAGACAGGTTTCAGCTATTTTCCAGTCCATCAAATGCTGGAGAAAATATTGGAACTTGATTCTTTCTGCAATGGATAAGACTGATGATATAGGTTTTTAGACAGGTTTCAGCTATTTTCCAGTCCATCAAATGCTGGAGAAAATATTGGAACTTGATTTTTTCTGCAATGGATAAGACTGATGATATAGGTTTTTAGACAGGTTTCAGCTATTTTCCAGTCCATCAAATGCTGGAGAAAATATTGGAACTTGATTCTTTCTGCAATGGATAAGACTGATGATATAGGTTTTTAGACAGGTTTCAGCTATTTTCCAGTCCATCAAATGCTGGAGAAAATATTGGAACTTGATTTTTTCTGCAATGGATGAGACAAATGATGGGATTTATCAATGACATTTTGCATTGAATAAGTTATAACTTTTTCAGTCAAATAGTCAAAGGATGGGATTTGTTATCTGGTACAACATAATGAACCATTATAAATTCATAATACTTATGAAGGTTTACAATACCCCCATACAACAGTTTTTCAATCAGATTTTTCCTGAGTGCTAAAACCTCCTCATTCTCATTCTCATCCTTCTATATTTCTTCTTTCTTTTGCTACACAACATGAGCAATAGAGTGATCGCATTGGTCTACTATAATGGCCAAATTCATAATACTGACGAAGGTGCTACCTTTGATTGTGAACGTCCAAAAAGTTTTCGTGTTGAAGACGACGTCACATTAGAGGAACTGAAGCTGCAAATTCATACAAAAATTAAAGCTGGAACTAGAAAAAGAGTTTCAGAGGTTAAGTACAGGCATCCTCTTTCTATTGGTGAAGGATGTGTCCGATATAGAACATTTCCACTTGAAGATGATGATGATGTCAGATGCATGTTTTATGCTCATGAGACATTTGCAAATGTTGGTGTCCTTGAGTTATATGCTGACATAGATGATGTTGACGATGATTGCGGCCCTTCAAATGTTCGCACAACAGAAAACTTTCCCATAGAAGATTATGATTCTGGGTCGTTCTATGTTGACACTACATACGACGTTCCCACAGAAGAAGTCGTGCCCTTATCTCAAGCTACAACTTTTCAGACTTCATTAGTCTCACAAACCCTAATTCCTACTACCCTCGAAGATGAGCCAGCTGGTGTTGATCCTGTTCGTCCACGTGGAGTCCATGGTGAAGATGTTGGTGAATTTAGTGAGCAAGAAGAGGATGCTGAATTCGCAAGTGATGACAATACTGATTCTGACCCAGACGTCGTCCCTGCTGAGATCAACACTCATGGAGATATCAACACTCATCGAGATATTCCCCCATATCAGGCTGCATCCCATATGCATACACTGGATCTGGAGGCAATGCATGTGCCGGAATTTCCAGAGTATGTTCATACATTAGCTACGCCTCTGACATTTGATCCATCTGCACTTGATCTGTGTGTTGGGTTACAATTCCCAACGAAAGAGGCTGTGGTTTCAGCTATCAAGCACTATAACATCAAAAACTCTGTAGATTACAGAGTAATTGAATCTGAGCCGACGAAATATTATGCCAAGTGCTTAATGTATGGGAATGGGTGTAATTGGAGAATAAGGGCAACTTTTATGAAGAAGAAACATCTATGGGAGATTAGAAAATATGAAGGGCCTCATACTTGCACATCGGCGAGTATTTCACAAGATCATTGCAAGTTAGATTGTAACATGATCTGCTCATGCATTTTGTCATTGGTCCAAGCAAATCCGGAGATTTCCGTTTCAGTTTTGATCGCTGAGATGCGAATCCGGTATGGATACATGACCTCCTACAAGAAAACATGGCAAGCAAAGCAAAAGGCAATTGTTCGAGTATTTGGCGATTGGGAAAGATCGTACAATCAGCTACCTAAATGGTTAGGTGCAATGCAACATTTCGTGCCTGGTACAATTGTGGAATTGCAAACGATACCTGCATATCACGGTGATCGATTGGTCCAAGGTAAGAGAATATTCCATCGACTATTTTGGACATTTAAGTCGTGCATTGAAGGGTATCCGTATTGTAAACCAATTGTGCAAATAGACGGTACTTTCTTATATGGAAAATACAAAGGCACATTATTGTTAGCTATTGCACAAGATGGCAATCGAAACATACTGCCAATTGCCTTTGCCATTGTGGAGGGTGAGACAACAGAGGCTTGGTCATTCTTTCTCAGTAACTTGCGCAGACACGTGACAAAACAGCCTGGCATTTGCTTGCTGTCTGATCGACATGAAGCCATCAAAGCTGCGATTAGACGCAATGGTGGATGGAATCCTCCACATGCATATTCAGTGTACTGCATTCGACACATTGCAGCGAACTTTATGAAAAAGTTTAACAATAAGGAATTGCGTCGACAAATTGTTAACATGGGTATGGAATCAAATCATAGTTATTTTATCTCTTATATTTCGTTTAGCATATAAAATAATATTGAAATTCAAAAGTTTTTTGTTTTTAAATTTATTAGGATACGAGTTGAGGCGACCGAATTTTCATTTCATGTATGACAATCTTCGTGGAGAAAATGCAGAGGCGGCTAACTGGCTTGATAGGATCCCCAAGGAGAAGTGGGCGCAGTCATATGATCAAGGAAGGCGTTATGGCCATATGACAACCAACCTAGCTGAATCTATCAATTCGGTGTTGAAGGGAACGCGTCATCTTCCCATTACTGCTTTAGTGCAATCAACATATTATAGGTTGGCTGCACTTTTTGTTAAGATGGGGAACAAACAAATTGCCATGATGGAGGGAGGGCACACATATTGTGAAACAGTCACACAAGCTATGCAAGAAAATCGCACGAAAGCTAACTCCCACATTGTTCGTAATTTTACGCGAGCAAATCAATCTTTTCTGGTTGAAGAGTTAGTTGCTCCACAAGAGGGTGTTTCTGCAATGAAGTACAAAGTCAACCTCAGTGACATGTGGTGTGATTGTGGAAAGTTTCAAGCACAAAGGTTCCCTTGTTCACATGTAGTTGCTGCCTGTGCACATGTCCATGTAGATTGCATGCAATATGTGGACAAAGTCTATAAACTGGAAAATATATTGAATGTTTATAGACATGAGTTCGAAGCTGTTGGAAATGAAGGTTACTGGCCTCAATATGATGGTCCAGAAGTGTGTCCCAATCAAGAAATGCGGAGAAATCCACATGGTCGGCCAAAATCAAGTCGTATTCGTAATGAAATGGACCTCAGGGAGAAAGGCCAACCAAAACGTTGTGGATTATGCAGAAACGGAGGTCATAACCGTCGAAATTGTCCGCAACGATTTGGCACATTGGGGGAGACTTCGCATCAACAATAAATGAATTACATGTTTTTCTCAACTTATCATGTACTTTGGATTATAAGGGAAAATGTAATGCAAGTTTTTTTTGTTTGTTTTTTGTTTTTATCTAATACAAATCAATTAACAAAATTAAAAAAAATTTGTTCATAAATTTTAAATAATAAAATTTACCTTACGAATTTTTTTTTTTAAAATAATTATAAAAAATTATTTTAATTTAATTTATAAAATTTAAAATTAAAAAACAAAACTTACAAAATTTTAAAACTTACAAAATTTTAAAATTTAAACAAAACTTACAAATATAATTTTTGATTTTTTTAATTTAAGAAGAAATATTATTTTGTTTTTTTCATTTTTATAAGAAATAAAATTTTCCATATTTAAATTTAATAAGAAACTTAATTTAATTTATAATTTTTAAATTAAAAAAATAAAATTTACAAATTAAAAAAAATTAAAATTTGTTGATTTATTAAAAAAAAAAAAAAAATTACTGAAGGGAAATCGCCACCCCCCATGGCGATTTCCCTTCATTCTTTTTACAAATTTGGTTAAAAATACCAAGGGAAATCGCCATGGGGGGTGGCGATTTCCCTTGGTATTTTTATCAAATTTTGAAAAAAATACCAAGGGAAATCGCCACCCCCCATGGCGATTTCCCTTGGTATTTTTAGCCAAAATCAATTTTTTCATGCTGGGAAATCGCCGTGGGGGGTGGCGATTTCCCAGCTAATTTTAAAACAAGCGCATTTTGGGAAATAATCTAAAAGTATAGGTAATTTGGGGTTTAATTTTTTTTTTGGCTATATTAGTATAAAAAAGCCCAGTTATCAATGTATCAAAAGACAAATTTTAAGATTAATTCCTATTGTAATGTTTTCATTTGTCCTCTACTGTATCTCATAATTTCTTTCTTGGTTCTTGTGGTCTTTCTACGAATTAAAACAGACAATATTTCCACTTATTTAATGAAATTCAAGGTATTTCAAAATAAAAATATTAAAATTTCATTTATAAATATAGTTTTATAATTCTATTGCTGTTGTGCCTTATTTTTTTTTCTTGCTCTTAGGAATTTTTTTTAATGTATTGGTTGGCTGACATGCCAGTTATTGTCCTAACCTTTTCTTTAAAATGGCATATTAATTCATTCTTTATTTGTAAAAATTAATAATAAAAAAAAAAACTCAAAAAGTTACTTCTTAATTTGAGTAGATTCATAATGTTGAATACGATATGATTACATAATATTAATATGATATAAAAAAATAATTAAAGCACGATACGAAAAAAATCGGATACGATATGAATAAACGAATATGTTAAAATCTATATAATAAAAATTATTAATATATTAAAATTTATATAAATATAAAACATATTAAATATAATTATGACAAAAAAAATATATAAATGCAACATAAATATAAAAATTATCAGATCTAGTTGAGTGGTTGTGTTGTGTACTTGATGCTTCTATTCTATACTGTTGCTTTTAGTAATTTATTATTAAAGGTTTAATTTAAAATATTAACACTTAATTAAATAATCAAAATATTGGTGGGTGGGTAGGTATGGCAGAGAAAGAGTACAATTCTCCCTTTATGATGGACTTCTCAACCCTTTAATTAAGAACCCAATTTCTGATCCTACAAAATCAATGGCTGTGATTGATTATTAATGGGCCATACACAAATAAAATATTATTAATAAAGCTGGTGAAATTAATTGAGCAAAAAAAAAAAAGAAATTGGTGGGATATAAGTTATAAACATAAAAAGATGGAGCACTGGCTGTGTGTTTCTTTTTGTGCTTGATTACTTTATTTCATCTCTCACTGCAGTTATTTTATTTTGGATTTTATTATAGTAGTAATTATTTTGGGAAATGGGTTTAAAAAAATGCCTATTCAAAGGCATATGAAATTATGAGTGTGGATTTAATAATTTTGGACATAATATAAAATATAAAATATGAAATAGATATAGATATAGATATAAATATGATATTTTTAATAAATATAAAAATAATATAATAAATACGATATAATATAATATATTTAAACACAATTAATATAATACGTTTAATACATGTATCGTATTTATATTTAAAATTTTTATATATTTAATAATTTATATTGTATTTATATTTATATTATTAATATAAAAAAAATAGACACGATATACATCACGAATTATCAATTTTTACTTGCTTTTTGTTGGCAATAAATTATTGGTTTCTTTTATTGAGAAATGTTTTTTGCTATTGGTTGTTTTGGAATTGCATTCATTTTGAGTAGAGGGAATAGTATTTACTCAATCAAACATAAAAAGGAAAAAAGAAAAGAAAAAATTTGTAAGGAGGTGTTAATTTGTATGTAGTAGTATTGTTTAAGGTAATATTTATAAAAAATATATATATAATTAATGTTTTTTTTAATTTAATAAAAATAATATATTAGATATAAAAAATTGTTAAAATGATAAAAAAAAAATTCTGAATGAGTGTTAACGAACATCCATGTTCTAACTTTGAAGTGCCAAATTCTGTGCACACTGAAAGAGTGCACATTAGACATGTCCATGAGTCGGGTCGCGGTCCGAAAATTTTATTTTTTCTTTGCCCAAGCTTATTTGGGCCGAACCCTAGCCGGCCCATAAAAAGCCCATTTCACCATTCAAAAATATTAAAAAATTATTTTTATATTAATATTAATATATTTTTATAATAAAATCTAAATAAAAAATTATTTTTTATTTAATAAATAGTCATTTGGGCCGGTTAGAATTACAAAATACTTTGTTCAAGCCTGACCAAATATGGGTCGGGTCTACCGGGTCAAGTGGGCTATCCGGTCTATGGACAGGTCTAGTGCACATGATATAAGCATAGAAAATCATTTTTTAAAGTAAAAACATAACTTTTTATTACATTAATTTATTAATAAAAATTACGATAATTAATAAACAAATTGATGAACTAAAACAATATCAATATAAAATTTGATTGAACTCATCCATGTTAAGACTTATATTATTTTTCATCTTTACCATAAAGATAAAACCTCACCGGCACATTTTCTTTTATAAGTTAATAATAGTTTTATCTAATTTATTTGATCGTGAAATTTAATAATATACTTGTACTTATTATATATGTCGATTTTTATGTTTCAATCAATTAATAAAAATTATATTTTGAATATATAAAAAATAAATAAATGTCAATTGTGGCTGATGAATGCAAACAATCGATCTGTTTACAAGGAACGTTTTTTGCAAAAACTTGAACCCCTTGACTTTTGTCATAAAAATCAAAATGTTATTAACGTATATTTCCATTTCGATGCGTAATGAAAGCTTTTTTCGTCATAACGGAATTATCGTTTTCAAAATAATACGAATAGTATTTACTAATTGAACTAAGCTTTTTTTAATGGAAAAAGCATTCTTTAATTAATTTGAATTGGACAATTAATGATTAACTTGAATCATTGAAAAAGGGTTACTGATTTTATTTGGCTTAAATATAAAAAAGTCTAATTAAAATTAAATAATTATTTAAGTTATTATCATTTATTTTTATCTATTTGAACCCTCAAACATTTATTTTTATCCATTTGAGTTCTAAAACATTTATTGTCATCCAATTGAGCCATCGATTAAATAAAAATTGATGATGATTTTTAATCAAATTTTGTCCAATCAAGATTTAATAAGGTAAAAATAAATATTTGAGAGCTTAATTGATTACAATAAAATGATAGAGATTTGGATGATTATTTAATTTTAATTCATGGGTTTTTTTATTTATTATTATTTAATATTTAAGCCATTTTATTATTATCATTATTTTTTAAAATTTTGTCCAATCAAGGTTTAATAAGATAAAAATAAATGTTCGAGAGCTTAATGGATTACAATAAAATAATAGAGATTTTGATGATTATTTAATTTTAATTCATGAAGTTTTTTTTTATAATATTTAAGCCATTTTATTATTATCATTATTTTTTAAATCCAAATGAAGTGCATGGCAGCTAATCCGCAAGCTGAAGCTGATAGAACGTCCTTTTTTTAAAGTCAAACGTTCATGCATCTTTTGGATGTTTATTAAGCACTTATATGAAAAGTGCTTCCATAAAATCAATTATGTTCACATTATATGTCAAAATTAGATATATATGGTTTGTCCAAAGTATCTCTTTCCAAAATTCAAGGATAAGATTTTACAATCTTTCTTTCTCTTTGTCTATACCTTGTAAAAACTAGGCCTCCATTTAAATTGCTTTTTATTATTTGTTTTTTTTCTTGGTAAAGACAGTTATATTGAGGAAATAAAAGTAAATTGTAAAAAGTGAAAAGCTAAAATACTAAAAAAATCACTGAATTATTTTATTTTTCTTAAGTAAATTTTTATATTTTTATTGTATTTAAATAAGTTTTTATCTTTTAATTTATACTTAAATAAGTTTTTATTTCAAATGAAATGTTGATTTATGTTAAGGATTTATTTTGATATAAATTAAAGATTAAGGGCTTATTTGAGTACAAATTAAATGTTAAGGGCTTATTTGAATACAAATTAAAGATTAAAAACTTTTTTGGATGTAATAAAAATATAAAAACTTATCTAAATAAAATGATAAAGTTCAAGATTTTTTCCTTTTTATTTTAGCTAAAGTGAAAAAAATAGTAAAACTAAAAATCAAATAGAGCTTTGGATGATATTTTTGAAACATGATCGAAATCGATAAATTTTTTGATTTTCTATTCAATTGGTTCAGATTATTTAAAAAGAATGTATAGTAAAATCAATTTTAAACTAAATATTGAAATTTAAGGAATTTGAATATTCCATTTAGATTGTGAAAGCTTAAATTTCTTGATAAATTCTTCTGCCTTGAGGAACTGAAAATATTGATAGAAAAATATATTTGATCAGAGCAGACATGCATGTAGTTAGATGTGTCTATTGATTAGGTTATTCATCCATTCTGAATTGAGTCAGGTTTAGGATATATTTTTAGTAACCCAGACCAATTTGGTTCAGCCCGAATTACTATTTAAATAATAAAAATATTTTTTATTTAAATTTAATTATAAAAATATAAAAATAATATTTTAATATTTTATATATTAAAACTATCTTTCAACTGAATCGAATCTGGACAAGCAAAAAAAAATTATTCGAGCTCGAATCTTACCTCGGCCATACTCATGAACACCTCTACATATAGCTATATATGTCTATTTGGGGGCAAACATCATAAAGAAAATATATAAGTATATGAAAGGGCAGAAAATTATTGAACAAGTTGGTTAGCACATCTTTCTCATGTATGGAGTATGGACAAACAAAGTTACATTTAGTTAGTGTCATAGGATTCTTTGAGGGATGAATTTGTCAAAGGGGATGTCTCTTACATTTCCATTGAATCATGACACAACTTTAGTGTCATAGTTTGCTTTTAGGGTTGAATTGTCAAAGGAAAACTAAAGGCTTTGGGTCTCTTGGTGTTGGGTGGAGGGGGAGACTTTAACATAAAGGAAAGGGTTAGAGATTAGAATCTAAAGAAATTTTGGTGAAAAAGTAATTTTATAATGATTTTTTTTGTAAAAAAAAAAATTGTAAACTTGTTATTTCATTGATGTCTACTTTTAAACGTTGATCTACATGGTAATTAATATCAATACATTTAAAAATATTAGTAATATTTAACAATTACTTTAATAACTAGTATAACAATAATTTCTTTGGATGAATAACTTTTGATACATTTTTTGATATCAATTTAAAAAGATTCGAATTAGATTTAATTCAACTGATTTATGCAGTCATTTTTAAAATGTAACATTCAGTAAGTTTGGGGTTCAAATGTCAATATCTATAATTTCTTTCTCTATTTTCAAATTGTGACATCCATACTAATTTAAAAAGATTCAAAGTTTTCAAAGAAGTTTTTATAAAAGTAAGTATAGGATCATTGTCCGAAATTGAAACATCAAAAATGATCTGAAAGGGGTGGTAATCCTTGCATATAGATAGAGAGAGACCTTGATAGCATCATCTTGATTATGAATTAAAAATTAAAAACTTAAAATGAACCATTTGACGAATTGCTTCAGAGTAGAATTAATAGTAGTGAAAGAACATACATCTGACCCACAAAAAAAAAAAATAATAAGTAAAAGCTGTTGAATTTTTCAATGTTCATTGTAATGCCTTAATCTCAGAGGAAAATTTTAAAAATCCGTTATGATATATATGTAAAGATTTAAATTCATATTTATGAAACGTTTTTAAGGATAAAATCGTGAAATTGCAACCATGTGACAACCAAGCATGATAATCTTGACTATAGAGACATTGCCCATTAATATGTTTTGTTTTCCTAAATCCAATTTGGATTCTGCATATTCATTATGTCTACACATATGATAAATTACACACTCAAAAAAATTATTTGTTGAAAAATAACGTGATCCACATGATTAATTTAATAAATTAAGATAATTATTTAAATGATATTATATTAATAAATACTATTCAAATTAAACTATTTTAGTAATAGTAGAGTTAAAGATAACTAGTCATTATATCAGTAATAAATTAGGATAATTTTTTTTGGATTGTATGAATTAATTTTAATTAATTATCAAATATATATGGATCTTTAATCTAATTTATATATTACTTGTGAAATTATCTCAACGTAATTAAAAATAAAATAAAAACACATATTAAAGTGAGAGAAGTCTTTTTAATTATGTGATTAAAATAAAATTATTTTTTAAATAATCATGGTCGGAATTATGCAAATAGACGTTTAGTTTTAACATCACTCACATTTTCTTTTGCTTTAAGAAAAAGATTTTATGAAATTTGACACGTGTCATTTGATAAGTTTATTGGATGGATGTCAACATCATTATTTGAGATGACCCACATAGTAAAAAACCATACATGTCCAATTTGTTTATTAAAAAGTATATTAAAGTACTAATCTAATTTGATTAGCTAATGACAAATTGAGAATTACCAAGTATGAAAATGTAGATTATGTCCGTTTTCTTTTTATGGGAAAATGACAACTTTATCTTTATTTTTTTTTCTTTTGATTATATTGGAACTATTGAGAAATATATAAAATGATTGATGTATAGCTTACTTTTTATTAAATTTAATAGTTGACACCACATAATTTGAAAAGTAGTTTCATTTCTTCACTCTTAAGCCCTTTTAATTAGTGTCATTGTGGGATCTACAAAGTATGAAAAATTTCAAATTATGTTGATAAAGAAATTTTTAAGATTAATATGTAGTTAATTTTGAGATAAAATATATATTTTATATAATTAAAATTTATGGTACTTTTCCTTTTATTTTGGAAAGACCAAAAACAAAAACTAAACTTATCATAAAAATATATTCAATGTGGCATTAAAACTATCAAATCATCATTAAATAATAATTCAATTCAAAAGATCTTTTGGCTAATAAATTTGTAAGGAAAATAATAACTCTGGTGGGACTAATTAAATTGATATTTAAAATATATATATATATATAATTAATATATATTTTGATCATGTTGAGTAAAAAAGATGTTATATATATTAACATTTGCAGCTGAAGGTTGTCGTTAAGGATTAAATGAAGATGGTGATGAAAAGAATTCGGACAATCTCCTCCTTAATTATTTTTAGATTGCAATTTCATTTGTAAAAAAAAAGTGGTGACGAAGAATTCAACTCATATAAGACACTTTTTCATTGAAAAATGTGGTTCGTACGTTTTTTTTTTGTTGTCCTATTATTTACTTTAACTAAAATGTTTTTTTTTTCGATGAATAAAAAATTGAATTAAATTGATAGATTGAATTGATTGAATTTAAAATTAGTGATTTATTTGATTCTGTATTATATATAAAATCAACTTTTCTTTAACTAGTATAAAACCGATTTAATTGGATAAAATCGACAACAATTTGTTTTTTTAATTTTTTTTATAAGTGATAAGATTTTGAACTATTAACTTTTTGTTTTTATATTAAAACCCATATCACTAAGTCAAATACATATTTTTATGAATTATTTATTGTTTATTATTTATTTATTATTAAAATTATTTTTTATATCTTTAAAAGCATTTTGATCAAATCGATCAGTTCCATCGATTAAATCAAAAATCAAAAATCTGATAGATTCAACTTTCAATCCCTTTTTTTAACTTTGCTTTTTTTCTCATCGAATATTCTTGCTTTGGATTTTCATCAATGAAAAAAAAGATAGTAGTATACTTTTTCATTTATCCTTTTATTTAGTTTATTTATGCCTAGACAAGATACTTGGAATTGGAACTTTAGAAAATAAAGGCCCTTTGTCCTCACTCCTACCGAATGTCTCTTTATTTTATTTTTTGGATAAGACATGAAAAACCCTCATATTTCACTCAAATGTGCAATTAAATTATGGCACTTTTATATTGTTTTATCATGTCTTTGAAATTTTATTTTAATGTAATTAATTTTAGTTCTTAAAAATTTAAGCATATTTTAATATAAGTATTATATTTAATTAAAGGAACACCTCAACAATTTAAATTTGAAATTCTAACCTGAGACTTTTTAGGTCAAACTTTAGAAATAGAGGAAGAATTAGATGAGTACATATCTTTCGATGAATGAGAATTATTTTTTAGAGAAATTATCTCATTTATCGTCTGTGAAATTTTTAAATTTTATAAGCGGGATTAACAGAATGATACATACTCTTACGATATATTTAAAAAAAAAATGAAGCATGTGACTGTCTCTTAATTCTGTTTGTAAAATTATTGTATAAAAATGACCTTTATTTCTTATGTTATGTGTAACTAAAAACTTTTGTGGTTCTATATGTTAAATAAAAAAACCTTGTTGCTTGTACCAAAAAAAAAAAAAAAAAACCTTGTTGCTAAGAATTACAATATAAACTAATTTAATATGAATAATATTTCATAATTGTAAATATCTAATAAATCTTGATTGCACTTTAATATTGACTAAATAACTTAATTAAACGAAATAATTAAAGTATATCAATGATAATTTAATTGAAGATTTACTTTAAAAAAAAATTGAGATTAATTTGTCATGCCTTCTTTATCAGCTTGCCGAAAGCTTATTGTGGTTGTTGCTGTAATTATCATCAAATAACAAACATATCAATCTTCAATCATGTCTTGATTAGCTTTGAACCTTAGCTAATTTGCAACTTAGTTTTGGGCCCAATGAAATTGATTATAGGAGGCTAATTAATTATTTTAAAAAAATAAAGCTGCATGAAGTTTAATTAGACATGTTAAGAGTCGAATGGATATTAGGTCGGGCTTGGATATAAATTTTTTTTATTTTTAATTCGGTCTAGTTTTGCTTGACTCAAATTACTATTTATTAATAAAAAAATATTTTTTTAAATATTTTTAAAAATTGAAACGGACTTCTAGACCGTTCCGAATTAAGCTTGGATAAAGGGTCTCAAAATAATTTGGATCGCGTCTCAGTCCGACCCATGAACACTTCTAAACTTAATCTAATCCACAGTAGTAGGGGTGAGTATGGTGCCAAAAAAATCAAATCAAATCAAATCAAACCAAATCAAAATATTTAGATTTTTAAAATTTTAAATCTAAATCAATCTAAATTATAATAAAAAATCTTAAATAAAGAGAATTTATATATTTTTAGATAAAACTATTAATATATAAAAAATGTACACAAATAAAACAATGAAATATTTATATAAATATAAATTATTATAATATTTATTTTTAATTTAAATTGGTTTCAAAATATTATGAAATCGATTTGAAACCAAAGTTTTAATTTGATTTGATTTCCAAACCAAATCAAAAAAAAAAAATTAACTTTCAAATCAAACCAATTCAAACTAAATTAATTGATTTAGTTTAATCTTTTTTAAAAAATTTTAACCGAATAATACTCAACCTTAATCCACAATTCTAATAATTCCCCATCAATTCACTAATATACCTTAATTAAAAAAATGAGTCAATAATTCTTTTTGTTGCTTTATTATAATAGCATATAATCTAATTAAGCTAAGTAATAATATGTGTTTCTCATTTAATGCTAATTAATGATGATATATCTTTCACTAATTTGCTTCTTATAATTAAGCTGTTGGAGGCATCAAGAAACATCAAATCATGAATATACATGATTATTTCGTTTTCTTTTATTTTACATTTTAATAACATCATTAATAATTAAGTGGGCGGCTGCAAAACTTGGGCAGATTCAATTTTGTTTTGGATTTTAATTAAAATAGTTTTCTGTCTAATTATGCCAACGACAATCTTTAGTATGGAAGATAAGATGATATCATTTCGCTTGTTTTCTAGCTCTTTCTTTTTATTTATAAAGAAAATCTATAAAAAAAAAAAATATTAAAAGATTAATTTTATATTGCAAGTAGACCTACTGATAGGTCGGGCCGCGATTCAAAAAATATTTTTCCTTTACCCAGACTCGATTTTGGACAGGTCCGGGCCGGTTCGTCGATCCGGTTTATTGTTCATAATATTAATAAAAAATTATTTTTATAAATATTTTATAATTAAATTTAAATAAAAATTATATTTTTTTATTGGTTAAACAGTGATCCGAATCAAGTCAGATTACAAAAACTCCTATCCAAATACGATCCAAAACGAGATGAACCTATCGAATCGGACGAGCTATCCAATCTATGAACAGAGTATTTTATTTGTCTCAATTGACTATTCATAATTTTGGGATGCTATTGAATTGCATTTAACCACGTGAAAGATTGAGGTTTTCATATTTTGATTTTTTTTCTAAAGTTTTCAACATTTTTTTTCTTCAATTTGGATAAAAACACTAAACCTATAATTTTTAGAAGTGATTATTTTGTTTTTTTTTCAAAAGAAATCGAAGTTTAAAGAAAAAAAATTACAAATATTGAATATTGAATATCAATCTTGCGAGAATTCATTTTTAAAAAAATGGGTGAACCATTTAACTAAAATTCACGAACTTATTTTGCCTAAGTTGATTAACAAAATCTTTATCTTAAATAACATGCGAAATTTAGGAGATAGGAAAATGAGAATTGCAAAAACTGAAAATTAACCCTCAATCTTGCGAGGATTCACTTTTTAAAAGAAATGGGTGAACCATTTAACTAAACCTCACGTTCTTATTTTGCGTAATTTAATTAACAATTTTTTTTATTATCTTAAACAACATGCTTTGATTATATATGATTTTGAACTATCTAATGAGAAGTAGTTATTGCTTATCTTATAAAAATTTACATTTTCTTTAAGATTTTAAATGAAAACTTTTTTAAGTTGGAAAGTCTCAAAATTCTTGACGTTAAAATGTATTGGCTAAAAATAAAGAAATGCTTGTACTGCAAAGTAGCAGATTATGAATCAAATAAGGTCATTTGCATTCCTGACAAGACAGAAGTTTTTAGCAACTCGTTTTCAGCTTGTGGTTACCATTTATCCTTGATTGCATATGGAAAATTTTTAGCCTGCAGAATGATGAGTATTATTGGTACAATATTAATGAATATCCATATTCTTCACCATAAGCTACAAAATCCTTTTTTTTTTTTTTTTTTTTTTTTACAAAGGAGACAATTGGGTATAAGAGAAAGAAATTGTAGATGTTGGGATTCGAATCTCGGATTTGTTGGATGTCACCTCTTAAGGATGGTTGCATGAACTGAGTTAAGTTTCAGATTCACAAAAAGAGAGGTTTTGTTGTCGAGACGGAGAGAAGGAGAAAAGGAGAGAGGAAAGAGAAGAGAGAGGTGGCTGAGAGGAGATCGGAAGGGTGATTGATCGGCCGGGGTGACTGGCTGGAGAGAAAATGGTGGAGGAAATGGAGGAGAGAGAGAGAAAATGAGGAGATAAAAGAAAGGGAGGAGGAGAGGAGAAAGCCGGCGACAAAGAAAGAGAGGAGGAGGAGATCGAGCGGGACGAACCGACTACGGCGTAGGCAGTCGGCGACAGGAATAGGAAGAAAGAGAAGGAGAAGAAGAAGAAGAAGAAGGAAATAAAAAATAAAAAAATAGTTGTAGTTTTTTTATTATTTATTAATGTTGTTTTATTTTTTATAGTTAAGAAGAATGAGAGAAAAAATAGAAAGACAAAAAAAAAGTTGTAGTTTTTATTTGTTATATTATTGTAGTTTTAATTTTTGATAATTTATTATTTTCTCAAAAATAAATAAATATATATTTAGTATTTTCTTTTACATAATTTTAGATTTGTATATATTAAAAATTTATTACTATTCTCTTATAATTTATTTAGGGAAATATGATTTAGAAATAATTATAGATTTATATTAGTTTATTTATCATTTTATATTTATCAAATTAAATTTAAATATATTAAAAAAATTTAAAGGTATAATAGGAAAAAGAGAAATTAAAAAAATAATATTAATTTTTTAATTTTTCATTATTTTAATTAATTAAATATTTTTAAGATAATTTTAATTTAAAATTATTTATATATGTTTTAAAAATATATATAACTCCAGCAGTATCTTAGGGATAAAATTTTTAATGCCTAATAACATTTGGGTCTAAAGAAAAACAAACATTTGAAAAGAAAATTCCAATCACTTCTTGAGTAGTTGGCCTAATGTGAGGCTTTAAAGTGGACCGAGGGCTGAGGCTGGTTTCAAAAGAGATTAAAATCCAGGCCTTAAATCCTTGGACTAAAATTTATTAGTATTAAATTTTGGGGATGGATGGGTAAAGACCAAATCTTATTGAGTGAAGGCCTTTTTGGTGACCAATAGATGAAATTGGAATTGCAATATAGCTAGCTAATTAAAGTTAAACCTAGATTTGATTTTAATTTTAATTTGTAAGAATGAATTTTTCAAGAAAAGCTCTATTATTATTCTTTGAAGAATGCCATTTATTAATTGAAGAATACTATTTTCTATTAAAATTTTAAACTATTAGTGATGGTTTCTTATAAACAAATTTCAATATTTTCTAAAATTTTCATAAATTTTTATTGTACCAGCTAAAATTTTGATTTTAAAATTACTTAGACAAAGCTTAATTGGTAAGGAATAGGGTGGATTCAGACAAAGATCTATTATATTTATTTCAAGGGTAAAAAAAAAATCGAAAGTCAAATCGGTAAGGCCTTTGGTTCTCGATTCAACAAGTTTAACAGGTTGGACCGGTCGGTTTAATTAAAAAGATTTAAATATTTAAAAATGAATTAATATTAAATAAATATTAAATATAATAAATAATAATAAAAATATGTATATGTATATGACTTAATTGTATGATTTTTAATATAAAACTAAAAGGTTAAATGTTCAAATATTATCAATTACAAAAGAAAATTTGGAAAAGAAAATAAAATATATCAAACCGGTATTTTATCGATTCATTAAATATTCGATTTTATATAGTATACCGGATCGAACAGCCTGTCAATTCTCGATTCACCAACTGGTCCGACTCGATTTTTTTATTAATGGTTTATTTTTGAGTCCTAATAAACTCAATGGGTATTTTTAAAATGTCAAAGACATTTGGCCCTATTTTTTTTTTTATTTATTTATGAAAAACTGACATTTTAAGTTTATTTGAAAAAAAAAAAAGGGAAGGAGAGGAGAGGAGAGAGGAAATGAAGGGAAATGGAAAAGAATATGAAGTGTTAGAATCAAACCCTTGTTATCTCAATAACATTATCGAAGCTGCTAGACCGGTAGGGAAGGGGAAAAAAACTGATTTAATTACTAATAATTTTTAGTAATGTTTTTGAATCTAATGCTTAAATTCAAAGCACATGCAGCTGATAGATTCTTGGAGGTTATGGGTTGGAGAGAATTTAGACGCGTAATGTCTTCATCAAATGAGTTAATTATACAAAGATTTGGGAGTTGTTACATAATTAATTCTCCTTAATTGTTCAAGGTTCAATTTAAATGTACCACTTGTATCTCTACATATGTAAATAATAATACTAAAAAAATCATTTAATTTCGTAGAACCCGTCATCTTAAATCTGTGTACGTATCGAGTTATCCGTCTGATTCGATAGGCTCGGTCCAAATTAGATTGTGTTTGGGATAGATTTTAATAATATATGGATTAGCTCGATCCAAGTTACTATTTAAATAATAAAAATTATTTTTATTTGAATTTAATTATAAAAATAATTTTTAATATTTTAAATCGTAAATGGGTTTTTGAGTCGGGCTGGATCAATCTGGACTTGACCAAATTCATAAATTGTTATAATCTATATATATATATATATATATATATATATATATATATATATATGTTTATGTAACGGGCTAGCAATGTTGGGCAATGTTAAAATAGTTGTTTTCAAACTCATAAGTGTTTTCTTCTATCTTCCTCCAACTCTTTTGTATGGTAATAAAAGTAAAATCTTAATGGAATTGAGCAAAAAAAAAGTTTTGATTAAATATTCCATGCATGTTCATTTCTTTTAATAATAAAAAAAGAAAGGAATATGTCAGTGAGAAAATAGTTTTCCTCTCTTTCAATCTTTTTCACATATAACATCAATAAGTACAAAGATGGTTTTCATCTTTTCTCAATGGCTGTAAAGCAATATGTGTAAATTAATGAGAACTATATATATAAAAATGTGCTATGATCTGAAATTCTCAAACAAGAAATGCTTTCTATTAAAGGAAACTATAGAAAGTAGTTGAAAAAACATACATAGAAAAACTGAAATCTCAAATTTTACGAGGATAATGATTCTTTTTATCATTAATTATATAGTATGCATTTGCATGGGAGTTAAGTAGATGGTGCTAATTAGATTTGGTAATCTGTATATTTGTATCGTATTCGTATTATTTTTACATGTTATAATTATGTTTAAAGTAGACTTGTTCATAGATCGAACTGGACGGACCGCGGCTCGAAAAAAATTATTTTTCCTTACCCAAGTTGTAAGCCTATTTACTGTTTATAAATTATTAAAAAATCATTTTTATTTTTTATAATTAAAATAAAATATATTTTTTATTTAATGAATAGTAATTCGGATCGGCCCAGCTCTAATACAACATTCCTTACTCAGACCCGACCTAATTCAGGCCGGGAGGGTTACTCGGCCTTGAGCAAGTCTAGTTTAAAGTAATATATTTTTATGAATTTTGACACATTAATAATTAATGTTATATAGATTTTGATACGTTTGTGTATTCATTTATTTTTTTGTGTCATGTCCTATTTTTTATCTTATTTTAATTAATTTCTTGTATCATGTTTGTATTGTATAATCGTCTCTTATCCTAACTAAATTACCGGACCTAATATTAATTAACTTGAAAATGAAACTCCGACATTCCAGAAGCATATCAAACATAATAGAGAAGAGCTAAACTTTTTGTCCTATAGCTTTGAAGTGGAGATTGAGCTTGATTATCGCTTAATTAGTTGAAAATGAGGTTGAAAAGAGACGAAAATATATGAATTTTGATATGGATCTTCCCTTTTCCATGGGGGCCCTAGAAAAGACCTTCAAACTACAACAAACATTATTGGGTTTTATTTATTTATTAATTAAAAGTTTAAAACCCACCCACCTTGGCTAATTTAATGATAATTTAGGTATTCTTATCTAATAAGTAAGGAACAGTGCTGACTTAATCTTTACATAATCTATAGTGTGTACTATTTTATAGGGTTAACGAGTAAATTTATCATCATATTATAGTTGGATATTGAAATTTATCATTATATTTTACTTTGATTGATATTTGTCATTGTACCTTTGGGATTAAGGATAAATTTAACATTATACTTTAATTTAATATTGAATTTTGCCACTTTATTTTTGTTTGATTGAATTTTGTCACTAAATTTTAATTTTTGATTGAATTTTATCACTCAATTTTATTTTGAATGATTTGAAGACAAAATTTAATAATAAAAAAAACATTCTTTTAATAATTTTGAATGATTTGAAGACAAAAAAAATAATTTTTAATATTTTTTATAAATTAAATTATTGTTGTTAATTATTAAAATGAAATATTTGAAGAAATATTTTTTTGTTAAATTTTATCTTGAAATCATCCAAAGCAATGTTGATTGGTAAAATTCAATAAAAAATCAATGTTAAGTGGCAAAATTCAATCAAAAATCAAAGTTTAGTTGCAAAATTCAATCAAATAAAAGTAGAATAGCAAATATCAATCAAAATAAAGTATAATGATAAATTTCAATATAAACCTATAATACGATGATAAATTTATCCTTTAACCCTATTTTATATCAATGGAGTTCATATACTTGCAATGTAATTTAATTTCTTTAATTTAAATGAAGATGAAAAAGGATTAAAGATAATATGGTTTTTAGGCTATGAAAGACTCAATCATTGCTTAGGCTGCATGCGGGTCAATATTGGATGAAAACCGAGATTGATTAGTTCAAAATATATTGTTGATAAAGCTATGATTAGTTCAAAAGATGTTCATAAAGTCGATAACTACGTTTATATTATCTATAGTTAGTTCTTAAGATAATGTAAAATTGTATTATAAATATACGTCAACAAAGGCATGCGTTTCTATCGAAATAGACTTAGTTTTTTATTTTATTTTTTTATTAAATTAGTGTAAAATTAAATTAGTTTTACACATTTTCATAATTTTTTATACGATTTATATTTGTTTAATTCGACTGTCGTATTTCATGTTTTATTCACGTAGATCATGCACGTTGAGTTTCAAGTAGACCTGCTTAAGGGCCGAGCAGCTCGCCCAGCACGACAGCCCTGGCCCGTATTGGGCCGGGTTTGTGCAGGTATTTTAGTGATCCGGATCGAAAAAATATTATTTTTTAAAATTTAATTATAAAAATATATAAAAATAAATAAAATAAATAAATTTTAATATATGTGAACAAAAAATATGGGTCGGCGGGCCGGCCCGGCCCTGGGTAAGGAAAAATAAAAAAATTCGAGCCACGGCCCAGTCCATGAGCAGGTCTAGTTTCAAGTAAATTAAAAATGTTTAATTATTTGTTCGATATAAAAAAATTTCAACCGTTGAATATATATTCAAAAAGATAGATTTTCGATCAATATGATAAAGATATCATATCGCTTCAAAACTTTACGTGCATGCCAAGCATGGTTATATTGCTAAATTTAACAATCGATTTGTTAAAATATTAATAATTTACAAAATTATAAAGCACGTAAGTGGATCTCTTTTATAAATATATATATCCATAAGAGAGGACCAATGAGTTAAACCTAGACCTGTCCATAGGTCGGGATCCAAATTTTTTTCCCTTACCCGAATTCGTTTCGAACCGGTCCCAAAACCCATTTCACTATTTATAAATTATTAAAAGTAATTTTTATATTAATATTAATATATATTTTATAATTAAATTTAAATAAAAAACATTTTTTATTTAATGAATACCGACCCGAATTAAGAAATTCTTATTCAAATCCGATCCAATTCGAATCGAGACTGTTGCACCAAATGAGTAACCCAACCCTTGAAACAGGTCTAATCAAACCCCACAAATTGTGATATTAGGGTAGTTAATTGACATATCTTTGCATTGTAGGACTTTTTTTTTTGTGTGGATTCACTTGCTAAAAAGCCGCCAAGGCAATTTGATGGATTTGTGCGACTCAATTTGATAGTATAACATTGAAACCTAAAAAGAAAATTTCACAACTCAAACACGTAATAGGTCTACCATAAACAAAAAAAAATCTTTCAATTTTGGATTCAGTTTCTTGTTTAATTTATCATTTTTGACTTTGTTGGATTTTCTATATTAGACATTTCTATTAATGTTTATTTAAATGTATAGTTTACACTTTATTTATGAGCTATAAAATGAAGTATAATGTTTTTAATAGATATTGAAAAGTTTAATTTCAAAACTTTTTTTTCTTTCAAAACCTTAAATTTTGAAAGTATGTTTGAAAGGAATTTTGATGTCATGGACTTGGTTCCGTAAGAACTATCACGGAATCTTAACATGATTTAATTATAATTATAAAATTTAAATTAAATTAAATTTATTTAATTAAAATATCTAAAACAAAATTATATATCTATTATGAGTTAAATTTTTGTGATTGTGGTTAAACCACATCAAGATTTTGTAATAATAATTATCAAGAAATTGAGTTTGTAAAATCAAAACTCGTCTAGAAGAGAGACAAGTAAATACTATTATTTCGAAATATTTGAAAATGGAAAGTTACCTCTCTTTAGATTTATTCAAGGGCCGAGCTATCCGTCCAGCTTGACAGGAATTTTTCTATTTCGGATCGGTTCGGTCTGGCCTGATCATCAATAAAAAATATTTTTATTCAAATTTAATTATAAATATTAATATAAAAAATATTTTAATATTATTTTAAATAGTAATATGAGCTTTTGTGCTAGTACGGGCCTAGGTAAAAAAAAAATGTCGTAGCCCTACCCGACCATGAACAGGTCTACCTATCTCTATGCTCACCCTATTTATACACTTAAGCCAAATTTGATATTATCATCAACAAAAGTAATGTAGGAGAACCAATTTGGGAGGCTTAGGTCAGATTTGATATTGCTAGTTTAGGTATTGAGGGTTAATTATATTGGTTCCACTTATATAAAGGTTGGAAAGTTATATAAAATATTTAAAATGTCTAATTTTTGCAAATATAAATATTTTTATGCCATTATACAAGACTTTATCTTACAATTAGAAACAATTAAGTTTAAGAAGAGTTATTTTGTAATTATGCATTTTATACTATTTCGATGCATAGGCTTTTTACTGACTAAAGTGAAATATTTCCATGCAACATGGGAAAAGACTAGAAATTTTTTCATTTTAAGCATCAAAATATTTAACATAATTTGTATTAATGATGTAAAATATATATATTTTTGCAACATAAATAGTGATGTTATAATAAGTTAGTACAAATTACATTTTGCAGTAAAAATATATATAAAAATATTACTGATACTTTTTATAACACTACTATTTATAACATTTTGCAATAAATGGCACGTCATCTTTTGCAACATAAAAGTTTTATACTGCAATACGTGTTGTAAGCTTTTTTTTTTTAGTAAAAATGTGCATAAAAATTGTTGTAAATACTTTTTGTAACATAATATAAAAATTTTGTTACTAGAAATCATATAATTTTTTTGTAGTGAACTCTATTTTTTAGTATTTTTGCGTTCTTGTATAAGAATGATCATTAACTTAAAACATGTATATATACTAAAAATATTGTGAATAAAATGGTAGTAATTGTAATATAATTGTCAGTAATGTGCTTAAACAATAATATATTTTTGTTTAGAGAATATATATCCCTTCGTTTTTGAATTCTTTAATGAATTTTGATAACCTGTGTTTTTAATACATTTATTAAGATTAATTAAGTTATTATTTATATTAATATTTTTATATTAAATACAATAATTGATAATTAATTTTATAATTTTTAATACATTAAAAATTATAACTTATTTAACATGATAATTTTAAAAAATATATAAAAATAAAGATACTCGTTAACAAAACTTTTTTTTCCATCTCTCTAAAGTCCGTAAATTCGGATGGAAAATAATTGAAATTTGGAACCGATCACTTACCAACACACAATTTCGCGAAATATGAGGTACATAATTGCAAAACGACTTAGATAAATGGGGCTAAACTATCATTTTCTGAAAATGATGGACTTTTACAAGGTGTCACCGCATAAAAATACGAGGTAGATTACCCACTCCCTCCCAATCAGCAAACACCTCAGAGATCGACATGTGTTCGTGATGCCCAGCCGACAATGATAAGAGTAAGTATTAATCGGATTGAACTGATTTAATCGATCGAACCGATCAAATTTAATTAATTTAGTTTAATTTATTTAATTTTAAAATTAATCGATTATAAAAATGATTTATTCGATCGATTATCGATTTTTAAAATTAATAACCGAATAAATCAAACTCACGATTCTTTTTATTTTAATTTATATGTAAAATAAATAAAATAAAATATATTTATAATTTATATTATATTATATATTATATAATAAATAATTTATTTTTTAAATAGTTAAAATCGATTAAACTAACCAAATCAATCAACTTAAGTTAATTTGGATTTTTTTGATTAATCAATTTAATTCGATCAATTCAATCATTTATTTTAAGTAAAATCAATAAATTCAATTTTCAAATTTACAAGATCAAACACATCAAATGTTCTCTTCTAAACAACGACGTTATCAAAAGCAAGGTTAAAAAAATCGAATCGGTCAAACTTTCGATTTTTGATCCAACCGATTCAATCGGTTGGACCGGCCAGTTTGATTAAACTCTTTTTTTAATATTTAAACACTAAATTATATTAAATAAATATTAAATATAGTTAATAATTAACAAAAAAATGAATTTGACTTAATGGTATGATCTTTAATATAATAGTAAGAGATTAAAAGTTCAAATCTTATTAATTACAAATAAAATTTTGAAAAAAAATAAAAAATAAATTGAAAATCGATTTTTTATCGGTTGAATATGATTTTTTACTAATTTTTAACCAGTTGAACCGATTCTTTATCGATTTGATGGAAATCCGATTCTAATAATTCTCCGGACTGGACAGACTTTCGATTTCTGATTCAACCGATCTGGGCCATTTTTTAATCACATATCAAAAGAATATATATATATATATATATATCATAAAAATTATTGTACTTCAAAGGCCCACAAGTAGACCTGTTCATGAGCGGGACAAGTCGCGATCCGAATTTTTTTTTTTATTTTCTTGTTCAAACCCATTCGGGTCTGATCTGAGTCGATCCGTATAAATTCGTTTTACTATTTAAATATATTAAAATATTAAAAAATTATTTTTTATTAATATTTTTTATAATTAAATTTAAATAAAAAATAATATTTTAATATTTAAACAATGATAGAGACTTGATCGATTCAAATCATATGTTTAAAGCCGATTTAATACGGACAGGGCCGGAGAGCTAGTATTGACAGGTCTACCCACAAATTCCCAATTGGCTAATCCATTGACCTTTCGACACGTGGGGTCCCTTCGAAGTGATTGGTGCGTGAGGAGACCAGAATTTTAACCGCGGGTCCATGCTTAGCGAGCGTGCTTTTGATTAGACGCGTGTAAAGGACGATTTTTAAGCTTGAGTTGAAAAAGAAAGGCCGGTGGGTCACATTTATTGAGAAAATGTCATCAAAAGCGGACGCGTGTACAAATAATTAGTGCGTTACGTGGATGATCGTGGATCATTCATCGCTAACCATTAAAAAATCTATTTATGAATTGATCCGAATTTAAAATTTTATTTTATTATTTAATTTTATTATATATTTTTATAAATAAATTTAAATTAAAAATATTTTTATTAAATGAATAGTAATTTGAGTTTGGCTGGATCAATTCAAATTATAAAATTTTATATTTAAACTCGATTCAATTCGAACTAAATTTATCTAATCAAATTGATAATTTGATTTTTGGATAGAACTAATGAAGTGTGGATTTTTGGATTAAGAAGTCTTGTTATTTTGAAAGGATTTTGGATTAAGAACTTTTAAAATGGAATGTAAAAGGACTAAGTGTAGAAGGAGAAATTTTTTTGATCAATTACAAATTGCCACGTGTTAATTGAAATTTCTTTTAATTAAGAAATTTTTAATTAAATTATGCATTATTATATCATAATTAATTATTTTATAATTAATTAAATATGTACACATGGCTTGACCAATCAAATTGCAAGGATTCATGGGTCACCCAATTAAACTTCACCTATGTGTCATAATTACTTCATCTCTAATTAAATTAAATTAATTAAGAGATAAATAATGAAGTTTTATCTCTAATTAAATTGAATTAAATTAATTAAGAGATAAATAAATATTTTATCTCTAATTTAATTAATTAAGAGATAAATAAATATTTTATCTCTAATTTAATTAATTAAGGGATAAATAATGAAGTTTTATCTCTAATTAAATTGAATTAAATTAATTAAGAGATAAATAAATATTTTATCTCTAATTTAATTAATTAAGAGATAAATAAATATTTTATCTCTAATTTAATTAATTAAGAGAAAAATAAATATTTTATCTCTAATTTAATTAATTAAGAGATAAATAATGAAGTTTTATCTCTAATTAAATTAAATTAATTAAGAGATAAATAAGGAAGACAAGTTCTTTTAGAACTCTCTTTCACCTGGCTGGCTACCACTATAAATAGAGACCTCCCCTTAACACAAATTCAGAATTCACAAGCCTAAAGAGAAGAAGAAAGATTTGGAAGAGTTAAATCCTCTCCAAAGTCTTAAGAAGAAATAGATTTGGAAGAGTTAAATATCTTCAAAGTCTGAAGAAGAAAAAAATTTGGAAGAGTTAAATCCTCTCCAAAGTCTTAAGTAGAAATAGATTTGGAAGAGTTAAATCCTCTCCAAAGTCTCAAGAAGAAATCTCTGCAGAATTGAAGCAAGAAATTCTTAAGAATACCATCGTGCCTGTTCTTAAAGATTTCTCAAGAAGTTGCTCTTCAATCTTGTGTTGATCCAAGAAAGAAGATAAATCTTGTTTGCTCTAGATCAAGTCTCGAAGACCTTTGAAGCAAACAACGTGTGTTCAAGATCAAGTCTCAAAGACCCTTGAAGCATAATTCCAAGATTTCCAAGACTTCTTAAATTTGGGATCAAATTTCAAGATCAAGTCTAGAAGACCCTTGAAGTGGATCTCATCAATTCAAGATCAAGTTGTGAAGACCTTTGAATCAAAATTTTGCTGAAGAAAAGAATCAAAGGATTTCTTTCTTTAAGAATATTCAGAGATTGTAACCTCAAAGTTTGATTAATAAAATTATTATTTGACTCCAAATTTTTCTTGTCACATTTTTGACTCGAAATTTGTGTGTACAAATTTTGGCACGCCCGGTGGGACAATCTCTGCCTTTCATCTCTTTTCTTCAAAACTCAAGTTATCAAGTTGCAATGGCTCCCAAGAAGAACCTTGCTAACAAACCAACTCTCAAGCCTGCTCGAGCTAATCCTGCAGTCTACCCCACTTCATCATCAAGCGTTGATATCCCCGCTCATCCTTATGGCACTAGGAGGAAGACCAAAGCTCTTGCTGAAGTGTATGAGCAAACTTTTTCGGTGCTCAATCAAAACCCTCTCTATGACACTTCATCTCCAATTCAAGACTTAGAAGAAGTTTCCGCTGGACAAGTTGATTCTCCTCGAGGATCAAGTGCAAGTCGCCAGTTAACATACAAAGAACAAGATAGCTACTCAAGCAACAGCCCTATTCCATCATCTGCTCGAAAATCAAGTTCTGGAGTAATGGCTGTCATGACAACTGGCACCACATCATTGGAAGAACAAGTGGCACTTCTGGAAAAATATGTTGAAATTCTTTCAGCAAGCATCAAGGAGAAGGATAACCAGATCGCTTCCATGATGGACAAGATCGCCGGTCTCACTGGAAAAAGAAACGAAGCTTCAAACCAAAATTGGCAATCAATCTTTCAAGATGATGGTGAGAACTCTGGCAAGGAAGTTGCTAAGGGTTCTGAAGAAAAGATCAATGAACTTGTCACTACCAGTAAGCTCAAGGATCTTATCAAAGAGGCTATCAAAGATCAAGTTGAAAGCGTCACTCAACCTTCATATACATATGCAAAGCCATATTCTCAAAGGATCGATCGTCTGAGGATGCCTGGGAACTATCAACCGCTAAAGTTTCAGCAGTTCGATGGAAAAGGAAATCCACGCCAACATGTTGCACATTTCGTGGAAACTTGCAATAATGCTGGCACCTATGGAGATCTCATGGTGAAGCAGTTCGTTCGCTCCTTAAAAAGCAACGCCTTTGATTGGTATACTGATCTTGAGCCTGGGACGATTGACAACTGGGAACAACTTGAGCGTGAATTCTTTAATCGATTCTACAGCACTCGCCGCATAGTCAACATGATCGAACTCACAAGCTCACGTCAATGGAAGGATGAGCCAGTCATTGATTACATCCACAGATGGAGAAATCTGAGCCTTAACTGCAAAGAAAGACTGTCTGAGTCTTCTGCCCTTGACATGTGCATCCAAGGCATGAATTGGGGCTTGCGTTACATTCTTCAAGGCATCAAGCCTAAGACCTTTGAAGAATTAGCCACTCGTGCTCATGATATGGAGTTGAGTATGACAGCTGCTGGAAATCAAGAACCTCCGGTGCAAGAGCCAAAGAAAGGTAAGGAAAAACAAGATACCCGCAAAGGGGGCAAAACCTTTATCAACAAGGGAGAAAGCAAACAGTCCATGGCCGTGACTACCAAGCCTCTTAAGATATCTCTCAAGTCAAAACAATCTCAAGAGACTAAATCTTCTCCTATCCAAGACAAAGGTAAAGGCAAGATCACTTTGAAGGAGAGACAAGAAAAGAAGTATCCTTTTCCTGATTCTGATGTTTCAAGCATTCTTGAAGAACTTTTAAAGACTAAGCTGATTCAGTTGCCAGAAATGAAGCGACCTGAAGAAGCTGATAAAGTAGAAGACCCCAATTATTGCAAGTACCATCGCTTGATTAGCCATCCTCTGGAGAAGTGCTTTATTTTGAAGGATAAAATCATGCGACTCTATGAAGAGGGGAAAATCGAGTTTGAAGAAGAAACGGTGTCGTCAAATTTGGCATCAGTCAATATGGTTTCTCAATCCAATTTGCTGGATAGAACCATAAAATTTGGCTCTTTTGATCCTATCATACTAGCTCCAAGTACAAGTACGATGGTGGATCTTCAGGGAAGTGGGGGAAACTATTTGTTTCAAAGACAAAATCAAGATCACGATGGTTGGACTTTAGTCACAGGCCGAAAAAGCAAAAAGAAGAATTTTTCAAAACTTGTGAAAGTGCTTACAAGAGCTAAGATAATCAAACAACCATCTAAATCTCCAAAGCCCAATGTGCCTCAAGAAACAAAAATGCCATCTCAGGGTAAAAATTCAGTAGGGAGAAAGTCAAGGAGGCCAATCACTTTAAACGAATTCATGCCAACTCAGCTTAGAGATGAAGATTTGATTTTTATGACTTGTTACCATAACGGTGGCAATGAAGATAATGAAAACAACATTGACTCAGTAACATTTGAAGCTGATGATCATTCTTGTGCTACGAAAATTAACTTTTTTGATGAAAATCTGTTGATGGGGTCAACCCCTCATAATCGGCCGTTGTTCATCGTATGATATACTCGAGAACAGAAAATCAATAGAATCTTGATCGATGATGGTTCTGCTGTCAACATACTCCCGTTGATGACAATGAAAGAATTGGGAGTTCCTTTGGATGAATTGATGCAAAGCCGCTTAATGATCCAAGGATTCAACCAAGGGGGACAAAGAGCTCTTGGAAAACTTAGACTTCAACTTTTCATTGGAGATATGGAATCAAGTCCACTTTTCCATGTGATCGATGCCAAAACGACGTACAACATGTTGTTAGGACGACCGTGGATACATCAAAATAGTGTAGTCTCCTCAACTCTGCACCAATGTCTCAAGTATTGCAGAAATGGTCAAGTCAAGACGATCCTTGCAGACGCTAAGCCATTTACTATAGCAGAAGCACATTTCGCAGATGCAAAGTTTTATTTAAAAGATACATTTATTGAAGAAGTAATGCCCAGCCCGATGCAAGAATTAAAGCAAAAGGGAAAGAATTTGGCTTCCTCCACAGTTGGAGAAGATGAAATTGCTCAAGGATTAAAGGATTTGACTCTTCCCCTCACTAACTTGGAAGAATCAAGAGGCCTTATACCTCCACTGAAAGGATTTGTTAGGCCAGTAGAAGAACCTCTTTGTGAACATCAGGATCTTCCTACTCATCGAGCTAAAGATTTTGATCCTAATGCTTATAGGTTGCTTGTCAAAGTTGGATATAAACAAGAGGATGTTGCAAAATTGGCTCACGAGACAAAAGAGCCTAACAAAGAAAAGCCGCAAAGTTCATTCAAGATTCGCCAGGTCTGGCAAAAGAAAATTGATCACATCAGAACTTCTAGAGAGGGGCTTGGATATTCTTCATTAAAATTGAAGATTCATAAACAAACTTCGAGGTACATAAATGTGGAGGAAGTTCTCGAGGAGCAAGAAGATGCAGTGAAGCCACCAGGACTTTCAGTATTTGATCGCTTGGGAGCACGCTCAACACGATGTTCAGTGTTTGATCGTTTGAGCATTCAATCATTACGAAGGTCAGTTTTTGAACGAATGGGAGAAAAATGCAGTGAAGTTTCTGTAAGTAAACCAATTTCCATTCAGTCAAGGCTTGGAAGCCTGTACTCTGAAGAAGTTAACTGTGGCCGAAAAAGAAAATTTTCCACTTTAAAGGAATCAAGAGATTTTCACAGCAAAATTCCTTCTCGAATGAAAAGGCAAAGCGAATGGAAGGTAACTACTGGTGAAGTTTTAAAGGCTAGAAAGCACACAGTGGTTATAACCAAATCGGTCTCATCCTCAGAGGAAGAAGAACTTGAAGAGACAGAAATCCTTACTTCTAACCATGTATCTGTAAAAGAAACTGGTGAAAAATCTCAAGAAGAAGAAGCCCAAGAAGCCCCTTCGTCTTTTGAAGAAGGAAATCAAGCTACTATTGATGAGCTAAAGGAGGTTAACATCAGTGCTAGTGAAGATCCACGACCGATCTTTATTAATGCTTGCTTACCACCAGAAGAGGAAAAAGCCTATCTTGATCTTTTGATAGAGTATCGAGATATCTTTGCTTGGACTTACAAAGAGATGCCGGGACTTGATCCAAAAGTAGCTATGCATCATCTGGCTGTCAAGAAAAGTGTCCGACCTATCAAACAAGCTCAACGACGTTTCCATCCTGACTTGATTCCCCAAATTGAAGCTGAGCTCAATAAGCTCATCAAAGCTGGCTTTATTAGAGAAGTCAAGTATCCCACTTGGATCTCAAATATTGTTCCAGTGAGAAAGAAAAATGGTCAACTTCGAGTTTGTGTAGATTTTCGAGATTTGAACAATGCTTGTTCAGAGGACGACTTTTCTCTCCCTTTAATAGAAATAATGGTTGATGCTACAACTGGCCATGAAGCTTTGTCATTTATGGATGGATCGTCTGGTTATAATCAAATTCGCATGGCTCCAAGAGATGAAAAACTTACCGCATTTCGAACTCCAAAAGGAATATACTGTTACAAAGTTATGCCGTTTGGGTTAAAGAATGCAGGTTCTACTTATCAAAGAGCAATGCAAAAAATCTTTGATGATATGCTTCACAAAAATGTTGAATGTTATGTTGATGACTTGGTAGTAAAGTCAAAGGAAAAATCCGATCATCTTGCTGATCTTCGCCAAGTGTTTGAAAGATTGCGCAGATACCAATTGAAAATGAATCCGCTCAAGTGTGCGTTCGGAGTATCCTCGGGTAAGTTTTTGAGGTTTATCGTACGACATCGTGGGATTGAGATCGATCAATCAAAAATAGACGCAATCATGAAAATTCCTGAACCGCGCAATCTGCATGAACTTAAAAGTCTGCAAGAAAGATTGGCATATATCCGACGCTTTATCTCAAACTTGGCTGGTCGATGTCAACCATTTAGTCGGCTAATGAAGAAGGATGTCCCTTTTGTCTGGGATGAGGCATGCAGTAATGCTTTTAAGAGCATTAAGACCTTTTTGTTACGACCACCTATTCTGAAGGCACCTATACCAGGACAGCCGTTAATCCTTTATATTGCTGCACAAGAACGTTCCTTAGGAGCATTGTTGGCACAAGAGAATGATGAAGGAAAAGAAACTGCACTCTACTATCTTAGTAGAACTCTTAATGGCGCTGAATTAAATTATTCTCCCATTGAAAAGACTTGCTTGTCATTGATGTTTGCAGTTAAAAAGCTGAGGCATTATTTGCAAGCTCATTCTGTTCGTTTGATTTCGCGAGCAGATCCCCTCAAATATCTCATGTCCAAGTCTGTGCTCAGTGGAAGATTGGAAAAATGGGCTCTTTTGCTACAAGAGTTCGATATTATTTATATTCCACAAAAGGCCGTTAAAGGGCAAGCACTTGCCGATTTCCTTGCAAACCATCCGATTCCAGATGATTGGGAATTCTCTGAAGATCTCCCAGACGAAGATGCTCTTTTCATCGAAATTCCCAGGCCATGGAAACTATTTTTCGATGGGGCTGCCCGTCAAGATGGAGTTGGAGCAGGTGTTGTCTTTGTCACTTCAGAAGGAGATGTATTGCCTTATGCATTTACTCTCACTGAAAATTGTTCCAACAATGTAGCAGAATACCAAGCTCTGATCATTGGATTGGAAATGGCAGTGGATATGAAGATCACTCAACTTAAAGTGTTTGGGGATTCCAAATTGGTCATCAACCAACTTCTTTCACTTTATGAAGTTAAGAAGCCGGACCTCTTACCATATGTCAACTATGCGAAGAAGATTTTGGAATGGTTTGACAATATAAGCTTGGAACATGTACCAAGAAGAGAGAACAAGCAAGCAGATTCTCTAGCTAATCTAGCATCAGCTCTTGCCATGCCAAGTGTAGAAGTAAAAGTCCCTCTTTGCAAACGTTGGATTTTGCCTCCAGTTGTTTTTAAAGATAACAATACAGAATCCAATGTTGTTTCAGTTTGCGAAGTTGAAAAAGAAGATTGGAGACAATCATTGATTGATTATTCAAGAGCATAAGAGGCTACCCAATAATCGAAGGCATAAAACAGAAGTGAAACGTCGAGCTCCTCGATTTATTTACTTTAAGGGTACGCTCTATCGCCGCTCTTTTGATGGTGTCTTCCTTCGATGCTTAGGAGAAGATGAAGTATCCAAAACCTTACAAGAAGCTCATTCAGGAATTTGTGGTGCACATCAGTCTGGAGCTAAATTGCACTTTCAAATTAAAAGAATGGGATACTACTGGCCAACAATGGTAAAGGATAGCATGGACTACTCCAAGAAATGTCAAGCTTGTCAGTTTCATGCAAACTTCATCCATCAACCTCTTGAACCATTACATCCGACAGTCACATCTTGGCCGTTCGATGCTTGGGGACTTGATTTGGTAGGACCATTACCTAAGAGTTCATTAGGGCATATGTATATACTTGCCGCTACAGATTACTTTTCAAAGTGGGCAGAAGTGGCACCTTACAGGTAGAGGTGGCAAAATGAACCCGAACCCGAAAACCCGCCCAGAAAAACCCAAACCCGAACCCGCCCAAACCCGATTTGACCAAAAAGTCAAAAACCCGAACCCGAAAAAGCCCGAACCCGAATGGGCCCGAACCCGAATGGACCCGAACCCGAATGGGCCTGAACCCGAATGGACCCGAACCCGAATGGACCCGAACCCGAATGGGCCCGAACCCGAATGAACCCGAACCCGAATGGACCCGAACCCGAGACCGGCCCGAACCCGAACCCGAATTTAATACTAAAAACAAAAATAATCAAATTTCAATTAATTTTTTTTTACAAAGCAATAACTTTAATTATTAATTTTATTCTAATTTTTTAATAATTTAATTAAAATTTAATATATTATATATATGTCATAACGGTTTTTCGTCCGCTAAGACGTTTTTGAAAACACAAATGGAGTCGCCACCAATCTTTTTTGCTAGGTGTGATTGGCCACCTATTAAAACCGGTTTTAGTAAAATATTTTAAAATTAATTAAAACATTTTGTAAAACCAATTTCGAAGTCCGCGCTTTGAACCAGAGAGTAAAACATAATTGGGTTCGGAAGTCGGTTACGTACGGGGAAGGATTAGCACCCCCGCAACGCCCGTTTAGAAAACGGTACCATTTAATCACGTGTTATCTTAAATCTCGATTTAATGGACTTGACATCGCTATTTAAAAATAATTCTCTTTTATTTTTATTTTATTTTAAAAAAAAAAAACATGTTTATTATTTTTTGAATTTTTGGAACTGTTATTATTATTTTTTTTTAAAAACGAAAGTGAACATAAATTTGTTATCGAAAATACTCATTAAATATTCCCAACACTCTTGGTGGTATTTAACGAGATCTTCTCACCTCGAGATATCTTAGGAATCACAACCGTGATATCCTTCGAATTCTGTCGTCGGCAATTTACATCCATTTTTTTTATTTAAATGCGTATGATGCGAATATTTAAATATCGGATGCACACGACTTAGCATATAAGACGTATGATTAAATACCGAACTATAAGATTAAAAATGCAAATCATAATGTTAAAAACACGAGCATGGCCACATATCGAGCGGATAACATTCACTATTTATTCATTTTTATTATTTCCATCTTTTTATGAATTTTTGTATTGAGCTTGTCGCTAAATATTCTCACCACTCACGGTGATATTTAACGAAATTCTCTCACCTCAAGATATCTTAGGAATCACTACCGTGACGTCTTTTGAATTCCGTCGTCGGTAATTCATATTTCTTAAAACCTTTTTTCTTTTTGAAAAGTAAATTAAAATGCTTTTAATAATTATTTCAGAAATAAAAGAAATTATCTATGTAAGAATAATTCTCGAATCACTCCTTTTCGATAGTATTTCGATTACTATTCTTACTCGGACCATTTCAAAGAACGATTGATGCTCCGACCATCCTGAGAAAGAAATCCGTTTTTAGAGAATTTTATTTTCGATTTTTTTTTTACCTGAAGCGGGTCGGGTGCGCGGACCCCGGGTCGACCCGCGGGTCGACGCGACCCGCTCCAGGGAGCGGGTCGGGTGCACGAACCCCAGGTCGACCCGCGGGTCGACGCGCGGGTCACCGCGACCCGCTCCAGGGGTTATAAAACCCCTTCTTTTTTTTCTCTCTTTCCTCCCTCCTCTCTCTAAGTGTTCAACCCCTAAAATCCCAGAAACCACCCCCAACCCAGAAACCGATGCCGAACCACCGCACCGTCCACCGTCGTCGGCCGCCGTTCACCGACGACCGATCACTTCCGAAATTAGCCCAAAATGTTCCTCTTTCTCTCTTCTTTCCCTTTTTAACCTTAGATTCTTCAAAAAATACCCAGAATGACCTAGATCTAGGCCCAAAGCCGAATGGGCCCGAACCCTAATGGACCCAGACTGAAAATGATGTAAAACATACTCGAACCCAAACCAAACCCGAACCCAGACCGAACCCGAACCCGAACCCGAATGGGCCTGAACCCGAATAGGCCCGAACCCGAATGAGCCCGAACCCGAATGGGCCCGAACCCGAATGAGCCCGAACCCGAATGGACCCGAACCCGAATGAGCCCGAACCCGGATGGACCCGAACCCGAATGAGCCCGAACCCGGATGGACCCGAACCTGAATGAGCCCGAACCCGAATGAGCCCGAACTAGAATGAACCCGAACCCGAATGAACCCGACCCGAACCCGCCCGAACCCGCCCAATTGCCACCTCTACTTACAGGGAAGTAAAAAAAGAAACTGTTGCAACTTTTATCAGGACAAACATCATTTATCGGTACTATGGTGTACCTCGTCACATCATAACTGATAATGGGAAGCAGTTTGACATGAGTAAATTATGTGCACAGTTTGACTTCAAGCAGTACAAGTCTTCAATGTACCATGCTCCAGCTAACGGATTAGCAGAAGCTTTTAACAAGACTTTGTGCAATCTTCTCAAGAAAGTTGTTAACCGTTCAAAGAAAGATTAGCATGAAAGGATAGGAGAAGCTCTGTGGGCTTATCGAACTACATATCGCACACCAACTCAAGCCACTCCATATGCACTTGTTTATGGTGTAGAAGCTGTTCTACCACTTGAGCGACAAATTCCATCATTGAGGATTGCAATCCAGGAAGATCTTTCTAGTGAAGACAATGTACGCTTACGTTTGGAAGAATTAGAAGCACTGGATGAGAAAAGGTTGGAAGCCCAACAACGCTTGGAGTGCTATCAAGCTCGACTATCCAAAGCTTTTAATAAGAAAGTCAAGCAGCGATCCTTCTAAGTTGGAGATTTAGTCCTTGTTGTAAGAAGACCCATAAATACTTCACATCGTATTGGCAACAAGTTCCTTTCAAAATGGGATGGACCATACGTTGTCCGAGAAGTTTATACCAATGGTGCATACAAGATCGTTGATCAAGATGGTGTCAAAGTTGGACCGATCAATGGAAAGTTTTTGAAGCGTTACTATGCTTAAAGAAGATACTGCTCCTAAGCAAGAGCTTAAACTGTCGTATGCTGCTCCTAAGCACGAGCTTAAACTGCACATTAAAAAAAAAGCCCGCTATGTTGAAAATCCTTTCTAGGACAACTTAGGCAAAAGTTAGGGCACAAAAAATTGATGAACTATGTTATGAATTGATCCTTCAAATTCGAGGGTACGTAGGCAGCTTGGTTTCATTGCCAAGTTCAGTCCAAACAACAAAAAAAAAATTTGTTTGATTCAAATATTATCTTTTGTTCACTTGAAAGTATCATGATAATTCTCCATTCAAATTTCATGATTCAAGTTATTTTTCAAGTAAAACAAATCTTTTACAAATTAAAGATCTTTGAGAATTTAATTTGTAGTCCATACATGATGCAAAAATGCTTCAGAAAGTGCAAAAGAAAGATGATATATGGAGAAAAAGAAATTTAACTTCATTTCAAATTTGAAAAGAACTTACAATTAAAAAAAAAAAAACTAACAATCCTGAGAACTAATACAAATTTCAAAAAAAAAAAAGTTACATCAAAAGGGATTCAAGGCTTCCATTTGAAATTCTTCAAGTCTTCTCGAGAGGCTTCCAACATATTTCGCAACAAATCTAAGTTTTTGGCTTCATTCTCAGTAAGGGTAGTAAAAGACTCAACAGAATTCATCTCCTCACGAATCTTGGAGGTGTCGATTCTTCTTTTTTTTCAATTCATCTTCAGTTTCTTGGAGCGAAGATTCAAGTCTATGTTTTTTGCGTTGCAAAGTAATGAACTCTTGCTCTATATCTGCCAAGTTCGACTGCAAGGTGTTAAGGTTCTCAACAGTTTTATGTTCAAGTAACATTGAATCTTTAAGTCGGATTTCAAGTACTTGAAGTCTTTCAATTCTATCCTTGGATGAAGAGATGGAAGATTCAAGCTCATTAAACTTTTGGATTTGTGTAAAGTAGTCTTCCACCATGCCTTTCAATAAGGATGAATCAACGGACTTAATTGCTTCTATTGCATCAAAGATCTTGTGGACATCACTAGTAAGTGAAGAAACCCGATCAAAAGAAGCGCGAATAATCCTTGGTTGAATGCTTTCCCACAAAATAGTTGCAAGCTTCAACTGACTATCGGATATCACTTTTTCAGCACTAAACTTAGAAAATTCTGGAAGGGCGAGATGACTAGCTTCAACATGAGGGCTTATGGAAGTCTTCACTATAGGGGAAGTATTATTAACAATCATGTTGGGGAAAACATCTTCTTGGTTGGAAACGGTACTTGAAACATTATTTTTGATCTCAGCTACAAGTTTGTTGAACTCATGCGAACTAGAAACTGAAGCTTCACTTTTGGCAGGGGATATATCACCATGAAAGGATTCCCTTGGCCTGATTCGCTTCCAATGTCTTTCATGATCACTCTCATCAATTGAATCTTCAACAATCGCATTATGCTTCCCTTCGATGACTTTCGGTAAAACCCTTTGTCCTTCATCTGATCGAGGAACTTCTTGTGATTTGATTGGAGGCAAATGAAAAGTTTTTGAAATGTTGAGAAATAAAGCAAAAGCAAATTAAAACTAAAAAAAAAAACAGAAAAATAAATAAATAAAAGGAAATTAACATCTATCTATATAAAAAAAAAAAACTTAAAAAAACTATAGGTGTAGTTAACTTTTTTTCACCATAGCTATAAAGTTTAGACGCTCAAGTTTATTTAAGGCACTAAAAGAGAAAGGCTGAGATTGTAATAGATCTAACAATTTTAGACACGATACGATTATATGATATAAAACAAAATTAAAATATAATATGATACGAAAAATAATATGAAAACGATATGAATATACGAATGTGTCAAAATCTATATAACACGAATTATTAATGTATCAAAATTTATATAAATATATAATACTTAAAATACAATTATGATACATAAAAATATACGAATACGATATAAATATATGAATTACGAAATCTAAATTTTAGGTTTCAAGTAGGCATTATAAGAGTGATAGAGTGTATTCTTTGTCCATGTCCCCAAATTTGCAAACCCTTTGCTTGAAGATTTGATCTCTTTATCCTTATTTTCAAGGTCCCTTGATGGGCCGAGGACCCCAAAATTCTAATTCAATTCATTTTTTATCTTATTTTATTTTACATTTTTTAATATTAACATTGATAAAAGGTTGAATTCTTAATTTTAACTAAATAAATGTCCGCGTTTCACTACGAATATGGTATCAAATTTGAATTGATATTTTATAATAAATTTAAAAAATAAAAAATAAGAAGAGTAAAGATAATTTAGAAAAATAATAATTTCTATCCTTATACGACACTTGGTATAAAATTGAGAGTTATTTGAATATGATCAATTAGATCCGGCAATTTCAAACACAATATAATTATACGATACAAATATAATACGAGAGAAATAATTAAAACACGACATGACACAAAAAATAACATGAACACGACACAAATACACGAACGTGTCAAAATCTATATAAAACGAATTATTAACGTGTCAAAATTTATATAAATATATAATACCATGAATACGATTATAACAGAAAAAATAACACGAACATGACGACGCGCGACATAAATTTGGGAGTTATTTGAATAGTGTCAGTTAGACTTGACAATTTCGGACATAGCATGATTATACAACACGAACACAAAATGAAAAAAATAATTAAAATACGACACGAAAAATAACATGAACACGACAAAAATACATGAATGTGTCAAAACCTACATCAAAAGAATTATTAACGTGTAAAAATTTATATAAGTTTATAATACTTTAAACACACGATAAAATAACATGAACATGTTACGAACATACAGATTTTTCCCTAAATTAAATCATTATGACAAATTATGCAAAATAGGGATGAACTGGGACACGACATGAACACACACAATTTTCTCTAAATTGAATCACCATGGCAAAATATGTAAAATATTTGGATGAATTAAAACATGACACGAACACATGAAAAAAACAATTAAAATACGACACGAAAATAACATACAACACAAATACACGAACGTGTGAAAATCCACATAAAATGAATTATTAATATTTAAAGATTTATATAAATTTATAATACTTTGAACATACGAAAAAATAACATGAGCACGTCACAAAAAATAATATAAACACGAACGAATATTCGAATGTGTCAAAATTTACATAAAACGGATTATTAACGTGTAAAAATTGAAGATAACACGAACACAAAAACGACATAAACACACAATTTTTTCTCCATCTTTTTTTTCCTTTCTTTTCTTCCTTTCCTTCTTAATTAAAAAATTTTGAAAATATCCAAACTAATCCCCCCAACTAGAGGTGCTCATGGGCCGGGTCGGGCCGAGGCCTGAAATTTTTTTAACATCCTTGCCTAGGCCAGCCCGAGGGCCAGTGAGCACTGTTCATCCTATTTAAAAAATAAAAAATATTTTTTATTAATTTTTATAATTAAAATAAAATACTAATATTTTAATCGTTAGACCCGGCCCGGATCATAAAATATCCTGTCCAGACCCGACCCAATACGGATCGGATTAGGCGGGTTGCCAGACACTTGAGCAGGTCTACCCCCAACCCCCTTAATACCTGTGCTTAGTTGTCAACTAAGTCATGATCCAAAATCCTTAATTCTCTTCTCTCGTTCATTTTAGAAATAATTTTTAATGTTAGTAATAGATAACCAAAATTCAATTTCTAACAAACTCAATTATATATACATAAAAAATAGAATCTATAATCGCTTGTGAGCTACTCGTGCTCAACTTGATATTTAAACTCGAATAATTTATTGTTGAATCAAACTCAAGCTTCAGCCCTTCTAGTTCTAGTAACCAACTGAGTCAAATTTAAAAATTTAATACTAATTCAAGTGACTTCTAAGCATAATCAAGCCTTTGAATTTTTAAATTTTTTATAAAAAGGTTATACATATACAAATAAAAATACGATATTTAGTTCATATTTTCACGTTTAATTTAATTTTGAAGCCCATCTCAAACCTGAGTTTGAGTCAAGTCAAGCTCATTGTTACTTGAATTGATAATTAATTCTAATCGAGTTGAGCTTAAGAAATTTGATTATTTTTTTCGAGTCAAACTCAAATTTTAAAATAATAAAATTAATCGAGTTTGAACCAAACTTGAGCTTCGAATTTTTGAATTGAATCAAATTTGAATAAGCTTGGCTCGATTGCAAGCTACCAAACGCACTCTACACTTGGTGACAGTTGGAAAATCGAAATGACCATCTATAGAAAAGCTAAAAGAAAATGTGGCGATGACGGAAGTGGTGGTGGCAAAGCGATAATCAAATTTTTTTTTAAGTATCAAATATAAAATCAATTGACAGTAGATGAAGAGGTATAATCTAAATATAAGATCATAGACAACCTAAGGCTTACTAGATGTGAGATAACACCACTTTAACAGGTTCCATCACATGTAGACGAAGACAAAAAAGCATACTATGTGATAAACTCGAAAAGGATAACAAACAAGAATAACATAACAAAACTTGAGTTCTGGTATTATATTAAGCATCCAACTTAAATCAATTGACAATAAATGAAAAGACCAAACTTGAATATAAAATCATAAAAAATTTAAGATTTAGCGGCCTAGAGATTATATCGCTTTAACAAAATAAAGGACCAAAAACAGATGGACATATCATTTAAAGTAGACCTGCTCAAGGGCCGGACGTCGGGCTTGGATATATATATTTTCGGCTGACCCTAATTACTGTTTATGTAATAAAAATTATTTTTATTTAAATTTAATTATAAAAATATTATTTAAATAATAAAACGAATTTGCGAGATGACTCGGACTCATCTAAGACCAAACTTGGATATGAAAAAAAAAATTTCGGATCGTAACCCAGCTCGGTCATGAACAGATCTAATTTAAAATTAGTAGCAAAGTACTAGGGATGTGGTAGGGCCAATTATTTTGGAGAAAAACCAAACCCTGCCACGCTTGCGTGTCTATCGGGGCTTTCGGTGAGAAAATGACATGTAAGAGACCCACATTTCGTGGCTAATTGAATGGGCAAGAATTATCAACTCCAACTCCAATTTCACTGCAATATTTTTGTCCTTAATGTTGTTTTTCTATGCTCTTTCACTAACAATACTAATGGCTTAAATTTAAGTATTTTCTTTGCATTTGGGGTTGAATTTCATAGCCTGCAGTCATTAGAATTGATAATTTTAAATACAATACAAAAATATAATATAAATATGATTATATTAATTTAATTAATAAACATAAAAATAGTGTAATAAATACGATACAATACGTTTAAATATTATTAACACGACATGTTGAATACATGTATTTATATTTAGGATTTTGACTCATTTAATAATTTTTATTGTATTTATATTTATACGATTGATATAAAAAACATAAAACATGATACACATGCACGAATTATAAGATCTAACAGTCATTAAAAATAGAGACACATTTTTGTCTTTTAAGTGTTTGTAGTTAATTTAAAAATCGAGACATCCAAAAGATTTTCTTTTTTGTTATATATATTTTCATAATTCAGCATTTGGGTGTTAATTTGGTTTGTTAAGCAAATTAATCCAGCTAGGGCTAGCTAGCAATGAGATGAGGAAATACCTAAGGTAGAGATCATGTAAAAGGGATCAGATTGCATGGGCAGAAAAAAAATCCATTAAGGGAAGCAAGGAGGGCAGGGCAGTAGTAGTGGTGGGATATTCCAAAAATGAGGGGTCACAGTCAGGTTGAAGGGAAGTGTAAAAGCGGTTACGAATTTCATCGCGGATGTGGTGTCGTGATTGCGGATATCGCTGGCGTTACTTAGAATATCGCGGTTGTATCAAACGTGAATTTGATAATATTTTAAGAAGTTTGATAATGTCGCAGGCGTTATGTAACAAGCAGAGATTTTAATTTTTGTTACGTCACGACTGTTACATTGCGTAACGGTCGTATTTTAGAACCATGGATGGTATTGGTATATGTTTGATCATATGAAATAAAATGCTAAATTGAAAGGAGTTGCATATGTTATTGAGCAATGAATTAATTCTAAAGGGGAGGTTTAGTGAACCAGTTAACTATGATTTTTTTTTTTTTATATATAAATAAGGTCGTAGTTTGAAGATAAATGAAGAGATTGTAAATGTTAAAATTTGAATTCCAAACCTATTGAATATCATTTTTTAAAAATAATTGCATTAACCTACTAAACTAAACCTCGGATTCAACTATGATTATTTTGGCCACCATGCAAAACCAAGTCACTGCATTGGATCGGTAACTGTCTTCCTAACATAAGGTTTCTGTCACATCCATTCATTACACTACGAACTTTAACATCAGTAGTAGCTCACATGTACACATAGCATTATCATGAGATAATTTTCCATGGCTGTTTTGCCTATTACTTTCTTCTATGAATTTATCACGTAATACATATATCATTAGATATATTCACGGATCGAGTTAGGCCTTATTTAGTATTTTTTTGAAACAATTTTTGAGATCAAAAATTGTTTTTCATCGCAAACGCAATACTAAACAGGTAAAAAAAAATTGGTTTTTGTTGTTGAAACCGTGGTTTGAAAAGCTAACCCAAAAAGCAAAAAAAAAATAGCTTTTGAGCTTTAAAAGCTGTCTTTTGGATAAAATGACTTTATTATCCTCACATCTCTACACTTTTATTATTTTAAACATGTCATTTTTTGACATTTTAATTGCTCACAATACTTTTTCATAACAATGCCAAACACTTAAAGGTTTTTAAACAACACTTTTTCAACACACTTTTTTTAACCCAAGCTTTTTTCAACAACAATGCTAAACTAACCCTTACTTGTCTGACTTGATAGGTTCTATCTGAATTGGGTTGGACATATATGAATAAAAATTTTGTAATCCGAATCGGCCCGACCTATATTATTATTCATTTAATAATTTTTTATTTAATTTTAATTATAAAAATATTAATATAATTTTTAAAAAAATATTTTAATATATTTTTAAATAATGATGCGGGTTCATGCTTGGCCTTGTTATAACTAGGTAATTAATTGATTTCAATAATTTAAAAGACAAAGGGTAGAAGAGAAAGGCAAAAATAAAGAAACTTGGAGTTCCATGAGTTAATGGCACACGAGATAACTTCACTTTAATTAGGCAGTCCCCCTCTTCAATCAATTTTACTTAAACCCTTGTCATTAGTTTGTTAATAAGATATGCTTTTCAACTCATGATGATTATTTAAAGCGAAAGCCCTTTTTTAGGGGAAAAAATGTTTCAAATGGGTCCTTTAGTTTTGCTATTTTTATTTATTTCTCCATGTATTATTATAAATATAATATTTGTATTATTTACCTTGTTATTTTTTATTTAGGAAAAAGAGGATTTAAAGCCCAATTCTTTAAGCAAAAAATACCATCATTGAGCCAATTTCTCAGATGTTTTAATTTATTATCTTTAATATAATTTATAAGGAGTATGATCTAATTTTTTTATGATGTTAAATGAATTATTTGTATGTGTTGATATGTACATCTATTGCATAATTTGCATTTCTTTAATTTTTTTTCCATATAAAAGAGGCGCAGTCTGAGATAAGGAAGGGATTGCAGTTGCAGATCATGTTGAGATTTGAACTCCAGACCTGCTGGATGTCATATCTTAAAAGTGATTGCATGAACCAACTAAACTAAATTTCGGGTTCTGCATTCCTTCAATTTTGAATATAATTATAAGTAATTTGATAGTGATATTGTTTGATACTCATAAGGGATTAATGAAATAAGTACTTTTAATAAGTATATATTGTAAAATAGAAATAAAAAATTTTAGAATATAATTAGAGATAACTTTTTTTAAGAAAAATTATGAGCTTGCTAGTGTGGAATTTATTCTTTAATGAGGCAAGAGATATTGTTAAATTTAAATAATAAAAAAAAATTGTTTAGGGAAAAATGGGCAATAGACATATAAGGTATATATATATATATATATATATATATATATATATATATATATTTGATGACATCCCTAGTCTCTCATATGTATCTTTTTTCTTGGTTGAACATTCAATTCATAATTACTTACTTTTTACATTATATAAATTAGTTAACATGGTCAATACTTAAAACTAAATGTGTGAATATTCAATTTTAAAGGAAAAGAGTATCTCGGTTTTAAATACCACTTCATCAGTATTCTAAATTTGTTAATTGGCATGTTAAAATTAAAATGAAATTTTCTTGAACATTCACAAAACCATTTTTAATGGTTTAATTTTGAGTGGTATACATTGATTGACATATGATTTATGTATTAAATTATATTTGGTAGGAAGGAAAATAGAAAAAATGAAATAGGTGAGGAAAGAAAAATGGAAGGAAACGAAGATTTTTTTATTTTATTTTATTGTATTTGGTATGAATGATAGAAAATATAGAAAAAGAAAGAGATTAGGTAAAATTGTTAATTTAAGTTAATGAGTGTTTTTCTCTCACGTAAACCTGTTCATGGGTTGAATCGGGGGCTCGAATTTTTTTATTTTCTTTATTCGGACCTTGGGTCGGGCTTGAAAGCCCAAATCACTGTTTAAAATAATATTAAAATAATATTTTTATATTAATATTTATAATTAAATTTAAATAAAAAATATTTTTTATTGATGAACAATAATTCAAATTGAACCGACCCGAATTATAATTTTTTTTTATCTAAACCTGATTTAATAGGGACCAAGTCAATCGAGTCACGCGGGTAATCTGACTCTTCAACAAGTTTACTCCCACGTTTGAAAAGATTAAATTTGGAGGAAGAAAAATTTTCTTCTTTTTCTCCTATCAAATAAAAAATAAATAAATATTTTTTCGTAACCTTTTTTTTTTCTTACCAAAAAATGTAAATGAAATATAAACGAGAAAGTGATGCTTCTTACTCTTCAACTGAAAAAGGCTTTTAATTTAATTTGAACTGACATATAAATTGTGTAATAAAACGACATTAAATGAACATGCACGAAAAACTGTTGATTCTTCCTAGTTTTCAACAAATTAAATAGCAAACAACTCAAGCATGAAAGAAAGATATTTAACATTATTTTATAATAATAAATTAAGAGGCAACTTTAAAGATATCTAGAAATTTTTTTTTTTTTTGGGGCCTGAAGATATAAATCTAATCAGTATAAATTTTATTTTATCAGGACATAATAATTCAGGTTTGACCTGGTTTTTATCTTTTTTAAAAATAATCATAAAGATGAAAAATGATATCTCTAAACTATGTAATTTTTAATGTTCAATTCACTAGTAAATATATGTATTCCTCTTAATTGAAAAAAAAAATTGGTTTGAATATATATTTTTAAAATTTTAACTTGAAAATAAAAGAAAAATATTTTATTTAAATTTAATTATTAAAATATATAAATATTAACATAAAAAACTTTTTATTATATTAATATATTTTAAATAGTAAAACAAAATTTCAAACTCGAAAAATCAAATCCAAATCAACTTAAACCAATAGATATTTTATTATTTAAACTTGATCGAATCCGGTCTAATTCATAAATACTTAGTCAAGCCACCAATAAGCATAGATCTATCAATTCGAGTATTCGTATCGTATTCGTGTATTTTTCGTGTCATAATCGTGTTTAAAATATTTTATATTTGTATAAATTTTGATATATTCGTATATTTGTATCGTGTCCATATTTTTTTATCGTGTTGAATATTATGAATAGAAATCCTTTGCCCCAATTCCCCTGTCCCTACCCGTGCTCCTACTCTCGTAACGAGCCGCGGGTTCTTTTTTTTTTTTATATCGCTTTCTTCCTCGTTTGTTTTCAAATTTTCAACGAGGAGCTATGAAATACAAATACGATCGATTGATATTTTATCGATGATCGAATAGGTGAATTTCACACACCATCTCTTTTATAAGCTTCGTCTTTGTATCCGTTTTTTTTTTTTCAAACGAAATTGATTTTTTTATTAAATAAAAAATCGAATCAAACATTAAAAATAAAAAAATATAAAAAAAATAAAAAAATAAACGCGCGATTCATTACGAAAATAAAAACACCAATAATAAAAAAAAAAAAAAAAAAGAGGATTTTGATTCGACTATTATACTTAAAGTAACAATCTCATTGCATGCAATAGAAATGCATAGGGATAAAAAAACTACAATCCCCAAATAAAGCATGACAGAGACAATAAGGATCAAGTAAATTTAACTGTTTGACAGCAGAATTTAATTAGCTGTAAAATTTTACTGGTGAACTCAGCCTGCTGAGCTAAGTGTGATGCAAAAGGTTTTTTTTTTTTCTTCCTCCTGCTGATTTTGATAGCAGTCTTTTCAAAGTGAAAAGGCAGTCCAGTTGCTGACTGCTGAGGAGAGGGCCGCCCAAATTTGACCATAAAATGGGTTAAATTATTTAAATAGTTCTTGTATAATAATAGTAAAAATGCAATCCCTGTATTATAGAAGATTTAATTTTTGTATATTTAAAATTAGTATAAAAAAATAAAATTGATAATTATGTTAATAAAAAATCGTCTAAATGTTGATATGAAAATATGAAATTGACAGAAAAGATAACTTGAAAAAAAATATGACATGTCAAAATCTTTTTACTCAAGCGAAATTTAAAAAAACATAATTTTTTTACTTAAATCTCTCCCTTATCCGTAAAAATATGTCATCATTTTTTTTCGAAGTCATCTATTCTGTCAGTTTTTAAATTTCACCTAAGCAAAATTATTTGACACGTCATCATTTTTTTTTTTCTTCAAGTCATCTATTCTCTCAGTTTCATATATTCACGTCAGCATTTAGATGATTTTTCATTAACACTGTTATTAATTTTACTTATTTGCATCAATTTCAAACGTATAAAGATTAAATTATTCATTTCTATAATACAGAAACTAAAATGCACTTTTGATTATAGTACAAAGATTACCTAAATACTTTAACCCATAGCATGAGAATTAAGAGCAAACATATCCATGGATTTAAATTACGATCGTGATCGTATTTTCATTTGTATTGTATTTATTATAATTATGAACGTAACCAATATTATTGTATTTAATTATGATAAATATTGATGATTAATATTAACAACGAAAAAAATTAAAATCGTAAAATAATAATCATAATATCATATTACGATAAGTATTTAAATTTATATACGTATCAAATTCAAGAAAAAGATAAAATTGCTTCACCCAATCATATTGAGTAATTTATTTTTGTATATTTTACCACTGAAATTGCATTTGATGACAATGGGATATATGAATTTTGAGTGAAAATCAACTTCGTTTCCCTCCAAATAGATCCGATAATGACACGATACAAAACACGATACGTTTAATAAATATAAAAATAATATAATAAATACAACACGATATAATTAAACACGATTAATACGATACATTTAATATAAATATCAAATTTGTGTTTAAAATTTTGATATATTTAATAATTTATATTTTATAATTATATTTACACGATTGACAAAAAAAAAACATAAGACATGACGCGATTACCAAATTTATCTACAAAGATTGAATGATTCTAAATTCGAATCTTATCGACAATTTATCTCAATATTATTAAATAAAAGATGTAATTTTCAACATTTAAATGCTAACTTTAAAGAGGAAAAAAAAAGAGTGATTTGTTATCTAAATAAATCCCACCATGTTCTCAAAGTGCTACCAAAGGCGCAAAGGTTAGACAAATGATTAGTGTTCATCAGCAAGTTGGCTAACTGGTCACTTATTGATTGAATCTAATGCTAACTTAGTCAAGCTTTGATTGTACTTTTCTTAACTAGCTAGGGTAATTGATTGATTCAATTGCCCCCATGTTGGCCCTTCAATGCCTCATTCATCAGACAAGGCACATTCTTTCACTACATTTTTTCCTCTCAAAGTATATTAAGAGTGTCCTAATTAAGTACACTTGTCCATGGCCAGAATGTGGATCAGAATTTTTTTTATTTTTTTTCCATTTTATCTAAGTTTGGATCGGTCAGGCTGACTCGAAAATCCATTTTATTGTTTATTAAATATTAAAATATTATTTTTATATTTTATAATTAAACTTAAATAAAATATTTTTTTTATTTAATGAATAGTAATTCGGGTCCGGCCGACACATTCTTTCACTACATTTTTTTCTTACCAAAATATATAAAGAGTGTCCTAAGTAGACCTGTTCATGGTCGGACTGCGACCCGAATTTTTTTTTTCTTTCTTATCCAAGCTCGGGTAGGGCGGACTGGCCCGAAAGTCCATTTCACTGTTCATTAAATATTAAAAAACCATTTTTATATTAATATTTATAGATTTTATAATTACTAAAATTCTTGTCCAGGTCCGGTCCAATTCGAGCTAGGCTCTACCCTTGGACATATCTAGTCTTAAGTCATTTTTAAAGTTAATACTTATAGTAATATATATCTTCATTTAATATATTAAAAATTATTGTATTTAATACAATATTATTACTATAAATAATATATTAATTAACCTTAAAAAATATTCTTAAAATACTCGTTAACAAAACTCAATTTTAAAAATTGCTGCATTTAATCATTAAATTAAATTAAATTAAATTAAATTCAAGGTAACTATAATTATCTTTCATTGTTTTTATTCACTTCATCTAGTTTGAAGCCAAACTTTTTTTATGGTCATCTATGAAAAACTATTTTTGTTATTGATGGGTACTTTTGAAGAGAGTGGAATTTCATTGTGTGTTTTCAAGTGCTTTATCTTCTAGCTCTTTGTATCCTATTTCTACCACAAAAAATTTCAAGACAACAAAAAGAAAAAAAAAGAAATTATGATAAAGGAAAGAAGAAAAAGCAAATACAAGACAAAGAGATATTTGGATAAAGCATTAAAAAAAGCCTACAGAGCCCCAAAGGTGAGTGACTTCTCTAATGCTTACTCCTCTTGTTGGTCACCATTATTATTAAGCTCCTCTGTAGAAATGGACATTTCCTATTGCTAGCCACCCCATTTTTTTTTAACATCCTTTTCTTCTTTTTTCACACTGATTATCCTAAAAAATTTAACATGTTTTCTCACGTACAAATTGAATGAATGATTAATAAGTTTGTATGTGAACTCACGTGTAAAAAAAAGATGCAAACTGAAAAAGAATTAGAACGTCAACTAATGAATAAAAAAGCGGATCAAAAATCAAACTGGTGTGACCTTCGGGTCCCTGATTCAACCGGTTGAATCAGATTATTCAATTAAAAATAAATTAAATATTAAATATGTGATTTTGATATTAAATATAGTAATTAGTTAATAAAATATGTATTTGTCATAATAGTATGGTCTTTAATATATGATTCAAAGGTTAAAGATTCAAATCTCATCACTTACAAGAATAATTTAAAAAAAAAAATAAAAAGAAAGATTTTTTATCGGTTTAATCCAGTTTTTTATCGGTTGAACAGATTTTTTACCAGTTCATTATATACTCGATTTTTTGGTATGTACCAGACAGGTCACCAGTTCCCAATTGAATCGATCCGATCCGATTTTTTCAACATTATATCAACGCACAATTCTATGTGCAACAAGACACTAGATGAAATATTTAAGAAAAACGATTATCAAAATTCGAATTAAAAAACTTTGAAATTAAATTAAATTAAATGATCAATAACATTAAAATTTTAACTATTATATTTAAATTTCAATATTCACCGTTAGCTATTTCCTTATCAAACGTGCCTGCATCAAATGATTTGAAAAAGTAAGATCAAGAACTGCAATTTTAATTTCATTTTTTGATTTCCCAAAACCTACTGCTAGGTGCTAGCTGGTACCTAACACACAATATACTATAGAAGATAAGGTAGAAAAAAAAGGGAGTGTACAAAAAGCAAAAAACAATTTATCAAACAGTGAATTTATTTTTATTATTTAATTTCCTCAAATAATAAACCAACAAAAGCCTATATTTTGGTTTGTAGTTGAGAGAGTCTTGAAACCACATCTCTTTCTATCTCTTTTAGTTATTATCATCATATATTTATACACTGACAGGAAGAAAATAGCAAGGAATTTGAGTTCTGACAAGAATCAGCAAAACTATATACACCAAAAACCTAAAAAGATTTTCTTCCATGAATGATAGACATTTAGACAGATGCATACTCTCTGGTTGTTTTTAACCATAATTGGATTGGAATATGGTACTTTGCCTGTTTCTGCAACATCATGATCTTTTCTTTGATGGGTTTTTTTGTTCTTCTTTTCTCTATCTATATAAACAACTTTCTTCTTCACTTCCTTGAAACATAGCTCAGTTTTCTTGTTTTTTTTTTTTTGTTTAATTTATCCAAGCTACAGTTTTAGATCAGGATTTGCTAACTTTCTCTCCTTATATGTTGTGGGTTCACTTTTTTCCAGGTCAAGAAAATGAAGTTTCATGTCCTCATCAAATTGCAATGAATTGAACATCAAAATGGGCTGATTTGTTAACTTGATTTAAGTCAAATTCTAGTCTTTACAAAGTTCTTGGACATTTGTTTAAGAAAAAAACTGCAACAAGTTGGGGTTTTTTTTTTGGTTTTTGTGGGGGGCTTTCAAATCAAGATGGCGACGTACTTTCATGGAAGCTCAGAATTCCAAGCTGCTTCTGCTTCTACACCTGATGGGATGCAAACACTCTATCTAATGAACCCAAACTATGTACCTTATTCTGACACGCACCAACCAGGTTCTGCCACTAATATGTTCTTCTTGAACCCCGCCGGCAACGCGCTAAACCCCACAAGCTTACCCCACGCGCCACCACCACCTAGCCATCACCATCTCCTCGGTCTCCCATTCCCAACACCGACTTCTTCCATCGTACAAGCCAATTCCGATGATCCCAACCGTCCATCATCCCTTCATGGTATAGTCTCCGGTGGTATCCACTATAACTTGTGGGGCTCAAGTATTGATCATCAGAATTCACCAGGAAGAACTAGCAGCCATCTTCAGCCTCAGGTTGTGTCGGTAGCAGCGAACTCGGGTGGTTCCCACGACGTTGCATCGCAGTTGGGGTTACGCCGGCCGGGCCCGGTTGTCTCACCACCAAGGCAAGGTTTGTCCCTGAGTCTATCATCCCAACAGGTGCCTTATAGGTCAAGTAATAATGTTGAAACAGATATCCAAAGGCACGATATGAGGAAATCTGGGAATTCGCCGTCGTCGGTTTCCGTCGTTTCGAATGGGATATCCGGCGTTCAAAGTGTTGTTTTCGGATCAAAGTACTTGAGAGCAGCACAAGAGCTTCTTGATGAAGTTATTAATGTCGGCAAAGGGATAAAGACTAACGTGTTTGAGGGTTCCAAGGAGAAGATAAAGATGAACAAAGAATCGGTGGCTGCCATGGCAGGAGGAGAGGGTTCAAGTGGTGGTAAAAATGGGGCTAAACGTGGAGCTGAGCTCACCACAGCACAAAAACAGGAGCTCCAGATGAAGAAGGCAAAACTTGTCAGCATGTTTGATGAGGTTCGCTTATTTTTTTATTATTATAGTATTTGTTATCTAAATATTCATTGGTTTATTTATTTTTTAATATATAATTATATATTTTTAAAATAAATAAAAATAATAAAATGCATATTAATTAAAATTTACATTTAAAATTTATTTGATTTACAAATTATATCAAATTATTATATTATTTTTAATATTTTTGTAAAATTAATTATGAAGATAAAAAAATTTAATGTAAATTTGAACTTTTTATTTATATCAAATAAATTAATTAACATTTTAAGATTAATGAAAATTTAAAATTTTTAAGATAAAATAATTTTACATAATTTTTTAATTTTTTTTATTTATTATCAAATTAATCTATTTAACGAAAATGTTTTAATGAAATTAAACTTCTTACTAATAAATTAGATAAATCTTATTAATAATAAAAAATATTTATAATAGCAATTTAAAAATATACTGAACAACGATAATTATTTTCGTCAATTCAAAAGATTCTCCGCATTCACGTTTATATATATATATATATATATACTTTTTTTTAAGTTCTTATAATTATTAAGTTCTCTGAAATTTGATTATTGGTTTCAATTTCCCATCATATAGTTGAAAGCGAACACGCATCAAACACTATCGAAATAATGCAGTTTTCTTGAGGAGTTTTATTTCTTCACTGCTACCATGACTATCATTTAGTAAAATATTACGGACAATATTACGGACGTAATTAATATTATCACGATCAATTACGATAAATATTATAAACGTTGCATATGACAACGAAATTATTCAAAACCTCAAAATAACTATCGTAATTATTTAAATCTCTTTTACCCACACAACTTTGCAAAACTAAAACAAGAATAGTCTACTATGCCCAATTATTGATCCAGTTTTAAAACTAGCATGAGCAAATTTACTGCTATTGCTTAAGGAATACCATGTATAAATAGAGATCTATTATCTCAGAATTCATGCATGAAAAAAATTCTCATTTCTGCAACAGTTTTAGCTACCTAAAGAAAATAAATAAATAAATATATATATATATATATATATATATTATACTGATTAAATAGTTGAAAAGCTTGCTGTGCTCGATATTCAACAGACAAGATATTGTTTGATATAATAAATATATATAGAATTAGGTTAGTTTGGGACCCTCATAGTCATGATCAAGCTTTCGAAAACATTGAGCTGTCGTCAAAACTTGTGGCGAGTGTTTCTCTTTTCTTTTATCCCATGGTTTCTATTGCTTGCTTCACTTGGCCTAGACGTAAGGTGCTGGTAGACTGGGTCCATTAATACTTCTAAATCGTGATCGTTGATTTCGTCGCAGATGTAATTACGGTGTCACGAGCGTTATATAACACGTCGCGGTTGTCGCAGATGTAAATTTGATAATATTGTGAACATTATGTAACGAATAAAATACGATACGAAAATTTTAATTTTCGTTACATCACAACCATTACATAACGACCGCATTTTAGAACTATGGATCCATTAGCTGCAAAATCTATTTCACTTGAGACAAACTTTGGTACAAAAATATGTACTTACTTTTGGATTATACAATTTTTATGTAAATTTCTACTGATTTTCTCCTTTTTTTCCCCTTTGGTGCATGAATTACTTGAAGGTGGAGCAAAGATACAGGCGGTATCATCAGCAAATGCAAATTGTGGTTTCTTCATTCGAGCAGGCAGCAGGTTTTGGTGCAGCAAAGCCGTACACAGCCCTAGCTTTGCAGACAATTTCAAAGCAATTCCGGTGTCTTAAAGATGCAATATCTGAACAAATCAAAGCCACAAGCAAGAGTTTAGGCGAAGAGGAATATTGCTTATTGGGTACTTCAAAAGTTGAGGGTTCAAAACTAAGATATGTAGATCATGAGGTATTAATTAGTACATCTAACACATAATTTAAATGTGAAAATTTGAACCTGACAATACTTGGCACGACACGGAAAAAATAACTAAAAACACGACACGAATGTCTCAAAATCTATTTAATACGAATTATTAACATATCAAAATTTATATAAATATAAAATATTTTAAACACGATTATGACACTGACAAAATACACGAACACGATACGAATACACTAATTGTCAAATTTAGAATTTGTCTTCTAAAAAAGGAAATATTGAATGAATTGATTGTAAATTATGAGATTTTGCGACTTGTTTTCTTCCCCTTGTGAGTAAGATTATACTAATCGTGAGGAAAAATTCAGCTTCGACAGCAACAGAGGGCGCTGCAGCAGCAATTGGGAATGATCCAACACAATAATATTGCTTTGAGACCCCAAAGAGGATTACCTGAACGAGCTGTTTCTGTTCTTCGTGCTTGGCTTTTCGAGCATTTCCTTCACCCGTATATTTACTTCTTTTGACTACAAAAACTTGAAACTAGAAATCCTCTTTCGATCGTCTATGTTATCATATATATGGATTATGTTTGGCTCATTCGAAAATTCCTTTTAACTTTGTGGGTGCAGGTATCCTAAAGATTCTGATAAACATATGCTTGCTAAACAAACAGGTCTTACGAAAAGCCAGGTATGTGCTAGCTATCACTTCACTTTCAACTTATATTTACAGTCATAGAGAAGAAATAAAGTAATGATATTGTCGAGGGGGAAAACGATCCCACATCGATTAGTCAAAGATTGGATTGTGGCTTTCTAAAATAAGAGCAATCCTTCCCGTATGAGACGCATTTTTTTAAAAGATAAAATCGTGATTACGGCTTTTAGACTTTTAATACCTCTAGGGAGTTGCCGTCTGTGGGAAACCGTTTTAGATCTGTACTAGCTCTTAACAAAAACACAGTCCACACCCTTGATTAGAAGGCTAGTGTTGAGAGAGAAAACGATTTCATATTGACTAGCCAAGGATCGGACTGTGGTTTTATAAAACAAAGGTAACCCTTCCCTTATGGAGCGCTTTTCTCAAACGACAAAACCATAAAAATGGTCTTTAGGCTTTCAAAGAAAACAATAAAAACGGTCTTTAGACTTTCAAAACAGACAATACCTCATAACGGGTGTAATCCAGCAATCGTTGCATCAAGAGATATAACTTAACTTGAAATGCAGGTATCAAACTGGTTTATAAATGCTCGAGTTCGCCTCTGGAAGCCAATGGTTGAAGAAATGTATTTGGAGGAAGTCAAGGAACAAGAAACGAATTGCAGTACTAAAGATGATAAGGCAAGCAAAAGTGATCAGCAAAAGGAGTCAAGGTCTAGCTCCTCCAGTGCTGCCCTGCAAGAGAGTGTGTCAATTAAGAATATGGATCAAGTTATTAAAACTCTATCAAAGCCTTACAAATCCATCAACCCGATCAATATTGCTTCCCCTACTGAATTTTCCAACTCCAAAATCTCTACAATATCTCCCATGGGAGGGTCCTTTCTGCCACAAACAGCTTTCAATCTCATTGGATCATCTGACCAAAGAAGCTCAAAAAAGCCAAGGAGTAGTATTAATGAATTGCAGAATTCCCCTAGTAGCTTCCTTTCAATGGACATGGAAACGAAGCAAGGTGAAACAATTAGGGAAATCAACATAAATTTCGGTGATGATGATCAAAGGCTATCCAAGGACGAAAGTTACTCATTTTTAACTGGAACAACGGCTAATCATGGCGGTGCATGGTTTGATCCTGAGCATCTAACACCAAGGTTATTTCATGGAAACAGTAGTGTTTCCCTCACACTTGGTCTTCCACATTGTGAGAATCTATCACTGTCGGGAAACCAACAAAACTTCTTATCGAACCAGAACATTCATCAGCTAGGAAGAAGGTTAGAATTAGGACCAAACGAATCTGATTTCTGTGGGATCAATAGTACCCAACAAGCTTCTCATTCGAACACCGGTTATGACAACAACATTGAGATGCAAAACAGGAAACTATTTGCTGCACAATTGTTGCCAGATTTTGTTGCCTGAAGAGAATCCAAATTCACAAATATTGCATTCGCTTTCAATTCTATCCTCTGATGGGCTATATATATATATATATTACTTTCTTTTCCCTTCTTGAAACTCTTCAGGTAAAGCTGAAGAACAAGAAAACAATAATTCCAAGTTCAGTAAAGAAAGAAGGATAGTTAGTATATATAGGTAAGATATATACTTTACTTGCAGTAGTATATAAATAGGTAATATCCTTTTCATGTTTAGGCTTGAATTAGTAAGGTTTGAGCATTGTATATCATATTAATACATTTGGAATTGATATTTGAAAGATTTTATACAGATGGATATATATATGCAAATTGGTTATTGGGGGTGCATAAAATCAATATATTCAATTTGTATGAATATATATATATATATATATATATATATATATATATTAATTTCTAGTTTTCTACATGTATAGTTTTAAGGAAATTAATATGCGAGTTTTGAGAGCAGATTTTTTTTTTTTTTGGAGTTGCAATAACTATCTCCCATTAAACTTGAAGCTTTCTACCAATATTTATTTGCAGTAGGTATATTTTTATTTAGAAAAAAAAAAATAGTTTCTGAAATTTCATGCCTGCATGTTCGAATCTTGTAATATAGGTGGCGGAATGGTTAAGTTTTGATCGGAAATTAATTAATATAACAATGAAAAATCTTTGGGTCCATAATTTAGGTTAATTAATTAGGTAGGAAGAGCAATAAATACTGTCATTCTACAGGCTAATGTTTTAGGGCAACACTTTAAGAAAAGGTTTTTTTTTTTTTTTTAACATTCGGAAAAAGAGAGATTCAAATCCATTCTATAATCATTCTTATAGAAAAGGATGTTATAAATATAAAAGGTTTTTTTTATTAAAAAAAAAATCAAAAGAGTGTTAAGCAAATGCATCGGATAAAACCTATAACATTAGGTTCTTAAAAATTCATTTTTTAACATCATCCTAATATAATTTTAAACTCAATCCTATTAAAAAAATTAAACTGTTAATTTTAGGAGACTTTTTTTTTATTGGACATCAAAAGTTCGTCATTGAGTGATCTTCAAACTATTGGTTTTTATTAATATTCGTTTTGGTTCTCTTATTTATTTATTTATTTTACTTTTAAATTTGTTTTCTTCCAAGGTATGAGAAAGACATGCAAAATAAGGGGGGAAACTTCCCATTAGTTGTAAATAAAATGAAAAAAATTGAAATTCATTGTCACTTCACTTCGTTTGGTAAGAAGGAAAAAGAAGAAAAATGAAAGAAACATTTTTTTAATTTAATGGTTAAGTTAAAATTAATATAGCACGTATTATTATGAATTTCAACCATTAGATTACTATTATTTTTTTATTTCTTATTTTTTCCATCATAATTAAATGAAGCCAATCATTTAGTAAATGATGAGAATCTTTGGCAAAACAATATTCCAGCAATATAAGAATGGACATATTATTTATTAGTTTCATTTTCTGTACAAGTAACCAAGGATCTTAAAAGAGATGCTCACACAAATAGATTAAAGGATTTAATTTAAAGATCTAATCAGTTTCAAACATTAAGAGGTATAAGATTCATTTCATAAAAGGTGGAAAAATAATATTCTTAACATATCTAAATTGAGGATACAACGATCAACGAGAATTGATTCAGTTGATAAAATTAAACGTTTTGTTAAAACATATCTAAATTTAATTATTGTTGAATGGGATAATCTCTCCTCCTCTTAAATTTTTTTGACCAAAAAATAAATATTGAGGATACAAAATGTTTTAATTCTTTTAATTATAGCTATATATTTATAGATACAATTTTTTTTTTGTGATTCTACAAATTTTCATTAAATATTTATGATTTTTAAATTAAGAATAATTTTGATTTTTTTTTAATTTTAGGATAAGATAATAGATTGTAGATATTAAGATTCAAATTTTAATATATTAGATGTCGTCTCTTAAATATGACTGAATGAATTTATTAGAATAAACCTTGAATTAAAATTTTGGTTTACTTTGGAACTATTAAATTTGGTTTTGGTCGAGAAAAAAATTATTAAAGTTGGAATAGTATATTAAATATATTTAAATTTTATAATATTAATACAAATTTCTTTAATATTAAATAAAAGGTGAACCCGGCCAAGCCCAAACCCAAGCTTTTGAGGTGCCGGCGGTCCAGCCCATAAACATTTTTACTGAGTATGACACGTGGACTAGTTTTGAACCGACTTGGTCCATGGTCCGAATCGATAGATAGAACCAGCCAGCCGGCCCGATTCTTATTGCTTCTTCTCGGCTCTGGCTCTGGCTTTCGCAAGGCGAAGGCAGGCCTACGAAATAGCCATCAAAAAGAGAATCAGTGAAAATCTATATATAGAAAGTGAAGGGTGGGTAATTATTAAGCAAGAAAAAATCAGCGATGGGAGAGAGCAATACCAGCGCCGATGAGGATTTGCTTCTTAAAGAATTCTTTGCTGAAGTCAGCGAAGTCGAAAGAGACAATGAAGTCATCAGGTTTTCTCTCTTTTTTTCATCTTTTGTTGGGAATTATTATTTGTCTTTTTTTTTTTTAATTTGTGCTTATGCATGGGATTTATGGGGTTTTTAGTGATTTTAGTTTGATGGGTATTAGCTATTACGGTTTATTCTTTGATGTTTGCATCAAATATGAATTGGGAAAAGTTTCAATTTTTAATATTCTTTTAATTTCTAAAGTTGCTTTCTTTCTGTAAAATTTGAGCTCAAATAGCGTGCTCTATGAATTGGCTGAATTGGGTAACTTTTAAATTTGATATTTATAGTTATAACAATATGCTTAGTAAAGAACTGTTTTTGTAAAATTTGTAGCTCAATTTTTCCATTTAATTTTGATGGGTATTCTTTGTATTTGATGCTGTTTTCGAATTCTAGGTTACAATTTTTTTGTATTAGAACTTGATATAGATGAACGTTTTCAAGATCATAGTGAAGTAAGTAGTAATAAAGTTGGTGAAAGCCCGAAATACCTATGTTACTCGGACTTGGGTGTGAGTATCGGACACAAGTATGTTCAATTTTTTCCAAGGTTTTTGTGTATTTGGAGGGTCCTTGGAGGATCATATCCCCGTATCCATGTCCGGATATGCGTCGGACACAGGTTCTTAAAAAAAAAAATAAAGAGTCGGAGCAACATAGCTAAATACACTATTTACTAAGAGAGTGCATTGATGCCTTCAATATAAAGTATAACCGGTCTTCTATCAGTCGAAGCCTAATACTATGAGAAGTATAAGGGCATTTGGATGCTCTTGACTCTTACTTACTCTGCAAGGAATATACTTAAAATGAGAAAACTGTCTATGTAAATGGAAGTAGGGTGCTTAAATCTACCTTTGGTGGTTTAGTACTATAGTCCGTGTGAAGCATTATTTTTCTTCTATGGACCATGTGCTTTTGTTGGGAGAACCAGACATGCAAAAGGTACTTTATTTTCTCCTTTCGTATAGGTGTGAATGATGGATATATGCCTGACACATAGTTTTAGTTTTGCGAAAGCTTTTTGCACTTTTTGAAGGGCCATGCCCCATATCGAGACCCAGTTTAAGGTGTCAGATATGTGACCAAAATGGGTAATTTAGGGAAAAAAAAGGGAGTTGTAGCAAACTAGCAATATAGCTACTCCCTCCAACCCTCCCCCTCATTGTGAATTAGTAAAATTTTATTTAGCTCTTGCTACAATTAAAGTGACTGATTTTGATCATAGAGGCAACATATGACTGGGCTGCGTTCTAAAAGTGCAATAAATTCCATTATATCTATTATGCATGTATGATTGCGTGCTTTATGTTAATTGTTGCATTCAACTACAGAATTGGGGCAGTTTTATATTTAGATTAGTGAGCTAATATTTTACTTCATGACCTTTATTCTATTGATATTCTTTAAGGGCCCATTTTATTTGAAACAACCATCTTAATCCATGAGAGAACTTTACTCTTTCAGATTCTTGTTTTATGTTTTCTTCTGACTGTTATGCTTTGCTTCTATCAAGCAGTAACACACTTTGGTTTATTTTTGATGAGCTCCTTTCTTCTATATTCTCTCTTAATTAACTTTTGGCCGATTTAAACTCTTTTTTTTCTGAAAATTGTAGGATTCTTTCCTGCTTCAAGTTAAATCCGTTTGAGTTTATGAAGCTGCCATTTGATTCATCTCCAGAAGATGTCAAAAAGCAGTATCGTAAGGTATTCTCTTTCTTCCCTGACCATTTCCTCAACCATTGATGATTTTGTAACTCAGTTATCTATTGATTTATTTCATTTTTAACATTATTAGATATCACTAATGGTCCACCCTGACAAATGCAAGCATCCACAAGCAAAAGAGGCTTTTGGAGGTTAGTAGATTATGTTTTATATCTTATATGGTTCTCTTTTCTTGTATCTGGAAATCTTTATCAGATTAATTTTTAAATAGAACACTATCCATTATCAAATTAATTAAATTTCATTACTTCGATTATTTGCTATTCCTTTTGGTGCTTGGTGCCAAATATTGATGTAAAAAGGAATTATTGACACCTCACCCCCCCCCCCTTCCCAAGACACACAACATAAAATCCAACTTCCTGATATTCAGCATTGTAGATTCTTGATGGAGGTATTTGTTCCAACATCTGCTTGTGCTGATTAAACATCTATGGTTTTCTGACAACATTTACTCTTTTGAATGTTTGCTCCCTGCCTGAAGACCATAAGAACCTGTTAGAAGAATCAGCACCAAATGTTCAAGTCAATATTGATAAATTTTGAATTTGGCTGAGTTAGTTTCGAGAATCATGGACTTGAGCTAGGCACTGGTTATTTTGTTGCTTGCTCAAGACGTTATGAAATTTTGAGCTGAAATTTAAAGCGTTGAAAGATGATTATGATTCAGGCCAAAAAGAAAAAAAGATCATTATGATGTGTTGGTTCTGAATACAAAAAAGAACAAGATAAACCAGATAAAGGATCAAAGAGATTCAGAATTATGCTCTCTATTTTAGCTCTAATAGCCTAATTTCCATCTAATTTGGTCCCATAGAATTGTTCTTTGCAAAAATTTGACACCATTTGGTCTCTAATAACACCAGATGCTAGTATTCAATGGAGAAAAATCAAGGAATAATCTCACTAGAATCATGCAGATGATGTTGTTCTTGGTTTTTTTTTTTTTTGGATAATTAATGATGTTCTTCTTGGATTTTACTCTAATCCTGGAATCACAAATTGAGAATTGCAGTAAGATTAACTATCGATTTGTGCCACTACTTCCACATAAGATGTTAGGATGTCGCATCTTGCATCTACGTACTAGCATCATCTTATATACCTCATGTTTTATTAATCTGTGTTATGAATGAAGAAATATTGAGGATAATTTGCATTAGTCAGTCTCTTTGATGCATTTATATTTGCTTTAGAAATATTACAAATGTTTACATTAGACTGTCTTAATTGCACCGAGTTTTTGACTTGTGAGCAGCATTAGCAAAAGCTCAACAACAATTGCTTGATCAACAAGAAAGGGATTATATCCTTAGCCAAGTTACTGCTGCAAAAGGTAGTGCTTAAATTTTAATAACTTTCTGAGGTGGCCTTATCTGTTCACATAGCGTTGTTCTTTCTCACTCGAAACTTTCTCAAAAATCAGAAAGATTTGTTTGGAATCTTATTGCCAATGCCATGTACTTGAAGCAGAGTCTTAATGGTAGATTTAGTTTCAATTTTCTTTTGTTGACTTTTTCTTTTATGTTATACGCAGTTAGGTGTTGTTTGATAAACTAAAAAAATTAAGTGCTGAAAAATTAAGTATTTAATTTTTAGTACTGAATTTATAAGCACTGAATTTGTATTATAAAAACGGTTTGGTATGTTACTGAAAATTAAATACTGAATATAATTATATTGTTTGATAACTGTAAATGTTGAATTTTGAAAATTATTAATTTCACAATTTTAATTTTATTAACATAACATTTTATATTATTCTAGATAGTTTTGGATAAAAAATAAAAGGTTAATTTAAATATTTCATCTTTTGAAATTAAAAAAATAGATAATTTAGTTTAAATATAATTTTTTAAAAAAAAAATTTTGACTTAATCTATTCTACATTAAGTGATAAGTAGCTTTCTACCTACTTACTACATTCAATACTTTTTTGTTGAAAATTTTCTATTAAGTAGAATTTAATATGAGTTATCAAACGCATTGAAAAAATTAAATCATTGAAAATTTTCTTTTTCAATGCATTGAAAATTTTCAATGTGTTATCGAACACACCCTTAGTATGATAAATAACTAGTAAACTTGTCAATTTTGCAAAATCGGAATGGTTATAATTGGGAATATGCTATCATAGCATGTATCTGTTTCATTTGGTCTTTTGCATTGAGCTTTTCTCTCTCTCTGTGTTATGTGAATAAACAAAATGCTAAAAAAGAGAAAGAAAATTGAATCTCAATTCTACTGCCTTGTATTGCCTCACACAAAGTCTATTACATCTATCCTATTTATAGACTATACAGAAAATTACATAAGGAAAGGAAATCTACGGTTATCAATCTATATTTACAGCTAGGAAATCCTCAAGGATTTTTCCTATAATTCAGCTAGTATCCGGTCAACTCTTCAACACAAAAACAAAACCAAATCCTTTGGTAACTGAAAAAGGTTCTAACATTTCATCTGATGCAATGTGCAGAAGAACTTAGAGCGAAGAGGAAGAAGCAGTTAAAGAAAGACACAGCTTCTAAGTTAAAATCATTAGTTGATGAGGTGTGTCCTTAATATATTTTTGTTACATGCTTCTCATATTGATCAATTGGGTGTAATTAAAGCTTTAGCTTCTCATATTTTCAACGAAGTATATGTGAGGCTCTGTTATCTTTCAATATGCAGTTTTGATTGACATAAGTTTTTTTTCGAAGAAATTATTTCTGTGATGAAAGTTCGTGTTGGCTTTTCTATGTCTGATGTTGCCTTTATGTAATTAGATATTATTGCTTTATGTTCCTCTGACTCTTCATTTTTCTTGAAGTACCCGTGTCCGACACCTGCGTCCAATGCATATCCATACATGGATATGGGGATATGACCCTCTAAGGACCTTCCAAACACATGGAAAAACTTAGAAAAAATTGAACATACCCGTGTCGGACACATACCCGTATCTGACACTCACACCCGAGTCCGAGTAACATAGTTATTGCTGACCTGTTCCATCCAATTCTTCTAGACTTTTATGCCAAGTGACTAAGCTAGTCTGTTTATTTCCAGGGAAAATCTGAGAAGCAATATGAACAATCAGAGGAGTTCCAGAAAGAGTTGAAGTTGAAGGTTCGAGAATTATTAACAGAGCAGGAATGGCGGCGGAGAAAAATGTCAATGAGGGTATGTTGGATTCTGTCAATATCCTTGCTTTCTTCAGCTGTTCTGGTTTAAGGCTTTTTACCATCATGAGCTAATCACCCCTTTTATGTCATCTAGATATCTGAAGAGGAAGGTCGTCTAAAGAAGGATGAACAAGAGCAAAAGGAGATGTGGAAAAGGAAGCGAGAACATGAGGAGCAGTGGGAAGGAACTAGGGAAAAGCGTGTATGTTTGATTGTTTTCTATGTTATTTCTAATTGACCTCATTAGCTGACAGTTTTAATCTTTGTTGTTTTGACTCTTCATTTTTCTTGAAATATCCGTATCCGACGTATATCCGGACATGGGTATGGGGATATGACCCTCCAAAGATCCTCCAAATACATGGAAAAACTTAAAAAAATTGAACATACCCGTGGTCATATACCCGTATCCGACACTCACACCCTAGTCCGAGTAACATAGGTTTTAATTAGTTCATCCTGAAGCTAAACAGGAGGGGGCAGAAGAAAAGTAGAATTCAACTGCAACCGTGCTTTAGTTGTTTCTAATTATGACATTCGGTTATTACCCCATTCTAGACTTGTTCATGGGTTGGGTCGGGCTGCAGCTCATAATTTTTTTTACTTACCCAAGCCCAATTCGGCCAGGCCGAATTAAGAAAATTCTTACCCAGGCCTGACCCAATTCGGGCCAGGTCTACCCGCCCGGCCTTTGGAAAGAACCATTCCAGCTTTAAAGGAATTCTTACTAGTTCTGACATAGAATTACTCTTTTGGCTCTTGGATGGTTAAATAGCTTTTAATAAGGCCATGATGTCTGATATCTAGTAGTACTCTTAAGTGTAGTTGCAAGTATCAACCAAGTCACCAAAAAGTGTTTAAGAGCCAAAGTAAGAAAGTTACTAGTTCAACCCTCTGGTTTGTTAATTGTAGAAATCACTTAGGCTCCATTTGGTAGGAAGGAAAATGTTTTAATCTAGTGGTTGGGCTAACAAAAAACACATGTTATGTAGCTCAACCATTAGATTACATTTTTTTTCTTCTTTCCCTTCTTACCATAAGGAGTGTTAATAAAGTAGTGTTGGGTAAGGTTAACAGGTTTAGGGTCTTTCCTTTTGGGCGGATTTTCGGGTTCGGATTCATTTTGTCACCTCTAGTCTAAAGGTACCAAGTAAAGATTATTTTATTATCATTTTAAGAAAGCTTTTTGCATTTAATACATTACGTTCTGAAAAAGTTATGCATTAATTACAATTTTCTTATCATTTTATTTTATTATCATTTTAAGATTATTTCAGCGAATAATCCCATTTATGTGGACTTCTTTTTTTTTTTTTTTTTTTTTCCTGATACAATATCTAGACTTTGTTTCAATCTGTATTTCTCTTTGCTTGTCAGGTTTCAAGTTGGAGGGATTTTATGAAGTCAGGGAAAAAGGTAAAAACTCAAATTTTGGTTTGGTTTTTAGGATGAGCAACGATTGAGTCCATATTCATTTATGAAAGCAAATGAGATTTGTGTAAAAGAGTGATGGGTTTTTTTTTTATTTTTTTATGGTATTTTTGCAGTCTAAGAAAGGAGAACTTCGTCCCCCAAAACTCAAGACAGAAGATCCCAACAAATCCTATGTTCAGAGGCCTGTAAAGCGGGGTTAATTAATTGGTGTGGTTAGCTTGTATGACTATATATGAAACGAATCCGACCCATGTCTTTGAAAGGCTTATTATTATTATTATTATTATTTATTGTAAAAGAAAATGAAAAGTTGCAGATTAAAAGCTATTATGTTTTTCCCTTCCTTTTCACTGACCATCAAATCCTCTCTAACCAGCTGAGCTACGGGATCTGCATATTCTTAAAATTGTTATTTGCTCTCTTCTATTAATTAAAACCAAAAAAAATTTCCCCATGAAAGAAAGGATTAAGGAGGCCTTATTGCTTTAACCTGTTGACAAATCATTAATATTGTGCACAAAATTGCAATTGCTTGGAACAGTCGTTTGCCGTTCATTCTAAGTGTAAATATTTTTCATTATTTGTAAATTGTCATCATCAGTCAGAGTGTTTTTTTTTTTTTTTTTAAAGAAAAGAACAAAAGTCAAGGGGCTACTCTTGTCTGATGAAATTAAAAACAAAAAAGCAGATATATATATATATATATATGTATAAGTAATTTTAACTTGATTGGTATTTTGCTTTATAACAAGATCCGACAACACATAACTAAAAGAACCAAACACTCAATTGTGCCACATGGTTAATTATAGGACTCTCCAAAATTTTAGGATTCTCCATCTCATGGTTCGGCAGTTATTGTTTTTTTTATCGACAGCTTTGCTTTAATTGTAGAATTAATAATTTATGTATTTGTATTGTGTTTGTATTATATTTTTATATTATAATCATGTTTAAAGTATTATATATTTTTAAAATTTTTGATACGTTAATAATTCAAGTCATATAAATTTTAACACATTCGTGTTATTTTTTCGTATCATGTTTTAATTTTTCTTTTGGTTATATTTTTAATCTATCATGTCGTGTCCAAAATTAACAAGTCTACTTAATTGTCAAGTGACCATTATCTTTTTCCCGTAAAATCAATTTATTGAGATGTGAAGTGCTCATGTTTATATGTCAAAACACTTTCCCTTTCTTTCCGATATAAGATTAAAACATCCTGTCTACTCTGCTCCTGAAACACTTTGACCTAACATTTTCCTTCATCCAATTTCATGACAACCCTATATCACGAACTAGCTCACCTTGCCTATCCTTTTGAGGCCTTGTTTAGCATTGCTTTCGAAACAGTTTTTGAGATCAAAAGCTGCTTTTCACCGCAAATGTAATGCTAAACAGATAAAAATAATTAGCTTTTGCTGTTGAAACCATGGTTTAAAAAACCAAATCAAAAAGCCAAAAAATATAGCTTTTGAACTCTAAAAGCTAACTTTTAAATAAAATAACTTTATTATCCTCACATTTTTACACTTTTATTATTTTAAACATATCTCTTTTTGACATTTCAATTTCCTATAACATTTTTTCACGGTAATGCTAAATACTTAAAAGTTTTTAAATCACAGTTTTTCACCATACTTTTTAAACATTTTTTTTAACCCAAACTTTTTTTAACAGCAATGCTAAACTAGCCCGAAAAAAAGTTTTGGTTGAAAAAAATGTGTTTAAAAAGTATAGTGAAAAACTGTGGTTTAAAAACTTTTAAGTGTTTAACATTGCTCTGAAAAAATGTTATGAAAAATTAAAATGTCAAAAAAATATGTGTTTAAAATAATAAAAATGTAGAGATGTGAAAAAAATAAAATCATTTTATACAAAAGCCAATTTTTTAAACTCAAAAATTGTATTTTTTATCTTTTTAGTTTGACTTTTCAAACAATGATTTCAACAGCAAAAGTCAAATTTTTTTATCTATTCAAGTGAAAAATAACTTTTAAGCTCAAAAACTGTACTAGAAAAAATGCTAAACAAAACCTTCATCATACTTTTTTCAATCTAAACTTTTTTCAATAACAATGCTAAATCAACTTATGACCAAAACTTCTTTTTCTTATGAGATATACAATGCTCATACTTATATATCCAAAAACCTTTTTTCTTTTTAATTTTGAGATTAAAACATCCTATCTACTCTTCAGTTAGCCTAAACTCAGATCAGAGGTAGTAAACAATTAACACCAAAATCCAAATCTTCTCCTTATCTGGTTATTGATAAGCAGAAACGAAAAAGTGACAATTTATGACCAAAACTTGTAATCTTCACACAAATATTACATTGTACAAAGCTGAAATGAGAATTACACCACCAATCAAAACCTCTATGATACAATACAAGGAACAACGCCCACAAAGATTTTTAATACCATATCTCTCATCATCATCACATATAAAGACCTCAATGGGACCTAAAACCAGGAATAAAAATATATATATATAATATAAAAAAAAAAAAAAAAAAAAAACTCAACACTACCAAACCCATTTGAAGAAACCACCCAACTTCTTTCTACCTGCCAGTGGCTCAATTTACAGAGGGAGAAGCCCCCAAAATTTGCAATGTTCAGCACATAACCAAAGTAAACCTACGCCGCGCCTGCAATCTGATTCCCGAACTTGCATCTTTCATAAATCTCAAGGCCTATTGTGTGCTGAAAACCGGCGAAAAACCACCAAAAAGTCGTAAAGCCTTCGAACTTTTAATGTGAGAGATTACTTACAAGTTTGGAAATGCCTGTATATGGCATCATGCTCTATATATCGAACACCAGAATCCGCAGGTGGTTGCATGAGCCCGAATGAGTTTATATAGAAACAATTGGAAGGATCTACTATATCCAAGCGAGAGAGCCTCGATCATTTGTTACTTGAGGACGACCTCGAGTAGGTGTCGGAGGTCTGTTAGCATTCAGCTCCTGACCCCATAAATACAAAAGATTAACACGAGTATTAAAAGCAATGCACGTAATACGATTAAAAAAGCATACGAAAAATAACTAAAGTTTAGTTATTGCTAACAAAGAGAAAAGATGCAGCACCTGCATCCATGTATCATCGATATGACGTTCCGTTGATGCTTCTGGTGATGACATTGCTGGGGGTAAAGGATGAATGAGTTTCGGAACTACCACTAGATCTCTACCCAAAACTAAGATTGCACCAGCATTATTAGCAGTACCTGATAAAACAAGCATGAAGCAAAATTTAAAGGCGAAATTGCTTGTCAATCTGAAACAGTATGTATCTATATCGTGTATCTATATCGCTTCGACTCTTCATTTTTTTTGAAATACCCGTGTCAGACACCCATATCCGACGCATATCCGGACATAAGTATGAGGATATGATCCCCCAAAGACCCTCCGAATACATGAAAAAAATTAGCATAAATCAAAGATACCTGTGTCTGACACTCACACCTGAGTCCGAATAATATAGGTATGTATAATAAAACAGGGTCAGGGACACACCACAATAATTGGTTGCTGAGAAAAGGGTGATTAAATGTCCCTGGGCGAAGCGCTCAAAGCCATCCATTACACACTCATGAGCGCGGACAATCAACTGAAGATCATTGTTATTGCAGAATTCCATAACACGATCAGGCTGCAACAGGAAAAACCATTTATGTAAGCAAAACATGCAAAACCAGCATCCAATTAATCTACAAAGAAAGTTTTACTAAGAAATAGACCTGCACAAGCAAGGGGGAAAAGGAACATAGAAGTAATTTAAACAAGTATATGAAGTCAAAAACTTTTAACTCACGGTATGTTAAAGATAGCATCATTCACTCTAAAGCTGTGGAAAAGAAAGAGAGAGAAACAGTTTCATGGTGCAATAAGGAGATCAACCCGATATAATTTGAGGGCCAATTGCCCATGTAAGTACTTCCTATGTTGCTCCGACTCTTCATTATTCTTGAAGCATCCGTGTCCGACACCCATGTCTAACGCATATCCGGACATGGATATGGAGATATGATCCTCTAAGAACCCTCCAAATACATGAAAATCTTAGAAAAGATTGAACATACCCATGTCCGACACATACCCGTGTCTAACACTCACACCCGAGTCCGAGTAACATAAAGTACTTCCTCAAATGTTGAAATCATCGCAACATGCTACTACAAAAGACTTTAAATGCTGTAGTTTAACAAAAGTTTTAAAGTAGCACACTCACCCCAAAAGTAACCAACCCTGGACCTCTAGCATTTGGTCGCAACCCTTCCACGCTATCATTTTCTGTTGGATCAGACCTAGAGTAGAAATGGCAGTAAAATTAATCAGCAAATTAAAGCAATGAATCCTATATTTCATGACCAAAACAAAACAGTAACGTGATCTGACCATAATAAATCCATAAGAACAATCGAGCCTGCTTCCATTGTAATCGGACGCTGTAGATTCTCAATCTGTTCCACATGATTTATAGACCGACCAATGCCACCATGCATACAAATGATTTTCTTTTCAATTAGGGCTGCCAGAGGAAGCCAATTGAATAAACGGTTTATGCGATGCCATGCCCAAATTCCATCTCTCTCACCCTGTTACACAGGCCATTAGATTTGTGAATAAATGTTATAGAAAGCATGCAGAAACATTTTTATATCACATATGAGACAATACCATGCGCTCAATACACTCAATCCGGAAGCCAAAAAGTGCATTGATATCCGCAGCCTCATGATTCCCCCGAATTAAATGTACATTATTGGGATAGTCAACCTGTAATGTTAACAGAATTATATGAAAATCTTGATTCACCACAACTTCAATGGGAAGTAAAAGTGAGCATGAGAAGATTATCAAAGCACCAAAATTCTAAATTTACCTTCAAAGCAAGCAGAAGAGTAATGGTCTCCAAGCTGTGCTGGCCGCGGTCCACATAATCTCCTAAGAAGAGATAATCGATATATCTGATAGTATTTTACCCAAAATAAGTATCAAGTAAATAAAATGTTAAGATTAAAATAAGGTGCAATACAGAACTGCAGATTACACATGAGAAGACAACAGTATTTATAGATATTAAAAAATGTCAGTTGAAACCCTTAGCCATATTGACACATCGCCAGTAAAAAGCCTTCAGAAAACAAGATTTTTTTACCAAAACACTTACGAAATGTCCCCAGCTGTTGAAGGTGAACCATATTCATCAAAAAGGCGCATAAGATCCCCAAACTGTCCATGTAGATCACCAAAAATCTTAATAGGAGCCTTCAGCTGTAAAACAGTTGGTTCAACTGCAAATATTCGTTCAGCACTTTCACAAAGATCTGCTAATTCATTGCAATCTAAGAAAAACTGTCTCCGAACTGGAGGTTTCCAACCACGAGGCTTCAAAAGATGTGCAATGACCTAGCAAAATGACATATAGACACTCCATTATAAATTAACGAATGAATCTTTTCTATTTTCTAAAGGAAAGCATTTTGAAAGATCTAACAGGAGCACCAATGCAAGACTAATTGAATTCCTAAGAGGAACTTCTATCAGCTATAACTTCATCAGTCTCTCAGTGACCAATTGAAAAACAAATCTGAAGTTCAATCCATAAGAATTACTACAACTACATTATTAAACTGGCATATTCAAGAAAAAAATGGATTTTTATGTCCAGTAATCCAATTAGAACGAGAGAAATCTCAAGGATGAATTCTCTCCAAGCCACAGAGAACTAATAACAGATGCAATTTACCAGAAAATCAATAATTAATTTTTTTTAATGCTGATGTGAATGGCTTAAGATTGCAAAGAAATGACAATATTTTATAATGCATTGAGAGCATGGTCATGAAATCTGGCCTTCAAATAATCACAAACAAAACAATTTGTAGCTTTTCAAGCTTTTTTTTTCTTTCCCTCTTTCCTTTTCATGAATTTAAGCTGTGATTGATTAAGAAGCTGAAGGAGATTTCTTTCACTGCTTTGAGATAGCTTGTGCTGGTAACTCCAGATATTGTCACTCTATTACTTTCCAAGTTGCCTCAAGGGAAATAGCCACCTCAGAAACGATAAAGTACATAAATGAGGATAATAAATGTGTGCCTACTAGGATAAAAAGAAGGGAGAAATCTTCACTTGAGAGTTCAAAAATAAATACTCTCATCCTAAATGTATCTAGTACCATATCTATAAAAATAAAAAAGATTCATCTTAATTCAGATAACCTCAAAGACTCAAACTAAAATCAATCTCATTGCAATAAAGATAAAAGCCATAAAAATATCTTACTACAAGAAGTAAACCGTTCAAATAGAAAGAAATCATTCTTAATTGTTGGTATTTGGGGCTTCGGGCATCAGCCACAAACTTTTACCAATCAACTCTTCCTTTTTCACTTGAGATACATTCAACAGTCACTCCAAAAACACACAGGTGCTGCTAAAGTTAGGGCTATTAGTACCTTTTTTGCGACACTATTGATTGACATCTGCCTATCTAATAGTTTCCTTGCTGCAGTTGCATTCTCTGGAGTCCCATAGCTAACCCGCCTGCCTTCGTTTTCAAATTGGTCAATGGAAAGCTGTCTGACCATTCCACCTAAAGCTCCACCAGTCTCAGCAGCTACAACAACCTGTTGGCATAAAGGAAACATTAGACACAAATTTATAGGTAACAGAAATGCCAATATTGACTTCAGACCAATGTCATTTAGACCAAATTTTCTGATACTGACAGCTCTATGGTGAAGCCGAACTCCAGCTGGAGTAACATTATTTGACCCAGCAGAATCAGGCATCTTAATCAAGAGAGACATCTGTTTTCCACTAGGTGTAGCCTCTGCCCCTCGATCCCTATCGGGAAGTTCAACTTCTCCATTAACTTGTCGTGCCTTGGCAGCAGCCAGTGTGGCACTAATAGCCTCAGCTTCAGCAGCTGATGCTTCAACCAAATACTCCACACCTTTGCTTATTCTCCTGCAAGATAAACCACATTGTAGCAGCTCATTGGATTAATCGAGGAAGCTTAACCATTCAAAAATCATATAACACAACAAAAATATAGTGGTAGCTTACCGGGATCCTTGAAGCATGGCATTCTCAGTGCTTATGTCAGTATACATATCCCCATTTACAGGGGGAGCAACTGGAGTTCCCAGCACAACTGCTCCATCAGGAACTGCTTCAGGCATTGTTTCCCTTGTTCTTTCATCAATAAATCCATATCTTCCATGTAACTGCCCTGCATGCACAGTAGAAGCAGCAGCTGCAGCTGCAGCATGTGAAGCTGCTGCCGTTGTCTCGGCAGCAGCTAGGTCTTCAGCAACAAGCAGGTCATCAAGCAACACCCCTACAGCATAAATAACATATTACTGCACTAATAAGATTATCAAATATCGATTCTAAAATGGAAAAGCAGTAAGTACCAAAATTAGCTAAACTTAAACTCAATGATACATGAAAACTTAGATCTTAAAGAAACAAACTTCTGTAATTCTCAACCCACAAGATGAATTAATACTTTTGTAGCCTATCTTACAACTAAATGTTAAATATGAGAAGCCAATTGAGCATTAGCTCATATGGCATGCATACTTGACAGACTCCTGAAGGTTGCGGGTTCGTGAGGACTTAGGCACGTAATGTCCTCCTCAGGTGAGTTAAGTAGATAGGGGTTAGGGGGAGTTAAAGGAAAAGAGAATCAGTCAGACAATGCACAGATAACAAAAACAAAATCCACTCTTCACCAGTTTTAAACATTCAAATTTGATCTCATGAAGTGGGGAAGAATCAAGGCCTCCAGAATGTTTAGATAATGAGACAAAGGAATAAAATTTGGCATTTCATACTAGCCCATTTAAGGCCACATTTTTATCCTAAGATGGTATGATTAATTCATCCCATCCCATCCTATCCTATCCATATCACTATCAACCTTCCTCTTCCCAGTCAATGCCTTTCATCTCCTACATGCTATCATCAATCATTGCACAAATATGAAAGATATGTAAGCTGGACTACAGTGCCTTATCATTAGGCTTCCTCAAAAAGAGATTGTTGCTTCTACCTTAACAATCTTAAAGCATAGGCCATCAGCCAGAAAATTTCACAAACTCAAAAACTAAAAGGATAAGAACTAGGAAGATCATTTTATAAAACCAATGAAGTGAGCCATCCTAAAGAACTAGATGTGAATCCCTAATGCATCAATTAAATATCACACATACAAATAGTATGACAAAATTAAAGATTAACTTATGTATGGGGAAAAACATCTTTATTCCTCAAAATATAAATATTAACAAGCCTTTGGGTGATCTGTCATTCTAGATTAATCATATAATAAAGTTCCAAAGTGAATCTGTAATTATGTATTACAATATATGATGGCATATGCATCTAATTGATAACTAATAACTCCATGCTGAGGCTAGAAAAAATGGGGTATACATATTGTAGAATAAAAGGCTATCTTACCACCACGTAAACCACCATAAATAAATATTAAGTCACCAACAGCTACAGCCGCATGTCTGCAACGCCTGGTCAACTCAACTGAAGCATCTCCACCAGCAGCATCAGCACTATATCTGCCCGTCCTTGGACTTGTAACAACAGATTTAGTATCACACCAAACTCCCGCAGCAGTATCCAACACTATCAACAAGGGGAACAAGTTAGGAACTTGTAGATTTCCAGAAATGGTGTTTCCTTTGACAACAAATGGCTGAATGCTCAATGTAATAACAATATCAGTTAAAATGTTCCTATGTCAATAAATTAAGATATTGAACATTTCTTTTTGACAAAAATTTAACAAAATTCCAGAAATTTATAATGCCTGAGTTGAGGAAATAAAACCTTCACGCAAAATTAAGTCTTGCAACTTTCTGATAAAAGATTATTCAGATATCAAACAACAATGATAATTTTGGTTTGTTAGTTACAAATGGGAGATGTTAATGAATTCAGATATAACTTCTCACATAAGGTGGAAGAGAGAGAGAGAGAAAAGGAACCAGCACAAAAACTCCAAGTTACATGATTGGTGAAAGGGTGGACAGCTTTAAGAGCTAAGAAAAGTTGTAACCTAGTTTCTACACTACCATTGCATCCTTTTCACGGCAGAAAGAGCAATCAACATTTGGGGAAATTCATAACAGATTTAACCAGAAAAACTACTTTTAAACCTAATGATGTACAAACCCACATTTGATGCGTACAAGTAAAACAACCCTCACAGAACATCACGTAATAAAGAAGTCAAGACACTGAAAGGCAAAAGATCAAGTACCTGCAACACTTGATGAGTCTTCAACCATGCGTCCACCGCCGAGTGCCCCACCAGAAACATGGAGCCTTGCATTGACAAAGACCTAGAAACATAGCATCTGCATGTGATTCATCTAGCTAAAAGAAGTCATAGATGAACTAAATTATTGAAAAAAGAAGTGGGGGAAAGAAAAGAAAAACTCACTGCTGCATGTTGATATCTTGGAGATGGTGAGACACCTGGAGCAATTGCCCATTCCCAACGACCATCCCTGTGTTTTGCAAGTCCATATGCACTTGCCAATGGCTGAGAAAAGAATCACAGAGAGAAGAAACCAAGAAGAGAGAACAGGTTCAACAAATCTAATGGTACAAAAGGATGTAAACATTTTAAAAGTACAAAAATATGATACCATTGTTACCATATCTATTTTAGGACTATTAGCTGTCTATATAAGCTGAATAATAGGGATTAATTCCCATGTATATAGGTTGAACATTAGGGACTAATTCCCATGTATATAGGCTGAACATTAGGGACTAATTCCCATGTATATAGGCTGAACATTAAGGACTAATTCCCATGTATTTAGGCACAATGATCGGGATTAGATACCAGATATTTAGGCACAATGATAGGGATTACAGTGTAGAGTAATTGATGAGCTTTCCATGTATAGAATACATAGATGTATAAGAAGGGAAGGGGGGGCTGACAGTCAGCACACTTTTCCAATTTCTCTCTTGGCATTTTCTGTTTCTGTTCAGTTTTCTTAGTATATTCTGTTTCTATTCTGTTTCTGTTTCGGTTCTAACATGGTATCAAGAGCAGGTTCGATTTTTTCTTGGGTTTAGTTTCGGTCAGTGGGCATTTTTTTTCTTGGTTTCTGTTCTTCTGTTCAGTTTCAGTCAGTGAGCATATTTTTTTCTTGGGTTTCAGTTCTTCTTGGGTTTCAGATTCGGTCAGTGGGTATTTTTTGGGTTTCTGTCGACATCAACAGTGGGTGTTGATTCGATTTTGTGGCTATTTTTTCTTGGGTATTTTTTCTAGAGGTGTTTTTTTTTTTTTGTGGGATATTTTTTCTGCATCTTGGTTGCATCATGTCATCGGATAAGTTGGAATCGTTTCCTATTAGGTTTACTGGCAAAAATTATTCTGCTTGGGAGTTTCAATTTCGATTATTTGTGAAAGGAAAAGAATTGTGGGGTCATATTGATGGGAGTGCTCCCGCACCTCTAGATGCGGAGGCTTTGTCTAAGTGGGAAATTAAAGATGCTAGGGTTATGACTTGGATCCTTAGCTCGGTTGAGCCTCATCTTGTTCTCAACCTGAAACCTTATAAAACCGCTGCTACTATGTGGAATTATCTCAACACAGTTTACAATCAAGACAACTCCGCTAGGAGATTTCAACTGGAATATGAGATGGCTAATTTCACACAGGGAAGTCTCTCAATTGAGGAATATTTTTCTGGTTTTCAAACCCTTTGGGCTGATTATTCGGATATTGTCTATGCTAATGTTCCTGCTGCAGCTCTCTCTACTGTCCAGGCCGTGCATGCAACTAGCAAGCGCGATCAATTCTTGATGAAGCTACGACCTGATTTTGAAATTGCTCGGTCTAATCTGATGAATCGTCATCCTGTACCATCTCTGGATGCCTGTTTGAGTGAACTTCTTCGAGAGGAGCAGCATTTGGTAACTCAGGCTGCCATGGAACATCGGGCTAATGTTAGTGCACCTGTCTCTATGGCTTATGCAGCACAGGGAAGGAATAAGGGTAGAGATATGCGTGATGTCCAGTGCTTTAGTTGTAAAGCTTTTGGTCATATTGCTCGGGATTGTCCCAAGAAGTTCTGTAACTACTGCAAGAAACAGGGTCATATCATCTATGCTTGTCCCATTCGACCTGAACGGAAGCCGGGTACTGCCTATCATGCCTCCACTGGTGCTTCTTGTTCTACTGCATTGCCTGCTGCCTCGCCGGTTGTTCCTATTCCTTCTTCTACAACCTTAGCAAACCCGAACACACTCACTCCTGAAATGGTACAACAGATGATCATTTCTGCTTTTTCTACTTTTGGACTCTCAGGTATTCATAAAGTTTCTTCTAAGCCATGGTATTTTGACTCTGGTGCCTCTAATCATATGACCAATACTGTTGTCCCTCTTTCCAATGTCAGAAATTACGATGGAAATCTGACAATTAACACCGCTGATGGCAGTTCTCTGCCTATCAGTGCTGTTGGTGATCTTTCCTCTTCCTTAACTGATGTTTTTGTGTCTCCTGCCCTCTCCACAAATCTTATTTCTGTTGGTCAATTGGTTGATAATAATTGTAATGTCCATTTTTCTCGTTCTGGTTGTGTTGTGCAGGATCAAGTGTCAGGGAAGATGATCGCGAAGGGGCCTAAAGTGGGCCGACTCTTTCCTCTTCATGTTTCTCCTTCCACTATTATCCCTAGTTCTCTTTTACTTTCATTTGCATGTAATATTGTTGGTTCTAGAAATAATCTGTGGCATAGACGTCTAGGTCACCCAAACTCTGATGTACTTCGTACTTTGTCACATTCAGGATTATTGGGAAATAAAGCATGTTCTTCTCTGGATCTCTCTTTTGATTGTCCATCATGCAAACTTGGCAAAAATAAAATTCTACCCTTTCCTCATCATGCATCTCGTGCATCACAATGTTTTGATGTTATTCATAGTGATGTTTGGGGGATTGCACCTATTGTTTCTCATGCGCATTACAAGTATTTTGTTACCTTCATTGATGATTTTAGTCGGTTTACTTGGGTTTACTTCCTTCGGGCTAAGGCCGAAGTTTTTTTTAGTCTTTAAGCGCTTTCTTGCACTTATTGAAACTCAATTTTCTACCAACATCAAAGTATTACGCTCTGATTCGGGCGGTGAATACATGTCTAATGAGTTTCAAAATTTTCTTCAAAGCAAAGGGATCTTCTCTCAACGTTCTTGTCCTTCGACACCACAACAAAACGGTGTTGCTGAGAGGAAAAATCGACATCTTCTTGATGTGGTAAGAACTATTTTACTTGAATCATCTGTTCCTCCTCGTTTTTGGTGTGAAGCACTTTCTACTGCTGTTCATTTGATCAATCGCTTACCCTCTCCTACGTTAAATCATGTTTCTCCTTTCTTTAAGTTGTTTGGTCATTCTCTTTCCTATTCTGATCTACGTACCTTTGGTTGTGTTTGTTTTGTGCATCTCCCTACTCATGAACATCATAAACTTACTGCTCAGTCTGTTAAGTGTGTTTTTCTTGGTTATGCTATCTCTCAAAAGGGATATGTTTGTTATGATCCTCAGGCTCGTCGTATAAGAGTTTCTAGGAATGTGATTTTCTTTGAAAATCAATATTTTTTTCCATCTCATGTTGAGCTGTCATCTGCATCTTTATCCCTTCTGCCTAGTTTTTCTGATTCCCCAACACTTGTAGAAAGGTTTAAACCTGGTTTTGTCTATGGACGACGGAGAAGACATGAGTCTGGTTCCACTTCCTCTGTGCCTCCTTCCGATCTTGCCTCGGCACCTGATCCTGCTCCTGCTTCCACCACTCTTCGTCGGTCTACTCGTCTTTCTCGACCCCCTGATCGGTATGGTTTCTTCTCTCCTGTTTCTCTTGTCACTACTTTATCTACTATTTCCATTCCCTCTTGCTACAAACAGGCCATGGAACATGAGTGTTGGCAAAATGCAATGCGAGTAGAACTTCAAGCACTTGAGGAGAATCACACTTGGGATATTGTTCCTTGTCCTCCTACAGTCAAACCTATTGGGAGTAAATGGGTTTTCTCTGTAAAACTTCGTTCTGATGGCTCTTTGGACAGGTACAAAGCTCGCCTTGTAGCTCTTGGTAACAAACAGGAATATGGGATTGATTATGAGGAGACATTTGCTCCTGTTGCCAAAATGACCACGGTTCGAACCATCTTAGCTGTTGCTGCTTCACAGTCATGGCAACTGCATCAAATGGATGTGAAGAATGCCTTTCTTCATGGTGATCTCCAGGAAGAGATTTACATGAAGCTTCCCTCTGGCATGACTACTTCTTCTCCTCATGATGTCTGTAAGCTAAGGCGTTCTTTGTATGGACTCAAGCAAGCACCCCGGGCTTGGTTTGAGAAGTTTCGCAGTACACTTATTTCCTTCAGTTTTACACAAAGTCAGTATGATTCTTCTCTCTTCTTCCATACGTCTGCATCGGGTATAGTCCTTCTCTTGGTTTATGTGGATGATATTATTATTACTGGTACTGACGGCAATTTGATTACTAAGCTTCAGCAGATGTTACATGCCACTTTTCATATGAAAGATCTTGGCCAGCTTACATACTTCTTAGGATTAGAAGTCCATCATCGGGCCAATGGTATTTTTGTAAACCAGCATAAGTATATTCAAGATCTTATTACTTTAGCTGGTTTGGAGGACACTTCTTCTGTTGATACTCCTATGGAGGTAAATGTCAAATACAGGAAAGATGAAGGGAATATTCTCGATGATCCTACTCTATATCGGCGCCTAGTTGGGAGTCTTATCTACTTGACCACTACGCGACCTGATATCTCCTATGCTGTTCATCAGGTCAGTCAGTTTATGTCTTCTCCTCGGCATCTACATCTTGCTGCAGTTCGACGCATCATTCGCTATCTTCGAGGTTCACCTACTCGTGGGTTGTTCTTCCCTACTGGCTCCTCTCTTCAACTTGTTGCCTATAGTGATGCTGATTGGGCTGGGTGTCCAGATACACGTCGATCTACTACGGGATGGTGTATGTTTTTAGGTGATGCTTTAATTTCTTGGAGGTGTAAGAAACAAGATCGTGTTTCTAAATCATCTACTGAAGCCGAGTATCGTGCAATGTCTACTGCTTGTTCTGAAATTGTATGGTTACGTGCTATTCTTGAAGAGCTTGGGTTTCCTCAGACTACTTCTACTCCTCTACATGCTGATAACACTAGTGCTATTCAGATTGCCACCAATCCTGTTTTCCATGAACGCACCAAGCACATTGAAGTTGATTGTCATTCTATTCGAGATACCTTGGAAAATCGGGTGATATCTCTTCCTCACATCTCTTCTGATCTCCAAGTGGCTGATGTCTTCACCAAAGCTATGACTCGACAGCGGCATCAATTTCTTGTTGGCAAATTGTTGTTGGTTGACTTACCAGCATCAATTTGAGGGGGGATGTTACCAAATCTATTTTAGGACTATTAGCTGTCTATATAAGCTGAATAATAGGGATTAATTCCCATGTATATAGGCTGAACATTAGGGACTAATTCCCATGTATATAGGCTGAACATTAGGGACTAATTCCCATGTATATAGGCTAAACATTAGGGACTAATTCCCATGTATTTAGGCACAATGATAGGGATTAGATACCAGATATTTAGGCACAATGATAGGGATTACAGTGTAGAGTAATTGATGAGCTTTCCATGTATAGAATACATAGATGTATAAGAAGGGAAGGGGGGGCTGACAGTCAGCACACTTTTCCAATTTCTCTCTTGGCATTTTCTGTTTCTGTTCAGTTTTCTTAGTATATTCTGTTTCTATTCTGTTTCTGTTTCGGTTCTAACAACCATTTACATTCATCTCAGCTCAATCTTTTAAAATATCTTTATTGCTATTATTTTTACATTCTTCAGCATTCATTAGAATGTCTCTCTCCCTATGTACACAGATAAAATGTATATTCAGATTAGTGCCAACATTTATTCAAATTATTTAAACTTCACCCAACTGAACAAGGAAAAACTGCCCTAAAGCACTAATAAATGACAAGATAATACTATAGGTTATGAAATATTATGCCATATTGTTCAGAAAACTAATATATATATATATATTATGCCATTCATTTACTAAATCTAGACACCACAGAATGCGGACTTCTCAACTCACCACACTGTTTGCATCCCTCCCTCCACAGAGCAGAAGAAGACCATCCGAGCGTGCACTTGCTGTAGCATACCTAGTTAAAAAGAAAGTGTCAACAAGAAATTAGCCTACAATCACCTTGGTAAATCATCAAATAAAATAAACAACAATAACCAAATAGGACACAAGCTTGACATCATCATTTCTGAGAGCATAAGCAAGACTATAGCTTTAACATACAATATTATGTAAAAACTAGGAAGAAATGCATATAGATACATAAATAGTCATCATGCCCAACCACATGCAAAGTGAAAGATACGCATAGCAATAAATTATGGTATCACAGAAGTGACAGTCACTTTTGTTCATCTCGTGCATATTGCTCCTTCTAAGAGACCGAAAACTATAAAAATAGAACAGACAATATAATCTAAGATTGGTGTTGACACAAGAACTCAAGTCAGTTGTGCGCGTGCGTGTGTGTGTGAGAGAGAGAGAGAGAGAAAGAGATTACATGCATGGAGGTGGACCTTCCCCTTCAGGTTCCAATTTACGCCATTCATAAGGCTTGGCAGCAGTGTCCAGGGCCCATACATCAGCCAAAGGTCGCTTTCCTAGAAAATGATGCACCAAAATTTTGAACAAAGAATTCATTAGAAAATCTCAACATACATGTAAATGAAAAAGAATATTCCATGATAATCTTAAAAGAGTGCATGTAGAAAAAAAAACAGAATAACAGATTACTTACCATCATTTCCACCAATCGCCATGAGATATCTTTGCCCCACCAAAGCCATCACATGTCCATAGCGAGGCCCTGGTCCAGGACCTTGAACAACAACCCTGAAATACCATTAAAATTCATATCAATAGACCAATCTTAACACTATAAATAAGGTGCATGCACATGCATCCTTCAGGGCTGAACCTATGCCACCGTGGTCGTTGCTGTGTGAGGTCAAGAACATGAAGATCCTCAGCAGACAAACCAGCTGGACCAATTCCACCCTGAGTTAAAATAAAAAGCTTCATGTGAGGAATTACTTATTGCAAAAGGAAGAAGTTCAACTAAATAATAACATGGTAAACACAGAAAAGATATATAAAAGTTGCAGTGTGTACCAACCTGAATAACGACCATAGTTCCCACAGCAGTTGCCATATGTGCTGCCCTTGGTGTAGGTGGCTCCCCAAAGGGTATGATCCTGTGAAATTAATTACATGATAAGCCACGAAGAGTTTAGGAAGGTAAAACAGAAGTAATGAACCCTTAGTCCAAGGCTTACCTGGACCATTTATTAGTTAACACATCATAACAGTGCACATCAGCAGTGGCACCTGCTAGTCCTGCAATTTATTGAAACAAAAAAAAAAAAGTTAAAAGCATGAACATCATCCAACAACATAGAGAAAATTTCTTAAGAATTAACTTTTTCAGATGGGGAAAGGGGGCAATAACAACCAGTCTTGGCATGCCATATGTTACAAACAGATTTTTAGAGGGTCCTGAATAAATATCAAGCCAAACAAGGTTCTAGTTATGAATTATTACTTGAAACCAATCAAACCTTATTAAGTTTTACGCCATAAACAAAAAACAAAGGAAAAAAAAAGAAAAAAAGAAAATGAAACCTGATGTAGTTGACTCCAAAACATGCAAGGTGCTACCATAGCAAATGGCACTAGATCATGAGTATTTCAAAAGAATGAAGAGGCTATGGTTTTTTGAATCATAAGAGCATGCATTATAACGGCAGGAAAATATAGACATACTGTTTTTTGAATCCAAGCGAACCAGGATATTTAAATTAAAACTGTAAGCTGAAAACAGACATATCTCATATGGTTAGTTTCAAATTCACTTTGAAACTAGGTAAGATGTTATTTTGAAAGAAAAAAAATCAGTCCAAAGTAGCACCATAAAACACTTTAAAGAGACATTTGCTATTTGTATTAACTGCACTTCCATCTCTACCGGCAAAACCTTTTCTTAGAGAGATTGGAGCAGAAGAGGGTGTTGGAGAGGAGGGGGGTTTAAAACTCCAAAATAAACAACTGAATTCAGTAGCATAATAAATACTGAAACATCAATTATACAAGATTCAAGAAGGCAGGGATTATACTTCACTATTAGTCTTCTACCATTCAGTAAGACAAAATAAATTCATTTTGTTTGCACCAAAAACTCAAATAAAATTCATTTTGAATTGCACAAAACCCAGTGATTGTAAAAGTTCATATGCCACCACCAAAATTCCAAGCTACAGCAACAATAAAATTCATTTAACTTGGTATTCAACAAAGAAGAACCTAAAAGACAATTATATTACTTCATCTCTTGTTCTGTAAAAAGTCTGCCTTCTACTTGCTTTGGCACCCCCTACTACCTCTTTAGAGTTTTTCTTTTAAAAAAAAAAAAAAAAGACAGTTATATACCTTAATACAAACAACAATGATGAATTTAGTTTGGCCTTGCATTAAGCTATGGTTTCTCACCAAATATATGAACCTTGAAGCTACAATTGCTGGGTTTAAAGAATATGCATCTTAAATCCCCTAAGGTTCTCACACATATATCAACATCTTTTCATCTTAAATCACTTCAACGACAATAAATTTAAGGCTTCTTAAGCAAACATCAAATCAAATTGAAAGAAAATAAGTACTGATGCCAGCGCTTCCGGCCGATGATGGAGTCCCAGAAGCAGCAGAATTCCCTTCCAATGCCGTGGCACCACCAAACAGAATCAACCTGGGCCCAATATACCCAGGCGTCCCTTCTTCCCCCACAGCTGCCACAGCCGTTAGGGTATGCCCACACCTAGGGCCCGCCCCGTCTTCTTTCTTCTCTATAATCGCATTCACCACCGAATAAGTGGGCGCACACCTCGGCCCCACCACCGGCGTTTGGGCCTGTCCTTGACCAGCAGGTGGTGCGGCTGCTGCATCCTGTTGTTGCGCCGGAGGAGACAGAGATCCATCAGGTCCCGGTGGCGAAGCCTGGTTCTCTAGTTGCTGATTTTGTTGCTGTTGCTCCCTCTCCATCAGCGCCGGAGATTGTGAAGCTCCGTTGTGATTCTGATCGTGATCGGTCTCTGGCACCATCGACGAGTCCACATCCATTTCTTTAACGTTCCCAAATTACGCCCTAGGTTCAAGAAATCGTAAATAAAGTAGGCAGCTTGTCTTTCCTTTAACGCTAGTGCTCCTTCATTGATTGTGCAACCTTGAGCTCTAACTTTTACTGCTTGACTTTCTTACTTATTTACTGCGCCTTAATAGAATGCCAATGAAGTAGGATGCGAAAGACATGAAATTGAAAGCCGAAGACGAAAACGAAAAGGCCCTACTTCTTTGCCAATGGCTTTCACTCGCGAAAGAAGTCACCAAGGCCGGCTCCCTGGTAAGATGAAGGATTGAAGGATCTTCTCCGGAAGGATTGATTAGTCCTGGAAGTGGAAGACGAAGGAAGAGCTGAAACAAAAATAATTTTTTTTTTATATAAAAAAACCCTAATTGGGGCAAATCAAGATCGGCCAGCTAAATCAAAGCAAATTCGCATCTCCGATCAACATTTTCGAAAACCCTAGCTCAGATCGTGAATTAACCACCTCGTAAGAAAATTCGACAACACTTTCTAGGAAATTTTATTTATTTTTCCAGAAAAGAGCGAGAAAATTTCCCTTTTCAGTTTTACTTCTTTTTTTCCCCTTTATCCCTCTCTATAAACCTCGAAGCCGTCGAGGAATTAGAAAGGAAAAAACTGAAGGGAGACAATCTCAAAGGCTTTAAACAACAAAAAAAAAAAATTATCTCACTTTCTCTTTCTAAAAATATGTTGTTATGTAAGCTTTTCTCTCTCTAAAAATTCGTAAAAATGAAAATTGCTTTTTATTTTTGACCGGAGCAGCCGGTAGAGAGATATACGGAGGGAATGGGTTAAGGGTGAAATCGAGATATTTGTGTTATTAAGTTATTTGAGTTTGATTCGAATTTTTTTTTGAATTTGGCACGGTTATTATCGAGTCAAAATCAAGTTATCGATCGAGTTGAGTTCGAGTATCTTAATATTAGGTGCGAATAGCTCGCAAACTTAATCGAGTTTTTTATTTTTAATTAATATTGAAAAAGATCTCAATTCGAATACAAATAAATGAATATGAAAAACGAACTCATTTTTTACTAGATAAATGAGCTTAATCGAATTTAAACAAGCAAATTCGAACAATTTAATTTTTATTTTGAATTAAATTTAAATTTTAAAAATAAAACTCAATCAAACTCGAATCGAATTTCAATTCGTTAGTTTTGAGTTGAGCTTAAACTCGAGCATTTCACTGCTTCGACTGTATGTATTACACCATTGAGTGGATTAAAATATTATTAAGAATTTTGCTAATAAATATCTTAAGAGCATTATTTAATATTATTATATATAATAATATTTTTATTTAATATATTAAATATGATAAATAAAATTATTAATTTTTATAATATTATTATTATAAATAATATATTAACTCTAAAAAAATTGGTTAACAAAATCCTATTATTAACTGGGCTTTTTTATTACAATATAGCCACACAAAAAAAATTTATCAAATTACCGTTACTTTTTGATTATTTCCCAAAATACGGATCTTTTTTTTCAGCTGGGAAATCGCCATCCCCCATGGCGATTTCCCAGCGTGTTTTTTTGCAAATTTGCAAAAAAATACCAAGGGAAATCGCCACCCCCCATGGCGATTTCCCTTGGTAATTTTAGCAAAATTTGCTAAAACCATGAAGGGAAATCGCCATGGGGGGTGGCGATTTCCCTTCATGTATATATTTTTTTTTTAATTAATAAACAAAAATTATATTAAAACAAAATTTTATTTTAATTTGATAAATTTATTTTTAAAAATTATAAATTAAATTAAAATATTTTTTTTATAGGTTTGGTTATTTATTTTTTTAAAATATATATTAAAAATGTAATTTAATTTATTATTACAATTTTATAAAAAATAAAAATATATTTCTTATTAAAATTTAAAAAGAATATTATATTTTTTATTACATTTTTATATCAAAAATTTTATTTTTTATAATTTTGTAATATTATAAAAAAGAAAATTTAATTTATATCAAAAATAATTTAATGATGTAAAATGTAAATAAATTTTTTTTAAAAGAAATTTATCGAGTCACTTTTTTAAATAATTTTGTAATATTGTAAAATATATTTTAGGTTTTTTTATAATTTAATATTTTGAATTTTTTTTTTAAATTTTAAATTTCAAATAAAAAAAATTAAAAAAAAAAAAAATTTCAAAGGGGGCAACGGTCATATGACCGTTGCCCCCATCCCCCCACCCCCCACGTCCCCCCTCCCCCCCACACCCCCCACCCTCTATAAATACCCCTCTCCTCTTCTTCAAATTTTCATTCCTCTCATTCAAATTTTCATTTTCTTTCAAAATTTTTTCATTTTTCTACCAAAAAAAATTTCTTTCTACAAATTTTTTTTTCTACAACAATATTTTGAAATGGCTTCACTATTGAGGTTATAAGAAAATCACATCTCGGAGGTTATATTTAACGAGGTAAGTAAATTGTTATATTATTATTGTTTTTTATATTATTATTATTTTTTATATTATTATTGTTTTTTATATTATTATTGTTTTTTATATTATTATATTATTATTGTTTTTTATATTATTATATTATTATTATTTTTTATATTATTATTGTGTTATATTATATTATATTATTATTGTGTTATATTATATTATTATTGTTTTTTATATTATTATTGTTTTATATTATATTATATTATTATTGTTTTATATATTATTATTGTTTTATATTATATTATTATTGTTTTATATTATATTATTATTGTTTTATATTATATTATTATTGTTTTTTATATTATTATTGTTTTATATTATATTATTATTGTTTTTTATATTATTATTGTATTATATTATATTATTATTGTTTTTTATATTATTATTGTTTTAAATTATATTATTATAGTTTTTTATATTATTATTGTTTTATATTATATTATATTATTATTGTTTTTTATATTATTATTGTTTTATATTATATTATTATAGTTTTTTATATTATTATTGTTTTATATTATATTATATTATTATTCTTTATATTATATTATATTATTATTGTTTTTTTATATTATATTATTATTGTTTTTTTATATTATATTATTATTGTTTTTTTATACGAAATTATTGTTTTATATTATATTATTATTGTTTTATATTATATTATATTATTATTGTTTTTTTATATTATATTATTATTGTTTTTTTATATTATATTATTATTGTTTTTTTATATTATATTATTATTGTTTTTTATACGAAATTATTATTTTATATTATATTATTATTGTTTTATATTATATTATATTATTATTGTTTATATTATATTATATTATATTATATTATATTATATTATTATTGTTTTATATTATATTATATTATTATTGTTTATATTATATTATATTATATTATATTATTATTTTGTTATTTTATAGTTTTATTTATTATTTTTTAATTGTTATAGTTTTATAATATATTAATTTTTATTATTATAACAGGAAACTCGTCGCGTATTACGTTCGAGGAAATTTACATTGGAGGACCCGCATCCTTATATTATCGACCACTTAAGAAGAGCCGGATTTTATCACGCAAGTCAAATTCGACGACTTGTGATACAACCCGATTTAATCTCTGCGTTGGTCGAACGATGGAGACCCGAGACGCACACTTTTCATTTTCCATGTGGTGAATGCACGGTCAGTCTCGAAGATGTTGCGCTGCAACTTGGACTTCCGATCCATGGCGATGCAGTTACAGGCGGAAGCCTGCTAGATTGGAATGAACTGTGTGAAGATCTATTGGGTGAGGTACCTCCAGAAGACGTCGTATCTGGCTCAACGGTGAGACTGACTTGGTTGAAAACGTTTCAAAATCTGCCATTACATGCAACCGAACAACAAATACAATATGCTGCTAGAGCATATATTTTACGTTTGATTGGAGGATTACTGATGCCTGACAAATCGAGCAGTCGGGTACATTTAATGTATCTTCCATTGCTACGTGATTTAGAGGAAGCAGCAAATTATAGTTGGGGTTCTGCGTGTTTGGCAGTTTTGTATAGAGAACTTTGCCGAGCTACAGTTCCAAAAAACCATGACATAGGTGGATGTCTAGTGCTTCTACAATCATGGGCTTGGTATCGGCTACCATTTCTTGCTCCGCGCGTGGATATTTCGGCTGTATACCCCCTTGCAAGCAGGTAATAATCTTTACTATTTTATTAATTTTGTACGAAATTGTATTTTTATAGGTCATTAAGATATTATATGCATTTTAATAGGTGGAGTAGGAGTACGGGTAGAGATTTTACAGAGACTCCGAGCGATCTTGCAAGTATAAGACTACGACTAGATCGACTAGGATATGATAAGGTAAATATTTCGATTGTTACATTGAAGTTTTTTTTTTATTTAATCCTTATGAAACTAATAATTTGTAATAATTATTCGCAGTTTCTGTGGATGCCATATTCCTCGAGTGAAATTATGGCATGCCTCCCATCGGATGCCTACAATAATTTCAATATATGGAAAGCAAACACAGCATTGATATGCTTTTCATATGTAGAGTGGCACCAAACTGACCGGGTGTTGCGACAATTTGGGATGCAACAACCAATTCCTGCAGCCCCGATGAACCTTGATAAGCTTCACAAGGTCGACATGCGTGGTCGTAATGATGAATTCTGGCCTGCGAAGCATGAACGTTGGATCCAATGGTGGAACATACGTTTTCAACGAATTCCGACAGGTTACCCGATTGTTGGTAATAATTTCAACCCGTCTGCTGATTACATAAGATGGTATAGAAATGAAGGTCGGCCTTTCGTTTGTCCACCGTCGATGCACGAGGATGTTAGGAGTATGCCATTTACCGGACAAACTTCAGCTCCAGTCCCTCCTACACAGGATATGGATGCTCCTAGACCTCGCCGACAACGTGGGCGAAGGCGTCAACCGACCTCATCGGAGTTCACAGCACCGAGGATGTCATTTGATCATCCTGAACCTGAACGGGATCATGGAGTACCATCCAGCCATCGTTATTCCGTAAGTCACCCCGGATATGACGTTGATGAGTGTTACCGACCATCACCGCCAAGAACGAGGTTAGATGACCAGCTCCCCGTCCTAAGTCCAAGTTCAGCATATTTAACATCCATGTATCAGTTTGGAACCCCTTCGTCAGCATTTGATGCTACATCATTTATGGGTGCATCTAGTAGTCAGGTTCCCGTTATGGGTGAACTAGGTGTTGGCTCATCCAGCAGTGGGTTTCAAATTTTTGATACGGATGAAACGACTGATGACATACAACCGGAACCAGTGGCGGTTATAGCAAGAGGTCGTGGTGGACCGCGAATACGTGCCACTGACGAGGTTGAACGACGGGTGCAACCACCACGCACTAGAAGAACTCGACACTGTTGCTCTACACCACGCAATAATTAGAATAATTGTAATGTGTTTTAAATTTCTAATATAAATTTATATGTTTTGCATTTCATGTAATTTGTTCGGAAATTAATTGTTATATTTTATTTTAATTTATATCTTAATGTTGTTATTTAATTTTAATATAATAATCCAAATTACATGATAAGTTGCTTTTCTTTTTTTCATTTTAATTTAATTTTCTTTTTAAATTATAATAAGAAAAAAAATTTAATCAGAAATTAAATTAAAATTTTTTTATCAAATATCCAGTTTTAAACTGTAACAATCTATATTATTATTAAAAACAATGATTAAATTAATGTCACGAGTTAATCGAATACCAACTCAAAAAAACTAATCAAATTAAAAAAATTATTTTACGATACCAACTTAAAAATAACTTCTTTATTTAAAAAAGTGACTCGATAAATTTCTTTTAAAAAAAATTTATTTACATTTTACATCATTAAATTATTTTTGATATAAATTAAATTTTCTTTTTTATAATATTACAAAATTATAAAAAATAAAATTTTTGATATAAAAATGTAATAAAAAATATAATATTCTTTTTAAATTTTAATAAGAAATATATTTTTATTTTTTATAAAATTGTAATAATAAATTAAATTACATTTTTAATATATATTTTAAAAAAATAAATAACCAAACCTATAAAAAAAATATTTTAATTTAATTTATAATTTTTAAAAATAAATTTATCAAATTAAAATAAAATTTTGTTTTAATATAATTTTTGTTTATTAATTAAAAAAAAATATATACATGAAGGGAAATCGCCACCCCCCATGGCGATTTCCCTTCATGGTTTTAGCAAATTTTGCTAAAATTACCGTGGCGATTTCCCTTGGTATTTTTTTGCAAATTTGCAAAAAAACACGCTGGGAAATCGCCATGGGGGATGGCGATTTCCCAGCTGAAAAAAAAAGATCCGTATTTTGGGAAATAATCAAAAAGTAACGATAATTTGATAAATTTTTTTTTTTTGCTATATTGTAATAAAAAAGCCTATTAACTGTGCTTACCTGTTTCTATTTGCAAGGAGTTTTTGCCCTTTTGCCACCTATTAAGGAAGAATTCAAAATTCACGCGCAATGTTACTCCCTATTTGTCACGCGCAAGGATTAAAGAGCGACACGTGGAAGTTCGATTACCACTATGAAAATAAATAAGGGAGTTAGGTTAGGACTTAGGAGAATTTATTATTTTAAGTTGTTTTGAATTTATTAGATTCTCAATAGCTATGACTTTTTAAGTACATAATTATTCTAAGCAATAAATAACACTTGCTTTTAATTAATTTTACTTAATAAAAATTTAGTTAATAAGTGTATATAATTGGATTAAATTTAATTAAAAATATTATTTTAAAAGATTTTGTTCATATTTTTTAAAATTAATTAATATATATTTATAATAATAATAATTTTATTAAATATAATGTTTGATAATTTTATTCATTAATGTTGATATATTGAGTGAAAATATTATTATATAATAACCTTAAACTCTGTCTTTAAAATATTTATTAACAAAATTTTATTTTAAAAAAATTCAATTAACGAGTATCTATAAGTATCAATTAAAAATTATTTTAACTAAAGATGAATTTAATCAAAATTTACGTAAATGATTCAAATTTCTTAAAAAATTAAAATTAATAATAAATTTGTAAATAATAAAAAGTAAAAAATAAAGAAAAATTATGTGTTTTATTTATATTAGTCGGACTACAATATTTTTCAATCTTTCAATTAAATCAATTCAAGGAGATTGAACAAATTATTCTTTCAATTTGCAAACACAATTCATAAAAAGATGTTGCTAACCACCCTTAAGACACTATTTAAAGTTAATTAATATATTATTTATAATAATAACATTATATTAAATGCAGTAATTGATAATTTTATTTATCATTTTTAATGCATTGAATAAAAATATTACTATAAATAATAATCTTAAAAAATATTTTAAAAATATTCGTTAACAAAATCCTTCCTAAAATAAGTAAGAAAAGTGAGATTCTGTTTTCATTTTCCTAAGGATAAATTTGCATAAGTTCAGAAATTTATGTACTTGGAATAAATTCTTGAAAAGGAAAACTCAGGTAAAGTAGAGCTTTCTTGAGACATTGACAGTATTTAATGATCCATACTCCATACCGGCAGTTGTGAAAAGATTGGAACTGAGATATTATATATACTAGAAAAAAATCCCCGCATTATCAAGATATTTTTAATTTTTTATAACTTTTTTAATTAATTACTAATAAAATTTTAATTGTTTATATTTTATTAAATAATAATTATTTATTAAAATATTTTATTTTTTAATTTAAAAATTAAATTTATAATAATTATTTATTTATAAATTACATAATACAAATGCATTTTCAAATGTTATTTATATGTATTTTTAAAAAATATTTAAACCTTATTGTACACGGTATATTTTTATTATAAAATATAAAAAATAAGAAAATAAAATTATGATTTGTATTTTATTCTCTCGTAGGATGGATTTTCTCACATAAGTTAGCAGTAAGTTTATTTTTTTATTTTTTTTTTAAATTTTTTTTCCGATCGAGTGGGTATGAATCCTAAATCGACTCGCGAGTCAATGTGTGAATCAACCACTTTAAATTCATCATTTAATATTAAAATAAAAATAATTAATAAAATAATTTTTTTTTACTTTTTTCCCTAACGGATCGAGAACGGATCTTAAATCGATTCACAAGTCAACGTGCGAACTAAATACATCATTTAAAATTAAAATAAATATAATTATTAAAATAATTGTTTTCTTTTTTTTACCTGAGCAAATCGGTACAAATCCTAAATCGACCTAAGGAATTTTTTTTTCTAGAATATATATTCATTAATAATAATATATTTATTATTTTTTGCCAAAAAAAATATTTTTTGCCAAAAAAATATTTTTTGCCTCAAATAAAAAAACAAAATAGGATAAATAAATTTTGAACATTTGAAGAAATACCCTTTAGATCCCTAAAGATTCTTTGTAAAAAGTCAAAAATATTCATAAAAGATGACAAAATAGGATAAAAAATCCTTTAATAAAATTCAAAAATTTCCTATGTATCCTTAAGAACTCAATTTTCGTAATAGTAGATATATATATATATATAAATGAGTACGTTTAATCGATGCTTAGACAGCAGTTAAGGATTATTTAATTATCAATTAATTTTTTTTTATATTTAATACATTATTTTCACTGAATTAAAAAAAAAAAAAACAATAATTATACTTTTCTTGCTATACATATATATATCACTTTAACCAATGCATAATGGCACTGGTTAATAAACCTGTTCATAGATCAGGCCAAATTGAAGTCCAATTTTTTTCTTCCAAACCCATTTTAGGCCGGATCTGGGTTGACCCGAAAACCTGTTTCACTGTTTATAAATTATTAAAATATTACAAAATTATATTTATATAAATATTTATATATTACGAAGTTCTGCTAAAGGAGGAGTCGTAAGCTTCTTTGTACTTTTTTTTTTTTTTTTGTAATATTCATCTAAGATCTGTGTTATCATGATGCTTAATATTTATGTGTTTTTAATCAATTTTAATCGTTTAGTACTGCTAACTTGTTTATATTATTTTATTTTTCATATAGAATTTTCAACATCTTCTAACAATTCTAACAATTACGTTGGTGCATTTTTTGTGTCAATATTCTGCCTTGAAGAGCTTAATCAGGGAGAAATTGTCAGCCAAGCAAACCTGAAGCATACTGGTTTTTGGACTAAGCAAGTTCCTGTTGTGGTGAATCTCTTTTGTAAATTATTTTGAAGGAGACCTTCAATTCACTACTGCCATTGATATCTTTACTAACTAATGTGTAAGTAGAGGTGATCATGGGTCGGGCTCAGATTATATGTTAAGAGTTTTTATGTCTGCCCAGATCCTGCCCGAAATATGGGCTATTTTTTTTCCAAGCCCGGCCCATATTATTACTACAATATTCAGGCCCGGCCCGGCCCGTTAAATTTTTTTTTACTGAGTTGTATTTTTTTAACAGGTTAAAATTCAAGGATAATAAAGTAATTTCATATTATAAATTATTTAATTATTAAATATAAAATATATTTTTTTTTATAATACTATTCGGGCTGGGCCGGGCCAGGCCCGGGCCTAAAATTTTCTGCCCACGACCCGGTCCGTTTAGAAAACGGGCCTAAAATTTTGTCCATACCCATTTTTCAGGCTTAGTATTTTTGTCCAAACCCTCCCAAATATCGGGCAGACTTTGGGTTTGAACGGATAATCCGACCCATGAACAGGTCTATGTGTAAGTAATCACCTCAAGTTTTAATGTTGTTGTGGATTGTATTTTATATTTTTCAAATAAAAAAAAAAAAAACAAACAAATCTATGTATTTACATTCCTTAAATTAGTAGTACTACTTTTAGTACTTATTTTTGCTTCACACTTGTGCCAATGCACACATTGTTAGAAAGGGTCCCTTGGCTTTACTTAACTGTCATTTTGTCTTTTATAATAATTAAATAAGAGTAACATTGTCCAAGTGTGACTTCTTGTTGGAGATAAGAACTTGGGGGAGAGTATATGATAGTTGATAATGCTTGATCTTTATGTTAAGAAAAATTGATATGAATTTATTACTATGTTTAGAAATTAATGGCTTGGTTCACTTAAGTATCTGAGTGTCGGATACGAGTATGTATCTGACACGAATATGTTTAATTTTTTTTAATTTTTTAATTTTATTTTTTCATATATTTAGAGAATCATACTCACATACATAGGGATGGCAGCGGATTGGATATCTGCCTTTTCCTGTATTATCTGAATCTGAATCAGCAAATTTGTTTTAAAATCCGAATCCATTTATTATCTGCATTAATCCGCATATTACTATCTGAATCTGAATTAAATAAAATTATCCTCCGGATATCCGAATTCGCAAAAAATTCGAATCCGGTAAGTCAATTTTTAACTTTGCAAGCCAAAGTTCAAGTCTTTTCAAGAGCAAAATTTTATTTGTTTTACAAATAAACGGATTCGGATATCTGAATCTGCTATCCGAATTCGCATAAGTAATGCAGATTCAGATAATGGATATCCGAGATTTCATATTCGCATCCGCTGCGGATAGTAATTATAATATTCAAATCCGCAATATCCGAATTTACAAAAAACGGATCGGATATCTGCAAATATCCGAATCCGCATTCTGAATTGCCATCTTTACACATACCTATTTCAGAATATGTGTAAGACATAAATGTTAGACACGAATACTTAAAAAAAAAAAAAAATCGGATAACATAACTTCTGAATTGGAATGTTAGATTCTTCCCCATGCGTAGACAACATTTCTTCTTTAAGAAAATCAATCTAATACAACTTCTTTGGGTCCATCATAAATGTACCAACAAGTATAATGTAGAAAGTTATTTACTTATCATCTTCAAAAATAAGAAATTTTTGAGACAAAGATCTTATCAAATATTTGTGTCGGACACATATTTAGATATGAGTATAGAGATATGACTCTCTAAAGATTTTTCAAATACATGAAAAAATTGAACATACTCGTATTGAAAACTCATACCCAAATCCAAATAATATAGGATCAAAGTATAATGCAGGATGAGTCAATCCTATAATAAAATGTTCTCCATGTGAAGAGGCCCATTAAAGCAGTGTTGAACAATACCTGAAATTGAACTACTAACTTTCCATATAAAACATCAAATCATTTAGAGATAACGACAAATTGGCAAAGTCTTGATAACATAATTTTTCATTGAACTCTTTATTAAGTGACTCAAAAGAAGATAATGTTCATATTAATCATAGCCAGGATCTAAATTGCAGTAAAAATGTGTTTATCGGTTGCGTCGTGTTTATATCGATTGCGGACTTAACATATGTTATCGTGATCAATTGTAATGAATATCGTCGATGAATATCAACTACGAAAAAAATCGAAACTGTAAAATATCGGTCATAATGTTGCAAAATAAGAACTATAACTTCGGGTTCAGCTGTTATTTAACCTTGCCAAAGCTCCGGCGCCAAATTAAGAAAGCTTGCTTCTCAGTGGCATCTATCTCTTCAAGAGACATTCGAGCATTTCCATGGAGAAAACAAAAACTCTTCAGATTCGAATCATACATACAAAACTTGTTTTAAGTTGTCATAAATACAAATTTGATTATCGAATTATACAACTTAAATTATTTTTGTCTTTATTTTTTTATTTGAGTCAATTTGATCCTCATTCTATTATTTTTGTTAATATCGTATGAATTTATCGAAAATTGATAACATGCGAACATGTAATTAACAATTTCATTAAATTTCAACTAATTTTACCAGAAATTGATAAAAAATTAATATAAAAAAAACAAAAAAATGATCACAAATTGATAAAAAAAAACAACTACTAGCATGTCTCGTAAACTCTTAAAAAAATTGGAATATTTCATGGGCTTTTTTAATATTTTATCCACCAAAAAAAAAAAATATTAAAGAAATCCCATCTTGACTGTCATGTAATCAAACGTCACAATCAAATAACTTTCTTATATCTAACTGAATTACCTAACAGCAATCTCTAGTACTCTCTCTACTAAGATTTCCTTCTTGCTGTTAATCTCTTTCCTTTTTTCTTTGATCATCAATGGCTACCATAGACAAAGAAATTGATAAAATACTGAATCAAATCAATCAGAAGCTTTCACAGACTGACCAATGCCTTGACCAAATAATTCAATATTGCAATGCCAAAGGTGCCAAAGTGCTTTCAATCTTGAAGATGGCAATGGAAGAACTGAATGAAAGTCATGAAGATTTGAAGTGGGAGTTTTATGAGTTGCTGACACCATTCTCAGGAAAAGGTAACATTGATAACCTTGATCTTTCTCAGTTACAAGAAGAGGTTCTTAGAGTGATTGGAACCAAAGAAAAAGATGAATATTTGGTGGGTTTAGTTGAAGATCTTGAAGGGTTCGAGAAAAGGGTAGAAGAAATCAATGAAAGGGTCATTGAGTTGATGACAGATTTCAATATAGTGCCAAAAGGCAATGAAGTTAAAAAGATTACACCTTTTAATCATGCTAAAGAAGTTGGAATAGAGAAGAGTGATGAAGGACTCAAGGGAAAAGAAAATGGAGTTTTTCGTTTGAGTGATGTTGCCATTGAAATGTATGGATTTCCAGGAGATGTAGCATTTCACATAGAAGCATCTTTAAAGCTTAGGAAGCTGATTCAGAATGACACTCTATTTAATATGGATGAGGCTGAAATATTCAGTCTTTATGAAGATTCAGATTCAGATAATGATCCATTTTTGGAAAAAACTGCAAGGGAACGAGGTTGGGTTAAGATCAAGAAACTGAAACGGGTGTTTGAGAAGTTGCAGAAGAAAATATACAAAAAACGAGAACTTGATCTGAAAGTTGCACCAAAAGAGGGTAACAATGGCGATGAAGATCCGGAGAGTCTGAGAATATCATTTCTGAGAGTGATAAGGAATTGGATTTTCCATATTGAATCTGTCTTGTTTGACCTAATCTATGAACTTTACCATAAGTTAGGCAATCAAACAGCAGAATCCATTTTCCAAACCTACAAATTTAAACTGGCAAATCTGATGGAAATCAATCATGGAAGGGTACCCATTACAGTTTATAAGGTGATTGAAATGATGGGAAATCGTAGAGAGTTTAAGGTAAAGGGATCAATGGTGATTATGACACTAATAGTTGGATGCAAAAGGGTATATAAACAGATCAAATTGAAGGATTTGATGGGTTTAGTTCATAAGATAATCTTGCGTTTGAGGTTAGTGCTGTTTACTTCAGGTCTTTCCTATGCGAAAACGATAACTGCAGATGAATCAGATTTATGTGAAAATATGCTTCAAGAATCTGAAGAGGAAGTGAGGAATATTGAAAGGAAGGTCAATGGGGCACAGGAATTTTAAAACTAATTCATGGCTTATCTGAATGAAATAGAGAAAGGAAGGAAATAAGAAGGCATTCGAATGTCAGATAGGTAGCTTTAATTGATACAAAACTAGAGTTTCTTGCTTACTGCTCAAGTGATTGTTTTGTTGAGAATTTCTTTCTTCTTTTTTTTTTTTTTCCATTTACTTCTTGATTTTTCTTTATACTTGAATTTGAACATACTTAGTGCTGTAAAACGAATAGAGCGTTCGACGAACCGTTCCTGAACAGTTCGATTGCTGTTCGTTTATATTCGTTTATTAAACTAAATAAACGATTTTGAACACAATTTGAATGTTCGTTTATTAAACGAACCGAGTTCGAACAAATATGTGTTCGGTTCGTTTATGTTCACGAACAAGCTCGTTTATGGTTCGTTTCAAGCTCGTTTATTAGTTTGTTTAAAGCTCGTTTATGTTCGTTTTATTGTTCGTTTATAATATAATTAATAATATTATTATTTGTATTTTATTTATTTATAATATAATTAATAATATTTAATAACTTAAATATAATAATTTAGTAATAAATTAAATTTAATTATTTTTTGTATTTTATTATTTTATATTTAATAATAATTTAAAATTGACTTGTTTGTTTATTGTTCATGAACATATTTTTAATTGTTCGCGAACATGTTCGATTATATGTTCATGAACATGTTCATTTAATGTTTACAACAAGTTCATTTAATTTAAATGAACTTGTTCGTGAACATTAAATGAACGAACACACTCAATTTTAAATAAACAGAGCTTGAACACAATTTGAAAATTCTTAAAGATCACGAACCGAACACGAACAAGCTCAAAAATAAATAAACGAACACGAATAAATGCTTGTTCGTTTAAGCTCGGTTCATTTACGGCCCTAAACATACTTGCTAGGGAAACTTAATATCATATTCATCACCTTTGTGGATCATTGAGAATAGATCGACCAATTCGTTTATTCATGCGGTGCTTTTATAGTTGCTCGTGTAATAATTGTATTTAAGGTGTTTTATATTAGTATAAATTTTGACGTGTTAATAATTTGTGTTATATATATTTTGACATATTCGTGTATTCATATCGTATTCGTGTTTTTTTTTTTTCGTGTCCTGTCATATTTTAATTATTTTTTCCGTGTCAGTATTCGTATCATGTGATTATGTCGTGTTCTATATTACCAGATCTAAGTGAGAGTTTGAGACTGATAGAGATTCAGAAAACTATAATTTTCCTCTTTGCTTTGCTGATATCATTTGTCAATCTATCATGACATTGTTCATTGGATTTGAGAACAGGAGCAAAACAACATCTTGGTAGGTATAGAATCTTGAATAAGTGGGACAAATTAAGAACAAATTTTATTGGCATGTGGTTTAGCAAATCTAGGTTGATTCTGTATTTATGCCATATTGGCATGTAATATATTCGTATCGGACACATATTTGTATTTGACATTCATTTTCAAATTCGAGTAACATAGCTAACAATATTGCTATTCTCACATTGTTGAAGATCACTTCAAAAATTAAATCAGTCTAACTGCATTGATGAATAGGACATTGAAAAAACACAAAGTAGAAAACTAGTATCTTTTTATCACTTGAACAAAATCCAAATTAAGATCTCAGGTATGAATTTGCTACTTAAAGTATTCATGTCCAAAACACCTGAGTTCAACGCGTTTCGAACATAAATATGGGTATGATTTTTTAAATATATAAAAAAAAAAATTAAATTAAGTATACTCATATCGGATACATACTCATATCCGACACTCACTTTCAAATTCCAAATTAAGATCTCTATGTATGAATTTGCTACTTATATATATATATATATATTGCAGGGAATTAAGTAGAAAAGTTATTGTTGTTTGATGGATTTCATAAAACTTAAAGAGAAAATCCAGCATAATGAAGAAATGCAAAACAGTTTATGAGAATCTAAAGTCTCTTACTTGCCAAGCTTATCAGACTCTCGGCAGGTAGAGATTATTGGTATTGTGCAGAGTACTTGCTCTTCTAATGGAGATTGATAATGTTGTCTGACTATTTTTTTGTTATCCTAGAGAATATCCATCATGTTGAATAAAAAGGATAGATCTAGTAATTTTAGACACGACGTAAATACGGTAAAAGATAATAATTAAAAAAATACAAAAAAATAATATAAATACGATATGAATACACGAATATGTTAATATTTATATAACACAAATTATAAACGTGTCAAAGTTTATATAAATATATAACACACAAAAATAATATAAATACGTCACAAATTATAAATGTGTCAGAAATTTTTTTTCTTACCCAAACCCGTTTTGGGCCGGGCTCGGGTCGGCCAGAAAACCCATTTAACTGTTCATAAATTATTAAAAAATTATTTTATGTTAATATTTATATATATTATAATTAAATTTAAATATATATATATTTAATATATAATAATTCAAGTCGGGTTGAACTGACTCTAATTAAGAAAATCTTTATCCAAATTCAACCCAATTTAAATCGAATCCGCTCGTTACCTTCGACAAATCTATGTATTTAGATCAAGGTAGTCAATACCGTAGCGGTGGGCGTACCGTTTTTGTTCTGGTACTGGTACGTACCGATACCGGTGTATTTCGACGTACCGCTTCGAGTTTACAGGCATTTTTCAAATATTTTTTTATATATCTATATATATAGCCTATTTTCAAGTTTTTTAATAAAATATATATTATATACACATGCAAATATACATCCATTACCTGCATATATATATATATATATATGTTTTTATGCAAAATTTTAAATATTTAATATCTAAAATTTTTAAATATCAAATAAGTAAAATAAATATTAAAATATTAAAAAAATATAGTAAATTATGATTAATTATGTTCAATAGCTTAATTTAATGAACATATTTTATTTTTAAATATAATTATAAAAAAAATAAAAATGATCATGACACAAAAAATATTGAAATTGGTTTAAAAAATCAAATAAGTGATTTTTTTATTAAAAAAAAAATTAAAATCTTGTACCAATCGGTACGGGTCGATACGTACCGGTACTGACCGATATTGATCGATACAGACTAATACAGGCCGGTACAAAAACAGAAACAGTATGAAATTAATACCGTTTCAATTTACCTTAAAAACGATACGTACTGACCAATACGATCGGTACTGACCACATTGATTTAGATTCCTTAAATTAGTAGTACTACTTTTAGTACATATTTTTGCTTCACACTTGTGCCAATGCACACATTGTTAAAAAGGGTCCCTTGGCTAACTAAACTGTCATTTGTCTTTTTAAAATAACTAGTTTGTGCTACGTGATGCATCCAAAAATATGTATCTTTATTAATTCTTGCAATTAATATGATCAATTATAGTAAATTAGTATGCAAGGGTCAAATCCACAGAGATTGATTTTTAGTTTATAAATTATTAGTTTAAAACTTAAATTCAAGAACAATAAAAGAAAATGAGATTTTAAAAAGAATTTTAAAAATTAAGAAAACAAGAAAAATAAGAAGCAATTAAATAAGATGAAATCAAATATAAGATAAATATGGCTAAAGATTCTTTCTCCACCACTATACATCATTAAGAATCAAATTCAGATCTATCAATATCAATTAGCTATCAAAGTTAACAATCGTAGATAACAACCTCCCGTATTATCTCAATCATTCCTTAGTTTGTTGTTAAACAGGACGAACGCCATTACTTAATCTCTAACTATCAAATAACCTAAGATAAACATTTATAGATTCAAAGTGATAGCAACCTTAAGATGAGAAAGATAGATTGACCTAAGCAATAAACACACAAACATGGATTTATTCAACTTATGTTATGTTCCACTTCATAATTCCTGAAAACCCAACATAATCATGAATTACAAATTGCTACTATTGAATAAGAAATCAAGACAAGCTACGTATCAAGTTTCTTAAACTAGCATTAGACAATTATCAAGATATATCTAGTTCGCGACCTAAACAAATCAAGACAACGATCATGAACAATTCTTGTAGAAGAACATAAACAACTTTGATAGAAAACTAATATATAATAGAATCTGAAAATTAATTACATAACATGTTTAGGACTTTGAAATCACCCTTAACCAAAGAGAAGTTTAGCTTAGCATAGGCATAGATAATATATATAAAACTAAAAAGAAAATAAAATAAAAGAATGGAGAAGAAGAAGAATAAAATTAATGATGATATTTGAGTCTCCTCAAAAGATGTATAGTTTGTGGCTCAAAAGATGGTATTTATAGAGTTTTAAAACCCTGAGAACAAGTCTTTGCCGCACAAGTAAGCTTGGAGGAAAAAATCACTTTTTTGCATTTTTTTCACGGTTTTTCCCGAACTTTGGCGCCGCGGCGCCGGCCTCTCTGCCTTTCATTTTTCTGCTGCATCATCTCGCACTTCTTCGGCTGATTTGGATGACCATTTCTTGTCCGAATTAGGCGTGTAAACTACCGTTGAAAAGGTATTCAAGTCAGCTTCAAAAGTCAAGAGAAAGTTTCTTCAAATAAGGACTTTAATATTATGTTTTCCTTGCAACAAGTTTCGGAGGTCAAATCTGCCTTCTTACTTTGCAACTAAAAATTGATTTTTTTGACTCCGAGTCTTTTTCATACCATTTGTGGAGACCCGCACCCAACCTGCGAGGTATTGTCCGCTTTGACCCGAAGGTCTCACGGTTTTGTCCCACAAAAGGCACCTCACAAGTATAGGTTTAAGTCTCTACATATATATCATAGCAGATTCTCAGAGTTTCCCGATGTGGGATGAGGGTGTTACAAAAAATTTTATGATTGTGACTTTATAAGCTCTTTAACATCATATTTGATATCTTTTTACTTCATCTTCCAAAATACCTATAATTCAAAAATATAATATAAGTAAACAAGATAAAAATCAAAAATATAATTAAAACTAAGAGTAGAAAGGACATAAAATGTGTATATCATGAACTTATCACTACGTGCGATACACGAATTAATTTTTTAATTTTATTTATTTTAGTGTGAGTGTATAAACATATAAATTTATATTATTTAATCACTTTTCTATCCAAGTTATATATAAATATATATAATCAATATTGAGTAAATAAATATAGTTATGAATAAATAATTTGCTATATTAATTTACTATGCACGTTTGATATGAATCATTAAAGTACTAAAGACTTTTTTTGACATAATTAATTTGCTATATTAATTTATTCTATCTTTTTGAGATTTTAAACTTAAAAAGAAATATATCTACATAGGTAATGGAATTTGAATTCAATAAGATAGAACTTTTTAAGTTTTAAAATTGTATTACAATTTAATTTATAATAGATAATTGGGCAAGATTTTTTTTGAAAATTTTGAAAATTGAATAAGATTAGGTTTTTCCTACGTGTCATTAGCAGAAAATGTCCATGTAGGCATCTATATCAGCAAAAACTTATCCAATCAGCATGTATCTTGTTATATTATATATACTAGTTTGTGACCCATGCGATGCATGGGTTAATTTTATTTAATTAAATATGTGTTAACATAAATCAATATTTTCTCATAATCATATATAAGTTTTTAAATTTAATAATATATAAAATATATATCTAATATAATATGTCGTAAAAAAATAAATTTTACAACTATGATCATAATCAAAGTTTTGAAAAAAAAAAGTGAAAACAATTAGGAAATATTAGATATGTACGAAAAAAAGAATTGAACATAAATATAATATTGTTTTTTTAAATAAGAATATAAAAATATATTGTTCAATTATCAATTAAATGATAAAAGAAATATTTACATACCATTTAATAAAAAAAATTACGATCTTGATCAAAATACTGAAAAAATAAAAATATCAAATGTGAAATGTGTGATAAACAAAAAAGCATTGAATAAAAATATCACAAAAGCAATATAAATTTTAAAGAAAAGTTAAATACTAAAAATATTATTATTTATAGATTTAAAGTGATATTTGTTTTTGAATTTAAAAAGAAACAAATAATAAGACATTTGAAAATTAAAAAAGGTAAAAGTATGTGTATTTTAAATTTATAGAATTTTTTATTTGTAATTAGTTCTTTTTGCATATTTATAATAAATAAAATATCAGTCATTAATTTATTTTTAAATTTAGCATGCTTTTTTACTTAAAATTAATTACTTAGTTAATGAATGTTTTGTCTTATATAATTATCTTTTTATCTACTTTATTTCAATTTTAAATGAAATTTTAATTTTTTAAAAAAGATATACACCCACAAGCATCTCAGTATTTCAATTTACTTATATTCCAATATTAAAAAAAAAAAAAAGATAACTAATTTGTTATTGATGTGTTTTGATAATTTCATGTAAAAAGTGAAAAAAGTAAATAGAAAATATATGATAAAATTAAAGATGAAAGTAAATCAACAAAAAAAAAAAACTTAAACTTTTTTTTTTGCATGTCTTTTAATTTTTTTATCCGATGTCATGCAATTTTTTGGATCAAGTTTACCACTAAAAAGTATACATTATAAATTAAAGAATTTGATAAGAGCTAGGGAAAACTGAAGCTATTCAAGAAATAGCTATTTGGATTAGCATATATAACCACTACATTTATTAAAGCTTTTAGGTATGGATGTAAATTTTAAAACAACAAAAATTACTAAAGCATTAGTTAATAAGAGAGAGAAAGTGAGTGGGTCGTGTAAATTTTAAAAGATTAAAAATATATAATTTTTAAAAATTTTAAATTTTAATTATGAAAATAATATATTTATAATCTTTATCACTTTATAAATCCCTTCAATAAAAGTAGGAAAAGAGTCGGAGGAAAATATTGAGCTTTAATATTATTTTTTTCGAGAAAAGAAACTTTCATTTATGACTTAATGAACCGAGACAGAGTTCCCAAGGTACAGCTTTAATGAATATCTTTTTTAGAGAATGAATTCTACGTTATCATTAAAACCAAATTATTGGATAACAATATTAATAAAGTAAATTTATTTTAAATTTGAGATTTAATTATTTTTTAATATTGATAAAGTAGATTTATTTTAAATTTTTAGATTTAATTATTTAAATGAATATTTTTATTTTTTGTTGGGTTTAATGTTAGTTTATTGATAATGTATAATTATTTAATTAATAATAATTTATTTAAAATTTAATGATTTACATTTAAAATTTAAATGTATAGCTTCTATTTATTTTGTTATTGATAATGATTTATATTTAAAAATTTTAATGTATAATTTATATTGTTAGGATAATTGACATTTATTTCAAGTAACAAAATTGAATAAATTTTTGTTATTACAGATATTAAAGAATAATATTTCTACAATGATAGTGAACTTTAAAACTTTTATTAGATTAAAGATTTAAGAATTTAAAAATATTTATATTTTTAATTCCAGGCTAAGGGATATTTTTAATTGATGCCTGGTGTTGATAAAGTAGATAAAACATGGATTTTAATTACATAAAATCTACTTTATCAGGATTAAAAAAATATTAATAAACATGCAATGGTATTATTTTGTTAGTTATTATCTAATTAAATGGACAATATGCATGTAATGTTGATACAAATTTAGGTATGGTATATATTAACACATTTAAAGGGATATTTTTAATTATTTTTTAATGTTAATAAAATAGATTTATTTTGAATTTTGAGATTTAATTATTTAATTAATTATTTTAATTATTTCTTTGAATTAATGTTAGTTTATTGATAATGTGTAATTTATTTAAATTATCTGTTTATTATCGGTAATGATTTACATTCAAAGTTTAAATGTATATTTTATTTTGTTAGGATAATTGTTGTTTTAATTTATTTATTTGAATGGATAAATGGATATTATTTATATTTGTCTTACGTGTCAAAAAAATAAATTATCATGTCAACAAAAATTTATTCAGTTAATATGTACCTTGTTATATATATATATATATATATATATATATATATATATATATATAAAAGAGTAACATTGTCCAAGTGTGACTTCTTGTTGGAGATAAGAACTAGGGGAGAGTACATGATAGTTGATAATACTTATCTTTATGTTAACAAACATTAATATGAATTTATTACTATGTTTAGAAATTAGTGGCTTGCTTCACTTAAGTAAGCTTCTTCTTTTTACTTGGAATGAGTGTCGGGTATACTTATGTATATGATAGGAATATGTTTAATTTTTTTTTAAAACTTTTTTCATATTTTTAAAGAATTATATTCTTATACTTATGTTAGAATATGTGTCGGATACGAATATTTTTAAAAAAATAAAAATATTCGGATAACATATATAGCTTCTGATTTGAAGTGTTGATTCTGCCCCATGCCTAGACAACACTGCTTCTTTAAGAAAATCAATCTAATACAACTTCTTTGAGTCCATCGTAAATGTACCAAAAAGTATAATGTAGAAAGTTATTTACTTTTCATCTTCAAAAATAAGAAATTTCTAAGACAAAGATCTTACCAAATCACTGCGTCCAAAAACCTGCCAAAGCTGCCTTCAGATATCCAAGTTCTTCTCAAATGGAGTGAGAACAAGGGCATGAGAACACAATTAAGCCAAGTCTCTAGATGCCAACACGTACAAAGATCAGAGCTATGTTGCTTTGACTCTTTTTTTCTTTTTAAATATTTGTGTTCGATATTCATGTCCGACACATATCAGGACATGGTATATGAATATATGACGCTCCAAAGATTCTCCAAAGTTCAAATACATGGAAAAACTTAAAAAAAATTAAACATATCTGTGTTAAATACATACTTGTATTCGATATTTACATCCGAATCCGAATAACATAGCATTAAAGTATAATGCATGATGAGTACCAATCCTATAAGAGAAAATGTTCTCCATGTGAACAGGCTCATTAAGTATATCCTTCTTTTCAGACATGACTCACACACTATCATTCAACAAAAATGGTAGAGGGGCAAGGACCTTTAAGCCTGTGTTGATCACATAATTTGTCATTGAAATCTTTTAAGTGACTCAAAAGAAGATAATGTTCATATTAATCATAGCCATGGATCTAAATTGTGGTCGGAACGTGTTTTTGGTTGCGTTGCGTTTATCGCGGTTGCGGACGTAACATATGCTATCACGATCTATTATGATGAATATCGACTTTTTTAATATCTTATCTAAAAAAAACTAGAATATTAAAGAAATCCCATCTTGAGTACTGTTATGTATAACTGAATTACTCTACTCTCTCTACTACGATTTCCTTCTTCTTGTTAATCTCGTTCCTTTTTTCTTTGATCATCAATGGCTACCATAGACAAAGAAATTGATAAAATACTGAATCAACTCAATCAGAAGCTTTCACAGACTGACCAATGCCTTGACCAACTAGTTGAAGATTGCAATGCCAAAGGTGCCAAACTGCTTCAAATCTTGAAGACAATGAATGCAAGTCAAGAAGATTTGAAGGAGGGATTTTTTGAGTTGCTGGCACCATTCTATGAATCAGGAAAAGGTAACATTTACAACCTTAATCTTTCTCAGTTGCAAGAAGAGGTTCTTAGAGTGATTGGAACCAAAGAAAAAGATGAATATTTGGTGCGTTTAATTGAAGATCTTGAAGGGTTCAAGAAAAGGGTAGATGAAAACAATGAAAGGGTCATTGAATTGATGACAGATTTAAATATAGTGCCAAAATGCAATGAATTTCATGCTAAAGAAGTTGAAGGGCTCAAGGGAAAAGAAAATGGAGTTTTTCGTTTGAGTGATGTTGCCATTGAAATGTATGGATTTCCAGGAGATATAGCATTTCACATAGAAGCATCTTTGAAGCTTAGGAAGCTGATTCAGAATGACTCTCTATTTAATATGGATGAAGTCTTTATGAATATTCATATGAAGATAATGATCCATTTTTGCAACAAAAAAAAAACAGCACGGGAATGGAGTTGGCCGGTTAAGGTCAAGAAACTGAAACGGATGTTTGAGAAGTTGAAGAAGAAAATATACAAAAAACCAGAACTTGATCTGAATGTTGCACCAAAAGAGGGTAACAATGGCGATGAAGATCCGGAAAGTCTGAGAATACCATTTCTGAGAGTGATAAGGAATTGGATTTCCCATATTGAATCTGTCTTGTTTGACCTAATCTATGAACTTTGTCATAAGTTAGGCAATCAAACAGCAGAATCCATTTTCCAAACCTACAAAGCTAAGCTAGAAAATCTGATGGAAATCAAACAAGGAATGGTACCCATTACAGTTTATAAGGTGATTGAAATGATGAGAAACCCTAGAGAGTTCAAGGTAGAGGTATATATGGTGATCATGACACCAATTGCTGGAAGCAAAAAGGTATATAAAAAGATACTTGCTAGGGAAACTTAATATCATATTCATCACCTTTGTGGATAATTGATAATAGATCGAGCAATTCGTTTATTCATGTGGTGTTTTTATATTTATTCGTGTTATAATCGTATTTAAAGTGTTTAATTTATATTAATATAAATTTTGACGTGTTAATAATTTGTATTATATAGATTTTTGACATATTGATGTATTCATGTCGTATTCGTGTTTTTTTTTTATGTCATGTCATATTTTCGTTATTTTTTTTCGTACCATGTTCGTGTGATGTAATCGTGACAATGAAGTTGAAATGGCTGGCAATCGAATGTCTGATAAGTAGCTTTAGTTGATACAAAACTAGAGTTTCTTGCTTACTACTTAAGTGATTGATTTGTTGAGAATTTTTTTTTTCATTTACTTCATGATTTTTCTTTATATCTCGATTTGAACATACTTGCATATATCTATTCCGACTTTTCATTTTTTTTTTAAATACTCGTGTTTGACATTCGTGTCCAACACGTATTTTGACATGGATATATGGATATATGATCCTCCAAAAACACTCCAAATACATGAAATTTTTTTAAAAAAAATTTAACATATTCGTATCCAATACTTATATCCGAATCCAAATAACATATATAGGTATTAAATGCCAAATTTTTGGCCAGGGAAACTTAATATCATATCCATCACCTTTGTGGATAATTGAGAGTTTGAGACTGATAGAGATTCAGAAAACTATAATTTTCCTCTCTGCTTTGCTGATATCATTTTCAAATCTTTCATGAAATTGTCCATTGGATTTGAGAACAAAAGCAAAACATGCATCTTGGTACGTCACTCTTAAAAAATAAAAAATATAATTAAACTTAACATAGAGTTTTTAAATTTAACAATCAAGATTACTAGGGTGATAAATACTATTTAAGATATATTTAAAAAACAAAAAATATAATTTAAAAAAAATATGTAACAGTCTTTTAATCTTACTTGTTAAGTTAAAAAAAATTATTATCAGTGTATAAAAACGAACTTTTTTTTGGATACAAAGAAAGTCACAATCTAAAATATGAAAAAAGATTGCAGATGACAAAATTTGAACTCCAAATTTATTTAGACGTCACTTCTTAAAAGTGATTGTTTGAACTAAATGAATAAAAAAACGAACTCTTTAATATTTTATAGTTATGAGGTGAATTATATGCCATCAATTTGAATCCAAAAGTTGCTAGTTGGTGGATTAGGCCTTTAATCAGTCCAATTAAATTTAAACTTGATAATATTGGACACGACACGAATACATGACACGAACACGACACTGAAAAAATAACTAAAAACACGACACAACACAACACGACATGAAAAAATAACACGAACATGACACTAATATACAAATGTCTCAAAATCTATATAATACGAATTATTAACGTATCAAAATTTATATAAATATAAAAAATCTTAAACACAATTATAATATGATAAAATATACAAACAAAATACGAATTTACAAATTATCAGGTCTAATTAAAATGGTGGCTTTGCTAGCATTGAGCTAAAACACTCCTTGTGCTAATATATTTAAATTCTAAAATGTCAACATCTGGTTGTGGCGTCCTATTTTTTTTATAATACAATTTAAATTGAATGAAAGAATAATGATGATTATTATTATTATATTCTCTGATTGTAAGAGACCTCTTAAAGAGTCGAGCTAGTAGTTTAAATTCGAAAATTCGTTCGATATTTAAAAAATTTGAACAAAAAATATTGAATTCGAAATATAAGTTTTGACAAAAAAATAGGCCCCTTAAAAAAATGGGTCGAGCATTGGTTTCAACAATCAAGACCCAATCCGTTTTTATTTATATAATATATTATTTTTATATTTATATATCATGTAAATTATTTTTGTTGTCTAAATCCGTTTTGAGTCGGGTTCGGTTCGTAAGCCCGTTATACTGTTCATAAATTATAAAAATATTAAAAAAATTATATTAATATTAATATATATATTATACTTAAATTTAAATAAATAAATTTTTATTTAATAAATAATATTTCAGACCGAATTTATCCGAATTGAAAAAATCTTATTCAAATCCGATCTAATACGGATCGGATCTATCAGGTCGAACGAACTATCTGATCCTTAGACTCTAAGACTCCCTTTGGATTCAAAGGGAGCTCCGGTAAGACACTATTGGGGCACTTTTGGAGGATCTTTTGCCTATTTTGGCCTTGGAGATTCAAGCTCCTCTATGCATTTTTTTTTCTTCTTTTTATTATTATATAATAAATTAATATATATTATATAATAATACGAATGAATTAAAAATAAATACAAAAAATATAAAAATTTATTTGATATATTGTTATAATTTTTATTAATATTCTTTTATCTATTAATAAAATAATTATTTGATAAAAATATAATTTTTAATTATTTATTAATTTCATAAATATCAAATAATATAAAAGTTTCATTATATATACACATTTTAATCTAATGTTTTTAATAGTCATTTTCGATTTTCACTATAATTCATCTCACTGTCACTGCTGCTTTTGCATCCAAACACATATCCCACTATTGATTTTAATCTCACTGCTACAATATCCGATCTCATCGCTACAGTAACTAATCTCACCTTCACTGTTATTTTTAATTTCATCGAAAATTAATCTCACCAAATGGATCCTAAAGCAACCATCCAAATTTAGACCTGTTCATGGGTCGAACCACAGTCCGTTTTTTTTTTCAATTTCTTTGCCCAGGCCCGGCCCTGGGTCGGGCCGGCCCGGACCAAGCCGCCTTGGTAGGCCCGAATTTACTGTTCATTGAATTAAAAAATATATATTTTTATTTTTTTATAATTAAAATTAAATAAAATAATATTATTATAATAAAAAATACTGTTCCAGGCCGGGTTGAACCGACCCGAAACAAAAAAATCCTATCCAGACCCAGCCCAATATGGATAGAGCCGGACGGACTGTCCGACCTGTCTTCGAAATTTCAAGTATTTATTTATCTATTTTTCTTTCCGCAAAAGTAATAAAGAAAAAAAACAGGGTAGACAATTCTAGAACCTTCTTTTTTTTTTTTTTTTCTCAAACAAAAGATTCCAGAACCCAATCGTCCATTCAACAATCTCTCCTATAAATCGCCCCCACGCCACTTGATTTATTCCTTTCTTCTCTTGATTGATCTGTCCAGAGCTTTTCCGGAAATCAAGAAACAAAGAAAAACCCAAGAAAAGTGAAGCAGTTTAATAAGATTAAACTAAGAAAAGATCAAAGATGTTTGGAAGAGCACCAAAGAAGAGTGATAACACGAGGTACTATGAGATTCTGGGTGTTTCAAAGAATGCTTCCCAGGATGATTTGAAGAAAGCTTATAAAAAAGCAGCCATTAAAAACCATCCTGACAAAGGCGGCGATCCTGAAAAGGTATAACATTTACTTATATTTTGAAGTGAAGATTTGATCTGGGTTTCTTTTGATTATTGATGGGTGTAATGATTTTATTGCTAATTTTGCTTGGTTGGTTCTTGGATGACAGTTTAAAGAGTTAGCTCAAGCTTATGAGGTATTAAGTGATCCTGAGAAACGTGAGATTTATGATCAGTATGGTGAGGATGCACTCAAGGAAGGAATGGGTGGTTCTTCTGGGGCTCATGATCCTTTCGACATCTTCTCGTCCTTCTTTGGTAGTAGCCCGTTTGGAGGTAACAGATTTAGTTTAAGACATGGTTATTTAAGTATTACTTTCATTCGAATTCTGACATGTTATCATGTTTTTGAAAACATAATCTTTATTTGATGTAGAGAATCCTGATTGATGAATAGGTTCAGGAATTTGATATCATTGTTATTTTGTGTTATGTTGTTGCATTGATTTTTAGGAGCATTATCACTTTCATTCTAAATGTGACATGTGATCATGTTTTCTCAATCTACTTGCTCCGACTCCTCATTTTTTTTGAAGTACCCGTGTTCAACCCATATTAGAACATGGGTATAGGGATAGGGATGGCAATGGAGCGGGGCGGGGGCGGATTTTGCAGTATCCGCCCCCGCCCCACCATAGCACTGCTCTGCCCCGCCCCGCTCCGCCGTGGATGTTGAAATTTCAATACCACTACCGCCTCCATGGATGTCGGTTACATCCATAACCGCCCCGCCCCGCTCCACCCCATTTGATATTTATTAATTATTTTTATTTTTTTCAAATAATAAAGCATTATAAAAAATTTTTAATATAAATTCAATATAAACATGTTTCTAATCTAGGAAGAAAAAAAAAATAAAGTATTAGGTTTAAGTTTTTAAAAAGAAAAAGAAAAATAATAAGTTTAATTATATTATTTTATTATTCTTTTAAAAGCTAAATATTTAAGGGTAAAATTGTAATTTCACTATTCGGGGCGGGGCGGTGCGGAGCAGGCAATTACCACAACTGCTCCATCCCCGCCTTTCAAACAAAAAAAACCGCACCGCCCCGCTCCGCCTCCATTGTTCAAAAAAAAAAACCTCTCCATTCGGATCGGATCGGTTCGAAATCCATTGGTCGGATCGGGTTTTGCCATCCCTATATAGGGATATGATCCCAAGAACCCTCCAAATGCATGGAAAAACTTAGAATCAATCAAACATACTCGTGTAGGACACGGGTCTCTATCCGACGCTTACACCCGAGTCCGAGTAACATAGTTTTCAATAGATCAGCTTATTTGATGATTTAGTGAAACCTGATGGAAGAGTGTGTTACTATAAATGGTTGAGGAATTTGGGAATTATTGTTATTTTTGTTTGATGTTGTTGGACATTTTAGGGAATTACGATGATTGAATCATGGTGTTATTGTTGATGACCAGGTGGTAGCAATCGCGCAAGAAGACAAAAACGAGGAGAGGATGTAGTTCATCCTCTGAAGGTGTCTCTAGAGGACCTTTACCTTGGGATCTCAAAGAAGCTTTCTCTTTCACGCAATGTGATATGCTCGAAGTGCAACGGGTAAGCTTCTATTTTCATTGTTTTCTTGTGTTTGAACTTTGAACTTTTGGTAGTATTTGATTACATGTGATGTGTTGTATATGACGACAGCAAAGGCTCGAAATCCGGAGCTTCAATGCAATGCCCTGGTTGCCAAGGTTCTGGTATGAAGGTCTCAATCAGGCAGCTTGGTCCTTCCATGATTCAGCAAATGCAACATCCTTGCAATGAGTGCAAGGGTACTGGCGAGACAATCGATGACAAGGACCGTTGTCCTCGGTGCAAAAGTGATAAGGTTGTTCAGGAGAAGAAAGTGGTGGAAGTCATTGTAGAGAAGGGTATGCAGAATGGACAGAAGATTACATTCCCAGGCGAAGCCGATGAAGCGGTATGTTTCATAAATTTAATAGTAATGCAGTCTTGTGTATGCACTTGGTTTGACGTATGTTACTCCGACTCTTTATTTTCCCTGAAGTACTCGTGTCCGACACATATTAGGACAAGGGTATTGGGGTATGATCCTTCAAATATATGGAAAAACTTAGAAAAAAATGAGCATACCTGTATCGGACATATATCCGTATCCGACACTCACCTTCGAATCAGAGTAACATAGGGTTTGACAATAACATGGAGCCTAATTGGTTTTTTTTGGGTGTGTTTTGCAGCCTGATACCATTACTGGGGACATAGTCTTTGTCCTTCAGCAGAAGGAACATCCAAAATTCAAGAGAAAGGGAGAAGACCTGTTTGTGGAACACACATTGTCTCTGACTGAGGCTTTGTGTGGCTTCCAGTTTGTACTTACCCATCTCGATGGTCGACAACTTCTGATCAAGTCGAACCCTGGGGAGGTTGTGAAGCCTGGTAAGTAAGTACTTGGGTATTTTACACTCTATGTTACTCCAACTCTTCATTTTCCCTGAAGTATCCGTGTCTGATACCCGTGTCCGACACATATTCAGACATGGGTATGGGGGTATGATCCTCCAAATATATGAAAAAACTTTTAAAAAGTGAGCATACCCGTGTCGGATACATACCCGTATCCGACACTCACCCCCGAGCCAGAGTAACATAGTTTACACTCATCTCTTACGGCTTTCTTCTATCGATTGCTTGGTTATTAACTTGTATAACTTTTTTTATTCCAGATTCCTGCAAGGCAATCAATGATGAGGGGATGCCCCTGTACCGGAGACCATTAACGAAGGGCAAATTGTATATTCACTTCACTGTTGAATTCCCTGATTCTTTGAGTCCCGACCACGTTAAGGCGCTTGAGGCTATTCTGCCGCCAAAACCAACCTCCCAATTGACTGATATGGAGCTAGATGAGTGCGAGGAGACCTCGCTACACGATGTGAACATCGAAGAGGAGATGAGGAGGAAGCAGCAGCAGGCAGCACAGGAAGCTTATGACGAAGACGACGAGATGCATAGTGGTGCCCCGAGGGTGCAATGTGCCCAGCAGTGATTAAGAAAAAACTGAAATCTGATTTGAGTAAGTATTCTTCATGTACTTAAGAATATGGAAGCTGATCTTCATAGTAGTTTATGTTGAACTGGGATTGTATGGTTTGTTGCAACTTGCAAGACATGTCTTGCATGGTTGGTCGGTGAGGGGTGGTGTTATTGTTTTCCAAGACATTAACAGAAGATGTGGGATATACTCTAACATACTAAGTATTTTTTATGTTTTCTTGGCAAAGATTGCAATTCTCGTATAGTGTTTCTTTCTGGTAAATTGGAAAATATATCTTGCCGTCTATTTTGAGGTGTAATCTAGCCGAATCGAGTTCGAGTTCGAGCTCGATCGAGTTTTCTTTTTAAAGTTCGAGTTCAATTCGAGATAAAAATCGAATTGTTCAAACTCGTTCGATTAAGCTCGTTTAATTAGTAAAAAATGAGTTCGATTTTCATGCTCGACTTCAAATTCGATTATTTGTGTTCGAGTTTGAATTAAGATATTTCAATACTAATTAAAAAAAAAACTCGATTAGACTCGCGAGTTACTCGAGTCAAGCATTAGAATACTTGAATTCGGCTTGCTCGATAGTTCGAGCTTGAATTGATAATGATAAAGTTGAATTCGAGTTGAATCCGGGTAGCTTCCGAACACATAATTAAATGTGTTTCATTTCATAATTTGCCAAGCAAAAAACGTGGGTGAATTTGATGTTTTTTAGAAATGTATGTAAGGTTGAGTGTTCGATTTAAGTTGTATTGAGATAATTTGGACGCATAAGAGATGTGAGATTTAGTGTTGGATTTAAGTGACATATATACGGATGATCGTAGAATCCAATAATTAGACTTATATATATTACTAACAAATATTTGAATATAAAAATTTTATATATAGAATTATTATTAGATCTGTTCAAAAATTAGGTAATTCGTTCGGTCAAACTGGAATCGGATTAAGTTTGAGTAAAGATTTTTGTAATTCGAACCGATCTGTCTTTAATTATTATTTATTGAATAAAAATATATATTTTTATTTAAATTTAATTATAAAATATATATTAATATTAATATAAAATAAAATAAAATAATTTTTAATATTTTAATAATTTATAAATAATAAAAAGGGCTTACAGAACTTCTTTACCTCATTCAGAAACTTCCTTTTATCTTGAAGGCTCCATTGAGAAGGAATTTTTCCCAAAAAGGAATATTTTAGCTCGGATGACAATGATTTTAAATCCAGCTATTCAACCATGAACAAATCTGATTATTATATAAAAATATTATTATTTTATACATTAATATCGAAACACTACACATAAATTTGTGTAACTGGACATGTATACATTTGAAAATTTTGTTCATTTATTAATTGTTTTATTATATAACTAGAATTTAATCATTCACTAGGTAAGTGTTTAAAAAAAAAATTATATTTTGAAAAAAAAAATAGCGATTAAAGTTATGTAATTTTTTTAAAGAGTGAGTTGTTTAATTAAAAAAAATGATTTTTTATAAAATAAATTAAAATGAGTCAAATGACATATATTTTGAACTTTGTATTTATTAACCACACAAATTCAATTGATAAATTTACATAAAACGCAATTATAATTACACTAATAAATATAAAATTATATCATTTATCAATTAAATAATTTTTCTTTATTTTGAAAGCCACGATCCAAATAAAAACTGCACATTTGGCCTGGGGCAGATGGCCTAACTCAGCTCTTTATAGTCTATTACTCTTATTTTAAATTAAATAGGATAATATTGAACACGACATGATTACATGATATGAATACGATATGTAAAAATAATTAAAAATACGATACGAAAAAATAACACAAACACGACACAAATACACAAATGTCTCAAAATTTATATAATATAAATTATTAACGTATCAAAGTTTATATAAATATAAAATACTTTAAACACAATTATGACACGACAAAATATATAAATATGATACGGATACAGGATTATTATATCTATTTTAAATATTGATTTTGTTAACAAATATCCTTAAGATACTATTTAAAATTAATTAATATATTATTTATAATAATAATATTGTATTAAATATAATAATTAATAATTTAATTTATATTTTAAATACATTAAATGCCCGTAGGCCCAAAATCCTTTAAATAAAGCTTAAAAGTCGACGAGGCATTGATGTAATTTCATCGAAGCATAGCAATTTCGTCTCTTCCTGGCCTGTATTCTAGTTTGGTGGGCGACTCTTTCTCTCCCTCTCTTTAAAAACAACAAAATCCAGAAATAAACCAAATCTCCCCCCATTATTTTTTCTAGAACTTTTTGCCCAATTCAGATTTGTTTCTTCTTTATATTCTTATATTTGTTTTAAAGTAAATTTATTAAATTTGATCTGATAAAAGATTTTGTGAAAATAAAATCGAGAAGAATGTTCAACGGAATGATGGATCCTGAGTTGTTAAGAATCGCTCAGGAACAGATGAGTCGTATGTCACCCGCTGAGTTATCCAGGATCCAACAACAGGTTCAATTTTCTATCTTTTTTTTTTGAAATAATTTTTGTTGATTTCCTTTTGATCAGAATTACCAAACCCATGTAGGATTTAGTAAATTTGATGTCTTTTTCAATCTGGGTATTGTAGTTTTTTGGAATTTTATTGGGTTTCAGTTTTGATTTTATTTTTAATTGCATAAATATACAATGTGGGATTGCTTTCTTATTGGGTATATGTAGTTGAATTGAAGAAGACAACGTGTGTAAAATTATATTAGCAGCTTTATGTTCCATTTTCGAGCTCAAATGACACATTTTTAATGGAATTAATGAATTTTTTTTTTCTGGTGCAAAATTAACCAGTCTGCTAATATATCTGTATTTCCTGAATTTCTTCAAGAATTGGGATTTTGAACTAAAATTAATTTAGCCCATAATTTGTTAGGTTTAGTAATTAGTAATGGGTTTTAGCTGAACCTGGTTATGAATTAATGATATTACCAGTACAACCAATTGACCTGAATATTTCACACATCGAAAGAACTGAAATTGAAGAAGTAATCAGTTTGTACTTGAATATGTGCATTTTTTTTTTTTTTTGGTATAATTAACATTAATGGTTGCTGTTATTGTGGATTCAATGGCATTGCAGATGATGTCTAATCCTGATTTGATGAGAATGGCCTCAGAAAGCATGAAGAACATGAGGCCGGAAGACTTGAGACATGCTGCAGAACAGCTAAAGCATACACGTCCTGAGGAGATGGCAGAGATTGGTGAGAAAATGGCTAATGCATCGCCTGAAGAGATAGCTGCCTTGCGTGCCCGTGCTGATGCTCAGATCACTTATGAATTAAGTGCAGCTCAGATGTTGAAGAATCAAGTGAGTTATTGCCACCCAAAATCACATCATTGGTGTTGATATTTTCAAACTATCAGATAGATGAAAATATATGCCCAACATTTTTTAGTCCATAATCTTCAAGAAAATGATCACCATAGGAGCCTTGGAGCTGATAAAAGAGCTGCAATACTGTTTCTTTTAAAAGTTTTAAAGAATTGAACACATTGTGTAAGCTGTGATGAGATAATATCATACTAATGGGTTGTCTTAAACCATTGAGTTGCATAACTTAAACATGTTAGTCAAATATATGAATATGAGTTGCATGTAAAAAATACCAGATCAATTGTGTTAATCTTTAATATAAAACTATGACTCATTTGCGGAGGCAATTCATTGCTAGGGATGTATCACATGCATTTTGTTGTGGAATAAAATAAGACTCCGTCAATTGCTATTTAAGTGCATGGCTTTCCTTTTTGGATGCATCTAAATAAGTGTCTGCTAAATATTGTCGTGGAATAATAAACTCCCCCAATCTTTTTCTGAAAACTATAGGTATAATTATTGTTAACTTCACAAACTGAATCTTGAGAAGACCTTTTCGCTATGGAATTCTTTTTAAATAAGAGTGTCTGTTAATCTTTGTGCATTAATTAAAACTTTAACTTTAATTATGGTCTGCCCTTGTCACTGTTTTTTGTTTTACTTACTGTTACCCCATATTAACTGGCATCAGACATGGATAAATATATGTCTATTTAAATTTTCCAGGGGAATGAGCTTCATAAGCAAGGGAAGTTCGATGATGCCTCTGAGAAATATTTGCTTGTAAGCCATCAATTTTATCTTTGGTTTTTTTTCCAATTTTGAGAAAAAAAATTGCTGTTTATTTTTATTTTTCTAAAATTTATTGCATTTTATTTGTATTTTCTTTTCATATTAATTAAAATCCTCATTACCTCTTTCACAATCTTAGGCAAAGAAAAACCTGAAAGGAAATCCATCCTCCAAAGGAAGACCACTTTTACTGGCATGCTCTCTTAATCTCATGTCCTGTTACTTGAGAACAAGGCAATATGATGAGTGTGTAAAAGAAGGCTCTGAGGTATGAAGACACCATGTTCTCCTTTATTGTCATTGGTACGGTACAATAGGTTTTTTCATAATTTATATCCTCAAGTTATCCCCCATCTCAAGATAATGACATAAAACTATTTAATATCACTAGACTAGGCTACTAATTCAATCAACAAATAGATTAATAGTTCTCTGAACAATTAGCATTTTTTAGCTTGTGATCTTCTATCTTCTTTCTAACTAAAATTATATTTTGACTTTCAGGTTTTGTCCTATGATGCAAAGAATGTTAAAGCTCTTTACCGAAGAGGTCAAGCATATAAAGAACTAGGCCAATTAGAAGTGAGTTTTATATGCATATGGGTTTTTATCAATGGTTGCTGAATTGCATTTCTAGTACATTTTCAAATTCTGGAATAACCTGCTTATTTTTTTGCTTTTGCTGACAACCTTTCTGAAATTTATTAGGATGCCATCTCGGACTTGAGCAAAGCACATGAAGTTTCCCCTGATGATGAAACGATCGCAGATGTCTTGAGGTAAGAATTTATTTGATGTGGAAACATGGGATAAGCTTTAGTCAGCTGCATTCACTTATAAAGTTAGTTTATGCACCAACATCAGCCCATTATGACCATCATTGGTAGGATATGATAGGTGCACTGTTTTTTAATTTTTTTTCTTTTGAAAAAAGCACTTGGTTTTTAGATTCACCTGGTATGTTGTTTAGTTATTAAACATTATTCATAAAATTGATGAGAAGTTATTTTGTTGAATGTGTCATGGTGGTTACTGGTTAGTGATGTCAATTGTTGATGCAGGGATGCTGAGGAAAGATTGGCTAGAGAAGGCAGTCATCAAGCACCTCGGGGTAAGTTTATCGTCCTCTATTTTGCATTTTCTTATGGCAACTCTCTCTCTCTTATATGTCTTTGATGTTTACACTTCTGTTTGCTCCTTATTTCACAGGAGTGGTAATTGAAGAAATAATTGAAGAAGCTGCAAGCACCTCTTCTGCTAATCTTCAAAGTTCATCTACTGAATATTCATTGAAACAACCACGAGAAAGTACTGGATTCTCTAAGAGTGAGAGCGGGAAAAATATTGGGGACATGACAACCAATTCTGAGTGTCTGCAGGCTCTAAAGGATGATCCAGAAGCACTCAGGTTTGTTTTCATTATCACCAAATTGCCTGTTAGGTGATCTTGATTTGCTTAGTCTGGTAATGCCATATTCTGTCATCTATGATTGGATTATGCCAAATATATAAAAATGACTTCTAAGATACTTAATGACCTGAACATACAGAAACTTGAGGATCATTTATATGGAGCTATAAATCACATTGACATTAGCTATATATCAGTTTTAAGTGCAGAAAGATAATGTTTTTCTTCAAAAGCTTATGGGGTTTCTTTCTCTTGATTTCTCCTTATTTTAGCTATGAAATCTTAGCAGCATTATTTATAGTGGTCACATGATAATTATGCACATAAATACAATCCATTTTGAAATCTATGAACTTAAAAATGTTATTGCTGCTGGAAGCAAAACTTGGAGGATTAAAAGTAAACAGCACTGTACAAAGTGTGACATGTTCCAGCCACAGAACCAAACTCACTTCTCCAATTTTTTTATTATCTTCCATTCTTTTCCAACTTTTTTAGCTCATTAATGCTGAAAGTTCATGGTCTGTACTGTAGCAATTTTTTGTGCTCTGTTATTAATTTGTTTAGAGGGTCATAAAATTTTCAATTCTCTCATTCCCCATTGTGACTAGCAGATCATTTCAGAATTTCATTTCTAATGCCGATCCTGACACCCTTGCTGCTATGAGTGGCGGTAAAGTTGGAGAGGTGTCACCGGACATGTTTAAGACTGCTTCAAATATGATCAGCAAGATGCCACCTGAAGAGCTACAAAAAATGGTTCAATTGGCTTCTTCATTTCAGGGGGAAAACCCATATACAGGTCCTTTGAAAACTGGATTTGGACCTGGATCTGTTCCTCCAAATGTGACACCTGACATGCTTAAAACTGCAAGTGATATGATGACCAAGATGCCTCCAGAAGAGCTTCAAAAAATGTTTGAAATGGCAGCGTCTTTGAAAGAGAAAGACTCTATTCCCACAGCAACAGCTGTAAACAGTAGCAGGCTAGGTTCATTTGCTGAGGTAACATATCCAGAATCTCAGACAGCATCTGTCTCCAATGGGAATAGTGGTTTTGGTGAAACCAGGTCTTTTAGTCGTTTTCCAAATTCGATGAGTGGTCAGTCAAGTTTTCCAACATCAACTGCTGATCTACAAGAACAGATGAGAAACCAAATGAAAGATCCAGCTATGCGGCAGGTATGACAATATATTTTACATTATTGTCTTTGGTGTTATTATTATTATGATTTTGCTAGCATCAGTTTTTACTTTTTAATGCTTAAACTTATACAGGCAATAGCTGATAGAATGTTGTCTTTCTCAATTGTAATAGTATCTTCATAAATAAAGCTTGCATTACCCCAAGGTCGTGTACATTAATGTTTTGTTACTTGTGAACTGGGCAGATGTTCACATCAATGATGAAAAACATGAGCCCAGACATGATGGCAAACATGAGTGAACAATTTGGATTGAATCTTTCTCGGGAAGATGCTGCAAAAGCTCAACAAGCTATGTCATCTTTATCACCCGAGGACTTGGATAGAATGGTACATTTATTACCCTGTTTTTACTCCTTTTTTTCTATTTAGGACTTGGTATGTATAAATGATAAAATATTTATCATCATAAATGTTTCAATATTTATCTCAAATTCTTAGTTTAATACTGTGTTTTTGTCCGAGTTTTTTTCATCTTTAGCTTTTAAGTCAGTAGATCCATGGCGTTTGTTTATGTAGATTACTATAATGTTAAGTGTCTTAATTTGATTATTTCTTTGGTTGGTAAGTAAATGGATGGGGAGAAAGGGGCAAAAGATTGGGATCATTATTTTCTTTGTTCTTTGTTGTTTTTTAAATTTCCTTCTGCAAAAGTATCTTATGTATCTTGTGAGGTGATTAGAAGGTAGAATGAAAGAAAGAAAAACATAGATGGGTGTCATCTCCATGCTGGTTGTGTATGTCCCAACTCCTATGTAATTGGATGCTAATGTTTAGTTTCATTCTGTTTGCATGTTGCTTTAGTGCTGATAGTCTTCTACTCTTCTCTATGTTAGCTTGTTTCCACTGAAGTTTGTTGGGTGGTCCTTGACAAGAATACTTTAATCAGATGTCTAATGGGTCTGAGAATCTTCTATTTGTTGAATTGTTGCTGATGTTTTGCTGAAACTCTCTCCCAATGTTCACATCCTACACTTAAGAACCCTATTTTGAAATGACTGCCATTGGTGCATATTGTTGTTGACCTGTGAAAAATAAGAAAGCAGGATAGACCTGCTTGATTATACATGTGTAACCACTTCCACAAGGCTCATGTACCCACTTTAAATTTAATTAGATATAAAAGTTGGCCAATTTTAGGTTGTGAAATTAGGTACTAGTTAGCCCCTCCTAAAGTAATTGGTAAATAAGCTTGCACTTTGGAGAGAGGTTACCAGTATTGTCAAGGCGTGCGCCTAGACGCGCCTTAGCACTAGATAACAAAAGCGCCTCAAACCCTTTCGGGCGAGGTGCATTTGATTAGGCGCACTTTTTTGTAAGGCAATAGGTGTAAAAAAAGCCCGTCTGATTGAAGTTCTTTTTAATTTATTTTATTTTAACTTTTTTCATTAGATGTACCTTTACTTGTAGGAAAGGGGATGGTATCAAACTCTCTACTTCTCAATATTTGAGTATTCAACAATAGACATGGGACCATAAGAAAATCATGCATATTGGCAAACAAAAAAAAAATGCATGTTTTGTAGATAAATTGGACCATTTTTTTGAGTTTATTATCGTAATTATATATATTTTAAGCTTATTTTTTATGTATATATATACACAGACACATACAAAAACACACACATATACATATTGCGTCTTACTTCACTCAGGCGAGCGCTTTTTTTGCGCCTTGCGTCTGAGACAATATAAGGGTTCTAGCGCCTAAAGTGCGCCTTGCGCCCTTGACAACACTGAGTTACCTTGCCCTTGACAACACTGGGTTACCTTATAAACTGGTGTAAGATGTTCATGGGCATGGCTTACTTATTGACCATTCATCATCATCCTGTGTTAAGAAGGTCATTGATTTAGCTGATTGTGGTGGATTTTTCTTTTCCATAATGTTTACATCTTTGCCTCGAAATACTAACTTCCCATCACTAAATTGTGACAGATGCGGTGGGTAGATAGGATCCAAAGAGGAGCAGAAGGTGCAAAGAAGGCAAAGAACTGGTTGCTTGGTAAACCTGGTATGATTCTGGCAATATGCATACTCATCTTAGCTGTGATTCTTCACCGGTTGGGCTTCATTGGTAGTTAAAATGGAACCAATCTCCATTTTGACTGTAAACATACCATGGGAATTCTACTTCTAATGCCTCTTGGGTTGCAAAGATGGTAAGTGAGGAATTTCGAGCAACATGTTCTCGAGTTAGGATCCAGTCCGTTACTTTTTTTTATCAATTACTTTTCAATACATTCATCGTTACTATTCACGTGTGTAGGATCTACTCATTAATTGTGAAAGTTTATACTTGTGAATGGTGATTAGAGATGTATTGAAAAGTAATGGACGGAAAAGTAATGGAAGAGAGTCGAACCCTGAACCCCATGTTCTTGATTTGAGAAAAAGTGGTGTTCTTGTGTTCAGTGGATGAACTGGTGGTGAGGATAAGTTGAGCTATGAAGTGTTATAAGTAATGGTATTCTTAATTACTATGATTGTTGCAGTATACTTGATAAACAAATTATATTTATTCAAAGGGTTTTGTTAAGGTATTTTTTAAGGTTATTATGTAAAGTAAGTTATTATTTCTAACCAGAATGTTCCCCTCCCGCTTTGCTAGGGATTTATTTATTAAATAATATTTATTTAAATATTTATATATTAAAATAATTATATTTTTAATATAAAAATTAAATATTTCAAATTACATCTTTGTCATAAAAAGAAATTACTAAATCAATTTTAAATAAAAACATAAATTTATAAAATTGAATTTTTTAAAAAATTGAATGACAAATTCATCAAAAAAAAAATAAACTTTAAGTTTATCTTTTTATGAATCAGATTTTACTTTTTTCGATTGTAAGAGTCCAAATCGACCATTCTTATTGATATTTTTTTTTTCTTCTCAAAAGATAAAAAATAATTGCAAATTTTTTTTTTACATAAGTTTTTTCTATTTTCTTATTAATAATTATTTATTGTATAATAATAGATAATAAATAATTTAAATTTATTAGTTCATTTTATAATTCTTTCAAAAAAATTCTCTCTCAATTACATGATTTTAAAAAAAAATCTCCTTAATAATAATTATTTATTATTATGATAATAAATAGTTTTATTAGTTAATTTTGTAATTATTCCAAAACATTTTGGTCACAAATAGGATGGTAGCGGATATATCGGATATCAACAATATTTAAAATATTCGAATTCGAATCCGCTTAATTTATTTGAAATTTGAATCTGTTTATTATTCGCTTACTATTCGAATCTGCATTGAATTTAAAGAGCAATATCCGTCGGATATTCGAACTTGTTAAATATATGAATTTATTAAATCATTTAAAATATATATATATATAAAATTAAATAAAAACTAATTATGTAAATAGATATCGAATTTGGATATCAGAATATTTTATTTGCATAAATAAAGTGGATTCGAATAACGGCTTCAAATATCTTATTAACACTATCTGAACCAACATCAAAATGGCTTGGATAGCGGATATCCAAGGATTTATTTTTGAATCCGTTGCAGACAGTAAATTCAATATCTAAATCCGCGGATTATCCGAGTTCGTGATTAAAATATTTATAATTATTTATTGTAATAACTATAAAATATAAATACTTTTAATTTGGGTTTTTTATACGAATATAGCCAAAAAAAAATTAAAGCCCAAATTACCTATGCTTTTAGATTATTTCCCAAAATACGCTTGTTTTAAAATTAGCTGGGAAATCGCCACCCCCCATGGCGATTTCCCAGCATCAAAATATTGATTTTGGCTAAAAATACCAAGGGAAATCGCCATGGGGGGTGGCGATTTCCCTTGGTATTTTTTTCAAAATTTGATAAAAATACCAAGGGAAATCGCCACCCCTCATGGCGATTTCCCTTGGTATTTTTAACCAAATTTGTAAAAAGAATGAAGGGAAATCGCCATGGGGGGTGGCGATTTCCCTTCATGTAATTTTTTTTTTTAATTAATCAACAAATTTTATTTTTATTTTTATTTTTTAAATTTAAAAATTATAAATTAAATTAAGTTTCTTATTAAATTTAAATATGGAAAATTTTATTTCTTATAAAAATTAAAAAAACAAAATAATATTTCTTCTTAAATTTGTATATCAAAAATTATATTTGTAAGTTTTGTTTAAATTTTAAAATTTTAAAATTTTGTAAGTTTTGTTTTTTAATTTTAAAATTTATAAATTAAATTAAAATAATTTTTTTATAATTAAAAAAAAAAAATCGTAAGGTAAATTTTATTATTTAAAATTTATGAACAAATTTTTTTAAATTTTGTTAATTGATTTGTATTAGATAAAAACAAAAAACAAACAAAAAAACTTGCATTACATTTTCATAAGCAAACAAGTGAAATTCTGGAAAGCAGAAAAAAAAATTTCAGCTATATTTCAGTCCATCAAATGCTGCAGAAAATATTGGAACTTGATTTTTTCTGCAATGGATAAGACTGATGATATAGGTTTTTAAACAGGTTTCAGCTATTTTCCAGTCCATCAAATGCTGGAGAAAATATTGGAACTTGATTTTTTCTGCAATGGATAAGACTGATGATATAGGTTTTTAGACAGGTTTCAGCTATTTTCCAGTCCATCAAATGCTGGAGAAAATATTGGAACTTGATTTTTTCTGCAATGGATAAGACTGATGATATAGGTTTTTAAACAGGTTTCAGCTATTTTCCAGTCCATCAAATGCTGGAGAAAATATTGGAACTTGATTTTTTCTGCAATGGATAAGACTGATGATATAGGTTTTTAAACAGGTTTCAGCTATTTTCCAGTCCATCAAATGCTGGAGAAAATATTGGAACTTGATTTTTTCTGCAATGGATAAGACTGATGATATAGGTTTTTAGACAGGTTTCAGCTATTTTCCAGTCCATCAAATGCTGGAGAAAATATTGGAACTTGATTTTTTCTGCAATAGATAAGACTGATGATATAGGTTTTTAGACAGGTTTCAGCTATTTTCCAGTCCATCAAATGCTGCAGTAAATATTGGAACTTGATTTTTTCTACAATGGATAAGACTGATGATATAGGTTTTTAGACAGGTTTCAGCTATTTTCCAGTCCATCAAATGCTGGAGAAAATATTGGAACTTGATTTTTTCTGCAATGGATAAGACTGATGATATAGGTTTTTAGACAGGTTTCAGCTATTTTCCAGTCCATCAAATGCTGGAGAAAATATTGGAACTTGATTTTTTCTGCAATGGATAAGACTGATGATATAGGTTTTTACACAGGTTTCAGCTATTTTCCAGTCCATCAAATGCTGGAGAAAATATTGGAACTTGATTCTTTCTGCAATGGATAAGACTGATGATATAGGTTTTTAGACAGGTTTCAGCTATTTTCCAGTCCATCAAATGCTGGAGAAAATATTGGAACTTGATTCTTTCTGCAATGGATGAGACAAATGATGGGATTTATCAATGACATTTTGCATTGAATAAGTTATAACTTTTTCAGTCAAATAGTCAAATAGTCCTAGGCAGAATATCAGAATCAGATTCCATCCTATACAAAGGATGGGATTTGTCATCTGGTACAACATAATGAACCATTATAAATTCATAATACTTATGAAGGTTTACAATACCCCCATACAACAGTTTTTCAATTAGATTTTTCCTGAGTGCTAAAACCTCCTCATTCTCATTCTCATTCTCATCCTTCTATATTTCTTCTTTCTTTTGCTACACAACATGAGCAATAGAGTGATCGCATTGGTCTACTATAATGGCCAAATTCATAATACTGACGAAGGTGCTACCTTTGATTGTGAACGTCCAAAAAGTTTTCGTGTTGAAGACGACGTCACATTAGAGGAACTGAAGCTGCAAATTCATACAAAAATTAAAGCTGGAACTAGAAAAAAGAGTTTCAGAGGTTAAGTACAGGCATCCTCTTTCTATTGGTGAAGGATGTGTCTGATATAGAACATTTCCACTTGAAGATGATGATGATGTCAGATGCATGTTTTATGCTCATGAGACATTTGCAACTGTTGGTGTCCTTGAGTTATATGCTGACATAGATGATGTTGACGATGATTGCGGCCCTTCAAATGTTCGCACAACAGAAAACTTTCCCATAGAAGATTATGATTCTGGGTCGTTCTATGTTCACACTACATACGACGTTCCCACAGAAGAAGTCGTGCCCTTATCTCAAGCTACAACTTTTCAGACTTCATTAGTCTCACAAACCCTAATTCCTACTACCCTCGAAGATGAGCCAGCTGGTGTTGATCCTGTTCGTCCACGTGGAGTCCATGGTGAAGATGTTGGTGAATTTAGTGAGCAAGAAGAGGATGCTGAATTCGCAAGTGATGACAATACTGATTCTGACCCAGACGTCGTCCCTGCTGAGATCAACACTCATGGAGATATCAACACTCATCGAGATATTCCCCCATATCAGGCTGCATCCCATATGCATACACTGGATCTGGAGGCAATGCATGTGCCGGAATTTCCAGAGTATGTTCATACATTAGCTACGCCTCTGACATTTGATCCATCTGCACTTGATCTGTGTGTTGGGTTACAATTCCCAACGAAAGAGGCTGTGCTTTCAGCTATCAAGCACTATAACATCAAAAACTCTGTAGATTACAGAGTAATTGAATCTGAGCCGACGAAATATTATGCCAAGTGCTTAATGTATGGGAATGGGTGTAATTGGAGAATAAGGGCAACTTTTATGAAGAAGAAACATCTATGGGAGATTAGAAAATATGAAGGGCCTCATACTTGCACATCGGCGAGAATTTCACAAGATCATTGCAAGTTAGATTGTAACATGATCTGCTCATGCATTTTGTCATTGGTCCAAGCAAATCCGGAGATTTCCGTTTCAGTTTTGATCGCTGAGATGCGAATCCGGTATGGATACATCACCTCCTACAAGAAAACATGGCAAGCAAAGCAAAAGGCAATTGTTCGAGTATTTGGCGATTGGGAAATATCGTACAATGAGCTACCTAAATGGTTAGGTGCAATGCAACATTTCGTGCCTGGTACAATTGTGGAATTGCAAACGATACCTGCATATCACGGTGATCGATTGGTCCAAGGTAAGAGAATATTCCATCGACTATTTTGGACATTTAAGTCGTGCATTGAAGGGTATCCGTATTGTAAACCAATTGTGCAAATAGACGGTACTTTCTTATATGGAAAATACAAAGGCACATTATTGTTAGCTATTGCACAAGATGGCAACCGAAACATACTGCCAATTGCCTTTGCCATTGTGGAGGGTGAGACAACAGAGGCTTGGTCATTCTTTCTCAGTAACTTGCGCAGACACGTGACAAAACAGCCTGGCATTTGCTTGCTGTCTGATCGACATGAAGCCATCAAAGCTGCGATTAGACGCAATGGTGGATGGAATCCTCCACATGCATATTCAGTGTACTGCATTCGACACATTGCAGCGAACTTTATGAAAAAGTTTAACAATAAGGAATTGCATCGACAAATTGTTAACATGGGTATGGAATCAAATCATAGTTATTTTATCTCTTATATTTCGTTTAGCATATAAAATAATATTGAAATTCAAAAGTTTTTTGTTTTTAAATTTATTAGGATACGAGTTGAGGCGACCGAAACAAATTATAGGTTGAAAATGCAGATGCGGCTAACTGGCTTGATAGGATCCCCAAGGAGAAGTGGGCGCAGTCATATGATCAAGGAAGGCGTTATGGCCATATGACAACCAACCTAGCTGAATCTATCAATTCGGTGTTGAAGGGAACGCGTCATCTTCCCATTACTGCTTTAGTGCAATCAACATATTATAGGTTGGCTGCACTTTTTGTTAAGATGGGGAACAAACAAATTGCCATGATGGAGGGAGGGCACACATATTGTGAAACAGTCACACAAGCTATGCAAGAAAATCGCAGGAAAGCTAACTCCCACATTGTTCGTAATTTTACGCGAGCAAATCAATCTTTTCTGGTTGAAGAGTTAGTTGCTCCACAAGAGGGTGTTTCTGCAATGAACTACAAAGTCAACCTCAGTGACATGTGGTGTGATTGTGGAAAGTTTCAAGCACAAAGGTTCCCTTGTTCACATGTAGTTGCTGCCTGTGCACATGTCCATGTAGATTGCATGCAATATGTGGACAAAGTCTATAAACTGGAAAATATATTGAATGTTTATAGACATGAGTTCGAAGCTGTTGGAAATGAAGGTTACTGGCCTCAATATGATGGTCCAGAAGTGTGTCCCAATCAAGAAATGCGGAGAAATCCACATGGTCGGCCAAAATCAAGTCGTATTCGTAATGAAATGGACCTCAGGGAGAAAGGCCAACCAAAACGTTGTGGATTATGCAGAAACGGAGGTCATAACCGTCGAAATTGTCCGCAACGATTTGGCACATTGGGGGAGACTTCGCATCAACAATAAATGAATTACATGTTTTTCTCAACTTATCATGTACTTTGGATTATAAGGGAAAATGTAATGCAAGTTTTTTTTGTTTGTTTTTTGTTTTTATCTAATACAAATCAATTAACAAAATTTAAAAAAATTTGTTCATAAATTTTAAATAATAAAATTTACCTTACGAATTTTTTTTTAATTATAAAAAAATTATTTTAATTTAATTTATAAATTTTAAAATTAAAAAACAAAACTTACAAAATTTTAAAATTTAAACAAAACTTACAAATATAATTTTTGATATACAAATTTAAGAAGAAATATTATTTTGTTTTTTTAATTTTTATAAGAAATAAAATTTTCCATATTTAAATTTAATAAGAAACTTAATTTAATTTATAATTTTTAAATTTAAAAAATAAAAAAAAATTAAAATTTGTTGATTAATTAAAAAAAAAAATTACATGAAGGGAAATCGCCACCCCCCATGGCGATTTCCCTTCATTCTTTTTACAAATTTGGTTAAAAATACCAAGGGAAATCGCCATGGGGGGTGGCGATTTCCCTTGGTATTTTTATCAAATTTTGAAAAAAATACCAAGGGAAATCGCCACCCCCCATGGCGATTTTCCTTGGTATTTTTAGCCAAAATCAATATTTTGATGCTGGGAAATCGCCATGGGGGGTGTCGATTTCCCAGCTAATTTTAAAACAAGCGTATTTTGAGAAATAATCTAAAAGCATAGGTAATTTGGGGTTTAATTTTTTGTGTGGCTATATTCGTATAAAAAACCCCTTTTAATTTAGCATCATTATATAACGGTGTAAAAGAATGCAACAAAAAAAAAAATACAGCTGGTCCCGAGGCCATTTCCTTGCTACAATATCCTTAGGGGATACTTTTAATCATCTATTAGTTGTAGATGTATTTGAATTCATCAAAATAATTATTAATTATTATATTTAATATTTAAATATTATTAAAAATAATAATTTAATTAATCTTAATCAATATTTTAAAAACGCTCATTAATAAAATTTTATTAAAATAAGTAAGAATATTTTTATTGTTTGTTCCATGATGAAACAAATAAAATTATATGTACTTTATTATTCAATTTATTTATTAACTTGTATAAATTTTTTTTGTTATTTTTTCAAATTTTCGGATATCTTAAGATCTCGTGATTTATTTTAAGGTTGCAGACAAATTCATTTTTATTTACTAAAAAAAATGAAACCTACTTATAAATAATAAAATAATTTTTTGTTATAACTTATTTAGAATTTGTCACGATTAGGTCATAAATTTAGTACAATCAAAATAAAATTATAAACATTGCTATAAATTTTTACAAAATTAAAAAAAAAAAAGTCAACAAACAATTTGACTCTGAAAAAATCTGAAAGCATAGCAACTACTATTGTCACTTCGCCTGCGCCAACTGCTGCAGTCCTCTGTGCCGGCAAATAAAAAACAATATTTAATAATAAAAAAATTATTTATATTAATATAAAATCAATTAATTTTATATATTTTTATAATTTTATATAAAATTAATATTTTAATAAATTAATCATTAAATTTAATAATATAATTATATTTATTGTGCATATAAAATTTTAAATTGATTTGATATCTCTATCATATCGATTAAGAATATTGTCAATTTTTAATATATATTTAACGATTAAATTTATTTTATAGCGAATAAATTATTTTATATTTTAAATTTATTCGAAACTCAATATATATAATCTAAATGAATAAAACATAAAATACGATCATATAAAAAATTATAAAAACACAAAAATAATTTAATTTTATATTAATATAAATAAATCTATTCTTTTTAATAATTCCAAGGTTGCGAGACAGCTCAAAATCATTTCGCACTGGCAGCCGTACATCTTCAATATGTTCCAGTCAGCTCGTATCGTAGACGTTATAAAACTTTTTTTTCACGCCAAAAATTAATAAATTTATTTAATTTATAAATAAAAATTTAAATTTTATTATAATATTTTCATTAAATAAATTAATTCGATAATAAATAAAAAATTATATGAAATTGATTATTTATAGAAGTTTTAATTTTTCACCTATTTTAAAAAATAAATCAATTTATTTCATATAAAAAAAAATATTAAATTTTTTTTATTTTCATAATTAATTTTATGTTATTTTTAAAAATAATTTAATATAATTTGCAAATGAAATAAATTTTATATGATAATGTAAATAAACTTTATACGATAATGTAAATTTTAGTTAATATTTTATTATTTTTATTAAATTTTAAAATATACAGTTGCAAATTTACTTTTTAATTTGTGTCTGATATGTATAAAAAATATAATTAATTTATTATTATTTTTTGAATTTAATAAAAAAATTATTAAATATAATTTTTTTTTTCCAAAATAATAAATAAATAGTTTATAGAACATCAGTTAAGCGAAACTATTAAATGTAGACGTGATAATTCATATTTGTGTTTTTTATTATATATAAATTTTAATATATTTATATATTTATATTATATTTTAAATAATCAGTGTGAGTGTGACAGATGGTTGATAGAATAAAGAATCGTCAAAGATATTAGAGTGAAGTTGCCACGTTTCTAAACCACAGGACCCGACAAAGCTTTAGCCTTTGCTTCTTTGTTTCTCTTTTTCACTTCCCTTGCCCAAGTCTTCCCTCCCCACTCTCATAGAAATAAATAATCAAAAGTCATCACTTTCATCGATTCTTCCCAAAAACTTCACCAAGAAAATACCCCAAATTCAAAGTCTTCCCTTTTGCCCAATCTAAAAAAAATAAAATAAAAAATCTAGTGTTTTTTTTAAGCCCCTGTTTTATTAATCGATCTACCGGGTTGTTAATCAGCTGGTTTTCTTAGTTAAACTCTCAATTGGAGGTAAAGTAAATTCTGGGTGTTTCTTTGATTTTGTTTTCTGGGTTTCTTTTTGGTGTTTGATTGGTGAGAAAATGGAGGTAAAGTTTAAGAATTATTGGGAAAAGTTGGTTGATTTTTATGGATTTTTTATTTTATATCATTGTGAATTTTGGAGTTTCTGTTTTAGTAAAGTTAAAAAAAAAAAGTTTTTAGGGCTTAATTTGTTGATCTTTTGTTAAAGGGAACTGATTTTATGCATTTAATCAGCGCGGTGTCTGTGTCTTCAATGTTGATTATATATGGACTGTTTTGATGGGTTTAGTCTTTATCAAGGTGTTGAATTTCTTTACTGGTCACTGTTGGTTTTCATTTTGTACCTAAGATTTATTTTAGTTTCATTTTCTATTTGTTTTATTTTTAGAAAATTTGGAATTGAGATTGAAAACAAATGTTTTTGGTGTTTGGCCTTGTAGGATATGGAAGATACCAAGTCTAAGTCGCATTTAACCTCGGCTGCAGCTTTTGTGGAAGGGGGGATCCAGGATGCTTGTGATGATGCCTGCAGCATTTGCCTTGAAGCATTCTGTGAAAGTGATCCATCGACGGTATATATGTCTGAGAATTTTGATTCTTATTTGTTTTATATGTAAATGTTCATTTCTTTGATCCTTGTTTGTTGCGTCGCTTACAGGTGACCAGCTGCAAACACGAGTTTCATCTTCAGTGCATTCTTGAATGGTAGTATAATCCATATCTATTTTATAAAGTTCATTGTAGTTCTATTAAGTGTTGTCAAGGCGTGCGCCTAGGTGCGCCTACACCTTGCGCATTAGTGTTAGATAACAAAAGCGTCTCAGACCTTTTTGGGCAAGGCGCATTTGATCAAGCGCACGCCTGGTGCACCTAAGCACACTTTTTTTTTAAGGGGATAGGTGTAAAAAAAGCACGCCTGATTGAAGTTCTTTTTAATTTCTTTAATTTTAACTTTTTTCATTAGATATACCTTTACTAGTAAGAAAAGAAATAGTATCAAACTCTCTACTTCTCAATATTTGAGTATTCAACAACAGACATGAGACCGTAAGGAAATCATGAATATTGGACCAAAAAAAAATTGCATTTTTGTAGATAAACTGGACCACATTTAGAGTTTATTATCATAATTATATATCTTAAGGTTATTATATATATATATATAGAGAGAGAGAGAGACGCGTATATAAAAACACATACATATTACGCCTTATTTCACTCAGGCGAGCGTTTTTTTGCGCCTTGCGCCTGGGCAATATAAGAGTTCTAGCGCCTTGCGCCCTTGACAACACTGGTTCTATTTAGTTCATGTTATATCTGCATATGTGAATAGTGATGGCTGGATGGTCTAGTTTTGAGCTTGAATGTAGCTATCTGCTTACTTTTATAAAACAGTCAGGGAGTGACTTAGGTTAGTAAAATACCCAAACGACTAGACTTGTAAAACCGAGAAAATGTTTACCAATGGGAATTAATTTAGCTGATGCTCTTGCCTTATGGTTTAGAATTTTGGGTTCGATAATGTTTTATGTTATGCATTCGAGTTTCTTTTACTGTTTTAAAAGTTGGGAGCTTTGTAAATTATAACAGAATAGATAATCTAATTATGATGCTTAAGTGAATCAAGTTGCATCCTAGTTGCATATGTCTAGTGCGCAGGCAGGTCAGAAGCAGTATTAAGATGTAACTTTAAAGTATGAAAGCTGAAGTAAGAAAGCTGTATGTGTTGTCCTCTTTTTGGTCATTCTTAGGAATAATTAATTGGTAAATGTCATTTATTTCTTTTATGTTCCAGAAAAGCTTTAAGTGAAATGAATGAAAACCTTGATGGGCACAAGGGGATGCCAGTGCATGTAGAAAGCCAGTTTATAAAAGATAGCAGATAGAAGAAACCAATAGCATCATGTACTTTCATGATTCATGAATGACTATCAAACCAAAAAAAAAATGGACTATTAGACCATGGAAGCTCATGTTCAAAAAAGGAAAAAAAAAAAAAAAACCATGGTTGCAAGAGCTTTATATGGTTAACTTTTCACCCTTGAAATCCCTTCTATTTATTTCCCTCAGAAAAGCCAAAAAGTGGAGGAAGAGATCTAATCTATCACTCTTCTTCTCTCTTTACAAGCATGTACACTTTCCCAAGCCCACAACTCATCTTGTCCTTCTCAATTAAACCTGCTACAACCGAGTGACGTCCAGAATAGCATAAGTTAAAGACCAAAGCTGTCTTTGCCCAAGACAACCAAGCAGAAGATGAAGCACCAAGTAGTTGCTGCCTTACGCAGTAAATATTGGTTGAGAATAATTTTCCCCTCTTTTGAAGGTTATGTATGATTAAAACTCTTCTTCAAGATGCTTCTCATGCAAAAAAGATGCCCTAGTATGGAGCATTAGCTTCCATATTGTTTTCCATGGAAATTTTTTCTCCATTATCTTGAGTTTTCTTTCAATAATTCCCCACTATCTACTTAAATAAGGAATTATAAAGGATATTATAGGACTGAACTGATTTTTGATATCATCTTTACTGAAAATCTTCCTTCTTGCTTTCCACACTTAGCTGGGAGGCAATCCTCTCTACCATTCCCTTTAATTTCCCCCCTTCTCCGGAAAGATTTCACTCAAAATACCCTCCTTTACTAAGACTCAGTATTTTACAGTCCACTTAACTAGAATTCAACACCACATCCTAAACCAAGTTGGAAATTTGGTGAAAGCCTCGTATGCCTTTTCTTTGACTACCTTGCAAACCAATCATAGGTAGGAACAGCTTTGGAATTATTTGAAGGTGAGGGAATTATTGTGAAAATATCTAAATTCCCTCAGAAATGGAGATAACATCTAGTGTTTTAGTAGGAGCCAGGGATTGAACCATTGCCCTGCACTCCAGGTTCAACCCTAAAGGAGGGTTTCGAATGGTTGGGCTAAAGCTCATGTTTAAGGATGGCCTTACCTAGCTGTTTTTTCCCCTCTATCTTTCTTGACTAAAATTGTGTAGCATTAATGTCATTATATGGGCTATTCAAACTGACATATTGTTATAAACTTTGTTCATTTATTTACCAAGATACAACAATTATGTTTTGTCAAAACTAGAGTAAATTACGATTTGCCAATATGCATGACTAATTAGTATATGTGATGTTCTTGTGATGCATGATACAGACATGAACTTTTGTGAGATTTCTTTGACAAATGAGAAACAAGTAGCAAATCAGGCATTTATAAGAGTTATGTAGGTTGAATGAAGTGTGGGTAGTTGTTGAGTGTGGATGATATTCTTTTAGATGTCAATTACTGTTATTTGTTGAAACTACTTCTCTCACCTCTTCCCTTACCACTATCAAAGGATTTTCTCAAGGAACAAGAATATAGAGTACGATAATTAAATACAGGTGTTTAGAGAAATATATTAGCTATGACATCCTGGTGGAGGCTTTTAGAGCTGTTCACGGGTTTGTAGTGATAATTCTTCTGAAATTTTGTTTATCTAATACTTAAGAAAATATGGAATATTGGGATGTAAGAGGGTATTGAGAGGATTTGTTTCGGATGTTATGAACAAGTGAAATCTCCAGTTTAAAGCGTTAGCTTTTCTTCTATCATATTGCTATTCAATCTCAGAACCAGGCCTGAATAGTGATCTGTAATTCTAACATAGATTTTAAAAACGAAAATTTCACATTTGGTTGAAGTCTGGTTTCCATTAGATTGGATGCTTTAAGAATTTGTTGAAGAATATCATCTACAAGTTTCAGTTATTCTAGAATGTGGATGATAAAGTAATTACATGCTACAAGAACTGTATGACCCTTTTGAGCTTCAATCATTCCACTTGATAAAAGAATCTGATGAATTTATGGATTGTATGTTCTATTGAAGTTCATATCATTATATGGGTTGTATGTTATATTGAATTGGGTTCATTCTACTTATCAAAAAGGGAAAGAAACGGAAAAAATTTATCTTAATTCGTCATTTTACTATTCTAATCTTGCAGGTGTCAGAGGAGTTCTCAATGCCCCATGTGTTGGCAGCCAATTAGCCTGAAAGATCCAACCAGGTTGGTATTTCATCTATATATTTTTAAATTTTTTTGTTTTTTTTTTTCCTGTTCCAGATTCTTCTTGCCCATGTACATTACATGCTAATAATTTTCTTTTGCTTTGGCAGCCAGGAGCTGCTTGAGGCTGTTGAACGTGAAAGGAGTTTTAGGTTCAATCCTTCTAGAAATGCAACCATATTTCATCATCCAACTCTGGGGGATTTTGAACTACAACATGTTTGTATTTCTCGTCAACTAGTTAGATGTCTAGCATCCTCATTTTATAATCATTAAATTGAATCTAAGCCCAATTCCTAAAGAAAGAGCCATACTCATAGGGGTTGCTTTCAATGCAGCTGCCAGTGGGGGCAAATGATACCGAGCTTGAGGAGAGCATAATCCAGCACTTGGCTGCTGCTGCTGCAATGGGGCGAGCACGCCACATTGCAAGAAGGGAAGGTCTGAGGAATAGGTCATCAGCTCAAGGTCGTCAACAGTTCTTGGTATTTTCAGCTCATTCTAATGCACCCTCTACTGGCCCTGTATCTTCATTATCTCCAACTCAGAGAGAAGGTGAACCAGCCCCTGCAATCATTGTTGGAACTCCATCCTCTCCTGCAAGAACAGTGGGGGAAGAATCTTCGGCATCAATTACTCCTGTACCTTCTGTCCAACCTGATCAGCAATCTGCCTCGGCATCTGGCTCCAGTGTTCTTTTGGTAAATGATCAAGGGAATTCCTTGAACACTAGGTACTTGCTATTTTCTAACTTGATTCTCCTTATTATTTTCAGTTATTAGCAGTGTTGTTAAGGGCGCAAGGCGCACTCTAGGTTCTAGAACTCTTATAATGTCTTAGGCGCAAGGCAAAAAAAAAAAAAACGCTCGCCTGAGTAAAGTAAGGCGCAATATGTATATGTGTATGTTTTTGCATGTGTGTTTGTGTGTGTATATATATGTATATATAATAAGCTTAAGATATATAACTATGATAATAAACTCTAAAGAGTGGTCCAGTTTATCTACAAAACATGCAAATATTTTTTTGCCCAATATGCATGATTTCCTTATGGTCCCATATCTGTTGTTGAATTCTCAAATATTGAGAGGTGGAGAGTTTGATATTATCCCCTTTCTTACTAGTAAAGGCACATCCAATGAAAAAAGTTAAAATAAAAGAAATTAAAGAGAACTTCAATCAGGCGGGCTTTTTTACGCCTATCGCCTTACAAAAAAACGCACCTAGTGTGCCTGATCAAATGAGCCTTGTCCGAAAGGGTCTGAGGCGCTTTTGTTATCTAACGCTAAGACGCAAGTCGTAGGCCCGCCTAGGCGCACGCCTTGACAACACTGGTTATTAGGTAGTTCTCTCTCCTAAACTTCTTTAGGACACATTTTTCAGCCTCGCTTTATGTCCATCACAATAATATATTCTGTTGTTATCTTGCAGGAGGTCTCCTAATCAGTCTTCTCCTAATAGTCAAGATAGAGCCGGACCTTCAGAATTCCAGTCATTTTCAGAATCATTAAAATCACGGTTTAATGCTGTTTCAATGAGGTATCTGTCATATGGAGACATTTGAGATTTTAACTAGGGTGATATGTTGATATTATTATAAATTTGCATGATTTATTATAAGTTTGCACTCTTATTTTGAGTTATGGATCTTTTTAGATACAAAGAGTCTATTTCAAAGAGTACAAGGGGGTGGAAGGAGAGATTTTTCTCTCGCAACACTTCAATGGCAGATCTTGGTTCTGAAGTTAGGAGAGAGGTTAATGCTGGCATTGCAACAGTCTCTCGCATGATGGAACGTTTAGAAACCCGAGATAATAGAAGCGGCACTGCTAACGAATCAAGCGGTTTGGAAGATAGGTTTAATCCAGAATCAAATAACCACCAGATATCAGATGCTGGTGGAGAAACTCCTTTGACCGACACCAGTGCGCAAGCTTCATGTGCTGCAAGTTCGGTATCCAAATAAGTAGTTGTTTCAGCAATTGCATCAACCGAAAGTGTTTTAGCTTCAAAGGTAGGCTGGGGTGTTGAAATTTTGCTTGATTTCAATAGCTGCATATTGATGATCTTTTATCTGATATACCTTCCTTTACAAAGTTACTGAAATTGGCTATTGTTGCTATGATGCTTGGTTTCATGTGGTTATCATTCTCTCTTATAATTGACATCTTCTTCGGTTCTATATATATTTTTTATAATCTTTAGTAAGTTAGTAGTATTTTACTATGTTATTTGGATTCGGGTGTAAGTGTTGGATACGGGTATGTGTCCAACACGGGTATATTCAATTTTTCCAAGATTTTTATGTATCTGGAGGGTCCTTGGAGGATCATATCTCCATACCCATGTCCAGATTGCGTCGGACACGATTGTCGGCTATGTTACTCGGACTCGGGTGTGAGTGTCGGACACGGGTATGTTTGATTTATTCTAAGTTTTTCCATGTACTTGGAGGGTCTTTGGGGGATCATATTCCCATACTCATGTCCGAATATGCGTCGGACACGTGTACTTCAAGAAAAATGAAGAATCGGAACAACATAGATTGTCGGACATGGGTACTTCAAGAAAATGAAGAGTCGGAGCAACATAGGTATTTTATTTATGCGTCTTTCATTTGATCTCTTAGTCTTATCATACCAGATGTTTTGTACACTTGTTGTTCCATATTAATTCAGCCTCCAAAAGTCAAGTTAAATTAGTTAAACTTCTGAATATATAATTATTGCATTTTTGGCACCATGTTATAGTACTTAATGATGTAAAATATGCAGATATTGAACTTTGGATACTGACTGTACTACACATGAACATTGCAGTAGCATTGCTAATAAAAGTATCCCAACTTTCTTAGACTTTGATTTATCACCAATCCATTGCTGCACTGTTCTTATCTTTGTTCTATCCCCGTGACCTATGTTGCTTCGACTCTTCAATATTTCTTGAATTATTAGTATCCACGACCTGTGTCCGAATGCATATCCGGACATGGGTATGGAGATATGATCCTCCAAGAATCCTCCAAATACATGGAAATCTTAGAAAAAAATTTAACATACCCGTGTCAGACGCTCACACCCGAGTCCGAGTAACATAGGCTGTGATGTTACCTCGATGTCGTATCTTCAATTCTTAATGAACCCAATGTTCTTTTTTTCAGATATATTATGTTTTTGATGGATGTTTTGCCCTCTTTTCTCAAGCCAGTCTATATATTCTGGTACATCTGAAGAGACAGTTGATGATTGGGAACTGATTCAGAATAAAAGACACTGAAAAACAAAAAACAAAAAAAAAAAAAGTTGTCATATTCAGAACTAGGGATGAGCAGATTATGTAAATAAGTTTATATTTTTAACTATTAATTATATAATTTAAAGCCCTGTATTGCTTGCTAGGTGCTCAAGTGTTGAAAATGTGACAAATTCTAGCTTGATGAGCTTCATCAGGATTATACATTTTTAACAAGCACACACACGAATTTATCCCCTATTAAATTTCTACTTAAGAATGCCTTGTTTCAGGAATTTTGTTCTGGCATTTAGATAACTGTCTCATACAATAAGTTTAACATTGAAAGATAGTGTCAATTAGATAGATACTCAGAATTTGACAATTATATGTTATTACATAGGAAGTTATTTTACAAGTCACCAGTTAAAGAGTTAAAAGGTCCCTTTAGCATGCATTGTTGGTGCTACAGCTTTTGAAGACAAAAATTGTATTTCACTGTGAATAATTTTTTTGGCTGGTTAAAATTATGGTTTTTTAATTCAAATTAAAAAGTCAAAAAAAGTTTTTGTGGTTTAAAAGTTGATTTTTAGATAAAATAATTTTATTATTCTCATATTTTTAAATTTTTATAATTTTAAATATATATATATATTTTTTTTTACATTTCATTTTTTTACAAATTTTTTTTTACAGTAATGTTAAATAGTTAAAAGTTTTTAAATTATATTTTTTCACTTCCAATCCAAGTTATTTTTAATCTAAATTTTTTTTAACGGTAATGTTAAACTAACTTGAAGACTCTAACCAAGATCTCACTGCTGATGTTTATATACATACACCTGAAAAAAGGTACAATATTAATACATTGAATTTCGACTGGAAGTAACGAACAAACTTGAATTTGATTCGGTTATTATCAAGTCGAGATTAAGTAATTCGAGTTATCGAGCGAGTCAAATTTGAGTATTTTAATACTTGAGTCAAATTTGAGTATTTTAATACTGGTTTGAGTAGCTCGCGAACTTAATTGATTTTTTTTTATAATTTTATTCTTATTATTATTTTAATTAGTATTGAAAATAATTTCAATTCGAATTCGAGCACAAATAATCGAATTTGAAATCGAACATGAAAATCAAATTTGTTTTTTATTAGAAAAATGAGTTTAATCAAACAACTGTAAATAATTCGATTTTATTTCAAATCGAATTTTAAAAATAAAACTTGATCAAATTCAAGCTTATTACTGCTTGAATTCAATTCATTCAATTCGATTACAACCCTAGTTATTACAACCCTAGTTGAACCTGCATTTCCAACCTAATTTACTTGATAGAACAATTCCTTGAGGAATCTAAGTTTTTAAGGTTAATGCTCCTGACCAAGAAAATTGCTTTGCATGTTTACGAATAGCCTTGTCAAAAGGATAGAATAAAACTTTATATCATTGCCAACTATTATATAGAACTGCAGCAACTTATTCAGACAAGTATTGTAAACAACTGTTTTCATCAATTTGCTTCTAAAAGTTGAAAAATCGCTGAAAATCCTTCAAACTCAAATCCAAAGTTTCTAACAAAAAGCCAAAGCATAGAACCAAACATTACATTTTCAACATGTCGCCATTATTAAGCAAATGGAAACCAAATCTTGGTGCTGATTTCAACATCATTATGCTAAGTTCAAGATCGCCTTTGACACTTGTTTTCCCACCACTCCATAAATTTGACTTGCGCAGCCATTGTGTCTAACCTGTAGAGTTGATACCAGTGGTTTGCCATTTCTTGTCCGAATGTCCAACCAAAGACGGCTCCTGCTGCGAAAGACAGTCCGGCACCTGACAGAAGAAATAGGGGTGAGAAGCTTAGAATAAGGTTCCCTTTGTCTCATAACATCAGTCAAAAACCAAGTTCTAACACTGACGTATGATAAGAGGAAAATTTGCAACCTATGTTCTTGTGAATGTATCAAAGTTCTTTTTCTTTCAAGTCTTTTCGTGTTCTTGTATCTGGAATACCAGGCTAAATTGTATTTTCTCCTACTGATCTACTTTAGTTGGATTAGTATTTCTCTTTAGACAAAAAGAGAGAAAGAAGAAAGCATGAAAGAAAAAGAAAACCACAAGCCAGGGAACAAGCTGGACCATCTTAGAGTTAATTAAGGGTGTAACTATATGCTCGCAAGCTACTCGAGTTCGGTTCAGAAAAAATAGAATTCAGCTCGGTTATTGTCGAGCCGAGCTTGAGCCTAATCGAGTTTTTTATTTTTATATATCTTTTCACTATTTTTAATTAGTATTAAAAAAAATATCAACTTGAACTCGAGCTCAAGCATAAATAATTGTTTTTTACTAGGTAAACAAGCCTAATTGAGCGAGCTATAGTAGTCCGGTTTTTATCTCAAATTGAGCTCGAGCTTTAAAAATAAAACTCGATCGAACTCGAGCCGAGTTTCCAGCCATGAATTTCGAATTGAGCTCGAGCTTCTTACTACTTAAGCTCGGCTCGGCTGATTACACCCCTAATACTAATAGTGCTTCCAAACCAGCAAAGAAAGATACCAGCAAGACCTAGAGAGGCCAACAAGAGACAAAAAAAACTTCTAAGAAACTAAAGAACTTCAGTTTACAAGGAGAATACAGTAAACAAGAGGGATTATGATTCATTGAGAATAATGAGATGGTTTGTGCACTTACCATTGCCTCATAAACTTCTTTGATTACCTATTGAAATACAAACGCGAATTCCTTATAGTTGTATATATTCATATTGGCTTAATAATGCAATGCACAAAAGGAGCTTCCACCCACAGGCTCCCCTAATTCTTAAAGAATCTGGGATTTTGATATTCAGAGCCTATGTTGCTTCGAATCTTCATTTTTCTTGAAGTACCCGTGTCCGACACCCATATCCGACGCATATCCGGACATAAGTATGGGGATATGATCCTCCAAGAACCCTCCAAATACATGGAAATCTTAGAAAAAATTGAACATACCCGTGTCCGCCACTCACACCCGAGACCGAGTAACATAGTTCAGAGCAAACTAGACTTTGACTTTTCATCTAACTACTTTATTGCATAAAAAATATGACCAAAGAGAATAAGCAGTATATTACCATGTAAACTCCTTGAGTATTTCCAGGCAACACCTGCAGTTGAAATTGCTCCAATAGCACCTCCTGCTAAGGCAATGTTTGTTGCTTGCTTCCCTAGCAGTCTTCAACTGAAAAAAAGGAAACAAATGAAATCAAGCAATTTGAGACAAAAAGTATGCTGTAGTATTGCTCCTACTCCAATGAAGTGACAATAACTTTATCTGCATATAGCTACGTTATGGAGATAATATTCAATATTTTAACCTATGTTGCTTCGGTTCTTCATTTTTCTTGAAGTACCCGTCTGACACCCGTTTTCGACGCATATTCGGACATGGGTATGAGGATATGATCCTCCAAGTACCTTCCAAATACATGAAAAAACTTAGAAAAAAATTGAGCATACCCGTGTCCGACACATCCGAGTCCGAGTAATATAGATTTTAACAATGACTTACCCAATAAACTTTAAATCATTTAACAAAAATCCCACTTTCACTAGTACTTACAAGTTTCAAAATTTTAAAAGACTTTAAGGTAAAATCACATAGAAGGACAGCAATGGAAGTATGTTCATATCTATTAAAATAATGAAATTTGCATAGATAAGTACTTCTCTCAGCTTAGCAAATTAGGGAAAACCCATTAATTCTAACCTATAAACTTCCTCGATGATAAAAATATTCAACAACAGTCAAAAGAAAAGCTTGTACATGAAGAGGAAAATAAACTATTTTGATACTGAAAACCATGAAAGAATAAAAGAAAAACGAAAAGGGTACCAGGAAAAATTATTAAAATAGCTAAAAAAAAAACTAAACTTGAATTTCTCCCAATGGTAAACATATTCACTTACAGCAAAGCAGATGTACAGAATTGTTTTGAGAGCAAAAATCAGTAGGAAAACAAGAAAAACGAAAAGGGTATCAGTAAAAACGATTAAATTTGCTAGAAATTGAACTAAATCAAAGAAACCCAATACGAAAAAGCATCCAAAAATGAAAACTAAAAAGTGTAAAAAAGAAAGAAATGATTACGGTGGGGCCATGAGCCGGATCAGAAGCGATGAACTCGTTAACATCAGATTCAGACCAGGGAGGAAGAGACTCTTCACGATTGATGAATCTTGAATAGATATCAGTGAATGGAAATCGCTCTGCCCAGAATTCTTTGTATCCTTCCCAGTACTTCTTCAAGAATGAATCTGATGATGACTCTCCCATTTCCCTTTCCTTTCCTCGCTTCTTCTTCTTCGCTTTCTCTCAGTTAGATCCTTGGCCTTCTTCTCTTTAGATGAGTGTGGCAGTTTGGATCCTGTACAATGATGGCTTAGGTCGTTTTGGTGCATTCACCAATCATATTTTCAAATGTAGTATTTTTTTTTTTTCAATTATAACTTTGCGTTAATTAATTAGAGAAAATCATTAATATTTTAAGTGTTTTGCTAGGTTTTTTTATTTGAATACTTATGGAGTTCTTCCCTTTTATAAGAATGCATCTCATATGCACACCCTGGATCTGGATGCAATGCAAGTGCTAGAATTTTCTAAATATGGTCATAAATTTGTTGCACTTCTGAGTTGGAATTCATCTACAATTGATCTCTATGTTGGGTTACAATTTTCAACGAAAGAGGCTGTGTTTTCCAGCTATTAAGCACTACAACATCAAAAACTCTGTAGATTACAAAGTTATTGAATCCGAGCCAACCAAATATCATGGCAAGTGTCCAATGTATGGGAAATGGTGCAATTGGTGAATAAGGGCAACATTTATGAAGAAGAAACAAGTATGGGAGATTAGAAAATATAATAGGCCTCATAGTTGCACATCGGGAAGAATTTCACAGGATCATTGCAAATTAGATTCTAACATGATATGTTCATGCATTCTGTCATTGGTCCAAGCAAATCCGGAGATTTCCGTTTCAGTTTTGATTGCTAAGATGCGAATCCAGTATGGATACATCACTTCTTATAGGAAAGCATGGAAAGCAAAGCAAAAGGCAATTATTCGAGTCTTTGGCGATTGGGATAGATCGTACAATGATCTACCTAAATGGTTGGAAGCAATGCAACATTTCGTTCCTGGTACAATTGTGGAATTGCAAATTGTACCTGTATATCACGGTGATCGAATGTTCCAAGGTAAGAGAATATTTCATCGACTCTTTTGGACATTTAAGTCGTGCATTGAAGGGTTTTCGTATTGCAAACCTATTGTGCAAATAGACGGTACATTCTTATATGAAAAATACAAAGGAATATTGTTGTTAGCTATTACACAAGATGGCAACCGAAATATACTATCAATTGCCTTTGCCATTGTGGAGGGTAAGACAGCGGAGGCTTGGTCCTTCTTTCTCATTGATTTGCGTACACATGTGACAACACAACCTGGCATATGCTTAATGTCTGATCGACATAAATCCATCAAAGCTACAATCAGACGTCATGTTAGTGGATGGAATCCTCCAAATGCATACTCTATGTACTGCATTCGACACATTGCAGCTAACTTCATGAAAAGGTTTAACAATAAGGAATTGCTCGACAAATTGTCAACATGGGTATGGAATCGGATCATAGTTATTTTATCTCATATATTTCCTTTAATATATAAAATAATACTGAAATTAACAAGTTTTTTTTTTATTTTATCAAGATACGAGTTGAGGCGACTTCATTTTCATTGGATGTATGAGATTCTTCGTCAAGAAAACACAGAGGCGGCTAATTGGCTTGATAGGATCCCCAAGGAGAAGTGGGCCTAATCATATGACGAAGGAAGACGCTATGGGCATATGACAACCAACCTAACTGAATCTATCAATTCAGTGATGAAGGGGATGCGCCATCTTCCCATTACTACTTTGGTGCAGGCAACATATTATAGGTTAGCTGAACTTTTTGTTAAGATAGGCAATAAGCAACAAAGAATGATCGAGGGAGGACACACATACTGTAAAACAGTTACAATGGCAATGCAAGAAAATCGTAGGAAAGCTAACTCTCACTCGGTTCGTAATTTTACGCGCGCAAATCAATTTTTTTATTTTATTGAGGAGTTACTTGACCTACAAGACAGAGTTGCTGCAATGAAATACAAAGTAAATCTTAGTGAGATGTGGTGTGACGGTGGGAAGTTTCAAGCACAAAGATTTTCTTGTTCACATGTAGTTGCTGCTTGTGCACATGTCCATGTAGATTGCATGCAATATATGGACAATGTCTATAACTTGACACTATATTCAATGTTTATAGGCATGAGTATGAAGCAGTTGCAAATGAAGGTTATTGGCCTCAATATAATGGACCAGAAGTGTGTCCCAATCTAGAAATGTGAAGAGATCCACATGGTCGGCCAAAATCAAGTCGTATTCGTAATGAAATGGACCTCAGGGAGAAAGGCCAACCAAAACGTTGTGGATTATGCAAAAATAAAGGTTATAGCCGTCGAAAATGTTCTTATCCATCTGGCACATCGGGGGAGAGTTCGCATCAACAATGAACCAATTACATGTTCTGCACCTGTAATATTTACATATTTCACATTCCTTATTCTTTGCTGCTTTATTCTTATTTATCATTACATTCTTATTTATCATTTTTAAATATTTAATAAAAAATATTAAATTTTTATAATAAAATTTTTTAAAATTTTTAAAAAGTTAAATAAAAAAATTATATAAATTTAATAAATAAAAATTTAGAATATGCTTTTTAAAATTTTTTATATAAATTTAATAAATAAAAATCTAGAATATACATTTTAAAACTTTAATAAATAAACATAAAACTGCAACACCAGTAAAAATTCTCCTCAAATCAATGGAAGCTCATAATCATCTGTTTGAAGACAAAAACTCTTGCATAATTTCGTCTGACTTTTGTCCATTTTGGTCCTACCTTTTATAAAAGACAGGTTTTTCTCATCCAAATCAAGCCATGCTTAGCCTTGTCTTTACCGTTGCTTACCAAACCCGAGCTACAATGGCTCAATTGGTGCGAATTACAAAATGAAACTTCTTATCCTTTGTGTATGAAAAATATCATTCATATGTATGAAAATTAATTTTTATATTTAATTAAAATATATTAAATTAAAAAAAAAAAAAGTTGTTGGAAAGTCGCCATATCATATGGCGACTTCCCAACAATGTTACAATTTTTTTTTTTTAAATAACACTGGGAATTCGCCATATGATATGGCGACTTCCGAGCCTAATTTTTTTTTAAAAAAAATAAAATATGGAGTTGGGAAGTCGCCATATGATATGGCGACTTCCCAACGGATAAAAGAACAACGAATTTTGGTATATAATTGCAAAATTTAGGTAGTTTGATACTTAAAAAAAAAAAAAAATCAATATTTTGATAAATTTGCTGATTTTGCTAATGACTGTATTTAGACATTTTTTTAAAATTAATTAATATATTATTAATAGTAGTAATAATATTGTATTAAATGCAAAAATTAAAAAAATTATTTATTATTTTCAATACATTAAATGAAATATTATTATATATAAATTATAAAATATTTTTAAAACATTCATTAGCAAATTTTTTATTTTAATATCCCATATTGTCAATGACTCATTTCATCTTATCATTGTTTATTTCAGATTATTAAAAATTCTATCTAATTATAGTCATAAATTTGACATTTTACTTGGATTTGAATAGGGCAGAGCATATCTCGGTTATAACCGAGATAATCGACCGACCGAATTCAATTCGGTTAAAACGGGTTGGTTAAGTCGGTTTAGGGGTTAAATCAGTTATTGAGGTCAGTTTTTTGATTAATTCGATCAGTCTTCGATTAATGTTTTGAGTAACCGAACCGATCGAATTAACCGACCTTTAATATTATATTTAATATATTTTTAAATATATAATTATATATATTTATAATATATAATTTTATATATTTATATATATATATATTTACCCAAAATAACTAAAATAACTGACAAAACCGACCGAATTAAATCGGTTCGTTTAAGTCGATTCTACAGTGAAATCGGTTTGGTTATCGATTATTTTTTAGTTGAAATCGATTAAGTCGATTTTCAATTTTTTTGAACCGAATCGACCGACTACTCTGTCCTAAATTGGAAAATGAATTTAAGTATAAAAAAAGGGGGGGAAATCATCTAGCTTATTTTCCATAAATTAGAAGTTTGTTTTTCATACTAGTAGTAGATTAATGAAGATATTATATTCTCATATTCATCTTAAGCCTTGGGTCTTTTACAATATAGGTTGCATTTGAATGCCCTTGTGATTCAATAAAATGCCTTCGTGGTTTGAGAGAATTTCAACGGGTCATTAAGTGAGTTAAATGAATAGGAGTTGAGGAATTAAAGGTAGATTATATATATATATATATATATATATATATATATATATATATATATATATCACAATCTAAGTTTGAGTTTAGGTGTCTCGATCTCTCCATTGTCTTTCTATTTTTAAAATTTTTTCGAAACTCAATTCTTTAAGCAAAGAGATACGTGTATAAATCATTGAATTAAATACCCGAATGTTTATTCTTAGAATCTTTTAACTTATGTACATACATATATATATAAGATCCAATAATCTAAATATACTCCACTGCGAAATTAAAAAACTATTACATATCTTATTTTTTAAATATACTTCAAGTATATGTATATGTGTTATCAGATGGAATAATGTGGCCCACCATACTAACAAAACTCACTGAGAAAAAGAGAACATCTTCCCATCTTATCCTACATAAGGATAAAATTTGTCTCCTGTCAACTTTCCCCCTTTTTTTCCTGAGAATTTACTTGATAATTATCTTTAAATGACATCAAAATTCAAGTCAGTCACCCCCCAAGTAAATCTGAATTTAAGCATGCATGCAGGAAAGTAATTTGGATTCTACACATAGAAAGGATAAGATAAAAGTGCAGAGAGGCAATAAGTTATGAGACATTGGACATTTACATGCTATGTTAGTCGGATTCGGGTGAGTGTCGGATGCGAGTATGTGTCCGACACGGGTATTTTCAGTTTTTATTTTTTTATAAGTTTTTTCATGTATTTCGACCCATATCCGAATATGCATCGGACACGGGTGTCGGATACAGATACTTCAAGAAAAATGAAAAGTCGGAGCAACATAGTTGGCATGTTGAAAATGGTAATTCATGAATTAGCTATCAATCAATTAATTCAATGTTCAATATTCAGTTGTACAGTAGCAGTAAACAAAAATTACACTTTCATGGGTTATAAAACTTAAAATCAACAACCTTTTGGTAAAACTTTCAAAATGAGAAAAAGGAAAAAGTTAAGACACTTCCTTTCAAAATAATTATCCAAAAAAAAAAAAAAAAGGTTATAGGTATAAAAAATTAAATAAAAAAAAAAAAAAAAAAAAGATCCCCTTCAGCCTCTCTCACTTTTCACCTCTTAAATTGCTACTATTTTACAGCCATCATTGGCATCTACTCTTAAACTTTATAATCTCCCTTCCTCTGTAATGCTAGATACCATCAACTTAAGACTAAAAAAATGCCAAAGATGAAAGAATGCCAGCAAAAAATTTTGATATATTTAACAACAAATCATACCTAGCTTCAAACGGTTTAATCGGTAAGTTATGATCCGGATGTTTTTATTCGACAACTCTTCTGTAGAAAAGAATATAAGCAGCTGATGTCTTTACCTTCTCCGGGCTGATCGGATAAACGTGGCTATCATCGAACTCGTACCACCGACCACCCCCATGCTATATCAGAGAAACAAAAATTAGAGTATTCCAGCTTTATCAACATACAATCAAGTACAGGTGCAATCATTTTTCACAAATTCTTAGAACAAAAAGAGGAAGATTTTACATTTCATGCTAAACAAATTAATCAGTATCACCAGTGTTATCAAGGACGCAAGGCGCACTCTAGACGCTAGAACCCTTATATTGCCTCAGGCGCAAGGCGCAAAAAAAGCGCTCACCTGAGTGAAGTAAAACGCAATATGTATATGTGTGTGTTTTTGTATGTGTGTTTGTATATATATATATATATATATATATATATATATATATATATATATATATAAAATAAGATTAAGATATATGATTATGATTATGATAATAAAATCTAAAGAGTGGTCCAATTTATCTACAAAACATACAAATTTTTTTGTTGTTGGCTAATATGCATGATTTCCTTATGGTTCCATGTTTGTTGTTGAATACTCAAATGTTGAAAAGTAGAGAATTTGATACTATCCCCTTTTTTACTAGTAAAGATACATCTAATGGAAAAAGTTAAAATAAAAGAAATTAAAGAAAACTTTAATCATGCGGGTTTTTTTTACGTCTATCGCCTTACAAAAAAGCACGTTTAGATGCACCAGGCATGCGCCTGATCAAATGTGCCTCGTCTGAAAGGGTCTAAGGCGTTTTTGTTGTTTAGAGCTAAGGGGCAAGGCGTAGGCGCGCCTATGCGCACGCCTTGACAACACTGAGTATCACCATTATAATCTACTTGGTATTTATATATGCACTCTTCTGAAATAATCCTGCATTATGAGACCAAATCTTAAAAGGATTTTGGACACCCATTTTGGGGGGGTTGGGAGAGGGTCTAGGGCTTGAGAAGCATGGAAAAGCACATTCTGAAGCTTGAAACTTGCTGTACTTGGGATTTGTTTTAGTAACAAAGTCCTCTATTGACATGTGCAGAAAATAGGTAACTAACAAGAACTAAATAAGCTAGCTCATAAATGCTAAAATTTGATAAATCATCCAATTTGCAAAACTATCAGGTCATAAGGTAACACACTTAGAAAGCTCTATGCCTGTGGTGTAGACCCAGATCCTTTCATTCTTTCAAAAGGTTTATGTACCGTGACCCTTTGTTACTCGGACTCGGGGGTGAGTGTCGGTTATAGGTATGTGTCCGTCACGGTATGCTCAATTTTTTCTAAGTTTTTCCATATATTTGGAGGATCATACCCTTATACCCTTGTCCGAATATGTGTCGGAAACGGGTACTTCAAGGAAAATTAAGAGTCGGAGTAACATAGCCGTGACCAATGTTCCAACAAGGGGACTAATCACCATGGGTAGCAACTAGCAAGTTACTGAGACAGGTTTGACGTTTACAGCAACCATATAGGTGTATGAGTTTGTGTACGTGTGTTTTGTTCTTTCCACTTGAACAAACCCACAGTATATCTATGTTACTCGGATTTGGGTGTGAGTGTCGGATACGGGTATGTGTCCGATACGGGTATGTTTAATTTTTTCTAAGTTTTCCATGTATTTGGAGGGTCATATCCCCATACCCATGTCCGGATATGTGTCAGACACGAATGTCGGACACGGGTACTTCAAGAAAAATGAAGAGTCAGAGCAACATAGCAGTATATAATGCCACATGCTACACACACATAAAGGGAATATGCTATCCTCATATCTTGTTGATTCAATTATGATTAATATGAAAAACAATTTTTTTTTAAGAAGTCAATAAAAAGCTCTTTTTATTAATTTTTTCTATGGAAACAAAATTAAATCATTGTTAGGTCTTCACTTACATGGACAAATGCAGTATAATGACCACCTCCCATGCTTCCATAGTGATTACTGACAGCATAAAGCATGTAACGATTAGATAACTCGCCATTCCTAAAGCCAATATAATTTGACAAATCAAGATTGTCAATGGGGAAGTCAACATATGTCTCCAGCTTGTTTTTCAAGAATCGACTATACGAGAATCTTTTTAAATGAATAACCAGAATCTCTGGCAGTCTCCAAAGATCCAACTTTTTACTCGCTTGACGGTGCTCTTTGCAGCCCGGACAGTACCTAAAATTACATTAAATAAGACCGAGCATTAGAAAGACAATGATACAAAGCACCGTATCCACGAGAGGTTTGATGGTTGAAAAAAAGGACTATTGCTCGAGTTCATTAGCCAATTTTTCTTGTATACATACATTCGTATATAAAAATAGGCCAATGTTTCAAGTACTCATTTAAAAATAGTAATGATGAGCTATTAGTTCATAAAAAGGGCATTGCAGCTTCGAACAAGAAAGACCTGCACGAAAGGTTTTCTATCGGAAGGCAAAACAGAAGCAAGGAAATGCTGCAAGGATCAAAATAATCAGCAAAATAAGATTCAAGTCACTTGCTGATAAAAGTTAAACCTCCCAAATGAGTAACACAAATTCTACCTATTTGAGATGCAAAAATTTTCTCAAGCGAAGTTAAAAGTGCGAAAATGTGGACACTGACCACATGTCTTCTGGTCCAAGTGGCTCCTCCATCAAGAATGCTTGAAGACACTTATAAAGTGAAACAGATTCCTGAGGTCTCTTTGCCAAAAAGCAAGGTTTAAAAATCTGCGGTAAAGAGCTAAGAAGCCGTATATCATACTGTTTAACATATTTTTCAGGCCAGGATGCTAGCACATGTAACCTCCCGGACACTCCAGCAGCTGGTACCGCTTCACCCATAATTATCTGGGATTCCTTGACTATTCCTTTTTCATCAGTTATGTAAAACTGTAATTCAGACTCTGAAGGTGAGATGACCCCATTTTCATCAGGGGGCTTTTCAAATCCATTTGAAACTGGAGATAATGCATGATCTTTCTGGGAAATGTCTTCAACTAAAGTGCTCTCAGAGGTATCACAGTCATCTAAGACTTCTTCAGCCTGTGTCTGAAATGGATTTAGTAATTTCAGATACAGACCATGGATGTCAGATCCATTGACATTAGAAAGCCTTGCTACAAGAGGAATTCCGAATGTCTTCCAACTTGAAGTCAGTTTCCCATGGATGTACTGCCTGAAAAATATGAAATGTCAAAAAGCTTAGGTTATAAGAGACACCAAATAACAGATATTCTCAAGACATACTCAAAAATATTTGCTTTGCATCTGTAGGTGGGTGGACAACAAAGATCATTTTTTGAGTATTGAGTCAAAAGAAAACAAGCAGTATGATTTAAATAAAATATATCTTGCCAATTGAAGGGATTATCAAGAAGTAGAGAAAGGAAAAGGAACAAGAAGAAGAAACAGGAAAACGGTACAATACAAATGAGTGTTTTATGTCTTTCGAAGGTAAAACACCAAATAACATGTGATTTCCTTTAACACACAAGTAAACTTATCATCTTTCTTTCCCATCTAATGTTGAGAGATAAACTAGAATTGGCAAAAAGAAGAAGCTATCATCAATTTCTGCTTATTTACAATTTACATGAACTTAAAGAACATTCTTCTAAAAAGAAGTAAAACAAGACATGCACACATATGAAAATCAAATCTAAACCATGAAGAAGAGGTGGGATGCTGAGTGCTAAAAACATTGTCAAGCTAGGAATTAAACAAACTTACTCCATCTGCTGATGCATAAACACAACTAAAGGAGCTTTGTTGATGTCTTTATTTAACCGATAAGCAACCAGTCTGTCATCATCTCTAATCAAGGATATAGAATCAGCAGGCTCTTCAAGATAACGTATAATCCGGTTGTTGTATATCTGCAATATAAGTTAATGCTTACCAATTTATTAAACATTTATAAACATAACAATATTAGTCACCAACCAAACAGATTCAGATGTCGTAAACAATGTAATATACCTCTGCCACCAGAAGGGTCTCATCAGCACCCAAAGAACATGCAACACTTAGAGCCTGGATAAGGTCTTCAAATTTCCCACTCTTCGGGACAGTAGTTGTAAATGGAGATGGTTGAGAAGTTCCATCAGTACTGATGACAGTTACAGTCATTGTTCGCAATGTTGTCGACGGTAGAGGTAGTGACAGGTACATGAATGGATCAAATGTTATAGAGACCTTTTTGCATTCTGGACAAACTAATGTTGATTTATATTGACCCTGCAATGAATATAATCATGACAAAATAATTGGATTAATAAACTTGTCAACAAATACAAGCAAACACCACCTACTTTTATACTGAAATACAAAGTGTTATTTAAGATAGTAAGCAAATTAGATCCAGCTTGCCTGAGGTATTTTACAGAAAGAATTCTGGAATCAATCTAATCTTTTATTCCATTAACTAAACAAAATCAACCGTGCTATAAATGAATAATTGATTCAATCTACAAGTCATGATTCTATCGTTCTACAAGAACAACATAATAAACAAATTAATATTGAATCTTCCTAGATGTATGCTATCATCATCCCCACCACCGTGTGCCCCCGTCCTCCAAAAGAAGAAAATTTCGATGCTATCTACTACTTTTATATGTCAAACTGTCCATTTATAATCTCGCAGATTTTATTTATCAGAATCAATATCTTTAGGAATTCAAAAGAATAGAAGTTAAATAACAACAATGGCATATAACTATGATTACCATGTGAGCCATATGAGTCAAATAAAACTTTCAATATGAGTAATCAGAACCAAATCAAATCAGAGGGAAAATAAAATTTACCTGGCACACATCAACAATGATAGAATCATTGCGAGCAAGGTGATTTTGCCAATATTCATCAGCTAGTTCTTCATCTTGTCGATCCTCGCCATCCTTCACTTTAACATAAGGCTTACTTTTCACACGATTGAGATCCTCATGAAGTCCATCCAACAAAAATGCAAGAAGTTCCTAAGATAAAAGACACATCAAATTAATAAAGAAAACATGGAATCTGATCACATTACAACACCTGAGAGAAAAAAAATTCAACTATTGAGAGCAAGAAAATGTTAACTGACTTGAGAATCATGCTGATTGAAGCCACTAAACTGAGGAGCAAAACGAGCAAGCTTTAATTTAAATCTTCTTGGTGCCACAGGGGTTGCTCCAGGGGCCCATAACTTCCTCAATAGATCCCCAAAGGCTGAAGCAATCTCACCCTGAAAAAAAAATTGCATGCTTTAAAGGATGCATACAACTAAGAACAGTTCGAACTACACACTATTCTGAAAAATATATTAAATATAATCAAACATGAAAACAAAGGGATTAAAGCAAATATAACGTACATTCATGCCCAAAGGATTGTCGTGATTTGTTTCTCTACTATAATCTCCAAGAAAATAGTCAACCATCTTTGGTGTATGAGCCAAGCACTGAACGGCACTATTCATGAAACAAGTGTTTCCGAGATTCTGTAATCCAGTCAATCCCAAAGAACCAGCTTCTCCAGATCTTCCACAGAGTGTTGAAGCATCAGTACAGATTAAATTGGAGTTTGCAGTGCCACTGCAACCATTTATCATGACTGAAGCACCAAAAGAGCAATTTGCAGGATGTTGTCCTGACATTTCATCTTTTTTTCCTTCTCTAAATTTCATGGAATCTGACAAGCCATAGACTTGCAACTCCAGGAGAATCTACAGATAAACAAAAGTAATAAAACATTACTGGCATGCATCAAAATTACAACCCATGAGTTGTAAGACGAGTAATTTATATGATATTCCAATTAAGAGCAACAAGAAAGCAGCTAGAGAGCAGTATATTAACATGGAGGGGAAAATTCAATTTACCCCGTGCCTTAAGATTGGTTCACATAATGCCACACAGTGCTTCATAAATCATAATCACAGCTGGCATCATCTTAAGATCCATTCCCTTATCTTTCCATTAACAAAAATGCTTTTATGGGAAAAAAAGTTGACTCACAGTAAAGGACTTCAGATATATAAAATTCCCTTTTGAGGTTAGATGTTATTATTTATAATGCCACAGAATTTTCTCTCTGTTGGGGCTCAAATTTGACAAGACATAATTCTAGAAATTTTAGCATAATAAAGCAATCAAAGAAAAAATAACAATATATGGTAAGAATAATTAGTACATGACAATGAGCTTAAATTGTACCATAAAGAAAGAATCAATCAAATGGGAAAAGGGAAGCAGAACAAATGGTAGAGCTAGAACATCCCTTGTAAGCGTAAAGAAACATGGAACTCTCCTAAAGTAAACTCAAATGTCAAGATCCTGCCTTAAAATTAAAATTGATCTCATGTAATCTCCATTATCTGAATGAAGGATTCTTACAATATTCTTTTTTGAATATGTCCCATATGATGGAAACCAGGCGGTTTAGCTGAACATTGGAATAAAAAAAACGATGGAAAGTAATGTTTGTGAATTGGTTCTATTTGTACAAATCAGTGGAAATCATATGGGAAGTGAATTCCATCAAAATATTATACTGAAGAATAATTATAGGTAAAACATGAGGATAGAAGTGTATTTAGTCAAAGATTCTATATACTTGAATGGTTATTTTATGCAAGCACAACCAAATTCTTAAACGCTCAACTTCTTATTTAGAAGCAAGGCATGCACACAAGCACAATAGTATAAAAAAAAAAGTGGGTTATAATTATAAAAACCTAAATATGACATCTTGGAGGGAGATTGGGCAGAATCAAACAAATGAATCAACGTAAACTAATATCTCATTTAAAAAAAAAAAACTACCTCTTACCTCCTGATCTGATTGGTGTTGACAGTCTTTGAGAAATCTATTTCTCTCATTCACAAAATATCGAGTTGTCTGCCCGGAAAAGTCCCAAATGCGTAACTGTGCAATAGAGAAACTTAGATAGCCATCCATTTCAACAATATATATCAAAAAACAAAATCCTCCCTAATAATATGGAAAATTACCTGCTCAGAGTCTACACTAAAGATTTTGCAGGCTCTTCTGAAAAGTTCCACTGCATTGTCCTGTAAAGAGTGAAACATAATGTAAGCACACAGAACCAAGGGGGTCCGATAATATGGAGGAGGGCTAACGATTCAGAAATGTAAAAGCATGAGAAATAGAACCGAATACAAAATTACTGAGAAATGCATCTTGCGAGTACATGACAGAAAACTACAAAATATAGCATGATTATAGTAATTCTTTAATTGTAAAAACGTCTAACTCCCAAGATGCAAGCAAACTCTTATGATTCGTGCACTGCGCTCTATTAATACAAAGTTGACTCAGCTGTGTCATTGACAAAGTTCACAGTGAGCCATTTCATTACAACTAAAGCACTCAAATCAGAAATCACATTTAGTCCAGTTAATGGACAGATTAAAAAAAAATAACACTTGTTCAATGGAACTAATTATTTTTGAAACTATGCCTTTATAAAAATAAAAAATAAAAACAACAAATATGCTAAGCCCCTTTCCTGAGTGAAAAATGTACACCTTCCATACATGCTCTATTTCCCTTTTAGAATTAACATATTGGTTATTCGAAAACTTAATATTAAAAACTAAAAACACATTAGAATGTGAGAATGTGTAGGCATTCTATTATGGCTAGTTAGACGTTATAAAATTATGGCCAGCCTAGTGATACATCTTCACAGACCAAAAGTGGAATAATTGGTTACTTAAATGAATTTACCTTTTTGCTAATTTTTACTCCCAATGAATTTGTTTCCTGTGGAATAGAAAGTCTTAGCTGCAAGGGATACACATCTGCCATGTCATCTTCAGCAGCTGAAAAGCTTTTTCCACCTTTTGCTGCAGCTTTAGTGTCACTGTGCCTACATGGACCAGCGCAAAGTAGGACTTGAGAGATATTAAAAGGCTCTTTTTAGTTTCTAAGGCCACATAGGATTGATTCATCAAACACTAGAACATAATTCCAGGAATCACAATTTAGTAATTGAAACAAACTTTGGTTTTCATTGTAAAGTTCATACAATCAAGCGGCAAATACCAGATGTATAAAAAGCAAACCAGATATGGAAAAATAAGGCATGCAAATATCCCCAAACTAAAGGAACCAAAAGGGAAAAAAAAAAGGAAATGGTGCATAAAAGCTGATTATAAATAGTCAATCTTTTCTGATCACTAAGTAAAAAATTTCTGAATGAAATTGACTGCACATTTATTGCAGATAGATTGAACAGATCACTCTTACTAAAGGAGGTCATGCTCTACTGAAACTGACAAGTTTAATTTTGATATAGATGAGGGTGCAATCTTGGAATCTAAAAGATTGAGAATGTGTGCAGTAATAGTTTTCAGCATGAAATAATTGCAGTCTTGTCATAAATATTTTCCGGTCCATATAGGCCCCCTAATTCATGTAGATTGTAGATGCAAAAGTTGCAGATCTTAAGCTAAATTCGTTTTCGAAGGTCATACATAGCGACACACAGTTTACAGAAAGCAGGAATTGCACTGAAAATATCAGGGTGTGGTGCAAGGATTCCAAAGTAGGATAATCTCCCATGTCAAGAATTAATGACCTAGTTTTTCATGGACTTATTCTGCTGTTGTTTCAAGGAGCAATCGAGACGTCCCAACCATACCAAATTGGAACCAGAAAGTTCAAGTAATGAGGGAAGTATACTTAACACAGAAATTAAGGTTCTTTCCAAAGGTAGACTTGGATCAAAAACTAAAATATACTAAAAACATCATTTTACTCTAATCCAAACAATTGGAACAAAACCAAACTTCACTTAAATTCACTTGTCTCATACAAATTATATTCTTTCCTCTTCACTCCTATCAATCCAAATAACATCCATTGCTTAAACTCTCAATGAAATGCAACCTCGTTAAGAAATCAAAACACATTCAAACAACAGTGGATAAGTAGAACTACCTAATCAAACTATTTAACATCAAAGGCAACCAGTTTCTGATCAGATTATACTATTTAAATCAGTCTTAAAAACACTCACCATTTAAGAGCCTGCAACCACATTTCTCCGGGAACCAATGCGTAGTCCCGTCCTGAAACACCAACCTCACCATTTTCATCATTGTGCAAAAAATCCTCCTCCTTCCTTAAATTAAAAGCAAGATCCGAGTTGAATATGTTGTTGATTAACTTCATGGGACCTGCATATGACGTTCCTGGTGTTGCTTTATACAAAATCCCCCTCTTTGCATCAGATTCGTCTGAAGTTGAATCCTGTGCATCTTTCCACCACCTTTAAAAGAAATGTACAAATATGAATCAACTCTTCACCAATGTAGACATTATTAAACCACAATAAATCAACATTTTGAAAAACAAAACTCTAAAAATTTCAATAATTCGATATCTCACTTCAAAACCCAGTTTCTAAAAAACCAAACAGTGCTTACAAATGTTAACAAAAACTACATAAAGCATTAAAAAAGTTATCTTTTAGGTTACTAAGAAAGTAACCCATAATAGAACAGCATAAAAATTAAATGTTAATTAAGATTCCAAATCACATTACCAATATTAACCCAACTCCAACAAAAAAAAAAAAAGACATTTTTTGTGTTTGGATAAATTTTAAGTTGGGTTTTTTTAGATTTGGTGAAATGTTGAATAAAAAACAAAGAGATTAGAAAGAAAATTGACCTGAAGGGGACAAAGTAAACTCGCTGGTCATTGTTGTTGTTGTCTGAGTCGACTCGGTGAGTGGAATCGGAGGAATCCTCGGAAGGGAGACCCACCATTTTCGGAAGAGAAAGGAGGAAAAAAATAAACAAAGTGAAAGAGAGAGAGCTTACAAATGAAAAGAGAAAATGATGCTCATCATTTTTGCTTTTCTCTAAAAAGTTTGAGAGATGAGAGAGGAAAAAGAATGCCGGATTTTGCAAAAAAAAAGAGGAACAAACAAAAATGGAGTTTTTTTTTTTTTCTTTCTGGTGTAGAGGATTTAAGGAGGGAAAATAATTTTATAGTAACAGATATTTTATATATTTTAATATTTATTTATTTTATATCATTTTGGAAAAAAAAAGTTTTGGAAGATTTAATTATTGAAAAATATTAACGGTTGTCTAGTGGCACTGATTAAGATAATATTTATTTATAATTTATAATATATATATATAAACACGAATGTAAAAAATATTTTGAACTGACGAAAATATTTGTTTATTATATTACTAATTTAACATTTTAAATATTTATCCATATTAATAAAATTTATGAAATTTATAAATAAAATTTCTAATTCTGGAAAACTTTACATTACAATATTTTAGATAATGCTTTTAACAATTAAATTATGTGTAAAACTATTAAGTAATTGAATTTTATCAAATAGCAATGGCAAAATTAAGGTTTATTAAGTAACTAAATCTTATGTTATTATATATTTATGTCTATTTTTTATTTTAATATATTCATCACATAAAAATTAAAATTTATATGAAATTGCCTTATTTTAAAAAAAATAATTTTTCACTAATCTTAAAAGTAATTAAGTCCATTTATTTGGTATAAAAAAGAATTAAAATTTACTTGAATTTTGTTATTTGATATAATTAATTTTATATTAGTATTAAAATAATAAACTTTATAATAATTTACACATAAACAAACTTTATATGTTAATGCAAATTATATTTATTTTTTACTTTTATTTATTTTAAAATATACAATTATATAATCAAAAATAAATAAATTAACGAGCATTCACGTGCGAACGCATGTGACAATAAATACTAGTAGAAAGAAAAGTGTAATGAATGCATTACTTTTTTTGAATCCAGTAAAAGTAGTGTATTAAATGCAAAAAATTTCATGAAATGATAAATAAATAATCTTTAACTGATACCTATAGGCACCGGTTAAACGAACTTTTTTATGTTTAAGTTATTTTCTATGGATCCGATAAATTTGCGTTTATAAATACTAGTTAAATTTTATTTAATTATTATTTTAAAAAATATTTTTACATTTAATGTATTATTTTTTATTGAATTAAAAAAACAATATATTAATTGTATATATTTTAAATATTGTTTTAATCAATATCATTAAATACTAATTAATATTTTCCTTTATTTAAGAAAAATAGTTGCAACTTGCAACTTGAGGTTAATATCTGTATAATAAAAATTCTACATTATCTTTACCACTTAAACCAAATTTAAATTTCATAAAAAACACAAAACCAGATTTAAATGATTTTTGCTCATTTTTTTTAAAGTTTGCTAAAGAGTTGTTGGGTGTTGACAAAAGAAAACTAAAAATTTTAGAAGATTAACTCTTAATATATAAAAAATTAAAGGTGAATTAATACAATTAAATTCTCATTTTTTTACTATAAATAAATTTATGGAGAAAATCTTTTGTTTCATTTTCTTTAATAATATGCGTTTTTTAGTACGCTAATGATATTTTTAGAAAAAGAGAACGAAAATGTATATGCTTAGGTTTTTTTTTTTTTTTTTTTTTATAGAATAAAAGTATATGCTTAGACTTTGGATGGAAGGTGAGAAAACCAAAGCATAAATCTTTTTCTTAGATTATTTTTATGGTGAGATAGCTCCATGTAAAAGTGTCTATCGATTAAGCCGGATTTAAATCAGATTTATGTACGATATTAATATCATATATACTTATTTAAACTCGATTCGATTCAAAAATATGAGCCTTAAGTTATGCCCAGACCCATTCATATTTATAATGGATAATACAAATCCGTTTAGGGACCCATATTACTTTTTTTTTTTAAATATATTATTTTTATTTAATCTTTAATAATTTTAAATTTTTTTCTTTTATTAAGTTCTTAAACATTAATAACTTAATATATTTTTTAATGTTTACACTATAATATTATACATATTTAATTTTTATATGATATAAATTACATAATATATATAAAAATAAAACTAATATATTATATAATCGAAAAATGGGTTGAGCTCGGATCTTGAATGTTAGATTTAAGGCCAAGCCCATTTTTTTAAACGGGTTTCATTTTTTGCCAAAGTTTATTTTTCAGACCTAATATTTTTATCCAAAATTTTTTAAATATCGGACAAACCTTCGGACTTGAACAGGTAATTCAATTTTTGGACACGTTTAGCTCCATGCACAAATTATGGATATGCTCTTATTTGAAACAAAAATGAATACAAGTGGTACAAGTAAAAAATATTTATTTCTATTTTCCTTCTTTACCTTTTTTTTATAATTATTTTCGTTTTTTTTTATCGAATATAGAGTGAAAACTAGTGGTATTCTCTTTTATTTTTTTTCATTAGTGCTTTTATTTGACAAAAAGGGAGAAGGGGTCAAGCCGTCAAGGGAAAAGAAAAAGAAATAGGACAGAAACAGAAGGAAAAAAAAAAAAGAAAAGAAGAACTCGGATTTAGTTTTGGTTCATGCAATTATCCTTTAAGATATTATCGAGTAGATCTGAATTTAAAACTCAATATTTACATTTCTGATTGCAATCTCTTTTTACCTAAAAAGTCGTGCATCTATAGGGATAGCTGCGGATCGGATATTTGTCTTTTTTGTAATATCCAAATCCGTAAAACTATTTTAAAATCCGAATCCATTTATTATCCACATTAAATCTGAATATTATTATCGGAATTCGGATAATGGATATCTAAGGTTTCATACTCGCATCCACTCCGGATAGTAATTATAATATCCGAATCCGAATTTTATCCTAATCCACACAAAAAAATGAATCGGATGATTGCAAATATCCGAATCCGCACTATCCATTGTCATCCCTATGCATCCGTATAATGGTTGTGTATTCTCTCAAATCAAAATCGTGTTTAAAGTATTTTATATTTATATAAATTTTAATGTGTTAATAATTTGTGTTATATAAATTTTAACATATTTATTTATTCATTTCATGTCCGTATTTTTTTGTATCGTATTTTAATTATTTTTTTCGTATCATATTCATGTCCAACATTATCAAATCTAAAACCAGCAATGGTCACTGAAAGAACAGACGTTGAGAAAGGAAAAAGAGATCAAGATATTTGAGAGAAAAAGAAAGAGAATGGGGATTCATAATTATTAAAACTTTCAAAACTATAATAACATTAGTGATATTCATAGCAGAAATGAGCTTAGAAAAATGAATATTGACTTTTCTTTTCCAGATACGTGGATAGCCTACGGCCCAGCATACGTGGGCTAACCATCAGAACTATACGTGGACTAATCTTTGTATTTAATAATTAAAATTATTATCCTATACACTATCAGTAAATATTTTTTTAACTCCACAAACGAAACTTACACGCTTCCTTAACTTTTCATACGATTTATATTTGTACAAATTGACTGTTGAATTTAACAATATAATCGTACTCATTGTGCACGTAAAATTTCAAATCGATCCGATATCCATATGATATTGATCCAGAATACTGACTTTTCAATATATATATATATATATATATATATATATAGAAAGTTTTTTACTTCAAAACAAATAATTAAACATTTTTAATTTACTCGAAACTCGACGTACATGATCTACGCAAATAGAACATGAAATAAAACGATCAGATTAAAAAAATATAAATCTTATAAAAAATTACGAAAGCATATAAACCCCGCTTGTGGAGTAAAAAAATCAACTGACAGTATACAGAATAATAATCCTAATAACTATCCTATAAAAAAAAAATTCCTAACAAATGTCTTAAAAATACTTTTTAAAGTTACTATATATAGTAATATTTTTCATTCAAAACATTAAAAATAATGAATAAAGTTATCAACTTTTATATTTAATACAATACTTTTACTATAAATAATATATTAACTAACCTTAAAAAATGCTTTAAAAGCACTCGTTAACAAAACCCGAAAGAAAAAAAAAAGTTGGAAGATGAGATGATACTTATCCAAAATAGTAATGGAGGAGATTTACAAGTCCCCTTCCCTTCCAGCAAAAAAGTTTGACAAATTTCTTATATGACAATCTTACATATAAACCACAGGCCATAGGCTTGAAAAAGAATGGCAATCAACCATTATAAAAGCCTATATTGGACAAAATCAGGGAAGCAAACAAAACCTTCTCCCAACTATATACTCTTGTCAGTATACATATAACATATTCACTAATCCAAAAATCTTGTTTTTTTTTTTTTGTTTTTTATTTTTTTATTTTTTTATGTACTGTCAAATTACACAGGCAACTTACCCATTACTTCAAACCAACCAACCAACCTCCATTGAAAGAGGGAAAGTAGCAAAAGCGCGGCGGATCATAATCGACGGTTGCAGATGGACGGTTCGCTTAGGTTAAAAGTCCTTCCAATCCAAACTAGCCAAAGAATTACATATCCAACTAATCAACAACATTTGGTTGCGGATGACATTGTCATTTGCTTTTAAGTCTTCTCCCCACTCGTATGTATAATCCATGTAGAGAGGCCCGCGCTTTTGTGCAATGTCATCAAGGGAGGTAAATCTAAAATGGCTCCCTAATTGTAGATTTTAACTGGCTTCTCAAACGTGTGCCGGTTCTGCAAAAAAAAACATGACGATATCAATGCAGAGTCGACTATCTTAGCTTCTCAAACTTTTGTTTCAACTCTTCATTTTTCTTTAAGTACCCATCGTCGACACTCATGTCCGACACATAATCGGATATGAGTATGAGAATATAACTCTCCAAGGACCCTTCAAATACATAAAAAATTTAGAAAAAATTGAATATACTCGTATCAGACACATATCCATATCCGACACTCACACTCGAATCCGAGTAACATAATCTCAAAAGCTAGTCGTTTTCATCTATGTTGCTCCGACTCTTTATTTTTCTTAAAGTACCTGTATCCGACACCCGTGTCCGACGCATATCCGGACATGGGTATGTGGATATGATCCTTCAATGACCCTCCAAATAAATGAAAATTTTGAAAAAAATTGAAAATACCCGTATCGGACACATATCCATATCCGACACTCACACCCGAGTCCGAGTAACATAGTCTCAAAGGCTAGTCGTTTTTCATGGACTTCGCATAAACAGAAGATACAGTAATCATGGCCTCAGAGAAAAAAGCAGACACAACCAAAGAATATCCTAATCCCTTATGAAATATTTTTAACAAAGGACAATTTACCTGATTAGCTGTATAAGCTCTTTTAGGAGCATTGTCAGAGTGCTCCAACCCAAGATACTGCTCCCAAGCACCATAAACATCTCGTCTCTGAGTATATGTAATAACAAAATTAGGGTAAAAAAAAATCCTCATAAAACTTAAAAAGAAATTTCAAATATCCATACATAAACCAATGCGCACACCTGAAAACGACTAGATACAATATCAGAATCTTGAAGGTACTCTGGCCGGCCAAGTGAAAGGAATGCAAATTTCCACTGAAATGAAACAACAAAAGTGAAAAGAAAAATAGCTACTTCAAAAAAATATTAAACAGAGAATATGTAACCATTGAAGTTCCTAGTATGCATCAATCCATAACTGATTTATCCAGCCAAAACGAGAAGAGCTATGTTACTCGAACTCGGGTGTGAGTGTCAGACACGGGTATGTGTCTGACACGGATATGTTCAATTTTTTATAAGATTTTCATGTATTTGCAAGGTCCTTGGAGGATCATATCCCCATACCCATGTCCGACACAGATATTTCAAAAAAAATGAAGAGTCGGAGCAACATAGGAGAAGAGAAAAGGGAGCGAACACAGGAAGGATTAGTGTAAAATTGTAAATCAGTGAGCACATGCTCACATAGGATTTGGGAAGTAAAACAAACCTTAGCAAACTCCTCATCTAGAACTTGCAGCTTCTTCTGTATTCTGACTTTTATTTCAGCCAAAGTCTCACCTTCGTGAATCACCAAGAAAAAGGGTTCTCCAAAATTCGCAATTTGCTGTCAAAACAAGAGGCAATTAAAGTAGTAAGGAAACCATAATAGTGATCAGGAAGCAATCTTTGCCATAGCAAAATGGCAACAGAAATAAGATAATGTGAAACTATATAGAGCTTGTTACCATCTGGTTCTGAGCCGTCTCCTTAGTAAAGTGGTAAACATGAATTAGGCGATCATTTGGACCAAGATTTTTCTCTTCTTCTGGAATCTGTAACATTGAAGAACAAATATCAAGAACAGCACTACATATCTTAAAGAAAGCCATTAGCTAAGAAATGATATTCATAACAGAAACCAACAAAATACAAGAAAAAGAAAACTGATGCCTTAGATCACACAGCAGGATGAAGACAGCAGCAAGAGTTTTTCTTACATTTCTCTGGATGCGTGTCTATGTTGCTCCAACTCTTCATTTTTCTTGAAGTACCCGTGTCCAACACATATCCAGACATGGGTATGGAGATATGATCCTCCAAGGAGCCTCCAAATACATGAAAATCTTGGAAAAAATTGAACATACCCGTGTCGGACACATACCCGAGTCCGAGTAACATAGATGTATGTGACTGCAAGCATGTGCGAGAGAAGAAAGTGCGGAGATGGAAGAGGGAGAGTGGGGGGGAGTAGCAACTGACCTCTTCTGCCCGTAATGTCCAGTATTGGTCATTTATATTCTCAATCTTCTCATTAGGTGGGAAAATCTGCAGAAACGTGATAGAAACATACAACGTTATGTAACCAAAGGGAAGGAAAAATGAACAACAGATGACAAAGGAGACACAAATTAGCAAACCGGAAGGGTGAAAAATAAGGAACACAGAAAAGGCATATGCAATTCAAGAAACTGTCTTTTCAACATGCAAAGTCAATTTTAAACTGATAAGAAAACTGATGGCACTAGAGGATTATGAAAGAACTATGATATTCGACAATATATCATCTAGGCATCCAGATCAAATCAAATAAACATGTAAAAAAGTTCCTTTTGCTCATTTCACATTTTAGGGGTAAACACTGAGATGAGCGAAAAGTAACCATGAAACGATGACGTTCACACCTTGTAGATCTTGTGATAGAAAACTTCAAGCAACCTCAGTTCTGCATCAGGATGAGACAACTCCACCTATTTCAAAATGATGATTCACAAATTTTACTCTCTTAAGAAATGATCCACCAGAACATACATGCCCTCAACATGATCATTTGACCATGCAATGAAAGAAGACCTACCTTTGTCTTAAGATCGTTAATCACATCACCCACAGTGCTCTGTTTTGGAAGCCTAATAGTATGGATAACAACCTGGCATCAGATAGAACTTGAATTTACCGAATTTCATTGCATTAAAACAAAATTAATATCATTCACTGAAACTCTTAAATATGATCCACATACTCACTTCATCCTTATTAGCATGATGAAATGCTACCTTCAGGGTTTTCAAACCTTGTAATTCTGGCAGAGGGATGTCTAATACTTCATAGTATAAAATATCAGAAGTCTGTCAAAGTACAAAATACAACTGGTTGGTTAGCTTTAGCCCTTTCATCCTTTTGGCTTCTCAATATGCATTACTAAGCCCATTTTCATTATTACCTGATTGTAGTGGACCAGCATGTCAGACAAATGATCCACTCCACGATACTTAATAGGCTGAGGTTTGGGTTGCTGAGAGTAACAGTTGTGAGAAGTCAGCCTGATTTTCGATGGATCATCCAAACCAAGTTGCTGAGCTACTCTTTCAACAACATCATCATAAGTATAAAGCCTTGACCTAAGCATTCAAAAGAGAAAAGGAGTATAAAGCTTTGAAAAAATAGCACAAAATACAACACAATGAATTACTATTCACCAGTTACTTAACAAAGATATGTCAATAGCAAAAGTAATGGAAGGCAAATTCAACTGAAATTTTGAACTTACATCTCCAAAAAAAAATCATCTTCCTTGGGTTTTTCCAAAGACCGAAAGTGTACAACCTACCATAAATAAAAAAAGAAATGCAAATATTACTTTAGCCTATGAAGCAAAAAAGCTTATTAGAGCAGATATGACTTAAGGTTTGTATATTCCAAAACCAACATAATACTATTCATTCAAGATCAATATTACCCCTGGCAAGAAACCAAGACCAGCTACTGCTAATTGAATGAGTTTTAGACAAAATCTAAAGACAGCATTATTCTAATTAAAACGGCACTGCAAAAGGAATTTGACCAATTGACTGGTTGACCATTACTCTTAAAGAGAGGTGATAATGAATCGGATGAAAGGAATATCACACATCCTAAAAAATGTCTTGTTTACATAATTCTTATGATTACTAAATATGCTACATAAAGAAATTGGAGAAGATTCTAGTCTAAGAATCATATGATTCACTGAGGATTAAGAGTGTATACTAAAAATTCATATGAGATGACTCCAATTTATTTACTAAAATTTCAATTGAGCTCTTTTTTATAAATAAATCAATAAAAAAATTTATTCACAACCAACAAATTAAGGAGATCTGTTTTAGATATGCATGTTTTCTGCTTTCTTTTTTAAAAGAAAATAGAAAAGGTTGTTTCAGTGCTTTCAAGTAAAATTTAAAAAATGTAATGATGAAAACAGGATGATGTATCCATTCACAGAACCAATTCATGGTAGAGACTGAAATGCTGTGAAAAGTAAATCAGAAGCACTTAACCAAACAGACAACAGCTAGTTTAATGACAACGTGCATTTAGAAATATGTCCTCATAGATAGGCTAACAGCCTAACATGCAAAGGCATGGAAAGCATTTAAAAGTGAGCTAAAATAGTCGACAATAAGGGCATATACAGCTTTTGCTGTATCATTAGTAGATGCAAAATATAACCATATACCTTATTATACTAAAAATAGAGTACCACATATTTGGCAAGGATTATCATGATTTTTTCAATTTGGGATGGAATGCAGATTAATAAAAAGGCTAATAGAGATATGCAAATGAAAAAAAAAAAAAAAGAAGCACATTCATTATTAAACCAAACAAATGAAATTTCTATTAGTAATTTTTTTCTCTCTGTATTTAGTTTTTGTGTAGTAGTCCTCTGCACTTCTTTTTATGTTTATAAATAATTTTTATAGTTTTCTTTCTCTAAACCGAAAATACAGATACCAAATGTGTTTGTACTATTTTCATTCACCAAATGCATTTTTCAAAGAGTAGAAAGATTTAATTGTTTTCCAATTAGGAAAAAGAACATAGACATAGATGGTGTTTTCTGGGACCGGGGCAAACACTCTCATTGATAATTTTAGATTTCATGATCTTATCAATCAAAATGTGAGGCATATTGAGACAATGCAACTTATACCAACGCCGTTAAAAAAGTTGATTCACTTTTACTTAATATATTGCCAAAGCTTTATCATATTTTAGCACATTTAACCACTATCCTATAAAGGTAGATTAGAAACTGTTCATGGAATTCATGAAATGTGCCTCAAGAAACATATCAATAATCTTCAGCTTATCAAACTAACCATTGAGAGAGAGAACAAATGCTCAATAAATTGCACTCTAGCCCCTGAATACCATGAGTGAAAATCTAGCCATATTTTATGGGTCTGAACATTTCCAGAAACTAAGAACCCAGGCATCAGATTGAACCAGAAAAGCACGACTAATCTACCTACCACACATCATCCATGCAAGCAGAATGTTGGAAAGGCAATCATATAAAAAGCAGCAATATGACAGACAGGTCAACCTTCACACTTGCTTCTCATACATCAAGACTTAAGATGAAAATGCAATGAAAACAATAGAATAAACTGACTGACAAGAAAACTGTAGATATAAAGGATGAAGAGAATGTACCTGGCGATTATGCACATATTCCAAAAATGAAGGAACATCTGGATAGCGGAATTGTTCAGTACTCTCAACAGGGAGAGACTTTTGAAAGCAAACTATGTCACCATCCTCAAGCTGCAGTGAAAAGGACAGATGAATAAAGCACTTAAAAAAGATTATAACAAATAATTCCAAAATGAAGTATGATGCATACCTGGCTAGCTCGGAATGCGATTTTCTTGTCAATTGGTTCACACATAACACTGGGCTCAAACTTAATTTCCTGAACAATAAAGCAGAATCAAGGTATTACACCTCATAAGCATGTAAAACACTTATGCAAATGTTTGGATAAATTAACCAGATGACAAATAATAACCATTTCACAGAAAAACCCATTAAATACTGTTATACAGGGTACTATTAAACAAGTTAACTATCAACAGTTCAAGTGAAAAACAGCTTAGAACAAGCCTGATTAATTCCCACTAAAACTACTGTAATGGAAAAAAAAAATGTCATATCTAAACGACTAGACCAATACTTTAGCTCAACTACCAGCATAACTAGTACAAATATCAGAAACAAAAAGGTAAAGAGTAGAAAATCCTCTCTGCAGACAACTATCTCTCATCAAATGCATGCAAAAGAGAGAGAGAAATGACTGGAAAGAATTGACTGAGAACTAAAAATTGCACTACTGTAAATTGTAAAAAGATATTACTAGAAGCAAACCTCATAAAGGTTGATCTCTTCATCAGGAGCATATCCTGCCATTTTGTTTAATATGGACAAAATTTCTATTGGCTTGCCTGTACTTTTAACAAACAGCCTTCCAATAAAGCTGATACAACAGAAGATAACCCCATATAAGATTTCACATAATTTCCCAGAAGACAAGGGGAAACACACAACATGAGACAACTTACCGAAGCTCCTCTTTCTCAGGATCATAGTGCTTGAAGAAGAGTAAAATATCTTCCTTTGTCTTATCTGGTGGAGCAATTGGGCGTAAATCCTGAACAATAATGTTTAAGATCATGATGCAAATACAAGAAGACCCAAAAATTATCAAGGAGAAGGGGGCAAAACTGGAACAAAAGCTCATATAGCTTTGGCAAGATTCACGACTAGGACTTGCCTAAAGAATTTCGGTCGATCCGGAATGGATCGGTTAAACATTCCACTAGGAAGCCTGGTCTTGACTCTTCTGTGTGGTAATTCATTCTCGTTCGGCTCTTGGAATCACATCCAGCAGGGTTGGAACAGCTCGCAAAATCCAACCACTTCACCTACTTTATTGCCCCTAACCGTTTCTCGTACCTCTATTGAAACAGAATGGTTTCATGTTCTTTTATCAATTGGTTATTCCTCTCCGTTCGTATCTCTTTTTCCAATTTCGGTCTCGATTAGTTTACAAGACTGAATGGCCAATCCTCCTCCGGACCCTCGATTTGATTGTTTTCCAAGAATGTTGAGCCGGGTATGTAAGCTATGTATCTGGGAGGAACTTAAAAGAAGGGCTTTCGTTTTTTTTACACCCTGTTTTGGTCTTGCCGCTATTAGAATATATATTATATATCAGTGTTGTCAAGGCGCTCGCCTAGGCGCCAGAACAGGAAAACGCTTCAGGGTATACCAGGCAAAGCCACTTCAAAGAGGCGAGCGCTAGACCTGCTCACGGGCCGGGCAGCCCGCCCGGCCCGTATCGGGCCGGGCCTGGGCAGAATATTTTATGTTCCGGCCCAAAATAGTGATTTTTATTATAATAATACTATTTTATTTAATTTTAATTATAAAAAAAATAAAAATTATTTTTTTATTCCAATGAACAGTGTTTCGGGCCTAAACGGGCGGGCTTGGGCTACCCAAGGCCGGGCCTGGGCAGAGGAAAAAAAACGGGCTGCGGCCCGGCCCGGCCCATGATCACCTCTAGCGAGCGCTTATCAAGCTTTTTTGCGCCTTCTGCTGCAAGCCCAGACGCCAAAAAAGCACGCCTCCGTGAAGTTTCAATTTATTTTATTTTTTTAATTATAGAAGTCAAAGTTTCCATATTCAAAATTCAATCTCGATTTTCTTTTTTCCAAAACAAACCCAGCCACCAATATTATTAAGTTAAAATTAAGTATTGGAAGCCCTCAAAGACTTTCAACTCAGCCAAGTACTCAAGTTTGGTTGGTCACTGTTGGCTAAGGTACGTGTATATTTTACTTATTTTCTTCTTTAGCTCTACTGCCTTTTCTTCTTCGTTTCAATTTTCTTTCTTCTCTATATATTTTTTAAAAAAAAAACAGACTCGTTTGATCTGTTTCTATGTTCAGAAACAGTCTCTGAACACAGAAACAGAGCAACGTCGTTTGCTCTGTTTCTGAACACAGAAACAGACGTTGCTCTGTTTCTGTGTTCAGAAACAAACTCGTTTGATTTTTTTTTTAATAAAAAAATATTATTAATTTATAATAATTATAAAAAATTATTAACCACAAAACAACGTTTGCTTTTTTTATAATAATTTATAGAATTATTATAAATTTTTAGCTATCTTTTTTTATTATAATAATTTTTTTTTAAATTGTTATCGAAATTAGTTACATATAATACTTAAATTTTATTTGGTATATTATATATATTTATTTGTATATATGTGCCTTATTTTGCTCGGGCGAGCGCTTTTTTTGCGCCTCAGGCTATATAGAGGTCTTAGCACCTAGAGTGCGCCTAGCGCCTTTGACAACACTGTTATATATAAATAATAAAAACAAAATTCTTATTTTTCATTGTACTATATATAATAATATTATAAAAATGGTACATAATATATCATACACGTACATAAATCAGTCCCTGCATTTCCTCTCTAATAATGTCATTAAGGGCTAAGGGAGGTCTCTTGGGTACATTAAGACATAACTTGACATCCCGTAACAAAGTCGGCGGCTCTATTGCTCTCCCTCCAACAATGGGTGACTCTAAAAGACTGTAAGGCTCTTGCATTTTCAGTGAAGCTCAGTAGCATATTTCTCGCTTATGGGGCTTGCATTGGGAGTTAATCATCTTGACTGCATATAATGAGTCAGACTCTACCCAAAGGTTCTGAATGCCCATTTTTGATTAAATCGCTTACTAGAGCATGGTCTGGGAGACCAGTTTCCCTTATATTATAACAGTGACCTCGTACCTTTAGCTGATTGGGCCATCTCTAAGCCACGGACAAAGCGCACCCTTGGTCGAGCTTTCTTTCTGATTCGTTATTCGTTAGAGGATGGTCTAACGTCCTCCTAGGGGAAAGACATAATAAAAGCTTTCTCCCCTTTTGGGATGAGCTTTTTTATTCCTATTTAAGAGACATCTGCCTCCTGATTTGCTTGCTTATAGGCTTCACAGGTGGTGAGCTGCCGTCCCTGATATCAGCTATTTACGCAAGCTACCGCTTGTCCTGCTGGGCTGATATCGCCACTATGGTGAAACAAATCTTTGTCCATAGGGTCGGCATGAAGGAGCTTACTGAGTCAAGTGGTTTAAGTCCTGAAGACTACGAAAGGTTCAAAGGACCTTCCCTTCTACTTGGTCAAACCACAGGACAGGGATAGACAATATTAAAAAAGGTCTGGGACGAATCTTGCAAAACGAAGCTTAAAGGCAAATGGATCCGGAAGCTACAAATATTAGCTACCTTTTCTCGTGAAATAAATTTCTTCGATAAAAACCTCTTTAAAGCGGGTAGGAGCTCTTTTCCTTTAGTCCACTCTTTAAAAATAAAATATAACTCTTAAAAGTAACTAAATCTAGAGGATCAATCTGACATTTACAATTCAACTTATCGAAATGCTACCCTTACTGGATTGCATTAAAGAAGCGTTCAAAGCTTAGCTTGGCATCAATCTGCAACTGACTTCCCACCTTGTTAAAAGTGCTATCATGTCACTACGGATTGGACACGAAGGGGGGCTTATCAAGAGCGAATTCCCTTATCCTCATTCCCTTGGACTGGACACATTGCATTGGCACCACAGGATACCCCAGATAGTCTTCCAGAGCCTTGCCTGGCCCTTTTCCGCAAGAAAAAGAAGCTTAGCTTGCTTTTCTTTTTAAGGCTTGACTCAGTTCTATACTAGAACGGGGGGAAGATTCTATCTAAGAAAGGGCGGCACTTTCTTTCTTTTTAGTTGGGTTTGTTCTTTCTTTCCATTCCAATTCAAGGCTGCGGTTGAAGATGCGGGACAAAACAAATTAGATAGTCTTTATAGTCTTTAATATGAAGCGGGATGACCACCAGTCTTGGTTAGAGAAATGGAGTTTCTTCCGCTACTCTACTAAGAGTAAGGAAGCTTGACCTATCAAGAAGTTATCCATTTCCATATGCTTAGCACAACAAAATGGGTAATCTTGCTGAAGCTCGGGGAAGAGTAGTTAGGGGTAGGGTAGAACACTTTTTCCAGATAAGAGCGTTCCAGCTTAGAGTTCTGATACTCTTTCCCCCAAAACCAATATAGAGTATCTAGGGACAACTCCAAGCTTGATAGCTGTCATAGGCTTTGGGTTCAACGGATCTAATCCGGGTGGCTCACCATTCCCGACTGTCTAAGGGTCAATGGCTTTTGCTTTATAAAGTGTAAGTACCTCCTCACCTGGCTCACTTCTGCTCTTTGCCTAAGTCTCCTACTAGTGGGCGCCCTGAAGGAATCAATCCTCGTGGTTGAGCCCCGCCCCCTTTAGGGTACCGTAGGCCCTCCAATTGACTTTGCCTTTTATTGAGTTAGTTTCCCCGCTCACCCTAAGGAATTCTCTTTCTTTCCTTTTCCTTGAGCCATTCTGATATCATTGGAAGCGAAAATGCTTTTTTCCTTTATTTTTTGTACTAGCTCAATAAGGAAGTCCGGATTGTCCTTCGCCTTTCTTGTTAGTGAAGGGTCAATGCTTTCTTCATTTGCTGCTTTTTAACAGCTGCCTACTCTACTGTAGAAGCTTAAAACCCCAGGGTCTGATGCCTAACTTCTATTTATTTCTACTCTGACAACAGACAACTTTTGTACTTGAAAGTTTTGAGCATCCCAAATCAAACCTATCTTTTTGGATCTTGTAATTCGAGTTTTGTGGGTGAGAATGAAGATCCTCAATGAGATGAATAACATCACTGAAAACTTGTGTCAAAGAAGAAACATGTTGCTTAAGTAAAGGAAAACCAGATTACCAGTCCAAGCTCAACTTCCAGGAACAACTTTAGTTCTGCATTGTGAACCTTATTTGATAACTCCCTCAGTGTTCCAACCTACAGTGAGGAAAGACAAACAATTAGGCACAGAGATAGATCCTTGTCAAACTAAAGAAAAGGTAAATTCAGCACAATTTTTTAAAAAGGAAACTTACTGATATATAACCAAACCAAACCAACAAGCCTTAATCCCAATATAAAACTTACTGATAGATAAATGTAAAAATATATAAATACTCATTCAACTGAAAGAGAGAACCAGGATTAACGAAGACAGCCAGTTAAAGCCAAAAATATGCTGAACAATAAGTGAAGCTAAAACTAGACATAAACACTCTTTAACCAAAACTTTTCAACCATAGCATATTAGAATTGATGGTGAGGAATATTACAGATTGTGTTTCCTCCAGAGGTGTCAGTGGTCGGTTTGGACGATATGTATGATTTTGACGCTTGGCCCACAGCCAGAAACGCTGAAATTGCACTGGTATGCCAAACTCTCTAGCAACCTCTTCCTGCAAATACCAACATGGTAAATCATGAACAAAATCATAAAGAGATTGCCAACCACCAACATGAACCACCAAATACAACAGCAGTGCATCATAAAGAACACAAGAAGAAGATAACTTAGAAATTTCCCATAACTTTTGACTTGAAATGATTAATGAAACATCATCAAAAAGGTAGTAATCAGGAGGAAGACGGGAAAAAGAGAATACCAATTTTGTGAAGACACAAATAATATCAAAAAAAAAAACTACTATTATAAGCGTCAACTAACACACAGAAGAGCAAAACATTTTTGTCTATTTGTCATACCTTAAACACATTGAAAGTCATCTGCTTCTGAATACGGAAACTCCTGACTTTATCATGATCCACAAGATCAAAATATATATCCTTCCCAGTCTGCTCTGCAAGATCATCATCTCGTGCAACCTAGAACAATCATATAGTTGTAAGAAAGATCGCTCAATAATGCTCAAACCAATCACTAAATTAATGACTCAAACAACCTTTATAATAGTGTAAAGGTGTGCCTCTGCCTTCTCTTTCTTTTTATGCTCCTTTTCTTCTTGTTCCTTCTTCAACCTCTCCTGGGGAAAATCATAAAAAATATTCGATATTAGATTGTGAGGAAGGGATCAGAAATAATCAAATTGAAAAAGACTACTCAACCTCAGCTTGGTAAGAGGCTCATTTGAGATTGCTCTTGATAAAACAACTCAAGAGACAATCATATTGAAGCTCATTGATTTCTTCAAGCCAAGCTTGAGAAGAATACCATTATATTCAATGCACTGGTCTACTACTAGTTGACAAACTAGGTGAAATCAGATTACCCAATGCCCTTTAGGATCATCGGTGCCATAAACAAGCCGAGCTGAACCCTAGTTAGGAGCTTGTTAATTTTTCAAGCCTAGCTCCCTGCCTACCACTTCTCTTGACTGAGCTCATTTGCAGCTCTAAATATATAAAAAATAGCATCTTACCCTAAGATGTTCAGCAATATCCCTCTCATCCACATTACATATTATCTTGTCTTTGTCACTCTCACGTATATACACCAGCATATATGCATTTGAATATTTGGTAAATTTAAAAGGAGTATTATTGAATCCTGGATTCGTCTGTGGTAACTGTTACATCACAAGCAAGGAAAATTTGTTAAAATCATAAAAATGAAGATACATATAGTTAAAAGCAGAAAAGCTGAACACAGAATTCTATAAAAAAAAAAAAGTGCTCAAAAAACAGTACCTCTTCTTCACCACCATACTGCTCCTCTGATGCCCTTTTCATATCTTCTTTGGTTACTCTTTCATCATCAAATTTATACCTGAAATGCACACAATTTTGATACAGTAACTATATGAAGTAATACTTTCACCAGTCCAGGCTCCTTTGTATAGCTGGCCGCATATTTAAGCTGTAAACACAGTACCTTAAATACAATCAGCATTGGCTAATTTAATGATCATGCAGCAGCCTAAGAATTTATCAGTTCATTCTTTTTTTAACAATGATTGGTTAAACACCTATATCACGCATTTTTTTGCTTAGGATAATTTTTATAAATCAATTTGAATGAAGCAATTGGTAAAACTTCTAAGTGATTCACACTAGAATTTTTCACTGCCACCACCAGATCTGTCAATTATTGGTCCACCAAAAAGACTTAAAAACATGATTAAAAATTGACCAAATGTAGACTCAGCCCATCAAGGCCATGTGTACATTTCCAGTAATTTCAAAACTTCAAAAAGCGAACTCTCTGCTTAAAACAGCTTAAAATTCTCCATGAACAAGTAATTGTAGCAAGAATACAAACACACCCCACTGAGATATTCACAGGATGATCCATACCATTGATCAGAAAGAGTTGGCCTGATAAATGCATAATAATGTCCACCATGCACTCCACCACTGTGAACGAGGACACTGTAAACAAGCTCAAAGATGTAAGCACCAGACATTATTATGAGCATCAAAGAAACATAAAGTAATATGTCCACAATAACTGTGCATCAGCGCAACTTCAACTGGTCTGCATATATCAATTCTTCTTAGTATCATTAGAGAATCCAAGTACATGGTTTGTTTCTAAACTTGTCATTTATTTTTCCTCACCATCTTAAAGTAGGCACAAGTCCAATTGTTGAGAACAGGCTGAGAGAAATTTAACACAGAATCAGCATTCTCTTGCCTCTATGTCAGGCATGCAAGATGCCTCTATTCAGAATACATCAATGCTAGCACACAATAGCTTGGTTCAATTATATCATCCTCTTTAGAATGGGTTTTTTATAAACAAAGAAGACTATTTTGGTCCAAGATCTCCTAGGTAGTTAATAAAACATTAGAAAAGTAATTTATCAACTTTTGAGTCTTGGTGTCCAGAGGAGTATTGGTAATTATCTTTTATGCTGGAATGGACCTTAAGTCACCATCCATTGGGTCTCATTTTGTATTTACTTTTAGATATTGGGGCTTTAAAGCAGTCTTTAGTTTATATTAGTTAGGTTTTATTACTTAGTCTTATCGCTTACAGAACCCTAATCCAAGTGGAAAAATAAGTATTTTCCTATCTATATCTCTTTCTATTGACCAAACTTGGCAGCATTGAATTTTATTAAGGATATGAATCATTTTGTATTCTTCGGGAACATTGCGATTTAGTAATATTACTTCTTTTCTTTCTATAGTGTTTCAGACTACTGTTCACTTATTTAAGACAGCAGCCATAATTTGCTCTTTTCAAATTCTACTGCAAAAAGAAAATTCTAGGAACACTTCCATGACTTTCCACTTTCCAGCCCTCTTTGAGATCAAATCTCAACTAAATCAAGCCTAATTGATTTCCAAGCCTCACCCTTGTTTCCTATCATAGCCATAATGCCTGAAAATATCCATTTTCACCCCTTCTTTAAAATGAGTCCAGAAAAGGAATCTGTGTATACAAATTTTCTTACAATGAAGCCAGTACCAGATTCTAAACAATGAAAATCCTAATCATAAAGTCATTTAATCCTCATGAGTTATTGTTTAAAAGGTTTAGTTTGTTGTCCTTGTATTACTAATAATACAAATTCAGGAAACAAAATAAAAGATATCAAAGATGTTATAGAAACATCTAGAAAGTATTTCCACCATGTAGATTATTAAAAATGAAATTGAAGCAAAAAAAAGAAAATATAATAAAAGAAAATGGGAAGGTATATCTAAATTTGATTACCCTTCAACTATCCATCAAGAGCAACCTATTCTAGCTACTGATGATCAGCACATGGAAGGAAAGAACACAGCTGAGACAGGATAATGATTAATGTTATAGGTACCTGTGAAGCGTGTAAAGATTGCGAACAGTCCTATCAGCGTCTGGCGATAAGTATTTGCCGTCATCTCGGTCAAGGTCAAGTTGCAAAGGAAACTCATAGCGATCATTAATCTACAAAATGAGTGGAAATTATTAGTTTTACCATTTGAATCTAGGATAAAGACAACACACTTAACAATCATTAGCAAAAACAATAAAAGTATGCAAGAGAATCATGTAATGCAAATATGCAAACAAAAAATGATGTAAGAGCTTGCAACAATATCTCATTGAGATAAGGAATACCATCATGCGTTGAATGAGACATCTAGCAGTCATGATGGCGCCTCCTTTAAGATTTATTAATAAATAGAATCCGCAGTACTAAAAGATATAAGAATAAAAAAAAGCAAACTAGTCATTGCATTTCTGTTTTCTAAAGGAAATGAAGAGGCTATGAAACTCTATGAAGGAGGTTTTGACACAGAAACCCCTCCGCACCACCCAACAAATTAGCATCACATCACAACAGCCTTTAACATCAAGCTGAAGAAAACTAGTCACTGTATTGTGCCAGATGAGTGTTTGAACCCCACCCCCCCCCCCCCCTTTGTTATTTTTATAGTCAAAACTAGCAAAGAACATGACAACCAATTTTAGAGCTCAAGAAATCGGTTATTATTCACAACAATATTTGAGTACAGTAAAAAACTAAAAATTAAACCAGAACATAGAACTAATGGTTTTGAAATATATTAAGCACTAATAATGGAGACCCCAGGACTGCACATGCACCATAGGTTAAAAAGAACCACACAAAGCTAAGATGTTATAATTGTTGACCTTGACCATAGTGTCCCGCATAAAATCATATTCAAATCGTTTAAGCTGAAGCTGAAGGACCGGAGGGAAGTCAATGAACAATACACCCTTCTTAGCATCCTGAAATAATCATCATCCAAAATTCAAAATGCAGTCATTTAACTGGGAAGGATGTAACATAAAAACAGATATAATGCACCGAATGAGTCAAAATAAAACTGCCAAAGCCATTCAGTTGTAGCTATTGCAAAACACAACATTTTGTTACAACAGGACAAACAGCCACACATTTTGTTTGTGCTGGCCAAAATAGCAGCCTCTTATGCAGCTCTTGTATTAATGAAAAAATGATCTACCTAAAGGCAAAATTGCTAGTAATCAAGTGATTTGTGGTTTATGCACGGACAAACGTATTGGTATCCATTTTATTCATGCTCATTCGAACATCATTAAGAATCAAGTCAGCCATTTGCATTTCACAAAATATAATAGAAGCTTACCTGCAATCCATATTGTTCAGCATGATATTTGTTATCACCTTCCAGACGTTCAACTTCTACGTACTTGTCAAAAGAAGCATATACATCACGACAGCCTTTAACATCGAGCTGAAGGTCTAGTATAGGCAAAAATAAATTAGCATCACATAATGAACAAGACTCAAAAAACCCAAAACCAATCTTTTCAGAAACAGATACCATAAAATGACTCCTTCCTCGTAGATTTGTAATCCACATTGATGCACTCAATGTAGTTCATATGGTGCCCTTCAAACAACTGCTGTATGGTGCCCTCCACAACAGTTCCCTGGTGGCAGGCATAACAGCCGTAATCAAAATTTTGACTTCGGTTTCACATTAGAATAAACTCATGCTGAAAAATCATTGAAGCTTCTCACCTTCATTTTATCTTCAAGTTTTTCACACAGAACCCTATTAAGTTCTTGAACATCATGCTGCATGAAAGAATCATATGTGTCCCATCCAAAAGATTTGGTCAGCTCTTTTGTTGCAACACTGCTGTCACTGTACTGGAGTTTGTAAAATAAACTCTGCAGAGCAAGAGGGATGCTTCCAGATGGCATATCATTCTCAGTTGTAGGCATATGATACACTGCCTGAAATGTAACATCTGAAGCATTAGCGATACTGAACTAATAAAAACACATCAGTTCAACAAAATATGGAGCATCAGTACTTACCTTCCTGAAGTAAGGAATGTGATAGAGAGTTTGGAGCAGAGAGTTCATGTAACATGTTGCTCCTTGATTCTTAAGTCCAACATAACCAGTTTCCTTCTTTGAGTCATATGTCCAGTAATCCACAATTCTGCGGACAACCACCTCTGCTTCAACAATCAAAGTGTCATTTACAAGATATCCTCTGGAAGGATCATATAACTCGCCAAGGGGCATAAAGGATGTAAAACCCCAATCACTTTCTCGTGCATTAAACTGATGTTGTGTGTCTGAAAATCCAAGTCAGATAAGTGAAAATTTAATAAGCTTAATATTATTATCCGCAATGTTATAACAAAATCCGCATCAAGTAACCAAAAGAATAATTGTGAAAATGAAATAGCATTAGAACATATTACATATTACCAATAACTACACATAGTAAGCCATGTATAGATTTAAAGAGAGAGAGAGAGAGAGAGAGAACAAATTGAACATTGGTCAGATGCTATACGTGCAAGGAGAGCAATATGGTCACGAGGAAAAAGGGGGATTTTACCAAAGATCAAGATTCGAATACACGATGCTTAGATTATCTTCTAAAATTCAAAAATCTTATTCTTGGCCAAAAGAAGTAGCCATGTCTCTTAATCATTAGAAATGACAATGATATCAAGAACACCATATTGAAACATAGGGCGTTATAAATGTGTCATTCTCTTTTACATCTGACAAATCAGAAATGACCTGCCTTTCATTGCATCAAATCCATATTAGACTGCTCACCAAAGGGTCACAAAAGCATAACTCTTTGACATGATGGAACAACATCACAAATGAGTGATGTTCTTGTAAGATCACAACAACAACAAAAATGATGCAACTTCCGATACAAGACTAAATCAACTTTTTTCTCCAACCATGATACAAACTATCTAAAGTCTAAACCCAGCAAAAATCTCTGTTGATGTTATAAGTATAACACCAAAAAAAAAAGAAATGCAAAAAATACTTAAATAGTCTACTGAAAGGATAATACCTTTTCTGATGGAATATTTATTCTGAATTTGATTAACTACGGCCAAACTGAACTGCGCATATCTACTCCACCCATAGGGTAAACTTGCCGAGTTAGCAACATCCAAATACATAGACAAATGATCCACATTGTTTCCTTTGGGAAATATAAGTATTTGCCTAAGCAATTCAAACCAAAACTACCAATCATCAATAGCTATCGCCAAAAATAGAAAGAAAGAAAGAAAGAACAGTAGTACTATCAACAAGAAGGGCCTGAGAAATATACCATTTAAAACCACCGACGACGAAGACTTCGGAATAATGCTTCTTAGTGTTTAACCTAGAGAAGTTATCAATCCTCCAAGTAAATCTTGATGAAGGAGGATCCTCCGCCGGTTGATTTTCCACAGTATTTGCAGTCTCGGGTTGCGCTACAACTAACAATTAAGACATAAATCACAAGGATCACAATCAAATTAAACCCTCTCTTTTCAGTGCCCCCCCAAAAAATAAGTAGATATTTTTGCCAACTTGCAATGATGTAATCGATTCAAAGAAGTAAATTTCACAAAAGAATTATTTAAAAAGAAAAAAAGGCACCTTCCATGGGCTGGTGATTGTCGGTCAAATCAGAGTGTGGGACGAGCATTTCCTCATCTTCTTGTTGCTGAAAATCAAGAAGAAAAAAAATCCAAAAAAAATTAAATCAGATAAAGTCGGATCCATAAAGAAATCAAAATTGAAGAAAAAACCCTAAAAAAACCTCCAAAGGCATCAATTAATCAAAATAAATTTAAAAAAAAAAAAAAAAAAGAAAGAAAGAAAGAGAGGGTACATCGACGGAAGCAGGGGTCACGACAGTCATGGCTATGAAATTGAGAGGTAAATTTGAATCTAATAAAAATAAGAGAGAAAAAGAAAGGGGGGCGAAATGGGAGAAAGATTTTCTTTCTTTTTAATTTTATTTGGTGATTTATTACAGAGTGACGATAAGTGAGAAGAGAGAGAGATCACCAGGAGGTGGTCGAGACTCGAGAGGGAGAAAGAAAAGGTCTTTCGATGGTCTTTATATGGGAAATGGGTATTTTTGGAATTTCATTTATTTTATGTACTTTCTACTCTCTTGGTAGTCCATAGCGAGCTAAATAAATTCGAATATCTTAATATTTGACTCGAGTAATTCACGAGCTTAATCGAATTTTTTTTTAATTAATATTGAAAAATCTCAATTCGAACTCGAGCTTGAGCTCGAGCACAAATAATCGAGTTTGAAATCGAGCATGAGAATCAAATTCATTTTTTACTAGATAAATGAGCCTAATCAAGCGAACTCGAGCAATTCGATCTTTATCTCGAGTCAAGCTTTAAAAGTGAAATCCGATCGAGCTCGAACCGAGCTTCGAGCTTCAAATTTCGAGTCGAGCTCAAGTTTCTTACAACTTGAGCTCGGCTTGACTCAATTACACACCTAGTAGTTTATACAGATATGAAAAAAAATACATATACGTGTACACAAATACCAATCGATACATTTTTTTTTCTTTAGCACTTCAGTTTTTGATTCAATGATTGGTGTATACTCTTCTGTTCAAAAAGAGTAAGATTCGAATTCCCCATTCTCAAACTATAAAAAAAAATACAAAATTTTTCTTTTAACATTTTTACTTATTCTTTTTTATTATTATTATTTTATTTTGAGCCACGTAATTTCAATGTTACTTGATTATTGTTTATCAATACATTTTTTTTTGTACAAAGCAAGATGCAATCTGTGGATAGAAAAGGGATTGATAATGTTGGAGTTCGAATTTTAAATATACTTAATTATATTTTTTAAAGATGATTATATAAATAAACTGAATTAAATTTGAGTTCAAAAATCAATATATTTATAATTTGAAAAGTAGTAAAAAGGCAATACAACTTTAAGTAAATCATTTGATATAGGATGAGACTAAGTTTTGAATGACAATTAGAATCAAGCCTCCGTTTCCCCGGAGTATTTTTAAAAAATATATAATTTTTTTAATTAATAATAAAAATTAATTTTAAATTAAAATTATTTTAAATAATAATTATTTATTTAATTATTTAATTATTTTTGAAATTTAATAAATATTAATATAATAATATTTTGTTAATTATGAAATTTTAATTTATGATAATTATTTATTTATAAGTTGCGTAATACAAATGTATTTTCAATTATTATTTATATGCATTTTTATACATAATTAGATTTTATTGTATAGTGTATATTTTTATTTATAGGAGGTAAAAATAATAAATGAAAAATAACAAAATAAAATTATGATTTGTATTTTATTTTCTCGTTGGGTATATTTTCTTACATAGATTAGAAGCAAGTTCGTTTTTTTTTTTTTTTTGTTAAATTAATGAACTACTAACTCATTTTATATTTTATTTTGCAAATTTAATTATTCAAATAAAACATAAAAAATAACTAAAATAAAATTGTGGTTTATATTTAATTATTTCGTTTGATAAGCTTTCTTACTCTAGTTAGCAGCAAATTCATTTTTTTATTTTTTAAACTTTTTTTCCGATCAGGTCGAGTACAGATATAAATCAATTTGCAAGTTAACGTTCGGACCAACCCCTTTAAATAAATCATTTAAAAAAATAAAAAAATAAAAAGTCTGCCACGTGTCAAGCAAAGGAACTTAACAAGTGTCAAGCATTTATCACATTAAGGACTTTTTCGACTTTATCATATTGGTTAGTAGAAATTTTATTTTTTTATTTTTTTTTCAAAGTGGATCGGATACGGATCTTAAATCGGTTTGTGAATTAATGTGCGGACCGATCCTTTTAAATATATTATTTAAATATAAATTAAAAAAAAATTGCCACATATTAACAAAAAAAAAAAAAGATTGACATGTGTCAAGCAGTCACTGATTTTTTAAAATGGAGTAAATATAGATATAGATTTTCATCCCTCTTAAATGCTTCTCGACAACTTCATATAAGAAAAATAACTAGAAACTGTGAACTCTTCAACGGAGAGGAAAAATAATCTAAAAAATTTCTACCATGTAAAAAAGGGAATAAGTCAAGTATGAAGGAGCAAGCTCTAAAATGGAAAAAGAGGGTCGTAATGTTGATCACCAACATTGATAGGGAGCTGGGTCTAACAGTCTTGAACCATGTCCTTGCGACTTAGCCAGTGAACCTAGGGATGATAAATGAATAGTATGGATTTGAATATTTACAATTATTCGATCTGTTTTTTACGAATTCGGATATTCAGATAAAATTTGAATTCGGATATTGTAATTACTATCTGTAGCGGATACGAAGCGGATGCGGATATGAAACCTTAGATATCCATTATCCGAGTCCGTATTACTTTTGCGGATAAAGAATTCGGATATCCGAATCCATTATCCGTTTATTTGAATTTAAAATTAAATTTTATTTGATTTTATATTTTTATTTATTTTTTTTACTTACTGAATTCGAATATTTAACGGATTCAAATATCCGACGGATAATGTTATTTAATTTGGATTCGGATTCGGATAATAATATTCGGATTTAATGCGAATAATAAAAAAATTCGAATTTTAAAATTATTTTATAAATTCAGATTCAAATATTACAAAAAAAAAAAAATCGATCCATTGCTATCCTTAAGTGAAGCCATAGACCATAGTCACCAAACAGAACATTAGCAACACCTTGGCCCTCGGTCCCTGAAAGCCAAGCAGCTACAAAAGATTGGGCTACATGACAATGGGCTGGCAAGAAATGACAACAACAACTACACATTAAATAGACATTAAGTATGATAATTCGTGTATTCGTATCATATTTGTATATTTTATCGTGTTAAATTCGTATTTAAGATATTTTATATTTATATAAACTTTGATACGTTAATAATTCGTATTATATAGATTTTGAGACATTCGTGTATTCGTGTTCGTGTTATTTTTTTTATATCGTATCATGTTTTTAATTTTTTTTTATGTCGTGTCAAATATTATCAGATTTATAAATAGTGCTTGGACCAGGCTCGTCACCATTTTGTTTCTACGTGTAAGGGTTCTCCCACAGCAACAATGGCCATATAAGAGAATTTGTTGGACTTGACAAAGTCTGCATCGGGTTCTCACCGTAGACAACTTGAGCAGTTGGATAAACTGTAGTCTTAATAGACAACATCAAAGATTTAAATTACGGTTGCAAACATAATTTTGGTCGAATCACGATTATCGCATGCGGTTGCGGATGTAATAAATATTATCGCGGTTAATCGTAATAAATATCAAAATAAATAGAGCTAAAATCACAAAATAATGACTGCAATATTTCGTTGCGACTGTTATTTAAATCCCTGGACAACATAATGTAGATTTTACAACTAGCAATATAAATAGTTGAACATAATGAATTAAAACTCATGTAGGGATGCAAATGGATAATAAAAAATCGGATAATAAACGAATTTAAATATTATATAAATTAAACGGATTCAAATATTTAATCCGCTGCTATCCTTAAACCCATATCGTAATTGATTACCCTAATGCATGCCACTGAAAAGTCAATTGAGATGCCAGCTTTACCAAAGGAATAATGTTGTTGTCATAACGGTTTTTCGACCGCTCGACAATTTTTAAAAAAAATAAATACAGGGAGTCGCCACTAATCTTTTTTGGTTAGGTGTGATTGGTCACCAAATAAAATTTATCCTCTAAATAAAATCTTAAAATTAATTAAAATTTATTAAAAGGATAATTTTTGGTATGCGAAAACAACATTGGGTTCGGGAGTGCGGTTATGTGTGGGGAAGGGTTAGCACCCCCACACGCCCGTAAAAAAAACGGTACCCATTAATCACGTGTTATCCTTAATCTAAAAAAATGATTTTTATTCCGATATCTAAAAATAATTCCTTTAATCCACGAAAATTTCGAATTTATCCTTTCGTAAAAAGAACTTTAAAGAAATGAGAGAAAATGTCTTTTATAATTATTTTTGAAAAAAAAAAAATTATCTATGTAAAAATAAATCCCGAATTACTCCAATATTTTCGATAATGTTTCGACAATTATTTTTACACAAATCATTTCGAGAAACGATTAATATTCCGACCATTCCGAGAAAGGATCCATATTTAGAGAATCTCATTTACCAAAGGTAATTTAAAAGGGCATTTTATTTGTGGGTAAATTATTTGAAATAATAATAGAAAGTACAACAATGCTTATTTATAAATGATTCCGAGATAACGAAAATTGTCCATGTAAAAAGAGTTTTCGAACCACTCCGATACTTTCGATAATGCTTCAGTAGTTAATTTTACTCGGACCGTTTCGTGAGACGATTGATACTCCAACCGTTCGAGAAACAATCCGTTTTTAGAGGATTTCAATTACCAAGAATAATTTAAAAACAGATATTTTATTTGCGGGGAAATCATTAAAAAAATAAAACAATAAAATTGTCCTTTTAAAATTAATTCCAAAATAAATGAAATTGTCTATGTAAAAATAATTTCCGAACCACTTCGATATTTTCGACAATGTTTCGATGACGAATCTTACTCGGGCCGTTTTGAGGAATGATTGATACTCCGACCATCCCGAGAAATAATATGATTTTAGGAAATTTCATTTATTGAAAATATTTATAAAAAAAACATATCTTATTCTCATGCATTGAAATGCAAATTTAAAATAATAATAATAATAATAATACTAATACTTTCAACAAAAATAAATAAGATAAAATATATATATATATATAAATATAAAGGAAATAAATAAATAAATAAATAAAAATAATAAAAACAAAGAAAAATAACATAATTGTAATAATAATAATAATAATAACTATAACAAAGTAAATAAATAAATAAAAACATTAACGAAATAAAATAATAATAATAAAATTAAAATAGATAATAAAAAGAAAAAGAAAAAAATGGATATAAACGAAAATAAAGTAAAAAACTTACCTTCGAAAAATGCAAAATTTCGAGGCCCGAGTGCTCGGATAAAATTCTCGAGGAAAATAATTTATTTTTCCGTTTCTTCTTCCTTTTTTTTTTTCCTCTTTTTTTTTTCCTTCCTTCTCCTTCCCCCTCCAGCTCGCGGATCCGGGTCAGGCGCACCTCTGTCGGGTTTACTGTCGGGGCCCCGCGCGGATCTCCTTTAGTTGAAACGACGTCGTTTTTAAGCTTGTATATAAACTCGTTTTCTTTCATTTTTCTTTCATTTTTTCATTTACCCTCTCTCTCTTCCCTGAAACCTCTCCTCTCTCTCTAAGCAAACCCAGCAGCCCCCCATGAACCCAAAAATCGACGGTCTGGCCACCGTGCAGGCCACCGTTCTCCACCACCGACCGCCGTGCTCTAGCGACGGTTTGACTCCAAATTTTACCGGTTTTCTCCTCTTGATCTCCTCTTTCTAGTTCCAACCTTCATTTTCCCCGAAACTAATCACAAATCGTAGATCTGAATCCAAAGTCCAAACCCTTTTCTATTCCGATCTCTCTCTTTTTTTTGGCCGTCCAATCAGTTCCTAAGTCAAACCGTGGCCTCCTCTCCCCCAATGCTACTGCCTCATCAGATATCACCACGGGAAGCTTCGGATATCGCCACCGAAAACTTATCTTAACTGAATTTTCGGATATCACCACCGAAGACTTATTATAACAAGATTTTCAGATATCACCACCGGAAGCTTCGGATATCGCCACTGAAGTCTTATCATAACTGAATTTCTAGATATCACCACCGAAAGCTTCGGATATCGCCACCGAAGACTTATCATAATTGAATTTTCAGATATCACCACCGGAAGCTTCGGATATCGCCACCGAAGACTTATCTTAATTGGATTTCCGGATATCACCATTGAAAGCTTCGGATATTGCCACCGAAGACTTATCATAACTGAATTTCGGATATTACCACCGAGAGCTTCGGATATCACCATCGAAGACTTATCATAACTGAATTTCCGGATATCACCACAGGAAGCTTCGGATATCGCCATCGAAGACTTATCTTAACTGGATTTCGGATACGCTACCGAAAGCTTCGGATTTCGCCACCGAAGATTTATCATAACTGAATTTTCGGATATCACCACCGGAAGCTTCGGATATCGCCACCAAAAACTTATCTTAACTGAATTTTTGGATATCACCATCGAGAGCTCGCATATCGCCACCGAAGACTTTACCAAATCTTAAACATTCTTCATTTAAAAACTTTTCAAATATTCTTCAACTTTGACAAAAACATCTATCAATTCAAAAAAAATCTTATTCATATATTTTCCAAAACTTGGGAATTTTTCTTACTCGAAAGTTTCCTACCTTTGAAATAATCCACTTTTCTTTAGACATGTCTTCCCTCATGCAATGAATGCCATGTTCTTAGAAATGCAATGACTCATTGGTGATGAAGACTCTCACTATATGGTGCAGTACAATGCAAGTGTTCACTAAATGCTATGATCGATGCCATGATGCCCATTCTTGCTGAATGATGCAAGTATCTCTCAAATATCTGACATTGGCTTTCTCCAAGTTTGTCTCGACCTTCCTATTTTGCTTTCCATTTCACATCACAAAATTTTGAAAAAGCCTGTACCCAAAATAAAGCGTCTTCCTCTCATCTCATGCGTCTTGCCGAGGATAGGTTGATCGATACCGTTCTTGTTGTATAAAAAGGAAATAACTTTTTCAAATCTTCATAGGTTGATCGATACCGTTCTTGTTGTATAAAAAGGAAATAACTTTTTCAAATCTTCAGTCAAATCTCTTGCCATCTATTTTGCCCCAATAGTTTCTAAATCCGCCATCATTCTGTTGATCCCCACATTATCTTGTTAACCTGTGCAAGATCTTTCCTTGAGCTTGCATTTGCAGTATTCTGTTTTTCCAAAACTTTTTCTCATCCATATTCGAAGACATGTCTATATAAACAAGATTCATTCCAACACTTATATGCCCTATGATCATGAGAACTCTTGCTTTTTATCAAAACATTGTATTTTCCTAAAAATTCCACACATTTTTAGAGAGAACCTACCTTTGATCAGGACTTCTTATCAAAAAATTTCGTGATAACCTTGAAAAGTCTCTTCACTTTTTGCAATTCACCTCTTTTGTTGTCTTTCTCTAAAAACTTTTATCTAGAAAACCTTTTTGAACAAAATGTTGCCCGACACAAATTGTTTCCTCTTATCCAAGCATGTTATTTTCAAACAATCTTTTTTTTAACAAAAAACAATCGTTTTCAGAAAAAAAGATGTGACATTCAAGCTCTTGAAACTTGATGACCACTATTAGGAAACTTTGAACAATGGCAATATGGTCTTTTCAAATGATTCGGGATCGCAAGGTTTTGGTTCATCTGAGAAAGCATTACAACAAGAAATAGGCCCCATTCATTTAGGCTTACCAATGAAACATGAATTTTTAAACAACGAATTCCTTGAGATTCAGACTTTATGAAATGATTCATTTTTTGAAGTGCCAGCAATTTTTGACATCTTTTAGTCTCTATGTAATGGTAATTTGGACGAGCGTCAAAACTAGCCGCGACAGGCTCAAGGTATTGGGTGCTTATTTTGGAAGGGATGGTTTTCAAAGCTAGACCTCAATCTTTGAGCAGACCGTCATTCTGGAATTTGAAAAAGTCTTTGATGCTCATTGGTTTTTTCAAAATGACATCTATTTTTCACAGATTTTGGCAATATTAAAGGTGGCTTCCAAAAGTTTTTATTCCAACCTAACCTGCCTCATTTCTTTTAAGGTTTTACCTTATATCCTCACCTTTTTCTTCCCTTTTTTTTCACATTTTTTTATTACTCCATCATGCATCTAAGAATTCAAAATCTTGTTGAAAATGTGTCAAACGACTCAAAATGTTTTAAGAAAGAAAAGAGAGACTGAAGTCTCATTCAAGAAATAATCTCTTCAATTCAAATGTCCATGTTTGATCAAAATAGGCTTTGCAAGGTACGTAACGTAGGCCAAGGTTAAGGGTTTGAGAATAAAAGGATAAACATGCTCAAAATACATGCTCAAGGGTAATCATCAAGGATCACTTTGTAACCTGTGAAGGACTCTCTTCGAGATATTTATCTTTTTATTTCTGAAACCACTTCATTTTATTTCATCTCTTTTTTTTTTCCTTTCCTCTTTTTTTTTTTTTGTGTGTGTACAATTCCACTCTTGATGTAGCAATTTCAAAACTTTTTTTTTATTGTGCATTTGCCCCTCGACATAAGATCTTCTGATTTGTTCTCAAAGCATGAATCAATGATCCCTGAGAAGGTCTTTTCTTGCATTTGCCCTCCAGTGTGGAGGGTGATCCTTGGTTAGGGTTCATTTGAAAATTTTATCATGCTCAATGATAACTCGTATAATTATATAGTTTTTAGTTATGTTTTATTATTGTTTTGTGTCAAATACGAGTTATTATTGCTTAGTATAATTGTGTTTATGATTTTTTATATTTTTATGTAATTTGGTGTTTTTCACGAGTTTCTTTGAGTGATTTCAGATTACTAGGTTAAATCAAGAATTAAGGGCAAATCTAGTTCAGTTCCAGTTCTGACACCTTTTGCCATATCAGCTATATCTGGAGTTTCACTGAAGCAATAAGGCTGAAATTTTAACAGTGCAAAGTTAAGAGGCATATCTATCTTTTTCATGCTTTACACTTCTTGAGACGGAGTCGTTTTCCCTAGCGAAATCAACCATCAAGTTGGCTGATATGCAATGACGTCTGTGCTGACAAGTTTTGGTACTTTGACCATATATTCTGATCCACATCAGAAAATGAGCTGATTCGAACGGCTATGGATCACCGACTGATAGGGGAACATTTTTCTAGAAGACCATTTGATCAGATGAAGCCTCCAATATTAGCGAAATCAACCATCAAATTGGCTGATGTGCAATGACGTCTGTGCTGACAAGTTTTGGTATTTTGACCATATCGTCTGATCCACATCAGCAAATGAGCTGATTCCAACGGCTATGGATCACCGACTGATAGGGGAACATTTTTCTAGAAGACCATTTGATCAGATCAAGCCTCCAATATTGACAAAATCGACCATCAAGCTGGCTGATCTGAATTGTCATACAATATGACGAAAATTGTTAGAAAAATGCACCCACCTATTATACCTACCTTTGAAATTTATAAAGCTTGTCTCTTGTCATTTAGCTCTCCAAAATATGTATAAATAGAGGGCCTTGGATGATTGTAAGGGACATTATACATTGGTAGGATATTAGCCATTGTAATAAAATTCTCTAAGTTTTCTTCTTCTTTCCTTTCTCTAGTTTTCTTTTTCTTTATTTACTTATGTTTCTTACATTTCTTTTCATTTTATTCATATCTAGTATGTGTTGCTAATCATATTGTTGAGGTGATGAGGGGAAGCTTTTGGTAAATGCTAAGGTTAGTCTCTTAAACATGAGCTAAAATGAATCATCATTTATAAACACTAGTATAGATATTATTTTCTTTTGGTTTAAAATCATACTTGCAAAGTAGGGATCTTGATTCATTATTGACAATGAAAATGGCACAGTAAATGCTTGGTTTCATAACCTTGATTTGTTGTAGACATATACCTTGGCATAAGGAATGCTTGGACTCTTTTTATGAGTTTTGAGGACACCAAATGAACATAATATCATATGCTGTGGACGTTGGACAATTTGGACTGAATTGCTAAACCTTCCGATTGGAACCTCCTTTATGTGTGGATTTCAATTGTGTAATAAAACAAGATTAATCTTAGCATAACACCAATAGTGGATTCTCTAACCTCAACATCTTTTCTTATTGTTTTTTTTTATATCTTGTTTAATTTCTTTTATATTTTGTTTATTTTGTTCTCTAATATCTTGTTTATCTTATTTTGTTGTTGATTCCCTAATATATTGTTTACTTTCTTTGTCTTATATATTTATAAACTTATACTTACTAATACGCTTCCCTGTGGTTCGACCTCGGACACCCGAGAATTTATTACTTGAACATAACCTGCACTTGGGTTTACAACTCTTAATTGAGTCTCCATCAAATTTTTGGCGCCGTTGCCGGGGACTCAATGAAGAGTTGTAAACCCAAGTGCAGGTTATGTTGTTTTGTTTTGAGTCTTAGTTGGGTTAAACAAGATCTCAACTTCTCACATGGGATACTCTCTTGATTTTCACTCTTTAAAGTAGTGGTAAAGTGTTTACACTCAATCAATCTCATGAAAACACTTCTACCATATGCTTGCTTGTCCACCTATTCTCCACTATTTAGATCATACAACTTCATAAATCAAGAGGTCTTTATTCAAGGTTGTAATGGGGCGAAAGGGTTATAATGTGGTTAAAGAACAAAAGGATAAAGATATCACAAAGGTTCCAAAGAGTTCATAGAGTTTAGAGACATAATAAGATCATACAAATAAAACTTCTCAAAACTCTTATAAAGCACATAATAACATAGGCTAAATATTCATGTTGAGCCTTTGCATCATTCTAACCAACTTTGTAACATCTTTTTCTTTACTTTAACTAGAAGTTCAAGAGAAGATTTTTTTTTTTTTAATATGGGAATGTATTTGACAATGATCCCTTTCATTTTCTCTTGACTTTTTGTTTTCTTTTCTTCCCCCACGCTTATCTTTTGTTTCCAACCCAAATTTTTAACTAAAAATATCCCTTGTTTTTTTGCAATATGTCTCAAAATATATAATCCATCTTTAGAACAAGGGTTATATTTAGGCTAGGTGTAAGTTGTGGTTACCAAATAAATAGCTTATTCAATGTAGGCTCAAATTGGCTCACTAGGGGTGTGTTCTCTTGGAACATCAATAAGGGATGGCTGTTTGGCCCTGGCTAAAAATCCTAATGCCTCTATCATATTCATGTTGTCACATGCATCAATATAGTCTCAACAAGGTCTAAAGCAAGTTCTAGAGAATCATGTAATCATAAGAGCACTCAAGAAAGAAATTAGATTGATTTGTATAATGCGTCAATCATTATAGGCTCAAAAATTCACAAGGATGATTATACTAGTCAGATTAAGTCTAAACATGCTTCTTTCTCAATCAACATATCATATTAACATTGGCTCATAAAAAGATTGATATCAAGTTCAATTCTCATGAAAATCTTCTCACTAATAAATCTGTTTTAGACTTATGCAATTCATATCTCATCATAGTATTGAAAAGGAACTAAAACACACTAAAAATAATAATAAAGACTCATAAAAAATAAAAAAAATAGTTGACAAAAATAAAAGAAATCCTAAATCACTCAAAGGGGTAACTAGTAATTGATTTTCATATTTGTGAAAAGGATGATGAAAGAAGGCCATTTGTCATTTCAACGTGGTCGTTCAAATTAAAGAATCATTTCTTGAAGATCAATGAGTTGAAATGTCTCTTTTCTTTCTTATGAGCCATTTTGGATATTCCAAGTGCATGATATCACTCTCAATTCTTTCATTTTTTTCTTTTCTTTTCCTACTACACGCCCACGCAACTAGTTCATCTTTGTCCACCCTATTATGAATGTCTGATTTGATTCACTAAACAGATGAGGGCTCATGAGACAATGAATTATTGTCATGATGAACATGTTGGAAACATTAAGCTATTGTCCAAGTGGGGAAAAGTTATGGCACAAATCGAGCTTTGGATGGCTTTATTCATTCGTTGAAAGATGGGTCAAAGGGTAACTTTGGGAAAAAGAGTTAAAACATTTACATTTTCTGGTCACTTGAAAGAATTTGGTCGATGAAAGTTATAGCTTAGCCTTGACGCTCATCAAATTACAACTATCTAGATCATTTTTTTTAAAGAATGTCATGCTTGTCTAGTTCCCAAGAAATTCAAGAAAAAGCCTTTTAAAAGGTTTGTTTCATAGCTCATAGCTTTAATAGTGATTTTCATCTCAATTCCCTCACATGAAACTCAAAATAGTGCTTCTTAAAGCTGGAAAGATCTCAAATGGTGTTTATCCAAATGATCTGGTGTTGAGAATGTTTGGAGAAGTCATGGTATTTGCTGGAGTTGGTTCGTTCTTAACAATGGTCACCAATGTTTTAGAGATTTTTTATCACATTTTTTTTAAAACATTTTTTAAAATCTGATCCAGGAAACTAATTATGTAAGGCCGACTTATCGAAAATTGACTTTTCTTAAAATTCTTCAAAATTTTGAACAAAATCTTTTAAGTCCATATTTACAAACCCAATTTTATCTTAGAAACATAATATGACAAAGAGTGCTTGGAAATTAAAAACCATTCATTTCATGCAAGTGCTAATGGAAAACAAGAGTTCTTTTTCTCATGAGTACTTTCATAATTAGAACAAATCCACAAACATAAGCCTCCCTCATGGCATGCCACTCATTAATTCTGTGTTCCTTATATCTAGCATGCCTCATGTTATGCCATCTATGTTTGCCCCACCTTGATTAGGCAAAAATCGACTCTCCGTTCCTGTCGAAGCTCAATAACCCAGCTTTGATGAGATCTCTGACTTTATACTTCAATGCGGGGCAATTTTCTATCAAGTGGCCTTGATTACCACAATGATAATCGCAACACTCATTAGCATTATACCAACTCGAGAATGGAGGTTTAAGGGGTTCCGACTGTATTGGCATCACAAGGAGGTTTTGGACGAGTCGGGGTAAGAGCTCAGTGTAGGACATGGGAATCAGAGCGACTCAATTTCTTTCCCAGTTGTTTCTCGACATCTTTTGATCATTTCCAAGGTTCTTTGGATGGTTCCCCGATCGAGGAGTAGGCACAACGACGAGTGAATGGGAAGTGGTGTTTATGTGCGATTGGAGATTTATTGGGTAAATTGGCTGAGAAAATAGTCGATGAAGTTACGGGCTATGGGAAATGTTTTTCATATCTGGATAGTAAGGGTGGCATGCTGGATAAGGTTGGTACGGAGCAAAGTTCTCAGGTACTCGATCCTCAAAATTGATAGCTTGTGCTTCTCCTTTTTCTTCCTTAGCTAACCATTCGTTCTTGGGAGCAGTAGTATTTCCCGTATCAATTTTCCCACTTTTGATTGCACTTTCAATCATCTCACCAGAAATGACCATATCAGCAAAATTTCTTGTAGCGTTTCCAACCAATTTGTATAATACACCGCTGGTAGTGTATTGATGAACAATACAGTGATTTATTTCTCAGTGAGTGGTGGTTGCACTTGTGCTGCCAGATTTCTCCACCGTTGGGCATACTCCTTGAAACTTTCAGTATTCTTCTTTTCCATATTCTGCACGGATAACCTATCTGATGCCATGTCGGTCATATACTTATATTGAACCGAGAAAGCTCTTGCCAAGTCCTTCCAAGAACGGATACGACTCCGATCCAACTGATTGTACCATCTCGTAGCTGACCCTGTTAGACTGTCTTGGAAGTAGTGAATTAACAATTTTTCATTGTTGGTGTGGCCACCCATTTTCCGACAGAACATAGTAATGTGGGCCAATGGACACTTCGATCCATCGTACTTTTCAAATTCGGGGACCTTGAATTTTGATGGAATCACCAAATCTGGGACCAGGCTGAGCTCATTCGGATCCACATTCCCGAAAGCATCCATTCTTTCTATGGCTTTGAGTCTCTCTTCCAACATATCATATTTCTGTCGCACCCTTGTGTCTTCCACTTGATTTTCCAAACGTTTCTTCAACTTCTCTTGTTTTATCAGATTATCTAAGTTTGGAACAAATGCCAGGTCTAAAAGATGAGCTCCCGAGTTCGATCTAGATGGAATTTGACCTTGTTGACCCTCGGAATAGGCATATTGAAGTGAGCATAAGGTTTTCCTTCGGCTGATGATCCATCTTGAGGATGTGTATCATGTGATGTTTGAGCTTGGGGAAGAGTGAACCTTGGTCAGTAAACCAGATCTTTGCCATGGGGTTGGGGCTCTTCCCGTGTGACTGTACCTTTAGCAACCCCTCTTCCTTAGGTCATATTCATCACCATTTCCATTATTTTAGTCATTTGCTCACATGACTCCTCTTGTGATTTTGTTATATGTTCTCGTACTTCCTGCTGAGATTTGGCTAATTGTTCTTGCAATTCCCCTTGTACTATTTCCATTTGCTCTATTCGTGATGTTTGTTCATTTTTCATGGCTTTATCTTTTGTTCTGAAAGTGAACTTTCCTTATAATGCTCTTAAAGCCGAGCAAAGTCTTATTAACCCCCAATTTATTGTATGCATGCTCATGAATGAATGCATGCATGTATGGGTGCAACATGGTGTTAGTGTGATACATGTAAAGAAAAGAAAATAATTTAGTATAGACATACTGTACACATATAAAAAATGAATTTTTTATTACGAAAGATTTTATTTACAGAACAAAATTTTTCTCTAAAAAAATGAATTTTGGTCGGAAAAGAATCTACTCTTAAAACAAAAGTTTTTCCAAAAAGATTTTAAAATTTATGAAGGTGTTCCTTGGGTAATGGTTCATGGGCACTTATACGTACATTCGATCTTAAACACTCCATAGTTTGTAAAATGAAAGGTAGAGAGTAATAAGGTTCATTCGTGTACCTAATCTTAAGTACCTTCTAAGTAATGGGTAAGCATGACCCTACCTTAGGCAAGCCTCCTACGTTTCATTATATGCTAGGTTCAAATTTACACTGATCTAAAGGTTCCCAAATTATTCCTCATTGTCGTCCACGAGGACTAGTAAGGCACCCTGATCCTCACCCATTACAGGCTACAAACGAAAAAGGTTCAATTTGGGTGAGAGTATTTTCCAAGCCTGTGCGGAGGTTATTATCTCACGAAAGCGTTGGTACTTTACACCCCGAGAGTGTTTTGTTAGCCCGTACGGAGGTTATTACCTCACGAGAGCATAAGTACTTTACTCCCTCCTAAAAGGACAAAGCTCGGGTATAGAGCTTATGCATGAAATACGCGTTTTAAGTTTGTGAAGAGGACAAACAACACTTTACAACCCGATCCTAAATGCCCCCAACAAAAACAATATAATATATATATATATATATATATCCAAGTTTATTAAAAAATTTACACAAAGAAGAAAAGAAAAGGAAGAAATGTATTTATTTTTAAAAAAAAAGAATCATGATTAAATACTAATAAAACCATTAAATCAAAATTTTGGATAACACGTGATTAAATTATGGCTCGACTCTCAAAAAGTCTCCAATGGAGTCGTCAAGCTGTTATAACGGTTTTTCGATCGCTCGACGATTTAAAAAAAAATAAATACAGGGAGTTGCCACCAATTTTTTTTGGTTAGGTGTGATTGGTCAGCAAAGAAAATTTATCCTCTAAATAAAATCTTAAAATTAATTAAGATTTATTAAAAGGATAATTTTTAGTCTGCGAAAACAACATTGGGTTCGGAAGTGCGGTTACGTGTGGGGAAGGATTAGCATCCCCACACGCCTGTAAAAAAAACGGTGCTCATTAATCACGTGTTATCCTTAATCTAAAAAAAATGATTTTTATTTCGATATCTAAAAATAATTCCCTTAATCCACGAAAATTTCGAATTTATCCTTTCGTAAAAAGAACTTTAAAGAAATGAGAGAAAATGTCTTTTATAATTATTTTTGAAATAAAAGAAATTATATATGTAAAAATAATTCTCGAATTACTCCGATATTTTCGATAATGTTTCGACAATTATTTTTACACAAATCATTTCGAGGAACGATTAATATTCCGACCATTCCGAGTAAGGATCCGTATTTACAGAATCTCCTTTACCAAAGGTAATTTAAAAGGGCATTTTATTTGTGGGTAAATTATTTGAAATAATAATAGAAAGTACAACAATGCTTATTTATAAATGATTCCGAGATAATGGAAATTATCCATGTAAAAAGAGTTTTCGAACCACTCCGATACTTTCGATAATGCTTCAGTAGTTAATTTTACTCGGACCGTTTCGTGGGACGATTGATACTCCAACCGTTCGAGAAACAATTCGTTTTTAGAGGATTTCAATTACCAAGAATAATTTAAAAACAGATATTTTATTTGCGGGGAAATCATTAAAAAATAAAACAATAAAATTGTCCTTTTAAAATTAATTCCAAAATAAATGAAATTGTCTATGTAAAAATAATTTCCGAACCACTTCGATATTTTCGACAATGTTTCGATGACGAATCTTACTCGGGCCGTTTCGAGGAATGATTGATACTCCGACCATCCCGAGAAATAATCCGATTTTAGGAAATTTCATTTATTGAAAATATTTATATAAAAAAAAACATATTTTATTCTCGTGCATTGAAATGCAAATTTAAAATAATAATAATACTAATACTCTCAACAAAAATAAATAAGATAATATATATATATATATAAATATAAAGGAAATAAATAAATAAAAATAATAATAAAAACAAAGAAAATTAACATAATTGTAATAATAATAATAATAATAACTACTATAACAAAGTAAATAAATAAATAAAAACATTAACGAAAATAATAATAATAATAATAAAATTAAAATAGATAATAAAAAGAAAAAATGGATATAAAATAAAGTAAAAAACTTACCTTCGAAAAATGCGAAATTTCGAGGCCCGAGTGATCGGATAAAATTCTCGAGGAAAATAATTTATTTTTTCGTTTCTTCTTCCTTTCTCTTTTTTTCCTTTTTTTCTTTTTCCTCTTTTTTTTTTCTTTTCTCTTTTCTCTTTTCTTCTTTTTCTTTTTCTTTTTTTTTTCCTTTCTTCTCCTTCCCCCTCTAGCTCGCGGATCCGGGTCAGGCGCGCCTCTGTCGAGTCTACTGTCGGGGCCCCGCGCGGATCTCCTTAAGTTGAAACGACGCCGTTTTGAAGCTTGTATATAAACTCGTTTTCTTTCTTTTTCCTTTTATTTTTTCATTTACCCTCTCTCTCATCCCTGAAACCTCTCCCCTCTCTCTAAGCAAACCCAGCAGCCCCCCATGAACCCAAAAATCAACGGTCTGGCCACCGTGCAGGCCATCGTTCTCCACCACCGACTGCCATGCTCTAGCGACGGTTTGACTCCAAATTTTACCGGTTTTCTCCCCTTGATCTCCTCTTTCTAGTTCCAACCTTCGTTTTCCATGAAACTAAATCACAAATCGTAGATCTGAATCCAAAGTCCGAACCCTTTTCTATTTCGATCTCTTTTTTTTTGTCGTCCAATCAGCTCCTTAGTCAAACCGTGGCCTCCTCTCCCCCATGGCTACTGCCTCATCGTTCGGGTTCCTCAAAAGTCTCTTCTCAAATCTCTCGAAACCCTAAAAACCATTTTTTTTGTTTGTGCTTTTTCTGTTTTTTTTTTTGTTGCTTTGGGTGTATTGCCTGTTGTGGTGTTGTAGTGGTGATAGTTTTTTTTTGTTGCAGGTTTTGAACTCGGGCTTGAGATCCGATTTTGGGGGGTTCGAATTTGAACGAGTGGGGGCCTCTGTTCAGGGGGTGGGGAACCGCTTTTCGGTTGATGTTGGATTAGGGTTTTATAGTGGGGTTATGGCATGCTGGTGGTGGCTAGGTCTAGAGGCGGTGGTGGCAATGACAGGGGCAAGTGGGCTAGGGTGGGTGTGTCAGGCCAAGTTGAGGGGTTGGGTGGTGTTGGCTGCTTGGTGGCAGTGCTTGGGTGGCTGGGTGAGGCGGTGCAGGCAACTGGCAGCTGAGGCTAGGCAGGGGATGGGGCGGTGGTTGCAGGCTAGGGGCGGTGGTGTCAGGAAAGTAGGGTGTAGGTGGTGAGGCGGCTAGGGTTTGGTAGGGCAAATGGCCTGTTAGGCCTGCACTGTTGCTTGGCAGGCCTGATTGGCCTTGCCGGGCCTCCAAGCCCAGTTGGCCCGCTAGGCAGGCCTGACTGGCCTGCTAAGCCGGGAAGTGGGCTGCTACTTGGTAAGCCCAGAAAACTGGGTGTTGGCAAGGATGTTATCAGGTTCCAACAAAAAGTTTAGGCTTCATGGCTCACAAAATAAAAAAAAATAAAAAATAACAACATCAATAGAAAAACTAAAAATTAGATTTAAATGTAATGGTCTCGAAAACCAGATTTCAGAAAGTTAGGCCTAATTCGGGCCCAAATTAATCAAAATTCTAATTAAACCCGGAATTTGAATAGCTTGTCGTGATCAGTTCATATAATGATAATGGACCTAAATTAACGAGCAAGTGAACCACGACTAAAATTGCAAATATTTCAACATTTCACTTTAAATTTTAGAAATCAAGGGAATCGAATTAGCGAGCCGAACAAATTAAGTAAATAATTTGGAATTTTAAAATCCTACTACATCCCTAGACTCGATACCCTACTCAGGGCTCAGCTCGGACAAAAATGGGTCGTTACAGTTGTAACATGCCAATGTATTCTACTATAAACTCTTTATAAGGATATATAATTAATCTTAGCTTTAAATATCCATGACCTTAAAACTCACAATACAGTTTATATAATCTAGCAGTTTTTCTTACAATTCTTTCTTTATTGCACTGGATAAATATAAATACGATACGAAAATAATGTAATAAACACGATTAGCACGACACTTATCGTATTTGTGTTTAGGATTTAATTTGACACATTCAATAATTCATATTGTATTTGTATTTATACGACTAATACGAAAAAAATATAAAATACAAGCTGCATACACGAATTTACCAAATTTGAGTTTTGCTTTATTTTTTAATATATCTTCTTTCCTTACTTTTGAAGAAACAAATGCCTAGTAAAAATTATTATTAGTGTATCAAAGATATTACCAACGTGTTATATTCTTTATATTTTTAAAAGCCTTGAATAAAATAAAATAAAAAAGCAGAGGTTTCACATAGATTTGTTCATAGGTCAGATCGCGACCCGAATTTTTTTATTTTCTTTATTCAGATCCGGATCAAATCGGATCAGTCTAAAATTTCATATAACTGTTTAAAATAATATATATTAAAAAATTAATTTTTTATTAATATTAATAATTAAATTTAAATAAAAATATTTTTATTGAGAAACAATAATTCGAGCCGACCCGAATTAAAAAAAAAATTCTGTCCAAATCCATCTCAATACAAATTAAACTTATCGAATCGAATAAATAACCCGAGAATATGTCTTTCCCTTTCACCTTTTGAAGCAGCAAAGAACCTGAATTTTTGCCTTTGCATGAGGTGAAAGCATATAAGAAACCCTTAGCCAAGGCCACCGACAATCCCCCCAAAAAAAACCCAGTAAGAAAATCAAGAGAATAAAGAATAATTATATTAAAAGCAAACAGAAGAGAATAAATCACTCTTTATTTTGCATATAAAAACCAACAAAACTGGAACTCTCATATTCATCCTGAAGATATTGAATCAAAAGATTTAAAACAAAAAGCTTAATTATAAGACATGGATTCGAAGCCAAAGGTTGTTTATGAAGAGTTTGAGGTACCCACTGAATGGGTTCATGAGGTTGCAGATGACACTTTAATTGCATATCTACCAGGTCTTGTTCTTGTTCAAAATTTTATGATTAATTTCTTTAGTTTTTTATTTTGACATATATTTTGGTTTGTTTGTTTCGTATAAAATAATTTTTGAAAAATAATTTTTTGAAAATGAATTTATTATTTGAAAAAAATTATATTTTTTATTGTTTGAATAATTTTGTATAAAATATTTTTTTTAGTTGATAGATTTTCGAAAAGTCTGTATTAATATAAAAAGAATTGATCTTCTTTTACTTTGATTTAACTTTTATTCTTAAAAGATCAATCCTATACAATTGATTTATTTTGTTTTGATTCAAGAAGGAATCCTTTTTGCTTTATTTTTGTTTTCGAAAAATGTTTTATGCTTTTAAAAACTTAAGATATTTTCTATAAAAAATGAATTATTTTTTTTGTTGACTCGAAATTCATTTTTCGTGAAACAATCAAAACATTTTCTAAAAGTCATTTTATGCGAAATAAACGTACCTTAATTTCTATTGAACAACCATATAAAGAAGAAAAAAAAGATGAGCAGTAGTTAGATCTGATAATTCATATATTTTTTTATGTCATAATTGTGTTTAAGGTATTTTATATTTATATAAATTTTAACGTGTTAATAATTTGTGTTATATAAATTTTGACATATTCGTATATTCACGTCGTATCCATATTTTAATTTTTTTTTTTTTTTCATATTCAATATTACCTGATCTATTACTCGTCTAATGATTTATTGAAATTTGAACAGGCTATAGGAAGGAACAACTTAAAGTTCAACTAACCACAGGGGGAAACTTGAGGATATCTGGACAACGGCCAATTGGTGGCAACAAATTCAGCCGATTCTCCAAGGAAATTCCCATTCCATCAAATTGTGACAAAAACAAAATCAAAGCAAATTTCAATGGTGGTATGCTCCATCTTAAATTCCCCAAACTGATAATCCAAGCTGACGAGAAACATGAACAAGCAAAAGCATCTGCAGAAGAATCTGATCAAAAGCCTGCTCCTCCACAGCCTCCAAGGCCTGCAGATATTGTTGCACAGAATAAACAAAACAATGTTGTTGAAGATCAAGCTCCTCCTCCCATGGCCACCATGGAAAAACAACAAACAGGTGGTGATCAGAAGACAAATGGGATAGCAAAGGAGGCTAAAAATGTTTCAGAAAAGGCACCATTTATTGCTGCTAATGATGAATCTGCAGCTCCTCCTCCCATGGCCACCATGGAAAAACAACAAACAGGTGATGATCAGAAGACAAATGGGATAGCAAAGGAGGCTGACAATGTTTCAGAAAAGGCACCAAATGTTGCTGCTAATGATGAATCTGAATCTCCTCCCATTGCCACCATGGAAAAACAACAAATAGTTGGTGATCCGAAGACAAATGGGTTAGCAAAGGAGGCTGACAATGATGAATCCGAAGCTCCTCCCATGGCCGCCATGGAAAAACAAACAGGTGATGATCAGAAGACAAATGGGATAGCAAAGGAGGCTGACAATGGTTCAGAGAAGGCATCAGATATATACCACACAGGAATTAACATGGCTTGGCTAAAATATAAGCATGTTCTTGACGGTTTGGCCAAAGGGCTAAAGAATCCAAGAGAAAGGATGAACATGGTTTTGGTTGTTTTAATGGTTATGGTACTTGCTGTTTATCTTAGAAATGCGATCAGGTCTCTTGGGAACTACTGGAATTAACTAAAACAGGTGGGAATTACATTTGTATACTCGTATTGTATGTACATGTACGTGTCGTGTTTAAAATTACCGGACTTAATGAGAATTAGACTTATTCATGGGTCAAGCCGCGGTCAGAATTTATTTTTCTTATCTAGGCCCAGTCCTGAACAAGCCCGAGCTGATCCGCCGACCCGGTTCACTGTTCAAATAATAATAAAAAATCAAAAAAATAATTTTATATTAATAATTTTATATTTTATAATTAAATTTAAATGAATAAATATTTTTTTATTAGTTAAATAACGATTCGGGTCGGGCCGACCCCAATCACCAAAACCTCTGCACAAGCTCGACCCAATACGGATTGGGCATGTCGAGTTGGACGGACTACCTTACCCTTGAACAGGTTTAGTGAGAATTAAGTTCATCTTAAATATAATTTCTAAGTATAATCTTGAATGGACGATTCTTATGATGTATAATATATCTTGTTCATTAGAGAGAGAAAATAAAAACTTATTTATCTACTAGTGTTTGATTCTCGCGTTGTTTCGATTTTATTATTATTGATAATATATTGAATACGATTATAACACACAAAAAAATAACATAAATTTAAAGTTAATATTGAATTACTATGATAAACTATGCAAAATATTCAAATTTGATGACAACTTTTAAAGTAAGGTGTAGATATAAAATAACATAAATACAACACGATTACATGAATCAATTCATTATATGTAAAAAAAAAATAAGATATATATCAAAATTTAATTCATTTAGATTATATTGATATCCATCATTTTTATTCATACTAAAAAATAAAAAAATAAAAATCTAACAACTATCATACAATAACTAATAATTTGTAACATCATTTAACATATATATTTTTATAAATATTTAATCATCATAATTTTCTTTATTTCAATACCAAAAGTTAAAAAAAAAAAAATTATTTACATCAACACATTTCATATTATGATTGAATATTTTAATTTTTATCGATAATTTATCAATAAAATAAATTTTTATTCAATAATATAAAAAATGATTTTTTTTTTAATAAAGAACCAATCATTATACAACACGTGACATAAAATTAAGAGTTATTTGAGTCACACACGAACATGACATGGAAAAATAACTAAAATACGACCAAAAAAATAACATGACCACGACATGAATACACGAACATGCCAAAATATATATAAATAACTTGACACAAAATTAGGAATTATTTGAATAGTGTCAATTAAACTTAATAATTTTGGACATGAAACGAACATAAAAAAATAACTAAAACACAATATAACACGAAAAAGTAATACTATCACAACACGAATGTACAAATGTGTCAAAATCTATTAACACGACACCAAAAAATAATCAAAGACAAAATTGAGAGTTATTTGAATAGTGCTAATTAGACCTGACAATTTCGGATCCGACACGAACATGAAAAAATAACTAAAACATAATGCAACAAAAAAAAAATAATACTAACACAATACGAATGTATCAAAATCTATATATAACGTGTCAAAATTTATATATATGTAATACCGTTAATACTATTATAACACAAAAAACATAAAAAAAAAAATTATAAAAAAAAAAATTGAGCTGCTTATACTACGTGACAAGCATCCATCTTCAATTGAGGGATTACTTTTATTGTCTGTTATAAGATTTGATAATTTTTTTTAACCAAAATCAAAATGAAAAAATTTATAACGTGTGGGGCTTGATCAAGGTTAAATCCAGAACAGGTGTTCATTATTCGGTTAAATTTAAATTAATCGATCCAAATCAAAATTAATTTAATTATTCGGTCAGTTATTAAATTATTATGTCAGTTATCAATAGAGATTAAAAAATAATTGAATTACTTGAAATATATATAAAATATTATATTTTTTAAGCTTTGTTAGATGTTTTAAGTTTTATTATTGTTAACATATTAACTTATTATGGATGCATTTTTACTTATATTTGATATTTGAATATTTAAATTATAAAAAACTAAGAATTTAAGATTTAAAAATGTAATTTTAATTTATTAATGATAAAATAGTTGAAATTCATTTAATTCGGTTAATAGACCAAATTAACCAAAATATTTAGATTAGTCGTTAAAGTTTATTTTTGAATAATGTGATTTCGATTAACGAAGGTAAAAAAATGAAAATTCAATTAATAATAATTCGATTATGATTTTAACCAAATTAACGAAATGAAAACTCCTATTATCAGGGAAACACCGTATGTTTATTAGGGCTCATATTAAACAAATCAAGCTTTTGTGCATGGAGTCGGTAAATATATATCACTTTGTTTTATTATAATTTATTATCAAGGAACATAATTATTAGCTTTTTGAGTTTTTGGTAAAAAAGAGAAAATAATTAGATTAAGATTCATTTTAATTAATTGTTCAAGAAGGTGGTAAAATCAAGTTTTAATCAATTATCCTCTTAACTGCAACGATCTTATTTAAATCTATAGTTATTATTTTAATATCTTTAATTGAATTAGTATTACAAGTTAAATGATATCAATTCAGTTGAAAAATTAAATATAATATTATAAAAGCATGTATGTCTTTCATTTTTATATAATATATATTTTTAAAATACTTATACACTCACTTAAAAAAAAACTATCAAATTCTTAAAAAATGAACATTATTTTAAAAAACTATCACTCACTAAAAAAATTATCATTCTCTTAAAAAAAAAAAAACTACCACACTCTTAAAAATATTCATAAGAAATATTATAAAAACACTCATTAATATTTTTATGTACTTTTAGCATTTCTTAATAGACCTATTTGGTTATTTATGGATTGGGTTGAGATTCGAATTTTTTTTTATTTAGATTCAGATCGAATTAGACTCGGATCAACTCAAAAATCTATATCATTGTTCAAAATAATATTAAAATATTAAAAATTATTTTTATATTAATATTTATAATTAAATTTAAATAAATTATTTTTATGAATACATAATAATTTAAATTGAACCAATCTAAATTTTAAAAAAAATTATTCAAATCCAACGAATAACCTAACCCGTGTACCTGTCTATTTCTTTATTGAAAGAGCGCAAAGAATTTCTCCTATATCTGATATTCTATTGTAGTATTGTTCTTCTCCCTCGTTGTCTAGAAACTTTATTTTGCTTTTCTTCTTTTTTTTTTTTTTTTTTTTTTTTCTAACGAGTGCGGTATTTTTTAAGATTTATTAATATATTATTTATAATAATAATAATATTATATTATATTAATTATAAAAATTAATAATTTTATTCATCATATTCAACACATTAATTGATTATATTATTATATTTAATAATTTTAAAAAATATCTTTAAAGCACCCCTTAATAATAATTTTTTTTAGTAAAAGTTTGTTTGAGATTTCAACTCTCCTAACTGTGCATTTGGTGGCCAATAGGCAAAAATCAATTACATAATAATTAGATATGATAATTTATATATGTGTCGTATTTTATATTTTTATATCAATCATATAAACATAAATATAAATTAAATTAAAAACATGTTAAATTTTAAATATATCGCATTAATAGTGTTTATTAAAAATATAGTATTTTCGTATTATATTCAAAATTAAAGATGGTAATGGATAGTAAAAAATTGGATATCCAATACTATTCGATCCGTTTTTTACAAATTCGAAGATTGCGAATTCGTTATTAGATTTATTATCCACAGTGGATTCGGATATGAAATTTTGAATATCTGTTATTCGAATCCGTTTTGGTTTTGATACGATCATACGAATAGTGTCGGATATCCAAATCCGTTTTTTATTTGGATAGCGAATTTGGATATCCGAATTCGATATCCATTTATATATTAAATCCTTGTTTAATTTTATAATTTTTTTATTTTTTTTAAAATGATTTAATAAATTTAGATGTTTAGCGGATTCAGATATCTAACAGATATAATTATTTAAATCGAATGCGAATTCGAATAATAAATAAATAATAAACGAATTTAAATTTTAAATAAATTAAACAAATTCAGATTCAAATATTTTAAAAAATTAAACAAATAGTTGTCATCCCTATTCAAAATTGTCAGACTTATGAATAATCTCCTTGCTAGAGTCCCACTTTTCCACTTTTAGAAATAGTGAATATACACCTTTAATTCATAGTACACAACTTTCGGTTTGTATTTCCTTTATTTTCCAACCATATAAAGGATCAAATTAAAACATAAAAATAAATGAATGATGTGATGGAAGAAAACATGAGAAGATTTATGGCTAAAATATTAAATGAGCATGAACTTTTTAACCTTTTTTAGATAAATTTTTATGTTTTTTTTTTATTATTTTAAATTAAATTTTAATTTGTATTTAAATAAAATTTATTTTAAATTACAGTTGACTTTTGTTACTATCAAAGTCGATTTTTTTTTTTACATAAAAATTAAACGTGGCTGAGAATTAAAAATTTTAAAATTTTATCTTTTTAATTTTTTATTTACCTGACAAATCTATAATATATATATAAAAACATAAATATAAATAATTTTTTGAATTGACGAAAATATCTATTGATATTCATTATATTACTAATTTACTATTTTAAATATTTTTTTATTATTAATAAGATTTATCTAATTTATAAAGAACAAATTTAATTTTACTAAAATACTTTCGTTAAATGAATTAATATGGTAATAAATAAAAAAATAAAGTTAATATGAAACTGTTTTATCTTAAAAGTTTTAATTTTTCATTAATCTTGAAAAGTAAATCAATTTATTTAGTATGAATAAAAAATAATTAAAATTTACATTAAATTTTTTATATTCTTAATTAATTTTGCATTGATATTAAAATAATAAACTTTATAATAATTTGATACAATTTGCATATGAAACAAATTTTACCAAATTTTAGTTGATATACACTTTATTTATTTTATTTATTTTTAAAATATAAAATTATATTTTAAAAATAGATAAAACAATGAGCATGTGGTAATAAATACTAATAAGCCTTAAATGATTTGATGTTTTTGCAAACAAATGAAAAAAAAATCGAATAGTAAAAATTATTTTTTATTTAGGTTTAATTCAAGTTTTAAAGTCAATTTAATTGTTTAAAATTTATGATTATCTATAATCTATAACAATAAATAATTAAAAGTAATCCCCAACTCATGGGATTGCTCAATTTAGAATTTTGGAGCATGTGATTTAAGACAACTAAGCTTTGTCTTAAATTTGTGTTTAGGGGTTAGTTTGGGCAAACAATTATAAAATTTGGGTGATTTTTTCCATGCATTCTTAAAGTTAAAATGGTCATTTAATTGAAGTAATTATAATATATGAATTCAAACTTTATTCGAATTTCCAATATATGAATTCACAAAAAAATAAATCAAATAATTATAAATATTCCTAAAAAAAAAAAAATTTTGACCAAAGAATAAAAGAAAGGAAAATATCTACTTTAATAAATAGTAAAAAAAAAAGAAAAGAAAAAGAGTGAATCAGATGCCTTATTGGGCCCAACTTTGGGCCCTTTATATACTCCTGCAATCCCCCTTCTATATTTTCCACATTCAACCTCGCACACGCTCTCATCATTTTTTTCCGCGACTTTCTCTCTCCCCAAACACCTCCTTTCCGAGAAAAAGATAAGCTTAAGAGAAGAAGAAAATGGCCGATCAGCTTACCGACGACCAGATCTCTGAGTTCAAGGAGGCCTTTAGCCTCTTTGACAAGGATGGCGATGGTACTTTATCTCATCTCTCTCTCTCTTTTATTTTCGTCTTGATGTTTTTCATTTTAATTATGTTTTAATAATTTCCTTCGTTCCATTCAGCTTTGATTTGCAGATCTGAGCGTCTTTTTCGTTTTTTATGCTTAATTTATGTTTTTTTTTTCCAATTTTACGATTGTTTTCTTTTGTGATATGAATGACGTGACTGATCTAGGGTTCCGATTTATGAAATTCTGATCTGCTTGGTTTTTTTGGTTTCATTTTCTTGTTTTTGATTGCTTTGGCTCTTGATTTTCATCGTTGTAAATGTTTATTATTTCTTTTCATTATTGTTGTCCTTTCTCGATAGTCTCGTTGATTTCATTTATTTGGCTTGCTAGGGTCAGATCTTTTTAGATGCAAACGAGACTTGCCTAGATCGTCATTTTGTTTGGTGATTTGTTGCATAATTTATGTTTGAGATTTGGGTTGTGATTTGATTTGATTTGCGATTTAATCATGATTAAAGTTGCATTTATTTTGTGTAAATGTTTAATCTGATTAGCGAAGCTTCCATGGATTTTGAATGTGATTCCCTTTGATCGAACCTTCTGCTAATTTTCTGATCTATAATCCTAAAAATGAAATATTATGTTTGGTACTTATTACTTGAAGGTTATCCAATCAGTCAATGACCAGAATTCACATATATATATATTTGCAATTACTTGTTTGATATTTATTAGCTGATCCATGAGTTATCAAACTTCTAGTTCTTGATGTTTCTGCATTCTGAAACTTTCAGTGGCTAGATCATTGTTGCTCGATAAGTTAGACCGAATATGTTGCTGCCCAAATAACCATGTCTTTATTTTGTCACATTGGAGAAATGTTCACAATCCTCTTATGTGCTTGTTTGGCTATGTATTTGTCTTTGTGAAGTATCTGGGCAAAGATTTATGGCATTAAAAAAGTTTGAAAATATTATTGTGCCTCTTTTGTCTTCTGTAGGTATTACAGTAATTGTTTGTCTGTTTTTTCTTGCCAAATGTATTTAGTCGTGTTGATCGTTTCATAGCCAATATTGTAGTCTTATTTTGTTGCATTTCTTTCTCATCCTTGCCGTGCAGGTTGCATTACTACCAAGGAGCTGGGGACTGTGATGCGGTCACTTGGGCAGAACCCAACTGAGGCAGAACTTCAAGATATGATTAACGAAGTTGATGCGGATGGAAATGGGACCATCGATTTTCCTGAATTCCTTAACCTGATGGCAAGGAAGATGAAGGATACGGACTCAGAGGAGGAACTTAAAGAGGCTTTCAGGGTGTTTGACAAGGATCAGAATGGTTTCATATCCGCTGCTGAGCTTCGCCATGTGATGACAAATCTTGGCGAGAAGCTTACGGATGAGGAAGTTGATGAGATGATCCGCGAAGCTGATGTTGATGGTGACGGGCAGATCAACTACGAGGAGTTCGTCAAAGTCATGATGGCCAAGTAAGGACCTTTCCAACCATAACCAAGATCCAAAAATGGGAAAAATTAAAATGGGAACAGGGCAGATAAGTTTGCTAAAGATCTCAATTTCTCAATAGGACATCTATGTTTTCGTGTTTACTAGAGTTGGGTGGTCGTCGTCTGTTTCTTGTTTGCATTATTTTGTGGACCGGACCTTAGTGTCCTACTTGTTTGCTCTGTTTTTTGTTCAGTAGTCTGGGTTATTAGCAGCTTCTATCTTTTACATTTGGTGTTTTCTTTCTATTCTTGATGTCAAGAACCTAGAACAATTTGAAAGATTCCATGTTTTTGCTTATGGGTTACTAATTTTTACCATATTTCAAAATTTTCAGTATATTTTTATTTTCTATGGTTTGTTTGATTTGCTTTTCAACAATCTTTGTTTGGTTTGATTCTCTCTCCATCTCTTCCTCTTTTTTAAGGAAATTTTTTGAGTAATTTTCTATCATTTACCTCTAAATTCCTTAAAACTTTAAACTAGGTTCTCAAGAGCTGCAGGGCTTGGCCCAGCGGCTCGTGTCCCTCCTTTTTGGGGTTGATCCTGCAGGGCCAGGGTTCAAATCCTGGCTCCTGCTCGGGGGATATGTATTTGTGTTTGACCGAGTATTGGTTCGGTAACGAATTAAATGAGCGCACATAAGTGTTCCAACGACGGAGGTGAGATAAACCCTTTTTCCTGGTTAACTTTATCAACTAACTGAAAGATTGATGGCTATAACTAACCACACCAAGCAATATCCTCAGAAAAAAAAAAAAAAATTTGTGCGACAAGTTAATGTTTGGGTTCTAACCAATGCGGTCGGTATCGGTATGTACCGTCCGGTACATATTATTTTTAAGGTAAATTTTTTTTTTTTCAGTTTTGTATTGTTTTGATTTTTTTATCAGTTGTATCGATCTGTATTAATCAATATCGATCAGTATCGATTCGTATCGGTTGATACAAGAGTTTGATTTTTTTTTTTAAATTTATAAAAAAAATCATTTATTTGATTTTTTAAATCAATTTAAAATTTTTTTGTGTCATGATTATTTTTATTTTTTTATAATTACATTTAAAAATAAAATATTTTCATATTAAATTAAACTATTGAACATAATTAATCATAATTTATTTATATATATTTTTAATATTTATTTAACTTATTTGATGTTTAAAATTTTAGATATTAAATTTTTAAAATTTATTTTTGCATAAAAACATATATATGCATGTAATGAATGTATATTTACATATGTATATAATATATATTTTATTAAAAAACTTGAAAATAAGTTATATATATTAAAAATATTTAAAAAATATTGATAAACTTGAAACGATATATTAAAATATATTGATATTAATATATATATATTAATATCAAAACAAAAATGATACGTTTAATGATATGGTACTTATTACTTTGGTTGTAACGCTTTTTTAGCAAATGCCATTTCCTCGTTCTGAGATTATAAAATCATTGGCTCATTCTTTTGGACTTTTCTACTTTTTATGCTTTTTAAATTTTTTTTTTTTACTTATTTTTTTTAAAACATATTAATTACTTATTTGGTTAGAAGATTAATATTGAATTAGTTATAGTTTGTACCCATATCATTCCAAATTTTTATGCTAATTACATAAAAAAAAAATGAAGACAAGGAAATATTTTGCAAAGTAAAAAAAATGGTTTGTGGCTTTGTGCTATATATTAGATAAAAATGATGCTCTTCGATGGAGAAAATGAGTTTGTTGTCTTAACTTTTACTTTCCAGTCAATCATATCGGTGGGTAAATAAAAGTTCACAATGTTGTATAAAACCAAAGTATTTTTTAAAAAACTTTAAAATTTTTAGGATTTTCTGATATTTATACTTACTAATATTAAAAGTTTTAATTGAATTTAGTGTTACAAGTGACATTAATTCAATTAAAAAAATGTTATAATAATGATAAAATAAAAGATATTTCTGTTTTTCTAAAAATATTTTTATAAAACATTTTTTTAATTTTAAAAAAATTATAATACTACTCTCACTTTTTTTTTTTTTAAATAAAAGAAACCAATTGGGTACACAAATTCTAATATATTCCAAATTCCAAATGCATAGTTTTTAAAGTTGAAATTGTGTCCTATCAAAAAGCATCTGATTTCATCTGGAAAAAGAAAAGAAAAGAGATTTTGTTTGTTGACAAATCTTTGGGTGCATTGGGAATGGAACATTAATTCTTCATTCAAAGTAAAAGTATTATTCCAAAGGCAACTACTTTCATCAATTGCTATTTGCTAATTGCTACGTACCAGCCTCCAATTACCATTTTCATTTTTGAACTCGTCTTTAACCTTTATAGACAAAGATTATGGGTCTTGAATTTAATTTGAATTTGAATTTGAATTTGACAGAAGGAAGGAGAGGACAGTAGAGCACAGCAAGCGGAGCCATAAGCAAAAAGAAAAGAAAGCAAACGGTGGTGGGCAGAAACGTCGTAAGCGAGAGAAGATTCGTGATTGTGTTTTCCTCTAGTTTTTTACACCATTTTAAACCCCCCAAAGGCTGCTTCTTCTGCTTCTGCTATAATAATAATAATAATAATATTATTATTATTATGTTGTAACTTTAATATTCCAAGGAACCTAATATAAATATGTGTATTTCATAATTTTGAAAATTTAGTATATGACTGCCTTTGCTTCTATTAATTTCACGTAAATCTTATCATGCCTTTCCCAAAATCAAAGTTTTGTTCCTTTATGCAAAGCTTGTAGGCTTTCCTTTTTTTTTTTTTTTCTTTTAACAACAAATACATATAATTGAGTAAAAAGTTGTAGGCAATGGTTATGATATCCAAATTTGAAAATTACTGTTAAATATAAATATGTGTCTTAACACATATATTCTCATTTTTTTTTTATATATTTGTCTAACACATATATTCTCATTTTTTTTAAAATTAATTTTTTTTTATATATTTGAAAGATTATATCCCATATTCATATTCGAATATACAAATCCATACACTTAAAAGATCGATCATTTTTTGCTTTACTTCCAAAAAAAAATCGATTCTTATACTTAGAGATTGATATTTTTGCTTTACTTCAACTTTTAAAAAATATCTTTTAAGTTTTTCAAAAACGTAAAACGTTTTTCCGAAAAAATTGATTAAATTTTCATTGATCAAACTATTTTTAATAAAATAAACACCGAAAAATACGAGAAAAATAAATAAATTTCAGCAGTAATTTTTCGTAAAACAACGAACCTTTAATTTTTTTTACTTTTTGCTGGAAAACAATTATAAAACTTGGAAGTTGCAGTATATTTTAAACCTCAAAGTAGACCAATTTATACATAAAAGTTATTGCTTTCTTATCCTGAAAAAGAAAACATTTTAATGGGAACAAGAACAAGTGGGTTCTAAGCCAGCAGCAGAGGCCAATTTATGGCTGAGCTCCCAAGTATCGACAGGGGAAGCTTGTTGGTGAGGGACATGTCGGGGATGTTTCTCCCTTTTGTCACCCTTTATCTGCTTTAATGCATGCTTAAGGGTAGGCAACAAAGCCTCCATGCATTCCGCCACTGCATTTGGATTTCCGGGCATGTTGATGATCTGCAATGCATACATCTGTTAAGCATCCAACTTAAAACCAATTGATAATAGGTGGAGAGGCCCAACTTTAATATAAGACCACAAGAAACTCAAGATTTAACAAATGTGGGATAACACTACTTAACACTTCCCCCTCACGTGTAGGCTCATAGGGCCTACACGTGAACAATCACATGGAGTTAGGCAGGAAGAATAGCAAAACACAACTTGGACTCTGATACCATGTTAAGCATCCAACTTAAAATAAATTGTTAATCGGTGGAGGGACCCAACTTTAATATAAGACCACAGAAAACCCATGACTTAACAAATATGGGATAACACCACTTAACAAAATCCTAAAAGAATAGAATAGATAATAATTCCTAGTTTCACATAATATGGCTTGAAATTTCACTTTCTCCCCAAGCACACCCTATGTTTAAAAACCCAGAACAAAGATCAAACCGGTGAGACCTCTGATCACCGGTCCAACCAACCAAACTGGTTGAACCGGACGGTTTAGTTAAAAAAGAATTTAAACATTAAATAACTAATTTTAATATTAAATAAGTATTAAATATAGTAAATACTTAATAAAAATAAGCATTTGGTTAAATGATATGGTCTTTAATATAGATATAAGAGGTTAAAGGTTTAAATCTCATCACATATAATAAAAATTAATTTAAAAAAAAAAAAAGAAGAAGCTTAAAACCGATTTTTTTGGTTTTTTGCCGGTTTCCTAAATTTCAGGTTGTATGACATATACCATACCGGGCTGGCCTCCGTTTCGGCCAGTCTAGTCCGGTTTTTTCGACACTGAGTGGTGTTGAACTAACAGAAGCAAAGATTAAATAGAAACTGTGTGGGTCGGAGCAAAATAGATGTAAATAACTGCAAGGATAACAATTATAACATCAGAGACTTACCAATGTTGACCCTCTTATTCCTGCTGCTGAGCGTGAGAGCATAGCAAATGGTGTTACCTATTTCCATTAAGAAAATGGGTCAGACATGTTTCATAATCATAACTGATAAAAGAGGTCAGTTTACAGGTGACATTCTCATATGCAACTAATGTTGTATAATATCGTGTGTAATGTATGCTATGTTACTCGGACTCGGATGTAAGTATCGAATACAAGTATGTTCAATTTTTTCTAAGTTTTTCCATGTATCTGGAGGATTTTTAGAGGGTCATATCTCCATACTCATGTCCGGATATTGCGTCGGACAAGGGTGTCGGACACTGGTACTTCAAAAAAAAAATGAAGAGTCGGAGCAACATAGAATGTATGTATGCATGTATGTAGAAAAATAGATTAGATATGTGCAATAATATGCTTCCTCAACATGAAAATTTGATTGAATCAACCATTTTCTGCATAGGATAGGGAACAAATTACAAGCAAAATAGAAGATCACCACATAAGGGTTTTTTATGGTTAATTTCTTCAAACATACCCCAGAAACTGAGGATTTGACAACAAGCAGATAATAGCAAAGACAATGTGCATTACCTCGTTACATGTCACAGAGAAAAAAGATAAATGTGGTATGCATATTAAGCCTTTCATGAAGCCTCTAAGACATAAACTGCAGTCAACTTATTAGGATACTTAAGAAACAAGACAACAAATCACATGTAAGAATTGAGAATCTATTTGGCAATAAATAATGCCATACCCTGAAAGTTGATAAATTATCATAAGATATTATAGAGGCAATCCCATATCATCAACTTGCAAATAAAGCTGTCCATGGATTGGCATATCCGCTCAAGTCGCAAGCTTGCCAGATGGTTGTGCTCACTTGGACGAATGACAAGGAAGTTTCTATTCCACTAGCCTTTAACTCTCACCATGAATTTTGAGGGCTTTTTTTTTTTATTTTTTTTTTTTTAAATTAGATAGATTTGCTTGATTCAATTTGTATACATTTTCTAATCTTAAATGGGTATGTCAATTTTGATCTTTCAGCTAGATCCACCAAATATTCTTATGGATGTTGCTATATAGGTTTATATGAGCTGGTTTAGCTTCATTGAATTGGTATAGACTGCACTTCAGGCTGAGCTGGGCCTGGGAAAGCATAAAATGTTGCTAATATTAGAGATAAACCGGCCCAACCCATAGACAGCTCTACTTGCAAGGCCAAGTCATTATAAAATAAGGGTTTTGTTAACAAGTGCCCTTAGGTCACTTTTTAAGTTTAGTTAATATACTATTTATAGTAATAATATTGTATTAAATATAATAGTTGACAACTTTATTCATCATTTCCAATGCATTGAATGAAGATATTACTGTATATAGTAACCTTAAAGAGTGCCCTTAAGATACTTGTTAGCAAAATCCATAAAATAAAGTCAACAGGCAAACCATCTCTCATAAAAATAATTATACAGGAAAAAAAAGTTTAAAAAGAGTTCTAAAATGATTTAATGCTATAACTTAGTTTAGTACCTTTAAACTCTCTTGCATCATGACATACAGAAGACCATATGCTTCTTTTTCAATCAACTCTTTGGTTGCTTCAGGGGTCACATCTCTTGGGGTGAAGCCGGTGCCACCTTAATGAAGACAATACAATTTTGAGAAAGGGATGAAAATAAATAGACCCAAAAAGGAAATGTCTAAATCCAACCACGAAAATCGAGGCTGGCGAGAACAAGAAACCCACCAAGTGTAAGGATAAGATCCATTTTGTCGATATCACTCCATCTCTGCAAAACTTCCTTGATCTTTCCAACATCATCTGAAACCACACCTGTAGCAACTACCTTTGCTCCTCCTAACTTTTCAGATGAGGAATTTACGACGGACACTGCCCTAGGACCACTGCAATTTCATAATCATTCTACAAATTCTTATACGAAGTTTAGGTACACAAATATGAAGGAAGAAAAAACTTGTAGAACATATTCACAAAACAAATGTTAGTATTAGAAATCCGGCCCTGTGACAAAGCAGAAAAGGATGGAAGCGGGTGGTGGGAGCAACTACCTATTTAATTCAACCAAGTAACTTGCAACAATTGTTAAGAATCAGATTAATTATACAAAGATGATGGGCCATCCGGCCATGTTACCAATGTAGACAACTTGCAATTGCAGCATTTTGAAGAAGGTTTATGGTCCGAGATCAATAGATAAAACCATTAAACGAAAGGGTGAAAAGTGCTAAGACATTGATGGTTAGCTTAAGGTCACATTTGTGAAATGCACCCAAGAAAATGACAGAAGAAACGGTACCTAAAAGAACTAAGACTCGAAATGCAAAAAATCTGCAAAAAATCTACTATTGCTGTTTCCAAATGTTGTTGCAAAGCATTCAGTATTCGATGTCTCACTTTGTCATGGGACAATATCAACTTTGCTCGTTTTCTTTAGCATCAATTATGTGACCTTAATAAAACGATTATTCAAAGGTGTATCTAGATGCGTTTAAACCAGGAGCCTGATTAATAAATTACCTTTTGAAGCCCATTGTTAGAAAAGAAAAGTCACAAGATAAACTTAGTCACAAGATAAATTATCCTAATTCAAGTTTTCCATGTCAACGGTTCACAAGATAAATTATCCTAATTCAAGTTTTCCATGTCAACGGTTGTAGCCTTTGGAATCTGGTGTTTTCAATCGGAAAAAAAAAAGGAATCTCTCGAGATTTTACACATTCCTCTATAGGAAATTCATGAGGAACTTAAACCAGGAAATGATTCAATATTTGAAGAAGCAATATGCTATATAACATACCTTCGATCAGGTCCTGCACCTGATGCAACAGTATCGCTCACAGTAAGAATAGCTACTTTGAACTGAGCATCCTGAGATCCATCTCCTGTTATTTCATTCAATGCACTTTTATGTTCTGTAGTACTTGAACTTGAATCTGATGACAAAGCAGCCTTGCTCAATGTAGAACCACTTAAATCCGAAATTACAATGGCCGAGACAGAACTTCCAGCAGTAATAACTCTCCCTGTCGCTGGCAACTCCAGCAAAGCATTAGCTGACTTCATACTCAAAAGCCGACTACTCATTTGATAGCCAGTGCTCTCAGCAACAAATCTAAAATCCAAAAGAAACAATATTGTTTCTTAACACAATTATTATAGTGTTCAAGGTAAAATAAACACCAAAAAAACGTGACCCTTAAAGAGTAAATTAGGTCCAAGAAGGATCTAACTGAATGACCAATCCAAAAAGTGCAGAGAGCTGTGATCAAGAAAATAATAATCCTAAACTTACCCAGGATTGCCTGATCCATCATTAACCTCCCATCTGATAGTGGCGTGATGAAATTGTGGCCGGCCTGGATCTGTCTTTATCGGTTGTTGAAGTCGAGCTTGCACTCTGTACAATAAACAGAAGGAAAACATGACGGTCACAAATTAAATCTGTTTTACACTATATTTAATTTTAACAACGGACAGACAGCAACAGAAACATAAAATTTTACTGAAAGTTTCAGCAACCTCAAAAGATGTGGATTTGCCCATCCTGCTAGGTGGCGTATGGTAGGGACCACAAAGAGATGGAAACAAACTAGACAGCTAACTGGATTTCCAGGTAAACCAAATGCAAGAACTTTGTTCACTGGTGCATTCTCTGCCCGGTTTAAATATATCTCTGCAAATGTCAATGGTTTCCCTGGTTTCATACAAACCTGTCGAGGCAATCAACCCAAAATAAAGTTAACATAGATGCCTACTCCATGATGCTCGGGATATCGTATAAAAGTTTAAAGCTCAAAGTACAGTTAGGAAAACACAAATTGCACATTTTGGCCTTATTATACAAAAGCAAATTTTCTCACAAAGAAATCTATATGGAAAATGACCTTGCTGAAGTGCACTTTCCCTTTCTTTTCAAGCAGTGGCTTCACAAAATCCTTATCTCCCATGGAAACACCCCCAGAAGTCAGAAGAATATTAATCCCAGAAAAAAAAGCACTATCCAAGACCCTCTCAAGGTCTTCTTTATCATCTCCAACGATACCAAGGTCAAGCACTTTGCATTGTTGCTGTGTTGCAGCTGCCAATAACATAGCACGGTTGGAATCCCTAATCTGCACAAGACATCAGGCAACCTAGATGATAACTCAATGGAAAATTCATGTCACGTGGTAGGTTTTGTGCAGGAAAAAGGAGTCCATCCATCAAAACACGGGCTAGCGAAAATCCACAAAAAAAAAAGGGTAACAGGTAGAGATGAAGAGAGCAAAAAAGACACAGAATGATCGTTATCTCTCCTAGATTTTGTAAATATGTCCAATGTAAAAGTCATTTTTATGGAATAAAGACTAATCTCAAGATAACTGCACATTAAGGTATGACAACTAGCATATTCAAGCCTCAAAGGCTTATTTCTAAGGTGCCTTACTGGCATCCCATGCGCACTAAACATACAATCTCACTATCACCATAGTTGCAATATCTAAACATACTCAAAACTCTCCAACCCTTTCCGCCAAGAACAAATTTTCTATAATTCCAATCATACCAGCCCTCCTCCTGATTCAGTTTTTCTTTTCTTCTTTCTTTCCCCCTTTTGGGGCAGGTGAGGTGCTTGGGGAAGAGCCATAACCTTCCCTAAATCCTTATGAGAATTTAACCTTGTATAAATTTAGTATTGAGAAGCTGAAAGCTTTGAAACAATAATCCACACTATGAACATTGAACTTCTCAGACAGTCCCACGATACCTGGCCACGACTTAAGGACTCCGTTGTTGGTTCTACAAGTTCATCTCCAGTAGAGAGTACAGCAATTGTTGGTGTAGGCTGCACCTGTAAATCAGTCATATCCTTCAGATTATGCAAAGTAATCAAAACCAAAATAGTGGGCAATATAGTACCTTCACCATTGTAACACCAACTGTAGCAAGTAATCCCACTTCTGAAGCACCTATTCTTTCTCCAGATTTTAGAACTACTGCATCTTTCTGAATGTCACATCCCTGCAACATAGATGCTTGTTTGAGCTTTTGAAATAAAAAGAAAGCACGCAAATGTGAATTTATTTCAGATCAAGTCATTCATTATAAAGAAAAAAGTTCGAAACTACACAAAAATACACATTGTAGTCAAGTGCATAGTGTTCTGCTTCTTCTCCATTTTTCATTTTTTATTTCAGTATAGATCAACAAAGAGGTCAATTTATACAGAAGGTGAGAAGCCAGGGAAGATTAACCTCATTCATATTCTCCACCAAGCTAAGAGACCCTAAAGTTTTGCAAGGGCTGCCAGCATGTCCAAATGAGACTCTCAGTTTAAAAATTAAGATTTAAAGTTTTTGAACATTAAATACGGCTGTAAATTACTTCTAACTGCACAGAGAACTAAATAAACTCACTGATATTAAGACCTTTGGGCCAAAACCACAAACCTAAGTAGGGCAGATCCGGAATTTATGAACCACCTCACCTATACGCACACATTCAGAGAACTCAAATGAGGTGCACTTTCAAATTGAATCTTAAACACGTCCAGAGGGCTGTAAATAACTAAATTTTGACTATGAATGTATTCCTTCAATCTTGAGAATCATTGACTCAGCTGTTGTAATAAGGACTTTGAGGAAGTAGCAAAACAGCCAAAAAATTTATCATAGACGATTATTTGGAGCAGAAATAGGAAAAGGAAGGAGGAGGCAGCGAAGAGGAGAGGAAAGTAAACTAAGAGAGAGGAACCAATGATGTCATACCACTGGACGAATATCAACACCTTTGCTAGTTTGCACCAATATTCTTACACGCTTTGGTTCAACTGAAGGAGCTTTCACCTGTTCAGTGTCCTCAACTTGGACAACTGCATCAGCACCATCAGGTATTGGTCCTATGGGGCAAAAAAAAGTCCAAAAGGGAGAAAATTTAGAGAGAAAGGATTATTCAAAACACCATGCTGCAATGATTTAACCCTTAAGAGCACGATTCAAACATATTTGGAGCTCAAAGACACCATATGAAGCCTAAAAAAAGAAGAAGCCCCTTTTTTCTAACTTAAATTATTGCGAATCTCATTTTCTGAAATGTATGATCACGCTTAAGATCATTTTTAAGAGCTTGCTCATTTAGCAAAAGACAACAACTCAATTGGCCATTCAAGAAGCAATGTTATGTTAAGACAGATTTATCTATCATGTAAAAATAATATGCCCCATCATGAAAAGGAAGATTAATTCAAGATGAATGACATATATAGGTTACCCACATGCTTCTTTTTCATCTGCTTACATTGGCTCTCTTTTTCAGACCTGAATTTGTTTTCAATTTTAAAGAAACTTACTTTGAGGTGCTAGGTTGCACCCCAAGTAAAGCAATTATACAGCTAAGTTGTTTAAATTTATTCAAATGGCATTTGAAAGACCAAACCATAATCTTAACAGTAGTGATTAAGAGGCTACGTTATGAAACATGTCTTAAATTATCGCACATGGAATGCCAATTGTCCTTGAAATTGCAGAAGATAACAGGACTCTTATGTGTCCATGTAATAACAGGAAGAAGAGACTAACCTCCAGTTGTCACATATGCAACAGTTCCAGGAGTCACTGTGACACCAACCCCATCATTTCCAGCTCTTGATTCAGTTATTACAGGATATTCTCCAGGGCCATCCAAAGCAACCACTGCATAACCATCCTGCAAGGCATCATATATATGCGACCGAAGTCTTAGTATATTCAGATAATTCACACTACAAATCTACCCAACTATGAGATATAAAACAACCTTGTTTTCTTCCTAAAATTAGGTTCTGAAAAACAAGGGAAGATGCTTTATTACAGAAATATAACCTCCTCTACTATTCCTAACATGCCTTTTTACTATGTTGTTTCGACTCTTTATTTTTCTTGAAGTACCCATGTTTTTTTTCTTAAAGTACCCGTGTTCGACGCATATCTGGATATAAGTATGGGATATGATCCTCCAAGTAGGGCTGAGCAAAAAAACCGAGAAAACCGAAAACCGATCCGAACCGTAGTGTTCGGTTCGGTTTCGGTTCGGTTTTTTTTAATTCGGTTAAAATTCGGTTCGGTTATTAGTTCGGTTTTTTCGGTTCGGTTCGGTTTTCGGTTCGTAAGTCCAAAAACCGCAATTAACCGAACCGAACCGAATTTTATTTTTTAATTGATTTTTTAATTATTTTTTTTTATTTTTATAATATAAAAATAAATATTTTATTTCTAAATTAGTGAAAAAAAAATTAAAAATACTATAAAAAAAAGATAATTTTTAAAATTTTTAAAAATTAAGATACTTTGATTGTGGAAATAGCATGTTAGGCATAAATAATCTATTAAAATAGCATGTAATAAAGCCCAAATTCTCAAAAGCCCAAAAAGCCCAAAAAAATATGGAAAACCGATAACCGAACCGAACCGAGATACGACGGTTCGGTTATAACCGATTTTTTGATTATTGCGGTTCGGTTTCGGTTACCCATTTGAAAAAACCGAATTCCTCGGTTCGGTTTGTAAAACCCGAAATAACCGACCCGAACCGAACCGAACTCACCCCTACCTCCAAGACCCTTCAAATACATGAAAATCTTGAAAAAATTGAACATGTCCGATACTCACACCCGAGTCCGAGTAACATAGCCTTTTTATATATACACTGCCTACCCTGCCAAGGAACTTTCACCCTAAATCCAAATGAAAAAGCAAAATGCAAAGCCATATATATACAAGGCAAAGAAATTGAAAGCAAAGCCCAAGATGGTGAACCTGCTACTTTTATGTAAAAAAACTAAAACACCCAATTGCTTGTTAGAAAACTGTGACTCAAAAAGGCAATCTTTTGCCTTTCAAATAAAAAAAACTAACCAATACCCAAGTGCCTATTCAATCTATACAACTCAAAATACCAATCAAAGCATAATAAAACAACCCAGTTAATCTTCTCAAGAATGGTTTTTTTTTTTTTTAAAGAAAATTTTGGATTGTGGGGAAACCTTGATTGAAGCTGGATAAGGAGGCAAAGGGTCAGGAGCACGGATATCTTGAGCCAAAACTTTTCCGAGAGCTTGGTGAAGTGGGACGGTGACAGGTGGCAGTTTCTGGGCAACGCTGAGCACAATTTGAAGAGCTTCGTCGGCTGAGATCATCTTCTGGTTGGTACTACCGCAGGTGACGCTGCCGCTTTCCGCCATTTCCAACGTTTGAATAGTAAGAGTCAAAAGAGAGTGCCGAGTCAGAGACGACTCAGAGAAGACAAGAGTGCGGAGTTGGTGACGGTGTTGGCTATATAGCCTATAGATGATTAGATAAGCAGATTTGAGACTGATTGTTTGGACACAAGCGCGAGGCTTGACGACTTTTATACTCGTAACCAAACAGCAATTCCAATTATATGTACGTATTTAACTTAATTTAATTTTTGTTAACTCTATTTTCTTCTACTCATATTTCATAGTAATTTTCATTACTATAAAAATAATCATCTATATATATTATTATAAATCTATATTGTTATAAAATGAACGACTGAGTCGATGTCACTGAATTAAGTGACATCAACTCAATCCCTCATTTTATTAAAAATAATATATTTAATAAATTAAGTAATAATATTATAAGAGTGTTTATGTCTTTCAATTATCAATTTTTTTTAAAAAAACTACTACTTGATTAAAAAACTAACATTCTCTTAAAACAAAAATACCACTAATTTAAAAATTACATTCTCTTAAATTTTTTTTTGTTATTTCCTTAAAAAATTATCATTCTTTTAAAAAACTGTTTATATATATAATTTTACACAAATTTTTTTTCACTCACATAATTGAGTTAGTGTCACTCAATTGATGAAAATATAAAAAAATAATTAAGTGTTAAAAAAAATTAAATAAAAAAAATTATGTATTTTAATATTTTATATAATAATTTTTTACAAACAAATCAATTATTGACTTCTAAAAAAATACCCGTTTTCTAAAAAATACCCATTTACAAAAATTATTTATTTTTTAAAAATATAATTTATTATTTTAAAATATATATATTTTCACTCACATGATAATTGTGTAAAATTCTAATATAATTTTATGTGATTTTTTAATATTAATTACCCCATTATAAAAATTTACGCTTTATTAATGTTTAGGTAATTACTTTTTATTACTTAATAATTAGTGTCTTAAGAAATACTTACGGCATTTTTCTCACGTAGTTTTTGATTAGATCTGTTCATGGATCAGGTCGGGTCGCGGTTCAATTTTTTTCAAAATCTTTATCCAGGCCCGAATTTATTGTTTATAATATTAAAAAATATTTTTTTTATTTTTTAATATATTTTTATAATTAAAATTAAATAAAATATTATTATTTTAATTAAAAAACACTGTTTCGGGCCGGGACGGATTAAAAATATCCTATCCAAGCCCGACCCAATACAGATCGGGCTACCCGGCCCATGAGCAGGTCTATTTTTGACATCATACAAGGTATATTCGTTCGTATTTTATTAGACATTTATATCTATATTATTATTATTATTATTAAAGTTATTGACTGAATTTATTATCACGCGTCAATGCGTCAAGCGACACTAACTTAATTGATAAAAATATATATATAAAAATAAAATAATTAAATAAAAAAATTATATTTTTTAATATTTTATATAATAATCTTTTATAAAAAAATTACTTATTTACTTTTAAAAAACTACCATGTACAAACTGACCGTTGGATTTAACAATATAATCGTACTCGTTGTGCACGTAAAATTTCGAATTGATTCGATATTCCTATCATATCGATCGAAAGTATTATCTTTTTTAAAATATTTAAATATTATTAATTTATTCGAAACTCAATATACATAATTTACGTAAATACGAAATATGATAATTGTAAACCTCATTTGTGGAATTCAAAAAGTTCGCGGCTAATATATAGGATAATAATCCTTATAGATTACCTAAAAAATAAAATTTATTTACCTAAATAAATAAATAAATCCTAAATTTCCAAACAAAACGTAAAATAAAAGTAACATTATTTGTCAAATTTACCCGAGGGAAAAAAAAAAAAAAAAACCCTTTGTCGCGCTTAAAAATTAGTTTAAGCCATTGACGTAACCTAGTACAGGTAAACATCAGTTTCTTGCTGTCCTGAGTGGTGAGAGCCGCAATGGAGAAGAAAGAGGACCATCAGCAAGAAGAAGAGCAAGTGGTGAATCCATGGGAAGTATCAGCCAAAGACGGCGGAAAGATCGATTACGACAAGCTCATTGACAAATTCGGCTGCCAAAGGCTCGATCAATCCTTCGTTGACCGCGTCCAACGCCTCACTTCTCATCCTCCTCACGTCTTCCTCCGCCGTGGCGTCTTCTTCGCCCATCGGGATTTCAATGAAATTTTGGATGCCTACGAGCGAGGGGACAGATTTTATTTGTATACCGGCCGCGGACCTTCTTCTGAAGCTTTGCATTTGGGTCATTTGATTCCTTTTATGTTTACCAAGTAACTTCTTTTCTTCCTCTTTTTTCGTTAATCAGTTGGTATAAATTAACGGAATTTCCATCTTAATTATTGTAATTTTTTTTTTTTAATAAAAAAACTGTGATTTATGAAAATGAAAGTGCAGTTTTTGTAATTGGGTATATTTATGAATTGAAGGGTTACTAGAAAGATGATTAAAACGAAATTATACATAGAAATAGCTTTTTTTTTTGGGTAGTAATTATTGTTTTTCTGAATATTGACCTTTAACTCAAATACGAAAATTTATGCCTTTTGCTTGTTATTTTTTCTATTTTAAAATTTTCTTTCAGGAGCAATGATAATAAAAGGAAAACATGAATTGTGAATTGCTGCCCTTTGCTCATGTTTAACCTTATGTTACTCCGACTCTTTATTTTTCCTGAAGTACCCGTGTCCGACATCCACATATTCAGACAAGGGTATGTGATATAATATAGATGTAAAAACTTAGAAAAAAAAATTGAGCATACATGTGTTGGAACATACCTATATCCGACACTCACCTTGAGTCCGAGTAACATAGGTTTAACCAAATACATTTTACAACTAAATTGAGGAAGTTAGAAGCTAGTGGCAAAAGTACCAACTAAAATACTAAAAGTTTGGTTCTGTTAGATTAATTTCAGTTGTTATTTGTTCTACCATTTCTAAAAAGGCGAAATTTTATTGAAGCTTTTGTAGTCTTAACGAGAATTAAAAGGAAAAAAGTAAAGAGCTTTTTTATTTTTTCTTTGCTGCAACTTGAATCTGTTGTTTTATGTTTCTGAATGTTGATTGTATACTTAATTCTATTACTTTTGGTCCATGCTTGATGTTTCTTGCAGATACCTTCAAGATGCCTTCAAGGTCCCTCTTGTTATACAACTGACTGATGATGAGAAGTGCATGTGGAAAAACCTTTCTGTGGAGGAGAGCCAAAGACTTGCACGCGAGAACGCTAAAGACATAATTGCTTGTGGTTTTGACATATCAAAGACATTCATATTCTCAGACTTTGATTATGTTGGAGGGTAAGAAAACACCAGAGGAATTGTAAGCATTTCTTTTTAACTTTGTTGTGGAGTAGCCTTTGGAGGCTATCATATATATTTTGTTTGTTTGTTTTAATTTGCAGTGCCTTCTACAAAAATATGGTAAAGGTTGGCAAGTGTGTCACATACAACAAGGTGCTTGTTCACCTCCTCTCTCTCTCTCTCTTTCTGTTCTTTTCTCTCTATGGGTGGAGGAGAATTTGATTTAGTTGTTTGAGTTATTTTATTCCTTTCTGGTGATATTTAGGTTGTTGGCATATTCGGATTCACGGGTGAGGATCATATTGGAAAAGTTAGCTTTCCACCTGTGCAGGTATATCTCTTTGCTTCACTAGTTACTGGTTGGTGATGACTTTTATGTGTGTGGTCACAGTGATGTTTCCTTTCATTTTATTTTTTTTGCTATTTTATTGTTCCTTTTGCTTTGATGTGAGCTTCAGAAATTATTCATAATTATATGTTGTTTTCTTTAAAATGCCGCTATTGCCAACTTATAAGGAAATCTAATGTGGTGCATCAAGAATTATGGAACAAATAGCTGCTTTGCAACCTCTTTGTGTCAAATGTATGCCTGTGGTGATGGTTATGCTTATATTCTGTTGATGCAGGCTGTTCCATCATTTCCCTCATCATTCCCACATCTATTCTCCGGCAAGGATGATTTACGTTGTCTAATTCCATGTGCAATTGACCAGGTTCAGTTCTTTGTTTAGATTGGTTCAATTTTAGATGTTGGGTCTTGTAGCCTTGTCACTATGCAACTTAAACTAAACCTTAAGCTAAAGTAATTCTAAAATTTATTGAAATACATATTTAATTATTTGTCTATAATCAGTAAAAACTGATGTTTACCCTGGTTATTTCAAGTGATTCTCCCTCCAATCCTTTCTCTTTGGATTTTTTTTCTTCTAGCTCTGTTTGTATGCAACTCTATTTCTGATTTTTTATTTATTTATTGTTTATGCTTGTTGATGTGATCAGGATCCATATTTCAGAATGACACGGGATGTTGCTCCTCGGTTAGGGTATCACAAGCCTGCATTGATTGAATCATTGTTCTTCCCTGCTCTCCAGGTATTATGTGTAGGCATAGTAGCATTATTACGCATAAGATTTTGTTAATGTTTGCTGGAAAATGATCTATTATTGACAAGCCACAGCAATTGGGTTATTTCTTGTATTATAGCCCATAAGTTTCGAACAAGGTCTGTTGCATATATGCGGCCAAAGTTTGATATTATGCCCCTCTATTTTGGTTTGAATTTCTTTTATTTTGCCTTTTCTTTTTTCTTTTTGTCATTGATCTTGTCATCAATGTTTAGGGGTTGTTCAGTTATTGTGTAATTTAAAGCAAAAGAAGTATTTACTGTAGCTTCTTTATATGAATTTATAGAGCAATCATTGACTTCTTGTTTTACTCTGTGCTCCTTCATTTGATTGGTTTTTTCTTGACATTTCATTTGAGGTTGGGAGCTTAAAAATTGCATGTCATTCTCTACATTATGGCATTGCGTTTACTGTCACAAAATTTTATGTTTTAAATTCTATTAGCATATGGTAGAGTTTTTTTTTTGCTAGGCTTATCCCGGCACATTTGTCTGCACACTACCATTATGTACTTTTAGTTCATCATTTCATTGACTTCAAATGTGATTTATGTGTGATACCTCAGACTTGAATTTAGGCAGTGGAATGTTAAATGTGATGCCATGTTCAATCCAAAATATGCTACATTTGTGTTTGTATAGATTTATATGCTTGTAATATTCTCTAGTGGAAACATTCGCCATAATATTTCTTCTACACTTGCATAATTGCAGGGAGAGACAGGGAAAATGTCAGCTAGTGACCCAAATTCTGCGATTTACGTGACTGATTCTGCAAAGGACATCAAAAACAAGGTTTGTTTATGAAATTCATCATCATTCTTCTTGGCTACTTTCTAACTTTCTAGAGACCAATGGTATATGTTTGACCTGTACTTTTTTAGTGTAACGGGTAGACCTTAAAAATATGTTGTGATGGTGAGTTCACTTAATTCTCGTTGTCTTTAAATAGATTCGTCTTGTGCGTCATAGATATATCTCAAGACTTTCTATGCCCTCGTGATTCATTAAGTGTAGTCATGTCTTATAATTTAAAAATTGGTAGAATATTATTGTTCATTCTACTCTTAAGCACTTGTTAGAAGATTGTCAATCTAATTGCTGTTGAGTCTCATGTAGCTCTTTCAAAAATAGCATGTTTCTTGCTTTAGATTGGATCCCATTTTCTTGTGCCTGTTTCTTGCTTTATTTTTGCTGCAGTATTGCAAATTCTGCACTCTACTTTCTTTTACTCGTATCAATTTCTTTTTCTTGATTCATTTTCTAGCAATTTTAGGAGGTGTTAGGGCTTTTGTCCCCTCTGATAAGTGATAGCCATGTGGTATTGTACTTGTTGCACGTATTTTGTGACTGAAGATCGTTATGAGGAAAGCTTACAGCAGAGAGAAAGATCAATTAGATTACTATTTAATTACTGCTCCTATTTATCTCTCTACAGATTGTAATTTGCATTTGATCTTTAGGTAAACAAGCATGCATTCACTGGCGGGCAAGAAACCATAGAAAAACACAGGCAATATGGAGCAAATCTTGAGGTATTGATTTTGTCATTCCTTTGTCTTTCTAACATATCAGATGAATTTTTCTTGCCAGTTTGTGCTTAGTTTTTAAGTATCACATATTACAAGGTTTGCTTTATAATGTTATTACCATTGGGGGATGGTGATTTGACTTCCTCATTAGATGCATTAGCTGCACAGACAATGCAGACATTCACACATAGAGACTATGTTACTCGGACTCGGGTGTTAGTGTCGGACACGGTTATGTGTCCGACACGATATGTGTCTGACATGGGTATGTTCAATTTTTTTCCAAAATTTCCATGTATTTGGAGGATCATATCCCAATACCCTTGTCCAGATATGCGTCGGACACGAGTACTTTAAGAAAAATGAAGAGTTCGGAGCAACATAGCATAGAGATGCATGTACATACAAACACAGAGGTCCTTGTTTACTTTTGCAGAAGCTGTTGATATTCTGGTTTCCTTCTTTTGGAGCCAGGATTAGCGGATTCGTTCTTCGTGTGTGCACATGTGTGTGTGTGAGAGAGAGAGAGAGAGAGAGAGAGAGAGAGAGATTTATGCATCTATTCAGGTGCACATTTAGGATTTAGCTTTGCAGGAAGATATTACCATTTTAGTTTCCTTCTTTTGATTTTTGTTTTCTTCTTTGTTTTTTTAGCTATGATGTTACACTGAAATACTGAATGGTAAAACGTTTATTTTGTTTGGTCGGGTTTCAGGTAGATATACCAATCAAATATCTCAACTTTTTCCTTGAGGATGATGCTGAACTTGAGCACATAAAGAAGGTAAGCTTGCTGCCTTTAGTGGTTTCATCTAGTTTTCTGTTGTTGTACTTTATTGCTATGTTTGTTACCCGAACTCTTCATTTTTCCTAATGTACCTGTGTCTGACACATATTCGAACATGGGTACGTGCTTAGGCGGTATGATCTTTCAAATATATGGAAAAACTTAGAAAAAATTGAGCATACCCGTATTGGATACTCACCCCTAAGTCCGGGTAACATAGCTTTATTGTTTTTTTTCTGATCATTGCTTGAACTGTCAGGTTCTTTCTTTTTGTTTTGTTTCTTTTGGGTTGCATCCAACCTCTATAATCTAATTTTAGCCTCATCTTTGCTGCTTTTCATGCATTAGTATTGCATGTTTTTAATTTTTGTGGAAAAAATAATAATGAATACTTGTTCATCATCTGCAAGGAGTATGGTGCGGGACGCATGCTTACAGGCGAGGTGAAAAAGCGACTTACGGAAGTTTTAACTGAACTAGTAGAAAGACATCGCAGGGCTCGAGCAGCTGTAACGGATGAGGTAAGGTTCTTACATCAATGTGGTCGGTACCGGCCGGTACGTACCGTTTTAAGGTAAACCGAAACGGTACCAGTCTCGTATCTTTTCGGTTTTTGTACCGGCTCTTACCGGTCAGTACCGGCCCGTACTAGTTGGTACACGTTTTTTATTTTTTTAATGAAAAAAATCACTTATTTGATTTTTTAAACCAATTTCAATAATTTTTGTGTCATGATTATTTTTATTTTGTTATAATTACATTTAAAAATAAAATATGTTCATTAAATTAAGTTATTGAGCATAATTAATCATAATTTACTATTTTTTTAAATATTTATTTTACTTATTTGATGTTTAAAAATTTTATATATTAAATATTTAAAACATATATATGCATAAAAACATATATATGCATGTTTATATAATATATATTTTATTAAAACCTTGAAAATAGGTTATATATAGATATATGAAAAAATATTCGAAAAATGTCAATAAATCCGAAATGGTACGCCGAAACATACTGGTACCGATACGTATCAGTACCAGAACAAAAACGGTAGGCTCACCGATAATAGTACTGACTACCTTGTCTTACATTGCTCAATTAAGAATTACTCGGTCCCTTGATATATGGATCTTTTAATCCCGAGTAATTCGATCATTTTGTTGTCTTCTCCCAGATGGTAGATGCATTTATGGCTGTGAGACCCCTCCCCAATATGTTTGATTGAATTGGAGATGATGAAATTGATGAGAGGTTTTTCCAAATTATTGTGTAAGAACACAATTTTGGGTTACATTTGTATTCCCTTGCTATGTTACTCGAACTTTGCTATGTTATTCGGATTCGGATGTGAGTGTTGGACACGGATGTGTCCAACATGGGTATGTTTAATTTTTTCAAGATTTTCATATATTTGGAGGGTCCTTGGAAGATCATATCTTCATACCCATGTCCGGATATGCATCGGACACGGGTGTCGAACATGACTACTTCAAAAAAAAAATAAAGAGTCGGAATAACATAGTTCCCTTCCATACTACGGTCCGTAAATACTGAATTCAGCTTTAGGAAAGTAAGTGTATTTTATACTGCAATTCCAGGGTTAATTAGAAATTTTATTTTTGAACATGGATATTCAACTTTGGAGATATAGTGAAAGGGAGAGCAATTTATTTACAAAATGATTTGAGTGGTGCAAAATATTGGGTCAAAGTACTTGGAAAGTCCTTATATTATATCATTTAATAATGCAAATTAGTCTATCTACTATAAAACTAAATAATGTAGTCCATGTATTTTTAAAATTGAAGCAAAAAGATAAAATCACTAACTAGTGTAACAGAAACTGTTAAAAAAATTAACGTGGCATTTAACCTTATATTTATTTGATGATGTGGAATCAATAAAATATATTATTTTAAGCTGACGTGGATAAAATAACAAATTAAGTTGGTAAAAGATAATTTAATGTGGTATTTTTATCAACTTTGTTATTTTGTCCACGTAAGTTTAAAATAATATATTTTATTAGTGTCACGTTAGTATTTGACATCCACGTCATCAAATAAACACAAGGTTAAATGTCACGTTAGTTTTTTTAATAGTTTTTGTTACACTAGTCAGGGATTTTATTTTTTTGCTTTAATTTTAAAAATACAGAGACTAAATTACTCAGTTTTATAATAGATGAATTAATTTATATTAGATGGTATAGTATAAGGACTTTCTAGGTTTTTTGACCCAAAATATTGCATGTCAATTTGAGTCGGATTTTAGTTTTAATTGCCAATGCAGATTTCGTTTTAGACCAAGGATTTTCATTTTTACTTTGTTTTATCATACCATAATTTTGTAAGCAGATTTCTATTTACTATTTAGCTAATGTCTTAAAACTTTAATCCTAGCAATTATATCTGAGTAAAATTAAACCTTTAATTTTGCAATAACCCTTTTCGGTTCATCTATATGAAAAGTTAATATCAGGTTCATTTACTTCGCAGAAAATGACTTTCCGTTTGTTTCACAGAAACGGAAAATAGTTTAATCAATGGACATTTTTTGGTTCATTGCAACTCAATTTGAAATGATGTGTTTCAATAACAGAATTTGAGAAAATTTCGAACTGAAGCAAATCTAACTTAGGGACATTAGAGGTGTTCGTGGGTCGGGTCGGGTTTAAGTATGGTATCAATATCATATATACTTATCCAAACTCGGTCTGAAATATGGATCTCAAATTCTGTTCAAGTTCGCTTATATTTGTAAATGAGTAGTTCAAATCCGTTTAGGTCCGTCCATATATATTTTTTTATTATTTAATTTTTAATAATTTTTTTTATTAAGTTTTAAAACATGGATAACTTAGTATATTTTTAAATGTTTACACTATAATATTATATATAAAATATAAAAGTAATATATTATATAAATGAAAAACGGGCTGGGCCGAGCTTAAGATTTGATTGTTGGACTCAAGATCTTATCTGTTTTTTAAATGGATCTCATTTTTTTGCTCAAGTCATTTTTCAGACTTAATATTTTTGTCAAAAACCTCCAAAATATGAACGAATCTTCGGACTTGAATGGGTAGCCCGATTTTTAAACAGGTCTAGGTTTAAGGTTATTGTTTCCTCTTTACAATACTTACAAGTTAATCTCCCTGGGTATCCTCACATGTATAGAAAAGAAATTTCTCAATCTCAACTATGAATCAATTAACCTTAAGAAGTCACTTGCTTTAGACAAGAAAGAACAAAAAAGCTCTTTTAGAACATTTCATTTTATGCTATTAGGCAAAAGCAAAATGTGCATTTTTTTTCTTCCATTTTTCTCTAGAAAAAACACATGAATATCATACAATATAAGCTACTTTCTATGTCAATATATATTACATGTAAAAGTCATCAAGAACATCCCCTTCCCTCCCCCCAAGTGTAGGAATGCAAAATGATGCCTACTAATAGGCAAAACAATGCCTAGGAAATGCAACTGCTATATTTTGATTGCATGTAATAGAAATACAAAATTTAGTATGCAACTATGTTACTCATGTTACTCGGACTTGGATGTGAGTGTGGACACGGGTATGTTTGATATATTCTAAGTTTTTTCATGTATTTAGAGGGTCCTTGAAGAATCATATCCCCATACTTATGTTCGAATATGCGTCGGACAAAGATGTCGAAAACGGGTACTTAAAAAAAAAATGAAGAGTCAGAACAATATAGGTATGCAAAATCCGAACCCTTCATCAACTCTTGCATTTTTTAACCTCATCGTGATTTCTTATCGAATTTTCCCATGTTGCCTTCTGCTCTAATTGTTCAAGTTATAGTTTTCAAAAGATTCCTATGAATAGGTGAAATATCTTGCGCACCTTGTGATTTAACTGGCTGCTCTCTTAAGCGAGATAAAAGAATGGAGACTTGCTCAATAAGCAATATCTAACCTCTCCTTTGACTCGGCAGATTCTGCTACAAGGGTTGATACCATGCTCTGCAACAACTGAATTAGTGATGGTAATGGATAGTGCAGATTCAGATATTTGTAATTATTCGATTCATTTTTTGCAGATTCGAATATTAACGATTCGGATAAAATTTTGATTCGGATATTATAATTATTATCCACAGCGGATTTGGATCGGATTCGGATATGAAATCTCAGATATTCATTATCCGAATCCGCGTTACTTATACGGATAACGAATTCGGATATCCAAATTCGCTAACCGAATTCGCTTACTTTTACGGATTCGGATTGAATATCCGAATCCATTATTCATTTATTTGAATTTAAAATTAATTTTTGTTTTTATATATATATATATATTTTGACTTACTGAATTCGAATATTTAGCGGATTCAGATATCTGATGGATAATATTATTTAATTCGAATTCGGATAGTGATATTCGGATATTTGCTATATACTATAATATAAACAGAATATATATAAATAAAGACATTGAAACTTGATGTAAATACGTACTTGCATGTAATAATAGATTACACAGAATTGAAAAGCAGATACACTTACAAAAATTGTTTTGAAAAAATAAATATCGAGTCAAGGTTTCACCTCTGACCTTAAGATGAATTTTGCCTGCCTTTAAGATGCTTGCAGATTGATGCAAATCGTCTCCTAGGCCTCCTCGATAACGTTGCTCTAGAGGGCACAATGGAAGCAACACAGCGAACCAAGAAAATGTTTGACTCTCTCAGCACAACCAAGAAAACCAGAGGAAGAAAAATAATTTTCTATTATGAAAATAAGTGTATAAAACAGACACAAGATGTCTGTATTTATAGATGTACAGAGGACTGTTCGGAACAGTCAAGACTGTTTGAACGAACCGGTTCAGCCAACAAACAACAAACAACTTTGTTGGAACAGACACAAACTGATTCGGTTCAAACCGAACAGACACAAACTGTTCCGGTCCAAGACCGAACAGAAAGGGATTATTCGGACAAAAAATAAAGCTGGTTGGATGGTTGGGCTGGGCAGCAAAAAGATAGAAACTAACCCAAGTCCGATTTGGTTCGACCCAACCCAAGCCCAAGCTTGACCCGACGACACGCGTGTGTTCCAGCCCAAGTTGTGTAAGTTTTGTATGATGTCTTACAAGAAAGGCATCATTCATCTGAAATGATGCATAGTGAGCAGCTAAAACTAAATTGTTCTTGAAGCTTAGAGAAGGCAAAAAGAGTGAGGATAGAGGCAGCATGAGATTCCATAGGAGCTCATGTTTTTAGGCAAAATGTTTTGAAGATTCTGCTGCATTATCTGTTGTTCTGCTGCTTGATCTTTAAAATCCACAGCAACAGCAACCTGATTGATAAAGTTAACCCAACAACTACTAGAATGAGGAATTGCCAAATCAATTTTATTTTAAAAATTTTATATTTAAATTAAATCATTTTCTTTTTCAGTTACAAAAGATAAATATTTAAATTATCTTTCTAGTTTTTATTCAAAACTATTCAAAATAATATAAAATTTGATGTTATAAATTAAAATTATAAAATTAATCATTTTTAAAATTCAACATTTTCAATTATCAAACAATATAATTATATTCAATACTTAATTTTCAGTAACATACTAATGCTATGTTTGAAAACATGAATTTGAAAATTTGGATTTGGATTTCATTTGTTATATAAATTGTGAGAATGAAATACATACATTATGTATAAATTAATTAAGGTTCAATATGATTATATATTTAAAAGGTATAAAAACATGAATTTCAAATTCACAAATAGCTATACGCATTTCAAATTCACAAATAGTTATACGCATTTCAAATTTATCACCAAATAGGCATTCAACAAATCCATGAATTTGAAAAATAATCATCAATGTTATATTTACATTGGTTTTATTACACAATTTACACTATTTTTAAAATCCAAATCCATCTTTTGAAATCCAAGTTTTCAAATTTAACCTAAACAATTTTTATAATACAAATTCAGTACTTGTTCAACACTTATTTAAAAAGAACGGTTGAGTTGGTGTCACGAGTCAAGTGACACCAACTCAATTGAATAATTGATTAAAAAATCAAATTTAAATAAATTAAATAATAATATTATAGAGCATTTTTGTCTTTTAATTTTTTAATATAATATATTTTTTTTTAAAAATTAACCACTCTCTTGAAAAAAAAATTATCATTCCCTTAAAAACTACCTTCACTTAAAAAACTAAATTTTCTTTAAAAAAAAAATTAAACTACTACTCCCTTAAAAAATTATAATTTTCAAAAAAATTACTATTTCATTAAAAAATTGATATATATTTTTTACATAATTTTTTTCTTCCACAAAATAGATGTGACATTATTTAATAAAAAAAAATTTATTAATCATTATCTGACATTGATTAAAATAATATTTAAAAAGAAAAAGAATTGCAGTTAGCCGGACCTTAATAATAATAATAATAATCTAACTTTTTTAATATAATACAAAATCTTCAATAATTTTTTTGTTTTTAACATGAAAAATAAGGGCTCATCATCCACGTGGACTATGATGATTGGTAACGATGACCGAAGTTCGGTAACGATGACCGAAGTTGCGTCAAATAAAAAGTGCTCAAATGAGGAAAAAAAAAATAAAGAGAGTTGCAAAACGCACACAATAAATAATTTTCCTAAATTCAAAACAAATTAAATAAATATTCCACCGTTTTTGTTTTTTTTTTGTTCATTATTCCACCGTTTTTGTTGAAGTTCTGATAAATTTGTTAATTTATCAGTTAAATCTTTCTCCTGCAAAAAAGAAGATCGAAGGAGGCAAAGGTCAATACTGATATCTTCTTCTTTGTTTCCTTTGCTTTTTTCCTCCTTATTTGATAGAAATTTTCGATTTTGGAAGTTCCTGGATCCGATTGTTTGGTTGCGGGAGAAAACAAATTCAGGGAAAATTTGAATTTTTTGTTTTGTTTTGTTTTGGTCGAAATAGGGATTCTTTTTTTTTTAGCATGATACTATGTTTGAATTAGTAAAGTTCCATTCTTTTGGATACAGAACATATAAATTTTACAAAAATTTTACCTTTTTTGTTTATAGTTTCACTTGATCTCAGTGCTTATATTATCGTTTCATAACGAATTAAATGCTTTGAAAGAGTAAGGTTAATCGATTAGGAGGATGTAGTCTTTTAAGTTGATTCTAGATTTTGATTTTCCTCTATTGATTGAATATTGCGGTGTGGTAATCAGGTAGAGCAAAATGATGAGGCTGCGAACCTATGCTGGTCTTAGTTTAATCGCGACGCTAGCAGTTATTTATCATGCATTCAATAGTAGAGGCCAGTTTTATCCTGCTATGGTATATTTATCAACCTCTAAGATCAGCTTGGTGCTGCTTCTTAACATGGGCCTAGTTTTTATGTGCATCTTATGGCAATTAACCAAACGGGTATTCCTTGGTTCTCTTCGTGAAGCTGAGATTGAGCGGTTGAATGAGCAATCGTGGAGAGAGGTCATGGAGATCCTCTTTGCAATCACTATTTTTCGGCAGGACTTTTCGGTTACGTTTCTCGCAATGGTCACGGCGCTGTTGTTAATCAAGGCTTTGCATTGGTTGGCACAGAAGAGGGTTGAGTACATGGAGACAACCCCTTCTGTTCCTATGTTATCTCACATTCGGATAGTTTCTTTTTTGGGTTTCCTTCTTCTTCTAGATTGTCTGTTTATGTCCAGTTCTATCAAGTTTCTGATCCAAACACGACAAGCTTCAGTTTCCCTCTTCTTTTCATTTGAGTAAGTTTTTAACTTGGCACCTTTTCTTCTTTGTTGTGATTAATGATTATCAATTGAAAATTTTCGAAATGAATGCATTTCTGCTTGTCATGCTTTATGGGCCATCATTCAAAACCATTTTGTATTTAACTTGTCCTGAGTATTTTAGATTTAATGACATGGATTGGCAAGGATGAGCATGGTGCTTGTCTATGTTGCTCGGACTCTTCATTTTTCTTGAAGTACCCGTGTCCGACCCATATCCGAACATGGGTATAGGTATATGACCCTCCACGTTCTCTCCAAATACATGAAAAAACTTAGAAAATTTTTAACATACTCGTGTTGGACACATATCTGTATACGATAGTCACACCTGAGTCTGAGTAACATAGGTGCTTGTAGTCATAGTTCCTCTTTTGTGATTTTACTAAGGTCCTGATAAATATGCATTGGGATCTTTGATTTAGGAGCATGGTTAAGGGTTGCAAAATTATGCATGTTGTGGAGACTGCTAGACTGTAAAGAATTAAGAAAGAAACTCTTTAAATATGTCATATATTGATAAATGAATATTTCATTATAAAAATCCACCACCAATCGAATATTAAGGTTCCTGGAAGAAAAATTCTTGTAAAAAATCCAAATATTATTTGTTTTACAGCAATTTACATAAATATGACTACTTTTGATCCCTCCCCCTTGTTTCTTTCCAAGTGCTGTGTGTGTATCTCCATTTTTCGCATGTATCATTGTTCTTTTTCTGTGTTCAAACATGTATTAATTGCTACTTGTGAGTTTTCAAACTTATTGAAAATACGTTTTAGGCTGCACTAGGGAGTGGTGGATATATATTTTTCCAGTTTATCTGTTTTAGCTCTGACTAATGTTGAATTTTTTTGGGTTCTAGGTACATGATACTGGCAACGACAACAGTGTCAACTTTTGTAAAATATGTTTTCTATGTGAGTGACATGCTTATGGAAGGACAATGGGAAAAAAAGGCTGTCTATACCTTCTACTTGGAGCTCATCCGGGACTTGCTTCACTTGTCTATGTATTTATGCTTCTTTCTTGTGATTTTCATGTAAGTAAACTATTTATTTTTAGTTTCTGCATGATCACATATATGTTTATATTATTCATGTGCATAAATATTTTTGTCTGTCGGATAATGTTCTAATGCATGAGGTTCTTTAAAACTTTTTGGCTTACATGAACTTAAGACTTAATCCATGTTAAAGCAATTTTATAAGCAGTGTTCTAAGTTTTCTAGTCAGTTTTTTACTTTTTAAATAGAATGCTACACTTTCTTTTAGGAGTTTTTATCATGCTTCAGATCCCCTTCAGTTGTCTTCATATCTTATAATTATGTTTTAAAGTTGAAGGGTGGCATTAGGCATGTGGTGTGCATTGGGCTGATTGGACGTCAACCTAAGCTCAAATCCTGGTAGCGAATTATATTTTTTTGAGATTGTATTTACTGGGTTGCACATGTTGGATGGAGAAACCGGGCAATTTTATCTCCATATCATTAGACACTACATGGTTTTTTAATCAGAATTGCTGTAGATGAGACATTCAACATTGAGACTTGTTTTGTCACATATCTAGAGAGTACAGGCCAAGTTTTATCGCTGCTTTGTGAACTGTTATATATCCTTGAGACATGAAAATGTAATTGTCAGGTAGAATGTTTTGCAAATGGGTAACTGCCTATTGGCATAAATATCTCCAGTTATTTATTCTGCTTTTCCATCATGAATTTGCTGATATATGAATGGGTAGTACCAAAACTTGGTTTCTATTACATTTAGCTGTGATGACACAGAAATCAGTTTCTAATCCTAAAAAGTGTCTAATGTGGTTGTCATGAGAACTAAGTCTCATCTGCAGGTATTGAGATGCCTGCCGAGTTGCCAACTTTTTAAGGGAAGGCTTGGTTGGGCACTGCAAGGTCTTTAAAGGATAACTTATAATTAAAGAGTTGGATATAGAATGATAAATGTAATAAAAAAAGATATTTTTTTCTTCACCAAAGTCTCAGATCTCTTGATTTACTTTTATATATCCTATAGATTAATTCATGGTATGGTTGTTAATTTTTAATTTGTTTCTGCAGGAACTATGGCGTACCTCTGCACTTAATACGGGAGCTTTATGAGACCTTTAGGAATTTCAAAATTCGTATTGCTGATTACATGCGTTATAGGAAGATCGCTTCAAATATGAATGATAGATTCCCAGATGCAACCCCTGAAGAGCTCACTGCGTGAGTCAAATAGTATTTGTTTATGAACTCATTTTTATGTTTTTTAGGAATCTTTCAATTGCATTGTGATTTTTGATTCTTAACTGCTTACTGATTGGATGAACAGAAGCGATGCAACCTGTATTATATGCCGTGAAGAGATGACCACAGCAAAGAAGTTAATTTGTGGACATCTTTTTCATGTGCATTGTCTTCGATCATGGCTGGAGAGACAGCATACCTGCCCTACATGCAGAGCTCTGGTTGTACCACCTGAAAACGGAACAAGTTCAACTGGAGGGCAACATGGACCTCGGTCAGATGCTCATGAACAAGGTAACCTCATCATCTATAATAAGATGAATTCTTTTCTTTGAGCATTTTGATTTTCTCGATAAATCTAAACTGATGTGTGCCAACTGTTAGTTCTGCTATTTGGTTTTGAGATAATATGGATCATGCATGAACAAATTGCCTAAATTTTTGAAACTTTGTTGCTTTGTCCTAGGTATCAGGTAAAACTAACTTTGGGGCCTTTAAAATTTTCCATCCATTATTAGCTCAAAATTCAGTTCTTTATCTTTTTACTTGCTATCTATTTTTGCGTTGTTGAACTGCATGTAAGGTAGCTAAGGCATGCACCTCCTGAAGTAAGGTGCATTACTTGAAAGCTTTTTCTCCCCAACCCCATCTTGAAGATGTATTCCATGTTTTGGTCCCAAATTTTTGGGGATAACCTGTTCTGTATCTCAGTTTTTGTATGGCATAAAGACTTACTTATACCACATAGAAGCTGTTAAGCTGATTTGAGTTGCAAAGAATTTGGGATGTGGACATTAAAGAATTACTTTGTTCTGCAACGATATTGCTTCACTTCTAATTTTTATAATTTTGCAATTAATCAAACTGACATTACTGTTTGAAAAACATCAGCTAATTGTTTAAAGTGGGAACAGGGTCTGGCACAGGTTCAGCTACACAAGGTCCTGGTGGTGACATGGCCACTGATAATTTGACCCAGCATCAGGCCAGGCTTCAGGCTGCTGCCGCTGCAGCGTCAATATATGAGAAATCCTACGACTATCCTTCTGCAAACACACTAGTTTGGTAGGTAGTTTTATGCTTGTAATACTGCATGTCTGTCGATGAAATTTGCAGTTTCCTCATTTTGCCGGCTTTATAATCTCGCCTCTTTTTCCCATGTGATTTTTTATTTTGTGCCAATTGCAGTGCACTAATTATCAATTATTGCATTTTCAGAGAGCATATTTAAATCTTTGAGCACCAAAGAAAAGAATTAGGAATGTGCCATTAAGACAATTCATTTGGCTTCTGGGTTGTACAAAAGTTGTGTGTGTATGTGCTTATATGTAGACCGTTATGGAAGTGGCAACGCTGTTCTACTCTAGTTAGTCTCATGCAAACCTAATTATGAAATCATATATATAAATATAAGGAGGTAATATTTAAATTGAGACCTATTACAGGAGCTATATGATACTTAATGAGTATTTGGGAAGTGAAACGTCTATCCCCGATCGAAGGGAAGCAATTTAAACACATGCAGAGCATGTTGCATTGAAATGCTAGTTCTCAAAAGCTGATAAGTTGTTCATTGGTTTAGAGGCCTCTCTAGACCTTCAAGGTCTTTGCACTCACATCTGCTCTGCTTTCTAATTGTGCAATCGATGCGAGTTCTTTTACATGATCAGATCTGGCTCTTAAGTGCATTGGTTTGCTATTCCCAACTGGTAACTCTTTTACATGTTACAATATTGTGCATTTTATATGCAGGTCTCCTGGATATGCTGTACTTCCCAAGGCTTATGGGCCATTGGCTGATTCCACGTATGTGGAATCTAGTGGGGAAAGCGCATCCATTGGACAACAATTTGCAATTCCTGGTGGACATGCAAACTTGTCCTTTCCGCAATTCCCACATTGTGTTTTTGTTCCTTTCCAATTCCCTGGTGCCAATGGAAACTCAGCAGAGGGATCAAGTAGTAATCAGAACATTCCAGATTCTCAGTTGGAAGCTCAGAAGAAGATTATTCAGCAGCAGATTGAGGTATCATTTATGTATTGTACTGGTGCTGTTCTTGCTTTTCTCTATGTAATTGTGTTTTAAAATTTTGAAAAAAACAGTCGTTTATTTCTTGTGCTGCCCCTATCGTAGGGTATACGTACTTTTCTAGCTCAGGACTTCAGTACACTATATATATATATATATTATGTTGCTCCGACTCTTTATTTTTCTTTAAGTATCCGTGTTCGAAACTTGTGTCCGACACATATTCGGACATGGGTATGGGGATATAACCCTCCAAAGACCCTTCAAATACATGAAAAAACTTAGAAAATTTTAACATACCCGTGTCGGACGTATATCCGTATCCGACACTCACACCCGAGTCCGAGTAACATAGTGTATATATATATATATATATATATGTAGTGCCTTGCATGGGCTGCAGCATGGCATGACGTTCCAATGTAAATTCATGACTTTTTTCAGCATAGCCTCCTTCTAATTGCATTAAGATTGAGAGCTTCCATTTGTTTGATTGTCTCTTTCCTGTGTCTAGAGCTTTGCCTTGCTTTTTCTGGTAAATTTATTTAACAGTTAACATTAAAAAAATGTAAAATGAGCTCCTACTTTTCCAATTTGCCATTACTGTTCTTCAACATGTTCTTTTTTTTTTTTCTGTTCTCAATACTGAATAGGTGCTGCAACATCAGCTCCAACTCCTGAAGATGCAGAAACCAAAAACTGAAGAAAGCATGGACATTGGTCTCACAGCCTCATCAGATAGAAAAGGAAAGACCATTGTGTCGTCTTCTTCGGAAGAGTGAAAGAGAGTACATAGTTCCTATGTTACTCAGACTCGGGTGTGAGTATCAGACATGGGTATGTTCAATTTTTTCTAAGATTTTCATATATTTGGAAGGTCCTTAGAGAATCATATCCCTATACCCATATCCAAATATGGGTCGGATATAGGTATTTCAAGAAAAATGAAGAGTCGGAGTAACATAACAATGTTCTTTCACAATTGTAGTTTTTTTTTTTTACATTACATTGGAACTAATGAATGAGTAGTACAAAGGGGGGAAAAAGTTTAGCCAAAATTTGTGGCATTGCTTCCCTGATGGCTGAAATCAATAGGAGCAATGTTATAACAAGTTTCATTTTTAATTTTAGTCTCTTTGCATTAAAGATGGGTATTGCAATTTGCAGCTCATAACAGTTTGTATTAAATTGTCTATGGATAAGATTAGGTTAAGTTAAAACAAAGATAAGATTGATGAGTGTAAAATGGTTGGTTGCACAATTGCAGGATTTCTATTGTTCTAATCCAAGTCTTTTGCTAAGATGATTATTTTTGCTATCACTATGTAATGTATACATACCAGGAATAGGATAGGGATATCAATTGATAGTAAAAATCGGATATTTGAAATTATGCGATTTGATTTTTACGGATTCGGATATTAAATTTATTATCCATGATGGATTTGAAGCGGATTCGGATAAAAAATTTTAGATATCAGATATTCGAATTTGCTTTGATTAGTGGATATTTGAATTTGTTTTACTTATACTACTAATATTATCGGATATCTGAATCCGATATTTGCTTACATATTCGAACTTTGGCATGTAAACTTTTATTATCAAGAATTTAGATATTTAATGAAAATTCGGATATTCGATTAATATTGATATTTAATTTGAATTTGGATTGGGATAATAAGCTGATAATAAAACAAATTTAGACATGTAAATTAATCGAATTCGGATATTTCAAAAATTGCATCCAAAGCAGCGGCAAGAGGAAAATGGAAATCAGGTGAATAAATGTAACTTTTTTAATACTGTGAAAAGGAAGTTACTTATAGTAGTTTTTAAGCAGTCGGTAGTTTTATGATAATTTTTTAAAAATAAGTAATTTTTTTTAAAAAATAAGTAATTTATATTTTTAAAAATATTATATATATATATAAAAAAATAAACCACCGACTTATAGGCTTATAGCCTATAGAAGAGATTTATTATCACTCAAATTCTTCTTCCCCAAGGAATTCAAACTCACCTCTCTATATACAGATAAAATCTCAAACTGATTGTATAAATTAAAACTAGCAATTCTTTATTTTTGGGGAATTCAAACTCACCTTTATTTATACAGATAAAATCCCTAACTGATTGTATAAATTAAAATTAGCAATTCTTTATTCTTAAGACGATGACGACTCATATTTGGTGCTCTCACTGTCTCAAACTTTCCAAGGCAGCCATTGAAGCTAATTTCATGTAAGCAACTCTTTTCACTGTCATTGAATTCTCTTTACTTCAATTTGAATTCTTTTATGAATTTGATGACAATATATTTATAGTAATGAATGTTTAATTTAATTGTAGATCGTGTTCAACTTGCGGAAAACTGTTAAGCGAAGTCAAGGTAAAGAAAGCTTTGAGGAAGAAGAAGAAAATTGCTAAGGTTTAAAAGAAGCAGAAATTAGCCATGAAAATTAAATTTAATTCTCCTATTGGATCAGATGAAGAGTTTGAAGAAAAATTCAGAACTCTGGGTTTATAATTTTTTTTTTTTGTTGAGAACATTTGTTTGGTTGATTATTTAAGGTTTTTAATTAACAATCATGAACTTTGAAATTGTAACGAAGAACAATTCTTCAGAGACTTGATCAGATATTTTGCAGCAATTACTGATTTTCTTTTTCTTTTTTTCTTGGAATTTTTCTTGGAATCGTTTATATATTTATTAGATTTGTTGAAAAAAATAAAATAAATATTGCATGATGGGAAAAAAAAAAAGGTTCTTTCTAAATTCAGGTTTCGTTCAATTGGAACTGCTCTTCGTTTGGAGGGAGGCAGTTACGTGAACAAGTAATTGCGGCAGTTGAAGCCATTGTCACGGACCGCCAGAGAGGCAACATATCCGAGCCTAAGGCCGCACGTTTGCTCGGCTAAAGTCTGAGCCCGTGACACCATCACAAACCCTTAAGTGAAAATAAATCTGACAATTTCAACATGACATGAAAACGATACAAATACATAAACGTATCAAAATTTATATAAAAAAATTATTAACGTATCAATATTTATATAAATATATAATACATTAAACACGATTATAATACGTGAAAATACACGAATATACATATCAATGTTCACGATTAAAACACGTGAAAATATACGAAAAAGTTCAAAACAATAACTCTTCTCAAAATGAATCCAAAATTAGCTTTGTTCGTGATTGACATATCATATGATATGGTAATCTGATATCCGTAATTTTGGACACGACATGATTATATGAAATGAACACGACACGAGAAAATTAAAAAAACACAACACGAATATATGAACGAGTCAAGATTCATATAAACATATAATATCTCAAAACACGATTATGACACATGAATTAATACCTTAAAAGACGATTATGAAACATGAAAATACACGACATAAGTATATGAAATACCAGGTCTAGATATCCCTTTGGCCAAAATAAATAAATTAAAATCTGATATCCCTGCATGGAATTCTAGGAAAAGAAAAGAACAGGGCTGCTGTTTTTAGGAGGAGGGAGAGAGGATGTTCAAAAGAGAATTCATTATTGCATATACATCTAATTGTATCATGATTCATGCATCTATGTTACTCGGACTCGAGTGTGAGTGTCGGACATGGGTATGTTCAATTTTTTCCAAGATTTCCATGTATTTGGAGGGTCATTAGAAGATCATATCTCCATACCCATGTCCGAATATGTGTCTGACACGGATACTTCAAGAAAAATAAAAAACCGAAGCAACATAGTCATGCATGAAAAATGTGCCCAAGCCTGCTATTTGAGAAAATTAGATCATAAAAACTTAAAAAGGCATGAAATTGAAGCCTATGTTACTCGGACTCGGGTGTGAGTGTCGGACACTGGTATGTTTGATTTATTCTGAGTTTTTTCATGTATTTGGAGGGTCCTTGGGGGATCATATCCCCATACCCATGTCCGAATATGTGTCGGACACGGATGTCGGACACGGGTACTTCAAGAAAAATAAAGAGTCGGAGTAACAAAGACTGAAGCAATAGTTATAATAAAATGCCAACAACAATGATACTTCAGCTTTCCTATCAAAGCAACCATAAGAACAAGGCCCAGCTATATCAAAAACATGAGAAGAACAGTGTTTAAAATCCAGGACTCATGTAAAAAGAGATTGAAATGCAATATCATATAAATAAGATTAAAATCCAATGCTAACTAAAAGAGAAGACTATAGTTGCCATACATTCAGAAAACATACTTATATAAATTTGTCAAAAAGAACAAAGAAGAATATGTTGGAAACCTTATGTCTTCACCTTTGAGCTTATGCTGCGTTTACTATGCCAGACACTATTCCTATCACCATTCACTGGATTCTTCTTGGCAGCAACAGAACATTGATCTGTTCGTTTACCCTTACTATTCATCTCGATTTGAAGTCTGCGTCGCCTCATCCTATTCTCCGAACGTATTCCTCTTAGAGCACGGGCCCTCTGCTCGATTTCTAAAGCTTGTGAGAAGTTCCAAATACGAACAACACCTTCCTCACCACCACAAACAATTCGATCTGCTCCAATATCGACTGAGAATAAATTGCACCCAAATCCATGCAGCATTCTCTGGGGTGGCTCTATATTATTTTGGTCAATGTCTTTAACCTTTAAAACCCTTTTCCCCAAGGAGCGCCTACTGGCCCTCAATAACTTTCGAACATCAATTAGTGCAAGTTTCCCATCAATGGAAGCAGAAACAAGCCAAGGAAACTCAAATGCGAGGGCATAAACAGCACCTGAGTGAGGAATCCATGTTGCAACCTGCACAATACTATGTTCTTTAGACTCACTTATGATCTCAAACATGTGTACTGCCCCATCTTCTCCACCAGTAAAAAGGAAGTCTCCAGTGCGGCTCCGTGCCAAGGCATAAGTATTACCGACATGAGCATTGTGAATGACACTTAAAAGAGTCCCACTGTTAGTCTCCCAAACAAACACATCTGAACCCGATGTGCTCGCAACAGTCGTGTCGTGAGGAACGAGGCCCCAAACCCAATCACCATGCCTAAAGGTCTGTGTGCACTTCAGTGATGACCGATTCCAGACACGAACAGTCATATCCCAAGAACCACTATATATCCTAGTAAGGTCCAAAGCAAGAGCTGTTATAGGCCCCTCATGTTCCCAAAGTCGAAACTCCATGTTCTGTTTCTCAACACCCTTAAGGTCAAACAAGTGCTGAAGACCCTCAACTGCCTTCCAACAATGAATAAAGCCATCAGTACCCCCAGCAACCAATAGTTTAGTATCTGCTGCAACAGCCCTAATAGTACAACCAAGGGGCCGTGACGATGCAATCAACAACCCCTCTTCCATATCCCACATTCGTACAACGGAGTCATATCCAGCAGTAAAAACGAGCTTGGCAGAAGGCAATAAAAACACAGTTCGAACAGCTTCGGTATGACCATAAAGAACATCAATGCTATACCTTCCTAAAAAAGCCTTGCTCCTATACTCCCTCTCCACAAACAATTCCTTCCATGACTTCTCATCCGAAAACCCTGCACCTAAAGGTGCCGCGGCAATCGGTAACCCCCACCTCTCACAATAAAATTCCTTCCAAACCTGATGCTCAGACGCTATATTATGGAGAGTTGTTGACACACAAGACACTATACCAAGCTCTTTAGGGTCAAGACAATTCAAAATTTCTGATATTAAGGCTGGTGGGAGATCAGTAATTGAACGCCAGACATTTGAAAAAACATCATTAGGAGGTAATTGTTTTGAACTACAAGAACTTGGAATGCCCTTCTTAGGATTACAATCCAATGCCGGTTTACAAAGTTCGAAATTCTCAGTTAAGGAGTTGGAACTAAAACGATTTGATTCAGAGCAAGTTGCTAAATTCTTAAAAACCTCGGTGCTTTCTTGGCATTCAAATGCCATAAAATGAATGAATTTTAACCTAAAACTGTTAATTCAATGATTTAAACCAAAACCCCCTGATTCAAAGGCTTAAAAAAACTATTTAACCAAGGAATATTTCAAACCCAGAAACTCAACTTACCCTTAAAATCAAAGATGCCCAAATCTAACAAACCCTAGAAATTAAAACCCCAAAGTGTTTAAATCAAACTACAGCAGGTTAAATAAAAAAAAGAATCAGAAAATATCCAATTACTTGAAGAAATTTGAACTGTTAACAATTGAAGGAGTGCAGGATCAAATCAAAACCCAGAAAGTCAAAGGAAAAAAGATCAAAGAAAATAAAACTTGAACTAAAAAAGATACCTCTAAGATTATTAATTCGTCCTTTGGAACAGAGAAGCTGTTAGAAGGGTTTCTTTTCCCCCAAAAAATGAAGGGAAAACGAGAATTTAAGAACTTCGAAAACGAAAAGTATTGGAATTTTGGGTCCAAAGCGGTGGAAAGGTGTGAGAAGAAGGGGATTTTTATTTATTTTTTATCACCGTTCATTTCAAGAACGGATCGGACGGTGGAGATGACGAGAGCAGGAGTCATGGAATTTTATGGGACGTTCGATTAGAATGTGCCACGCACAAACACGCTGGTACTTATGCTTCGCGATCAAATTTAATTTTTTTTTTTATATTTTAAATTCCGTTAATTGGTAATTATAGATAATTAGATATTAGTAATGATATTTTAATTATAATTTTATAATTTTTATATTTAATATATTATTTTTATTTAAAAAATATCACTTAATTAATATCATTAAACATTAACTAATATTTTCTTTTTTAAATTGATTTGATTTAATTTTTTATTCGATTTGGTTCTTCTTGATAAGTGCAAAAAAGAATTACAGAATTTAAGTTTAAAAATTCTCAAAATCAATTTAAAAAATCATTTACATTCTTACTAATATGCAACTTAATATTTAAAATATATATTTTAAGATAAAAACATAAATATATAAAAGAAATTATAAAAATAAAATAATAAAAATTTATATAAATATAATATTTTTATTTAAATTCAACCTTTTTGTGTTGAAGTCGAAATCTACACTTGCTTCAAACAATAGTCAATGGAAAGACACAAAATTATGATAGTTTGGGTACGAATTGGACGTGATAATCGGGCTGTTGTTCGAATTTTTTATTTATTTAAGTTTGATTTTAGATCGATTTGTAGATCCGTTTTATTATTTAAATAATAATAAAAAAATTATTTTTATATTTTTATAATTAAAATTTTAAATTTATTATATAAACAGTAATTTGGATCGGATCGACTCAAAATGAAAAAATTTCTATCTATGTTCGACTCAATACGAGTTGGGTCGGACGGGCTACTTGATCCTTGAACAGGTCTAGTATGAATGTTAATAGACATCGGTTAAAAATTATTTAATTTTTTTTACATTTAATATATTATTTTTATTAAATTTAATAAAAAATAATATATTAATTACGCTTTTCTTTCTATAAATATCACAAGGCATTGAATAACGTTTTTTTTAATAGTTTATCAAAATTTATATTTCATAATCAATAATAGTATAATTTATCAATAAAACATTAAAATTTTAATTTTAATTTCAATTTATAATTTAATCTTTAACAATCTCAATAATGAAAAAATAGTTGTCTACTAATGAACTCAATATTAGAAATAACAGAATTATAAAATGAAAATAAGATTTAAAGTAACAAGCTTACCATAATCAAGTTTCATTAGATTTTTCGAATTTTTGTGTGTTGTATTATCAATTTTAACCAAATAATGTTTAACCTTAGCAAATATACTTAGATTTAAAAATTCGTGTATTCGTGTCGCATTTGTATATTTTTATGTGTTATAATCGTGTTTAAAATATTATATATTTATATAAATTTTAATACGTTAATAATTTGTATTATATAAATTTTAACACATTCATATATTCGTATCTAGAGGTGCTCATGGACCGGGCCGAGGCCTAAATTTTTTTCAAAGTCCTTGCCCGGGCCAGTCTGCGAGCACTATTCATTACATTTAAAAAATAAAAAAATATTTTTTATTAATATATATTTTTTAATTTTTATAATTAAAGTTAAATTAAATAATATTATTTTAATACAAAAAATATTGTTCTGAGCTGGACCAGCCCGAAACAAAAATTCTCTATCCAAATCCGATCGAATATATTATCTGATCTGTGAGCAGATCTATTCGATCGTACTTTTTCATATCATATTCATATGACATGGACCACAAGCTACAATTCTGGGTTGTGATGGGCAAAGGGTCTTTAACTCATCGGGCCGACATAGGAAAACGCCGATGCAAAAGCACATGAGTCGAAATCGGCATGCATGACCTACGGCTTAGAAATGGGCCAGGAGCCCAGGACAGCACAATTCAACCATTTCATGCATGGTGCTGTCAATGTCTTGTTTTTTAGTTCTAAAATCTAGAACTCTTTAATAGGATGTACAAAATAATTAAAATGCAAAACATGATAGAAATATATAAATATGTTAAAATATATAAAATATGAACTATTAAAATATCAAAATTTATATAAATATAAATATAAATTTTTAATTTTTTTTTTGAAATAAGATGAAAACTTCATTAATCAAGTGTGATTTAAAATTTTCATGAACAATACTAGATAAGTCGATTTCTCTGGAGTCGATCTGTTTTACCACTCTCATTGTGTCTCCTTCAAGAATGATTTTTTGCAAACTCGGTTCTTTTGCAAACTTCAGTGCTCGGACTGCCGCTTCAGCTTCAATCACAAACGGGTTTGTAGTATCTCCTCTTTGTGTTGCATATGTTCCTTGAACTTCTCCTTTTGCATCTCGAATCACCACTCCAACTCCTCTCACTTTCCTGCATGTATCAAGAGCTCCATCGAAATTTACTTTGAATTCTCTAGCCGTTGGAGGCAACCACCTCTGATAAGTGATTGTGATGGCTACAGCTAGTTTAGGTTTTGAAGTTTTTGGCGCCGTCGGTTGGGAATCCGTTTTGGATTCGTACCAGCTCTCAGCAAAACACAGTCTACACTTTTGACTAGGGGTTAGTGTTCAGGAGAAAAATGATCCCACATAGTCTAGCCAAGGATTGGACTGCGACTTTATAAAGTAAGGACCACCCTTCCCTTATTGAAGTGTCTTTTTTCAAAGGACAAAACCGTAAAGACGGTCTTTAGACCTCCAAAGCGGATAATATCTCATAGCAGACGCAGTTCAGCAATCCTTACATCAACATAACTATTAATCTTGATTTAGTATCTTTTTATGAAACTCTCTGTTGTTGGTGGTGACCATCTATTTTCTCCATGTAGTTCCTCATTTCTCCCTTGCCAAATTGCCCATATCATAACAAGAATCTGCTGAAAATTTTCAAGTAGTTGGAGTTGAGTGCACTCCATTATTGGTATCTCAATTGAAGCCCAAGAGTGTCCATATGCTCTATGCCCAAGGACAGTCGCAATAGCATGTAAGGTAGTTTTTTCTTCTATTTACCATGACTGGTAAAGCATCATACCATAGTCTCCAAATCATTGTTTTTATTTTGGGTGGTACCTCTTGTTGACCAAAGAGTCTTCCAAATTGAGGCAATCTTTCCATTATTTTTGACATGAATTTTGATGTTGGATGTTTGATCACCATTTCACAACATTTTGTATCTTGACTTAATCGTGTAGCTCCCATGCTTGTCAAAATGCCACATTAATAAATTAGGAAAACCTAGTTTGCTTATAGGTATCCCATATATGACTTCCGCTTCAGTTGCATCAAACAAACTGTGAATGGTTTCCTTTCACCATTGTTTGCTGCTTTCTTCAATCAAATCCGTATATATAACTTCTTAAATATATTATGATAAGAAAAAATAAATGAATATGACATAAATACAAAGATTTTCAAATCTAATTTTGTATATGCAAGTTTTCAGGTTTTGGTAGTAAAAGAGAATCCGAGAAAGAGAATTACAAGAGGCTTTGAGGATTCCTTAAAGAGAGATGGAGTAGGTGTGAGAGTAGGTATGGTAATTTGTGATAATTTGTGTACGTATATTTTGGTTTGTATTTTTTTGTATTAATTGTGTAAATATAAATATAATATAAATTATTAAATGTATCGAAATCTTAAATATAAATATAATACGTATATTAAACATATTATATCGTATTTATTATATAATTTTTATATTTATTAAATATATCATGTTTATATCGTATTTTTATATTATATCTAAAATTATTAATAAGTTTTTGGTGGGGTCAAACCAAAGATAAAATTGGCTGCTTACTGAAAACACTGGAAGTTTGCTTACTTATAAAAGGTCATTAAAAAAAAAAAAAAAAATCAAACACTAGAAGCAAAATGTGGGCTCCTAGTCCTAGGTTCTGTTGCTTATATATAAAAGGTTATTTTCCTTTCTTTTCTTACGCTTTCCTTTCATCTCGTGTCACATTTTTTCTTTAGATTTTTCTTCCCTCCTGGCTCCTAGAAACTATATCTTATAATAACTATAAATGAAAGTTATCCCTTTAATTGAAGGTTACTTTCATCGATTGATTCTGAATTGCTCGCAATTCTTTATTTTTTTTTATATTTAAAATCATTTTGTGTTCATACTAATTTTTTGTATTTTAATTATATTTCATGTATTATAGATATAAATTTTGACACGTTAATAATTCGTATTATATAAATTTTGATACATTAATGTATTCATGTCATATTAATGTTATTTTTTCGTGTTGTATTGTACTTTTTTATTTTTTAGTGTCGTGTTCGAAATTGTCAGATCTAATTTTCGTTATTCAAATAACTCCCAATTTTGTGTCACGTTCGTTTTATATAAATTTTGACACGTTCATATATTCATGTCGTGGTCATGTTATTTTTTTCGTGTCATATCGTATTTTAGTTATTTTTTCATGTCATGTTCGTGTGTGACACTATTCAAAATAACTCCTAATTTTTGTGCCACGTGTCGTATAATGATTGGTTCTTTATTTTTTTTGAAAAATAAGGTCATATTGTTTTTTATATTATTGAATAAAAAATTATTGTATTGATAAATTGTTAGCTTTTGTGGTGATCAAATCAAGAAGGGGGTGAATTGATTTCTCAAAAATTAATTGTAGAATTAAAGTACAAATAATAATATTGAGAAATTTAAACAATATACTCAAATTGGCAAGTAGATAAATAAATAAAGAAAGTAAATAAGTAGGGAAAGAAGATCAAACACAATCGATTTATAGAGGTTCGGCCTCGTGCCTACATCCTCTCCCTTAGCCTCACTTGCCAAGGAGTTCTCAATCCACTAACTTGAATTGCTACCTTTTCAAGGACAAGGTATAACCTTCACAATCCCTATCTTTTATGTAGGCTTAGATAGAAACCTCTTCCCCTATTTTTTCAAGGCTTAGATAGAACCTCTCTACCTTTAAAGTTAAAGTAGAAACCTCCCATTTTACAAAGGATTTTGTGTAAACAAGATGTACCTCTAGTAGGCTAGGTGTTTACAAGGTTAAGCTCAACAAATAGAGACTATACAATGGTGCTTTTACAAAGGAATACAAGAAAAATTGAAAGAATTTAGCTTAGAACAAAGAAAACTACTTGAAAGCTTGAGAGAGATGAAATATATGGCTTCGATCTTTCTCTCTTGGTGTCTCTTGCTCTTGGAAGTGTTGGAGAGTCCCTTTAATACCTTAAATATGATTTATGACCGTTTTGAGTTGATTAGGATGGAAAAAAACCATTGGAGCTTCGAAAATCGAGCTTGAAAAAACTACCCAGCATGCATGGGATCGATCCCTTACATGAGGGGATCGTCCCCTACTTGTTCCAACTCAAAATATGACCGTTGGAGGCCATGGGATCGATCCCTTACCTCTAGGGATCGATCCCCTACTGTCCTGCAAAGTTATTTAGCTACTGACTCTCGAGGGATCGATCCTGGGATCGATTTAGCCAAAAATCTTCACTAGGGGATCGATCCCCTAAGATAGAGGATCGATCCTCTATTAAAAAAATCTCCAAAAAATGTTTTCTTTGGCTTTGAGAAGAGGTTAACTTGTCTCAAAATTGTTTTGATCATAGGTATATATTTAAGAACATGTATTTTTGAGAAAGCTAAGGAGTTCAAAATATTTTAGCATTTTCCAAAATAGTTTCAAAGTAATTAAAAGAAATATGCTAAATTGAAAACATTAATTATCAAGCTAATTAAGCTTAAGATTTTGTCATTTCAAAATTGAGATAAATTCAAAGCTAACATAGCTAACAATCTCCCCCTTTTTGATATGACAAAACTTAAGATAAATTTTCTTGTAAAAACTCTCCCTGAATTAAAGAGATAAAGATTTCAATAAAAACTCCCCTTTAATAAAATCATTCTTTTCAACTTTGCAAAAACAAGCAAGGAACAAGCAATGACACTTTCAATCCACAATATCCAAAAACATTTAAACACAAACATCCAACAAAATTCATATTCATATTCATAAGATAGAAATATTTAAGCAAATATTAAGATTTTCCCTTTTTTGCTTTTCATCTAATTCTTTCATTTAAAGCAAATTTGTCAATATAAAACTTCTCCCCCTTTTTGTTATATAAAAAAAAGATCAAATCAAAGCTAAGGACAATGCAACAAAAGAAACACAATCATGTATACCAAATGTTAAGCAATGAAGTTCAATACCAATTGTTAAAAATAGACAACGAAGTTCAAACAAGAGTTTAATAGTTTCAAGTATTCATTTGAAATTGTTTAAGCACAAAGTCTCAATATCATGAGTAATAAAAAATGTCAATTGATATTAAAACAAATACCAATTGTTATATTTATGCATAATACTCATAATCAAACAATCATACATATGAAAGTCATTTAAGCACATACAAAAAAAATTCTCATACATATGAAAAATATAAGCTCACTTATGAAATAGACATGAATACCAATTGAGCAATTAAGAAGTAAACCATCATACCAATTGTTATTACTAATTGGTAGTACAACAATATACCAATTATTAATATTTTCATGCCAATTGTTAACACAAAAGGATAAAAATATAGCAATGTGCCCAAGTCAAATATATGCAATCATGGAAGCACAAGGTGGTATATTAATTGTTGTTAAAAGAGATGGTTTAACTCAATCAATGAACATGCATAAGAATATCAAGACATAAGATTATTAACCATGAGTCAAGTCTATTCAAAGTTCAAGAAATAACAAGATGTTCAACTCATAGACATGTTCAAAGATTCATACAAAGCAAAATTTTCAAGCATACATGAAATAGAGAGATAGACACCAAGTGTCATTCAATTCATGTATGTTATCAAACTTAATACCAATAGATATGAGCTTTATATAGCATAGGATTAACATTTACCTCCATTCTTACCAAGCTTTGTTGATATGCTCATTTGACTTTGAATCCTTCATACCAAATGTTTGAGCAATTCTTTAATGTACTAGGCTTGATTTTGATGGAGATGGCATGCTTTGTTTGCTTGTATTTGAAATGCAAGTGTAAGTTCTCCACAAAGGAATGTAAGCTTTAACACCTTTTACCTTGCATAGTCTTAGAGAAATTCTTGACAAATATATTCATTAGTAGGACCAAGACACCAAATGTTATGAAAATATATTCATTAAGCTCAAAATGATACCAATTATTAATAAATAAAATTCATTAAATACAAATGATATCAATTTTAAGAAATATTATTCAATTTAAAACCATTAAAGCATTTATCCCCAAAAAAATTAAGCATATAAGGTCAAGCTAAGACAATAATCACATAAACATATATCTTGACCAAAGCAATAGATGAACCAACAATAAATGTATTTCATTTAAGATCAAGGAGTTCATTATGCACAAATTTACAAGCATAAGTCAAGGATTTAATCTTGAATTACCAATAAAGCACAAAGAGTCAATATATATCAAGATTCTTTCCATAATCATGCAATTTGATTTGTAAAATTATTCATCAAGAGTGAATTCATACATATAAGCACATGATGATTCAAGAAATAATGTCAATCATGATTGAAAAATCATAAAATTGAAGCATTTAGAGTAAGATCCCATTAAAAATGAAGAAAACAACATTTTTGGCCCAAAACTGGCCTAGGGATCGATCCTTTACTAGAGAAATGATCTTCTTTGAATGAGGGATCGATCCTTCCCCTGTTTTCCAGGAAAAATCAATGCAATTTTGTATTTTTTTGATTTTTGATACCAAGTAAGGATGTGTGATGTTTTTAATTAAAAGTAAAACTTGTAACATGTTAAAAACATCATTTGAGACTTGTAAGAACATGAAGGTTGGATCAAAAATAACTTTTAAAACATTTTTTGAAAATATTTTTCAAATAAGTCATCATGCAATCTTAAAGCATTGAGCATGGGATTTTTCATTCAAAAGACACATAAACAAGTTCATAAGCATATCCAATATTTACCAAACTTGTTCAAGCCATAAAAACATGTTTATAGCACCAAATTCATTCAAGCAAGTTTATTTATACACAACATAATAGAATAGATCAATCAAAGCTTAACATTTCAAGATTTTGATTTTTGGTACCTTAAAACCCTATTTTTGCTTGGAAAAGACCTTGAAAAATAGTCAAAACGTGCTAATTTCATTTTTAACCAACTTGAACATTTTTAACAAGTTTTAAATGACAAAACAAAATTGTTCAAGTGATCATTTGGCCTTAGTAACAAGGAAATCAAAGTCAATTCTTGGAACCTCATTTTCCTTGAAAATGCTACTAGAATGAGCAAAATATTAAGAAAGCATTTTAAAGCTCTTTAAACTATTTAGAAAGATTTTGCATTATATTTTTAAATTGTTTAAATGGTTTCTATGCCCATAATCTCTCAAAAACAAGATTTTTCTTTGTAATCTCTATAAACCATCCAAAACTTGCATTTAACACATAAAAATTAGGAACATTGCAAGTTAATCAATTTTCTTTGTTTGAGCAACTTTGAGACAATAAACTCAAGATATTCAAAAGCATTAAGAACTTGCTAAAACAAGTTTTCACATTTAAAGATTTTATTTGCAAAAATGATTTTCAGTGTAAAACTTGAAATCTCAAATTCATTAAACTTTGTATGCTCTCTCTAAAGATGTGCATAAATACAACTTAATCATTTAAGCATACAACATAATTTTTCAAAGCATGAGACCATCAAATTCAAACATTTGTGGATAAGGTCATGCTTAAGCTCATGCTCAAATAACAATATCTTATTAAAATAAGCACAACATCAATTTCATCAATCAAAGAAATATTAACATTTAGCACTCAAGATCAAATAACATATTTATGCAATTCAAAATATGTAATCAATAAAACTCATTGTATGAAAAAAATCAAAAACATCAATCAATAAAACTTGAATAGGCAACCAATTTTCTCATCCAAAAAGCTTTAGGCTTAGAGGTTACCTATATTCCATTTTGTGTGTCTAGAGCATCCAATCAAAGCATTTTGTTCCTCCTTGCTCTAATACACCTACAAGAGACAATCATTTGGATTTTGGTACCCAAATTGCTTTGGGTCCTTAAGAGTTAGTTACTAAGTCTCTTGTTCCTTTTGGAACCCATACTTGCCTAATTCTATATGAAATCTTTTTCTTAATAGGACAAGTATGTGTAGTATGACCATGATAATCACAATAAGCATATTTGGTCATTTTGGAGTGTAAAGATTTCTCAATAAAAATTTGTTTTTCATTTTTCATTTTTCATTTTTCAAGCTTTCAAATTTCATTTTCAAATCAAAATTCTTTCTTTTCAATTTTCCAATTTTCTCATTTGAAGTATCAAAATTGTTTTTCAAATCTTTATTTTGATTTTCTAAGTCAATCTTTGTTTTCAACAAAAATTCATTTTCAACATTAAACTTTGAAATCATTTTCTTGTATTTCAAATTCATTTCTTCAAATTCTATGGCTAACTCATCAAATGCATCTTGCAATTCATCAAATGTATAGGAATTGGAATCACAAGAGTTAGAGGTTACCTTGGGCTCTTCAAGAGCCATGAAGCATAGGTTAGGCATTAAATCATCATTAGAGTCATAATCATCATCGGAAGTGTCACTTCCACTCCATGTGGCTATCATTGCTTTCTTCTTGGCATTTTGCTTCTTCCATAAAGGACAATCATACTTGACGTGGCCCGATTTCTTGCACACATAGCACACAACTTGATCTACCTTGCCATTTTGAGATCTTTTGCCCTTGTTAATCTTGATGAACTTCTTGAACCTTTTGGCAAACATGGCCATCTCTTCATCTTTACCATCTTCTTCATCATCATCATTTTTTTCTTTCTTTGATGGTTGATTTTAAGGCAACACTATCCTTCTTTGGTTGCTCTTATCCATGCTTCATCTTCATTTTATAAGTGAGGAGAGAACCAATAAACTCATCCAAGGAAAGAAAGTTGAGATCCTTGGATTCTTCAATAGCAGTCACTTTAGCTTCCCAAGATTTTGGGAGACTATTCAACAATTTTTTGACCATCTCCTTGTTTAGATATGTCTTCCCTAAAGCCTTCAACCCATTAATGATATCCGTAAATCTATTGGACATATCCTTGATGCTCTCATCGGATTTCATCTTGAAAAGCTCATAGTCAAGTTTGAGCAAGCCAATCTTTGATTCCTTGACTTGACTTGTTTCTTCATGAGTAGTGGCCAATTTATCCTATACTTGTTTGGCATTATCACAAATGGATACTCTATTGTACTCATTAGGACCCAAGGCACAAAAGAGAGTGTGCATTGCCTTGGCATTGAGTTGAGCCATCTTGGTATCCTTTGTATCCCATTATTCCTCTTCCTTAGGCACTTCCACATTATCTACTTTCTTTATTGGGATGAGTGGACCATTCATAATTATTCTCCAAACCTCATAATCATTTGCTTGAACAAAGAGTTTCATCCTTGTTTTTCAATAGGAGTAGTCATTACCATTGAAAAGTGGAGGTCTCGTAATAGAATGCCCTTCTTGACCAATAGGTGTAGCCATAGTCTCAAAGGCCATGAGACATACTTCATCATTTTCAAGTTTTGGGGTAATGAGCATCTTGTCACCATTTTGCATTTTCTTTGAGCTTTGAAAAAGGATCTTTTCTCAAGGTTGTTAAACCTACAAAAGAGACCAAAGCTCTGATACCAATTGTTAGCTTTTGTGGTGATCCAATCAACAGGGGGGTGAATTGATTTCTCAAAAATTAATTGTAGAATTAAAGTACAAATAATAATATTGAGAAATTTAAACAATATACTCAAATTGGCAAGTAGATAAATAAATAAAGCAAGTAAATAAGTAGGGAAAGAAGATTAAACACAATCGATTTATAGAGGTTTGGCCTCATGCCTACATCCTCTGCCTTAGCCTCACTTGCCAAGGAGTTCCCAATCCACTAACTTGAATTGCTACCTTTTCAAGGACAAGGTATAACCTTCACAATCCCTATCTTTTATGTAGGCTTAGATAGAAACCTCTTCCCCTATCTTTTCAAGGCTTAGATAAAACCTCTCTACCTTTAAGGTTAAAGTAGAAACCTCCCCTTTTACAAAGGATTTTGTGTAAACAAGATGTATCTCTAGTAAGTTAGGTGTTTACAAGGTTAAGCTCAACAAATAGAGACTATACAATGATGCTTTTACAAAGGAATACGAGAAAGATTGAAATTATTTAGCTTAGAACAAAGAAAACTACTTGAAAGCTTGAGAGAGATGAAATATATGGCTTTGATCTTTCTTTCTTGGTGTCTCTTGCTATTGGAAGTGTTGGAGAATCCCTTTAATACCTTAAATATAATTTATGATCGTTTGGAGTTGATTGGGATGGAAAAGAACCGTCGGAGCTTCAAAAAATCGAGCTTGAAAAAACTGCCCAGCATGCATGAGATCGATCCCCTACTTGTTCCAACTTAAAATATGACCGTTGGAGGCCATGAGAACGATCCTCTACCTCAAGGGATCGATCCCTTGCTGTCCTGCAAAGTTATTTAGCTATTGACTCTCGAGGTATCGATCCTGGGATCGATCCAGCCAAAAATCTTCACTAGGGGATCGATCCTCTATCTTAGGGGATCGATCCTCTATTTAAAAGATCTCCAAAAAATGTTTTCTTTGGCTTTGAAAAGAGATTAACTTGTCTTAAAAATGTTTTGATCATAGGTATATATTTAAGAACATGTATTTTTGAGAAAGCTAAGGAGTTCAAAATATTTTAACATTTTCCAAAATAGTTTCAAAGTAATTAAAAGAAATATGCTAAATTGAAAACATTAATTATTAAGCTAATTAAGCTTAAGATTTTGTCATTTCAAAATTGAGATCAATTCAAAGCTAACATAGCTAACATAAGTTATCAATAAAATAAAAATATTGAATAATAATATGGGATGGGTTGATTTAAGTAAATTCCTTTTAAATATTCAGGTGTTGAAGCAAAAGAATAATATTATGATGGTTAAATAGTAAAAAAAAATGTTAAATGATCTTATAAGTTACGAGTTATTGTATGATAGTTGTTAGATTTATAAATTTTTTATTTTTTATTTCTTAATATGAATTCAAATGATAGATATCAATATAATCTAAATGAATTAAATTTTGATATCCATCTTATTTTTTTTTTTACAAATGATGTTCATATAATGAATTAGATTCGTGTATTTGTGTTGTATTTGTATTATTTTATATCTATACTTTACTTTAAAGGTTGTTCTCAAATTGGAATATTTTGCATAGTTTGTCATAGTAATTTAATTTTAACTAAAAGTTTATGTTATTTTTCGTGCCATAATCGTATTAAATATATTATTAATAACAATAAAATCCAAACAACGCGAGGACTCAAACACTAGTAATTGATAAATTCTCTCCCTATATTATACTTTCCCTATATAAAACATATTTAATGTCGATAATGTGAATTTATTAGTTAAAAGTAGGACTCGGCTCCTCTCCAATCCATTTAATGGCCTGGAGAGGTCTCTTCATATCTAAGATTATAACACCTATTCTATAATAATAATAAAGGGTTGAGATTTATTTAATAATAATATTAATAAAACATAAAACAAAAAACAAACAAAATACGTGAAAAAATAATTGCTAATTGCTGGTGAAAAGCATCACAAAACTTTTTAAAAAAAAAAAAAATTCTATCTCATTAATTACTTTAATGAGTTTAATTAAAGATTCGGCTATGTCATGAAAAAAAAAAAAATTGGAAAACATCCTTTCAATAATTATATAATTATTTAATGATATAATGACTAATAATAATTTATAAAAAAAAAATAAAAAAAATTATTATTAAAAAAATTGTAAAAACATTTTTACGATAAAATAAATCTTCCCTTCCTCTTTCTTATTCCCCATTCTCCACCCGACCCTTCCCATTTTGTCGTCCAAACTTTTGTTTCATTCCTTCTTTCTTTCTCATTTCTCTTTCCTTTATTCCATACCATTAAAACCTAACCCTAATAGAGCAACTAAAACTAACATCATCTATGGCGACACTGATCTGGCTATGGATTTTCGCTGTAATCCTAACTCTAATTTCGTATATTTTTGGAAACTCTGAAGGAGATGCTCTTTACGCGTTGAGAAGAAGCTTAATCGATTCGAATAACGTGCTCCAGAGTTAATCCTTGTACTTGGTTCCACATCACTTGTAATCAAGATAATCGAGTCACCCGAGTGTATGTTGATTTCTCTTTCTCTTTTTTTTGTTTTTTTTTTTGTTTTTTGGGTTTCATTTATTTATCTGGATCTTTTTTTTTTTAAATAAAATGATTTGGAGACAGTTTAGTTTCTTGTTTGATAGTTTGTGAATTGATAGCTTAAATTGGGTTTTGGTTTATTTAATTGAATTTAATGTCTATTTTTTTGGGTGTTTGGATGCTAAAATCAAGTATCTTGCATTTATGCCTCGTTTGGATATCATCCGTACTCTTAAGATAGAAAATAGTGGTAACCAAAAATTAAGGGATATTGGGTTGGGCGTTGTTTGGGTTTCATCTTAAGATAGGTCACACACCCTGCATTTTTGTGTTTTTTTGCTCATACATTTAAATATAGATTAAATTTAAATCTTTATTGAGCTAAATCTGAAACCAAAAGGAAAAACCAATAGATGAAAAATGTACCCTTTGTCTTCAATTCGGCAAGCTCGCCTTTTGTCTACTTTAGCTTTGCTTCAACTCTTTAGCAGCTTCAAGTGGGCCTCTCCAACTTCATCCAGCCGCTCTGGTTTTCTCGACAAGTTTTTCCCCCATTTTTTTCACTCTCATTTTTAATTTCTGGGTTTAATATTCAATCGTGGAAATGATATAATTTGATGAAAGTTATAGAAGCTAAGCTTTGCAAACTTGTGAATTCTCATTGAGTAGTTTTTGCAGATGTTTGGTGACAGAATATAAAGTATGAAATAAGCTGTCTAGTTCTTAAGAATTTGATTGTTTTAGAAGTAGTATTATTTTATGATAGGAAATTTATGAAATTCCCAAAGAAATGCTGGAACCGACTGTGGCTACAAAAAATATTATTTTTGATTCATATCAAACTTGCCAACCCATCTTCTTGTTTTATTAGTGATGCTTAGTTTATTAGTCAACGGAATTGATCTAAATTGTAATAGTATATTAGGGTATAACTTTGAGTCTTATATCCCTAAACATTAAATAGCAGATTTTTAACTTGAGTTGTGTGGATTCGTTTATTTCGTTGTGAATGAAATGTAAAATGAAAGACCTTTTCATTGCTTATTTTGAACTTCCATTGGGTATAACTATAAAAATAAGTTGAGCAACTTTGACCAAACTTCGGATGAATTGGTCTGTGGACGTTGTCTGTACACAAAGTGTGAAATTAGGCTAAAGTGGTATACAAGAACTTGGTGTGCAACCAGTAAAGATACAGTTGGTTGCTTTTTGTTGATTTTGAGGAAACAATTTTAGTTATAGTTTCCAAATTGTAAGAGGTGTACTATTAGCATTCTTATACGATATTTTTTTTTGAATTACTTTGGAATTATGGGATTTTGCCATGCCATCTCAAATGGTATTTTTTTTTTTGGTGCAGAGATTTAGGTAATTCCAACTTGTCTAAACATTTGGTACCTGAGCTTGAAAAGCTTGAGCATTTGCAGTATCTATATGTTCTTTTCCCTTTAACCTTTGTCCCTTCCTGCCCGTAGTATCCAGGTTCTGGAACTCCTGACATGTTTGCATGTGTTTATTGTTTGTGCATAAATGTTTACTTGTTGATTATACATTACCATGCATTAAAAACTTTAAAATGGTTTATGGTATAGGATACAAACTATTGATACTCACATTATTATTAACTAGCGACTCTCTTCTCTCTCATGCAGGGAGCTTTACAAAAATAACATCCAAAAAACCATCCCTACTTAACTTGGGAACTTGAAGAACCTCATCAGTTGGGATCTATATAACAACAACATCTCAGGGTCATTCCTTCTTCACTAGGAGAATTGAAGTCTTTGTATTCTTGTGAGTGCTCATGTTCAATGTTAGTCTCTTCATGCATGATTAGACTATGGTTAAGCTTTCATTTCTCTTAGTTGCCTTCATTTATCAGCTTAACTTGAAAAACCAATGATGGATTGAAAAAATGCATTACCTGGGGCTTAAGAGCTTCTTTTTTTTTTTTTTTTTTGGATAATTAATGAAGATGTTATTCTTAATTCTACTATGGAACTTAGTTAGTTTTAGGGTTTGGAAACACATTAGATCTTAATTGATTGGAATTTAGAAAGAATTTGTCACTATATGAAAATGTACATGTACTTTTGCTGAATGTGCATATACATATTGTTATATTTTTATGTACATATAAGTGAGCCTATTTTCTTGAAATGTTTCTTAGTAAAGCTGTAATTTTAGACGATTTTAGGGTTAAATATTTAATATTCTTATCAATTTTGTTAGTTTTTAGTCGTTTGCATAGATATTTAAACAGTAGTGGAATTTTTCTTATCATCTCTAGTAGGCGTCGTAGCAGTGAAATTTCAATTTTAGAAGTCCCAAACAAATTGCAGATAAACTTTCTTAGTATTTTGTAAGTACATTTAATATTCTTAGTATTTTGTATGAATCATTCTATTTCTAATACCTTGATAATTTTAAGGATAGGGACAGATAACTGCTTAAATACATGTTAAAAGTTATATATTTACTACTCTTAATGAGAAGTATGAATCATTATACTTTAAGGAACGATAACACATAAGTGCTTTGATTGGGGTTTAGGGTAGAATTTATCACTGTTTTGAGAATGTACATATAGTTTTTATTGAATGTACATATATTTTGATAAATGTACATACAATAAATTTGTTAATGTGTACATATATGTCAAACTTCTTAACTTGATGCATTAACCATCAGAGCAACTTTGTTATTTTGTTGCATTAACCGTCAATTATTTATTTTTGTCGAAATCTTACTTAGCATGTGTATTGACCATAATTATTTTAAACCTTGCAGAAAATTAGATAGCTTGAGTACCTTTGCTAGGGACATGAAATCTAGGATGTTAGCAATGGAACAAAAGCAAGAGGCAATGTATGAAGAACTTCAACACTTCCAGGCTACTCAAGAGTATGGATTCACATTTTTGCACTGTTTCATCCTGACCGTATCTTCCTGTTACCTTCCACAATGATTCTCATGCTGCCTAGCTTTCATTGGGTTTCATACATGTTTAGTTTTGTCTTTTTCATGCATTAAATATATTTCTCATTTTTGGACCAACTATCTTATATATTGACTTCATATTTATCGTACATTTATTCAAATAAATAAACAACCTTATATACAATCTAAATAGTTTGCTTAAGATTATGTACAATCTTCATCAAGAAAAATACAAGGTCTATTTGTGTTACATTCATCAAGAAAACTACAAACAGTGACTTTTACATGTTATCTTTGGATGGAAGATCTTCTAGTGTCTTTACTTTGAAGGAAGTAGATGAGCTATTATCCTCATCGTCATCCTTTGAAACCCTTGAAATATTAGTGACTAATGCAAAAGTCTAGGTTCTTCCTACCATTTGTAAATCAGAAGCAGTTTCATGTTCTAAAGCATCTATGTAGCACATGTACAACAACTATACTACATAAGATTCCATTAATAAAATTTCAGAAGAGCTTTTTTTCATCAATTTCAACAAAAAATAACTGCAAGAAAATAACAAATTAATTACTACTATATTTAAGCTGCCTTATGTTCCTAATTTACCTAACAGGTAATGGTAAATTAAAGTTTAAGAATGATAAAAGTAAAGTGTAAAAAAAAGAGAATGCAACATGAAAATTAACGAGTTCCTAATTCACCTAACAGGTAAATGGTAAATTAAAATTTAAGAATGATAAAAGTAAACTCTAAAAGAAAGAGAATGAAATATGGAAATTACACAAGGGGGAGAGGGGAGTACCAAGCTTACCCAGATTTGAGAGAGGTGCTCGAAGCAAAAAATCCCCCATGTTCTGCCATGAATTGGAACTTGGATTGGAATGAGGGGAGAGTAATCTGCAACTAGATATTTTCTTTACAATAAATATTTGTGGTCATCGTAGCAACCACTAATAATTCTCACTCCACCACCCTAATTTCTAATTGTTAATTTTGTAACTTGAAATTTCCTTTACAAGTTAGTAAAGGAAAAGTTAGTAAAAATAAATAAACAAGTTAGCAAAAATATAAGGATCTATACAAATATATATATAGTAAATAAATAACTTTTACAAATTTACTATAGAAGGACCCAAAACTCAATCCATAATCTCTCTTCCTAATCTTGGAATCCTTTATAGTTTACTACAAAATAACATATTTACTAATAAATGCTTCAAAAAAAATAAATTCACTTATATATACATACAAGTATAACAATATATACATATAACATAACTATATGTACATTAAGAAAAAGTTTATGTACATTTTATAAGAGTCACAGAATCTACTCTAAACCCCAATAAATTAATCTCTAAAGACTTTCCTCTCCTTATAATTATCAAGTTAGTAAAGATATAATGCTTCAAAAAAATAAATTGACTTATATGTACATACAAGTATAACAGTATGTACATATAGCATAACTTTATGTACATTAAGAAAAAGTTTATGTACGTTTTATAAGAGTCACATAATCTACTCTGAATCCCAATAAATTAATCTCTAAAGACTTTCCTCTCCTTAAAATTACCAAGATAGTAAAGATATAATGTTTCAAAAAAAATAAATTTACTTATATGTACATACAAGTATAACAATATGTACATATAACATAACTATATGTACATTAAGAAAAAGTTTATGTACATTTTATAAGAGTCACAGAATCTACTCTAAACCCCAATAAATTAACCTCTAAAGACTTTCCTCTCCTTAAAATAACCAAGATAGTAAAGATATAATGCTTCAAAAAAATAAATTCACTTATATATACATACAAGTATAACACTATGTACATATACCATAACTATATGTACATTAAGCAAAAATTTATGTACATTTATAAGAGTCACATAATCTACACTAAACCCCCACAAATTAATCTTCAAAGACTTTCCTTTCCTTAAAATTACCAAGATAGTAAAAAATATAATACTTCAAAAAAATAAATTCACTTATATGTACATACAAATATAACAGTATATACATATAGCATAACTATATGTATATTAAGCAAAAGTTTATGTAAATTTTATAAGAGTCACGGAATCTACTCTAAACCCCAATAAACCATAATCCATAAGCAAAAGTTTATGTAAATTTTATAAGAGTCACGGAATCTACTCTAAACCCCAATAAACCATAAACCATAAGAAAAAGTTTATGTACATTTTATAAGAGTCGTAGAAATTTCAATTTTAGAAGTCCCAAACAAATTGCACATAAGAAAATTTACTCCGTCACCTGAGGAAAGGGGTGCAAATGGTCCATATGCTGTGAGAAAGAAAAACTTTTGTCATTTACGCAATACTTGTAATTATTCACATATTATAAATATTAAAGATCAAGTTCAATTACAACTTTAATATCGCAAATGCATGAGAAATACTTTGGTCATATACTTGACTATGATGGTGGAGGATGATGAGAACTCAGGTCGCACAAATGTGCATCCAAATTATTTTGAGTAGCCCGAATTTGTTGAAGTTCTTGGTACATGGCAAAACATTTTGAGTTATAGTTAATACTGCAAGATCAGAAGCAGAGTTATATGTACATATACCTATAACAATATATACATTTAGCATAACTATATGTACATTTAGCATAACTATATGTACATTTTTAAAATAATAACCAATTCTACCCTAAATCTCATTCAATTATGCACTTAGGTTAAAATGTCTTCTTTCTTAACTTAACCTAGGTTGGAGTTTAAGTTTTAAAGGATCAAAATCTTACAACTATCTTTCAAATCTATTTTTTACTACATTTAAAGGACACATGGACACACCTTCTGCCATACAAGCTACACCAAGATATATAATTGTTTTATGTCTACAATAATAAGAAATCAAAATAATGTTCATAAGCTCATAACTATTCCTTATATGAACAAATCTCTCAGAAATGTGGAAAAGTATTTGCAACGAGGGTAATAGTTTGAAAAGCCCTCTCAACGGTTTATATTAGTATATTGCTTACTCCTATTCCTATACTGCATAGCCAACCACCAACTTACTTAATTTTCGTATACTCAAAAACAGCAATTCTGCTGTATTGGTCTTAATATATATTATCAAATTTCAATAAACTCAACAAATATATATATATATATATATATATGTCTGCATTTTTAAAAGAAAAAAAAAGAACATAAATCTATTGTTATATACAAGAAGTAATATGATGGAGTAGTAACATGATTAATTTAGCTAACTTCAAATATTAATAACCTTAAAAGAAACATAAAAATATGATACAAAAATTAACTTAGCCATAAAGAGATATTCTAAAATAACAAAATATATAGCATCCATCTCAAACAAGCTGGACTACGTAATATATATATATATATATAATCAATAATAATTCACAACAAAATAAGAATTACAATGAAACCTGCTCAAATAATTACAAACAATCAAACAATGACCAATTAAGTATCCAAAAGAATTTTTGGATAATTTGATCGAAAACCAATTACCATTTTAAAAGGAAAAAAGAAAAGAAAAAAAAAGCCTCCAAGGAAAAGAGGGCAAACAGACATAGTATTGAAATCATCTAAAACTATATAAACTTGAGAACATGGCAGCACCTACCTACTCCTTTGGAGGCGTTGCTGAATCCGAATAAACCCACAAATTAAACAAAATTCAAATGGGTTTTCAATCCCTAAATCCCTAATACTGTAAGTTATCGGTTGGGTGAATGATTTTCAACAAAATAAAATTAGGCTAAAAATGTTGGGTGGATGAAGGCTTCCAAAATAAAAAAAAAGAGAAGAACAACTGATGTTTAGGCGTTGGAGTGACATTCTCTTCTTTTTTTACTAAGGAAAGCTAAGGTTACAAATGTAATTTCAATTTTCCTCATAATAATTTTAAATTTTTATATTTTCTTTTTAAAAATAACTTTAGTCTATTATACCATCTACAAGTTATTATTTTTACATAGCATGTTTTTCAAGTTTACTAAAAAAAAAGTTACTAAATCTTATCAATGGAACGGGAAGGACAGCATGTGGAAAAGGGTTCGAAAGAGATGATTTTTTATTTGATTCTGAATCTTAAATATCCAATCATAAAAAAAGAGATAAATTTTTTTAAGAGGTAAATTTTTATTTGTCGTTTTTATTTTTTTATACTTGGAGAAGAGTCAAATCCGTTAAAAGTAGGAATCTAACATGCCTTATCTTCCCTATTTCTCATGAAAGTTGATAAATCAAAGTTGTCGTGAATGTTACATCAATTAATTGAATTAAATTTTATTTTCTTTTTAGACAATGTTGACTGTATATATTGTATAATCAACTTGAACGGTTCCATCAATCTCTTCATTCAAAAAAATGGGTAATTAGTGAGTGGAGAGAACCACAATATACTTTAGGCCCATCACATTTTATGAGGTTTCCTGTTTCTTGAAATTACCTTTTTTTTTTGACAAAGCTTTCTTGTCTAACTTTATCTCTTATCTTTTTTTTGGGTGGGCAAAGTCTTTGATCTTCATGATTTTTAAAGGTGTTTATGAGTTTGAATCGGATTTGGGTTAAGTTTATATATAATATCAATATCATATATGTTTGTTCAAATTTGATCTTGTTCGAAATATGGATTTCAAATTTTGTTCAAGTCCGTCCATATTTCTAAATGAATAACCCAAACTCGTTTAGGCCTACCTATATTTTTTTTTTTTAAAATTCTTAAAATATATATATTATTTTTTATTTTATTTTTAGTAAATTTATATATATTTTATTTTATTAAGTTCTTAAACATTGACAACTTAACATATTTTTTAATATTTACACTATAATATTATATATATTTAATTTTTATATGACATAAATTACATAATATATAAAAATAATATATTATTTAATAAAAAAAGGGCCAGGCTCGAACTTTGAATGTTGGAGTCAAAGCCCGGCCTATTTTTTAAACGGACATTATTTTTTTTTTGCCTAAGCTCATTTTTTGAACTTAATATTTTTGTCCAAACCCTTTCAAATATGGACGGACTTTTGAACTTGAACGAATAGCTCTACCCTTGGACCGATCTAATGATTTCTATTCATAGATAGAATGTGCGCATATATATTGATTGCAATAAAAAATTTAGTCAAGTGTATGATTATAACAATAGTATTTTGGGAGCCATGATCTCATATAGTGCCAAATCTGAGGCTAATTTTTTACAAGGAAGATCACCAATATTATTGAGTAACCCACATCAGATTCATCAATTCCATATCTAAGTTAGTGGTAAAATGTGGCAATAAAATGTGGGTTTGACATGAAAAATATCTGAACATTAGAAGTTTGTCCTACATTTTTATTATCTGACAAAGTGTTTGAGTAGATATAATAGTATAACTTATAAATAAATCAAATGTTATGAACAATTAAGACAATAATTAAATCTAAACAATATATACGGTCAGTGTATCAAGTATAAATCTTTAATAAAAGAGTTTATATTTGATGAGATAATGTATATATTTATATACTGTTAATGAATCAAATAATGTCACCTTATCATCCTTGCATTTTCCTAGCATTAATCGAAAATAACCTTTTTTACTTTTGTTCATTGAGCAAAGCATAATCAAAATCATGGTTAATCAATTTTAATTAGTTACTAAATGCAAAGTTTGCACTCTATTGTTGTAGGTTCCTCAACCGAGCGTCATTAGGATTTTCCCGTTATGGTCTTCAAGTATATTTTTAGGCACCCCAATAGCAATCCAAGCTCAACCTGTTCAAGGATGAAGTTATTTGTTCAAATCCGAAAGTTCGTCCGATATTTGAAAGAGTTTGGATAAAATATTAAACCCGAAAAATGAATTTCGGCAAAAAAATGAGATCCGTTTAAAAAATGAGCCGGGTCTTGACTCCAACATTCAAGATCTGAACCCAACCTGACCTGACCAATTTTTTAATTAAATAATTTATTATTTATTATTTTAATATATATTATATATTATATAATTTATGCCATATAAAGATTAAATAGATAATATTATAAAAATATAATGTTATAGTATATAATATTATAGTTTAAACATTAAAAAATATATTAAATTGTCCATGTTTAAGAAATTAATAAATAAAAAAAATTACTAAAGGTTAAATAAAAATATATATTTTTTATTTAAAAAAAAAAATTGACGGACCTAAATGGGTTTGGACTATCCATTTACAAATATGGACGAATTTGAGTAAAATTTTAAGCTCATATTTCGAGTCGGGTCGAACTTGAACAAACATATAAAATTGATATCATGTATAAGTTCGATCCGAATCCGATCAGACCCATGGATACATTTAATCCAGGCCAGCCTGACAATACTCCAAGCTCTAAGCATGGATCGTCACCTTGGACAACATTTCAAGATCCCTGCTGGCTCTATCCTAGTCATAGTGTTAATTTCCACATCCATTTTTCTGACCCTTAGATTGATCGATTCTTGTGTCCTATGTGGCAGAAGCTGACTAGGAAATCTCCATCAGCCCTCCAGCGAATAGGCGTATGCCACGTGTTAAACGTGCTACGAAAGGCAGTGTCAGCATTGGTGGAGTAAAAAACGGCTCAAAATGGTCCATGCCCACCATATCCAGTCTCAACCAAGTTCCGTAGTGCCAATATTGGCTTTGTGACTGGTAGCAAGGTTAAAAAAAATCAGACCGGTTAGATTTTCGATTTTTCAGTTTAATTGATTGAATTGATTAGATCGGTAGGTTTGATGTAATTTTTTTTTAATGTTAAATAAATATTAAATATAGTTAATAATTAACAAAATATGCATTTGATTTAATGATAAGATTTTTACTATAAAATTAAGAGGTTAAAGATTCAAATTTCATTAATTATAAATAAAATTTTGAAAAAAAATATAGATACATAATCCGTTTTTTATCAGTTCAATCCGATATTTTACCGGTTCGATTAATTTCCGATTTTAATAGACTCGTAGGATCGAACAGGTCTTCGATTCTTAATTCAATCGATTTGATCGGCCGGTTCGATCCAATATTTTAATAATGACTGTTTCCCAAAGTTGTGACCGATTTTTTAATCAATGGCTGTTTCCCCAACTTGTTTTGGTTGGAATTGGAGAAGCCTTTCATTTCCCTGGACAAGTTGCACTTTATTATCAAGAATTTCCTGCATCTCTAAGAAGCACAGCAAGTGCTATGATTGCCATGATTATTGGGATTTTCTTTCTACTTAAGCACTTGCTATAATTGATTTTCTTAGGAGGGTTACCAATAGAGGTGTCCATGTGGAATATTATTTAATTACATAATATATATAAAAATAAAATATTATTTAATTAAAAAACGGATCGAGTCGGATTCGGGTCTTGAATATTGGAGTCAAAATCCGACTTATTTTTTAAACATTCCTCATTTTTTTGCCCAAACTCATTTTTCGAGCATAATATTTTTATCCAAATCTTTTCAAATATGAGCAAACTTTCGAACTTAAACGAATAACCCGATGATTGGACATGTCTAGTTACCAACTGGTTACTTGATAACATAAACAATGGGAGGCTAGATCATGTTTATTGGGCCTTAACTGTGGCAGGATTGCTTAACTTTGGTTATTTCCTTGCTTGTGCCAGGTTGTATAAGTATCAGAATGTTGAAAAAGGACGTGGCTGATAGGTCTGATTGAGAATGTGTTTGACAGCCAAGAAACTTCAATGTATTATCTTCCTGCTTCTTATACATCTAATATTCTCTTTAATTACTCTTCATTTTCTTTAAAGTATCCGTATCCGACATCTATTTTTAATACATATTCGGACATAAATATGAAAATATGATTCTCTAAATATATGAAAAAATTTTTAAAAAAAAACTAAGTATACTCGTGCCGGACACATATCTATATATGACATTCATATGTTATACACATGAATGTTTTCTGGGATTAAGGCCGAATTTATCATTATAACAGAAAATAACGAAATTGATGAATATTGTCACTTGCGTTATTAAGAGATTATTCCGTGAAACATTCTAATTCCGTTATTTTTTGTTTGTTTAAAAATCGATAAAATTGAAAGTATAATGATAAATTTATCTTTAATCTCATTTATTTTTTGGCATAATGAACTTGAATGAAATCCAGCAGGATTTGCAACAGAGGAGCAATTTAGCATATGATATTTCTGCTCTCCACAGTGCTCATAACTTTTTAAGCCCTCATATTAGCCAAGTGTGCTCTACTGTTGGTTGCAACTTCCTAGTGAAGCATGTCTGCTTAGTGTTCTGATTCTCTAAAAAAAAACTAAAATTAGTTGAATTGAATCCATAATTTAAGCAGGTAAAATGTCCAAAAGTAAACTTTTTTTTTCGTTTTTATAATAGATTTCTTGACTGCATCTTGAATTGACATCACTTAAACGTTTTTAATTTGTGATAATTGAAGAAATATTGGAGAATAAAACTAATTTGCTTTGAGAGGCATCTGATTCAGTGATTCTAAGTTGCATTGGCATCTCTTTTGTCAGATATATTCTGATAAGAAAAATCCAACAAAAAATTCTATGGTCAACTATAAAGAAGACCAACTTTCTAAATTGCAACTTCTACTGCTCACTGTAGAGGTTGTGAGTAGGGATTTAAATAGCGGTCGTAATACGATGTTTTTATCGTTATTTTGTGATTTGAGATTTTTCCGTTACCGATATTTATGGAATTGATCGTGATAGTATTCATTACGTAATGTTGAAAAATTCGGACCTGATCGGCTGATCGAATCGGTCCAACCAAAAATCGGTGGTCTGTTTGGTCCGGCATATTCCAAAGAATCGGGGATTCTATGAACCGGTGGAAAACCGGTTCAATCGGTAAAAAATCGGTTTTTTGTTATTTTTATTAAAATTATTTTTGTAAGTAATGAGATTTGAACCTTTAACTTTTTAATCACATATTAAAGATCATACCATTAAAATAAACATATATTTTTATTAATTAATTACTATATTTAATGCTTATTTAATATCAAAATCATATATTTAATATTTAATTTATTTTTTTAATTGAATAATCCGGTTCAACCGGTTGAATCGATGACTCGAAGGTCATACCGATTTGACCTTGGATCCGATTTTTTATTCATTAATTACGTTTGCAATCGCAATAGATACGACATGACTAAAAACGGATCCGCGACCGTAATTTAAATCTCGGTTGTGAGTCACCATAATGCTTTGATTTTTATGCCCCCATATCTTCGGCTTGATGCGCAGCCATAGGAGTCCACGAATGACTTTAGCTTTTTCACTGACAAGGAGAGAAGCTGGGAGCTCAACTGGTGGAGAATATGTAACAGCATTTTTTGGTATTCTATATAATGGCTTCCATTGAGTAGAACATTAATCATAGCTCAAAGTTGCAGCAAAAACATTGTTGAGCAGCAAAATGGGTGGTGAAGAAGTCTCTGACAATGGAGAAGCACAAATATTGCCTGATTCTGCTCGCAAACAAGGCGGTTGGACTACTTTCCCCTTCATTGCTGGTCTGTCTCTCTCCCTCTCCCTCTTCCTCTCTCTTTCTATGTTATTCGGACTCGGATGTGAGTGTCGGATACGGGTATGTATCCGACATGGGTATGTTCAATTTTTTAAAGATTTTTATATATTTGGAGGGTACTTAGAGGATTATATCCCCATATCCATATCCGAATATGCGTCGGACATGGTACTTCAAGAAAAATGAAGAGTCGGAGCAACATAACTCTCTTTTCTCTTTTGAGTCTTGAAGTATACTATGTTATCCGGACTCTTTATTTTCCTTAAAGTATCGTATCCGACACATATTCGGACAGAATAAGATAAGATCCTTTATATATAGAAAAACTTAGAATAAATTGAATATATTTGCTATGTTGCTCCTACTCTTCATTTTTCTTTAAGTATTCGTGTCCGATGCATATCCGGACATGGATATGGGGATATGATCCTCCACGGATCCTTCAAGTACATGAAAATCTTGAAAAAAAAATTAAAAATACCCGTGTCGGACACATATCCGTATCCAACACTCACATCCGAGTCCGAATAACATAGTATACGTGTGTCGGAGACTCACTTTTAAATCCGAATAACATAAGAAGTGTGTCATGAATTCTTGGACTAACAAATAAGCACAACATTTTTCCATTTTTTTTTTCTCACTAAAACCAGGGACCCTGATTGGATCGAGCATAGCTGTATCAGGATGGGCAAACAACTTAATTGTGTATATGATTGAAAAATTCCATGTGAGGAACATTGATGCTACTCAGACTTTTAACATTGCAGCTGCTTCCACTAGTCTACTTCCTATGATTGCTGCAATCCTTGCTGATTCCTTCCTAGGATGCTTTTCTGTCATCTGGATGTCTTCTCTTGTTTCTATCATGGTAATACCCTTCCTTCACACAAAAACAAATTAAACTAATCTATGTTATTCGGATGTGAGTGTTGGATACGGGTATGTGTCCGACATGAGTATGTTCAATTTTTTTAAAGCTTTTTTTTTTTATATATATTTAGAGGATCCTTGAAAGATCATATCGTCATACCCATGTCCGAATATGTGTAAGACATGAATGTATGAATGTCGAATACGGATAATTCAAGAAAAATGAAATTGAAAAAGAAACAAGCATGAGAATGACTTCTTTCACTATCCCGTTAATCATACTATATTTCAGTCATTACACCATTTCTAATGCATACCATGCATTTGAGTATTTGCAGAAGTGAATATTAGTTGTAAAATACTGAGGTAAAAAACACGAGCTGGTTTTTCAGATCTCCTAAGGTTAATTAGAACTTGGTAACTTTATCCTGGAAAATTGGATGAAAAAGGTGTTAGCTCATCTTTGACTAACTTTATTAATTAGCTTGACATTGTTCTTTTCTGTTTGACATGATGGAGCTTCTCAACCTTGATATGATGGATGTCATGTTTCATGTCATGGCATCTTCGAATCCTTTACGGAAGAGTTAATATGTACATTAATTCTTTAATTATATATTTTTTAACGATTTGATACATAAAAAAAAAAATCAAATATTTGAATTTATATTTCGTCAACAGGTTATCTTAATAGACTAATGTCGTTAGATAAAATACTGATGTGGTATGGTTAATCAATACTATAACGTATCGTTAACCCGACATGTCACGACTTAGCATGGATCGATTAAACCATTTCAGTATTTTATATAACGATGTTTATTCATTGAGTTAACTTGTTTGACAGAAATAAAATTTAGATATCCAATTGTAAATTTTTTTCTTGAAGTATCAAATTATTAAAAAATTATAATTCGAAATCAATTTATGTATTAACCCTCTCCTTAATTAGCTAGTTCACCTGGTCCATTAAGTAGGTATCAATCATAAGCTACAAAATAATTGGAACCTTTAGAACAGACATAAATGGCTATATCTAAGAACTTTTGAAATCATACATTTCTGTTGGAATAGGGTGATTTGCCTGTTAATAGCTAAAGATGCTGCCAAATTGTTGCTCTACCCTTACACTATTCCTTTTCCACTAATAGAGATGAGAATAGCACTTTGTACAGTAATCTGTTCCATATTCAAACCATTTCCTTGACTCTTTCTATTAATTCTCAATACTTCCGAACTCTTCATTTTTTTTAAATATCCGTATTTGATATCTGTGTCCGGCACATATTTGGATTATGGGTATGAGGTCAAGTAGATCTGCTCATGGGTCGAGCAGAACGGCCCGGATCATTATTTAACCATTAAAAAATATTTTTTATTTAAATTTAATTATAATTATAAATATTAATATTAATATAAAAATAAAAATTTTATTTTTTTAAATAGTGAAACGGACCGACGGGCCGGCCAAGATCTGCCCAGGGCCGGGCCTTAATAAGGAAGAAAAAAAATCCAAGTTGTAGCCCTGCTTATGAGTAGGTCTAGTACGAGAGTATGATCTTTTAAATATATGAAACAACTTTAAAAAATAGAGGTCTGTCGAACACAAACTTGTATCCGAAACTCATCCTTGAATAACATAAGATGTGAAATGGAGTTAGCCATTGTTGAAGCAAACTTTCTTAATATCAAATTGCCATTGCATATGCAGGGGATTATCCTTCTAGCTTTAACAGCTATGCTTGATCCTTTAAGGCCTCAACCATGTCAAAATGGATCAAGCATATGCCCAACGCCTTCAAAAGTTCAATTTTATGTCCTTTATTTAGGCATAGCACTAGCTTGTATAGGGGTGGCAGGCACTCGGTTTACCATTGCAGCCATTGGAGCTAATCAATTTGATAACTCAAAGGATCAAAGGGTTTTCTTCAACTGGTTTGCAGTCACTTTATATACCTCTATGGTATTAGGTGCAACAGTAATTGTTTATATTGAAGAAAACGTAAGTTGGGCATTCGGATACTGGCTTTCTGTTGCAGTCAATGTTATTGGATTAGCAATTTTCTTGTTAGGAAGACGATATTATCGACTTGTGAAGCCTCAAGGGAGCCCTTTTACAAGCTTAGCTCAAGTTGTAATTGCAACCATTCTTAAGAGGAATGTTCCTCTTTCATCCAGAGCTGAAGATTATTACCATCAGATTGATGGATCAATGGAGAAACCAGCTTCAATGCCTTCTAAAAGCTTCGGGTATGATTTATTTTTTTTACATTTTGAAATTCCATAACTAAAAGCTAAACATTGATCAAAGATATATACTAACAATTTAATCTTGAATATCTTAAGCAGATCTTCAGTTTAAAGCAATGAATAAAAAATTGGATCGGAGGTCAAATCGGTGTGACCTCCAATTCAATCGGTTGAACCGGATTATTCAATTAAAAAATAAATTAAATATTAAATATGTGATTTTGATATTAAACAAGTATTAAATATAGTAATTAGTTAATAAAAATATGTATTTGTCTTAATTAGAGGTGCTCATGGATCGAGCCGGGTCGGGCGGGCTACCCAACCCATGAGCAAGTCTAGTCTTAATATATGGTCTTTAATATATGATTAAAAGGGTAAAATTTCAAATCTCATTATTTTCAAAAATAATTTTAATAAATAAAAAAATAAAAAAAATGATTTTTTATCGGTTTAATTCGGTTTTTTTGCTGATTTTTTACCGATTGAACCTATTTTCTACCGATTCATTGAATTTTCGGTTCTTTGGTATGTGCCGGACCAGATAGTCCATCGATTCTCGGTTGAACCGATCCGACCAGCCGGTCCAGTTCAGTCCAATTTTTTCAACACTGATTTAAAGTGATGCAAATTCCAAGCTATTCTTCTAATGTATAAGAAAGATATATGCTAATGGCAATAATAAATTTAAGCAATGCCAAAATTTTCAAATCTTTCTTTAAAATGCTAATTTATTATGCCAATCAGGGATTTAAATAATGACCGTAACGTGATGTTACGGTTGTTCTTTTGCAGTTTCGATTTTTTTCTGCCGTCAATATTAATTATAATTGACCGCGATAGCATAAGTACCGAAAACGCGTCATCGACCATAATTTAAATCCTTGATGCCAATTCAACTAAAACTAGGAAGTGACTTTATAACTTGTATTTGTGACATTGCACCAATTTAAGCAAATGCAGGTTTCTAAACCATGCTGCATTGGGAACTGAAGAAGACACCAAGGTGGATGGAAAACCGACTGCAAAATCATGGAGGCTATGCTCAGTACAACAAGTTGAAGATTTCAAAAACCTATTAAGAATTTTCCCATTGCTATCAAGTAGTATCATAATGTGCACCACATTACCAGTTGTAAGTACCTTAACAATCCTCCAAGCTCTAACATTGGATCGCCATCTTAGACCAAATATAAAACTCCCAGCAGGTTCCATGATCGTATTCATACTAACCTCAACAGCCATCAATCTCACATTCATCGACCGATTCTTTCTTCCGATGTGGCAGAAGATTACTCGTAAATCGCCGATGCCCCTCCAACGAATTGGACTCGGACACTTGTTTAACATGACAGGTATGACTGTTGCTTCACTGGTTGAATCAAAAAGGTTAAAATTAGCTCAAACCCACAATTCTTCAGACCATTTTTCAGACCATCAAGGGTCCATTGTTCCTATGTTTGTCCTTTGGTTGGTGCCACAGTTAGTATTGGTTGGACTTGGAGAAGCTTTTCATTATCCAGGACAAGTTACATTGTATTATCAAGAATTTCCAAAGCCATTGAGAAGTACTGCAACTGCAATGATTTCAGTAGTTGTGGGAATTGCTTATTATTTAAGCACTTTCTTGATTGATCTTGTTCGAAGGGTTACTACATGGTTACCAGATAATATAAACAAAGGAAGGTTAGGGAATGTCTATTTGATGTTTGCTATAATGCAAATGTTTAACTTTTTTTATTTTCTATTTTGTGCTAAGTGTTATAAGTATCAGAGTGTGGAGGAAGGAAATAAAAGTAATAATGAGAGTTCTAATGTAGAGAAATGATGGTGGAAGTTGAAGGAACTAAGAAACATGGTCATTTGTAAGCCTATATTGCCCTCTCCTTAATTTCATGAACCAGATTTTATTGGAATACAGTAAAGGAGGGGAATGGACACGTATTCTTATCGTGTTCGTGTTATTTTTTCGTATCATAATCGTGTTTATATATTTATATAAATTTTGAACACGTTAATAAATCGTTTTTTATATAAATTTTGATATATTTATGTATTTATATCGTATCGTGTCGTGTTTTAGTTTTTTTTTTTTTTTTGTGTTCGTATGATGTAATCTTGTTGAGATCAAAATTGTCTAAGTCTAGTAATGACCATTTACAGCTTTTAAAAGCAATGATAATTGTGGAAGAAAATGCAATTAGAAATGTGTAATGATAACCATATCCAGAATACACTGATTTATATCATGATTTTCCTGCTTCTTTGACTACTAAGAACTGATTATTGGATGCCCCCTTGTTGGGTATCCAAGCTAGTCTTGTTTGGCGAGAAAAGGTTTTTTTTTTTTGGGGGGGGGGGGGGAGAGAGACCCAATTCTCGGTTGATGATCTCTGTAAAACCATGTTTGATTAAAAAACATGTCCTATAACAAAAATAATCATTAATTGATCCAATGGATAAGAATAGTTTTAAAAAAAAAAAAATTTATTACATGAGACATTGTAAATAGAGGTGGCAATTGGGCGGGTTCGGGTCGGGTTCATTCGGATTCGGGCTCATTCGGGTACGGTCTATCCGGGTTCGGGTCCATTAGGATTCGGGCTCATTCGGGTTCGGGTTCGGTCTAGGTTCGGGTATGTTTTACATCATTTTATTTTATATTAGATGTAATCATTTTTACGTAATTTAAATATTTATATCTAAAAACAAATTATTAATTTATTTTTATCTTTATACTTTTGCTATTATATGATATTTTTAATTATATTTATTTTTTAAAATTAATATTTGTTAGCACCAAAAGAATAAGAAATTAATTTGTTATATAAAATCAAATTTTGAAATAATTTATTATAAAAAATATGATATATTATAAATTAATCATCTTGATATTTAAAATAATTGATTTGATGAACTCGAATTTTTAAATATAAATATATTATAATTTATATTCACTATAAAATAAAATTAAAAATTAAAAATAAATCATGACCTTCATCTATTCGTTTATATACTTATAAAATGCAAAAATTTTATACTTGTAGTCAAGATATATATATATATATATATATATATATATATATCGAGTACTTATATTTTTTTCATTTGTATAAACTATAAACTATAAAGTAGTACTAAAAAAATATAATTTATATTTAAATTATACGTAATAAATATATAATTAATATGATTATTTATTAATATATAATAAATATACCCAAAACCAAAAAGTCATAAAACCCAAAACCCCATTAAATCCACCCGCTAAAATAAAATCCCATGAAAGCCATAACCCAATTAAACCCACCCTAACCTAACCGTATAAGTATAACCCAAAAGGCCAAAATCATAATCTGAAAATCCCTAAATTCTTTCCCTTGCTGCCGCAGCGCCGCTTCTCACTCTCGCTCTCGACTATTCCCCTGCGTCTCCGTGGCTTCGCCTCTCGCTCTTGCTTTTAACTGCTCCCCTGCGCCTCCACAGCTCTGTCTCTCTCTCTCTAATCCCCCGTCCACTCTTTGGTTGATTCAGACAGTCTGGTAATCTATTTTTCTGATATTTAGCGGCTTCATTTTACCCATTCTGGCAAAGCATTCTAATGATATAATTGATTTATGTTTAACCAATTTCCAATGATTTATTCATTCCTTTGAGCTAGAGCAACAATGAAAAAAAAAAATCCTAAAATCAATTGTATAACATATTAGTCTCTTTTGTCAAGTTTTATCATACAAGTTTTGCTAATTTTCTTTCTTTTGCATTGTATGTGTGTATACATGTTTCTATGCGTGTATTCAGAATGATCATAACTTCTTTTATGTGTTAAAACTGCGACCATGCAATTTTTGTAGTATAAAAAGTCCCTTTAATCCTACTTTAATAATTTTTTTTTTTTAAAGAAAAGTTTAAACAACATGTTAGATTTTCTAATTCCCCCAATCATGTTTAACCGATCTTCCATACAAACCAGAAAAATCAGAAATTCTGAAGCAAAAGGCTCAAGAAAAGTTTTAGCTTTTGGAACAAGTAATCTCATCACCCATTGAAAATATTCTCCATAGCCAATCTTCACATTATAAAACCATTCCCAATTTTCAATTAATAATTAGTTAAATACTAAAAATAGTTAAATCATCGTCCCTCCATCGGATTTTTGCATTTTGTACATCATAGATCATTTCAATTAATAGTATTCTGACCCTTAGTCATATATATTTGATGGTTACTTGCATACTTTGATATCATCAATAATTCATAGTCAGGTAATCCACAAATTGATTCCATCTTTTCATCATTATCTGTGCTCCATTTATTTAATTGCTTGTGGGAGGAATATTTGAAAAAAAACAAAAATTTTGTTTATAGATATTTTGGTCACCATTAGGCAATTACTAATTACTAATTCCATCATTTGGTTATTTATTTTTTGCAGCTTTAGAATTGGAACCACATACAATGGATCTTAGTAATACTAGTTATCAAGAGTCTGTTAATGAACATGCTGCATCTTCCATTACTCCTTCAAGAAAGCGATCTGAAGTTTGGAAAGAGTTTATTTTGCTCGAACCCGATGAACAAAGGAGATATCAACAACATTGTGGAGATTCAAAAGCTAGATATAAATGTATACACTGTGAGAATGTTTTAATTAGCGAGACTCTCTCAGGTACTAGTGCTTTGAAACGTCATTTGAATTTATGTGCTAAACGTATTGTGCGTGAATGTGAAGTAAGGGTAGGGGCATCAACCAAGATAGAATCAGATGTTTATCGAGAAATGATAGCTGAATGTGTAATTGAGCATGGTTATACATTTGAATGGGTTGAACATAGAAAAAGTAGAGCCTTATGTTGCTATTTAAATAAGGATTTCAAATCAATTTCTAGGAATACCTGCAAGGCTGATTGCTTGAAACTACACAAGAAAATGAAATAAAAGCTTAAATCTAGTTTGGAAAAAGTTTCAAGTAGGATTTCTTTGACATCTGATATGTGGACATCATGCACATCTGATGGATATCTTTGTTTGACTGCTTATTATATTGATGTCGATTGGAAGTTGCATACCAAGATTTTGAATTTCTGTCATGTTGCACCCCCACACTCTGCAAATATTTTATATAACATCATCTATGATTTATTGAAAGATTGGGGAATTGAAAGAAATTTTTTTAGTATCACCTTGGAAATGCAAGTAACATGAATAACATGCAACATATGTTGTGCAGTCAACTTGAACAACAAGATGTTCTGGTATATCATGGCCAATTTTTTCACATTTGGAAGGGAGATTGTCCTCCTTTAATTATCTTTTGGAGGATCAAGAGCTTTTAATTTGTAAGTGTATTTATAATTTATAATATTTTATTTTTTAATATCAGTTTTGCAAACATTTAATAAAAGTTTCATTTATAATAATATTTTTTTATCTTAATTTGTAGGTTTGACTTTTTGAACATTGGGGTGATACTGACGAGTGATAAATGAATTAAATGTTTATGTATTGATCAAGATTCGTAATTTTCATTGGTCGGTTAGTGTTCTTATATTCGTAATATTTGCAAACATGTAGTTTTTGACAATGTTTTTTGCATTTAATTCTTATAAGATCTTATAAGCGTTCATTTTCACTTAGGCAATTGGTCCAAAAATCTAAAACAGGAGGCTTAAAGAATTGGAATATTTAATTGAATAACAAAATTGCCACCTCTACTTAGCAGTAACAAAAAAATTCGAAATAAATCAATTTTTAAAAAAAGTTACACCAGTTCTTGTTTTCAAAGAAGATATGAATTTAATTGAATACGAATTTATCAATTCAATTAATCTCTTTACCCTTAAAGGATAATTGAATTATTGTCAAATTTTTTTTTCACATCTCTAAAATTTCCAAGAATTTAAAATATTTAGATTGTAAATTCATCATGATATGAGACGTTAAAGTTATAACTTATAAGTACAAAATATAATTTACTTTTTGATAAAATTATTATTTCATCATATATATATATATATATATAATATATTAAATTTTAATTAAATTATTAAAAAAAATAGAATAAAATTAATAATTAAAGTTATTGCTCTGTAAAAAAAAAAATTATTTAATTACAATTTGATTATTTTTATTTTTAGTATTAAATTCGGATTCGGGTTCGGGCCGGTCTCGGGTTCGGGTTTTTTATTTTTTTGTCAAATCGAGTTTGGACGGGTTCAGATTCGGGTTCATTTTGCCACATCTAATCGTAAAGATCAATATACTTTTAAAATTTAATGTAATTCCTATTTTACTTTTCCTTCTTAAATTTCTACTCTACCGTCTCTTTCCCTAAAGCTTGCTCTCTATCTCATACTCCTAAACTCCAATATTTTTTTTGTTTCTTTTTTTCTTTTTCATTCCTAAATCCATATCAGATACTTTATTTTTTTTAATCTTTATTCTTCAAAGGACGAAGAAGCTGTTGGGTTTTGTAGGTCATGTAACTAGATTTTATCAAAAATAATTTTCTGGGTAATGTTGTATTTTATGTAACTGGATTCTACACTACTAACAGTTTCGACATTGAGACAAATTTTTTTTTTTTTTTAACCATTTTCTTTTTGGAAGTGGATCCAGTAATTTGTTTACGTATATAGCACAAAAATAGCAAAAAAAGAAAATCCCAATTCAATTTCTCAGATATACATGCACGAGATGTGTACCATGCGCAGAAATAAGTGTACATTATCAATTTTGAATTTTTGCTTTAACAAGATGCAAATTTTGTTAGAAAAAAAAAAAAAAAAAACAGTTTCGGCTTTCGACCAAAAGATTGCAGACAACAGAAGGGTGGAAGGAATGGGAGGGATGGAATTGGTTTTTTTTTTTTAACATATTTGCTTTCTTAAGGGTAAAATAGTCTTCACAATATCTTTTTTTCACAATTTCACATGTCTTTATTTCCCATCTACAAATTATTCTTTCCTTTTATACCATTTACAAATTCTTTCACTATACACGATATGTTTTTTACATTTACCCAAAAGGAAAACAGACTTTCTGTAAAGTGAAATCTCAAAACGTAAGCATTTATTCATTTTTTAGATTTTCTTTTTAATTAAAAAAATACAATATATATTTTTTAATATCTTATGCTTATGCTTAGACCTATTCAAAAATTAGACTATCTATTCGGTTCAACAGATCCTGTTAGTATTAGGTTAGGCCTTGACACAATTTTTTTTTAATTTGGACAGACCTAATCTGACCTAAATTACTATTTATGAATAAAAATATATTTTTTAATAAGAAAATATAAAAATATTAATATAAAAATAATTTTTTAATATTTGTGAACAGTAAAATAGATTTTTAAATCAAATCCGATTCGAACTTAGATAAAAAAAATAAAAAATTTCGAATCAAGACACTGCCTAACCTAATCCATAAACAGGTTAGGCTAATTGCACAATATTTAACTTGAAAAAAAATCGAATCTCTTTTTTCCCGAATAATATAAAAAAATAAATAAATAAACCTTGTGCTATTTTAATATTTCATAAGGGTGACTACTATGGTAAAAACATTTATCGTGAGAACAGTATAGAAAAAGATGCTAAAACTATCATTTCAAGATAATTATAAAAAAAGGTCAATGATGCAAATATTATTTGTTATTGATATAACAAAAACTTTTTTCAAATGAAATGAAATATTAAAAATTGATTAAATAAGATATTATCATAGATTTATTTATGATTCAAGTTACTTATCAAGCTTACGAGTTTAACTAATTCGAGAATAAATTTGTTAAGTTCGACCCAATTTATAATATTATTTTACTAAGAAATATATATATATTTTTTTAATAAACTTATTACATGTAGTTCTAATAATTTGTATATTCGTATCGTATTCGTATTATTTTTTGTGTCATAATCGTGTTTATGCTATTATATGTTTATATATTTCGACACGTTAATAATTCGTGTTATATATATTTCCACACGTTCGTATCGTGTTTATATATTTTTTTCGTGTCATGTCGTATTTTGTATCGTATTTTAGTTATTTTTCTCGTGTCTTATCCAACATTGTCAATATATTGATTTTAGTGGATACTTTTTTTTAAAAAATTTTAATCCATTTTTTAATGGTAAAACTATAAAAATATTATATATTTTTCTGTAGGGTCAAGCGAGATTTATGTCGGACCTAGGCATGGTATCAATACTTTACATGCTTGCTCAAGCCTGAGCAGACCAAAAATTCAGGTTTAAAATTCTGTCCAGGCCAATAAATTACTACTAAATATTACAATTTAAATCTATCCACGGGTCGGACTATTCGTCCAAGTTTAAAAACTCGTCAATATTTGAGTGGTTTGGACAAAAATATTAAGCCCAAAAAATGGGTTTGGGCAAAAAAATAAAGCCCATTTAAGAAATGGGTTGGGCCTTGTCTTCAACATTCAAGGCCCGAACTATGCCTGGTCCGACCCCTTTTTTTCAATTATATAAAATATACTGATTTTAATATTTATATATAATGTAATTTATATCATATAAAGAATAAATATATTTATAATATTGTAGCGTAAACATAAAAAAAATAAAAAAAAATATATGGTCTTAGGCTAGGTTACCCATTTACAAATATGGTCGGACCTATGCAGAATTTGAGACCCATATTTCGGGCCGAGCCTGACTTGGGGAATTATAATCTTAACATATAGACACCTCTATTATAATCTTAACATGTTCAGATAACCTTTCTTTTGTACAAAATAATAAAATAAAAACATGTTATTTTTTATTTACTCTGTAATATTTTTTTATTAAATTTTATAAATATAAATAACTTAACATATTTTTAATATTTAAATATAATATAATATATTTATTTTTTAGGTTCTCTTGACAAATGTCTATAAGTACTAATTAAGGATAGGTCTAGACTGTAACCTTTAGTAGTAATTGATTGGCCTGAACAGAATTTTGAGCTTGAATTTTTGTCTACTCAGGCTTGAGCAAGCATGTAAAGTATTGATACTATGCCTATAAACCTCACGTGACCCTACAGAAAATTATATAATATTTTTATAGTTTTACCATTAAAATAAAATGAGTTAAATTTTTTTTTAAAAAAAAAGTATCCACTAAAATCAATATGTTGGCAATGTTGGACACGACACGAGAAAAATAACTAAAATACGATAAAAAATATGACATGACAAGAAAAAAATACATGAACACGATACAAACGTGTGAAAATCTATCTAACACGAATTATTAACGTGTTGAAATATATAAATATATAACAACGTAAACACGATTATGACACAAAAAATAACACGAATACGATACGAATACACAGATTATTAAAATTACATGTACAGATTATTAAAATTACATGTAATAAGTTTATTAAAATAAAAAAGTATTTCTTAAGAAAATAATATTATAAATTGGATCGAACTTAACAAGTTTATTCTCGAATTAGCCAAACTCGTAAGCTTGATAAATAACTTGAACCATGAATAAATCTAATGACAATATATTATTTAATTAATTGTTAATATTTCATTTCATTTGAATAAAGTTTTTTTTATAACGATAACAAATAATATTTTGCATCATTGATCTCTTTTTATAATTATCTTAAAATGATAGTTTTAACAGTTTCTCCTAGGTAATATTCTTACCGTAGTAGTCACCTTTCATAAGTATGGTAGTGTCTAGTCATATTTTTGGTTGTGTTGTGGGTGACTTTGTTACAAATAAATTGAGTTAAATCCAATATGTATGTATCTGAATGGAATTTTGGTGCTTAAGACTGGTGTTTCTACCATATTAATTTGGCATTTTCTTTTTGAACATTTTAAGCAAGTTTTAAGAAGGAACAAAAAAACTCTAATATTACCGTATTTTAAAGAGTTTTCATAAAATCCAATCATAAAATAACATGTCGCGATGACATTTCTATACGATGAGTACCTTCAACCGAACCCAACATGAAGCCTAATTCAAGTCTTCATTTAATTTGAAAAAGTTGGTTTAGGTTAGACATTAGGGTAAGGGCCAGCTGATTGTTGTAAGACATGTTTTTCAAAGTTTAGTAATCTAAATTACCTTTTGATGGGGGCATTTGAAGTTAAAAGATGTGCCTCCTTAGTCCTTTCCTGTAGATTCTTTCTTCAGCACAAATAGTGAAAACTTAATATTATGAAAACTTTAACGCATGAAGATAACATATCCACACAACAAATACTAAGAAGCAAAATGTAGTTATTCTTGGAATTCTCTATATTACATAATAATAATATTAATAATAATAATAATAATATCAATAATAATAATAATAAGAATGTGATCAATCATTACATTACATTACCTGCAAAATCCACACTATCTTGTGTCAGTGTGTATTAAATTTTTTATAAATCTAACCTCCTTTCCTCTCCCCAATTGAAGGGAAAAAAAATGAAATCCAGGCAAAGCTACATGGTATAATGAATGAATCCACAGCTCCTCTTTACAACTAGCTCTAACAAACAACACCGACTCTTCATTTTTCCTAAAATACTTGTATCAATACCTATATCCGACACATATTCAGACATGGATATTTATGGTTCTCTAAATATATGGAAAAAATTTAAGAAAAAATTGACCATACTCGAGTCTGACACATACATGTTTCGATTCTCACCTCGAATCCGAATAACATAAAATAACACCCTTCTCCCTCCCTCCCAACCCATTTCTCCTGTTTTAAGCCTACAAAATTAAAAGAAAAAAATAACACTACCTCTTAATGTGCCCAATATGACTATTTGCAAATTGTGTAGAACAAAAAGCTGGGATGAGAAGAGCAAACTCTAGCCAGCCAAAATGTGACAGTCTTCCATCATCAAAATACTCTCATCACTTCTCTTGCATACTTAATCCAAAAACAAAAGGCAGGATTAGGGTTTAACTAATCATCTTCCTCTGTTATCAAGGCAAATGAGAAAGGTTTGAACTTGTAGCCATCACCATGGTAGAATTTATTTTGAAATTCGACCCAGTGAAGACGCAAGGCGTGAAGGAAAGCGCTAAGGGTCTCCATCATGAGTAGTATGAAAGCAGTTGCAAAAGCAAAAACGGCTAGCCCGACTAATCGAATGACAATGTTGTCGTACCTGTAATAATCATTCGTCATGGAGTCATTACCGTTTATACCGATAGAAAAGTACACAAGCATTATGTAAGAGAATAGTGAATGCTTAAACACATTAGGCGCATGAAAACATGGCACATAATAGCATATCGGCAGGCTATGTTACTCGGACTCGGATGTGACTGTCGGATACGGGTATGTGTCCGACATGGATATGTTCAATTTTTTCTAAGATTTCTATATATTTGGAAGGTTATTGGAAGATCATATCCCCATACCCATGTTCGGATATGGGTCAAACACGGGTGTTGGACAAAGGTACTTCAAGAACAATGAAGAGTCGGAGCAACATAGTGGGCAGGAATAATCTCGCTTCTAGGATTCTTAACTGAAAATTATGCACAATGTATTCTAGTTTCAATGCCATAAACTAATATTGTCCACAAAACATTAACATACTAAGCAAGGCTCCAAGTAGAGAATTTACTTTGAAGTTATCCAATGAAGTTATTCAACTCGAACTCAAAGATCATATGTGTCGTGATATATTTTAAATCTTGACTAAGTAGCAATCAGTCTAGCAATAGCTAGAAATTTGTTATATCACAGAAGAAACAACAACTACAGTATAATAGTTCTTTTTATTTTATGGCCTTGTACGGTGGTCTAGTTTCATTGTCATGCATCAAACACTTAAATATATAAACCATAACCTAGGAAGAGAACATGAACAGATGGGACGAAGTTGGAATGTGACTCGGGTGTGAGTGTCGGACATGGCTATGTGTCCGACACGGGTATGTTCAATTTTTTCTAAGATTTCCATGTATTTGGAAGGTCCTTGGAGGATCGTATCCCCATATCCATGTCCGAATATGCGTCGGACACAGGTGTCAGACATGGGTACTTCAAGAAAAATGAAAAGTCGGAGCACTATAGGAATGTACACAAGACTAGCATGCACCATGTAGAACATTAAAAGAACTTACCCCCATGCAAGTAGTAGGACTTTCTCATAGAAAACGGTCGATAATTCAGAGTGTGCCAAGCTGCAATGTATTAGAAGCAGACATTAACTAAACATTTATTTAAGAGACAGTGCAAAACATTGAAACTGAGAAAACCATAGTTCCACCTTAAAGCCCAAAGTCGAAGATACGATGCTGTGTTTGAGACAGCACCTAGAACAAACTCAATGGAGTGTATCATTTGGTGCACAAAAACCTCACTAAAGTTGAACTCCTCATGATGTTGCCGTGCAGAATCAGGTTCCACATTAAGATCAAACTCAGAGGTACCAAGCAAACCATAGGTGCGACCTTGAAATCTCTAAAACATATTGAAGAAAAAGTTCAAATAATTAACAAGACATTCATGTGAATTTTCCAAATTTATTCTAATAATTGAAAAAAGAAAAAAAAAAATCTACTATTATGCTAGACAACAATAGAAAAGGGCCTAGAATATATTCCAAAGGGTAACCAAAGTGTTCAGCATTTCAGATAATATCATAATAATAACTTTCAAACAAGTTTCTTCAGTAATTAAATGCTTAGCTCTGCAAACTCATTGGATTAGCACCTTACTTCCCAAAGAAGAAAGAGCATTTAAGATCAAGCAAGAATATGGATTGCTGGCTACTATGCTTTCATATTTCGTCTTTATAGTGAAAACTGGAAACAACAAAAGGTCTAGTAGTGCAATAACTAGCACAAAAAGCATCCAAAAACAATTCAAACATGAAAAAAAGGAATCTGAGAATTCTTACTTGTCATCATGCAGCCCTAAGCTATGTTGCTACGACTCTTCATTTTCTTGAAATACCCATGTCCGAAACCCGTGTCAGACACATATTCGGACATGGGTATATGGATATGACTCTCTAAGGACCCTCTAAATACATGAAAAACTTAAAAAAAAAGTGGACATCCCCGTGTCGTACACATACCCGTATCCGACACTCACATCCGAGTCTGAGTAACATAGGCCCTAAGTTAGAAGCCTGTCATTATACCTTGCAAAAAGAGGAAGGACCAGACAAACCAGTTATATAACAGAACATCCATATACTAATAAACAATTAATGGGTTCCAATGTTACACACCAAATTTAAAACCAGGTACTCTGTTATCCTCAACTCCACATTATAGCCTCATAGGTACCACTCATCAAAGTAAGTTGAAGTAAGAGTTGTTCAAATCATTTCTTTTCCATAAACTAAAGTTTTCAGGGCTAATTTATAACTCTATTAATGTTAGACCAGATGCTTGCACACGCTGGAAAGGATTGTGGTATAATCCAAATACTTGGCCCCAAAATTATGATTTGAGGAGCATATCCATTGTTTGTGTTGCACCACATTATTATCATGTGGAATGGACATGCCCCACATAGATTATAATGTTTACACCAGGGTGGTTTGATTACTATGCATAGACACAACTCTTAGCACTCATTTACATTTAAACCATTATCTAGGGGAGGGGGTAACTCTTGAGAAATAACCAGGGCCAGAAGATAAGTCAACAAGATTCACATGACATATCAGCAATTCAGTTAGACAATCTGGTTGGCTCATTTTAAAAGTTTTCTTTTTTTAGCACAATGAATTTGCCTCCTGATATCTAGCAACACTGCAAAAAGTTCTCATATCAGTATTCTGATAAGTTATATAGGTAACAAGTAAAAATGTCACTACTAAAACATATAAACAGCTTATCTATGATTCATTTAGGTGGCGTTTGGGAACTTGGATTTCAAAAGATGAATTTGGATTTCAAAAATAGTGTAAATTGTGTAATAAAACACATGTAAATATAACATTGATGATTATTTCTCAAATCCATGGATTTGTTTTTTGCCTATTTAGTGGTGAATTTGAAATACCTATAGCTATTTGTGAATTTGAAATTCATGTTTTTATACCTTTCAAATATATCATCATATTGAATCTTAACTAACTTATACATAATGTATGCATTTCATTCTCACAATTTATATAGCAAATGAAATCCAAATCCAAATTTTCAAATACAAGTTTCCAAACATAGCATTAATCATTTACAATAAATGAATTCTTCGAAATATACAATTCAAATGCTAAGTACAATAAACAGTAAATGTTAGTCATAGAAGCTAAAAAAATTAGCAAAATAGCTTTAAGAAAGAAAGAAAGGCAACAACATAGTACCTCAGAATGAAGCTTCTTCAAAATAAAAGGTTTAGGAAAGAGCATCCATGGAACCGCAACTAATGCCAAAAGCAGCAATACGATCTGCACAAGTTAAGCAACAATAGACCACTGTGAAGACTTGAAACACAACAACATGGCAAATAACAGTCTGCAACAGTAGCCAGAGGAGAGAAAATCGCACCTGAAGTGGTCTCTGGCCCCAGAACAACTCATTATCACCAAGATCATCAGTGGGACTCAAAAACATATAGATCATCACATGATAAAGGTCCGCTTGAGAACCAGTGCACCACTTAATTATAATGAGAAGTGAAAGATACCCAAAAAGAGAGTTGAGAAATATCATCTGTGGCACAAACTGATACCTAACAACAAGATGCAAAGTAAGTTCCAGTTTCACCCCTTAAGGAAAGCAAGTGGAAAACAGGGTACAAGTCAGAGGAAGAAAAACACACCTAATATCCAGGGAGTTGCGAAAAAAAAGTGCATTGAAATAACCTAATATAATTCCTAGGTTCATCTGGGCCACACCTAGCAAAATTGACATCTTCATTTTAAGAGAGTTCAGAAAAGGCAACTCTGTACGACTTCCACGCCAGCTTGGATCCACACCAAATGGGTACGGATCACGAAATTTGATTAAACCAGCAGAGTGTGCATCACTGACCAAAACAAACATAATAACAGTGGAGTAACAAAATTAGTTGAAGAAAAAGAAAACTTTTTTTCAGTATATGAGAAATTGTTAGTCTGCCTGAGTATTGCAAATCTGAACCTCTAACATTCGATTAAAACCAATGCTTTAAGCTAGTCTCTCTTTGTTAACACGTTAAAGTTCCAACTAAGATAGATAGATGCACATAAATGAGAACTACTAATTTAGGGTTGACCAATGCCTTAAAGAAAACATGAAATAAACATAATTGATCTATTAGAGAATAAAATAAAGCTATATCTAAACTAAGATCTACAGAGGTTGATTCAACGGTGTAGTATCATACGTATAAAAGTCAAATTCTCTTTCAACTGCAGTGCAAAGATGGCTGCAAATACTATGTACCCAATATATTCTTACATAAAAGAAAGAATATAAAGCAACTGAGAAATCAAAACCAAGAAAAAATTTATCTTGCTAGTAAACACTGGGTAGTGGGATTCTACTTTATTTAGAGATCTAAAAGTAGTAACACAAACCTGCAGGTAGCATCTCGGCATTTGTAAGCAGAACCACCAAATATGTGAAAGGGAACAGAGAAGAACTCATTGTAAATCAACCCACAATAAATTGAAAAAAGTGACATTAAAAGGAGTACATAGCGCCCCCCAAATAGCATCTCCATAAAGCTTCCAAGTTTCTGTAAGGTATCAAATGTGCAAATTAGATTACAATAATCACAAGCTACAGATAAATTTACCCAGGGCTACAAGTGACACAAGCACCATACCCATTTTGCAGCAAAATCATAGAGCATGGAATGTTATCATATCAAGAAATATAGATCACAGAGAGCATGTATATATATAACTTCTCAATCGATCTAAGCATGCCAACAGAAGAATAAGAAGAAAAAAAGATATAATTATCACACTATCAAGTCCACATCAAATTATTAGTGTCAGCGCATAAAATCCCATTCCTATCTCATTTCTCACTTTGAATCAGATGTTTTTCTCTTTCACTAAAAGTAAAATGAAATCTTATTGCCTTCTGTTCTAAAGAACCCAGACCTAAAAGGACTCTTGACTGGGGTAGTTTGACCATTAGGCCAACACTAATGAGCAGAAAATGATATGTTGCAAAATCAGTCATACCAAAATAGAACAGAGGAAGACATCAGAAATGTGGAAAATCCATTTAGAAGATATTCATAAACTTTTATTTCAGATTTTTAACCAATCAGACCAGTTTCCGCAGCATTGATGTTATCAATGGGTCAAGTCAACGATTCAAACCATCATTGAAATAGGAATTTATGATTAACTAAAATAAAATGCAACCATGTGTCAGTGTTAAAGCCTTGTGTAACAGTTCCAATAAGAAATCTTACCCATTAAGAACTATATCCTGTCCAATATTCCAACTATAACCATAACCGTTTCTGTATTATGCATATATATAGGTTCGCCTGCTAGTTTTAACTCTATACAGATATGTTTGCAGACATGCCTGAGTGCTGAGCCTGCTTTCTCGAGCTATGAGAACCAATGCTCCCAATAACAAGCATATTCCATGACCCCAATCACCAAACATCACCGCAAAAAGAAATGGAAAAGTAATAACGGTGTAAACTGCAGGATTTGCCTCCTGATATCTAGCAACACTGCAAAAAGTTCTAATGTCAGTATTCTGATAAGTTATATAGGTAACAAGTAAATATGTCACTACTAAACATATAAACAGCTTATCCTGAAGTCACTATGATTCATTTAATCATTTAATTGATCAAGAATGCATAAACAGGCTGTTATAATATGGAGGAGATACTTCAACTTTGACATATTATAGTGTCATTACATAAATCTTCTAACAACTAGCTTAATTGTTAGGAAGCAAATCATGTTGGCCAAGAAACAGAAGGTATTGTCCCCCAAAAGCATCTTATATTACCATCTAAAACATAGACCATCCATATACTTGAAAGCGTGTACTCAGGTATAGATGAATACAACAAGATTCTTAATACTGGACAACCATCCTATTGGTTTTTTGGACAACCATCCTATTTAAGTGAGTAGTCTATACATTTTTCTCAAAATTATCAACAGAAAGCATGCCAGCCATAAGTTAAAGCAACAGAGCATCATGCTAGAACTCACCCATATGCATCAACAATCTCCTGATATGCATTTGTGAAATGGTTTGTTCTGAAATATGTAGGAGGTGATTCCACAGCATCCATCACATGAAAAATTACACCTACTTGCGAATTGCTATCAGATGTTGCCCGTTGCAGTGCTTCTTGAATCTGTTAGGCAAAAAAACCTATTTCCTCAATTCTAAGGCTACAAAGTTCTAACAGAAGATCAAGAGCGCAGAGAAAAAACTGAGAAATGTTAGTTACACAGAATTTAGAATGATGATGCATAATAAGATACCTGAGCTTTTGCAAATATAGGACACCATCCCTCCCCAACAAGACATTTTTTAGTAACATCAAAATTCAACATATTCAATGTATCAAATACAGCTTTCTCTCTTCGCACCTGGTTTAAAAGAAAAAAGAAATCACAAGGGTCTTAGTTGATAGTATCATAGCAACACATAACATACTTATGGGAATTTCATATGCTAATTTAGATATTTTGCACGTTGTGATGTTCATTGCTCCAGCAAAGGCAACAAATATACGAGACAAGGCACATTCACTAGATGCATCTTACCATGCTCATCCATTGTGTTAGATGGTAACCAATTGAGGTCAGAGCTTTATTTCGATGGCGAATACCGGCATCCAATGTGGTCTCCAATTCAGAAAGATGTGACGAGACCTGTGAACAAAAACCAAAACTTTTAACCAGAAGAATACTGATTTCCATTGTAACTCCAACTAATAACAACCATGCAAGGCATATTTATAGACAAGTGAGGAAGATAAAACAGAGCCAAATTGAATTAACGTTTGTATTTACACTTGTATATTCCAGAAATAAATTTTCAAAAAAGAAAAATTATAGCTGTTAGGCCATCTCCTCAAAGAATCAAGAGCACGCCATTTTAGGCCTGGTTGTGAAGAACAAATGAACATTAACAGATTTGTATTTATTCAAAACACGATTCGATTAGTATAATAGACACAAGCCATATAAAATGGCAATTTACATACTTTTGCTTCAAATTTTTAAGTGGAAAAATAAAATAGTTAACCTCCATAACCCTGCACTTACTTCTCTAGTTATTTGCCTTTGTTTATTAATGTCCTCAGGAACAGGATAGCAATTAGCTCCAAACGCTTCACAAATTTTCAAAATCTTTGTCCTTGCCTGTTCCCCGGAGAAAATAACTACAAATACTGTTTTCTCAACCTGCAAGATGAACAGAAAAAAATTGTAAGTTGCTTTTAGTACTGCAACAATCTAGCTATCAAAAAGCAATACCATAAACATCTTTGGATGTAGACAAGCCAGAGATCGAATGTATCAAATAACAGTAACAATTTCCAAATGAAAAGATAACTGAAGATTTAGCAACATAATGATGGTGATGAGCAAGAAAATAAACCATTTCAGCAGATAGAGGATCCATGATTTCTTCACCAGCCGGTGCCTGATTAAAAAGCATATTGCCTCTGGTAGCACGAAATAACATCCTCTCAAATCTAAGAGCCTTGGACTTGCAAATAATCCCACTGATGAATCTCAACCCAGATTGGTCTGCAGGCCTCATTTCCTGTACAGTGAATAATCATATAGTAGATTGAACCAAAGAAATAGGTTTGCAAAAAAAAAGTAATTCAATCACAGGATCAACAAATACCTCTTCAAGTAATGATGATGTCTCAACATAATCATCATTAGAGTATACATTCACACTTAATTCCCTTTCCTCAGCAACTGAATGGTTATTGCTTGACACAAGGAAACCACCTGCCTGGAATTTGAGCAATATGTATGAGCAGGCATTCGGTATTCAACATAAACATTTGGGTGCAAAGGTTTTACAACCCAAATCATCCAAAAGATGTAGCATTCAAAATGCAAACTGAAAACAGTTTACTACAGATTTGATGAGGTTACATATCAATACCACAGACAAAAACATTCATATTGTTACTTCCCTTGTTATCTTATTATTTTTCTTTTTATTTCTTCCCTTCTGGTTTGCCTAGTAGTTTCCTATCACGTTTGAATGAGCAAAGCACAGCAGGACCGTTAAAGAGCTTAACTGCTTATAAACAATGGCTTGAATACGAACTTGATACAAAATTTACAGGTACTAATTTCTAAACCATGGACGGAAGCACAACAGCTTCAGGAAATCAACCAAATGGTGGAATAATTAAAGATTAGAAGGCCTTTAGGGGGGGGCGGGGAGAAAAGAAAAGTAAAACCCTCAAATGACTGTCTGCAGTGAAGATGGGAAAGAAATCAATAAACAAATGCAATACATGGTCCCTAGAACATAAATATAAATATATAACTGAAAGAAATGAGCCAAGAAATTCACCTTTTGCAAAACCATCTTGAACTCAAGGAGCTCATTGTATGTTTGTCGAAGTTTTTCACTATTGGAGTTCATTTCAATTAATTCGTGCTCATGCTCGGCAAGTTGTATCTGAAATTGTAACAAACACAAAAAATGATACTTTATTCCAGAAAAAGACCACTATTACTTGCATTAACTATCATTGCATTCAATAAACTATCACTTTATGTAACTGCTGGAATAACAAAAAATGCAAGGCAAGTCAAAGGGGGAAAGGAATGATTATTTGGTGGGAGTAGAGCAAATGAACCTCTAATTCCTCCAATTCTACATCTGGCTCCACAACAGGGTGTACTGAAGATAGTAGACCAGCTTTACTAATTTGATCTTTGAAAAAGCATAGCTTTCTTGACATTTCTCCACAACGCTTCACCTGTTAAGACCTCTCAGAAATTAAAGCGACTACAATTGTTGGTAATCAGCAACTGTAGTTAATGTCATTCTCAAAAAGAGACGAATCAGAAATGAAGTTCAGACATCAATAAGGCATGATAAAAATTGAACATAAGCCCATGCTAATCACATTCCAATTTTTGCCATTTGAAAGGTGTTCTCTTAAATAGGTGTTACGCCAAACAAAAGAAAATTAACAATCCACAAAAGCAGAGTAGATAAGGGGTCAGATTGCACCATAGAAAAAAAGTACTGCATTACTTCTCATAATGTCACCTTAGAGAAAGGTGCCAGCTAGCTTAGCTAGTAAAGTCATTTGGTTGCTACACTAAGAAATAGGGACAAATACAGCCTTCACTAAGGATGGGGAGGTTAACTGAAAGGAAGGGAAGGGCCAGGTACAGGAGATAACAAAAATGTTGCCTTAATTCTCTTCTTGTGATTACAAGGAAAAGATTAGAAATCAAAATTGATGCTTAATATGTAAAAAAAAAGTAGTAGCACCATCGGTTTATTCATCCTGACTATTCACTGATATAACAACCACAAAAGAATCAAACAAAAAGGCCAGTATATTCAGTTTGATTCACTCAAAGACTAAGCTGTACATACAATCACCTATACAAGGAAAGAATATATAAAGAATTGGCAGATTCTCTGATTTCAACTGACCTTGCACAGTTATTAATTAATACTTGATATTTTGCTCATTATAATACATATTTAACAATTGAGAACTAGGCCACAACCTATAGCACAAAATTAAAATGGCTTGAGTAAATACCTGATTAACAAATGTTCGTTGGAAAGGACTTTTCTCAGCATTTAGCTGCCACAGGGAAGACAAAAGTATATAACCATTAGCATATTCAATTGATGGTTACAAAAGCAATGTCCTAAATTTATTTAGAGCAGATATCCATATGGTTATAATACCAAAGGCCCTTTTTACCAGAATAAGGAGATGAACGAAAAAAGTCTTAACACCTTCTAAAGCAAAAAAAAAAAAAAAACAAAATTGCTAACCATCTAGCAGAATGGGTAAGCTAAGAATACAAAACCAAAACCCACTCAGGACTTTGGAGATATTCAAGATCATCAGACATTTGGACATTTTCATTCCCAAGAAAAATCCCTTGATATCAGAGCACCTAGTTCCATGAGAAACTATCTATTTCTTTTTAAGGCCGGATAGATTGCATAAGATCTACGCAAAAGTATGCAAACTCTAGAAAATGGGTTATTTCCAAATTATGGTCTCAATAGAGCAGAATCTTTCAGGGGACGATTTGGTCCGACCATTTAGCCCCTTTGCAGCAAGTCTCAACCCTTTATCAGTTATCACCTAAATGCTAAATCCATACTCCTACACTCAGCCTTACATGCATGAAACCAGCAGGTTCTAATTTCAGAACCGATATACATATTTTTGAAAGAACTTTTTCAGTCTTGACAACTGATTCATAATAGAAGCATTGCTTCCCACCTACGTAACATATTTTTTGCATCCCATGCCAAGTTCGTATAAAAGTTGCAAAAAACTTCCTTTTATTCACTGGATTATAATCAATTCACCTAATAGGGCTTATATTTAGGTGTATCATGGTCCCAACTCTTCAAAACACTCCATCCTATATTATAGTAAATACAGTATTTTGACAATTAACAGTCATTATCAATATTATAACCCAGAAAACCAGAAAAAATGAAAAAATGAAACCATTTAAAAAAAGTTTACCCTGCATGCAGAATGAAATCAAAATAACTTGAATTGAAATGTTGACAGAAAGTCATTTTAAATCCCAAATCAAACTTGCAGCAAATACTGTGGCTAAATTAAGTTAGTATAGTACACCCACTAAAAAGCTGAGAGTCATTATCTAATCACAATCCCTCAATATTTTGGCATGAAACTGCCCCTCTAAATAATCCAACCAATCCTATAACACCTGCCAACTTAAGACTTGTACTAATACACCCATCAATAGCTAATTATATTTTCTATTTCCAAATAGAGCAAGCTCATTGAAAATATTAAATTTCATTTTCCTCTATAGGCAAACTTAAAGCTAGGTCTAAAGTTATCACAGTATTACCTAAGAAAGCATTACGTACAACCTTCTTCAATAAGTTCAAAGCCGCATCCTAAATACGCTCAAATTCCAAAATCTCTCCAACCAAACCAGAAAATTATCAGAAACAAAAACTCCTTAATCAGAAAATCATTACTAGTATAACTTCCTTGCTCTGAGTCTAAAGCCTCTTGTATCTTAACTAGATCCAGCAATTCCAACACATCTCAAATCAAACAGGGGACTGATACACAAAATTAATTCAGCCAAGACCTCACACCCTCATCAAATTCAATCACCGGAACAACACCTAACCAATGATCATATTCGCATTGACTCCAACAAATTTTCTAAATCCAGGAAAAAAATAGCAACTAAAAAATCGAATAACAAGCTCTCCTACTTCAGTTGAACGTTAATTTCAACTACTTACAAAGTGAAATTCCATTTCCAATTGATGCCAAACAAACAAATCAAAATCCTAAATTCTCCTTTGCAAGAATTATTCAAGAAATGCCTAATCTGAGTATAGAAAGACATACATCACAGAACTGGAGGAGACCGAGTTCACCGAGATAAGAAATGGCTCGGTGAGCAGATTCGACGGGAATAATGAGTTGAACAAGCATCATTTTTTCCGACCGCATCAGATCCATCGGCGGCAAGTTATCTATGAGCTTCTCCATTCTTTCCATTTTTCTCTCTCTTTATCGAGAATCAAACGGAAATATATGAAGTTTGGATCTGAGTTTTTAGATCTGAGACAGTTTTTTTTTTTTTTTTTGGGTCTACGAGAGGCAGAGCGCGTTTGCCTTCGGTTTCCCCATCGCAACTGTCATTGGAAAAATTGGAAGTTTCAGAATAAATTTGCTTTTCTTTTTCAAGTGGAATTTAAAATAAAATAAAATAATACTAAAAAGAACCTTTTTTTTCTTTCTTTTTGTTTAATTTTGAATTTTCACTTGTTGTTAAGGTTACTATGTATAGTAATATCTTCATCCAATGTATCGAAAATGATTAATAAAATTATCAACTTTTGTATTTAATACAATATTATTACTATAAATAATATATTAACTAACCTTAACAAGTGCCGTTAGCAAAACCCTTTAATTTTTCAATTTTTTTTGTTTTTTATTAGTTTAAGTGGAAGCTAAGGTCAAAGTCCACCAATGAGTTTCCTGGGCTGGGCCAATATTGCGTGGTTTTGGATCTTAAACTTAGGTTCATTTGTTCCCTAAAAATAATTTTCGAAAATTGATTTTTATATTTTTTTATTTTGTTTGATAGAAAATTAAAATTAATTGATCAATGAAAAATAAATTATTGACTATATTATTTGAAATTTTTATTTTTTTTTTAAATACTCGTATTCGATTTTTGTTTGGATATAGGAATGAGAATATGATCTCTGAAATATATGAAAAAAACTTAAGAAAAATTGAGCATACTCGTATCAAACACGTACTCATATCTGATACTCACTCCTTAGTCCCGATAACATAGATTTCAACTCGCCTTGGTCAACTCAGTATGATATTATGTTGCACATGTGAGTGTGACTTCCTTATTAACAATGTAGTCTATATTATAGTTAGATCTTTGCAGTGGACATTTTGTATTTTTGCTAAAACTAGGAACAGATGTGGCCTTATATAGTCCTTGGGCTTTTATTGCTGCATTTGAAAGAGAGGGAGCTAGCTTACCGCTTATATCTATGCATAGGGGTGTTCAATTGGTCGGTTCGGTTAATAACCGAATAGAAATACGATTAATCGAATTAACTGAAATCTTTTTTCCCTTAACCGTTAACCGAATCGAATAGTGTTAAGTGGTGAATTAACCGAACCAAAATTTTTTTTGTTAATTCGGTCGGTTTTCGATTAACCGAAATAAATATCCAATTTATTTTACAACCTATTTTTAATACATGATTTTATATCCAACAAAAATGTCAAAACAAAGTAATTGTACTCCATCCATAATAATATATCCAACCAACTAAAATCCAAAAACAAATCATAATAAAACTATAATAAAATCCAAATATCAAACAAATTAAAACAACTAATAAAACATAAAATAAAAAAAGTTAGGTTTAGTGTATTTTAGTTAATATGGTCAATTAGGTTAATTTCGCTTAGCGAAACCGAACCGAATTAATCAAAAACCGAAATTTATCAAAACCCTTAACCGATCACCGAATCGATATTTGTTTGGTTAACCGATTAACCAAACCGAATTAAATTTCGGTCGATTAATTCGGTTAAAACCGAATAATGAACAACCCTATCTATGCATACTGTGTAGAGCAACTTAATTAAGGGAAATGGTTTAACATTGTTTTGGAGATTGTGGCAACACTAATATATCAATTATACTTTCAAACTACTTCCTTTTAGGGAAGATTATTTCCATCCTCTCTGAACAATCTTGATGCCACTGGAAATAAAGAGCAACATCAAAATTGTTTATTTATGTTACCTGAATTTTTTATTTCAAGAGGAGATAAGGGGAAAGTTATGGGCTTATATGCTATTTATAATCACATCCCAAAATGTAGTAATTAACACAGACTCTCACACTTATCAAAAGTTTTAAGTCACTAATCTACATTGTATGTTAAACATACCAAAGTTTATTTCCCTATAATACATATGCTTAAATTAAATATAAATAAACAAATAAATAGATTTATGTGACAAAAATAAAGCATTCACAATATTTCTTCCCAGCTTTTCATCTCTGCAAAAAAAAAAAAAATTTGTTTGATAGGGTAATGTCTTATATCTCAAGTCTCGACGTTACTACATACTTAATGAATGTAAGAGTCGTAAATTTGAAGGTAGAGGGATTCCCATCCTATATATGAATTTGGTCCAAAAATGCCGACATTAATGGCTTAATTTGTATATAGCTTTTTGCAACACATTGTGCCCACACTATTAGCTTAATTAGCATAGCTGTGCAGACACCGCCATACTAACCTTAGGTCTTAGCCATCTTTATGACTCACAAGGATCGCCTAGGATCTACAACACAATGTGATCGAATCATGTGCCAAGTTGATGAATCTATCTATATATCTATGCGAAATCAAACATTGATCGTCCCCAAGTTTCGAAGATTAAGTCTTTGCCTGAAGGACGTGATTAATATGGTCAACTTTAGACACAGCACAAAAATAAATTCCTTCCACTGAACTGAATTTGGGTACGAAAATAATAAAAAAAAAAAATCGAGTTTCAGTTCGGTTCATGAACAGATTTAGTTCCAACAAACTTTTAATATGCAAGTCGAATGAATAATTAATGGATTTGCACATGAATCCAAATGTAAAAAAAAATGTACAAACTAAAGAAGGATTAAAGCAATAACGTACAGTCGATAGTCGATGAGTAATAGAACATTGAGTAAATAAATATTAAAAAAAAAATGACTCTGATACCATATTAAATTGGGTGATCAGTTATCCAAAAAAACTTAAAGTGATCGTTGTGTGACATTAATGGAAAGACTTTTATATGTAAGTGTTGATGTCTCTTTTCGTCGAAGAGGGGAACCTGGTGGTCTGAGACCTTGCGAGCAAAGGAAAAGAGGTAAGAGGGCGCCGGAGGTTGAGCTTTGGGCCACGTTCCGATGCCTAACTCTATATACATCCTCTCTCTCTCTCTCTCTCTCTCTCTCTCTCTCTCTCTCTCTCTCTCTCTCTCGGACCATCTCTTCCAAACATTGACTTAGGCATCGAAGCGTGACCCGGAGCTCAACTTCCGACGCCCTCTGACCTCTTTTCCTTTGCTCGCAGGGCCTCTTACCATCAAGTTCACCTCCTCGACGAAAAGAGACATCAACAGTAAGTTTGGAATCATGCATGTGTCGGAGTTGGGTGTAGACTTGTCCATGGGTAAGGCCAGGTCAAGTCGCGATTCGAAATTTTTTTATTTCCTTACTCAAGCTCGGTTCGATCCCGGATCAACCCCTAAAGCCCATTTTATTATTTTAAAAAATATTAAAATATTATTTCTATATTAATATTAATAATTAAATTTAAATAAAAAATTATTATTTTTATTTAATGAACAGTATTTTAGGTTTGATAGGGACGATTTAAATTAAAAAAATTCATATCCAAACCTAATCCAATACGAATTAGTCTACCCATCCGATCCTTAAATATATCAAATTGAGTGCATGCACTTATCACGTTTTGAAGCTAACAAATATCTAACATACGTTACCAATCAGGGATGGTGAGGTTGCACTTATGGAGTGTTAGAATAGCATACCATAACAATACCCATAATTTGATAACGGATGTTTGTTTGCAGTTCCGTTACTGGATCTTTCTGTCCTTATCCATAATCCAAGACAAGGCCAAATCCGTTACCAACCATGACCATGACCATGACCGTGACGTCATCCTCCCATCTCGTGCCTCGCGTGATACTTTGTCTCATTTCATTTCCCTCACGTGTCAAATTAACTTTCAAGTTCCATTTTTTTTTATTAAAAAAAAATTATTAATTTTAAATGGTTGAATTTGAATTAGACTATAAAAAGTTTATTTATATAGTAAAATAATAAAAAAGGAAATATCCAATCATAATTGTTGACCAATATGATTAGTGTAGTTCTTAATTAAGTTTTATCTTAATTATTTTTATATTCAAAAGCTATGTGTGGACATCATTGTTTTACTTTTCTACATATAAAATATGTCAAAATTTTAAACATCCATCTCATATGTTTTATTAGTTGTTTTCTTATTCTTCCATTGTCTATTCTATTTAAATTCATATTGATGGGTTTTTAGGTAGTATAAGAGTAGAGATTAGAGAGAGAGTTTCTTCAATAATAAAGAGGATTTATAAAGAAAAGTAAATAGTTAAATGGATGTTGGAGTTTAGATTTCAAGACGCGTTTAATATTCAAGTCAATAAATATTCAAAAAGAGAGAGGAAAATAACGGCTTAAAAGAGTAAAAATTGTTGAAGAATGAAAATATGATTTAAAATTCAGTATCCTTACTTCATTACTATTATACTTGAACTTTATTCAAGAAAAAAAAAAAAAAGAGAATAACAGTTTAAAAAAATAAAAATTTTTGGAGAATGAAAATATAATTTAAGATTTAATATCCTTACCTCATTAATATTATACTTGAAATTTTGTACAATTGACCATAATTAAGATTATCTTCTAATTTATAAGTTAACTAAATTGATGATTATGCATGATTTAAGCTTTCAACCCTATTAATTATTGGACATAACAATCCACAAACAAAAAAATAAAACAGAGATTATGCTTTGCTTGATGAGGAAGGGAATGGGGAGAAGGGTTGTTAGAGAGAGAGAAGTGAGAAGTGTAAGTGGGCTGGAACAATGGATTGATATTAATGATGATGTTTTGTTGGGGTTTGGGGGTTGCTTTCCTAGTAATCTGAAATATTCGTCACGTAGTTGCATTCATCAGCCACGTGTTGGGTCTTACAATCTGGCATTCTGTCGATTTGGATCCCACTCTCCCCACCGACCAATCCCTCCCCCTTATCCTATGTCTTGTCCTTTCATCTCTCTCTCTCTCTTCTTTTCTTTCATTGTCTAGTTTTCTTCGTTCACACTTGAGAATTGAGATGGACTAAATTACGAATTCATTAATTTGGTAATAATGAACACGATATAAAATATAATATAATATGAAAAAATATAAGTATGATATAAATATATAAATATATCAAAATTTATATAACACAAATTGTTATTAACACATCAAAATTTATATAAATATAAAACATTTTAAATATGATTATAACAAAAAAATACACGAAATGACATGGATACATGGATTACTAGATCTATTATACGGGTATTAATGTTAGTTTTCAAATGACTACCAAATTGTAAATGATTTTTGCAATGAAGCCTTCCCAAATTGAATTAAAAAGGATTCAAATAGCCTATACTATTTTTTTTTGGATTAAAGAACACATGCATTTATCATTAAATGTTTGAATTTTAAGTTAATTGATCCGAATCTATACTATTATAAAAAGAATGATTGAATTAGTGTCACTGAGTCAAGTGACACCAACTCAATTGGTGAAATTACCTAAAAGCCAAAATAATAAAATAATTTGAAGGATATTTCTGTCTTTTATTTTTATAAAAAAACATATTTTTTTAAAAAACTATCCACTTTTAAAAAAATTACTATCACATTTTTACTTTTATAATTTTCTCCTCTCTTTTAATTTTTTTTTCAAAACTATCTACCCATTAAGTAACTTCCTTTTAAAAAATATATATATATATATTTTCTTCACTCACATAATGAGTGTGTCAAAATCTAGTAATGAAGAGTTAAAAACAATTTCATATATATATATATATATATATATATATATATATATATATATGGTTTGGTTAACCGACGGATGCTTGTAGGTATTGATTAAATATTCTTTAATTGTTATTTTAAGAATTTTTTTTAAAATTTAATCCATTGTTTTTTAAAATTTTAAAAAATAATGCATTAATTATATTTTTTAAAAATATTATTCTAATTTGTGCTTAATGTCATTGGTTTAATATTTTTCTAATATATAAGCAAAGGATTTTACTAACGAGTGTCTTTATAGCACTCTTTAAGGTTAGTTAATATACTATTTATAATAATAATATTGTATTAAATGTAGTAGTTGACAATTTTATTTATTATCTTCAATGCATTTGATGAAGATATTATTATATATATAGTAATTTTATAGAGTGTCGTTAAGATACTTGTTAACAAAGTCCATAAGCAAATAGTATTATTGTTATGATAAAAACCAACACACAATGAACATGGGACTTAGCCTAGTTGGTTCATGCAACCACCTAGATCTGATAATTTGTGTATTCATGTCATGTTCATGTATTTTCACATATTATAATCGTGTTTAAGGTATTATATATTTATATAACTTTGATACATTAATAATTCATATTATTTAGATTTTGACACATTCGTATATTCGTATCGTGTTAATATTATTTTTTTCATGTCATGTTGTGTTTTGTATCGTGTTTTAGTTATTTTTTTCATGTTTTATTCAAGTCGTGTAATCATATCATATCCAAAGTTACCAAATCTGATACTTTACATTAAATAATAACATCTAACAAATTTAAATTTAAATTTAAATTTAAAATTTAACATTTACAATTTCTTTTTTCATTCTCAAATTAAGATATTCTTTATTAAAAAAGGATTTTACTAACGAATGCCCTTAAGGCACTTTTTAAGATTAGTTAATATACTATTTATAGTAATAATATTGTATTAAATGCAGTAATTGATAATTTTGTTAATCATTTTCAATGCATTGAATGAATATATTACTATGTATGATAACCTTAAAGAGTGTCTTTAGAACACTTGTTAGTAAAATTAAAAAAAAAAAAAAATCAGCACACAATTTTAGAAGAGAATTTTCATTTTAGTCCTAGAGATGGGGAGTTCTAGGGTAAGCTCTCGTACGGTGGCTTAAAATAGGCTCCATTATATATAAACATGACAAAATTACATATAAATATGATAAATTACATAAAATTATCATGTTTATATGTAATTTTTTTTACATATAAACATGATAAATTACATATATACATGATAAAATACATATAAATATGACAAATTACATATAACATGACAATTACATATAAATATGACATGTTTGTCATGTTTATATATAATTTTTAAATAATATAATTTTTTTTTACATATGTAATTTTTTTTTACATATAAATATAATAAAAATTACATATAAATATAATAAATTATATATATAATAATAAAGCTTACGAGAAGAGTTTTCCTTAAAAAAATTTCATAGAGATTCTTTGGAGTGGGAATGCTGATTGCTGGATTCTTTTCTTAACTGAAGATGCTATCAATCTCCATGTCTTTCTCTCTCAGGCACAGTTTTCTATTCTACTTTCACTATTTTTTTTAATTATAATTATTTTTATTATTGTTCTTTGACTGATATAAATTTGACCAGTCAACTAACTTGATTGATCCACTTGTCTCACCATAGCTCCCCCCCAACCCCACCACAATCTTTGCCAAAAAAAAAAAAAAATTGTTTGTATTCATCAAATTAAAATTATCCTAAAATCCTAATTTCCTAACTTACTATTAGTTCACAATTATTTTTATGTGAAATTCATTAAAATGTCCAATATTTGGATTATTCATAAATATAAATATTTATGATTTTATTATTATATATTATCTTCATGCTATTTTATAATAATAAATCAATAATTAGATTTGATAATTTTAAAAATAATATAAATATGACACGTTTAATAAATATAAAAATTATATAATAAATACGATACGTTTAATATACGTATTATATTCGTATTTAAAAATTTAACATATTTAACAATTTATATTTTATTTATATTTACATAATTAATACAAAAAAAAACACAAAATACGATACTTATATAGGAAATTGCCAAATCTACCAATAATGGATCAATTATATATACAACAAAACAACATTTCTCATTTCTCATATTTATACATTTTTTTTTCTTTTTTAACATTTAGAGAATTACAGAGCATATTAAAATAAAATAAAAGTTCTTGGGATCCAAAGGATATCAGAAGTGGGGGATCAATCATTGTTTGTTTGTTTAATATTTTCTGGCTTTCTGACAGATGATGACAAGTTAGAATTCTGGTTGGTAACATTGGTTTTCTCGCCGGTCCAAGAATCTTGATTCATAAATAAATAGAAAAAATAAACAAGAAAAAAAGTAGGCTGGCTAGCAAGATTTTAAGCCATTTGATCTTAATTTGTTTGATTGACAGATCATCATTTTTAGTGGATTGCATGTGGATTACAAGCTTCTCTTCTTTTGTTATGGGTTTTTATTTTAGCATATAGAATTCATCTTTAAATCATTAATTTTCGTGCAGTAATCTCTAATTTTCTTTAAAGAGTTTTGCTAACTAATATTTTTAGGTTATTTTTTAAAATTAGTTAATAAATTATTTATAGTAAAAGTATTATATTCAAAAACTGACAATTTTATTCATTATTTTTAATATATTGAATTAAAATATTACTATATATAGTAATTTTAACGAGTGCCTTTAAAGTATTCGTGAGCAAATTTTTTTTTTTTTTAAATATGACTTTCGGTAGACTAAAAGCAATAAAATAATAATGGTGTTTTAGAAATTGTTAGGGGTGGATATTATAATTTTGGATACTATATGAAAATGAGATATAAATAGGACATATTTAGTAAATATAAAAATAATATAATAAATATGGTATGACATATTTAAATACGATTAATACGATATATTTAATATACGTATTGTATTTGTGTTTAAAATTTTGATATATTTAATAATTTATCTTGTATTTATATTTATAAATTGATATAAAAAATACGAAATACGACACGTATACACAGATTACCGAATTTAGATGAAAGTCACCTCACATCCCTTGTGACTAATAAAATTGCATATAAATGACATATTTGAAAATTTGTCCAAAATTAAAAAGTGTTATTTTCACACACAAATTGACTTAAAAAACATATGTCCTAGATTTAATTATGTAAGGCTCTTCTGTTAATATATATATATATATATGTAATTCTAGAATATATATAAGATATGTATATTATTTTTCTTTTAAAACGAACCCATTTTATTTTATAATTCGAACTTGAGATCTTTAAATTAAAAAAAAATTATTATTATTTGGAGATGTCAAAAATTTGGAGATCTCCAAATTAATAATTTCTCAAATCTCCAAATGAATATCAACAGAAAATACTAAAATGGAAAAAGGGTTGAACTTGAAATTTAATCCAATTAGTTCATACAATTATCTTTAAAATGTGACATCTGATAAATTTAAATTCAAAATTTAACACCTGCAATTTTTTCCCTTCTCAAGGTACACTTTCTTTGTCCCAAAAAAAAAAAAAAAAAAGAAAAAGGTTCCACAAAATGCAATAGGTTGTGTGATTTTAGCTAAAAAAAAAGGTGGCAATTTTTGAACCAATATTTAATATATAATTAGCTTGACTTGACCCTAGCCTTAGAAATAATGATGTTGTGGACCAACTTAATGAAGTTATCTTATAGTTGTTGATGAGATTATCTGTTTCATCCAATTTAATTCTTAAGCTTTTTTTTTTTCCTAAATTCAAGATTTTTTTTTAATTTTATTTTGTAATTGATGAAAAACTAATTCCTGTCAGGTCGAGAGTGTAATGGTAAAACTCTCTTAATATTGGTGACTCACAGAATTCGAACCTTAGTTCTCATCTTGAAGGTTGGAGCTATTTTACCACTCCACCCAATCAAATATCGATAATTCTTAAACTTTATGTTCTACATTTCAAACCAGAACTAATGTGTATTATTTTGTTGTTACCTGATTTTTATATGAAAAAAATTTATTTAATTAAGATGATTGAATGAAACTCCATCAAATTCGAATCGAATTTCAAACTAAATTCGAACTCAAATTTTTTTATTATTTGAATTCAATTCGATTACATCTTAAAAGAGACTGCAAAAAAGAAAATGTTCCAAAAATGGACCACACATTTGAGGTTAAGGGAGAAAAGCAAACTCCATGATGGGCTTAGCTAAAGCTGCTGTAATATTATATTTTTGTATTAGCATTATGCATCATGGAGATGAAGATGGAACATCACAATCAAAATACATTCCAACAGCTGGACCCCACCACCAATACAATTTTACACACCCAAAAAAAAAAAAAATTTGTTTAGATCATATCTTATACTTACTTATTTCTTCTACAGAAATATTAATTGATTTTTAGTAATATTGATTAAGGTGATATATATATTAATAATTTTTTGAATTTAATAAAAAATAATGTATTAAATACAAAAAAGATTAAATTGATAATTAAATCATCTTTAATTGATGCCTATAAATACCGATTAAATGAACCATTTCTTCAAAAAACCAAGTTGTTGCATTGCAATTTGCATGGTTGTATGTTTTCATTGTTCTAGTTTTTCTTCTTCAATAAATTTGATTTTTTTAGTAATTTGGTTGGAGTTATTTTTAGATTTTGCTAAATTTAATTTTATATTTTAAATGATTTTAAGAACAGATTCTCTTATATTAACTTAATGCATTTAAGATTTTACTTTCAAAATATTTTTTAACAAAAATCGAATCTTAATTAATAAACAAATAAGACTCCTTCCTTTATCATCTATACATGAGTAAAAATGTGATTTTTATTAGTATAATAAGGCGTTTTAATCTATATATTGTCTGTGAAGGTGTTTATAGGCATTTAGATTAGTTTAAATACTATAATCATTAGTTATGAACTTATGATTAGTTTAAATACTATTTTAGGAAAAAAATTACATTTAATGCAATATTTTCACAAAATTCAATAAAAAAATATATTAATTATAATTTTTTTCTTTAAATATCACTTTAATCAATGTCACTAAATCCGGGTTAACATTTACTTTATCTTAAAAGGGAATGTTTGTAGATTTGTTTAAACTTAATTTTATAAACTTGTTATAACATCATTTAATATTAAATGTAAAGACAAAATCTTAAATGTGTTCCGAAAGAATTTTTGTATTTATAAGGCAACTAAAGATGCATCTATTTGAGTTGGATTTGATACTTTATTTAGGATACTTTGATATATTAATAACTTTAACATCCCATAATTATATGACATATTTTGTTGAATCTATAGGTGTAATTTGAAAAACACACTCACACAAAAATTGTAATTTTAAAATTTTAGTTATAATAATTTCGATAAACAAGTACTTAAGCAATAAATTTCTGTCTTTCACATGTTCATTCAATTTAAAATTTTAAAAAAAGTTAATAATATTTATAATTATTACAAGTTTTGATCAAATTTGTGTTACAAGTCAAGTTTTACATCAATTTAATTGAAATATATAAACATTATAATATATGTATTTTAATTATAAAAACATATATGACATTGATAATGTATAGAATAATAATCGGATAATAATTCTTACATTATTCATTAATATAAGTATTTAAAGTTAATTTGTATAATATTGTATAATTTTTAAGGAAAATGTTAATCAGTGTTTGGTGACATTGATTAAGATGATATTTATAAAAAAATATAATTAATATATTATTTTTATTAAATTTAATAAAAATAATGTATTAATTAAAAAAATTTATAAGTAAAAACTAGACCTGTTCGTGGGTTGGGTCACGACTCGAATTTTTTTCCTTACCCAAGTATATTTCGAATCGGGTCCGGGCCAATTCGAAAACCTATTTTACTTTTTAAATAATATTTTTATATATTTTATAATTAAATTTAAATAATTTTTTTTCTTTAATGAATAATATTTCGTGCCAGACCAAACTAATTCAAATTATCAAAATTTTTGTATAGATTTAATCTAATTCGAATCTAATATGTCGAGCCAAACGAGTTGTCCGATTTTAGAACATATCTAGTAAAAAAAAAAAATTTAAAGAAAAAAAAGAGAAGAACAAGGTTTCTTTTTGTCCTGATCTTTTCGAAACACGAGGTTTATGCTAGTGTTTTCATGTTTTTGTGTGTAGAGTTGATTTATAGGGCGAGGGAGAGTGGGGAGGTGCTGCATGGTGGAGCCTGGTGATGGTGACGGTGGAGATGGGTGGTGGAGGGTGGGGTCCCCAACTCCGGTGGACCCCACAGTATAGTTGCATCCACGCCAGAAACGGTCCCACAAAGACAAGTCCCAAAGGCAAAAGAAAGAACTAGATAACTTAAGCTAAGCTAAGCTAGGTTTTTCTTTCTTTGCTGATAATAAATTAATAATAAGGGAAATGTTAAATACAATAATTGATTATTTTAATTATTATTTTTAATACAATAATAATTTTAAAGAGTATTTTTAGAATATTTATTAGCAAAATTTTAATAGTAACAAGTGAAATATTAATTATTATTTAGTGACATTGATTAAGGTGATATATAAAAATAAAAATGTAGTTAATACAATACAATATAATACAATTTTTTTTCTTAAAATGATAATTAAATCATCTTTAACTGGTATCTTTAGATATCGATTAAGTGGGCTCTGATAATAATAAGAGAAATATTAATCAGTGTCTGATAACATATATATATATATATAAGAAAAAATGTAATTAATATAATTTTTTAAAATTTAATAAAAATAATGTATTAAATATAATTTTTTAAAAATAATAATTAAATAATTTTTAATTAATATATATAAAATCAATTAAGTAGACCCTAATAAGAATAGGGTTGAAGAAGAAAAAGAAAAGAAATTTTTTTTTGGGATTTCTCCAAATTTTTGTTGTTTTTGTTTAAGTTATGAAAGCTTTCTCTGCGTGCAAGCCAATCACATCCATCATCTCGTACGGGGAAACTCATCTTTACATTTTCTCTTTCTCTCCATCCCTTCAATAAAATATAAATAAATAAATAAACTAATTTCTTTTCTTTTCTTTACTCTCTCTCTCTCCAGCCTCCCTTTGAGGGGGTCTTTGCTTTATATATTTAGAGGGGGTGTCCTTATTTTCACTTCACTTCACTTTGCTTTGCATGACTTGAATTGTTAGCAAAAACAAATCCATCTCTCTTCTTCTCTTTTTCTTTCATACCATACTTTTTCAATCTTTTTTTTGGTGCTACTTCTTCTCTTCTTGTTGAAAAATCCAAAAAAAACAAGACAAGTTGGAAATCTTGTAGGAGTGTTGGGTATTTTACTTTCTTTTTGCTGCATGGATGGATCCTTCAAGAGGACAACACCAGGTATATTTATATATATATATGATTATATGATTATAGTATATATATATATATATTATGATAAAGAAAACAAGTTTTCATGTTTAATGATGTAATTAATGCTTTGTGAAATGTGAACTTTACCCTTTTTTTTTGGTCTTTCCCTTTCCCTTTCTTTTTCTTTTTGGTTTTTTTTGTTGCTTGAATATTCAAAAAGATGTGATCTTCACTTATACTATATAATTAGGAGTACTTCTTCTTTGTCAAGATCAAAAGCAAAGGGAATTAAAAGGAAAATTTAATTGTGGAGCTTTGTGTTTATATATGTTCTTTCATGAAACAAGTATTGGTTTTTTATTTTTATTTTTAATATGTCATAGTTCTTCTGATTTTGATTTAGATTGGAACAAGTTTTAGCCTTGATTTTTTTTGTTTGTTTTGATGTCTTGACTCTTGATTGATAAGATAGGATTCTTTCTTGTACATGCTTCATTTGGATGTAATTAAGAAACTTAAAGGAAAAGGAAAAGAATCATAATATCTCATACAATCTTATCACATCTTGACCCTGAATTTCTTCTCAGCAATTCATGCTTAAAATCTATTTTTTGTTAGTGAATATTAAAGGAAAAATAATTGAATTAAAGCCTCTAAACTTTCCTTTGGTGACCCCACTAATAATTAAGAATTCAAATAACGTCCGCAGTGTGATCCTACAATCGTTATGTTAGGATTTTGGTTTTCTTTAACATTGTTATTTATGGTCAACGTTAATATTCATTAATCATTATATCCGTAATCGTGATAAACGTGATGTAACCAAAATTTAAATTTCTGCGATAGCAATTTTCATCATGTATATATTAATCTCTGCATAGTATATCTGGAGTGTCGGCACAAACAAATTAATATGTACTAAATGAATCAAAATATCAAGAAGTAGTTTATACTGAAAAATCTATTTAAGAACATCATTTGTTTCTTGCAATTTGGGCTAATATATCTTCAATTTTTTTTTTTTTTGGATCAATTATTAATTCAGGAGATGCCTAACCCTTCATTGGAAAACATTCTGGTTTGTTCTAAAGGACAACAACAAGAGAGAAAGCCAAGGCCTCAACCAGAAAAAGCTCTAAACTGCCCAAGATGTGATTCCACCAACACCAAATTCTGCTATTACAACAACTACAGCCTTTCTCAGCCAAGGTATTTTTGCAAGTCTTGCAGGAGATATTGGACCAAAGGAGGCACACTGAGAAATGTTCCAGTGGGTGGCGGGTGCAGGAAGAACAAAAGATCATCATCAAAGAGGAGCCAAGATCAACCATTAACACCCAATACTACAAACCCATCACTAGGTAGCCTCCCACCTTTGAGTTATGACACCAATGATGACCTCAGCCTGGCCTTTGCTAGGCTTCAAAAACAATCTTTAGGGTTTGATGATCATCATGAACTTTCTATTCTTGGAAACCCTAGCAATCCTGCCTTTCTTGATGCACTTAGAAGCAGCTTTCATGGAAACCAGAACAATTTTCAGAATTTTTATTATGGGTTTGGAAATGAGAACATGGGGGAGGTGGAAAATAGTGGGGAAATTATGATGATACCATACAATAATAATGAAGAAATGAATCATGCAACAATAACAACAATGAAACAGCCGCAAGAGTTGTGTAATAATGGTAGAGAAAGTGAGAATAGAGTTTTATGGGGTTTGCCATGGCAGCTCAGTGAAGATCATGGTAATAATAATAACATGGCTGATGATCTTGATTCTGGAAGAGAAAGCTGGAATGGACTCAATTCATCTTGGCATGGACTTCTTAATAGCCCTCTAATGTAGAAAAATGGAGTGTTTTTTTGTTTGTTTTTTCTTAATATCTGCAAGAAGCAAAAAAAAGCATAGAGTTTTTCTTCTCTTATCAGAACTAATATTTCAGTTTTTAATCTCTTTTTTTTTTTACGAGTTTTTGTGTTAGGAGATTTGATTCACAAGAAACATCAGTATTTCCCATTTCCCATTTGTTTTTTCTTTTGTTTTTATTCTCCTTTTCATCCTATGAACCTGAAGTCTGAATTTAATCAAGTTAATTTATATAATTATTTTTAAAAAATATTATTTAATAAATTTAAAATTCAAAAAAAATTTGTTTGCTAACCAATTAAGGCAGTTTAAAAGGAAAATATAATATGATTTCAATTTGAGAGAAAAGAATGAAAGAATGAGAGTGATGCTTCATGGTATAAAGCATTTTAAAGTTTGCAGGACTTTGGAATTTGAAAGCTGTTGCTGTTTCCTAGATATTCTATCATCATTGCTTCTTAGTACTTTCAGGTAGATTCTAGGAAAATATAACATGCAGATCCTTAAATTGACAATATTGTTTATTATTATATAATAATAAAATTAAGATTTGGGCGTGAGGGATTTGTCGGAACTTAGCTTAAAACATTGTGTACTAAAATATTATTTGAGCATTGACATTGGACTTAATAAGAGTGGGTTTATGATTGTATATAGACTTGTATTAGATGAGGTTTGGATAAGCGTAGATCTGTTTATTGGTCGGACAGTTAGTTCGGCTCATTTGGCTCGGTCCATACTGGATTGGGCTTTAGTGAGCATTTTCATGATCCGGATCGATCCGAATCACTGTTCTCATAATAAAAAATTATTATTTTAAAAAAAAAATTAATTATAAAAATAGAAAAAAATATTATATATATATATATGAATAGTGTATTTGGGCCCGCGGCCCGGTCCGGGCAAAGAAGTTCAAAAATTTTCAGGTCGCGATCCAACCCATGAGCAAGTCTAGATAAGCTTATTTTAATAATTTTAAATAGTGATTTGGATTTAGGGAGTCGGTTTAAGTAAATGATGTAAAAAATATTTGGTCGCGGTTTGATTTGGCTGAATTCATGAAAATGTATAATTGTATAGCTCATCATATTATTTTGATATATACATGAAGAGTTCATATTTAATATACTGATGGTAAAAAATTTTAATTTCACAAGCGAATTAAAAATTTGTCATATATTCAACTTTTTTAATTAATTTTTTAAATATAACTTAATAAGTATGTGTCATTTTGTTAATTTTATTTGTAAAATTTAAAAATTTTAGTGACACTAATCAGATAATTTCTCATATTTGAATGTGAGCCTTCACATAGGATTTGGGATATTTACAAAGTACATTGCTCTTGGCTACTTTACGTTTTCTACATTCCTTTGAAAGTACCATAGTGGGTTTATTGGAAAAATACATCTTAAATCTAAATGATGGTGTGAGTGTCGGATACGGATATGTGCTCGATATGGATATGTTCAATTTTTTTTTCAAGTTTTTCCATGTATTTAGAGGATTTTTGGAGGGTCATATCCCCATCCCATATCCAAATATGCGTCGGACACGAGGGTCGAATACGAGTACTTCAAGAAAAATGAAGAATCGAGGCAACATAGTCTCACACTGTACCATTTGTGTCCATGGCAATTGGGGTAGATTGGCGAAATATGCTGCTGCACTTGTTATGGCTGGTAAGCAGCTGATCCACTGATCTAAGTTTCAGGAAAGAGGCCATGCCACAACATGTCAGTCAAGAAAACTGCTCTTCCTTTTTGGAGCAGTGCTAAGGCTGCAATGTGTTGTTGGGTCCTGAAATGAACTGCTGAGGTCGTGGTTTCAATTTTTGTTTTTTTTTTTTTTTTTTTGGCTTAAATGCTTTGACAAATCCCTATCTTCAAAGTATTACAAAGGCTTTCTAAGGGATATGATCTATGTTATTCGGATTCGAGTTTGAGTATCGAATACGGGTATATTCAATACGGGTATATTCAATTTTTTCTAAGTTTTTACATATATTTAGAGGGTCCTTGGAGGGTCATATCCCTATACCCATGTCCAGATATGCGTCGGACACGAGTACTTCAAAAAAAAATGAAAAATTGAAGCAACATTGGATAGGATTTCGGTACTTCTTGACATCTGGGATTATTGCTCACTTCCTCAAGCTAAAAGGCATTCCAGTGGATTAAGCAGTGAAGATTCATGAACAGTGGCTACTATCCTTTGACATGGTTACTAGTGGACAGATAGAGTTAATGAATGGCAAGCTCTGGTGATGCACTTGATCAGATTGATTGCCGACCTATATTACTCGGATCCGGGTGTGAGTGGCAGGTACGGATATGTGTCCGACACGGGTATATTTATTTTTTTCTAAGTTTTTCCACGTATTTGGGGAGTACTTGAAGTATCATATCCCCATACCCATGTCCGGATATACATCAAACACGGATACTGCAAGAAAAATAAAGAGTCAGAGCAATATAATTATCGACAATTAAAGAGAATGGCTCTTGCTCACAAGGTTCCTTTGATGAAAACAGTTAAATGTTAACTTTGGCCAGTGCAGAGGCAAGAAGGAGCTTGAATTCATGCACCATTGACATGTTTACACTTCAGGATTTCTTTGATGATGAGTTTAAGGCAGGGGGGGAGCAAAAGCTTGCTATATGTCACTTCCTTTGCATGGATTGATAGGTAAATCTGGTAAGCAATTTATATTTTTTTTCCTCCTTTTGATGTTCTTGAACATGTTTTCATTAGCCTTGCCAAAGAATTTTTATTTGAGTTTTTCTTTTCACTTTCTTTTTCTTTTAATCATTTCTTCTCTTCTCTGAGCTGACATGACAAATTTTGGAATGTAGTGTAGATCTATGTTACTCGGACTCGGGTGTGAGTGTCGGATACGGGTATGTGTCCGACACGGGTATATTCAATTTTTTCTAAGATTTTCATGTATTTGGAGGGTCCTTGGAGGATCATATCCCCATATCCATGTCCGGATATGAGTCTTACTAGAGTGTCGAATACGGATACTTCAAGAAAAATGAAGAGTCGGATCAACATAGGTGTAGGTAATGTTTAAGCACTAAGAAATATAACAAACAATCAAATATCTCTGTAATGTGATATGTTGCAATTATCAGGTGCTTGTACCATATGCAGTATGTTTTCATAAACACCAAATTGCTCTGTTTAGGACAACAGTATTTGAGTCCTTGCTGAGAAAATAGCTTCTGATTTCACTTTTTATTCATCTGTTTCCTTTTTTCCCCATGTTCAGCCATTTATTTTTGAAGTTTTATGGACTTGTTGTAGCAAACAGATAGAATATGTTAGCAATTCCTTTAAGAACAAACTACTATTATAGAGACAAACTACTATTATAGAGCTTGAATTGTTTTCAAAGACCTTGTACATATGCTGAGATTTTATCAAAGTAGTCAGTACCGTACCAATAGACGTATTTCTTTCAGTACTGAAATGTACCGGTATTGATGTGTTTCGGCGTATCGTTTTGGATTTATCGGCATTTTACCACTCAAATAAGAAAGTTTAGATTTTAGGAAAACTCACAAATGCTCACACTTCACTCTAGACTACACTCTTTAGAGAAGAACTCCTTAGGAAAACTTAGAACTTTTATTGCTTATTGAAGCTTACTACTTGATGATTTACAAATGCAAGGGAGGGGGGTATTTATACAATACCAAGACAAACACAAGCCACACAAATATAAAATCTAAATAAATTACAACCACCCATTGTTGTTTAATAACAACCACACATTTAAATCACACAACTATAACCACACATTAAACCACACAATTACAACCACACATTAAACCACACAACTACAACCACACATTAAACCACACAATTACAACCACACATTAAACCACACAACTACAACCACACATTAAACCACACAATTGCAACCACACATTGTTAGGCTTTTATTTTTTTTTTCTTGGGCTGGTATTGGACAATTTAACACTCCCCCTCAATACCAGCTCTTCCTCTTTGCACCATGTTGAGTTGACGACGAAACATTTCAAATTTGTTGATACTCAAACCTTTTGTGAATAAATCTGCCATTTGATCATCTGTCTTGATCTGCTTCATCTCAATCTCTTCTTGTAGAACCTTTTCTCTGATAAAGTGATAATGCACTTCTATATGTTTGGTTCTTGCGTGAAAGACTGGATTTTCTGCCAAACGAATTGCTGACTGGTTGTCGCAATACAACGGAACTGCATAATCTACTGGTTGATGTAGATCACTCATTAGTTGTATCAGCCACGTACACTCTTGAGCTACCATTGCTGATGCTCGATACTCAGCTTCGGTAGTTGACAATGATACCGTTGGTTGTCTCTTACTGCACCAAAAAATTGTTCCAGAACCAAGTTTAAACATGTACCCAGTTGTTGATCTCCTGGTGTCATGATCTCCTGCATAGTCAGCATCACAATAACCAACTAACTTACAGTCTTCACCTTTCTTGTACAAAAGACCATAATCTATTGTACTTTTCACATATCTCAGTATTCGTCGAACTGCTTCTAAATGAGGCTTCTTCGGATTTTGCATATACCGACACATCACACCAACTGTATAAGAAATGTCAGGTCGAGTCAAGGTTAAGTAGATCAGGCTACCTACCAATTGTCGATACATAGTTGCATCTTCCAAGTCTTTGCCTTCAAGTGCACACATCTTGCCATTTGGTTCCATCGGTGTTGAAATTGGCTTGCTCTCGAGCATTCCAAACCTTTTTAGCAAATCTTTAGAATATTTTTGTTGACAGAGAAATATTCCTTCTTGTCTGTGATCAACCTCTAGACCAAGAAAGTGCTTGAGTTGTCCAAGTTCTTTCATTTGGAAACGAACTGATAAATTCTCCTTGGTTTGAAGAATTTCTGCCTCATAATCACCAGTTATGATTAAATCATCCACATATATCAATACGATAGCTAGCTTTCCTCCATTAGCTTTGACAAACAAGCTGGAATCTGCAGGTGTCACTGAATAACCACTATGAGTTAAAAATTCAGCAATCTTACCATACCATGCTCTAGGTGCTTGTTTCAATCCGTAAAGTGCCTTTCGCAGCTTACACACATGCTCAGGATGATTTTGGTTTTGAAATCCCAATGGTTGAATCATGTAGATTTCCCGATCTAGCTCTCCATGAAGGAATGCATTCTTCACATCCATCTGCCACAAGTTCCAGTCTTTGTTGGCTGCAAGGGCAAGTAGGACTCGTACGGTTGTAAGTCTTGCCACCGGACTAAATGTTTCATCATAGTCTAGCTCATACTTCTGAGAGAAACCACGAGCCACCAACCGTGCCTTGTACCTTTCAATCGACCCATCTGGACGATGTTTTATCTTGTAAACCCACTTGCAGGATATGGGTTTCACATCTCTTGGTTTTGGCACTAGATCCCAAGTCTGATTCTGCTCAAGCGCAGTGATCTCTTCTTTCATAGCCATAATCCACTCAGAACTCTGTGATGCTTCTTCAAACGTCTCAGGTTCTGTTGCAATTGGTTCTTCCACTATGGCTGCATTAGCATATTTGGGATTTGGCTTCCGTGCTCTTGTTGTCCTTCGGATTTGTGATTGTGGAGATGGTTCTTCCACTTCACTCGATCTAACATCTGGTTGATACACACCAGTTTGCCAAGGACTCTGGACTAACACTTGCTCGTCATCGTTATCATCACATAGGTCTTCTACTTCATCTGAAGTTGATTGAAGTTGGACAATATACTCTCCCATTTTCTGTTGTAACATGTCTTCAAATTCTTTTGAATCTGACAACACCTCCTTTTCTGAGGACCACCAAGAAGATGCTTCATCGAATACCACATTGCGTGAAGTGTAACATCTTCCACTTGTAGGATCACAACATTTCCATCCTTTCCTTTGGTTGTCGTATCCCACAAAGATACACCTAGTTGCTTTCTTATCAAACTTGCTACGTAAATGATCAGGAACAAATACATAACATACACAACCAAATACTCGAAAGTAGCTGACTGAAGGTTTCATTTTCCACAATTTCTCAAAGGGGGAAACAAACTCTAACCTTGGTTGAGGAAGTTTGTTGATCACATGGGTTGCGGTTCTCATAGCTTCGGCCCAAAATCTTCCGGGTACATTCTTTGCATGTAGCATACTCCGACAAATTTCTGCAAGATGCCGATTCTTTCTCTCTGCTACACCATTCTGTTGTGGTGTATTGACACAAGTATACTGATGACGTATGTTGCATTCTCGTAGGTATTGAGAGAATTCGCCTGAGCTATATTCTCCTCCATTGTCTGTGCGCAAGCAACATATCTTCTTTCCCACTTCTCCTTCAACTATCTCTTTGAACTCTTTAAACTTTGAGAAAGTGTCAGACTTTTCTTTCATAAAGAAAACCCACACATACCTGGAGAAATCATCAATAAACGTCACCATGTACCGCATTCCACTAATTGATGGTTGCTTAACGGGTCCAAATACATCAGAGTGAACTAACTCTAATGGTTCTTTTGCTTTAAACTTTGACTCCTCGTATGGCAATTGGTGTGCTTTACCATATTGGCATCCTGCACAAACTGTGTCTGTTCTTATGTCAAGCTGAGGAAGTCCCTTAAGCATCGACTTCTTCATCATCATACTTAGCTTGGAATAACTAACATGACCTAACCGCATGTGCCATAAATCTGCTGTATCGCTCCTTCTTGTCTTGTCTACATATGCTGACTCTGCTGACATCACGTAGACTGACTCCAGACGTCGTCCTTCCATCATCGGCTGTCCTGAGATTTTGAGATCACGATATACCTTCACATCCCTTGGACCAAACAGAATATGGTGACCTGACGATGTTAATTGTGCCACTGAAAGCAAATTTTTCTTCATGCCTTGGACATGGTAAACATCTTGTAGTGGTACCTGATTATGACTATATCGAGGTGCTACTACCGTCTTACCGATGTGAGTAATCGGTAATCTTGAATTATCAGCTGTCACAACAATGCGATTTCCCTTGTATTCTGACAGGTTCTGCAACTTCTGTTTATCGCCTGTCATGTGATTTGAGCAACCTGAATCGACAATCCAGTCATTCTCATAGTCAATTCGGTCAGCCGTTGTTACTGTGAGAGCTAACTCTTCCTCTTCCATAGCAAAAAATGCTTCAGCGTCCCAATCATCTTCGCTTTTCTCCTTTGTACTAGAAGTAGCAGCATTGCTCTCAGCGGGCCTTTTGTTAAACCAACAATCTTTTGCCATGTGACCTTTCTTGTCACAGTTGTAACAGTTACCTTCAAATCTTTTATTGTTGCTACGATTCTTTGAAGCTCCCCCTGGACGAGAGCTCCCTTCTCCTTGATGACTTTTTGTCTTGTCACCATACTTTTTAGATCCACCACCGACGTGCTGTTTGAATTTGCCTTTGCTTTTGTTGGTGTAGAGTGCTTCCTCTTCACTTTTCAACGAGACCCCTCCCATTTGCTTGGCCATAGATTCTTGACCAACAAGCAAATTTTCAAACTCTACAAGTGATGGTTGAGTTGGCCATCCTTGTATAGCGGCAACGAAGCTGCGATATTCGGGCCTCAAACCATGGATAATTATTCTTTTTACCCTGGTATCTCCAATAGCGGCTGTAGGATCTAAATCAGAAATTTCACGGCATAACGTTTTTACCTTGTGAAAGTATTGAGCAATCGGTATATCTCGTTGTGCAACTGATAACAATTCATTCTCAAGAAGTTGAAGTCTTGTGTCATTCTTTCTCGAAAAGAGTGCATCTAAAGTATCCCACGCTTCTTTTGGCGTTTCTAGCTTTTGTATGTGTTCCAACATTTCTTCTTCAACTGTGGTCTTAAGGGCAAACATGGCTTTACCCACTTTAATCTTCCATTTGCGCAAGGTTTCTTGAGCATCTTCTTGCTCGGGCTTCGTAACTTCACTACCACCAACGACTTCCCAAAGGTCTTGACCTTGTAGGTAAGACATCATACACGTCTTCCACGTGTTGTAATTTTTGTGATTGAGCTTCTTGATTCCTCCAACTACTTGAAGATCACCCATCGTGTCGGCAAGACTAACAATACCGAACAAGCTTGATTTTGAGACACAAACTTGTAGAGTACAAACTCCTCACAACTCAAGAACGCTCAAACCAAAAATAGTACCTGAATAACTATTTCACCGTGAATAGTACCGTATACGTGAACAGTATTGTACGTATGTCGTACACTAGAACAAATCCAGTATACGTTAACAATTACTGCAAAAGTATACAACCACACGTATGAATAGTAACCGTATCTGTGAATAGTGACCGTATACTGGAACAGTGACCGTAGCCCGTGAATAGTGCACCAGGTAGGTTCCCAGGAAAGAGAGGTGGGTCACTGATAGACACACTTAAATACCAAGTCTTTCCTAGCCAGAACTTCCCTAGACACTTTCACACTACCACACTTTATTTCCAGCAACAAGAATAATTCTTTTCTGATGTGGAAGATCAGACAATACTGCAACCACAGAGCATACTAAGAACCAACACTTTCACTGCAGCGGAATAAGGACCACGAACCAATGGCTCTGATACCAATTGTTGAGAAAAACTTAGAGTAGATAACTCTAATTTTACCACTCAAAGAAGAAAGTTTAGATTTTAGGAAAACTCACAAATGCTCACACTTCACTCTAGACTACACTCTTTAGAGAAGAACTCCTTAGGAAAACTTAGAACTTTTATTGCTTATTGAAGCTTACTACTTGATGATTTACAAATGCAAGGGAGGGGGGTATTTATACAATACCAAGACAAACACAAGCCACACAAATATAAAATCTAAATAAATTACAACCACCCATTGTTGTTTAATAACAACCACACATTTAAATCACACAACTATAACCACACATTAAACCACACAATTACAACCACACATTAAACCACACAACTACAACCACACCTTAAACCACACAATTACAACCACACATTAAACCACACAACTACAACCACACATTAAACCACACAATTGCAACCACACATTGTTAGGCTTTTATTTTTTTTTTCTTGGGCTGGTATTGGACAATTTAACAATAAATCTCTTTTTTAAATTTTGTAATAAAATATATTATATATATATATATATACAAATATATCTCAATTATATATATATATATTTATATGCAAATAGAAAATTTTAAATATTTAATATCTAAAAATTTTAATCATAAATAAATATTAAAAATATAATAAATTATTATTAATTCGAATAAGTAGTCTAATTTAATAAATATATATTTTTGAATGAAATTATGAAAAAGAAAAAATTATTATAATAAAAAAGTATTAAGAATTGGTTTAAAAAATAATAAAGTAAATAAAAAATAAAAATCTTGTACCAACCGATACGGGTCGGTACGTACCGGTACAAACCGATACAGATCGATACAAAAACTGAAACGGTACGATGTTGGTATCATTTCGTTTTTCTTCAAAACCAGTACGTACAAGCCACCGACTACCATGGATTTTACTCCTGCACCTTTGAGAAGAGAGTGCTTCATTGTTTCATGTTCTAAATGAAGATGAATCACAATTTAGATATAGGATAGCTGAGGATATTTGTCTGCAATTTTATGGAAGAATAAATGAGTCCAAACTTCAGGCCCAAAAAGGGTGAAATATACTAGCATCCATGTCTCTTTGTTTGAAAATTCATCATTCTAAGCTATTATTTTCTAGTTTCATTTCCCCTTTTAGGAGTTCTTTAAATGCACAAATTGTCTCGGTTCATTTCATTTCCATCATCAATCAGCAACCCATGCATTAACTGGGTTTATTGCAGGCAGGATTGGTTTTTACAATTTGCAGTGAATGATTCTATATTCTTTCCTCTATGTTTGCTCGAATGCTATGGTCTACTGAAGTAGTTGCAGAAATTCATGTAATCCCTGTGTGAAAAATTTGAACTTTCCATGACAACCTAAACAAATAAGAGATTTAAATCGCAACGCGATGCTACAATTGCTATTTTGTGATTTCGGTTCCCTCCGTCTCTGATATTTATCGCAATTATTTATGATAACATTTATTACGCCCGTAACTGTCATAAACACGACGCGATCTAAACCGTATCGCGATGGCAAATTAAATCCCTAAAGCAAATAGCTAAATGAAGACTTTTCCCACGGTTAATATTCTTGCTTCAGATGCATCACTTTCTTACTTTTATAGAAAGTGGTCAAGTCGAACCTAACTCAACTAAGGAAATCAAGACTCTGTAGAGACTAGACATGACAATTATTGACATTGAGCTGTTGAATAGTTTTGTAACTATGAGCAAAGTTTATTATGAACATCAATGATCATCTTCCTATGTTCACGTATTTTTTCGGTACAAAAAAAATCGCAATCTAGGAATAGGAGAAGGGGTTGCAGATGTTGAGATTCGAATTTCAAATCTGTTGAATGTCACCTCTAAAGAATGACGGCATGAACCAACTGAACTAAGTTCGAAATTCTCCTATATTCACATATTAGAAAGGAACATGTTGCAAGGATCTAGAAATTGTTGAATTTTATAGGAATTTGATGGTGTTTAATCTCAACCCTGATATCACGTTGGTTGAATAAAAAAAATGGCATCATGATTATAGGAATGCAAAGTCTTTTCCCCTTAATTTGTAGCTTGATCGAGTAACTTTTCCTGGACTAAAAATTTCTAGAATGATAATCCTTGGACTTCAGCTTAGAGGTGTCCATAGGTCGGATTCGGATAGGATCCATGTATGGTATCAACACTATATATGTTTGTCCAAGCTCGGTCCGGCCCGAAATATGGGTCTCAAATTTTGTTCAAATCCGTCCAATTTGTAAATGGATAATCCAAGCTCGTTTACACCTGCTCATATATTTTTTTTAAAATACATATTATTTTTTATTTAATCTTCAATAATTTTATATATTTTTTTCTTTTATTAAGTTCTTAAACATGAAAAACTTAACATATTTTTTATTGTTTACACTATAATATTATATATATTTAATCTTTATATGACATAAATGACATAATATATATAAAAATAATATATTATTTAATTAGAAAACGGGCCGGGTTGGGCCGGGCCGGGCTTTGAATGTTGGAGTTAAGGCCCGGCCCATTTTTTTAAACGGGCCTCTTTTTTTGTCCAAACCCATTTTTCGGACCTAATATTTTTGTCCAAGCCCTTTCAACTATGGGCGGACCTTCGAGCTTGGACGGGTAGCCCGACTCTTGGACAGGTCTACTTCAGCTCAAATTATTAAAAATGTTGGTAACTTTTTACAGGTAAAAGTATAAAAAGTTTCATTAAAAGAAGATTCGGGTATAACATAAGAAATAAACATCATATTAATGAAGTTAAATTATGGATAATTATTGACATATATTATTCGAATTTTTTATTTTTTAAAAAATATTAGTGTTGGCATTCGTGTTTGACATATGTTCGGATATAAGTATGGAATATAATCTTTTAAATATATGAATAAAATTAAATATACTTATTTCAAATATATATACATATATGACATTCACCTAAATTCGAATAATAACATAAGATATGACAGCGGAAGGAACAAGCAATCTACTTTTTTAACAGTAATTGGAAGTCATTTTCAGAATTTTAAGGCACTTAAGGTCATAAGTAGGTTGATTTTTCTCCTCTTTATCTCTGACCTTCTATTTAAAAAATTGGCCATTAAAGAATAAGATTTCAAATGTCTAAGCCCTATAATTTAATATAATACATGTCATTAGGGGTTAGACTTCTCAACTCTTTGAGCAAACAAAAACACCTAATTAATCTAAAGGTTGTTTGAAAAACACAAACAAGTTTATATGATCGTCACATGTCATATTTAATAATCAAATAATTAATTTTTAAAAATAGATATATGTTAATTTTTAAAGGATTTATATACACTATTAGTGAATTAAATGATGTTATCTTATTAAAAAAAAATACAGATTATTTTATTTTTAATGAGTTAGCATCATTTGGTTTATTGACAGTATGAATGCATTAAATATAAATTCATTTTTAAATTTATTTGTGGAGTTAAAACATTAGTTTAATGGATAAATTTTTTCTTAGGATGTGTTTGGCACTAACTGCATCCTTTATTGGAACGCTCCCACTACACTACACTGGTGTGGCAAACAACACCTTAGTTTTATTTCTCTCTTGTGTACGTGCAGCAGCATTCACAATAGTAATAATCCTATAACAATTAACTCCATCAATCCAGCAAGCCTCTTAAGAGCATTTTGGCACTTGATTCTTCATTGATTTTTCAGGATCTAGAAACCTGCCCTCTTTCAAAGTGAAGGCATAGAATATGTTAAAATTGTGTTATTTTACGTCGGTTAAATATTTGAATTGTTTGTGATTTTATATAATAAAGTTGAATCTTTCCGTCTACTAACATAGTGTCAGAGCTCCGGTTCTGTTATGTTGTTCTTGCATGTTACTCCCACCTGTTACCTTTTCCGAATTTGTCACGTGATAGACTCTTATGTCTCCATTTACACGTGATGAGCCTGTTAAAATTGTGTTATCTCAAATCGGCTAAATCTTGAATTGCTTGTGATTTTATAATCAAATTAGATCTCTTTATCTATTGATTTTAGATTGGATGGTTATAAATTCGGAATATTATGTTCTTGGCTAACAGTTTCAATCTTCATACTTCTAGACCACCATCTTGTTCTAGAAACTTAGCCTACAATCCCCCACGAGTTCAAAGCATTTCATTATTTTAAAATGAATAACCAATAATCATTGTGTAGTGTAAAAGACTTTAGAAATGTCATGAAGCTGACGCCATGGACATCTGAATTTTCAGTCTTCCATTGATGAGCTCATTTCGTCGTGTCCGCTGAAATTGCAGTCCTTTGAACATTGAAAAATGAAAAAGGGGAGCAAGAATTTTGAGGACATTGAGGTTGCATTTAGCTATAGTTTGTGTTTTCAGTGTTTGTTAGCGGTCTGAGTGGGAAAACTGGTTGCAACCAAATTAAGACCCCGCTGCTCTAAAACCGTGTGGGCCTTTATCTGTTTAATAAGCTGAAAATGAACAGCCTAATGCAAAATTCTATACGCAGTTGAGATTAATGAGAGTTCCTTAATAACTTTGACAACAATTTCCCTTATGATAGAGTGTCAAATATAGATATGTGTTTGACATAAATATGTCGATTTTTTTTTATATATAATCTTTTACATTAATTTTGAGGATCCAAGCATTCAAAATGGATCGGCGGTCGAGGTGTTTCAAGAACGGGATGGATTTGGATTTGAAAAAAATAAAAATTGCTTGCTTAGACTCAAGCCAAATCAGATTGAATCCGAAAATTCATTTTATTATTTAAAATATTAAAAAAAATATATTTTTATATTAATATATATTTATAATTAAATTTAAATAAAATTATTTTTATTATTTAAATCCGGATCGAAATGATATGAATTATTAAAAATCTATCACATATTATATTCAAATCGACCGATATGAAAATATGTTAAAATAAAGTAAAGAATCCGCCTAAGATATAGGTCATGTGAAAAGACTTATTATTAGGTATTGTCAATTTTGTTCTGAATATTAATTCTTAGTTTGCTCAGCTTCCACTAGTTTTTGTTGGTCATTCACGAGATCGATGCACCATTTATTTGGTGCACAAAACTTAGGTCGATCATCAATGTAGAAAGGATATATGAAAGCTACTCGCTGGTCAAGTCTAAAAGAATAATGTTATGTCTTGGTGCTGGTCTTAGTTGCATCATTATGTATCTGCTCATGGGCCCGGCAGCCCGTCCGGCCCATATTGGGCCGAGTCTGGATTATCATTTTTGTGATTCGGGTCGGATCAGCTCGGATCACTGTTTACTTAATTAAAAAATAAATATTTTATTTAAATTTAATTATAAAAATATATTTTAAAAAATTTATATATATGATGAACAGTAAATTCGAGTCCGCGGATCGACCTTGGACAAAAAAGAAGGAAAAAATTCGGGCCGCGACCCGGCCATGAACAGGTCTAAGCCTACTGTCCAACTCGCATTTCCTTACCCTAATCGTATGATCATGGCTGGCTGCTGCATTTGTTTTTTGCAATTATTAAGGGTGGAACTTGGAAGGGCTGCCTTTCAATCATGCATGAACGGGGTTATCTTGCGACAAAGAAAGTACCAATGCCGTATAATTTAAGACAGCGTTTGGTATCATTTTTAGTATCACCATGATAACTTAATCACCGAAGTGATCTCATCACTGAGGTGATCTCATCACTAGGGTAATCTTATCACTCCTGATTTGTAATCACTTTGTTTGGTTAATAATCACTAAATTTTTAAAAATTAAAGATCACTGTGTTTGGTGTTACTAAAAATCAAATATTAATTATTTTATTTAAAAGTACCAAAATAATCATGCATATTGTAATAATTATACAAGTTAATGATTTTAATGTTATTCAAAAATAATAATTTATAAATATATATTAGTAATCTTTTAGTTACTTTATAATTAGGTATAATTAATTATAAAATTAACAAATATATTTATTTATAAGTAAACTAATATTTATAATATAAATTATGTAAAAAAAATATTTGAATTAGAAAATAACACTTATATCTATTAAAAGCATAATTGAAGAAAATTAGCTCTAAATTTATTTTTTGAACTTGGTAAAATGAATATTAGTTTGAAAATATAAAAATTTATAAAATAAATATAATTTTGAGAGAATTTAAATTTTCAATTCACATATTAAATGGGTAATATTGACTATAATTGATTTTACATATCACTTCACCTTAGTGATAAAAGTTTCTCACCCTTTTAGATGAAAATTAGATCACCCTCCAAGATAGTGATCTGATCACTCCCGGTAATCCAAGATCACTGTCACGTAAGATCACTGAGTATTTATCAAACATAGTGATATATTCACCATGTGTAGATCACCATGATTTTTGAAGTGATCACCCCATACCAAACACCACCTAAGTCAAAGTGCAATAAGATAGAAGGAATTAGATTTATAGCAATATATTATGACCATTCTACTTTGATTACGACGTTTTTTTAGTTAAACCCTTTAACTAAATTTCAGAATTAAATATTTAAATTTGTATTCCGTAAAACAAATTATCTCGCGTACTGATTTCGTTAGAGTCAAAACTGACAAATCAAATAATTCATTAGTGCCACGTCAAAAATATAAAAATATTAAAAATATATATTTAATTTTAATTATGAATTTTTATTCTTTACGTGTCAAAGATCAATTAAGTAGATACATTACTACCTCAAGTTAATGGCGTTTCAATCGTGGTCTTGAAATTCTATGATCGAATCACCAAACTTTTAGGCTCTGTTTTGAAATAGGGAAAATAGTAGGGAAAGGATAACCAAATCCTGAAATTTTATTTCTTCATGTTTGGTTAAGGGGAAAAAACAAAGCAAAATTTAAATAGGAAAAAAAAAAAAAAGGGGGTAAAATGTAGTTTTAAAATTTTGCCTAAATATCCTGGATAAAATGTGAGGAAAATGAAGGAGTAAGGGAGAAAACTTTTCGAGGTCAGCTTGTCGCTTCTTTGCATGAAGCAGCCACCTCCACCTTGAAACGCAATCAAAGAAAAAGGAAAATAAACTTTTGATAACAAATCTTAAGCTGCCGTTAAGGATTTATTTGGGACAAAAGCTTAAAATCAAGTACAGTCGTCACGGGACTCATTAATTGGAGGAAGACAATCTTAATTTTGTCAATTGCTCATAGAATCTTAGATATAAAAAGTATTAGATAATGATATTGAATCTTAAATCATATTTTTTATCCTTCAATAACTTTTACTTTTTCATAGTTTTCTTTCTTTCTACCTTTTTTTTTTTTAATATTCACTGATTTAAATATTAGAGTACGCTCCGAAATTCAAACTCTGATATTCTTTTAACTGTTTGCTATTTTTGACAAATCCTCTTAAACCTCAAGCCGATCTTCTTTCAAGCTCTCCTCTTACAGCTTAAAAAACCACCAAAACATCTCTAATCTTATTAGTTAATATTATCTTTAATCATTTTCAAAAAATGAAATCATTGATTACTTTATAATTAAGTAGTAATCCTTAGCCATTTCTAACTACTTCTCCACTTCATAGAAGTGGAAAAAAAGAAAAAATTTTAAAAGCTTTCAACTTTGCGGTGGAGAAGTAGTTAGAAATTGCAAATATTCTTGGCAATTCCCACCGTAGTGTCTCAAAAGAGTCTTTTCCGCGTGGACCTTAGGCCAAAAGAAAAACACCAAATGTCATCTTTGCTTAGACTTGATAATATTAAACACGACACGAAAAATATTATTAAAACACGGCATGAAATATGACACGATATGAATACACGAATATGTCAAAATTTATATAACACAAATTATTAACACGTCAAAATTTATATAAATATAAAACACTATAAACACGATTATGATACGAAAAAATACACGAACACGACACGAATACACAAATTGTCAGATCTTTGCTTTTGGTTTTACTCTTTATATACAGGAACAAATTAAATTGTCATTTGAATCCAAAGTTTAGTTTAATGATTTATGCAATCGCTTTTAAAAAAATATATTTAATGGGTTTAGAGTTCGAGTGTCAGTCCGTTCTCTTGTTCTCATGCTGCAGCTTCTTTTATATATAAAAAAAAATTAAATTGTCATTTTTATATAAATAAATAGTGTTCAAATTGATAAGTAGGCAATGCAAAGTGTAAACACATCCTTGAAGAAAAAAGATTGTCTATATATTGAACACATCCTTAAAGTTAAGTTGACTTTTCCCCAAAGAATAATGTCCATAAAAAAAATTTGGAGACAAAGCCCACCCAAGGTTAAGGAAAACAAGCACAAAGAAGCTTTAGTCATTCCAAAACGACCACGTTTATCAGTTTACCTTACCATCTCATCTTCCTCTTTAGCAACTAGAGCAGCAATTGATCCTCCCTTTTCCCATATCAGGTAGCCAGCCAGCAACCAAAGCCATGTCTTCCCTAATTTTCTCTTCCTCATGTGTGCTTTTACATATACTTTATATATATATATATATATATATATATATATGAAAGTCTTTTTTGTGAAAATGTGACAGTATATTTAGTTGCCTCTTATTCGAATTTTTTATTTTTTTTTAAAAATATTCGTGTTCAAAAAATATATTCGTTGGATATGAGTGTAAATATACGATCTTCCAAATATATATAAAACTTGAAAAAAATTGAGTAAATTTATGTCAGACATATATCAAAACATATATAGAGACCATATATATTGGATTTATGTGATAACTTTGTAAGAATTTAAGTTGTTTTTCGCGTAAAAAAAAAAAAAGTGTGGTTGTCATTAAGTGGGCAGGTCATTAGGTGGTTGATAAGAGGTTAGAAAGATGGCATTGTCTTGGAGGTGGCACCAGCAGCAAGCCTAATAACTCAGCCAAGGAATGATTGATAACTCGTATAATTATATAGTTTTTAGTTATGTTTTATTATTGTTTTGTGTCAAATACGAGTTATTATTGCTTAGTCTAATTGTGTTTATGATTTTTTATATTTTTATGTAATTTGGTGTTTTTCACGAGTTTCTTTGAGTGATTTCAGATTACTAGGTTAAATCAAGAATTAAGGGCAAATCCAGTTCAGTTCCAGTTCCGACACCTTTTTCCATATCAGCTATATCTGGAGTTTCACTGAAGCAATAAGGCTGAAATTTTTACAGTGCAAATTTAAGAGGCATATCTATCTTTTTCATGCTTTACACTTCTTGAAACGGAATCGTTTTCCCTAGCGAAATCAACCATCAAGTTGGCTGATGTGCAATGACGTCTGTGCTGACCAGTTTTGGTATTTTGACCATGTCTTCTGATCCACATCAGCAAATGAGTTGATTCCAACGGCTATGGATCACCAACTGATAGGGAAACATTTTTCTAGAAGACCATTTGATCAGATCAAGCATCCAACATTGACAAAATCAACCATCAAGCTGGCTGATCAGAATTGTCATATGCAATGACGAAAATTGTTAGAAAAATGCACCCACCTATTATACCTACCTTTGAAATTTATAAAGCTTGTCTCTTGTCATTTAGCTCTCCAAAATGTGTATAAATAGAGGGCCTTGGATGATTGTAAGAGACATGGTAGATTGGTAGGATATTAGCCATTATAATAAAATTCTCTAAGTTTTCTTCTACTTTCCTTTCTCTAGTTTTCTTTTTCTTTATTTTCTTCTTCTTCTTTCTTTCTTTTATTTCCTTCTTAGATTCTCTTTAATTTTATGTTTATGTTTACAATACCTATGCTAGGTTAAACTTCTATTTGGTTAAGGGTGATTTCAAAGTCCTAGACATGTTTTGTGATTGATTTTCAGATTCTATCTATCATTAATTTTCTATCAAAGTTGCTTATGTTCTTCTACAAGAATTGTTCATGATGTTGTCTTGATTTGTTTAGGTGTACAACTAGATAGATCTTGATAATTATCTATTGATAGTTTAGGAGTCTTGATCCGTGTAATTGTCTTGATTTCCTATTCATAAGTGGCAATTTGTGATTAATGATTATGGTCAAGTTTTCAATAATTGCAAAGTGGAATATAACCTAAGTTGAACAATCCGAGCTTATGTGTTTGTTGCTTAGATCAACCTATCTTTCTCATCATAAAGCTGCCATTAAATTGAACTTAGAGAGCTTATTCTAGGTTGTTTGATGGTTAGAGATTAAATAGAGAGCTTGTTCTATTTAACGACAAACTAAGGAAAGATTGGGATAACAGAGCTTGTTGTTATCTACGGTTGTTAACTTTGATAGTTGGTTAATGTTGATAGATCTGAAATTGATTCTTAATGATGTCTAGTGGTGGAGAATGAAACCTTAACCATATTTTTCATATTTGATTCTTCTTACTTACTTGTTTTCTTACTTTTCTTGTTTGTTTATTTTTAAAACTATTTCAAAAACCCCTTTTCTTTTGTTCTCTTTGAACGTAAGTCATAAACTAGTAACTCATAGATTAAAACTCAATCCCTGAGGACTCGACCCTTGCTAATCATTATACTTACAATTGATCTTTTTAATGCAAGGTTAAATAAGATACACTCTTTTGGGTGCATCAATGATTTTTCAATGACTTAGCTACGTCGCCTTTTTGGCTAAGCCTGGGCCAAGAAGAAGTAGTTACGTGTGGACCACTTGATTTTGGTAAAAAAAAAAAAAAAGCAATTTGAGAATAAGAAAAGTATTCTAAATGTTAGAATTTGAATAGTTAATTTGTTGGATGTTATCTGTTAAGAGTAATTATATGAATCAATCGATTTAAGCTTAGTATGAGAATAGGAAAAAAAGTAGTATATACTGAGATTTGAATCGCAGATTTATTCGATATTACCTCTTAAGAATGATTGTTTGAAGTATGAACCAATTGAATTAAGCTCAGAATTTAACTTATTAGAATAATCTTACGATTTAGATTACAATTTCAATATTATTGTAATTATTACTGTAATAATTTTTTTCTTAGATGATGAGAACCTTCATATATAAATAAGACATTTCTATATAAACTTTTTCACAATATACAAAAATACTTAATCTTGTAACAGTGGGGAAGAAGATGACAGCCTTAAGCCTTATCATGTTGAGTAGAAAACAAAAAGAAAAAAGAAAAAAAAAAAACTCAGAATTTTAACTTAGTATTAATAAGCTTTAATTTTTTTTTTTTTTAAATAAAAATGATAAAAAAAGGAATTCATTAAATGAATGATATAATCCAAGAAAGTTGGAGAGAGAGTTAGAAAGAAATATTTTCCTTCTAGAAAACCATTTTACTCCTAAAGTTAGGCGGTTGGTATAGAATTTTACAAAAAATTCATAATTGAGATAATAATTGTGGGGAAGGTCTAAGAAGAAAGAGGAGGATAGGAATACAATTTTAGAAATTAAGTTCTGTTTAAGAAAATCAATGTGAAAAGAATGATGGTATACATATTGTTAAGGGTTTATATTTTATGTATTGATGATGTATAAATTTATACATTATCAGTGAATCACATTATATTATTTTATTAAATTTTTTTAAAATAAATACAAATAACTTTATTTTTAATGAAGTAGTATCATGTGATTCACTGATAGTATATAAATTTATATACACTGTCAATGCATCAAATATAAATCCTATCGTTAATAATATAAAACTAGTGAAATTATCAACAACAACAAAATTCTCATTTCAAGTCTATAGTTGATATATTTGTTCTTTAGTACTGCATATGTATTTCAAATTATTGATTCAACATTTATTTTAATATATATTAAAGATTGTGTTTTTATATATTTGCGATGAAACTTTTTTAATTTCATGAACGAGTTAAGAGATTGTCACATATTCAACTTTATTTTAATTTTAATTTTTTTAATATACCCTAAGAGATATTTTTGAGTCTAATAATTTTAGTGTTTTTTTATATTTTTATTGATAATATATATATATATATAGCAAACCATAAAACTACATACACATTATGATGCTTTTGTAATTTATTAAGATTTTTCTGTTTTATAATTTTAATCATAGTGACTATTCGAGTTTCTAGATCTTACTATATAATCCCAAAGATGATAAATTCAATATATAAGACAAATATAGAAGTTGTGGGAAAGATCAAAGATAACATTTTTCTTTGATATTTTTTTTATTAAATATATATATATATATTCATATTGATAGTCTTAGTCCTTGGCCAAGTTTAATTGCTACAAAAGTTTTCCTCCCATTTATCCAAAGGGGGCTCTTTAATTTCTTGTCAAGAAAAAAAAAAGGAATTTACTAGTGAAAATAGACAAGGGGTAGCTCGGAAGAAAGAGGTTTTAAACTAGAAGAGTTTTTTTTTTTTTGTTGCTATAAAGCAAAAAAAAAAAGGAAAAATATTAACAATATTAACAGTGTTCAATACGGATTAAAATGATATTTATAAAATAAAAAATCAATGTCTTGAATTCAATAAACATAATATATTATATAGAAAAATTTAAAATAATAATTAAATAGTTTTTAATCAATACTTATTAGTAAAAAAATGTAAAATCATAAGCCTAACGGAGCAAAAGATTTTTCTTTTTTCTCGGCCATGGTGAAAATTAGATCTATTTATAGGTCGAGTGATCTGATTTTTTTCTACCTTACTCAGACTCGGTCTTAAGCGGGTTTGAAACGACCTCCCGACCCATATTACTATTCAAATAATATTAAAAAATTATTTTTATATTAATTAATATTTTTATATTTTTATAATTAAATTTAAATAAAAAATTATTTTTTTATTATTTAATATCCAGTCACTAAAAATCTTGTTCAAATCTAATCCGAATGGAACTTGTCAAAAAGACTTAACCAATGATAGTGAAAACACATAAAGCAGCCGAACAAGAATTTAGAAAGATTTTGAACTAATGATGTCATGTTTCAGACTACATGATCTCACTGTTTTTGCCTCATTTTTCTTCTATAAATGCAAAAACAAACTCTCAAACATATTATCAATATCCCATAAACTCTTTCTCTCTTAATTCATCTCCCTTTACCTAAAACCCATGTTTAAGATGGAATATAGTGAAGCAACTCCTGCTACTACTACAACTACATCTTCTCTACAATCTCTTTCTCCTAATTCTTCGAATTCGTCGTCTTCTCCTCCGCCTCCTCCTCCTACTGCAGCTCCGCCGGTTGTTATAAGTCCTTGCGCCGCTTGCAAGATTTTGAGGAGAAGGTGTGCTGATAAATGTGTGCTGGCACCTTATTTTCCTCCAACTGAACCAGCCAAGTTTACCATTGCTCATCGTGTGTTCGGTGCTAGCAACATAATCAAGTTCTTGCAGGTAGTTTATTTGTTTGAGGTTTAATTCTTGATCTCTCTATAGTACTAAGAGATTTCTCAGTGAGAGAATGGCTAGCTAGTGTGAAATGGTAAAAAGCTATTTTTGGTTAATGCGTTGACAAATGTGGCAAAAAAATATAATAATGAAAATAGTCGTCATTTAGTGGTTTTCCTTTTTAATTGGGTGCACTTAAAGAACATTGTTAATTCCTTGTGAAAGAGTTCGAGAGCTTTTTCCCCTTTTAATAACCCACCTCATTTTTCCCGAATTCTTACTTGAATTCTTCGTTTTTCCTAAATTCATGTTCGATGCTCGTCTTCGATATATATTCGGATATGTATATTAAAATATGATCATCTAAATATGTAAAAAAATAAATAAATTTAAATGAATATATGTGTATTGGATATATACTCATATCCGATACTTATCTCGAATTTAGATAATATAGTCCTGATCTACTCTATATTTGTTTAAATTTGATTTCGAAACTTAGAGACATGTTTAGAGAAATAAGATTAAAGTTTATACACAAGAATAAAACTCTTTATTATTGCTTGTTGCAGTCCAAGTCAGAAGTTCAATAGTTTTGGAATTATCCTCTTCCTCTCCTACCAAAACAATTTTGAAGAGTCTTTTATTTTTATTTTTTAGGGAGTAGTGGCGTAGGCTGCAGGCAAAGCTAAGAATACGACTAGTCTAAAAATTAATACATTTAGCTCTAACATTTTTCTATCTAATAAATCGTGTTTTACTTGGAATTTATATACTCAAACTCCTCATTTTTTTAAAAGTATTCGTATCTTACATTCGTATTCGATATATATTCGAACATGGATATGGAGATATGATCATCCAAATATATGACTTTTTAAAAAAAATTTAAATATATCCGTATTTAACATTTAGCTTCGAGTTCGAATAACATAAACAACAATTTGAAAAGCAAGATACATGAGATTTGTTTACATAGCTAGAGACACTGCATTTGGAAACCACCCTACTCTCTTCATAAAATGTTGACACTTTCAAGGGTTTAGTCCAATTTGTTCACGTCGCTACTTTTAACAAATGATATTCAATATTCGAATCTTAATACCCGCTACGGCTTCCTTTGTATAAAAAAAAAATGTTGACACTTCCTAATACCCTTCTCTGACTATGTCAAGAAAAATACTTATCTAATTTCATGTAGTAACTTGAGTGGGATTAGGTTCTCTTCACTAATGATATTAATTTCATTTTTTTTTTTCCAGACATTAAGGCCTATTCATTTGTTTACTTTTGGGCTTAGTTAACAGATTGATTTGATTTAATTACTTGTTAAGGTGTAGTTGTAGACTTTCCCATTTATAGTCAATATCAAAGATGCTAAACCAGTGATTTGTTCTGAATTTTCTTCTTTTTTCAGGAACTTCCAGAGTCTCAAAGGGCTGATGCAGTAAGCAGCATGGTTTATGAAGCTAGTGCAAGAATCCGAGACCCAGTTTACGGCTCTGCAGGCTCGATTTGCCAGCTTCAAAAGCAAGTTAATGAGCTTCAAGCACAAGTAGCCAAAGCTCAAGCTGAAGTCGTCAACATGCAGTTGCAGCAAGCAAATCTTGTGGCTTTTCTTTGCATGGAGATGGCACAATCTCCGCAACCAAATTCCCAGCAATCCGTCGACGACAACACTTTCATCGGCGGCAGCCCTCAAAGCTACCCGCCGACCAACCTTAGCTTCATCGAAGACAACAACTTAGGATCCTTATGGGAGCCTCTCTGGACATGAATATTGATGCTTACACTACAACAAATTTGAGTTTTAGTGGTATTTTATTGACGGCGTTTTATTAAGAAACGCAGCCAAGTTCCGTGTTTTTATAAACGTAGTGGCAAAGAAGGAGAAGTTAAGGTCCCATGAAACTCTCCTAAATATATATTAATCACTGCTTTCAGAAATTAAGGTCCCATGAAACTCTCCTAACTCTAAGCTAATGGCTCCAAAGAAGGAAAAGTTGAAGGGCATTAGATTAATAAATTTTTAACTTAATTAGTACTGATTAATAATAGGTTATATTGTGAACAAATATATACGGGGGGAAATGTAAGCATAGGATCTAATCACTTTGTAAAAGCTAGACGAAAGTTGATAGGTCTTCTTCCTTCATGTAATTTGCCCATGTTTGGAGAGAAAGAGAAATATGTACTCCAATTTTTTCTAAAGTTTATTTCTGTGCTGGTTATAATTGAAATTGGATTTTGTTAAAGAAGTGTGTTAAAGAGATTCTTTAAAGTTATTATATATAGTAATATTTTTATTTAATGTAATGAAAATGATGAATAAAGTTGTCAATTACTGAATTTAATACAATGTTATTACTATATTAACTAATCTTAAAGAGTGCCTAAAGACACTCGTTAGCAAAACTCATTGAAATTTTAACATTTTTTTTTTAACAAAGGAGGTTGCAACCTGTGAATAGAAAAAAGGATTGCAGATGTTGAAATTCGAATTTTAGACTTGCTGGATATCACTTCTTAGGGGTGACTGTATGAACCAATTGAGCTAAAGTCTAAACCTGTCCAAGGATCGAGAAATCCGTCCGGCCCGGCCCGAATGAGGCCGGGCCTAGGTAAGGATTTTCTTAATTCTATTATTCATTAAATAAAATATTTTTTTATTTAAATTTAATTATAAAATTTATATTAATATAAAAATGATTTTTAATATTTTAATAATTTATGTACAATGAAACGAGTTTTTGAATCGACTCGAACCCATCACGAAACAAATTTGAGTAAAAAAAAAATATTTCTAAACCGTAACCAAATTCATGAATAAATCTAACTAAACCTTACATTCAAATTTGAACAACTTTTAGGTCACCTACTATGATTACTTAAAATGATGTTTCATTAATTCCTTGTCAAACTAGCTAACTTTTGACCATCTCTTTCGTTTAGTTTTCACTATACCCGCCACGTATGAGGATTGAAGACTACTGTTTTGCAATCTTAAGGTACTAATTAATGAAAAATGGGCAAGTAGTACTTCTTCATTTTGATTTGCTGGGATACTCCCAAATCAACTTTCTTGTTGGTTTCAATCCTTCACACTTCAAGAAACTTCATTGAATTATTATGCGAGATTCTTTCTATTATTTAAGATTTCTTCTTTTTTTTTTTTTTTAATAATTTAAGTAACACTTAATATCAAAAAAATTGATTATTTAATAAAGATCCGTTTATTTTACAGAAAATGATTTTGAAAAAATATTTTTTTTTATATATTTTTCGAAGTTTGTTTAGCGAAAAAGAATTTGATCAACGAAAAATTAACTTATTTTTTCGAAAAATATCTTAAGCTTTTTATATTAAAGCAATTTTTTCGAAAAAGGATCAAACAATGAAAAATAATTTACACAAAATCATCCAAACAATAAAAAATATCAACTTTTCTAAAAAATAAATCTATTTTTCAAAATTCATTTCTTCGTTAAATTCATACGAGTCAAACAAACATTAGAAATAGAGGTGGCAAAATGAACCCGAACCCGAAAACCCGTCCAGGAAAACCCGAACCCGTCCAAACCCGATTTGACCAAAAAGTCAAAAACCCGAACCCGAAAAAGCCCGAACCCGAATGGACCCGAACCCGAATAGACCCGAACCCGAATGGGCCCGAACCCGAATGGACCCGAACCCGAATGGACCCGAACCCGAATGGGCCCGAACCCGAATGAGCCCGAACCCGAATGAGCCCGAACCCGAATGGACCCGAGACCGGCCCGAACCCGAACCCGAATTTAATACTAAAAATAAACAAATTGCAATTATTTTTTTTTACAAAGCAATAACTTTAATTATTAATTTTATTCTAATTTTTTTAATAATTTAATTAAAATTTAATATATTATATATTATATATATATATGATGAAATAATAATTTTATCAAAAAGTAAATTATATTTTGTACTTATAAGTTATAACTTTAACGTCTCATATCATGATGAATTTACAATCTAAATATTTTAAATTCTTGAAAATTTTAAAGATGTGAAAAAAAATTTGACAATAATTCAATTAATCTATAAGGGTAAAAAAATTGACAATAATTCAATTATTTTGGCCTTTTGGGTTATACTTAGACCTGCTCACGGGCCGGACTTGGGCAGGATATTTTGTGTTCCGGGCCGGCCCGGCCCGGAACAGTAATTTTTATTATAATAATATTATTTTATTTAATTTTAATTATAAAAAAATAAAAAAAAAATTATTTTTTTATTCCAATGAACAGTGTTTCGGGCCTAAACGGGCGGGCCGGGCCGACCCAGGGCCAGGCCTGGGCAGAGAAAATAAAAAAAACTGGGCCGCGGCCCGACCCATAAGCAGCTCTAGTTATACTTATGCGGTTAGGTTAGGGTGGGTTTAATTGGATTATGGCTTTCATGTGATTTTATTTTAGCGGGTGGATTTAATGGGGTTTTGGGTTTTATGATCTTTTGGTTTTGGGTATATTTATTATATATTAATAAATAATCATATTAATTATATATTTATTACGTATAATTTAAATATAAATTATATTTTTTAGTACTACTTTATAATTTATACTTTATACTGATGAAAAAAATATAAGTACTCGATATATATATATATATATATATATATCTTGACTATAAGCATAAATTTTTAGCATTTTATAAGTATATAAACGAATAGATGAAGGCCAGGATTTATTTTTATAAGTTTTTTATTTTATAGTGAATATAAATTATAATGTATTTATATTTTGAAATTCGAGCTCATCAAATCAATTATTTTAAATATCAATATATTAATTTATAATATATCATATTTTTTATAATAAATTATTTCAAAATTTGATTTTATATAACAAATTAATTTCTTATTCTTTTGGTGCTAACAAATATTAATTTTAAAAAATAAATATAATTAAAAATATCATATAATAGCAAAAGTATAAAAATAATAATAATAATAATAAATTAATAATTTGTTTTTAGATATAAATATTTAAATTACGTAAAAATGATTACATCTAATATAAAATAAAATAATGTAAAACATACCCATACCCAGATCGAACCCGAACCCAGACCGAACCCGAACCCGAATGGGCCCGAACCCGAATGAGCCCGAACCCGAATGGGCCCGAACCCGAATGGGCCCGAACCCGAATGAGCCCGAACCCGAATGGATCCGAACCCGAATGAGCCCGAACCCGGATGGACCCGAACCCGAATGAGCCCGAACCCGAATAAACCCAAACCCAAATAAACCCGACTCTAACCCGCCCGAACCCGCCCAATTGCCACCTCTAATTAGAAAGTATTCTTATTCACATAGACTAATCAAATTCAAATTGCAAAACATATGTGAGTTTTTTCCTGAATAACTATTTTCTCTCTCTAAATTGAGAGTTTTTCCTTCTTTTCTTAAGAGTCTTTCTTGTTTTTTCAAGGGTTTTCCTTCAATTTCCTACCATTTTCATTGAAAAATTAGTCTCGATCTTGTTGAAACCATGGTTTTCCTAGTTCATTTGAGACATTTTTATTTGTGATTCTCTTAATTCTTGTTTTTCTTGAATTCTAACCATTCTTTGAACTTCATTATGTGCAAGGGTTTCTTGATCGAGTCTTTTTGTTCGTATAGGGGCGTCACCAGGTCTAGTTAGTTTTGGTGTCGATAATTTTTGGTTTAGGGTAATCTGTAGCGTCTTCCTGTTTAAGTGGTAAGAGAGGATCTTCTAGCGAATCTGTGATTCAGTTACTTGGTGTGGTGAGTTCTAATGGAGTGAAAATGAAGATGGAGGATCTAGAGATCAATCTAGAAAGTGGGAATGAGGAAAGTCTTAATTTGTCAAGATTTGTGTTGGTGGGGAAGATTATTGTAGATAAGCTACTCAATCGAAGGGGAGTCTTTGAGATCCTAAGAGGGATTTGGTCGGTGGAAGTTGCAACCTGTATAAGGAAATTAGGGTCTAACAAATACAAAATTTCATTTAAGAATGAGAAGCTAACGAATCGAGCATATGAGGAAGGTCCATGGTCGATTATGGGGCATTGCTTCACTCTACAGAAATGGGATAAAGGAAGCACATTAGAAGAGCTAGACCTAACTCAGGTATGTTTTTGGGTTCAAGTTCATTATCTACCTTTGGATATGCTTACGAACAGAATGCAGAAAGAATAGGAGAATGACTGGGGATAGTGATGCAAGTGGAGGATCCAAGATTAGAGGCAGGTATGGGGAGAGGGTTTCTACGAATCAGAGTTCGAATAAAGGTGGGAGAGCCTTTGGTGGATGGTTTTTGGTTGCCACGACAGAACAGAAGCAGGTCCTGGGCAACGATTAGGTACGAAAAACTATCTGATTTTTTTTTGCATGTGGAAGGTTAGGACATAATATGAAGATATGTTCTGAATCTGTTAAAGTAGCTACTTGGGATTTGACAAAAAATAAATATGGTCCACACCTAAGAGCCATAGCAGGAAGAGAAGGTAAACCTTGGGAAGAAATATCAAAAGAGGTTTTTGGAGGGAAATTGGATGAGAGGGAGATTTTGGAGGAGGATAGGGGAAGAAATAGTTGGAAAGCAACAATAAAAATGGTGGAAGATAAAGGTACTAGTAAAGATTGGGAGAAAGAGGATGAGATAGGTAGGAAGGGGAAAGGAATTGGGGAGGAGTGTAGGTGGAATGTGGAGCAGAGTTCAGATGGGATGTTGCCAAAGTTTAAGAATCAAGATGAGAATGGGCAGAGGAAGAAAGATGTAGAGGTGAATGAAAAAGTATGAATGGGTAAAGGGATTGGGGAATTAGTTATGGGTAGAAAAGAAAGAAGTGGTGAGGTCCAAGAGGTTCATCAGAATAAACTGGAATTAAGGACAGGGGAAAAGAATGTGGAGGTACTTAATGAACTGGAGAATGAATAGGTTGAGGACTTGGAAATAAAAAAACAATAATATATGAGGGACAATATGGTGTGTTGAAATAGAGAACATTTCAGAGAATAAAGGGGTTGTTGAGGAGAGAAGAAAAACTTTGCCATATATAGTAGAGCTGCCTCTGGAAGAGGAAAGGGAATGGGGAAATATAAGTGGAAGTAGAGGCAAAGAGCAAGGAGAGAAATTGGCAAATGTTTTTGAAAAACTTGAACTCAAAATAAGGAGAATGAAGGTAGAGGGTGAGAAAGAGAATGTAATGATTAAGATACAAAGAGTTAATGTTGATAGGAATTTTAAGAGGTCGTTGATAGACAGTAGTAAGGAAGAGGAAAATATGGAGAATGAACATCCCTAAAAGATCCAGAATACCAAGAATAAAGTAAGGAGGAAAGTTGTAAGAAGGGGAAAAAGAAGGGAAGTGAGGATAAAGGGGAGCAGAGAAGAACATGGATTGGTGGAAACCCCAGTATATTGTTGTATGAGAGGATGGGCTGATATGGGTGGCAGAGAAGAATTGGATGAAGAGGTGTTAGGCAAAAAATGGAAAAGGGCTGTGGTGGCTAACCTCAAGTAACCACAAGGGAGCCATGATTGCAATATCTTAGAACTGTCAAGGTGCTGGATCAGCCTTGACAGTTCAAGCTCTTAAAGAGCTTAAGAAAAAATATGATCCAGGGATAGTGTTTTTTATGGAAACAAAGAATAGTAGAAGTAAAATGGAAAAGTTGAAAAAAAAGAATGAGTTTTGATGAGGGGCTATATGTTGATCCAATAGGGCTGAGTGGAAGGTTGGCATTATGGTGGAAAGGAGATGTGCAAATGCAGGTTCTTACAGGTACAAAAAATGTTATTGATTCATTGTTAATAAACCCAAATGATGGGGTTGGCTGTAGAGTGTTTTGGGTATATGGGGCCCCAACATATGAAGAAAAGAAGGAGGTGTGGGAGTATATAAAAGGGAAAGCTAGATTTGTACAGGGGCCATGGATGTGTATAGGAGATTTTAATGACATACTGGAAATCCATGAGAAGGAAAGAGGAAAAGCAAAGGAAAAAAGAAAAATGGAGACCTTTCAAGAGCTACTGGTGGAGTGTAAACTGAATGATACCCATTTCCAAGGGCAGAAGTTTACTTGGTTTGGTATAAGGGAATGAGAGGTTATTAAGGAAAGGTTGGATAGGGTGTTGATCAATTTGGAGTGGCAAGAAAATTTTCCTAATATGCAAGTGATTAATTTGCCTGTTATTGGTTCAGATCTATCTCTAATAATAGTAAATACTGAATGCAAAGATAAAAAGGCACCTAGGAAGTTCAAGTTTGAAGCAGCTTGGATATCCTTGTCTAAATGTGAAGGTGTGTTAACAGAATGATGGAGGTTGGAGTGTAGGGGTTCAAAGACTCAACAGCTGTTGATAAAGTTAAAAACGTGTAAGAAATTGCTAAGTGAATGGAACAGGAAAGAAGGGTTGAATAACAAAAAAGAGATTTTGGATCTTACAAAGCAAGTTCAGAATTTGCAGGAACAAGATCTGTCAGTGGAAGATTTTACAAAAGTAAGGAGGTTGAAGGGACTCATTAAGGAAGCCTGGGATAGGGAGGAGCAATATTGGTTTCAAAGAGCGAAAGTTAATTGGCTTAATATGGGAAATCAGAATACCAGGTTTTTTCATCAATCTACCAAGATTAGAAGAAGCTAGAATAAGATACTAAGGATAAATGAGACAAGAAGGGATTGGGTGGATGATGAAGGGAAGATTATGGATATGTTTATAGAATATTATAACAGACTATTTCAAACAGGAGGAAGTAGAATTGGGGAACTGTTATGGATGGGGTGCCACAATTGGTAACAGATTAAATGAATCAGGAGCTTATTAAGACAATCTCATATGAGGAAGTGACAGAAGCAATTTTTCAGTTAGGAGCTTATAAGGCACCGGGGCCTGATGGTTTTAATGGTATGTTTTATCAAAAACTCTGGAGCATAATAAAAGAAGATGTAGTGGAGGTTGTTAAATGGTTTTTTGAGAATGGGAAAATGGAGAAGGAGCTTAATTTCACTGATATTGTGTTGATCCCAAAAGTTAAAGGTCCTGAATCAGTCACTCAGTTTAGGCCTATAAGTCTGTGTAACTTTGCTTACAAGATAATCCCGAAAGTTATGGCTAATAGGCTACAACCATATCTGGGAGATTTGATCTCGGAGAATCAGAGTGTCTTTGTGGCTGAAAGGCAGATTCATGACAATATACTTATTGCTAATGAAGTATTTAATCACATGAAATTGAAGAAAAAAGGAAATAAGGGGGAGGTAGCTCTTAAGTTGGATATGAATAAGGCCTATGATCGAGTAGAATGGGCTTTTTTGGAGGAAGTTCTATTCAAATTAGGATTTCATTGCACTTGGGTTAATTGGGTTATGGAATGTGTTAAGACAGTGTCCTTTTCTTTAATCATAAACTGGAAGAACTCTATTAGATTCAACCCTACTAGAGGTCTTAGGCAATGTGACCCCCTATCCCCATATCTTTTTCTTTTAGTAGTTGATGTCTTGTCTAGAATGGTTCATAATGGAGTTCAAAATGAGTCTGTTAAGGGCATAAAAATTAGTAAACAGTCCCCTCCCCTATCTCACCTTCTTTTTGCAGATGATTCTCTTTTCTTTTTGGAAGCAAATTCTTTAAATTGCAGGAAGCTTATGGATATTCTAGCAGAGTATTGCAGAGCCTCAGGTCAAGCACTTAATCTGGAGAAATCAGCTGTTGTTTTCAGTCCAAATACTGCAGCCCTGAAACGCAAGGAAATTTTAGAGATTCTGGGAGTTCAAGAAGCTTCAAACCCAGGGAAGTATTTGGGCATTCCTTCGTTATGGGGTCATACTAAGTATGAAACCATGAAGTTCCTTGTTGAAAAAGTAAGGACTAAACTGAAGTGTTGGAAGCAGCAGGCTTTGTCTAGTGGTGGTAAGGAAGTACTGATAAAGCTGTGGTGTGTGCGATGCCTACATATGTGATGGCTTGTTTTAAACTCCCAAAAAATTTGTGTGAAGAAATAAACCGGGAAATGGCGAGGTTCTGGTGGGGTCAACAGGATGAGGAGGGAAAGATTCATTGGAAAAGTTGGATAAAACTGACAATGGCTAAGTGTTTGGGGGGTTTGGGATTCGAGGATCTTGAACTGTTCAATAAAGCACTACTGGCGAAATAAGTTTGGAGAATGATTAAAGAGCCGGAGGCTTTGTGGGTCAGAATGCTGAAAGGGATTTATTTTCCCAATAAAACAATACTGGAGGCCAAGAAATGAGGGAAAGCTTCATATGCATGGTCGAGTTTAATTGAAGAAAGAGATTTTCTTAAGACAAATATCCTGTGGCAAGTTTTGGAAGGAAAAGATGTTGATATTTGGATTCCACGTTTAGAAGGAAAAAGACTGAGTCATCCAGGAATTCTAAGTTCCCAAATTTCGGACAAAGTTGATGAAGTGATTGATAAGGATTAAGGGAAATGGGAGTATCTTGTATTGAGCAGTGGATTCCTGAGAAGGCAAAAAAGGCAATTTTGGAAATCCCAATTAGTAGTAATGGGGGTAAGGATGAGCTGTTATGGCCTTTCAGTAAGGATGGTAATTACTCTGTAAAATCAGGATACCATGTTATGAAAGCTAAGAGAGTGAAAAAGGATGTAGGGACTGCTTCAACATTGCATAGGGTGGATAAAAGAGTATGGAAAAAAATATGGAATTTAAAGATTCAAAGCAAAATTAAAGTGTTTCTTTGGAAGGCTTGTTCAGATGCTCTGCCTACAAGTCATGCTTTATGGAGGAAAAAGGTAAGAATCTCCCCTGTTTGCCCTCTTTGTAATCAGTTTGAGGAAACTGTTGAGCTTTTGCTGTTATTGTGCGAATTGGACCAGGGGCATTTGGTTTGAAGTATGTTAGGGAATGAAAGTTGAAAAGGAAAGAAACAATGAGAACAATGGATAGATGGATACTAGAAACCCTAAATATGAAAGGGGTTAGTAAGGATGTAGAAAGGGAGATGAATATTAGAGTTGCGTTTACATGTTGGAATATATGGAAAGCAAGACGTGAACTTGTTGTAGGGAAGAAGGAATTGAGGGTATGGCTGGTTATTAAAAGAATCAAAATTGGTGTAAGTGAGCAGTTGCAAACTTACAGTCAGGTACCAGTGGAGAAGACTAGAACCCATAATGATAAGGAAGAGTGGAAATCACCAAAAGAAGGATGGTGGAAAATTAATTGTGATGGGGCTTATAAAGCTGAAACAAGAAAGGCTGCTATAGGTGTGGTGGTTAGAACCTCGGATGGAGGTATGGTATCAAGTAGAGGTGGCAAAATGAACCCGAAAACCCGCCCAGTAAAACCTGAATCCGAACCCGTCCAAACCCTATTTGACCAAAAAGTCAAAAACCCGAACCTGAAAAAACCCGAACCCGAAATGGCCCGAGCCCCAACCCGAAAAGACCCGAACCCGAAAAACCCGAACCCGAAAATACCCGAGCCCGAGTCCGACCCGAACCCGAACCCGAACCCGAATTTAATACTAAAAATAAAAATTATCAAATTGTAATTAAATAATTTTTTTATAAAGCAAGAACTTTATTTATCAATTTTATTATATTATATATATATATGATAAAATAATAATTTTATCAAAAATAAAATTATATTATGTACTTATAACTTTAATGTCCTATATCTTTATGAATCCACTATCTAAAAATTCTAAACTCATGAAAATTTTAGAAATGTAAATTTTTTTGACATAAAATATTACTTATCCTTTATTTATGTTATTTTAAAAGCACCCTTATAATAGTATAATAGTATTTTTTATATATTAAAATTAATTAATAGCAATTCATTCATTTAAACTTATCTCTAGTATAATAGTATATCTTATATTAAAAAATAGATAAAAACTACTTTTAAAAAAAAAAATGTGTTGCTCTTTGCAACATATATATACTTTTCTTAGGCATGTTATTAAATTAAGTCATTAACACCATATTCACTTACCCAAGCACGGACTGATCCGAAATATAGGCTTCAAATTCTGTCTAAACCTGCCTATATTTGTAAATTGGTAGTCCAAATCCGTTTAGGCCTCAAAGTTAGAATGTCAGGGTTCGTCCCTAAAAATCTTTTATTTTGTAGTGAATCTAATAATGTATTTACATGTTGAAATTCGAGTTCATCAAATCAATTATTTTAAATATTAATATGATTAATTTATAATATATCATATTTTTTATAATAAATTATTTTAATATTTTATTTTATATAAAAAATTAATTTTATATTCTTTTGGTGCTAACAAATATTGATTTTAATATATAAATATAATTAAAAATATCATATTATAATAAAAGATCATTTTTAAAAATAATAATAAAATAATTTTTAAAAGTAAATATTTAAATTATGTAAAAATGATTACATCTAACATAAAATAAAAATGATGTAAAACAAACCCGAACCGAACCCGAACTCGACTGGCCCCAAACCCGAATGGATCCGAACCCGGACGGACCCGAACCCGATCGGGCCCGAGCCCGAATGGGTCCAAACCCGATTGAACCCAAACTCGAATGAGCCTGAACTCGAATGGACCCGAACCTGAATGAACCTAAACCCGAATGAACCCGACCCGAACCCGTCCGAACCCGCCCGAACCCGCCCAATTGCCACCTCTAATATCAAGGCTGGCTGAATCTGTATATGCAGATTCGGCTCTTATGACTGAGGCTTTAGCAGTAAAGGCGGGAGTGAAGATTACTGTTAAGGAAAAATTGCCAAGAGCTGTTATTGAGATGGATTCGCAATTGATTTATCAGGAGTTGATAAAAAAGAAGCAAAATGGAGACTGGAAGCTGAAACCAATTATCAGAGATATCCAGAATATATTGCAGATTATACCAGAAAAGAAATTGAACTTGATAAGAAGGAATGCCAATAAGGCAGCTGACTGGGTTGCAAACCAAGTCACAAAGGGGATATGCAATATGGGTTGGTTAAACCTTCCTCCATCTTCTTTGGTCCACATTCTCAACAAGGATGGACTGCCTGCTCCTCATGTAGTTTGATGTTTAGATGCTGGATAAGTACATAGAGCTTAGGAATAAGTCACAATATGTAATTGTCTTGTTTTGATATATTCTTCTGTATACACGTTTTCTCTTATAAATACAAGATCTGAATTCTTTGGCCAAAAAAAAAAATTAAATTCAAATTGAAATTCAAGATGTGCTTCTAAATCATTAGTGGATTTTTCTAAATGACTAATATTCCTTTTCCTAATACAATGTGCAAATTGATTAACAATTAATAGAGAGAACAATAGTCATTTTCCCATTATCATGTGTTTGTTTTTTTCAATTTTATTTTTCTAAGTTTGACTGAGTTGGATGACTATTTGACCTTTTGGAAGGATCTAGAGTCCCATCTCAGCTAATTCACCACCACAATTTTCTTTAATTAAATAAGCTATATATTGACAAGTCCTTTTCCTGTAAATGGAAAATATAGATATGATGATAGCATATACCGAGAAAGGAATTGTCAATTTGTCATGATATCTAGAAGTCGTGATGCTCTTCCATACATATACTTCTGATTTTTCCAACTACTTAAATAGATTTATTTTTTATGCATATATTGTTAATGTATAAATATATATACCGTCAATAGAGGTGTTCATGGGTCGAGTCAGGTCGGATCGGATCAGATCGGGTCGGGTCTATATATGATATCAACATCATATATGCTTGCTCAAATTCGGCCCGGCCCAAAATATGGGCCTCAAGTTTTACCTAAATTTGCTCATATTTGTAAATAAATAGCTCAAACCCATTTAAACCCGTCCATATTATTTTTTTATAAAAATAAAATAAAAAATTATTATTTTTATTTAATATTTAGTAATTTTTATATATTTTTCTTTTATTAAATTCTTAAACATGTACAATTTAACATATTTTTTAATGTTTATACTATAATATTATATATATTTAATCTTTATATGACATAAATTATATAATATGTATAATATATATTATTTAATTAGAAAAGAGGTCGGGCTTGGGCCTTGAATGTTGGAGTCAAGGCCCGATCCATTTTTTAAACAGGTCTCATTTTTTTGTCCAAACCTATTTTTTTGGTCAAATATTATTGTCCAAACCCTCTCGAATATTGAACGGCCTTTCGAACTTGGGTGGATAACTCGATCCTTAGACAAGTCAAATCGCCAATAACCCACGTGATGCTATCTCATTAATATCTTAGATTAACTCCCATAAAAGAGAGATGAGATAAAGAAATAATTTTTATCGTGTTGTATAATCGTGTGTGTCTAATATTGCAAGGTCTATCATAACGTATAAAGTCATAACTAATTAACATTAATTGCGTATTTTAATCATGATTAGATGTTTTTAATCTCTTTTAAACTTTTTAATATTGATGTAGAAAATGGACCCTTTGAAAGAGAGATTAATTATTGCTTTGGTTATGCATTATTGTTATTATTACATAGTAAAAAGAAGTAATTAACAGTGCACGTACGTGCTAATGTTTGATCTTTTGATTAACTTTTGTTTCAAAATTAATGATTTGCTTTTGAGATTTTTGTCTCCCCCTTACCTTAAACGCGGTTTGGGAAGTATAATTCAAATCATGTGCTTCCCACGTGAATTGATCTTGAGAAAGGCTACAACACATTTGTCATTTGTCGGTAACAAAGTCTTTTTTTATTTAGAGAGAATTGAAGGGGCAAAAATTCTTCATCCTTTACCCAACATGCCATTATTTTCCATGCTTGGAAAGGGAAACATGTTGCGTTCTTTTGACTAAAAAGTGTGTGAAGCTATCTTCCAAATTAGACGTATTTAAAAGTCAGTTTATTCGTAAATTTTTTAATGATTGAATTATTCATTTAATTCGATAGATTTAGTTCGAATTAATAGGATATAGGTAAGGGTTTTCATAATTTTGATCAGTTTGGCCTGATTTAAATTACTATTCATTAAATTAAAAATATTTTTTTATTTAAATTTAATTATAAAATATAAAAATATTTTTTTTGAACAGCAAATGGGCTTTCAAGCCGAAACTGGGTTTGAGTAAAAAAATAAAAAAAAATTCGGATCACGACCCGACCCCTTTACAAGTCTAATTATTCGTCTAATCCGATAAACCCGATCTAATTAAAAAATGTTTAATCTAGATCGGTCTGGCCTAGCTTGGATTACTATTGAATCAATAAAAAATATTTTTTATTAAAATTTAATTATAAATATTAATATAAAATAAATTTTTAATATTTTTAAATAATAAAATAAGTTTTTCGAATAGAACGGACTAGATCTTAAACAAACAAAATTTTATACCGCTAATCCAATCCATAAGCAGTTCTTCCTCCTTTTGTTTTAGCCAACCTTTTTCTAAAATAAGATTGGGTTTCAAAAAAGTCAAAGCTAATCCAATGAAACCAAACAGTTTTCCATGTACTACAAATATTATGACAACAATAACTCTTCGAAATGACTAGACATTTTGTCATTGCCGATTGAATAACAACAAACCAAAGAAGAATACAAAAGAAAAGAAGAAAAAAAAAACACAATGTCATGTTGGATCTCTTGTACTTGTAAGATTAGATCTTGTTAGACCAGGTTGAAAAGAAAAAGAAAAAAAAAACATGTGCTTCGAATAGTCATAAGTGAAGAACAAAATGTTAATTTACAAAGTACTACTAGTAGTTCATTAGATACTTAAAATGAGATTATTGAATTTCGGGTGATTGAGTTGAGTAAGCTCTTGGATTTGTCAGGTGATAGTTGTTTAATCTGTAATGACATAGCATTGTTAGAAGATATTAGAGTTATGTCTCCGGAACATGTTCCGATACTTAAGTTAATAGGCTTCAGAGGAATAACAAGAAGAAGACAAAGTAGCAGGGATTCAATGTTTAGGTTTCTCTTATCTCATGTCAGCCTTTATTTCACCTATTTATACATGTTTATGGGCTGTGCTGATTGCCTATAGGAACTCGACAGGTGTAAACCAAATATCTTTTAATTAAGTTTACAGTTGTTGGATAGCTGTGAGCTCTCTATGTATCCTACATGTAGGGATCCAGCTGTGTAAGGTCAACTGTGGGCCAACAACTCTAAAATTTAATTCTGGAGTCAACATTGATACTAAGTTAGAAATCTGCATAACAAAAACCCTTACCCTTTAACCTCAATCCTATGTACTTAACTTAATTACTTAAGGAAGACATTATCAGATTTGGCAATCCGTGTATATGTGTCATGTCTTGTACTTTTTCTGTGTCGGTTGTGTAAACATAAGCACAACACAAATTATTAAATGTGTCAAAACCCTAAATACGAATACGATACATATATTAAACGCATAGAGTTAATAATGTTAACTGTGTATAAACGTGTCGTGTTGCATTTATTACACTGTTTTTGTTAGTTCTCGTATAATTTCAATACTGCATTTATATATATAAGAACATTAAAGAAATAGAACTAATAATAATAAATCTGAATTTATTTATTAAAACCGAATATATATATATATATTTATATATATATGAATAAAATAAACTCAAAGATTTCATAGAAGAAAATTCAATATCGAGTAAAGGTAGAATCTCTGACCTTAAGACAATTATTGCCTGTCACTAAGGTGCTTACAGATAATTGCAACTCGTCTCCCAGGTCTCTTCGATAACATTACTGTCGAGAGCACACTCAAAGCAACACAGCGAACCAGAAAGATGTCTATCTCTCTCACAAGACAAAGGAAAACCAAGAGGAAAAAGAAGAAGAAAATGAATGATTTTTTTCAGTATTGAAAACAGTGACAGAGTTCGGTATTTATAGGAAAACAAAAACATGTTCGGACAAGACACCGTTGTTGGAAACAGACAGAATCGTTCAGACAGAAACGGTTCGGTCAGACACAATCTTTGGAACAAAAATCAGTCCAAACAGACATGTCTTAATCAGACAAGTCTCTTGGTCTATTGGTTGTATTGGTTCGGTTTAAACCGAAAAAACATATCGGTTGGGCAGTAAAAAATTAATTACTGACCCAAACCCAACCCAGCCCGGCTCGGCGGCGCGCGCGCGTGTGGTAGCCCAAGTTCGTGTATGATGCACTCAAAAGATTATATCTTATTTAATCCTTGCACTAAAAATATCAATTGTAAAATATAGCAATAAGCAAGGGTCGAGTCCACATGGATTGATGTTTAGTTTAATAATTATTAATTTATATTTAAATTCAAAGAAAACAAAATAAAATGGGAGGTTTTTAAAATCAGTTTAAACTAAAAACTTATAATCAAAGAAGAAAACGAGTAAATAAGAAGTAATCAAATATGAAAAATATGGCTAAAGGTTCATTCTCCACCACTAGACATCATTAAGAATCAAATTCAGATCTATCAATATCAATTATCTATCAAAGTTAACAACCGTAAATAACAACATCCTGTGTTACCCCAATCCTTCTTTAGTTCGTCGTTAAGCAGGACGAACGCCATTGCTTAATCTCTAACTATCAAATAACCTAAGATAAACATCATTAGATTCAAAGTGATAGCAGCTTTATGATAAAAAAGATAGGTTGATCTAAGCAACAAACACATAAACATGGATTCATTCAACTTATGTTATGTTCCACTTCATAATTCCTGAAAACCCAACATAATCATGAATTACAAATTGTTACTATTGAATAAGAAATCAAGACAATTACACGGATCAAGACTCATAAACTAGCATTAGATAATTATCAAGATCTATCTAGTTTGCAACCTAAACAAATCAAGACAATATCATGAACAATTCTTATAGAAGAACATAAACAACTTTGATAGAAAACTAATATATGATAGAATCTAGAAATTAATTACAAAACATGTGTAGGGCTTTGAAATCACCCTTAATCAAAGAGAAGTTTAGCCTAGCATAGACATAGATAATATATACATAAAAATAAAAATAAAATAAATAAGATAATGGAGAAGAAGAAGAAGAAGAAGAAGAAGAATGATCCTTGAGTCTCCTCAAAGATAATGATAGTTTGCGGCTCAAAAGATGGTATTTATAGAGCTTTTTGACCTTGGAAACCATTTCTTGTTGATCAAGGAAGCTAGGAGTCAAAATAAGACAATTTGGGACTTTTTGCCATTATTTGCGATTTTACGGATTTGGAAACAGAAACTCGGCACCGCGGTGCCAACTTGCTGTCTTGTGTGATTTTGCTCTTTGACTTCGGTTTCGCGACTGATGCACTGTCTCACACTTCGTTGGCTGATTTGGATGACCATCCGTTGGAAAGGTATTCAAGTCAGCTTCAAAAGTCAAAGGGAAGTTTCTTCAAATAATGACTTTAACATAATGATTTCCTTGCAGCAAGCTCCGGAGGCCAGATTTTCCTGATCATCTTAGCACTAAGAATTTGATATTTCTGACTCCCAAGTCTTCTTCCATCTTTTGATTGTGACTTTGTAAGCTCTTTACCATCATTATTGACATCTTTTGATTTCATTCTTTTAAATATACCTATAATTCAAAAATATAATATAAGTAAACAAGATAAAGATTGAAAACATAACAAAAACTAAAAGTAGAAAGGCATAAAATGTATATTTTATAAGCTTATCAAATACCCTCACACTTAGCTTTCTGCTAGTCCCCGAGCAAAACAAAATAAAACAAAATTTAAGAAAATCTAATCCACTTTCTTAGGAAATCAAGGTGGCACTTAGCATGTGACACAAGCCTTTAAACCCCCTAGGTTTCCCTAGTGGACGAGTTTAGTCTCGTGAGGGTTTACTATAACGATACCGACAAATATTGAAAACATAAAAATAAGAATAATAAATAAGAATAATAATAATTACAACTAATCTTTTCAATATAAATTAAAGAAAATCAACGGATAGGTCATATAAACTAATCAATAGTTCAAAGAATTTCATTAAAAAAAACACTTGAATGTAAATAGTTTGAGTTAAGCAAATATTAACATAACATATTTCAATCAAAATAGTGCATATTCAAAATTAATCTCAACTTTTCACATGAGATACTCTCATGATTTTCACTCTTTAAAGTAGTGGTAAAGTGTTTACACTCAATCAATTTCATGAAAACAGTTCTACCATATGTTTGCTTGTTCACCTATTCTCCAATATTTAGATCATGCAACTTCACAAATCAAAAGGTCTTTATTCAAGGTTGTAGTGGGGCCAGATGGTAATAATGTGGTTAAAGAATAAAAAGGAAAAGATATCACAAAAGTTTCAAAGATTTCATAGAATTTAGAGACAAAATAAGATTTTGCAAATAAAACTTTTTCAATATTCTTTGGAAGTACATAATCACATAGGCTCAATATTTCATGTTGAGCCTTTGCTTCATTCTAACCAACCTTGTAACATTCTTTTTCTTTTCTTTAACTAGAAGTTCAAGAGATGATTCAATTTTTTTTTTATGGGAATATATTTTTACAATGTTCTCTTTTATTTTTCTCTTGACTTTTGCCTTTCTCCTCCCCAACACTTATCTTTTGTTCTAACCCAAGTTTTCAAAAAGTAACCCTTGTTTTTGCAATATGTCTCAAGTATTCTAGTCCATCTTTAGAACAAGGGTAAAGATATAAATGTATTTAGGCTAGGTGTAAGATATGGTTACCAAAGAAATAGCTTATTCAATGTAGGCTCAAATTGGTTCACTAGGGGGATGTTCTCTTGGAACATTAATAATGGATGGTTGTTTGGCCCTAGTTATAATCCTAATGCCTATATCATTTTCATGTTGTTACATGCATCAATATAGTATCAAAAAGGTTTAAAGCAAGTTCTAGAGTATTATGTAATCATAAGAGCACTCAAGAAAGAAATTAGATAGATATGTATAATGCATCAATCATATAGGCTCAAAACTCACAAGGATGATTATACAAGTCAATATTAAGTCTAAACATGCTTCTTTCTCAATCAACATATCATATTAACATTGGTGCATAAAGAATAGTATCAAGCTCAATTCTCATGAAAATCTTCTCTCTAATAACCAGTTTTAGACCTATACAATTCATATCTCATCATTGTATTAAAAAAGAACTAAAACACACTAAAAATAATAATAATAATAATATTAAAGACTCATAAAAAAATAGTAGCCAAAAATAAAAGAAATTCTAAATCTTTCTGATAACTCGTATAATTATATAGTTTTTAGTTATGTTTTATTAATGTTTTGTGTCAAATACGAGTTATTATTGTTTAGTCTAATTGTGTTTATGATCTTTTATATTTTTATGTATTTTGGTGTTTTTCACAAGTTTCTTTGAGTGATTTCAGATTACTAGAATTAAGGGCAAATCCAGTTCAGTTTCAGTTCCGACACCTTTTTCCATATGAGCAATATCTCGAGTTTCACTGAAGCAATAAGGCTGAAATTTGTAGCCATGCAAAGCTAAGAGGCATATCTATCTTTTTCATGTTTTACACTGCTTAAAACGGAGTCGTTTTCCCTAGCGAAATCGACCATCAAGTTGGCTGATGTGCAATGACGTCTGTGCTGACATGTTTTCGTATTATGCCCATATCTTCTTATCCACATTAGCAAATGAGCTGATTCCAACGGCTATGGTTCCGTAACTGATAGGGGAACCTTTGTCTAGAAGACCATGTGATCATATCAGGCCTCCAATATTGAAGAAATCGACCATCAATGTGGCTGATGTGCAATGACGTCTGTGCTGACATGTTTTCGTATTTTGCCCATATCTGCTTAACCACATCAGCAAATGAGCTGATTCCAACGGCTATGGTTCCGTAACTGATAGAGGAACCTTTTTCTAGAAGACCATGTGATCAGATCAGGCCTCCAATATTGACGAAATCGACAATCAAATTGGCTGATCAAAATCGTCATATACCTACCTTTGAAATTTGTAAAGCTTGTCTCTTGTCATTTAGCCCTCCAAAATGTGTATAAATAGAGGGCCTTGGATGATTGTAAGGGATCATATTGTACATAGGTAGGATATTAGCCATTTTAATAAAATTCTCTAAGTTTTCTTCTTCTTTCTTTTCTCTAGTTTTCTTTTTCTTTAGAGAGAGCAAGAGGTTGGATAATTAATATTCTTCCTCTTCTTCTTTCTTTCTTTTATTTTCTTCTTAGATTTTCTTTAATTTTATGTTTATGTTTACAATGCCTATGCTAGGCTAAACTTCTATTTGGTTAAGGGTGATTTCAAAGCCCTAGACATGTTTTGTGATTGATTTTCAGATTCTATCTATCATTAATTTTCTATCAAAGTTGCTTATGTTCTTCTACAAGAATTGTTCATGATGTTGTCTAGATTTATTTAGGTGTACAACTAGATAGATCTTGATAATTATCTATTGCTAGTTTAGGAGTCTTGATCCGTGTAATTGTCTTGATTTCCTATTCATAAGTGGCAATTTGTGATTAATGATTATGGTCAAGTTTTCAATAATTGCAAAGTGGAACATAACCTAAGTTGAACAATCCGAGCTTATGTGTTTGTTGCTTAGATCAACCTATCTTTCTCATCATAAAGCTGCCGTTAAATTGAATTTAGAGAGCTTATTCTAGGTTGTTTAATGGTTAGAGATTAAATAGAGAGCTTGTTCTATTTAACGACAAACTAAGGAAAGATTGGGGTAACAGAGCTTGTTGTTATCTACGGTTGTTAACTTTGATAGTTGGTTGATATTGATAGATCTGAAATTGATTCTTAATGATGTCTAGTGGTGGAGAATGAAACCTTAACCATATTTTTCATATTTGATTCTTCTTACTTACTTGTTTTCTTACTTTTCTAGTTTACTTATTTTTAAAAGTATATTTATTTTTATTGGCTGGTTATACCGCCTAATTTGTATATTAACTTTGTTTTACTTTTATTGGCTGGTTATACCGCCTAATTTAGTATATATATTTTTATTGGCTGGTTATACCGCCTTGCATCTTCTTCTTATTATTTACTTTAGTTTAAATCTGGCTTCAAAAACCCCTTTTCTTTTATTGTTCTTGAATTTAAGTTTTAAACTATTAACTTATAAACTAAAACCCAATCCCTGAGGACTCGACCCTTGCTAACTACTATACTTACAATTTATCTTTTTAGTACAAGGTTAAATAAGATACACTCTTTTGGGTGCATCAAATTTTTGGCGCCGTTGCCGGGGATTGTTTTCTTTAGTTTATTTGTTACTTGGTTTATTCTTATTTTCAGTTCTAATTAGTTCTATTTTCTTGTACATACAAGTTTCTCTTATCAAATTTTGAAAAAAAAAAAAAAAAAACGATGGAATTGAGCAATCTAACACTTGAAGAGTTGGTGGCATACATGAACATGGAAAATCAACAAGCCAATCTCACCTACCCAGTTCAACAATTGGCCATGGGAGGATGTCAAGGCCATCAAGTGTTCCAAGACCAACAGTATGATCATTACTCAAACACTTACCATGAGGGATGGTGGGATCATACTAATTATGGCTACTCAGAAAATTACCAAGAAGTCGATCCTTATGCCAATTACACTCATCCATCTAGATTTAATCAATCATGGTCTCAAGAACCAGATCTTTTTCAGCCACTACATATGACTCAAAACTCAGGTACTTTTTTAGAAGATCTTGTCGATTCTCTTGTTACTAATACTTTGCAATTTCAACAGGAAACAAGGGCAAGTATCCAGAGTTTGGAAAGGCAAATGAGCCTATTGGCTAGTAGTATGGTGGTATGGGTAGCACAAAGATCTGAAGAACTCTCTGCCCAAACAATGATTAACCCAAAGGAGGATGCTATTATTGTGACCTTGAGGAATGAGGAACAAGATGAGGATGAGACAAAATTAGAGATGGATTCTATTCTTGAGGATAAAGAAGCCACAAATCCAAATAAGAGTATTTCGGCACCTGAGGTAACGTTTGAGATTCCAATTTTTACTAATGTTTCTTCTCCACCTTTTCCTAGTAGATTCGCAAAGTTCAAGGAGGATGAATATGAACAAGACACGCTGGAAACCTTAAACAGTTTGTTTGTGGATGTCATTCAACAAGTACCAAAAGATGCACCATTCCTCGATGAGATATGCACCACCAAGGATGATGGAATAATACTTGTAATGGAGAATGCATCCACTGTTGTGCAAAGAAAGCTTCCTCTCAAACGCATAAATTTGGGAAATTTCATGTATGAGCCTGACAAGCCTAAAAAGCCAAGAAGGGGTGTTGGTTAGATTCAAAACACTAACTCAAGTGTTAATTGGAAAGGCAGCCCAATTAAAGATGAAATTGCCAACCTTCCATATTCAGATTTGCTTTCTCTTTCTCTTTCTCTTTCTCTTTCTTTTCCTTTTTCTTTTATTATTTTTATTGTTTTTATTTTTATTTCTTATGTTTCTTTGTTAATTGTGTTTACTGTTTTTAAGTTCATTTAGGCTGCATAAGTTTCTTTTGTTTAATAGTTCTTTTCTCTTACATATAATTCTTGTATTGGGGGATAATAGCATTACATTAATGACAATGTAAGAATTATGTGTGGGGGGAAGAATTTAGGATTTTATTTAGAGTGTTTTATTTTTGAGTCTTTTTATGTTGTTTTTCTTTCTGATCCTTATTTTGAAAATAACTAGATGTAAATATAATTTTTATTTTTTTTAAACCCCGGTTAAATGGCGGATAACGGTACTCCGTGATTATTTAAGTCGGTTCCATCAGCTACCCACAAAACTGATATTGTATATAAATTTCTCTTCCAATTTCTCTTTCAATTTTATTTTTATTTTTTTTTCAGGATGGATGATATTCTCACAAGATTGCAGAAACGATTTCCTCCTTTTCCTCGAAATATTTTACTGAAGCTTTACCAAGTTCGATTTGAAAGATTAAGAATGCTTATGCACAAAGGGATTCCTGGAGACATACGTTGGATAATTGAAGCCAAGGTACGTGAAGATGAATATCTTCCTGTTTTGCATTTACCAGGTACAGGTAGAAGCACTTTTGCAAAGAAGCGACGAGCAAAGCGCATGAGTTCAAATTGCCACAAATGTGCACGATGGACGTGTAACGGTAAATGTCGTTCTATTGGGATTCCGTCCTCTAATCGAGATGATAAAATTGAATTCATTAAGGATGGACTGAGTAAGGAGAATTTGGGTAATATCCAACTTTCTCTTGAGACGCATCCTAGTGGAGACGTACAAAGAGAAATTCTTGATTTATGGCCGCAATTCCAAAGGGAATGGCAACATCTTGGGAATCTGATGTTAAAAGACCCTGTTTGCCAGCTTGTAAGAAAACTGGATGGGAAGCATATCCTCGACTCATAGAAGGCGTTTAAGCCGTTTCTGGACGTAAAACCAGAGGAAGATGTGAGCCACAGTCACAACTACAATAAATGACTTCTCAGCTTTTGGTTTGATTTGCAATAACTTTATTTTGGTTTAATTTAAATGTTGTTCGATTTGTATAATTATTCTCTTTTTTTTTATTTGTCTTTTACGGTTGATTTTTTCTTCTCTTTTTGATTTTCTTCCTGAAATCACGTAAAAAATCTTTTGTTAGGTTAACATTTTCTTCTGACAGGTCAGATACACTTTCGGCGACATTATTACTCTTGTCTGATTCACTACTCAGTCCTCTATATATTACACCATGTACTCATTCTCTTTCAGGCACTCGAAAAAGAAAAAAAATGGAAAGTACTTCGTCCCAACGCATTAAAAAAATTTGTGTCTTTGGAGGTGCTTATCCAGGGAAAAATAACATATTCGCTGATGAAGCCATAAGAGTTGGAGTAATACTTGCCCAACAAAAGATCCAGTTGATTTATGGAGGCGGTAGTACGGGTTTAATGGGAGCAGTCGCTACAGCAGCACACACCAGAGGAAGTCCAGTTCTAGGAATCGTGCCAAAACTATTCACAAGTTTTTGTGGACCTACCGTGGGTAAGGAAATACAAGTCTGGAGTGTCCCTGAACGGATAACAATCATGTACCATTCTGCCGATGCATTCATTGCTTTACCAGGAGGTCTGGGTACATTGGAAGAAATAGCTTGCGTGGCTTCTTGGTCATCTTTGGTCACAAATAAGAAACCCATTGGTTTGCTTAATATTAATGGTTATTTTAGTAATTTGCTTTTATATTTAGATAATGCTGTGGATAATGGATTCATGTTTTCAGAGGCAAGGAGAACCATAATTTCTGCTACAACCATTGAAGATTTACTTAAAAAGCTCCAAGCTTATGAGTGTTTATCTGCTACGGTTGTTTCGCAAACGCTCGGAAAAAGAAAAAGAGATATGGACGAGCAAGGAGTGGATTGCACTTTGTCTTTGTGACATTATCTAACATTTTGCTTGTTGTGTCTCAGTTATAATAAGTGGTTAGCAACCTCTGCAGGTAATATCTCCAAAATTCTACCTTTAAAATTTGACATTGGGGACAATGTCATATTTTAGTAGGGGGTAAGGGACATATTTTGATAATTTAAAAAAAAAAAAAAAAAAAAATTTAAGAAGTATTCATTCTGAACAAGGTCTGAGTAAGGGAGACTTGAGACATACCTTGTCAGTTTGATTTCTTCTTTTCAAAAAAAAAAAAAAAAAGTTTGTTGTGTTTTAAGCAATTTAGAAGTATTCATTCTGAACAAGGTCTGAGTAAGGGAGACTTGAGACACACCTTGTCAGTTTGATTTTAATCTTTTTATGTTTACTTGTTAATTTTTGTTTAGTATTTTAAGATTATTTAGGTTGCATGAGTTTGTTTTGTTTTGAGTCTTAGCTGTTCCTATTCTTATGTTATTAGTTCTTTTCTCTTACACATGATTCTTTCATTTGGGTTAATAGACTTACATTGAGGACAATGTAAGAATTAAGTGTGGGGGGAATGATTTAAGATTTCTTTTATTTTTGTCTACTATTTTTTTTTTTATGAGTCTTTATTATAATTTTTAGTGTGTTTTAGTTCCTTTTTAATACAATGATGAGATATGAATTGCATAAGTCTAAAACAGAGTTATTAGTGAGAAGATTTTCATGAGAATTGAGCTTGATATCATTTTTTTTTATGAGCCAATGTTAATATGATATGTTGATTGAGAAAGAAGCATGTTTAGACTTAATCTGACTTGTATAATCATCCTTGTGAGATTTTGAGCCTATAATGATTGATGCATTATACAAATCAATCTAATTTCTTTCTTGAGTGCTCTTATGATTACAGGATTCTCTAGAACTTGCTTTAAACCGTTTGAGACTATATTGATACATGTGACAACATGAATATGATAGAGGCATTAGGATTTTTAGCCAGAGCCAAACAGCCATCCCTTATTGATGTTCCAAGAGAACACACCCTTAGTGAACCAATTTGAGCCTACATTGAATAAGCTATCTCTTTGGTAACCATAACTTGTCCCTAACCTAAATATACTTATATCTTTACCTTTGTTCCAAAGATGAATTAGCATGTTTTGAGACAAGTTGCAAAGACAAGGGATATTTTTAGTTAAAAATTTGGGTTAGAAACAAGAAATAAGTGTGGGGGAAAAAAAAAAATGGAATACTGGCAAATACATTCAAAAAAAAAATATATATATATGAATCATCTCTTGAATTTTGGGAAAAAGAAAAAGATGTTACAAAGTTGTTCAGAATGAAGAAAAGGCCCAACATAAATATCCGGCCTAGGTGACTATGTACTTGTAAAGAGTTTTGAGAAGTTTCTTTGTATGATCTTTTTATGTCTCTAAACTTTATGAACTCTTTGGAACCTTTATGATATCTTTATCCTTTTGTTCTTCAACCACATTACAAACCCCTTGGCCCCATTACAACCTTGATTAAAGACCTCTTGATTCATGAAGTTGTATGATCTAAATAGTGGAGAATAGGTGGACAAGCAAGAATATGGTAGAACTGTTTTCATGAGATTGATTGAGTGTAAACACTTCACCACTACTTTAAAGAGTGAAAATCATGAGGGTATCCCATGTGAGAAGTTGAGATTAAATTTGAACATGCAATATTTTGATTGAGATATGTTATGCTAATATTGGCTTAACTCAAACAATTTACATTCAAGCATGATTTTTTGTGAAATTCTTTAAGCTATTGATTAGTTTATAAGACTTGTTCAAATATTGTATCTAATTTGTATTGAAAGGATTAGGAGTAAATATTTTTAGTATATGCAGTTTATTTATATTTTAGTTTTTCAATGTTTGTGGGTATCGTTCTAGTAAACCCTCACGAGACTAAACTCGTCCACTAGGGACACCTAGGGGTTTAAAGGCTTGTGTCACATGCTAAGTGCCACCGTGATTTCCTACGAAAATGGATTAGATTAGATTTTCTTATTTTATTTTTATTGAGTCGTTGCTAGGGACTAGCAACAATCTAAGTGTGGGGGTGTGATAACTCGTATAATTATATAGTTTTTAGTTATGTTTTATTAATGTTTTGTGTCAAATACGAGTTATTATTGTTTAGTCTAATTGTGTTTATGATCTTTTATATTTTTATGTATTTTGGTGTTTTTCACAAGTTTCTTTGAGTGATTTCAGATTACTAGAATTAAGGGCAAATCCAGTTCAGTTTCAGTTCCGACACCTTTTTCCATATGAGCAATATCTCGAGTTTCACTGAAGCAATAAGGCTGAAATTTGTAGCCATGCAAAGCTAAGAGGCATATCTATCTTTTTCATGTTTTACACTGCTTAAAACGGAGTCGTTTTCCCTAGCGAAATCGACCATCAAGTTGGCTGATGTGCAATGACGTCTGTGCTGACATGTTTTCGTATTATGCCCATATCTTCTTATCCACATTAGCAAATGAGCTGATTCCAACGGCTATGGTTCCGTAACTGATAGGGGAACCTTTGTCTAGAAGACCATGTGATCATATCAGGCCTCCAATATTGAAGAAATCGACCATCAATGTGGCTGATGTGCAATGACGTCTGTGCTGACATGTTTTCGTATTTTGCCCATATCTGCTTAACCACATCAGCAAATGAGCTGATTCCAACGGCTATGGTTCCGTAACTGATAGCGGAACCTTTTTCTAGAAGACCATGTGATCAGATCAGGCCTCCAATATTTACGAAATCGACCATCAAGTTGGCTGATCAAAATCGTCATATACCTACCTTTGAAATTTGTAAAGCTTGTCTCTTGTCATTTAGCCCTCCAAAATGTGTATAAATAGAGGGCCTTGGATGATTGTAAGGGATCATATTGTACATAGGTAGGATATTAGCCATTTTAATAAAATTCTCTAAGTTTTCTTCTTCTTTCTTTTCTCTAGTTTTCTTTTTCTTTAGAGAGAGCAAGAGGTTGGATAATTAATATTCTTCCTCTTCTTCTTTCTTTCTTTTATTCTCTTCTTAGATTTTCTTTAATTTTATGTTTATGTTTACAATGCCTATGCTAGGCTAAACTTCTATTTGGTTAAGGGTGATTTCAAAGCCCTAGACATGTTTTGTGATTGATTTTCAGATTCTATCTATCATTAATTTTCTATCAAAGTTGCTTATGTTCTTCTACAAGAATTGTTCATGATGTTGTCTAGATTTATTTAGGTGTACAACTAGATAGATCTTGATAATTATCTATTGCTAGTTTAGGAGTCTTGATCCGTGTAATTGTCTTGATTTCCTATTCATAAGTGGCTGATAACTCGTATAATTATATAGTTTTTAGTTATGTTTTATTAATGTTTTGTGTCAAATACGAGTTATTATTGTTTAGTCTAATTGTGTTTATGATCTTTTATATTTTTATGTATTTTGGTGTTTTTCACAAGTTTCTTTGAGTGATTTCAGATTACTAGAATTAAGGGCAAATCCAGTTCAGTTTCAGTTCCGACACCTTTTGCCATATCAGCTATATCTCGAGTTTCACTGAAGCAATAAGGCTGAAATTTGTAGCCATGCAAAGCTAAGAGGCATATCTATCTTTTTCATGTTTTACACTTCTTAAAACGGAGTCGTTTTCCCTAGCGAAATCGACCATCAAGTTGGCTGATGTGCAATGACGTCTGTGCTGACATGTTTTCGTATTATGCCCATATCTTCTTATCCACATCAGCAAATGAGCTGATTCCAAAGGCTATGGTTCCGTAACTGATAGGGGAACCTTTGTCTAGAAGACCATGTGATCAGATCAGGCCTCCAATATTGAAGAAATCGACCATCAAGGTGGCTGATGTGCAATGACGTCTGTGCTGACATGTTTTCGTATTTTGCCCATATCTGCTTAACCACATCAGAAAATGAGCTGATTCCAACGGCTATGGTTTCGTAACTGATAGGGGAACCTTTGTTTAGAAGACCATGTGATCAGATCAGGCCTCCAATATTGACGAAATCGACCAACAAGTTGGCTGATCAAAATCGTCATATACCTACCTTTGAAATTTGTAAAGCTTGTCTCTTGTCATTTAGCCCTCCAAAATGTGTATAAATAGAGGGCCTTGGATGATTGTAAGGGATCATATTGGAGATTGGTAGGATATTAGCCATTTTAACAAAATTCTCTAAGTTTTCTTCTTCTTTCTTTTCTCTAGTTTTCTTTTTCTTTAGAAAGAGCAAGAGGTTGGATAATTAATATTCTTCTTCTTCTTCTTTCTTTCTTTTATTTCCTTCTTAGATTCTCTTTAATTTTATGTTTATGTTTATGATGCCTATGCTAGGCTAAACTTCTATTTGGTTAAGGGTGATTTCAAAGCCCTAGACACGTTTTGTGATTGATTTTCAGATTCTATCTATCATTAATTTTCTATCAAAGTTGCTTATGTTCTTCTACAAGAATTGTTCATGATGTTGTCTTGATTTATTTAGGTGTACAACTAGATAGATCTTGATAATTATCTATTGCTAGTTTAGGAGTCTTGATCCGTGTAATTGTCTTGATTTCCTATTCATAAGTGGCAATTTGTGATTAATGATTATGGTCAAGTTTTCAATAATTGCAAAGTGGAACATAACCTAAGTTGAACAATCCGAGCTTATGTGTTTGTTGCTTAGATCAACCTATCTTTCTCATCATAAAGCTGCCATTAAATTGAATTTAGAGAGCTTATTCTAGGTTGTTTAATGGTTAGAGATTAAATAGAGAGCTTGTTCTATTTAACGACAAATTAAGGAAAGATTGGGATAACAGAGCTTGTTGTTATCTACGGTTGTTAACTTTGATAGTTGGTTGGTATTGATAGATCTGAAATTGATTCTTAATGATGTCTAGTGGTGGAGAATGAAACCTTAACCATATTTTTCATATTTGATTCTTCTTACTTACTTGTTTTCTTACTTTTCTAGTTTGCTTATTTTTTATATTTATTTTTATTGGCTGGTTATACCGCCTAATTTGTATATTAACTTTGTTTTATTTTTATTGGCTGGTTATACCGCCTAATTTAGTATATATATTTTTATTGGCTGGTTATACCGCCTAATTTAGTATATATATTTTTATTGGCTGGTTATACCGCCTTGCATCTTATTCTTATTATTTACTTTAGTTTAAATCTAGCTTCAAAAACCCCTTTTCTTTTATTATTGTTCTTGAATTTAAGTTTTAAACTATCAACTTATAAACTAAAACCCAATCCCTGAGGACTCGACCCTTGCTAACTACTATACTTACAATTGATCTTTTTAGTGCAAGGTTAAATAAGATACACTCTTATGGGTGCATCAAGTTTTTGGCGCCGTTGCCGGGGATTGTTTTCTTTAGTTTATTTGTTACTTGGTTTATTCTTATTTTCAGTTCTAATTAGTTCTATTTTCTTGTACATACAAGTTTTTCTTATCAAATTTTGAAAAAAAAAAAACGATGGAATTGAGCAATCTAACACTTGAAGAGTTGGTGGCATACATCATAGAAGTGTTTATGGATGATTTTAGTGTCTATGGTGATTCTTTTGATAGATGTCTAGAGAACCTTACACTTGTACTTGAAAGATGCATGGAAACTAACCTTGTTTTGAATTGGGAAAAATGTCACTTTATGGTAGAACAAGGAATAGTTTTGGGTCATGTTATTTCTTCTAGAGGGATGGAGGTTGATAAATCTAAAATAGATATTATGCATTCTTTACCACCTCCCACAAATGTGAGAGAGGTTCGTTCTTTTCTTGGACATGCAGGTTTCTATAGGAGATTTATCAAAGACTTCTCAAAGATCACATTACCTCTTTGCAAGCTACTACAAAAAGATGTGGTTTTCCACTTTGATGATAAATGCAAAGAGGCGTTTGAAACATTGAAGGGACTCTTGACATCAGCTCCTATCATGCAACCACCAGATTGGAATATACCTTTTGAAATCATGTGTGATGCTAGTGACTATGCCATTGGAGCTGTTTTGGGCCAACGGGTTGGCAAAGCCTCACATGCCATTTATTATGCCTCACGAACTCTTAATGATGCTCAATTGAACTATTCCACTACTGAAAAAGAACTTTTGGCTGTTGTATTTGCTTTAGAAAAATTTCGATCTTATTTAATTGGTACTAAAGTAATTGTATTTTCTGACCATGCAGCCCTTAGGTACTTACTCACTAAGAAGGAGGCCAAACCAAGGTTGATCAGATGGATACTTCTCTTACAAGAGTTTGATTTGGAGATAAAAGATAAGAGAGGTAGTGACAACTTGGTTGCGGACCATCTTAGCCGTTTAGTTCATGAAGATGATGCACTACCCTTGAATGAGAACTTTCCGGATGAGCAACTTCTTTTTATAAGAACAACAACTCCTTGGTATGCTGATATTGTTAATTACTTAGTTACCAAGAAGTTGCCACAAGAGTTGACACAAGCTCAAAGAAATAAGATCAAGAGTGATGCCAAATACTACATATGGGATGATCCTTACCTTTGGAAGCATTGCTCCGATCAGATTATAAGAAGGTGTGTACTCGAAACTGAATTTCAATCTATTCTCACCTTTTGTCACTCTTATGCATGTGGAGGACACTTTGGATCCAAAAGAACAGCCATGAAAGTTCTTGATTCTGGATTTTATTGGCCTACCATATTCAAAGATGCATACCTATTTTGCAAGTCATGTGATCGTTGCCAAAGAACTGGTAACTTAGGTGCTAGAAATCAAATGCCTCAAACTCCAATACTTATTGTTGAAATTTTTGATGTATGGGGCATGGATTTCATGGGACCTTTTCCTCCTTCTTTTGGTAATCTTTATATTTTACTTGCCGTTGATTATGTTTCAAAGTGGGTGGAAGCAAAATCCACTAGGACTAATGACTCTAAAGTTGTTTCAGATTTTGTCAAGACTAACATCTTTGCTAGGTTTGGAACGCCAAAGGCTATAATCAGCGATAGAGGTACTCACTTTTGCAATAGGACTATGGAAGCACTTTTGAGGAAGTATAACATCACACACAAGGTCTCCACCTCATATCATCCTCAAACTAGTGGGCAAGCTGAAGTGTCAAACCGAGAAGTTAAGTCCATCCTTGAAAAGACAGTTAATCCAAATAGGAAGGATTGGAGTTCACGACTTGATGATGCACTTTGGGCTTATAGGACAGCATATAAGACACCCATTGGTATGTCTCCTTATCGACTTGTTTATGGTAAGCCTTGTCATCTTCCGGTTGAATTGGAACATAAATCATATTGGGCTATCAAACAATGCAACATGGAGATGGATGAGATAGGAAAGAAAAGAAAACTTGACCTACAAGAATTAGAGGAGATAAGGAATGATGCCTATCAGAATTCTAGGATTTACAAGGAAAAAACTAAGGCATTCCATGACAAGATGATATCAAGAAAAGAATTTGTTGTTGGACAAAAAGTTCTTCTCTTCCATTCACGCCTTAAGTTATATCCAGGTAAGTTACGTTCTCGTTGGGTTGGACCTTTTGTTATTACTAATGTATTTACTCATGGTGCAGTTGAAATCCAAAGCCCGAAAACAGATAAGGCATTCAAAGTGAATGGTCATAGATTGAAGCCTTACTATGAGAACTTTCCAATACAAGATGTGGAGGAGTTTCCACTTTTTGAGCCAAAGTATGTTGAATAATAATGGCATGGGTCTAAGTCAAGCTGAGGACAATAAACCAAGCGCTTCTTGGAGAGGCAACCCAAAAGGATGGAGAGCATCTATTATATCAGATTTGCATATTCCTTACTCTCCATCATTCTATCTTTTATTGTTTTTCTTTTTTTTTGTTTAATAGTTCTTTTCTCTTACATATAATTCTTGCATTGGGGGATAATAGCATTACATTGAGGACAATGTAAAAATTATGTGTGGGGGGAAGAATTTAGGATTTTATTTACAGTGTTTTGTTTTTGAGTCTTTTTATGTTGTTTTTCTTTCTGATCCTTGTTTTGAAAATAACTAGATGTAAATATAAATTTTTTTTTTTAACCCCGGTTAAATGGCGGATAACGGTACTCCGTGATTATTTAAATCGGTTCCATCAGCTACCCACAAAACTGATATTGTATATAAATTTCTCTTCCAATTTCTCTTTCAATTTTTTTTCATTCTTTTTTTCAAGATGGATGATATTCTCACAAGATTGCAGAAACGATTTCCTCCTTTTCCTCGAAATATTTTACTGAAGCTTTACCAAGTTCGACTTGAAAGATTAAGAATGCTTATGCAAAAAGGGATTCCTGACGACATACGTTGGATAATTGAAGCCAAGGTACGTGAAGATGAATATCTTCCTGTTTTGCATTTACCAGGTACAGGTAGAAGCACTTTTGCAAAGAAGCGACGAGCAAAGCGCATGAGTTCAAATTGCCACAAATGTGCACGATGGACGTGTAACGGTAAATGTCGTTCTATTGGGATTCCGTCCTCTAATCGAGATGATAAAATTGAATTCATTAAGGATGGACTGAGTAAGGATAATTTGGGTAATATCCAACTTTCTCTTGAGACGCATCCTAGTGGAGACGTACAAAGAGAAATTCTTGATTTATGGCCGCAATTCCAAAGGGAATGGCAACATCTTGGGAATCTGATGTTAAAAGACCCTGTTTGCCAGCTTGTAAGAAAACTGGATGGGAAGCATATCCTCGACTCATAGAAGGCGTTTAAGCCGTTTCTGGACGTAAAACCAGAGGAAGATGTGAGCCACAATCACAACTACAATAAATGACTTCTCAGCTTTTGGTTTGATTTGCAATAACTTTATTTTGGTTTAATTTACGTGTTGTTCGATTTGTGTAACTATTCTCGTTTTTTTTTTTATTTGTCTTTTACGGTTGATTTTTTTTTTTTCTCTTTTTGATTTTCTTCCTGAAATCACGCAAAAATCTTTTGTTAGGTTAACATTTTCTTCTGACAGGTCAGATACACTTTCGGCGACATTATTACTCTTGTCTGATTCACTACTGAGTCCTCTATATATTACACCATGTACTCATTCTCTTTCAGGCACTCGAAGAAAAAAAAAATGGCAAGTACTTCATCCCAGCGCATTAAAAAAATTTGTGTCTTTGGAGGTGCTTATCCAGGAAAAAATAACATATTCGCTGATGAAGCCATAAGAGTTGGAGTAATACTTGCCCAACAAAAGATCCACTTGATTTATGGAGGCGGTAGTACAGGTTTAATGGGAGCAGTCGCTACAGCAGCACACGCCGGAGGAAGTCCAGTTCTAGGAATCGTGCCAAAACTATTCACAAGTTTTTGTGGACCCACCGTGGGTAAGGAAATACAAGTCTGGAGTGTCCCTGAACGGATAACAATCATGTACCATTCTGCCGATGCATTCATTGCTTTACCAGGAGGTCTGGGTACATTGGAAGAAATAGCTTGCGTGGCTTCTTGGTCATCTTTGGTCACAAATAAGAAACCCATTGGTTTGCTTAATATTAATGGTTATTTTAGTAATTTGCTTTCATATTTAGATAATGCTGTGGATAATGGATTCATGTTTTCAGAGGCAAGGAGAACCATAATTTCTGCTACAACCATTGAAGATTTACTCAAAAAGCTCCAAGCTTATGAGTGTTTATCTGCTACGGTTGTTTCGCAAACGCTCGGAAAAAGAAAAAGAGATATGGACGAGCAAGGAGTGGATTGCACTTTGTCTTTGTGACATTATCTAACATTTTGCTTGTTGTGTCTCAGTTATAATAAGTGGTTAGCAACCTCTGCAGGTAATATCTCCTAAATTCTACCTTTAAAATTTGACATTGGGGACAATGTCATATTTTAGTAGGGGGTAAGGGACATATTTTGCTAATTTAATAAAAAAAAAAAAAAAAAATTTAAGAAGTATTCATTCTGAACAAGGTCTGAGTAAGGGAGACTTGAGACATACCTTGTCAGTTTGATTTCTTCTTTTCAAAAAAAAAAAAAAAAAAGAGTTTGTTGTGTTTTAAGCAATTTAGAAGTATTCATTCTGAACAAGGTCTGAGTAAGGGAGACTTGAGACATACCTTGTCAGTTTGATTTTAATCTTTTTATGTTTACTTGTTAATTTTTGTTTAGTATTTTAGGATTATTTAGGTTGCATGAGTTTGTTTTGTTTTGAGTCTTAGTTGTTCCTATTCTTATGTTATTAGTTCTTTTCTCTTACACATGATTCTTTGATTTGAGTTAATAGACTTACATTGAGGACAATGTAAGAATTAAGTGTGGGGGGGAATGATTTAGGATTTCTTTTATTTTTGTCTACTATTTTTTTTTTTTAGTATTTATTATTATTATTATTTTTTTTAGTGTGTTTTAGTTCCTTTTTAATACAATGATGAGATATGAATTGCATAAGTCTAAAACAGATTTATTAGTGAGAAGATTTTCATGAGAATTGAGCTTGATGTCAACCTTTTTATGAGCCAATGTTAATATAATATGTTGATTGAGAAAGAAGCATGTTTAGACTTAATCTGACTTGTATAATCATCCTTGTGAGTTTTTGAGCCTATAATGATTGATGCATTATACAAATCAATCTAATTTCTTTCTTGAGTGCTCTTATGATTACATGATTCTCTAGAACTTGCTTTAAACCGTTTGAGACTATATTGATACATGTGACAACATGAATATGATAGAGGCATTAGGATTTTTAGCCAGGGCCAAACAGCCATCCCTTATTGATGTTCCAAGAGAACACACCCTTAGTGAACCAATTTGAGCCTACATTGAATAAGCTATCTCTTTGGTAACCATAACTTGTCCCTAACCTAAATATACTTATATCTTTACCTTTGTTCCAAAGATGAATTAGCATGTTTTGAGACAAGTTGCAAAGACAAGGGATATTTTTAGTTAAAAATTTGGGTTAGAAACAAGAAATAAGTGTGGGGGGAAAAGAAAAGAAAAGTCAAGAGAAAAAGAAATGGAATACTGGCAAATACATTCCTATGTAAAAAAAAAAAAAAAAATATGAATCATCTCTTGAATTTGTGGAAAAAGAAAAAGATGTTACAAAGTCGTTTAGAATGAAGAAAAGGCCCAACATGAATATCCGGCCTAGGTGACTATGTACTTGTAAAGAGTTTTGAGAAGTTTCTTTGTATGATCTTTTTATATCTCTAAACTTTATGAACTCTTTGGAACCTTTGTGATATCTTTATCCTTTTGTTCTTCAACCACATTACAAACCCCTTGGCCCCATTACAACCTTGATTAAAGACCTCTTGATTCATGAAGTTGTATGATCTAAATAGTGGAGAATAGGTGGACAAGCAAGAATATGGTAGAACTGTTTTCATGAGATTGATTGAGTGTAAACACTTCACCACTACTTTAAAGAGTGAAAATCATGAGGGTATCCCATGTGAGAAGTTGAGATTAAATTTGAACATGCAATATTTTGATTGAGATATGTTATGCTAATATTGGCTTAACTCAAACAATTTACATTCAAGCATGATTTTTTGTGAAATTCTTTAAGCTATTGATTAGTTTATAAGACTTGTTCAAATATTGTCTCTAATTTGTATTGAAAGGATTAGGAGTAAATATTTTTAGTATATGCAGTTTATTTATATTTTAGTTTTTCAATGTTTGTGGGTATCGTTCTAGTAAACCCTCACGAGACTAAACTCGTCCACTAGGGACACCTAGGGGTTTAAAGGCTTGTGTCACATGCTAAGTGCCACCGTGATTTCCTACGAAAATGGATTAGATTAGATTTTCTTATTTTATTTTTATTGAGTCGTTGCTAGGGACTAGCAACAATCTAAGTGTGGGGGTGTGATAACTCGTATAATTATATAGTTTTTAGTTATGTTTTATTAATGTTTTGTGTCAAATACGAGTTATTATTGTTTAGTCTAATTGTGTTTATGATCTTTTATATTTTTATGTATTTTGGTGTTTTTCACAAGTTTCTTTGAGTGATTTCAGATTACTAGAATTAAGGGCAAATCCAGTTCAGTTTCAGTTCCGACACCTTTTGCCATATCAGCTATATCTCGAGTTTCACTGAAGCAATAAGGCTTAAATTTGTAGCCATGCAAAGATAAGAGGCATATCTATCTTTTTCATGTTTTACACTTCTTAAAACGGAGTCGTTTTCCCTAGCGAAATCGACCATCAAGTTGGCTGATGTGCAATGACGTCTGTGCTGACATGTTTTCGTATTATGCCCATATCTTCTTATCCACATCAGCAAATGAGCTGATTCCAAAGGCTATGGTTCCGTAACTGATAGGGGAACCTTTGTCTAGAAGACCATGTGATCAGATCAGGCCTCCAATATTGAAGAAATCGACCATCAAGGTGGCTGATGTGCAATGACGTCTGTGCTGACATGTTTTCGTATTTTGCCCATATCTGCTTAACCACATCAGAAAATGAGCTGATTCCAACGGCTATGGTTTCGTAACTGATAGGGGAACCTTTGTTTAGAAGACCATGTGATCAGATCAGGCCTCCAATATTGACGAAATCGACCAACAAGTTGGCTGATCAAAATCGTCATATACCTACCTTTGAAATTTGTAAAGCTTGTCTCTTGTCATTTAGCCCTCCAAAATGTGTATAAATAGAGGGCCTTGGATGATTGTAAGGGATCATATTGGAGATTGGTAGGATATTAGCCATTTTAACAAAATTCTCTAAGTTTTCTTCTTCTTTCTTTTCTCTAGTTTTCTTTTTCTTTAGAAAGAGCAAGAGGTTGGATAATTAATATTCTTCTTCTTCTTCTTTCTTTCTTTTATTTCCTTCTTAGATTCTCTTTAATTTTATGTTTATGTTTATGATGCCTATGCTAGGCTAAACTTCTATTTGGTTAAGGGTGATTTCAAAGCCCTAGACACGTTTTGTGATTGATTTTCAGATTCTATCTATCATTAATTTTCTATCAAAGTTGCTTATGTTCTTCTACAAGAATTGTTCATGATGTTGTCTTGATTTATTTAGGTGTACAACTAGATAGATCTTGATAATTATCTATTGCTAGTTTAGGAGTCTTGATCCGTGTAATTGTCTTGATTTCCTATTCATAAGTGGCAATTTGTGATTAATGATTATGGTCAAGTTTTCAATAATTGCAAAGTGGAACATAACCTAAGTTGAACAATCCGAGCTTATGTGTTTGTTGCTTAGATCAACCTATCTTTCTCATCATAAAGCTGCCATTAAATTGAATTTAGAGAGCTTATTCTAGGTTGTTTAATGGTTAGAGATTAAATAGAGAGCTTGTTCTATTTAACGACAAATTAAGGAAAGATTGGGATAACAGAGCTTGTTGTTATCTACGGTTGTTAACTTTGATAGTTGGTTGGTATTGATAGATCTGAAATTGATTCTTAATGATGTCTAGTGGTGGAGAATGAAACCTTAACCATATTTTTCATATTTGATTCTTCTTACTTACTTGTTTTCTTACTTTTCTAGTTTGCTTATTTTTTATATTTATTTTTATTGGCTGGTTATACCGCCTAATTTGTATATTAACTTTGTTTTATTTTTATTGGCTGGTTATACCGCCTAATTTAGTATATATATTGGCTGGTTATACCGCCTAATTTAGTATATATATTTTTATTGGCTGGTTATACCGCCTTGCATCTTATTCTTATTATTTACTTTAGTTTAAATCTAGCTTCAAAAACCCCTTTTCTTTTATTATTGTTCTTGAATTTAAGTTTTAAACTATCAACTTATAAACTAAAACCCAATCCCTGAGGACTCGACCCTTGCTAACTACTATACTTACAATTGATCTTTTTAGTGCAAGGTTAAATAAGATACACTCTTATGGGTGCATCAGTGGCAATTTGTGATTAATGATTATGGTCAAGTTTTCAATAATTGCAAAGTGGAACATAACCTAAGTTGAACAATCCGAGCTTATGTGTTTGTTGCTTAGATCAACCTATCTTTCTCATCATAAAGCTGCCGTTAAATTGAATTTAGAGAGCTTATTCTAGGTTGTTTAATGGTTAGAGATTAAATAGAGAGCTTGTTCTATTTAACGACAAACTAAGGAAAGATTGGGGTAACAGAGCTTGTTGTTATCTACGGTTGTTAACTTTGATAGTTGGTTGATATTGATAGATCTGAAATTGATTCTTAATGATGTCTAGTGGTGGAGAATGAAACCTTAACCATATTTTTCATATTTGATTCTTCTTACTTACTTGTTTTCTTACTTTTCTAGTTTACTTATTTTTAAAAGTATATTTATTTTTATTGGCTGGTTATACCGCCTAATTTGTATATTAACTTTGTTTTACTTTTATTGGCTGGTTATACCGCCTAATTTAGTATATATATTTTTATTGGCTGGTTATACCGCCTTGCATCTTCTTCTTATTATTTACTTTAGTTTAAATCTGGCTTCAAAAACCCCTTTTCTTTTATTGTTCTTGAATTTAAGTTTTAAACTATTAACTTATAAACTAAAACCCAATCCCTGAGGACTCGACCCTTGCTAACTACTATACTTACAATTTATCTTTTTAGTGCAAGGTTAAATAAGATACACTCTTTTGGGTGCATCACTTTCCCTCCATACTTAATTCTTACATTGTCCTCAATGTAATGCTATTAACCCAAATGAAAGAATCATGTGTAAGAGAAAAGAACTAATAACATAAGAATAGAAATAACTAAGACTCAAAACAAAACAAACTCATGCAACCTAAATAATCTTAAAATACTAAACAAACAATTAACAAATAAACATAAAAATAATGAAAACAATAAAAGGAAAAGAAAGCAAATCTGAGTATGGCAGGTTGGTAATTTCCTTATACATGATTTTTAGGCTTGTCAGACTCATACATGAAACTTCCCAAATTTGTGCGTTTGATAGGAAGCTTTCTTTGCACAACAGTGGATGCATTCTCCATTACAAGTATTATTCCATCATCCTTTGTAGTGCATTGCTCATTGAGGAATGGAGCGTATTTTGGTACTTGTTGAATGACATCCACAAACAAGTTGTTTAAGGTTTCCGGCATGTGTTGTTCATGTTCTTCCTCCTTGAACTTTGCGAATCTACTAGGAAAAGGTGGAGAAGAAACATTAGTAAAAATTGGAACCTTAAAAGTTACCTCAGATGCCGAAATACTCTCCTTTGAAATTGAAGCTTCATTATCTTCAAGAAGTAAATCCATCTCTAGTTCATTCTCATCCTCGGATTCCCTTGGACCTTCGAATTCATCCTCAAGTTGTTCGGGACTAGCTTTCTCCTCTTGATTATGTTCATATAGTTCTTCAGATCATTGTTCTTCCCATCGCGCCATATTATTAGCCAATTGGCTCATTTGCTTTTCCAAATTTAGGATACTTGCCCTTGCTTCCTGTTGATATCCCCTGTTTTCCTGTTGCATTGCCTTTGTTTTCTGTTGAATTTCCAAAGTATTAGCAACAATAGTATTGACAAGGTCTTCTAAAGAAGTACCTGAGTTTTGATGTGGGGGTTGAAAAAGATTTTGTTCATGAAACCATGATTGATTGAAGCCAGATGGATGATTGTATTTGGCATAAGGATAAACTTATTGATAATTGCCCGAGTAACCATATTAGGATTATCCCATCATCCCTAATTGTAAGTGTTTGGGAAGGGATCACACTGTTGTTGGTGGAACCCTTGTTGGCTTTAGTATCCTTCCACATTATATGCTGGTTCAAAATTATCTTTTCGGTAGTATGTGCACCAATTGGTTGGATGATCCATCATGAAGCACACTCCACACTGCCTTGATTGTTGAATCTTACCCATGGCCAATTGTTGAACTGGAGAGGTGAGATTGGCTCGTTGGTTCTCCTTGTTCATGTATGCCACTAACTCTTCAAGTGTTAGATTGCTCAATTCCATCGTGTTTTGCTCAAAAATTGAAAAGAAAAACCTGTATGTACAAAAAAAAAATTAATTACAATTGAAAATAAGAATAAACCAAATAACGAATAAACTAAATAAAGCAATCCCCGGCAACGACGCCAAAAACTTGATGCACTCAAAATAATATATCTTATTTAATTCTTTTACTAAATATATCAGTTGTAAAATATAGCAATAAGCAAGGGTCGAGTCCATAGGGATTGGTGTTTAGTTTAATAATTATTAATTTATACTTAAATTCAAAGAAAACAAAATAAAATGGGAGGTTTTTAAAATCAGTTTAAACTAAAAACTTATAATCAAAGAAGAAAACAAGTAAATAAGAAGTAATCAAATATGAGAAATATGGCTAAAGGTTCATTCTCCACCACTAGACATCATTAAGAATCAAATTCAGATCTATCAATATCAATTATCTATCAAAGTTAACAACCGTAGATAACAACATCCTGTGTTACCCAATCCTTCCTTAGTTCGTCGTTAAGCAGGATGAACTCCACTACTTAGTCTCTAACTATCAAATAACCTAAGATAAGCATCATTAGATTCAAAGTGATAGCAACTTTATGATAAGAAAGATAGGTTGATCTAAGCAACAAACACATAAACATGGATTCATTCAACTTATGTTATGTTCCACTTCATAATTCCTGAAAACCCAACATAATCATGAATTACAAATTGTTACTATTGAATAAGAAATCAAGACAATTACACGGATCAAGACTCATAAACTAGCATTAAATAATCATCAAGATCTATCTAGTTTGCAACCTAAACAAATCAAGACAATATCATGGACAATTCTTATAGAAGAACATAAACAACTTTGATAGAAAACTAATATATGATAGAATCTAAAAATTAATTACAAAACATGTCTAGGACTTTGAAATCACCCTTAACCAAAGAGAAGTTTAGCCTAGCATAGGCATAGATAATATATACATAAAACTAAAAAGAAAATAAAATAAAAGAATGGAGAAGAAGAAGAATAATGATGATCCTTGAGTCTCCTCAAAGATAATGATAGTTTGTGACTCAAAAGATGGTATTTATAGAGCTTTTTGACCTTGGAAACCCTTTCTTGGTGATCAAGGAAGCTAGGAGTCAAAATAAGGCAATTTTGGACTTTTTTCGATTTTACGAATTTGGAAACAGAAAGTCGACGCCGCGGGCCAACTTGCTGTCTTGTGTGATTTTTCTCTCTGACTTCGGTTTCGCTACTGATGCACTATCTTGTACTTCTTTGGCTGAGTTGGATGACCATACATTGTCTGATTTAGGCGTGTAAACTATCGTTGGAAAGGTATTCAAGTCAAATTCAAAAGTCAAGAGGAAATTTCTTCAAATAATGACATTAACATAATGATTTCCTTGTAACAAGCTCCGAAGGTCAGATCTGCATGATCATCTAGCACTAAGAATTTGATCTTTTTGACTCCCAAGTCTTCTTCCATCTTTTGATTGTGACTTTGTAAGCTCTTTACCATCATTATTGACATCTTTTGACTTCATTCTTTTAAATATACCTATAATTCAAAAATATAATATAAGTAAACAAGATAAAGATCGAAAACATAACAAAAACTAAAAGTAGAAAGGCATAAAATGTATATTTTATAAGCTTATCAGTACCTTTCACAAAAACTTGGGGCCCCAACCCAACCTGGAACCTAGGCCTATATAAACTATAAGCTTAAGCCTTTCTTTGTTCAATGTGGGATTCCATACATAACATCAACCAACTTTTTCTTCCTCTTCAAGTGGGTGTTTATGAGACCAATTTCTCATTCAATATTAATATCAATTGTGTACATTAATTATACATCTGTGTATCTACGTACGACAACCTACATATAGGTATACGTATTTCATATTTATACACAAGTATAAATCATTGGTATCCGATAATTTTTGTGTTTATTAAACATGTCGTATTTTCGTATATTGTCAGGTCTAGACATTACGTACCAAAATCATCTCAAACTTGTAATCATTACATGCTATCTGAATTAATGCTCAGTCAATGCTCAGTCAACAACAAAAACCCTAGACAAAAGTTAAATATTTGAAAATTAATTTAATGCCCTTATCCATATTTTTCTAGAGCGAATATCATATAAACTTTGTAATAATATGAGATTAATTATAGGATCATTCCTGCTAAAGGGGCACTTGACCATTGCATCAAAACCAAAATCAGTCATTACAGTAATTTTGAGTTTTAGTGACGTATTATTGACGGCGTTTTACTTAAAAATGCTGCAGGTTCCGTGTTTTTATAAAATAAAAAAAAGCAGCATTTCTATCGAAACGCCACTAAAAAGTAATTTAGTGGTGTTTGTCTAGATCAAACACCGTTAATAATATCAATTACTGGCGTTTAAAACTAAAAACACCGTTAAATATTTTTCAAATTACACGATTTCTTTGTTACCGCCATTGCTATCAACAAAAACGTCGCTAAAAATCTAAAAAAAAGCCACTAAAGATCTGTTCTGTAATGAGTGGTCCAAAGTTATAGATAAAATCTTCTTGTGGTAATTATGAGTCATTAGCTTATTTCAATGGAATAATGGCACATCTATATATTGTTAATGGAGTCATAGTTTTCTCAATTTTTGGTGAACCACCCAACAGCAACAGCAACATGTAGCTAGCCTTGCTATATACGACGAAAAATAGGGTAGTTATGGGCGTGTGAGCCCTGCTTACCGGCTGTTCTAAGAATTTAAAATTGTATAGCAAAAAGGGACATTTAAATTTTATCGGCAGTAAAGTTTGTAAGGCTATTTGAAAGAAACCTTTATGTTGGATTATTAACTTTTGAAAGGCAACTACTTTTATTGCCATTAATAATGTTGCTAATTTTGATGAGTTGGGTAGATTTTATTTTATGTATTTTGTTACTTGAGTGTTTTAAACCTATTTTTAAAGTTAAATAAGTTGTTATTTTTAGGATTTTGTTAATGAGTAAGAGCATTCTTCAAAATTATATTATATATAATAATATTTTTACTCGATGTTTTAAAAATAATGAATAAAGTTATCAATTATTACATTTAATATAATGTTATTACTATGTCCATAGGTCAGATTACCCGTTCAAGCTCGAAAGTCCGTTTAATATTTGAGACGGCTTGAACTAAAATATTATGCTCAAAAAATGAACTTGGACAAAAAAATAAAATCTATTTAAAAAAATGAACCTCGAGCATAGCATTTTTGCCTAGGTCCAGCTTCACCCTTTTTACTATTAGTTATATAAATTTTGAGAGGGATCGATTGTTTTTAAAAACAATCAATCTTTTTTTTAAGAGAGATCGATTCTTCAATTGTATAAAAATTTGAAAAGACTTGTACTTGGATAATATCTTTAATTATATAGTTGGATCAGACCTGACATAAATTCTTTATTTTTTGGATCGGGTTGGGTAGTCACATAACTCTTTAATATTTTTGTATTAAGTACAATAATTATTAGTTAATTTAATGAAAAAAAGTACGCATAAAGTTATATAATTAGTAGTTAGTAGCGTGCTTATGTAGAGAATTCCTTCTTTTTGACCTTATCTAACCTCGATCAAACTGTTAACTCCAAAACCATCTTTTTAACAAAATAATTAACGGATAAGGATTCTATTGTATACCTGTTTATGGATCGAACCGGATTGGAGTCTAATTTTTTTTTTTTTTGCTTGCCCAAATTTATATTTGAGCGGGTCCGAACCGGCCCGTGAACCTGAATTTATTGTTTATCTTTAATAAAAAAATATTTTTTTTATTTTTTATATATTTTTATAATAAAATTTAAATAAAAATTATTTTTATTCTATGAGCAATGATCCAGATCGAACTGATCCCAATCAAAAAAAACAACTGCCCAGACCTAATCCAATACGAACCATCCGCTTGGCCCAGGTTTACTCTATTGTCCTATGTTCCTTTGTATATCGAAAAAAAAAACATACGACAGGCAGAATGTTTTAATTTTTTTTTTTTTAAGGAGATTCAAGATTTTTTAAAAAATTGAATTTGAAAATTTTGTAAGTGTTAGAAACAAAATTTTAATATGGCGAGAATTCACTTTCAAAAAGATGTGATGAGCCATTTACGTTAAGTTTTGGGTTTCAAAATATTTTCTTTAGTATGAAAACCATGAACTAATAAAAATGTTGTAAATATACAAATAGGATGACAACGAATTGAATATTTGTATTTATTAAAATATTTAAATTTGATTAATTTATATGATATTTAAATCTATTTATATCCGTTAGAGGTGTTCATGGGACGGGCTGAGCCAGGTTCGGTCGGGCTTATATATGGTATCAACATCATATTTGTTTATCCAAGCCCGGCCCGGCCCAAAATATGGGCCTCAAATTTTGCCCAAACCCATTTAAGCTCGCCCATATTATTTTTTAAAATTTTTTAAAAAATATTTTATTTTTTATTTAATCTTTAATAATTTTATTTTTTTTTTCTTTTATTAAGTTTTTAAACATGAACAACTTGACATATTTTTTAATGTTTACACTAAAATATTATATATATTTAATCTTTATATGATATAAATTACACAATATATAAAATAAAAATATCATATTATATAATTGGAAAATGAGTCGAGTTGGGCCAGGTTCAGACCTTGAATGTTGGACCCAAGGCCCGACTCATTTTTTAAATGGGTCTCATTTTTTTGCTCAAACCTATTTTTCAAGCCTAATATTTTTGTCCAAACCCTTCTAAATATGGGCGGACCATTAGGTTTGCGCAGAAGCCCATTGGATAGGTCTAATATCCGCTTACTATCTGAATTAGATAGCAATATTTATCGGATATCCGAATTCTTAGTAATGAGAGTTTGCATGCCAAAGTTCAAATCTCTAGACAAACATAAAAAATTTCATATTTTACAAATATGTAAGTAGATATAGAATTTAGATATTTGATAATATCCTTATAAGTAAAACGAATTTGGATAACGGATTCAGATTCAGATATTCAATGTATACTATCTGCACCAAAATCAAAGTGGATTCGAACATCAAATAACCAAAGATTCATATTTGAATCAGCTCCAAATTTGTCACGGATAATAAATCTAATATCCAACTTCAAAAATTATCCAAATTCACAAAAATCAAATTAAATAATATGAGATATATCTATACATTTCCATCCTACAAACTTTATGCTTTTTCTTAAATGATTAATTAACGACAATTTAGAATAAAAGACTATACATCTTGTCGTCACGGTTGAATGCCATGTGCATTGTTTCTTAATTTGATCAATTAATTTTCTTGTATGAAATGATAGCCATGCATGTTGCTCTCTTATCCATATTCCATTCGATCCATGATGATAAGCATAATAATGACAGCCACGTAGGAAAGGTTGGCACCCATTTATTCCATCTTTATATCTCAAAGCTAATTTGTCACCGTTTATTTTGTATACACCATAAAATTTTATTTCATTGTCCATATATATATATAGATAGATAGAATAATAATAATAATAATAATAATCTATTAATTTAATAGACATTTGAAGAAAAAAAATTAATAGATTTTCTTCCTCAAATCATTTATATATTAGACATTCAAGTACACCCACAAGGCAATAATTCAAATAGCAAATTTTGCTCAATTTCATGATAAAAAACCATTAAAAATGGTAGTGGATGTAGATTGATTTTATATTTATTAATATAATAAATATAATTAGATATATTAACGATTATGATACGACATATTTAATTACATTTATTATATTAACAACGAAAAAAAATTCAAAAGATTCTAATATTGATATTTTGAATTATTTGTAAGTTTATATATATGAGTTATATATAAAAAGTTCTCATAAACTTAAGAAAAAATCAAGAATATTATATCGTAGTCGTATCATAATTTTTAATATATTGTATCGTAATCTCTAATATATCATATCATAATCTCTAACATATCTAATAATATTTATTATATCAACAACATTATTGACTGTATAATGTCACTTCGCCAAATTTGACATATAACAACGTTTTGAAGTGCTGTGAAAACTAAAAAAAATGTTGTTGTAAGATAAGACAGCATTTATTCATGTGCTGTATATGTGGCCGCAGCCTTATGTCTTTAGTAGCATTTTTACATATGTATAATAACACTTATCAAAATGCTGTTATTTCTACTTTATAATAGTTTTTCATGACTTTTTTGCATGCATTTTTCATTTGTATACAAAAGATCTCAATGATAGCAATTATAAGTGCTCCAAAAGTATTTTTATATGATAAGATTTATAACAGCACATGTCAAATGCTTCTAAAAATTTTAAAAATACTGTAATTATTGGCCATTATAATATATAACAGCAATATGCAAAATACTGTCAAAGTGTTGTCTTCACTATTTTTAACAATATTTGAAAAATATTATAAAAAAATATTGTCTAAAACTAATTTTGGCGTAGTGTGTTTTGGCATTAGATTAATTGCATAGCTTTTAAAGGTAGGTCTCAACTGTCAAACTAAATAAAATAATTCAAAAAGATGAAAAAAGATGGGAACAAAGCTGATATAAGAAGCCCAGACATATTTGACATAGGAAAAAGAATATACATAGAACCAGACTATTAAACAGCAATCTCCCACATAATCTAAAAAGGGAAAAAGCCAAAGAACTTGAAGTCAGTAGGGATGTTTTTCTTTTCCATGTTTCACAAGTATCTAACCTAAAAAAATGAAAACAATTACCTAAATTATAATATGAGCTGGTGTTCATGTTTAAAAAATCGAATTGGAGATCAAATTGATGGGAGTAAGACTGGTTAAATCAGATGGTGTAATTAAAAAAAGATTTTAAACTTTAAATAAATATTAAATATAATAATATATAATAAAAATATGTAATTTGTTAAATGGTATGGTCTTCAATATATTTTTCTAAAGTTAAACATTCAAATCTCATCCCACATAATAATTTTTTTTTTAAAATTAACTTAAAACCGTAATTTTTGTTGATTTTTAATCGATTCAACCGATTTTTTATCAGTTTTTTAAATTTCTGATTTTATGACATATATCATATCATATTAACTTCTGATTTTTTATTGAATTAATCCAACTGATCGATTCGATCGAATTTTTAAAATATTGATTTGTATTTTATATATTGATGATGAAATTTTTTAGCTTCCGAACAAATTAATCAACTATTCTAAGCAAATGCTGGTATGTGGTGATAGGATTTAATACATATAAAATATAAGTGTTAGGTGAGGGGAGTTGGAAATCCTACAGAAATGAACATGGATAATTAATTGTTGGAACTGACTCTTTAATTTGATTTCATGTAATCAAATGAAGACAAGAGTTTTCAGTTTGAAAATATGGATAAATAATTTGTATATTGTTATCGTATTTATGTAAAACATATAATAATTGTATTTAAAATTTTATATATTTATATAGATTTTGATACGTTAATAATTTGTATTATATAAATTTTGATATGTTCGTTTATTCATATCGTGCTCATATTATTTTTTTATATTATCTCGTGTTTTATATCATATTTTAATTATTATTTTTTATATCGAATCATATTCAAAATTAATAAATATTCTAATTGAAAAGGTCGAAGGTGCATGGGTATCGAATCTCGATCTGCCAATCAGATAGATAGCTTCTTCTACTACAAAAGAAATTTAATTGCTTACGATTACTTTTAAATATCTTTTCGAAAGGTGATTATTGAAAACTGAAATTGTTGAAATAGTGAAATTTAATGTAATTAAACAAGTATTATTTTGTTGGCCAAAAAAGTATTACTTGTGTAATTTTGAATTATTTATTTTAATAAGTAACAAGTATTTTGTTTTTTAATTTATTGGCTATGTTATTGTACATATGATTTTTTCTATAAGAAAATAATTTATTACTGCTAATTTTATGTTATTTCTTTATATATTAGGTTATGTTTCTCTAATTTATTTCATTCCTTCTATAGTATACCCAAAATCTATTTATATACATACTTTAAATTCCAATATTATTGTCATAAATAATCTACATGTGCTTTTTACAGCATTTATTATTTATAAATTCACACAATCTCCATTAAGAATGACTCATGGCTTGTTTTATTGTGATAACCTTTAATAGGAGTTCGTATTTGATAAACTGATGTTGAAATTTTTTAACTCCACAAACGGGATTAAGAATTTACCACATGCTTCAATTTTTTATAATTATTTTTTTAATTTTATTAATATATCTAAAATATATGTATTACCTTGTAAATCTTATTTATAAAATCTAAAAATTTTACTGACAATAAATCAGATAATTTATCTTCATATAATTATATATTACATTACATATTTTGATAGTTGGGCTAATAGCCCAAATGGAGGCCTGCTTATATGGGCTTCTTCAAAGTCATGTTCTTAAAATGTTTTTAAGTGCCTTAATAGCCCAAATGGAGGTTTTTTAGATATTGGCTTTTTCAGTAGCATTTTTGCCACATAAGTATATAAATTTTTGAAGAAACTTATTGAATATTTACGCGAGTGATTTAAAAATTTATCATTAATATTTTAATTATGCAATTTTATCATTATACTTTTAATTTTGAAAAAAAAATTTATCAACATATTTTTAATTTTAAAGTAATTAAAAATATGTCATTAAAAGTCGTTTTACAATTCAAAGAACAATTTTCAAAATAATATGACCCAAAAAAAATGACCATGAAACCAAAATCTGAATTTCTATTTTTAATTTTTTACAATGACATTTCTACTGAATATAATGACACATAATCCGAATTTGTTCATTTTATTTTTTCTTCTTTCATCATGACATTTTTACTAAATAAAATGTCTCAATACTTTTTCAATTGATCTTTGCTTTTTGCCTTTTTCCGTGTCGTCATTTTCAATATTTTTTTAATTATAAAACAACTTCTACCTGAAAATCTTTCAATTGTTTCATCTTGACCAAATTTGTTTCAAAATTCAAAATATAATGATAAATTTGATCCAAAATTGAAAATATAACAGTAACATTGCATCAATTGAAAGATAAATTTGAACCATTCTCGTAATTTGTAACTTATTCCTAATTATTCCTAATTAGACATGTTCAAAGATCCAACTATCCATCCAAACCCGAAAGCTCGTCCGATATTTGGAAAAAATTTTAAACAAAAATATTAAGCCCAAAATATGAGTTTGGACAACAAATAAAACTTGTTTAGAAAATAAACCAACCTTTGACTCCAACAATCAAGGTTCAAGGCTGACCCAATCCTTTTTTATTTACATAATTATTATGTAATTTATATCATATAAAAAATAAATATATATAATATTATAATATAAATATTTAAAAATATGGTAAATTATCCATATTTTAAAATTTAATAAAAAAAATAAAATTACTAAAAACTAAATAAAAAATAACATTTATTTAAATTTTTCTATAAAATATATATATATATATATATATATATATAAACAAGTTTAAACGAGCTTGAACTACACATTTATCAATATGGACGAACTTGAACAAAATTTAAATTCCATATTTCAAATAAGACAGGACTTGGATAAGTATATGTGATGTTAATATCATACTTAAATCTTGCTAGAACTCGACCCGGCTCATGAACACCTCTATTCCTAATTCTTCAACAACAAAAAAAAATCATTCTTGCATTCAAACATAAATTTTGCTATTTGCAAGTAATAAAGATAACAAATAAACAAAACCTTAATTACAACAAGCACATGAAGCATCACTTGCATGTTCCCGGATGCTCTCTGTACTGTATAAAGGGAAATGTTAACCCGTCTAGTTTAGACCTGTCCATGGACCGGTAACCCACCCGGCTCGTATTGAGCCGGACCTGGACATATTTTTTATGATTCGGGTTGGCCCAATCCGAATCACTGTTTAATTATTAAAATATTATTTTTATTTAAATTTAAATTTAGTTATAAAATATATATAATTTTTTTTAATATTTTAATATATTTGAATAGTGAAACGGGCTTATACGGGCCGGTTTGGGCCCGACCCGAATGGGCTTGACCAAAGAAGAAAAAAAAAATTCGGGCCGCAGCCCAGCCCATGAATAGATCTTACCTAGTGACACTGATTAAAGTAATATTTATAAAAAGAAAAATGCAATTAATTCATTACTTTTTCTTGAATTCAATAAAAGTAATGAATTAAATGTAAAAAAACTTTTCAAATGATAAATAATTTTTAACTAACCCGTTAAGCAGATCCGTGAATAAATAACAGCCAAAATATATTCAGATGAATCATTCCCTATGTTTCAGAAACTGTATACATGAGTTAAACAACAGTCCAGCAACCTGCCTCCCTGCACTCTTCAGTGGAGTACACCTTTGCAAAGCAGAAACAGTGGAGACAAAAATTGATGTATCCCTAGCCATCTATCTGCAAGCCATTGAATCTATCTGGTAAAAGCACATAAATGTAACATCATGACGATGCATACCAATGAGAAGAACATACTGAAGTATAAGAAAAATTCGACGGGAGTAGAATAATTATGCTGTTTTGACTTTTCATTTTTCTTGAAATATCCGTGTTCGACACTCGTATCCGACGTATATCCGGACATGGATATGGAAATACGACCCTCCAAAGACCCTCCAAATATATGAAAATCTTGGGAAAAATTGAATATACCCCTGTAAGACACATATTCGAGTCCGACACTCACACCCGAATCCGAGTAACATAGGAATATTATGTTTATCTGGAATGTTATACTTTATTGTAATCAACAGATACGAGTTGTAGTTTTGAAAAACGAGTGAAGGTGGGCTGATGAACAGACAGAGCAAATCTTGTGGAAATTCACAACCAATGAATTTGCTAAAAATATTGTTCAGCCAAAAAAAAAGTTCATTCATATATCATCTAATCAGACCTTTCTTTCCAGTTTCCATCTAAATTTCCAGTACCACAGATGACAGAACTCAACTATGTTGTTCCGACTCTTCATTTTTCTTGAAGTACCCGTGTCCGACACCCGTATCCGACGCATATCCGGACATGGGTATGGGATATGATCCTCCAAGGACCCTTTAAATACATGAAAATCTTTTTAAAAAAATTGAACATATCCGGTCGGACACATACCCGTGTCTAACACTCACACCCGAGTCCAAGTAACATAGGAACTCGATGTATCATCAATTACTGCAGCATATATTCAACACATGGAAAAAACAAAACTTGTTTGACATTTTTTTTTTTGAAGTTCAATTGTTTCCTTCATAGCATTTTTGTATAAAACTATCTCAGTCAATCCATAGAAGTTGAGAAAGTAAAAAAATAAAAATCGAAGATATTTCGGAATAAAGCATTTGGAAAGGTTATGCATTGATTGTTGACAAAAAAAAATGGAGCATCAAAACTTGAACTATGGTATTCCTATACCTTAAACCTTAACATCAATTCATGAAAGTGCAAACCTGAATAGAACAAACAAGTTTAAACAAAAGAAAACAAAAAAAAAATCATTAAAAGCATGCTTTTGAGTTTTTATTGTCAATTTATCATCTATGTCACCCTAATATTAGTTCAACATCTGGACCAGCTACCAACCACTCATAGGTAATAACTTCATGAACTTGAGCCTAGGCCGACAGTGCATATTCTAACTGTTGGCTTTGTAATAAACTATGTTGCTTCAACTCTTCATTTTTATTTGAAGTACCCGTGTCCGACGCATATCCTGACATGAGTATAGCCGTATAGGGATATGATCCTCCAAAGACCCTCAAAATACATGGAAATATTCGAAAAAATTGAACATATCCGTGTCCTACACTCACACCCAAGTCCGAGTAACATAGGTAATAAATGCAAAAGAAATAATGCGTAAAACATATTAGAACAGAAGATATCATGAAGTAAAATTTAAAAGTCTCGCATGATATACCTGATCTGGCTTCTGTCATTTCAATCCCCAAAGTCATCCTCCATTGCATATAGAAGTTTCCTATAAGTATGTGCATCGACAAGATCTTTATTTTGCAACTCTTTTAACAATCCCATGGCCTCCTCAACCCTTCCTCTTCTGCAAATCTCATCCAAGATTGTTCTGTATGTTATTAAATCAGCGGACTTCCGCATTTCAATCATCTCTCTTAGATAATCTACTGCTTCCTCAACCTCTCCAGCGAGTGCCAAAGCATTCACAAGGGAGTTATATGATTTACTGCTAGGAGTAAATCCATTTTTCTTCATTTCATCGCACAACTCCCTAGCATTATTTGTTCTACCTTGTGCACATAACCCGTAAATCAGATAATCATATGAATAAGCATTAGGCAAACACTTGTAGACCACATCCATCTGGTGAAACACTCGTAGAGCATCATTGACATGAAGCGAAAGCACGTATCCTTTTATCATAGAATTCAATGAGAAAACATCGGGATCGATCCCATCATCGACCATTTGCCTGAATAGACACCTAATAGTCTCCATATACATATGGTTTATATAAGAATCTCTTCCCCTACTCAACATTGCTGTGAAAAGAATGTTATATGTTCTAATAGATGGCCTGCAATCCAATTTCCTATTGTTCCTCATATGCTTAAATATATTTACAGCTCTACTTAACTTCCTAGCTTCTGTAAAAAAGTATATGATTGTATTATAAAGAGGCTCGGAACCGAAGGAACGAAGTGCAAGCACTTGGTTAACAACAACATCCATTTCTTCATACATTTTCGCAACACCAAGCTTCTTTATGGTAATATGATAAGTAGAAACGTCATGCCTAAACCTAGGCTGCTGCGCCGCCCAATTAAATAACTCCCAACATATTAAAGGATCTTCTTCTTGAGTTATGACATTACAAAGCTCTTCAGCAGTGAATCTAGGTGGGAGTTTCAAAATGGTCTTCTGAAATTTAGCTTGATCAAGAACAGGTTTACTACTAGCTTTTAATCTCTTATTGTTTCTCCTTCTAAATGATCTAGATGGGGCTCTAGTTGAGTAAAAAGAAGAGAAAGTAATGTAATGAAATTGATATGAAATTGCAGTGGGAGATATTATGGATAATGGGTCAATTTGGGTAAAGCCAAAAGGGCTTTGTTTAGGCTTGAAGTTATTGATAAAGGGATTCAGATAAGAAGAAAAACCAGAGTAATAAGAGAAATGGTGAAATGGGTTCATAGAGAGAACAAACTTTGTTTTATGGTAAACATTCCTCAAGCAATCTCTAGGAAGAGCAATCATATTTACTATTTATTAAAAAGAAATTGCAGTTGGATTGATTGCTGGAAAAATACAAAAGAAAAAATTGTTTTTTTGTTTGTTTGACAGGAAATTAAGATGAGAAGAGAGACAAAGAGAGAAGGGTGTTTGAGAATCTAACCTTAAAACATGTTGGAGCTGAGACAAAGACTCAAAAACTGAAGATATGGAGCAGCGAACAGCGAAACTCAAAGCTGCAAAAGGTAAAGCCTGAAAATTTTCTATTATTTCTTCTTCATTTTTTCTGCTCCGATCCGACCCACTCAATATGCTTAATGTTCATGGGCCTCAAGTAGTCAGCCCGAACCATATTTTTATTTGGGCCGAGATAGTCAAGCAATATGCAATTTTTTTTAGGACAAGGTGCAAATTTATCATAGCAAAATGAGCGAACGGATAGACTTGACAATATTGAACACGATACGATTAAACGATATAAATATAATACGGAAAAAATAATTAAAATATGATCAAAACTATGACACGAATACACGAATGTCTCAAAATCTATATAAATATGAATTATTAACGAATCAAAATTTATATAAATATAAAATACCTTAAACACGATTATGACACAACAAAATACAAGAACACGACACTGATACACGAATTACCAGATCTATGAATAGGCGCAGAAAAATCAAGGATTTAAATTGCGATCGTAGACATATTTTTTGTCGTGTCGTGTTTATCGTGGTTGCAGAAGTCACGGATGCTATCGGTCATCTCAATCATGAATTTTTTTTTTTGTATAATTTATTGTAAAACATAATAATTATAATTATACAAATTATTTTTTAATGATTTTTAAAATATTTTATGATATTTTATTTATAAAAAAAATATTATTCATAAAAAATGATTTTTTTATTTTTAAAGAAAAAATTATGACACTAGTTTTTTATCTATATATGTAATTCACGAACGTGAGTTTACTCTTACAAATCATTAACTATTCACACTCATTGCAATGAATATTAGCAACATGAAAATCGAAATCATAAAATAACAATAATAATATTATATTGTGCCTGCTATTAAAATTTCTGATCAACATAACTCACATTGCTACAATAACGGGTCATGCCCATGGTTGCAGATAGCGAACATTGATCCTAAGGCTGTCTCAGCGAAGTGCTCGATTGAGGATCCATTTAGATGGACGGTGAGATTGAGTTTAATGAGATTAAAAATAAAGGTGAAAGTGAAAAAAATATGTGTTTAGATAAAAAATAACAGTGATTGTGAGATGATAATAAAAACGATTATTAAAGACATTGATGTAAAAGTATATTGATAAATTATTTTTATATATATTTTAATAATATTAATATTTAAAATTTTAATACATGTTATTTTAATAATATTAATATTTAAAATTTTAATACATGTTATTTTATATATTTATTTAAATATTTTAATTAATTATCTAATAATTATATAATTATATAAATTTATTTATTATATTAAATAATATTTTTTTTAAATAATTACAAAATTTAAAATACAAAATATAGAAATAAAAGAAATATACATAAAAAAAAAAGTAAAGTGTAACTTTACCCCCAAACAAGGTCTAGATAGGGGTGTTCACTATTCGGGTTTAACCGAATTAACCGACCGAAATTTTTTTCGGTTCGGTTAATCGGTTAATCGAACAAAGTTCGGTTCGGTTAACGATTAATACTTTTGGAATATTTCGGTTATCAGTTAATTCGATTCGGTTAAGCGAAAATAATTGAATTACACGAATTAACCGAACTATAGTAAATCATTTATGTTTAGTTGTTTAGTATGTTTAGTTGTTTAGTATGTTTGATGTTTGGATTTATAATGGTTTTATTAAGCTTTGTTTTTGGATTTTGGTTGGTTGGATAGATTATTTGGATATAAAATCATGTATTAAAATAGGTTGCAAAATAAATTAGGTAAGTATTTCGGTTAATTCGAAAATCGACCGAATTAACCGAAATAATTTTGGTTCGGTTAATTAACCATTTTAACATTTCGGTTCGGTTAACGGTTAATGAAAAAACAAATTCGGTTAATTCGGTTAATGATAATTCGGTTCCATTATTAATCGAATTAACCAAATGAACACCCCTATATCTAGTGGCTTTCATTGGACCCTGCCTCCTCCAATTACCAATTGGAGGAGAAATTAAAATATTTTCACCGCAAGGTGCTATCCATATGCACCTTGCGATGCATTTAACTCCGTTTGATGCATTTAATTTATCGTACTGAAAGTTCGGAGAAATCCAAATTCAGCCTGAGTCAATACCGTTGACGCAAATGAAATATTTTATTCTAATAATAGTTTGAGGGCTTTGTCATTGTTAGTTATCATATAGTTTATCTTTTGTTTAGTTTGTATGTTAATGGTGTTGTGCCATTGTTTTTCGATAGCTATCCTCATTATTGGGCGCCTCGTGTTAGAGATGACAAAACTCGATCCACTTCATACATTTTATACCGATCAGAATATATTTTTACTATTCTTGAACTTAGCTCAACTCGTAAACATCTCTAATATCATACTTGACATTAATGGTAAGGTCCTAAAATCTCAAGAGCTCAATAATTTTTAATTTTTTTTTAGTTAGAGTGAGCTGATGGCAGAATTTGATAAGCATGTCTTGGTTTAGAAATTAGAAAGAAAAAAAAAAAGCCCCCTAGTAATAATCTGAATCTATCTTTCGGGTAATTATTTTTGTTTAGAAAAAGTAAAAATTGGTAACAAGATGTAATTTTTAATAATAAGTACTAATTTTAGTTTTTTTTTTTTTTTTTAAATCCGTAATTTGAAAATAAGTGAAGAGTTTGTGATCTATTGAATGCCATTTTTTAAAAATATCATATAAATCAACTGAATTAAATCCGAATACAAGTACTAATTTTAGATGATCAATACAAAATAACAATTGAATTGAGTAAAAATTAATTTAAGATCCCACAAAGGAAACAAACAGAAGAGCCAAAGGGGAGTCCAAATCTAAGCAGAAACTAAAATTCTAAGCCAAAATCATGCCTAGAAATAGCAGTTTTACTTGGTTAAAAACTATGCAGCTTTGGCTGTACTACAAGCCAAGCAACTGCAGGAAGATCCTGCAAAACAATAGCTCCATCTTCATCAACTTAAGCTCCCTATGATCTCTTCAACCACTCTTTCAAAGTTTTTTTCAACACCCATTTCTTGATTTGCATGCAAACTCTCACTGGCTCTTAATCTTTGCTTTTTCATGGCCTCCCTCCTGCACTCATGGTCTGCAATCCTACTCAACAAAACAATATTCAAATGAAGAAATTAAGAAGAAGAACAACAACAACAACAATTATTTAAAAGTACCAATGGCAACTAGAAAAGACGATATTTAAAACTTGAAAACAGGAAGAAGAAGAAAAAAAGAAGGGGGAATTTAGAATTAGTTTACTCTTCAAAGAGGATAAAATGTTGGGTGATTCCAGAAACACAGAGAGGAAGACCATAAGTTGCATGAAGGCTTAGCATGGACTGCATTTTTTGTATGAATGATTTGTTGTAAGATGAAGAACAACAGAAGAAGAAGAAGAAGAAGTTCTTAAAACTGAGGGGTTGGGGGGTGGTTTCTAGCTTTCTATTCTTGTGAATTTGGTAAAATTTGATGGATATTGATAATTCGTGTATTTGAATTATATTTATATTATTTTTTTATGTTGTAATTGTGTTCAAAATATTATATATTTATATAATTTTTGACACGTTAATAATTTGTTTTATATAAATTCTGATACGGTCATATAACCATGTCATGTTCGTGTTAATTTTTTATGTCGTATTTTAATTATGTTTTTTGTTATGTTTGTGTTGTGTAATTAGACCTGCTCATGGATCGGGTCACAGTTCAAAATTTTTTTTCTTTAACCAAGCCTGTTTCGAGCTGGCTCGCAAGCCATTTCATTGTTCATCAAATATTAAAATATTAAAAAATTATTTTTTAATTAATATTTATATTTTTATAATTAAATTTAAATAAAAATATATTTTTTATTACATAAACAGGAATTCAGGTCGGGCCGACCCGAATAGAAAATTATCCTGTCCAAACTCGATTCGGGCTGGGTCAGACGAATAGTCCAACCTTTAAACAGGTCTACGTGTAATCGTATTGTGTTCAAAATTATAAAGTTTATATAAAAAATATCTTTTTGTTTTTTTTATGAAATTATTAATAAAGATTTTGCTAACGAGTGTCCTAAGAACACTCTTTAAGGTTACTAAATATAATAATATTTTTAATTAATGTATTGAAAATAATAAATAAAATTTTTTATTTTTGTATTTAATATAATAATATTATTATAAATAATATATTAAAAAAATCTTAAAAAATATTTTAAGAGCATTTGGTAGAAAACCTTATTAATAATAGGGTTTTGCTAACAAGTGCCCTAAGGGCACTTGTTAAGGTTAATTAATATATTATTTATAATAATAATATTGTATTAAATGCAAAAATTGATAACTTTATTCATCATTTTCGATGCATTGGATGGAGATATTACTATATATAATAACTTTAACAACAAAATCCTTAATAATTATAGTTTGGAATATTTGTTGAAACTAGGGAACTGTGTTTGGTTGGATCTGTTAGGTATGGTCACTCTCTACTTCTCTTTTTAGGTTGAAACTTGGAAGATGTGCTGATATTGGTTCTCTTTCTCTCCTTTCCAAAGCATTTAAAAGTTGTAACACATGCCATTTGAATGACTGATGTTTACTAAAGGGGAAGATGGCTCTTTTGTTTTTTGTTTTTTTTGTTTTTTTTTTTGTGATAAAGGAGTTCAAAAGTGTGAGAGGAAAGTTCCCAAGTTTTTGGAACATGCATTTCAAAAATAATGGTTTATATTTATGTGTTATTAATGTATAAATTTATATATTATTTATAAATTACGATGTCATATTATTGATATATAAATATAAAATTTTAATTTTTTTAAAAAATAATATAAACGATTTTGTTTATTAATAAGTCATATCATATGATTTAGTATATAAATTTATACTCTAATAATATATCAAATAAAATTTAAAATAATTAGCAACTCAAATAATAAAATAACCTTCACAATAGCATTGACTACAAAATTACAACGAGAAAGCGAAATGTTAAAAAAATAAAAATTAAGAAGCCATAATCTACCAAAGGTAAAGAAAAACATATAAAATTATTAACATTTGGTTGGTTAGAATGGTAAAATAACTTCAACTTTCAAGATGAGAATTAAGATTCGAATCTTGAGAGTCACCAATGTTGGGAGGATTTTACCATTACACTTTCGGCCCGACAGTAATTAGTCTTCCATCAACTATAAAATGAAGATGAGAGAAACACCCTAAATTTAATAAATAAAAAAATATAAAGTCAAAAACAACACAATTAAGCATTAAAAAAGATATAAGACCCAAAAAAAAACAATACATAGGACCTATCGAATAGAAATTCTCTGCCCAATTTTCCTGTCCCTTCCATGCTTGCACTCTCGTAACGAGGTGCGCATCCGTTTTTTCGGTATCGCTTTCTTTCTCGCTTGTTTTCAACTTTGTAACGGGGGTTACGAAATACAAATACGTCCGATTGAATATGAGAATTCTACGACACCATCTCTTTTATTTGCATCGTCTTAGTATCTTTTTTTTTTAAGCGAAATTGATTTTTTATTAGATAAAGAATCGGGTCAAACATTAAAAACGGACAAGTACGAAAAGAACAAAAAAAAAAGGACTCGCGACTCGTTACGAGAGTGGGGGCACGGATAGGGTAGGGAAATGGGGGCAGAGGATAATGGAGATGTAGAAAATAATAGAGATGATTTGATTAATGTGAGTTGGTTCAATTGATTGAGTATTCATTAATGTCTTAACAAGTATCAAGATTTGAATCTCGCCGATAATTCTATTTAGTGGGTTATCTATAATACTATTGTTAGTCCTCTCTAATCCTTTAATATGCCATGACCCTTGGACTAAAAGTTATCTTCCCCCATTTAAACATTTTTGGAAGAAAAAGAAAAAACAATAGAGATGATTTTAAGGAGGAAAGTTCTTTTAACAATACAATATTTTCTTTGGCTAGAGGCCGTTTTTTTTTTTTTTAATTTGATAATTTGCATAGAAGAGATTCGAACCTTATTTTTTTTTAGCAGGAAAGTATGCACTAACTATTAAACCAAATGCTCTTCAAATCTGGTTATTGTCTCTCCCTTCCTCACTTCATTTTCTCTGCCCCTCTCTCCTAAAGTACCAATTATGTCCCAATAACTCTCCTAAAGTACCAATTATGTCCCAATAAAAACAAAACCAAAAGATTTAACTGATCCCAACAGAAAAAGCTAAAGACCTAACCACTCTCAAAATGTAATTAGCAGACAAATGGTAAGCAATTAGCATATATTAATCTACTGTCATTTTAATTTGATCAAAGTTTTCTGAAAATAGGGGACTGCCGGTGGTGGCTGGTTTGAAAGGAGAACTTCGATAGCCAAGGAGAATGAAAGAAATGAAATAAAGAAACAAAAAAAAGAAAAATCAAAATACAAACTATAAAAAATGGAATTTTGCTTTAATTGGGGGAACATGATTTTTAATGACTTAGTTCAAATTTTTCATATCATCCTATGATATTTTGTTTACAAGTTTGAGTAGGGTAAACATTCAGCTGGTTCAATTTTAAAATTCTAAAATTTGATTAAATCAAATAAATTTATAAAATCGATCGAACCGATCAACAAAGAATCTTAAAATCAAAATAACAAAACCAAACTTAGTCGTTTCGAACGATTTGTTCAATTATGAGTATGGTTATGAGTTTGAGTTTAAATAAAAATAATATTATTTTTTAATTAAATATCGATTATTTAGGTTGATTCGTTTAAAAATAAAAAATCGTAAACCGATCGAATAAATACGTTTAAACTGATATTGTTAACCAAAGTCAACCAAAACTGAACAAACCAAATAGACTAACAAAGAATCTTAAAATCAAAATAACCGAACCGAACTTAGTCGGTTCGATCGGTTTGTTCAGTTATGAGTATGGATTATGAGTTTTTTATTATGGGTTATGAGTTTGAGTTTAAATAAAAATAATATTTTTTTTAATTAAATGTCTATTATTTAGGTTGATTCTGTTTAAAAATAAAAAATCGTAAATCAACCAAATAAACACGTTTAAACCAATATTGTTAACCAAAGTCAACCAAAACCGAACAAACCAAACCGATTGACAAAGAATCTTAAAATCAAAATAACCGAACCGAACTTAGTCGGTTCAATCGATTTGTTCAGTTATGAGTATGGGTTATGAGTTTTTTTTTATTATGGGTTATAGGTTTGAATTTAAATAAAAAGAATATTATTTTTTTTAATTAAATGTCTATTACTTCGGTCGATTCGATTTAGAAATAAAAAATCATAAACCGACCGAATAAACATGTTTAAACCGACATTGTTAACCAACGTCAACCGAAACCGAACAACCAAACCGAATAAACCGAATAGCATAAATTTCGATCGATTTTTTTGGTTTTCCGACTTTTTGCACACACCTAAGTTTGGGATCAACAAATGAAGATAATCTGAAAACCAATATGATATTTTACTAAAAGTTTAGAGGCCAACATTCTTACTATTTACTCTAATTTATGCATTAAAACAAATCAATTCCTTTCAGCTTCATCAGGCTCCTTCAATTTCTTCTGATCTTGCTCAAGATCATTGCTAATATTTATACCTGCACCAGCTTCTACAACAGCTAAATAATGCCTTTCTTCAATATTGCTGTTTTCATCCTTCAATAATCCATAGGCAAGAGATACTTCCATCCACTCAGTTTCTTTACGTAAGTGCTCATGGCGAACCAGATAGCGTTTCAACTCTTTCCGGATGTTCCTGATGGGCTAACATTATATATATATATATATATATATATATATATATATACATAAACAAGCAAATTAATTAGGAATTTCTGTCTTTTTCCTTTTCTAAAGCATAAAATAATAAGATTATAATTTTGATTTTAGACATTCTACCAGATGAAGTAATTTGACTAGATCATACTAAAAGAAATCACTGGTCAAGTTTAAAATTTTATAAAATAATGTATACTGATGGCATAAAAAATCCAATTAATTCAAACACCAAGCCAATTAAGCCACTCATATTAAAGTCATTGACAAATGACAAATGTACATGTTCATTATATATGCAATAAGTCAATTGTAAATTTAATCAAATATATTAAACATAATGAACTCGGAATTTAAGCCAGTTAGTTCATGTAACAAAGTTAAAAGATAATATCCAGTAAATTTGGATTCGAATTCTCACATTCCTAAATTACGGCCTTTTTTGTAAAAAAAATATATATATATATATATATATGATCATAACAAGGGAAAAAGAAATCTATCATTGCTTTCCTTATTTAGAATTAAATGGAGATTTGAAGAACATACTATAAAATTTATTTGAGAAGTTTTCAAATTCTCTACCACTAATAAGACTAATTAAAAAAAAAAAGAAAAGAAATCACAATGTCATAAAAAGAAGCATTTATAGTGTTGTAGATTTGAAATTTACTCAGAAATATGAGAATTAACTGAAAAGCAAAGCAAAAAAAAAAAGATGAATAAAGTGCAAAACCTCAGCTTTAGATTCACAGGCAAGCCGAAAGAAAGAAGCTGAGACGAAATGCTTGCAAACAGACTCAGCCAATTTGATCTGACCAATCCAATAAGACGCTGTCTCAAGTTTATCAAACCGGCATTTGCTACAATTCTCCGCAGAGTAGTATGGCGTGCTTATAATCCTAGGCTTATTACAAGAACCTGATGCCATGGGAGTTGAAGGTTCACTTATGTTCTGTGCCTGTGAAATACTAGGATTCTTTTCTGTCTGTTTCCCGAAGCAACTGCTTTTCTTAGAGGTCTCGGGTGGGGGATTGGAAGCAATATTTGTTGATTTTGATGATTTGGGTTCTGTTTTCTTGTCTGAAATTGAAGGTTTGGCTGGGGGATTGGAAGCAAAATTTGTTGATTTTGATGATTTGGGTTCTGTTTTCTTGTCTGAAATTGAAGGTTTGGCTGGGGGATTGGAAGCAAAATTTGTTGATTTTGAAGATTTGGCTACTGTTTTCTTGCCCGAAATTGAAGTTTTGATGGGCTGATCGGACATAGTTTTGGCAGGGATATTTGGGTTTCTGACAGTTCCAAAAACACGTTTTTGCCTGAGGGGGAAAAAAAAAGAAACAGAGGAAGTGAAATCAATCTTGTTGAACTAAAACAAATAAGTTGAAAAAAGAAATTGGATTATCATATATCTACCTTGAGATTTGAGGTTCCTTGACATTTACTTTTGATACATGGACAGGTTTTTGTACACCTCTTGGTTTGGAAGCCTGGGTTTTCCCTGCTTTTTGAAGAAAAAAAGGTCAACAAAACATGAAAAAGGAATTAACATAAATGTTGACAGAAATAAGGGGAAAAAAATTACCTGGAAATGGAGGGGAATGGGGATCCATTTTTGAAAGATTAGAGAACTCGATGAGAAAATGGTGGTGGGTTTGAAATTTTTTTTTGGATAAGTGGGTTTGAAAGTTTACCTTCTTCTCTGGGTTGAAATGACTTTTGAAAATAATGGTTTTATTTTGTTTTAACAGGAGTTTGAAGTTTGAAACATGGAAAGGGCGGGAACATGTTTTCAACTTTGAATATTATTTTTTATATTTATATGTTATATAATTTATATTATATACAAAATAAAAATATATATAATATTATAGTGTAAATATTTAAAAATATATTTTTTTATATATATATTTTTGAAAATAGGAGATTCTAACCTTGCTTTTTTGAGCAGAAGATGCACCAATCATTGAGCCAAAAATTCGGGTGCATATTCAAAAATATGTTAAGTTATGTATATTTTAGAACTTAATAAAAAACGAGATAAAATTACTAAAGTTAAATAAAAATAATATATTTGTTTAAATTTTTTAGAAAAAAAAAATAATATGAGCTTAAACGGGTTTAGACTATCCATTTATAAATATAAACGAGTTTAAACAAAATTTGAGACTTATATTTTAAACTGGACCGAACTTAAACAAATATATATAATATTGATATCATACTTAAATTCGATTCGAATCAACCGTGAATACCTCTATAACTCTATTCGATAATATAATTTAATATATTTTTTTAAATACTAGTAGAAAACTATTAAAAAAAAAACCAAGCCAAAGCCCGCAAAAGATAAGCGGACAATTGGAAAGCCACCAGTTGAGAGAAAAAGAAAGCGGCGGAGGAGCCATGGTCAACCTAACCATCCAAACAAAGATTACATCCCAATTAATATCTTAAATTGATAGTAAGTTAGTAACAATGAATTTGAACAGAAGAAGGACATGGCTATGGGCTATGGCTAAGTCTAGTTTTTAAGCTATCTCTCAAGATTTGTGCTACATGAATATTGCCATATTATTTGAACTTTTGATTAATTAAAGCTCATGAGCTGAATCCACTCATTTTCTTAATTAAACATTTCTTGCTTTTATCTCAAGATATAGGTTTAAGCGGCTGAAATCATCAATTCCTTTCAAGTGCGGCTAAAATAAACAATTTAAAAAAAAAAATATTTAATTGATCAGAAATTTAATGATTTTGACATAGTAGTAAAAAAAATTGTTTTTTTTTTTTTCAAGCAACGTGCAATAATTTATCTATGTTATTTAAACTCTTTATTTTTTTTAAAATATTCGTATCCAATACATATTCGGACATGAGTACGGAGTTATGAGAGTATGATCCTTCAAATGTATGAAACAACTTTTAAAAAAATGTAAGCATACATGTCTGTAATATACTCGTATTTGACACTAACCTCAAGTCTTGAAAACAAAAATTTAAAAAAAAATCTACTCAAATATTTTTTTGTAACAATATGAACTTTTTTTTGTTTTAATTTCAAAAAGTACAAATATTTTTTCATTTTTGTTGCCTATTATCTACAAGAAAAATCAAATGCTAAATCAGGAATTCGATCTGATCATGAAACCAGAAATTCCAAAATAAATCAAGGGCAATCATGGCCTATCAGATGTACTCATGGGTCAGATCGCGATTCATGAAAATAAAATTCCTTGCCAAGTCCATTTTGAGTCGGTCCGTAAGTCTATTTCAATGTTCATATATTATTAAAATATTAAAAAATTTATTTTTATATTTTATAATTAAATTTAAATAAAAAATATTTTTTAATTATTTAATAGTAATTCAGGCAGGGCCATCCCGAATTACAAAAATTTTTATTCAAATCCAACTCGAACAAATTACCCGACTCTTGAGAAAGTCTATGGCCTATGGAGTACCACCAAATTTCTATTTGCCGGCTACTTGTGTTGGGGGCTAACCTCTTCCCTTTTCTGATATAATGTACACTCGCTTGCTTGAAATCGATGTATAAACTATAAAGTATAATATAACACTTCCATGGCAAGAAACGTCCCCAGAAATACATATAAAAGATGGAAAAAAACATTAACTTGTTCATCATAAACCAATCCCAGTCATTTCCTTTCTTGATTTACTTCATCACTTTGATAAAAAAAAAAAAAAAAAACTTAACAAAATCTCGATCGAGAAACAATCCTGTTTTAGAGTGCCGATCGATATGGAATTGCCAACGATGGCTCTTGCTGGTTATAATTCTTCTACCTACGCCTATGTCTTTCTCATAACTTTATTCATGTTTTCGGCAAGTCATCATCGGTCGGATGCTGCCGCCGGCGAAGCCACACTCATAAGAGTTGATCCGTCGGGGAAGCTGGGAGATTACAGGAAAATACAAGACGCCATTGATGCTGTTCCATCGAACAATAAGGAAGTTGTATTCATATTGGTTAGTCCTGGGATTTACAAAGAAAAGATTGTTGTGCCAGCTGATAAGCCCTTCATTACAATAAGTGGTTCAAAGGCAAATGGAAGTGTAACTATAACTTGGAATGATAGTGGGAATATATTTGAATCTCCTACTTTCTCTGTTTTGGCTTCTGATTTTGTTGCCCGATACCTCACAATTCAGGTATGATGATAAATAACAATGAATTAAGAAATAGGAATAGTTAAGTAAATATTTGTGTTTTAGTCTTTTTTTACTTAATTAATTTGCAAAACATTTGGTCAATGATTGATGAAGACCTGCTCATTGATAGGGTTATTCGTCCGGTACGATAGGTTCGATTCGAATTGGATCGGATTTGGATAAGGATTTTGATAATTCGAGTCCGAACTATTTATAAAATAAAAAATATTTAAATTTAATTATAAAATATATAAAAATAATTTTTTTAATATTTTTTGAACTGTGAAACGGGCTTTCGAACCTGCCTGGGCTCGACTCGAAATAGACTTAGGTAAGAAAAAAAATTAGACCGCAACCCAACTCATAAATAGGTCATACTTCTGAATTATGATATTGTGACAATTAATTAAAGGATTATTATTTTATATACCGCCATGTATGAAATAATAAAATAAATTTAATTTTTCAAATTAAGAATCGAAGAGTCAAAATTAGAAATTATTTTACTTTTAAGGTGCATTTGGATGACCGGTCGGAGAAGTTTTATTGTGTCATCATTACATTTTATGATTGAAATCTTAATCGACCATCCAAATACAACGTTAGACAAGACAATTTTATTTAAAATTCATATATGAAAGGGAAAATTAGTCAAGTCAATTTTAATTCATTCTAATATTTTTCTCATTACCATATTGATTGGTAATTTGGTATATAAACTCTTCAATTTTAATGCTGCTTAAACATGCAACAATAATTAGTTATGATTAATTTATAAAACCACATTGTCATTAAGTCAAATTAAGACAATTAATCAACCGAATCTTCTATTATTTCATTTATAGAATACGTATGGAGCTGGTGCCAAAGCAGTAGCATTAAGGGTATCCGGAGACCGGGTTGCTTTCTTTGGATGCAGAATTTTATCGTATCAGGATACCTTGCTAGATGACGCCGGAAGACATTATTACAGCAATTGTTACATCGAAGGAGCCGTCGACTTCATTTGCGGGAATGCCGCTTCTCTCTTTGAGGTAAAACATTTCAGGAACCTGATACATTAAGCCTAGAAATATCTATAACTATGAAGCACATACACTTATGTTAGAAGAATGTCCAAGTATCGGACACGGTTACAATACGACGGAATACGTGTCAAACATGCGATAACACATCAAAAAAATAAAATAAAACGGACACGGTCAAAACATGATCACGACACGATTGGACACGTTCGGACATGCGAATAAGGTTTTTTGTTTTGTTGTTTTTTTCTCTCAAATATGGAATTAACAATGAGCAATATGATTTTAATGGGTTTTTTAACGTTCAAATTTTTAAATTCAAAATTAATTTTAAAATTTTGAAAAAACTATTTGCATGTTAATATTTAATTGAAAAGTATAAATTTTATATATTTTTTGTATATTATTATATACAAAAATTTATTGTCGTGTCCTACCGTACTTATGTCTTAATTTTTTTAAAAATTCTAGTGTTATTGTGTCTGTATCGTGACGTATCAGTATTGCGTGTCTGTGCCTATGCTTCCTAGATCTATAACCTATCAAATACCATGGATTTAAATAACGACAGCATTGCGAGATTCATTTCCGATATTCATACCGAGCTAGAATTCGTTATGTATTTGCAATCACAATAAACAAGATACAACCGAAAACGCATCCGCAATCGTAATTTAAATCCCTATTCGGACGGTGAATAATTTATAAATGGTTTTCATCTTTTGATTTTCGCAGAGGTGTCATTTGCATTCACTCTCGGAAGGAGATGCAGCTATCACAGCCCAACGCAGGGAGTCACCTTCAGAGAACACAGGCTTTACTTTCTTGGGTTGCAAGATCACTGGCGTCAGGACTGCTCTACTAGGAAGGGCATGGGGTCCTTATTCCAGGGTCGTTTTTGCCCTTACCTATATGTCTAATGTGATTCTGCCTCAAGGGTGGGATGACTGGGGAGATTCATCCAAACAAAGGTAACAAAACAAATAAATTGTAGCCAACAGCAGTGTTGTTGCAACCGGGACCGACCGGTCGGATCGGTTAAATCGAAAATCGATGCCTTATTTGGTCCGATGCATGTTATAGAATCGAATTTCTCCGAACCGATAAAAAACCGGTTGAACCGATAAAAACCAAAAAAAAAAAAAAAAACCTGAAAAATCGTTTTTTCACTTATTATTTATTTTTTTAAAAAAATTATTGTATGTGATGAGATTTAAATTTTTAATCTCTTGAATCTATATTTAAGATCATATCATTTAGTCAAATACATATTTTTATTAAATATTTACTATATTTAATACTTATTTAATATTTAAATTCTTTTTTTTTTTAATATAATCAATTCAATCGGTTGAACCGGTAACTGAAAGTTTCATCGATTTGACTTTCGATCCGGTTTTTTCAATATTGGCCAACAATCGTATAATTTGTTGGTAGAATATTAAATTCTTAATCTAAGTGATCAGATTCAAACTTCGATAATCTCGAATAACCGAAAAGAAATAAAATTTTGGAAATTGAAGTAATTTGAAATTGATCTTCCTTCTGGTTTCTTGATTCTACAGCTCGGTGTTCTACAGAGAATACAAATGTTATGGAGGTGGAGCCAATACAAAGAAAAGGGTTGAATGGGCACAAGAGCTTACAGACAAAGAGGCGGAGCCTTTCTTAACAAAGAACATAATTGGTGGCAAGAGTTGGATCAGGTCAGCGCCAACCAGTTTCAAGAAAGCTTCAACTTCCATGTCTAACAATGTCCCAAAGCATGCCTGATCATGAAGGTTATTGTCAGCAAAGCTGATATGCTATCGTGCCGATGATCAAGGATTTAAATAGCGATTCTAACGTAATGTTATAATTGTTATTTTGCGGTTTCGGTTCTCATCGCCGTCAATATTTATCGCAATTGATTGTGATAGCATTCGTTATATTCGCAATCGTGATAAACGTAATGCGATCAAAAATGCATTCACGACTGTAATTTAAATCTTTGCCGGTGACCTTGGCTAATACTGTGCATATTTTTTTTCTTTCTAATTTCTAATTTTAGGTACTTGTTAATTAGAAAATTTGTTTATGTACCATAAACAAATTGAAGTGATTCATTCATTCATTAATATTCAGCGAATTTCTCCTGTACCACATCTGAGAATTTTTTTTTTTAATGTTAATCTAGTATAAATAATAATAAAATTTATTAACAAGTGCTTTAAAAATATTCTTTAAAATTATTATGAGAAGGGATCTAGTTATATTAGTTTTACACATTTTCGTAAATTTTTATACGATTATATTTTAACAAATCGATCGTTGGATTTAACAATATAATTGTACTCGTCGTGCACGTAAAGTTTCGCGATCCGATATCTCTATTATATCGATCGAGAACACTGTCTTTTTCAATATATATTTAACGATTGAAAGTTTTTTACATCGAATAAATAGTTATACATTTTTAATTTACTTGAAACTTAACGTATATGATCTACGTGAATAGAATATAAAATACGACGGTTGGATTAACCAAATATAAATCATATAAAAAATTATGAATGTATGTAAAACTAATTTAATTTTATATTAATGTAAATGGATCCCTCCTCAATTATTGTATATAATAATATATTTACTTAATGTATTAAAAATGACGAACAAAATTATCACCTATTATATTTAATATAATGTTATTACTATAAAAAATATAATAATTGATTTTAAAATATACTTCAAATATTAGTTAACAAAATCAATAATAATAAATATACAATAATTATATCAAACCGAATCAAACCAAACCGTTTCGATGCCCGAGCCTTCCGGACCGTCTTAGTTTCATAAAGAAACCGCCCTATCATCGACGGTCATAATTAATTAAAGCGAAAAAAATCCCTGATCGTCCAAATTATTACCCTTTTACCCTCCGCATTTCACTCTTATCCACCATATCTATCTCTCTCGAAGAAAAAATTTAAAAGAAAAGAAAGAAAAACGAAAAAGATTCCCATTTCATTCTCCCAAACCATGGCAAGAGGTTCCTCTCAGTCGCAGTCCTCCACTTCCTCCACCGCATCCCGTCCTGGCGTCATGGCTCCCCGCGGCTCCGCTGCCGCAACAGCCGGTATGCGTCGCCGCAGGCTTGTCGCAGGCTCCTCCTCTGCCTCCGCCTCAGGATCCGTAAGCTCCGGTTCCGGAGGCAACATGCTCCGATTCTACACAGACGATGCTCCGGGCTTGAAGATCTCCCCTACCGTTGTCCTAGTCATGAGTCTTTGCTTCATAGGCTTCGTCACCGCTCTCCACGTTTTTGGCAAGCTCTATCGCGCCAAAGCCGGAGCTGGACCGTGATTCGTGACCCGAACCCGATCTTCTTTTTCGGATCTCTGACCGGTTCTTGAATCGGTAACTGAATAATTATACTCTTTTTCCGTTTTGGTTTTTAGCTCTGTAAATGATGGATGGCAAGCTTGTAATTATCTAGTGTTTTTTATGCGTTGAATTTTCAAATTTCGTTCATGTTATTACTTTTCCTAGAAAATGAATCTATTTTCTTTCCTTGTACCCTTTTTCGATCAAATTGCAGAAATGGGGTTTGCTCATCCTTTTACTAGCTTTTAATTTAATCGAAAAGTCGTAGCTTTTGGGTGATTTTGGAATCAGGTTTCAGGAAACACGGCCCTGTTTGGATCTTTAATAAATTTGTAGGTCATCTCTATGCTTCTTCTTTGTTGAAAGTACATCTAAGCAAAATATGATATGACATGAATACAACATAAAAATATAAATTTATCAAAATTATATAATAAAAATTATTAATATATTAAAATTTATATAAATATATATTATTTTTATGAAAAAAATTATAAAAACACATAATAGTCAAATCTAATTGAAAGAGTCAGATTTGTTAATTAACTTATTAAACTTGTTTCATACTTTCATTGATCTGAAATAGGCAAAATCTCATTTGGCTTGTTTAAAAGTAATTCCAATTGTGGTAAATTATCTAATACAGTAAATACTGTCTCATCCCACAAAATGGGAAATTATCCTATGAACATTTAATTTATGTGCTTAGTTTATGAAGTTTTTTTTTTTTTTTTTACATAAGTAGAAATTCAGGGGAAAAGGAAATTCAAATCTTGAACCTGATTTCCTTAAGAAAGGTTAATAATTATTAGGCCAAACCTTGGTTGTTAACCACCACAATTTTGTTAGCCATTGTTGTCCATTGCAGAGAACCAAGTATGCTAAAAAAAAAAAAAGACCTTCTTTGTAAAAAAAAAAAAAAAAGTTATGCTGCAAGAAAACTTGAGTATTGAGTTTGTTCAACACAACAGATAAAGCAAGAAATGAATCAACAGTAAATGGGGAGTAACATAATAAGCTAACTAATCAGCCCCCCATGAACAAGCTGTAGTTTGCTGAGATTAGATCTAGTGATTTGTGTATCTATGTTGTATTCTTGTATTTTTTCGTATCATAATCGTGTTTAAATTGTTTATATTTATATACATTTTGATGTATTAATAATTTATATTATATAGAATTTGACATATTCGTGTTTATATATATCAAGATTATATTAAATATATATAGATTATATTAAAAAGATGGACGATCAAACCTATTTATTTCTCAATACAATATAAGAAAAAAAGAAAAGAGGTGAATAGGGTCCCAAATAACGAGATACATGTAAAAAGAAGGTCTGATTACGCCCATTCCTAATCCTAAATGGTATGTAACGACGTAGAGATTCATATGTAAACATAGTATCTATTTAGATACGCTCGAATGACTTCTTCTCATAATGAGAATGTATATAGCCTTATTCCGATCTGGTCCTGTTTGATGGGGTCTTAGCTCGGTGCCTTGGCGTTGAAGAAGCAGCAAAGAGACTTGAAGAAGTTCATGACAACGTCTGTGGGACAACAAAACCGATAAACCTCTACAGAAGATTGCAAAGACAAGGTTACTATTGGCCTGATATTGCTAGGGATGCAAAAGCTCGAGAAGAGGCTTGTCTAAAATGTACATGGACAATAAAAACTTGACTCGATTTTAGATGTGGTCTGCTTTTGGCTATACATACATTTTCACAAATAGACTGTCCAAGACTAATTATTGTGGACGTTTCTTCACAATAATTATGATATGATAATCATGATGGGGAAAATACCAATTAAAATTGAATGCATTAAAAATGATATTATGACATAGATCGAAATTATAAATGTCCGTGTTTTTTTTTCGTGTTATATTTTAGTTATTTTTTCTTTATCGTATAATCGTGTTGTGTCTTATATTATCAGATCTAGTTGAGATGGTGTTTTGTTGGATAGAGTTGCCAATCTTTAGTTGAACAACCGTCTTTATAGCATCAATAGTAGCAGCGACATCATGTAGAGAACCTCCAAAAGTTCTATTTGGATGGACGGTACAATTAAAAATAACAGTGACGGTGAGATTAAAATCAGTGGTGCGATATGTGTTTGGATTCAAACGCAACGATGACGGTGAGGTGAATTATAGTGAAAAAAAATGACCATTAATGACATTAGATTAAATAAGTATATATATAATAAATAATTAAAAAAATATAAATTATATATTAAAATTATATTTATATTAAATAATAATTCAAAAATATTTATGTTAAAAAAATAATTTTAAAACTAAAAAATAAAATTTTTTATAAAAAAGGTTGAATAAAATTTTATAAAAAAAAATAGTGGAGAGATAAAATAGGGTTTTCTTCCTCTATTAGAGTAATTATCAACTGAACCCCTGTCTCTCCAATTAACTGGAGGAGCCAGTGGGGATGCAGTTAGTGGGGAAGAAAATTTTCTCAAAAAAATTTCCTCAAATGAACCCGAAGAAAATACAAGCAGTCCAAGCAAGCCTGAGAATTGTTTTTTTTTTTTTTTTGTTTTTGTTAAAGTATCTAGGTAGTCATTGTACTATAGTCAAAAGTGCATTTTAGTCTCTGTACTATAGAAGTGAGTAATTTAATCTTTATACGTTTGAAATTGGTGCAAATAAGTAAATTTGGTAAAAATGTTCATGAAAAATCGTCTAAATGCTGACGTGGACATGTGAAATTTACTTAATAGATGACTTGAAGAAAAAAATGATGACGTGTCAAATTTTTTTACTAAGGTGAAATTTAGAAAACTGACAGAATAAATGACTTCGGAAAAAAATGATATGTTTTTACGGGTAAGGGATGGATTTGGGTTAAAAAAATTATGTTTTTCTAAATTTTATTGGAGTAAAAAAATTTGACACGTCATCATTTTTTTTTCCAAGTCATCTTTTCTGTCAGTTTCATATGTTAATGTTAGCATTTAGACTGTTTCCCATTAACACTGTTACCAAATTTACTTATTTGCATCAAATTCAAATGTACAAATATTAAACTACTCATTTTTATAGCATAAAGATTAAAATACACTTTTGAATATAGTACAATTACTATTTATTTATTTATTTTTTTTGGATGTATTGTTGAGGCTAGGGCTGTAATCGAGCCGAGCCGAGCTCGAATACTGAGAAGCTCGAGCTCGAGCTCGATTCGAAACTCGAGGCTCGAAGCTCGGTTCGAGCTCGATCGAGTATCATTTTTTAAGCTCGAGCTCGGCTCGAGATAAAATCGAACTATTCGAGCTCGACTCGATTAGGCTCGTTTATATACTCGAGCTCGAGCTCGAGCTCGAATTAAGGGTTTTTAAGTATGTATATATATATTAAGGGTAAAATAGTAAATTAATAAAAATATTATAAATAATAAAAGCTCGATTAGGCTCGCGAGCTGCTCAAATCGGGTATTAAGATACTCGAACTCGGCTCGATAATGACCGAATCGAATTCGAGTTTTTTTTCGAGTCGAACTCGAATAGCTTGCGAGCACAGGTGTCTCGTTTACACCCCTAATTGAGGCTAAGGACTTTCCTTTTAAATTTATGATGGCCCAATTAGCTCAAGAGTCCAGTCACCAACATTTCTAGCAATGCATGAAGTAAATTAATTTGAGTTTGAACTTTTATATTCCGATCAAATTTAAAGTTCCTTTTATTTGGTATTTTTATTCTTTTACTTAATTTTTGTTTTTTTACTTTTTATTTGTATTTTAAAAAATAAAACAAAATATCAATAAAACAAAATATAAATAACTTAAAAAGTGAAACTAAAATTGTTTTGTTTTAAAAGTTGTGGTTGGACTTGGATAAGAACAAGTAACAACCTTAACCAAACAAAACAGCCCAAAACACAAAATTGAAACCGAAAGTTTACAAAACTACCTTCTTTTTTAGAAATACAAAATTACCTTTTTAAAATTTAAAAATTTCAGCGTTAAACCACTTTTATTATATCAAAATGAATAATTGAGTTAGTATCACGAGTTAATTGGACATCTACTCAATTAAAAAAAATACAAAAAAATAAATAAAATTATAAAATTAAATAGGGATAATAATGTCTTTTAATAATATCTTAATAAAAAATATCTATTTACTTTTAAAAAATCATCCACTCTTGCAAAAAAACTATCCACCTAAAAAAAACCCAATTTTTAATCATTTAAAAAAAAAAATTTATCACTTAAAAAGATTACCCATTTTTTATATTTAATTTTTTAAACATAATTTTTTCTTTCAAAATATATTTTCACTCACATAGTGAGTGTTTCAAATTCTAGTAGTTATTAAAATCATATTGGATATAGATTAGTTCAAAATTTTGATACTCAGATCAATTGATTTTATCGTTGAGTCATTGTATTAATATTAATTTTAAAAAATATTTTAAAAATATTATAAATAAAAATTATAAATTATATAAATATTTTTATTAATTATATAATTTAAAAATTATGATATAAGAATTAAAAGTATTCATTATCATTTAAAAAAAACCAAAGTTTACAACAACAAAAAAGTTTTAGTTTTTTAATTTTTTTAATTTTAATTTTTATCAATTAAAATATTTTTTCTAGTGAAAATGATAAAAAAAAATTATTAATTAGTATGTAAAAAATTTAAATTAAGCATGATTTAAAAATCATTTAAAAAATTTATTTTTAATTGACTCGGATCAATAATAAACCCACCAAGTTACCGATTTTTTCAAAAATTCGTCAAGTTAATTGCAAAAACGATTTGATTAAAAAATCGATACAGGTCACTGAATGAATTGATCCAACCACTAGCCTAATCCAGGTTTAATAACTATGCCAACAATGCTCTCTCTCTCAATTAAACCCGTTTAAGAATAAAATTATTCACTTGATTCGATAGATTTGATTTGATTCGAGTCGAGTTTTAAATAAATTTTTTTAAGTAAGAGCTCAATCTAGTTTGAGCTTACTTTTTTTATTAAAATATATTTTTATTTAAATTTAAATTATAAAATATATTTAAGATAAAATTTTTAATTTTTAATATTAAAAAAAAAAAAACGAGTCTTAAAGATCGGCCCGACTCACATACTTGAAATAAGCACTTTTTTTTTTTTATTATCAACACTAATCTTGTTCAGATTTGACCCGATCAATCAACACTTTGCTCGCAATTTAACAGCAACTTGTGGTTTTATATAAATTTGACAATTCGTATATTTACATCATATTTATATAATTTTATATGTTATAATCGTATTTAAAATATTATATATTATATAAATTTTGATATCTTTATTATATTAAAAAGAATGATTGAATTGGTGTCATGAATTAATCCGACGTCAACTCAATTGGAAAAAATACAAAAGAACCAAGTAAAATTATAACATTAAAAAATTAAATAGGGATAATAATATCTTTTAATAATATTTTAATAAAAAATATCTATTTACTTTTAAAAAATCATCCACCTTTCTAAAAAATTACTCACTTAAAAAAATTATCCAATTTTTAATATTAAAAAAAAATTATGTTAATAATTTATGTTATATTGATTTTAATATATTCATGTCATATTTTCATATAATATCGTATTTTATATTATATTATAATTTTTTTTTCTTCGTATAATTGTAATAATTGTATCGTGTTGTAAGGTCACGTTTTATGGTGAGCCTTTACAAAAAAAAAAAAAAAATTGTTTTCTGTCCTATTTTTGTCCAAACACTTCCCTATCCCTCTTTCTTAATTCACCTCCCAAAAGCCAAAAAGAAGGAAAATAAAAACCTAAAAGGGTATTTGAATTTCTGATTTCTCTGATTCTTATTTCGATTTTGAAAAGAAAAACGAAATCGTCGCTGGGATGTCACAATTCAAATTCTTGTCAAATAGGGTTTTCAAATTGCTAAATCTTTGATCAAATTTTTCAATTCTCTCTTCTCCTTTTAGTTGCCGCTATGGAGGCTTCTTCTTCTTCGTATTCGTAGTGGTTCATCTTTTACAAAAGGAATCAAATTTAAATAAAGCTTTTTTAATTAATTAATTTTTATTTTTATTTTTTATGTTTGGGGAGAAAAGGGTCAACGTAAAAAAAGTGGAGGTTTAGCGATGTTGGGTGCGAATCGCAGTGGGTTTAATGTTGAAAGTTGTTTCTTTCATTTGGCTGAATGGCATCCTTTGGAATAGCATAGGTGATTAGGGCTTCAAGCCCTCTTTTTTTATAGCTCCTTTCTTCGTTTTTTCTTATATCAGGTAATTTCAATTTGGTTTCGCTTTTAATTATATTTTAGGTTTCGTTTGATTGTTGCTTTTATTGCTTTTCTAATTTTACTGTTTTTAATTATACGATTCAATTTATATTTTAATGAGTATTGCAATTACAATGGCCATTTACTTATTTTTAATCAAATCTGATTTTCCCTTTTAGTTTTTCACTTTTTATTTACTTTTGCTTTCTATCAACTTTTAAGAAGTAAAAAAATGCAAATACTAGCAAAAATAAGAATCAAATAGAGCCTAAGTTGACATGTGATTCATATGTGTTTATGTCAGTTCTAATGCATGAATTTTAATACTTTTGAATGATTAAAATTTAAAAATTAAACTTTTTGAATATAAAAATGCATACTTTTAGCTTTAAAAAAAAATTATGTTTGAATGTGTATTATAATTCAGTCATTTCATTGCTAATTTGTAATCAAATATTATATCACTTTTTAGCAATATTCTATGAAGTGAAGAAAAAGAAAAAAGTAGTAAAAGTAACAACTTAATGGAGCCAAGTTTTTATGTAGTATTTAGATGTATTTAAGTTTCTCTTAATCTGAATGTTCTAAGGGTAATTTCGTGATAGGTGGTCTATTGACCTAAGCTTATGCTCGATTTTGCAGGTTTAAGATTTGTTGTTAATCGTGTTGAGACTTGAGAGCTGCAATTTGCTACTTTCAATGTTTTGAGTGTTCTAATGTTTAGTAAGAGCTTTTCATTTGCTAGAGCAGTGTGCTGTTGTGGTTGCTTCGGCTTCTCAGCAAAGCCCAAACAATCATCGAGGCCCAATTTCAGGTCGAACTTTCAAATTTCCCAGGAATTTTTGTTAGATGAAGAAATAGAAGAAGAGGATGATTGTTACAGTGAGGTTACCAGCACTGCTCGTGGAGATGAGGTTGAGTCTATAAGCCGTACCAAGCGTTCTGAAGAAGTTTTGAGGTTCAAACTTGACAATGGCTTGATTTGCAGGCAATTTCCTGTCAAGGAAACCAACAAGATTGTCCGGTCAGAGGTAAGTGTAGAAATGAATTATTATACCTCCATTGGTACTGAACTTATATGACATATGATGACTTTCTTCTTTAGTTTGCCACTTTGTTATCTCCAATATGGGCGCTGCATAACCGTTACTATCTGTATCAGCTTTACAAATTGTAAATATGCATGGGTTAGGCGACTTGTCACTTTACACCTCGTTAGCATGCAAATTTGTTTCCTGAAGAGCAGACGTGATCTCATGGATCTATTGTATTTTCCATGTGCTGTCTTTAGTCGGGTGCATGAGGAGTTTGTTATTTTCATGTTGTTCATTATGCATCTATAATAGTTTTGACTGTGGTGTTAAGTTGCTATGCCATGAGTTTGGAGACTAATATGAGTTGCCTATGCAACTTTTTATGCTATCATACAAGTGTAGCATAACTGTTCTTCCCACTTCGGTCCACGAACGAAGTTCAATTTCTAATTAGGACTTTCAGTTGTTACATGACTGTGGCTATTCTAGCTTTACAGTTTTATTAGCCAACGTTGTATATATCTTGATTCTCTTTTCTGCTGGCGCAAACTGCTGCTGAATAACATCATGCGTGTTAATATTGTTGTGTTGTTGATGTGCTTTAGCATGTGAGATATCTTGTGTGCTTCTTATTATGGAATTATACCAGTAATCTTCATTTCATTGTGTGTTTGCCCCTTATGCTAATTAAGTTTTGAGGTCTTGACTTTGTTTTCAGGATGAAAATGGGAATAAGATGGTTAATGAGTATGTGAGGGAATACAAGATTGGTTCTGGTAGCTATGGAAAAGTGGTAAGGATATCGTTGAAAGACACTGTGTTACATAATTTGCATAAAGGAATCGAAATTTACCTATTTTGTTTGCTTGTGTGGCAGGTTCTATATCGAAACAGTGTAGATGGGAAACACTATGCTATTAAGGTTAGTAGCTTGTTTCAATGCAGAAGTGTTTCCTTTGAGGGTAAAAATGGCAGTAACAACTGAGAACGAGTGTTTAAGGCAATTCAATGCCGAATATACGTGGCTACTTTCTGGCTCTACTTGGAGCTGCATTTATTTGTTTAGTAGCAATGTTGAAGCATTTGAAATTAGAGAAACATTTTATCTTTCTTTATGTTCTTATAGGTTACATGATATTTGGTGTTTTCTGGATGTGTTACAATTTTATGCTAAATTATGGTTTCACCTTGCAATCATGAGTTATTTTTATATTTAAATTGCAGGCCTTTCATAAGTCTCATTTGTCAAAGCTGCGGGTTGCTCCAACAGAGACTGCAATGACTGATGTTCTTCGCGAGGTATTGGCTTAATATTTTTTTTCCTGATATAACCACTTTTATATACATTGGATCAGACTCTGCACTTTTTGGTGATTCAAAGCTTTCTTATTTCCCATAGAGCCATATGAAATCTATTATTATATTTAATATCTGCTGTTTAGTGTAGAATAGTCTATTTGGTTTCTTATGGTTCTTTTTAAGTTCAAAAATGGCAGCACGGTTCCTTGGGTAAATTGCAATTTTCATTCTAAAAGTCTGATTAAAATTTTAATTCAGTGCTTGGTTTTATATTCCATCAGTTTATGAATTACTATTTTAGATTCTCCTTAATCTAGTTTCATCCACTCTCCATTCATTCTCTAAGTCTACGAGATGAAAAATGTAATTTGCCCCCACTTTTAAATTCAATTTTTTCTCCTTTTCTTTTTCTCGTATTCTTCTAGGAAATTTTCTCATCTTCTCATATCTCATCTCTCTCTCTCCTCTCCCCCCCCACCAGAAAAATTCTTCCTTGCCTGCTCACTAGCAATGCCAACGCTCAGAATTCTAATGATTCGTCTTATATTTTCTTTAATGATGGTTAGCCGTTAGCCAGAATGAGAATGACCACAATTTTGAGAAGAGTGTCAAACTTTGTGTCATAGGATAGCTGTAAGGACTAGATTGAAATTTCAATTCAGTCTTTAAGGATGAAATTTGTGATTTGCCCTATTTTATTTATGTAGCCAATGCTTGGGGTAGAAGTAGGGAGTAGATGTGCTGCTTTATTATTCCATTAGTACTATTTCACTTCCTCACCATGGGAGTGTTAAGAAGGAAAAAAAAGCTGCAAAGACATACAAAAATAGAGGAACAAAAACTGTGCAGAGTGAGGAGAAATATAGGAGTTATTGTCACATTTGTGTGTGGTCCCTGTGTTGGTGAGAGCTCATCAATTGTGTCCTTGGTTTATTCTTTTTTCCTTATCTAATTTGGTTCTTTTCTCTCATATTTAAATGCTGTTATCCTTGTGCTGTCTTTTTTCTTTTTGCTTTAAATAAATTGGTAGCAACTCAGGTCTCCAACACTTACTTTTTTTAATGGAAACTCAGTCTCTAATTGAGCAAAAGACTGAGCTGATGGTTGTTTTAATATGTTGGCTCTGGTATTTTTCCATCCACAAAGAGGTGGGGAAAAAAGAGAGAATTTGTAACACTATTTGGGTAATTTCCTCGAGAAAAGAGGGATGTTGGAAGAATTTTAAGGAGTCTACTTTTCTGTGGAGAGAGCTGCCTTAATTATCTACTGTTGACATGTCAAGTACTTGTTATTTTTGGATGAGTGGCCATATTTATCTTATCCATTTCCCTTGCAGGTTCTAATTATGAAAATGTTGGAACATCCCAATATAGTTAATCTCATTGAGGTGATTGATGACCCAAGCATGGATCAATTCTACATGGGTATTTATATTTCTTTTTTCTTTTCTTTCTCTACCTGGTGATGTGCTTAAAAGAGTCATTGAGTTAGCCTTATTATTGACTGCCTGTCCCTTTCTTTTTGTTCAGTTCTTGAATATGTGGAAAGCAAATGGGTTTGCGAGGGTTCTGGTCCTCCAGGAGGCATTGGTGAAGATACTGCTAGGAAGTATGTGCGAGATATAGTACCTGGGCTTATGTACCTCCATGGTCATGTATGATCTCAAAACCAACTTTTTGTGAATTGTTTCATTTTTTCTTGCATTAATTTTTTTTTTTTAATAAATTTTTTAGTTCTTTATGAAGGGTGTGTGTTTTTTGTGTGATATGTCCAACTAAATACTAGGTTAGATAAATATGATAAATTTTTCTCTGAACATGTTTAGAGAAGATTAATTTTTTTCTTCTTCTTGTCTTGCTCTTTTTCCCTGTTTGCTCATGTTCATGTAAACACAAATACGGTCATTTAATAAGCAACATCCCTAAAGAAGAAAGTTTGTCAGTTTTGTGATATCTATGACTATGTTGCTCCGAATCTTCATTTTTCTTGAAGTACACGTGTCCGACACCTGTGTCCTATGCATATCCGGACATGGGTATGGGAATATGACCCTCCAAAGACCTTCCAAATACATGGAAAAACTTAGAAAAAATTGAACATTCCCGTGTCGGACACACACCCGAGTCCGAGTAACATAGATCTATGATATAGATGTGCAGCATATCCATGCTTGTTTGATACCCTGTGTTTTGATGTTCTGATGATGAAGGCTATTGATCCACAAAACTTATAATTTTCTGTGTGTAGTGAAATTTCCTTTCGTAGAGTTTTATTTCTTTATCCTCCTTACTACTAGTTTGTACATGCTCCAATGAATTTTACATTTTTTGTGGGGTATCTTGTTTACTGTGATGGACAATAAAATCATCTGTTACTTGTTAACTTGCTAGTTTACTGTGCTTACTTGTGTCGTTTCTTTTAAAAACAGAATATTGTGCATGGAGATATAAAACCTGATAATTTGTTGATTACTAGCACGGGTAAGGTGAAGATAGGGGATTTTAGTGTCAGCCAGGTGTTTGAGGTAATGATACTACTTCACCCTTAAATTTCCTCATATTATGACTTGAATGAGAGTATTAAAGTATAATTGTCTCTTGTATGAGCCTTTTTTTATCTTTTGCTGTTTTACTGTTTATTATTTCAATTATAATTATATGAACTACAAATTTTGTTAATAGGCAGTTTTTCTTAGACATGAGCTAGTGCAGAAGGGAAGTGTTGTCAAGGCGTGTGCCTAGGCACACCTACGCCTTAGCGCTAGATAACAAAAGCGCTTCAAACCCTTTCAGGCGAGGCTCATTTGATCAGGCGCACGCCTGGTGCGCCTAAGCGCGCTTTTTTGTATTCGTTAGGCGTAGAAAAAGCCCACCTGATTGAAATTCTCTTTAATTTCTTTAATTTTAACTTTTTTCATTAGATGCACCTTTACTAGTAAGAAAAGGGATTGTATCAAACTCTCTACTTCTCAATATTTGAGTATTCAACAATAGACATGGGACTATAAGGAAATCATGCATATTGGGTAACAAAAAAAATTGCATGTTTTGTAGATAAACTGGATCATTTCTTAGAGTTTATTATCATAATTATATATCTTAAGCTTATATATACAAACACAGACAGACACATACAAAAACACACACATATACATATTGTCTTACTTCACTCAGGCGGGTTTTTTTTTTTGCGTCTAGCGCCTAGAGTGCGCCTAGAGTGCGCCTTGTGCCCTTGACAACATTTCCTAACGGTAATGTACATTTACTTGATAGGTTACGTCCCATTGTCTTGATAAGTTTAGTGCACTATAAGTTTGTGTGGCTGAGACACATTTGAAAAGATTTGCTTAAAGTTTTCTAATAGAACTTTGTCCTTGTTCTTATTCTTTTTTTCCCATTTTTATTGCCTTTCTGTCACCATTGAACTTTTAAATCATGTTTAGTTCTCTGTGGAAATAAGTTTGTATTTACTATTTTTAACAAAATCATTTTATTTCTGTAGGATGACAATGATGAGCTTCGCCGTTCTCCCGGGACTCCCGTGTTCACGGCACCTGAGTGCTGTCTAGGTCAGTCTTCCCTCCTATGTTGCTCCGACTCTTCATTTTTCTTGAAGTACCCGTGTCCGACACTCGTGTCCGATGCATATCCGGATATGGGTATGGGGATATGATCCTCCAAGGATCTTCCAAATACATGAAAATCTTAGAAAAAATTGAATATACCCGAGTCCGAGTAACATAGGTTCCCTCTATTAGCTGAAACCTACGTTGCATGGATACGGGTACGGTACCGGTACCCGATACGGGTACGAGATATGGGAATTTTTAAAAAGTTAGGGTACGGATACGTTAATATTATAAAAATATTTTATTTATTTTTAATTATTATCAATTTTAAATAATTTGATTCATTTATACAATAATTTAAAAATAAAATATAACTTAAAATATAATAATTTTATTGTTTGGGTTAAATTTATACATTTAATTTTATTTAAATAATTAAAAATATTTTGGCTTTTGGGCTTATAATATTTGGGGCTTATAATTTTATTTAAACAAGTAACAGATGACATGCCCTAAATTTGAATTTTTCTTTTTTGGCAGAGCCGCATCTTTAATTCTTCCTTTCTTATTTTCTCGCTGCAGTTTCTCTGATTCTTCTCTCTAACTTCCGCCTCATCCTTTCTTCTTCTACTTCCTTTTTTTTTTTTTTGCCGCTGCAGCTTCTCTTCTTCTTCTCTTTGGGAAATAGGCTTTTGGCATTAAAATGTTGGTAAATTTTGGCCAAACCGTACCCAACCCACATCGAGCCATACCTAAGCCGTACCCATTTTTATTTTTTTGAACAAAAAAAATTGGTACGTACCTGGTACGTAACCGAGATGTACCCGTACCGGGTACGTACCAGGTACGGGTACTCTTTCAGTTTCGAAGTAGCCATGCTTCAGAGGCTGAAACTGTGCTCTAGTATTGGAAGATAGTTAAGAGAACATAGTTTATGTTTGTTTTTACCATGCCTGAAATCAATCAACAGGTTTAACATATCATGGAAAAGATGCAGACACTTGGGCTGTAGGAGTTACTTTGTACTGTATGGTACTCGGAAAATATCCATTTCTCGGTGAAACGCTACAGGATACATATGACAAGGTATGCAAATCTATGTTGTTCCGGCTCTTCATTTTTCTTGAAGTACCCGTGTCCGACATCCGTATCCGATGCATATTCGGACATGGATATGAGGATATGATCTTCCAAGGACCCTGCAAATACATGAAAATCTTGAAAAAAATTGAACATACCCATGTCGGACACATACCCTGTCCGACACACACAAGTCCGAGTAACATAGATGCAAATTGCTCTCTTTCTGTCTCTTGTGCACTATGCACACCTATATTGTTCCGACTCTTCATTTTTCTTGAAGTATTCATGTCTGAGACCCGTATCTGACGCATATTCGGACATACCCGTGTCGGATGCACCTTCCAAATACATGGAAAAACTTAGAATAAATCAAACATACCCGTGTCGAAAACATATCCGTGTCTGACACACTCGAGTCCGAGTAACATAGACGCACACATTCACTCTCTTTTATCTTTTCATCTCTCCCACAGCCAACAGCTACATTGTTCATTTTTCTTTCTGCAGATTGTTAATAACCCTTTAATCCTGCCAAATGACATGAACCCAGAGTTGAGGAACTTACTAGAAGGACTTCTGTGCAAAGGTTAGTGAAATAATTTTTCTTTTTTTCTTTTTTCTGATTTCTAGGTCTTTATTCCTCACATGGCTTTGCTGCTGTTCTTGGTGATCGCGAAAATGTAACCATTTTTTCAGACCCAAGAGAGAGGATGACGTTGAATGCTGTAGCCGAGCATTCCTGGGTTATAGGAGACGATGGACCAATCCCCCAATATATGTGTTGGTGTAAGCGTAATAGCTACCAAAGGGAAGAATCTAATGGGGAGAAAGCGATACTCAATTGACAGAAACTGACTACATTATCTTCTGGTTTTGATAATTTGCTGTACAGTAAACAAAAACTAGGGCCTTCGTTTTTGCCCCTTTACTCCCTTTTAATTTATGCACCAGAGAGGCGCATACGATAGCTAAGACTGGAAGCAAATTTTTCTGGGATACATAAGATATACAAGGTTCATTTTGTGCAAGGAGTGGTTTTTGTGAGATTTATTTTACACTCAGGGATTTAAATTGTAGTCACGGATCCATTTTCGATCGTCCTCGCATTTATCGCGGCTGTTATCGCGATTAATTGCGGTAAATATCGACCGTGAATATCAATGACGGAAAAAGTCAAAACTATAAAATAACGGTCATAGTATCGCGTTACGGTCGTTATTTAAATCTCTGATCACAGTTTTTGATTTTGTTTATTTTTGATTTTCTTTTAGACAATGTTTGGTTGTTTTTGTTACTTTTGCTTTCAAGGATGGCAAAAAGTATGGTTTTATTTTTGTATGAAATTACTACTATATTTTGAGTTTATTTTACTTTTCAAGTATTTGAACATGTTTAATCAAATTCAGTTTGAGTAAAGATCAAGTCAAATTCAAATAGATTACTTTTCTAAATTACAGTTAATTTGAGTATTCTGCTTTTTAAAATCAAACTGAAACTGAATAGACTCAAATTGAATTTCATCAATTCAGATAGATTGGGTTCATCGATTTTTAAAATTTATTATTTTTATAGTTTTTTTTTTTTGTTTTTTGATTAATTTAAAAATAAAACATTTTATATTATAAAAATAAAAATAATTAAAAACAAAGTTTGATTCGCTTCAAATAATTGCAATTTTTTTAACTAGTGAACCAAAAATCAAATTGAATAAACTTATTACTATCCGAATGGAAATCGAATTTAATAAAAACCAAACGCTACACTTTCAAATCAGTTTTCGATTTTTTTTAATTTTTTTCTCAGCCCTAGCATTACTCCATAAAAAGCTGTAATTGCATAACAATAGCCACTATCTGCCCACCACTTATCTAATATTTCCACCTTTTTGGTTTTATTTTTTCAGAAAAGAAGAAGATAGAAGTAACAATAACATCTAATCTATCAGGAACTGAAGATCCAAAACAGCCATCAATAACTTCAATTTCCATCTATAATTAAATAAGCAATATGCAATGTGACTTATATGACAATTTTAGATCTGTATAGCATTGTTTTTAGTACAACTTTTGAAGGCAAAAATTACTATACGAATAATTTTTTATAGTTTTGCTGTTAAAATCATAATTACAAAAAACCAAGAAAATAAAACTTTTGAATTTTAAAAACACTCTTAAATAAAATAAATTTATTAGTTTTACATCTTTAAATTTTTATTATTTTAAAAATATCTTTTCTTAAAATTTCAATTTTTCACCGTACTTTTTCACAACAATACCAAACACTTAAAAAAAAATTAATCCATAATCTTTCACCACACTTTTTCAACCCAAAGTATTTCTAACCCAAGTTTTTTTCAACGGCAATACTAAACTAGACATTAAATTGAAACAAAACATCGAAAGTTATACCAGAACACCATTTTAGCAAAACATCATCAAGAACTTAAACCTTTTCATCTCTTCTCAATCTAGAACAGAAGCAGTAGCAAGCAAACACAGGAAAAAGCAAAATAAATATAAGGTCGAAAACATGGACAAAAATGGCTACCTCAAACAGCCTTCGAATGAAAAGGTTGTTGTCTAAATTTTGTTGAATGCAACAATGTCACAACTCTGAATATATTCGTTGTGGGGCTCCACTGTGAGCTGCTCCTCTATTAGGGTATCAACAGAAACAAGATCGTCCACTATAGTAAGCATGATTTGGAGCTTCTTAATGCCATAACCGACGGGAACCAGTTTAGCTGCACATATTTAATGCAATATACATATATATAAACATTAGGAAAGGCATTGCAGGTGCGCATTGTTTTGACCTATGTTACTCGAACTCGGATGTGAGTATCGGATACGGGTATGTGTCCGATACAAGTATGTTCAATTCTTTCTAAGTTTTCCATGTATTTGGAAGGTCTTTGGAGAGTCATATCTCCATAACCATGTCCGGATATGTGTCGGACATGGGTACTACAAGAAAAATGAAGAGTCGGAGTAACATAGGTTTCTACACATTTAAAATGATAGAAATTAAAACCAAACCATACATGCTCCCCACAAAAGCCCAGGCATCTCAATAGATCGAACAGATTCTTCCAACTTCTTCATGTCAGTCTCATCATCCCATGGTTTAACATCCATAAGTACAGAAGACTTTCCGCCTTTAAGAATCAGCAAGTGTCAAAAGAATCCAACAACCAAAGCAGCAAAACAATTACGGATGACAGCGGGTCGGATATCTGCTTTTTTTGTAATATCCGAATCTGCAAAACTGCTTTAAAATCCGAATTCGTTTATTATCCATATTAAATCCGAATATTACTATCCGAATCCGAATTAAATAACATTTTCTGTCGGATATCCGAATCTGCTAAATAGCCGAATTTTATCCGAATTCGCAATATCCAAATCCGCAAAAAACGGATCGGATAATTACAAATATCCGAATCCGCACTATCCATTGACATCCCTAAAAACAATGGATCCTTCACATGAAAATGGAAAGGATAAATTATTTTAATCAACAGAAATACTTACTTTCTTTCTTCTTAGCTGGCTTTTTAGAAGCTTCCCTCTCCTCTGCTGCCTTCTTTTCCTCCTCTGTCTCATCACCAAACAGATCCAAGTCGTCATCATCATCATCCGCAGCAGGAGTCTGTCAGTATAAAACCGGTAAACAAAAATTGGCTAAACAATAACAATACCAACATTGATAATCAGATGAACAATGCAGCAATTAAACAGACTCCCCAACATACCATTTTCAAATCAATAAGCTTCGAAGTTACTAGCCCTATTTTAAAGGCAATTGCTAATTTTTTTCTAGGGGTGCATTTGTGGAAGCCAAGGGAAAAAAGAACTCAAACTTTAAATCTTAACCTATGTTACTTAGACTCCGGTGTGAGTGTCGGACACAGGTATGTTTGATTTATTCTAAGTTTTTCCATGTATTTGGAGGGTCCTTGGGTAGGGATGGCAGCGGGTCGGATATCTGCATTTTTTGTACTATCCGAATCCGCAAAATTGTTTTAAAATCCGAATCCGCAAATTATCGGCATTTAATCCGCATATTACTATCCGAATCCGAATTAAATAACATTATCCGCCGGATATCCGAATCCACTAAAAATTCGAATTCAATAAATCAATTTTATAAATAAAAATATAAAATCAAACAAAATTTATGTGTTTTACAAATAAGCAGATTCAAATTTGGATATCCGAAGTTTCATATCTGCAATTTGCTCCACGCTGCGGATAGTAATTATAATATCCGAATCCGACTTTTATCTGAATTCGCAAATCCGAATCTGCAAATCCGAATCCGCATTTTAAATTGCCATCCCTATCCTTGGGGGATCATATCTCCATACCCATGTCCGGATATGCATCGGACATGGGTACTTTAACAAAAATGAAGAGTCAGAACAACATAGATCTTAACCTCTCAAGGAGAGAAGACAAGACGTAGGTAGAGTTCTCTAAATGATATCCGCAAGTTCTTAATTCCTAGCAATCAAACTATAACTAAAATTGAAAATCAATGTAGACAGATTGATAGAGCTTGTTGAATAGATTATACATACAAGAATAAAAAAAATGAAAAAAAATAGTATTTTATTTAAATGGGTGATTTAACTCAATATTATGCTGAAAGTCCACTGCTCATCAACTCACTATATTTTGTATATAAATAACTATTTTCAATTAGCTACTTACATATCATTGATCTACTCATTTACTATATTTATCTGGAGGCTTTTAACTTATACCTTTTAGTTTTCATTTACTCTACCTAAGTCTTGCCCAGTGTTGTCAAGGGCGCAAGGCGCACTCTAGGCGCTAGAACCTTTATATTGCCTTAGGCGCAAGGCGCAAAAAAAACGCTCGCCTGAGTGAAGTAAGGCGCAATATGTATATGTGTGTGTTTTTGCATGTGTGTCTGTGTGTGTATATATATGTATATATATAATAAGCTTAAGATATATAATTATGATAATAAACTCTAAAGAGTGATCCAGTTTATCTACAAAACATGCAAAAAAAATTTTTTTTGCCCAATATGCATGATTTCCTTATGGTCCCATATATGTTGTTGAATACTCAAATATTGAGAAGTGGAGAGTTTGATACTATCCCCTTTCTTACTAGTAAAGGTACATCTAATGAAAAAAGTTAAAATAAAAGAAATTAAAGAGAATTTCAATCAGGCGAGCTTTTTTTACGCCTATCGCCTTACAAAAAAGCGCGCCTAGGCGCACCAGGCGTGCGTCTGATCAAATGAGCCTCGTCCGAAAAGGTCTGAGGCGCTTTTGTTCCTACGCCTTGACAACACTTATGAATTAAGCTATGAGACCTGGCAATATTGGAGACGATCCGATTATACGAGCAACATGACACGAAAAAGAAATACGGATAAGACACGAATACACGAACATAACAAAATCTATCTAACAGAAATTATTAACACGTCAAAATTTATATAAATATAAAACACCTTAAACACTAAACACGATTATGACACAAGAAAATACACGAATTGCCTATGACAACCTCCATTACTAAAGAGGCAATTAAACTACAATTTAGAAGACAAATATCAATTGAATGATCCAAGAAATGAACTTGAGACACACACCTCAGCTTTAGCAGATTCAGTTGGAGCAGCTTTGCCACCAAATCCAACGCCAACAGCTTTTCCAGGGAAGCTACAAACCATTAAAACAACATAGTCTTTCTAAGACATAATAATCTTCAGATTCAGTAAAATTTCTAAAGACAGATCTTACCAATTAAAGAAAACCTCATATCCTTCAAAGGGTAATCATGGAAACAAAAATATAAGAACATTACCTAGTGGCTAGATGGGAAGATACACCGTTATACCACTGGCTAACATTGGGAAAAGAATCACCAGGATTCTTCAAAACAGCAGCATAAACTTTTATGTCATCCTTGGTCAGCTTATCCCTGGAAAAAAAAAACAAAAAAAAAATTCCATAAAGATTTCATTATTAATACTTAAGAAAAAAAAAAACAATTGGGTTTTAGGAAAGGAGTAGGAAGAAAATTAGTGTCATACCCAAAGATGTAAGATTTGGCAGAGAGGAAGTCATCAAGGGATTTAAGGCCCGACTCAGTGTGGAGATCTGAGAAAGTGATGGCCATTGTTGGTAATTGGAAGAAGGAAAAGAAAAGGCTGATGGGAAATCTTAGTAAAAAGCAGAGTGGGAGTATTGAGTGGTAAATATATAAATTTAGTAGTCAAAATTGTGAGGCTACTAAAACCCTAGATATTGCAAAGGTAATTGGCATATTCCCCTTTGCAATTAGGCATTGGCTGACTTCATGTTGTGAAGCTTCAAGAACCGGACCGGGTTCATACCAGAAACATAATCAAACGTGTATTTTTATCGTATTGATGTTATTTTTTTATTATAATTGTATTTAATATATTATATATTTATATAAATTTTTGAATATTAATAATTCGTATTATATAAATTTTATTATTATATTCATATCATATTTATATTATTTTTAATTATTTTTTATAACATATTTTAATTATTTTTTATATCATATAATTATAAAATTTTATTATATTTTATATTATATTTTAATTATTTTTCTTATATCATCTAACTATATTAGGTCCAAAATCAGATTTAATTAAAACTCTATGACTTAAAAGAAAAAGAAAAAAGTATATTAAGAAAACAAACTAAAGTTGCAGCTTGATTTAGATTAACTTTTGTGGCATCTTTATCTTTATTTTAGTTGAACTAAATATAGAAAAGATAAAATGAAAATTTTATTTTTATTTTTATTTTCATTTTCTTATTATTTTATTTGGTTTGTTTGCAACTTTACCGCTTCAAATTTCGTTTAATTGATATTTTTATTCTTTGCTTTTTTACAAATAAAATAATAATTTTGTTGTTATTTATTTGGTGAAGAAAATATAGTTTATATAATGCGACCATTAGAGATGTAAATGAGACATTTGTGTTTGCAAGCTACTCGAGTTCTATTAAAAAGAATTATAAATTCAGCTCGTCATTGTCGAGTGGAGCTCGAGCTTGAGCAGTTCGAGTTATCGAGCGAGCCAAGTTCAAATATCTTAATGCCTGACTCGAATAGCTCGCGAGTCTAATCGAGTTTTTTTATTTTAATATATATTTTTAATTAATTAGTATTAAAAATTCCAATTCCAATTCGAACTCAAACCCGAGCATAAATAATCGAGCACGAGGATTGAGCTCGTTTTTTATTAGCCTAGTCGAGTGAGCTCAAGCAGTTTAACTTTTATCTCGAATTGAAGTTGAGCCTTAAAAATGAAACTCGATTGAGTTTGAACCGAATTTCAAATCAAAAATTTTAAACCAAACTCGAACTTCTTATTAATTGAGCTCGATTCAACTCGATTACACGCCAAATACTAGGTCAGTATTTGAGGCTGGTAAGGGCCTGAAGGAAACAGAAATTGGGCTGGGGCTGAGGATGATCCGCCTAAACAATAAAAATACAGTCAGAGCTCGAGCGGCCCAAGAAGGCTGATTTGCTTGAAGGTTTTGGGAGAATATGAAACACATCCAATCCATTGACAATAATTGCTCAATAATCTAATGAACAAAAATAATATAAAAAATTACAAAAATTTAAATACCTTTAATAATAATTTTTTTTTCTTTTATTATTTATCTCATCTCTCTTTTCTATTTTTTTTTTACAAATTTTTTTAACAATTAAATTTTTCCCAAATTTTATTTATAAAGAATCTTTTTGATATACAAATTAAAATATTTTTAAAAATAAAATCGATAAAGTAATTAAAGCAAAAAAGAAATTTATTTTTTTCGTTAAAGATAAATAAATCTTCTCAATTTTTTTGTTAAAATTTTTTATAATTTTTTTTACACATTAAATCATTCTAACGCATGTTTTTCAAATTTATCCTTTTATTTTTAAATTTGATTTGCTGTTTGCATTGGCGTGAAGACTTGAGAAGAAAGAAAACTCGAAGCATAAAAAAAGCAAAAATTATATCTTCGCAGAGCGAAGAACTGAAGAAGAACAAAACAGCAAAAGCAGAGAAGAAAGATGAGCAGCATCGGAACAGGATACGATCTCTCCGTTACCACTTTTTCTCCCGACGGCCGCGTTTTCCAGATCGAGTACGCCGCCAAAGCCGTCGACAACAGTGGGTCTGTTCTTCTTCTCCTTCTAATATTTATTTACTTCTTTTATATTTTTAGGTTATCAATTTTTTTTTTTTGCAGAACTGTAATTGGAATAAAATGCAAAGATGGGATCGTTATGGTACGCTCTTTTTTTCTTCTTTAATTGCTTATTTTGATAAAATAAAAATCAAATATTTAACTGTAGATTAAAATGGATATTATGATTTTAGGGAGTTGAGAAGCTGATAGCATCGAAGATGATGTTACCTGGTTCTAATCGTAGAATCCACTCCGTTCATCGTCATTCCGGCATGGTATCCCCTTTCCCCCCTTTTGTTCCTTTAATTCTTTGCATCTTTAGCAACATTTGCAATGCTGCATTTGGATTATTACATCTCTTTTTTTTTTCTCTATCTTTCTCTGATATTGAATACTGTTCAGGCTGTGGCTGGATTAGCAGCTGACGGTAGACAAATTGTGGCTCGTGCTAAATCTGAAGCTACTAATTATGAAAGGTTTTCCTTTTTTTTTCCCCTTTACTTCAATTCCAAAAATTCAGCTTTGATTGTATTGTTTTCTATGTTAGTCGGACTCGGACTCGGACGTGAGTGTCGGATACGGGTATGTCTCCGACACGGATATGTTCAATATTTTCTAAGTTTTCCATGTATTTGGAGGGTCCTTGGAGGGTCATATCCTCATACCAATGTCCGTATATTTGTCGGATACGGGTGTCGGACAAGAGTACTTCAAGAAAAATGAAGAGTCGGAGCAACATTGTTATATGCCCATCTAATTATAAGTTTCATTTCCTGGTGGTGGTGTAGTGTGTATGGTGAACCCATTCCTGTCAGAGAACTTGCCGATCGTGTCGCAAGTTATGTACATTTATGTACCCTCTACTGGTGGCTAAGGCCCTTTGGGTGTGGGGTAATACTCGGAGGTTATGATAGAGATGGACCCCAATTATATATGGTTGAACCATCAGGCATCTCCTATGTAAGTTCATTTTTCTCAATTAGAGCTTCATTTTTTCTAAGTTGTTACTAGGTCTACAGTCTACTTGTATATTTAACCATAATTAATGATGGGTTTCTTCCTATTTACTGGGTGCTTTGTTAAAATTGATGTAGAAATATTTTGGTGCTGCCATGGGGAAAGGAAAGCAAGCTGCCAAAACGTAAGTTATAAAACTATTTCTTTCATTCTGTGGAACTTAGAGGCTGACATTTGATAAAATCATTTGGTCATGCAAGCTAGTTAGATGGGATGATTGGAGCATTATGTATTCTGGACTTTTGGTTTTTTTCGTCTCAATTAGTGAAAGCTTATGTAATATTTCGATGTGATGGTCATCCAGTTGAAAAGCCTTTTAATGGACATAATCTTCTCTCTTCTTTTCTTTTTTGCTTATTTTTTCTCTTATGAAAAATTGAAAACCAATCAGCAATGAAGATAATTCCTGGCATTCTGTCAAGACTCGAATCATTAAGATTTTTCCCCCACTCATGCATTTATTTAATATAGTGATTTGTCTTTTTCATTTTGTAAAGAGCAAAAAGGCATGCATCATGGAAATTAAAATATTTGAAGTTTATATGTTCTAAATTTGAAAAATAAGCCCAAATAAGCCTTAACCCAAGTTTGTATTTTCCCTTTCAATGAAAAAGAAAGTATAAAAATCTGGAGTGGATATAGCGAGGTAGATTAAGGCAATGAACTATGAGTCCTCCACTATGTGCTGTTTCACTACTTGTTATTTGTCTATGAGTCATCAACTCAAGTCAACATAGCCTGATTTTCTCCATTCTGTTTGGTTATGGGCTATATCCTCTGAAAGATATAAAGAAGTTAAAACCTTTGTTATGATCACAACCTTTGTAATCTTTTGTCACTTCTTTCTCTCTGCATTCATCTTGTAAATAACTGATAATTTCATGGTTCAATGGACTGTGGACAGAGAAATTGAAAAATTGAAGCTGTCCGAAATGACATGCAGGGAAGGGATTATTGAAGTAGCCAAAATGTGAGTGTTGCTTATCTTAATTTCTTCCTGTTTCTGTTGTAATCTACTTATTTGGAATCTGGATGTGTTAATATTGTTTGTGCATTTCCTTTTTGGTTTTCTGTTTCTTATTTCTTCCTTTTAAAGATTCTTGGTTGTATCGTCATTCTGAATGCCAGTCCTCTGTTATCCTTGCAGTGCATTAAAATCTAGGCAACATCATCAAATTGATTACTTTTTCACCATTTATTTGGTTATTCTTTGCATTGTCTGGCTTAGCTCAATAATAACTTGATTGTTATGGTAGTGGAAAGATTTATGTTTTCCCTTATGATGACCAATGTTACTTGTGCGCAAATATTCAACTACATAGTAGAAACCAGCTGCGAATAGTTTGGATAAAATGTAACTTTTAAGCTTATGTTGCACCTCAAAAGAGATAATTTTACTTAAAGATCTTATTAAAGAATGTCTTAAATTTAATTCATTAGTCTTCTTTTATATCTGTAATTCTATAGGCTACTTCTACTGTGCTTCAAAACATATAAAATAGTTTAATTCTCTAGGAAATCTGATTTTATCTCCTATACATATGTAGGAATTTGGGTCCTCTATTTGCAGTGGAAATATTTAGCTTATCTAAGTCATTATATAAGAATTAACTATATTAATCTTGTTTGGATTATGGATTATTGTGTCTCCTACTATGATCCTACATATAACAACAAACTGAAATCTCTTATCTCTGGCAATCAAAGGGCATAGTTTAATTTCCTTGTCACTGGGTTGGCAAAGTATATTAACTCTATGTTACTCGGACTCGGGTGTGAGTGTCGGACACGGGTATGTTTAATTTTTTTCAAGATTTTCATGTATTTGGAAGATTCTTGGAGGATCATATCCCCATACCCATGTCTGGATACGCATCGGACACGGGTACTTGAAGAAAAATGAAAAGTAGAAGCAACTTGCCACTTTCTTGCAGTATGTAAAATACAAAACAAATTAGAAGAGAACTTGAATTTTTAAGGAGGAGGTCCAAGAGGAGTGCTTTTGTTTTTACCTTAAATTTTCACATTCATCATGCATTTGTATACACATGGTATCTTCTTCCTTTTCCCTTAGAATGCAAGTTTTTTTATGCTAGTGCTTGATTTAATCATGTGAGTTATTCTTAAGCAGCATCTACAAAGTACATGATGAGGCAAAGGATAAGGCCTTTGAACTGGAGATGAGTTGGGTCTGTAACGAGTCGAAGCAACAACATCAAAAGGTAATTCTGAACACCCTTTTTTAGATATGGATTTATTTCAACTTTCTGCCTTGCTTCAACAACGAAATTTATGTCCTTTTCATCCTACACAAGGTCAGTTACATGAACTAGACTTATGCCATTGTGCTCTTTTAAGACAATAAACTAAGTAAGATTAGTAAAAGTAAGGTCCTTTTTATGCTTTTACCCATGTTTTTTTGGCCTCTTTTGACATGGGATCTTCCATTGAATCACATGTAATAGAAGCATATATCGGCCTTCATCTCACACGTCAAGAACCACCTTAAAATGTTTCTTGTGTTTTATCTTCAATTGGCTCTACAATCTACCTTCATATTTTCTTGAATTTGTTTATTTTTTTCTATATTTTCTTGTATGCTCAAACAATTATCATAGCACGCCAGACCCTTTTTTTGGCATATGCTTTTACTTAACTGCATAACAATTTGGAGGTCAAAGTACCTTTGAGGTCCCTATATTATATCATCTAGTGCAAATTAGTTCCTCTATTATAAAAATGGGTAATTTAGTCTTTGTTTTTTTAAAATTGAAGCAAAAAGGTAAAATTACTAACTCGTGTAACGTGAACTGTTAAAAAAACTGACGTAACATTTAACCTGTGTTTAGTTGATGACGCGGATGTCGCATTTTCAACAACTTGGTTACTTATTTTGTTAACGTCATCTTAAAATAATTTATTTTATTGGTGTCACGTCAGCTTTTTTAACGGTTCATGTTACACCAGTTAGTGATTTTATTTTTTTTGCTTCAATTTTAAAAGAACAAAGATTAATTACCCAGTTTAATAATAAAAGACTAATTTGCACTAGATGGTATAGTATAAGTACCTCCCAAGTATTTTGACCCAATTTGGACCATATCGGAGCCGGAATAATTTATTAATAAGACATGAATGACTAAATACTAATAGCTCTTTGTTTGTGTGTAATTTAAAATTTCTTTTGGAGATAATCTGTTGCAAGTCCTAGATAGGTTTTTTGTTTGTATTCTTTGAAATACATCCGTCTGAACAGTTCCTCATTTTCGCCGGATTTCAGGTTCCCGATGACCTTTTAGAGGAAGCCAAGGTTGCAGCTAGGGCTGCACTAGAGGAGATGGATGCTGATTAATAGATTAGTGGAGCCAGAATACTCTTGTTATGATAAATTGATCTTAACCAATTTTCCTATTGTTATGAACCTGTTTTTCATCATTTCATACAGATGTGCTTGACTTTTTCTTTATTAGGACCATGAATTTCAAACAACTATGAACTTTTTTGTTACTGTTTTTATTTAGGCATCAGCTAGGGGTGTAATCGAGTCGCTGAACTCAAGCTGTAAGAAGCACAAGCTCGACTTGAAATTCGAGGTTTGAAATTTGGTTTGAGTTCGATCGAGTTTCACTTTTAAAGCTCGAGCTCGATTCAAGCTGAAAATTAAATTGTTTGAACTCGCTCGATTTAGCTCATTTATGTAGTAAAAAATGAGTTCGATTTTCATATTTGATTTCAAACTCGATTATCTGTGCTCGAGTTTAAGTTTGAATTGAGATTTTTCAATAACTAATTAAAATTTAAAAATATATATATTAAAAATAAAAGAGCTTGATTAAGTTTATGGACTACTCGAGTTAAGTATTAAGATATTTGAATTCGGCTCGCTTAACAGTTCGAGTTCGATTCAACAATGATCGAATCAAATTCAAGCTTTTTCGAAGCGAACTCGAGTAACTTGCGAGTACAATTGTTTCGATTACAGCCCTAGCATCAACTATGAATGGAGACTTGGGCTTGGCAGTGGCAATGACAGAAAAGATTGGGAACATTTTGCCATTCTAATCCCAAATATATATAATTGGGAGACTTAAATGTCTCTTGCTTTATACTTTCCCCCATTTTTCTCAAGATTTGACTCTAAAATAGTGTTTCAAGTTTGAACCCTAGAGAGATGTTACAATGGAGATAATTACAGAAATTTTATGATTTTATATTTTACTAATCATCCATGGATTGTGTTTACTTTGTAACCATGGTGAATAGCTATGGAATCAAAGAATAAAAAAAAAAAAAAAAAAGTGAAGAATAGCTAATAAAGTTTTCTTATGTTATTTGAATTCGAGGATACGAGTATTTACTCACATATTCATGTTCGAATATAGGTCGGATACATGTAGACCTGCTCATGGCCGGACAGGTAGTAGTTCAGAAAATTTCTTCCTCCCTTACCTAAACCCGGCCCTGGGCAGGCTCGGATTGGCCCGTCGGCCCATTTAACTGTTTAATAATATTGAAAATTTAAAAAAAACAATTTTATATTAATATTTTTATAAGTAAATTTAAATAAATTTTATTTTTTTATATAAACAGTAATTCGAGTTGACTCAAAATGAAAAAAAACCTTATTCAGGCCCGACCCAATACGGGCTGGGTCTATTGAGCTGGGCAAGCTATCTGACTTTTGAACAAGTCTAGATACAAGTGTTAAATACGAATACTTTAAGAAAAATGAAGAATTCAAGTAATATAGAAGAATGAGATTATGATTTTAATAAACTTACAATATATATAAAAAAAGTGTAATTTTCTTATAACAAAAAATAAATAGTTTTAATGGTCGAAAATAAATAAATTATAATTTCGAACTCAATTTTTCTAGAAAGAATAAATATGTATCAATTATTAAGTAAAAATATATATAAAAAGTTCATTTAACTATATTTTGGGCAAATTGGGTGATATAATGCTTATCAGTTAATGAAATTATAAAAAAAAAAAAAATTAAAAGAAAAATTTACACATTCAATTGAGAGTTGTGCATTAACATAGTAGAGATATAAGAATTGAACAATAGCAAATAAACATATATAGTCTAGGGATTTTTTTTTGAAAAATCAACAATTTATTTTATTTTATTAATTAGTCATTGATTTATTTAATTATAATGGGAAATTTAATTAATGCAAAAAGAAGCCCAAAAAATGATATATGCTTCTAAGATAGGCCGTTGGACAGCTTAAAATATTGCAAAACACGTAATAGAATAAATTTATTTTTAATTCGGAAAGAAATTGCTTTTACGCCCAATGTGCCGAATATGAAAAAGGATTTTCTAACAATTTATATTTGTTTATAGATTGGATCAGATTAAATTTGAATCAGTTCAGATTTTATATGAACGAGTATTATGTTATTTAGACTCAGCTTTATTGTAAACTAGAATTTTTTTCTCGTTTCGAGATATTTTTTTTAATATTTATAAAATTTTAATTAAATTAATAATTATAAATAAATATAAATAGAATCATATTAAATAATTATTATTTATTTACAGATATCATATATAAATGAATTTAAAGTTAAAATCGAATCTGTATGATGAATTATGCAAAATATGGGATGAATACGACACAAACACAACATGAGAAAATAATTAAAATACGACACGATACGAAAAATAACATGAATACGACACGAATACATGAATGTATCAAAATCTATATAAAACGAATTATTAACGTGTAAAATAAATTTATAATATTTTAAATAAATAAAAAAACACGAACATGTCACGAACACATAATTTTTTTTAAAATTAAATCACTATAACAAATTATGCAAAATATTTAATGAATTGAGATACGACATAAACACATAATTTTTTTTTTTAAATTGAATCACAATAACAAATTATACAAAATATGAAATGAATTGAGACACGATAAAAATACAAGTTACACAACATAGAAAAAATAATTAAAACACAATACGAAAAATAACATGAATACACGAATGTGTCAAAATATATAAAAATGAATCATTAATGTGTAAAAATTTATATAAATTTATAATATTTTAAATACACAAAAAAAATAACACAAACACATAAATGTTTATATTTTTATTCTCTTTCTTTTTTCCTCTTTTCTCTTTTCCTTTATCTTCCTTTCCTTTTCCAAACTAAGAAAAAAAATGCTATGTGTCAATGTATGAAAATTTTGTGTAATAAAAAATATATTAATGTATAGATATAGATATGGTCCATATGGATAAAAAATTTACTCTGACTTGGTTTGATTATGTAAAAACATTATTGATTTGTACAAATTTATTTAAATTTATACACAAAAAATTAATCTTTCTTAAAAAAATTATTCTTCTTAAAACAAAAAATATAAAAATAATTATTTTTAAAAAAATAAATCATTTCAAAAAATATCCATTCTTTTTAAAAATTGTATTAATAATAAAAAAATAAATTTAATTATATTTGGACAAAAAATTTATGTTCAAGATCCGACCATTTTTAAATGAATCTTACTTTTTGTTCAATTTCATTTTTTAGGCTTAATATTTTTATTTAAATAATCACGAAGCTTTCATACTTAAGTAATCCGACTGTGGAACATATGTAGCGGTGGCCACTGGAGGAGGTTTTATTTAATTAAGTTTTAGTGAATCGACACCTTCACCTTCGCTGCTCTAAATTCCAAAAAAAAATTAATTTACTGATCCTGCCGATTTTATTTTATCCTAGTAATCATGGCTTCAGGTTTCTCCTTTTCTCTCTGATTTTCTTTGATTCAAATTTGATTTTGTAGTATTAGCATTTCTTTAAAAAAAAAAAAAAAAAATTCAGTTGAGTTATTAGTGTTTGATAAAATCGACCGGGTTTTGAAATTGGGCAGATGCGGATATGGAGGATTATGGATTCGAGTACTCTGACGAGGAGCCTGAGGAACAAGACGTTGACATTGAGAATCAATATTACAATTCCAAAGGTTTTTATTTTTTATTTTTTTTCTCTAATCTCAATTTTAATATGGCTAGGATCATACTGTTTTTAGCTTTACCTAAAAATAATAATTTTCGTTTCCTCTCATTTTTATATGCTTCAAAATATTACCTTAGATTAGAGTTAGAGCTCACCTTTCGAATATGGTTGTGAAGTGCTGCAGATTCATATTTGGAAAGTGCTGTTAGGGTTTATGCCTGTAAAATTGGGAAACTATTTAGTTATAATTGTTGCCTAGTGGTTGATAATACCCTAAACTTGTTAGACTAATTATGAGTTCAGCAATTAACCCCTTCTGCCTTTTATTATTATTATTATTATTATTATTAATAACCTTTTCTGATTATCTCTCTCTTGTTTGTGTATGTGTTGTGTTCTATTAAGGTTAGTTTATTTTGTTAAGTACTGTGCTTCGTATTCTGTGTGTGTGTGTGAATGTGTTTGCAATTTCACAATGTTAGTTATAATTGTTGCTTAGTGGTCGATAATACCCTAAACTTGTTAGGCTAATTATGAGTTCAGCAGTGTACCCTTCTGCCTTTTATTATTATTGTTACTATTAACCTTTTCTGATTATCTCTCTCTTGTTTGTGTATGTGTTCTATTAAGGTTAGTTTATTTTGTTAAGTACTGTGCTTTTTATTATGTATGTGTGTGTGAATATGTTTGCAATTTCACAATGTCGTCTTCTTTTTTTCGCCATACACAATGTCCTCTTGATTAATGGATAATTGAAATATCATATAATAATTGGTTCCTAAATAGCATCTCCTGTGCCATAGAGTAACAATGAAGGTGAGCTCAGGGGTCCAATTTTGTTTTGATAAATGCTTAAAACCTTGTTGTTGGTTGATGATCTTATACGTTACCTACTTTTTTTTATTACTAATAATTTGTTTTATTTTATCGTAAAAGGTTTGGTAGAAACAGAACCTGAAGGAGCACTTGCTGGTTTTGCTGAAGTGGTTAGCATGGAGCCTGAGAAGGCTGAGTGGTGAGTTGACATTTGGATTTGTTACTTGCTGCTATATTATGGTTATCACCTAGCATTTCTACAATTGTTCCAACTGATGATTTTTTTGTTTGTTTTCCTTTCGCTAAGTATTTTTATGATTTAGCACTTGGTGGCTATATTATTAAGAGTATATGTTGTCTGTTGCCTCTCCACTAGGATGGACTCCTCTCTTATGTTAAATTTACCAAAGAATTCCCTTTACAAATAAAGTTCTTGCAACTTTTACTAATTGCGGTTATTGTTTTATTTATCCATTAAAATTAATTGTCTCATTCACCTAAAATTATGTAATGTATTTGAGCCTTATCAATATTAAATAGTGTACTCGTACTTTCTCTGCTAGGGGATTCAAAGCTCTGAAGCAAACTGGAAAGCTCTATTACCGTTTAGGGAGGTATAAAGAAATGATGGACGCTTACAGGGAGATGCTAACGTATATCAAATCAGCAGTGACACGAAATTACAGTGAAAAATGTATAAACAATATTATGGATTTTGTTTCCGGGTCAGCTAGTCAAAATTTTGGTCTCCTGCAAGAATTCTATCAAACCACTTTGAGGGCCCTTGAAGAGGCAAAGAATGAGGTTAGAAAATGATCAAACCTACAATATCATCGCTTTAACATTTGCATCAAAGTGTGATATATTGCTCTCTTTTCATGCAGAGACTTTGGTTTAAGACGAATCTTAAGCTTTGCAAGATCTGGTTCGATATGGGTGAGTACGGGCGAATGAGCAAGGTATCTTTTCAAAACCTTATAATTTCATTTGTCCATGATACCGAATGTTAGAACATAATCAGCTAAGGTGTTGCAATATCAGATTTTGAAGGAACTTCATAAATCTTGTCAAAGAGAAGATGGTACAGATGATCAAAAGAAGGGAAGTCAGCTTCTGGAAGTATATGCAATTGAAATTCAAATGTATACTGAGACAAAGAACAACAAAAGGCTCAAGGTAATTTAACTACCTTTTTAAGATGAGTTTGCATACAGACTTGCAGAGGTCCATTTGAGCTGGGATAGGACTTTGCGAAGCTTATTGAATACTTTATTTCTTGATTTAGTCGTGTGAATTTTAATTTAAAGCCATCTACCCTTTACAATCTCTAATAGAAAGGGGAGGGTTATCCAACGTCAAACCTAATTTCAGTAGTTGTCCTCCTTCCTAGTCTTGTTTTTTTTTTCTTGCTTTTTAATGTAATCACAGCTATTTGTTTACTGTATGCCATCTACATGAAAAGGGGATGTTCTCAAACCTGATTCAGATTTGTCCCCTCCCCCCTCTCTCTCTCTCTCCTTGTTTTTTAAAGGCACCATAAACTGCTAGTAAAAAAAGTGACGTTAAGAGAGGGAGAGATAACCCCTCTAAAACCAGGCTTTTCTTGTGTGCAGATTGTCATGCTACATACAGAGTTTGATGCTATAAACTTCCTTTTGAGTTTTGTGACAAAGGGTTAAAGTATAGACATATTTGTCAGAAAATGGATCATCTTATATGTTCAGTATATGAACTTTTGCTACTCCTAATGCAATCTATTGAGGAAAAAAGGAATGCCCTAAAAGTTGGATGTATGTGATATTGCTAATCTTGTTTGATGTATATTGTAATTTTGTTCTATTTTAGATGATAGCTTAAAAACCAACCTAGATTCTGTCTGATAATTGTTTTACAAAGTTAATACTGTTTTTGTCTGTGTTTGGTTATATTTAGCAGTTTAGCTGTGTCTGAGATATTGGATTAAATGCAGCAATTATACCAGAAAGCACTTGCTATCAAGTCGGCAATACCACATCCAAGGATCATGGAAATAATTCGTGAATGTGGTGGCAAGATGCATATGGCTGAGCGTCAATGGGCTGTGGCAGCCACAGGTTTCTTTGAAGCTTTCAAGAATTATGACGAAGCTGGGAATCGGAGAACGTATACAATGCCTAAAGTATGATTACTGTTTCCTCATTTTTTTTTCTTTATTTATTTTTTCACATTTTCTATTTGATGCATACTCCTCTCTCTCTCATCAGTATTATAATAGTAAAGATTTGACATGAGAGCTGAAGCTCTTTATCTGAGATTCTTTATCGGCCTTCTGATCTTAACCCATTACGGCACTAGGGTGGTCCAGAACAAATGTATAAAATGGATAGCTTTTCTCTAAACATGTGTGAAGGGGCCACTTTGAGGCATAAAAGGTTGAGGACAGATTATAAAGAATGATCAATATGGAGGAGATATGAAGAAAATCCCAGTCAGTGAGATTTAGGAGAGCGAAAAAGGAAGAGAAATAGGGATAGACATGGTGAGAACAGAAGGAGAACACTATCGAAGAGGAGCACAAATAAAAAAGATAGGCAAGGGGTGTGAACAGGAAGAGAGATATTTCAAATATATTAATCTCTTATCCATTAAAATAAGTCCTTTGTGCCTTTTATAAATATCTCTTGATCCTGTCCTTTTACCCAATTTGAGAAAGTTTCAAGTTGATCTTTTCATCTTTTTTGCCACTTCCAGATACCTTGTTCTGGCTAATATGCTGATGGAATCTGAAGTTAATCCTTTTGATGGTCAGGAGGCAAAGCCGTAAGTGTTTTTGTATCCCTACCCTATGTTTCTCGGATTCGGGTTTGAGTGTCGGGCACGGGTACGTGTTCGACACGGGTATGTTTGATTTATTCTAAGTTTTTCCATGTATTTGGAGTGTCCTTGGGGGATCATATCCCTATATCCATGTCCGAATATGTGTCGGACACGGGTACTTCAAGAAAAATGAAGAGTCGGAGCAACATAGTCCCTACCTTTTAAATGTAGCCTCTCTCTCTCTCTCTCCTGATTGCTATTCCTGCAGGTATAAAAATGACCCTGAGATTTTGGCGATGACAAATCTAATAGCAGCCTATCAACGAAATGAAATAATAGAGTTCGAAAAAATCCTTAAGGTTTGTGCAATGCTTCTGGCTGTTCTGATATGTATTGCCGTTCACATCTGTTTGCTTTCTTCTTGTTAAGCTTGGAATTTTTTTTTTTGATTTTTGAACTTTTACTTTCACAGAGTAACCGAAGGACGATCATGGATGATCCATTCATCCGAAATTATATCGAGGATCTATTGAAGAATGTCAGAACTCAAGTGCTACTTAAGCTTATAAAACCATATACAAGAATCCGAATCCCTTTCATATCAAAGGTGGAAACTACAGTTTTTCCTTTCTAGTCAGTTGCTTCAGATGTTTCATTTTATTCTTTTCCTTTAATTATTACTCTAGATCTGTTTTTTTATTTTTATTTTAATATATATCATTCAACTCCTCCATGAACTTTCAACATTCAGGAGCTCAATGTGCCAGAAAAAGATGTTGAGCAGTTGTTGGTTTCCTTGATTCTAGATAATCGTATTGATGGACATATAGATCAAGTGAACCGGCTGTTGGAGCGTGGTGACAGGTCAGCCTACTTCTTATTATTTTACTACTACTAGGTTAAGTTGAAGTTGAACCAATGTCATGCGTAATTTGACTTTTATTCTATGTTGCTCCGACTAATTATTTTTCTTGAAGTACCCGTGATCGACACCCATTTCCGACGGATATCCGGATATGGAGATATGATCCTTCAAAAATCCTCCAAATACATGAAAATCTTAGAAAAAGTTGAACATACCCCCCGTATCGGATACATATTCGTATCTAACACTCACACCCGAATCCGAGTAACATGGCTTTTACTTACATTTCCCCGTGCAGGTCAAAGGGTATGAAGAAGTACGCCGCTATAGATAAATGGAACACACAGCTTAGATCCCTTTATCAAACCGTCAGCAACAGGGGTTATTGAGATTTCAAGTATGTTATATGATATCCCTTTGGTGAAGGTTCTCCTTTTTTTATTTTTTGTTGTTGTTATTTGAGTCCACAAGAATATGTTTTCTCTCATCTTAGGTGATTTAGATAAGCAATCTGGGGGGGAAAAAAAAGCATGTATATTATATGTTTGGTTAGCCAAAGTTTTAATTCTTGTTCAATGACAGAAAAAAAAAAAATACATATTTGCCTGATTTCAAGAATTTTGATCCTGAGATTTACACTGTATTTATTGAGAGAATGCTTGATTTCTTGAGCAACTTTTTCCTCTTTTAAAATTAGTAATGATTTTTTTTTTCTTTTCTTTAGGCACCAAATCATTAAAAGATGTATAGGTCAAAGGTTAATTTACATACTAACCCATCACTGAAATTGCTTGGTTATAATCTCTTACAGTGAAAGTTTTATGTAAGATTTTGTCATTTGAAATACTGGAGGAGGTGTTGGATCGTGTTTGTTTTATTTTATCGTGTTTAAAGTATTATATATTTATATAAATTTTAACACGTTAATAATTTGTTTTATATAAATTTCGACGTATTCATTTATTTGTATCGTGTTTTGTGTCGTAATTTAAGTTTTTTTTTTTTTTTAAATATCGTGTTCAAAATTGTCAGATTTAATTCATGTGGATAATAGTAAGTCATGGTAAAACCCAAAAAATGACCTAAATAAAAATAATTAAATAAGTACATCATTTTAGAACTTTTCAATGACAAGGGATGGATCAAGTGAAGTATTGAACTGTTAAACCCATGCCTGATTTAGTGAAAGCATAAATCAGAGAAAAATATACAACAAAAAAAAAAAAAAAAAACAGCAACAAATTAAGATAACTCACATTTTGGCTACTTCAATAACCCCTTCCCTGCAAGTCATTTCTGACAGTTTCAACTTTTCAGTTTCTCTATCCACATAGACCATTTAACAATAACCTTATTAGTTGTTGTTGTTGTTTTTTTTTTTTACAAAAAAGTTGTAATTTAAGGATAAGGGAAGAGATTGCAGATGTTGTGATTCGAACTTCAAACCTACTAGATATCATCTCTTAAGAGTGATTGCATGAACTAACTGAACTAAGCTCTGGATTCAACGTTATTAGTTGTTTAGTATCAGTTATTAATGCGATGAATGTAGAGAGGAAGAGATAAACCAAAGATTACTACAAGGGTTGAGATCATAATAAAGGTTTCAGCTTGACATAGCCATTAACCGAACAGAATGGAGCAGTGAATTTATGTACCCAACACAACTAGTTTATTGTCCGATACCTGTCTAAAGCAAAGACTAAATAACAAGTAATTTCATACAAAAAAGTATTTGACTGAGTATGAGTAGCAGATTTCCTAGGGATATAATTATGATCCCTAAACAAAAGGTTGTAAATCGAAGAAGAAATGAATTAGAGCTTTGGAAAAAGAAAAAAAAAAGACAAAAAATATGTGAGTGAGATAATAGATGGCAGAATGTAAGTTGTATATATAGTCTTAAACAAAAAATAATAATAATAATAAAAAAAATCATAAGAGTATTTTGGTAAAAAATGAAGTGGCTATGGTAACCCGATTTCAACCCGAAACCGTTATTTTTTTAAAATAACCCACCCGATCCACCACGTAATCGATTTAAAAAAAAAAAAAAAACCTAAAATATTAGATCGAGTTGAAACTCGACGAGTTCATATTATTTTGCTGACCCTATTCAAAGCCCTAAGTCAACTAAATTGTGGTCTTGGGTCTGGCTCGAACCTTTCACGTGGCCCCTCTAAAGAAAATGAAAAGGCGTTCTGTTTAGGTAAAATGACAGAACAGGAACACAAGTCAGAGCAGAGTCTTTGACAAGGTTAAGGGGTACTTTCGTAATTCAATTGAAACCATATATATCCATCTTAAACCCTACTTTCTCTCCATTCTTCCTTCCCCTGCCATAGCCATAGCCATAGCCATTCCATCGCAGAAAGAAGTTTCTAGTCCTTCTCATTCCTTTGTTTCTCTCTGAAAAAAACTTTAATTTTTTTTTTCTCTTCGAAGAACATGGCAAAGCGTTTGATTCCTTCATTTAATCGCATTTTGGTTGAGAAAATAATCCCTCCTTCTAAAACCAACTCCGGAATCTTGCTTCCTGAGAAAAACCCCAAGGTTATAATCTTTCATTTTACTGAGCTTTGGGTTTTTTCTTTTTCTTTATTTTTTTCTTTATTGTTTCAGTTGAACTCTGGAAAAGTGGTAGCAGTGGGACCAGGAGCACGAGACAGAGATGGGAAACTTATCCCAGTTAATCTAAAGGAAGGAGATACAGTTCTTTTGCCTGAATATGGAGGCTCTGAAATCAAGCTTGGTGAAAAAGAGTTAGTCTTTTTTTTACTTCTATCTATTATTTTATTTTCTCATTGTTTTTCTGATTTGTTGTTTTGTTACGAGTATGATCAATTTTTTTTAAAGTTTTTTCATATATTTGGAGGGTCTTATCTTATATCCATGTTCGAGTATGTGTTGGACTAAAATAATTTAGGAAAATGAAGAGTACGGGAAACATTTTTTTCTAAGTTTTTTTTTTTTTTTGTATATATTTGGAGTATCGTATCTGTCCGCTACAGATAATTTAGGAAAATGAAAAATAGGGGTAACATAGGTTATCCCTTCAAAAATAAGTTTTTCTCTTTCCCCTTCTTAAACCTTGTTAAATAATATTATTTTTGCTGTTGTGTATAAATATGTTTTGTCTGTTTCGAAGAATTGTGTAAAAATTAGAAGTTTAACTTTCATGGAGAGCAAAAGGGTTCACCCAATTCTAGTGATGCTAATCTAATCAATTATGGATATTGCAATCTGTGTGATGTTTATATGAGGTTGATTTTGTTTTCTGTTGCTCATTTTAAGGTACATTGGGTGGAATGAAAGTTTTCTTTGCCTAGAATATAAATCGATTGCTATTGAAGCGGGATAAAGTAATTATCGAAATTGCTTTATCTTGTTATCGACTTTGCATTGTTGCCGTTGTAAAGCTGCAATCTTTCATGCTTACACGCTCATGTTTTACTCGTCTAGTTATGGACTAACTGCAATGCCAAAGCTTTTTCTAATTTGTGGTGCAATTTGGCTTATTTACACTTATGTTGCTTCAACTCTTCATTTTTCTTGAAGTACCCGTGTCCGACACCCACATCTGACCCATATCTGGACATGGGTATAAGGATATGATCTTCCAAGGACCCTCCAAATACATAGAAATCTTAGAAAAAATTGAACATATCCGTGTCCGAGTAACATAGATTTACAACCCCTATCATTGTTTACTTATCTGCTTGGGAAATGTTTTCGCATTATATAGTTGAAGGCGATGGTCTACATTAAATTATTTAAATAGTGGTATTTATTGTAGTGTATATGTTTAGAATGAAAAGGCATGTCATAGGGAAAAAAGAAGCAAGATATAGGTTTTGCATTCTGGATGTTGGGGATTCTTGAAGTAGACAAAGCCTTGTAATTGTTTTTATATTTGAATTATTGGATTGGGAGGGAAAATGCTGGATCTATGGCTGCACTGCTCCTAGGGAAACAAAAACAAAAAAAAAAAATCTTGATCAAGTGTCAGTTTCTAGTGAAGTCTCTAGAATTGTGTTATCGTGCTTGATGGTCATAATTCTTTTAGGACAGTCGACTTGCATCCTTCCTATCGTTTTCTAAGTTCATCAACTGGAAACCTCTAGAGCCGGGTTGGTTAAGAAGTTAATATGGAAACAAGGTCATTTGGCAGTCTTGGCCCTTGGCATGAATACTTTACTGCCCATGTTCTTGATAATTAGTCGTTGATGTTGTCGTTTATGGTGGGAACTCGAACTTTTGATTCACCATGTCCCTTAAAACATCCTAAGTTGCTAGTGCAGCCATTTCCGATAGAAAAATGCAGCAGCGTGTGCTTGTTGTTGACAAAATCGGTTTAACGATGAAGGAATGAGATATCATCATTTAATAAAAGTAATTGACGAATATCCATTTAGAAATATCTAGGTTTGTATCATCATTTGCCGTTATTTTACTAAAGTGCTGCACGGCATCGGCAAGGTATTAGGTTTCCGCAAGCATGTCTATTTTAGGCTATCTTGCTCCGATTCTTCATTTTTCTTGAAGTATTTGTGTCCGACACCCCTGTCCGACGCATATTCGGACATGGGTATGGGGATATGATCTCCCAAGAACCCTCCAAATACATGGAAAACTTAGAATAAATCAAACAAAACCATGTTCGACACTTACACTCGAGTCCGAATAATATAGATTTTAGGTCGTTTAGATTCTACATTCATCTACCATTCATTGGCATCAGACTGTTCTTTTCATTGTTAACATATTATCTTCTTAACCTACTGTTTCAGGTATCACCTATACAGAGATGATGATATCTTGGGAACACTTCATGACTGATTTGAAAACCAGTGCCCTTTGATTACTTTGGAGAAATTGAGTTCTCATTCAAATGTGCTGCTTGCTGCTCTTGAAGGAACAAATGTTTGTCTTGAACTTTATTAGTAGTTTTATGCTTGTTAGACTTGAATTTACTCTTGAATCTTGATGGGAAAATGTTGCTAAAATCTTTCCTATCAATAAAATGTTGCTAATATTTTCCATTAATCATAGACATTTCTTCTACTTTTCGTTTTGATACAATTTTAGGTTTTTCACTAGCTTGTGGCTCGCGCCATGCACGGATAGTTTTATATATATATATATATATATATATATATAATCACTTTGAAGAAAATACGTTTAAAATCTCAAAACATATAAAATAGTTTTAATACATTATATACAATTTTTATTTTATAAGAAATGTGATTTTTGTAAATATTTAAAATATTCAAATATCTCTAAAATTATTGTTGAATCAATGTTTAATCTAGTTGGTTATGGAGTTCAAATTTCAGCATTTGAAATTACGATTTTTTTTTATAAAAAAAAATTACACGTTTTTAAAAAATAAATACTAAATAATTTGATTACTTGAATGAAATGGTATTCATGAATTCCTATGTAACCTTGATATAGTTTGTTATTAATTTATTTTTTATATTTTATAACTTATTATTCTTAAAAAGTATAAAATTTTCACTCATGGACGCATATACTGACTATCTAAAACCAAAAAAATCTAGTTGGTAACATAAATCAATTAATCAAAAGATTTCATACAAAATAACTCATCTTTACATATATAAACGTCACCATATTACTTCTTGTTGTATGACTTACATGGAAAATAATCTCAATCCATTCTTTCTCAAACTCTATCAAAATAATTCAAAAAATACATGATTTGCTTGTTTTTTCTTACAAATTAATAAACTTACTTTACCTCATAAGTAAACATGATGTATAAGTTGTTGTTGTTGTTGTTTTTTTTTTTTTTTTTTTTTTTTTTTTTTTTTTACAAATTAATAAAGTAAGTAGATAACTAAATTGCCCTGGGGAAATAATAGAATACCGATTTTTATTTTATTTTTTTACATTAGAATTTAGAAACATAAAACAAAGTTTAAGCAATTTATGAATTTAGCAAGTAATTCCTTAAATATATAATCAGTTAAGTTATTTACAAATGAAAAAAAAGAAATACTTGACAAGTTAAATTTTAACCAGAGAAAGAAAAGACTATTAAGGTCACTTTGTTTAGCATAAAATAGCTGTGAAAATGATTTTCGAAAAAATAATTTATTTTTAAAAAAAATTGATTTTTTTTGTTGTTTAAATGATTTTGTATAAAATATTTTTAGTTGTTTGATTTTTTTTTTAATTTAAAAAATCTGCATTAATATTAAAACAAAATCGATTCCTACACTTAAGGGATCAATCTCTACACATTAGGGATCGATCATTTTTTCAATGAATAAAAAATCAAATAAGAAGTCAAATCGGTGTGACCTCAAAATTACAGGTTAAACCAAATTATTTAATTAAAAAATAAATTAAATATTAAATATATGATGTTGATATTAAATAAGTATTAAATATAATAAATAGTTAATAAAAAATGTGTTTGTCTTAATAGTATGATCTTTAATATATGTTTAAGAAGTTAAAGATTTAAATTTCATCACTTACAAAAATTATTTTAATAAAAAAACAATAAAAATAACAAAAAACTGATTCTTTACCGATTTAATCTGATTCTTTACCAGTTGAACCAATTTTCTTCCGGTTCATTGATTTCTCAATTCTTTGATATGTGCCAAACCAAACGGATCACCGATTTTCGATTAAATCGATCCGATTTTTTCAACATTGCATTTTTTGTTTTATTTAAAAAAGAAATCATCATTTTTTACTTTGCAAAAATGTCTTAGCCATTCAAAAAAATATAGATTAATTTTCTGTTGACTCGACATTCTTGGACATGAGTTTGGCATTTGCAAAATTTTGAGCATTTTCTTTCCCTGTTATTGGAAGAGGGAACAAAGAATAACATATAAAAGGGGAGAATGAAAGATATCATATGCATAATAACCAACAATAGATTGTGAACAAATTATGCAAACAAATCATGGGGACTCTCTCAAAATCTCCAATCAAAATTACTCAAGAAGCTATGTAGATGTGCTCTCTGCAAAGTGCATACTAGTGGGCTTCAAACTGAAAAGAGCTTTAGTATACAATAACATAAATAGATCATATGCCAAGTTGCCAACTATGACAATTTGTCGAAACCCGAATAAAGGCTATTCTATCAGTTTCAGACATCCAAAACTGGCATTGCCAAGGGGGAGGAGAACCTACTTAGATTAGATGTTTCATTCAACGGCGCTTCCTGCCACCACCACCACCACCACCTCCTTTCTTCTTTCCTCGGTTCTTTTTACCACTTCCCTTTTTCTTTTTCCCTTTATTAACCGAATGTCCATCGAAGTCGTCGTCTTTAGCAGGAGCCTTATGAAACAAATGCTTCACATTAAGTACACCATTTCTAAAATTACCTTCACTCGACTTCAGAACCCTTTCCTCGGGCCTCCGCTTATCTGCTGATCTTTTAGCACCACCACCAAGCTTCCCTCCAAATCGGTCAAGAATCATATTCTAAGGGAAGAAAAGAAAAAAGAACAGGTAATAAAAGGGTTCATGAACCGCGATAAGCTTTGCAACAGCTAAAAGAATCATGGTCAGAAGGTGTCGAAAGCTATGTTGTTCCAACTCTTCATTTTTCTTAAAGTACCAGTGTCCGACACCATGTCCGGATATGTATCCGACGCATATCCGGACATGGGTATGGAGATATGATCCTCTAAAGATCCTCCAAATACATGAAAATTTTGAGAAAAAATTGAACATATTTAGATCAGACACATATCTGTATCCGACACTCACACCCGAATCCGAGTAACATAAGTTGAAAGTAAATCACCTCTTGTAGCATTTTCTCTTCTCTTTCCTTTTGTTTCTTCATGACCACCCTTGCTACACTTAAGGGTAATCTCTGCTTCTTAGGCGGCTGTATCCAGGCAACTAAAAGTTAATGTTATAAAATCTAAAATCTTAATCAATCTGCTGTCTTCAAAGCTTGTATCTTTTCGCATACAAAAAGTTCTTACCTTTCCACCTAAAGAAACCACCTTCCTATTCTCCATCTGTTTCCTTTCCTTCCATGTCATGTGCGAGGATCCTAAACCGGCAAAATTACAAAAGAAAACAAAACCATTATATTACTGCATTGCAAATGATAATCCATAATTGGAATGGAGAGAGGAAAATTTTGAATTAGAGCTATGATCATTTCACATATGGAGCTATGTATATTTGATCTCAAATTAATTCAAGACGTATATGTTTCGAATTCAATATAACTATGTTGCTCCGACTCTTCATTTTTCTTAAAGTACCCGTGTCCGACACCCATGTCTGACGCATATCTAGACATGGGTATGAGGATATGATTCCCCTAAGTACCCTTTAAATACATGAAAAAACTTTGAATAAATCAAATATACCCGTTTCGGACTCACACTCGAGTCCGACACTCACACCTGAGTTCGAGTAACATAGAAATACAATATCCGAGCAGCAGGCAAAAATCCTAAACATTTAAACAGTTTCAAAAATCTTCCAAGAACTCAAAGATTTTCACCAAAATTTGAGGTATAAGAACCCACACCCTAAAACTCTCCAATAAAAACATGTTTAGCTACAGGTTTTAGATACCCAAAACTACTACTCGGAAGACCAAGCAGTATTTACCATATCATTATTAAGCACAAGAAAGCTTCAATTTCAGAATCAATATATATATATATATATATATATATATATATATATATATATATATATATACCGCCATTGTTGCAGTAAAGTATATGCAGCAAGTAACAGTGGAATTTTCAAATTTTCTTTATGGAACCAACACGTTAAAAGGCATTGAAAAACTTTCAGCAAAAGCATGTAATTTCAAGGCAGAACTTTAGAAACAAAATCTACCCAAATCAAGCAAATCAAGAATTAATAAGAACACTAACAACAACAATAAATATATAAAGAATAAAACTTAATACTAATACTCAATTATACTTTAAATTAAACAAGGTGCTAAATCAGATTAACCATTAACTAAAGCCCACACTCAAAAAAAAATTCTTGGGTATTTAGCCTTTTGACACTTTCTAAATTCATTGACGTTTGCTTGGATTACCATACATAAAATCATGAAACTAAAAAACAAACAAAAAAGAAAGAACCGGAACGGGAAAATTAGAAAGAAATACAAAAAAAGGGTGGGGGATAAATACCCAGAAACTCAATATCTTTCATAATATTCTGTATGTTCAATCGGTGGTCAGTGGAGGCGTCCATCTCATTTTGCTTCTTCTTCGACATTTTTTAGCACTGAAAAAAAAAACCCAAAAAAAAAGACTTCAAAAGGATATGTATTATTGAATAGGAAAAAATATCGTTTAGAAATCCTGAATTTGAAAGGGGACAATCGATTGGGGTTTCAGAGTAGGGTTTTGCAAGAGAAAAAGAAGTGGAAGAGGCTCACGAAAATATATATATATATATACGGAGAATAAAGTTGGGTTGGATCTTATAGAATATTATGCTAATTGGCCCATTTAACAGCTGGGCCTGAGGTTTAACTAACCACTTTAATTTCAAAAGGGATGGCAAAACCGAACAGTCCGATGAATTTCGAATCGATTTGCTCCGAATAGAGAGATTTTTTTTTGAACAGTAGAGGCGGAGCGGGGCTGGACGGTTTTTTTTTGTTTGAAAGACAGAGATGGATCAGTTTTGGTAATTGCCTGTTTCGCCCATCCCGAATATTGAAATTACTATTTTACCCTTAAATATTTAGTTTTTAAAAAAATAATACAACTAAACCTATTATTTTTATTTAAATTTTTTTACAATATTTTATTATTTGAAAATTTTAGAAACAACTAATAAAAATCGGATGGAGCGGAACGGTTATAGATGTAACCGACATCCATGGAGGAGGTGTTAGTGGTATTGAAATTTCAACATCCGCGATGGAACGGGGTGAGAGGTGAGGTAGAGCATTCGAATGGCGGGGCGAGGGACGGATATTGCAAAATCTACTCCTACCCTGCTCTATTGCCATCCCTACATGTGACTGTCTTTTAATCTGTTTTTTGAGTTAAAAAATTCCACTGTCACTTAGAAGCGTTCATGGGCCGGACCAAGCTGCGGTCCAAAATTTTCCAAACCTTTTACCCAAGCCCGGGTTGAACCAATCCGTAAGCCCGAATCATTATTTAAAAATTATTTTATATTAATATTAATATATTTTTATAACTAAATTTAAATAAAAATATTTTTTATTAATAAGTAGTAATTCGGGCCAAGCCGGCTCGAATTAAAAAAAATGATTACCCAAACCGACTCAATATGAATCGGATCGAATAAATAACCCGACCCTTAAACAGATCTACTGTCAATACATAAAAAATGAACTCTTTTCAAAAAAAAATTACCACATTCACCGTCAATTAAATTTTTAAACTCCACAAGCTGAAAGAATAAGGTGAGACTAACCCTTAGAATATATTTAAGAAATAAAAAAAAATTAATTTATTAAAAAAAGACACATGATAGTCTCTTAATTCCGTTTGCAGAGTTAAACACCACCAAAACATAAAAAAACGAACTCATTTCCAAAAACATTTGAACATAATAAAATAAAATAACTTTTATTATATGAATGGATTTTATTATTGTAAATTTATAATGTTTTACATTTATAATTAAGAAAAATTACCTCATTCAGACATCCATCATCTGGTGTTTTTATATTCTAGAAACAAAGTTAACAATCAACTAAAAATGCTGGTTAATTAAAATCATACAAAGAACTTACAACAACAAAAATTCATCAGAAATGAAACTACTTAGGCCATGGCCTTGCATATTTTCCCCATTTATACTGTCAAGCAAGACCAACAGAATGTGAAAATTACAAACTTCATTTCTGATTTCTGCTCTGTAGGAAGTTCTTACACTCATACCTGAAATGTATGTGACACCAAATAGAATTCAGCATCCAATTTATTGAACTGCTTGAGTGTCTAAATGTTACTATAAAATTTCCATTAATTAAAAGATTTCAAATAACTTTCAAAGTTCTTGCACAATCTATTTAAAATAAAAACTCAGAAAATATCTCTAAGGATAGCAAAAAACTTGCAATGATCTACTCTCAGCATTATTCTGATACAATAATTATTTTTTAAAAAAGAAGCAGCTTTGAACTATGTTACCCAAATTCTTTATTTTCTCTAAAGTACCCGTATTCGACACTTGTGCCCGGCACATATTTGGATATGGTTATGACGGTATAATCCTCCAAATATATGAAAAAACTTTTCAAAAATTGAGCATACATTAGTCTGACACATATCTGTATCCAACACTACTGGCTACGGGTAACATAGGCTGATTCAATTTTGCATCAAACAGAAACATCAAAATACTGAATTATTGCATTGATTTCAATAGATCTGATTCAATTTTGCATTTTCTCCTATAACATGAAAAGCCAAACCACCTTTGCAACATTTTAAGTTCACCAGCATTGTACAATAGGTGATAAACCAAGATAGACAAGAATGTGCCCTTCAACAAAAAACCACTAAAGTGATTTTTAGTGCACATTATCCTTGATATCAAATTTGCCATTCAACACAAAGGACATAGAATAGTCTTCACATGCTAAGAGTTCCAACCTTTAAAGAAGCTGCTTCTTTTTTCAGTTCAATGCAGAAGCTGATTACTTTACCAACTATATTTTTGAAAATTTTAATATCCTTCAATAATGATGGTGTCAATTTGCCCTTCACTCCTCTTAATTACTCTTGGAGTCAATCATGCATTCAGGCAGAAGCTAAAGCAAGAACCATATATTCTTATATTTTGTCTCTCACAGCAATTGACTTTGGATTGGTACAGTGCTGTTATGGTGCAGCTCCAAAACACCAAAATTACCATACAACACTTAAGGCGAGGCACCTTTGATCAAGCACAGGCATTTAGCACTTAAGTGTAATTCTTTTAAAGTGAAAGACGAAAAAAAACACTTGCCTTACACAAGTGTTCCTGATTTCTGTTTTTTTTTTGTTAGCTGTTGAAATAGTAAAAAAAAAAGGACAATATCTAATCTCTATAAACAAATAACAAAAGGGTAAAACTAGTCTATCCACAATGTTGTGTAGCAGATAGACCCACACCCACCAAATCTTTAATAAGGTGAACGTCTTGCAAAAAGGCTACTCAAGGGCAAACTTAGGGCTACTATCAGTTCAAGCATGAGAGTTCAAACCTAGCTATCTGAAAATGTTATGTTATGTTATCGGTGGGCAAGAACTGAAAATGAGACCAACAAACAAGAAATCGAGCTACCAGATTTCTTAAAACATTACAAGGATGCTAAGTACCTTAGCCGCCAATGTGTATCATCGGTCTATTTGCTGTCTTTGCAATGTCAAACATCCCAGCATGTGAAGCTTTCTTCCTCTTAACCTGAAACAAAGAAGAAAAAAATGTATATGTATATAGTCCAAGTTAAGCTAAGAAAAGAAGACTTAGACCAATTTTCCCTTAACATTGAGCATGAATCGATGCTACCATGATCTGTCAACTAACCATATCACTCATTTACATTGAAAAAGCTATAAAACTCCGCCAATGCACCCTCTCCTTAACCAAAGTAATAGGCCCTTGATTCAAAAGCCCAGGAAAAAAACAGACACAAGAAAAAAAAGAAGAAAAGCAGTCATTATGTAACGCACACTTGTCTATATTTTGCATTGCATGGTAACAATTTTTGAAACACAAAGTGTCATTAAGTAACAGATCAGGAAAAACAATGTGTTATTAAGCAGCAAGCATACCGCTGCTCCAATTATTTCTCTAAGTTCCTCATCACCAACACCACAACGAAGAGGATCTCTTAAGCTAACCTGAGAAGAATCAACACTAGTAAGGATGTTATCGAAAGAAATACCAAAAGTGCAGTCACTATGCTAGTGCAATGAAGAACATATCAACATTTAACTCAAGAGGTGCCGGAAATAGAAACCTTCAAACACATCTAAATTCCATGTCAATGACCAGGCTTACTTTATTCAATAACAAAGTTTTGCAGAGTTTAACATGTTTAAATGCATTTAAAAAAGAAAGGAAAAGGAATAACTTGGTAAAATTGCAAATGATAACAGCCAACATATGCAGCAGATTGTGTGAGAACCGGGCTATAACTAAGATATAATCAAAAAAAGAAGTAAACAGGCTCACCTCTGAAGGACCAAAGAGACATACTTTTAAGTTGCCATCAGCTAAAAGTCTCAATCTATTACAACCAGCACAAAAATGCTCAGTCATCGATGTAACGAAAGATACAGTACCGGCATGGCCATCAATCCGGAAATTCTTTGCTGTCTCTGTCGGATGATCATTCAGCCTCTTTAGGCATGGAAACTGCTTTGCCTGTTGAGTACCATAGAATAAGAATTGAGTTAAGTTGTGAAGTTTAGAAGCAGGCATAAAGAAATGGTGCAAGCAAGAATCAGCTATAAGAGCTGTACCTTACCACTGTATCCAACATTTCCGAGTAAGGCACAAGTTTCTTGAAATTCCAAACATTTCCATCGAAAGGCATGAACTCGATGAAGCGAATGTTAATGGGTTTTTCACGAGTGAGGTTGACAAAATCACACATCTCATCATCATTAAATCCACGCATAACCACACAATTAACCTAAAAGCAAGCAGAACCAGACCCAGACCCAGTTAAGAATACTAATAAGAAGAAAAACAAGAGTTAAAAAGACGGGTTAATGACATACTTTTACAGGATTGTAGCCAAGGTCAATGGCAGCATTAATGGAGTCAATAACCCTTTGATGGCCTTTACGCCTAGTCATAAACTCAAATTTCGCAGGGACAAGCGTGTCTAAGCTGATATTGAGATTAGTAACCCCACATTTTTTAAGCATTGGAAGTTTCTTAGCAAGAGTAATTCCATTGGTAGTAATTGCCAAAGTCTTAAGTCCTTTCAAGCTAGACAAGTTCAAGCAAATGTCCAGAATATCTTTTCTGACGGTGGGTTCACCGCCGGTGAGACGAATTTTATCGACTCCGGAAGTAACAAAGAGATTAGCCAAACGAAGAATCTCATGGCGGGTGAGTATTTGCGGCGGAGGAGTAAGCTCCACGCCCTCCGCCGGCATACAATATTGACATCGGAGGTTGCAACGCTCTGTCAAAGAGATTCTCAAGTAACTGTGCTTCCTTCCAAACCCATCAATCAACATATCCGAAACTTGATTGCCTTTCTCTTCATCTTTGACTTTGCCATTCACCAAATCCTCTGCAGCCTTAGAACAAAAAGTCCTATAATTCTTATCCACCTGATTAAACCCAGTTTTAGATTACATTTCAGTAAGAGAAAAACCCAGTTTGTTAAATCAAATAGTTCTATTAATTGGGTTTTTTTTTCTTCTTTTTAACATGATTTCCAAAAAAAGAAAGAATTGCCCATTACTTAGGCAAAAATATTATATGCTAAAATACGTATTTTTAGAAAGAAAAAAAAAAAAAAAAAAAGAAGAATTGCTAAAGAGAAGAGATACCCAGAAGAAATTCAAGTTTCGGAAGGGGAAGAGCATCGGGCAGTCGGTAATTCTAGAGAGATAGCGCCTCATGGTAGTAAAGGCTGCTGAAATCACAGTTGAATTATATGAGAATACTTACTTCAAAGTTCAAACAAATACAAAGGCCAATACTCCTAATTATTTATAAGGGAAATGTTAATTACTGTGCGAGGTGATAATTTTAAAATCGGTCAGTTTAATCGGTATTTATAAATATCAATTAAATACTATTTAATATATTTATTTTATTTATAAGGAAAATGTTAATTAGTGTGGCAGGTGATATTTTTAAAATCAATCAGATTAATAGGTATCAATTAAGTATTATTTAATATATTTTGTTAATAAGTATTTTTAGGATATTTTTTAAAATTAATTAATATATTATTTATAATAATAATATTATACTAAATGTAAAAGAGGATAATTTTTTTAATTATTTTTAATTTATTAAATAAAGATATTATTATATATGATAACTTTAAAGAGTGTTCTTAAGACACTATTTAGTAAAATCCTTATTTAATTACCAATTTAAGAAAAAAATTTGCATTTAATATATTACTTTTATTGAATTAAAAAAATCATTAATTATATATTTTTTATGAATGCAGTAATTAAGGATTATTAAATTATTATTTTAAAAAAGTTTTTTATATGAAAAATGTTAATCGGCGTCTAATAGCATTGGTTAAGGTGATATATATATATATAGAGAAATAAAAGTGTAATTAATGCATTAATTTTTTTAATTCAATAAAAATAATGTATTAAATACAAAATACTTTCTTAAAATGATAAAAAAAATAATCTGCAATCAATGCCTATAAGCACCGATTAAACGAACCATTTTTATATTTAGTGCATTACTTTTATTGAATTCAAGAAAAAGTAATTCATTAATTGCATTTTTCTTTCTTTAAATATCACCTTAACCAATGCTATTAGACACTAGTTAATATTTATATATATCATCTTAACTTGTACTAGTGACATTGATTAACATTTATCTTTTAAAAATATATAATTATTATAATATTTTTAAATTTAATAAAAATAATATATTAAATATAAAAAAATATAATTAATATATATTTTTTTTAATTCAGTAAAAGTAATATATTAAATAAATAAATAATAAATAATGATAAATAAATAATTTTTAACTAATGTTTATACATAATTTTTTAATATATATAATATATATTAAAATATATATATACACTAATAATATAAAAAGGATATATAAAATATTTTAAAAAAGAAAATATTAATTTTAAAAAATAGAGCGAGACAAAACGGAGGAATCATCTACCAAAATTGCTTCACTCAACTTGTCTTATTTTTCAACAAAAAAAAAAACTTTCTTATTCAAAATGGATGAATACAAAATTGGTAGAGAGATGGGGTTTTGCTATCTTTAGCAATGAAGCATAAAAAAATAAAAAACAAAAACAAATCTAAAGAAGTCAACGGCTGGAATAAACGTTTGAGATGGGGATGTGTAACACAAACAGCTGTCAACATGTTAAATGGAGAATGTTGTGTTTGGATGAAAAATTTTAATATTTTAAAATGTATTAATTTAAAATATTAATATTTGTGATTGTATTATTTGGATAAATATTTTTTAAAATATTTTTTTGAATATTTAAATTTGATGAGGTAAAAAAATAATATTAGAGATAATATAAAAAAGTATTGAGAAAAATATGCAATATGAGTGTTATTAGATTTGTAAAAATATATAGATATTACTAATAACATGAAAAATAAAAAAATAAAATGAATTTTCATAGTTAGAATTGAAAAAATTAAAAATTGCGTAAAAAAAGAAACATAATAAATGTTAATATTTTAGTAAAAAATTAAAGAATTTCATAAATTTCACATCTGAAGGTGGAATTTGAAAAGGAAATTTGAGCTCTCTAAAAATCCTCTTTCAAATTCCAAGAATGTTGACAATTTGAATTTTTATTTTGCCAAACAAGATAATTTTATTTTAAAATTTTAAAAAATTTTCTATAAATGAATTCTCTCCTTAAAATCTCTCATCCAAACACACTAAAAAAAAATATCTCACGGAAACGTTTCGTAAAAATAAAATAAAATAAGGGCCCCTTGATAATAAAAAATAATGCTTAAAAATTTTCATAATTTTTTACTATAAGCCTCTTGATAATTAGATTCAATATAATTATAGATATATTTAAAATGTACAGTGATTGGTGAACAAATTTAAGGAGGAAAATAGCAAAAGTTATGTCTGAAAATTTTCTTACTTTTAGGTTGAAATTATCTCAAGTCTCTAAAGAATTTGTATTTAATATATTAGTAGTGAAATTTTTTTAATTATAAAAACAAAATTAAAAATCTGTAACATGTTTAATTTTTTAATATACTTAAAAAAAGATATATATTATTTTATTAATTCATGTGTAAAATTTAAAAACTCTAATAAAAATGGTCAAAGTACTTAAGAAGTCTTTCTATTATATCATCTAGTGTAAATTAGTCTGTTTACTATAAAATTATGTAATTTAATCCCTGTACTTTTAAAATTGAAGCAAAAAGATAAAATCACTGACTAGTGTAACGGAAATTGTTAAAAAAGCTGATGTGACATTTAACATTGTGTTTATTTGATGACGTGGATGTCAAATGCTGACGTGGCATTAATAAAATATATTATTTTAAGCTGACGTAGATAAAATAACAAACTAAATTGGCAAAAATGCCACATCAAATTATTTTTTGCCAACTTAGTTTGTTATTTTATCCACGTCAGCTTAAAATAATATATTTTATTGATGTCACATCATCAAATAAACACAATGTTAAATGCCACGTAAGTTTTTTTAACAGTTTTCGTTACACTAGTTAGTAATTTTACCTTTTTGCTTCAATTTTAAAAATATAAAAACTAAATTACTCAATTTAATAATAAAAAAATTTATTTGTATTAGATAATATAGTATAAAAACTTTTCAGATATATATATTTATATTTTTGGCCCTCAGAAAAGTTAATCTTTATTGCAATCATGAAACCAGTGTACATTTATCATATCAATCAAAAAATATTTCATCAAAACAGCTATGTATGACCAAACTAAATTTTCATTCTGGATTTCCCAGATATTTTGACCAATAAAAGTGGATCATATAATTTCCCAATTTCTAAAAGCTTCTAAATTTAGGTTTGTCCAAAAGTAATTGGGCCCTAAAAAAAAGATTTTGGATTGGTTTTATTCTCATTTTTTTTTAAGTCCAAACCTAGCGCTAAAAAAACCACCTTGACAGTTGACACTCACATAGTAGACTTGACAATGCTAGAACGGTATTGATCCGTTGTTAATGTTAAAAAATCGGATCGAAAATTAAATCGATTAGATTTTCGATTCAATCGATTGAATTGATTTAATAGGTCGGTTTGAAAAAGTTTTTTTTTTAAAAAATATTTAAACACTAAATAAATATTAAATATAGTTAATAATTAACAAAATAAATTGAATTTGGCTTAATGGTATGGTTTTAAAATTTAATACTAAAAGGTTAAAGGTTCAAATCTTATTAATTACAAATAAAAATTTGAAAAAGAAATAAAAATACATATAAAATCGGTTTTTTATCGGTTCAATACTTTTTTTATCGATTTTTTACTAGTTGAACTTTTTATCGGTTCGATATAAATTCGGTTCTAATATGTTCGTCCGATTGGATTGATCATCGATTTTTGATTCAACCGATCCGATCCGATTTTTTAGTTACTGTTCATTGCATCAACGCAATCAGATATAATTTTGTCCAAACTCATAAATCTTATTCGTTTGAACTCCAAACTTTCCAAATAGACTTTTTAAGTTCTAATTGCTCGGTATGTATCTTTTTAGTGATGCTACAGCAAAACATGTTTTCAGTGCTTTTATATATATATATATATATATATATATATATATATATATATGTCGCTAAATGTTTAGCGAAAAACGTTGCTGCAAGTGTTGGCTACGTTAGCGTCGAGGAAAATAACAACTTTTTTTTTCTTCATAAAATGTCGATAAATATAATGGTGTTTGTATAAATAAATGTCACGATATATGATTTTATAATTGTATGACTTTTTTTAGATTTTATATTTTTTTATATGATTTATATTTGTTTAATCTGACCGTCGTATTTCATGCTCTATTCACGTAAATCATGCACGTCAAGTTTCAAGTAAATTAAAAACGTCTATTAGAAAAGTTTCATCTTTTAAAAATATATTAAAAAAAACAGTATTCTCGATCGATATAATAAAAATATTAAATCAATTCAAAATTTTACGTGAACGACGAATGACGAATACGATTACATCGACATAAGTGAGAATCCAAGTCATTGCAATAATTAAACACACAGTACTGGAGAACATATAAAAAGGAAAGGATCAACAGGCTTTGTTTTAATGGAACTTGGAGAAGAAATCAAACATTTGTTTGTTGATATCGTCAGGCTTTTCTTGGTTAATCCAATGACTAACTCCTTTCATTACAATTGCTTCCTCAAGAAATGGCACATCTCTCTTGAAACCCCCATTGTGAATATATTCCTTCATACCAGGCATTGTGTAGACAAGATCAAGGTCGCCCATCACAAACTTTACTGGCACCTTAATTTGACTTCCACACCATGGTGCTGATAGTTCCCAGTTTCTGTGGTCGAGAAATAAGAAAAAGAAAGAAAAAAAAAAAAAATCATTATAGTGCTGTTAAATAATGTTATTTTATATCGGTTAAATTTTGAATTGCATGTATTTTTATATTTAAGTTGAATCTCTTTACTTATAATCAATCTGTTTTAGGTTGAATATTTAACAAGACAATGAAAATAGAGATTAGTGGCAAGAAAATCTAAAAACAATTTAATTATTGATGAAAGAAGGGTGGAGAAAGAATCTGAAATTTAATCCAAATGATTCATGCAACCACCTTGATGGTATCTAACAAGTCCGAGTTCGAATTCAAGCAGCAGCAACCTTTTTAATATTCTCAGGATTTATTATTTGTAACAATAACTTTGAAAATTACTTTTATAGGATTCGTTAGCAAAACCTTTAATTTTATATATATATATATATATATATATATATATAAACATGATTAATAGACTTTTGTTGGTTAGGAAAACCGTATGGTAAAAATATGGCTTAAGGTTATTTGGATATGGTGAATAAAAAATCGGATTGAATCGGTCGATTGGACCGGTTAAATTGAGAATCGGTGGCATGTCTATTTTTTTTGTTTGATAAGTAAAGTTTTTATTTATCCTAACCAGGAAATTCTGCTAAAATATTTACAAACTGCAAGCTAGCGGCACAAGTCCTCCAACTTATTTATTTACATGAATGCCCCAAGAATCAAACAATGACATGTTATTAGAACTAACAATGTTCCTAATACCAGAGATATTATATATAAAATCAGGTTTTCTTTGAACCGGTGAAAAATTGATTTAACCAGTAAAAAATCAGATAAAATCGGTAAAAATCCATTTAATTTTTTTTTGTACGTGATGATAATTGAACACTTAACCTCTAAGTTTTATATTAAAAATCATACTACTAAATCAGATATATATTTTTATTAATTATATACTATATTTATTACTTATTTAACATTGAAATTATATATATATATATATATATATTTAAAAACATTTTTATCAAAACGATCGGTTGGACCGAGAATCAAAAGTCTGATCAATTCGATTTCCGAATCGGTTTTATTAACATTGTTTGGATCTACAAAAATTCAATCATAAAACGAAACATTCGATGCAGTGAGGTGTCTCTCACTCAAAATCCAAATGGATGCTTGGTAATTAAGAAATATTAAAGTGGATGTAGAGAAATAGATTAATCATTTGATATATTACTTGATAAAGCTGAAGAACCAAGAATTAATAGTAAAAGTGGGAAAATTATTAAGAAATATATACCGATCAAGGTTGCGGTAATAGTTGAGAGCACCGGTAATGCCAGTTTTGTCGAATTGGGTGGCGTAGTAGCGACAACCAAGGGGGCAACTCAACTGGACCGTCCGATGGATGTCCGAACAGATTTCCTTTTGGTAAATAAAGAGGGTCTGGCACACTGTATGATAGAATTTCCAATACAGCTCTTCCTACACCAATCTCTGCAAATTCTGCTTCCATTACTCCAGCCTCCTGCAACCATTACCATACAACATTTTTCATTTCTCTCTCTTCTCTTTAATGTTTAAAAAATCAAATCGAAAATTAAACCGGTGAGACACTGATACCAATTCAACCGGTCGATTGGTTGGATCCATTCAACCGGTCGATTGCATTAAAAAAAAATTTAAATATTAAATAAGTATTAAATATAGTAAATATTTAATAAAAATATGTATTTAATTAAATTGTATGATCTTTAATATAGATAGATTCAAGAGGTTAAATAATCAAAGTTCATCAAATACAATAAATGTTTTAAAAAATAAGTTTAAAACCTTTTCCTTTTTTTTTTCCTTTTTTTTTTGGATTTTTACTGGTTTGTAAAATTTCAGGTTCTATTATATACACCGGACCGAATAGGTCTTCGTTTTTCGATTCAACAGGTTTGATTTTTTTTAGCACTGCTTCTCTTAAGTCAATTAAGTTTGTGTAAATAACAAATCCATGATTTTTTTATTTGAAATTCTTGTGAAACTTGATGATTAATAGATATGATAATTTTAGACACGATATGAAAACACGATATATTTAATAAACACGAAAATAATATAATAAACACGACACGACATGTTTAGTATACATATTATATTCGTATTTAAGATTTTAGCACATTTAATAATTTATATTATGTTTGTATTTATACGGTTGATTATAAAAAAAAAAAAAAAAACACAGCTATTGAGAAACCACAAATCTTTACATATTATTAATGAAGTCTCAAAATGGAGTTTCTACTAATAATTTATAGTTCATGTCGATTCCAAAAATATTTTGCATGATAAAAAATCAAGTTTGACGTAATTGAAATAATAATGAATTGTATTAAAGTTCTATAAACCCTAAGTAACTAACCCTATTCAATTTAGAGTTACAATAAATCCAAGTAGTAATAACAAATGGACCTGTCCATGGCCGGCTGAATCTGGCAGCACAAGTTTCTTTTTTTTTTTTTTGTTTACGGATTTGGGACTCGAAAGTAGACTTGCTCATGGTCGGACTGCGGTCTTTTTTTTTTTAATTTCTTTATTCAGATCCGGTCCTGGGTCGGGTCGGGCCGGTAAGTTCGAATTTATTGTTTAGCGGATTAAAATTTTTTTTATATATTTTTAATTAAAATTAAATTAAATAAAATAATATTATTATATAATAAAAAAACATTGTTCTGGGCAGGGTCGGTCCGGAGCAAAAAAATTCTGTCCAGGCCCTGCCCAATACGGGCCGGGCGGGCTGCCAGGCCCATGAGCAGGTCTACTCGAAAGTCTATAATATTATTTAAAAAATATTTTTTATTAAAATTTCATTTGGATGGACAGTGAGATTAAAAACAACAGTGACAGTGATATTAGTTATTGTAGCGGTGAGATTAAAATCAATAGTCGGATATGTGTTTGGATTCAAACGCAACAGTGACGGTGTGGTGAATTATAGTAAGAAAGAAAAATAATCATTAAGGATATTAAATTAAAATGTGTATATATAATAAATAATTAAAAATTATTAAAATTATATTTATGTTAAATAATAATAATTAAAATTTATTAAAATTATATTTGTATTAAAAAATAAAAAATAAAATAGTAGAGGGGTAAGAAGAGATTTTTTCCTTCCACTAGGGGTTCAGTGAGAGAAATCCCTTCATAAAACTGCATAGATCTCATCACACCGAAAGTACAGTGAGATCCAAATAGACTCTAAATGAATAATAATTCGAGCCGGATTAGTACAAAAGAATCTTGTTCAAGTCCTACCTGATTCGAATCGAACTTACCAGGATAGATAACCCAATCCATTGACAGGTATAATAAGAAATTTTTAGTGAATAAAAAAAGAGGAAGTACCAATGCAATATGGGTGAATCATTCAAATAAGGAAGTGATTTGGTTAAAGAAAAAGACAAAGAATCCAACCTGAAACCTAACGATGTAATGGTCATTTCCAAAGAAAGTTTTCCATGTCTCCACGGGTTTAAAGCTCGGATTATATGGAACAAACGGGACACTCAGATTGAACAAAGCTTTCACTCTATCTGGTCTAAACAAGCACAAATACCAAGCGATGAGTGCACCCCAGTCATGACCAACAACAAACACCTTCTCCTGCGACGGCGCGACGGCGTCCAAGAGCGCGACGAGGTCTCCCACAACGTGGAAGCAAGTGTAGCTGGCGACGGAAGCCGGAGCATCGGTTCCGCCATAGCCACGGAGGTCGGGGGCCAAGGCTCGGTAGCCAAGGGAGGCTAAACCATTGATTTGGTGACGCCAAGAGTACCAAAGATCAGGGAAACCATGGAGGAATAGAATGACTTCTGGGCCTTCCCCTTTCTCTGCTATGTGCATGTTTATGCCATTTACTCTCACTGTTTTGTGCTGAATCCCCTCCATATCTTATTTCCTATTCCTAATCTGCTTCATTATTTTTCTACCACTTTCTTGAGTTCTTGGTATTTATATAATATAGTAGTAGAAATTTATGGGCGGCAATGGCTTAGATTTAGTTCTTATTCATTTACTATTAGATTAGAATATGTAATATGGGTGTGTCTCTCTGGAATAGAAATCCTCAACCCCATTTTCTTGTCTTATCCGTACTTTTATTCTCAATAACGAATTGCGAATTTTTTTTTTATCGTTTATTTTTAACTGTTTAATGAGAGTTACGAAATACAAATACGACCGATCGATATTTTTTCGGTTATTGAATAGGTAAGTTTCATGACATCATCTTCTTTAATTGCATCGTCTTTATATCCGTATTTTTCTTTTAAAATAAAATTAATTTTTTATTAGATAAAAAATTAGATCAAATATTAAAAACGAATAGGGGCAGAGAAATGAGATTAGAGGATTTGGGTTATAATTTCATGGTATGATTGACAAAAGCTGAGTCTTCTGCTTGTCTTTTTGAGGGGCGAGAAAAGTTTTAATAAGAGTTTAATTTCGATTAATGGAGATGGTTGATACATTAAGCAATTTTGAATTTGATTCGGTTACATGAATATAATATAAAAATAATTATAATACAATGAAAAATTATAATACCATACAAAAAATAATATAAATATTATACAAAAACTTGTTAATATGTTGTCTATATTTTAAACACGATATGATACGAGAAAATAATATAAATATAATATGAATACAATGATTGCGAGGTTATGTGTAATAATCCGAAATTTTTGAAATAGTATGGTTCAAATTAGACTTGTCTATTGGTTGGATTATTCGTCCAAACTCGAAAATTCATTCGATATTCGAAAAAATTTGAACAATTATAAATTTTGTTAATATATTGTCTTACCTGATCCGAACCCGACATGGTTAGGTACAATTTGGACTCCAAATTTTGGCATCCAAGTTTGAGATGAGAGGGTTGAAAATCGGGCAGCGTTTGAGCTTGAGAGGTAGGGGTGTAAATGAATAGAGCATTCGACGAACGATTCTTAAATAATTTAATTTTTGTTTGTTTATCAAGTTAAATAAACGATTATGAACATGATTTTAAGGTTCGTTTATCAAAAGAACCGAATACAAACAAGATCTATTCAGTTCATTTATGTTTACGAACAAACTCGTTTATGGATCGTTTAACATTCGTTTAATAGATTGTTTAAAACTCGTTTATTGTTCGATTATAATATAATTAATAATATTTTTATTTTTATTTTATTTACTTATAATATAATAAATATTATTTAATAACTTAAATTTAATAATTTAATTAATTTTTTATTTTATATTTAATAATAATTTAAATTTAATTAATTTTTTTGTTTGTTTGTTAAAATTGTTTAGATTTGTTTGTTTATTATTCATGAACATAATTTTAATTATTCGCGAACATGTTCGATTATTTGTTCATGAACATATTCATTTAATGTTCACGAACAAGTTCATTTAATTTAAATGAACTTGTTCGTGAACATTAAATAAACGAAGACGAACACACTCAATTTTAAACGAACAGAGAAACAAAATTTTAAAATTCTTAACGAACACGAACCAAACACAAACAAACTCAAAAATAAATAAAAGAATACGAATAAAAATCTATTCGTTCAAACTCGATTTATTACTGCCCTGATTCATACCCCGCTATTTGCTTTTGTTTTAGTTAACTACGATAGCCAATTTAACTCCAACATTTTTCTTAACAAGTTACTTAAACCATTAAGAAAATAACAAAACATAATGATACTAATTTTTGTTAATCTTTTTGTTAACAAATTAATTATGTTTTAATTAATTAAATTTTTTTAATTAATCTAATCACATTTTAGTATAATACTAAATATTGTTAATAAGTTTCTTAATTATGACAGATAAAAGAAGGTGAACTCGGAGTTTAGTCTAATTGATTCATCTAGTCATTTTTAAGACGTGATATCCAATAAATTTAAAATTCGAATTTCAATATTTACAATTTATTATCTTATTCTCCAACTTTTTTTATAAAAATAAAAAATAAAAGAAGGTGATAGTACAACTTTTTGTTTCACCTTACATTTTTTTTTTGTCATCATTTACACAATTAATTGTAGAAAATATTACATATGAGTTACCTTTTTACTTATATATAGTTATCAGCCTTAACAAAATTTTGTTATATGTTACAAATACTTTATTTGTTATCACAAGTATTCGTTATCTATTTTTAATATATGATTATATATTTAAAAATAAATAAAATATTTATTAATTAAAATTTAGATTAATATGTAAAGTTTGTTCCATGTGCAAATTATATAAAAAAAATTATTTTTTTAAAATTAATTATGAATATAAAAATTCAATGTAAAATTAAAATTTTTTATTTATATTAAATAAATTAATTTACTTTTTAAGATTAGTTAAAAATTAAAACTTTTGAACACATCAAATTGTAATTGTTATTCATTATATTTTTCAATTGATATTATAAATATTTTTTATTATTAATAAGATTCATCTGTAAGAATGTTAATTTTATTAAAAGTCTTTTGTTAAATAGATTTATTTAAAATAAATAAAAAATAATTAAAGTTTATATTGAATTACATTATTTCATAGTTTTAATTTTTTATTAACATTATAATGTAAATAAATTTATTTGATAAAAAATAAAACATGATATCAATCATTTTTGCTTTATTTCAATTTTTACAGAAAACATTTTATATTTTTAAAAAATGTAAAATATATATTTTTAAAATAATTAATTTTCTATTAATTTTTTATTGATCAAATTATTTTTTCATGAAATAAACACACACACAAAAAAAAAAACATTTTGCAAAAATTATTTTATACGAAATAAAACCTACCTAACTAGTTAGCCGGCTGCAATTGTTTCCACGTTGTCGACTCTTTCTTCCTTGGAGAAAGATTCTTTGTCTTTCTTTGTTACTTTCCAGTTGAGAGCTTACCGCTGAAGGGTCCCGTTTACTCTGCTCTCCTTTGACCTTCGCCTTCAAAGTTCAAACCTTTAAAACAGTAAAAATTCCAAACTAAATCGGTAAAGTTCAATATTTTAGGGCGTGGGGTGGGTTTCGTTTTATTTTTTGCGGCTCTCTCTCCCTTCCTTTTGTCTCTTATCCCAATCTTCCCCTGCTTCATACTCATTCCTTTTGAAGGTAAACTAATCTAATCTATGTTTCGGGCTTTCTTTTTAAATTTCGTTTTAATTCTTGATATTCTTTATTCTGCCTTTGTGAAATTGCTGGAACTGAATTTCCTTTGTTTGATGATATGTTTATTTGGTTTTTTTGTTGTTGAAATATTTACTTAGTTAATTCCATTGATTTGAGTTAAGTTAGACCTGAATTTGTTTTTGTATGAGAAGTTGTACCACTGTTTGATTCCTTTTTCCGTATTAATGTTTAAATATCCTCTTATCAGGGTTTTTGATTTAGTTCTTGTTAGATTAATGCTTTGGCAATGAATTAATTGTGTTGACCCTTGGATAATGTTTAATTACTAAGGCGTTTTTGCTGAATTTTTGAAGAATCCCACTACTTCCATATTTTCCCCATCTAAGCCTTTATTTTTTCCTTTTGCTATGATCTGATTTTAATTTGCAATCCATCTAATTATTGTTATTATTCTAGAATTATGATTATCAATGTTATCTGGGCTAGAATGAGTGTCGGATATAAGTATGCATCTTACACGGATATGTTTAATTTTTTCTAAATTCTTTCATATATTTGGAGGATCATACCCTATACCCATGTCCGAAATATGTGTCTGATATAGGTGTCGAACACGGATACTTTAAGGAAAATGAAGAGCTATTACCCGATTACCCTTTTGCCCCGTCATCTATTAATCCGAACCCACCAGAATCAATGTGACAAAGTTCAGTTATTGTTCTGGAAACTACAATTGAAAGGGAAAGCTAAAAATGAAAGACCAGAATCAGTAAAGTCAAAATTTTCTTGTATCCCTTGTATAAATAGGGTTTCTTGCGTATCGGCAAAGCTTTTTGAAAATGAGTAGTAAAATAGATTTCTCCGGTGCTCAAAATGACATACAACATGATGGCACTGTTGGCAAACCAATGTGACAATCTTATTTCACTTTGAATTTAGTTGGTTATGTTAGTTCAGTTATGATTTTGTTCCTTCTTGGTTTGGTAGATACTTGTTTTATAGATTACTTTGGTAGAAGTCATTGTGTTTGACATTACATTGTTTTGGTGTCTAGACCTATGTTGCTCGGACTCTTCATTCTTCTTAAAGTACTCATGTCTGACATCCGTGTCTGACGCATATCCGGACATGGATATGACCCTCCAAGGACCTTCCAAATATATGGAAAAACTTTAAAAAATTAAACATACCCGTATCGGACACATACCCGTATCAGATCACTCACACCCGAATCCGAGTAACATAGGTCTAGACTGCAACCATTGGCGGTACTCCCATAATTTCTGCATTGAACAAAGATATTTGTGATATTCAGTCTAGCAGTTAACCAGTCTAACCTCAGGATAACCGCAAAGCTCGAAAAACAGAGTATGAATTCCGAGGAGAAAACTCTTGTTGAGATCATAGATGAGAATAAGCAGATTGACCTTGCCAAGTATATACACTATGTCAGTGCCCCTCAAGCTGGTGCCATAGCAACATTTTCAGGCACAACGCGCGACACTTTTGAAGGCGAAACAGTAGTGGAGCTAAGATATGAAGCATATGTACCAATGGCAATTCGAAACCTCAACTCCATCTGTTCCTCAGCTAGATCATCCTGGGATCTCCATTCTATTGCAGTTGTCCACCGTCTAGGCACAGTTCCGGTAGGAGAAACGAGTGTGTTCGTTGCAGTATCAGCTACTCATCGTGCTGATGCCCTCGACGCTTGTAAGTTTTTGATCGACGAGTTAAAGGCATCTGTTCCGATATGGAAGAAGGAGGTTTATTCTAATGGAGAGATTTGGAAGGAGAATACAGAATTTTTGGAGCGGAGGTTAGAACTCGGTAAGGATGGCGGCGGCTGCTGCAGAAGGAAGATTGAGACTGAGGCACATGATAAAAAGAGCTGTTGCAAACCCAAGGTCAAGGTGGAAGAAGCAGCAGATATTAGCACTAGCTAAGTTAATTGAAGACAATGGAGATCGAACTCGGAGTTTAATTCAGTTGGTTAATGCAGTTAAGAGGTAGCATCCAATAAGTTTAAAATTCGAATTTTAACATTTGTAACCTCTTCTTTTTTTCTTAGGCTGCGGCCTCCTTTCATATTTTCATATACATTTCTAATTTGTTTTCCAAATATGTCAAAAACCTTGTAAAGCTATTTCACCTTTTGGAAAGAATATACTGCATATCTCACAGATTGTTTCAATAATTTTTATGTCTCATTGGGCCAGAGATATTGGTGAGATGTGATGCTGTGTTCAGAGGAGAGACAAAGAACAAAATCATTGCTACAGATGATGGAAGGGAAAAGTGAGGATATGTTTCATATATTCTATAAAAATTCCTGAAAGGAATTAAATTCATTAAAAACAATTTCCTGAAAGGAATTAAATTCATCAAAATCAGCATTCTCTACAACATCTTCCAATGGTACATTGCAAGAGAGGAATAAAAAGCCATTTAAATGAGAAATGTAATATATATATATATGGAAAATTATCCGATATATTGTCGGTGAAGTTTAAAAATTCCAACAACTGATTTAATAAAGTGACATATGTATCAGTTTCTTAACCCGTTTTGTTGTTTTGAAAGAGATTAAACGTCAAAAACATCAAATTTTGTCATATAAAATTCCTAGTAATAGTCAAATCCTAGTTAGTAACACCCTTCAAAGGACAAAATGTAAAAACTACCAGATCATAAAAGAAACATGATCACCCTATCAAAATATCAAGGAACACAAATCATCTGAAGTTCAGAAAAAAAACTCTCCATGATGATTTGGCAAAAGGCTTTTTGCAGGTGACAGGAGAGCCACGGCACTGCGATCTGGACTTGAGAATTTCCGATATATTGCCTTGACCTTGAGCTTATTTTCTGCAGCTGTGGAATTCCTGTTAACAGCACACCAGGAAAGAAAATATCAATTTTTGTTCATTTTACCAGGAGATGTCACATTGATGGGCTATGGTACTCGGACTCGGGTGCTGAGTATCGGATACGGGTATGTGTCTGATATAGGTATATTCAATTTTTTCTAAGATTTTCATGTATTTGGAGGATCATATCTCCATACCCATGTCCAAATTTGCGTCGGACAAGGGTGTCGAAACCGGATACTTCAAGAAAAATGAAGAGTCGGAGCAACATAGTTGATGAAAATTGGAAATTGGAAAATGGGAGAGTGAGAGATTACATTAGCTGGTCTTTACAGTAGCCTGTTTGGTGCTTCAAAGTTTGACTCCAAAGAGGGCTCTTGCCAAGGGTGCATCTTGCAGCATACACAGCAGTAGCAGCTAACATGGAAGGACAGTACAAAACTACAGTTTGGTATTGTATCAGACCAAGCTCAGCAAGGAAAAACACCAGATCCTCTATCTGCATGCATTATCACTCAAAATCAACCAAATTAACCTTATACTAAAAAATTCTAAAAGGATAGTGTCAGGCAAAACCATGTTACCCGGATTCAGTGTGAATCTTGGATATGAGTATGTTTCTGACACTGGTATGCTCAATTTTTTCTAAGTTTTACCCTATATTATAATTTTTTAAGGTTGCGTTTGGGAACTTGAATTTAGCATAAGAGAATTTTAAATTTTCAAGAATTTGTTCATATATTTATATCTTTTTATAAATACTACCATAATAACATTAGATCTAATTGTATATACTAATTGACCAAATGTTTAATTAAAATGCTGAATAGTAAATACTAAATGAATACCAATTAATTGGTTTAATTTTAATAATTAATACTTAAAAATTTTAAGAAACCATAATATATGAAAGCTAATTAATATAGTATTGATATAATTTAATATTTGATATTTGGTATTGAATATAACTATAATTAATGATTATATAAGATTTTTTTATTTTATAAGTGATTAAAATAAACATAAAGTAACACTAAAAAAATAAAAATAAAAAATCATTTGGCTACATTTTAAAAAAAAAAATCATTACAAGAAAAGAGGTTATAAATAAAATCCATTAAACATTTATATAAATGATTTTTTACTCTTAACTCAATAACTCGTTGGACTCTTAGTCACTTAGTCCAATAATTTTTTTTTTGTTTTATTAGATTTTTTAGTCATTATATTATAATTCTTTTAACAGTACTTTAAATTTTAATGAATTTGTTCTTATATTTATATTTTTTTTTTTATTTAGACATAATTATAAATACTAACATAATAACATTAAATCTAATTGTATACACTAATTGAACAAACATTCAATTAAAATATTGATAGTAGATATTAAAAGAGTACCAATTAATTGATTTAACCTTAATAATTATTGTTACTCAATAAAAAAATATTTTTATTTAAATTTAATTATAAATATTAATATAAAAATAAATATTTAATATTTAATATTATTTTAAACAATGATATGGGCTATCGGGCTGGCTTGCCTAGGTAAGGAAAATAAAAAAAAATTGGGCAACGACCCGCCGACCTATTAACAAGTCTAGTTATGAGTTATTATATGATAGTTGTTGGATTTATATTTTACTATTTTTTATAACTTTTAATATGAATATGAATTATGGATATCAACATAATCTAAATGAATTAAATTTTGATATCCATCATAATTTTTTTTACATATAACGTACATATTTTTTGTATTACTAAAATATGAAGTGTATTTAAATATCAAATATCGATGATAATTAACTCTATTATAATCCTTAATTTTCAAGAATTTGTTCATATATTTATATCTTTTTGTTTGGACATGATTATAAATACTAACATAACAAATATAGATCTAATTGTATATACTAATTAACCAAATGTTCAATTAAAATGCTGAATAATAGACACTAAAAGAATACCAATTAATTGGTTTAATTTTAATAATTAATACTTAAAAATTTTACGAAACCATGAATATGGAAACTAATTAATATAGTATTGATATAATTTAATATTTGATATTTGGTATTGAATATAACTATAATTAATGATTATATAAGATTTTTTTTTATAAGTGAGTTAAAATAAATATAAAGTAACACTACAAAAATAAAAATAAAAAATCATTTTTACATTTAAAAAAAAAACCATTAGAAATAAAAAAGTTATAAATAAAATCCATTAAATATTTATATAAATGATTTTTTACTCTTATCTCAATAACTCATTGGGCTCTTGGTCACTTAGTCCAATAAAATTTTATTTTTTATTTTGTTTTATTAGATTTTTTAGTCGCTGTATTATAATATTTTTAACAATATTTTAAATTTTAATGAATTTGTTCTTATATTTTTTTTTTATTCAGACATAATTATAAATACTAACATAATAACATTAGATCTAATTGTATACACTAATTGAACAAACGTTCAATTAAAATATTGAATAGTAGACATTAAAAGAGTACCAATTAATTGATTTAACCTTAATAATTATTGTTCATCAATAAATTTTTTTATTTATTTAAATTTAAATATTAATCTAAAAATAATTATTTAATATTTAATTATTATTTTGAACAGTGATATGGGCTTTCGGGCTGGCCCGAGCCTAGGTAAGGAAAATAAAAAAAAATTGGGCCGCAACTCGACCCGACCCATTAACAAGTCTAGTTATGAGTTATTATATGATAGTTGCTGGATTTATATTTTACTATTTTTTATAACTTTTAATATGAATATGAATTATGGATGTCAACATAATTTAAATAAATTAAATTTTGATATCCATCATAATTCTTTTTACATATAACGTACATATTTTTTATATATATTAAAATATGAAGTGCATTTAAATATCAAATATCGATGATAATTAACTCTATTATGATCTTTAATTTTATATTTTATAATTTATTAATGTATAAAAATTAATCCCACACCGCAAAACGCGAGTAAAGTATTTATCTCAATCATTTTTTTTTTATATTTTATGTTATACATTATGCTAAAATATTAATTCAATCACTTTTTCTTAAGTTTTATGTTATACATCAACTAAAAATTATATCATTCAACAATCTTAAAAAAATAAAAATCCACAACGAAATACGAGTTGCACACTAGTATTATTTATAGGTAGCCCTTCTTTAATTTGTTTACAAAATTATCAAAGCATACGGACTAAATTGAACATATGAAATAATTATATGGATAAAAGCATAGTTATCCTAAAAGGGTGATAATTTTCCACAATAAAAAACAAAAGAATAATGGGAATTTTTATTTTAAATTTAAAGAGTCTCAAGGAATCGAACCCCTAACCGAAGTCATGAAAAGCGTGCGCCCCCGCATCCTACCATTTGAGCCAATCACATTGTCACATCTCAATTGAATGTAATTTTTAATATTTTTATATATTCGTATTATTTTTTTACGTTATATTATATTTTCTATTAAGTTTTAATTATTATTCTATCTAGTGTTTATGTTATGGTTAAAAAAATCGAATTGAATTGATCAATCGGATTAATTCAATTAAAAATTGAAAATTTATTTAGTTCGATGTTATATAAAAAATCGAAAATCACTTAATCAATTGATAAAAAAAAAATACTATTTTTTATTTTTAATTATTTTTTTTCAAAAATATTTTTTACAAACCTTATAAAATTATACTGAAAATTATATCACGAAATTAAATACATATTTTTATTAATTATTTATTTTATAAATATTTATTTAATATTAAAATTATTTTAAAATTTTATTTAAATAAATCGATAATTCAATTGATTCAGATGCGATTTTTTTAACCTTACTCCGTATAATCATGTTCTGTAAAAGGCCCCCGGACCCGTGAGCCTGCAACTCTTCCTTCTACTGCTAAAGAATCAAAATCCAAAAAAAAAAAAAAAAAACCTTTATTTGAACTTTAATGAATTCCTAGATTCACCAAAACCCCACGGCAAAACCCTTCATATAATTTTTTTTTCTTCTTTTCTTTTCTTTATTTCGTTACCTCTCTCTCCCTTTGGAAATGGATTTTCAAGTAGTGGTTTTAGCCGGTGGCAGAACAAAGAATCTAATTCCCCTTGTCTCCAAGGTCTTCCCTTCCACTTTTTTTTTTTTTTTTTTTTTCCTTTCATTTAAAAATATGCCAATTTCATAAATTATTTACTTTTTCTTATTTTGTTTCTTGAAATGCTTGCAGGAATTGCCTAAACCGCTGCTTCCGGTTGCCAACCGCCCTGTTCTTAACTACGTTTTGCACCAATTGGAACAAAGCAACCTTAAAGATCTCATTGTTGTAAGAAAAGAAATTCCTTAATTTATTCCCCTTTTTTTCTTCTTCTTCTTCTTCTTCTTCTTTATTAATAAAGTGTGATAGCTTAAATGGATGTTAATATTATTTATAGTTTTTAGGGTTTTTGATTTTGGTTTGAAATGTTTGGGGTGGCAAATAGGTGGTTGAAGGGGAAGATGCAGCGCTTCTTGTTGGTGCTTGGATTTCTGGGACTTTCGTTGATCGTCTACATGTTGAGGTACTTATCTTTTTTTTTTTTTTTTTTTTTTTACAATTTAACTTTTTAAGATTGTTTATGTAGAAACTATGCCATTGTATTGCTTAATGAAGGATATATATTAGACTTGAATTACTTGTCTCTGTTGTATGAATGTTATTACTTGATTGGGACAAATGTAAAGTACAATTCTTTGTTGCTCTTTCTCTTCATTTTTCTTGAAGTACTTGTATCCGGCGCCCGTGTCCGATGCATATTTGGACATGGGTATGGGGATATGATCCTCCAAATACATGAAAAAACTTAGAAAAACTGAACATACCCGTGTCGAACACATACTTATATCCGACACTCACACTCGAGTCCGAGTAACATTGGTACAATTCAACTTGATTAGTCTCATGAAATTTGATTCTGAGAAGGGGGGGGGGTGTTGCTACTGGATCACCTGTTAAGGTATTTCAAGGTTTTTTATGATGCGCAATATCCAGAAGCTGATTAGTGTCTCAAAAAATTGATGGACAGCTTCATTAACAGTTTTTATTTTTTTTGGCTTTGCTAGAAAGGACCAAACATTGGTGTAGTTGAAGTTTATGGAGTGAGTTGTGGTGTATGTTATTCCGTATTTTATTAGTTCTTGTCTTTTGAACTGGAGTTTCTTGAACTCATAAGCACCTTCACTGTGTAGAATTTTAACTCATTTTCATTAGATTCTCATCAAGATTCAAGACTAAGAACAAGTTTGAGACTTTAAACCGTTTCGGAATCAAACTAGAATATCCACCATGTGAGTTCTAGTTTAGGAAATCCCTGGAAACCTACCATGTGTGCATTTTGTAACATAATTGGCAGCATACCACACTCTGAGAAGGTTGCACACCTTCACAGTCACAACCAATAAAATGAACTAGAGAAGCATTTTTTTTGTTTAATTAGCAAGAATGGACAAGTTAATTATATAAAATAATGAAAACAGAATCTTCTCATGAAGACTGCAAATTAGAGGAGGCTCTTCCTTCTTATGAAGATTTTATTGGAGAGACATACTTCCAAGTAACATGAGGTTCTTTCTCACAAAATGGCATTCTTTCCTTGGTTCTCTATTGATGCAAGACTTGGAAAAAAGTTTCAAATGTTTTGGATGTTGTGGTGGCTTATGAGCAAAAGTATTTGTCTTTGAGAGAGAGGAGTACATGAACTTTTAGGTGACTTGGTGTTTGTAGAATTAAGTTCAGGAATAGGATTACAATTTATGGGTTTGTTTAGTTGTTTCTTTTGTCAAATCTGGAATTATTGCCTATACAAATTTTAAAGTACTAAATACTCTTCCTAGGGTGAGTTTGAGTTAAATTTTTTGTAAATGGTCATAACAGGTAGGTCAAGCTTAGGAAGTTACATTGAGCAAATTTTGTAGCTTTAGATGATAGAAAAATCAAATGCAACAGAATAATGAGATAAATCCCTTTTATCAGTGCTTGTGCATTGACTTTGTAATGTACCATGACATAATATCAATAATGAGTGTGATATTAACTAGATCATTTCCCCTTCTAGAATTTATGCTCATTCTTGCGTGTGTCGGAGTCTACAGAGTTATTTTCATGTTGCATCTCTGGACCTGAAAAATTACTGTCCTTGCCTTAGCTAGGCTGGATATTACCTTAAATGATGAGTTGGGCTTTGCAAGATTGTAAATCTGTTATAAGAAGAAACGAAACAAGGCTTTGTCAATATATAAGCCAATATGATAATAGGATAATCAGGCTAAGCTCTTCTTAGTTATTACAAACTATTTAATGGTTTATGGTTGTGCTAATGTTCTAAATTATTAGAATTTAGAACTAATCTCTTTCTTTCCCCAGTTTCAAAATTCATATATCTAGGATGATCATGCATGCTTTTCATTCTTTTTTTTCTTTCATGAATATGCTTTTTAAGATTGTAAGATTGCTTGTCATGAATTACATGTGTTTGCTGTAGGGTGCTCGCCTCTTCTTAGTTTAATAACTAATTAGTTTCCTCTTCTCTGACGTTGCAGATTGCTGCAGTCCCTGAGGATATTGGAACAGCTGGGGCAATTAGGGCAATCTCACATCACCTTACGGCAAAAGACATTTTGGTTAGAATTTGTTTCATTAATAGTGTTTGAGTTCCCAAACAAAGTAGTTTCTTTACAGCTACTTCATTGCCCCGCAGGTTGTGAGTGGTGATCTTGTTTCTGATGTTCCTCCTGGTGCAGTTGCTGCCACCCATAGGCGACATGATGCAGTAGTGACTGCAATGCTTTGCTCTGTTCCTGTTAGTGGACCTTCAGAGTCAGGATCCTCCGGTGGAAAAGTTAAAGCCAAGAAACTAGGACGATACAACATCATTGGACTGGACCCTGGCAAACAGTTTTTATTACACATAGCAACAGGTTAGTTTTCCTCTGTTTTATTTAGTGTGTTACCTGTACTGGATCCTTACATAGAATCTTTTAATGCTTTATAGGAGCAGAAATTGAGAAAGATACTCGACTTCAGAAGCGCATTCTCCGTGCAGTAGGCCAGGTATTGCTTTCCATCAATCCATTTACTTTTTTTACGACTCTTCAGCATATGACAACTAATGCCCTATATGGTGTAATTGATTACTTATAGCATTGTGTGCTCCAACACACGAGTCTGGAAAGTAAATTCTGTTAAAAAAAATTTCCTTTTGCATTTTGATCATCCATCAAACGGCTTATATTTGTGAGATATTCTGTTGTTAACCTCATTTTCCTTTTGTATTTTATATAGATGGAAATTCGATCTGATCTGATGGATGCTCATATGTATGCATTCAGGAGGTTGGTTCCTTCCCCCCAACATCCCCACCCCTACTTGCTTTGAGATCAGCTTTCAAATTTGGTGTCCTCTGATTTTTTTTTTTTTATATATAAATATATATATATATATATATATATATAATTCCTCATTCTATTTCCACTCAGGTCTGTCCTGCAAGAAGTTTTAGACCTAAAGGATACATTTCAAAGCTTGAAACAGGATGTACTTCCTTATCTTGTTCGGAGCCAGCTGGTTAGTATCACTACATGTCAGGATTTTCAAAGGCCACATGTGTATCTGGATATCTAATTTTGTTCCTGATTCTTTTATGACTATCAGAAATCAGAGGCCTTATCAAATGGAATTCCACAAGGAGAAGAAAATGGTAATGAGAAGGTTAGTTCCCAGAACAATCAAGTATTGATCTCTCGAATCCTTGCTAATGCATCTACCCCAAGCTTTCACAAACTCTGTTCTGAGGATCCTGATGGTTCTGCCCCTATTCGGAAAACCCATAAATGCTGTGCTTATATTGCAAGCAGAAGCAGTTATTGCGTGCGCTTAAATTCCATTCAAGCATTTATGGACATCAATCGAGATGTGAGTTCTATTTCGCATTTATGCTTTTCTTATTTGCCACCCTGTGCTTGTTAATCCACTTTTTATGTCATCCAGTTGACTTATTTCTTTCTCTAATGTTTCAGGTCACTGGTGAGGCCGAACATCTGCTAAGCGGTACCTCCTCAGATCCTAATAATATTATAGGTCCTTCACCGAAGCTTGGAACCAAAACTACTGTGAGCCTGCTTCACCTTTTAGAATTATTTAAATTCTGTTTGGATAACCACTGCCAATTATTATGATAAAAACAATGGGGGTTCTAACCTATGTTATCGTGACTCTTCATTTTCCTAAAGTACCCATATCCGACACTTGTGTCCGATACATATTCGGACATTGGTATGGTGGTATGATGCTCCAAATATATGGAAAAACTTAAAAAAGTTGGAGTATACCCGTGTCGGACACATACCAGTATCCGACACTCACTCCTGACTGAGTTCGAGTAACATAGGTTTTAACAACGATGCTTTATACTCCTAAAACTGAGGCCTTATCTTTCTATGATTAGGTGGGACCACACTGTATGCTGGGTGAAGGTTCAGAAATGGGTGACAAATGCCAAGTAAAACGATCTGTTATTGGCCGTCACTGCCGGATAGGTTCCCATGTGAAGGTATGATGATTTCTATTATCATAATTGGCAAGTAAGATAAAGCAGAGTAAATTTGACGCTGTCGATAAAGCTTGCCCCCTACGATTTTGTCATTTATGAATTTATAAATAGAAGGAAAGTTTCAAGCTTTAGATCATTGTTCACTTTGTAACTCAAAATTTCTTTCCATGCATATGCAGGTTGTCAATTCAGTTGTAATGGATCATGTTACCATTGGCGATGGCTGTATAATACAAGGTTCTGTGATTTGCAGCAATGTACAGCTTCAAGACCGTGTCGAATTGAAAGATTGCCAAGTAATTCTCTAATACTCTCTTGAGTAAACTTTGCATACACGTGAAGTTATGTTGCTCCGACTCTTCATTTTTCTTGAAGTACTCATGTCCGACACTCGTATCCGATGCATATTCGGATATGGGTATGGAAATATGATCCCATAAGGACCCTTCAAATACATGGAAAAATTTAGAATAAATCGAACATACCCGTGTCGGACACATACCAGTGTCTGACACTCACACCCGAGTCTGAGTAACATAGACGTGAAGAATCAATTGGTTATATAATTTTTCTTACTATTTAGTATTTATAGTTGTAGTTATTGCATTGTGCTTCTTTTAGGTCGGGGCGGGTTTTGTAGTTACCGCCGGAAGTAAGTATAAGGCAGAATCTTTGGCTAGAAAAGAGAAATGAGTGAAGGCTGTAATCCCCAAATTGCAAGAAAAATGCCCGAACTCGACTCGACTCGACCCGTCTCGTTTTTGCTTTTGAGACATACTTTTCCAGAACTGCTGGTGCTAGTAAAAATGTGATATCTTGTTAAGTTTAAGGAAAGGCCAATGTCAAAATGAGTGTATTTTCCTACTCCCATTTTATTTTTCTTTCTGAATAGTTGTATTGCTTGTGTTTGATGGACTCAACCCTATGTATTTTTCATCGACCTAAAGGGGATATATAGACTAAGCCCAATTTTGGCTTATTTTTTTTATGTTCAAATTTTACTAGGCTAAAATACTAAAAATACCCTTGAACTCTTTCACTTTTCTTAAATAAGCTCTTATATTTTTATAGTACTCAAATAAGCCTATATCTTTTGATTTGTACCATATAAACCATATTTCAAATGAAAGGTTGATTTATGTTTAAGGGTTTTTTTAAATATAAATTAAATATTAGGAGCTTATTTGGGTATAAATTTAAGATTAAGGGTTTATTTGGATACAAATTAAAAATAAGGGCTTATTTGGGTGTAATACAAGTTTAAAGATTTATTTAGATAAATTGATAAAGTTTAGGATTTTTTTTTTATTATTTTAGCAATTTTACTAGTATTAAAAAAGGAAAGCCCCGATCATAATTCTTATTCAATGTTTTTTTCCTCTAAAAGTTTGGGGTGTAGACTTTTTTTTTTTTTTATTACAAAGAAAATCGTAGATCGGAGATAAGAGAAAAGATTATAGATTTTGAGATTCAAATTTTAATTTTGTTGGATATTATTTTTTAAAAGTGATTGCATGAATCAATTGAGTTAAGTTTCGGATTCGGCCGCAGAGTTTTCTTATTAACCATCAAAGTTGCTGGATAATATAAAAGTTGCCTATTGGCTTTAATTCATTGATTTTCCACCAGCTGTTACTTTCTTATATCATATGAAAAATGCGTTTGCATAAGCAATTAAGCACAGCATGTCAAGGCATTATATCTGAGTCAACCGATCAAATCTAGCAATCAGCTCATTATATGAATCCATTGAATTAAAGTGCATTTTCGACCCACTACTAAACCTGTTTAAGAATTGAATTATTCGTTCAAGTTAAAAAATTCATCAATATTTTAAAAGGTTTGGACAAAAATATTAAGCCCAAAATATGAGTTTGAACAAAAAAAATAAAATGAGATCCATTTAAAAAATGGGCCGGGCTTTGACTCCAACAATCAAGGCTCGAGCCAGGTTCGACCCGTTTTTCATTTATATAATATAATATATTTATATTTTATATATTGTATAATTTATATCGTATAAAAAATAAAAAATTATAATATTATAGTATAAACATTTAAAAATATGTTAAGTTATCCATGTTTTAGAACTTAATAAAAAAAAGAAGATAAAATTACTAAAAATTAAATAATAATAAAATATTTGTTTAAATTTTTTTAGAAAAAAATAATATTGGGTTTAAATGGGTTTGGACTACCTATTTATAAATATAGACGAGTTTGAGTAGAATTTGATATTCATATTTCGGATCGGATAGGGCTTAAACAAATATATATGTTGTTGATACCATACCAAAATTCGATTAGATCCGACCATGAACACTTGTTAGTCTGATTGATAAGGGAAGAATTCTTTCTTTGTCGATCTGGGTACGGTTTTTATGAGAAGTACTATAGGAATAAAGTTTTGAATGATTGCATCTTTAAGATCGTCGGAAAAAAAAGATTAAACTTAAACAAAATCTAAACAATACTCTTGAGTCCCCGATAGACCTGCTCATAGGTCGGACAGTCCGTCCGGTTCGATCCGTATTTGATCGGATCTGGACAAAAAAAATTTATTCCGGCCCGATTCGATCCGAAACAGTATTTTAGATATTAAAATAATATTATTTAATTTAATTTTAATTAAAAATAAAAAAATACTTTTTTATTTCTAAATAAAATAAACAGTGCTCACGAGCCGGGCCTGGACAAAAATCTTCAAAAAATTTCGAGCCTTGACCCGGCCCGGCCATGAACACTTTTAATCTCCGATCATATTAAAAAAAAAAAAAATGCATTTTCGAAGTTCAGTTAGGTGTTTAAGTGTCAAAATCATTCTTTAATTATGAAATTACATAGAAACTACATTGCTCTGTCGCACTTCATTACCCATGTGCTGAGAACCAAAAAAACACGAAGTGTCAATTTTCTAAGAAGACTTAAAAGTTGAAGACTTTGAAATTTCCGCTTAACATTTCCGAATGGTCCTATTTAGGGTTAGTTTTTGTTATAAAAAAAAATGGGTTCGAAAAAATTTGAATCGAAAAAAATATGTTTAAAAATTGTAATGAAAAAATATGATTTAAAATTTTTTAAGTGTTTGGTATTTGTGTAAAAAAGTTTTGTGAGGAATTGAAATGTAAAAAAAAAATGTTTAAAATAATAAAAGTTTAGAGATGTGAGGATAGTAAAATTATTTTATCAAAATCAGCTTTTAAAGTCTAAAAACTTCATTTTCTTAGCTTTTTTGTTTGGATTGCCAAATCATAATTCAATCGCAAAAATGAATTTTTTTTTTTTTGTTTAACATTACGTTTATTATGAAAACAACTTTTAATTTCAAAAATTATGCAAACAATCATACTAAACGAGACATTAATCTATGTTGGGCGTTTTGTCTTCATTTTATCCAACGAAATCCTTATTATTTGCATTAAGAGTAAAAAGGTCAATTTTTTTTTAAAGTTAGATTATCAAATTTTGAATTTTAATATTTTATTATCATATCTATTTAGAAACTATTTTAAATTTATTTTTATACATAAGTATAATTTTGATTTTTTTTATAAATAAAATAAAATTATTATACCAAATTCCTTTGATTGACTTTGTAACAGTCTATTACCAAAAGAAAAAAGGGTTTAGATATATAATAGATTAATAGAAGAGGGCATTTGCGTACCTTTTTATTAGTACCCAAAAAAAAGAAATTCACAGCATAACTTTTTTTTTTAAAAATACTATTTAATCAAATGTTTTTTTTTTTTGCCAGAAAAAAAATGCAATTTTCTTTTTATTTTTTATTATTATTTATGTTATTCGGATTTTTTATTTTCTCTAAAATACTTGTATTCGACATCTGTGTCCTACAAAAATTCAAAAATGGTATGGAGTAGACCTGTTCAAGGGCCAGGCTACCCGCCCAAGCCCAAAGGCCCGCCCATATTTAAGAGGGTTTGGAAAAAAAATATTAGATACGAAATATGGGCTTGGGAAAAAAAATGAGGTCCGTTTAGAAAATGAGTCGAGCCTTGACTCCAACAATAAAGGTCTGAGCTCGTTTTTCATTTATATAATATTATTTTTATATATTATGTAATTTATATAATATAAAAAATAAATATATAATATTATAGTATAGTATAAACATTTAAAAATATATTAAGCTATCCATATTTTAGAATTTAATAAAAAAAATATAATATTACTAAAAATTAAATAATAAAAAATATTTGTTTATTTTTTTTTTTTAAATAATAATATGGGCGAGTCTAAACAGGTTTGGATTATCCATTTACAAATATAGACGGATTTGAGCAAAATTTGAAACCCATATTTCGGGTTGGGCCAAGTTTGGAAAAGTATATGTGGTGTTGATATCGAACCCGGCCCGACCTATGAGCACATTTAGTATGAAAGTATGATCTTATAAATATATGAAAAAAAAAATTTAATATATCAAATCGAACACATAACTATATTCAACATTAACTCTAAATTTGGCTAACATAGATTATCATTGTATGAAACAGATATATACATAACTTTATTTTCTATTAACTCGTTACAATGAAATATATAAACTTAAATTATAAAAAAAGAAATATATAAACTTCCTTATAAACCATTCACATTTTTTTTTTTTTTTTTAAGAAATTAATTGAGTAACTTACTATTGTTGTGACCACAAACCAAGAGATGGACGCGGTTTTGACTGAATTATTGTATATTAAAAACTTGTAAAAGAAGGTGTTGGGAACCCAGAAGAATTCAAGAAATTCCGACTTGACTTTTTTTTTCATGGAATCCCAAAATCAAAGGAAACTTGAGGACTAAGTCATTTGGCATTTCGTAATCACTATATAAAAGAGATTCTTGTATGTAATATCTGCTCATCCTTGTTCCTTCTTAGCTGTGTTAGTTCCTTCATAATAATATTTTCTTGGGTGTTTGAAAATAAGAAACAAAAATGAAGGTTATGTTCTGTTTCATGCATAAAGTACACTATATTTCTAATATGGGTTTATTATATTATTACTATTTAGTGCTAATTTTTTGTTTGTTTTGCATGCATAATGCATGAAAACATTTTATATTTACAGCAAAAGGTGGTGTTCAAGGTGGCTATGCACTGCGAAAAATGCCGGACTGAGGCCCTCAAGGTGGCTGCAAAACAAGAGGGTGAGTGTTGTTTCATGCTATTATTTTTCTTTAATTTCTTTTTTTTTTGGGGTTAAAATTAAAGATTTAAATAGTGATTGCAACGTAAATGTTATAATTAATTATTATTTTACGATTTTGATTCTTTCCGCTCTGCAATAGTGATTTAAGTTATAGCCATGGCAAAAACAGGTGTAAGCTTTGTCGGATTAGATGGACCACAGAAAGACAAAGTGGTGGTGATTGGAGATGGAGTTGATGCTGTCAAGTTGACTACAAACTTAAGGAAGAAAGTTGGAAATACCGAAATTATCAGTTTAGCAGAGCAGAAGTAATCAAATCTAGCTGATTGGTTTTTTTTCTTTTCTTTGGGAGTTGCATCCACAAATAAATCTTTGACATTCCGGGCCATTGTGAATAAGCTTTGTTTTTGTTTTTGTTCTTGATCGCTTGTGTTTTTGTGTTGATGAATTTCTCAACTTTCGGTTTAGGCAGTGAATTTTGTTTTGTATCAGATAAGCTAGCTTTCGTAGAAATTTAATCGTCTGATTCTGCTTTGTTGGAGATATTTTATCATAATTTCCTCTTTATATTACTCGAATTCGAAGATGAGTGTCGAATACAAATATGTCTAATACGTGTATACTTAATTTTCTTAAAGTTTTTTACATATATTTTGAAAATCATATCCATACTCATCTCCCGATATGTGTCGCGAACACAGATGTCGAATATAAATACTTTAAAAAAAATAAAAAGTTCGAATAACATAACTTTCAACTTATGATAATTAAGTCGGGTGGAAAACTTGAGATCAATTAACTAATTAGTATCACCGGAGCATTTTGCAGACAAGGGAACTAGTAAATGTTTTCCCAGTTGATAATACAACAAAGCATAAGTACATTTTTTATATATATAAAGAAAGTCGCATTTTAGGGATAAAGAAAAAAATTGTAGATGTTGAGATTCAAATTTTAAATTTGCTGGATGTAATTTTTTAAGAGTGATTATATGAACTAAACTCTGAATTCAAAGCATAAGTAAATTTTGATCATTATTTAAGTGAGCGGAAATCGTCAGTCCTATAGGAATTGAGGGTAATGCCCTGGTTTACAAGTCGATTTTAGGCCTCGTTTAGCATTGCTTCTGGCATAGCTTTTGAGGTCAAAAATTGTTTTTTACCACAAACGCAATACTAAACAGATAAAAATATTTAGCTTCTTCTGTTAAAACCATAGTTTAAAAAATCGAACTAAAAAGCAAAAAAATATAGCTTTTGGACTTTAAAGCTGGCTTTTGGATAAAATACTTTATTATCCTCAAATCTCTATACTTTTATTATTTTAAACATATCTTTTTTTGACATTTCAATTTTGTACAACACTTTTTCACTGCAATGCTAAACACTTAAAAGCTTTTAAACCACATTTTTTCACCACACTTTTTTCAACCCAAGCTTTTTTTAACAGCAATGCTAAACTAACCCTTAATCATCTCATTACTAAATATGGAAACGCATTTACTTGTACCATGTTTGGTAGAAAGGAAAAATAGAAAGAAAGAAAAAAAATAAAAAAAGATGGAAACGCGTTTGTTTACTTGTCCCATGTTTGGTAGAAAGGAAAAAAAAAAAGAAAAAAAAAAAGTGAAAAACATTCTGAATTCTTTAATTCGAATGAATCAAATCTCTTCAAATAAGATACGAACCTACAATCGATTAGTTAACAACCGACCACTCTACCATTGAGTTACTGAGGAACAATGAAAGATTAGATCTCATAGAGTTCACAACCCATGATCAATATGAACTCGAAGTTTCTTTCGTAACCCCATAACTCAAAAGTTATTTTTTATTCATTCAATGTGTTTGTTATAAAAGATAAAAAATAGAGAGAAAAAAAATAACCGTAAAATTATAAATAAAATTGTTAATTTAAATGAAGTGTTTTCCTTTCATATTTGGAAGGATTAATTTGAAGGGAAAAAATTATAGAAATCCATTTATTTTCTTCATTCTTTCTATTTTCCTCGTACCAAACAAAAAAATGATAAAAAGAAAATAATTTTTCCTTCCTCTTTCTCTCTTACCAAACATAGGGTTAGCCTTCGGGATACATTGAGCCTTTCCATCTCAGACTACAAAATGTAGTAAATTTCTAGCATTGATTTCAACACCTAGACTCTTCATTTTTTTTTTTAAAATATTCATGCCTGATACTTGTATCCAGCACAAAATCGAATATAAGTATAAGAGTATGATCCTTCAAATATATTAAAAAAAGTTAAACATACTTGTATCAGATACATATCCGTATCCGACACTCACTCTCGAGTTCGAATAACATAAATTTCAAGATAAGTTGTTATATTCGGATACAAGTATGAAAGTATAATCCTCCAAATATATGAAGAAAAAAAACATACCCACACTCACTCTCGAGTCCGAAAAACATAGATTTCAGGATATGTATCGGTTGACTTATTTCATAATATTTGTCAAAAACAAAAGAGACCAAACACTTATAATGTTATACAAAATTATAGTGTAAAAATGAAAAAGGTATTTATCATAAACTTTAATACAGTATAAAGGATTGGTTGACACAATCTTATTATGTCGAATACTACAAAAGTACTACTTGAAAGAATTAAAGAAGCTAACCGTGTCATTAAGCGACCGGATGAAGTCGTCAACATCGTCTTCGGTATTGTAGAAGTGAAGGCTGGCTCGTGCACTTGCACTCACTCCTAGATGCCGATGAAGAGGCTGCGCACAATGGTGACCTGATCTGATAGCCACTCCATGCTGAGATTAAACAAAAATAAGTTGCCATTCAATATAAAACTATGTTTACTCCGACTTTTCATTTTTCTTAAAATACCTGTATCCAACACCCGTGTCCAACACATATTCGGACATGGATATGGAGGTACGAACCTCTAAATATATGAAAAAACTAAGAAAAAATTGAACATACCTGTGTCGGACACATACCCTTATCTGACACTCACCCCCGAATCCGAGTAACATAGATATAAAAACCATTTTGAAATCTATTCTATATAAACTACAGCCCAGTTACTGAATTTGCATTCTCAAAGGTTTGTTTGAGCCACAAATGTAATCTATGTTGCTCCGACTCTTCATTGTTCTTAAAGTACCCGTGTCCGACGCATTTCCAAACATGGGTATGAAGATATGATCCTCCAAAGACCCTCCAAATACATGGAAATCTTTAAAAAATTGATCATACCCGTCGAACACATACCCGTGTACGACACACCCGAATCCGAGTAACATAGAATGTAATGCCAAGTTTAGGGTTTTTAACCCAACTGGAGTTTGAGTCATTTAAGTGGTTTTCCATCCACAGTTTAGCAAATCATAATTTTTCAACCACAATGCCAAACCAAGCTTTAAGAAAATTGATAAGAGCAAAAAACTAAACAACAGTATTACACTGCTATTCCTCATATATTATGCTACCTGTTGATCAAGAAAAGTTGCAAGATCTGTAGGATGAATATTCTCCACATTGAAAGAACAGAGAGCAGCACGGTGAACCTTATCCGAAGGCTTTGGACCATAGATCCGAATATTCGGAACAGAACAGAGTTTTTCATATAAATAATTAGCCAGCTCCATCTGTAAAATCAAAATTGCATCATAAGAGTAAAATAATACAGCTTATCAGAAAGTAGTTTGTAAATCTATCTAGCATGGCAATTTAATCCCATATAATAACATTTTCTCAACAATTTTAAACTGTCTTCAAATCAATATGAAGCAAGAAGAAAGATTGTAATGGAAGCCATGATTTAATACATTCCGAATCAAAACAATTAGTCAACAAAAATCCTAAGGATAGATGAATAACCATAGCATAATTTAATAAATTGCTTAAGTATTTGTAACCAAATAATTTATACCAAGTTTTTTCTTTTTAATTTTTAGACACCAAATATGAGTGGCATTTATCTGTCCATGGTGCATTAAATCAGGACCCCTATGCCTAAAACGTAAATGAATGGTTTGTAAAGAAAGGGCAAACAGCAAAAAATGCAACTCACCTCATAGTCATGAATCTTCTGCATGCCAATCCCAGACAGGTAATCAATTGCAGCCCCTAATCCAATTGCTTCCCCAATTGCAGGTGTTCCGGCCTCAAATCTAATCCATTTGAAGAGCAAGAACAGAATAAGCCATGATAAGAAACAAAATATGGAATATTTAGACCAAAAATTACTTGAAAGACACGTGGCTTTAAAAAAACAAGGGGGAATTCCTTTCAGCAGACTTCTAAACATCCAATGGCTACACCTGATTGCAATTAGACTTACAGTCAAATGAAGCAGAGAGTGTGCATGTGTATGTCTGCATGCATTAGGTGACGACAAAAGATTCAGAGAGACATCTCTTAGCAATTTTAAGACTGATTAAATTCAATGGACTCCTAAAGATAAGAGTAACTTCACCATAAGAAGTGCTTAGGGGGTGATTAAAGTAAGTCAGGTTGCTGTTCCTTGGTAAAAGATTCACATAAGCACATGGTGCCCAGGTAAAGTTTCACCTTATACTTGCTTATTTTGGGAACCCTTTGATATTGTGGAGAAAAATGGCATAGAGCAGCAAAATGAATGTGAGTTATGTTCAACAAGAGCTAAGAGCATTATAATAGTATTTGAAATGTAGCTATCCCGGGTGGATTTGAATAAATATTATTCAGAGGAGCTGCACTGCCAGGAAATTGTACAGTTGGCAGATGGTAAATGATCTGATCTTGCAGCAATAAACTAGCAAAGGTACCAATTACCATTAGCACGGTTCTTAAAATTGCTTTTGTAACAGCTGAAAACAAAAGGAGCATTCAACAAGTAAAGGTTAATTACTCTGCAATTCCACAGAAAACTATAGCTAATATCCAAAAATATTGAGGATTCCATTTTGCAGACCTTTCTTTGACAACTGGCAAATAAATGTGGAGTAAACTTCTCATTTAGGCTAGCTACTATAACATCAGTTAACAGGGCCCAGATTCAAATTGTTTGGAGATTTACCGATTTACCTTTGTGCACTAGCTTGTATAGTTGTTTTCCATTTGCTGGTTTTTTGTCTGTTGAGGGTTGTCTGTTCTTTCTTTCAGTTTGGATAAAATTATTTAAATTACAGGAATTTTAGAAGAAAAGAACAATTTTTGGGTCATTAGGTGAAGATAAATGACAATGATTTAGCAAACAACGGAATACCCCATGTTTTAGTTCTTCAACTTTAAGCAATTATATTTGCTTTTAGGACCTTCAGTCTCTTGATAATATGGTACACTCATATACATTGATCTTTTCAAAATTCCATGTCCAAATATCTCACCATAAAGGAATCTTACCAGTTGGACCCACCTAGAGAGGATCCATTACATTATGGAAAGTTGAGGAAAAAAAATTAATTTCCATGCAGTTGAAAGAGAGATGAATCCGGACCTTGTACTTATAAACTTACAAAAACAGCAGAGGTATATCCATGACCATATATTGATCTTCCAGTATTTTTGGCCATGTTCTGTGACTTTAAATGATGTAGCAGAGTAAACTAAAAAAGAGTTGTATTTCCGGTATTTACGTCTCTCTCTCTTTTTAGGAAAGAGGGGGGGGGGGCTTTACAGGACTCAAATTCTGCTATAAGAAGCAAGCTTAATCATGCATACACAACTCAAATAATGTACAAAACTGCTAAAGGTCCTCTCATCCTCAAACTTATTTGTAAAATGATACTTTTAAGATTAAGATAAGATTACTAACCTGGACGGAGGTTCTGCATATGTCGAATGATCTAAAAATACATCAGAGATCATTTCTCCACCACCTAAAAAGGAGGAAAACCATTTCAGGATCAGCTTCAAACTACTTCCATGACTCTATTCCCACAGATACTGATACACATAACTCTTGCATGTAAGCATTGAACCTTGAAAAAGAAAATGAAAGCAATAGCATACCTAAGAATGGAGGCATGGCTGACAAGAGATTGCTCTTACCAAATAAGAATCCAATGCCTGTAGGCCCACACATCTGAAGCATGTTTATTCCTTAACTTCATATACTTGTTCATATGGCTTAAATCGTACATAAGGCAACGGACTAACCTTGTGAGAAGAAGCAACAAGAAAGTCAGCATCAAGACCTTGGACATCAACCACCATGTGAGGAACACTTTGACAAGCATCTACAAGCACTTTTGCCCCAACCTCATGAGCCCAAATCACAATGTCTTCAATAGGAAGAACAGAGCCTACAGAAAAAGGAATGTTTGGTCGAATAGATAAGAGCATGCTAAATATTTATCCCATGTTTAGAAAACTATTGATGAAAAGGAGATCATCAATAACTTAAGTACAATATGATATGATCAGATGGTGATAAATTAAATCCACAATAATCCAGTTTTTTCTGTTAATTCCAATCTTTTTTTTTCCAAAGGGAGGGGCAGCAAGACGACATCATGTAGGTTAATAGGGAATATTGGCCAATAAAAACTAATTAGATAGAGATTAGAAGCAATTCTAAATGACAGCATTATCATAACCTGATATTCGCGATAAATCGAAGACCACATTTCTCAACTAAAATCTACATCGACTTGATCTGATTTAGTGTGCTCAAACAGGAATGAGTAATAGAGAAATTTCAAGTGCATGTGTCAATAAGGCTAGACTCAAATATAAAATTTAGCTATGTTCAATTCACAAGGAAAATATAAAACATGAAAACAATATTGATGTGTCTTCTTTAAAAGTATCGACAAGCAAAAAAGAAACAGGCGATGTAAAAAAGAAACCTACCAAGCACATTAGACACATGATGAACAACTACAAGTTCTGTCCTAGTAGAAATCATCTCTCTCAGCTTCTCTACATCCGCAACCTCATTCTCATCTAAACTTACAAATTTCAAAACAGCACCAGTTTTTTGTGCCACGATTTGCCAAGGAACAATAGCACTATGATGTTCAGCAATTGTGAGTACAATCTGCAAACACAAAGTCACAAACATCACCATAATATCACAAACCAATTAAAATTAACACACGATAAAAACAAGTGAATAAAAAAAATTAAAAAACCAATTAAAACACCTCATCCCCAGGCTTTAAATTGGATAAACCCCAAGAATAAGCAACTAAATTAATCGCCTCAGTAGCATTTCTAGTGAAAACAATCTCAGTAGAATCTGATGCATTGATAAAAGCAGCCACTTTCTTCCGCGCCAACTCGTACTCATCAGTTGCCTTGGCACTGTATTTATAACCAAAATAAAACAAAAATGAAAAAGAAAAAGAAAATTCTTGGTTTTTTGCTCTTTGCTTTTGCTTCCTAGAAAATTACTAAAAAAAGCAAAATCAATTAGCTTTGAAAGTGGACAGATAACTAAACTGCAACCCAAGTTCTAACAAAATTGTACAAAGTAGAAGCAACATTTAATTATTCAAAAATATAACCAAACAGAGACAACAATTTTGAGTAAAATTACGAAGGGAGTACCTCAGGTAATGAATTCCTCTATGAACATTTGAATTGTAAGCTTCGTAATAATTCTGCAAAGCTTTTAAAACTGCCGTTGGCTTTTGGGAGGTTGCCGCATTATCTAAGTAAACAAGTTTTGACCCATTTATTTCCTGCCAAATTTGATAAGAACTTAATAAACTGAAATTTAAAAAAATTGAAGAAAAAAAAAGGAAATTTAAATACCTGGTGGAGGATGGGGAAGTCAGGTCGAGTTAAGTGGCCTAATGAAACGGAACCTTCTTTAACGACGGAAAGCGAAGCGGAGAAACGGCGAAAACCTAACCGAAGAGTTGGGGAAGGATAACAAGTAGAAATAGTAGGGTTTAGGAATGGAAAAGAAGAGAGCTTTATATGACCTTCCATCATTTTTCTCATCAAAAAAATTTCAAACAGATTGAAAATTTTGCTTTCATGGTTTAATTTAATCCTTATCGTCTTTATTTTTGTAACCAGTGAAAGAGTTGGCGGCTTTAAATTGCTGGGCTTATCTAACTAAAGACATTGGGCCCGCTTATATATTTTTTTATTTTTTAAAGCATATTCGAATTTGGATGACAATTTTTTTTTTTTTTTTTTTTTATATATTTAATGTCGCCAAGATTTGATATTTGATCACTGAAATTAAAAGTCTAACACTTTATCAATAGACCACATTATATTTTGTATAATTTGCAAGATTAGTAGATGATCTAATTACCATAGTGATAAGATTATCAAAGTAATTTAATCACTAGTGACTTTATGTTACTATGTTTGATATAACATTATAAATCATTAATAATCTTAAATCACAATATTTGATATTACAAGAAAAAATTCACCGAATAAAAAATATCCAAAATAATTTTTCAAAAAAGTAAAAATTTTAATTTTTCTTTTTTTTTTTTGGTATCTTTCCAAAATAATCTTTCAATGTTTGGTATGTAAATCATTAATTTTTTTGCTTTCTTTTTTTAGTATATAGATTTTTGCTTTTCAAAAAATATTTTTGGATAAAAAAAAACCTTAGACCATAATAAGTATTGAGCACAAAAATTATGAGACAACAAAGCTATTGTTGTCATCACCTTAAAACACCAAAGCCACCAAATTTTGACCAATTTTGGCCAAGTTTAGAATAGACCTGTTCATGGCCGGGCCGGGTCGCGACTCATTTTTTTTCAAATTCTTTGCCCAGGCCTGGCCCTGGGTTGGGCTGGGCCGGCCCAGTATGCCTGAATTCACTGTTCATCATATTAAAATTTTTTTTTTTATATTTTTATAATTAAAATTAAAAAAAATAATATTATTATAATAAAAAAATACTGTTCCAGACCGGGCCGACCCGGACAAAAAAAATCCTGCCCAGGCCCGGCCCAATACGGGCCGGGCGGGTTGCCCGACCCATGATCAAGTCTAGTTTAGAAGTTTATGTCAAGGATTAACTAGTATTTTTTCACATGTGTTTTTTCATGTTATTATCAAGACAAATTAATAATAAAATAACATTGAAAGTTACTTTCTCACAATAATAAAACTTTTCCATTTTTTTTTATGGGAATCAAATCACTACTTAAAGCAATGATCTTATGATCCCAGTGATTTAAGATTATTATCACGTAAGATTCTTAAATTGCTAACAAATAAAGTAATATAATTACTCAATCTAGATCACTTGATTTTTGAAAATGATCACCCCTAAAGTGACTACATAAACCAACTCGATTAACCTCCGAATTTGCTTACATATTCTCTTTCAAAGCTCAATTGAGAAAAGAAAAAAGTTTTTATTTTCTATTTTACTTACGTTTTTATTTTAACCTAGTGGAAGAACCATTTTGCAAATTTTATTTTATTTTTCAAATAGGTTGCCTTGCCTTCCATATTTATTTTTTAATAAATTAAGTTATCTGTATTTCTTTGTAAAAATTTATATTATTTATTAATAAAATGATAATAGTGTATAAATTTATATAATAACAATGCATCAAATATATTTTTTTTTTATTATAACAAAAATTTTAAATCCATAAAACTTGCCAAATGTGAATATAATTATCAAAATTAAAAGATAATAATGATAAATGATATAAGAGAGCAATAAAAGGTTGTTTAGTTTAGAATAGTGAGCGAGAAAGATGAACTTTCCATGAAAAAGAATGGCGTTTATTAGTTAACTTGATTGAGAGTTGAGACAGAAAATAAAATGAAAACAAAAAATATATTAGCATTCCATTGTGTTTGTGCCTTTTAAAAGCTTTTATATATTCTCGAAGAAAGTCTAAAATTACAAAAACAAAAAAATTATCCCTTTAACTACTTTATGCATACATGTTTTTTTTTCCCTTCCATTAACGTAAATTAATGAAAAAAAAAAACCTTTCATATAAAAAAATATAGCCAAAACATTGGTAGATCCATTTCCATTAAAGATGTCTATGGGTCAGGCCGGACCAGATTCGGACTGAACCTATATATGATATCAACATTACATATGTTTGCCCAAGTCCGACCCGAAATATAAATCCCAAATTTTGCCCAAATTCGTTCATATTTATAAATGAATAGATCAAACCCGTTTAAACCAATCCATATTTTTTTTTTCTAAAAAAACACCTTATTTTTTATTTAATCTTTAGTAATTTATATTTATATTTTTTATTAAATTCTTAAACATGGACAATTTAACATATTTTTTAATGTTTACACTATAATATTATATATTTACATAAATTACATAATATATATAAAAATAAAAAATATATATTATTTAATTAAAAAATGAGCCGAACCGAATCAGGCTCGGGTCTTGAATGTTGGAGCCAAAACCCGACCCATTTTTTAAACGGATTTCATTTTTTTGCCCAAACTCATTTTTCAAACCTAATATTTTTGTCCAAACTCTCACAAATATCAAGCAGACCTTCGAGTTTGGACGAATAATCCGACCTTTGGACAGGTCTAATTTCGAAACACTAATAAATCTATACTATTAATAATACATTAATAAATGCTCCTAACTGAATTTGATATTTCACCAACTTAATTACTAAAATTATCAAAAAAAAAATTATAAAATATTAATAATAAATATGAAATTAAGAACATTTTTGCTTTTTTTTTTTTTTTTGTTGTAATTTTTAACAAAACATTTTCCTTAAAAAAACTATCCATTCTAACATTAAAGAAAAATTATCTGATCCACCGCTAGTGGAGTTTTTAGACAAGCGAGTTAACAAAATAACATATACCTCTTAAAGTATATATATATATATATATATATATATATATATATATTTATAAAATAATAAAAAAAAAAGTTAATAGCACCAATGGTCCCCCAACTATAGGGCATATTTTATATTGGTCCTTAAACTTTAAAACGTATCAATCAAGTCCCCAATGTTATAGCTTTGTATCAATGTAGTTCTTCCGTTACTCAGACCATAAAAAATGAGATTAAATGACAGATGACATATGACGTGTAAATTACAAAAATACCATATGCTGATGTAATCCTTGTTTTTGTTTTTATTTCTTTATTCTTTATTTTATTTTTTTCAAATTTTATATTTTCCTCTCTTTTTTATAAATAAATACAAAAAATATATATATTATAATTTAAATTAATTTTTTAAAAATATAATTAATTTATAAACATATCAAATATTTATTTAAATTAATTTTATAAAAACTATTTCTAATTTTTTTTGTTTCTTTCCTTTTTCTCTTTTTTTTTTCAATTTTATATTCTTTATAAATAAACTAAAATATAAATAATAATTTATATCATATTAAATAAATTTTATAAATATTAAATAATTTATTAAAAGTATAAAATATTTATTTACATTAATTTTATAAAAATTATTTTAAGTTTGTTTTTACTTTTTACTTTTTTCTTTTCCCTTTTGTTCTTGTTAATAAATAAATACAAAGAAGAAAAAATAATTTAGAATATAATTATAATTAAAATTTAAAAAAGTAAATAATTTATAAAAATATATAAAAATATTTGTTTACATTAATTTATAAAAATAAATTTTCTTTTCTTTTACTTGTTGTTATAAATAATTAAAAAATAATTAATTATTTTATAATAATTAAATAATTTATAAAAAATAATATATTTATTTTAATTAATTAAAAAAATTATATTCCTTCTTTCTTTCTTTGCTTTTATAAATAAATTAATTTTGTAAAAGATTAAATAATTTATCAAATATAAATATTTATTTACATTATTTTTTATAAATATTTTTTTTCTTTTTTTTTTAAATTTTTTCATTCTATTTTCTTTACCTAACTCTCGTCGATTGAAAAAAAAAATTTTGAATCCCCACCGCCATTACGACCTTACGAAGGATCAGACTGCCATTTATAAAGCTCGATAGGCATTGTAAGAGGTCAAATTTGATCCCTCGCGCTAGATCAAGGAGGGTCCAATTTGACGCTTTATGACAGATTCGATCAAGGTAATTGTCGACTCAACTTTAGCATTGTAGTCAACATAAAAGATATAAAATTTTAATTAAATGAATGTAAATAAATATTTTATATTTATAAACTATTTATAAAAAAATAATTTATTTAAAAAATAAAAAATAAATAAAAAATAAAAAAGGAAAATAATTTTTTTAATTATAAAATTAACGTAAATAAATATATTATAATTTTTAAAATTATTTTATTTTTGAAAATTTAATTTAAATTATTTTTATTTATTTATAAAGAAGAAAAAGGAAAAAAATAAAAACTTAAAATATTTTTATAATATTAATTTCAAATAAATATTATATATTTTTTTTATAAATTATTATTTTTTATAAAATTAGTTTGAATTATAATAATTATTATTTATTATTTTTTTATTTATAAAGAGAAGAAAAAGAAAAATATTAATAAAAAAGAAATAAAATATATTGATTATTTTATATTAATTACATTAATATATTTTATATTAATAAGAAAAATATATATACAAAATTTGAAAAGAAAAAAAGAATAAAGAAATAAAGACAAAAACAAGAATTACATCAACAGATAGACCTGCTCACAGGCCGAGCAACCCGCAAGGCCCGTATTGGGCCGAGCCTAGACAGGAATATTTAGGATCCGAGCCAGTCCGACCCGGATCACTGTTCACGTAATAAAATAATAATATTTTTAAAAAATTTAATTATAAAATATATAAAAAAATAATAAAAAAATATTTTTTTTTATTTTTATATAGAAATTCCTGTTCATCCGGACCCGTCGAGGGCCGAGCCTGGATAGAGAAATAAAAAAAATTTCGAGCCGCGACCCGACCCATAAGCAGGTTTATTAGCATTAGCAAATGGCATTTTTATAATTTACACGTCATATGTCATTTAACGTCATTTCTAACGGTCTGAGTAACGGAAGGACTACATTGATACAAAACAATAACATTGGGGACCTGATTAATACGTTTTGAAATTTATGGACCAATATAAAATATGCCTTATAATTTGTGAACTATTGGTGCTATTAACTAAAAAAGAACTAATTAAAAAAATAAGACATGTGATAAAATCTTAATCCCACTTATAAAGTTAAAAACTTTCACCGTATCAAATATGAACTCTAAAAAATACCAATATAACTTATCATTTAAAAAAAAAAAAAAAAAAAAACCCACCCACATAGTAGGTGTACAAAACTATGTTGCTCGACTCTTCAATTTTTTTGAAGTACTCATGTTCGACTCCCGTGCCCGACGCATATCCGAACATGGGTATGGAGATATGATCCTCCAAGAACCTTCCAAATACATGAAAAACTTCAAAATTTGAACATACCGATGTCGAACACATACTCGTATCCGACACTCACATCTGAGTCCGAGTAATATAGGTGTACAAAATTCTAGTACTGAATATAAAAGTGCAGAAGACCCTTTTTCAATGAAACAAAGCCTATGAAGGAACCCATAAACTCAAAGTAAAACCAAAACAACGAGCAAGGGCAACAATCCCTAGCTTAACTCGTTCACAATTCACAAATGTTCATAAAGCACCCTTCATGCCTTAACAACTGCAAAACTAAAAGCTAAATCAATTCCTAACTCGAACACTTCATAAAAATTCATTGAAAAGTGAAACTTGAAGAACAAGTAAGCAGGGAAATACGAAATAGCAAGTATGAAAAAGGCAAAAAAATAGCACCGAACCTTTTGGCTGTCTTAAACCTTGGATCAAAATTATGCAATGCCCCTTGCAAAATTTGATGCGACATCAATTCAAGAAGGCAGGAGAAGTGTTGCAGCTTCTTTTTTTCTGCTACTTGGATGATTAAAATTACGCTTATCCGAAAAAAGAAGGCAAGGGAAGAGGAATTTAAGAACATTTTATTTTTGTTCTAAAGTGATGGTAAAGATCTATTGGCGCTTTAGTGAAGGAAGCAAACAGTCGTACACCCGATCCATGCGTGCTGTCACAATAAGCTTGTATGCAGTTTGAAGGCCAGGCTTTCCCAAATCAATTATATCCTGTTTCAAGCTGTTGATCACAGTTATATAATCGGTTAGTTGCTATCTGAGTTCAACTTCATCATTCTACAACAGAAAGCTGAAATAGAACCAGAAGTAGTTAACTTCTATGTTGTTCCGACTCTTCATTTTTCTTGAAATACCAGTGTCCGACGCATATACGGACATGGGTATGAGAATATGATCCTCCGAGGATCTTCCAAATATATGAAAATTTTGGAAAAAATTAAACAGACCCGTATCCAACAGTACACCTGAGTCCGAGTAACATAGGTGAACTTTTAAATCATTTAGGAAACAGATGAATCAACCAACCATTGCCATTCACCAGTTGCCTCTGCATGTCTTCTGACAGCATGATATAAGCGATCTAGACAATAAATCAACAGCCCAAACATGCATTCTGCATCATTTTCCTGCAAAAGAGCATCAAATATGTCATCTCTTTTTTTCACCCTTAGGAACATAGATACGAGTGAGAAGTAGTGATGTGCAGTATCAGTCGAAGCAAAAGCAATTTTGGCTTAGTCAGACAATATAGTTAAAAAAAATCAGTAGAAGAAGAACAAGCTAAAAACAAGTATTCTAATCCATTAAGAGAGAGAGATACTAAAAACAACATAAGTAAATAAAGCTTTTGAACCAAATAAAGGTTCTTCTTACAAATCAAACTTTTTTTAGCCACTAAGAGTCACCTAATCCGCATGGAAATACAAATGCATAAACTTATCAACAATGAGCATATGAAATCTATGTTGCTTCGACTCTTCATTGTTTTTGAAGTACCTGTGTCTGGCACCCGTGTCCAACACATTTCCGGACATGGGTATGGAGATATGATCCTCCAAAGACCCTCCAAATACATGGAAATCTTAAAAAAAATTCAACATACCCATGTCGGACACATACCCATGTCCGACACTCACACCTGCGTCCGAGTAACATAGTATGAAATCATACTAGCTAACAAGTGATACACTGATACTGAGAGAGGGAAGGATGGGAAAAGGATGGAGGGTGAAGATGCTTTCAGAAAACAAAAACAAAATAAACATGCGGAGCCAATGGCAATAAGAAAGCTGCTTCCAGTTCTCTCCCTTCAGTGCCACGATAAGAGTAGAACTGAAGAAGTCGGCTCAATCTCTGACCATCTCTAGAGATGGCAAAACAAGAAAAACAAAGAATGATCATTAAAATGATGTCATCATCAGTGCAGGCCTTATTATTACCTCAAGGCCATCAAAGCTAGTTAGAACTTGCTCTCAATTGAGAAAGCAAATAAAGCCAAGATCTCAGATTTCCTATGAATTTATTCCTCCCAAATAGTAGTGACAGTATAATGAGCCAACAACTAGAAGAACAACTTCAGATGCTTACAACTTGAAAATGGCTTGCCCAGAATAAAAATTTTATCAAAGCCCAGACAGAAAAGGTAAACCTTTGCTTTTTCAATAATGCTAAATAATAATAAAAAGAAGTCGATGTGGATAAGGGAAAGAGAGAAATTAATCAGGGGTATCCAAGAACTAAATCGAATAGTAAGGTTCTTACCAGCCCTTGGTCAGCATAAGTTTGGTACTGCATAATTGTTTTCTCAACCTCCACAATAAGTAACCTCCTTTGGATACGAGCAATTCTTCCCCTGCCTTCTGCTCTAGTATCCTGATTACAATAACAAAAACCATTCAGAACATGGGAAACAAGAAAAAGGAATCAAGAATTTGATGATTAGTAGGTATGTTTTGCTGCCCTGAGCAAATACACTAAATGACTTTAGAAGGTATATACACATGTTGAAAGTTAAAGGTTGAATTGATAATGTGGCAATATAAATTTGTATAACCATCTAAGCAGTGCCATCAACTAAACCTAACATATGGTCCCTTCCTACACTGATCGACAAATGGAATTTACTTTGAGAAATTAATTAGATAAACATACTGTAGAGCTTTGAAGTGTTCACACCTGTCTAAACCATGCACGCACGACTACGATCAGACCAAGAGACAGAAAGAATGCTGGCAAGGCAGCTAGGATTGCAAAGTTGATTTCATTTGCTCTGAGAATCTGATCCAGTTCAAGCATTGCCCTAATTCAATGAGCATCTTAATAAGTAAGAACATTGAGATAAACCAGAATGCCAGTAAAATTTAAGCATCTATGTAGGAATAAGCTGGTGTTGAACTTACATCTCAATATCCAGTTTCAACTTCTGAACCTGCAATGGCAAAAGCATACGGTTATGCAACCAGAATTACAGGCAGCAACTGGCGTAGTAAAAATAATGAGCATTACCTGGATGAGCAGAGCCCGAGCAAGCTCTCCATTGAGAAGATTCTGGATAGGATGCATAAGTTCCTTTTCATATCTACATTAGAAATCCCAATGAATTAGAGTTTCTCTCAAAGAATAAATTAACCAAACTAAGAGATATAGACCATACCATGGCAGTTCAGTTAAAGCAACATATCAGATTAGCAATCAGAGGAACATATTTATTCTGGAATATTTTGAAAGTATCAACAGGAAAATGCTATCATTGAGAATGCAACATTATTTCAAATGTATTGGCATTTATAAAAACTTACTATTACTAATCTTTTTGGTCTAAAGCAATTTTTGTACCTGAAGCATTCATACAGATAAAATACCGAAACAAGTTCAAATTTAACAAGGTACACTAATTTTTGCACTACTGAACATTGCCCATATGCCTACATATACTATTACTTGCTTCAGATGACCATATGCCTAACTTTGTCTCTGCGACACAAACATAAGGATATACAACATTGAAATATGAATGCATACACTTGCATGTGCAAAAACACACAATCATACACATGGGAATGACTCCACTCTCCAAGTCTCTACTCACTTTTGGACTTGGATCTGTAAAGTATTTAGGTTTAGCATTACCATAATATTAGAAAGAAAGTCACACCTTGACATAACTATCTCAAGCATTTCCTCATCTGATGCATTCTCTGGGAATTCTTTACCCTTTGTCTGCTCACTGAAGGCCAACAACATTCTGCAAACCATGAAAGCAGTTATGTTCAGAAAAAGCATTTGACATGGCTGTCAAGAATATAGCAATTACCTTAGAATGAATGAAAAGAACTTCATTACATTCAATCACCATAGAAAAGAAAGGGATCAAATAGCATAGCGGGAAGACAATCTAGAGCCAAATTAAACAAACATAAAGCAACTTACATCTCTACAAGAATCCAACTTTTTTTTGTTTTGATCTCTCAAGCAAGAAAAAAGTACAAATCTTTTTTGTACATATGGAGGCCCATTAGGGCCTTGGGCTACACAAGGAAGTAGCCCTTCTTTATCCTTTAAACCACACCCCCACCCCCATTTTCCCAAGGTTTGAACACTTTCAAGTAACATGGTTAGGTCTATTCTCAGAATTTATATACTAAATTCTAAATCATCTAGATGCCTAAAATTCACAACCATGTAGTTTCACATAGGCGTGCTTCATGCATAGAGGGGAAAAAAAAAGGAGAAAAAGAAAAAGGACTGATGAAATTACATCCTGCAATTCCCTTGCTAGCTAATTTTAATTCAATATTCATGAATGCAAATTGGCAGGAAGAAAATTTAACCTGTGGAGAGAATTGGAAGTCAACTGCACTTCCTCCGTATCCATCACACCTTTCTGTCGTTTCTTAAATGTATCCAAAAGTTCATCTCTAATTGACAAAAGCTGAAGATAAATTGAGTTCAAATCAGTTGCATTCTCAAGTACTCATAAAAATGACCAATACAAGACTTGCAGGAGAGAGATGTAAAAACAACTGAGCAATCAGATTAGCACAATGGAATGTACCGGTTGCTCAACATGGTCATTAAAGAAGCTAACTGTTGACTCCCTTGCTTCACGAATCCAGTTGTCAATATCAGAACTTCCCATCAGACGGCTATGCTTTAGGAGCCAAAAAGAACAAACCGAAAGGCCAACTATACCACATGCATACCGGATCCAGTAACGAGTTACTTTCCTTGGTTTTTGGTGTTTAGCTACCTGAGATCAAGGTAAGAAAATAAGCAACACATCCCAAAAATAAATTGACCATCAAATGCAAGAACCTTAAATGAACAAGCCAGTTAGTTAATAAAATACTGTCTAGTTTTATTACAAGAAGGATCAAAGATAAAAGGATTCATTACCATGAGAGCTAAGTAAGAGTCCAGTTCCTCTAGATTCTTATAAACCAAGTTGATAGCATCGCTAATTTCACAATTTGTCCATTGAGACTCTTCCTGATTGATTTCTGGCAATTTCTCAAATCGTAGTGGAAATGAATAGGTTCCATCAACAGAAGAATCACTCTGCATAGATTTTGTACATGAAAGTTGGAACCTAGAAGTTTTAACAAGCTAATCATAGCAGCAAGTCTGAAATGCTATGCATAAGAGTGAAAATATTGCAAAAGCAAATGCAATTACAGAAAGATATATATATATATATATCAATATTGTTACCTGACGCAATGCATGAAGATGGCCAATTGATGCATCCAACTTAGAAAATAAGCCATTAAGAGTGACCATTAGTGAGGAAAATGACTTCTCTGGATCTTTTACTAACTCCTCTCCACATTTGTCAACTTCCACATAAAACTAGTCAAACAAACAAGCAATGAATCTTTGATTAATCATGTCTGACAAAAAAAAAAACAACAGTTATAAAGCCTACAGAACTACTACATGGTACATACTTAATGTTAAGCCTATCTATGGCTTTTGGAAATCTGAGTGAAAAAGAAAAAAAAACAATAAGATTGCAAAGTGTGTCAGCAGATAATAGGCTTCCTTATCATGGTCAAGAGTCAAAACACGAAATGACAGTACAGAACTAGAACAAGATGGAGCAAACCTGAGCCAAAAAAGCAGCAAGTGAACACCTTAACGCAGATAAGACAGCAATCCTTTCATTGATGTACGCAGATGCAGAATGGGAAAGATGCTGCATTGCCGAACCATCAGTAACAACTTCACGCATGAGTTGAACTGATCCATTAACAAAAGCTCGTGGCCCTCTCTCGAAAATCATGAACTTAACTTTCCTGGCATTAGATCCCTAAAAATTTCTACAAAATTAGGATAAACACTGAAGCCAATAACCAAGAATTACACTCTTAAATTCCATGAGGTTGTTGTTTTTGCTACTTGTATTTTGATTCTGGAAGTAAATAACAATAAATGTGCTTGGACAGTGGATAGAAAGGTAATTATGGTTTTGTTTTTGGTTTTGCTTTATAACAACTCTTTTTGGTTACATTTGCTTCTTGCTATTGCTAAATGCAACACTAATTCTAACACAATTATTTCAGAAAAAAAAAATAAGAAGAAGAAGAAGAAGAAAAACTGTACATTTATTAATTATTCAGAATTTCCATTTACCAACAAAAGGTAAGGATCAAACTAAGCCAATAGAGCATTACCTCGGCTCTAGATTGCCAAAATTGCAAATTCTTTTGAATTTTATGCAAATTTAAAATGGAACGACCCATTATATCATTTAAAACTTCGTAAACTCTCGATGCCTCTGACGTCGTCCTGCATGTAAAAATCATTCAATAAATTCAAAATTCATTTCAATTAATTTTAAAAGGAAAAGAAAACGAAAATGAAAATGAAAAAGAGGTGAAGTTCGTACAGAGTGGAGTTGAATGAGTTGGAAGGCAATGGGAGAGGGAGACCAGCCTTGCGTTTAGTAGAGATTGGAAGATGCGTTTGGCGAGCCAGATTTGAGATTTTCTCGAGAAAATTGGAAGGGAAAGAAGGAAACAAAGTGGAGAATCGGTTGTATAGATAGTTGGAGTAAAATGAGATTAGGGTTTTAACGTCCCTGGATGATTCGTTTCCGTCAGGCGTAGCTTCCATGCTTCTTTTCTGTTTCAAAGCTTTCGATGACAAAAAAAAAAAAAAAACAATTTTAGTCTTTCCTAAGAATTTATGATTTCCATTCTTAAGGTTTGTCTCAGTTTCAGGTGTCACTTTTTGGGCCTAAGTCGAGGCCGGGCCTTGAAGAGCATACTTTTTTCATATTAAAATAATAAAAAGGTTATTTTTATATTAATTAAAAAAATTAAATGTGTTTTGATTTAAATCAAATAAAATAAGAGTATTGCTAATTTTTCTTTTTCTTATGATTATATTAAGTAATTTTGGACATGATAAAATTATACGAGATGATATGAAAAAATAATATGAATATGATACGAATATATAAACGTGTCAAAATTCATATAACATAAATTATTAACGTGTCAAAATTTATATAAAGATATATGATATCTTAAGCACAATTGTAACATGTAAAAATAACATAAATATGATACGAATACACGAATTTTCAAATTTATTTATGATAAACACCGATTGATCAACAAAGATTTTAAAAAAAATTATATAGGATAAATATCCAACTTAAATATAAAAGTAAAGATTAAAAATAATCCAAAATTTAAGATTTGTTCAGTGAAAGTTTCTCCCAGCACTTGACCTTTAATGGGACCTAAACGACATTAACCCTTCATCAAATTAATCGATGTAAGATAACATCATTCAATAATAATGTCTATTTTTTATCGCTCTCCATTTGAAGTTGGCTTAAGTGGTGCGATTTGGCAACATGTGTATTTATATCTTGTTTGTATTATTTTTATAATTTTATGTTATAATCGTATTTAAAGTGTTATATACTTATAAAAATTTTGAGATGTTAATAGTTCGTATTATATAGATTTTGATACGTTCATATATTTATGTCGTATTTTAATTATTTTTTCGTGTTATTTTCTTAACATGTAATCGCGTCATCATGTTCAAAATTTTAAGATCTAGACGTAATTGGCCAGACGTTTAAGAAGAGTTTGGACTTTCTACTTTTACTTCTTCTTGCACTAAATCCTTACGTTTGGTTGTTCTTTCAATTTGATGGAATGGAAGGTTTAAATTTTTTATGATTTTCTCCTTTTCTTAATGAAATATTTGAAAGATTATGTTTTGAATAGTTGATTTTCTGGAAGGTTAAGGGCTTAAGAATTTGGAAGGTATTTATATTTATCCACATTTCAATTTCTAACATACAGAAAGAAGAAGAAAATAATTGAATTGCATATTTTTCCAACAATTTTAACATGGTTTTCGTTATTTTTCCTCATAATTGACATGTTTTTTAAGATGTTTGGTGATTTTCCCCTCAAAAACTTGTCTCTCAAATCTTTTAGGCAATCTCCCAATAATTATCTGAACGATAATGCAAACAAACGACCATACATCCAATGCACCAATAACTTCTTTAATAATTGATTCAGGAGACATATAAACTGTTGTACCTCGAAACCTATTTTACCAAACCTTTGTAATCTTTTACCCCATATTGTTTAGCTAACCCAAAATCAACAATCTTTAAAGTATCTAAACCACTATCATCTTGAGGAGGAAAAACAAGAATATTACTTGGTTTGAGATCAAAAAGAATGAACCCTTTCGGATGAATGTCAAAAACCCTTCAAGTATCATCCGTGCATAGCACTTAATTAACATCTTGTTCGGTTATTATGATTGATTAGCTATTGAGGTGAGAGAGTTTAGGTCCATATAAATCGCACAAAAAAATCTCATACTTTCCAATGTGGGATCTAAGTCTCATACTTTGCAGTTAGGTACCAGCATCACCACCCGCGCTGTACAATCTGGCTTTGCACTAGCTTAATCTAGTCTCGTACGAACACTGCAATTCCAACGTCACTACCTGCACCACACGATTGCAACTGAGAGATATGGTTGTTGGCTCTTATACCAATTGATATGGACCATTGAAGAACCACACTCTAAAAACTAGCTATTGAGGTGGAAAAACCTAAATCTATATAAACTCACAAAGAAATCTCATACTTTCCAATGTGGGATCCAAATCTCATACCTTACAATTAAGCACATAACATACTTCTTCATCAAATCCAATGAACTACCTCCTGGAGCATATTCAAGAAACAAGTTGTAAATGTTTTCTTAATCTCGTTGAACGCTTGTGAAACCCCCAACCAAACAATATTAGGACAACCAATAAACTGTTGAAGGATTTCTTATTCCATCCGTAAAGAAAAAGACATTGCCTCATCAGCAGATTTTACAGCATATATCTGATTATAAACAGGAGCTATTGTTTTCACCAAATGTACAACATCATAAGATCCCTTTCCTAAAACCTTAATTCTCACTACTTTCACCTCCATTCTTTCTACCTTTTTTTTCCTTAACATGAAGAACTAATGTTGCAATTATAATTATGAAAACTATGAACTTTAATTTATATACAATGAGTTAGGTCAGTTTCCTAATATTTAAAGGGTTTAATTCCTTGCTCATAAAGTAGAAGGAATTCCTTTGTAATTTATATCACAAATACACCCCATTCCTAAGTTCTGGCTATAAAGGTTGGCCATTGCCCCTTGGCCAACTATTGGCCCAAACTATATATCCCACTAAGGGACTAACCTTTGCCCAGTTGTCTCAGAATACGGGTTTAGGTCCTATCTCCATTTGTCCACAATACTAACTAAATCCAATTGTAAATTGATTTTTATTTAAGTAGTTTTATAAATTGGATATTTGTGTGCACTTACAAGTTACAACTTTAAAAAAAAAAAAAAAAACTACTTTTCATTTTAAAAAATTTTGCTCAACACTTTGCTCAATTTTGAGCTTTCATGGTAAAAGTAATTTAAATATGTTGTTATCTAAAAAATAATTTGTACTAGAATGCTCTCCCAACTACGCTCGGGTCACAATTTTTTTTTTATTTATAAAATTTGAATTCACAAAATTTTAATAAAATAATAATAATTTAGTAAAATATTTAAATTCTTTTAATTGTTTAAAATTATAATTTTTTTTAATATAAAATAAAAATATGAGCTAAATATTATTAATAGTATGTATATATTATTTTCATTTATTCTAAATTTTTATAATTACTTGAATTTAATTTTCAATATATATATATCTTATAAATAAATAATATAAAAGTTATCCCTTCAATTGAAGTGATAATTTTTTTTTCTCGAATTGCTTGCCGCGTGACAAGCAATTTTTTAATATTTAAAAATATCTAAGTATTCGTATCGTATTCATGCTATTTTTTCGTATTATAATTGTATTTCATGTATTACATATATATAAATTTTGACACGTTAATAATTCGTATTATATAGATTTTGATACATTTGTGTCGTGTTGGTGTTATTTTTTCATTTTGTATTGTATTTTTTTATTTTTTGTGTCGTGTTCGTGTTGTGTCCGAAATTGTCAGGTTTAATTGACATTATTCAAATAACTTTCAATTTTGTATCATGTTCGTTTTATATAATTTTTTACACGTTCATGTATTCATGTCGTGGTCATGTTACTTTTTCGTGTCGTGTCGTATTTTAGTTATTTTTTCATATCATGTTTAAAAATATCTAAGTATTTGTGTCGTGTTCATGCTAGTTTTTCGTGTTATAATCGTATTTCATGTATTAAATATATCTAAACTTCGACACGTTAGTAATTCGTATTATATAGATTTTGATGCATTCATGCATTCGTGTCGTGTAGTGTTATTTTTTTCATGTTGTATAGTGTTATTAAATATATCTAAAATTATATAAATATATAATACATTGAATACGATTATATACCAAAAAATAACACGAATATACAAATCTTTCTTCTTTTTTTCTCTTTCCTTCTTTCCTTTCTTTCCCTCTTTCTTTTTCTCTCTTTCTCTTCGTTTTCTTTCTTTCTTCACAAAAAAAAAAAAAAAATACGACTTGCCACATGACAAGCCATATTGAAGCAAACACGACACGAATACACAAACATGTCAAAATTTACATAAAACGAATTATTAACGTATCAAAATTATATAAATATATTAAACGTTTAATACGATTACCCAAAAAATAACACGAATAGAAAAATCTTCCTTTTTTTATCTATTTTTTTTAATTTCTTCACAAAAAATATATATGACTTGCCACATGGCAAGCCATATTGAAGTTTATAGATAGAAATAAGATATATATAAATAATATATTTTAATTACCAATTAAATTGAAAAAAGAATATATATAATATAAATTATTATAAAAATTACCTAAAACCAATATAATTTGTAAACGATCCATAATGAAATTAATTTAAAAATTAAAATGATTTATATCCAATCAATGGTGGGAAAATTTATCAAAATATTGCTATTTTTTATTTATTTATCAAACTACATATTTTTTTCAAATTATATATCAAAATGCGACTTTTAAAAATATCATGGGAAGTTGCCATATCATATGGCAACTTCCCATGGTTAATTTTAAAAAAAATTAAAAAACGAAGAAGGGAAGTCGCCATATCTTCTTAATTTAAAAAAAAAAAATTTGAAATATAATGGTCGAAGTTGCCATATGATATGGCGACTTCTGACCTATGTTTTTAAAAAAAAAAAGTTAAAATATAGTTCGAAAGTCTTATGGTGACTTCCAAACTATTTTTTTTTTTTAATTTAAAAATGTAACGTTGTAAAACGATAAAAAAAAATTAACTGTTTTAATTTAAAACAGTAAAAAAAAATTAAAAAATTGAAAGGCAACGGCAAGTGACCGTTGCCATTCCCAACCCCCCATAATTCACCTATAAATACCCCCCTTACCTTCATTTTTTTCATACAAATTCTCTTATCTTCCTCTTATTTCATACAAAAAAAAATCTAAAATTTTCTCTTAGTGATTGAAAATGGCTTCATCGTTATTGAGGTTGCAAGATAATCACATATCCGCGGTTATATATCAAGAGGTTAGTAAATTTTTTATCATATTTTTTATAATTTTTTATAATTTAATTAATTATCATTATAACTGTTATTAATTTTGTATTAATTTTGTTATTAATTTTTATAAAATTATTATTAATAATAATTTTATAATTAATTATATTTCAAAGAGATTGCATTATTAATTTTGTTATGATTTTATAATTATTTAATTTAATTAATTATGAACATGACCTTGTTCGCATCTTACGATCAAGGAAATTTTTTTTTGAAGATCCGCATCTATCTATTATCGACCATTTAAAGAGTGCCGGATTTTATTATGCAAGTCAAATTCGACAATGTATACTTCTGCCGACTTAATTAGTGCGTTGGTTGAACGATGAAGACCCGAGACGCACACTTTTCATTTTTCGTGTGGTGAATGCACGATCACTTTATAAGATGTTGCGTTCCAACTTGGACTACTAGTGGATGGCATGCCAGTTACAGGCACAAGTCTTCTAGATTGGAATGAAGAGTGCCAAAATTTCTTGGGTGCTGTACCTCCAGAAGAGTGTCTCAAGAGCTCAATGGTGACAAAAAAGTGGTTGCAGTCATTGCAAAATCTTCCCGACACGCAAGCGAAGAAGAGGTAAATATGCTGCTAGAGCATATATTTTACGTTTGATTGGAGGAATGCTAATATCCGACAAATCGAGCAGTTGGGTACATTTAATGTATCTTTCATTGCTTCGTGATTTAGAGCATGCAGCAAATTATAGTTGGGATTCTGCGTGTTTGGCGGTTTTGTATAGAGAATTGTGCCGGGCTACAGTTTTCAACTGCCATGACATAGGTGGATGTTTATTGCTTCTGCAGTCATGGGCTTGGCATCAATTGCCATTTATTACTCCGCGCGAAAATTTTTCGCCTGTATACCCTTTGCAAGCAGGTAATAATCTTGACTATTTTTATTAATTTTGTACGATGTATTTTTATTAAGTCTATTAAGATTTTATATGCTTTTTAACAGGTGGAGTCATCCTAAACATTGTAGCGATATTCCGCTCGACCTTCGAACTATAAGATCACGACTAGATCGAGAAGGATATCATAAGGTAAATATTTCGATTTTTACATTCAAGTATTTTTGTATTTAATCCATATGAAACTAATAATTTGTAATAATTATTCGCAGTTTGTGTGGATGCCATATTCTTCAAATCAAATTATGACATGTTTTCCATCGGATACAACTAATAATTGTAATATATGGATAGCAAACACAACATTGATATGCTTTGCATATGTAGTAGAGTGACACGCTACTGATAGGGTGTTGCGACAATTTGGGATATAACAACCAATTCCGCAACCACCGGTGAACCTTGATAAGGATCACAAGATTGATATGCGTGGGCGCCATGAAGTATTTTGGCCTACGAAGCATCGACAACGGATCAGTTATGGAAACTACGTTCTGAACAAATTCTGACAGGTATGTTTAAAAACGAAGGTTCACCATTGTTTGTAATAATTTCAACCCATCTGCTGATTACATAAGATGGTTTAAAAATGAAAGTTGGCCTTTTGTTTGTCTATTGTTGGAGTTTGAGGATGTTAGGAGTATGTCTGATAACTCGTATAATTATATAGTTTTTAGTTATGTTTTATTAATGTTTTGTGTCAAATACGAGTTATTATTGTTTAGTCTAATTGTGTTTATGATCTTTTATATTTTTATGTATTTTGGTGTTTTTCACAACTTTCTTTGAGTGATTTCAGATTACTAGAATTAAGGGCAAATCCAGTTCAGTTTCAGTTCCGACACCTTTTGCCATATCAGCTATATCTCGAGTTTCACTGAAGCAATAAGGCTGAAATTTGTAGCCATGCAAAGCTAAGAGGCATATCTATCTTTTTCATGTTTTACACTTCTTAAAACGGAGTCGTTTTCCCTAGCGAAATCGACCATCAAGTTGGCTGATGTGCAATGACGTCTGTGCTGACATGTTTTCGTATTATGCCCATATATTCTTATCCACATCAGCAAATGAGCTGATTCCAAAGGCTATGGTTCCGTAACTGATAGGGGAACCTTTGTCTAGAAGACCATGTGATCAGATCAGGCCTCCAATATTGAAGAAATCGACCATCAAGGTGGCTGATGTGCAATGACGTCTGTGCTGACATGTTTTCGTATTTTGCCCATATCTGCTTAACCACATCAGCAAATGAGCTGATTCCAACGGCTATGGTTTCATAACTGATAGGGGAACCTTTGTCTAGAAGACCATGTGATCAGATCAGGCCTCCAATATTGACGAAATCGACCAACAAGTTGGCTGATCAAAATCGTCATATACCTACCTTTGAAATTTGTAAAGCTTGTCTCTTGTCATTTAGCCCTCCAAAATGTGTATAAATAGAGGGCCTTGGATGATTTTAAGGGATCATATTGGAGATTGGTAGGATATTAGCCATTTTAACAAAATTCTCTAAGTTTTCTTCTTCTTTCTTTTCTCTAGTTTTCTTTTTCTTTAGAAAGAGCAAGAGGTTGGATAATTAATATTCTTCTTCTTCTTCTTTCTTTCTTTTATTTCCTTCTTAGATTCTCTTTAATTTTATGTTTATGTTTATGATGCCTATGCTAGGCTAAACTTCTATTTGGTTAAGGGTGATTTCAAAGCCCTAGACACGTTTTGTGATTGATTTTCAGATTCTATCTATCATTAATTTTCTATCAAAGTTGCTTATGTTCTTCTACAAGAATTGTTCATGATGTTGTCTTGATTTATTTAGGTGTACAACTAGATAGATCTTGATAATTATCTATTGCTAGTTTAGGAGTCTTGATCCGTGTAATTGTCTTGATTTCCTATTCATAAGTGGCAATTTGTGATTAATGATTATGGTCAAGTTTTCAATAATTGCAAAGTGGAACATAACCTAAGTTGAACAATCCGAGCTTATGTGTTTGTTGCTTAGATCAACCTATCTTTCTCATCATAAAGCTGCCATTAAATTGAATTTAGAGAGCTTATTCTAGGTTGTTTAATGGTTAGAGATTAAATAGAGAGCTTGTTCTATTTAACGACAAATTAAGGAAAGATTGGGATAACAGAGCTTGTTGTTATCTACGGTTGTTAACTTTGATAGTTGGTTGGTATTGATAGATCTGAAATTGATTCTTAATGATGTCTAGTGGTGGAGAATGAAACCTTAACCATATTTTTCATATTTGATTCTTCTTACTTACTTGTTTTCTTACTTTTCTAGTTTGCTTATTTTTTATATTTATTTTTATTGGCTGGTTATACCGCTTAATTTGTATATTAACTTTGTTTTATTTTTATTGGCTGGTTATACCGCCTAATTTAGTATATATATTGGCTGGTTATACCGCCTAATTTAGTATATATATTTTTATTGGCTGGTTATACCGCCTTGCATCTTATTCTTATTATTTACTTTAGTTTAAATCTGGCTTCAAAAACCCCTTTTCTTTTATTGTTTTCTTTGAACGTAAGTTATAAACTAATAACTCATAGATTAAAACCCAATCCCTGAGGACTCGACCCTTGCTAATCATTATACTTACAATTGATCTTTTTAGTGCAAGGTTAAATAAGATACACTCTTTTGGGTGCATCAAGTTTTTGGCGCCGTTGCCGGGGATTGCTTTCTTTAGTTTATTAGTTTATTGGTTTATTCTTATTTTCTGTTCTAATTATTTACTTTCTTATTTTTTTTTTTATTAGTGAATGTTCCAAGCCCCCGAAGAAGACTTACGACTTAGGAAAATTCGGGAATTTATAACTTCTCACCAACAACCAATTGAGGAGTTGATCCAAAACATCCAAGAGAAGCAAGGAGAGATGGCAGCAGCTGACAACCGAACTCTCAAGGAGCTAGCCGCTCCGGACTTGGGTCAACAACCATTATGCATTGAATATGCTAATCTTGAGGTAGCTTTTGAATTAAAATCTGGTTTGATTCATCTTCTCCCAACTTTTCATGGTTTTGCAGGAGAGGATCCAAATAAGCACCTCAAGGAATTCCATGTAGTTTGCTCAAGCATGAGACCAACAGGGGTCACGGAAGAGCAAGTTAAGTTGAGAGCCTTCCCATTCTCTCTAGCTGATTCAGCAAAGGAATGGCTCTACTATCTACCATCCGGGACCATCACTACATGGAATGATTTGAAGAAAGCATTCTTGGAAAGGTATTTCCCAGCATCTAAGGCTGCCAACATTAGGAAAGAGATATGTGGGATTCGGCAATACAACGGAGAGTCCTTATATGAATATTGGGAGAGGTTCAAGAAACTTTGTGCATCATGTCCACACCATCAGATAAGTGAACAACTTCTCATCCAATACTTCTATGAAGGTCTCATGCCCATGGAGAGAAGTATGATAGATGCCGCTAGTGGGGGAGCTCTAGTTGATAAGACTCCCAGGGCTGCTAGAACATTAATCTCCAATATGGCAGCCAATTCTCAACAGTTCTCAATGAGACAAGATCCACCACCACAACCCAAGAGAGTTAATGAGGTAAGTATATCATCCCTTGAACAAAAATTTGATAAACTGACTTCTCTTGTTCAACAATTGGCTGTAGGTAAAATACAACAAATAAAGGCTTGTGGTATATGTTCAAACATAGGGCACCAAACTGATATGTGTCCAACACTTCAAGAGGATACCAATGAACATGTGAATGCCATGGGTGGATTTCAGAACCAATCAAGGAAATATGATCCCTACTCAAACACTTACAATCCAGGATGGAGGGATCATCCAAACTTCAATTATGGAGGGAACCAATCACAAACTATTCCTCCACCATTTGACCACAGGCCACCGGGTTTTCAGCAAAGAGTGCAACAACCATACCAAACCCGACAACAACTACCACCCACCCAAAATTCAGGTACTTCTCTTGAAGATCTTGTTAAAGCTCTTTCTACTAATACAATTCAATTTCAACAGGAAACAAAGACAAGTATTCGAAATTTGGAGACTCAAATAGGGCAATTGGCAACAACCATGAGTCAAATGCAAGCAAGGGATTCTGGGAAATTACCTTCCCAAACCATAGTGAATCCAAGAGAGAATGCCAATGCTATAAATTTAAGAAGTGGGAAACAGCTAGAGAAACCACAAAATGATAGTGCTCAAGGGGAGAACAATACCATGGCATCCTCTTCACATCCCAACGAGCCACTAAAAAAGGTAATTCCTAAACCATCCTTTCCTTCTTATATAACTCCTCCACCTTTTCCTAGCAGGTTAGCAAAGTCCAAGAAGGAGGAGCAAGAGAAGGAAATTTTGGAAACCTTCCGGAAAGTAGAGGTGAACATTCCTTTACTAGATGCTATCAAGCAAGTGCCAAGATATGCCAAGTTCCTAAAAGAGTTGTGCACATCTAAACGGAAGTTGAAATGGAATGAAAAGGTAAGTGTAGGGGAGAATGTGTCAGCTGTTCTTCAAAAGAAACTCCCACCTAAATGCAAGGATCCAGGTATGTTTACCATTCCTTGTAAGATAGGCAACACCAGGTTTGAGCGTGCTATGCTAGATCTAGGGGCATCTATTAATGTCATGCCATATTCAATTTATGCTTCATTGAATCTAGGACCATTAGAGGAAACCGGTGTTATAATACAACTTGCTGACCGTTCTAACACTTATCCAAGAGGAGTTGTAGAAGACGTTCTTGTACAGGTTAATGAATTGGTTTTTCCCGCTGACTTTTATGTTATTGAGATGGAAGATGAGATGTCTTCTAATCCCACACCTATTCTATTAGGGAGACCATTCTTGAAAACAGCAAGAACTAAAATAGATGTACATGATGGCACTTTAACTATGGAATTTGATGGTGAAATAATTCGCTTTAACATTTTTGAGGCCATGAGATATCCTAGTGATGTGCATTCTGTTTTTAATATTGATATAATTGACTCACTAGTGCAGCAAGCTTATGAGCTAGATGGTGAAGATAGTGTAGAAATAGTCCTTAGCAACTATCTCGGAATGGGGAATGCTAAACTAGCCTTGAGTGACCAGGTGGAAGGGGCACTAGAATCTTTACACTCGCTGCAACCTAAAGATGCAAGGTTTGATGTTTCATTTATTGATTTGCCTTTATCTAATGAGAAACTTCTACCTTCCATTTTGCAGGCACCAACTTTAGAGTTGAAACCACTACCGAACCACTTGAAATATTTGTTCTTAGGGGAAAAGGACACACTATCTGTCATCATTGCCAAAGAGCTCACACCTTTGCAAGAAGAGCGACTTATCCGGGTGCTTAGAGAGCATAAAACAGCAATTGGTTGGACAATTGCCGATATCAAGGGAATAAGCCCATCCATGTGCATGCACAGGATTTTGTTAGAGGAAGGGTCTAAACCAACAAGAGAAGCACAAAGGAGATTGAACCCTCCTATGATGGAGGTTGTGAAAAAGGAGATACTGAAGCTCCTAGATGTTGGAGTGATCTATCCTATCTCGGATAGCAAATGGGTGAGCCCAGTCCAAGTGGTTCCAAAGAAATCAGGTGTAACGGTGGTAACAAATAATGAGAATGAACTTGTTCCTACTAGGATTCAAACAGGATGGCGAGTTTGTATTGATTATCGTAAACTTAATTCCACAACTCGCAAAGACCACTTTCCTTTACCTTTTATTGATCAAATGCTTGAAAGGTTAGCTGGCCATTCTCATTATTGTTTTCTTGATGGTTTTTCAGGTTATAATCAAATAGCCATTGCTCCGGAGGACCAAGAGAAAACAACATTCACATGTCCATTTGGTACTTTTGCATACCGGCGTATGCCATTTGGTCTTTGTAATGCACCAGCTACATTCCAAAGGTGTATGGTTAGCATATTTTCAGATTATGTAGAGAACATCATAGAAGTGTTTATGGATGATTTTAGTGTCTATGGTGATTCTTTTGATAGATGTCTAGAGAACCTTACACTTGTACTTGAAAGATGCATGGAAACTAACCTTGTTTTGAATTGGGAAAAATGTCACTTTATGGTAGAACAAGGAATAGTTTTGGGTCATGTTATTTCTTCTAGAGGGATGGAGGTTGATAAATCTAAAATAGATATTATGCATTCTTTACCACCTCCCACAAATGTGAGAGAGGTTCGTTCTTTTCTTGGACATGCAGGTTTCTATAGGAGATTTATCAAAGACTTCTCAAAGATCACATTACCTCTTTGCAAGCTACTACAAAAAGATGTGGTTTTCCACTTTGATGATAAATGCAAAGAGGCGTTTGAAACATTGAAGGGACTCTTGACATCAGCTCCTATCATGCAACCACCAGATTGGAATATACCTTTTGAAATCATGTGTGATGCTAGTGACTATGCCATTGGAGCTGTTTTGGGCCAACGGGTTGGCAAAGCCTCACATGCCATTTATTATGCCTCACGAACTCTTAATGATGCTCAATTGAACTATTCCACTACTGAAAAAGAACTTTTGGCTGTTGTATTTGCTTTAGAAAAATTTCGATCTTATTTAATTGGTACTAAAGTAATTGTATTTTCTGACCATGCAGCCCTTAGGTACTTACTCACTAAGAAGGAGGCCAAACCAAGGTTGATCAGATGGATACTTCTCTTACAAGAGTTTGATTTGGAGATAAAAGATAAGAGAGGTAGTGACAACTTGGTTGCGGACCATCTTAGCCGTTTAGTTCATGAAGATGATGCACTACCCTTGAATGAGAACTTTCCGGATGAGCAACTTCTTTTTATAAGAACAACAACTCCTTGGTATGCTGATATTGTTAATTACTTAGTTACCAAGAAGTTGCCACAAGAGTTGACACAAGCTCAAAGAAATAAGATCAAGAGTGATGCCAAATACTACATATGGGATGATCCTTACCTTTGGAAGCATTGCTCCGATCAGATTATAAGAAGGTGTGTACTCGAAACTGAATTTCAATCTATTCTCACCTTTTGTCACTCTTATGCATGTGGAGGACACTTTGGATCCAAAAGAACAGCCATGAAAGTTCTTGATTCTGGATTTTATTGGCCTACCATATTCAAAGATGCATACCTATTTTGCAAGTCATGTGATCGTTGCCAAAGAACTGGTAACTTAGGTGCTAGAAATCAAATGCCTCAAACTCCAATACTTATTGTTGAAATTTTTGATGTATGGGGCATGGATTTCATGGGACCTTTTCCTCCTTCTTTTGGTAATCTTTATATTTTACTTGCCGTTGATTATGTTTCAAAGTGGGTGGAAGCAAAATCCACTAGGACTAATGACTCTAAAGTTGTTTCAGATTTTGTCAAGACTAACATCTTTGCTAGGTTTGGAACGCCAAAGGCTATAATCAGCGATAGAGGTACTCACTTTTGCAATAGGACTATGGAAGCACTTTTGAGGAAGTATAACATCACACACAAGGTCTCCACCTCATATCATCCTCAAACAAGTGGGCAAGCTGAAGTGTCAAACCGAGAAGTTAAGTCCATCCTTGAAAAGACAGTTAATCCAAATAGGAAGGATTGGAGTTCACGACTTGATGATGCACTTTGGGCTTATAGGACAGCATATAAGACACCCATTGGTATGTCTCCTTATCGACTTGTTTATGGTAAGCCTTGTCATCTTCCGGTTGAATTGGAACATAAATCATATTGGGCTATCAAACAATGCAACATGGAGATGGATGAGATAGGAAAGAAAAGAAAACTTGACCTACAAGAATTAGAGGAGATAAGGAATGATGCCTATCAGAATTCTAGGATTTACAAGGAAAAAACTAAGGCATTCCATGACAAGATGATATCAAGAAAAGAATTTGTTGTTGGACAAAAAGTTCTTCTATTCCATTCACGCCTTAAGTTATATCCAGGTAAGTTACGTTCTCGTTGGGTTGGACCTTTTGTTATTACTAATGTATTTACTCATGGTGCAGTTGAAATCCAAAGCCCGAAAACAGATAAGGCATTCAAAGTGAATGGTCATAGATTGAAGCCTTACTATGAGAACTTTCCAATACAAGATGTGGAGGAGTTTCCACTTTTTGAGCCAAAGTATGTTGAATAATAATGGCATGGGTCTAAGTCAAGCTGAGGACAATAAACCAAGCGCTTCTTGGAGAGGCAACCCAAAAGGATGGAGAGCATCTATTATATCAGATTTGCATATTCCTTACTCTCCATCATTCTATCTTTTATTGTTTTTCTTTTCTTTTGTTTAATAGTTCTTTTCTCTTACATATAATTCTTGCATTGGGGGATAATAGCATTACATTGAGGACAATGTAAAAATTATGTGTGGGGGGAAGAATTTAGGATTTTATTTACAGTGTTTTGTTTTTGAGTCTTTTTATGTTGTTTTTCTTTCTGATCCTTGTTTTGAAAATAACTAGATGTAAATATAAATTTTTTTTTTTTAACCCCGGTTAAATGGCGGATAACGGTACTCCGTGATTATTTAAATCGGTTCCATCAGCTACCCACAAAACTGATATTGTATATAAATTTCTCTTCCAATTTCTCTTTCAATTTTTTTTCATTCTTTTTTTTTTCAGGATGGATGATATTCTCACAAGATTGCAGAAACGATTTCCTCCTTTTCCTCGAAATATTTTACTGAAGCTTTACCAAGTTCGACTTGAAAGATTAAGAATGCTTATGCAAAAAGGGATTCCTGACGACATACGTTGGATAATTGAAGCCAAGGTACGTGAAGATGAATATCTTCCTGTTTTGCATTTACCAGGTACAGGTAGAAGCACTTTTGCAAAGAAGCGACGAGCAAAGCGCATGAGTTCAAATTGCCACAAATGTGCACGATGGACGTGTAACGGTAAATGTCGTTCTATTGGGATTCCGTCCTCTAATCGAGATGATAAAATTGAATTCATTAAGGATGGACTGAGTAAGGAGAATTTGGGTAATATCCAACTTTCTCTTGAGACGCATCCTAGTGGAGACGTACAAAGAGAAATTCTTGATTTATGGCCGCAATTCCAAAGGGAATGGCAACATCTTGGGAATCTGATGTTAAAAGACCCTGTTTGCCAGCTTGTAAGAAAACTGGATGGGAAGCATATCCTCGACTCATAGAAGGCGTTTAAGCCGTTTCTGGACGTAAAACCAGAGGAAGATGTGAGCCACAATCACAACTACAATAAATGACTTCTCAGCTTTTGGTTTGATTTGCAATAACTTTATTTTGGTTTAATTTACGTGTTGTTCGATTTGTGTAACTATTCTCGTTTTTTTTTTATTTGTCTTTTACGGTTGATTTTTTTTTTTTTTTTTTTTTTTCTCTTTTTGATTTTCTTCCTGAAATCACGCAAAAATCTTTTGTTAGGTTAACATTTTCTTCTGACAGGTCAGATACACTTTCGGCGACATTATTACTCTTGTCTGATTCACTACTGAGTCCTCTATATATTACACCATGTACTCATTCTCTTTCAGGCACTCGAAGAAAAAAAAAATGGCAAGTACTTCATCCCAGCGCATTAAAAAAATTTGTGTCTTTGGAGGTGCTTATCCAGGAAAAAATAACATATTCGCTGATGAAGCCATAAGAGTTGGAGTAATACTTGCCCAACAAAAGATCCACTTGATTTATGGAGGCGGTAGTACAGGTTTAATGGGAGCAGTCGCTACAGCAGCACACGCCGGAGGAAGTCCAGTTCTAGGAATCGTGCCAAAACTATTCACAAGTTTTTGTGGACCCACCGTGGGTAAGGAAATACAAGTCTGGAGTGTCCCTGAACGGACAACAATCATGTACCATTCTGCCGATGCATTCATTGCTTTACCAGGAGGTCTGGGTACATTGGAAGAAATAGCTTGCGTGGCTTCTTGGTCATCTTTGGTCACAAATAAGAAACCCATTGGTTTGCTTAATATTAATAGTTATTTTAGTAATTTGCTTTCATATTTAGATAATGCTGTGGATAATGGATTCATGTTTTCAGAGGCAAGGAGAACCATAATTTCTGCTACAACCATTGAAGATTTACTCAAAAAGCTCCAAGCTTATGAGTGTTTATCTGCTACGGTTGTTTCGCAAACGCTCGGAAAAAGAAAAAGAGATATGGACGAGCAAGGAGTGGATTGCACTTTGTCTTTGTGACATTATCTAACATTTTGCTTGTTGTGTCTCAGTTATAATAAGTGGTTAGCAACCTCTGCAGGTAATATCTCCTAAATTCTACCTTTAAAATTTGACATTGGGGACAATGTCATATTTTAGTAGGGGGTAAGGGACATATTTTGCTAATTTAATAAAAAAAAAAAAAAAAAAATTTTAAGAAGTATTCATTCTGAACAAGGTCTGAGTAAGGGAGACTTGAGACATACCTTGTCAGTTTGATTTCTTCTTTTCAAAAAAAAAAAAAAAAAAAAAAAAAAAAAAAAAAGTTTGTTGTGTTTTAAGCAATTTAGAAGTATTCATTCTGAACAAGGTCTGAGTAAGGGAGACTTGAGACATACCTTGTCAGTTTGATTTTAATCTTTTATGTTTACTTGTTAATTTTTGTTTAGTATTTTAGGATTATTTAGGTTGCATGAGTTTGTTTTGTTTTGAGTCTTAGTTGTTCCTATTCTTATGTTATTAGTTCTTTTCTCTTACACATGATTCTTTGATTTGAGTTAATAGACTTACATTGAGGACAATGTAAGAATTAAGTGTGGGGGGGAATGATTTAGGATTTCTTTTATTTTTGTCTACTATTTTTTTTTTTGAGTCTTTATTATTATTATTATTTTTTTTAGTGTGTTTTAGTTCCTTTTTAATACAATGATGAGATATGAATTGCATAAGTCTAAAACAGATTTATTAGTGAGAAGATTTTCATGAGAATTGAGCTTGATGTCAACCTTTTTATGAGCCAATGTTAATATAATATGTTGATTGAGAAAGAAGCATGTTTAGACTTAATCTGACTTGTATAATCATCCTTGTGAGTTTTTGAGCCTATAATGATTGATGCATTATACAAATCAATCTAATTTCTTTCTTGAGTGCTCTTATGATTACATGATTCTCTAGAACTTGCTTTAAACCGTTTGAGACTATATTGATACATGTGACAACATGAATATGATAGAGGCATTAGGATTTTTAGCCAGGGCCAAACAGCCATCCCTTATTGATGTTCCAAGAGAACACACCCTTAGTGAACCAATTTGAGCCTACATTGAATAAGCTATCTCTTTGGTAACCATAACTTGTCCCTAACCTAAATATACTTATATCTTTACCTTTGTTCCAAAGATGAATTAGCATGTTTTGAGACAAGTTGCAAAGACAAGGGATATTTTTAGTTAAAAATTTGGGTTAGAAACAAGAAATAAGTGTGGGGGGAAAAGAAAAGAAAAGTCAAGAGAAAAAGAAATGGAATACTGGCAAATACATTCCTATGTAAAAAAAAAAAAAAAAAATATGAATCATCTCTTGAATTTGTGGAAAAAGAAAAAGATGTTACAAAGTCGTTTAGAATGAAGAAAAGGCCCAACATGAATATCCGGCCTAGGTGACTATGTACTTGTAAAGAGTTTTGAGAAGTTTCTTTGTATGATCTTTTTATATCTCTAAACTTTATGAACTCTTTGGAACCTTTGTGATATCTTTATCCTTTTGTTCTTCAACCACATTACAAACCCCTTGGCCCCATTACAACCTTGATTAAAGACCTCTTGATTTATGAAGTTGTATGATCTAAATAGTGGAGAATAGGTGGACAAGCAAGAATATGGTAGAACTGTTTTCATGAGATTGATTGAGTGTAAACACTTCACCACTACTTTAAAGAGTGAAAATCATGAGGGTATCCCATGTGAGAAGTTGAGATTAAATTTGAACATGCAATATTTTGATTGAGATATGTTATGCTAATATTGGCTTAACTCAAACAATTTACATTCAAGCATGATTTTTTGTGAAATTCTTTAAGCTATTGATTAGTTTATAAGACTTGTTCAAATATTGTCTCTAATTTGTATTGAAAGGATTAGGAGTAAATATTTTTAGTATATGCAGTTTATTTATATTTTAGTTTTTCAATGTTTGTGGGTATCGTTCTAGTAAACCCTCACGAGACTAAACTCGTCCACTAGGGACACCTAGGGGTTTAAAGGCTTGTGTCACATGCTAAGTGCCACCGTGATTTCCTACGAAAATGGATTAGATTAGATTTTCTTATTTTATTTTTATTGAGTCGTTGCTAGGGACTAGCAACAATCTAAGTGTGGGGGTGTGATAACTCGTATAATTATATAGTTTTTAGTTATGTTTTATTAATGTTTTGTGTCAAATACGAGTTATTATTGTTTAGTCTAATTGTGTTTATGATCTTTTATATTTTTATGTATTTTGGTGTTTTTCACAACTTTCTTTGAGTGATTTCAGATTACTAGAATTAAGGGCAAATCCAGTTCAGTTTCAGTTCCGACACCTTTTGCCATATCAGCTATATCTCGAGTTTCACTGAAGCAATAAGGCTGAAATTTGTAGCCATGCAAAGCTAAGAGGCATATCTATCTTTTTCATGTTTTACACTTCTTAAAACGGAGTCGTTTTCCCTAGCGAAATCGACCATCAAGTTGGCTGATGTGCAATGACGTCTGTGCTGACATGTTTTCGTATTATGCCCATATATTCTTATCCACATCAGCAAATGAGCTGATTCCAAAGGCTATGGTTCCGTAACTGATAGGGGAACCTTTGTCTAGAAGACCATGTGATCAGATCAGGCCTCCAATATTGAAGAAATCGACCATCAAGGTGGCTGATGTGCAATGACGTCTGTGCTGACATGTTTTCGTATTTTGCCCATATCTGCTTAACCACATCAGCAAATGAGCTGATTCCAACGGCTATGGTTTCATAACTGATAGGGGAACCTTTGTCTAGAAGACCATGTGATCAGATCAGGCCTCCAATATTGACGAAATCGACCAACAAGTTGGCTGATCAAAATCGTCATATACCTACCTTTGAAATTTGTAAAGCTTGTCTCTTGTCATTTAGCCCTCCAAAATGTGTATAAATAGAGGGCCTTGGATGATTTTAAGGGATCATATTGGAGATTGGTAGGATATTAGCCATTTTAACAAAATTCTCTAAGTTTTCTTCTTCTTTCTTTTCTCTAGTTTTCTTTTTCTTTAGAAAGAGCAAGAGGTTGGATAATTAATATTCTTCTTCTTCTTCTTTCTTTCTTTTATTTCCTTCTTAGATTCTCTTTAATTTTATGTTTATGTTTATGATGCCTATGCTAGGCTAAACTTCTATTTGGTTAAGGGTGATTTCAAAGCCCTAGACACGTTTTGTGATTGATTTTCAGATTCTATCTATCATTAATTTTCTATCAAAGTTGCTTATGTTCTTCTACAAGAATTGTTCATGATGTTGTCTTGATTTATTTAGGTGTACAACTAGATAGATCTTGATAATTATCTATTGCTAGTTTAGGAGTCTTGATCCGTGTAATTGTCTTGATTTCCTATTCATAAGTGGCAATTTGTGATTAATGATTATGGTCAAGTTTTCAATAATTGCAAAGTGGAACATAACCTAAGTTGAACAATCCGAGCTTATGTGTTTGTTGCTTAGATCAACCTATCTTTCTCATCATAAAGCTGCCATTAAATTGAATTTAGAGAGCTTATTCTAGGTTGTTTAATGGTTAGAGATTAAATAGAGAGCTTGTTCTATTTAACGACAAATTAAGGAAAGATTGGGATAACAGAGCTTGTTGTTATCTACGGTTGTTAACTTTGATAGTTGGTTGGTATTGATAGATCTGAAATTGATTCTTAATGATGTCTAGTGGTGGAGAATGAAACCTTAACCATATTTTTCATATTTGATTCTTCTTACTTACTTGTTTTCTTACTTTTCTAGTTTGCTTATTTTTTATATTTATTTTTATTGGCTGGTTATACCGCTTAATTTGTATATTAACTTTGTTTTATTTTTATTGGCTGGTTATACCGCCTAATTTAGTATATATATTGGCTGGTTATACCGCCTAATTTAGTATATATATTTTTATTGGCTGGTTATACCGCCTTGCATCTTATTCTTATTATTTACTTTAGTTTAAATCTGGCTTCAAAAACCCCTTTTCTTTTATTGTTTTCTTTGAACGTAAGTTATAAACTAATAACTCATAGATTAAAACCCAATCCCTGAGGACTCGACCCTTGCTAATCATTATACTTACAATTGATCTTTTTAGTGCAAGGTTAAATAAGATACACTCTTTTGGGTGCATCAAGTTTTTGGCGCCGTTGCCGGGGATTGCTTTCTTTAGTTTATTAGTTTATTGGTTTATTCTTATTTTCTGTTCTAATTATTTACTTTCTTATTTTTTTTTTTATTAGTGAATGTTCCAAGCCCCCGAAGAAGACTTACGACTTAGGAAAATTCGGGAATTTATAACTTCTCACCAACAACCAATTGAGGAGTTGATCCAAAACATCCAAGAGAAGCAAGGAGAGATGGCAGCAGCTGACAACCGAACTCTCAAGGAGCTAGCCGCTCCGGACTTGGGTCAACAACCATTATGCATTGAATATGCTAATCTTGAGGTAGCTTTTGAATTAAAATCTGGTTTGATTCATCTTCTCCCAACTTTTCATGGTTTTGCAGGAGAGGATCCAAATAAGCACCTCAAGGAATTCCATGTAGTTTGCTCAAGCATGAGACCAACAGGGGTCACGGAAGAGCAAGTTAAGTTGAGAGCCTTCCCATTCTCTCTAGCTGATTCAGCAAAGGAATGGCTCTACTATCTACCATCCGGGACCATCACTACATGGAATGATTTGAAGAAAGCATTCTTGGAAAGGTATTTCCCAGCATCTAAGGCTGCCAACATTAGGAAAGAGATATGTGGGATTCGGCAATACAACGGAGAGTCCTTATATGAATATTGGGAGAGGTTCAAGAAACTTTGTGCATCATGTCCACACCATCAGATAAGTGAACAACTTCTCATCCAATACTTCTATGAAGGTCTCATGCCCATGGAGAGAAGTATGATAGATGCCGCTAGTGGGGGAGCTCTAGTTGATAAGACTCCCAGGGCTGCTAGAACATTAATCTCCAATATGGCAGCCAATTCTCAACAGTTCTCAATGAGACAAGATCCACCACCACAACCCAAGAGAGTTAATGAGGTAAGTATATCATCCCTTGAACAAAAATTTGATAAACTGACTTCTCTTGTTCAACAATTGGCTGTAGGTAAAATACAACAAATAAAGGCTTGTGGTATATGTTCAAACATAGGGCACCAAACTGATATGTGTCCAACACTTCAAGAGGATACCAATGAACATGTGAATGCCATGGGTGGATTTCAGAACCAATCAAGGAAATATGATCCCTACTCAAACACTTACAATCCAGGATGGAGGGATCATCCAAACTTCAATTATGGAGGGAACCAATCACAAACTATTCCTCCACCATTTGACCACAGGCCACCGGGTTTTCAGCAAAGAGTGCAACAACCATACCAAACCCGACAACAACTACCACCCACCCAAAATTCAGGTACTTCTCTTGAAGATCTTGTTAAAGCTCTTTCTACTAATACAATTCAATTTCAACAGGAAACAAAGACAAGTATTCGAAATTTGGAGACTCAAATAGGGCAATTGGCAACAACCATGAGTCAAATGCAAGCAAGGGATTCTGGGAAATTACCTTCCCAAACCATAGTGAATCCAAGAGAGAATGCCAATGCTATAAATTTAAGAAGTGGGAAACAGCTAGAGAAACCACAAAATGATAGTGCTCAAGGGGAGAACAATACCATGGCATCCTCTTCACATCCCAACGAGCCACTAAAAAAGGTAATTCCTAAACCATCCTTTCCTTCTTATATAACTCCTCCACCTTTTCCTAGCAGGTTAGCAAAGTCCAAGAAGGAGGAGCAAGAGAAGGAAATTTTGGAAACCTTCCGGAAAGTAGAGGTGAACATTCCTTTACTAGATGCTATCAAGCAAGTGCCAAGATATGCCAAGTTCCTAAAAGAGTTGTGCACATCTAAACGGAAGTTGAAATGGAATGAAAAGGTAAGTGTAGGGGAGAATGTGTCAGCTGTTCTTCAAAAGAAACTCCCACCTAAATGCAAGGATCCAGGTATGTTTACCATTCCTTGTAAGATAGGCAACACCAGGTTTGAGCGTGCTATGCTAGATCTAGGGGCATCTATTAATGTCATGCCATATTCAATTTATGCTTCATTGAATCTAGGACCATTAGAGGAAACCGGTGTTATAATACAACTTGCTGACCGTTCTAACACTTATCCAAGAGGAGTTGTAGAAGACGTTCTTGTACAGGTTAATGAATTGGTTTTTCCCGCTGACTTTTATGTTATTGAGATGGAAGATGAGATGTCTTCTAATCCCACACCTATTCTATTAGGGAGACCATTCTTGAAAACAGCAAGAACTAAAATAGATGTACATGATGGCACTTTAACTATGGAATTTGATGGTGAAATAATTCGCTTTAACATTTTTGAGGCCATGAGATATCCTAGTGATGTGCATTCTGTTTTTAATATTGATATAATTGACTCACTAGTGCAGCAAGCTTATGAGCTAGATGGTGAAGATAGTGTAGAAATAGTCCTTAGCAACTATCTCGGAATGGGGAATGCTAAACTAGCCTTGAGTGACCAGGTGGAAGGGGCACTAGAATCTTTACACTCGCTGCAACCTAAAGATGCAAGGTTTGATGTTTCATTTATTGATTTGCCTTTATCTAATGAGAAACTTCTACCTTCCATTTTGCAGGCACCAACTTTAGAGTTGAAACCACTACCGAACCACTTGAAATATTTGTTCTTAGGGGAAAAGGACACACTACCTGTCATCATTGCCAAAGAGCTCACACCTTTGCAAGAAGAGCGACTTATCCGGGTGCTTAGAGAGCATAAAACAGCAATTGGTTGGACAATTGCCGATATCAAGGGAATAAGCCCATCCATGTGCATGCACAGGATTTTGTTAGAGGAAGGGTCTAAACCAACAAGAGAAGCACAAAGGAGATTGAACCCTCCTATGATGGACTTAGGAGTATGTCATTTGTGGGTCCATCTAGTAGTTAGGTTCCTTTTATGGGTGGACTAGGTGCTGACTCCTCGAGCAGTGGGTTTCCATTTTTTGATGCAGAACATATGGGTCCCTCTAGTAGTACGTTCCCATCGACTGATGTGGGTGAGCATGCAGATGACATACAACGAGAACCAGTGGCGGTAGGTCAATAACGAGGTCGACAACGAATACGTGCAACTGACGAGGTTGAACGACGGGTGCAACCACCACGCAATAGGAGAGCTAGACATTGTTACTCAAAATCACGCAACACAAGAGCTCCTCAGTAAATAATTAGAATAAACGTACTTTTTGTATAATAATCATGTTTTTTTTTATAATTTTTTTAATAATATACTTTTTGTATAATAATCGTATACTTTTTGTATTTTTCTTTCATTAAATCTAAAAAATAACCGTTATTTTAAAATTTTAAATTATGTGTGTCATTTAAATTTTATTATTAATTTTGTAAAATTAGTTTTTTAATTTATTATTGAAATTTTTAATTTTAATTTTATAAAATTAAATATAAAATTTATTTTTTTACTGTTTTAAAATAGTAAAATAATTTTAAATATTATTTATCATTATATATTATTTATTATATACAAATAATTAATTAGACTTTTAAAATAATTATTATTTTTTTACAAAAATACTTTAATTATGTTAATTTTTAAAATATAAAAAATAATTTAATTACAAAATAAATATTTTTAAAATAAAAAAAAAATAGTGTTGGGAAGTCGCCATAAGATATGGAGACTTCCCAGCAAGATTATTATTATTATTTTTTTTAACAAAATGAACTTGAAAGTCACCATATCAAATAATACGAAATGAAACAGAAAAAAGCACAAACACAACACAAATATCTCAAAATTTATATAATACGATTTTTTAAATTTTGTATAAATTAAATAAAAAAAATTATATTTTTTTAAAAATTAGGCTTTTAAAATATATATTTTAAATTTTTTTTATATAATTAAAAATTTGTAAACATTAAATTAAATAATATTAATTTAAATTAAATAATTAGTATAAATAAAATTAAAAAAATTGTATATATATATATATATTAATTTTTACAAATTAAAAAAAAAGTATGGAAGTTGCTATATCATATAGCGACTTTCGTGCTTTGTTTTTTTAAAAAAATAAAAATTTTACTTTGGAAAATCGCCATATCATATGACGACTTCTCAACTTTTTCAAAAATAAACGCATTTTGATATATAATTTGGAAAGATTGATAATTTAAAAAATAAATTTTTTTATCCCTATTAGAATAAGAGTTAATAGCACCAATGATCCCCAAACTATATGGCATATTTTATATTGGTCCCTAAACTTCAAAACGTATCAAATTGATCATTGATTACAAGTATCATAACAAATTGGTCCATTCCGTTAGTTTTTCCGTTACCTTTACCGTTAGCAATCAGCTAGTGACACGTGTCACTAGCTGATTGCATCACATTTCTCTTTTTTTTTTTCTTTTTTCCCATTTCTTTTTTTATTTATTTTATTTTTTATAAATAAATACAAAGAAAAAATCATTCATATTATAAATTAAAATAATTTTTTTTAAAAATATAATTAATTTTAAAAGTATGAAATATTTATTTACTTTAATTTTATAAAAATTATTTTTAATTTTTTCGTTTCTTCCTTTTTTTGGTGCTTTTCTCTTCATTATAAATAAATATTAAAAAAAATAATAATTTACATTATAATTTAAATTAATATTGTAATAATCAAATAATTGAAAAAAATATAAAACTATTTATTTACATTAATTTTATAAAAATATTTTTTTATTTTTTTGTTTCTTCCCTTTCTTCTTTTTTCTCTTATTTATAAACGAACACAAAATATATATATATATATATATATATATAAGTATATTATATTTTAAATTAAATTAACTTTCTAAAAATTAAATAATTTATAAATATAAAATATTTATTTTATATTTATAAGTTTATATTTTTTATTTTTTCCTCTCTTATCTTTTCTCTTTTTCTCTTGTTTGTAAATAAATATAAATATAAAGAAAAATAAATAATAATTCATATTATAATTTAAATTAATTTTTAAAATATAAAATATTTTATTTATATTAATTTTATAAGAAAAGAGGAAAGAAAGGAAAGAAAAGAGGAAAGAAAGGAAAGAAAAAAGAAAGAAAGAAAAGGAAAGGAAAATAAAATAAAAAAGTAAAAAATATATTTTTAATAAATGAATGTAAATAAATATTTTATATTTTATAATTATAAATTATTTAAGTTTTACGAAATTAATTTAATTATAAAAAGAAAAAAAGAAAGAAAGAAGAAAAAGTAAAAGTAAAAGAAATAATATTTTTTTATAAAATTAATGTAAATAAATATTTATATTTTATAAAGTATTTAATTATTAAAAAAATTAATTTAAATTATTATTTATCTTTTGTATTTATTAACGTTTTCATTTTCCCTTTTTCTTCATTATTCTTTATAAATAAATACAAAAGATAAATAATAATTTAAATTAATTTTTTAATAATTAAATAAATTATAAAATATAAATATTTATTTACATTAATTTTATAAAAAATATTTATTTACATTTATTTATAAAAAAATTAAAAAAATAATAATAAAGAAATAAAGAAAAAAGGAAAAAAAAATAAAGAAAAATGTGGTACAATCAGCTAGTGATACGTGTCATTAGCTGATTGCTACAGTAAATATAACGGAAAAGTTAACGGAAGGGATTAATTTATTATGATACTTGTAAATAAAAACCAATTTGATACATTTTGAAATTTAGAGATCGATATAAGATATGTCCTATAATTTGAGGACTATTAGTATTATTAACTCTTAGAATAAATTTGCCATGAATGGTCAGCTGCCCAATTTCCATGTCTTTTTTGGCAGATTTGGCAGCTATTCTTAACGATCCAAATTCCATCAAGACTTAAGCCTGAAGCTAAGTAGATTACTGGGAAATCCATGGGCCACTGCTCACTGGATAACTTCTTTCGGCTATTCATGCATTCTAGATTTTGACTCTCAAAAGTCAAAATGCTTAGGCGTTAAGGAAGATCCTTGAGTTCGGTTATCCTGCTTTAATTTCCAACATATTTTCTCTACGCCCTTTCCTTCCTCCAATCCGATAACCCCACAAAATAAGAAAAAAAATGCTGATTGGAAGCAACTGCAAGGGCACAAATAAATTTAATAATTTTAAACACGATATAATATATAATATAAAAATATAATATAATAAAAAAATATTAATAATTTATATAATTTATATATTAAAATTATTATATAAATATATAATAATTTAGATATAAAAAATTACAAGAATTTATACTGATTACGCGTCTATTTCCACCCACTAGAATTTAAGAATCTAAAAGAAAATCTTATTTTTGTCATTTCCTACCTCTGATTTTCTATATAAACACAAACACTTGGACATCTGAATTACAGATTAAAAGAAAAAAAAAAAGAAAAGAAAGAGAAATGGCTAAATTGGGTGGAATTAGCGAGGTTGAAGGAAACGCCAACAGTCTGGAGATGGAAAACCTCGCTCGTTTTGCCGTTGACGAATACAACAAGAAGGAGGTATTTTTTTTTTTTTTTCTTTAATTACAATTTTACATCTCAATTCGATTAAAATTCTTTTCAATTACTGTTTTTTTTTGGGGGTTAAAATTGTAGAATTCGATGCTGGGATTTAAGAAAGTGGTGAACGTAAAGCAGCAGGTGGTTTCTGGGACTATGTATTACATAACATTGGAGGCAACTGATGGTGACAAGCTGAAAATTTATGAAGCCAAGGTGTGGGAGAAGACTTGGATGAATTTCAAAGAATTGCAGGATTTTAAGCTTATTGGCGATGCCCCTGCCGTTTGCACTGCCACCGCTTAGGGTAAAGCCCAATCCCATTCTTAGTTTTGCTTCCATTTTTTACTCTTAAAAGATTAAAAACAAAAAATATGGCTATCTTTTTTTTATTATTTATTTTATGAAATCTCATTTGTTCATGGGTGTGGCTGACCCTGAATTCATTGTTGGGATTGAATAATTGCAGAATTGTAGTCAAAATAATTGAAGATGATATGAATCTGCTAATACAATCAAGTCATATATCCACCCGTATGTTGTTCCGACTTTCGACTCTTCATTTTTTTTTAAGTACTTATGTTCGACACATATCCAGACATGAGTATAGAGATATGATCTTCAAAAACCCTCCAAATACAAGAAAATCTTGGAAAAAATTGAATATAACCGCGTCCGACACTCACACCCGAGTCCGAATAACATAGATCCACCCACAAAGTAACAATAGTTGGAAAGCAATTTGATTTTTGGTTAGTCTTGGTTTCACCAAAATTGTGTTTTAACTAGTAGGTGGAGATCACTTGAGTTACCAAGTTTTTATTGGAATTCATTTGATTTAACCTCTCTCATTCTTCCTTTGTGTCTGTGGTTGCATGTGCATGCTGTCTGTGGCTTCATTTGATATTTGCTTGTGGGCTAATTACTTTTCTAAGAGTATAAACTAAGGAAACGAGATTGATTTTTGATTTTTAGGATCATTTTTTCAATGTTTGTATTTGTCAACACAAAGTCTATCCTTCTATTCTATGTTTGTCTGATAGGGATGGCTTTGTGTTGACAACAATAACGGATAAGATAGGATGAGATTTTGAGGGGACCAATAATGGAGGCTTAGGGAGTCTGGGTAGTGCAAAAAGTATGCAAGGAGTAAGGACTGGAAGGATGAACTGATAAAACCTGGAGATTGAAGGAAGGATGAATATTGGTTATGTGCTATGTTGCTCAGACTCTTCGTTTTTTTGAAGCACCAGTGTCTGATATTCGTGTCCAACGCATATCCGAACATGGGTATAGAGATATGAGTTATGACCCTCCAATGACCCTTCAAATACATAAAAATTAAAAAAAAAATTGAACATACCCGTGTCGGATACACATACTCGTATCCGACACTCACACCCGAGTCCGAGTAACATAGCTTATGTGAGGTTTAGTGATTATTGCATATTTGATTCCATCCATAAATCTATTTTCATCCTTATGAGTTCGAGTTTCAATAAGAATGCTAGTTCTTTGGTCTACGTACCAGAACTGATAACATTCGCGATTATGTAGGATTATACACAACAGATCCTTTTTTGACTCTCTTTAGCTCTCTCTCTCTTATCTATAGGAGGTTACTATTAAGATTGTAGCCAATCGCAGTTCTGTTCTGTTACTTCTTTCCTTTATACAAAGTTACCTCCCCTCTTGCTTCTCCTTTTCCTTCAATACTTGGGGAATCTTCCCTATGAGATCGAGTCTCAATAAGAATGCTGGTTCTTTGGTCTACGTACCGGAACTGATAACATTCGAGATTATGAAGGATTATACACAAGAGATCCTTTTTTGACTCTCTCTTTAGCTCTATATTTCTTATCTCTAGGAGGTTACTATTAAAGTCTGTAGCCAATGGCAGTTCTGTTCTGTTACTTCTTTCTTTTATACAAAATTACCTCACTTCTTACTTTTCCATTTTCCTTCTATACTTGGGAAATCTGGTGTACAGGCCATGGTGCTCTATTTTTATTAGTAATATTATCGTCGTCGTTTTAATTCAGGTGACCGGAGATCGGAGGTGAAAGATATCAGGATACCAAAGGCGTGTTCAGCCCTTTAAATAAATGCAACTAAGTCTTATGTTGATTCAGATGAACCTTTACTAAATTCAGTGGTGTTAAGCTTATCTTGAACAATATAAATTGATGTAAAGTTTTAAGTGTATAATTTACTAAAGTTTTCTCCCTTTTGCCTCTTTAATTATTTCTTTTGTAATTTCTTTAGGGTAAATTAAATATAATATGATTCCACTGTCTGAAATTAATCTCCATGGTGGAGAGTCCCCTTTGGAAAGTTAATCTCCATAACTACCATCTGGATGTCTAAAGTCAATTTTACTGTGTTATAACAATATGAACCTCGTAAAACATTTGGCGGGTTCATAATTGTCCAACAGTTTCAAACATAATAAACATTTGGTCTACATCTAGGTGGATTAGCTTGAGGTAAGAAAAAACTTAAACATTGATCCTCTGATTATTTTTTGTATTTTTTGAATTTTTATTTTTTTTGAATTCAGATTAACTTAAGTATTGAAATACGACTCGAAAATCAAACTTTCAGTAGTGTCTTTCTGACATTTTTTTTTTTTGCTGATAACTTTCAGTTTTTTCTTGACAATCTTCAAAGATTCGTCTAGTTCCATCATTTGGAAGACATCAACCCACTTTAACTTTATACGGCTTCCAGTGTTTATGCAAAATTTGCACCTATTGGTTGAGTTACTATGTCATCTTTACCACCTCTTGCTAAGATCACTTGATACACGTGATAATTTGAGTCTATGAAGTTTTGGGTTTACTATGAAGTCAAAACTTAAAACAAATTGTTGGGTTTGGATTTGATCTCAACAAGATCTCCGCAGTATGTCTTGATGGGTTTTTAGGTTGATTTGTGATTTTTTGATAGGAGGAGGGCTGTCGAGTAGGATTTGAAATGAAGGTAAAGGTCAGAAAGGCGTCGGAGTTAATATTTCGAGATGCGTTTCATTACTTAAATCAGTAAGAGTTATGAGGACAAGAGATCATAGAGTAAAGTAGTCAAGAAAAAGATGATAAAAAGAGAATTTAGGATTTTTTTGGTTTATTTCACATCTTTTATATCTAGGGTCATGAAGAATTTAAAATTGCTCGTCTGTCAGTTATGATAATTGCCTATCCGCATATGTCTTGTGTGACCAAGTTAATTAGACTTTTTGGGTCTGATTTGATGTAGATTCTTAATCCTATACAATGTGGGTATAACATGTTGCAATGACAAAGCTTCAATGAGCATAGCTCTAACCAAACTAATTAGGTTCAAGTTTTGAAGAATAGGTCCAAGGCTCCAAGCATATATGTATCCTCCAAATTTTAATTTGTAATAATAAAACTATAATTTTATATTAAAATTACAAAATTTAAATATTATACAAAAACGAATTATTTATGTATAGTAAATACTTTTGTTTTGAAAGAAATTGAATCAAACTTTTACTTCAAACACATTTTCCAAGCCTCAACCCATATAAATTCGATTCGCTAACTTAGATATCGATCTATGAATAATTCTAAATAATAATAAATTATTATTATTATAGTTATTATTATTATTATTATTCATTTTCTTGTTATTTTTCCCATAAAAATTTGAAACTTTGTCTTGGATTGAAAAAATATTACGAATAATAATAATAAAACTTATATTAAAAATTTATTGGTAGTGGTAGTGAGTAATTCTAAAACGTACAAAATACAAATAAAATTGGGTACTAAAAATAAAAAAATTAATATTTAATTCAATTAATTCATTCGATGATTCTTGAAAATTGATATTTAATTCGGAATTGGAAACCTTTTCGTCTCTTTTCTTTATTTCCGATGTCTTTTATAAAAAAAATAAAAAAATAAAACGAAAAACAGGGGGAGAAGGGCAACTATAAATTGGGTTCCGTTATAAACGAGTGAATTTTGGTCATTAGGAAATCTCATATTTCTCTTTTTTCTGTTGTAAAAACACACAAAACAAAACCCTAATTCTATCGATTCACACTGGGCCTCGAAATACCTCTCTTTCTTTCCCTTTTATCTCTTCGGATCTAACTCTCTCAACCATCGATCCTTCAATCTCGATCGTCCGATCTATCTCCCCCTTCCGTTCAACCCAGGTATCCCCGTTTTTCTCATTTCCTTCTTTGATTTCTTCCTTTCATTTCCTTTTCCTTTTAAAACTCTTTTGGATTTCATTATTTTTGTGTAGGAAATTTTGTTTATTCATCATATGGTTGAATCCTTCAATCTTTTTTACTGAATCTGCTTTGTTCTGTTGAAAGAATCGTGAATTTCTTTCGCCTTTTTGGGTTGTTTTGTTAATTTCCCGATCGAATAGGCTCGTTGATATCTTGTTCTTGGAATAAGGAAGAAAAATACCTAGTTGGAATATTCTGTCTGGATGCATGCATGCATTATCGATTAGGAAAATGGAAAACCAAAATTTGGGTTTGTTAGAAATATGTTTTTTTTTTTGAGAAGTCGGAGGCGTCTGTTTATAGTCTCTTTTCCTGTGAATTTGGCTGCGGCAAAATAGGTTTCTTTGTGATCAGAATTCAGAAAACGCGGGGTGTTAGTCTGCAACTGATCTCATCTATGAATTCCTTATTGATTGCTTGAAATTTGACTTCTCCGTAGTATAATACACCTTTTTTTGGATTAAATAATTCACATTCGTCTTTAGGAAGACTTGGTAATGCTAATTGATTCATATGGCTGCAATTCTGTTATCTGTTTTAAGGAATCCCGAATGTGAGAAACTAGAGAAGAAACATTTTTTTATGTGTTAGGATTTAATTAGTATTCTCGAAAATAGTCAGTGAGGATGACAGGATCACATTGAATATGATCGGGGATCTAATTTGTTTGCATTCTTTTTTGAAAAATATAAAAAAAGGGGGTGGGGTGGGGGAAGAAAAAGAGCCTCCAAAGAAGCTGAATTTGCCTGCCACAGTTTTGTTCTCCTGTTTCTTATTTGTTAATTATAAGTACTTTTCTAGTATCAACCATGGCTTCAAAATGGTATCATATTCTACAACTGTCTCTGAATGGAGAGTCCCCAATGCAAAATGAACAATATCTGGAAAATTTTCATTCTATTGCAGTGTTGTCAAGGGCGCAAGGCGCACTCTAGGCGCTAGAACCCTTGTATTGCCTTAGGCGCAAGGCGCAAAAAAAGCGCTTGCCTGAGTGAAGTAAGGCGCAATATTTATATGTGTGTCTATGTATGTATATATATATATATATAATAAGCTTAAGATATATCATTATAATAATAAACTCTAAAGAGTGGTCCAGTTTATCTACAAAACATGCAATTTATTTTTTGCCCAACATGCATGATTTCCTTATGGTCCCATATCTGTTGTTGAATACTCAAATATTGAGAAGTGGAGAGTTTGATACTATCTCCTTTCTTACTAATAAAAGTACATCTAATGAAAAAAGTTAAAATAAAAGAAATTAAAGAGGACTTCAATCGGGCGAGCTTTTTTTACGCCTATCGCCTTACAAAAAAAGCGCGCCTAGGCGCACCAGGCGTGCGCCTGATCAAATGAGCCTCGCCCGAAAGGGTTTGAGGCGCTTTTGTCATCTAACGCTAAGGCGCAAGGCGTAGGCGCGCCTAGGCGCACGCCTTGACAACACTGTTCTATTGCAAACCCAAGAATGTAATATCTGAATTTGGTGAGTTAGATTCTAACTGGAACGTTCAAGCGTGGTAAGGATGCTTTATAATGAGACTATTTTCCGTGTTTCTTAATGGATAAGCTATGTTGCTCCGACTCTTTATTTTTCTTGAAGTACCCGAGTCCGACACCCGTGCCCGACACATCTTCGGACATGGATATGAGGATATGACCCTCCAAATACATGGAAAAACTTAGAAAAAATTGAACATACCCGTGTCGGACACATACCCTTATCCGACACTTACACCCGAGTCCGAGTAACATAGTGGATAAGTACATCGTGGTCAAAGAATGAAGCCTGCAACTTCTTATTAGAGTAACAGAAAGTTTCATTTATTTTATTTTTCTGGATCATGTATTGGTCTTGAGATGCAAGAGGTAGGCACTAACTGTTGCCTTTAAGTGTGGTGGAAGGAACTTGAGAATCAGTTAATTATTATTTTTTTAAATGGAGATTAAAGTTATGTCAAAACAATGAATTTTTAAAATTTTAAATCGAAGACCAAGGATAAAAAACTTTCGTATAAGCACATAAATGTTTGAGTTGCAAGTTCTTGGTATGTAACATGGAACATTGATTTATGATGAGAGGAATAACTTATTTGCATAGGCTTCAGCTATTATCAGAATGTATCCGTAAGAAGAACCATGTTTGGAAGGACATCTCAAAGATCTTTGCAAATTGCAATTGTTATTTCATTCTTTGTGTCGTTCTTTGATGGATTATAAAAATGTAATTATTATCATGTTCTAGGAAGGATATTGTTGTACAGAAGATTGTCTTGGGAGTTGGATACTCTGTTAATCTGGTGTACTTGCATTAATTCTTTGATTATTATGTATGTCTTTTATTATTTTCTGGTCTTCCCTTTTAAAATTCTTCTTAAGATAATGGATCTTATTGTTTTTGATGGGGGATCATCTACTAGATAATGAATTAGGGATACTGGCCTATGATCAAAGTTAAATGTCCTTGCTGTAATTTGCAAACTTCTAATGTTGTTATTAGGATATAATTTTTTGCACATTGTGTAGGAAACCTGTTTACAGTTCTTGGGTTTTATTTTGATATGCTTTCTTTAACTGGATGCCAGTTATATACTTGAGGTCCATGCACAAGATTTATTTTTTGGTCACAGCAGACAAGCGTCCTTGAATCAATGTATTAGTTGGAGCCTTTTGGATTACACCACGTATTTTTATCGTAAAAACAATCTGGGTTTGTGTATTTCATAAACATATTGTGACTTGTGAGAAATAAGCTCTTATTTTGTTTCTTCTTTTCATTGTTTTTGGCTTTCTTCACTTTGAGGCCTATTTGAGTAATATGCTAGAAAAAAGAATGAGAAATGACCATTGCTCTTGCTATTTTGCTGAGTGTTGATTGCTTGAGTCTTTTTATACACCATTGCTTTAGTAACTTGTTGTCTTAAACATTTCAGGACTGTATTTGGCCACAATGATGTCTCCTGCATCCAAGTCCAAGTCCAAGAATAAAAAAGCTGGCAATGACTCTCAGAAGGCTTCTTCAAAGCCTTCAGGACCTGCTAATGCAGGTAGTGGTTTACCAGCTAGTGCATATAATCCGCTTTTGGGAACATTCCATATCATTGAAACAGTGCAATCGTCCTCCTCTTCACCCCTTCAAAACAATGGTCGTTTTCAAAACATAGATGAGACAGATGAGCATTTCGGGGGCTTACTTGGAGCTGGGGTTGAGTATGATTCTGTATCTAATAATGATAGCTGGTCCGGCGAGTCAGAAGATCACAAAGAGAAAACATCTAATCCTCCCGTCCGGCAGGAAGTAATACCAGGAGCTGACAATGATAAGCGAGAAAAAATTCGCCAAATGAATGAGAGGAAACATCAGCGTCAGAAGGAGAGGCGAGCTCAGGAGTTGCATGAGCGGTGCAGTGGCTATCTCATGTCAAGAAAGCTTGAAGCACTTGCTCAGCAGCTTGTAGTAATAGGATTTTCACATGATCGGGCAACAATGGCTCTTATATTGAATGAAGGCAAAGTGGAGGAATCTGTGGCATGGCTTTTTGAAGGAGGTGAAGAAGCAGTTAAGCATAAGGAATCAACTATGGGTGGTAGGAACTTGAAAATTGACATATCGGAAGAGCTTTCACGGATTGCTGATATGGAAATTAGATACAAGTGTACAAAGCAGGTGGTTGAAAGGGCAGTCGTTGCTGCTGAAGGTGATCTCGAGAAAGCATCAGAAGGTTTAAGAACTTTGAAGCAGGACCCACCTCCTCCACCGAAGCCAGAAGAAACTTGTGATCCCCTGACTTCTTGTATCAATAAGGTATCAGTTTCAGCTAGTCAAAACTTATCAGTAAGGCCACAACCAAAACCAAATCTATCTCCTGCAACACAGCAAAGAAAGGATGAGAATGATTTTAGCTATACAAAAGCAGCAGTTACAGTGGGAGGTTCTTCAGAATCTGTGAGTAGAAATTTCCAGCCTTTGAAAAGAATACAGCCGCAGTTGGATTGGGCAAAACCCCAACAAAGTGCATTGCCGGCTGAGAAAAGGTGGCCTAGCTCCGGATCAAATCCTTCTGTTTCTTATTCCTTAGCCTTACCTTTGCAGGCCTCACCTCCACCAGCAAAGACTGAAAGCTATTACATGACTGTTGGAAGTGATTTTAAGAATCTTCAGCCATCAATTAGGGAACCGGTTATAATGATGCAGCGACCTCAATCCGTAAATACAAAACAAGTTCCAGCTACAATTATAAGCTCATCTCCTCCTGGCACAACCTCCTTTATGTATCCAACCAGTAGTGTTGAAATTACAAAGTCTAATGGTTTTATGCCCCATATTCCTGGTGCAAGAAGCCTTAGTTCCGACAATTTGAGTTCAAATCAGATGCATCACCACCAGCTTTATTATCCACAACAGCAACACTTCACATCCAGCAGTGGTCCAGGAGATTCTCCGGCAACAACCCGAGCTGGAAATGGTTTACGGAGTAGAATAGGCGCATCATCAACGCTTGCAGCTGCATCTTCACTTGGACTTTTCACCGGTTTGGGTTCTACGACTTCATCAGGAGCCTCTTCTCCAGTTGACTGGAGCAGTGGTAGCTCAATGGCACACTTGGACTATACCAATATTGATTGGAGCTTGGATCTGGGGTTGTTGTCTTCTTCTCCAAGGCCTGGTGGAATTTGGCTGGGAGCTTCATCTTCTTTGAAGAACGCTCACATGTGTTATCCTAATACAAATGGATTAAGTGCTAAACCAGCAATGAGATTAACACCTTCTAATGGGAACCGTTTACCCTTTGCTGGGTTGCAGGATGGTGGAGTGGCTCCTGCCGGAACTTCAACTGCTGGCTCGCATGAGTGGACTTCACCATTTGAAGGTAGAGATTTTTTTAGCTTTCCCAGGCAGTTTGTTTCTTCTACCTTATTCTAGGGTGGGGGAAAAGATTTTATGAAATAAAATGAAAGAAAGAAAAGACAAAATGTGCTTGGATTTGTTGTTAGTGTTGGTTCTTGTGATGCTAATGTGTTAGATTGCTGGTGAATATCATTTTAGTGAGAAAAAAAAAAACATATGAATACTTTTCTTTTTTTCTCTCCATCCATAGATTTGATAATTTAGGACACAGATACGAAAACATGACATCAATACGACACGTTTAATAAACATGAAAATAAGATAATAAATATAATACGATATATTTAAATATGATTAATATGATATATTCGTGTTTAAAATTTTGACACGTTTAATAATTTGTATTGTATTTATATTTACATGATTCACATGGAAAAAAAAAACTAAAGACACGTATACATAGATTATTAGATCTATGTATGTATCTATATGCATTCTTGCATCTACTATCATAGGGGGAATGAATGTGGGACAAAAAAACATACAAGAGGCCTTCTAAAAAAATTTAATTTTTGAATTTTATCTATATTTTCTGTTGCATTCAATTATTCAAACACATTTTATTTTCCAAAAGTGAAAAAAAAAAACAATAGCACCATAAGAAAAATAGGAAAATAAAATAGGTGCTTGTACTAATTTGAAATTTTAGCAGTTGAGCATTTTGGGCTCAAAAAGAAATCAAGGTTTTTATAAGGAAGAAGCAATTAAATTTATAGAATAAAAAAAGTTTAAATATTATCACACTTTTTTTTTTTTATAAAAAAATTGATTTAATAAATTCCTATTAGGATTTTTATTTTAAAAAATGTTTTTTAACTCAACACTTCTTTTAAATCTTGGTTAGTTTAATTTATATTAATCGATAAATTTTTTTTTATCACTTTATATTAATCGATGAATAAATTTATCGTGTTCTGTGATAAACTAATAAGAAAGAAGTGTTAATGTCAAAATTAAAAGAAACATGTACTGTTGATTGTTTTAGGAGATTAGGGTTATTATTAAATTCATGAAATGATGAATATTGTTGAATAAAAAAAAGTACATATTTATAAATTTTATTTTAATTTTCCTTAAGAATTCTAAAAAATGTTCGAGGCATAAAAATTTGCCATTCAAACTTCATTTTCTTTCACCAACTAAACCGTTTATATGAAAATAAATCTAATAATTTTGGACAGAATAAAATTATACGATATGAATACGATATAAAAATAAAAATAAAATATGACACAAAATATGAGATAATATCAAAAAATAATACAAACATGACAGGATACACGAACGTATTAAATTATATAATACGAATTATTAATATGTCAAAACTTATATAAATATATAACACTTTAATATAAAAAATAACACAAACACAAAAATATACAAAATATATAATCATAAATTTGTATCCAAACAACCTCTTTCGACCTCCCCTGCCCTAAAAAAATTCCTATTGTATAAAAAAAAAACCTTAAACTCTGTTTACTTTTGTTATTTAGTTTTTACTTTTTAATGACACAGGTATTAATTTAACAATTTTATATATTTTTTAGAAAAAAGAAGTCGTATTTTTTTGCATACCAATATGCTCATTTCTTTAATTTTAAATTGGATTAAATTGACAAACTATATGTTTATCATCCTTTCGGTGATATGTAAATTTCACAATTTTCATATACATATTTATGATAAATTTTCAATGTATTTGCAATCTTTTCAAAAATGCAATTTTGCATTTATTTATTTTTATATAGATATTCAATTATTCATTATATCATGAAAAAATTTCAGTAATATTTTGCTAAAATGAAAAAAGAAATAGAATATCACAATATCCTTGGATTTTTATGAATTCTTCATCAAATCCAATTTAAGTAGGTTAATTTACATGATCAATAGCCACAAGATTTGACCAAGTTTGATTAATAGGTAGGAAATATTTTTCAAGGTCCACAGATTAAAAATGATTTTTTTTTTATCATCATTTTTCATTTAATTTAATAGGGGAAAACGAAAATAAGAACAAAGTTTTTTTTCTTCCAAAAACTATATAAGAACAAAAACTGTATATTAAGGAATTTTCTTTTATTTTAACTTTTAAGATTTTAGTCTTTTTAAGAGTTGAAGTTAGATCTTATAATCTATGTATGTACGTTTGTTTGGTGTTATTCATGTAAATATATATAAATACAATACAAATTATTAAATGTGTTAAAATTTTAAACATTAATATAATACGTGTCGTGTTAATCATATTTAAACGTGTTATGTCATGTTTATTATTTTATTTTCATTTTTATTAAACATGTTGTATTCGTATCGTATCCAAATTTATATAATTTACTTAAAAGCTTAAAAAAAAAAAAAAAGACTTTAGAGGTAGAGGTGTTCATGGGCCGGGTTTGGTTTAGGCTGGGTCTAAATATGGTATCAACACCATATATATTTGTTCAAGCCCGACCCGATCAGAAATATGTGCCTCAAATTCTATCCAAATTCGCTCATATTTGTAAATGAATAGTCTAAACCCGTTTAGATCCGCCCATATTATTTTTTTCTAAAAAATTTAAACAAATATATTATTTTTATTTAATTTTTAGTAATTTTATCTTCTTCTTTTTCTTGTATTAAGTTATAAAACATAGATAACTTAACATATTCTTAAATATTTACACTGTAATATTATATATATTTTTATATGATATAAATTACATAATATATATAAATATAAAAATAATATATTATGTAAATAAAAAACGGACCAGGCCGAATTCGGGTTTTAATTGTTGGAACCAAGACCCGAGTTATTTTTTAAACAGACCTCATTTTTTTCTCAAACTCATATTTCAGGCCTAATATTTTTTGTACAAACTCTTCTAAATATCGAACGAACGAGCTTGAACAAATAATCCAACCCTTAAACATATCTACTTAAAAGTCTAAAAAGGTATGCATACAAAAAGCATAAATACATGATTAAATGTTTTTTTTTTTTTGGTGAAGATGTTTGGAATTATCTTTTTATTGGAAAGTATCAAAACAGATCACCATAAGAATCAGTTTTAAAACCATTTATGCTAAGACAAAAGATCTTACCAATTAAGCCAACTTTTTATTAGTAATTAATTGACTTCTGTTATATATACTTATACATACTAATTTAGGCATTAATTAGGTTGATTTTATGTATTTTTTTTCCTGAACCAAAAAAAAAAAACGAAGAAAAAAGAATTGAATGTTGATTCTTAACCCTCATTGACGACTTTAAAGTTAAGCATGAAATATGATATATATAATTTTTGTTCATGGATCGAATAATATTAGAATGTCAAACTACACAAATATAATTGTTCATGGATCGAGTCCGATCAAATTTGGATAGTAAGAAAGTTTGTTTGCTCAAGGCCCGATCAGACAAACTCGCACTCACTGTTTAAAATATATTAAAAATCATTTTTATATTAAATATTTTTATATTTTTATAATTAAATTTAAATAAAAATAATTTTTATTTATTAAATAATAATTCAAGTCATACCAGATCGGTCCGAATTTAAAAAATCCTATAATCGAATTAGACCCATCAAATTCAATGAGTAAGAACAAATTTATACACAAATCTTCAAGTTATATAAATGAACTAGCTATATTATGTTTAAATTCCCATGTATTTCATTGTGTACATTGGACACATACAACTCGTATTCCTTTCTTTCATATTCCCATCTCCTGGAAGAGAGCCAATTAACTGGTAACAAGTAAAAACCATATATATATACAAAAAAGAGGGACAAAAATGTTGAAATATTTGATGGTATAAGAAAGCCAATATATATATATATATATATATGGAGGGATCCACTTAAATTAGTGTAAAATTAAATTAGTTTTACACACTTTCATAACTTTTTATACGATTTATATTTTAACAAACCGACAGTTAGATTTAACAATATAATTATACTCGTCGTGCACGTAAAATTTCAAATCGATCCGATATCTCTATAATATCGATCATGAACACTATCTTTTTTAATATATATTTAACGGCTATGTAAATAGAATATGAAATACGATGGTTGGATTAAACAAATATAAATTGTATAAAAAATTACGAAAGTGTATAAAACTAATTTAATTTTACACTAATTTAAGTGGATATCTCCTTTATATTATATATATTATAACTAATAATAGCAAGTAAATCTAGCTATCACAGCTTGAAAGAAAGACAAATCGAAAAACAAAATATATGAAACAAAAGCAACAAAATTAATTTCTTAATTAATTTTTTTTGGGTACAATTAGAGGATATTTTAGTTGAATAACTCCATTTCACCTTACCATTGGTTTTAAGATCCCAAACAAAAGCAACAAACTTCTGTTTTTTTTTTTATAATCAAAGTCATGAGAAAATGAAACAAATTAAGCAAACAGAACGTTTAAAGTTGTATTTGATTAATGAAACTTAATTATAAACAAAACTTACAGAAAATGACAATAATAAAAATTAAGTAACTAAAATTTTTAACTGTAGCTAGTATCCTGAATTAATTTTGGACAATCAAATAGAAAGAAAAATAAATGTGTCATCTTTTTGTTTATATTCATTTTCTCTTTTCATTCTTCAAATTTCACTTTTCCCAAATGTTTTGGGAACTATACCAATAGAATAGAAAAGGCCATTTTTGTTCTTCAAATTTCAATTTTCCCAAATGTTTTGGGAATTATACCAATAGATATAAAAAATATCTCAAAAGTAATACGATGTTTAACTCAATGTTCTTCGAATTTCACTGTTCCAAAATGTTTTGGGAACTATACCAATAGATATAAAAAAATATCTCAAAATTTAATACGATATTTAGTCATCCTTAAGAGGTGACATTCAACAAGTCTACGATTTAAATCTCAACATTTGTAACCCTTCTCTTATCCCCAAGTTGCTACCTCCGTTATTGCAAAAAAAAAAAATCTCAAAAGACTTTTTTTTCTTGATATTAATCTTATTGCTGATAACAGCTTCATGAAGTAAATATATCTAATAATTTCAGTTATTTTAAACCAACATTCTTCAAAGATCAGTATGAACTAAATATATCTAATAATTTCAGTTATATTGAAGCAACATTCTTCAAAGATCAGTTCTAGGGCAACATAAATAGATAGAAATACTACTTTACTCTTGAAAAGAAACATATTATAATGTCAAATGGCAACAACTAGTTGATAGCCATTACATTATGCAAAACAAGAACAAACAGAAGGGTTTTCACACACAAATTTCAGTTGATAAAACTGAAGGATCTATGGAAATTAAGAACAAACATCACTATCTGAGGTCTAAAAAATATAAAAATTAAGCAAACGGCTAGCTGAAACCCTGAAATTAGTTCTAAACAAGCTAATATATAATCAGATCGGGTTGATCTATGATCTAAGTTCCTGAAGCCTCACCATCTAGAGCCACATAAGGTTCATTCAGATCAAAATCTAGTATCTTTGGGGAACAAACCTGACTGCCTTGATCAGCTGCCTGACTAGCTGTTTTCAGGAATATTGTTTTGGAATATAGCTGTTTGCCCTCTGCCATTGATGCTTCAGTTTCATTCAATGGAGGAGCTTCAAACAATCCTCCGCTAGGGTTTTTAGGGTAAAAACCATGTGTTTGGCTACTTGGAAAAATCTTGCCTCTATATATGGTCGATGGATCACCTTCTTCTTCATCAGGCTTCATTGGGAACTTCTGAAATTGATCAAACCAACGATTGTTTTCGATGATTTCAGCATCTACATAATTCAACTTCATCGTTTTTTCTTCATCAGGCCTGTTTGAATCTCCCTGTTTACTTTCCGAAGGCACTTTCTCTTGATACGAATCAGTTTTCAACTTAGCCTTTCCTTTCCCCTCACCGATTTCCTTACCTAGAACAATAATATTACTTCGTTTTTTCTCCTCTGAAGCTTTATTTGCCAAGCCCAAAGATCTAGTTTTATCTAACGTCAACTTATCTGATGAATTTTTCCGACCCAAATCAAAAGAATCTCCTCGAGCTAGCTTCATAAGGCAATAAGCAGCCTCAGGTATCTCATTTTCATGATCAGATGTGAATAATTTCTCGCATCGCTTGCCAGTGTTGGTCCATTTCGGAAGAGACTTTAAAAGATCAGAAACCGAGCTTTTTTCTGTTGGAAAACTAATCTGATCAACTTCAAGAGCTTCATCGTTTTCGGATACACTCGAACAACAGCTGTTTTTGTCAGAAGGAGGTGGCCTTATCCCTCTCCAATTCCTCTCAGGATGATTCCTCATGTGCCCAAACAAAGATTTCATGGACCTAAAATCCTTATTACAAATGCAGCAACTGACTTTCTCAATAGCTTCTTGATCATTATTCAAGGTCAGATCAGCAGCTCCATCGGTAGCTTTTGGCGAAGCCATCTTTGAGATCCGTTTCTTAGACTTTGCACGATGAATATTTCTTGGCTGAAGCTTGGAAATCTTTCTATGGCTACCATTTTTGTTGCCCTTCATGTGGATCCTTATATGACCTCCCAATGCTTTCCCTGAGGTAAACCCTTTGCTACAAACTGGGCAGATATGTTGCTGGCCAAAACGTTTCAAGTTCTTGGAGATCTTGAGCTTGAGAAAGAGTTTGTTTGGCTTTGAAGGTGCTAAATCTGATGTTTCAATCAAAACAGACTCTTTTTCCATGTTGTTAATCACTTGATTAGCAGCTTGATCATCCATCAAACAGAAAGCAAAGCAAAAAAAAACAAAGATTTGTTTGGGTTTTTTTTTTTTTTTTTCAAAGTGAAAATAAAAAGATTGCTATAAAGAAAAGGGAAGCAAAGGGGAGATTGGGACTTTAGAAGGCTTTAAGAATTAAAAACGGCATGTAAAGGGACAAACAGCAAGGAGTAAGGGTTGAGGGGTGGTGTTAATCAAGTTTTTAGGGCAAAGAAAGAGGAAGAGAAAATAGAAGATTGAGCTATATTTTAGGAGAAAAAATTTGAAAAAAATGGGGAAAATTAAAGACCCATTTTGGATAAACATGTTACATTACGAAAATCTCTCATTAATAGTATATGCTATAATGACAGTTTTCATTGATTTTTCAATGCATAAGAGAGATTTCGATAGTCATTTTGAACCTTCAATGAGTCTTTAATTGGAAGGATTTTGAGTCTTTTTTTTTTTCATTTATTTTCCATATATATAAGTCATTTCATAATTTTTCCAAATTAACCAGAAACACCATAATAACTATACATATAGTGTAATAGTTTAGTAGGTCCGAGATATCAAATGTAAGAGTTTGAAAAACTTATCTTAGAGATCTCGAGTTCGAATCTTGAGATATATAAAATGATATTTACGGGATGTGAAAAGATTATCATTCTTGTTGTGTAATTCAATATCATATGTTTATAAAAAATATATATAGTTTAGTAGATTATTAAAAAAATACATTGGAGGTATTGTTTTTCTTCTTTCCTCAATGGCTTACACAAATTTTCGAAAGATTTTCCTAAAATTTTGATTTAACAACTTCAAAATGGAGATTCATTATCAAACTGTTAAGAGTATCTTAAAAGATAATCATGTAAGATTTCTTTTATTGGCCAAGAAAGATAATTCTACAGAAAAAAATGAAAAAGTTTTAATTGAAATGAAAAACTCCATAAAGTTCATTTAAATATTTTATTTTGGAATGATAAACTCAAGATAATAAAATAAATAAATTGAACAGAAAATCCCAATGGCATATTTACATCATAAATGTTTTCTTTTGGTAGATAAAAAAATTTGTCCTTAAATTGTTGATATGTCGAAAGAATGATGTGAATAGCTTATATAGAGACAAGGGCTGGTAGATGAATCGAAGGGTTAATTCAGTTGATTCAGATAATCATATTTAAAAAGTATCATTCAAAAGATTTGAGATTCGAATCACAGTATTTATAATTTTTTTTCTTATCTCATATTACGGCCTATTTTATATAAAAAATAAAAAATAAGGGGAAGATTAATATGTAAGGTATTTAATCTTTCAAAAGCCTATCGGATGGGGTTGGCAAAGGGAAAATCAATCTGTAAAAGTAGGAAACCTTACAATTTGAGAATAAGAAAGACAAGAGAAAGATGTTTAGGTTACAAGACAAGATCTTAAAAGATTCATAAAACTATTAATAATATAAGAAGGCAAAACCAAAATGTGTTTACTTCTTGTATGTAAACTTTATCTTATGTCAATGAATATATTTGTCATTTTTTGGTAGTGTTGAACTTTTAATTCTGATAATTTTAGTGATGATTTTTATGTTTCGAGCTCTTTTAACAAAAGGAAGGATTCGTTTAATCGGTGACTATAGGCATCAGTTAAAGATTACTTAATTACCAATTTAGCAAAGTTTTTTGCATTTAATACATTACTTTTACTGAATTCAAAAAAAAGTAAATCATTAATTACACTTTTCTTTTTATATATATCACCTTAATCAGTGCCTAGTGACATTGATTAATATTTGTCCAAAAAGAAAATATTAATCAATAACTAGTGGCCTTTTAAAAAAATATATATAATTAATATATTCCCAAAGACATTAAGGTGATTTTTAACTCGTAAACGAAACCTTAACAAAAACATTAATGCTTTTTTTTTTTTTTTTTTTTTTATCACTTTGGTGCCAAAATGTTGTGGTTCTTCAAAGCTTTCTGATCATAGGTCCATCAATACTGTCAGCAACATTTATAAAATTCTAGCAAAAGTTTTGGCCAATCATCTCAAGAAAGTTATGTGCTTTTTGATTCAAAATAATCAATTCTCTTTTATAAAAAGCAGCCAAATATTGGATTGTTCTTTTCTTATTTATAGCGAATGAAGTTGTCGATTCATCGAAGAAGAGTAACTTAGGAGGTCTAAGGCAAAATCTGTTAATTTGTGTTTTTATATTGTGTTTGTGTTATTTTTTTTGTATTATAATCGTGTTTAAAATATTATATATTTATATAAATTTTGATATGTTAATCATTTATATAGATTTTGACATGTTAATCATTTGTGTTATATAAATTTTTTTGTCTCGTATCGTATTTTAATTATTTTTTATGCCGTATTCAAAATTATCGGATTTTCTATATTCCTTTGCTTTTTAATATTGTTGTTGAATCCTTCATCTTCGATTTGCTGATGACCCAATTTTTTTTTGTCAATCGAATATGCAGAAATTAACTAAAATAAATCAAGAGAATCTTGAAAGGGTTTCAAATAACATAGGGGTTCAAAAATAATTTCTCAAAAGTTGTTTAATGAGAGGCTCTTGGTGCCTGTCCAAATTCTCATTCACAAAAATTGAACCTAAGATTTTCTAAGTTAAAAGTTACAAAATATATAACTACTGATTAAATGTGCCATTGAGTGCCAAAAGTGTGAAATTATGACTTTTGAAAGAAAGTGTCTTGCAACAATTAATTTCTTAATTGCATAAAATGTTTTTTATTTTTATTTTGAGAGAAGTGATTCGAGACTCATTGAATAGGGATATATATATATATATATGTGCACTTATTAATAGACATGTTCAAGGGTCGAGTAGTCAACTCGATCCGACAGATCCAACTTGTATTAGACCGAATTTGAGTAGAATTTTTAGTGATTCGGGGCGGCCCGCCGCCCCTAAACCGCCCAAAACCGGGTCTAGATAAGATAAAAAAAAAAAAATCAAAATCGCTATCATTGAGTAATATGTTGAATGAATTTGAAATGGATAATTTGATAAAATTATAATATAAATACCATTTGATACATTCATGAATCATGATGCACGTGAATTTTAAAAAAATAAAATTATTTAAGTAGTTTTATTTAAAAAGTGGGTAGTTTTTATAATTTTTTAAATAATATTTTTTTTTTCAAAAACATAAATATTTATACTTATATTTTTGTTATTATTTCATTTTTGTTTTTTTTATAATTTCTGTGATTGAGTTGGTTACGCTTGACTCGTAACACCAAATTGAGTCAAAACTTTAATAATAACTAGATATTCTCACACCCACTAATGTTGGTGGAAAAGAAAAATATTATGTAAAAAAAATATTTAGAAAAAATTATGTATGGGTAATTTTTTAAGAAAAGTGAGTAGTTTTTTTAAGGAAGACTGTTGGTATTATATATATATATATATATATATATATATATATTTGAAAGACATTAACACTCTTGTTGTATTATTTGATATTATAATTTTTTTTTTTTGTATTTTTCTCAACTAAGTTGGTATCACTTAACTCATAACACTAACTCAATCAAGAGTTTTATTATTAATACTAGAAACTGACACACCCACCATGTAGGTGAAAAAATATATATTTTTTAAAAAAAAAATTATAAGTAAAAAATATAAATAGTTTTATAGGTGGATAGTTTTTTTTTAGAAAGTAGATAATTTTTTGGTTTAGTAGATAATTTTTTTAAGAATAAATATGTATTTTTTTTAATATATATATATATATGAAATTTGAAAAGACTAAAATATCCCTATTTTATTTTTTATATTATAGTTATATTTGACTTATTTTATAATTTCACCTACTAAATCACTTGACTTATAACACACCAACTCAACCACTCATATTATATTAGTATAGATAAATACAGATAACATGTATATATCTCATCTATATAGATGATAAAAGAAAGAAGGAATATCAGTGACATAAATATATATATCCTAATCCTATATCTTGCTTGGAAATTATATATTAATTGAGAAAGGATGAAATTGGAATAGGGGAATGTTTCAAGGAGAATCATATTCCTCAATTATTTTTTTTTTACTATATATATATATATATATATATATATATATATATATAGTATATCCATACAAAATTTTCCTTATTTCAATACCATTTTATTTTAAAATATAAACAATGGCATGTAGTTCTAAAAGAATATGAGAAGTTGTCATTTTCTTCCCTTCTTCACTCCTAATTAACCAAATATATGTTGGCAATATATCCATTTCTTTCATTTTTCATTAAAACAATCCAAGTCATATATTGGGATAATTTTCTTAAACTTGATGTAGACTCTAGACACTCTTTTTTTTTTTTAATAAAAAAAGTCACAGTTTAGGAATATAGAAGGGTTACGGATGTTGGAATTCGAAATTCAGACCGATTACATATCAAATCTTAAAAATTATTACATAAACTAAATAAATTTCAAATTCCTCTTGACAATCATTTTATTTGAGGAATTTTAAAACCTCATTTTCTATTTAGGCACTTTAATTGTATAATCCTTTCTATAATTTCTTTATTGTGGCTTCATTTTATTTAAATGCAATTTTATTTTTACCATCATTATTACCCTTTATTACCTATTTATTTATTTATTTTAATTCCCCACTTTTGCATATCTTTCATTTTATTCTCAAACCTAGGAAATTTTACTTGCTTTCATATCCTTTTGTGTTAACTGATCTTAGCATCACATGTTTTCAAGAGTTTCTCCTAGTCTCATTTTGTTTCAATTTTGTAACTTGCTTCATAAAAAAGAAAAAGAAAAGAAAAGAAATTGTCACTTAGCCATATGTTTGATCAAGCTTGTTTCGTACATTAAAATTAGTATCTGTAAATATATTTACGTATGTGTGTGACAAGAACAACTTTAATTAAGTTTTTTTTTTTAATTTTTTTTTTCAAATATACTTTATGAGGTATCGTGTTATCTTGCTAACCCCACTTGTAGAGTTTAAAAACTCTATTAACAATAGATGAGATAATTTCTCATAAAAAATAATTAAAATAATTATAAAATATGTGATCTAATAATTTTGCATACTACACAATTACACACATGAACATGACATGAGAAGCACGATACAAAACACGACACAATATGAAAAAATCACACGAACATGCCACATATACATGAATGTGTCAAAATTTATATAATACAAATTATTAACGTATCAAATATATAAATATATAACATTTAAACACGATTATAATACGAAAAATAACACGAATATAATATAAATATACATAAGACTAGATTTACTTAATCCCATTTATGTAATTAAAAAATTATAATGCCAATACTTAAAAAAAGGAACTCAGATTATTGTGATAAACTTAAAATCATTTATTTTTCTGTAAGAAGTCAAAAAAATAAAACGGGTTAATACAAAAATTGGCCCTTGTACTAGAGGTGTCCATGGCAGGGCCGAGTTCGGGTCGGATCCATGTATGGTATCAACATTATATTTGCTTACTCAAACCCGGTCCAGCCCGAAATATGGGCCTCAAATTTTGTCCAAGCCCGCTCATATTTGTAAACGGATAGCCCAAACCCGTTTAGACCTGCCCATATTATTTTATTTCTAGTTTTTAAAATATATTATTTTTATTTAATCCTTAGTAATTTTATATTTTTTTTTTCTTTTATTAAGTTCTTAAACATGAACAACTTAACATTTTTTTAATATTTACACAATAATATTATATATATTTAATTTTTATATGACATAAATTACATAATGTATATAAAAATAAAATATTATTTAAATAAAAAACAGGTCGGGTCGGGCTGGGCCTTGAATGTTGGAGCCAAGGCCCGGCCCATTTTTTAAACGGGCCTTATTTTTTTCCCTAAGCCTATTTTTCGAGTCTAATATTTTTGTCCAAACCCTCCCAAATATGGGTGGGCCTTCGGGCTTGGGCGGATAGCCCGACTCTTAGACAAGTCTATCTTGTACTATATCCTTTTTTATGATTTGATACTTAAAACAAAATTCATGATTAAATACCTGAACCTGTATTCCGTTACGCATGTTGGTCCAATGCCTAACGGCATGTTGACATGTGTATTTTACCCAATAAAAATGTGACACGTGGCAATTTTGACACGTCAGCATCTTAGGAATTTTTAATTTTGATTTTACTTTTTTGAATTAAAAATTTTAAAAATAAAAAATTCTGAAATTAAATTTTTTTTTTCTTTCTAAATTTCAAAAACAATGAAAAAACTTCTCTCTTTCTCTCTTTTCCTTCTCTTCTTCTCTCTTCCTCTCTCTTTCTTCTCTTTCTCTCTTTTCCTCTCTCTTCCCGACCTGACACCGATCTCGTCGGCCTGAGGCAGATCGGCTGTCGGTCGACCCATTCTCTATCTTCATTTTCCTTTTATCTTTTATCTTTTCTCTCTCTCTCTCTTTCTTCTCCTCCTCTCTTTTCCTCTCTCTTCCTTCTCTTCTCTTCTCCTCTTCTCTTTTCCTCTCCCTTCCCGACTGACCGTTGATCTCTCCGGCCCGAGGCAGATCGATGACTGACCAACCTATCCTCTCTCTTCCTCTCCCTTCTCTCTTTTTCTCTCTCTTCCTTCTCTTCCTCTCTCTTTCTTTTTTTTTTTCCAGATCTCTTTAATTTTCCAGATTATTTTTATTTTCCAAATTTTTTTTCCAAATCTTTTCATTTAATTTCTAGTTTTAAGATTTTAATTTTTATTTTAAAAATGAAAAAATTTCTAGAAATTTTTTTATTTTCCACAATTTTTTATTTAATTTTTAATTTAAAAATTGAGAAAAATTGCAAATTTTTTTCTATATTTTTTTTATTTTCTAATTACTTCTTATTAATTTTTAATTTTAAGTTTTTAATTTTTATTTTAAAAATAAAAAAAAGCTGTAGTTTTTTTTTCCATAATTCTTTTTTTTTTTCAAATGTTTTCCAAAATTTTTTATTTAGTTTTAAATTTTAATTTTAAAAAAAAAACATTGCTGACATGAAAATGCTGACATGGTGTTGATTTGAACACGTGTCAGCTTTCTATTGGTCGATCAGGCCATGTCAGCATTAATGTAACACCGTTAAGTATTTGGGGTAACAAAGTTGACGGAATACAAGTTCAAATACTTAATTGTGAAATTTTTTTTTAAAATACCAAAAGATATAATACAGAAACCAATTTATACATTAACCCTAAAAATAATGATCAACATCCATTGATTTCGCCTCAATCCTTCCTTTTCTTCAACTTAACAAGAAAACCACCTCTCATTTTCAAAAGAAGTGATAACGTGTAAGGAGGGTCCATCATCTTCTCTGCACTTGCACCGCCATCAACGGCTATGATCTCGAACTCACGCATCAAAGCCACCACAATCGTCTTCATCTGTACATAAGCCATATCTTTCCCCAAACACATCCTGGGCCCACAATGAAACACCGGAAATTTAAACTGATCCGACGGCTGAAAAACACCATCATCATCCAACCATCTCTCGGGCTTAAATTCCCTACAATCAGGGCCCCACACTTTCTCCATCCTTCCCATCGCATAAGCAGAATAATCAGCAAACCAACCTTTCCCCACGTGGGTCCCATCAGGCCAAACATCATTATCCACCGTTAATCTTGAGTTGATAGGCACAGGAGGGAACAACCGCAGTGACTCTGATAGAGCTGCATGCAGATAATTCAACTTCTTTAACTCATCGTAGTTGAAACTCTCCAGTGTTGCCACTTCATCGAGGATCAAACTCACGCAACGAGGATGACCGTTGATCAACCAGAAAAACCAAGTCAACGCCGTTGATGATGAGTCTTTACCAGCAAGAATGAAGCTTATGACTATGTCTCTCAAAAACTTCCTCTTCTTTTCTTCATCTTCAAACTCCATTTCCGAGGTTGTAATTTTCGACATAAATCTCGACAACAAATCTTGGTTTTTACCAACGTTTTCCTTATAATTTTTCTGCTGATCTTGCTTTTCTTTGGACTTGATGATTTCCAGAGCGAAATCGTTGACTACCTTGATTGCTTCTTTGAATCTTTTCTCTGACCCAAGATTCAGTAATCTCTTCATTTTCCAAATGGTGGGGATTGGAGACAAGAATCTTGATGAACAGATTTCTACAGCTTCATCAAAAGCTTTAAAAAACCCTGAATTTTCAGTGGAAGTAATGTCCTCCACCCCAAATGCAACTTTACAAATGTTACTGAATGTAAATCTTTGGAGAATTTCTTGAAGATCAATGATTTGGTTTTCGATACAAGCATTCGAGAGAAAAGGTAAAAGGGTGTGTGAGAGCTGTGAAGTTACCACATCGGAGATGAAGTGTTTAAGTGATTTGGTGTTGAATTCGTGGCTTGAGATCTTACGTTGCATGGTCCAGAGATGGCCGTCGACGGCGAAGATGCCGTAGCCAAGGAGTTCGTGGAGGACGTCATGGTAGCGAGAGCCTTTGATGTAGTTAGGGAAGTTGGAGAGGAGGAGGTGTTGGACGTTGATGGGGTTGGCGGTGCAAACGCCGTGAGAGAGGTTGAGGAAGGAGTTGACTTGGAGAGTCGATGATGGGGTTTGAGAGAGCATATCGGAGACCCAATCATGGAAGCGGTGGCGGTTGCGGAGCAATCCAAGGAGGTTGCCGAAGATGGGGTAGGACTGTGGAGACGGGGCTCTGGTTGGAGCTTGTTTTTGACGACGAAAAGTGGAGAAGAAGAAGAAGAAGAAGAAGAAGAAGAAGAGGATGAGAGGAAGGAGATTAATGGTGATTAGAAGGTCAAAGTCTACCATTGTTGATGAGTTTCTTTGCTTCTTCGTCTTCGAATGGGTGGTCGTCGTTGAAAAGATAAAAGAGTGTGGATATGGGCATATGGCAATGGTGGATTATATTTTTTTAAATTAATTAATTGGAGATCCATTGTCGGTGATTTAATGACACTCCTTGTATTCGGTTCGATAGATTTAGATTTGGATAAATATTTTCATGATTCGGGTCGGTTCACATAATAAAAAATTATTTTTTATTTAAATTTAATTATAAAAAATATAAAAATATATTTTTTTTATTTTTTATTAATTTGTAAACAGTAATCTATGCCGATAGGTCGGCCCGGGCTTGCCCAGGATCGATCCTGAATAAGTGAATTGAAAAGTTTTCGAATCGCGACCCGATCCGTAAGTAGGTTTATAAACTGGATATATTGCATAATTCATGAAAAAATAAATTTAAATGCAATTTTCAAGCAATAAGAAATGATATAAAGTTGTATAATTATAATATTATATAAATAAATAATTAAAATTAACCTCAACATAAATCTTTTCATGGATCGGATTATTTGTTTAAATTCGAAAGTCCATTTGATATTTGAAAGGGTTTGACAAAACTATTAAATTCAAAAAATGAGTTTGGATAAAATAAAAATGAGAGCGGTTTAAAATATGAATTCTTGATTCCAAATTGAATTTGAACTATTTACAAAATAATATGGGCGGACTTGAACGGGTTTTAATTATCTATTTACAAATATGAAAGAATTAATTAGAGAAAATTTGAGATTTGAATTGTCAGATAAAATCGAATTTGAACAAATAAATATGATATTGATACTATATCTAAACTCAATCCGACTCGAATCATAAAAACTTCTACCTCAACATTTATTACAATACAATCTTATGTCGTCAAATAAAAAATAATTTTTACTTTAATAAAATTATAAAATTAGATATAATATAAATTATTAAATATGTTTAGTGTTTAAATAATTTAAAATATAAATTTTGAAAGAAAAAAACTGATAAGTTATGAAGTAAAAGTATTTTATCATAACTTCATAACTCATATCTTATTATTTTATATTAATACTTCTAAATTTTTGTTATCACAAATTATCTAATTTGTCATCATAGATAATACAAAGTGATACTAGGATTTATTATTATTTTTATTTTTATTATTATTATACATTTATTTTTATTTAATTATAATTTTTAGTATTCTTAATAATCTAAAGAAATTACAATTTACCATTACTCTTACAATTTTTTGTTATCTAATTATTTATTTGGTTATTTTAAATAATTTAAAAGTTGTATTACCATTTTATATTAACATTTACATAAATTTATTATGAAATTACTTATTTTGTTGGTGTAAATTACTACACAGCAGTATTATTATTTTATGTCAACATGAGTTGTATATATTTGTTATCTATTAAAATATTTAAGCAGTCCTTGTATTTATATTATAGTTAAAAGTGTATTTTAGTTTTTGTATTATAAAAGTGCGTAATTTAATCTTTATACATTTGAATTTGGTGCAAAAAATAAAATTGGTAATGATATTAATGAAAAACCGTCTAAATGCTGACATGAACATGTGAAACTGACAGAAAAGATGACTTGAAAAAAAAAATTGATGACGTGTCAACTTTTTTTAGTCAAGTGAAATAGAAAAGCATAATTTTTTTTACCCAAATCCCTCTTTTACCCGTAAAAACATGTCATTATTTTTTTCGAAGTTATCTATTCTGTCAGTTTTTAAATTTTACTTGAGCAAAAAAATTTGACACGTCATTATTTTTTTTTCCAAGTCATGTATTATGTCAGTTTTACATGTCCACGTCAACATTTAGACGATTTTTCATTAACATTATTATCAATTTTATTTTTTTCATAAATTTCAAATATATAAAAATTAAATTACTTGCTGTAATTAAAATGTACTTTTCTTATATTATTCGTACATGTTTTATTACCAAAAGGGGAGAATGAGTATTACAACAGACAACAATCATTACCTAGCTCAGAAATGTAAAAAGGATTGCACAATTCTTCACATGTTTTCTCTGCAAATAGGCATTAATTGTAGTGGAGCTGCCTAATTAGGGCTGTAAACGAACAGAGCGTTCGACGAATCGTTCGTGAACCGTTCGATTTTTGTTCGTATATGTTCGTTTATTAAGCTAAATAAACGATTATGAACACAATTTTAATGTTCGTTTATTAAACGAACCGAGTTCGAACAGATGTGTGTTCGGTTCGTTTATGTTCACGAACAAGCTCGTTTATGGTTCGTTTCAAGCTCGTTTATTAGTTTGTTTAAAGCTCGTTTATGTTCGTTTATTGTTCGTTTATAATATAATTAATATTATTATTATTTGTATTTTATTTATAATATAATTAATATTATTTAATAACATAAATTTAATAATTTAGTAATAAATTTAATTTAATTATGTTTGTATTTTATTATTTTATATTTAATAATAATATAAAATTGACTTGTTTTATATTTGTTTGTTTATTTATTGTTCATGAACATTTTTTTTTATTGTTCGCGAACATGTTCAATTATATGTTCATGAACATGTTCATTTAATGTTCACGAACTTGTTCTTGAACATTAAATGAACTTGTTCGTGAACATTAAATGAACGAACACGAACACACTCAATTTTAAACGAACAGAGCTTGAACACAATTTGAAAATCCTTAACGAACACGAACAAGCTCAAAAATAAATAAATGAACACGAACAAAGGCTTGTTCGTTCAAGCTCGGTTCATTTACAGCCCTATGCCTAATCACAGTCAAAACATGATAATTCGTGTATTTGTCGAATTTATATATTTTTTCGTATCATAATCATATTTAAAATATTATATTTATATAAATTTTGACGTATTAATAATTTTTGTTATATAAATTTTGACACATTCATGTATTCATATCATGTCTGAGCTTCTTTTTCGTGTCGTGTTTTTTATCATGTTTTAATTATTTTTTTTATGTCATATTCATATCGTATAATATAATCGTATCGTATTCAATATTGTCGGGTTATCACACTTATGCTTCATAAATTAAAAGTGCATTATCATTTGACTGATGATTTCTAGTACACCATTTTTCTTTATTTGAAAGCAGTACTGGTTTTAACTGGGAGGCTTCCCTTCATAACTCTCTATAGAAAATGTGTATTTCCAACATACAAAGACATATCAAGTGGTTCTCCAAGGCTTAAAGTCAGTTGATTATTCCCATCTTCTTCATCTTCAAACCTTTCTCTGATCATAGTTTTCTGAAATAAGGCCCGCATCTATGCATTCATCATAAAGCCGAAATCGATGTGTATTACCACTTATGCTGTTGGGATTGTACAAATTGGACAAAGATTACACCATTGAGTCCACTCTACACATAAGGAGGCATGTTCACATGAGTTTGATGCATACTGTACATGACACCCACAGCTTCTTAAACCTCTAGTTGCTTGATAGCTATGTTACTCGAACTTGGTTGTGAGTGTCGGATACTGGTATGTGTCCGACACGAGTATGTTTGATTTATTCTAAGCTTTTCCATGTATTTGGAAGGCCCTTGGGGAATCATATCCCCAAACCCATGTACGGATATGCATCGGACATGGGTACTTCAAGAAAAATGAAAAATTGGAGCAACGTAACTTGATAGTGCTCAAGTCTTACCACATTGAACAACTCAATAAGATCAGTAGATGGCAATTGTTCCCAAAGCCTCCTGAAATTGGAACCAGAAACAAATAAGTTGCCTGCAGTGCTTGATTTTGTCAATATTCAATTTTCAGTTTTATTAAACAACACCTTAGTCTATGCTTGATTCAAGAGCTGCCATCATAACATCCTTCTCCATGTAACTGTTAAGACTTGATAGACAATCATACATGATCTTTGCTTGTGGGTGTGAATTATCTTCTACAAAGAAAGGTTGGATCCTCTGGTCAACCTCAATCCAACTACAACCAGGGTTCTTTTTCAATCCCAGTTCTTTCATCTTTAATCTCACTTTGCGTACTTCGTTCCATTTCTTGGCAGAAGCATACATATTCGACAAAATAATGTAGGTTGATGAATCATCAGGATCTTTCTCGATAAGCAATTCTGCGATTTTCTCCCCCAGCTCTAAACACCTGTGCAAACGGCACGCGGAAAATAGTGTGCTTAGCAACTCAACATCCTCTCTAGTTTCCGGGGTACTTCGGAGAATCTCATACGCTTCATGTAATCGACCAGCACGTCCAAGAAGATCGATCAAGCATGAATAGTGTTCAAGTTGAGGCTTAATACTATGCTCACTGGTCATTTGTTTGAAATAATAGCAACCTTCATCAACCAATCCTCCATGGCTACAAGCAGATAAAACTGCAAGAAAAGTAACTCCATCTGGTTTTGCATTGGATTGCTGCATTTTACCGAAAAGCTTCAAAGCGTCTAGAGCTTGACCATGAGATCCATAAGCAGTGATCATAGAAGTCCAAGACAGAAGATCCCTCTCTGGTAACTCACAGAAAATTCTAAATGCTTCATCTACAGCACCACATTTTGCATACATGTCTAGGAGTGTCCCCATGACTACTTCATTTCTTTCCAACTTGTTCTCAGTTATAGAATTATGAATCTGCTTCCCTTTTTCTAAGGCTGCCAACTGTGAACAAGCTGCTAAGACACTAGTAAATGTAACTGCATCTGGATTTACACCAGCTTTTATCATGTTTTCATAGATGCCAAGAGCGTTAAAACATTTTCCAACAGAGACATATCCAGAAATCATAACATTCCAAGAGACTACATCTGTATTTGGCATCAGCTTAAAGATATTTTCAGCTGAATGAACATTTCCACATTTGAAGTACAGATCAATAAGGGAGTTGTTAACAAAGATATCAGTTTCTATCATGTTTCTTATCATGTAACCATGTATAAATTTTCCATTGTGAAGTTGGGCGGATCTTGAACAAGCCACTAATATGCTGCTTAAAGTAGTCAGAGAGGGTTTAATCCCTTCCATATTCATCCTCTTAAAGAGTTCAATGCATGATTGGCTATTACCTATTGAACTGTAACCAGCAATCATGGTATTCCAAGAGACCACACCCTTTTCTGGTATTTGCTCAAAAACCTCCCTAGCCATCTCTATACAACCACATTTTCCATACATGTCAACAAGAGCAGAGCCAAGAAAACCATCCAAGACAAGCCCGTTTTTTACCAATTCTCGATGAATCTCCTTCCCTCTTTCCAAATCCATAAGCCTTGCACATGATGAGATAATAATTGTTAGTGTTACTAAATTAGGCTCAAACCCAGCATCCCTCATTTTTCCAAACAATTCCAACGCCTTTTCAGCTTTCCCATCTTGATAATAACACGAAATAACAGTGTTCCAGCAGGCAACGTCTCTCTCAGGCATTTCATCAAACACGCGGGTAGCCTGCTCAAACATATTGCACTTTGCATACATGCCTACAAGAGAGCTTGCAACAACAACATCATATAAAAATCCAACTTTTATCAAATGGGTATGGATCAATTTGCCATAACCAACACTTCCAAATCCACCACAAGCCTTAAGCAGACTTGGATAGGTGAAACTATTAGGCTTCAAAAAAGGATATTTCCATAACTTATCAAAGAGCTGAAGAGCTTCAACAAACATGAAGCTCTTAGTGTAAGCAGCCATGAGGCCATTCCACAAAGAAATGTCTAATGGGTTGTCAATGGTGTTAAAAACACGATCTGCCGAGTGATGTAAATGGCAAGAGAAGTAAAAGCTGATGAGGTTTTTGCATAAGGCAATGTTGTTTTGGAAGCCTAAAGTGATTATTTTCTGGTGAATGAGCTTACCCTTTACCAATGACTTAGAACTAATGCAGATTTTCAAAAGGGACAACAGTTTTACGGTGTCCATTCAAAAGGGTGCCTCGATTTATCATTGAAAATAAAGACAGACTGCTTAGCTAAACTGGTGTTTCTGCGGTTGAGGTGCAATGAGCGAGATAATATTAGGGATATCAGCGGTCGGATATCTGTATTTTTTATATTATCTGAATTCGAATTCGTAAAATTATTTTAAAATTTGAATTCATAAATTATCCGTATTTAATCAGCATATCACTATCCGAATCCGAATTAAATAACATTATCCGTCGGATATTTGAATCCGTTAAAAATTCGAATTAAATAAATCATTTTTTTAAATAAAAATATAAAATCAAACAAAATTTATGTGTTTTACAAATAAACGGATTCGGATAATGGATATCCGAGGTTTCATATCTGCATTCACTGCGGATAGTAATTATAATATCCGAATCCGACTTTTATCCGAATTCACAAATCCAAATCCGTAAAAAACGGATCGAATATCCGCAGATATCCGAATCCACATTTTAAATTATTATCCCTAGATAATATGTTCTAGTAGTAGATGCTATGAAAAAAAAATCTTAAATAAAAAATAAATAAAATCTTGATTCGCTCTTAATTTTGTATTTGTTCATTAATCAGATTGCTTAATTAATTTTAAAATTTTTGAATTGATTTATCGGGTTAATTATTCATTCGAATCAATTAAAAATAACTTTTTTAAAATTATACTTAATTTTTACATACTAACTATTAATTATTTAATTATTTTCATTCAATTTTTAAAAAAAAAAAAAAAATTTAAAACACTAAAAACTAAAAAAATTCTTTATAAGTTTTTTTTTTTCTTTTCTAAAAGTACATATTTCTAATTTTGTAACATAAATTTTTGTCTTAAGCCGAAAGCTGAAACAAAACAAAAAGATATGATTGATTTTTTTTATATCAATTCAAATTTTTCAAAAAAAAAAAAAAACCAAAAAACAAAAAATATTTTGCAAAAAGTCATCCAAACAATGAAAAAATATATATCAATTTTTTCAAAAAATAAATCTATTTTTCAGAAATTATTTTTTTTGAAAATCATTTTTCACAAAATAAACGTAGACATAAATGTACATGGCATCAGCTTTGAACAAAAAGAAAAACTTTTTTTTTCCCTGCAGATTTCGTTTCCTTCTGAATTTACATGGCAGTTGCTTTCAACAAGAGCCAGCAGGCAGCAACCTACTAAAAATTTACATTTTGTCACCCTCAATCCCCCCCACACAAGGTACTTATAGGGGGAAAAATGAAGTAAAATCAAGTAGAAAAAATATCAAAGGGGGCAAAAATAAAAGCAAAATCCAATCAAACCTCTCTAGTTATCTTCCCTTATACCATTTCTGCTTCCATCAGCTCTTGATAAACAATGGAAAGCCTTATATAATTGATCAATTGAGACCCCAATAATTGGGATTAAAATCTTGAAAAGTCTATTGCATGTACATATAGTTATTTCACTGTGTTAATGAGTCAAGTCCTCACTCCCGACGCCAACACTAGACTTGTCGATCATCCGGACATTGTACTGCTCGTATACTCTTGCTCTGTTCTCTGTCCACCATTGTTCCGCTTGTTTCTCACTAAACCGCTTCCGACTGCATTCAAAGTTTCGAAAACCATTTAGTTTCTCTTCAATATAACCATGACTTGGTTCATCTCTAAGAGTCAATTTAGGATATAATATTGGATAGTTGCATCAATCAAGGCTGATCTAAACATAGTTACGTCAAGCACATGAAGCTATGTTGCTCTGACTCTCCATTTTTCTGGAAGTACCCATGTCCGACACCCGTGTCCGACGCATATCCGAACATAAGTAATATGATCCCCCAAGGATCCTCCAAATACATGAAAAAACTTAGAATAAATCAAACATACTCGTGCTGGACACATACCCGTGTCCGACACTCACACCCGAGTCCGAATAACATAGACATGAAGTAAGTGTTTGTATGTGGGAGTGGGAGTGCTGCAGTCTGAACTAAAATTATATTCAAAATAGACTGAACATACTTCCTCACCTAATTTAGTTCCCATGCACTTAGTGTAGGGACAAAAACACTGGTTACAAGCTTGGCACTTAAAGATGCATTTAGGAGTACAATTCAAAGTTTATGGTCTATTTGGCTGCCAAACCCATGCTGACATCTGGCTAACTTCAGTAGTTTATCTACACTTTCTTAATTCCCATATTATTATCATCTTACTTGATTTCATCTCACTACAAACACAAATGTCCTCTCCACCAAATCAATCTGAAGTCCCCATTATTTGGGATAGCTTGTCTACACAATTTAGAATTGCCAGAGAGTAATGCATAACATACCTGAAGCGAACTCGCTTGAGATCCTTGGCACCTCCTGGTAGTGAGGTAAGTGTTATATACACACCAGGTTCATCTTGCTCAACCCATTCATTCTCATTTCGAGATTCGCCTTCTTTTGTTCTGCTTCCACTTTTAGTAGCTGATTCGATATGGCCTTGTTTGTTATGGCCTGAACTACGATTACTAGCAGTGTTGGACCCATTAGAAAGCAACTGGCTGCTTGATACATTTGAATCTGGTTCTTGGCACACTATTTGACCATTCAATCTGTCAATTGAAACACTAGAGACATCGATGGAAGCAAGGCTAGAGCCAAACGATGTAAACGAAGGCGATTTGATGTTCCGTGCAGCTCCCCCCACAGGCAGTCTTTCAGCCATATCCTTTAACTGTTCAGAATATCAAATATCATCTTACATCAGTAGAAAGACATGATGAAAGTATTGGAAGTCCAACTAACCACTTAACCGACTCTAGTGATACATTGAGCAAGTATCTAAACAATAGGCAGAAACAAAAATATAATGCAATGATAACATTATATATCATGGATAATACTTTTATTACAAAAGAATTTCATATGCAATTAAAAAAAATACATCTAGAATCTATATGAGCAATAGTTTAGCATGATGCTTCCATTCGCTATCCAGTGAAAAATGAGAGAGGAGTAGAGAGGAACAAGAAGAAGGGATTCTATCAGACACTATATAATTTAAATTTTGTATAGATTTTTTAGGGTAGAACCAGCTACTATGTTACTTGGACCCGGATGTGAGAGTCGGATACGGATATGTGTCCGACACGGTATGTTCAATTTTTTCTAAGCTTTTCCATGTATTTGGAGGGTCCTTTAAGGGTCATATCTCCATACTCATGTCCCAATATGTGTCAGACATGGGTGTCAGACACGGATACTTCAAGAAAAATGAAGAGTCGGAGCAACATAGATCAGCTATATGTTTAACCAGAAAATAAGGAAAAAGAATCCATCAAAAGTGAAGTATAACTGAACTTTAGCATTCTCGTGATCTTCTCACATGCTCAGTTTGTTACTAAAGGTAAGCAAAGAGCTTCAGGCATAAATAAGAAGAAACCAAAGTATAAAAACTGGGGAAAATGGCTTAATATAGCTAAGACAACAACAAAGGACAAAAAAGTATAATTCAGAGCTATGATTACTCAAACACATTGTAATGCAGAGATATAGGGCTAAAGTTTTATTATAATAGATATCCATGGACCACAAACAAACATAAATCCATCTTACTTGGGCCGTAAGTGACTTGATGACTTCCTTTGCTGCTTTGCATTTTGCAGTCTCCTCCTCTGCAATTGCTATTGCCTCCTTCAGCTGTTTGGTTGTTCTTTCCAGCTCAACTTCTTGAAGCTGTTCTTTACGTGTAAGATTCTCCACCTGAGAGATAAAGATTGGTGAGACATAATGCATAAATACTAAATAACCTAGCAAGCAAGTTAAAAGTTTTGATAGACAAAGGAAACAAGAGTAAATCTTCTAAACTGTAAAATATCCTGCTAAAATTAAAGCTTAGCATCTAGCTTGCCAGGAGCAAGCCTATTGTTAAGCATCCAACCTAAAACCAATTGGTTATAAGTGGAGAGGCCCAACTTGAATATAAGACCACAGGTAATTCAAGATTTGATCGATGTGAGATAACACCACTTAACACTCCCCCTCACGTGTAGCTCACAAGGCCTACACATGGACAACCTCACCGGGGTCATCAACCTCACATGAAGTTAGGTAGGAAGAACAACATAACACAACCTGGGCTCTGATACCATGTTAAGCATTTAACCTAAAACCAATTGGTTATAGGTGGAGAAGCCCAACTTGAATATAAGACCACAGATAATTCAAGATTTAACCGATGTGGGATAACACCACTTAACACCCATTTTAGCTCTTTGATTTTTCTCCTTCCTCATGTGTTAACATATTGTCAGAGAGAAAATCTTAAGGCTTTAAAATAGGAAGCCATATCTTGACCATTGTTTTGAAAGAACTCAGAATTTATTACATTGCATTGCAGAAGCACCAGTTTTGATGCATTCATGCACTCACTTTGAACAGAAATCTGTAATGAATACTCATTTGTTATCTAGGCATCATGAATTAACAATAATATCCAACAAACATATCAGTCAGACCAAGGAAAAGAAGAAGAGAAATGGGTTCTCAAGATCTAACCACTCTCACAGTTAACTCACAAAATAGGATGTTTTCAAATTTTTGGTAAAGCTTCCTTTACCTTAGCTACAGAAACATTAACATGTAAAACTATGTAAGGCAATGCAATTTATTTAGGCATTATTTAGCCGTACTTTTGCTACTTGCTTTTTGCTCAAACAAAAAAATGTCTGAATATAAAACCATTTTTTTTTTTAAGAATTAAAAATAAAAAAATGTGACCTTATTTCAACAAAACTTATGATCTTAATTTCTTACTTCTATTCAGAATAATTATGTTTTAGAACTGCTGTTGCATTTTAATCATTTGTTCATCTTTAATCAATGATGATTTTGCATTTTACCTTCTGCTTTTGCGTTTTTGCAATCTTAGAAAGCAAGATTTAAATAGGAAAATGCAAGAGCAAGAACAACAATCAAAGGGAACCTTAGTTAAAAAAATAAATAAATCTCCACAAGAGTATTTAGAAGTTTGAAAGACAAAATACCTGTGCTCTTAATCTAATAATCTCTTGACTAAGGCTATCATTGGTCCTCTTAGCATCACCCACAACTATTTTAGGGGAGGTGAGACCTCCAAGTGTTGGGGTTGGTGTTGTTGAACGAGGAGGGCTAGGCCGTCTTGATATTGGTGACGTTGCACGAGAAACGATTCTTGATCCAGGAACAGAAGCTGAGAAAAATTTCTTGGATGATCCAAATACCGGATTAAAAGATTTAGAAATATTAAGTGCCCCCCGTTGGGAGCCTCCATTTGGAACTGGTGAGACACGACTACTATTAAATTCTAGCTTCTTGTTTCTCTTTGATCGGCTTTCCCCTTGCTTCAACGACTCCATTGATGAAAATCTAGCAAGTTGAGCACGAGACCTGGAATCCAACTTCTCATCTTTATCAACAAATTCACTAGTCCCATGATTTATGCTTCCTCTTCTACTTACAGAAGATTGAGATGATGCATCAGTTTCAATGGCTTTCCTCAGTCTATTAAAACAATTGTCACAAACACGATAAGGTTTGTTGGGATTTGGAGCCATGCAAGCCTTAAGACACTTCTTACTGCTGCATGCATGACAAAAAACTAATCCACAATTATAACAATTGTGACGTTTTCTTTTGAAATTAAACAGGAGGCGACAACCAGAACACATTGACTGATCAACGCCCGAAACCCATTTATGGAGACAGATTGCTGCAGTGAAGTTCGTGCCACAAGCAATACTTTTGACTTGCTTGTCTTTCAGAGCTTCTACCAAAGTTGGGGAGTTTCTATCATCAGCATCCCCATGACCTAATCGACCATTTGCTCCCTTCCCCCAAGTATAAACTTCAGTTCTAGAAGTCCAAACTGCAACATGATAAGCACCACAAGAAATCTCCTGAACGAAACTCTTTGAAAGCTTTCCTTCAACACGGGTAGGAACCTTTCCATCAGCTTGTGGATTTCCTAGCTGGCCATAAACAGGACTTCCCATAGTGTAGACATGCCCAGATGTTGTAAGGGCAACTGTCAGACAGTGTCCACAGGCAACTTGACAAAAGTTTGGTTCAACAAGAGCAGCAACACAAGTAGGAACAAGTTTTGCTTCCTTATCCCCATGCCCAAGTCGACCTTTATCCCCGTCTCCCCATGTAAATAGCTTCCCCGAGGAACAATTGCTAGAACTTGAATTTCCAACCATGACTTCAACAACTGCAGCAGTATGCCACACTCCACAAGCTGCTTGAACAGTGCGGAGCCCCTTTAGGGATTCCACTTCCCTTGGTATTGAGACACTATTCCGATCACCATGACCCAAAACACCAAATGTGCCATCACCAAAGGTAAACAATTGCCCTGCAGAGGTTACTACAGCTGTATGCCAGGGGCCACAAGAGATTGACGAGACATGTATGCCCTCCAAGGGCCCATTCACTCGTTTTGGCACCCAATGACTTACTTCATTTCCATGACCAAGAAGACCAAAATTATAAGTGCCATCACCCCATGTGTATAAATCACCAGAAAGTGTTACAGCACAAGTATGATACTCACCACATGCTACAAACTCAATGTTAGTATTACTAAGGGCATCAATAAGCTTTGGATGCAAAACGTCAGAGTCTACGCCATGCCCAAGCCGGCCTCCAGATTCCTCTCCCCAGGAGAAGACCTCCCCTTGCTTGGTTACCAAGGCAGCATGTCTACCACCACAAGCAATATTCTGGACGTCAAGTACAACCGCAGATTCTAAAGCTTTAGGCAGTAAAGAATCCATTTTGATACCACAACTGCCAACTTTATTAAGTCCACCACCCAAAACACCATCCCCAGTGCCTTCACCCCAAATGAAAACATCACCCAAGGCATCACCATCATCATGACCAGACCCTTGGCTTGATGAACTAACTGCACTTGAAAGACTAACCCTAAAAGCATCCATTGCCATTGTCTTCATGTGGCCATGTACACTATCTGATCCTCCTGAAGACAAAGAATGAACGGAACCACTAGCAGTATCTGGAGGAAAGAAACCCTTGGGAGGAACAGCATATAATATTACATCTGAAAACGTCTTACCCAGACCATTCTTTGGAGGACTTTCATACGGACTATGAAGGCGAAGGTGATCTCCACCATCCTGAATTTAAGTAGAAAAAGCATCTTAAATTCACAAACTTGTAATGTTAGAAGGCGATTTTGTAGATAAAATAGAACCATACCTTCTGCAAGCTATCATTACTACCAAATGGAGAATTTAAAGGTGAACTTCTTCGCGTGTATATTCTAGGACTAGTTGCTTCAGAAGGAATGCCATCACTTCTTGATTCTGTTCTCCATTTTCTTTGGTGGCTACGAGAGATTAATGCTTTTAAACCACTAAACCAGACTTCAGCTTCATCTTTATCCTTGCAGATCTAGCAAATAATTTTATTAAGAAAATAAAAAACTTTGAGCTGTCTGTATATAGCACAAGAGAGGAGGTATGCAACAATAATCAGATAAATGAGAAGACATGGTTACAAAGAAGCATATTCTTACCAAATCCAGCGATCTGTCATTATATATAAGTGAAAACGACTGATACTCTTTCTCAGGCCGAGGATATCTTTGAAAGATAGGCTGAAAGACAATATAGGCCATTTTTTATCAGTACTAGCAGAAAATAAAAAGATTTTTTGAATATTAAGTCATCACATTGTCACCAAGACAAGACACGAATGATGGAGACTAGACTACCACAAAAGAATAAACAGAAGCCACTACGGTCACAAAAATACACACAGAAGAGACTTATAAAAACACAGGACCCACTATAGCACTATAGTTTCAAGGTTGGAATTGTCTTAATTCCGCTATGCTAATCCTAGTGCAGAAGCAACATGATTGATGGGCAATGCAATGATCAAGCAGAAAACTGGAAGAAGAAGAAGAAGAAGAAGAAGAAGAAGAAGAAGAAGAAGAAGAAGAAGAAGAAGAAAAAGAACAATGAACATGCACATGCACATCATCACAGTTTTAATTTAAGGATCATTGTAATGCTGTTATAGTTATCCAAGTGCAGTTGTAATGCAATGAGCAAGCAAAAAATTGGAGTGAAAAGAACAAACTTATATTAACCACTCAAATTGCAACTTCACCCAAAATTGGTGAACAAGGATTAATCTTGTGTACAGTGAGAAAAACCTCCGTTCACCAAACCAAGTACGTTTGAGTTGAGCCTGTAAAAAGGCCACCTGGCTTATGTACACTAGTGGTTGCCTCCCGGAACCCATTACAGCCAACACTATTGGTTAATTTTACCTCAGTATAGAAGATTGTACATTTCATGCAATTGTAGTCAATTTTCATATCATCTTAAATAAAGTTTAAACAATTGTGGTTCAAGTTTCTTTAAGGAAATAAATGTCTATGTATAAAATATGAATGATGAACAGTAAAACTAATTTGATAGGCATAGTAGTAGTGCCATAGACGAGATAAAGAATATAATTAAAAATATCTAGCAAAACAAACTTTTCTTTATGTTTTCATCACATGTTACGGGCATGTAATCAACTCTCTAGATATTGTCAAAATCATGGCAAAGTAGGCACAGATAATACACCATCTCTACAGAAAACCACTTACAGTGCGCTGCCCAGATATGATTCTAGACACGTGACTTAGTTTAAGATGTTTCTCCTCTTTCCCCGAGAACCATATTAAAACAGACTCATCCTGAAAGCAAAATAGCAATCAACAATTTAGGACTTTAAGAAGGAAAATATAATTCAACATCAGCAGCACAATTACAAACTGAAACAAGCTGCCATAAATCTTTTTTACTTATGTTACACCCATAAGTACTCTTTTTAAATCACTCAGCTTACATGTTATATCAATTTAATGTTTCTTCTTCAGTATGATATAGAGGACATTGATTTCTTTCTCCATCTATTGATTATGCTTTTATCCATGTCAAATTGCTCAAAAAGTTAAATATAAGGAAAGCAAGTAAACAGAAGCATAATTAATCAATACAAATAAAAATATTTCAATAGAAGATAGTTAATTATCCACAATTTAGACGTCATTTGTTCAATGTTCCTTTTAGCTCATTCAGGATAAATGTCAAAGAGTGGAAATAGAGCACTGGAATTTTGCTTTCTCCATCTTTTAGTACATTATTCTCTTGAAAATCATTCCAGCATATGAATTTTAAACTTAAAAACATACATGTTTCTCAAGCATTTCAAATCCAAAATATAATATTTCGGGTATTTGTAGACCAAGATTTTCACCAAAGGGTGCATATTCTCTAGACAACATACGTGATCATTGATGTACATAAACAGGTAAGCGATGGCATCTAGCTTCAATTTTCTTTTAATATCTTACACAGAAGGATTTTCCAGTGTCCAATGGAGGTACCACTACTATTACGTAACAAGTCAAGAACTAAGAGATGATGAGTTGTGATGGCAAGTGGACCGTGCTCTCACCAAACCCATTTGAGCAAGAGTGATGAAGGCACAGGGGCAGCAGAACATAGTTATAAACAAATGTAATTCGTTACCATGCAGAATAGTTAATTCCTATTCGAGTATAATTAGTTTGTATTTCACAAGTTGGCAGTTAGAAATAAGAATAGTCTTCTTACCAGCAGTTTTGAACCTGATTTCTCTCTATCTAATACAGGTATTTGAGCCGGAGTGCCAGAGACAAAGGAATAGCACCAAATGGTTGTAAACAAAGTGAAGGGTTCTCATGCAGAATAAGGCTCATTTCTATTCAAATATAATTAGTTTGGACTTCTCAGGTTGGCACTATGAATAGTCTTATATCAGCAGCTTTGAACCTGATTTTGCTCTATATACTAGTCATTCCATAATTCATCACCTACAATGGCTAAAAGTAAAAACTACTTTACATATACTTGTTCTTCGCTTGAACATCATGTGTAAATCGTTACTCACATCTTCAATACAGGCTGATTGATAATGAAAAAAAGTATGCTATAGAACAGATACACACTTTAAAAGAAACATGTTAAAAACTTCGAGCATGTGACTTGAAAATGGGAAAAACTTACATTCGAAAGGCGGAAGGGGCAAAATTTTGGCTTCCCTCTTCTTCCATACTTCAGCAAGTAAGCCCCTTTCTTCAGAGCAGTAATGGCCTGTGGTAAAGAGTATCCAATAACCTAACTTAGGCATATTTAGGACATTTGCAGGTGGGAAACATAATTATAGCTCCAAGAACAATTTACATGTAGCATAATGATAAATTAAAGGAAAAAATCCAATGGATCATCAAATTATTTAGAAATACTCACTCTAATAGAAGGACAAAAAGAATTACGGAAAGAATTTTTAGCGATTTCAGAAAAGGAAAAGGCTGTAATAATAAACTAAAAAAAATCAGTGCATAATAGGACCCACTGACAACACTCTGAGGAAAGGCAGGGGCAATTCCTTTGACCAAAGCCAAATTCAAATTACCTCCCACCTTGACTTAAGCACCACTATACTAACACTTAGCATCTAAGCAATCTATTTTCCAACTTATGTTGAAATAGGCATGCATACATTTACAGATTACCTCCAGCCTACACCTCAAAGAGCTTAGATCAGGAACTCCAAGGATCCAGAAACAAATGAAGGACTCTCATGAAGTAAGGTTTGTGGATATAGATGTGCCATAGAACATATGACAGTACCCATTTATTTATCTATGGTTAGATATCAAATTACTTAGCATTGAATTAGTAGTTAAACTTCAACTACCCAAGAATAAGAAGTAATCTGCATCAGTATTTGAATTACTTATAGTATAAAAAATTATTTCTGGTCTGCCACACACTCTTTTATCTGCAGTAGCAAATTTGGTATATGAGATTGTAATTATCATTGACTTGTTAAAAACCAGGCCATGCCATGAGTTGCTAGCATATCTTAAATGCAACTACATGTAACAATAAATGTCATACATAGCATCATTAAAGGGTTAAGCATTTATGAATGGCGAAACGGAAAACACTAATCAGTCAAGAAGAAGTATCATTACTCAAGTTGCATATCTATGTTGTAGATTAGAGTGCAGCAGCAAGCTGCAGGTAAAGTAGCTGCATGATAAAATGCCTACAAATTTCACCAGTCCTAGAGCATATTGGTATTTCCATTAATTTGTCACAAGAGTGGTTTTAGCTACTTGGTGACTCAAATAGCTAAAGATCATTGAATCAATGTAATACCAAGATCAGCTGGTTTCCCCTCTTTACTCACAGTTCAAAGTCCAACAAATTACAGTTATAAGTTGACTAATATTGCTATTAAGGCTTCACCATTCTCAAGCTACAACTAGCATGCCACTATTGTTTCTACTTGCTCCTACAACTAAGCATAATCTACTCATACATCACTCAACAATCACTAAACAGCTCAATTACCCCCCATCCCCCAAAAAAAAGCATCGAATCAGCAATTTCAAACAATAATTAGAAGAAAAACTCAAAAAAGATTCAATCCACCAGACAAAGAAATCAAATTCACTAATTAAAGTACAAAGAAAATCAGCAAAAAGAAAATACCTGCTCGATGTCTCTTTCCACGGGGCCAGTTCTGCTAAGATCGGAAGCCATCCTATCCGTTCTTGACATAACTAACCAAAACTACACTTTCGTAAACCAAAAAATAAGGGATCCAAAAGAAAAATAAACCCACTTAAGAAATGTTTGGAATAAACTCATTCATTTTCAAAACCAAACCCTTCCATACAAATAACCCTTTACTTTTCCCTCCTCTCCACAGCTGAACTCTAACTTGAGACTCTCAAATTCCATCCAATCTCCGAAAAATTCGGATTCTACCATCACGAGAATTTTCTCTAACTCCAATCGTACTTCACTTTTTACACCACTTTTCAAATTTCAGTAATCGTAATCTAAAGCAAATATGGAGAAAATAAAGCTTTCAACAGTGAAAGTAGCGAAAGAAAAGGGAGAGGAAAAGAATCAGTTGAGAATGAGGTGGGAAGTGAAGGCAGAGAGGTGTTTGGAAAGAGAGAAAATCTGGGAAGAAAAGTGAAAGGAAAAAAATGGGAAAGCGTTGGGAAAATGTAATATATGATCTGATTAGAAGTTACAGAAGGGAGAGAGAGAGAGAGACAAAGAGACAGAGAAGTGAGGGAATAAAGAAATGAGAGAGGAAAAAGGTTAAAGAGAAAAACAGAGAGGGGATAATGCAAATTGCAAAATACCCACAAATATTTTTAATCTGAATTTCATAATTAGACACTTGCTTACTTTCTTTCTTTCTTTTGCTTTGCAGTAAATTTTTATTTTCTTTTAATTTTTTGGTTTTTTTTTTTTTTTTTTCTGTTTGGTGGCTGAGAAAGTTGTAAAAAGAGAGAAGAAAAGACAGTGAAAGCATGTTACTGGAACTGTAAATAGTAGAATCTTAGTCAAACTCTCGATCGAGTCAAGTTTTTTTTTTTTTTCGCTTATTGTTCAAAATACGAAAATATTTATGCCTTTTCTTTTAATTATACTTTTCTTTTAATTTCTTTCTATATGAATTCTTTTTAAGTAGTAGTTTTCAATTATTAGCAATAAAATTAAAATTTTACATTATTTTGAGCAAACATTCACTTTTTTATTATAAAAAACTGTCACATTTTTTTTTTATGAATTGTGTTAACAAGTGTTTTAAATTCTTTTTTTGAATTATTATATATAATAATATGTTCATTCAATATATTAAAAATAATAAATAAAATTATTACATTTAATATAATTTTTTATAATTAATATATTAATTAATTTTAAAAAATATCTTAAAAGCATTTGTTAATAATTTTTTTTTTTAGTTAAGTTCAAAGTCATCCAATCTCTAATCTCTCTCTTAATCACTTTGACTCGAAGTCAAGGTGTTTTTTTTTTCAATTTTGTTCTATTTTTAGTATGATTTGGTTAACAAGTGCTCTTTAGTTATGTAATTTGATTTCCTTTTTTAAAGTATTTTTGTATAATATTTGTGTATGGTATATATTCGGATATAATATAAAGGTATGATCTCCAAATTTTTGAAATTTTTTTTAAAAATTAAATATATCCGTGTAGAATACATACTCGTATTCGACACTCACCTGTGATATCCGAGTAACATAACCCTTAGCCACTCTTTAAAATGAGTTGATATACTATTTATCTATACTAATATTAAAAAGAGTGTCTGAAGTCACGCATTAACAAGACACCAACTCAATTGGTAAATTTATTACAAAAAAAAAAAACTTATAATATAAAATGTAATTAAGGGTTTTTATGTATTTTACTTTAAAATAACTACTAAGACTGTGATATCACCGGATAACTTTAAAAAAAAAATACTTACATTTTACATCATTAAATAAATTTATTTTAATACATACCAGATAACTTTTTATTTTATTTTCACATATCTAGTAACAACAATATTATATTAATTATAATAATTGACAATTTTTTTTATCATTTTTAATACATTAAGTAAAAATAATACTATATATAATAATTTTAAAAAATATTCTTAAGCAATGGTTAGCAAAATCCAACATAGTATATTGGCTTGCAAAAGTAATATAAATATAAATAAAATATAAAACAATAGAAAAGAAAGTATAAAACAAATGTAATATAAATGTAAATTTTTCTCAGATTCCTTACAGGCCAATATGGTATAATGAAAGTATATAATCTTAATTTTACTAACTTTAAATATAATAGTTACATTGATTTTCTTGTGGATAGGTACATTGAATTATTATAATGTTACAAAAAAATTCATCGTTATCAATAAAATCCAAAAAGCATCTTGTTTTTTACTTTAAAATTTAACTTAATTTTATTGTAAATAAAAAAATACAATAGTTAATTTAGATTAGTTAAATATTTACTCAGTTTGAAATTAAATAAAACTCAATTTTTTCTATTTAATTTTTTATAGCAATTATACTAAAGTATAAAACAAATAATAAATAAATAACAAATAAATGAAGCCCTTCTTTTATTCTTTTTAGCCATAGTTTGTTAATTCTATTAATCCTTCAATTTTTTCCTTTATTTTGACTAGATAATTTTTTTTTAGCTATTATGAGTTATCTTTAATGAGGAATGAATTTTATTGTACTTTTTTTTTTTTTTTTACTTAATGATAAATGTATATATTCTCCATTTAAAAAGTTAGTTTATATTTTTTGTAAAATCGAAAAAAAAAAATATTGTTTTCATAGAAAATGAAAGAGATTGAACTAGTCTAGTAATTAGATCAAAATAAAAAATTTAAATTAAATTGTTTGATTTGTTTTGGTTTGCCTTCTTTATCATCTTTGGACATTGATGGAAAAGACGGAAATACTCATATAATATTCCTTGTAAAAAATTCAAGAAATTCCTCATCATCACTGAAAATTACGTGGAAAAACACATAAAACGAGTCAATTCCTACTATGATAAAATAAAAAATAATAAAAATGAATCTTAATGATTCTGAATTCTTAATAAGTCCTTTTTATTGATATTTTACTTATTATAAATGCTTTTCATTTTCACATCTTTTACAATTGTAGTCATATTACTAAAATTCGGTAAAATTATTTTGTGGATTTAAAAAAAAAAAATAGTTTTTAAGAGATAAGGATAATTTTTTAGGAGATAATTTTTTAAAAATTATTTTGTTAAAATTTATTAAAAAATAAAAATGTTTCTGATTTTATATTTATTATTAATATTTTATTTAATATTTTTTATAATTTCATCAACTAAATTAATGTTGCTTAACTCATAACACCAAATTCAATCTACTATTTTATAATTAAATGAATATTCATAATAAATTCAATCAATATTAGCATTTAATCTTTCTAACAATACAAGTTTAGTTTAGTTTAGTTGTCTTCAATATTAATATTAAAATATCCGGTGTCACATTTGAAAACAAAGTTTCATTCTAATTATCTAAATTTATAACGTATCGTTTATATAATGATAATATATATAAATGTATAAAAAGATTTTTACTCTAATTATCTACTTATTAGATTTTATTTAAAATTTTAAATTAAATATAAATAAATTAAATCTATTTATTACATGAAATCTATATCTATACAAAAAATATATTATTTAAATGTAAAATAGACTAAAATATAAAATAAAAATAGAATAATATTATACTAATATATATATATATATATAATGACACTAACTTAGTCATAGGCATTTACTAAAAAAATAATAAAATTATGGGTACATATATCTTTTAATTAAAAAAAAAAAAAAAAACTAATCACATAAAAAAAAAAATTACCCACTACTTTTTTTTTCTTTTCTTTTCAAAACATTTTTTTCATCCATATAATGGGTGTGTCCAATTTTAGTTATTTTAAAGAAAGTTAAGATTCAAGTTTTGAATTTTGAATTTATGTCTTTAATTTTTTTTTCTTCTTATGTATCAAAAGACCGTTTAATTTATCTAACATTATACATATATTTTGTTATATTCTTATCTATTTTAAAAATTAGGATACATCAATGAATATTAATATAAGATTAAGGTTAAATTTATCATTATTTTTTGAGTTAATATTGAATTTTGTCAATTTACTTTAATTTGGTTAAATTTTATCGTCGAACTTTCAATTTTTTATTTTTAGACATATGAAATTTTGTCATTTACATTAACAATATTTCTAAATATTTTAATTTCGCTATTTTCATCTGAAAATTAATGGAATTGAAATTACAGTGATGAAATTTAATAAATTGAAAGTACGACAATAAAATTTAATATTAAATTATGATATAATGACAATTTTAGCTTTAAATCCCTTTAATATTAAAATTACAAAAAAAAATAAAATAAAATAAAATAAAATTTTGGTGAAGAACAAACATGTCAAAGGTGGGTTGATTCAAGTTTGACATGTACATCCAAATTGGCTCCCTAGCAATAGCACTTTTGTCTTTCCAATTAGGGACGGTAAAATCCGAACCGCTCAATGGATTTTGAATCGATCCGTTCCAAATGAAGAGTTTTTTTTTTTTTTAACAGTGGAGGCGGAGCGAGGCGGGATGTTTTTTTGTTTGAAAGGCGGGGATGGAGCAGTTCTGGTAATTGCCTGCTCCGTCTCGCCCCGCCTTGAATACTGAAATTACTATTTTACCCTTAAATATTTAATTTTTAAAAGAATAATAAAGTAATACAACTAAACCTATTATTTTTCTTTTTAAAAACCTAAACCTAATACTTTGTCGATGCTTATGTTGAATTTATATTTTTTTACAATACTTTATTATTTGAAAAAATTAGAAATAACTAATAAATATCGGATGAGGTGGAGCGAGCTGAGCGATTATGGATGCAACTGACATCCATGAAGGTGACAGTGATATAAAATTTCAACATCTATGACGGAACGGAACGAAAAATGAAGTAGAGTATTCCACTTACGGAACAAAGACAAATTTTACAAATCTACCCCCGCTCTGTTCCATTGCTATCCTTATTTCCAACCCTATTGATTGGGACCAAAACCACCACACCATGAAATGAAGGGTGCACGTTCTAGAAAAGTAAAGAAAGATATAATAGCCACACAAATCATAAGGGAAAAGAAAAAACTTCTGGTCCTCTTTTTCCTTTTGCCCTATAAATCTCAATAAATTGGGTTATCCGTTCAATCCGATAGATTCAGTTCAATTTGAGTTAAATAAAATTTGAGATAGTATATTTTAAATTTGGATCGGCCTGATATGATTTAAATTACTATTTAATAAATAAAAAATATTTTTATTTAAATTTAATTATAAAAATTAATATAAAAATAAATTTTAAATAATAAAACAATTTGTTTAAATCTGATGGACCGAGTCAAGCCTTACAAAAAAATTTTTTGTTATCCAAATCTAATTTAATCCGACCCGACCCGGCTTATGAACCAAACCTATTGCCCTTTGCCTTTTCTTCTTATCCATTGGCATTGCATCATAAAAATGAAGTTTTTCAGACTTTGTTTATCTTTCTAATTGGTCCATTGCTTGACTTCGTTTCAAATGCTAAAAAGATCATGTGTCAATGTAAGTGATATGTAAGTTTCTGGTTTGCAACGCTTGGACCTTGAAGAAAAAAAGAAAGAAAAATTATGTTTCTTTTGAATTTTGATATACAACATGATGAAACCCCTCTTTTAGAAAGGAAACAAAAATATTCAGTTGGTAAATCATCAACTCTTATGTTGTATAAATTGCCTTTTTAGTTAATTTTTTTTAACTGAGTTAATATCGTATCATTTGATTTGTGACACTAATTCAGTCAAAGATTTTAATAATATTATTTATTTTTACTATTATAAAATTCTGATTGAATTTGGTGTTACGAATCAAGTGATACCAACTCAATTAGAAAAAGTACACAAAAATAATAAAATAAAGCAAAAAATATATATTTATAAATATATTTATGCCTTTTGTTATTTTTTAAAAATTAAAATTTTAAAAACTTCCCATTTTTTCTTAATCAATAACATCAAATAACTTCTCTTTCATCTTTTTTAACATTTTTTTTTTCTCTTTCATCTCATAATGGGTGTGCCTATTTTAATCTACACTATATATAAAATACTACATAAATTTTTTTGTTAAATTAGTGTCATGAGTTAAGTGATATAAACTCAATAAGGATAATTAAAAAAAAAAAAAACTCATAAGAAATTATTATAAAAAGTATAAAATTAAAGATGAATATGTCTTTTTAATTTAAAAGAATATATTCATTTAAAAAAAATTACATGTCCCGTTACTTTTAAAAAGTAGCTACCCATTTAAAACAACTACCTATAATTTTTTAAGTATTAATTTTTTTAAATACATTTTTTTCCTTTCAAAACATTTTTTCACTCAGTGAGAGTGTACCAAATCTAATTTTAAAAAAATGATCTTAAATTGTAACTTAGTCACCATTAATCAGATTTTACCTTAGCAATGTGATGCCATCTCTACATTTTTATCTTATCCCTACATTGTTGATTTACTCTGTTTTTTTTGGGTGCTTTTCTTTTTCTTAAATTAGTTTTTTTAACCCGTGATTTTTTAAATTAAATTCATAATTTTAATTTGTTTTCTTTTTTATTTTATGTTAATTTTATTTATTTAATTATTTTAAATTTAAATTGACTGAAACAAATGTTGATAATTTACAATAAACACATGAAAATTTAAAAATAAGATTTATTGTAAAAAAAAATTATTTAAAAATATATAATCCGAAATATAGCTAACACTTTCTATTAAAAATAATAAACAGTTGATAATGTTAATTTTTTTAAAAATTTTGAAATTTGATGGGTGATAGATAACATATAATCTTATTTAGATTTGTCTTACGTGTCAGTAAAAGGATATGTCCACGTCAGCAAACTTGACTATGTAAGCATATACCTTATTATATTATATATATTAGTTTGTGACCTGTGCAATGCACAGAATAATTTTATCTACTTAAATATTTATAAACACACATAAATTAACATTTTATGTAGACTTATATTTAAAATTTCAAATATTAAAATGACATATCATAAAAATAAAATAAAATAAACTTTTTAAAAGCACATATAATAGATAGTATCAAAAATATATGATAAAAATAAATAAAACTCTCATCTATAACTATATATTTATATCAATTAATAAAAATAATTTGTTTATTTAAAAAATTAAAAAATTATATTGTTAAAAGGTAATTAATTATGAAGAATTTATTAAATATATAGAATGATTTGATAAACAATTAATATATAGAATTAGATATGCTTAATTGTTCCGTAGATTAAACTTTCACTTCTTTGCCGTACCCAAAGTAGTCAGTACCGTATCGGTGGGTGTACTGTTTTTGTTCTGATACTGGTACATACCAATATCGATATGTTTCGAAATATCGTTTCAGATTTATCAGCATTTTTCAAACATTTTTTCATATATAATATATAACCTACTTCCAAGCTCCTTAATAAAATATATATTATATACATACAAATATACCTCAATTACATATATATATATATATATATATATATATCTTTATAGGCAAAAATAAATTTTAAAAATTTAATATCTAAATTTTTTAAATATCAAACAAATAAAATAAATATTAAAAACTATATAGTAAATTATTATTAATTATGTTTAATAACCTAATTTAATGAACATGTTTTATTTTTAAATGTAATTATGAAAAAAAATAAAAATGATCATGACATAAAAAATATTGAAATTGATTTAAAAAATAAAATAAGTGAATTTTTTTTAAAAATTTTAAAAAAAAATATCAATCGGTACGGTCGATATGTGCCTGTACAGGTCGGTACAGACCGGTACAAAAATCGAAATGATACGATATTAGTACCTTTTTGGTTTACCTTAAAAATAGTACAGTACCGACTACACTACTAGTACCTGTAAATGGCTTTTGAAATAAGCAATGGTTACATATTTTGACATCCATATATGCTTAGTTATTCAATTATTGCATAACAAATGTTGATAACTTAGTTTAATTTTAAATTTTGAAATTTAATTATTTAAATGGATAATTTTAATTTTTTTAATTATTGGATAACAAATATTGATAATAAATTATTTTCTCATAATTCAATTTTGATTTTAAACTTTAAAGTTTAATGAGTTGATAAGATATATTTTTACTTTTACTTATCTTACCTGTCATTAGGAGAAGATGTTCATATAGCTGTTTATGTTAACAAAGTTTACACAATCAGCCTGTATATATGTATATATATATATATATATATATATATATATATATATAAAGACAAAATCCAACCTAAAACTTAATCTTTCTCTCTTTTTCTCTTCACACTTTTTTTTGTGTGTTGCTATTTCCATTTCATTTTGTTTTTACCGGTAGATAAGTTGGGCGTGAATAAAGATCATTGAAGAATAAATATACATATGAACATTTAATTCAATAATTAATATATATTTATACGAAAAATTATCTCATCTATTGTCAATAAAATTTTTAGACTCCACAACCGAGATTAATAAGATGACACATACCCTTAAGATATATTTTTAAAAATAAATAAGACATGCGACAAATTCTTAACCCATCTTGTGGAATTAAAAAACTCTATTATCATTGTATTAAAAACAAGTCTGATTCTTCGATTTTTTTTAATCCATTATTTTTTAATACATTTTTAATCACTATTTATAAATATATTTTCAAAATTAATAAATGAATCCTATATATATGAATGATAATAATAAGTATATTAAAAAATAATGAATTGCACCTAACTTGAATGAACTCTTTTTATATTTTAAAGTTTTGAATTTGATTTTTTCCAAATAAAATAAAATAAATTGAGATTGTTTATGGGTGATATGTATTGATACTTATACATGCACAATTTACAAAATCCAAAAAAAAAATAATCAAATAATCAAATATGATAATAATGAGTATATTAAAAATAATGGATAGGATCTTAACCTAAATGAACTCTTTTTATATTTTAAAATTTTGAATTTGATTTTTTTCAAATAAAATAAAATAAATCGAGAATGTTTATGGGATATATGTGCTGATACTTATACATGCACAATTTACAAAATCTAAAGAAAAAAAAAAATTAAATTAACCAAATGATGTAGTTTAAAAAAAAAAAAATGGACACTGCTCGAAAAGTGATGTATTAACTAGCCGGGCCCGTATGAACCAAAATAAAGACTTGATGTTTTTTATTTGAGTGGATGATGTCCTTTTTTTATATAGGAAAAGACAATTTATTTTTTTAGTTAAAAAAAAAAAGACGGTTTTTATTTTATTTTATTGGAAAAGTAATTAATTTCATTGAATCTAGAAATACAGTGAAATAAGGCTTCCAATGTTTTAGTATCCAAAATTTTTGGTTAAATACCTGTTTTTTTAATTACTTTTAATTTTGTTAAAAAAAAATTAACCTCTTGATTTTAATTTTAAAATATTGATCAAGGAAAATAGCTAATAATTCCAAGTTGCTCATAATGTGAAAATTTTGAAACATGTAGGGTAGAATTTATAGTGCTTTAATTGCCAACAAAAACTGATATGTACCCAGACAAATTTCCATGACAATTAATTTATGAAAATGATCTGATGTAACATGACACGATCACATGAATTAACATGATACGTAAAAAATAATTAAAATACGACATGATATAAAAAAAAATAACATGAATACGATACGAATATACCAACGTGTCAAATCTATATATAACACGAATTATTAATGTATCAAAATTTATATAAATATATAATACCTTAAACACAATTATAATATAAAAAAATAATACAAACACGATATTGATACACGAATTTCCGAATCTAGCTAGAACAATATATATCATTATATAGTAATTAATTATTTTTTTTCTCATGTTTTATTTTTCGTTAACATATAATTTGTCTTTGCATAAAACACAAAGGTAAAATATAAAATTATGAGGCTCTAATCTTTAAGATGAGGATAAAAGTTCGAGTTTTGAGAGTCATCAATGTTGGAAAAGCTTTACCATCACGCTTTTCGATCCGAATAGGGATTAGTCTTCCATCAATCATAAAATGAGAATGGGAGATACCCTAAATTTAGACCCAAAAAATATATAAAATCATGAATCTACAATTTAATATTACTTGCACTCAAACATTTGATTCAATAATTAATGCATAATTCATGTTCAAAGAGTAAGTTAAATCTTTTTTTTTTCAAATAAAAAAAAAATGATTGTGTGTAGATTATGTATGTGTAAGTTAATTTGAATATTTTTAATTTTTATGTATATAAAAATAAAATTAAAAAATATTAAAATTGTGATGATATTAGAAGTTGAATCATTATTTCATACGGGGAGGAATTAAACGTTTTTTATATACTGAGAGTAGAATTTTTTTAATTTCATAAGCAGGATTAAGAGATTATTACATATATCATTTTTTTAATTAGTGTTTTTTTATTTTTTAATATACCATAACGGGTATAGAGTTCATTTTTGATACATTAACAGTGGAGTTTTTTTTTTAAATTCATATACGAAATTAAGAGATTGTTGTATGTCCTATTTCTTTTTTAAAAAAAATATACCTTATTAATTTCACTTGTAAAATATAATAACTCTACTGATGATGGATGAGAAAATTTCTCAATGGATATATGTCACTTGCTAATATTACTTGTGAAATCTAAAAATTTCATTGACAATATATGAAACAATTTATCTAAAAATTTATCATGTGCTTCTTTTAAAAATTATATTAATTGTTTGATTTTTTTATGTCTCCATCCCAGCTCATTGGTAAAGTTCAATTTTATTGATGATGTATGAAAATATATATTTTAAAAATAAATTTGAAGAAAAGACATGTTGATTTGTGAAAAGTTTACATATTAAAAGTTTTCTACGTAAAGGTTGCTTATTCAAAAAGTATATTTGTAAATGGGTAATTTAAATCCGTTTAGCCCGTTCATATTTTTTTATTATTTAATTTTATTAATTTTATTTCTTATTAAGTTTTAAAACATGGATAACTTAAAATGCTTTAAATATTTACACTCTAATATTATATATATTTATTTTTTATATGATATGAATATAAAAATAATATATTATATAAATAAAAAATAGGCGGGTCGGGCCCGGACCTTGATAGTTGGAGCCAAGGCCTGACTCATTTTCTAAACGGATCTATTTTTTTGTCCAAATTCATATTTTGAGTTTAATATTTTTGTGCAAACTTTCTAAAACATCGATAAACTTTCGGGTTTTGACGGATAGCTCGACCATTGACATATGAAAAACTAGAGTTCATCAAGTGTGAAACCATGGCAACAAAGCTTGCCATGTCGAGGGCACGTGAGACCAACCGAAACTACGAAACAACGTTAATGGAAGGCCAGTTAGAGGTTGGCATTGAACTGGCTAAAATCTTGGCCGAAACTATCGGTCCTGCCTTTGCTGGAACTAATGCTGTAAAAATTGAAGAAGATGGAGACGTTTGTGGGATTTGTCAAGAAGATATGGATAAAGGAGAGGAAACCAGAGCCATGGGTGAATGCAGCCATAAGTTTCATGATTTTTGTATTTTCGAGTAGCTTAAGAGGAAAAGCAATTGTCTTTTACGTAGATGTCAGATGGGGATCAGGAAACACTGACGGATACGGAATACGAATATGACATAACATGAATACGACGATATGATAATTTAAAAAAAAAAAAAATTAAGACATGACACGGTAAAAATAAGGCAATTAAAATATATTAAATGAACTTTATTTTTATTTTTCTTATCAAAATTCTTCTCTATTAAAATATTTTAAGCAATCAAATAACTTTTTATTATTAGTATTGATTTTAAATAATTTTATTTCATAAAAAATTAATATTTTTAAATTATTTTAAATTTTAAGTTCACATAATTATTAATCTGTTAAAAACTCAAAAATAATTTTTCTACTTTTGGGTTACATTAAGTAATTGAGATATAATATGGGTTTATTATTAGCTCTAGGCCCAAACCAAAATTATAATTAATAAAGAAACCCTAATGTTTGTTATTCTTTTCTTTTTCTTTCTTCCGCCACTTTATCTTTCTTTTCTTCAGCCGTTGTTTCATTTTCATTTTCATCTTTTTCTTTTTCTTTAAGCAACCTTCAATGTTCACAAACATCTTTCTTTTTTCCGTGTCCAAACATAATTTGATCGTGTTCGGACCGTGTCCAATATTTACAAATATCATTCTTTTTTCCGTGTCCAAACGTATTTTGACCGTGTCCGGATCGTGTCCAATTTAATTTTTGTTTTTTTCGTGTTCCAACGTGTCCAATACGTATTCCGACGTGTCGACATCGAACACCGATACGAAGAGAATCCCGACATATCCATGACGTGGCCGTGCCCATTCACACGATGATAAATTGCTTATCCATGTCTTTCAGGACAGTCTTATGGGGTCGGTTGCCAAATGGTATGTTCAGCTCGACAAAAATCGCATTTGTTCATGGAATGAGCTAGCCAGAGCTTTTATTTCGCAATACAAGCATATTGTGGATATGGCTCCTGATCGGATGTCCCTACAAGGGATGGAAAAAAAATCGATGGAGATCATCAAGGAATACGCCCAGAGATGGCGAGACATAGCCGCACAGATTCAGCCACCTCTCACTAAGAAAGAAACCACCATGTTGTTCGTGAACACTCTTTGGGCCTCCTATTATGACAAGATGATAAGGAACGCCACAAAGAATTTCGCTGACATGGTGATTTCAGGAGAGATCATCAAAAATACGATAAAGAATGGAAAGATAGAAGCAGGTGAATCGTTTGGGGCTAAGAAAGGAGGAGCCCCTAAAAAGAAAGATGTTGATGTTCAGGCAGTCGCCTATGAAGGAGGATTTACACCATACAACCCCTACCTACCCAAGCACCAATAATATAACCTGTAGTTCATACACCTATCCACCCGCACCACCACCAATTTTCCATCCTCGAGCGCCTACCATGTCAACTAGACCCATAGCCCAACCTGCCCAACCAACAAGTAACCAAAGAGCACCTCGAGAAAGGACTCCAATTGACCCCATCCCCACAACTTATACCGCATTATTTCATGACCTCATTAAAAACCACCTGATTGCACCCGTATACCTGGAACCCTTGAAACCTCCATACCCCAAGTGGTATAACCCCAATGTCCAGTGCGATTATCACTCAGGGAACATCGGACACTCTACTGAGGATTGCTTAGCATTGAAATACAGGGTCCAAAGTCTGGTCAGGGGTGGCCTAATCAATTTTGAGACCAAAGAAGAGCCGAATGTAAGTGGCAACCCCTTGCCAAACCACCCAAGGCCAACAATCAATGCACTCGGTGACGACAAAGTTCCCCTTATCAAGAGAAGTCTGGATGATATTACAACTCAATTGAGGCGCATCTTTGACATTTTATTTAAAGCAGATATGATCCGCCCTGTACCAGCAAATACAAGCACACATCATGAAAAGCTTGACCTTTCCAAGAATTGCCAATATCACATGGGAGTTATAGGTCACTCAAGAATGTGTTGTTTTTTGACATGAGTTGCAAAGGTTAATGGACTCCTCTCAAGTGGAGTTACCGGAAGAATATGGGGAAAGTGAAATAAACGTAATTAAAGTTCCAGTGGAGCCTATCCAACCCCCATACCCGAGCTTATATGATGAGAATGCATATTGTGATTATCATTTTGAGATTTGGGGACATTCCACAGAGAATTGTCTTTGTCTGAAATGGAAGGTTCAAGCACTCATCAATAAATGACAGTTAGATGTGGGGAAGAAACAAAGGTCAGACAACGTGGAGAATCCATTGAATGGGAATAATGAGACCATTGTGGATGTCATAATGGGGAAGAAGATGACAAGGTCGAAAAGAGTACCGAGGAATAGCTAGTTTTGAATTAGGAAGAATATGTCAAGGGGGAGTTTTTTATGCATGAAGTTTCATACCTCATGATGAAAACAGTTGTCTTATGTTAATATCTGTATGAAATAAATGAATTTTGAATGCTTTTATGTTAATTGTGTTCTAATAATAATTTGAATATGCAAAAAACAAGCATTAAGGAAGTTTTAATAATGGACAGTCTCGAGAATATTGATGATCATTGTTAGAAATGACCCAATACCCTGTCCCCTCTCTTCTGGGCTTTCCTATGCCTAAATCCCTTGAACCGAGACCACTTGGAAGACCTAATGCTTCAAGGAATATGAATGATTGAACTTCATAAACCATTGTCACTAAGCAAAGATGTAGATCCTAGTCTAGGCTATGAACAAAGGAACGAACTTTTTGAAATTTTTTCGAACTCCTTGAAATTCAAACAAATAAGATATTCTTTCAAGAATCTAGATCTTGGTAATTCGATGTGTATCAAGATTGTGCTAAAACCATTCATGTCCTTTCCAATAACCACAAAACACTAATTTCCCAAACATCACTTCATGATTGACACCTCGGGACACAATGACCAAGCCAGATTAACCCATGTCCTAGATAAAACCTGTTTTTTGGGTAATATTTTCCTTAGTACTTCAAACAAACCTAAGAATGAAACTCAGCATTTTCATTATAAACCTAGACTTGCGATATTCCTTGTAATGATACAAATTCTCATAATCAATCAAATTGGGGTATCATATGTGAAAATGATGGATACATGGTGAATAAGGATGGATACATGGTGAATAAGGATGGATGTTCCTTGTAATGTATCAAATTATAAAATTAAAAAAAAAAAAAAAAAGGAAACAGCTGAGCAGGTTATGTAATTAGAAGAAATGGCAGTACCTATCATGACAGTTCTGCTGTTGCCACCAAGTGAATCCTGCCCATAGAAATAATCAAGTTTTTATCACTTAATAAACAATAAACTGAGAGAAAATAAAGATGAAAATTAAAAAAAAAAAAAAAAGGAAGAAGTATAATTTCTTAAACCATTTAAAATCTTCCTAATAGTTTTTATCAAATCATGGCCGATTTATATGCCACACAGGTAATACGTTAAACCCGGACATAACTAAGATAAAACAACTAAATGCAGGAATAGTCCTTGGCCAATTGAGGAGATAATTTTGTCTCAGTAACTAGTCTTAGTTGAGCTTTGAGATGAAAAAGAGGCATAAAAATTATACAATGTATTAAAGACTGAATAATACTATATCTCTTCTCTTAACTATCTACTTCTAATCTTCAAATATTTTGTAAAATGCTGAATGTATCTCAATTTTTCCAACGCAATCAAGCTTTAGGAAGATATATTCATAAAAATGGATATTTGATCAGGGAATTAGAATTATTTGGCAAACATTTTACAGTTTTTCTGAATGGTAAAGGAAATTAACCAAAACTAAAAAGAAGAAACCTAAAGACCAGAGTAAAGGAAAAAGCTTGTAAGGAAAACAAGTCCTACAGGAGATGCATTCACAAAATCAAGTTTGCAAAACAGAGTGACCACCTAGTACATTGTTAATAGCATAACTGGAAACTGAAACAACAAAAATAAATGTTTGGTTATTTAACAAACCTCAATGAAGGAAACGTGCAATTGAAATTCTATTTGATGTTTTAGACTTTCAATCTTGCTGAACAAAGCATTCATTACTTGAGGAATTAAATATTGCTTATGGTTCAAAGAATTTCTTTTATTTGTTCTATTTTTAACAAGTTTTAATATGATCGTGTGATGTTTTCAGGTTTTTAATCTTCTTTGGTATCTTTGTCTAGAAAAAGATGTTATAGTTCTTTATTACTAATGAAACACAGAGCAAAGAATACAATTAATAAAACTCAAAACTTTTCCTAATTATTTGGGATAGCTACAAAAATCAAGACATACACAAATTCTTTTCCTTTAATCATTTATTTCATCATTATTTTCTCTTTAAAATTTTAATAATTTCATACTATTATTTATCACTTCCAACCATTTTTTCCCCCTGCAACTTTTTACTTTATACTACATCAATTTTTTTCATCCTTCTAACATATTCGTCCCCCGATTTGCGTCTTAAACGAATATCCTCATTCCTAACTATGTCCTTCCTAGTCTTACCACACATTTATATTAATATTCACATCTCGGCTACACTTATCTTTTGTATATTTGCTTTTTGTTAACCTAATAATCTGTACCATATAACAAAGCAAGTCTGATAGCCTCCTATAAAACTTTTTCTTCAAACTCAAAAGTATATTGAAATCACACAAAACTCTTATCGCATTTATCCACTTAAATCATCCAGCCTTGATCATAAGATTAACATCTCCATCAATCTCTACGTCTTTCTGAATTATCGTCCTAGGTATTTATAGCACTCTGCTACTAGTATTACTTGACAATCGAATGTGATTACGTTGTGATCATTATTTTTTTTTACTAAACATACACTTCATATATTGTCTTTGATTTGCTCATTTTTCCTTGATGATAATTTTTTCTCACTCTTTTGAATAAGATTCAAATCACTCTACAAAGTAGCAATCTAAAATTACTTTCACATAAGATTCTCAAATTACTACAAAATACAATGATCTAATCATGATGAATAAATTGCTCTGAATTTTAAGGTCTTATTCTGTGGTTATATCCAATGTAATGGAAATTCATTCTCATCGCATCGGAACCTCGTTTGGGATCAAAAACGCCATTTTGAGAATGAATTCTCACCACATGATGTAGCCACTGAATGAGATCAAAAGAGATTATCACCTCATCCCAAATGTTAAGAAATCAAAGCTTATCAAAACAAGTTAGACCATTTTTATTTGTTAAAGTACAGATAAAAAATTTCACTAAAATGAAGTAAAGTCGTTCATAGACTGAATCGGATCATAATATTACAACTTTACATGTTTGCTCAAACTTGATTCAATCAGACAATTTAAGTTTTAAATTCTATCCAAATTCGTTAATTTAATAAATGATATAACCTAAACCTGCCTAGCTAAGTTTTTTTCCTAAATAAAATATGGTATTTTTTTTTCTTTTATTAAAGTTCAAAACATATTTTTTAATTTTTATTCTACAATATTATATATATTTATCTTTTACGTAACATAAATATAAAAATAATATATATTATTTAAATGTTGGAATCAAAGTTTGACTCATTTTTTAAACGAATCTCGTATTTTTATCCAAACTCATTTAACAAGTTTAATATTTTTACCTAAATCCTCCTAAATATCGAACTCAAGCAAATAATCCGACCCTCGGATTGGTGCGCAATGAAATTAAAGTATCTGAACACATAAATATTAGAAGCAAAGTCCCTAAGAAAAATACTTGGATGGAATTTGAGACTTCTTAAAATTCTTAAGTTTGAAAACTCAAATCTTGCAAAAGGTAAAGTTCTTAATTTAGAAACTTCAAATCTTGCAAATGAGAGGTGGGGGTTTTGTACATATATTAACAGCCGAGCACTATTTAAGGACAAAATACAATGAACAAAAATGCTCTCTCAGCCCTATGTTCTTCCTACATTACACTGCTTTCCAGTTAGTAAGATGGAAGACGATCTTTTTCCTGCTGTACAAAAGCAATCATATACCGTTTATACGGGCGTCAAGGAGCCGAAACAACCCCTTCAGTCTCTCTCTACAATCCATCGAACATAAGCGTCGTCAATCCGAGGAAGAACTAGTTTCTGCAGTTTCATCTTCACTGAAACTAGATGGTACATCCATGGAAGATCTAGATGACATATAAGTTATAACACAGTTCAAAGGTTGACAACTATATGAAATGCAATAAAAATTATGAAACCAAGATTCATGATTATGCCTTGCTAGACCTACAGTTTGTATATACACTTACAACAAAATGAATGCCACACCGAAGGGCGAACGATCCTTTACTCCCCCGACTGCGACATCCCCCTCACCAGAAAAGGAATTGATTTGTTGAAAGATTTGGAAGAACCCAGTTCCCCAAATTCCAGACTAGGGGGAAAGAAAAGACTATCTAGAAAATCCTGAAATTTCAAGTTTGTGACATGTATGGTGATGGTTGCCCCAGTAAAAGTTATTAAATCCTTCATTTCCTACACCTTGCACAAATAACAACTCGCTCTCAAGCCCCGCCCTCAACCCTACCCGAAAACGGAAAAGAAATAAGAAGACATGCAAACTTATAACAGCCAAAAACCCTCTCAGTGAGATGGAAATGCACAGACATCATTTTGCTGGAAGTGATAGAGTTAGAGTTTATGTTCCTCGGACTCGGGTGTGAGTCCGACACGAGTATATTCAATTTTGTCTAAGATTTTCATATTTTTGGAAGGTCCTTGGAGGATCATATCCCCATACCCATGTCCAAATATGTGTCGGACACGGGTATTTCAAAAAAAATGAAGATTCCAAGCAACATAGGATAGAGTTACTATATCACCATTGTTCATTTAGCAAAATAGATAATACTAGAGCTACACTGATTAAAGAGAAGCAAAATGAAAGACTTTAATTGCATTGAAATTATCACATTCATACTTCACATCATAGGCCTGTTAGTCGCCGGTGTTTATTATCACAGACTAATTCTGTTTTGGGCTAAAGCTGTAACTCCAAATCCAGAACCTTTTTAAGCTATGAACCTTCCTTGCTTTTCCTCTGATTACCAAGATGTTGGCATTTACATGGTTTGTTGTGGCCCTCTATATGTTGGGACTCAACCTATTCAAAATTCCTTTTGGATTGGTAGGACACACATTAATGTTGCTCCAACCTATGTTGCTTCGACTCTTTATTTTTCTTGAAGTACCCGTGTCCGACGCATATTCGAACATGGGTACGGGGATATGATCTTCCAAGGACCCTCTAAATACATGAAAAAACTTAGAAAAAATTGAACATACCCGGATACATACCCGTATTCGACACTCACACCCGAGTCCGAGAAACATAGGCTCCAATAGCCAATCATAAGGCCACGGGTAACAAGCAAAACAACATTACTCAAAGAGTTGTAAAGTTAAAGTAATAGCCAAGCAAAGCACAAAGAAAAAATATACTAAAGAAAAAGAGCAAAAACAAGAATGCATATGCACAACATACAGTCTTAAGCTATGTTGCTCCGACTCTTCATTTTTCTTGAAGTACTCGTGTCCGACACCCGTATCCGACACATATCCAGACATGGGTATGGGGATATGATCCTCCAAGATCCCTCCAAATACATGGAAAACTTAGAAAAAATTGAACATACTCGTGTCGGACACATACCCGTATCCGACACTCACACCCGAGTCTGAGTAACATAGGTCGTAAGCATATGCATATAAACAAAATAAATATGAACATATATGTGTGGGTACAGAAATAAATGCCTGTATACATACATGCAAGATCACAATAAATACACAAGCAGAAGCTCATTGGCATGTGCACATGCTAATAAATAGATGGATAGAGGGAAATAAAAATATATAATATACAAACCTTTTAGTCGGATTTATCAACAGAGGCAATCCGGCATGTGATGCATTTGCCATAAAATCTTGTTGAGGAAATTCGATATTGACTCGTTTGGCAACCTTCAAAATATGAAAGAGAGGTGTCAAAAGCAAAACATGAGTGCATGATATGCATACTTAACCAAAAGCCAACTAAAGCTTGAACTTACTCTCAATTCATTTGTTGGATCAATTTTTACTCTGACAGGGTACTCCTTTTTTGGCTTCCACTCTCCACCAAGTTTCTCCACCTGCACTTATGCACAACAAATGAATTTCAAGCCAAAACATTCACCATGGAAATTGCTGAATGACAAAGCATGTGAGCAGAAATATAAGCCAATAATAACACCTTTGCCGTCCTCTCAGATGGCCCTCTCTCAGTACCCAGGGACTCACTGCACGCACGTATCAAATTTGAAGTTTTCGACAGGTTTTCATTCTTTGGGACCTTATATGTATAATTATCATTGTCCTGCAACCAAGGCTTTTCTTGTTCATTAGCAATTTTCCCACCATAGGGACCAGGATGGTTAGAAAAAGAATCTGATCCCATCCTTTCAACAGCAACCTTAGAGCTCATCCTACTTCGTTTGCAATCAATGATACCAGTTTTTTCAGCAGAACTTTTGTAGATATCTAAAGAAGAGTTCTCGCCAGGGAAAGGGTTGGAACAAAGAAAAGAAGACTTATATTTTAATTGATGATGAGATTTCCCGTCCCGTCTTTCAGACCCATACACCGTGTTAAAGTTTGCACCGTCCGTATAAGAATCCTGAGAACTCATCTTGGAATTATGTACTTCATTTATCTACAAGGGCATTAAACAGAAAAAGACGTATCATATAAGACAATCACTTTGAATAACTTAATCTTAAAAAGAAAGATGATATCCAGCTTGTTAAATATGATTTTCCATTATAACTAATGTCAATATAGCTTCTAGTTGGAAGAATTACAGTGACTTCCATGTATCCAAGTATAAAGGACAGTTAATGTCTCTATGAAGCACCACTGAACGTAGAAGATCCCAACCAAAGCTTTCAAACTGCAATGTCAAAAACTACAGCCGGAATTTGTTGTATTGCTGTTCGACTAAAAGATCCATATACAGGTCGATCCAAAAGATTTCTCGGCAAGGATAGAGGATTACTCTACCTTCCAAAGAAGTTTAAGGAGAATTTCTCCTTTATTTCCTGACAATAAATAGTGGGGCCAGAGAAAGTTGCTTAAAACTCAAATAATTATAGACATTTTCCTCTGCCTTAACCCCTGTAAATGCTAGCAGTATCTGACACATATCGCTGCATGCTATAATACTCACACAAAACTCTATATCAAAGACAATAACCTGAATTTAGTAATCTCTCAACAGGATTGGAATATGGCACCTTAGGACCAAAAAGTTGAACATCATAGTTATTTCATATACTGATTGAATTGGTACAGAATATAATATAAATATAGTTTGGGTGTCCACTACGTATGTTAAAATATGAAAAAAATGCATCAGAGTCCACTTACAATGTTAAGATTCGGCTGCTTTATAACTCCAGAGATATTTGGAGAATGGGGCTGTCGGGGATCTCCAACATCGACTGGCTCTGCCGAAGCAAACACATGAGAGTTCAAATATTTCAAAACTGATGATACATGATCAGCATTAAGCATAAGGACTACAAGGGAAGAACAGCAGTAAGAGTGCCCTCAGCTGATAGAACTGGGACAAGAGGTGTAGAGATGAGGAGCTATGTTACTCGGACTCGAGAGTGAGTGTCAGATACGGGTTTGTGTTCGACACGGATATGCTCAATTTTTTCTAAGTTTTTCCATATATTTAGAGGATCGTACCCTCATACCCATGTCTGAATATGTGTCGGACACGGGTGTCGGATACGGATACTTCAGTGAAAATGAAGAGTCAGAGTAACATAAGTGAGGAGGCCAGGAGACATACACATGCAGACAAAGGACAGGAGAAAAAGTAGGGCACAGCTATGCCAAAGCAGCTATTCTCTCACTACTGCACTCTTTATGAATATTTCATGCTTCAAACAAGAATGTTTATTCAATATTCAGACACATACCTCTTCTTCTGATTCAAATTATCCATCCTATTTCATATCATTTCCCAGCCACTAAGGACATAGAGAGCTCAGAATAGAGAAAAGAGTAGACAAAATTAGGACATAGAGAGTTCAGAATAGAAAAATTGAAGAGGAAACGAAAGGGAATTGGAGATGAAAAACAAATAGGGAATTAGTTACTTAGCACTAAAGAAGCATGAAGTAGAAATGTGGATGAAAGAAGAAAGTAAACATTCAAGGAAGGTTATAGAAAGGCATAAAGACAAGACTAGGAAATATATATACATATAGAGGAGGGATCCACTTACACTAGTGTAAAACTAAATTAGTTTTACACACTTCCGTAACTCTTTATACGATTTATATTTGTTTAAACCAACCGTTGGATTTAACAATATAATTGTACTAGTTATGCACGTAAAGTTTCGAATCGATCCAATATCTCTATCATATCAATCGAGAACACTGTCTTTTTCAATATATATTTAATGGTTGAAACTTTTTTACATCGAGCAAATAGTTAGACATTTTTAATTTACTCGAAACTCGACGTGCATGATCTACATGAATATAATATGAAATACGACGGTCGGATTAAACAAATATAAATCGTATAAAGAGTTACGGAAGTGTGTAAAACTAATTTAGTTTTACATTAGTGTAAGTGGAACCCTCGTCATATATATATATATATATATATATATATAATAGAGAATGAAAGCATTTGGACTGAACTGATTTAATTGGGTAGGCATTCTGGTTTAATTTATATTGATATTACTTCGAGTTAAGGGCTAGGCTCCTTTGATGAGGAGTGATAAGCTGCATATCACTATTTGTCTTATGCATTTGCTTTTGAAAACACTATACATTAGTACAGTAAATGCTTAAAGGCGGAAGAAATATGTTCAATGTAACTATTATTTTCTAAATTCAAAGCTAATAAATGTTTACTTGACCAACAAAGTAACAAACAATAAATAAAACGATTTGTCTTATGCTTTTGCTTTTGAAAACACGATACATCAGCACAGTAAATGCCTAAAGGCAGAAAAAATATGCTCAATGTAACTATTATTTTCTAAGTTCAAAAGCTAATAAATGTTTACTAGACCAATAAAGTGACAAAAAATAAATAAAATGGCAAGAAACAACAAAATTAAGCACCCCTTCTGCCAGAATTGATATTCATGATTCTATAAAAATTGTCAATATAACAAACAGATAAGGGTATTGGACTTACCACTGACCGGATTGCTACTTGGGAACTCAAATGCACCAGTAGGAAGTGGATCAAATTCAATACCAAGTACCGGACCATTTTCTTGATAATGTCTCCCCAGATGCCTCTTAACAGCAGTAATAGCAGGGTTTTCACTTTCACCCTTAACCTTCAAATATCCTGATGGCTTATAAACCATGCTTTTAGCACTCGGGTTTATCTGCATGATTGCTCCATTTTGTCTAAGTTTAGCAGAAATTTGCATGTCATAAGGATCCCTACTTTCAGAAAAAAGCATATCATGTAAAGACAAGCTACTTTCAGAAGATGTATCCTCCAAATGAGCATCATATGGATTTTGACGACTCCTATGCTCATATATGAGGTCAGCAGCTGGAAACTCTTGGCCAGAAATCCTTGGACTTTCAACCTCCCTCGGATCAATATTCCTATAACCCCCCTGCTTAATACTGCCACAAGAATCTTGCCTGAGCCCACTACCACGATCCTGAATAACACCGCTAGAATGATCCTGTCGCCCATTAGCATATTCATCTCTCCTTTTGTCTTTTAACCTTCTGTGACAAAACCAACTAGATATCTGCTTTTCTGTCAACCCTACCTGAACTGCCAGTTGTGATTTCATTTCATCTGAAGGAAATCTGAGCTCTGGAAAACAGCCAAAACTCCTTTTGAAACATAACAGAGGAAACATTTAAATAAGATGAGAAGAGAAGAATTAATACCTTTGTAGAAGCTCTCCAGAGCCATAACCTGAGCTGGTGTCTTGAATGTTCTTTTCTTATTCACATCTAGAGAAACTTTATTCTCTTCAGTCTGCACTTCACCTGAATCTAAAATGATCGCATAGAAGTAGAAACAAATGTATTAGATACGAAAGCATTAAGCATGATAGAGATAAAGAATAGTTAGATATTTGTTATAACTTTGCTGCTATGCTAAATAATATAAATCAGCTATGTTACTCGGACTCGGGTGTGAGTGTCGGACACAAGTATGTTCAATTTTTTCTAAGATTTCCTTGTATTTGAAGGGTCCTTGGAGGATCATATCCCCATACCCATGTCTTGATATACGTCGGACACGGGTACTTCAAGAACAATGAAGAGTCGGAGCAACATAGGAAATCAGAGCCATCATAGATATTTATGATGGATTACTTGCTGTCATATGAGAAAAAGTACAATGCATACTAGCCATCTACATAAAATAGTATAAAACGAGGAAGAGGGAAACTCAGCTTAATAAAAAGTAAAACAAAAACCTCATCTGAATTACTAGGAGTTAGATGAACAATTTCACTATATTCCTTCAGCCACTTTATACACCTTCACATTTGTCAGATTATACTCACAGAATCTCACATTTACATGAAATGTTCTTGATATCTCTCTCTAGTTTTTAGGATTACCTCTGGTTATGACACTTTACATGATAAAAGAAATTCCTCTGGTTTCCTCTAAACCAAAATTTAAGCAAACATAGCTTCCAACATCAGCTAGCTCTAAAAGCCATGTCTAGATATCATTAAAGACCACTAAAAATTATCATACCAAAAAAGGAAGCACTTTAAGGGTGGTATGACACCAATATGCCATATTTCTCATTACAACCCATCACATCTTATCTTCCTCTCCAACTGATCTCTCACATTCAAGAGAAATAACCAACAGAACACATAGCATTTAAGCACAGGCACTGATAGTCCAAGCCTCTGAGATCCTGCTGTCCTTCCTTTCATAGAACTGTATGTTATTTTATTTTTTTCCTCATTTTACTTATGGGTCCAAACAATAAAAAATCTATATCTTCATTCTCAAACTCTTTCGAATCATTATTATAGCTCCTAAATTAGTAACTCTCAAGTTAGGGCACCTTGGTAGATAAGATTGACACAGAAGTGATGATTCTTATAACCCAAAACAAAAACTAGAAAAGAATGGAGGAAAGAACCTAACAGGATCAGGGATTTTGTTGTCACAGTAAAATGTGAAAAGAACCACAGAACATATATAGAATGAAGTTTATGTGAAAATTCAACCTCTTAACATACATATGAGAAGCTGCAATCTAACATATGGAAAATAATACGACTAAACCTCCGATCAATTACATGATCTTATGAATAAGTTGTATTCCTAACCCATTAACTTTACTTAGTGACCTTTCTCAAAATTGCTGTTAGCTAGCATTTCCCTCCATTAGAGAACTTTTGCTTTACCAAGAAACATCTTGCACTTCTCATCCTATATTCCAGAGAAATTGACCTTCAAAAATCCTTTGCTCCCATCTTCAAGTGAACCAAATGAATAAATTCATGGATCACTTGTAGGATTACTGAAGTATAGAGAATTTCTCAAATCCATCAGCCAAAGGTATTTGCATAATTTCAGACTTGACATTCAAGTACATGTGAGGAACTGAGGATAGCTTATGCAGATTACCGTCAACACCTAGAACACGATTCACAGAATATGCCATTCATTGATACATCACCTACCAATACAAAAATATACCAAGGTCCATGATAAAATGGTACTTCCAATCTGCAGTTATAACAACATTCTAAAGGAAACATGCAACAATTAGAAACAAACACACGAATTTTCATGGCGCAAATAACTTATTACATAAACAAAGCCATGAATGAATTTTGTATAGTTCCAAGTGATAAAACAACATTAAATCATAACAAATTAGGCTTATAACAATATTCTAAAGGAAACATGCAACCATTAGAAACAAACACACGAATTTTCATGGAGCAAATAACTTATTACATTAACAAAGCCATGAATGAATTTTGTATAGTTCCAAGTGATAAAACAACATTAAATCATAACAAATTAGGCTTATAAATTCCAAAGGAAACATGCAACCATTAGAAACAAACACACGAATTTTCATGGCGCAAATAACTTATTACATAAACAAAGCCATGAATGAATTTTGTATAGTTCCAAGTGATAAAACAACATTAAATCATAACAAATTAGGCTTATAACAATATTCTAAAGGAAACATGCAACATTAGAAACAGACACACCAATATTCGTGGCACAAAGAACTTATTACATAAATAAAGCCATGAACAACATTTTGTATATTTCCAAGTGCTAAAACAACATTAAATCATAACAAATTAGGCTTGTAACAATATTCTAAAGGAAACATGCAACCATTAGAAACAAACACACCAATATTCTGGCACAAATAACTTATTACATAAATAAAGCCATGAACAACATTTTGTATATTTCCAAGTGATAAAACAACATTAAATCAGTAGGCTTGGCTTAGCAGTTGTTACCGCTTGTCAAAATGATTAAGGTCACAGGTTGAATCTCCCCTCCCCCAGTTTGGACGTCTCTCTTATGTACCAAAAACAACATTAAATCATTGATAAAAAAAACAAATCCAAGCAAACAAGACAAAACTAAAAAGTAAAATAAAAAATCATAGGTTTTTTTTATGTTGAAAAAAAAAAATCGTGGCTAGAATTTTATAATTTTCCTCCATTTTCTAAATAACCAAACACCCCTTAAAATTACAAATGCTGCCATGCTTATTGCCCGAAAATTCCTCCACGCATGCAACTTTCTTTAAAGATTCCACTAAACCCACAATTAAGAAACCAAATGTTAGAACAACCGAAATCTCAACTTTACATTTAAATGCCAAAAACTAAAAAATGGGAGCATTAATTAATACAAAATTAAAAACCCGAATCTCAAATTTTGATCTGAGATTGAGAAACGAAAGCATTTACCTTCCATAGGTTGTGAAATTTTGTTTTTTTCTTTCTGGGTACCCTTTGTTTTTCTTCAAAGTTTTGTCCTTTGATTCGACCTCAAAAAGGGAACCACCATTTCTGCAATGCAAAAATCTGGGTTTTCAAGCTTTTACAATTCTATGGGTTCTTTTCTTTTTTTTGTTTACATTACATTTACGTTTCATTCAATTAATTTGCTCATGAGAGAGAGAGAGATGGAGAGAGAAAGAGAAAGATTCTGGTTGAAGAATGAAAAGACAAGAGGAAGGGGAATTTTTTTTGCTTTTTCCCCTCATTTTTCCTGTTCCTTTCCATTTTGCTAATTTGATTCAATTAGAAGAATTTAACGGTTGTGGTTTTGTTTTAATTAAAACCCAGATTTGGCTCTTTTCTTTCATTGTCTATCTTTTTTTTTTTTTTAAGTTATTTTTAGTGCCCATTTTGTTCCCCAGAAAAATCAAATATAGTTACTTAAAACCAGTAGTACATTAGAAGCAAGATTAACATCAAATCAAAAGAAACCTCGTCATATTCATGGGGCCAGCCTACCAATTGGGCCTCCAAGTTAGAGATTAGAAATAAGCAATAGAATTTTATTTTATTTTTGAACTCTTTTTCGTTTTTTTTTTTTCCTGAAATCCGATCACTTACAAGTCACAAATCACAATCGATAAAAGTAAAATATAATAAAACATCGTGAGATATGTATTTCAACATAAAAATATGGGTGACGATAAGATAAAAATGATAATTAAAAATATTAATATAAAAATAAATTGATAAATTATTTATATATATTATTAATATTTAAAATTTATTTGAAGATTTTAATTAATTAAATAATTATTATATAAAAAAATAAATTTATTTATTATATTAACTGAATAAATTAACAATTAAAAAATGAAAGAATTAAAATATAAATAAAATATAATTTTAAAACACACTGTTAAGTAATTTATTTGGCATATGTTAGTAAATTTTTCATGAAAGTTGCTTAGACAAAATTTGCATATGTGAGGCATTGAAAATATTTTTTAAAGATAATACTTAATTGACATTTTAGGTAAAATAAAAATTTCACGTTAAATCTGTTTTTTCTTTAAAATTATTTAACGAAATTAACATAAATGATTTAATTTATTAATAATAAAAATTCAGTGAAATAATTTGATAAAATTAAAAAAATTTAACCTAAATAAAAATTGATGTTAAGATCTGTATCCCGAAATGTAAATTACTCAGACAAATTTGCATATGTGAGGCATTGAAAATATTCGAACCTTTTCATGAAAGTCGACAGCAAAATTTGCATTGCATGAGCCCATGAAAAAAGAATTCAGCAGCCTTTGAAAAACAACAGAAAAAGCATTGTTAAAACATGAGAAATGTTTATAGTTCTAAATACATTGTGAATATCTATAAAAATTGGAATTGTGTAAAATGAAAGTAATCTTGCTTTAAGAGGCTAAATATAATTTATTACTTAATTCCAAAATCTGTTACAATGGTTTTGCAGTAGAACAAGTTAGCCAAGAATAAGACCTTAAAAAAGTGAACAAACAACACTATTTCCTTCTCAAGCCTAACCTAGTTTCAGTGTCTGAGTGAGCTTCTTCTAACTCATTCAACCTTCTTGCTAGATTTGTCATCACTACCTTCTTCAGATGTAACCGCCGTCTTCGACTCGTCAAACTCCAATAACTGCACATGATGTTAGATCATATTATCCGAATCACAATCCGAATATCGAAGATCATCACTTCATTTAAAACTGGATAAAGAATTCCCCACATGGGATACTTGGCATAATCCTCTAACTATTGCTTCTAACTTTCCAACTAGTCTATAATCTAGAATATTATTTTAGCATATACCAATTTATACAGCATTCTGCAGGTTTTCTTTTGCATCTAAAACAGTAAAAAAAAAAAAAAAAAAAAAAAAACCTTGTAAAGCAAGACTTAATGCTTAACTCTATTATCATAAGATCCTCCAGCTATGTTGCTCCGACTCTTCATTTTTCTTTAAGTAACAGTGTCCGACACATATCCGAACATGGATATGGGGGTATGATCCTCCAAGGACCCTCTAAATACATGAAAATCTTGAAAAAAATTTAACATACCCGTGTCGGACACTCACACCCGAGTCTGAGTAACATAGTCCTCCAGTACCACCGTGGAGCATGAGTTTCACTTTCTTCACTTTTTCCCTATGTTATTTGGACCTAGGTGTGAGTGTCGGACATGGGCATGTTCAAATTTTTTCAAGATTTCTATGTATTTGGAGGATCATATCCCCATACCCATGTCCGGATATGCATCGGACACGGATACTTCAAGAAAAATGAAAAGTCGAAGCAACATAGCTTTTTCCTAGACATGGGCATAACTGAACCCTCAACCCTATCCATAATCATACTCTTTTTTCATTAACATTACACCTGATACTCTAGCACAATTATAATGGAGTAATAATAAGCAAGAGAAGACAATAGTACTTGTTGCTAGTCCTTGAATAATGGAGTAATAATAACAAATTTTTACAATTATAATCCCACGCCCACATAGAATGTCTGTTTTTTTCTTTTTTTTACAAGCAAAAGACAGTTTGAAAAGAAAATGAATTAAAAAGTCCAGACCAATAACATGATGCCAGAGAGAATCAAAAAAGGGTCGAGAACAAACCGGTTTGACTTCCCCGTTCATTAAACAGTGAGCACCTAAGAATCCAATAACAGCTGGTACAATATACAAAAGTGCAGGCTGAAACCACAATGAGCATAGCAGAAGCAGACCATTAGGTTGTCACGATAAGGAGCAAGTGTATATCCACACCACAGTATAAAACTTTTAATGGATATAGCTGTACATCTATGTTACTCCGACTCTTCATTTTCTTTAAAGTACTCGAGCCCGACACCCATATCCAACACATATTAAGACATGGGTATGGGAGTATGTTTCCCCAAATATATGGAAAAACTTAGAAAAAATGAGCATACGCGTGTCGGACACGTACCCATATCCGACACTTACCCCCGAGTCCGAATAACATAACATGCATTAACAGGAAGAGAAGATAAAAACAAATGTTCATGAATGGTTTACCTGTGCAGCTTGGAACCAGTTCATTACAACAATTGTAAGGACCAATCCCACTGTGTATCCCAAAAATGCACTCTTAAAATACTGGCTCCCTTTCCCCCTAGATACATCAAATCTTAATGCCAGTGCTACAAAAATACCTGCAAGGGAGAAATAAACCAATATAAAAACAAAAAATATTGATCATACCTTATTCTGTTTCTAATTTCTATCTCATAGATGACAGAATACAAATAATTCTATGAGAAGAAGGTTTTTAATATTAAAAGGTTAATAATGGCCAACCAAAATGGAAATGAAAAGCAGAAACATTGCTATCCAACTGAGTAAATGTAAATTTATCACCATAATTCTTTATATTAATCACTAAAAGCCAGAAAAGAGTATTCTAGAACAATTCCTAGAAGTAGAGGAACTCTTCCTGTTGGACGAAATGATAAAAGAATACCCGAAAACACATCTACAAAAACTTCGTATAGGAATCCACAAAGAAACAATCCAATTGATCAAGATGCACAATGAGGAGTCCTAAAGCAAAAAAGTTCATAATATTTCACTCAAGAATAAATAGCGTTAGGAAAAAACAAGCAGCTGATAGTAATTAGTATCACTGCCCAGTAATCTTTGCCATCCTAAGAACAATGATGATAAAGCCATTGGTTAAAAAGAAAAAGAAAAAGGTAAATATAACACTTCCATAATCAAACAAAATAAATCAAATGGGCTACAGCAGTAAATGAGATCATACTCTAGAAACAGAATGCATGAGTATCTAAATAGCAGCACTCAAGCATATAAACCTATGAATTTCTGAAAGCCATTTAACACGCTTTCTGTGAGCTTAAATTTATGTAAGCCTTGAATATCAAAGCATATGAATAAAACAAAATACAAAATCAGACCTCTAGATACATCAGACCTCTAGATACAAAACAAAATACAAAATATAATTACCAAAGGAAGTAGTCATTTCAATTTCTCCTTTTTCAACATTCAAAATCATAGAACGACTTTTCTTCTTTTTTTTCAGTTAGAATGACTTTATCATAAAACAATATAAAACAAGAAACGCAAAATAACAGCTCAAGTCATAACAACAGCATATATTAGACCTATCAACTAAAAAATGGTCTTCAAACATACCAGGTATTACAATGTCACCAAGTCCAAGCATGGAAAATGGTCGTGAAGAGTCTGCTGTTGGGAACAAAAGCTGCAGAAAAGTATTAAAGCAATTATGTCACCATAATACATTGAAACTATAAAGAATATATGTAGAAATAAAGGCTAAACAGGCCAAGTATTTCAAATAACAAAGAGAACTGACCTTTATGGGAGCATCGAAAGACTTTGCAACACTAACCATCACAGGAGTGAAGAAAACCCAGAAAATATCATATACAAAAAGCCCAGCCTGCAATGCATGAAGAGCAAAAAGCATACAGAAAACATAGTTGCACATGAGAAGGCAAGTAAATGAATTGGTCAAACATAGCCTTGCAATTTGGCTAATCAGTAACAAAAAGAAAATCAACATAATCATGCCTGCCAGCATGATAATGAAAATAAAGTTTTGATCAAAGTAGGTTTCAAAGGAACCTGAAAAAAAAAAAAAAAAAAAAAAAACGAGTGCAAGAATTATGCTAATACGAAAGCATGAAGCATGGAACTAACAATCATAAAGGAATCATAAACTTATGTGACGTTCAAAAACCACATGCTAAAATAAATAGAGAATGCAGCCAGTTGCATAAACATCAAGAGTCATGTGATACAACCCACGTTAGTGAGCTGGTGGCAGTTGAGACATGCAAGCATAATTATCAATTGCTGGAAATCAGGGATTGACTGCTGGAAATATTGACTGCTGGAAATATTGACTGCTGCTGGAAATATTGACTGCTGAAAATATTGACTGCTGGAAATTAGCTGTAATTAGCTGTGCTGTAAATACTGTCAAATTCCTATCTTTTAAGGATTTAGTAAACCCTTCCTTCATGTATAAATACCTTGTAACAGACTAGTTCAGAAATATATACAATAAAACCTTTCTTCATGGTATCTTTGTTTAAGAATGTTAGTTTAAATGAGTTTCACTGTGAGGTTTGTGAATTTGCTAAACACCGACGTGTGTCCTTTCCTTTGAGTAATAAAAGAACTACTGTTCCTTTTTCTTTGATTCACAGTGATATTTGGGGTCCATCTCGAGTTCCCAACATTTCGGGGGCTCGTTGGTTTGTCTCATTCATAGATGACTGTACTCGAGTTTCATGGATTTATTTGTTAAAAAAAAATCTGATGTGAGCAACATTTTTCCTATTTTTCATACAATGGTCAAAACTCAATTCAATGTTAGAATTAAGAAGTTGAGGACTGATAATGCTAGGGACTACTTTAATCAAACTTTGTCTCCATACTTTCAAAAAGAGGGAATTATTCATGAATCTTCTTGTGTTGACACACCCCAACAAAATGGAGTTGCCGAAAGGAAAAATGGTCATTTGTTAGCCTCTGTTCGTGCTCTTTTGTTTCAACAAAATGTTCCAAAAACTTTTTGGGGGGAAGCAGTACTTACTGCAGCTCATTTAATAAATCGTATCCCCTCTCGAGTTATTGATTTTAAAAGTCCAATGGAGGTGTTTTCTAAGTATTTTTCAGATTTCAATATGTCTATGAAGTTAGTCCCTAGAGTTTTTGGATGTGTCTCATTTGTTCATGTTCACTCTAATAGTCGAAGCAAGTTAGATCCTAGAGCAGTCAAGTGTGTATTCATAGGATATTCACCTACTCAAAAAGGGTACAAGTGCTACAATCCTATTACTCGTAAAACCTATGTCTCTGCTGATGTTACTTTTGCAGAACACGAAAGCTATTTTTCTAGCCCTTATCCTCAGGGGGAGGCATCATTTATGGAGGATAAGGATTTGTTCTTGAGAGAACCATCAATGGTGGTTAAAATATCTCCTGTACAAACAGAACCCACTTCTGAAAGACAACTTACCTCTGAACCTTGTGAACTCATAAATCCTACTCTCACAAAGCCACTACAGGTCTACTCAAGAAGGATAAAGCCAGTGATCAATCCTGTGCAAGTTCAAGAAACCAAATCGTCACTTGGAACTGAGGTAAGTCCTTCTACTGAGATATCACCTACTGTTCTTGATTTAGATTTGCCCATAGCCACAAGAAAAGGTGTTAGAAAATGCACACAACATCCTTTATCCCATTTTGTGTCATTTGAAAAATTATCAACCCCACACAAAACCTTTCTTACCCATCTAAACACTGTAGACATCCCACAGACCTTATCGCAGGCACTTGGCAAAGAGGAATGGAAGCATGCAATGAGAGTAGAAATGGAGGCCTTGGAGAAAAATAAAACATGGGAACTAACAGAATTACCAACTGGAAAGAGACTAGTAGGATGCAAATGGGTCTTCACAGTGAAGTATAAGTCGGATGGATCCATTGAGAGGTATAAAGCAAGATTAGTAGCCAAGGGATATACACAGACCTATGGGGTGGATTATCAAGAGACATTTGCACCAGTGGCGAAGATGAACACAGTAAGGGTATTGTTATCCCTAGCACCAAATTATGATTGGCCTTTACAACAGTTCGATGTGAAGAACGCCTTTTTACATGGTGATCTTGAGGAGGAAATTTATATGGAAGTACCACCTAGTTTTGGAATAAATCTGGGTAAAAACAAAGTGTGCAAACTGAAAAAAGCATTGTATGGGCTCAAACAATCTCCCCGGGCATGGTTTGGAAGATTTACCAAAGCAATGGTGAATATGAAGTACAAACAGAGTCAGGGTGATCATACATTGTTTATCAAGCATTCGGCTTCAGGGGGAGTCACGGCATTGATAGTTTATGTGGATGATATAATTGTAACTGGGAATGATCCAGATGAAAAGGAGGCTCTTCGAAAGTATTTAGCAAAAGAGTTTGAAATAAAAGACCTTGGAAAATTGAAGTACTTCTTAGGAATAGAAGTAGCTCGGTCCAAGGAAGGAATCTTTGTTTCACAGCAAAAATATGTTCTTGATCTGTTAAAAGAAACAGGTAAGCTTGGTTGCAAACCATCAGATACGCCTATCGAGCCAAATCATAGATTAGGAGAATCTGTGGAAGGAGAACCAGCTGACAAAGGCATGTACCAAAGACTTGTGGGGAAGCTAATCTATCTATCACACACACGACCTGACATTGCATATGCAGTGAGTGTTGTGAGTCAGTTCATGCAAAATCCTAAGGGTATCCATCTCGCTGCAGTATACCGGATCCTACAATATTTGAAAGGCAATCCAGGAAAGGGAGTTCTCTTTAGAAAAGGCACAAGAATGGAACTAGAAGCATACACAGATGCCGATTATGCTGGCTGTGTTACTGACAGAAGATCAACATCTGGGTATTGTACTTTCATTGGCGGAAATTTGGTAACCTGGAGGAGTAAGAAACAACCAGTTGTAGCAAGATCTAGTGCTGAGGCAGAATTTCGATCAATGGCACAAGGTATTTGTGAACTGTTATGGCTCAAAATTATACTAGATGACTTGAAGATTAAATGGGAGACTCCAATGAAGTTGTATTGTGATAATAAGTCTGCAATCAACATAGCTCACAATCCAGTTCAGCACGACAGAACTAAACATGTGGAGGTTGACAGACATTTCATTAAGGAGAAACTTGAAAGTGGATTGATTTGCACTCCCTATATTTCTACAAAGAACCAGCTAGCAGATGTCTTAACTAAAGGACTGATGAGTTCAGCATTTCAGCAGATTGTAGGCAAGCTAGGGATGGAAAATATCTACTCCCCAGCTTGAGGGGGAGTGCTGGAAATCAGGGATTGACTGCTGGAAATATTGACTGCTGGAAATATTGACTGCTGCTGGAAATATTGACTGCTGAAAATATTGACTGCTGGAAATTAGCTGTAATTAGCTGTGCTGTAAATACTGTCAAATTCCTATCTTTTAAGGATTTAGTAAACCCTTCCTTCATGTATAAATACCTTGTAACAGACTAGTTCAGAAATATATACAATAAAACCTTTCTTCATCAATCTTTTTCAAAACAAAGCAAATCAATAGAGTGGTTTGACAAGAATGAATAAGATAACTCTCTTCAAAACCACTGCATGAGAAAACATCTTAATTAGAGTCAGCAAATAACTTGAACATAGAAAGAGTTCCTTCATGTACTATTATTAATAGAAAATTTTCAAGAAACCAACAATATTTCATTCAAAAGTTTCACCAGAGAAGAAGAAAGATTATTCTTTAATCTCTTCCACTTCAAAGTGTCAACTAATATAGTCTGTGAATAAGTCAATAAACCATCTTCAGAAAAGGAAAAAAAAAACGCAAGATTTTGAGAAAAAATTGCAAATGATAACCAAAAACATAAGTTTGGGTAAACATTAAGATGCTGACCATGTCTATATTCAACACAATAATTTCTATGACAACCAAGCATTTTTCTCCAGACGCACCATCAACCACAAAATATATACATATAAATTTTTTAGTCTGTATCTATTCAATCTTATTTGCAATTATTAACATGCTTATACAATTTTGTCTTACTAATACAATATTGCCATAATTGAAGCACATTCACAAGAAATGCTAGACGCAATGAAGAAAAAAAGCAATGAAATCCAGATGCAAATAAAGATGCACATGCAGACTCACAAAAAAAATGGCTCCAAGCCTTTAAGTACATCTAACCATGATGAATGGCAAGCAAAATGTCCAATAATGAAGCTAAAGAACAAACATAGAATAAGTGGCTTCTAAAAACTCAAAACAAGAAAGAGTGTTGGCTTAAAATGTAAGATAGAAGATGCAAGGACCAATTAAGTCTCTGTCAAAGCAGATAGCTGATAATAAGCAACTACAGGGAAGTTGTCTAATTCATTGATCATGATCAGCTAAATAACATGCAAATCATTGCTACATTAAAAAATATAAACAAATTAGGGAGTCAAGTTATCTCAATAACAGGGAATAATACTTCTCACAAATAAACACAATAACTAAAACCACTAATCCACTTCTTACCAAGAGAATAGCACCAGTCTTAAAAGATCCAAGAGAAAGCATTTCAATTCCCTGCAAAAACCAACAAAAGTAAACCTTCAAACCTAGAGCTAGTTAATATGTGTACTCGACTTGACAAAATAAAAATAAACTTCAAAAAATGGAAGGAAAAAGCAAAACAAGGTGATGGGATATAGATAAATCATAAATGTCTTCACAAAATTATTAAAAGATAAAGAAAAATATTGCTTTCATAATCCTTGAACTGCTTAATTAAACCCTAGCCACGAATTTGCTGGGATCAACTATATGCCGACATGGATTATAACTAGAGTGATGTGAAAGACTGTAGCAAATGATGAATTGAAGTCTGTTAGACAATTTGAAATGCTGGAGAGCAAAGGAACAGTTTTTCTTTTTTGTAATATGCTCATCCAAAAAGTACTTTTCAGCTAACAGAAATAAGAACTTCCAAATTGTGTTTACATACAGACAACAAATATACCTAATAAATATTGTTTTGTCTGGTATCATTCAAAATCATAGAAAAAGGTGTAGATTTCCAAGTACCAAATAACTCATTAATCAGACATCGCTGTTCATTAGCAACTAGCAAAGTCAACAAGACAGGTATTTCAGACAAACCTGAATGCAAAAAGCGAGGCCCAAAATGTTATTAGCCAGCCAATGCTTCTGCGAAGCATACCATGCACAGAAAAAGGTTCCAGGGATCGAAGCTACAATCTGAGATCTTGTGAACTCAATCTCCAAAGCTGTTTAAGAAAGGTGTAAGGAAAAACATCATTCTGCATAATACAAACAAGGTAATGTCAACTAGATCAAATAAGAATTCTAAGGCGTCAATGATGGATATAACTGAATAAAGATGTACTCAACTTTAAACAGGAAAAGTTACATCACTCCAGCAAAAATTTAACACCTAAAACTCCAAAAGCATCCATAGAGATAGGCATTCAGCTTATTCCAGTGGGCAGACCTGGCAATTTTATATAGCGCAAATAACCACAGTGCTAGTAAACTGCCAAAGGGACATAAAGTCCCAAGAAAGGTATCATGGCAATCAAAGAATTAATTCCATTTTGAATTTAAGGAAATTCCAAGGGCAAATCCAGGAAACAGAAGAATATTTGAGCTGGAGCTTTGAAAAAACTACCAAATTATAAAAAGCCAGAGAACTTAATGCACCTAGTATTATTTTATGAGAAAAAGAAAGTTCCTCCTATCTCCATCCATCACTTTCTTCACCACATAAGAAACTCATCCAAAATAATTTTCAGACCAAAAAAATGGTAAATAACATAAAAGCTCTGAATCAAGAAGAAACTCTTATGAATATAAGTACATTCAGAATCTTCCAATCAAATATCAATGATGCTTACCTTGATAAAAGATGAAATAAAGCAGAATGTCATAAAAAAAAATTAAAAAAAAAAGGTTGAAGCAACAGCTATAACACAGTATGAATTGCAAAAAAGAAAAAGAGTTATATCCGGTTTAAAAACTAAACAAATACTATTATAAATAAAGTTCGAAATATACTTCAAAAGAATTATAAAAGGGGCATACAGCGAAAGAATGGAAAATGCCAAATGATAAGGTCCTCATTCCAATGCTTTGGCAAGAAGCGTTTTATGGCAGGTAATATTGTTGCCCTGAGAACAATGGTAGAAAGAATAAATGAGATAACAATACAAAAGAATATGAAATCAGTTTGAACTATTTGTATAAAAGTAAAGCAATAGTAGCAAATCCATATGGAAAGAACATACGAAAGAGCAATGATTCCAAGCACAAAGAAGTAGCATGTCAATACTGCATTAACTAAGTCTTTTGATAAGAACTTGAACAGTAAGAAAAGTGATAACAGCATCGCACTCCCAATGAAGGGAAAACGCATAGCATGCTCGTTAGACATTGTCTCCTGCATGATAGACAAGACATTGTTAGCCAATTTTGATCTAAAGTCCTTAATTACAAAACAAGAAAGCGACAAATTAATTTAAATGCTATCATACTCACCGATGGTGGAGTTGACTTGACAGATCGATAGCAGCCCACATATACTGCGAGGCATGCAGTCAAAATAACATTTAAGTTAGGGTCTACCTTCACAACAAGTGGTGCCAATGTCAACCCTGCATTTAGAAAATCATGTATGCTATATTAAAAAAGTCCAAGCTTCTCAACCCTGTGGAAATAGAATATGTATGTGCCTCCTAGGGATGTAAATGAGATACCTATACTCGCAAGCTACTCGAGTTCAGCTAAAAAAAAAACTCGGATTCGGCTCGGTCATTTTCGAGCTCGAGCAGCTCGAGCTATCGAGCGAGCTGAATTCGAGTATCCTAATGCATGACTCGAGTAGCTCACGAGCCTAATCGACCTTTTTTATTTTTAATTAGTATTGAAAAATCTTTCAAACTCGAGCTCGAGCACAAATAATCGATGTTGAAGTCGAGCATGGGAATCGAGCTCATTTTTTACTAGGTAAACGAGCCTAATCGAGCGAGCTCGAACAGTTCAATTTTTATCTTGAATGAGCTCGAGTTTTAAAAGCGAAACTCGACAAGCTCGATTCGAGTTTCGAGCCTCAAATTTCGAGTCGAGCTTGAGCTCGAGCTTCTTACAGCTTGAGCTCATCTCGGCTCAATTACACCTCTAGTGCCTCCTTAGAGATCTCATATCAGACAGTGACTTATAATATGAAGTGTTCTTGGTTCCAAATATTCTCTAAAAGAATCAACCACAAAGCCAATATCTATTTTTTCAACTTACCGTTGAGCAAGATTCATGAAGTATGAAATCTAATATTTTCAAAGATACAATAATAATGCATTTGGACTGAGAAAGGTGGGATATGAGATGCAAAATGCATCCAATTGGTTGTAGCTTTTGCTAATTACTTTTGGTTCATAAAAAGTTGCTAAAAAGAAAAAGAAAGCAGAGAACAAAATCATATTAAACTAAAGTCATGCATTTTGTTACTTCTTAATTCTTCAAAAAATTACTTATGTCCAGAGCAACAACCAAACAAAGCTTAAATTTCCATACCTTTTTAAGTTTTTTTTATAAAGTGCAAAGATTCAGAGACAAATGAAATGTAATTCCTTTAAATTTTCCACACATAATCCATAACTTTATAAATAAAACATAGATCTTTCATACCATAAAATAACAAAGTTATCCCATTTCTACCCAAATTACATATTCCCAAAATTGAAAAAAGAAAAGAAGTCAAATTCCACCCCCAAATCACTTCTTTCATATCAGTCTCACCTTTTCTTTTGCCACTTAAACCCAAAGACAGTGTAACTAACTAAATCCTCTCTGCTCCTACTCAACTAAATTCAACAAATGAATAATGAAATTGAACAAAAAATATATAAAGAAAAAAGAATTCGCTAAAAACAAACCAAAATGTAAATAATAAACTAAACTTAATCAAGAATAGATAAAAAAAAAAAAGGCACACCTGCTAAAGACAAATTGGCGAGTCTTTCAATGTTCTTCATCGTCGTCGTTTATTTATAATATAACAGCGACGAAAACTCGAACTTCTGTTTAGCTACAACCATAAAAATAACTAAATGTCAAAATAGATCGAAAATTTTAATGAATTAATTGAGAAAAAAAAAATAAAATCAAGATTTAAAAGAATTTCCAAGTAAAATTAGGGATTTGAACCTTTGATCTTTCTTTTTTTCTCTTTCTCTTTATAACAGTGATGGAGTTTTACAGATCGGAGATGCCGGAAATGAGAGCAAAGAAAAGAGAAAGAGAGAAAAAAATGTATTTCTTTTAATTATTATTTTTCTCATATTGAGAGGGAATTTTATAGATTTTGATATTTTTTAACAGATAATACTATTACGGTGAGATTGGCATTAAAATCAGCGATAAAAGCAATAATAATGATAATGAAATGAAAATGAAAATGAGCGTATTGATAAATTATTTATATATATATATATTTTAATAATATTTAAATTTTTTAAAATATTGTTTTATATATTTATTTAAACATTTTAATAAATTAATTAATTGTTATATAATTTATTTATTATATTAATTAAATAATTTAAAATTCTTTAAATAAAAATAAAGTAAAAAATAAATATAAATATAAGATAATTAATAAAATAAATAATTTTAGAAAATTTATAAATACAAAATAAAAAATTGTTAAAAAAATTAAAGATATGTTAGTAATTAAAGTTTTCACTGAAAGATTCAGTTTTTCACTGAACTCTCTCTTCTCTCTCCTCCAGTGTCCCACTGAAGGGGCAGTGGTTCAATTGCACCGTGGGGTGCAATCCAAATGCAGCCCACGGTGCAGTTGAAAAATAATTTGTTAGTGGATCCCACTGGACTACAGCACCAATGGGATCCAAATGACGCTTTAAGTAGGTCAAAGGCGAGCGTACCGGATCAGGTTAGATTCGGGCTGGTTCAGGCTTCATATTACAATTTTTTTAAGGTTCCGCCCGATCTAAAATCCAAGTAAGAAAATTTTGTTCAAATTTGTCTGACTATGTAAAATATTATTTAGATTCGTCTAAATTTGTATATAAAATAATTATTTTCTTTTAAAAATGATTGATTTGTCTTAAAAAAATATCAATCCTTCAATTAATCTTTAAAATAATAAATTACTAATAATAAAACGAATCAGATTGGGTTTAGATAAAAAATATCATTTCCAAGACTTGATTCGTTTTTTAAAAGGTTTTTTTTTTCTTTGCATAAGTCAATTTTTTAGATTCAATATTTTTATCCTACATTGACAAGAACCAAATTCATGGACAGTGAATCATAAATCAAGAAATAAGATAATGAGTTCCAATTTTTTTTTCCTCTTTTTGTTGTTAAGATTTTTCATTGTTTTCACAAAGTAAAAAATCAAATAGTTTGGATATTAGAGTTCATTTTTTATATACCGACGATGTAATTTTTTTTATTTCCAATTTGTCACATGTTATTTTTCTATTATATATTAAAGATATTTATTATTATATTTTAATAATTTTACTGTTAATAAATATGATATTTTTTTTAATATTAATATTGATCCGCTCGACGTAAGATTTTGCAGCCCATGAGTGAAAGCCCAATTAAAATTTAGTTAACAAAATTTCATTCGGGCCCATAATCCTCTTTCTGGCCCAGTCCCAACTGAAAAATGCTCAGACCTTTTTTTGGTCTAAAAAAGGAAACAGCCCTTCAAAATCACCTAAAAGAATCTACTGGGTGATTATGAGAATTTCTTCAAAAATGGTTTAAAAAATGAAACCAAAGAGTTTCAAAAGCTCAATTGAGATTTAGCTGGAATAATATTTTAAGTAGAAATCTTAGATTAAAAATCTAAAACTTCAAGTTTATATTTGTAACAGAAGTTTCATTTCATTCCATAATAATCAACGAACAAAAAACTAGATCAAATATCAAATGGATGAGACTTTCGATTACAGATTCAAGATAATTTAATTGAAAAATAAATTAAATATTAAATATAATAAACAGTTAATAAAAATATATATTTGACTTAATGATATGATGTTTAATATATAACTAAAAAATTAAAAATTCAAATCTCATCACTTAAAATATATATATATATATATATATTAATAATAAAATTATCAGAAAACCAATTTTTTACCAAATGTTTATCAATTAAATTGATTTTTTATCTGCTCACTAAATTATTGATTCTTTTATATGCACGGGATCAAACAAATCTCCAATTTTTCGATTAAACCGATCAGATGATATCCATTTCTTTTCAACAATGATAATAATATACTAATAGAATATGGAAAGTTGGAAACCCATTCTTCCAAATTCCAATTAACAATTGATATTAGAAAAAAATAGTATATAATAATTCATAGAAAATGTTAAGGTACTGGTTAAGGTGGTATTTATAAAAAATATATATATATATATATATAATAAATATATTATTTTTTAAAAAAATTTAGTAAAAATAATATATTAAATATAAAAAAAAATTCTTAATTGATGTCATTATCAATAAATACCGATTAATCGAATCCATATTTCATATATATAAAAAAAGTTTGAACATGTTACTGATGTGGGAACATTCACAGCTGAGTCATTTAGTATTTAGAAGGTCCATTCCCTAAGGCAGGAAAAGAAAAAAAAAGGGCCCAAACTAAGCAAAAAGTGCTATACTTTTTTCAGATAAGTCACCAAAGACTTTTTAGATCCTTTGGGTGGGGAGTTAAGGGTGTAGGGTAGTAGGGGGCCATCACTCAGCCATGCCATTGTTTTCTCCAAAGCTTAGGCCATCAGTATCACCTGTAAAAGGCAGGCAATTATAAGCAATAGATATATGATTGGGGGGCAGCCTATTCACTTAGGAGGGGACCATTCTATTTGCCAAAGACAAGCCCAGCAATAATTTGTCACCATTGTCTTTATTTTTGGCCCAAACTGCTTAACCTAAGGCCCAAACTTGTTTTATTTGTACACTAATCAAAAGAGAAGAGTTCATAAAAAAAATTTAGAGAAGTTTTTTTATTCATCGTAGACCTGTTCATGAATCGGGTGGAGCGGACCGTGATTCGAATTTTTTTTTTCTTTATTCAAGTTCCGATTGAGTCGAGTTTGGCCTGATCCTAAAGTCCATTTTACTATTTATTAAATATTAAAATATTATTTTTATATTAATATTTTTATATTTTATAATTAAATTTTAATAAAAAATATTTTTTATTTGATGAATAGTAATTCGGGTTGGGCTGGATCGACCCAAATTACATAAATCTTTGTGCAGGCCCTACTCAATTCGGGTCGAGCCTGTCGGGTAACCCGATCCTTAAACAAGTCTAATTTTAATTTATAGTCAATTTTTAGATTTCATACGTAGATTAGCAAGATGGCACATATCTCTTAGAATATATTTAAAAAAAAAAAAAACTAATTTAAAAAAATTTTCATTACACGAAAAAAAATATCATACAAAAAAATTGAAACATAATACGATACAAAAAAATTAATATGAATATACGAAAGCATCAAAATTTATTATAATACAAATTATTAATGTGTCAAATTTATATAAATATATAATATTTTAAATAAAAATATAATAAATATGCACGAATTATCAAATTTATCAAAATATTCAAATTAAAAATTATTGTACAGAATATTCGAATTAAATATAGTTGAGCTGTGACAAAAAAAAAAAGTAATACACTATTAAAAAGGAAAAAAAATGAAAAAATAGGACTTTTGATGAGCTTGAATTTAAGCCCAAAACAAATTTGTGTAGCCCGTAGGTTAATGTGGCCCTATAGAGAGGCAGAGAGCCCTATGGAAAGTGACTATACCTTTCTTAAGCTTTTCCTATTATTACTAACAGAAAAACTGGAAGTTCCATAAACTCAGATATCTCTCAATAACTTCCTACAAAGTTTTGTAACACGTGTCAAAAATCCATTTGCTCCATTTATTTAGAAGACAAAAAAAGAGATGATATATATTTTTTTAAAATATTGGGGAAAGTCCAAAAATTAATTAATAATAATGGGACAGAGAGGATTAAGGAGAATGTGATAGAAAAATGGTTAAAGTAGTTTGGTAATTTTTGTATTATAATTAAAAGTATATTTTAATTATTGTATTATAAAAGTGAATAATTTAATTTTTGTGCGTTTGAAATTGGTGTAAAAAAATAAAATTGATAACGATGTTAATGGAAAATCATTTAAATACTGACGTGGACATGTGAAACTGATAAAACATATGACTTGAAAAAATATGATGATGTGTCAATTTTTTTGCTAAAGTAAAATTTAAAAACTGACAGAATAGATGATTTAAAAAAAAATAAATGTTTTTACCGATAAAGGAAAAATTTGAGATAAATTTTTTTTATGTTTTTCTAAATTTCACTTTAATAAAAAAATTTGACACGTTATCATTTTTTTTCAAGTCATCTTTTCTGTCACTTTCACATGTACACGTAAGTATTTAGACTGTTTCTTATTAACACCGTTATTAATTTTATTTTTTTTCATCAAATTCAAATATAAAATAATTAAATTACTCACTTATATAATATAAAAATCAAAATATATTTTTAATTATGTTACGAGAACTGTCTGGACACTTTAATTAAAAAAAAAAATCAATGAAATGTGACAATTTATAATTATTCAAGAATTTTCTCCTTCTAAAAGGTAGCAGCGGTGGGAAAAAAAAAAGGTTAATTTTTTTTTCAAGACTAAATTTGAAGACAAAGGCTTCCTTTCTCTTTTTTTAAGACCCGTTATTCACTAAGCAATTTATAATTTTTTAACTTAACATTTCTTTTGCAGGTTTTACTAATTAATAAAAAGAGGTAATTATAATTTTAGTTTTAAAATATAAACATTTTTTTATATAAATTTTAAAATTTTTAGTTATAAATATTTAGTTTAAAAGTTATTAATGTATTAAAAGATAGTCTTTTAGTCGTTCTTCGAACGGACATGTTAATTGAAAATTTATATAAAAAATTTATGTGGCATATAATGAATCACATGTGAAATTTACGTAGAATTTCATTAATTTGTAAAATATTAGAAAAATTATTTTTTAAAAGAGAAAAAGAATAGTTCCAAATAAAAGATAAAAAAAAAAAAAAACTCTATTTCATTTCATTAAAAGTAGTTGATTTAATAAAAAAGAGAGAGAATTTGTTAGTTTAATGATAGAATAAAAGACTAAAAAAATGAAATAATAATTTTTTAATTTTTATAAAAATATTGTTTTTTTAAATAATTTTTTAATATTTTATAAATTTATTAAAATGACATTCACATGTGCCAGTTAAGTTTTCTGTTAATGTTTTTATTTGAATAATAATTAAAATATTAATTTTTAACATATTAAGATTGAATATTTATTTTTAAAATATTTAAGACTGAAATAAAAAAAAAGTTTTAGGATTAAAATTATAATTACCTCTTAATAAAAAATCCTAATAGGCTTCTCTTTTGTAATTTTCCATTTTCTTTGGAATTGTGTACCCTTTTTCTTCTTAAGAAAACAAAAAGTATCCCAAATCTGGAAGGACCGTCCGTGACTGACCTCTGCTCCATGGACCAATACAAAACTGACACATGTCATACTTGACCCCTACTATCACTGACAAATTTTATAGGCTTCTCTTTTTGCAGTTTTGCTCCAAAATCCAATACTAATACCCATATTCTTACTATCACCAAACGCTCTCGATTCGCACGCGCCTAACTTTTTCATTAATTAATTTAATAAAACATTTGATTTATTTAATTTGAAAAACTTTGTAGTCACCAAATCTAGGGTTTTTTTTTAATTTCAATACTGATAAAAAAATTATTTATCAAAATACCGAACTTCTCAAATTATTCATCAAAATGCGCTAATTTTTTATCCGTTGGAAAGTTGTCATAGGATATGGCAACTTTTCAACTGTAAAATGCAATTGTATTTTTTTACAAATGAAGCACATAAGTCGCCATATCATATGGCGACTTCTGTGCTTCATTTGCAATTTGAACAAGGGAAGTCGCCATATCATATGGCGACTTCCCTTGTTCATTTTTTTATTTGTAAATTGTTTTATAATTATATTAAATTTTTAAGCTTATAAATTTTTTTATTAATTGATAAAATTTTTAATTAATTTTATAAAAATGTTATTAATTTTATTTTTTATAAGCCTAAAAAAATCTGAATCAGAATCAGTTTCAAGGATGGTATATATCAGTAGATTTTTGCTGAGTCATTAATCAGTTTTTCAGTCAATTAAGTGTTTGAAGAAAAATGAGAATCAGATTCAACACTTTCAAAGGATGGGACTTGTCAGTAGAAAAATGGGAATCAGAATCAACAGTTTCAAAGGATGGGATTTATCAGCTGAAAAAATGGGAATCAGAATCAACAGTTTTTCACCATGATGAGATTTATGAGTAAAAAAATCCGAATCAGAATCAACAGTTTTTTACCATGATTGGATTTACCAGCATAAAAATGAGAATCAGATTCAACAGTTTTAATGGATGAGACTTATCAGCTGAAAAATATATGATTCAACAATTTTCACCATGATGGGATTTATGAGGGAAAAAATGGGAATCAGAATCAACAATTTTTCACCATAATTTTATTTATCAGTAGAAAAATGGAAATCATATTCAACAGTTTCAAAGGATGGGACTTGTCAGCAGAAAAATGAGAATCAGATTCAACAGTTTCAAAGGATGTGACTTGTCAGCAGAAATATGGAAATCAGATTCAACAGTTTCAAAGGATGAGACTTATCAGCTGAAAAAGGGGAATCATATTCAATTTTTTTTTTCACCATATTTTACACAATAAACCATTATATCATATGATATTTCTTCCTCATTCTCAATCTTAGTTGTTATTTTCTGGTGTTAGTGATAATACCTTGTCATTCTCATCTTTCTCTATTTATTGTTTCTTTTACTGAATGATAATACCTTCCTTCTCATCCTTCTCACTTTCATTACTACACAACATGAGCAACATAGTGGTCGCGTTGGTCTACTATAATGGCCAAATTCATAATACTGATGAAGGTGCTACCTTTGACTGTGAACGTCCTAAAAGCTTTCGTGTTGGTGAAGACGTCACATTAGAGGAACTGAAGGTGATAATTCATACAAAAATCAAAGCTGGAAATACAAAAAGAATTTCAGAGATTAAGTATAGGCTTCCTCTTTCTATTGGTGAAGGATGTGTCCGATATAGGACTTATCCACTATAACATGATGATGATGTGAGAGAAATGTTTCATGCTCACGAGACATTTGAAAATGTTGGTGTACTTGAGTTATATGCTGACATTGAGGATTGTGGGCTTCCATAAGATGATGATTCTCAGCCGTTGTATTATGTTCCCACTTCATACAACGTTTCCCAAAAGAAGTGTCATCTAAAGTTATAATGTTTCATAATTCATTTGTCTCACCAACAATTCCTACTGCCCTGGATGATGTGGCAGATGATGTGCCAGCTGTTGATGATCCTGTTCAGTCATGTGGAGCCCATGGTGAATATATTGGTGACTTTAGTGAGCAAGAAGAAGAGTATGCTGAATTCGCAAATGACAGTGATGAGAGCACTGATTATGACTAGACGTTGGCCCTGATATCAACACTTATGGAATTATTCTCCCTTATGAGCCTGCATCTCATATGCGCACCCTGGATCTGGATACAATGCAAGTGCCAGAATTTCCTGAATATGGTCATACATTTGCTGCACCTCTGAGTTGGAATCCATCTACAATTGATTTCTATGTTGGGTTACAATTTCCAACGAAAGAAGCTGTGCTTTCAGCTATTAAACACTACAACATCAAAAACTCTGTGATTACAGAGTTATTGAATCCGAGCCAACCAAATATCATGGCAAGTGTCCAATGTATGGGAAAGGGTGCAATTAGAGAATAAGTGCAACATTCATGAAGAATAAACAAGTATGGGAGATTATAAAATATAAAGGGCCTCATACTTGCACATCGGGAAGAATTTCACAAGATCATTGCAAATTAGATTCTAACATGATATGTTCATGCATTCTGTCATTGGTCCAAGCAAATCCGGAGATTTCCGTTTCAAGCACATCGGGGGAGAGTTCGCATCAACAATGAACCAATTACATGTTCTGCACCTATAATATTTACATATTTCGTAATATTTACAAATTTCACATTCCATGTTATATGCTGATTTATTCTTACTTATCATTATATAAATAAATAATTAATTATATACAAATAATAATATTATAAAAAATAAATTATTTAGGCTTTTAAAATAATTTAAAATATATATTTTTTAAAATTAAATTAAATTAAATAAATAAATTAAATAATTAAGTAATTAAATATTAAATTAGATAATTAAAAAAAAAAGGTGTTAGGAAGTCGCCATATCATATGGCAACTTTCCAACACCTTTAAAAAAAAAAAAAATTGAAGTTAGGAAGTCGTCATATCATATGGCGACTTCCTAATGGATAAAAAAACAACACATTTTGATAAATAATTAAAAAATATAGGTAATTTGATAATTAAAAAAAAAATCAATATCTTGATAAATTTGCCCCAAATCTAGCAATAGATCACTCAAAAAAAAATTATATTCACTAAATTTATTATTTATTCATTATTTTACACCACTTTTTATAATTATTTTCAAGCGATTTAAAAGTAGTGAAATGTGTTCTTTATCTATAAAACCAAATAATATTACTCATTTAATTTTGATTACAAAATAAGTTATCATAAATAGTAAATAAACAACCATAAATCCTAACTCATTATTATAACATGGAATTATAAGTTTATAACAGTTAAAATATCATTTGTTCATCCAAAATTATAAATAAAAAAATTAATGAAAAAGTAATACATTGTTTTACTATTTTATCTTTTCTTTTTATATTATTTTATTTTATATTTTTGAAATTACTATTATGAAATTTTAAAAATCAATAAATTAATAAACTAACACTTATACAGTAGTAATAGTTGCATGATTTAATTTTACATAAAAAGAACTAATAATAATAAATTATTACATATCTTATTTTTTTATTAAATAATAAGAGGTATGTGTCAATTTATTAATCTAATTTATGGATTCATCGAATAATATACGTGTCATATTTTTTATTTTTTCGTATTAATTAAATAAACATAAATATACTATTAAATATGTCAAATTTTAAATATGAATATTTATATCGTACTTAAAATTATTAAATTTAATTTATAATATGTTAAGATAAAAAGCAAAAAGCGCGTGGAAAGGGGTGGCAAGTGAGATTGAGAGAAAGGACGCAAAAGAGAAAAAAGAGTACGGTAAAGAGGAAGACAGAAAGAGAGATCTCGCGAGTTTTATGAACCGGTGGTCATGTGCGCAGGGCTCGAGGCAAAACCCAACCCAATCACCTTATATTTCATTTCATTTAATTAAACCAAAAAAATAAAAATAAAAACCGAACCACAGATGAAACTTATTGGAAAAAAATAAAAAACCAAAAATTAACCTCGGCATGTGCACCCTATGACCCTATACCTACGCCCCCTAGTCTACATTTTAACTAGATCTGCGCTGTAATACATTATCACCAGGTCTTTACTTTTCACTCCACTTTCTGATTTAACGCGTGTCTTACACCATCAAGATTTCAAAATAGGAATGACAGCTGGTCAATTTTTTTTTTTTTAATATCCGAATTTGCAAAAATATTTTAATTTATTATCCGTATTAAATTTAAATTTTACTATTTGAATTCGAATTAAATAATATTATTTGTCAGATATTCGAATCCGTTAAATATCTGAATTCAATAAGTAAAATAAATAAATAAAAATTAATTTCAATTTTAAATTTAAATAAACGGATAATGTATTCGGATATTCAAATTTGCAAAAATAAGCGAATTTGGATATCCTAATTCGTTATCCGCATAAGTAATGCAGATTCAGATAATGAATATCTGAGGTTTAATATCCGCATCACTCTGAATCCGTTTCTAATAATAATTATAATATCCGAATTCATAATATCTAAATCTATAAAAAATGAATCAAATAATTATAAATATCCGAATCTATACTATCTATTGTCTTTCGTATCTCAAAACACTACAAAACAAAATAACTCAGTGCGTGGAATTCACTAAAAACAGTGAAGCGGTTGGGGGTGGAAGGGAATAATGGCAGAGAGCGAAAAAGAAAGATAATGGGGATTGTGATTGAGGCAGGGAGTTGTCTGAGAGCGCCGCTTTTTATTTTCTTTTTTATTTTTGGAAGAAAAGGTTTGGGTGTTGTTTGTTGTAGGGGAAACTGTGGCTATGGCTATGGCCTATAGCCTATGGGAGAGAAAAAAAATAAGTGTTAGAGAGAGGCTTTGTATTGTCTGTCTCCACTTTCTCGCTCCGTTTACTTTTTTCACTGGATGACAATAATATTAAAAAATTAGATGTTTAATATTTTTTATTTTTATACATTAGAATAATTTGTTGATTCATATTTAAATTTACTATTTATATTGAATTCGGATATAAATTCTTGAATATTTATTAACCGAATTCGATTTGGTTTTGATTCGGATAGTGTCAGATATTTGAATTCGTTATCCGAATTCGTTTTATTTTTACGGATAACTGATATTCGAATCTGTTATTCATAAAAGTAAAATAAATTCGGATATCCAAATTCAATATTCATTTACATATTTAATTTTATATTTTTATTTTTTTAAAATTAATTTAATAAATTTGAATATTTAATGAATGATAATTTTAACTTCAAAAAAATACCTATTATTCTCTTTTTCACATTTTTTAAAAAAATATATTATTTTTTTTCAAATTTTTTTTCACTGATAATGAGTATATAAAATTTTAATATTTCTAATTTTATATCAAATTTCTATTAAATTGGTGTCTCGAGTCTTGACATTAACTTAATCAAGAATAGATAAAAATAATATATATGAATTTAAGGTATATATGATATTCAATTTTTTTAAAAAGATACTTTAAATAAAAATGATCATTTCTTCAAATACTATCACAATTTTTTAACATAACTTTCTTTATCTTTTAATACATTTTTTATTATTTTTAAAACACTCACATAATGAATGATCATATTATAATTAATTATAAAGGATTGAGTGAATTTAGTGTAAAAGAGTTAAGTGATACAAATTTAATTGATGAATTTATCAAAAAAATTAAATAAATTTATAATATTAAATAATAAAATAAAAATTAATGTCTTTTAAATTTTGTATATAATATTATCCACTTCTTTTTAAAAACTATCCATATATAATTTATTTTTCTCTTTTAAAACATTTTTTTTCTTCCACCCACATAGTTAGTGCCTATTTATAGTTAAACTTAAAGTGTGTTATCTTTATTATTCAAAAAAAAAAGTGTGTTATCTATACTATTTATAAAGTGTTTTATTTAATTTGATATTACGAATCAAGTGATATTAACTTAATTAGAAAAAATATAAAACTAAATATAATCATAATATTGAAAATAAAATATAGATATTTATGCTTTTTAAAATTATATATATGTATTTTTTTAAAAATATACCTATTTATTCTTTCAAAAACTACCTATTTTTCAAAAAAAAAAATCCAATTTTTTACTTATAATTTTTAAAAAAATTATTCTTTTACTCGCATAATGAATATGTCAAATTCTAATAGATATTAAATTCTTTATATTTAAAGAAATGCAAAAAAAAAATGTTTGAGGATGATCATATTTCTAAGATAGCATAAGAAATTAAATATCAGCTGATTGAATTTAAAAAAAAAAAATGATTAATTCGAAAGGTTGAGCCCAATCCCAACTCATTTAAATAGAGAGAAATGCGCAAGATTTGATCAATCAAGGTCCCTAAAAGTGATAGATTGATAGCCACATAGTGATTATAAGATTTCTTCAAAATTTCAACCATTCTCTCACACTTAAGGTGTGCTTGATAAAATATTAAAAAATTTCAACATTTCAGTTTGATAATCGAAATTAAATTTTACTTAAATTTTTTTTAATAAAAAAATATTGAATAAGATAAGTAGGTAAAAAGTTACTTATCACTTAATGCAACATATGTTAAGTCAATTTTATTTTTTTAAAAAATGATACTTAAACTAAATTATCTCTTTTTTGTTAGGAGATATTTAAATTATTTCTTTTAAATTTCATACAGAACCATTCAAAAATATAATATAAAATATTATGTTAATAAAATTAAAACGGTGAAGTGAATAACTTTTAAATTTTAAGATTTACAGTTATTAAACAATATAATTATATTTCGTACTTAATTTTCAATAATATATCAAACAACTTTTATATATAAATGCAGTACTTATAAATTCAATACTTACTTTTTAAAACTTAATTTTTCAATTTGTCAAACAACACCTTACATAGAAGTAGGATTTTAAATGGATTTTTAGTTTTTACTCAAAGATTAAAAGAGTTAAGGTGCATGAAGGTGAATTTTTTTATACTTTTTTTTTATAAGGAAAACAACGTGAATTTACTAGCTATTAGCAAATAAGAAATGAGTTTATATTTGATGTATTGGTAGTGTATAAATTTATATATTGTCAGTTAATCATATGATTTTAATTCATTAAAAGCTTTTAAAAATAAATACATATAACTTTATTTTTAATAAAGTGACATCATGTGATTCACTGACAATATATAAATTTATATAAGAAATTATCTCACACATTATTAGTAAATTTTTTAGATTTTATAAGTAAAATTAACAGAGTAATAGATACCTTTAGAATATATTTTAAAAAAAAATTAATTAAAAAAAGTGAAACATGTAATAGTTTTTTTAACTCGTTTGCAAAATTAAAAAATTACAATGCGAGTGTATCAAAACGGGTGAGGATCCAATTCATTATTTTTTTTATTCATTATTTTTAATACATTCATCATTAACATTCGCATGTGCAGAATTATTCAATAATTGTTAAAGTAAAAAAAGAAAAATGTTAATCATATTGATTAAGATGATATTTAAAATTATATATAATTAATTAATTTTTTTTAAAATTCAGTAAAAATAACTTATTAAATACAATAAAGTTTTAAATAATAATAATAACAAATGTTTATAAACATTAATTAAAATTTTAAAATAATGAACCGAAAAATATATATAACAAAAAAAAATCTTAACAAAGTGGGTAACATAAATTTAGGTGACGTGTAGAGACAATCGTCATGGTCGGTGATTAATTAATGTCTATTAATAATGGGATTTGGTAGAAATCTAAAAAGAACCTGTTTGCATGTGACACAGACAAATTAAACTTTCTGTTATTTCAAAATTAAAAATAAAAAAAATAAAAAAATCATAGCTTTAATAAACAATCAAAAAGTAAATTAAATATAAATAAATTTAAAGAAAATGGACAGAAAAAGAAAAAGAAAGGACCATGGAAAGGACAAGGCACAGTGCTCGAGGAGAGTAAATTTGAAAATTACATGGCCATAAAGTATGAAAAAATTATAAAGAAAATTTCTTAACGTGAGTTTTTGGTAAGTTTCATTTTATATATAATTTATTATATTTATATATAATTTATTATATTTATATATATTTTTGTTATATTTATATGTAAAAATAAAATTATTATGTTAAAAAATTATACTATTTAAAAAATTATATATAAACATGATAAATATATCATGTTAATATGTAATTTATCATGTTTATATGTAATTTGTCATATTTATATGTAAAATAAAATTTACACATGAACATGATAATTTTATATAATTTGTCATATTTATATATAATTTTATCATGTTTATATGTAATGGAGCATATTTTACGCTCACCATAAAGGAGCTTATCCTAGAACTCCCCCAAACTATGAAGTATTAAATTTTAAAAGGATTTTGATAATAAATATCTTAAGGCATTATTTAAAGTTATTATATGTGATAATATTTTTTATTTAATATATTGAAAATAATGAATAAAATTATTACCTTTTACAATTAACACAATACTATTACTATAAATAATATATTAATTAACTTTAAAAAATGCTCTAAAGACACTCGTTAGCAAAATCCTTCTAAAAATATTTGATAATACTAAAATAAATATAAATAACTGCAGTAATATAATTGTTTTTTTTTTTAATATTTAGACCTGATAATATTGAACACGACACAAAAAAATAACTAAAATATGACACAAAAAATAAACACGGACATGATATGATTATACGAACATGTCAAAATTTATATAACATAAATTATTAGTATGTAAAAATTTATACAACACAACATGAATACACAAATGACTAGATTTAAGAAATACTTAGAGGTGCTCATGGGTCGGGCCGTGGCCTGTAATTTTTTTTACTTCTCTACCCCGGCTCGGCCCTGGGCGGGCCTGGATGAACAGTAAATCCTATATAAAAAATATAAAAATTTATTTTTTAATATATTTTTATAATTAAATTTAAAAAAATATTATTATTTTATTCTGTGAACAGTAATTCGGATCGGCTCGGACTACAAATATTTCTGTCCAGGCCCGGCCAAGTACTGGCCGGACCTATCGGGCCGGGCGGGCTGCCCGGCCCGTGAGCAGGTCTAGAAATACTAGAAAGAGGACTTTCTTGATTTTGGAAGATGGGATTATATTTTGTGGTTTGTTGTAATTAATTAGCAATGAAATTAGGAAGATTGATCAAAATATGAATGCAAGAAAATTGTTAAAGTATTTAGATCGTCTTTGTATTATAGTAAAAAAGTGTATTTTAATTTTTGTACTATATAAATGAGTAATTTAATTTTTGTACGTTTGAAATTGGTACAAATAAGTAAAATTGGTAATGGTGTTAATGAAAAACCGTCTAAATGCTGACGTAGACATGTGAAATTGACAGAAAAAATAACTTGAAAAAAAAATGATGACATGTCAAATTTTTTTACGCAGTTGGAATTTAAAAAATATATATATATTTTTTATCCCAAATCCCTCATTTACTCATAAAAACATGTTATCTTTTTTCTTTTCAAGTCATCTATTCTGTCAGTTTTTAAATTCCATAAAATTTGACACATCATCATTTTTCAAGTCATTTATTCTATTAGATTCACATGTCCACGTCAGCATTTAGACGATTTTTCATTAACACCGTTACTATTTTACCTTTTTGCATCAATTTCAAACATACAATAATTAAATGATTCATTTTTATAGTACAGAGATAAAATATACTTTTAATTATAATATAAGGAATGTTTAAATACTTCAAAAAAAAAAAAAAAAAACCAAAAACTTGAAAGAAAGAAGGAAGGAAGGAATGAAGAAAAAGAGAAAAATTTGCAGGTAAATAAAAGAAAAAAAGATAATGATGTTAATGTAAATTAGTGGAAATAAGGTAAGTGCTAATAAAAATAATGCACAATATAATTTATATTTATAATTTGTCAGGAAGCACTTTTAATTTGTCAAAGTCACTGGTATATTTATAATTTATGAAATTAAAAAAGAAAAAATTCTACTAAAAACAAGTAAATTTCTAAAACACTGGTTCTAATTAAGAATGTCAATGGAGAGTAAAAAAATTAGATATTCGATATTATTTGATTTTTTTTTATGGATTTGGATATTAGATTTATTATCCGCAACGGATTTGGAGCGAATCCGGATATGAACCTTTAGATATCCATTATGAGAAACCGTTTTGGGTTTTATGCGGATAGTGTGAGATATCTGAATCCGTTATTCGAATCCATTTTATTTATACGGATAACGGATTCGAATATCTGAATTTGATATCCATTTATATATTTAATTCTTTTTTAATTTTTAATTTTATTTAAAAATAATAATTTAATAAATTCGGATATTTAACGGATTCGAATATTCGATGAATATTTTTCTTTAAATCGGATACAGATTTGGATTATAATATTCGATAATAAACGGATAATAAACGAATTTAAATTTTAGATAAATTAAATGAAATCAAATTCGAATATTTAAAAAAATTGCTCATTTCAGTGTCCATTGTCCACAAATCCTAAATTATTACACTCCAATACATGAACGAATAAGATAGCCCTTATAATGGGCGCTTATTATATAATGGATTTTGCTGACGAATATTTTAAAATATCTTTTAAGATTATCATATATGATAATATTTCATTCAATGCATCAAAGTCATCAAATTATAATAGTATTTTATATATGTTTTTGCTAATTAATTCAAGGGGAAGATGGATGGAAGACTATGACAACTATAAAAAGACTGCAGAAAGTAGTATACTTTTATGAGACAATTTTTAATATATTTTTTTAATTTTACAAACAAAATTAGTAAGATATATATTTTTTAAGATATATTTAAAAAATAAAAAAAATAAAGATATATAACAATATTTTAATCTAGTTAATAAAGTTAAAAAAACTTCATTATTAATATATAAAAACAAACCCTACTCTTATATGCTTAATTCTACTATAATTTAACTCATATACACACTGTTTTCTTGTACATCGAAGAAAATTTTAAGAGAATTCAAACCTTAAATCTTACTTCTCCAAAAGGGAATAATAATCATTAATCTAGATAAAGTTTGAACTATTTTATTTGATAAAAACAAATTGAATTATAGGCAATAATAATCAAATTTCTTAATTACATTACATTTCAAATTTAAAGCGATCCATATGTGTCAATTTTGTGAGCAAGATATTATAAACTCTAATTAAGGTGCTATCAATAAAAAAAAAATATTTATAAAACAGTACTTGAACATTTGATTCAATAATAATTAAATACATGTACTTTTCTGTTCAAGGAACGAAATTTATACCTTCTTCTTCCAATATGATTATCATTGCTAATTGCTATGTATTAAACTTTATCTAAACTTGACAACGGTGAGGGATTTTTCATATGAAAATCTTCTAATATTGAATGAGTAAAACATTTGGCCAATAACAAAAGAATGAGTAAAACATTTGCAAATTTGTACTTTAAAAATCTACTTAAATACAGTGAAATCTCGATAAATTAATAATCTCAGTTAATTAATAAAATCTTGCAGTTTCGACTCGAGTCAGTATATTAAAATAATAACTTCGTTAAATGCATAAGATAATATATATATTTATAATTCTTTAGGGCCCAACCAAATATATATATATAAACTAACTAACTAACTATATATATATATAAGTTCATATAATACTATAAGGACATTTTTATTTAACAATTTTTACCTTCTCTTCTCATTTAAGTTTTTTTCTCAAAATATGCATTTAAAGTTTTTTTTTCTTTACCTAATCAAACTGAATCTCATCATAATTTTTTACAATGCACACACCACTAACGATACATTCTTTTCATGTCTATTTAAAGTGATTATTTCTTGAAATGCCTCTTTTGGAGAAACATTTAGTAAAACACAATTGTCATATGAACCTTAATAATAATTAGTAGGCCCCTTGAATAATTTCTTCATCTATAGGTGATCCATCACTGTATTTAGTATTTTTCATTTATAAGTCATTCGTGTATCTTAATAAAATAAAATCATAATATACATGTATAAAGATTGAATACATAATTTTTTTTATAAATTAATAAATTAATATTAGTTTATTGATAAATGAATAATTTATTCATTTATCGAAATTAAATAATCTCTTTAAAATAATATTTTTTTCTTAGTCTCAATAATATTATTTTATAGGAATTTTACTGTATTGCTTGTTTGTCGAGTTTTTTGTTTGGCAGAGACCTATCCACAGGTTAAACAGATGTCAAATTCAAATTGAACCGGGTTTAGGATAGGATTTTAGTAATTCGAGCTGGTTTTGATTACTGTTTAAATAATATATTTTTTAAATTTAACTATGAAAATATATAAATATTAATATAATTTTTTAATATTTTAATATATTTTAAATAATAAAACAGAATTTCGGACTTTATCCAATCTTGAGCAAGCAAATTTTTTTTAATTAAGATCCGAACCGGTCCAATTCGTCCATAAACACATCTAATTCTAAGTAATTGATTAGTTCTTATCATTTTCCCCTTTTCTGCTTCCTGTTACTTTGAAAATTCTGTTAATTATTTGATCATTTTGAAAGAAAAAACATTATGAAATAGCAAAAAATGTAGACAAAGCTGGGTAAATTTTACCTATAATTCATAACTTTTTATTTTGATTTCAGTTTAATTTTTAAGTTTTAAATTGTTTAGTTTCATTTATTAATTTTGGAAATGATTTTATTTGTCCTTTTATCAAATTGTTCTATTCAAATTGACAAATGTCCCCGTTATAAATTATGTAAATATCATACACATTTTTTTTTTGACGTCAAATAAATATTTTTCTCAATTGTTAATAGAATAACATACAAAAGGATCAAAATAATTATAAACAAATTCAAAAATTTAAAATTCGAATGAAACAATTTAAAGATTATAATTTAAACCAAAATTAAAATAAAAGATTAAATATTATGAATAAAATTTATTTCGTAAAATTAAATAACCAAAGAACAAAAGCAATGAGTAATTGAGCGTAGGAAAGTTTGGCAAAAAAAAATTGAGCATAAGAAAGAGCAATGATATTATGCAACATGATACATCGGTTTAAGAGTTGAATTATCGGTTTTTTTATTCAAATATAGCCACACAAAAAAAAACCAAAATATCGTTCATTTCGGATTAATTCCCAAAATCCACTTTTTTTTTTACTAGCTGGGAAATCGCCATCCCCCATGGCGATTTCCCAGTGTAAAAATTAGCATTTTGACAAAAAACACCAAGAGAAATCGCCATGGGGGGTGGCGATTTCCCTTGGTATAATTTGCAAAATTTGCAAATTTGGCGATTTCCCTTGATGATTTTTTTTTTTACTTAAATTAAAAAACAAATTTTAAAATTATTTTTAAATTTGTAAGTTTTGTTTTTTAATTTTAAAAATTATAAATTAAATTAAAAATTTTTCTAGGTTTGGTTATTTATTTTTTTAAAATATATATTAAAAATGTAATTTAATTTATTATTAAAATTTTATAAAAAATTAAAAATATATTTCTTATTAAAATTTATGATTAAAATTTTATAAAAATAAAATTTTATTTCTTATTAAAATTTTATTATTTAAGAAAATTAAATTTCTTATTAAATTTAAAAATGGTAAATTTTTTTCTTATTAAAATTAAAAAAAGAAAATAATATTTCTTCTTAAATTTTTATATCAAAAATTTTATTTGTTATACTTTTTTAATATTATAAAAACTAAAATTTAATTTATTATTAAAAATTTATAAAATATACTATTTTATTGCTTATTAAAATTTTAAAAATAACATTATATTTCTTATAAAATTTTTATATCAAAAATTTTATTTCTTATACTTTTTTAATTTTATAAAAAAAATTTTAATTTATTAAATATACTATTTTATTGCTTATAAAAATTTTAAAAATAAAATTATATTTGTTATACAATTTTAATTTTATGATGTAGAGAATATTGGAATTGGATTCCTTCTGCAATGGATGAGACTGATGATTTAGGGTTTGGGAGAGGTTTCAGCTATTTTTCAGTCCATCAAATGCTGCAGAAAATATTGGAATTGGATTCCTTCTGCAATGGATGAGACTGATGATTTAGGGTTTGGGAGAGGTTTCAGCTATTTTTCAGTCCATCAAATGCTGCAGAAAATATTGGAATTGGATTCCTTCTGCAATGGATGAGACTGATGATTTAGGGGTTGGGAGAGGTTTCAGCTATTTTTTAGTCCATCAAATGCTGCAGAAAATATTGGAATTGGATTCCTTCTGCAATAGATGAGACTGATGATTTAGGGTTTGAGAGAGGTTTCAGCTATTTTTCAGTCCATCAAATGCTGCAGAAAATATTGGAATTGGATTCCTTCTGCAATTGATGAGACTGATGATTTAGGGTTTGAGAGAGGTTTCAGCTATTTTTCAGTCCATCAAATGCTGCAGAAAATATTGGAATTGGATTTCTTCTGCAATTGATGAGACTGATGATTTAGGGTTTGGGAGAGGTTTCAGCTATTTTTCAGTCCATCAAATGCTGCAGAAAATATTGGAATTGGATTCTTTCTGCAATGGATGAGACAAAGGATGGGATTTATCAATCAGATTTTGCATTGAATAAGTTATAACTTTTTCAGTCAAATAGTCCTAGGCAGAATATGAGAATCAGATTCCATCCTATACAAAGGATGGGATTTGTCATCTGGTACAACATAATGAACCATTATAAATTCATAATACTTATGAAGGTTTCTAATACCCCCTACAACAGTTTTTCAATCAGATTTTTCCTGAGTGCTAAAACCTCCTCATTCTCATCCTTCTATATTTCTTCTTTCTTTTGCGGAGTGATAATACCTATATTCTCATCTTTCTTAGTTTCATTACTACACAACATGAGTAATACAGTGATCGCATTGGTCTACTATAATGGCCAAATTCATAATACTGACGAAGGTGCTACCTTTGATTGTGAATGTCCTAAAAGTTTTCGTGTTGAAGAAAACGTCACATTAGAGGAACTGAAGCTGCAAATTCATACAAAAATTAGAGCTGGAAATAGAAAAAGAGTTTCAGAGGTTAAGTATAGGCATCCTCTTTCTATTGGTGAAGGATGTGTCCGATATAGAACATTTCCACTTGAAGATGATGATGATGTCAGATGCATGTTTTATGCTCATGAGACATTTGCAAATGTTGGTGTACTTGAGTTATATGCTGACATAGATGATGTTGACGATGATTGTGGCCCTTCAAATGTTCGCACAGCAGAAAAATTTCCCATAGAAGATTATGATTCTGGGTCGTTCTATGTTCACACTACATACGACGTTCCCACAGAAGAAGTCGTGCCCTTATCTCAAGCTACAACTTTTCAGACTTCATTAGTCTCACAAACAATTCCTACTACCCTCGAAGATGAGCCAGCTGGTGTTGATCCTGTTCGTCCACGTGGAGTCCATGGTGAAGATGTTGGTGAATTTAGTGAGCAGGAAGAGGATGTTGAATTCGCAAGTGATGACAATAGTGATTCTGACCCAGACGTCGTCCTTGCTGAGATCAACACTCATGGAGATCTTCCCCCATATGCATACCCTGGATCTGGAGGCAATGCATGTGCCGGAATTTCCTGAGTATGCTCATACATTAGCTACGCCTCTGACATTTGATCCATCTGCAGTTGATCTGTGTGTTGGGTTACAATTCCCAACGAAAGAGGCTGTGCTTTCAGCTATCAAGCACTATAACATCAAAAACTCTGTAGATTACAGAGTAATTGAATCTGAGCGGACGAAATATTATGCCAAGTGCGTAATGTATGGGAATGGGTGTAATTGGAGAATAAGGGCAACTTTTATGAAGAAGAAACAGGTATGGGAGATTAGAAAATATGAAGGGCCTCATACTTGCACATCGAGGAGGATTTCACAAGATCATTGCAAGTTAGATTGTAACATGATTTGTTCATGCATTTTGTCATTGGTCCAAGCAAATCCGGAGATTTTCGTTTCAGTTTTGATCGCTGAGATGCGAATCCGGTATGGATACATCACCTCCTACAAGAAAACATGGAAAGCAAAGCAAAAGGCAATTGTTCGAGTATTTGGCGATTGGGAAAGATCGTACAATGAGCTACCTAAATGGTTAGGTGCAATGCAACATTTCGTGCCTGGTACAATTGTGGAATTGCAAAAGGTACCTGCATATCACGGTGATCGACTGATCCAGGGTAAGAGAATATTTCATCGACTATTTTGGACATTTAAGTCGTGCATTGAAGGGTATCCGTATTGTAAACCTATTGTGCAAATAGACGGTACTTTCTTATATGGAAAATACAAAGGCACATTATTGTTAGCTATTGCACAAGATGGCAACCGAAACATACTGCCAATTGCCTTTGCCATTGTGGAGGGTGAGACAACAGAGGCTTGGTCATTCTTTCTCACTAACTTGTGTAGACACGTGACAAAACAGCCTGGCATTTGCTTGATGTCTGATCGACATGAAGCCATCAAAGCTGCGATTAGACGCGATGGTAGTGGATGGAATCCTCCACATGCATATTCAGTGTACTGCATTCGACACATTGCAGCGAACTTTATGAAAAAGTTTAACAATAAGGAATTGCGTCGATACATTGTTAACATGGGTATGGAATCAAATCATATTTATTTTATCTCTTATATTTCGTTTAGTATATAAAATAATACTGAAATTCACAAGTTTTTTGTTTTAAAATTTATTAGGATATGAGTTGAGGCGACCGAATTTTCATTTCATGTATGACAATCTTCGTGGAGAAAATGTAGAGGCGGCTAATTGGCTTGATAGGATCCCCAAGGAGAAGTGGGCCCAGTCATATGATCAAGGAAGACGTTATGGCCATATGACAACCAACCTAGCTGAATCTATCAATTCGGTGTTGAAGGGAACGCGTCATCTTCCCATTACTGCTTTAGTGCAATCAACATATTATAGGTTGGCTGCACTTTTTGTTAAGATGGGGAACAAGCAAATTGCAATGATGGAGGGAGGGCACACATATTGTGAAACAGTCACACAGGCTATGCAAGAAAATCGCAGGAAAGCTAACTCACACATTGTTCGTAATTTTACGCGAGCAAATCAATCTTTTCTGGTTGAAGAGTTTGTTGATCCACAAGAGGGTGTTTCTGCAATGAAGTACAAAATCAAGCTTAGTGACATGTGGTGTGATTGTGGAAAGTTTCAAGCACAAAGGTTTCCTTGTTCACATGTAGTTGCTGCTTGTGCACATGTCCATGTAGATTGCATGCAATATGTGGACAAAGTCTATAGACTGGAAACTATATTGAATGTTTATAGACATGAGTTCGAAGCTGTTGGAAATGAAGGTTACTGGCCTCAATATGATGGTCCAGAAGTGTGTCCCAAACAAGAAATGCGGAGAAATCCACATGGTCGGCCAAAACCAAGTCGTATTCGTAATGAAATGGACCTCACAGAGAAAGACCAACCAAAACGTTGTGGATTATGCAGAAATGAAGGTCATAACCGTCGAAACTGTCCGCATCGATCTGGCACATTGGGGGAGACTTCGCATCAACAATAAATGAATTACATGTTTTTGTCAACTTATCATGTAATTTGGATTATTATTTTACATATAAGGGAAAATGTAATGCAAGTTTTTTTGTTTTTATCTAATACAAATCAATTAACAAAATTTACAAAAATTTGTTCATAAATTTTAAATAATAAAATATACCTTACGAAATTTTTTTTTTTTTTAAATTATAAAAAAATTATTTTAATTTATAATTTTTAAAATTAAAAAACAAAACTTACAAATTTTTAAAATTAAAACAAAACTTACAAATAAAATTTTTGATATAAAAATTTAAGAAGAAATATTATTTTATTTTTTTTATTTTTATAAGAAAAAAAAATTTACCATATTTAAATTTAATAAGAAATTTAATTTTCTTAAATAATAAAATTTTAATCATAAATTTTAATAAGAAATATATTTTTATTTTTTATAAAATTTTAATAATAAATTAAATTACATTTTTAATATATATTTTAAAAAAATAAATAACCAAACCTAGAAAAAAATTTAATTTAATTTATAATTTTTAAAATTAAAAAACAAAACTTACAAATTTAAAAATAATTTTAAATTTTGTTTTTTAATTTAAGTAAAAAAAAAAGCATCAAGGGGAATCGCCACCCCCATGGCGATTTCTCTTGATGAAATTTGCAAATTTTGCAAATTATACCAAGGGAAATCGCCATGGAGGGTGGCGATTCCCTTGGTATAATTTGCAAAATCAGCAATAAACACCAAGGGAAATCGCCACCCCCATGGCGTTTTCTCTTGGTGTTTTTTGCCAAAATGCTAATTTTTACACTGGAAAATCGTCATGGGGGATGGCGATTTCCCAGCTAGAAAAAAAGAAGCGAATTTTGGAAATTAATCCGAAATGAACGGTATTTTGATATTTTTTTGGCTATATTTGAATAAAAAAAACCTTGAATTATCTATTTAACTCGAAATTGAGTCTAAATAAAATTTTAAATAATTCGAATCGAATTGGTCAAACTCAACTTAAATTACTATTTATTAAATAAAATATTTTTATTTTTATTTAAATTTAATTATAAAATATAAAAATATTTATATAAAAATAATTTTTTAATATTTTATAAATAATAAAATAAACTTTTGAATCGGCTCATATTTAAGTAAAAAAAAATTGAATTGTGATTCTATCAATGAACAGATATTTACGATAACAGCTATGGAAAAAAAAAAAAAAACCCAAATTCCAAAAAAAATAAAAAGAATGTGACAAATCCCAAGAAAAAGAAAATAGAGGGGTAAGCAAAATATTCTTTTGAAATCTGTGATTTGATTGATGGTCAACGGTGAACAGAAGATTGAACGGTGATTAGATATATTTTGTTAGAAATTTAGGAGTTAACGTGTGATGTGATAGGCAAGCTGGACTCCTTTGTTTTTTTTTTTTTTGGGGGAATATCATATGATCAAAGCTGGACTCCATCTTTAATTTCTTTTTTTTCTTTTTTTTTTTTTGTGCTGCATTACGAAAAACACAAATTAAGGAGGAATTATGCAACATGGGAAAGGGAATCCTTTGCTTTTTGACTAAATCTTTTGCCTCTTTCCATCGTATGGAATATTGATGGATTTTATTAAGACTTTGGAATCATTCATCAATGTTGAAATGAGTTTCATGTTTAAATCATTTTTATTTTATGTTATCTTGCAATCCGTTAATGTCTTTTTTTCTAGATGGAGTTAGTGAAATTGTGAAGGTTGTTAGATATAAGTTGGAGTTAATTTGGCGGATAGGATCATAAGGATGTTGAAATTTGATTTTCGAAATGTGTTTCGATGTTTAAGTTAATATATGTTTATCAGGAATCAAACTCCGACAATCTCAAATTTAAAAAAATATATGTTTCTGGTGATTTTGAAAAGAGAAAGAGAATAAACAAAGAATGAGTAAAGGGTTAAGGTGATTTTGTTTTCTCTTATTTCGGATTAACATTTATTTATCCTTTTATATTTGGTTGCTGAATGTTTGTAAATTTGACAGATTTAAACCACGTGACTATTTTGTCTAGAATTGCATATCAATTATGAACCCATCAAATGTTCTATTTCTAGAGATTAAGGTGAGTAGAAGTCTAAGTGGTTACAACACAACCAAAATCAGATTATGAATGAATAACTCTTAAAATATGGAGTAATTTTATTTTTTGTATTCAATTTTTTTTTTTTTAAATGTGATATTAGATTATGGTATAGTTTGACCAACAGGACAAAGAGGATGTAGCGAGAGAAGCTTGGTGGGAATTGGGGTTTCAATGTTGGGTTTGTTTGTTTCCTGAAAAATAATTTTAAGAAAATATTTTTTTTTTATTTTTTAATATTTGTTTCGTGAAAAATAATTTTGTTAACAAAAAATTTTCTTTGGGTCAACGAAAAATTATCATTTTTTTGGGAAAATGTCTAGCGTAAAATATTTTTCGAAAGCTGAAGCAAAAAAAAAATATTTATCCTCTAAAGAAGCTAGGGATGGCAATGGAGCAGGGCCCCGCCCCGTCATAGCACTGCTCTGTCCCGCCCCCGCCCCGCTCCACCGTGGATGTTGAAATTTCAATACCACTACCGCCTCTATAGATGTCGGTTACATCCATAACCGCCCCGCTCCGCCCCATTTGATATTTATTAATTATTTTTATTTTTTTCAAATAATAAAGCATTATAAATTTTTTTAATATAAATTCAATATAAACATGTTTCTAATCTAGGAAGAAAAAAAAATAAAGTATTAGGTTTAAGTTTTTAAAAAGAAAAATAAAAATAATAAGTTTAATTATATTATTTTATTATTCTTTTAAAAGCTAAATATTTAAGGGTAAAATTATAATTTCAGTATTCGGGGCGGGGCGGTGCGGAGCAGGCAATTACCACAACTGCTCCATCCCCGCCTTTCAAACAAAAAAAACCGCACCGTCCCGCTCCGCCTCCATTGTTCAAAAAAAAAAAAAAAACCTCTCCATTCGGATCGGATCGGTTCGAAATCCATCGGTTGGATCGGGTTTTGCCATCCCTAAAAGAAGCTGAAGCAAAGTAAAAAAGTATCGATCTTCCAAGTGTAGGAATTATTCCTCTAAGAATAGAAATTAAGTAAATAAATAAAAAAAAAGATAGATCCCTTAAGTGTAGGGATTGATTCTTTTTATATTAATGCCATTTTTTCAAAAAAGAATCAAACAACAAAAAATATTTTTCACAAAATCATCCAAACAACAAAAAATATCAATTTTTTCAAAAAAAATAATCAAATTTTCAAATATTATTTTTTAAAAATCACTTTCTACAAAACAAACGAACCCGTAGTGGACGGAAAACCTCTCAACACAACAAACCAAACAGGATTTACATAAAAAATTATTTTTCATATTATATTATCATTTTTATTAGGGGTAAGATATAAATTTATCATTATCAATCTTTTAATTTGTGTAATTTTATCATCATATTTTTAATTTTGGATCAAATTTACTAGCATACTTCAAATTTAAAGTAATTAAAGAATTTTCAGTAAAAAAAGTTCTATTAAAAAATGTTTTAAAATTCAAAAAATATTTTTGAAAATGATATAGCAGGAAAAAAAAAATCATGAAGCTGAAATATATATATTTAAATTTTTTTTTATCATGATATTTTCTATTAAATATAATGTCACATAATCCAAATTATTTCATTTTATTTTTTTCATCATGACACTTTTTTATTGCATATAATATCGCAGCATACTTTTTCAGTTGATTTTAGTCTTTTTCTTGTCATATTTATCAAAATTTTTAATTATAAAACAATTTCTAACATAAATTTTTACTGAATATTTTTTAATTGTTTTAAAATTTAAAATATGATAGTAAATTTACTCCAAAATTAAAAGTATAGTGATAAATTACACCAATTAAAATATTAATGATAAATTTGGATCATTCGTATAAGTGATAAATTTATAATTTTTTCCTTTTTATCAATTGAAGATTCAAACTTAAACCCTTCAAGAAGATTCTTGAATTTTAATTATTGAGTATTCTTTTGAAAATATATGTATTCAAACTTGTACTATTTTTTAATTCTTTTGTATGCATTTATTATTCGTAGTAAAAATAAATTCAAAGCATGTAAAAAATTAAAGTAATCAATATCGTATCGGTAAGTATATCATTTTGTTTTGGTTATCATGTATCGATATTGATGTACTTTAACGTATCGTTTTGAATTTATCGATATTTTTTAAATATATATAATTTGTTTTCAAATTTTTAATAAAATATATATTATATACGTATCAATAAAATCGATAAAATTAGATCGCTACGTGTCGATAAAATCAATATGAACCGATAAAAAATTAAAATAATATAATCCTAATACCGACAAAATATTGCAAAATGTTTTGACAATATTGTTCAAAGCCCGTGATCAAATACTCTAGACGTCACATCTCTTTGATGAAGTTAAGCATTTGAGTACCAAAATGATTAATTAAAGTGCTTTGCTTAATATAATCTGATAAAATTAAGTTAATTAAAACATGATTTGACATTGTTTAAACTTTAATGTCGCAATGATTTCATTAGGTTTTATGTTACCCACGTGCTCATAAAGTGAAATAAAGAAAGAAAAGATCTTCTTATAGCTATTAGATTAGATGTTTTGTTAATTAATTAATTTAACAATAATCTAATTCAAGTCATAAGCTTGTTCCCACCTAAACATGCATACGAGCAAAGATTCATATGTAGTACATAAATTGTTTTCTTTCTCTTTTTTGTTTTTATACATGAATTATTCAATGGGTACTTTATTTAATTTTATTCTTAACTCTCTCTTCATATTTTACAACATTATATTAACAAGGTATTGAAAGTATGAATAATTTGTAAAAGGTTACAAAATATGTTACATGATTTTGTTTGATAAATTAAAAAAAAAATCAATATCCAAAAATTAAGTATTTAATTTTTAATTTTAAAAAATTAAGTGTTGATTGTAATTATAGAAAATTAGATGTTTTGTTATTTTTTATTAAGTATTTTACATTAATAAAATTTTAAAAGAATTAAAAATAATATATTTTAAATATAATTAAATGACAATATTTCCTTGAATGAAAGTGATTGAATTCATTAAAAGCACTCCCATCGTACTAAATTGATTGTCTCTCTTTTATTTTAGAACATATAATTTCAAAGTTTTTTTTTTTTTAATAAAATTGAAGTTTCATGAAAATAAATTTGAAATATAAAAATAAGAATTTTAGGTGTTTAAAAAATAAAAAGGATATAATTTTGAAACATCCGAAAAAAATGAAACGAAAAAATAGCTTTTAATTAACTACTTAAGATTTTTAAAAATTTTCATTGAAAATCTTTCATTTAAGTGATTTTTAAAATAAATTATCAAACATATTAAAAACATTAAATGATTGATTTTTTTTTTTCATTTTTAATGATTTGAAAAATTTATAAAACACATCCTAATATAATTAAATTAGTTTTCCAATTTAGGTTCTCATACCAATTAAACAAGTATAATTAATAAGGAAAAAAAGAGAGAGAGGGAGAAAGAGATAGGAGAGGCTAGACCTGTTTATGGGTAGGCTAAATTTGGATCAAGCTAGGTCCTATAGTAATGAACGTTATGATTGTCTAAGCTCAGCCTTGTACTCGAAATATGACAGAAAATTCAGCCCATGCTCGGTCTGTCTAAGTAAAAACACTACTCAGGTTTGATAAAATTTGTGCATAGAATGATCTATCTCTTTTAAAGAATGATTGATCATTTTTAAAAAAGGATCGACCCCTTTTAAAAAGGATCAAACATTCTTAAAAAAATGATTGATCCCTCTTAAAAAAGGATTGATCACTTTTAAAAATTGATATTACTAATAGTAAAACGAGCCAGGCTTGGCACGAGTAAAAATGCTATGCTCAAGGCTCGATCCATTTTTTATACGGACTTAATTTTTTTTTTATCCAAGCCTTTTTTTTGACTGAATAATTTATTCAAAACCTCCCAAATATTGAAAGAATCTTCAAACTTTGACAAGTAATTTGATCCTTAAACAAGTCTAAAAGAAGTTAATGGGTCATGCCCTAGATCATGATTTTTTGAGGATGCTTTAATCCCCTTGATAACAAGAAAAAAGGAAGTGAGAATAAAGAAAAAACATTTTTCTTCCAAATGGTTAAGATATTTGATATTGGATTTTGCTAACAAGTACCCTAAAGGTACTCTTTAATGTTACTATATGTGGTAATATCTTCACCAAATGCATTGAAAATGATGAATAAAGTTGTCAACTTTTGCAATTAATACAATATTATTACTATAAATAGTATATTAACTAACTTTAAAGAGTGCCATAAGGACACTCTGTTAGCAAAACACATTGATATTTCACCTCCTTTCCTAATTAAAAGCTCAACCTTTTTTAGGGTACAAAATAAAAGCTAATCATTTGATTAAAGCAATTTCTCTTCTATCTTAATTACAAACGCACCCTCTCACTTATAATTTAATTCATGGCATTTTTTTTAATCATGAGATTCACAATTTCAGTAATTACCCAAATGTTCTTGCATGGTCGCAAATCTTCTCTTAATTAGGCCTTTAATTTGATACATGTATCATAATCTTAAGCAAGATTTAATGCAATGATGTCAACTTTTTAGAATAGTTTGCCTTTCTTTTAAATCTAAAATTAAGACACGAGCCATCTAGCAAAGCATCACAAAAATTTTGTTCACAGATCTAGTTACTCGTTAGATTAATGGACTCATCAATCCAAACACTGATCAGATTTTGGATTTGATTTTTTTAAGTTTAAACTAGATTCGAGAATATTTATATATTAATAAATAATATATTTTAATTTTAAAATATATTTAATGTTTTAACGATAAATATAGTTTATAAATGAGTGAGTTAAACGCATGTTCGGATCTAAAATTTCAATGAGTTCAATAAATTTGCTCTGATTCATGAACATTTTTTTTTAGTTATTTAAAAAAAAACAAAAAAAATGATTCCTTATGGGTTCAATTAGATCTGCTCATGGCTCGGGTAACTCGCTCAGTTCGATTTGTATTGGATTGGGTCTGGACAGAAGTTTTTGTGATTCAGACCGGTCCAATCTAGCGCGAATCACTGTTCAACTATTAAAATTTTATTTAAATTTAATTATAAAATATATAAATATTAATATAAAACATAATTTTTTAATTTTTATTATTATATTAAACAGTAAACCGGGTTGACGAATCGATCTGAACCCGTCCAAAATCGGGTCTGGGTAAGAAAAAAAAATTCTGAATTGATCCTACCCATGAGCAGGTCTAGGTTCAATGATAAAACATAACTAAATTATATATAAACAAATAATTATGTAACATTGGAGTATTGCTTTTCCATAGCTAAAAAACACTTAAATGTGGGAGAGGCTTTAAATATAAGTGCTTTCCAAATCTTTCAACACACTTTTGAGAGAAAAATGGTGGGCGAGCGTGCTTTGAAAAAGAGACTTTGGCACACGCCTAGGAGGTGTGTTTAAAAAAAATGGAGGGTGAAGAATTGAGAAGTGATTGGGAGAGGAGACCAAAGGAGAGATTCGAGGCCCCAAAGGCCAAGCCGAAGGGTGCTAAAGAGGGGGCCGATGCGCTTTTTTTCTTTCTCTCCCATTCACGTGCGGGGCTGTGACTCGAAAAAATTATTTTACTTACTCAAGTTCGGGTTGGGCTGGTCCGAAAACCTTTATTACTATTCACAATAATATTACAAAATATTTTTATATTAATATTTAGAATTAAATTAAAAAAAATTATTTTTTTAAATGGTGAACAATAATTTGAGCTGGGCCGGCCTGGCTCGAATTTAAAATATCCTTATCCAGGCCCGATCCAATATAGGTTGGGCGAGTAGCCCGATCCTTGAACAGGTCTAGCCCCAACCATCAAGTTTTTTTTTTTTTTTTTTTTCGCCATCTTATTAACAATAGCAAACCTGACCTAACTCTGGTTTTTGTAGAAGCAATGTTTAAAAAATTGGATCGAATTGATCAGTTGAATTGATTCAATCGAAAATTAAAAATTTATCCAGTTTGATATATATCTTAGAATCGGCTACTTTGTGAGCTAGTAAAAAACCGATTAAATTCGTAAAAAGTTGACAAAAAATCAATTTTAAGTTTTTTTTTGTAAGTAAGAAGATTTGAACATATAACCTTTTAAATCTATATTAAAAATCATACCATTAAAACAAATGCATATTTTATTAAGTATTTACTATATTTAATACTTATTTAATATTTAAATTATTTATTTAATATTTAAATTTGTTTTAATTGAAATTACTAATCCAACCAGTTGAATCGAGTGAACCAGTGATCAGAAGTCTCACTAATTTAACATTCCATATGGTTTTTTCCACTTTGATTTAAAGTGATACTAATTAAAATCAAAATTCTATCATAACAAAAGCAAAGTGTGCCAAGTTTGTCTCCATGTTAATGACTTATTGTTCTTCTTTTTCTTTAACCCATTAGTACTCCTACTTTTCAATTATCATTCAAAACAAAAGGGTAAAAAAATACAAATAATTTAAATGCTATTATTCGTTGTTATATGTCTTTAATTTTATTTTTCTTTTTTAATCATTTTTATCCACACAAAAAAAAAAAAAACACGACAAACGGAGTCTTATTTAGTTCGAAATCCTATTTGTCTGACTATTCTCATCAACAAAACATACCCTTAAAAAATTATAAGTTAATAAGTTATGGATTTAATTTCTAAACCAAATTCCATTGCTCTAAAAGAATTGCATTAGTTACTTCTTTTTATATAGAATTCCATTTCAAGTTGCTATCATAATTAATGCTATTAATTGAATTAGTTTATAGGTACTTAAATTTAATTTGATTTTTTATTTTTTTTTACAAAAAAGTCATAGTTTGGGATAAAGAAAGAGATTACAGATACTGTGATTTAAATCTCAAACTTATTGGATGTCATTTTTTAAGGGTGACTACATGAACCAACTGAATTAAGCTCCGGGTTTTAAATTTAATTTGAATGTACAAAAGTTTGAGTTTGTAGCTTCGAAGTTTTTCTTTTACGAACAGATTTTCTCTGATTTCTTTGTGTCATTCAATGTTTTTTTTTTTGACACGTGTCCAAAATTATCTCTTATTTATAAATAATTAAATGCTAATATTTTTTATTTGAACACATGACAAAAAAAATATTAAAATGGCACCAAATGGAGGCAGAGAAAATCTATTCCTCTTATACTTTCTTGTGTGTAGTCTATAAGTTCGTGAACTCAAATAAGGGATGAGCTAATTGGTCCAAAATATTAAAAAAAAATATATACAAATTTATAATCTATAACTATATATTAGCAAGATTAAATCGGATAGTTGACATGTGACGAGTCATTTAATATTTTTTTTAATTTTTATTTAATGATAATAAGTTTATAAAAAGTATAGAATTAAAAAATAATAAACAATAAAAAAAAATACAAAAAACAATTACAAAAAAGCATAATTTTTTTTGTAAAGAGTTTTTGTTTTTTTGAAATTTTGGTTTAGTGGTCTTAGAGTTTTCTTCCTCGAGGCCTTTGGCTTTCTAGGTTAGTAAGAAGAAGAGATGAAATTATTTTGATAATTTTAGGTTTTTGAACGATGGTGAAAAGGAGGTTTTTGGCGACGTATGATTTTGATTTTTGGAGATCTAAGTTATTGGAAGAGTTTTTGAAAAAAAAAAAAAAGTTAGAAAAAGAGAAAGGGGTTGAAAAAAAAGAAGAAGTTTTTTATTTTATTTGGAAGAAAGATTTTTAGGAAATTTGAAATTTCATATGACCGGTTTTTAAAAAGTTTGCATTTACCAGCGCTGGATTTTGGTTTGAAGATTTTTTTTAAATTTTGGCTTGAAGGTTCCACAGATGGAAAATTAGTTTGAACATTTTCTGATTTTTGTTTGAAGTTTGAAGTGACGAAAACTGAAATTTGCGGTGACATCTGAGTTGGCTTAAAGTTTCTGGTGACAGAAATTGGAATTTGTGACGACCTTTTGGTTTTGGAATTTGGGGTTTTTTTTTTTTTTTTTAAATAAGTTAGAATGCATTATTTTGGCTCTAGGGATAGGATTTGTGAGTTGATCCGAGATCGGCGCAACTCGTTCTCACGACTTGTGCGTTGATGCGGTGTTGATCAGCTTAAGTCCAAGGCCTGATTTAGTATTGCTTCTGGTACATGTTTTGAGGTTAAAAGTTGTTTTTCACCACAAACATAATGCTAAACAGATTAAAAAATTTAGCTTCTGTTGTTGAAATCATGGTTTAAAAAGCCAAATCAAAAACTCAAAAAATATAGCTTTTGGGCTTTAAAAGCTGGCTTTTGGATAAAAGGACTTTATTATCCTTACATCTCTACACTTTTATTATTTTAAATATATATTTTTTTGACATTTTAATTTTCTACAACATTTTTTCACAGCAATGCTAAACACTTAAAAGTTTTTAAACCACACTTTTTTATCATATTTTATAATAACATTTTTTTTCAACTCATGTTTTTTTTCAATCCAAACTTTTTTCAATAGCAATGCTAAACTAGCCCAAGCCCAACCGCAGACTTAATTGCCGAATCGCTTGGTCTTGAGTTCCTCTATATTCACTGTTTTTTGTATTTTTGTTTTATTTTATTGTCATCAGTTAAAAATTACTTTATATATATATTTTAATATACGTATTAGTTAAAAATTATTTAATTATTATTTAATTTTTTTTATATTAATACATTACTCTTAAGAAATTTAAAAAAATTAATACATTAATTATATATTTTTATTGACATCAATTTAACTAGTGCCAATATTTTTCAATAAGGGTAAAAAACCTAATAATTGTAGGAAATTACCTTATTTATTTCTCCCCATCGGCAGAAATAAATCCAAGCTAAAGTGTTGAAAAGTAGTAGTCGAAATTAAATGGCTGACATTATTATATAATAAATAATAATAATAATAATAATAATAATCAAATGAAAATTGTCCACTTGTTTTTCATAATTAAAGCTCCATTATTTGTATGGAAAAAAAAGGCATGAAAATTTAATAAACTAAAGCAAGACAAATATCTTAAACAGAAAACAGTGAAGAAGGAGAAGACGAAGACTAAGAGTCTTCTCTTGACTCTTCCTTAGTTACCGTTTCCTTCTGACAAAACCAATCCAAACGCAGAGCATATCCGATAGATGGATATTTTGACGACGCATTTTTTTTTTTTTTTTGGAGATTAATGAAGACTAAATAATTTATGTTTTCGTGTATTTTTTTTTTTTTTTATAAATTTTATTAACGATTATTCTTAAAATATTTTTTAAAAGTAATTAATATATTATATATAGTAATTATATTATATTAAATATAAAAATTAATAATTTTATTCATCATTTTTAACATATTAGATGAAAATATTATATATATAATAATTTTAAAATATTTTTAAAGCACTTATTAGCAAATATTTTTTTATTAAAATCGTATTTAAAGTTTATATATTTATATAAGAATTTTGTTAATATTTATATTTAAAATTAGGTTAGTTAATATAATATTTATAGTAAAGGTCCATTTAACCGATGTCTATAAGCATTGGTTAAAGATTATTTATTTATCAATTATAAAAGTTTTTTGCATTTAATGCATTAATTATATTTTTCTTTTTATATATAGCATCTTAACTAGTGTCTATAGGCACTAGTTAACATTTCCCTTATAGTAATAATATTGTATTAAACACAGTAGTTGATAACTTATTCATCATTTTTAATGTATTAAATGAAGATATTACTATATTGCTACCTTAAAGGGTTCCTTTAAGACATTTATTAGCAAATTTTTTTATATAAATGATCTGTTTAACCAGGATTATTTAAGTATCAGTTTATATATATATATATATATATATTTTTGCATTTAATACATTACTTTTATTAAATTCAAAAATAATATATATCATCTTAATCAGTGAATTAACATTTCTTTTGTATGTTAATAATTTATTTTATATAAATTTTAACATGTTCATATATTCGTGTCATGTTTATGTATTTTTTCATTTCAAATCGTGTTTTGTTTTGTTTTGTATTGTATTGTATTGTATTGTATTGTATTTTAATTTTTTGTTTTTTAATATTCGGGTGTATAATCGTGTAGTATTTAAAATGATCAGTTTTAGATTAGACCTGCTCATGGGCTGGGCCGCGGCCCGATTTTTTTAATATTCTTTGTCCAGACCCGGCCCGATAAGCTCGAATTCACTGCTCATCGGATTAAAAAATTATTTTTTAATATTTTTATAATTAAAATTAAATAAAAATAATATTATTATAATAAAAAAATACTATTTCGAACCGGATCGGTTCGAAACAAAAATATCCATACCCAATTCAATACGGACCGGACCTGCTAGGCCGGACGGACTGCCCGACCATCTATTTTAGATTAATGTTTATTAAGAAAAAAATAATTTTGGGTAATTAAAGAGCGTAGAATGGACGCACCAATAGATGAGGAGCTAAAAGGGAGAGGGTCCCAAACTCATTTGTTTTGTAGTTAAAAGAGAAGACGACGCGAGTGAAAGGAGAGTGAAGATCACAAGAGAAACACATACACATTGTTAAGGCAAAGCAAAAACCAAAGGAAAGGAATTGTGATGGTGAGTTCAAAAGCGGGCATAAAATTACAAAAACTAGAGAACAAAAGTCTTTATACCCTCCTTTTTCTTCCTTTCTCTCTTTCCATAGTTAATGTGATTATTGGAGAGAGAGAAAGCTAAAAATGAAAGAGAGTGAGAAGTAGTAGAAAGGAACCCATCTCAGTTTCGCTTCGCTTTCTAACTGAAGAAAGAACACCAAATTGAAATACTGATCAAAGAAAGAAAAAGAAGAAGAAGAAGAAGATGATGATGATGATGAAGAACTAAGAGAGAAATAGAAGAAAACAGCAAAAGGGTAGTTATTGGCTTATTGGATAGTATATATATATATACTAATTTTTTAAGTTTTCTATTCTATTCTATTCTATTCTTTTGTTTTGTTTTTCTTTGTTAATACAAGACTGCAGAAGTAGCAGAAGGGCAGAAGTAGCAGCTTGGGGGCTAAAATTTCCTTTTTTTTTTTTTTTAATTTTATCTGCCTACTTAAACCAGAAGGGAGCTCAGTTATCTCTCCCTCTCAAAACCCAAACTTTTTTTTTGTCCCTTATAAAATCCAAAGTGACAGTAGCAGCTACTAGTAAGCCATCAGAAAACACTGTCTCTAAGTAGCAGCAGATTGCAGAAGGCAAAGGAGAAAAGAAAAGGAAAAAAAAATACTGCTTGCTGGCTGCACTAATTGGAAAGTCACCCAACAAACAAGATCTCTCTTTCCAAAACCTTCCCTTTCTTTTTATCTTCTTCTGCTACAATTTCAGAGATTTTGACCCCACCTTCCCCCCTCATATAACACCCACATAGATATCTTCTTAGATTGCCCATTTCTCCACTTCTAAATCCTTTTTTTTGTTTTGTTTTTATTGTTTTCTTTTCATAAATAAACTGAAGTTTTACTCTTATATATGTATATGTTTTTATGTTTGTAAAGATTGAGTTTTTAACAATCAAAGGAGAGACATCTTTAGACATATAAAATTTGGTTATTATCATTTGTCATTGTGGCTACCACAAGAGGGCAGCTGCTACCGTCAGACTCAGGAGCCTTTGCAGATTGGGCGACGTCATCGTCCACAGCAATCCGAGCTGGCCCCGATGATCTCCTCTCCCTTGGCTTCAATGCGAACGCTGCTGCCGCTGCGGCGGCTGCGGTGGCTGCGGCACCTGGATCCACCAACGCTCTATGGCCACCCTCAACTCGTCCAATCAACTACGGACTTCCCCCTGAAATGGGGATGGTTGGTCTCCGCGATTTCGTCGTTGTCGCTCCGGCGTCCTTTAACCATCATCACCATCACCACCACCACCATACTCAAGATCCCATCATGGCAAATGATCAAATCAACGGTCCAAATGCCGCCACGGCTCTTGGTGTTGGCGTTATCCCACTTCTTACAGCAGCTCCATGTTTAGCTCCACAAAATGTGGAAGATTCTGATTTGTTGAATAATACTGGTCGTAACAAACTCAGTGGGATGCAGTTATGGCAGAATCAAAATACTTCTCCTCATCACTATCTTAAGAAACCATCTTCACTATCTGATAACAATAATTCTTCAATGAATTTGATGCAAATCAGTGGTGGTGGCGGTGGGATGGGAGGAGGGAGTGGTGGTGGTTCGGGTTCTAGCTCAGGTGCCACGTGTCAAGATTGTGGGAACCAAGCTAAGAAAGATTGTACCCATAGGAGATGTAGAACATGTTGTAAAAGTCGGGGTTTTGATTGCCCTACTCATGTGAAGAGCACGTGGGTATCTGCTGCTCGGAGAAGAGAACGTCAGCTCATGACGGCTGCAGCCACTACTATTGGCGCTGGCTCATCAGGGTCGACTTCTGGGGCTAAGAAACCAAGACTTATAACTTCTCAAACTACAACTACTTCTCATACATCAACTTCAAATACTACTCCTCCTAGAAGCTTTGACACTAGCTCGAGTCACCAAGGTTTGTTTTGTTCTTTTCATGGTTGGTTTGGTTGGTTTTTGTCTATGTACTCGGATTCGGTTGTGAGTGTCGAACACGTGTTGGATATATTTAATTTTTTTTTAAAGATTTTCATGTTTTTGGAGTAGTTGGAGGATCATATCTCTATACTCATGTCCGGATATGCGTCGAACACGGACGTCGAATACGAATATTTTAAGAAAAATGAGAAGTCGGAGTAACATAAGTTTTTGTAGTTGTTTGGAGTTTGGAAAGTTTTTTTTGTTAGGGTTGTTTTTGGAGGGTGAAATTTAAGTAGTTTTTTTTTTCTTTCTTTCTGAATCTTGTATATGCAGATGCAGGTTTTAAAGAGACATTGCCGGGGCAAGTACGTGCACCGGCGGTATTCAAGTGTGTAAAAGTGACAGCAATGGAGGATGGCGAGGATGAGTATGCTTATCAAGCAGTTGTTAAGATTGGTGGACGTGTGTTCAAAGGGTTTCTTTATGACCAAGGAGTTGAAGGAAGAGATGGGTTTCCAAATATATCTGAATTGCATTTAGGAGGTGGTGGGGGTGGCGGTAGTAATGGTGGTGGTGGTGGTGGTGGTGGAGGCGGTGGGAGAAATGGTGGTTCATCGTCATCTCCGGTTCTTGATCCTTCTGAAGTTTATGCCGCCACTGGAGGTGGCGCCTTTCTTGGTGGTTCAGGTTATGGTAATCCAATAAACTGAGATAATCTTTCCGATTTAAAACTCGGGGGATACATTGTAGTATAAATTCGTATTTCTGCTGCCAACTAAGTACTCGTAGGATTTGGGTAAATTCTTCTTTTGTAGATTTTGTATTCTCATTAACATATGTTTTGCTTTTCTTTTAGTTTTAAACTGTCTTTGGCCTTTGATTTTTCTTGTTTTTTTTGTCTACTTATCTTTGAAATTGCACTCAGAGGGTCATAATCATAAATAATCATCTTGTCAACAAATCTACATTTTCTTACACTTTAGTATATATATATATATATATATATATATTTTTTTTTTTTACCGAATTACAAATCATAGAAAATAAAAGTAAGATGAAGAAATTAATTAATTAATCCTGTACTAGTAGACAATATTAGTTCTTCAAAATTTGTGATGATAAAACCTGTTTTTGCTTTCTTGAAGTTGTTGCCTTTTCTTTTTCTTATTTTGTTCATTAGAGTTGTGTTTGGCAAAGGTGAAATTTACAGTGTAATGTGCTTTTCATCATCAAAAGACATTGTGTTATTAACCTTACTTTATGTGTATTTACACACTATTTTGCTCGTACAGAGCTTCAATGATAAATTTCTTATGGAAATTTCTCAATGAATAAATCATTTTTTTTCCTGTTTCTCTCTCTCTCTCTCTCTCGTATCATTATGATCATAGCATTCGATATGAGATCTAACATCTATGTTACTCGGATTCAGGTGAGTGTCGGATACGGATATATTCAATTTTTTAAAAGTTTTTTACATGTATTTGGAGGACCTTTGGAGGGTCATATCTCCATATCCATATCCGGATATGTGTCACGGGCAAGAAAAATGAAGAGTCCAACCAACATAGTCTAACATAACATTCCTGTGGCTATGATCAGTGGTTTAGTTTTTGGTTTGTAATGAACCAGAAGTAAATGTGGAATTCATGATTATCGTGCTGCTTTAGACTTTAGTTTGAGAAGTAGTTGTTGTGTCCCCATCATTCATTGCCAAAGAAGAAAGAGCATTACATGGATGTCGCTGTCTTCCCACTTTACTGCTGTGGCATTTCTGCAATGTGGACAAGCCTGCAATTGCATGATTTCATGAATTCTTGATGTACTTGCTTCTTCTGTTATCCTAGTATGAGAAATGTTCCCTACCAAAATTTCTATCCTAGATCTACGTTACCCGAATTTTTCATTTTCCTTAAAGTACTCGTGTCCAACAATTATGTCCGACTCATATTCGGACATGGGTATGGAGGTATGATCTTCCAAATATATGAAAAACTTAAAAAAAGTTGAGAATACCCATGTTGGATACATATCCGCACTCGACACTCACCCTCGAGTCCGGGTAACATAGCCCTAGACTTGTATCTTGTATGTTATATTTTAATCTTTGCCTAATTTTTTTCATGGTAGAATATTGATGCTGAATTCTGAACCCCATTGCTCTACCTGTCACAGGAGACATTGATTCTGTATTTCCATGCACTATAGGTTTAATGAAGTGAAGTTGCTAATATAGCTTTTCTTGCATTTTGATTAATTGAATCTATGTTATTTTGACTTTTTATTTTTCTTAAAGTATCCGTGTCCGACACATTCGGACATGAGTATGGGGGTATGATCCTCCAAATATATGAAAAAACTTAGAAAAAATTGAGCATACCGGTATCCATCACTCACCCCCCCCAGTCCGAGTAAACAAAGAATTGAATACTTGTTTGCTGTTGTTGTGCATGAGAAATATGCAATGTATTAGACATTTGTGCAATATTCTATCTGTATGTGGGTTTTCTTTCTGGCTCCTATGCCTGTCACTTGTGAAAACCAGGACAATGGATGTCGGAGATGTGTGTTTGGCTTCTAATGATACTTTATTCCATAAGATGCTGCAAATTTATGGAACTTATCCTTTTGGCTATAATCTTGTGTATAAATGTTGACTAATGTGGATTAAAATAAGATGACGCATGTATTTAAAATTGTTTTTCGGCTCTTGCTTTCGGCCCGTTGGCATGTTGTCCCCCTTTAGATGTCTGCATATATTATAGTAATAGGTGAATTTCATCCTGTGGATATTGCATTATCATTCTTTCTTTATCTATTTACATGTATTTTATGTTACTAATCTAAAATGCTGTGTGCCGCATCTAAACCATGTCCGTTGAGAAAAGACAGTCTCATTGTTGTTTGTAGCAAGCAATTCATAGTTTAATCAGATGCCAAATATTTGTAACACATTTTGGTTCTTTCGGAAATATAGGGTATGTTTCATATCCATGTCATGAACTAATAAATGACATGCTTGATCCTTGCGACTCTCAAACTGAAAGTATCCATAAAGAAGGATTATTGTTTTAGAAAAAAGGGGGAAATAAGTCGGCATTGCTTGCCTGTTTTCCTGCATTTTTTGTTGTTGCAAGATTTAGTATTGGCTTTAGGTTGAAGATGCATAGTGAATTAGTTTGTTTATTGTAGATGATGAAGTTGGAGATAGTGTGCAAGTTGGATGATTTATTGATTGGTTTTGCATTAAAGCATATGATTATGGAATTTTGCTATAAAATTTTTTATATGATTCATTTCTCTCATGATTACTGCATATAGAAACAAAATGGGTTCATTTCATTTCAAAAAAAGAAAAGAAAATGGGTTAAGAGAAGTTTAGCTAAAGCTTACAAGTTACTTTAGAGGAGAGTGTATAATTAATTCATTATTATAATAACCATCTTTTGAGAGTTGAGGTGACAAAAGCAAGAAGATTTAGAGTTTTTCCACCTTTAAATGCATCAGAATGAAGCATTGTATATATGTCTGAGGCTGTGCTTGTGTGTGTATTAACATTTCTACTTGAGAATGATTTTTTTATTTGACCTCAAGTCGTCTGTCTGTTTGTCTGTTTGTTTTTGTTGGCATGCAGCTAGTTATCTGTATCCGACATTATTATGATTGGGTGCAATTGTTCTCGAGTTTTATATAATCTAAATGAATTTGTGCATGAACACTGCTTCATTTCAACCTGCTGATTCGATGAGTGACACTTTGAACTGTTTGGTGATTTGAATTTAATTAATTGCTCATTTCACATGCAAACAGTCTTTTTGTTGCCCCACTCATGAAAACTAGTGATAACTATTAAGTGTATATGTTGCTTATTTCACATGCAAACAGTCTTTTTGTTTGGTGTTTCTATGTTACTCGGATTCAAGTGTGAGTGTCGGATACGGGTATGTTTGATTTATTCTAAATTTTTTCAAGTATTTGGAGGGTGGGATTATATTCTCATATCCATGGATACGAGTATTTCAAGAAAAATGAAAAGTCGGAACAACATATTTATAAGTGTTGGAATCTAAAATGTTTCTGGTGAATAATAAATCAACATGTAGTCTGCATTTAATCTCCCTTGTCTCTAGTTGCATCTTTAACAGCATGAGCCTCCCATTGCCTTGCCTTGTTACTAATGTTCATCTCTGATTTGTTTCTTCATGAAATATAAGATGATTTTTTTTCTTTCTTTTTTTTTTCCTGCTTTTAATATCTCCTTATTGTTTCTGTTTTCGTCCCCAATTTAAGTACAAAACATATTTAACTTATGTTACTCGGACTCGGGTGGGAGTGTTGGACACGGTTATGTTCAATTTTTTTCAAGATTTTCATGTATTTGGAGGGTTTTTGGAGAATCATATTTTCACTCATGTCCGGATATGCGTCTGACACGGGTGTCAGATACAAGTATTTCAAAAAAAAAAAAGGAAGAGTTGAAGCTAACATAGTGTTTAACTCCTAGCAGGTGATTACAGTACTTGTAGCTTTCCAGTTTTAGGGTCCTTAAAACACTTCATTTTGGCATGGTTTTGGGTTTTGTTTGAACAACTAAAACTTTCTGGAAAACCGAAAACCATATAATTTCAAAGAAATTCTACTGAAACCACTTGATGTATTGTATGCTAAGAGCCTGGTGAATCCCACAAATGGCGAGACTTTTAAGTTAAATATGTATTCTATTTGGTGCATGGACCAGGTGTGCCTGACTAAGCATCTGACTAAATACTGAAGATGATTGTTTACTATTGTTATTATGCAGCTATGAGCTATCTAAAGCTATGTTGCATAGCTTAATTTTTCGTGAAGTATCCGTATTCGACATTCGTGTCCGATGCATATCCGAAAATAGATATGGGGATATGATTTTTCAATAACTTTTCAAATACATGAAAATCTTGGGAAAAAATTGAATATACCTATGTGCAACACTCACATCCAAATCCGAGTAACATAGATTAAAGTACATATGCAAAAGTGTTGCCAGTTATTTGATAAATCCGAAAGGTTGTTTCAGCTAGTGCAATTTCTTGTTTTGTTTATCGATTGAGCACAATTGGGCATATAGAGCTGAGAACTCGAATGTTAAGATCAATTATTTGCAGCATTAGTTGTTTTCAAGCATTCTAGAATTGCAGTTTACATCTTGTTAGGGCAATTTACATGCATGAATGTTGAATCACCTCATGCCCCCTTAGAGCATGATTATCGATAATTACTCGTTGATTTCTGCTATGATGGAAGTATACAGAGCCTGTCTTTTAAGTAGGCATATAACTGTATGAGGTGGTGGATAAAATGTTTCATGTAAAGTACATATTATTTATTAGAATTCTGCTACTCTATGTAACTCGGATTCGGGTGTGAGTGTTGGATACAAGGTATGTGTTCGACACGGGTATGTTCAGTTTTTTTTTTTTTAAATTTTATGTATTTGGAGGGTCCTTGAGAGTCATATCTCCATACCCATGTTCGAATATGCGTCGGACACAATTACTTAAAAAAAAAATGAAGAGTCGAAGCAATATAGCTACTAATGATCTGATATACCCTTGGAAGGATTAAGAAGAGATTTTTCTTTCTAAATGCTGTGTTCTCAAGTAATCGTCGAAATAGCTCGTCTTTGAAGTCCATGGGGAGTACGTAGATCTGGCAATTTGTGTCGTATTTGTGTTATATAGATTTTGGACGTGTTAATAATTGTGTTATATAGATTTTGACACATTCGTGTCGTGTTTTTTTTTTTTCGTGTCGTGTTTTAATTATTTTTTTTGTCATGTCTAATATTATCAGATCTAATGGGAAGTATATAACTAAGTGAATGTGCCTATCTTAAGCAAGATGTCTATGAATGGTAAGCAATTATGGTGCCTTGCTAGTTGCAACATGTTTAAGAACATGATGGCTTGCCTATATATATAGGTTAAGATGTGTAAAGATTATGTTACAGCTGATTAGGCGAAAAAAATTATATGAAATGGTTACTTTATGTTAATATATATTTTTTATTCAAATTATGTTACGTAATTAGATTTTAAAAAAAGTCAATTATTTATTACAAGAATAATTAATGAATTATTGAAAATAAATATTTATAATTTAATTATCATATATAATGTGTAATAAATAGTTGATTTTTTTTTAAAAAAAATTTGATTACGTGACATAATTTAAATATAAAAAAAATATATGTTAACGTGAATTTGTCTATTTATGAAGTAACTGTTTCATTAAATTTTGTCTTGATTAGGCACTTTGTTTTGGTAAAGTTTTCCTCTTGCTCAGTATTGCATGTTCTCTTCTAATTAATGTTCATGATGGATGCACTAAATATGACCTACTAAATAAATAAATAAATATATATATATATATATATATATATATATATGTATGGAAAGTGGTAAGGTTGATACAATGAATGGCAATTATCTAATAAACAGCTTTCAATGATTCCTAAGTTCAATTAAAAAGGCCAATCTTCGTAATCTTAATTTTGTGTAGGAATTCTTTGGCAATAACATCTCTGTCGGCGAATTCAGATTTAGGTACACAATTTTTGAGATTAAAAATTGTGTTTTATAGCAAACACTGTTAAATGGATTAAAAAATTTGGTTTTTACAATTGAAGTTAGTGTCTGACAATCCAAATAAAAAATAAAAAAATAGATCTTTTTACGGTTTGAAAGTTAATTTTTGAATAAAATAATTTTATTATTTTTATATTTTAAATTTTTATTATTTTTAATATATATTTTTTGATATTTTAATTTCTCACATTATTTTTGCACAACAATGTCAAGCACTTAAAAATTTTTAAATTATATTTTTTCACCATATTTTTTTTAACTCAAGTTTTTTCTAACTCCAATTTTTTCAGTGATAATGCTTAATTAATTTTTAATCTAGTTAATTTATATAATTATTTTTAAAAAAATGACATTTAACAAGTTGAATTCGAATTTTAACATTTATAATTTTTTTATTCTCCAATTACGATTTCTTAGGTTAAAGTATCTAGGTAGTTCTTGTATTATAGTTAAAAGTGAATTTTCGTCCTTATACTATAGAAGTGAGTAATTTAATTATTGTACGTTTAAAATTGGTTTAAAATTGGTGTAAAGAAGTAAAATTGGTAACAATGTTAATGAAAAATTGTCTACATGCTGACGTGGACATGTGAAACTGACAGAATAGATGACTTGGAAAAAAATGATGCCGTGTCAATTTTTTTTGCTCAGATGAAATTTAGAAACTGACAGAATAAATAATTTCGAAAAAAATGATATGTTTTTACGGGTAAGGGAGGGATTTGGGTAAAAAAAAATTATGTTTTTATAAATTTCACTTGAGTAAAAAATTTGAAACGTTATCATTTTTTTTCAAGTCATCTTTTCTGTCAGTTTTACATGTCTATGTCATCGTTTAGACTATTTTTTATTAACACTGTTATCAATTTTATTTCATTGCACTAATTTTAAATATACAAATATTAAATTACTCACTTTTATAATACATAAACTAAAATATATTTTTGATTATAATACAAAATTATTTAAGTACTTTAACCTGATTTCTTGTCACGTCAATCTAACAACTTGCTATGGTTTGTGACTTTGTGTGAGCTGTGATGAATCTTATTTTTTGCTTATTTTATTTCCCCCCCTTAGCCTTTAATCTGTTTAGTGCCAAAGGGGCTTTGATAGTACAAAGAAAAAGGGTTTTCCATGGCAATGAACAAAAATTAAAGTTTGTCATATTTCCAAAGTGACAGTTTCCACAAATAGCTGCAAATTAACTTCATATTTTACTTTTTGATGCAATTTGGGATTGGGTGGAAAATCTTTGTACAAAGGGTTTCAGATGCAACCAACTCATAAACAATTAATGTTTCCTATTTTGCCAAAGAGAGAATCTGTACAAAATTTGCCGTGGGGCTGGGTTTGTTCTTGGCCAACTACAAAGAATGCAACCTGTCAACTAATCTTTTCTTTCTTTCTTGTCCAAAGTACTGCCACAACCCTCACCACACATCTTTTTTACAGACCCAAAAATATATAAATGATAATTTTAAATACGATATAATTATATTAAATTAATTTAAAAATCGAGTTATTCGTTTGATTTGATAAATTTGATTCGAATCGGATTGAATTTGGATAAAAATTTTAAAAATTTCGGATCGACTCAAATTACTATTCATTAAATAAAAATATAAAAATTATTTTTTAATATTTTAATATTTAATAAATAGTAATATTTAATGAATGTACATGTGTCAAACTCACCTCAGGCATTTTTCGGGGGTCCTGGCTTGTTAGCAATGTGAAACTTTTATATGCAAAATAATATTCTGCGACTTTATAGTAAATATATATATATGCTTAATTAGAGAGGAATAATAATGATTTTTCATAAAAACGAGACAATGGGTCTTAAAAGAAAGATATAATGGATAATATTATTTAAAAATAAATAAAATATCGATTTTGATGTCAAATCGATGATTTTTTTGTTATCGATCTAATCGATTTAATCGGGTGACTTAATTAAAAAATAAATTAAATATTAAATATATAATAAATATTAAATATAGTAAATAGTTAATAAAAGTATACATTAGACTTAATTGTATAATCTTTAATATATAACGAAAAGATGAAAGGTTTCTCATATCTTACAAAATTTTTTAAATAAAAAATAATAAAATTAACTTAAAATCAATTTTTTACATATTTAATCCAATTTTCTAAATCATCGGATATTTGATATGCACTGGACCGAATATAACTTCAATTTTCAATTTAACCGATCCAACTGACAGATTCGATTCGATTTTTTTCAAGATTGCTAAAAAATTTGTTTGTCCAAACCTGAACTTGTTCTTGCAACTGTCTATTGTCTCCATCCGAAAATTAAAACAAAGAAAGAAATAAAAATAGAACAATGGGAGAACCTTACTAAAAAGGAATTTATAATGCAATGAATTAGGAATCAATGACTTTCTCTCAAGTATTGCTCAACATATATAATGAATGCCACAAAAGTTTTTTTTTTTTCCTTTTTTTTTTCCGAACAATTTTTTATTATTTTTTAGATAAGTTAAATTATTATTAATGACTGCATATAATATTTTTGTCTTTACGTGAAAATTAGATGAGTGCATGTAATATTTATGTTTTGATGTGAAAAATGATAATTCAAACCAGATTCCTTGAGTACATAACAGATACACGCATTTATCATGCATTGATATTTTATTATTGGACAAAAGATCATTTTATCTAACTATATATCACTTTTGAATGTAGAGTAGAGGTGTTTTATATCAGGTCAGATCAGATTCAAATAGTAAAAAAAATTGTTTTTCCAAATCTGAACTTGTTCTTGTAGTTTTCTATTGTCTCCATCAGAAAATTAAAAGAAAGAAAGAAAGAAATGAAGATAGAACAATGAGAAACCTTACTAAAAAGGAATTTATAATGCAATGAATTAGGGAATCAATGATTTTCTCTCAAGTACTACTCAACATATATAATGAATGCCACAATAGTTAGGAGGCTTTTTTTTTTTCTTTTTTTTTTGAATAATTTATTGATTTTTTAGATGAATTAAATTATTATTAATGACTGCATATAATATTTCTATCTTTACGCAAAAATTAGATGAATGCATGTAATATTTATGTCTTTATGTGGAAATGATAATTCAAATCAGATTCTTTGAGTAACGGATACACGCGTTTATCATGCATTGAACACGTGATATTTTATTATTGGACAAAAATCATTTTATTTAATTATATATTAATTTTGAGTTTTGAGTAGAGGTGTTATATGTCGGGTTGGATTAGATCATATTTGAATAATACAAAATTTTGCTTGCCCAAACCCGATACATCAGAAATAGTTGATCACCAATGAAATAGTTGCTAGAGTATTGGAGGTGGCAATTCATATGGAGTGTAGCAAGGCCAAGGTGATTCTCAAAGAAGATGAATTGTTGATCACCAAGAAGCTAGCATTAGTGGATGAGGACCTCTTAAATATTGACGCATTGTAAATTGTTAAATTTGCTTTTTTGAAATACAAGAAATAAATAATCTTATGTCTAGTTTTTTTTTTTTTTACAAAATTATTGTATAACACAATCAAATTGTATTTAAAAAGTTAGCTTAGATTGTGTAGAAATGTTATATTCCAAGTAATAATACCATGAAAAGAAAAAGAAGAGAAAAGACACAATACTTGGGAGGGAAGAGTGAAGAGAGAAACTTCTTTTTCTCCTTTAAGATGGGGCCTAGAAGGGAAAGAGGACGAAGACTTTGGGTGTTGAGAGTGCTTCTTTTAGAAGGGAAAAGTGATGGCAGCCATCAATTGGGAGGCTGACCAAAATGTTGTCTTGCACCACTTGTTTCCTTGCATTTTTTTTGTTCAATTTGCTTACAAAGTGGACCTATTTTGCTTGTTTTTTTGCCCCTTGTTTTGCTTAATATTAGGATTGGAATATCCTCTCTTTTCCAATGCCGTAAGCTAATCAAAATTATTAGCTCCTAACAGATTTGACAATGTTGGAAGCTTGCAAATTACACTTACTTAGGCATGTGATGCTGTCTCTTTCTTTCTCTCTATTTTTTTTTATAAAAAAAATCGCATCTAAACTTATTCAAAGACCGGGCGAGATAGGCCTGGCATGAATTGGTCGGACCTAAACAAAAATTTTAATAATTTGGATCAGCTTGATCCGAATTACTATTAATTAAATAAAAAATATTTTTTTTTATTTAAATTTAATTATAATATATAAAAATATTAATATAAAATTGATTTTTTAATATTTTAATATTTAATGAATATTGAAATGAGTTTTTGAGCCATCTTGGCCCGACCCTGGCTTGGGTAAGGAAGAATTTTTTTTTTGGACCGTGGTCCGACTCATGAACAAGTCTAGTCGCAATTTGAGAAAAGAAAAAAGGATTGTAGATGTCGGAATTCAAATTTCAAACTTATTGAATGTCACATTTTAAAGATGATTGCATGAACCAACTAAATTAAACATTTAATTCCTCTTTCTCTCTATCTTTAACACGCCTGTTCTAACACATACACATATAAATAAGAATTCATGTTAGGAGGCGAAATATATTATGCAAATTGTTAATTTATTGAAACTTTGGATGGATACTCTTTTCCTTTTGTAAGATGATTTATAGCATTGCAGGATTCCTTATGATTGTCATTGAGTGGAATATTATCATTATCCCATCACAAAACATAAAATATTTTGGGATAATAAATGTCATAATTAATGGTGGATTAGCACTTAACTTCTGCTTACAACTTAAAAGTAATTATTATTACTATTAATTTCACATTATATATATCTGTTACTCGTATTTAAGGTGAGTGTCAGATACAATTATGTGTCCGACATTAATTTATTCTATTTGTTACATTTTTTTTTTAATATTTGGAGAATTATACTTTCGTACTCATGATATCCGAATATGTAATTGGACACATATGTCGAAAATGAATACTTTAAAAAAATAAAAGTTCGAATAATATATATATATATATATACTTAATAAGAAAGGCAAAATAATTTGGTTTTAAATCATGATCATCTACTCAATTAATTAATTAAAAGAAAGGCAAAATAATTTGGTTTAAAAGCATGATCATCAACTCAATTAATTAATTAAAGTGTCGGTGAATAGTAGGATGAAAAGAAAAGAAAAAACTGCTATAGCATTGTCGATTAAGATTCTAGAAGAGTATTGTTGTACGGGTGAGAATGAGATTAATTATGTAAACCAATCCTCTAAGATTGGACAAATTTGATATTATGTAAATTATTCCTCTAAGATTGGACAAATTTGATAATATGTAAATTATTCCTTTAAGATTGGACAAATTTGATATTAAACACATGTTTCCAACCAATCAATCCTTCATGAGATTTTTGTATTGGTTACATTTTTGAGATCTAGGTGCCCTTAGCTTAATTTGAAGAAGGAAAAAGATGTGAGTGTGAAAGTTTAGTGGTGGAAGTAGAAGTAGGGAAATACCCCCTCAAAAGACAGGTCCATTTTCATTAACACACAAAATATTTAACAAATTAAATGACCAAATCAAAGGGAAAGGGACAGCCTTTGGCCAATACAATGGGCAAAGGTTGGTGGCTTAGTGGATACAACATTTCAAAAAGTCTCTTTTGGTGATGCTATATATATATATATATATATATATATATATATATATATATATATATATATATATATATATATATGATGCTGCTATTATTAACTTATTTCCAGTGCACTCATAAAAACAAAGAAAAAAGAACTATGCTAAGAGTTCATATTTATTATTATATTATTATATCTACTTGATGATTTTTGTTGCTCAATGCACTTACATTGAAAAGCATGTCCAATGTCTTGTGAAGGGAGGAATATAATCTTTTTTCTCTTAATAAAAAAAAAATACTACTCAATACTCGCTTATGTTACTCAAATTTGGTGATGAATATCATATACGAATATGTATTCAATATGAATATGTTTAATTTTTTTTAAAAATTCGTATATTTAGAGGTTATACTTTAATACCCATATCTAAATATGTATCGAACATAAATATCGAACACAACTTAAAAATAATAATAAATTCCAGTAACATAAATACTTACTAGGAGATGAAAACCCTCCTTTCTATATAGAATAAATGCCAAGAAGAGAAGAGTTCGACTAAATACAAATCGGATTTGTTGAGTCGGACGGATTATCTGACCCTTGATCAAGTCAGAAGCCATTTAGCACTGCTCGTCACATTAAAAAAAAATATTATATTCTCGTTCGTGCATTCCACTAGAGACGAACAAATTTACGGATTGAGTTATTGGTGAATGTGAAACTACTTCAAGGAGGCTTGGGAGACTTTAAAACTTTTAAAGAATGGCATCATGCTTGTATGTTGAAACACAGATCTCGTAATTTTAAATATGATAGGAAAAATATGATAAAAACACGATGCATTAATAAATACGAGATATGATACATTTATACGAGAAATAAAAAATATAAAACATGACATGTTTACACGAATTACAAACATATTTAGCTCATTCTTATGAAAGGTGGTTCCTTACGGGTGGCTTGGGTTTCTGCCTATATATTGAAAAGAAGAAGATTCTGGCATGTTCCCAGCTCCAAAATACTCATGTGGCAAATTATAGGGATAAACAACAAAAAGTCGAATGGCAAAGACTCATGTGGTTTCCCTATCATATTACCAGGCACTCTATTGTTTCTTAGATGGTTATTTTAAAATAGACTTCCAACTTGAACTCGGAACTTAATCCAGTTAGTTCATGCAACTAGTACCGCCCTTAAGAAATGACATCCGGTAGATTTAGAGTTCGAATCTAAGCATTTACAATTACTTTCTCATATCCGCAGCGTTGGGGTATTGCAGTCTCATATGATATGGAGGCAAAGAGATCACCACTTTTTTACTTGTGAATTCTCTAAAGAGCTTTGGAGGAAAATTGTTCATCAATCTGGCTTTTACAGACAATGGGAGACTGGCATTCTGAATTTTCATTGGGGCCAAGAAGCGTTTCAAGGGCAAGTCTCTGCTTGCGGTCTTGTAATGCAATCATTTATCACACTTGGGAGGAAAAGGAACAACAGATTGTACAAGCAAGCAACCTTTCTCTGTTTCAGCAGTTGGAGAAATACAATTTTTACTTATCCACCAAAAAAAAAAAAGAAAGAAAAAGAATGCGATATTACTTTTTATTTATTTTAATTAAATGATTCCGAATCATAAAGGAAGAAAAAGTTTTGAGTGAATAATGTTGTTTGTCTTAAGTGGTCATTACGAAATTCTTATAATTAAAAAGATCTTAGAAAGATAAATTAAAAGAAAAATTATTTCACAAACTATCAATAAATTTTTTAGATTTTACAAACGAATTAACAGAATAACATATATACAGTCAGTAGAGTTTTTCATATTGCTTGATATCTTAAATGCCACAAAGCTTCATTGTCTCCTCTGATGCTTACACTAGTGTAGAGTTAATTAGTTTTACACATTTTTATAATTTTATATAGATTTATAATCGTATTTGTCGTGCATATAAAATCTTGAATCGATCCGATATATATATTATATCGATAGAGAATACTGTATTTTTTAATATATATTTAATAATTGAATTTTTTTTATATCTAACAAATAGTTAGACATTTTTAATTTACTCAAAATTCAAAGTGCATGATATAAGATGATCGGATTAAAAAAATATAAATCGTATAAAAAATTATGAAAATGTGTAAAACTAATATAGTTTTATATTAGTGTAAATGGCTATGTTACTTATGTTTAATTTTTTTTTTTTTTTTTTTTTATATATTTTTTCATATATTTGGAAGATCATATTTTCATATCCTTATTCAAATATGTATCAGACATTAATGTTGAATATGAATACTTAAAAAAAAAAATAAATGAAGAGTTCAAACTAGAGTAGAGTAGGTAAGTGGATCCCTCATCCATTAAAAATGAAAGATGACCCCTTCTTATGAGCAATCGAAATATGGCTTCATAATTCTAGAAGATATCGGATATCTCTTGATTAGAGATAGCCTGTTGTCATTTAAATTTATTTTTGGATAGTTTTTTTTTATTTTGATTTGCTAGCTGTAAACAGGATTGAATCTCCTTGATTCTCTCCTTTGGCTTAGTTTATTTTGTTCCTTAGTCTTAGCCTATAAAACTAGATTGTAATTTCTATCCTTTTCACTAGAGAATAAAATTTCTATTTCCTCTGCAGTGTTTTAGTTTTTGCTTCGCCTGGACGCAGTGTTAAAAAATATTGAATTGGTTGATCGGATCGATTGAATCGAAAATTGGTGACTTATTTGATTCGGTATATATCGTAAAATTGAAGATTATTCACACCGATGAAAAACCAATTGAACAGGTAAAACCGGTTTTAAACATTTAATTTTTTTTTATTATATGTGATAAAATTTGAACATTTAACTTCTTAAATCTATATTAAAAAATAAAGATCGTACTATTTAATCAAATACATATATTTATTAATTTAATACTTATTTAATATTGAAATTGTTTTTTAATACAACTGATTAATTCAAACGATTCAACTGATCAAATAAATTGAACTGATAATTGAAATCTTTTCGATTTAATCTTCGAATCGATTTTTTAAACATGGTCTAGATGGTTACAATAATAGTCATGTAAATAATCGAAAATAAAAGCTGCAACTTGTGATAATTGAGCCAAACGGGCTCAATTGTCTAAACTTGGACTTAAGTCAAGTTTCAAGTCCAACTATACCCACATACATCCAACAAGGCTTCGATTAAGCTCAACCATGATCCAAATTCAGCAAGTAGTGTTCAAACTTCAAACACAATCTAAAACCTAGTGAGTTGTGTTTGACCATCTAAACTCTAGAAAGTGTAGCTCAAGCAATTATACATTCAGCTCAGTTGGGCTCATTTACACCACTATCCAAAATCAAAAGATTGTACAATAAAGGCCATTTTGGATCTCAAAGACATGCTGCAATATTTTTTCCCTCCTGTAAAAAAGTTCCTCGCTAAATGGTAGACTTTGATCTCCTAAACTATGTTACTCGAATTCGGATTTGGGTATGAAACACGAGTATATATTCGATACGGATATATTCAATTTTTTTAATTTTTTTTTTATGTATTTGGAGCTATGTCCGACACGGGTATGTTCAATTTTTCTAAGTTTTTTCATGCATTTGGAGGATCATTGGAAAGTCATATTTTCATACCCATATCCGGATATGGGTCGGATATGGATATTTTAAGAAAAATAAAGAGTTGGAGTAACATAGATTTGGAGGATCTTTAGAGGATCATATCTTTATACCCATGTCTGAATATACGTCGGACACGATATCAAATACAAATACTTCAAAAAAAAAATAAAGAATCGGGATAAAATAGCTCCTCTGACCCCAACTTGCAAATAATTCAAAAAATAAACAAATCTCTACGGCTCAGACACCATAACCAAACAAAAACTAACCGAAAGACCACATTTTTACCTATCATGATAAACATAGACAAATTGTATTCAAGACAATTAAGATGTGAGGAAGAGACAATCAATAATCAAAGTAAATTTAAAGAGCATGAAGCCACAAAATTATTCGGAACCTGTTCGGGGCAAATTTATCCAAATATTGTTAAAAAAAATAATTTCAAACTACCTACATTTTAAAATTATATATCAAAATACGCCTATAAAAAATACCAAAAGAAGTCGCCATATAATATGGCGACTTCCCATGGTGCATTTTAAACAAAATTAAAAAATTAAGAAGAGAAGTCACCATATCATATAGCGACTTCCCTTCATGTTTTTTTTTTATAAAAAATTTGAAATATATAAGTCAAAAGTCGCCATATGATATGGCGACTTCAGACCTTTGTTTTTAATTTTTTTTTTTAAAATCTAGTTCGGAAGTCGCCATATCATATGGCGACTTCCGAATTATTATTATTATTTTTAAAAATTGTAATGTTTTAAAACGGTAATTTTTTTTTTTTTAAATTGAAAGGCAACGGTCAAATGACAGTTGCCATTCCCACCCCACACAATTCACCTATAAATACGCCCCCTTACATTCATTTTTTTTTTCATACAAACTCTCAAATTATCTTCTCTTCCTCTTATTTCATACCAAAAAAAAAAAATCTCAAATTTTCTCTTAGTGTTGATTTAAAAATGGCTTCGTCATTATTGAGGTTGCAAAATAATCACATATCCGATGTTATATATCAAGAGGTTAGTAAATTTTTTATAATTTTTTGTAATTTAATTAATTATCATTATAATTTAATTAATTTTGTATTAATTTTGTTATTAATTTTTATAAAATTATAAAATTATTATTTATAATCATAATTTTATAATTAATTATCATTATATTTCAAAGAGGTTGCATTATATTATTTTTTTATGATTTAAAAATTATTTAATTAAATTAATTATCAATAGGACTTTGTTCACGTCTTACGTTCGAGGAATTTTTTTTGAAGATCTGCATCCATCTATTATCGACCACTTAAAGAGTGCCAGATTTTATTATGCAAGCCAAATTCGATATTGTATGCTTTTGTCGAACTTAATTAGTGCGTTGGTTGAACGATGGAGACCCGAGACGCACACTTTTTATTTTTCGTGTGGTGAATGCATGATCACTTTAGAAGATGTTGCGCTCCAACTTGGACTACCAGTGGATGGCATGGTAGTTACAGGCGCAAGCCTTCTAGATTGGAATGAAGAGTGCCAAAATTTATTGGGCGCTGTACCTCCAAAAGAGTGTCTCAAGGGCTGAATGATGACAAAAATGTTACTGCAGTCATTCCAAAATCTCCCCGAACACGCAAGCGAAGAAGAGGTAAAATATGCTGCTAGAGCATATATTTTACGTTTGATTGGAGGAATGCTAATGCCTGACAAATCGAGCAGCCGAGTACATTTAATGTATCTTCCATTGCTTCGTGATTTAGAACATGCAGCAAATTATAGTTGGGTTCTGTGTGTTTGGGGTTTTTGTATAGAGAACTGTGCCGGGCTACAGTTCCAAACAGCCATGACATAGGTGGATGTTTACTACTTCTGCAGTCATGGGCTTGGCATCGACTGTCATTTATTACTCCGCGCAGAAATTTTTCGCCTGTATACCCCCTTGCAAGCAGATAATAATCTTGACTATTTTATTAATTTTGTACGAACTTGTATTTTTATTAAGTCTATTAAGATTTTATATGCTTTTTAACAGGTGGAGTCATCTTAAAGATTGTAGTGATATTTCGCTCGACTTTTGAACTACAAGATCACGACTAGATCGAGAAGGATATTATAAGGTAAATGTTTTGATTGTTACATTCAAGTATTTTTGTATTTAATCCATATGAAACTAATAATTTGTAATAATTATTCGCAGTTTGTGTGGAAGCTATATTCTTCAAATTAAATTATGGCATGTCTCCCACCTGATACAACTAATAATTGTAATATATGGATAGCAAACACAGCATTGATATGCTTTGCATATGTAGAGTGGCACGCTACTGACAGGGTGTTGTGACAATTTGAGATGCAACAACCAATTCTGCAACCACCGGTGAACCTTGATAAGGTTCACAAGATTGATATGTGTGGGCGCCATGAAGTATTTTGGCCTACGAAGCATCGATAATGGATCCAGTTATGGAATCTACGTTCTGAATAAATTCCGACAGGTATACCTATTGTTCGTAATAATTTCAACCCATCTGCTGATTATATAAGATGGTATAAAATAAAGGTCGGCATTTTGTTTGTCCACCGTCGGAGTTTGAAGATGTTAGAAGTATGCCATTTTCATGACAGACTTCAAATCCCGTCCGTTCTACACACGAAATGGAAGTTCCTAAACCTAGCCTACAACGTGGGAAGACGCATCAACCGGCCTCATTACATGCGACGGAGTTTACTGCACCGAAGATTTCATTTAGTCATCCTGAACCTCAACCAGAACATGGCGTAGAATGCAGTCATCGTCATTCCGTCAGTCACCCCGGATTTGATGTTGATGAGTGTTACCGACCATCACCACCAATGACGAGGTTAGATGACCAGCTCCTCACCCCAAGTCCAAGTTCAGCATATCTAACTACAATGTATCAGTTTGGAACCCCTGCATCAGCATTTGATATTACATCATTTCTAGGTCTATCTAGTAGTCAGGTTTCTTTTATGGGTGGACTAGGTGCTGGCTCCTCGAGCAGTGGGTTTCCATTTTTTTTGGATGTAGAACATATGGGTCCTTCTAGTAGTGAGCATGCAGATGACATACAACTAGAACCAGTGAAAGTAGGTCGAGGACGAGGTCGACAACGAATACGTACCACTGACGAGGTTGAACGACGGGTGCAACCACCATGCAATAGGAGAGCTCGACATTGTTGCTCAACACCACACGATACGAGAGCTCCTCTTTAAATAATTAGAATAAACGTACTTTTTATATAATAATCATGTATTTTTTGTATAATTTTTTTAATAATGTATTTTTTGTAGAATAATCATGTACTTTTTGTATTTTTCTTTCATTAAATGTAAAATTAACCGTTGTTTTAAAATTTAAAAATATTATTTATAATTTTTGTTATTTAAATTTTATTATTAATTTTTAAATTTATAAAAAAAAATTAGTTTGGAAAACGGTATAAATTTTTTTAGTCTTGTAAAATTAGTTTTTTAATTTATTATTTAAAATTTTAATTTTGTAAAATTAAATATAAATTTTAATATTTTTTACCATTTTAAAACAGTAACATAATTTAAAAATATTATTTATCTTTACATATATATATTTTTTATTTTTTTTATATATAAATTAATTATATATATAAAAAATATTATTTAGGTTTTTAAAATAATTTAAAAAAAGTATTTTTTTACAAGAAATACTTTAATTAAGTTAATTTTTAAAATTTAAAAAAATACTTTAATTACAAAATATAAAATTTTAATTTTTTTATTTAAAAAAAAGAGTGTTAGGAAGTCGCCATATCTTATGGTGACTTCTCAACAAGATTAAAAAAAAATTAACAAAATGCACTTGGAAGTCGCCATATCATATGGCGACTTTCCAACTGATTTTAAAATCAGCATATTTTGATAAATATTTCGAAAATATAGGTAGTTTGCAATTTTTTTCTTTAGCAATATCTTAATAAATTTATCCCTGTTCGGCCTTTTGAATCCTTAGAATCAAGAGAGGAAGAGTGTTTTTGTGTTTTTTTTTTTTCCAAAAAAGAGTCTTGGTTTCCTTTTTAAAAATGTATATTCCATTTTTCTATTTTTATTTTCTAATGCTAGGTTTGAAAATATAAATATAAATTTTATTTGTTATATAAATTGTATAAATTATAACTCAATCCTTGTTGGTATGTTATGAACAAAAGAGCAAAGTACTATTTGACAAATGATAAAAAAGAAATTAAAATATAATAGTTTGAATAAACAAAATAAAACATAAAATACTTATTCTTAAAATTTATATTATTTACATACACCGTCATTATTTCTGTGAATTGTGATGGAAGAGGAAGAGGAAGAAAAAGAGGACGAAAAGGTAATAAATAGGGCAGAAGGTTGTGACTTATTGCTATACAAATATATATATATATATATATAATTACGTAGATAACTATATTAATACATGAAATATTTTTTTTATAAAAAAAAATCACAATTTAAAAATAAAAATATTATAAATATTGAAATTCGAATCCAAACTTATTAGATATCATCTATTAAAAATAATAGCATGAACTAATTAAACTAAATCTCGAGTTCGAAACATTTTACCAATAAAATTTATATTTATATTTAGCATACTATATTTAGCATACAGTGAAATATTTAGCATACTATATTTGGGTGCATTGCATATATATATATATATATTGTAAGAACATTCTAGGATTGGATTCAAGAGCAAAAAGGTTGCGTGTTCGATTCACGTTGGCTTCAATTCCCGTATTCTTTTTGAGGAGGGAGAGATTGTGGCATTATTTTCGGGACCTGTTGGGTCGCTTGACTCCAACAATGACTGGGAGTAAGAGGGACAAGAGATTGATTATTGAATCTGACTCCAAAGTTGCTGTCACATGGTGTTCCTATATGAATACAAGACCATGGAGATTGGCAGAAGTATTCTCAATAATTGATGCACTGTTGGAGGATATTGGTAATGTTCAATTTCAGTATATGTTCCGTGAAGCTAATAGTATTGCAGATGCTCTTGCAAAGGGTGGAATTGACAGAAACAAACATGTTTTTGAAAAATTTGTCCTTTCCAGACTCCTTTCAGGAATGTTTTCGGTCCAACAAGTGTAGGTTAGATTTATACTTAGTTTTTTATTCATGTATTGTGTGTATTGGGGATCTGCTGGGTCAGATTTTTGCACTTGCACCAGAAATGAGTTGTTTTGGGTTCTATGATGAAGAGAAATATGTTGGCTCTCTGGTTGTAATGCCTTTGCATCTCTTTGATGCTTTTATTAATAGAATATCTTGACTTAGCCAAAAAAAAAAAAACATTCTAGGATTGGAATGGAGGGTGACAAAAAAACATCATTTTAACTACTGCTCATATCGTAGTATTTGATCATTTACTATGAGTTAAGACAAGCCAAATGAAAACAAAGATGATATAAAACATAAAAGTGTCTGATCTGCTGCTAGACTGCTAGCTCTAAGATCAGGAATTCAAATTTTTTATTTTCGATCAATTACGATAGTCGAAATCCTAAAATAATAACATAAAATCACAAGAAAGAAAGAAAAGATAGCTCAATAAGTCAGTATAGAGTCTAGCCTTTCCATAGTTCTAAAATGCGGCCGTTAATTTACGTAACGAAAATGGAGAGCTCTGCATCATATTTTATCCATTACGTAACGTTCGAAATATTATCAAATTCATTGAAATATTACTAAATTTATGTCCGCGACACGTTACGTAACGCTCGCGACACCCACAACCGCGACACCGTTCATACCATACTTGTCTTTCTTTGACGAGAACGGAGAAATCCTGCAAGCTTTTTCTTTGTGAACCATTAAAACAAATCTTAAAACTTTAAAACAATATATAGTAGAAGATATGCAAGCATAAAGATGGGGGAGCAAGATTAAGACAGGAAAGTCTGAAACAGTGATTTATATGAGTCAATAAGCATGAGGATAATTAATAACAACTACATATAAAAGCTAGGTATCGTTTAAATTTGCAAGTACAATGAGACGACCAACTCCAGCTACAAATATAGGTTAAAATACTTGGTCAGTCCTTGTACTATAGTAAAAAATGTATTTTGATTCCTGTCTTGTAGAAATGAGTAATTTAATTCTTATACGTTTGAAATTAATTTAAAGAAATAAAATTATTAACGGTGTTAATGAAAAATCGTTTAAATGCGAAAGTGAACATGTGAAACTGATAGAATAGATGATTTGAAAAAAAAATGATAACGTGTCAATTTTTTTTTTTGTTTAGATAAAATTTAGAAACTGACAAAATAGATGAATTGAAAAAAAATGATTTTTTTGGGTAAAGGAAGAATTTGAGATTAAAAAATTATATTTTTTAAAATTTCACCTGAGTAAAAAAAATTTAACATGTCATTTTTTTTCAAGTTATTTTTTCTGTCAGTTTCATATGTCCACGTCAGTATTTAGACGGTTTCTAATTTACACGGTTACCAATTTTACTTTTTTGCACTAATTTCAAATGTATAAAAATTAAATTACTCATTTATATAATAAAGAAACTAAAATACACTTTTAACTATAATATAAGATCTATCTAAATACTTTAACCTACGAGTATTATATGCCTAAGGAAAGATAAATGAATATCGCCAAAAACTCAAACACCCAAAACAGTTCCAAAAAGCTGCCTAGCTAAGGTATTGATGGGATTTTCGCATGTTATTCATCTTCTACTCAATAAGGACGTGAGGAAGAACCCCAAGGCATAACATCAGCAGAGATCTGGCAATTGAGTGGAGTGGGACTTGCTACGCCATAAACAGACATGGATATAGAAGAGCAAGAGTCGGTTGCAACAACAGAACCAACGTTTCCATGAATACAAGGCTTGGTTTCCTGATGATGATCTTTGTTATCACCTTCACACAGATATGTTTGATTTATTTTAAGTTTTTTCATGTATTTGAAGGATCTTTGAAGGATCATATCTTCATATTCATGTCTGAATATACGTCGGATATAAATATTTCAAAAAAAATAAAGAGTGGGAGCATCTCTGAATCCATTCTCTTGCTGATATCAATCTCCTTCAAAAGAGAGTTACCAGCACTAAATTACAGGTAGTGAGACAGCAGCAATATATATACATAGGGAAAAGGATATGTTTACAAGTTAATGAGGGATATATCATTTTTTACACTTCATGGTATAATTAACCATGAATGCCTCTAATTTGTTTTTTGTGAATCTCTTAAGTATTATGTCTATTTATTGAATTTTTCTTGTGAAGTTTTGCAGACTGTTAGTCAAATATTCCATTTGAGATTTTAACTAGTAATGTTGGTGATACAAATCATGAGAGATGCAATATCTTTTCTTGATGAATGAGGCATTGGGTCATAAATACCAAGCTTTCACTATGCTAGCAAGTATCAAGCATAGATTACACTTTTGTCTTAAATTTCAATAATTTACCTCAACATAGTCAGGACATCTATAAAAGTAGATTTGGCCATTTGTGTGTTCGTATTATTTTTTTGTGTTATAATCGTTTTTAAGGTGTTATATATTTTATATAAATTTTAACACGTTAATAATTTGTGTTATATAAATTTTGATATATTTATGTATTTGTGTAGTGTTCATGTTATTTTTTCTTGTTGCGTTTTGTTTCGTGTTTTAATTATTTTTTCATGTCTGTTCATGTCGTGTAATCGTATCGTGTCCAAAATTATCAGATTTATATAAAAAAAAATTCTCTTAGGAATTCAATTTATTTCAATTTAAATTATACTCGGAAATTTTCTGAATTAACTATATGTTACACTTTTTATTTTGCTTGAAAAATCTCCTCTTTTAATGCAAGAATGCTACTTCACCTTTTCCATCACAATTTTTTTTTTTTTTTTGTAAGATGCATACTTTGATGCATAGTAAATTGTCTGAAGCTAAGGTTTAAAAAATCGGATCAGAAGTCGAATCGGTCAGATTTTTAATTTTCGGTTCAATCGATTAGATCGGTCGGTTTGATCAAAATGTTTTTAAATATATAAAAAATTAATTTTAATGTTAAATAAGTAATAAATATAGTAAATACTTAAAAGAAATATGTATTTGGTTTAATGGTATGATTTTTAATATAAAATCAATATGTTCAGGGTTCAATCTTATCACTTACAATAAAATTTTGAAAAAAAAAAAAATAATTTTAACGGTTAAACTAGTTTTTCATCGGTTCAAAGAAAGCCCGATTTTATATATAGTATTAGATAGAACAGACCACTAATTTTCGATTCAATCGATCCGATTGATCCAGTCCGAATTTTTAATTCACTAAGCTCATAAAATTATTAAAAGCCTTTGCATATTCAACTTAAATAGAATCAAGCTCATGCAAACAACAGAAACTCCTTTGGATAATACAAAGAAATCTCCACCTTTCCCCTTTTAATTTAAAAGAACCCCATTGCTATATTTCTTCAAATTTGCTTTATCTCTCAAGTATTTATTTCTATAAACTCTCCTTATGGGTGTTGAGATGAAGGTTGTGATGATCTTGTAGTTAGGGATGGCTTCATTTGAACAATCTGTTCTCCATCAACTCCCATTTTCTTAGCAGAAAGTCCAGCCTCGAAGAATTTTCTAACTGCATCTTCCATGTACTCTTTCCCTTCCTTGACGCTCATTTCTTTTCCTATCTTTTCTGGGTAACTTGTGAGGATATGATCTCCCTTTAGCACCGCCGCCAGCTGCAGCAGCTCTTCCTGGAACTCACTGAGCTTGGCCTCTTCATTTGCCTCACCTGGCCTGATCCTCGCCGGTGTTGGGAGTTGTTCTGTTCATATAGCATTTTTAAACACACCCACAAGTAAAATAAGAATCCGAGTCGGTTGGTTCATGGAATCACATTTAAAAAGATGACATTTAAAAGATTTATGATTCGAATTTTCGAATTTGCAATTTTTTTTTTTAATCACCAAATTACGATCTTATTTGTATAAAAAAAACTATAAAATTCCCGAGTTTTGCTCCTCTTTTCTCAACTTTTAGTGTTTAGACATGGTAATTCTCAATAATAATAGATAAATGATCACATTTCAAATAATTAAGAACTTGTTTAAAGTCCCATTTAGCATCGTTGTTGGTACAATTTTTAAGATCAAAAGTTGCGTGTCATTGCAACTTTAAACGAGTAAAAATATTTGGTTTTTATTGTTAAAATCATGATTTGATAATTCAAACAAGAAAAACCAAAAACATAGTGCTTTTATGGTTTGAAAGTTGGTTTTTGAATAAAATAATTTTATTATTCTCACATCTCTAAACTTTTATTATTTTAAATATATCTTTTTTTTTTACGTTTGAATTCATCACAGCATTTTTTTCACAACAATACTAAACAATTAAAAAATTCTTAAATCACATTTTTTTCACCAAACTTTTTCTAATCCAAACTTTTTTCATCAGCTATGCTAAACTATCTTTATAGAAATATCATTAGAAAGGTTGTGCTCCATTTTAGGTACTAAAATACTTCAAATAATCTTCAACTTAACATTCCAAAAAATAAGTGGGAACAACATAGAATTAGAGACCAAGTTTTGAAAGAGGTTTAAGGGGACTGACCTGGACAATCAGTTCTAGGCTCTGTCCGAGTTTGGACAATTGATTCAAAAGTGGCAGCCCATTCGTCCCTCTTGGTGAGGAATGGAGTGGTCATGTTGAACAGCTTCTTTACTGTTGCTGGAATTGATGAATGCTCGAATTCCGATGTGGGAAATGGACTTCCATTTGGCCCATGAACAACTGCATCACAAAATCATTCTAATTTTTTGTAAGTATATTAAATTTCTATTAGTTTTAAGTTTCATTTTGATGAGAATGTTCTTACGACGTCATCATGCATTTTATGAGGGATGACATCGTGAGAACTACTCTCACTTAAGGAATGATAATAAAACGGGACGAAAACGGAGATTATTTTATCTATTTTTGTTATATTTTTGTATGGATATTGAAAATATATGTTTTCATGGATATCGGTTACATCTATAACTGTTTCGCGGTACTTTTATCTCATTTTTTTATTAATTATTTTTAATTTAATATTGTAAAAAAAAATATTATAATTTATTAATAAACATAATTTTAGTATATATATATATAATATTAATATATATGATTTTAGTATATATATCTTATATATACTAAAAATATAAAAGAGATATATAAAATATTTTAAGGGAGTAAAATAATAATTTTAAAAGGCGGGACGGGACGGAGCAAACATTTACCAAAACCACCCGCTCCACCACACCTCTATATTTGAAAAAAAAAAACCTTCCCACTCGAAACGAATTTGTACGAAATTTGTGAAGCAGATCGGGTTTTGTCATCCCTAAACTCTCATCGACCATCCAAATTAACCCTTAATTATTGAACATTTTAAAAATTCAGCTATCCCAATTAGACCTGCTCATGGGTCGAGCAGCCCGCCCAGCCCACTTGGCCCGACCGATATTAGGTCGGGCTTGGGTAGGTGTTTTTGTGATCCGGGTCGACTTGACCCGGCTCGAATGACTGTTTATGGAATAAAAAAAATATTTTTTATTTAAATTTAATTATAAAAATATATTAAAAATATAAAAAAAAAAATTTATTAATTATGAACAGTAATTCAGACCGCGGGCCGGCCCGAGCCTACCCAAATATGAGCCTAGGCAAAAAAAAAAGTTTCGGGCTGCGGCCCGGCCCATAAACAGGTCTAATCCCAATGTAAACCTAAACAAATGGGTTGCTAGAATTGTTTAGTAACAACAAAAGAGACCCAATTTAACAAATGAGCCTTTCATTGCCCCTAATCATATTACTAATTTTAATTTCTAAAATCTAAAATCTCATAGAGATTACTATTCAAGTTCTCAAAATTATTCACAAATTGATGTTTCACAAATAACCAAAAAAGATAAAGTTAATGAACAAGTTTTAGTAAGAGGAAAAGGTTTGTGGTGCACAAGGATTCCTTAAAACATTCAACTAACTTGAATAAATAGATAAGAGTAATGAATAAGCAAAAGGCTTATAGAAAGCTTTTCACACCATGAATCTAGTACCTATCTCTAATCCAATTTATTATGACTTTTTTCTTTAGGCCTTTTTCATTCACCTTTTCTTAGGTATGGCTTTGCTTCTAAAGTTTTCTCCAATCTCCAAAACAAACTAATTCATTCCAATTTCAGCCATGCAACTTGGGTATATCATGTGGTGGACAACCTCAAGAAAAATTAAAGCTAACTCTCCATTTATTTCTTCCCAAAAGAGGATGACATCAACATCTTAACCATCACTTTATTTTCCTCAGGCACACAATGTCGTTGGCATGGTTAAGAAAAGGGGCAAAAGGAGCTCTATTGCCTTATCTTTTAGGTTGGTTAGTTTTTTTTTTTGTTGAAATACTCTTTTTCAACAGAATTTGACTTTTTTCCGACGGAAAATTCCATCGAAAAAAAGCTTGTCCCTTGTATTGAGAAGTTGCAGTCTAAGATAGGAGAAGAGATTGCAGATACTGAGATTCGAATATCAGATTTGTTAAATGTCACCCCTTAAAGATGATTCATGAACTAATTAGACAAAACCCCATATTCATATGGGTTAATTTAGCTTACCTTAGCATGCTTCTCCATTCAATAAAGATTTCACTTTCTGTTTTGACACTGATGAAAAATGAGAAATGAATGTAGCCCCGGAAGGTCAGCTTCACTTCCCAACTTTGCTTCCAATACCCATTATTTATCTCATTATTAAACTCAGTGTGAAATAATATATAGCTAGCAGCTTTCTCTTTTTCCCTATGCAAAAGGAATAGTTACTCTTTGTAGTTTATAGAATGTCATATAGTGAAGATATTTCAAGTAGATCATCTAAAGGTTTTACCTTAAAAATAACTTATTGTTTGCAAGAATAATTCTCTCTCAATTATATCAATTCGGTTCTCCATATTACTTTCTAATACAATTTTAATTATAATTTAAAATTCATGATTTAGAATTAAAAGATAATGAACAAAACCCAATTTATCTTAACCTAATAATGATTTAATTAAGCAACAGTTTAATAGTACAGTTAATTAAATGATAAAGGATAATACAACGGGTAGTTTTGGACACGATACAAAAACAAAACATAGATATGACATGTTTAATAAATACGAAACTAATGTAATAAAAATAATATGATACGTTTAAATACGATTAATACATATATTATATTGTATTTAAGTTTAAGATTTTAATACATTTAATAATTTTTATTATATTTATGTTTATACGACTAAAAAAAAAAAGAGAGATGAGTCGCATATAGAAATTATCAAATTTAAAAGAAAGTGCTACATGCAATAAAGTATTGCTTTCTTTAGTGAAAGTATTTAAACTTTTTATGGAGTATATGAGTGTGTGAAATGTGTACCTTTTTCAATGATAAACTAACCTTATGCTCCTTTTTGCTTTATTTATCACCTAATTTATTATTTTTTTTAAAAAGTATTTTATAATCATCAAATTCTTAGGAAATTAAAATGAAATTAAAGAGAAAAGATAAGTGATTAAATTGAACTTACCAGTGCCTTTGTCAATCCAAGGGGAGACCATGATAGTAGGAACCCTAACCCCCAATCTATCAAACTTAAAGAAAAAAGGGTCTTGCCCAACAATCCCATCAGGGCTAGGGACACCTGTAACAGGCGTAGCCACATGATCGAAAAACCCTCCATGTTCATCATACGTGATGATTAACAAAGTTTCATTCCACTGTGGGCTACCCCTCAGTGTCTCGTACACCTCCTTCACAAACATCTGCCCTTGATAAACATCGTGCGACGGATGATCATCGTTGGCTGGGTCCAGCTTAGTGTCCATGTACCGCTGCTCCACCACAACGTAGCCCGGCAACTTCCCTTCTTTTGCATGTTTTTTGAAGGTCAGACCGTAAGGTCGAAACTTTAATAAGTATTTCAGTTTCCGAAGGTTTTTGTAGAACAAAGTGGCGGGAATGTTCTGGTAGTATATTCCCCAGGATATTCCGGCGTCGTAAAGGTTGTCGAAGATCGTTCTTTGTGGATAACCTTTTACTAGGAGTGACGGAATGTTGCTGGTTGCTCCGGCGGATGTTGCCGAGTGGACGTAGAGACGATTTGGTTGCGTGGATGATGGTACGGAGGCGAACCACCTAGTGAATAATAACGAAGTTAAATTAATGTATAAAGAATTATTATTTGATCACTATTGTTTAAAATAAATACTTAATTCAAGTTTGACATAATAATTGTTATTTAAAAAAATTAAAATTCTTTTTACCCATAAACCCAAAAAAACAACAGAATTATAAAGGAAAAATTGCAATTAGAGAGCTTTAAGTTTAGACCCATTCAAGGTAGGACGAATTCGATTCAAATTGGGTTGAGTTTGGACAAGATTTTTTATAATTGGAGCTGGCTCGGCTCAAATTATTATTTATTAAATAAATTTTTTTTTTTATTTAAATTAAATTATAAAATATATATTAATATAAAAATATATTTTTAATATTTTAATAATTTATGAACAGTAAAATGAGTTTACGAACCGACCTAGGTCTTACCCGAAATGAATCTAGGTAAATAAAAAAAAAAATGAACCGCGATCCGGCCCAACCCATGAACAGATCTATTAACGGGGCCACTGTTCGATGAGGTTGGGGCACTTTTTTGCCCCAACCTCATCGAACTTAGCATTTGGGTTGAGTCCGTGCCGACCTCATTTTTCTCACTAGAGCATTCATGCTCCAGTGGAAGAAAAGGCCCTCCAGTGGGAGGGCCTTTTACTTTTTTAACCTTTATGAATTTTATTTATATTTTATATTATAAATATATAATAAATTTTATTATTATATAATAAATATTTTTTTTTTATTATATAATAATTTAATAAATATATAAATTTTACTATTATAAAATTAATAAGAATTAATTGAAAATAAATAATTACATGAATAATAAAAAAATAAATACAAAAAAATTATTTGATATATTTTTATAATTTATATTAATAAAATTATTATTTGACATAAATATAATTTTAATTATTTATTAATTTTATAAATATCAAATAAACTAAATATTTTAATAATTTATGAACAGTAAAATGAGTTTACGGATCGACCTAGGTCCTACCCGAAATGAATCTAGGTAAATAAAAAAAAAATGAACCGCGATCCGGCTCAATCCATGAACAGATCTATTTAAGCCCGTTTGGAATCAAACGAGGCCACTGTTCGGTGAGGTTGGGGCACTTTTTTGCCCCAACCTCATCGAACTTAGCATTTGGGTTGAGACCGTGCCGACCCCATTTTTCCCACTAGAGCATTCATGCTCCAGTGGAAGAAAAGGCCCTCCAGTGGGAGGGCCTTTTACTTTTTTAACCTTTATGAATTTTATTTATTTTTTATATTATAAATATATAATAAATTTTTTTATTATATAATAAATATATATCTTATTTTTATATAATAATTTAATAAATATATAAATTTTACTATTATAGAATTAATAAGAATTAATTGAAAATAAATAATTACATGAATAATAAAAAAAATAAATACAAAAAAATTATTTGATATATTTTTATAATTTATATTAATAAAATTATTATTTGACATAAATATAATTTTAATTATTTATTAATTTTATAAATATCAAATAAACTAAATTTTTTATTATGTATACACATTTTAATCTAATGTCCTTAATGATTATTTTTCTTTCTCACTATAATTCACCTTACCGTCACCGCTGTTTTTGAATCCAAACACATATCACACTATTGATTTTAATCTCACCACTACAGTATCTAATCTCACCGCTATATTCCACCGCTGTTTTTAATTTCATTGGAATCAATCTCATCGCTCATCCAAATGGACCCTTGGACTTAACTGGTCAATTGGAGGTTGATTGCTCATTGTCAAATGCTTTTTTTTTTTATTCCAAATAAATTATAAATGTCTTAAACGTTTCCTACTTTTTAATTATTATCTCAAATTTATTATCCTTCTTTGATTTTTACGAAATTAAAAAAAAATTATTTTTGTGTATTTTATTTTAATGATTTTTGTGTATTTAATATTAAAATTAATTTTTTTTATAAAATTAAAGTTTCATAATTTTTAATATTAAAAAAATAAAAAATCATAAAAAATAATTTTAAAATATAAAAATTAAAAATTTTAATAGTTCAAAAATATAATTTTGAAATATTAAAAAAGGACAAAAAATAAAAATGAGATTGAGAAAGTATTTTTTATGAAAGATAATCAATATTTTCCAACTCATCTTAACTTTTTAGTATGCTTATTGATTGCTTAGCCAAATTGCTTTTTCATAGAAAAAGTACATTTTTTTAAAGTTATTTTTACATGTGAACACATGTGTGAATTATAGAAAAATACTGTCATTTTCCTATAAATATCATTCATCCTTAATAGTTGTTGCACGCTAATTCTAACGAGAAGATACCATATAAGCCTGGTAATATTAAATAAGATATGATTATAGGATATGAAAAAAATAATTAAAATATAATATAATATGAAAAAAATACGGACACAATACGAATATATAAATATATCAAAATTTATATAACACAAATTATTAATGTGCCATAATTTATACAAATATAAAATACTTTAAACACGATGACATAGATACACGAATTGTCAGGTCTAATACCAATTAGATTTAGTAATTTTGAACATGATACGAAAAAAAATAATTAAAACACAATATCAAAAATAACACGAACATGATACAAATATATAAATATGTCAAAATCTATATTACACCAATTATTAACATATTAAAATTTATATAAATATTTAACAATTTCAATACAATTATAATATAAAAAATAATATGAATAAGAGACCAATATACGGATTATTAGGTATGTTAGCATCAATGGTTGATTAAATTACTAATTATGTACCCTTTGGCATTAGAGGGAAAAAAAAAAAACTTTTTCTGGACATAATTACCTGTCAAAGACGGCGAATTCCGATACAAGAGACTTGTAAACAGCAACCATTTCAGGCTGAAATCCATTCATAACATTCCTCGACATATTGGTAGATTGGTCAATGGAGTAAGCTTGTTGAGCAAAGCCATTCATCGGCGGAGGGTTAGCCGAGGTGTCATTGGACCCAAAAATCTGCTCCCTTATGGCTTGGAACGAGTGACCAGGGTCAGGGTCAACAAACTGAGCTAGGTTCTGGAAGAACAGTTTTTGGGATTTTGGATCAGTGGTTGACAAAGGGTTCCATTCACTTCCATCAACACCGTTGATTGCAGGGTTGATTTTCTTCATCCATCCTAGCATGTGATCAAACGAACGGTTCTCCATCACTAGGACCACGATGGTTTTGATTGGACTAGCATGGCTGGAGCTGTAAAAGAGTATAAAGAAGAAGAGGAAGAATCTGGCTGTGTTAGCAGGAGGTGAAGGGGTTTTTTTTCTGGTGAACATTGGTATCTTTTTTTTGCATAAGAAAGAAAGAGAAAGGGTTCTACTATTTGACAATTTCTAAGCCCGTGAACTCTATATATTGGGCTACTTTTAAGATCTCGTGACAGATATTCCAGGTTTCAGATAAGGAAAGATTGTGATTGTGATTGTGGTTGAAATTAGGGGTGCAAACCACATATTTGTGTTTGTAAATTATTCGGGTTTGGTTAAAAAAATTTGAATTTGGATCGTTCATTGTCGAGTCAAACTCGAGCTCTGTTATCGTGCGAGCCGAATTCGAGTATCCTAATACTTGACTCGAGTAGCTCGCAAGCCTAATCGAGTTTTTTTTTTTTAATATATATTTTTTATTTGTAATTAGTATTGAAAAATATCAACTCGAGCTCGAGTACAAATAATCGAGTTTGAAATCGAGCATATGAATCGAGCTCATTTTTGCTAGGTAAACGAACCTAATCGATTTTTATCTCGAATCAAGCTCGAGTTTTAAAAGTTAAATTTGATCGAGCTCAAGCCGAGCTTCGATCCTCGATTTTTAAGTCAAGCTCGAGTTTCTTACAGCTTGAGCTCGAACACCCCTAGTTGGAATGACCCATAAATAGGTACTTAGGGTGGGTTTGATATTTTTCCATGTCATGATTACAATGAAATGTGCTTGATGGAAATGTGAATCTTGAAAAAATAACATTATAGCATTTGGTAAAAATGAGAAAGTATTATTAAAATCCTGAAAAAGTTACATTGACACGTTTGGTTCACTAAGCACTTTATTAGGAATGTGATAGTAATTTTCAAAATTACCCTTATCAAATAAAATGCAAATTTTATTAATTTTAATATTTTTCAATAATATTTATTATTAACAAATATTTGTATTAAATATTTAAAAATAATATTTTAATTGGTAATTTGAGTTACTTTCATGATAAAAAAAAATGTTTGTTAATAATAATTTTTTGAAATTACTCTCATGTAGTAGGAAAGATAAAAGATTGAATGCAAATTAAATATTATTTAAATATTTCAATAATATTTATTATTAACAAACATTTATACTAAATATTTAAAAATAATATTTCAATTGGTAATTTTAAATCAAATAAAAAGAAGGATCATTTTGTCTTAACATTTAAAAAAAAAAATCAATTACATAAGAAAGTTATTTTTCTACCTTTCCTCATAAGGATCACATTCCAATACTTATGAAAAAGTAATTCTCAAAGAAAAATTACATTCTCAGAAAAGTTACATTTTTGCTTCCTCACTAGCTAATTAGAGCTGAATCTTGCAAAAGTTTCCTGCCATACTTTGTCAAGTAAAAAGATCATGGTATGCCAATGGTACTCATACCGAAGGAGAATGTTGTTCTCCACTCCAATGATATATATGATGAATCAAGTTCCTAGCAAGTTTACCAGATTCAAGGTGAGTGTTGGATATATTCTATTTTTTAAACTTTTTCATATATTTGGATAATTATATTTCATACTCATGTCTAAATATGTATCAGACACAAATATTTTTAAAAAATGAATAATTCAATAATTTAAGAAAAATCTTAATTTCAACATTTTACTCCAACTCCAGCTACATAGACTAAGAGCTTTAACCTACCAAAAACTCTTAATTTTTAAAAGATAAGTTATAAGTTTTAACCCTAGCCACCAATGTTGAGTCTGATCTAAAAAAAAGATCAAATATGCTTTAACTGTTGTTAGAGTTAGATTCACCTTCATCTTGTCAAGTTGGACCATTACATATAAAACACTTGGCGAACCCATAACTGTCCAACAATCTCAAACAAAGCAACTATATAGTCTTGCTTATTCTTTATCACTACAGCAATTTTGGGTTTTAGTGGCATTTTCCTAGCGGCGTTTTACTTAAAAACGCCGTTAGGTACCGTGTTTTTGTAAAGGGAGCGACGTTTCTACCTCAAACGCCGCTAAAAATTAATTTAGCGGCGTTTGTAAGGAAGAAACGCCGCTAAATGAGATCAATTACCGGCATTTAGAACAAAAAACTCCACTAAATGTTTCTCAAATTACACGGGTTTTTTTTACCGCTAAAAAATTACCCGCCATTTCTATTAAAAGAAACGCAGCATTTTTATTAGTGTATTTAGTGGCGTTTGTTATAAGAAACGTCGCTAAATATTCTCATGTAGCAGCGTTTGTCTGAGAAACGCCGCTAAATGTATGACATTGAAAAAAAATCAGAAGAGAACATTTAACGGTATTTGTCTCCATAAACGCCGCTAAATGTTGCAATTTAGCGGCGTTTGTATGAGAAACGCCGCTAATGTTGCAATTTAGCGGCGTTTGTATGAGAAACGCCGCTAAATATATGACATTTAAAAAAAATTAGAGGAGAACATTTAGCGGCGCTTGTCTCCATAAACGTTGCTAAATGTTGCAATTTAGCGGCGTTTGTCTTAGAAGCGCCGCTAATGTTGCAATTTAGCGGCGTTTGTCTGAGAAACGTCGCTAAATGTATTACATTTAAAAACATCAGAGGAAAATGTTTAGCGGCGTTTGTCTCTATAGCCACAAAATGAATAAATTTAGCGACGTTTCTAGTATACAAACGCCGCTAAATATTAAAAAAATCGAGCGACAAAATTTACCGCTTTTTTTAAAGGAGATTAATAGATTTTTAATTTAGCGACATTTGTAGAAACAAATGTCACTATTTGCTGAAAATATAATCAGTAACAGACCCCTCTTCCTCTTTACCCAAAACACATAACTCACTTTTTCTCCCTCTCTCTCTATCCTCTCACACCCACCAGCTTTTAGGTCAAAGATTTAAGCAAAATTTTGTTAATCTCTTTCCATTCCTAGAAGATTCTTGTTTGAAGGTAACAATTTTATGTTTTTGCATTTTATAAATTGGGGATTTTAATTTAAGTTTTTGCATTTTTTTCCAGGTTCTAAACATTGAATTGGAAGAGGCATTTTGACAAATGATGAAGCTTGGAGGTCAATTCTTTTACTTTTGCTTTCATTAACTTTAATCACTGGTTGTTTTACAAATTTGAAAAAAAAATTGTAATAACTTGTAATGTTAGTGCAGGATTGGCAATAGGAGTTTTGGACCTTGCAATTATTATATATTTATAGGTATAAATTAAATTTTATACTACCTTGTCTTGTTTAATTTAAATTTTATTCCAATTGTTATATGTTGATTATTTTGTGCTTTCTTAATAGAATTGTTGTATAATGATACTTTATAATATACTATTAAATTTTAATATATTTCTGTTATGTATTGATTGTAAAATATAATGTAAATATATTGAATAATATTATTAATTATAATTTTTAAATAAAAGAAATTATATATATTTTTTACAAATTCTGAAAATTTAGCGGCGTTTTTATAATGCAAACGCCGCTATATTTGTGAATATTAAAGAACGAAATTCTAAAATTAGCGGCGTTTCCTAAGACAAACGACGCTAAATGTTTCAATTTAGCGGCGTTTTTTATCTACAAACGCCGCTAATTTATTCTCAAATACCATCCGCTGCAGTCCTACGCTGGCGTTTATAAACATCGACAAATATCCCTACAAACGCCGCTATATTAGCGGCATTTTTGTTTAAAACGCCGAAAAAATTTCCGACGCCATTTTTCTCGACACTTTTAGCGACGTTTTACTAAAATGCCGCTAAATTTTTAGCGGCATTTAAAAACGCCGCTATTATTAAAAAAAAACGCCGCTGAAGACCTATTCTGCTGTAGTGTATGTCTACCCAACATTTCTGAAATATTTATTTACTTAAGCATCAGAACTCTCCTCAAAGATCAAACTCCGATGCCCTCTAACATCTTCAGTCTTTGTAGACCTCTCTCAATCTTAACTTAACAATCTTCAGAGATCTACTCGACTTCATCTCAAAAAAACACCAACAAGTATACAAGCCATATGTAGTATTCTTTGAAGTAATTGTGTGGTCTTTGGATGAACTGTTTTGTAGTGTTAAATTCCAATCGTTTCACTAGGTAAAGGCCATTAATGTGGTTGCTTAATCTTTGATTCTATCTGATGGTGCAACTTGCCTTGTGATTCTCTGATTTTGATGACTGCTCTTGAATTTATGAGTCTTATTTGCTTAATCTTTGTCTAGTGTGATGAGATTGTACTTGTTGAGAGTTCACTCTCACTCTGTTTCACCCTTGGTATTTTATCAATAAAATTAACTTAGCAAAAAAAATATACAAGCCATATTCCAGATTTTAATATTTTTGATTTTCAAACCACCTTCATTTTTGGACAACAGACGACAGGTACTCTTAACTAGATATGCTCATGGACGAGTAGCCCGTCCGAGCCATATTGGGTTGGGTTGGACTTGGATATACATTTTTTTGTTCAGGTCGGTTCGACCCGAGCCAACCTAGAACCAAGCTTGGTAAGGAAATTAATAAAATTCCGAGTCACGATTCAACTCGACTCATGAATAGATCTATTCTTAACTAATCATTATACCTTTAACATTAATCTCCTTTTATTTCAAAAAAAAAAAAAAGAAGCTGAACATATGATAAGATCAATCATTTTCATACCTTTAATTATTTGGAAAACTAAATAAAGAACTCCAATAATTTTGCAGGCAAAATAAAACAGATTGTATCAGCTGAGGTAGGGTCTATATAATTAAACACCACATATACTATATTTACTACATATACATATAGTGAGCTCTGACGTAGCGAGCCCCAGCTTCACAGATTAATTTCATGGCGATTTCTTTAATAATTTCTCTCTTTTTACTTTGTCTTCTTCTCTTCGCCTCTCTTTCCCTATCACATTCAAACCAGCCGCTGGTAGTACAAAATTTTCTCACCATTTCTTTACAATTTTGTCTCTTTTGGGTCGTTAGAAAATTGATCAAAATGATTAGTTGTTGCAGATTTGTGAAGTTGGAACTCGAAATGGCGATTCAACGTGTGGAATTCCAGCATCGTCGTCGTCATCGTCGTCGAAGCTGTTGATTAAAGGAGGAACTGTGGTGAATGCTCAGCAGCAGGAGATAGCTGATGTTTATGTAGAGGATGGCATTATTGTTGCCGTTAAGCCTAATATCAAGGTTAGTTAATATTTCGTTTCTTACAACTCTTTTACTAGTTTTTAACATACATATATTTATATATAAAGTTTTTATATAAACCTCTGTAAAAAAAAATATTGTATGCCCAATTACGTAATAAGGTTTTATTACGTGTTGAAACTTAAATATAATAATTGAAGTTTTTTCTATTGGTCATTTAATTTAACATGATATTAGAATTTTCGAGTTCGAACTCTGACAACAACGTTTATTCTTTAATATTTTTTTGTCCAGTGTCTTATTATCAATCGGGTTATGCATCATTACTCTAATCCTTTTTTAACTTGCATATTTTTTCTATATTTGGATTCACGTACAAATCCATTAATCATTCATTCAGTTTGCACGTGAAGAGTGTATTGAAACAAAAAATATAATAGTTGAAGTCTTTTTTATTAACTTAAAATTTTAAGATAATTGATCATTTAATTTAACAATATAATCGTGTTGTAGGATTTTATTATATGTTTGTTGGGATAATTGATATTACATGTTTTGGCAGGTTGGTGATGAGGTTGCCGTGCTTGATGCCACTGGAAGATATGTCATGCCAGGTTATAATCTGCTTACGTACATTGGCCGAACCCTTTTTTACTTGTTGGGTGCATGGAATTAGTTAGCTATTTTCGGTCAAAGTACGTGAGAGGTTTTTTTATTAATTATTTAGTGTAAATTAGTTTTTTTATTATTAAATTGGATAATTTAGTCTTTGTTTTTTTTTAAAATTAAAGTAAAAAAATAAAATCATTAACTGGTGTAAGGTGAATCGTTAAAAAAATTGACGTGACATTTAACATGTGTTTAGTTGATGACGTGGATGTCAAATACTACGTGACATCAATAAAAAAATAAAATCACTAACTGGTGTAAGGTGAATCGTTAAAAAAATTGACGTGACATTTAACATGTGTTTAGTTGATGACGTGGATGTCAAATACTGACGTGACATCAATAAAATATATTATTTTAAGATGACATGAACAAAATAAATAATCAAATTATTGAAAATGTCACATCAAATGTTAGAAATATATTGTCAAGATATTTCCTGACCACCATAGTACATAAATATGTCTAATTGTGTTCTATCATTTCATTAATACTGTGACATTAACAGGAGGAATCGATCCTCACACGCACCTAGATGCGGAGTTTATGGGGACTGTGGCAGTCGATGACTTCTTCAGTGGTCAGGCTGCGGCATTAGCAGGTGGAACAACAATGCATATTGATTTTGTTCACCCAGTTAATGGTAGTTTAATGTCAGGGTTTGAAGCCTATGAAAAGAAAGCAAACAAGTCTTGTATGGATTATGGTTTCCATATGGTAATCAGAAAATGGGATGAATCTGTTTCAAGAGAAATGGAAATAATGGTTAAAGAGAAGGGTAAGCTTCTTCTATCTTTCAGATTTACATCTTTTATGGTCTATCACATGGATTTAAATAGCGGTCACAGATTTACAGTAGTTATTTTAAGGTTTCGTTTTTTCCGTTGTTGATATTCATCCTTGATATTTATCGCAATTGATCGCGATAACATCCATTCTAGGAAGTACGGACACGGACACGCAATATACACGAGAAATTCTAGAAAATTAGGACACGGATACGATAATAAAAATATTTTTTTATATGATAATATACAATAAAAATATAAAATTGATACTTTTCAATTAATATTAACATGCAAATAACTTTTTAATTTTTTAAAATCATTTTAAATTTAAAAATTTGAACCTTAAAAATTCCATTAGAACCAAATTGCTCATTGTGGATTTCATATTTGGGAGAAAATGCAATAAGAAAACCTTCATCGCGTGTTCGGGCGTATTCAGACGTGTCTTGAGCTTGACTATGTTTTGACTGTGACCGATTTTATTTTTATTGTTTTGACGTGTCCGACACGTATTCCGCCGTGTCGGAGCTGTGTCCGTGTCGGACACGTGTCCGACACTTGGACACTCCCTTGAAAGAAGTTTTCGTGCTTCATAACATCCATAACATCCGCTACTACGATAAATACGATACGATAAAAAACGCGTCCGAAACCACAATTTAAATCCTTATCATGCCAGCAAGCTTCTTTGACATTTCAGACTTCATTATTTGTGTACCTTAACTAAAGGTGATCGGGCCTCTCGTATGTGGATAGAAATGAACAATTTCTTATTAACTCTTCCACCCATTATCCACTTTGAATTTTTATTGTTTTCTTAATGAAATCTGGTGCTTTGTTGATGTAAATTAATTTTTCCAATTTGTAGGTATAAACTCTTTCAAGTTTTTCATGGCATACAAGGGGACTTTCATGATCAATGACGAGCTTCTGTTACAAGGACTGAAGAGGTGTAAGTCTCTTGGTGCATTGGCTATGGTCCATGCTGAAAATGGAGATGCTGTATTTGAAGGACAGAAAAGAATGATTGAGCTTGGTATTACTGGTCCTGAAGGGCATGCTCTCTCTAGGCCTGCAGTGGTAATATTTCTTCAAATGTATTCTCTCATTTTGTTAATTTGTTTTTCCTGCTGCTAGTGCTTGTTCTTGCCCTTTATACCCTTTTATATATATATATATATAAAAGAGGTTGCAGTCTGGGAATAAAGAAATGGTTGGTACGGATTCGAACCTTATACTTATTGAGGGTACATTTTGATGGGAGGTGAGATTGGCTTCGGTGATATTAAAAACAGCGGTGGAGGTGAGATTAGTTACTGTAAAGATGAGATTGAGTACTGTGCAGTGAGATTAAAATCAGTAGTGGGATATGTGTTTGAATTCAAAAGCAGCGGAGAAAATAACTATTAAGAATATTAGATAAAATGTGTATATATATATATAATAAATTTTTTAGTTTATTTGATATTTATAAAATAAATAAATAATTAAAATTATATTTATATCAAATAAAAATTTTATTAATAAAAATTCCAAAAATATATCAAAAAATATTTTTGTATTTATTTTTCATGTAATTATTTATTTTCATTTAATTCCTATTAATTTTATAATAATAGAATTTATATATTTATTAAATTATTATATAAAAATAAAACATATATGTATTATATAATAATAAAATTTATTATATATTTATAATATAAAAAATAAAATAAAATAAAAAATAACCCAAAGGGTTAGGATGGTAAAAGGCCTTCCCACTACCCAAACCCTTTCGTTGGTGCGGTTGGGGCAAAAAAGTGCCCCAACCGCACCGAAACGTGGCTCCCTTTGAATCCAAAAAGAATCTTAATTTTACCTTTTAAGGATGATTACATAAATCAATTAGTTAAGCTCCGGGTTCATTTCCTTTTATATATTCATGTACTAAGTGGGAAGCATAATCACCTAGACTAAGCAGATATTTGTATCTGTTTGCCATGTCTTTCCCACAAGATTAATTATCAGGTAATTACAGCTAGATGGTAGGAGACTAGGAGGCAAGAATCAGGGATTTAAATTATTGCAGTTGCGGATGCGTTTTCGATCGTATTGTATTTATTGCAATTGCGGATGTAACAGATACTATCGTAGTCAATTACGGTGAATATCGATGATGGAAAGAGCCGAAACCGTAAAATAACAATCATAATATTGCATTGCGATTGCTATTTAAATCCCTAACAAGAACATTTTTGCATCTGCTCCCTTTCAATTCAGAAAAAAAAAGGAACTTAATTCCCTAAGACCAGATAAATAAGCGATCAGTTTCACTTATTTTAGTAGACTGCATCGAGTTATTTATTTATAATCTGCAAAACTCTTATTGAATAGATGTGTTCTTTCTGTTCATTTTTGTTCTTTTTCCCTGAGAAACTTATGCATGTTTGAGCATATGTTGTCATTAATTATATATAATTTAGCTTCTAGTTTCATTCCATGCAGCTAGAAGGCGAGGCAACTGCAAGGGCAATTCGTTTGGCAAGTTTCGTGAACACGCCTCTCTATGTTGTTCATGTGATGAGCATTGATGCCATGGAAGAAATAGCTAGAGCTCGAAAATCAGGTTTTAATTTATTTTCACTTTTAGTATTTTCTTTTCTTATAAGCTATGTCCTCCTGATTTGGAGTGAATGTCGAATATGTGTATGTATCCAACACGGTATACTCAATTCTAAAATTTTCCGCGTATTTGAAAAGTTATATCTTATACCCATATCCAATTATGTGTCGAATATTAGTTTCGAAATTTAAAAAATAAAAAATAAAAAAATTCAGATAACAAAGCTTATAAAGTGTTTATGATGCCTTTGTCCTTGATATTAAAGTGATGTGATTCTCCCATATTTTCTTTTTCTTCAATATAATGGGATTTTGATATGATTTTCCCATATTTTCTTTGATCTTCAATGTATGTAACTTTTTGATTCAGGTTGTAATTAACTGAAATGGTTAAAGGGTTTTTTTTTTTTTTCTTGTTACAGGGCAGAAGGTTATTGGAGAGCCTGTGGTTTCTGGGTTGGTCCTTGATGATTCTGGGCTTTGGGATCCTGACTTTATCACTGCAGCAAAGCAAGACCCTTTCCTAATTATTATTATTATTATTATTTCACATTGTATCAATTATTCAAGTATTTTGAGGTGTTATCTTTAGATAACGGCTGCAATGGGATGTTATGATCGTTATTTTACAATTTTGACATTTTTGATCGTTGATATTTATTATCAATATTTATTATAATTGATTACAATAGCATCTGTTACGTCAGTAATCACAATAATCATGATAAGTCCGTGATTGCAATTTAAGTCTCTGAGTATTATGTTCTTCTCACATTTCAGGTATGTCATGAGTCCACCTATCAGAGAATCGGGACATAACAAGGCTCTGCAGGCTGCCCTTTCAACTGGAGTTTTGCAGGTTTCTCTTTCATCATTGATATTTAAGTACTTCAAACATTGAATGTGATCTATGTTACTCGAACTTTTTATTTTTTTTAAAATATTCGTATGAGTATAAGATATGATCTTTTAAATATACGAAAATATTTTTAAAAAATTGATTATACCCGTAAACAACACTCACCTCGAATTTGGATAACATAATTGCAAGATGATGCACATTTAGATTACATTTTCATCCTTAAAGAGACATAATAACTGTAACTATTAGCAAAGGTTAAAGAGTTTTTTTTTTTTTTTTTTCTGATGGTGTTTTCACTACTTGCAGCTTGTAGGAACTGATCATTGTACCTTTAATTCTACACAAAAAGCTTTTGGCATTGATGATTTCCGGAAAATTCCCAATGGTGTCAATGGTAATTTAAAATGGTCCCTGCCATTTTTGAACTTGCATTCTTATATGACTGCTACTTAAGCCATCTTAGATTGTGATACTTTTGGAAATTAGGGATTGAGGAGAGGATGCACCTGGTTTGGGATACAATGGTGGTGAGTTATAGTTGAAAATTTGTACTAACAAGTGTTTTAAGGGTACTTTTTAAAGTTATTATATAATAATATTTTTTAGTGTTAAAAAGCATGATCAGACCGTCCGATCGGACCGGTTGAATCTAGAATCGGTGGTCTATCCGGTCCGGTGCATAGCATAGAACCGAAATTTTTTTGAATCGATAAAAAATCGATTGAACCGGTAAAAACCCAAAAAAAAAAACTGAAAAAAACAGATTTTCAACTTATTTTTAATTTTTTTTTAAAAAAAAAAAAATTTATTGTATGTTATGAGATTTGAATTTTTAACCCCTTGAATCAATATTAAAGATCATACTATTTAGCCAAATACATATTTTTATTAAATATTTACTATATTTAACATTTAAATTCTTTTTATTGCAATAGGCCAGTTCAACCAGTAGGACCGGTTGAACCAAAAACCGAAGAGTTCACCAGTTTGACCTCCGATTTGACTTTTTAAAAATTGATATTTCCATCTAATACATTGGAAATAATAAAAAAAAAAAAGTTATCAACTATTGCATTTAATACAATAATATTACTATAAATAATATATTAACTAACTTTAAAAAGTGCGTTAAGGACATTCGTTAGCAAAATTCATAATCGAATTTTTACCTCAATTGTAAACAGTGGATCTAGAATCATGTTCTATATATGAATGATTTGGTTTCTCAAATATGACTACATTTTTCAGGAATCTGGCCAATTTTCTGTCACTGATTATGTCCGGGTAACAAGCACTGAATGGTATGATTTGATTGGAACATTTTCCTGAGATAACCTTTCTGGCTGTTTGTTTGTTGACGAATTCATGGCAATACGAAGGGCATCTCTTGATTCTGTCTTCTTTCATTTATAACTTCGTGCTGCCTGCAATCTGCATATGTTTTAATGTTGGAGAATTTACAGTGCTAGGATTTTCAATATCTATCCAAGAAAAGGAGCAATACTTGCTGGATCTGATGCAGATATCATTATATTTAACCCTAACTCGAGCTTTGAAATAAGTGCCAGCTCCCATCACTCTAGAACTGATACAAATGTCTATGAAGGTAGGAAAGGAAAGGTAATTTTCATTCTCTTTTGCTTATTTCCATTTGCTCATAACAGTAGTTAAGCTTATTTAAAGTATTTTAAACAACTCATAATTAATCTGTAAACAAGGTATAATAAGAACTTGAACCAACTCCAATGTTATATTACCCGGATTCGGAATGAGTGTTGGCCTGACACGGATATACTAAATTTTTTTTTTTATAAGTTTTTTTATATACTTGGAGAATCATATATCCATATATCCATGTCCGGATATATGTTGGATATAGATGTCGGACACGAATACTTTAAGAAAAATAAAGAGTTTGGGTAACATAGTTTCCATATATAATAAATTTTCTACTGCTAATCAAGTGAGAAAATTTTGTTCTCACAGAAAAAAAAAATGTTAAAAAAATACATGTTTAGTTCATAAAATCTTCTAATAACTTATGCGACTGTCTAAATAATGACCATAAAGTTCAGACTTTATAGACAGTCTTGATTGTTTATATCAGCTTATCAGATCATGGTTCTGCCAAATGACTTAACCGCAATAATCTTTTGAATAGTTACAAGTTGAAAGAAGGTTTTAACAATAAACATATGGCCTAGGAATAGGATGATTAGTACTCCTAATGAACTAAGATTTCTCAAGTAGTCTTTGTTTATGTTGCTCCGACTCTTTATTTTTCTTGAAGTATTCGTGTTCGATATCAGTGTCGAATGCCTATCCGGACATGGATACGGAGATATGACCCTCCAAATACATGAAAAAACTTTAAAAAAATTGAACATATCCGGATCGAGCACATACTCGTATCGACAATCATATCCGAATCCGAATAACATAAGTCTTTGTCATCCATTTTAGGTTTGAAAAGGTTTTTTTTTTTTTTTTATATGTTTTGTCAGGGAAAAGTTGAAGTAACAATTGCTGGAGGAAGAGTCGTATGGCAAGATGATGAGCTGAAAGTTGTCCCCGGTTCTGGGAAGTATATAAAAATGCCCCCCTTCAGTTATCTTTTCAATGGAATTGACAAGGCTGATGCTCAGTTCCTATCTTCCCTCAAAGCACCAGTAGAGCGCTTTAAATCTGCCACTTAATTGGGAGTTTACTACTAGTATTTTACTTTTCTGTAACTTGAATTAGAAGGATAATTCTCCTATCTTGAGTTTGGACTAAGAAAATTTAATAAGACCACGAGAAAATAGTTTGCTAAAACGAATTGTTCTTTCGTTTTGGGTACTGCTCTATTTGTGGAAGTGGACTTTTTAATAGACCTACTTAAAGGTCGGACAGTCCTGCAAGTTCGGTCCGTATTGGGCCGGACCTGGACAAGAAATTTTGTATTTTGGGCCGGCACGGTCCGCATCACTGTTTAACTATTAAAATAATATTATTTTATTTAAATTTAATTATAAAAATATTAATAAATTTTTTTTTTAAATAAAGTGAACAGTAACTTCGAGCCCCGGATCTATCCAAGCTAGCCCAGGATTAGGCCTGGGTAAGGACGAAGAAAAATTTCGGGTAGCGGCCCGACCCATGAGCACCTCTACTTTTTAACTGTCATTTTGGCTTAAAAGATTTGAATACCATGTTTGCGGATTCGAATCTTTCATTTAAAAATTTAATAAATTAGTCTATTGAACATGTTTTTTAATTTAAAAAATTGTGATTTTTCACCAAAGACATATTTAATAATGAAGGGGTATTTCTAACATCAGTTGGAGCTTATAAATACTTCATTTAATATCCATTTTACACAACTTTATATTATTTTACATCAAACCTCTTGAAAAAACATTTCTTCTTCTTTGACTCTCTTTTGGTTTAAAGTTCATGTGTGTTTAAAAAAAAAAATTTGAAGTACAATTTTGTTCTTCTTCAAATAGGCATTTTATTTAAAAATAATGTTTTTAATAGTCTATTTGTATTATCATAAAATAAAAAAAAAAAAAAAAAAATTCATGAAAGTACTTTGCCTATAACTTTTTCTTTTCTTTTTTATTGTCCTTGATTACATTAATTCAACTCGCAATATACAACAAAGACCACGTTAATTTGAAGAGAAGGCCGATCGATCGGCTACAATTTCTTGAGTTTGAGTTATCTGGGCTACCTTTTCTATGGCTTTAACATCACAAACTGATGGTCCAGGGTTGAAAAGGCAGTGCCCGAGGAGTTTCAATAAAGAGCGTTGATACAATGGTGGTTGGATTCCACAACAATTAATGTAATCTATATTACTCATATTCGGATGAGTATCGAAATCAGATATATGTTTGATATAAGTGTACTTTTAAAAAATTATATTTTCATATTTATATATAAATATGTGTGAGCATAAATGTTCAACACGAATACTTTAAAAAAAATAAAAAATTTGGATAACATAAAATTAGATCTGCTCAAAGGTCGGGTAGCTCGTCCGGCCCGACAAACTCGACCATGTCCGGGTCGGGTTTGGGTAAGAGTTTTTGTAATTTGGACCTGTCTGGCCCGGCCCGAATTACTATTTAACAATTAAAAAATATATATTTTTTAAAATTTAATTATAAAATATATATATATAAATTAATATAAAAATATTTTTTTAATATTTTAATAATTTATGAATAATTAAATAAACTTATGGGCCGACCCTGGCCCCGCCCAAAACGGGCTTAAGCAAGGAAAAATATTTTTCGGGCCTAGACCCGGCTCGACCCGATCAATGAATACCTCTACATAGAATGTCACTCGGACGTCCATTATCCATGTATTGGGTGTTTTATGAATCTCTGGCTTTGCATCAATATTGTGGAAGTCTTTGCTTATTGATTGCCAAATTGTGTTGATTCAGGCAATCCCCGCATAGGATATCAAATTTTGAGCACTAGATAGCTTGTAGAAGAACTCAAGGAAAATGAAATGGCTTGTCTGTCTATTTAAAGAGAAACCATGCCAAGCTTAAGCAAAAACTTTCTAATAGCCAATTTCAAAGAATATAAAGAATTTCATCAAAGGTCTGTTAGGTTTGATGAACAAGAGAAGATAGGTTTGATTTACGAAAAAACTTGAGTTGGAAAAACCTTGAGTTGGAAAAGTATATTTAAAAAGTGTAGTAAAAAAATGTGATTTAATTTTTTTTAAGTGTTTGATATTGTTGTGAAAAAAGTGTGATAAGGAATTGAAATGTAAAAAAAAGAAATGTTTAAAATAATAAAAGTTTAGGGATGTAAAAATAATCAAGTAATTTTATCCAAAAATCAACTTCCAAACCACAAAAATTCTATTTTTTTAATTTTTTTGTTTGAATTGTTTAATCATGATTTTAATTGCAAAAACAAAAAAAATTTATCCGTTCAGCATTGAAGTTGCGATGAAATGCAATTTTTAACTTAAAAAATTTATATTAAAAACGATGCTAAACGGGCATTTGAAGAAGAGGATCATTGAATTGAGTTAAATGCTTGGGGTCCTTTACTCGCTAGCTTTACCAAGTCTGTCTCCTATCCTAATGCTATAAGATATAATAAACCCAAGAAGATGAGGGTGAGAATTGAGCTTGTAATTTTATGGCTGTAATTTATGTTATATTGCAATGCTTTCCTATTTACTAAATTGGATCATTTATCTTAACCAAGGATTAAAAAACATGTTCGAAAGTTGAATCGGTGAGATATCTGATCATCGGTTCAATCGGTTGGATTCATCGATTCAATTAAAAATTTTAAACATTAAATATATGATTTTAATATTAAATAAATATTTAATATATTTAATATTCATTATAAATATGCATTTGGTTTAATGGATAAGGTATTTAATATCTATAATCTATAATATATATAAAAAACACGAATGCGAAGAGTCTTTTGAACTGATGAAATGACTCATTATTGTTTATTATATTACTAATTTATCATTTTAAATATTTGTTATTATTAATAAGATTTATCTAATTTATAAGAAAGAAATTTAATTTTATTAAAATACTTTTGTTAAATAGATTAATTTGATAATAAATAAAAAATAAATTTTATATGAAACTGTTTTATTTTAAAAGTTTAAAGTTTTTACTAACCTTGAAAACTAAATCAATTTATTTAGTATGAATAAAAATAATTAAATTTTACATTAAATTTTTTATATTCATAATTAATTTTGCATTGATATTAAAAATAACAAACTTTTTAATAATTTGACATAATTTGCATATAAAAAAAAATTATCAAATTTTAGTTAATATACACTTTATTAATTTTATTTATTTTTAAAATATATAATTATATATTAAAAATAAATAAAATAACGATCATTTACATGCAAACACATGTGATAACAAATACTAGTAAAACTAAAAGATTAAAAGGGTTTTTTTTTATATAAATATAGCAAAAAAAAAAAATTCCCAAAATACCGATCCTTTTAGATTATTTCCCAAAATACGCTGGTTTTAAAATTAGCTGGGAAATCGCCACCCCCCATGGCGATTTCCCAGCATGAAAAAATTGATTTTGGCTAAAAATACCAAGGGAAATCGCCATGGGGGTGGCGATTTCCGTTGGTGTTTTTTTCAAAATTTGCTAAAAATACCAAGGGAAATCGCCACCCCCCATGGCGATTTCCCTTGGTATTTTTAACCAAATTTGTAAAATAGATGAAGGGAAATCGCCATGGGGGGTGGCGATTTCCCTTCATGTAATTTTTTTTTTAATTAATAAACAAATTTTAATTTTTTTTTTAATTTGTAAATTTTATTTTTTAAATTTAAAAATTATAAATTAAATTAAATTTCTTATTAAATTAAAATATGGAAAATTTTGTTTCTTATAAAAATTAAAAAAACAAAATAATATTTCTTCTTAAATTTGTATATCAAAAATTATATTTGTAAGTTTTGTTTTAATTTTAAAAATTTGTAAGTTTTGTTTTTTAATTTAAAATTTATAAATTAAATTAAAATAAAATAATTTTTTTATAATTTTAAAAATAAAGAAATTTCGTAAGGTATATTTTATTATTTAAAATTTATGAACAAATTTTTTTAAATTTTGTTAATTGATTTGTATTAGATAAAAACAAAAAACAAACAAAAAAACTTGCATTACATTTTCATAAGCAAACAAGTGAAATTCTGGAAAGCAGAAAAAAAAATTTCTGGATAAGACTGATGATATAGGTTTTTAGACAGGTTTCAGCTATATTTCCAGTCCATCAAATGCTGCAGAAAATATTGGAACTTGATTCTTTCTGCAATGGATAAGACTGATGATATAGGTTTTTAGACAAGTTTCAGCTATTTTCCAGTCCATCAAATGCTGCAGAAAATATTGGAACTTGATTTTTTCTGCAATGGATAAGACTGATGATATAGGTTTTTAGACAGGTTTCAGCTATATTTCCAGTCCATCAAATGCTGCAGAAAATATTGGAACTTGATTCTTTCTGCAATGGATAAGACTGATGATATAGGTTTTTAGACAGGTTTCAGCTATTTTCCAGTCCATCAAATGCTGCAGAAAATATTGGAACTTGATTTTTTCTGCAATGGATAAGACTGATGATATAGGTTTTTAGATAGGTTTCAGCTATATTTCCAGTCCATCAAATGCTGCAGAAAATATTGGAACTTGATTCTTTCTGCAATGGATAAGACTGATGATATAGGTTTTTAGACAGGTTTCAGCTATTTTCCAGTCCATCAAATTCTGCAAAAAATATTGGAACTTGATTCTTTCTGCAATGGATAAGACTGATGATATAGGTTTTTAGACAGGTTTCAGCTATTTTCCAGTCCATCAAATGCTGCAGAAAATATTGGAACTTGATTTTTTCTGCAATGGATAAGACTGATGATATAGGTTTTTAGACAGGTTTCAGCTATATTTCCAGTCCATCAAATGCTGCAGAAAATATTGGAACTTGATTCTTTCTGCAATGGATAAGACTGATGATATAGGTTTTTAGACAGGTTTCAGCTATTTTCCAGTCCATCAAATGCTGCAGAAAATATTGGAACTTGATTCTTTCTGCAATGGATAAGACTGATGATATAGGTTTTTAGACAGGTTTCAGCTATTTTCCAGTCCATCAAATGCTGCAGAAAATATTGGAACTTAATTCTTTCTGCAATGGATGAGACAAATGATGGGATTTATCAATCACATTTTGCATTGAATAAGTTATAACTTTTTCAGTCAAATAGTCCTAGGCAGAATATCAGAATCAGATTCCATCCTATACAAAGGATGGGATTTGTCATCTGGTACAACATAATGAACCATTATAAATTCATAATACTTATGAAGGTTTACAATACCCCCTACAACAGTTTTTCAATCAGATTTTTCCTGAGTGCTAAAACCTCCTCATTCTCATTCTCATCCTTCTATATTTCTTCTTTCTTTTGCTACACAACATGAGCAATAGAGTGATCGCATTGGTCTACTATAATGGCCAAATTCATAATACTGACGAAGGTGCTACCTTTGATTGTGAACGTCCAAAAAGTTTTCGTGTTGAAGACGACGTCATATTAGAGGAACTGAAGCTGCAAATTCATACAAAAATTAAAGCTGGAACTAGAAAAAGAGTTTCAGAGGTTAAGTACAGGCATCATCTTTCTATTGGTGAAGGATGTGTCGGATATAGAACATTTCCACTTGAAGATGATGATGATGTCAGATGCATGTTTTATGCTCATGAGACATTTGCAAATGTTGGTGTCCTTGAGTTATATGCTGACATAGATGATGTTGACGATGATTGCGGCCCTTCAAATGTTCGCACAACAGAAAACTTTCCCATAGAAGATTATGATTCTGGGTCGTTCTATGTTCACACTACATACGACGTTCCCACAGAAGAAGTCGTGCCCTTATCTCAAGCTACAACTTTTCAGACTTCATTAGTCTCACAAACCCTAATTCCTACTACCCTCGAAGATGAGCCAGCTGGTGTTGATCCTGTTCGTCCACGTGGAGTCCATGGTGAAGATGTTGGTGAATTTAGTGAGCAGGAAGAGGATGCTGAATTCGCAAGTGATGACAATACTGATTTTGACCCAGACGTCGTCCCTGCTGAGATCAACACTCATGGAGATATCAACACTCATCGAGATATTCCCCCATATCAGGCTGCATCCCATATGCATACACTGGATCTGGAGGCAATGCATGTGTCAGAATTTTCAGAGTATGCTCATACATTAGCTATGCCTCTGACATTTGATCCATCTGCAGTTGATCTGTGTGTTGGGTTACAATTCCCAACGAAAGAGGCTGTGCTTTCAGCTATCAAGCATTATAACATCAAAAACTCTGTAGATTACAGAGTAATTGAATCTGAGCCGACGAAATATTATGCCAAGTGCGTAATGTATGGGAATGGGTGTAATTGGAGAATAAGGGCAACTTTTATGAAGAAGAAACATCTATGGGAGATTAGAAAATATGAAGGGCCTCATACTTGCACATCGGGAAGGATTTCACAAGATCATTGCAAGTTAGATTGTAACATGATCTGTTCATGCATTTTGTCATTGGTCCAAGAAAATCCGGAGATTTCCGTTTCAGTTTTGATCGCTGAGATGCGAATCTGGTATGGATACATCACCTCCTACAAGAAAACATGGCAAGCAAAGCAAAAGGCAATTGTTCGAGTATTTGGCGATTGGGAAAGATCGTACAATGAGCTACCTAAATGGTTAGGTGCAATGCAAAATTTCGTGCCTGGTACAATTGTGGAATTGCAAACGGTACCTGCATATCACGGTGATCGACTGGTCCAGGGTAAGAGAATATTCCATCGACTATTTTGGACATTTAAGTCGTGCATTGAAGGGTATCTGTATTGTAAACCTATTGTGCAAATAGACGGTACTTTCTTATATGGAAAATACAAAGGCACATTATTGTTAGCTATTGCACAAGATGACAACCGAAACATACTGCCAATTGCCTTTGCCATTGTGGAGGGTGAGACAACAGAGGCTTGGTCATTCTTTCTCAGTAACTTGCGCAGACACGTGACAAAACAGCCTGGCATTTGCTTGATGTCTGATCGACATGAAGCCATCAAAGCTGCGATTAGACGCGATGGTGGATGGAATCCTCCACATGCATATTCAGTGTACTGCATTCGACACATTGCAGCGAACTTTATGAAAAAGTTTAACAATAAGGAATTGCGTCGACAAATTGTTAACATGGGTATGGAATCAAATCATAGTTATTTTATCTTTTATATTTCGTTTAGCATATAAAATAATATTGAAATTCACAAGTTTTTTGTTTTAAAATTTATTAGGATACGAGTTGAGGCGACCGAATTTTCATTTCATGTATGACAATCTTCGTGGAGAAAATGCAGAGGCAGCTAATTGGCTTGATAGGATCCCCAAGGAGAAGTGGGCGCAGTCATATGATCAAGGAAGGCGTTATGGCCATATGACAACCAACCTAGCTGAATCTATCAATTCGGTGTTGAAGGGAACGCGTCATCTTCCCATTACTGCTTTAGTGCAATCAACATATTATAGGTTGGCTGCACTTTTTGTTAAGATGGGGAACAAGCAAATTGCCATGATGGAGGGAGGGCACACATATTGTGAAACAGTCACACAAGCTATGCAAGAAAATCGCAGGAAAGCTAACTCCCACATTGTTCGTAATTTTACGCGAACAAATCAATCTTTTCTGGTTGAAGAGTTAGTTGCCCCACAAGAGGGTGTTTCTGCAATGAAGTACAAAGTCAACCTCAGTGACATGTGGTGTGATTGTGGAAAGTTTCAAGCACAAAGGTTCCCTTGTTCACATGTAGTTGCTGCCTGTGCACATGTCCATGTAGATTGCATGCAATATGTGGACAAAGTCTATAGACTGGAAACTATATTGAATGTTTATAGACATGAGTTCGAAACTGTTGGAAATGAAGGTTACTGGCCTCAATATGATGGTCCAGAAGTGTGTCCCAATCAAGAAATGCGGAGAAATCCACATGGTCGGCCAAAATCAAGTCGTATTCGTAATGAAATGGACCTCAGGGAGAAAGGCCAACCAAAACGTTGTGGATTATGCAGAAACGAAGGTCATAACCGTCGAAATTGTCCGCATCAATTTGGCACATTGGGAGAGACTTCGCATCAACAATAAATGAATTACATGTTTTCTCAACTTATCATGTACTTTGGATTATAAGGGAAAATGTAATGCAAGTTTTTTTGTTTGTTTTTTGTTTTTATCTAATACAAATCAATTAACAAAATTTAAAAAAATTTGTTCATAAATTTTAAATAATAAAATATACCTTACGAAATTTTTTTATTTTTAAAATTATAAAAAAATTATTTTAATTTAATTTATAAATTTTAAAATTAAAAAACAAAACTTACAAATTTTTAAAATTAAAACAAAACTTACAAATATAATTTTTGATATACAAATTTAAGAAGAAATATTATTTTGTTTTTTTAATTTTTATAAGAAACAAAATTTTCCATATTTAAATTTAATAAGAAATTTAATTTAATTTATAATTTTTAAATTTAAAAAATAAAATTTACAAATTAAAAATAAAAAATAAAATTTGTTTATTAATTAAAAAAAAAAATTACATGAAGGGAAATCGCCACCCCCATGGCGATTTCCCTTCATCTTTTTTACAAATTTGGTTAAAAATATTGGTATTTTTATCAAAATTTGAAAAAAACACCAAGGGAAATCGCCACCCCCCATGGCGATTTCCCTTGGTATTTTTAGCCAAAATCAATATTTTGTTGCTGGGAAATCGCCATGGGGGGTGGCGATTTCCCAGCTAGTGTTAAAACGAGCGTATTTTGGGAATTAATCTAAAAGCATCGATATTTTGGGATTTTTTTTTGGGCTATATTTATATAAAAAAAACAGATTAAAAGTGCAAATCTCATCATCTTTAAAAAAAAATTTGAATAAAAAAATAAATATATTCGGTTTAATCTAATTTTTACCGATTTACTTTATTTTTTACCGATTTATAAAATTTCAGTTTTATCAAACATATTAAATTGGACATGTCTCTAATTTATGATTGAACCAATCCAATCAATTCTAATTTTTTTAACCATGATCTTGACAATATTCTAGACTCTATTTGTTTTACAAGGAGGTTTATTAAAAACAAATACGTAATTAATGTTACATGTCTCATCCTATTTCACTTTTTTTCCCCAAGTTCAACAATTTTTTTTTTTTTAATTAAAAGGCAAATTTGCTACCGTACTATAGATGAATATTAAAATTTGTTATTATATTTTATTTTGATTGATATTTTTTATTTTACTTTGAGACTAAGGGTATATTTGTCATTTTACTTTTATTTGATTGAATTTTGTAATTAAATTTTGATTTTTGATTGAATTTTGTCACTTAACTTTGATTTTTAATTGAATTTATCACTCAACATTGATTTTGAATGATTTGAAGATAAGATTAACAACAAAAAAAAACTTCAAATATTTCATTTTAATAATTAACAACAATAAAGTAATTTATAAAAAATATTTAAAAAATAACATAAAATTTTTATTTTATATAAGAAAGACTTGAAAAAAATAAAAGAAAAACCAAAAAAATAAAAAAAATAGGTTTAGTTTTTTATAAAATAAAAATTTTATGTTAATTAAATTATTATTGTTAATTATTAAAATAAAATATTTAAAAAATATTTTTTATTAAATTTTGTCTTTAAATCATTCAAAATTAAAGTTGGGTGGTAAAATTCAATCAAAAATCTAAATTTAGTGGCAAAATTCAATCAAACAAAAATAAAATGGCAAAATTCAATATTGAATTAAAATATAGTGATAAATTTACCTTTAATCCCAAAAGTATAATGACAAATATCAATCAAAGTAAAATATAATGACAAATTTTAATATTAAATTTGCCATTTACTTTTTTTTTTATTGAAACTTTCGCTTTTAAATTTATTGGAATGTTTTAGACAAATTTTTTTCCCCTTTCTTTTCCTCTCAAACATCAATCATCTGTATCTTTGAATGATAATAATTTGATTCAAATGCTTTGTAAATAATCACAAAAACAGGCTATCTATACCAAGAAAAAACTATCTATGGTTAATTAATTAATTTTATTTGTAAATTCTTTAATAAAATAACTATATTACTTGAAAATATAGTAAATTTGTAGTAGTATTACTTTCTTTTCTTTTTATAAAAAAAAAAAAGCAAACAATATTTTGAGATCAATTAGTAAGTATATACTAGACCCGTTTATGGATTGAATTAGGTTGGGCCGGGCTTGATCAACAAAAGTTGTCCAAGGCTCGATTCGATTGCTCAAAATACTCGAATTATAATTCAAAAAATATTTTATATTAATAATATATATTTTTATAATTAAATTTAAATAAAATAATTTATTAATTATTAAATAATAACTTGGATTGAATCGGATGATTCGAATTTGAAAAAATCAATTTCAAGCCGATTCTATTCGAATCGGGAGAATAACCGGGCCTATCGGGTCCGGGCAACCGATCTAGTAACTACTAACTAAAAGTTTTTAGTTAATAATTTTTTTTTTTTTAATGTTACTATGATTTGAACTTCAAAATTATTGTTTTTTTTTTTTTATTGAGAGAATTTTTTTTTGAGTTTATTAGAGATTCTAATTGAAAAACAAAAATTCTTATTGGACCTTTTTTTCATGAAGTTTGAGTCCATAGAATCAATTCCTCACGGTTTTGAAGTATCAAAACAGAGACAGAAACAGACCCGAACTGCGCTCAAAGTCAAAGCAAGCCGATAATATATTGATATCTTCATCTACAACTACAAGGCTGAAGTGAAGCTTAGCCTCCCAAAGATTTCACTTTCATGGCTCATTCCTTAATTTCTCTCCGTTTACTCTCTTTTCTTCTTCTCTTCGCCTCTTTTCCTATCTCCCAATCAAACCAGGTACTTCAATTTTTATCTTCATTTCTTTAATTTCTATCTTCCTTCCAAAATTTTGATCCAATTTTCGTCTGAAAATGAATTAAATTGAAGAATTCGAGATGTTATACAAATCAAAACGCTTTTATTTCTTGTGATCACGTTGAAGAAATGATTGTTATATAATTCTTCAAAAAAGAATTTTTTTTTTTTGGCAAGTAGATAAAAGAATTTGGGATAATATTGAAAAAGAAAAAAGAGATTCATATCAAAGTTTTTCGGGACGATTTGGATAGACTTCACATTTAATTTGTATATTTTAGTTTCATTAGTAACTAACTAACAAATAAGTCTAAGTGCGACAAAATTGATTGAAGTGACTGTGTGTTGTTGAACTTGTTGCAGTTTTGTGATGCTGGGATTGGATATGGTGAGTCAACGTGTGGGGTTTCATCGACGTCGTTGTCAAAGCTGTTGATTAAGGGAGGAACTGTGGTGAATGCTCACCAGCAGGAGATAGCTGATGTTTATGTTGAAGATGGCATTATTGTTGCTGTCAAGCCTAATATCAAGGTAAGATGTTCTTACATCTAAATTACCAAATGCAGATTTGTGAAAAAACCCAATACTGAAATTGGACATGTCAATTATAGAATTGAACCTGATTTTTTGAATTCTTTACAAGGGACAAATCCCATTGCTTATGATTTTGTTATTTTAAGTTGTAACATCTTCTAAGAGTCTCAAACTATTAGGAATTTTTTGAAATCTAACCCGTCTTTTTCGTTGCATAAACGTATGCTAATTAGCTCTTTTCTTTGCAGTGGTTTAGAATGTTTCTAAGTAAAGTTTTTACTTTAACTTATGTTGTTGTTTGCTCCTGATATTTAATTTTATGATTTTAATTTAACGATTGTGTTATATGATTCTCTATATTGTCTGATCTGTTTTTGCAGGTTGGTGATGATGTTACCTTGCTTGATGCCACTGGAAAATTCGTCATGCCAGGTTGTCTCCTTGTACTGTGAGTAAATGATAGGTTCTTGTGGAATTATAACTATGAATAGAATTGAATTAACAAGAGATGTGCTCTTAAAAGCTTTAAGAGGATAACTTGAAAACATCGATGTACATTTTATGCCATTAATATTATTACAGTTAATTGAATTTTCTGGAATCTAAATGCAAGGCACATGCTATTCCTTCTCTTGTCTGACTATTGTGTTCATATTTCCTACTTTTTTTTTCTTAAAAAAATTTACAATCCTATAAAACATGAATTTATCCATCCATAGTGTAAGTTTTCATGTGGCACCGGATGCTTTTGTAAATGATAAGATTTGTTAATTTTTGAGTTGTACTTATGGAGGATATGGGCGTATATATGTATGTATGTATACAATATACAATTTAACAATTTGTCATGTAACCTTTTATATTCATTATACCGTTTCTTTTTGGCATGGAATAGATCCTGGCAGCTTATATGTTGAATTCTTGCCTCTCATGATACTTTTTCTATGTTATATATTTTTTAGAACGTTCATTTCTGTCAATGTATTCCTTTCTTTGTAACATAATATCTACATGAATTTATAATTTCGTACTTGTATACATAATTGCACTTTGTTACTTAATTACAAGGGCATTGTCAAGTTATTTCCATATTTCCGAAAACTATAGTAGCTAAATATGTCTTATTATGTTCCATTACTTCATTGGATCTTGTAATCTTAACAGGAGGAATTGATCCTCACACGCACCTAGCTATGGAGTTTATGGGTACTGAGACGATTGATAACTTCTTTAGTGGTCAGGCTGCAGCATTAGCTGGTGGAACAACAATGCATATTGACTTTGTTATACCAGTTAATGGTAGCTTGGTAGCAGGTTTTGAAGCCTATGAAAAGAAAGCGAAGAAGTCTTGTATGGATTATGGTTTCCATATGGCAATCACAAAATGGGATGAATCAGTTTCAAGGGAAATGGAAATAATGGTTAAGGAGAAAGGTAAGCTTCTTTATCTTTCAGATGATGAATTGTAGTATCTATGATGCAAGCTTCTTTGATATTTCAGACTTCATAATCTGTATTTATTACCAAACTTGTATTGGATACTTGAATGAAAACTAATATTGTACTCATGGAATTTTCCAACTTGTAGGTATAAACTCTTTCAAGTTTTTCATGGCATACAAGGGGTCTCTTATGATCAATGATGAGCTTCTACTGCAAGGTTTCAAGAGGTGTAAGTCTCTTGGTGCCTTGGCTATGGTTCATGCTGAAAATGGAGATGCTGTATTTGAAGGACAGAAAAGAATGATTGAGCTCGGTATTACTGGTCCAGAAGGGCATGCCCTTTCTAGGCCTGCAGTGGTAATTCTTCAAATGTGTTTCCTAATTTTGTTAATTTGTATTTTCTGCTGGTAGTGCTTGCTCTTCCTTTCGTATTCTACGTTACTAGTCTTAGTTTTGGCCCTTTGAAACTTTTGGCTGTTTGTTAAATCTTGATGATTGGTTATTTCTTTTGATCATTCAATGTCTTGTAGATGTGATTCGTGGGTCAGTTGCATTGCTCTTTTTAATGAATCTGAAATTCTGAATATAATTTCCAATTACAGGTAGGGAAAGTTTTTTTTTTCCTACCTAAATCATTGAAGCAAAGATCAGCAGAGACCAGGATGTCCAAGGGCGAACTTCAAATGATATGCCACTTCAGAGATCAATCAAATTTATTCATTACATTTTCCCCTTTGATCCTTGTATTGATTCATCATTTGCTAATTGGGAAACATAGTCTCCTAGATTGTACTTAGAGATTTTTGTATCTCTGTAGTAGTATTACTTTTCTGCCATATTTTCCCTACAATCTATTAGGTAATCATAGCTAGATAGTAGGAGGCAAGAACTACTTGCATCTGCTCCATGTTCCCAGTTCCCTTCAAAAAGGGAACTTAAATGTCCAAGAAATGATAAATTACGGTTCAATGTTCACTATTTTAGCAGATTGCAGCAAGCTGTTTGTTCATAATCAGCAAAACTCTTATCAGATAGATGTTTCTTTCTGTTCATTGTTCATTTCCTTAACATGGTTTTTTTCTGTGCATGGTTGAACATATGTTCTACTCATAACTTAGCTTCCAGTTTAATTTCCATGCAGCTAGAAGGTGAGGCAACTGCACGATCAATTCGTTTGGCAAGGTTTGTGAATACGCCTCTCTATGTTGTCCATGTTATGAGCATTGATGCCATGGAAGAAATAGCTAAAGCTCGAAAATCAGGTATTTAAGTTCTCTAATATCTTAGTTTCTTTCCATTTTTGTGAATACGCCTTTCTATGTTATCCATGTGATGAGCAATTTGTTTGGCAAGGTTTGTGCAGAAATAACTTGATGCTTTCACAACCATATGTAAAGTATAAACCGTTCAAAATAGTATGAATTGTCAAAATTAATATGATTCTCCCATATTTTCTTTTCTTTTTGCTTTTGTTCTGTGCATGTAACTTTTGATGCATGTTGGTAACTACATAGCAGGGTCAATTGCATACATTATGGTACTGCTTGGTATCACCTTCGGGATCATTTTAATCATCCAATCACCATGGTGATCCAAGATCGTTATTATTGCTTATCTTGGATTGTCTTGTGTGGTATGGTATTACGCAGTCACATGGGAAGCAAAGTCACATAAGGATAAACTTGTCCCAAAATCTTCATCTCATGGCTTGTTAATCTTAGATTGGCTTTTCTATTTGGATTTGGATCATTCCTTAGACAGTGATCTGAGCTCTTAGTGACTGGTGATCCAGGATCACCAAGGTCTTATCAAACATGGTGATCACATGACTGAGTATCATATTGCTGCTAATTTTGGGGTGACTGCCTCTTGTCACACACCACTTATAATTTTAAGGTGGTGTGACTAAATGAATTAGGGTTCGACAAGAACAAGAAGGGTAGAGAACAGAAATTATGCACTCATTAACCAAAAAGCCCCGTAATTAAGCAGAAAGAACTATTTCCTATACTCTTGAGTCAATGTAAAAATTCTTATCATGCTCAAATAGAGGTATTCTGGAGACTGAATTTGGAAACATCCTTCAGGAAGGAGTTTATAACAACTTAAATGATGCCCTATACAAATATGAAAAATATTATCTGTTCAAAGCTATCATTTTTTAAATTTTATTGACATGCTATTCTGCAAGGTTTCATGCATAATGGCACCCAATAATTATTTACTGGCCATATAGTAAAATTTAATCCTTGAGGGTGGTCATAGGAGATCATAATGCGTCAACAGTGTTTCAACACTGAATATGATAGTTACTGAAAGCAGGGCATAGAAGGATCCATGGTAAGGGATGTATGATAGATGTTTTAGTTCTTCTGGAAATCTAGGGCTTCTCTGGGTATTGTCATTTACTAAGCTGGTTGTGCACTGTTTAGTATCACAAAATGGGTTGAGTTTTTTCACTGCTATTTCATAATTCCTGCAGATGTTTGTAGTTAATAAAATGGCCATTTTTACTTGAACATAGGTTTCTTTGCCTAGGATGCTTGGAGCACTTTGTGTCGCTATTAATAATTTGTTTGAATAATCTTATCTAGATGAGAGTTTAAAAGTATAATGTCTTGTATGTTCTGATTGAAATTTCATAGAGTTAAAAACTCGCTCACTGTAAAAATACATACATAGATAAATTGTTCTCTTTCTAGGGATTTTTGTTTTTTGAAGTTTCGAAGGTGGCCACTTTTTCCAAAAGTAAACAGGACCCTTTCAGTTCACCCCTTCAGGAACATATTTTGGTGGGGCCATAACTGGGTAACAACCTTTGTGGCAGGCAGATTTCTGGATCGGAATGGTTAATAAATTTTTTTCTGTTACAGGGCAGAAGGTTATTGGAGAGCCTGTTGTTTCTGGACTGGTCCTCAATGATTCTGGGCTTTGGGATCCTGACTTCATCACTGCAGCAAAGCAAGAACCTTTCTTCATCATTTTCTCTTCAATCACATTTTATCAATTATACAAGTATTTTGAGGTGTTATGTTCTTCTCACGTTTCAGGTATGTCATGAGTCCTCCGATCAGGGAATCAGGACATGACAAGGCTCTGCAAGCTGCCCTTTCAACTGGAGTTTTGCAGGTTTATCTTTCATCATTGATTTATGTAGCTAAAACATAACCACCAGACTCTAGGGACACTAGAGGCCATATAAACTTCTGGATTCTAGGTTTTTTGACCATCAAGTCAAAGGTTTGCAAAGCCTTCTGACGTGAGCCTTTTAGCGACTTGATTTCTGATAATTCTTCCCTCAAATGTCACTCTGTAAAATTTATTGTGCAACTGTAAGATTTGCAAGATGCACATTTACATTACTTTTTCATACTTAAAAGAGACATAAGAACTGCTATTAACAAAGGTTGAATAGATTTTCTAAAGGTGTTTTTCACTAATTGCAGCTTGTAGGAACTGATCATTGTGTCTTTAATTCTACACAAAAAGCTTTTGGCATTGATGATTTCCGGAACATTCCCAATGGTGTCAATGGTAAAATAAAATGGCCCCTGGAATATCTGAATTTACGTACTTATATTGATGCTATTTAAGCCATCTCACATTTGTGGTACTTTTGGAAATCAGGAATTGAGGAGAGGATGCACCTGGTTTGGGATACAATGGTGGTAAGATTTAGTAGACTTTTACCTACTTTTTTTAAAAATTAAACAACTGGATCTAGAATTGTATTCTATAAATGATTTATTTTCCCAAATATGACTGTATTTTCCAGGAATCTGGCCAAATTTCTGCCACTGATTATGTCCGGATAACAAGCACCGAATGGTAGGATTTCATTGGAACATTTTTGTTCATAATAACCTCTTTGTCTGTTTGTTTTCGAATTGATGACATTACAAGGAACATGTGTTGATCCTGTTTTCGGTAACTTAGTCTCTGCTTTTAGCTGCCTGCATAAAAGCATATGAAACCAACTTTAATTTCCAGATTTTCCAGTGCCAGGATCTTCAATATCTATCCAAGAAAAGGAGCAATTCTTGCTGGATCTGATGCAGATATCATTATATTTAATCCTAACTCTAGCTTTGAAATAAGTGCGAGCTCCCACCACTCTAGAACTGATACAAATGTCTATGACGGTAGGAAAGGAAAGGTAATATCAATCTTTTTAATCTATTCCATTTGCTGAGACCAGTAACTCACATTTTTTGTCTTCAATTATAATGCTAGAAGTGCCTTGTTAATCTTAGTTTGATGGAACTTGTTCTTGCAAAAAGGCAAAGTTGGTTAATTCATATGTTGATGATTATTTTTTGCTTGCTGTCTTTGGTGTTTTCACTCTCTTGTGCACATAATATTTTAAAATTCTCCATGCAAATCCTATTTCTTCAATTTTTCCGACCTCTTAGCTTCCAGCTTGGGTGATGTGAACAGTACCCATATTTGGAATGCTAATTTTCAGGGTCACTTATATGGGTTATGCCATGGATTTGATAGTTGGATTTTCTATGGTTCAAAGGGAATTATTTATGGCTTATTTTACATCTGGAACAGTGCTGGATTTTTTTAGAAAAGGAAAAAATAGGAAAGAACATATAGGAGTAATACCTAACAGATGGTTAGGGCATAATACAATCCTAAGAAATCTTGATTGCTGAAAATTTTCTTACAAGTTCTGTTCAGTAATTAAAATAATTTTAGTGCTCAAAAATAGAGCTCTAGTAATTATAATTTTCTAGGGACTTGTAATCGAAAATATTATACATAGGAGATATAAATTAAGGTTCATAAGCTAAGGATTTTAAACACTCATAATCTATAAATGAAAGCTTAATAACAGTAATAAGAGACCCAATTTAACCTTAGAACCTCAAAGTCATACATAATGGCCAGAAAAGAAAGACTCATACATGCTCAAAACAGAATTAAATAAATATATGTTTAATTAATAAAATATTCTAACCTAGATATGGTCCTAAATTGGTACATCAAATAATGACCATAAAATAAAGATTTTGTTGACTTCTTGATTGTAAACATCAGCTTATCAGAATGATACTGCCAAATGAAGATACATTTGTTGCAACTGTTTTAATTGTTACAAGTTGAAAGGAAGTTTTACATATGGCCTAGGATCATTCCTTATGAACTAAGCTATGTTGACTTGTGGTTTTTGTCCTGTTAGCAGTTGTACTTGGTCCTATCTGTCTGCTTTCTCCCCCCCCCCTCAAAGTTTCCTATCTATTTATATCTCCGGTTTTCCTTCATAAATCATAAGTAAAACTTCTGATTATCTATGTCCCAAGATTCTCTGTTTTCCGCACACGGGTGCAAGAACTCATTCATGTGTGTGCATTCTGAACCTTGTCATCCATGTTAGGTTTTGAAAAGTTTTGATATGGTTTCTCAGGGAAAGGTTGAAGTAACAATAGTTGGAGGAAGAGTTGTTTGGCAAGATGATGAGCTAAAAGTTGTCCCTGGTTCTGGAAAGTATATAGAAATGCCTCCCTTCAGTTATCTTTTCAATGGAATTGACAAGGCTGATGCTAAGTACCTATCTTCCCTCCAAGCTCCAGTAAAGCGCTTTTCAGCATCTTAAATGGCAGGTACTAGTAGTATTTTATTGTATTTGTAAATGAAATTAGAAAGGAAAATTACTCATCTTGAGTTTGAACGAAGATCATGTAGAAACAGTTCGTGTAACATACATAAATGCAACTTTGGGTTTCAATAAAGTAATCAAAATGCTGTATTTAATTTACGCATTTTTTGCCACTCTAGAAAAAAGAACATATGCATGACAAAGAAAAGTGCACTGTATCCACTTACATGATAACCAAATTCAAATATTAAAGCCTTCTGTAGTTCATCACTGGAAGTCTGAATTTGTCACTTTGCAAGCCAGAGTTTGAAATCTGATTATAGCTTTAAATAATGTTTGAAAGTTTGGAGAATGGCTGGTTTACTAGGGCATCAGGCCCCTAGTACATCAACCAATGTTAGTCATCTTTTTTCTCCTCCGTGGAAAATAAATTTAGGAGGATTAGAAATGAATATTTCAGTATTTTAAGTTTCATTGGATTGTCATTATTATATATTCCTTTTATTCAAGTACTAATGAAGTAGCACATAGAATTCCTTGTAAAGGCATAGTTCTTATTGTAAGAACCCTCGCATGTAAATCAAGTGATATGGATTTCAATACATAGGAATATACAATAACAAGAAAATACGGTTTGACTCAAGCTTTCTGCTGCTCTTTCCATTTAACAACTCTACTTTTAGCCATTATTGAATTGTCACTGCCAAAAGTTGAATGGACTATGATAATTTTTTCCTTATACATCTATGTTACTTGGACCCGGGTATGAGTGTCAGATATGGGTATGTGTCCGACACGAGTATGTTCAATTTTTTTTCAAGTTTTTCCATGTATTTTAAGGATCTTTAGAGGGTCATATCCTTGTATCGGATACGGGTACTTCAAGAAAAACAAAGAGTCGGAGTAACATAGTTATACATTGTGGCAATGAGAATGAAATCACCTCCTTTATGATTGTCCTAGCTCTTGTGAGTATTGGATCTGATTTTTTTTGGTGTATTCAATTTTATAGGTTTTGTTCACTCACTCACTTTACTTAATTAATTGCCGTCTAATTCTTGTTGTGCAAATGTTTTTGTTGAGAAGTTGGTTCTATGGAGACTAGGGCAGTTTGGTGTTACTCTCGGGAAATTCATATTAAGATTAATGGGGGAATTTTGGCTAGGGCTTCGTACTTAAAGAAAGTTGACATTTAGGTTTGTACATAAAAGCTGAGATTTGACTGTATGGATTTTAGGAGAGTAAGTTTAAGGTCATTGGCAAATGAGAAGGTGGTAGAACCTTTTTGTTTGTTGGTCTTTAATCTTTATGGTGCTTTGACAGAAACATGGCAAAGAAAGTAGTGTAGGGGTGTAATCGAGCCAAGCGCTCGAGCTTGACTCGAAACTCGCGACTCGAAAATCAGTTCGAGCTTGATCGAGTTTCATTTTTAAAGCTCGAACTTGGTTTGAGGTAAAAATTGAACTATTCGAGCTTGCCATTAGGCTCGTTTACCTAGTAAAAATTGAACTTAATTCTCATACTCGATTTCAAACTAGATTATTTGTGCTCTAGCTCAAGTTCATTTTTTTTTTCAATACTAATTAAAAATAATAAATATATATATTAAAAAAAAAAACTCGATTAGGGTCGCTAGCTACTCAAGTTGGGCATTAGGGTCGATAACTCGAGCTCGAACTCTGTTCAACAATGATCGAGCTAAATTCGAGTTTTTTTCAAGCCGAACCTAAATAATTTACGAGTACATGTGTTTCATTTATACCCTAGTGCATGTTAGCATGTCGTGAACTATGTTTACAGATACAGTATTTCTTTGTATGGGTGGATTGGTTAGCACCCAATGCAAAGGTCCAGTAAAGCGCTTCAAATCCACAAGTTAGGTTGAAATTATACTCTTGTGCTTGAGCGAAGAAAACTGATAAGTCCATAAGAAAACCTATGTTATTCGGACTCGAGTGTGAGTGTCGAACACGGGTATGTTTGATTTATTCTAAGTTTCTTCATGTATTTAGAAGATCCTTGGGAGATTATATTCTCATACCCATGTCCGAATATGCATCAGACATGGGTGTCGGACACGGGTACTTCAAGAAAAATGAAGAGTCAGAGCAACATAGAAGAAAATAGCTTGACTAACATAGGTATAGGTGTCAGCTGATACAATTATCATACTGTTGCCCTTAATCAGGTTACAATCAGGTATGAAAAAGAAAATTATACATGCTAAGAATGATATTTACATGGAAAATCATGGTTAAAGCTTTTAAAACCTTCTGCTTTGTTCCCCAGCAGCTGAAGGCCTATAAATCTACATATGCCAGAAGTTTGATTCTGTTTACAGCGCCAAATGACTGGAAATATGGAGAATGCATGGCTGGGAACTGTGAAGTTATATATACATAGGGATCAAGGCCTGATACAGCAGTTAATGTAGGTCAAGATCTTCTTTCTCTTCTGCATGGCATAGATTTGGCTGACATTAGAAATGAAAATGTGGGTTTTTCATGGACTGAGTAATCCATCAAGTTAGGTAACTCAAGCATAGAGACACCTGTATTCACAAGCTATTTGAGTTCGGTTCGAAAAAAACTCAAATTTGGTGCGGTCATTGTCGAACCAAACTCGAGCAACTCGAGTTATCGAACGAGTCGAATTCGAGTATCTTGATACTCTACTCTAGTAGCTCGCGAGCCTAATCGAGTTTTTTTTTTTAATTAGTATTGAAATTTTTTTCAATTTGAACTCGAGCATAAATAATCGAGTTTGAAATCAAGCATGAAAATCGAACTCGCTTTTTATTAGGTAAACGAGCCTAATCAAGAGAACTCGAGTAGTTTGGTTTTTATCTAGAATCGAGTTCAAACTTTAAAAATAAAACTCAATCGAGCTTGAACTTGAGTAGAGTTTCGAGCCACGAGTTTCGAGTCAAGCTTGAACTTTTTATTGCTTGAGCTTGGCTCGGCTGGATTACAGCTCTAGGCAGAACAACATGAAAACATGTATTAAACTGTAGGTGTAGCTCAATTAATGGATATGATTTAGGATGAAAATGGAAAATCTTACAGTGACAGAATCTTGGTCCTCTTGTTGTCGCTGAGGCTGAGGCTGAGGCTGAGGTAATGAAGCAGCAATAAAATCCTGCTCGTTTCCTAGGCTACGCCTAGCATCACTCTTTTGCTGCTTCCTATTGGCCCGAGCTCGCGAGAAAACCATTGAATAGTCGGTAGCTCCTCCTTGAGCTTTCTGATCCCAACCTCCAAATTGAGGAACAGACATCCATGCATTGTTCTGTCAATGTTGAAATAACTTACAACCTCAAAAACCATCTTCTGATTCTGAGTTTAACTACACATACATACTATGTTGTTCCGACTTTTTATTTTTCTTAAAGTACCCGTGTCTGACATCCGTGTCCGACGTATATTTGGACATGAGTATGAGGATATGATCTCCAAAGGATCCTCCAAATACATGAAAAAACTTAGAATAAATCAAACATACCCGTGTCCGACACTCATACCCGAGTTCGAGTAACATAGCATGCATACATGTAACAATTAATATCACTATGTCCTAGATTGACCTTGATACAAGCTCAAATTCCGCCAAACAGTTCAGATTCCATTTCAAAATTAGTATAAATTATATGATAAACTATATGTAAATATAGTCTTTATAATTAATTTTTCAGATTTATGAAGGATGTCTATTTAGTGGTAAATAACTATGTCTTTTTGAATTTCAGATTCATTTTTTATATATATTTTAAATATATTGAACTTTAATTAATTTATATATAATGTTTGCATTTTATTTTCAGAATGTATATAACAAATAAAATTTAAATCCATTTTCTCATATTCATCTTTTCAAATATAGCATAGCATGATTTTGCAAAACTAATTATGAATTATGACTCATTAATCATGACTAAAGAAAGAAAAAAACAAAATGTTCTTAAACACTCCTTAACAAAATTCTTAATACTATTTTTTTGATGAATTGCATGCCTGTGACAGAGAGAAAAAGAAAAGAAAAGAAAAGAAGAAAAAAAGAAATGAAGATTTTTTTTATAACAGTTTTGTGTTTAGTTTTTTCTTTTTATTATTTTTATTTGAAGAAAAGAGATATAAAAATCTAATTTTTAAATAAAAAAATATAATTATTGAATCAAAGGGTCAATTTTGTAGCTTAATACCTATACTGCTTTACCAATTTCTTCTCTTTTTGGAAAATTAAATCTTCAAGGGATGATGATGAGAAAGAGAATGCAAAATCATAAAAATTAGAGCCGTCTTATGAATTGCCAATCGCAAACACCACTTTTTATGAAGGAATGAAAACTTTGAACAATTCTAGACTAATGGAATTCAATGAAAAATAATGATTATTTCATATATGGAAAAAGGAAATTCAAAAAGCCAACAAAATTGAAAACCCAACATTTATGGACATAATGCCATGCTTGGTCGTAAACAAAAAATATTGCATGACAAACAGATGTTAAGGCTTATTACCTCTGTCCGGTTGGCCATGGATTAATTGTTGGGAGCAAGGATTTGATTAATTAAGATGATAATTAATCAGATGTGGGAATTAAAATTTGTTTTTTTTATTTTTAATTTGTTTGTTTTCCAACCATGCAACCAAGTTGGTTAAATTAAAACTAATTTAATTATTTTTCAGTTACAAACTGATGGTCATTAACAATATAACCATCTGTCAAAGGACTGCCTAAATTAGGTTACTGAATTTACCTAAAATAAAAAAGAAATTGGGAAATCAGTAACTGTTAATACAATTACGAATGTAGATTGCGATTTTGCCGCATTTTTGTCGATTAATGCTCCTTTTGGGAGTACGGTGAATTCAATTATAAAAACGACATTTTCGATGCGATAGGATTTAGGGATTATAACAGGTCGAATATCTGTTTTTTTTTTTTTTGTAATATTCGAATCCGAATTCGCAAATCTGTTTTAAAATCTGAATCCGTTTATTATCCGCATTAAATCTGAATATTACTATCCAAATTCGAATCCGAATTAAATAACATTATCCGTCGGATATCCGAATTCGCTAAATATCCGAATTCAATAAATAAAAAAATTAAATAAAAATACAAAATCAAATAAAAAATAATTTTAAATTTAAATAAACGGATAATGAATTCGGATATCCGAATCCGCAAAAATAAGCAGATTCGAATAATAGATAACCGAGATTTCATATCTTCATCCACTCCGAATCCGCTGCTAATAGTAATTATAATATCCGAATCCGAATTTTATCTGAATTCGCAAAAAGTGGATCAAATAATTGTAAATATTCGAATCTGTACTATGCATTGTCATCCCTAATAGGATGCTTCTTATCACGCTCCCAAATGAAGCTTAAATCCTCATATATCCGCTCTGAAAATGTGAATTTTTTTGAATAATAAGATAGATGCACCTACCGTTAAACTAAATGTTGAGTTACTTGTTTAATATTTTTAATTTAACTTGTCTTTGTTTTTTTTCAAGTTTTGTATCTTCAATAAAGCATAATTGAAAACTTTAAAGGTCTATTACAAGCTGTTAAGATCAAATTCTTTGAATCAAACAACAACTCAACTAAATACTTGTATTGTTGATTGGCATGACTAGGGTTTGGCCATGAAATTAAATTGGATTAATTGTTAATAGTACAATAACACCATCTAAATCAAGAGTTGAAAGAAAAATCTATAGTTAGGCTAGATTAATTTGATTGTTTTTTTTTTTTTTTTAATTTAATCAAAAGTATTAAGATAAACAATATCTTAAAAAATTAAAAATGTAAACGTTAAACTTTTTGTAAATAACAAAATACATGGTTTTATTTTTCATATATATATAATCTATAACATAATACTAAAATTGAGTTTTTACAATATTTTCCAATCAATGCCTCAGTTAAGCTCTCTTTTTTTTTTTTTTTTTCAAAAATAAAGACACAAAATCAAGGAAAAAATCACAAAATCCTCAAAAACAACAAAGAAAAATTATCAAAATCTCAATTAAAAAAACTTGAAAATCCACACTAACAAAAATCAAATAAATAAAAATTCTATTAAATAAAAACGATTCATACAAATACGCACTTAATCAAATACAATAAATAGCAATTAATTATCAAATTATTGTGATTAAAAAAATATATAATTATATTAATTAATTATAATGTAAATGTTAAAATTCCAATGAGAGAGAGGTCTACAAAGCAATCATATCTGGTCTCTTCTTGAATCCATCTGATCTGTAGAAGGAACATTGGCAAGAATCATCTAATTCGTTTCTTTAATTTGGCTATCTCCTTCTCTGAAATATCACCATATTCATTAATTTTTTTTCTTTGCTTGCACAGATGAAAAAAAAAAAAAAAAAATCAAACTTATATAATATACTATTGGATTTACACATTAAATTTTAAAACAAAATAAGCAGGAATTAAATAAAATGAAAGTTTATGGATTTAAAATATAATATATATATATATAAGGTTGGTAAAAACCAAAAAATATTAGTTTCTCTTTTCAAAAGTGAACCAATGCATCCAAAGAAGAAAAAAAAACACATACCATTGCATTATATCATTGTCATTAATTATATTTTGTATATGAATTCAATGCAAAAGTATAGTATAGTTTGAAAGTTTCTCAAACGAGATATTTAAAAAGTTGCACATAGAAAGAAGAGTTCGTTTTTTTCTCTATTGATACTCAAAGTTTTTTAATTTCACAAATGAGATTAAAAAATTATCACATATCTCATTTATTTTTTATCTTTTTATTTTTTAAATATACGTGTTACCATGCTAACTCCGCTTGTAGAGTTTAAATTTTTTACTGACGATGGATGAGATAATTTTTCTAAAAAATGGAGTTTTCAGTTAGTAAGCTAACAACCTATGAAGCACAAACACTTTTGTCAGGGGAGTGTCCGACACGGCTCCGACACGGCGGAATATGTGTCGAACACGTAATCAAGGATACGTCAAATAAAAATAAAATCAGACACGGTCAAGACATGGCTGGACACGTCCGGACACACGATGAAGGTTTTTTTTCTTTTATATATTTCTCTCAAATATGGAATCAACAACCTTATATATATATATATATATATATATATATATAAAAGGTTGGTAAAAACCAAAAAATATTAGTTTCTCTTTTCAAAAGTGAACCAATGCATCCAAAGAAGAAAAAAACACATACCATTGCATTATATCATTGTCATTAATTATATTTTGTATATGAATTCAATGCAAGAGTATAGTATAGTTTGAAAGTTTCTCAAACGAGATATTTAAAAAGTTGCACATAGAAAGAAAGAGTTCGTTTTTTTACTGGAGTTTTTTAATTTCACAAATGAGATTAAAAAATTATCACATATCTCATTTATTTTTTATTTTTTTATTTTTTAAATATACGTTTTACCATGCTAACTCCGCTTGTAAAGTTTAAAATTTTTACTGGCGATGGATGAGATAATTTCTCTAAAAAATGGAATTTTCAGTTAGTAAGCTAACAGCCTGTGAAGCACAAACACTTCTGTTAGGGGAGTACGTCAAATAAAAATAAAATCAAACACGGTCAAGATATGGCTGGACACGTCCGGACACGCGATGAAGGTTTTTTTTTCTTTTATATATTTATCTCAAATATGGAATCAACAATGAGCAATTTGGTTCTAATGAGTTTTTTAAGGTTCAAAATTTTAAATTCAAAAATAATTTTAAAAAATTGGAAACTATTTACATGTTAGTATTTAATTGAAAAGTATCAAATTTATACTTTTATTGTACATTATTATATAAAAAATATTTTTTATTATTATGTTTTGTCGTATCCGTGTCCTAATTTTCTAAAAAATTATCGTATCGTCGTGTCCGTGTCGTATCATACTTCCATGCCTCCTAACTAATAACTGATAAGAAATTGTAATGCATACTCATAAAAGTGGAAATGAATGAAGCTCAATCTCCTAACTATTAGTAAGCAATGACTTTTTTTGTGGGCACAGTTACAAAATGTTCATAAAATAAAAGGGAGAGGGAAGACAAATAACCAAAGCAATTGCACCCATCAAATTTCACAATCCTCAAATTCCCATCAAAATTCTTTTTTTTTTCTTTTTTTTTTTTAAACTTTAGTCATCTTCTCAAATAACCATATCCTCTCCCAATGTTCTGTTGATTTTGTATAGGTAATGTACAAATATGCATAACCCTTCGTATAAATTTTCACATTAACTCTTCCATCCCATTAGCCTACCAAAGGAATATTCACAATGATTTCCTTTTCAGTTTTTACCCTCCTTAAACCAACACCAACAATCAAACAAATACATCATCACGCCTCTTCTTCGGGTTTGCTTCAGGGTTCCCTTTTCTCATCATTGCGACAAATTCATCATAGTTGATCCTTCCATCCTGCAAAAAAAATGTCAAACATTTGTAATTCATGCAATACTTGTTTAAACAAGTTATAATGTCATGCATGTGTGTGTTCATCTTGATTTGTAGCTAGAAATGAAGGGAAAGAAAGGAACCTGAAATTCTTTGACATATAAGCGCTTTATAATGGTTTCAAAGGAAGTGTTTATAACCTTTTTTTTTTATTGACTATGAAGCACGTACACTTCTGTTAGGGAAGTGTCCAAGTGTCGGACACGTGTTCAATACGGATACGACGGAATACGTGTCAGACAAGCAAGGACACGTCAAAAAAATAAAAATAAAATAGGACACAGTCAAAACATGATTAAGACACATCTGGACAAGATTGGACACATCCGAATACGCGATGAATTTTTTTTTTTTTTAATTTTCTCCCAAATATGAAATCAATCTGATGAGCATTTTAAGGTTCAATTTTTTTAACTCAAAAGTAATTTTAAAAAATTAAAAAGTTATTTGCATGTTAATATTTAATTAAAAAGCATCATTTTTATATTTTTATTGTATATTATTATATAAAAATTTTTTTTTTTTGCCGTGACCTACCATACTCGTGTCCTAATTTTTTAAAAATTATCGTGTCGTTGTATCCGTGTCGTATCATATCCGTATTACGTGTCCGTATCGGTGCTTCTTAGTCTATTGACTTAATGGTGATGAATTTGCTTTGTTTTTTGTTTGAAAATGGAATGGATATATATATATATATATATGTAACTTACATTGTCAGAGTCAACTTCAGAAATGATTTCCTTGATGTCTCTGTCGTCATGCATGCCATATTCACGGAGAGCTTGTTCTAGCTCTTCAGTCGTGATGTACCTGAAAGTAGGCATATACAGTTACGCAGAAGTAAAAAAAATAAAAATTGCAGAACATAGATGAAATTAACTGGATTTGCTTAGTTTTATTACTATCGTTACCCGCTATTGTCTTTATCAAAGTGCTGGAAGGCATGGTAGAGATGGTCTTCTCTATCCATTCGGTTCATATGCATTGTAGCCGTGATGAACTCATCGTAATCTATAGTTCCATTTCCGTCTGCATCAGCCTTTTTTTTAAAAAAAAAAAAAAAAAAGGAAAACAAAAGGAAGAAGTAAGAAAAACATCATATATTTATCTTATATAGATATTTGGAAAAGACTTACAGCCTCCATTAGTTGTTTAACTTCATATTCAGATAGTTTTGTTCCTTGCTTAGCAAGACCTTGCTTTAATTCTTCAAGTGTTATTGTCCCGCTGTTGTCGATATCCATGCCCCTGAACATCTCCTTCAATCCCTTGATTTCTTCCTCTGATAAACAGCCTGCAATGACCTACACAAGAATTTCAAAAAATTTTGATCAGAAACAAAATTCGCCGGAGTTATCTAGCAGTTCTAAAATGCGGACGCGACGTACGTAAAAATTTCTAAATCGCATTTTATACGTTACCTAACACCCGCGACACTATCAAATTCTTTGAAACACTATCAAATTCACATTACGTAATACCCGCGGTACTAATGAAGCAATTAGACGTTCATTAAATTGTTATGAATGTTTTTAGGAAGTTTAATCAATGAGATGTTTAATAAGGATTTAGTTTTAGTACCCGCAAAGCAACTTTCTTGAACTTGTTCATTGCTTTGAACTGTTTGAGCCTGCTTAGCACTGCGTTGTCAAGAGGTGTATCAGGTGCTTCACCATCCTCTTTGATCCATGGATGACCTGTTGATCATGGCCATACACTCTGTCAGAAACATATATAATGTCCAGATCAGGATTTAAATTACGATTACGGACACATTTTCTGTCGCGTCGCATTTATCGTGGTTGCGGACGTAATAAATACTATCGTGATCAATCGCGATAAATATCGACCGTGAATATCAGCGACGGAAGGAGTCAAAACCGCTAAATAGTGACCGTAACGTCGCGTTGCGACTGCTATTTAAATTCTCCAGACATAATGTTCATTCCCTATATATATATATATATATATATATATATGTCCAGATAATGTTCACATACTGATCGAGTTTAAAGGCATACTTACTTAGAACCTGGATGGCTGTTAACCTCTGCTTGGGATCCGAATTTAGCATCTTCCTTACAAGATCCTTTGCTTGAGGTGAAATTGAAGGCCATGGATCACTCGTAAAATCAATGTGGCCGCGTAAAATTGAATTGAAGATCCCATTTTCGGATTCTATATATCAGGAAGAATTATCTTAGCTTCAAGCTTCAAGATTACATTTACTAGGATTCTATGTACTTATGTCTAATGAAAAGGTTGAATACCAAAAAGAACGGATAATACGGGTACAATATGATACGAACACAGCAATATGAAAATTCATAGAAAATTAGGACACAGATACGGATGGATACGACAATAAAAAAATTAAATATACAATAAAAACATAAAATTGATACTTTTCAATCTAATATTAACATGCAAATAGTTTTTTAATCTTTTTAAAATTATTTTTTAATTTAAAAATTTGAACATTAAAAATACACATTAGACCAATTTACTCATTATTAATTTCATATTGGGAGGAAAAAAAAAACCTTCATCGCGTGTCCGGACGTATCTTGATCATGTTTTGACCGTGCACACTTTTTTTTTTACGTGTCTGATACGTATTTAGTCGTGTTGGAGCCTGTCTGTATCGAACACATGTTCGACACTTGGACACTCTCCTGACAAAAGTGTCCGTGCTTTCATAGGTTGAATAAGAAAATGAGGGAAATGAGACTGACAATATAATTAGTTACCTGCCCAGAAGGGAGGAACACCAGATAGAAGAATATACAACATAACTCCAATACTCCATATATCAGCTTCTGGTCCATATCTCCTCTTCAAGACTTCAGGTGCAATATAATATGCGCTGCCAACAATATCTTTAAATACGTCACCTGTTCGGAAGGCAGGCATAGTCAGAGGCGAAGTTAAGAATATTATATTAAAAGTCGGGATAAAAAAAATCAAATTATAAATTTTTAGAAGAAATAAGTTTTTATCATTTTTTTAAGTTAGACAATTATTAATAATTTAAGGAGTTTGGAAGAACTAAGGGGATCAACCTTGGGCATAATCATTGTTTGTTGTCGTTAAACGTATTACAAGAGATCGAAGGACGTAGGAACAAATCTTAACGAAGATGTTTACCCACAAATATATCAAAATTGAGGAAATTAAGGAGAAAAAAGAAGCAAAGATAAATAAAATTATCTCAACCTGGCTTGTAAAAGACTGATAGACCAAAATCTGTGGCCTTGAGTGGGGAATTTTCTTCCTTGTTCAACAACAGGAAGTTCTCAGGCTTGAGATCCCTATGGAAAACCCCCATAGAATGGCATGTGTGCACGATCTGAACAATTGTCCTCAGCAAAGAAGCAGCTGCACGTTCGGTGTAATGGCCCTTAGCAATGATCCTATCAAACAGCTCTCCTCCAGCACATAGCTCCATCACCAAATGAACCGAATGCTTATCTTCGTAAGCTCCTTTGAGTTCCACAATGTTAGGTTGACCCGTCAAATGGTGCATGATCTGCACCTCCCTTCTAACATCTTCAATATCCTCTTTATTAGCAAGTTTCCTCTTCGCTATTGTCTTGCATGCAAACTGTTCCCCTGTTGCCTTGTGAGTACACAAATGTGTAACCCCAAACTGTCCCCTGCCCAATTCTTTTCCAATGTTGTAGATGGATTTGATATCTTCCATAGGGCGGCCTAAGACTGGTCCAATTGGGGTAGGCTTGGAAGGCTTGGAAGAGGCTCCTGGAGATGGTGAAGCTTGTCCTTGCCTTGGTGGCGTTTTGGCGGAACTATCATGCGGGGAAGAACTGCTAGGATTGTTGGTGTCTCCCTTTTCATTGGTGTTAGCCGCAGCAGCGGGGTTGCCCCGAGAGCAACAATTCCCCATTGTGGAAGGGAAGGGGCGGGGTGATGGATGGCCTTAAGCAAAGGGAGAATTTATTTATTTTTTTATTTTTTTAATTTTGATTGGGGCTGAAGAAAAAACTTATTACAAAAAGAGAGAGACAATGTATAGAGTGAGAAAAAATAGTTGAAATTAAGATTAGTACACCAGCTTGAATTTTGGTGTAGAAATTGAATGGTATTGATAATGAGGGATTTTAGGATGAAACGTGTCTAAATTGTTTTGAAAGAGTCATTGGCATAGGTGTGTTTGAAGCTATTGGAAAATGCAAATGTTTTTGAGACAAAGGTTCAGAGGATTTCTCGGCCAAATATTGAAAAACAAGTTTCCTATTTGTTGGGGACTTCCATCAACGACTAAAAAAGAAAAAGACAACTACTGTAAGAGTTGGCTTTATTCTTGCTATGACAAGTTTTCCATTACTATAAAACAAGATTTTAGATTTCTACTTCTGTCATTTCATGAAATAAGTTTTGGGTTTTGTTTAGGACTGTCAATTATTTACTGAGAAATATATTTGAGCTTTTGTTATTGCATGAAAACATGAAGCCATATATATCAAAGATTTAAATAGCGGTCACAACGCGACGTTACGATCGTTATTTAGCGGTTTCGGTTTTTTCCGCCGTTGATATTCATGATCGATATTTACAGCAATTGGTCGCGATAACATTCATTATGTTCGCAACCACGATAAATATGACGCGACCGAAAATACGTCCGCAACCGTAATTTAAATCTCTGATATATACCATCCCAACAGGATCAAATCTATTTCAGGCTAACCCATTTTCGATTTAGCTGGCTTGCTTTGCCATCTTCGAGGAATTTTGCTAACAAAAGAACACCCGTTTTCCTGGTCTTCTCAAAACAAACATGGATATGTATCTAGGGACAGATCCAACATCCAGGATTTATGGTTAGTAAGTAGGGGCAAACTTAATAGCTGATATTTGTTTTAAAAAAAAAAGTTAAACAATTTTCTTTGTAATACAATCAGGTTAAAAGACAAATTTGTCATCGTACTATAAATGTATATTGAAATTTATCAATATATTTTATTTTGATTGATATTTATCATTGTATTTTGAGATTAAGGGTAAATTTATCACTCTACTTTTATTTGATTGAATTTTGTAACTAATTTTGATTTTTGATTGAATTTTGTCACTAAACTTTGATTTTTGATTGAATTTTGCCACTCAACAATGATTTTGGATGATTTGAAGATAAAATTTAACAAAAAAAATATTCCTTCAAATATTTTATTTTAATAATTAAAAACAATAAATTAATTTATAAAAAATATTAAAAATTTAACATAAAATTTTTATTTTATAAAAGAAAGATTTGAAAAAATAAAAGAAATGCCAAAAAAATAGAAAACATTAAGTTTAATTTTTTATTAATAAACATTATATGTTAATTTTTTTAATTTTAATATTTTAATTAATTAATTATTGTTAATTATTAAAATAAAATATTTGAAAGAATATTATATTTTTATTAACTTTTATTTTCAAATCATTTAAAATTAAAATTGAGAGGCAAAATTTAATCAAAAATCAAAATTTAGTAGCAAAATTCAATCAAACAAAAATAAAGTGACAAAATTCAATATTGAGTTAAAATATAATGGTAAATTTACCCTTAATCCCAAAAGTACAATGACAATTATTAATCAAAGTAAAACATAATGAAAAAATTCAATATCCAACTATAGTATGGTGTCAAATTTTTCCTTTAACCCAATACAAAAGAATATATTTCTTCCAATATACTTATCAAATATGTCAGCTATTGTGTAAAAAATTAGGATATTGAACTTGGGAGTAGCCGGGTCTGGGCAGGTGTTTTTGTGATCCGGTCCGACCCGGCCCGAATCACTGTTCATAGAATAAAAAATATTTTTTATTTAAATTTAATTATAAAAATTTATTAAAAAAAATTATTGATTATGAACAATAATTTAGACCCGTTGGCTGATTCGAACCCGTCCAAATATGAGCTTGAGGAAAAAAAATAAAAAATTTTGGATCACGACCCGACTCGATCCATAAATAAATATACTTGGGAGCATGCATTAGCTTCCAATGGTTATACAGGTTGTTTCAATAGCAAGATTTTCCCTGCTTCTTGGATAATTAAATACACTTATCCCAAAAAAATATGTCAAAATTTAAATAGAAATTTGACAGGTATAATGTAATAGATTTTTTTTTTTTCCCTTGTACTTAGAAAAGTTACTATTTATGAAAAAGCAACAGTCCTTATAATTGTCATGAATAGAGCTGGTAAAGCAGATCCAAACTCTAAAATTCGTCAAAGTCTATCCAAGACTGAATCCGATTCGATTCAAATTGATTAAAAAAGTTAAAGGTCCGAACGTGAAATAATCTGAATCCGAAAAAATCTGAACCCGAGAAAATCCGAATCCGAAAAAACTCGAATCCGAGAAAATTCGAATTCGAAAAAATCCAAACCCGTAAAATCCTAAATCCGCTACGATCTGAGCCCGAGATCGATCCGATCCGAAACTCGTAAAAAACCGAAATTATAACTTAAAAAACCCGAATTATAATTATATGATTTTATTTAAAAAACAAATAAATGATAATTTTTTTCTTAAATAAAATATTTTATTTATGAAAATATATTTATAATTATTATATAATTATATCAATAATGTATTATCAATAAAAATAATTAATAGTGAATCTTTAAATTGGATTATAAAATAAAATTAATTTGAAACACACTAAATATACAATTAGATTCTAATGTTTTGTAGGATAAACTGTATCACTCTTTAGAGTTTATTATCATAATTATATATCTTAAGTTTATTTCATATGTAACACGGACATGCATACGAAAACACACACATATATATTGCACCTTACTTCACTCAGGTGAGCGTTTTTTATGTCTTGCGCCTTAGACAATATAAGAGTTCTAGGGCATAGACTGCACCTTGCGCCATTGACAACACTGATCAAAATAGTTTAATATAAACTAATTGTTACACGTCATATTATCCTAAAGTTTCTAACTATTAAGGGCTAAGATAAATAATTGACCAATTATTCATATTAAATATTTTTGGTGAATGATAATCGATACTCTTTTTAATAATATCTTATATTCAATATTATAATTGGATAATTATTCGATTATACGATTAATTGATTATATCTAATGTTAAAAAAAAAATTATCAAATATTAAAATTATATCAATTACTATATAAATTAGCCTTTTATAAAAATTTAATACTAATTATTAAGGTTAAACCAACTAATTAGTACTCTTTTAATGTCTACTATTCAACATTAATTAAACGTTTGAAAATTAGATCTAATGCTATTATGTTACTTGTAGCAACCGTTTTTAGCCCGGGTCGGATCCGAATCCGACTCGGGCCATTTGCAACAAGGCCCGACCTAAACCTAACCCAGGGGCCTTTGGGCCAGCTGGCCAAGCAGGCCCAAACCAGGCCTACTGGCTAGCCCAGCAAGGCCTGCTAAGGCCCACCGTTTTGGGCCCAATAAGCCCAACAGGGCCTGCTACCAAGCAAGCCCATTCCCCAAACCCTAGCAACCCTAACTCTAGGCAGCCACCTTCTGCCACAGCCACCCTCCCCAGGCAGCCTTCCCCAGACCACCACCAACCACCCAAACCCACCCATACACGCCAACCCCCCAAAACCAAACCCATCTGCAACCCTAGCCACAAACGCCTAAAACACTCTATACCCCTTTCGGCCTAACCCACCACCACACGCCACCGAGCAGCCACCCCGTCCCCAAAATTCGGAAGCCCGGATCCCAAGTCCTAGGGGTCCGAGACCAACCCTTTCAAAAGGAGGAGAGCCCCTGAAAAAGAGAGGCCTTCAACAATCCCTGAAAAGAAAAAAAAGGTACCAGCCACAGCAAAAAAAAAACAGCAAAAAAAACGAATCCGACCCAAAGATCAGAAGCAAAAAAAAAAAAGAAAAACAAAAAACCAGAAAAAAGAGAACCCCCCAGAAAAAAATTCGAAACCCCATTCCCTACAAAAAAAAATCCCAATAAAAGGCAGAAATCGAGAAAAAAAAGAAGAAACCAAAACCCAAAAAAAAATATTATTTTGAAAAATTTTTAGGGCTAGATCTACTCGGATCTAGCCCGATTCGAAGAAAACCGACGAGGAATCCGAGTCGAGGAGGCCACTACGAGTCGTTTGGACTCATTTCAGACCGGAGATCTCGCCGGAGCACGGCGGCCGACGGCCGGTGCGACGGTCCGGTGACCGATTCTGGATTCTGGGTTCAGAGGAAAAGTAAGGAATTTTTTTTTTATAAAACTATTAAATAATGAAAGGAAAAAAAAAGGCTTATATAATATTTAGTGGGTCGGGTCCCAGGACCCGCGCATGGGTCCGCGCTTGGACCCGACCCATATTTTTTTTTTGGGGTCGGGTCACGGGACCCGCATATGGGTCCGCGTGATGGACCCGACCCGACCTGACCCGTATGTATTTTTTTTTCTCTTCCAAGCGGGTCGGATCACGGGACCCGCATAGGGGTCCGCGTGTTGGACCCGACCCGACCCGATTTTTTTGTTTTTTTGTTTTTGTTTTTTTTTTGTTTTTCATATATATATATATTATATATTATTTTTTATCTTTTTTTTAAAAAATATAATAATAACACAATAATAATGAGTAAAAAATATATAAAAAATAACGATCATAGTAAAATTAAATAATAAAAAATATGGTATTAATAAAAATATAAAAAATAATAATAAAAAATATGATGTTATTAATAATAATAAAAAAAATATGATATTGAAAAAATTAAAAAAATATGGTAGTAATAAAATGAAAATAATAAAATATAAAACATATGATATAAGTAAAAAATAAAAAATAATAATAAAATATGATAATCGTAAAAATTAATAAAAAATATGGTATTAATAAAATTTAATAAAAATAAAAAAATATGATATTAGTAAAAATAAGAGTAAAAAAAATCAAATAATAAAAATATGATATTAGTAGAAGTAAAAATAATGATAAAAGTAGAAATAAAAAAAAAAAAGAAAGATACAAAAATAATAATAAAAAAATAATAGTAAAAATATAAAAAAAGAGATAAAAATAAATAAATAAATAATGATAAAAGTAAAAAAAAAAAAGAGATAAAAAAATAATAATAAAAAATGAATATAATAAAAAATAAAAAAATATGATAATAGTAAAAATGAAAAAAAAATATTAAAGAAAGCAAGGATAAAAGTGAAAATGAAAGATAAATAAATTTCATGCATTTTGCACTTTTTGATTATTGTTTCGTCCGCATCACGTGCATTCGTACAACAAAAAGGATGAATACGAATTTGCCGACGACGGAATTCGAAGGACGTCACGGTTGTGATTCCTAAGATATCCCGAGGTGAGAGAATTTCGCTAAATATCACCACGAGTAGTGGGAGTATTTAGCGATATGCTCGACACAAAATTTTGTTTTCACCTAAAAATGGAATTAGTCAAAATATAAATAAATACATAGTGAATGTTACGTATCTGATATTTCGTCATGCTCATGTTTTTGAACATTATATCGTGCATTTGATCGTATAATTAGGCCTTTATTCGTACATGTTATATGCTAAATCGTGTGCATTCAATATTTAAATATTCGCATCATTCGCATTTAAATAAAAATCGGTGAATACGGATTTGCCGACGACGGAATTCGAAGGATATCACGGTTGTGATTCCTAAGATATCTTGAGGTGAGAGGATCTCGTTAAATACCACTAAGAGTGTTGGGAATATTTAATGAGTGTTCTCGATAATAGATTTACGTTCACTTTCGTTTTCAAAAAATAATAACAATTTAAAAAAATTCAAGAAAATAATAAACATGCTTTTGAAAATAAAAATAAAAGAGAATTAGTTTTAAATACCGATGTTAAATCCATTAAATCGAGATTTAAGATAACACGTGATTAAATGGTACCGTTTTCTAAACGGGCGTTGTAGGGGTGCTAATCCTTCCCCGCGCGTAACCGACTCCCGAACCTGACTTTGTTTTTGTCTCTGGTTTAAAACGCAGATTTTAAAATTGGTTTAAAAATGTTTTAATTAATTTTAAAACACTTTACTAAAATCGGTTTTAATAGGTGGCCAATCACACCTAGCAAAAAAGATTGGTGGCGACTCCATTTTGTTTCAAAATCGTCTTAGCGGTCAAAAAAATCGTTATGACAGCTTGGCGACTCCGCTGGGGACTTTGAGAGTCGAGCCATAAATTAGTCATGTGTTATCTTAAAATCTCGATTTAACGGATTTAATCGGTCTTTAATTTTAATTCTCTTGTTCTTGATTTTCTTTATTTATTAATTCGGCTGTTTATTTATTATCATCATTCTCGTTATTGTTATTTTGCTTGCATTTATGCTTTGATATTTGTTGATTCTTTATTCTCGTTTTTTTTATTATTATATTTTTTATTCATTTTTTTATATATTATTGATTCTAGTAATTATGGGATGATTAGAATAAAGAGTCGTAAACAAGTAGTCGAAGGTTTGTTTGTTCCTTCTCACACACGGACACGTGCATTTCATACATAAGCTCTATACCCGAGCTACATCCTTTTAGGAAAAAGTAAAGTACCTACGCTCTCATGAGGTAATAACCTCCGCATGGGCTAGCGAAACGCTTTTAGAGAGAGAAAGTACCTACGCTCTCGAGAGATAATAATCTCCGCACGGGCTAGCGAAAAATCTCTCACTCGAATTGAACCCTTTCCTTTGGAAGCCTATAATGGGTAAGGATCAGGGTGCCTTGCTAGCCTTCGTAGGCGACAGCGAGGACCAATTTGAAGACCTTTAGATTGCGAATCCGAACCTCATATTAGAATGCCATGAGAAACTCTCCCTAAGTAGAGCCTCTCCTATCCGACGTCTGTAAATTCATCCGAAATTAGGACACATGAAGGAACGCTTTTTACCTTTCACTACTTTTGTTTACTTTCGAACCATGAAGTGGGTAGTGACCGAAACGGCCCAAATACCCGCATTGGTTCACTTCGCGACTTTTAGGGTGAATGAACACCCTAATTAAGTCCTTCATAGGTAATGACCGAAGTTTTTCCAAAATGAGTTTTTCTCAAAATATTTGTTATTTTATGTAAATAAATAATGCCGGGCCTCTTTATTCATTTATTCATTTGTTCTTTGAATTCTTTCATATGGATATACTGACGAGTTTTCCTTCTATGTTGCTCAGCATAACTTACATTGGCATCACATTAGCATTCCACGTCGAGGTATTATTCTCAAAAGTATCTTTCAGCAAGTTAATTTCTCATGGAGCCCATCGAGCGTCAGATCATCTCGCCATCCGTAAGCGCCATGTGTGAATCGCCGGTAGATGTGCAAGAATGGGCAAGAAATGTGCAACAGAAAGAGGGGGACTGTTTGATTGAAGGTTATATCCCGAGTCTACCCGAAAGAATAAATTTGGAACTCACACAGAATAACTTAACTGAGTTGGCCGATATTTGGGAACGAATGACTTGGGAAAGGAAGAAGAATTTTTTCGAAAAGTATGGCCAGATTGCTTCGCTCATCCCAGTGGTAATTGAGGAGTCCATGATCAGGGCGGCCATCCAGTTTTGGGACCCTTCTTATAGGTGTTTTGCTTTTAATGGAGAGGATTTGACACCGACTATAGAGGAGTACTCAATTCTTGTCGGGTTAGAGCTTCGTTTCCCAGATAAGGTATACGTCAGAAAGCCAAAGTTGGGTTTCCGTAAGAAGTTGAAAAAGCTCATCGGGGTAGAGGTAGGAGACCCGGATCTGAAACAAAAAGGGAAACATGTCTGCATTCCTTGGGATTTCTTTCGAAAATTCATTGAGGGGCACCTCGATGATGAGCAAGGAGTCACCGCTTTTGCTTTAGCTATTTACGGGTTGGTAATTTTTCCTAAGGTTTTGGGGCATATTGAAGTAGCGGTGATAGATTTCTTCGAGCAAGTTGAGAACCACGCCAATCCCTCGCCGGCAATCCTGGCTGAAACCATAAGATCATTGAACTTTTGCCGCAAGAAAATGGAGGGTCGTTTTGTGGGATGTGCGCCATTACTGCATATATGGCTCAAGAGCCACTTCATGTGTGAAAATAGTGTTTTCTCCAAACCTTACCTAAAGAATTCTGCCTCTATTAAAGAATTCTGTGAAAGCAAATGGCTGGAACCCAAATCCAAGAAAGAATGGTTAGCCTTCCTACGGTCGTTGACTAGTAAGCAAATAAGATGGATGGTGCCATGAATGCCTCATGGGCCAATGTTATACCGATGTGGAGAACCGTGGGTACAGCTTTTAGGACCATGGGGAGTAGTAAGTTATGCTCCGCTGATGGTACTGAGACAGTATGGGGTAAAGCAATTCGTCCCGACTACGCACAGACTTGACCAGGTGGAATTTTCTTATGGAGATCCGAATATGTCAAAAAGAGTGGAGTCGATAGTCCGAGCTTGGAAAGAAAACCACAGAACGAGGTTAGGATCCCTCAGTGACAGCGTCACTCCAAGATACCAAGTGTGGGGAACAAATCGGGTCAACAATATGGTGCTTCCAGAGGAAGAGGTCGTATATCAGCCAAGTCCCGCTCCATCAAAGAGAATATCAGAACTCGAAATCGCTGAGCAAGGCTTCAGTATTGAGAGAAAGAAGATGAAACAGGAAAGTCAGAAGTTTCAAGAGGAGGCCGAAAATTGGAAGGACAAGACTGAAACACAAGGGGTCAGAATCAAAAAAAATAATAAAGGAACGTGACACTGCCTATACCGATGTAAAAGACTTGCACTTGGAAAACAAGAAACTAAGGACACAACTGAAGGTCGGAAGTATACTCGGACCAGCTTATAGGCGGGAGAAGGAGCTTAGTCGACTTCAGGAAGAAGTAAAACAGTGGAAGGAAAAGGCACAAGAAAACGAGGCAAGAGCCGCTCAGCTATCTCGCGATAAGCAGAAATATAAGGACATGTACTCCCAGGCTTCCGTGAGTTTAGCTGAGTCGTTGCATACAAACGAGAAACTAAAGGCCGAGCTCGAGAGCAAAAGGGAGAGTTGTTCTCAGATGCAAGAAGAGAGAAGTTTCCTACACCAAGTAATCCGAGACCTAGAACGACAATTATATAGCCAGAAAAATCACATCGACGAGATCGTGAGGGAATGGAGGGATAGAGAAAGTGATTGGATTTATGCATGTGATTTGGCTACGGATGCTAGCAAAAAGTGGGAAGCCGAAAGCATGGGAAGACAGTAGTACATAGAACACTTGAGTACAGAAATCGGCAAGGCCGTGAGAAAAGTCAGCAAGATGATCGAGAAAGTGGAAGTCCTAAGGCAAAGAATCCCGCCAACCGAAGAATACGGGCAGCAGTTGCTTAATTTTTTAGACGAAGCCAGAAATCAGTATAAGCAAATTAGCTGTTTTTAAGGACACGATTCTAAGAAATTATGTTGATGTAATGAAAACACTATGTGGGATCAATGAAAAATCAACTTCCTGAAATTTATCTTTGAGTATCTATACCTCGTATGCATTTTTATATTTATTTGCTCGTTCATTTATTCATTCATCCATCCATTCATTCATGCACTTAATAAAGAATAAAGAATAATGTATCATAAGGTTCTAATCCGGGATATTTGAACAAAGGTATAAAAATTGAGCGTCGACTAAAGTATCCGGACAAAAGTGCTCCACACTCGTATAACACGAGAGCACACGCAAAGACCATGGACAACGAACAAGCAACAAGAATTGAGAGAATGGAAAGGGCACAGAAAGAATTGCAAGAACAGCTGGGCAGATCTCAACAGGAACTACGGAAACAGATAGCAAGGTCCCAGGAAGAGTCACGAGAACAAATGGCCAAGATGATGGAAATGATGATGAGTATGACGAGAGGAAAGGGGCCAGCTGAAAGCTCAATGATGAGGGGAGAACCCCGACCCCGAGAAAGTAATAACGAGGATCCTCTGTACCCACCGAGTTTCACCCCGACTCACGCCCAAGTGACACAAGATGGGCATCCACAAGGAGAACCTCCAGTGGGAGAACAACCTTATGTGTACATTAGCATGCCAAGTCCCACAGGCCAACAAGCCCAAGGACAGTTCGCGCCTAACCCAGGGACCCATCTTTCAAACCCAGTCCACGTCCCGAACTTGGATGACCCTTTAGAGCAAGAAAGGTTGAGAAGAAGCGCGACGGAACAAATAGAGGACGCCGAGACAAAGCATAAATATGACATGTTAAAAGAGAGACTCAAAGCAATAGAAGGGATGGACGCCTTCGAAAAAGTCGATGCCAGTGAACTGAGCTTAGTTTCGGATTTGGTAATACCGCCAAAATTTAAAGTCCCAAAATTTGAAAAGTATGATGGGACCAAATGCCCTTCATTTCACATCACCATGTTCTGTCGCAAAATGGCCGGGCACACTCATAATGACAAGTTATTAATTCACTGTTTCCAAGACAGCCTGCAAGGATAAGCCGCAAGATGGTATAACCAACTAGATCGCAGTTGCATCCATACTTGGACAGATTTGGCGAGAGCCTTTTTGGCCTAGTACAAGCATATGGCTGACATGGCGCCGGATAGGCTATCCCTCCAAAACATGGAGAAAAAGGCCGGAGAAGGATTTAAGAAGTATGCCCAAAAATGGAGGGACCTGACTGCTCAAGTGCAACCACCTCTAACAGAAAAAGAGACCACCGTGTTGTTTATCAATACGCTACGATGACCGTATTACGACAGGTTGGTCGGCAGTGCTACCAAGAACTTCGCCGATATGGTCATTTCAGGTGAAATGATAGAAAACGCCATAAAAAAGTGGCAAGATCGAGGGAAATGAAGTATCCAACAATAAGAAGGTGGGGGCAACAAAGAAGAAAGAAAGAGAAGTGCAAGCGGCTTCATATGAAAATCGACCACCACAAAGCTATTCCCATTACCCAACATACAGACCCTACAGTTACCCCCTAGCTCGTACTCCTACCCTCCTACACAACCCCAATATTCAATGAGTTATCGACCACCCGCACCGGTGTACACGCCATCACCCATGCCAGCACCTGTGTACACAGTATCTGTACCTGCTCCCAACTTGACCAGTCCAGTAAACAATGTGAGCACTAACCAGAAAGCACCTCAGCCAATCCAACAAAGGCCCCAGTTTGACCCGATTCCCATGACATACGCCCATCTATTTTCCAAGCTAGTTCAAAACCATCTGTTGGCACCCATGTTCCTCGAACCCATGAAACCCTCATACCCAAGATGGTACAACCCGGACGTAAACTGCGATTACCATGGAGGCAACCCGGGTCACTCCATGGAGAATTGCACTGCTCTTAAACACAGAGTGCAACACCTAATCAGGGCCGGTGTCTTGAGCTTCACAACCAAGGGGGAGCCTAACGTTACTGCAAATCCGTTACTCGACCATGGGGAAACAAGAGCAAACGCGATAACGGAGGAAAAAGGTTGTCGGGTAATATCCAGGATTGAGGATGTCCGGACTCACATGGGAAAAGTGTTGGATGCCATGATTGAGGCCGGACTGTTTAAACCAGTCAACATGGGACAGAAATCCTCGGGGTTGGAATCAAATCCTGAACGCTTCTGCAGATATCACAGAGGTTTGGTGGGACACACTGTTAACCAATGCTCCGACTTCTGAACCAAAATTCAAGAATTAATGGATATCGGCGTAGCGAAATTCTCCACTGAATGGGAAGAAGAATTCGTGGATGTGGTAATCGAAGAAACCTCAAAGGCCCCCGAAAGATGGGTTAAGCCGAAACCATTGGTTATCTACTGTGGGGAAAGCCAGAACTCGCCGGTAAGGGAAACACCAAGGGTGATAAGGCCAATGGTGACTATCGAAGTGCCGAACCCGTTGCCCTACAAGAACGATAAGGCTGTACCTTGGAGGTACGAATGCAAATTTGCGTCATCGGAGCCGGTTGATGTTACACCAATTTCCAACGCCTCTGCAGCTGCCGTGGACATAACTGGTGTTGGGGGTTTCACTAGGAGTGGGAGATGCTATACACCGAAAGCATAAAAAAATGTCAGAAAAGGGAAAGCTAAGGCTGATGAAGAGGAAATAGTCTCAGAAAAAACTGTTGAGCGAAAAACGAGCAAGCCTTTGACAGAGGAAGAAGCTTGTGAATTCCTCAAATTTATCAAGCACAGCGAGTACAGCATTGTTGAACAATTAAAATGCTCACCAGCTCGCATATCCATCCTGGAATTATTGATGAACTCGGAGACCCATCGAAAGGCGCTCTTGAAAGTGTTGAATGAGGCATACGTGCCTCATGATGTGTCTGTAGAGAAGTTTGACCAGGTAGTGGGAAATGTGGCCATTAACAACTTCATAGCCTTCAGTGACGATGAGATCATGCCTAAAGGGACAGGTAGCACCAAAGCCCTTCACATCACTGCGCGTTGCAAGGGCCATATCATTGCAAAAGTCCTCATTGATAATGGCTCTACGCTAAACGTTATGCCGATGACTACATTGGCCAAACTGCCCGTCGACGGATCCCACATGAAGAACAGTCATATGGTAGTGCGAGCATTTGATGGAACCCGTAGACATGTTGCGGGGCAAATTGAGTTGCCAATAAAAATTGGTCCTTGCACCTTCGACATTGTCTTCCAGGTCATGGATATCGTTCCTTTATACAATGTCTTGTTGGGAAGACCTTGGATCCACATGGCTGGTGCTATTCCATCCACTTTGCATCAGAAGGTGAAGTTCAGGGTCGAAGAGCAATTGATAATCGTCGACGGAGAAGAAGATCTCCTTGTATCCAAGCCCTCGAATATTCCCTACATAGAAGCTACTGAAGAAGCAGGAGAGTGCTCTTTTCGAACCTTAGAGTTTGTGAACGCTGTATTTGTAAGCGAAGGTTCTAAGGTGCCTATACTTCAGCTGTCCTCTACCACTCAAAGCGGCCTTGCTCAGGTCGTAGGAAAGGGTTGTCGAGCCGAGACAGGTTTAGGGAGGAACCTACAAGGAATTCGGAAGAGCATAAGTGTGATCGAAAAAGAAGACAAGTTCGGGTTGGGATACAAGCCGACCAGGGAAGACAGGGAGAGAATGATAAGAGAAAGAAAATAGCAGAGGCTCGCAAGGCTCAGGGGATACGAGATAGAGACCCCGAGGATGTACATTCCCCATCTCTATGAGACATTTCGGTCGACGAGTTTTATTTTTCCTGATTCACTAGTTGGGACCAAACCTGCCGTGATTCTGGAGGGAATGTTTGCGGGTTTCTGCATCCAAATGATGGAACAAGAAGAGGAAGAGGGAAACAAAGATGAAGAAATCACCATCTACCCGTGTCCTCCGGGTTTTGAATTAAAGAATTGGCGTGCTGTAGATTTACCTGCTGTATTTAGGTCTCTTTCTGATTAACAAATTAAGTTCTCGAACACTTCTGCCCAAGAGTGTTATGAGATTTCCTTTTGTGCACGGGCTCCATTTATGAACTTATCATTTAAATAAATGACAATTATGATGCATTATGTCTCCATTCATTTGCCATTTTTTTTTATAGTCCATCCTTCTATTTTGCCTTCCTATACAATCATCTATATTATTTTGCTTACACCTTTCCAGGTCTCCTAATAATGAATGCAAAAACAATCTCATCAGTAATTCGAAAATCAATTTTGAGAAATGTATTGATATTGGTGAAATTGACGATAAAGAGACTGCAGAGAACTACGATTTACCACTCGATCTATTGAGATTAATAGAATCAGAAGAAAAGCAAATTATGCCTCACCAGGAGACAACAAAAGTTGTTAATCTAGGAGATGAGAATAATAAGAAAGAGGTAAAAATCGGCACTTCGTTACCAGTGACAAAGAAGCAAGAGTTGGTAGAATTACTCCACGAGTATGCGGATGTGTTCGCATGGTCCTATCAAGACATGCCGGGACTTGATACAGATATTGTGGTGCATCTCTTGCCTTTAAAACCAGAATGCAAACCTGTGAAACAGAAGTTGAGACGAATGAAGCCTGAAATATTGCTAAAAGTCAAGGAAGAAGTAAAAAAGCAGTTCGATGCCGGATTTTTGGAAGTCGCTAAGTATCCCGAATGGGTAGCAAACATAGTCCCAGTCCTGAAGAAAGATGGGAAAGTACGAATGTGCGTTGATTATCGGGACCTAAACAGAGCTAGTCCAAAATATAGTTTCCCGCTACCCCATATCGATACCTTGGTCGATAATACTGCCAAACACTCACTGTTCTCATTTATGGACGGTTTTTCGGGCTACAACCAAATAAAGATGGCACCAGAAGATATGGAGAGGACCACTTTCGTGACAATGTGGGGAACATTTTGTTACAAGGTTATGCCATTTGGGTTAAAAAATGCCGGTACAACTTATCAAAGAGCAATGGTGACCCTCTTTCATGACATAATGCACAAAGAGGTGGAAGTCTATGTCGATGACATGATTGCAAAGTCACGTGAAGATGAAGATCATGTGGTTAATCTGAGAAAGTTGTTCGGGCGATTAAGGAAGTTCCAACTTAAGCTCAACCCGGCCATGTGCACTTTTGGTGTAACATCCGGCAAACTTCTGGGTTTCATTGTTAATGAGAAAGGAATTGAAGTAGATCCCGACAAGATACGTGCTATCCATAATTTATCTTCGCCTCAGACACAGAAAGAAGTGCGAGGATTCCTGGAAAGACTGAATTACATTGCCCGTTTCATTTCTCAGCTCACCGCTAAGTGTGATCCAATTTTCAGACTCCTCAGAAAACGTGATCCGGGTGAATGGGATGAGGATTGCCAGGAGGCATTCGACAAAGTGAAAGAATATCTTACCAATCCACCGGTACTGGTACCACCAACACTAGGAAGACCGCTCATTTTGTATTTGGTAGTACATGAGAAATCCATGGGGTGTGTTTTGGGACAGCAAGATGAGACAAGCAAGAAAGAATATGCCATTTACTACCTGAGCAAAAAGTTTACAGATTACGAGGCCAAGTACTCGGTAGTAGAAAAGATATGTTGCGCGCTGGCTTGGGCTGCTCATAGGCTCCGACAATATATGTTATACCATACCACGTTGCTTGTTGCTAAGTTGGACCCCATTAAATACATCTTTGAGAAACCCTCGTTATCAGGAAGATTGGCAAGTTCTGCTTTCTGAATATGACATCACCTATGTCTCGTAGAAAGCCATAAAGGGAAGTGCAGTGGCTGAATTCCTGGCAGATAAAGCCACCGAGGATTATGAGCCAGTGAAGTTTGATTTCCCCGATGAAGACTTAATGGCTATTTCCGAAGAAGATGAAGACGAGGAATCAAAGAAAGATGTGTGAAAGATGTATTTCAACGGTGCATCGAATGCTCTGGGCACGGTGTTGGAGCAGTTTTGATATCGCCAGAAGGGACCTACTGCCCAATCACTGCAAGATTGACTTTCAAATGCACCAAGAATGTGGCAGAGTATGAGGCCTGTGTCATGGGACTTCAAGCGGCTATTGCAAAGAAGATAAGCGAGTTAGAGGTGTATGGAGACTCAGCTCTAGTCATTTGCCAGTTAAAAGGGGAATGGGAGACAAGGGACTCGAAGTTGGTTCTCTATCACAAGTTCATAGTTGAATTGGTTTAACAGTTCGAAAAGATCGAATTCAACTATCTACCCCGAGAGGAAAATCAAATGGCCGACGCTCTTGCTGCGTTAGCCTCAATGTTCAAGATAAATACAAGCGCTGACGTCTAGCCCATTAAGATGAGCATACGAGAATTGCCCGCACACTGTATGCATGTTGAAGAAGAGCCGGATGGGAGGCCATGGTACCATGACATCCTGCAATACGTAAAATACCAGCAATACCCAGAACATGCCACAGAAAATGACAAAAGAACTTTGAGAAGATTGGCGATGGGATTCTTTCTAGATAAAGAAGTATTGTACAAAAGGAGTAGAGATCATACATTGCTAAGGTGCGTGGAAGCAAATGAAGCTAAGAGAATACTCGAGGAAGTTCATGAAGGGGTTTGTGGAACGCATGCAAACGGCCACATGATGGCTAAGCAGATTATGAGAACAGGTTATTATTGGATGACAGTGGAGAGGGATTGCATCAGGTAAGTCCAAAAATGCCATAAGTGCTAAATATACGCGGATAAGATACATGCCCCTCCGACAGCTTTGCACGTCATGACAACGCCATGGCCTTTTTCTATATGGGGAATGGATGTGATTGGGCCAATTACCCCTAAGGCCTCGAACGGGCATCGCTTTATTTTGGTGGTGATCGATTATTTCACGAAGTGGGTCGAAGCTGCTTCTTATGCTAGCGTGACCAAGTCAGTGGTGTGTAGATTCTTGAAGAAGGAAGTGATCTGCCGATACGGTCTCCCAGAGAAAATCATTACAGATAATGCTCTCAATCTAAACAACGCCATGATGAAAGAGATTTCTACCCAGTTTAAAGTCAGACATCATAACTCAGCACCTTACCGTCCCAAGATGAACGGGGCAGTGGAGGCTGCTAACAAGAATAGAAAGAAAATCATGGCTAAAATGACTGATAAGTACAAAGATTGGCACGAGAAACTCTTGTTTTCTCTGCACGCTTACAGAACATCGGTGCGTACTTCTACGGGGGCTACTCCGTATTCCCTGGTGTACGGGATGGAAGCTGTTTTGCCAATTGAGGTTGAGATCCCCTCTTTGAGAATTTTGATGGAAGTTGAGCTAGAAGAAGCAGAATGGGTTCGAGCCCGCTATGAGCAGCTTAATTTGATTGAGGAAAAAAGGATGACGGCACTGTGTCATGGCCAATAATACCAAAGACAGATGATGAGGGCACACAATAAAAAGGTTCGCCCAAGAGAGTTTCGAGAAGGTGATTTGGTTTTGAAAAAGATCTTTCCTAATCAGCAAGATCCAAGGGAAAAATGGGCACCGAATTGGGAAGGTCCGTACGTGGTGAAAAGAGTTTTTTTAGGAGGGGCAATGATTTTAGCCGAAATGGACGGCGCAGATTTTTCAAGCCCAATCAATACCGATGCAGTGAAGAAATATTATGCGTAAAAAATAAAAAAAAATAATAATAAAATAATAATTAAAAAAAAGGAGAGGTTCGGACTGAAAACCTGAAATGGCGGTTCGAATCAAAGGAAGGATCCAAGTCAAAAACCCTAAAGGGCGGCCTAGATGAAGGATAAACAAGAGTTGGGGCAACCGGAACTAACCCGTCTGAAGCAATTATGTGGGGCAAAAGATCAAGGCAGGATGGAAACTTTGAGCGAATAGCAAAATGCAGCATGGTTGAATTGTGCAAGACAGAGAGAGTAATTTGTGGTTGGACGCTCTCAAAAGAGTCAAGGACATCAATGGATATTTCCTTCTCAAAAGAGAAATCCGGATTAGATCGATTGAGTTCGTTTGAGTATTCATTATGGAGGGATCTATCCCTTTTTGTCTTTATTTCCCTTTTGATTGATGCCAATATGTTCTTTTCTCTCTAAAATGGAAATATTTACCCCAATTCATGAAGTTTTGTCTTTAAGTTATCTTTATTTCTTTGAAATTTTCTATATAAAAAAAAAGAATGCATTATGTTGGCATGGAATGTGAATGATGATAAATAAATGAACTCGGCACAAATAGAGCTTTCACGATTACTCTGGGAAAATTTGAGAATTGGAAAATCAGAAAGAGAAGAAAAGATAATAGAGAAATGACAGGGCAGTATGAGACATCGATTTATTTATACCCTTTGGAAATAAAGAAAGTAATAATTGACAGGTGAAATGGTTTTGAGGGAAGTGTACAAAGCTCTGACTCCGGCTAAGAAAAGATCGTGAAGAAGTAAGTTGTGGACAGTTAGTCAAGTCGAAGAAGGAAAAGAAAGGAAACTGGAAAAATAGAAAAGAACCTTACAGAAAAATAGCATGAGAAGTTTAATCAAGCCAACTTTGGAAGGACTGTTAATTAATAAGATACACACAGGGGCATCAAATCATGATTCGAGCCAACAATCAGGAATTAACATTGTACAAAAATGGGGTGTGAATGACAGGAAGACAATAAAAATGGAAACTGACTACAACAGGGAGTTGAAAATCATCATAATCAGGAAAAAGGTAGCAATTTATTTTCCAAGTGATAGAGCCTCTGATGAGAGGAGCAATTTATTTTTCAAGTGATAGAGCCTCTGCTGAGAGGAGCAATTTATTTTCCAACTGATAGAGCCTCTGCTGAGAGGAGCAATTTATTTTCCAACTGATAGAGCCTCTGATGAGAGGAGCAATTTATTTTTCAAGTGATAGAGCCTCTACTGAGAGGAGCAATTTATTTTCCAAGTGATAGAGCCTCTGATGAGAGGAGCAATTTATTTTTCAAGTGATAGAGCCTCTGATGAGAGGAGCAATTTATTTTTCGAGTGATAGAGCCTCTAATGAGATGAGCAATTTATTTTTCAAGTGATAGAGCCTCTGATGAGAGGAGCAATTTATTTTTCAAGTAATAGAGCCTCTCATGAGAGGAGCAATTTATTTTTCAAGTGATAGAGCCTTTGATGAGAGGAGCAATTTATTTTTCAAGTGATAGAGCCTCTGCTGAGAGGAGAGGAGCAATTTATTTTTCAAGTGATAAAGCCTCTGCTGAGAGGAGCAATTTTGTTTTCCAACTGATAGAGCTTCCGATGAGAGGAGCGATTTATTTTTCGATTGATAAGAACCTCCGATGGAGAGAGCCTTCCTAGAACAAAGGCATGCACAATTCAGACAAAAACGTTGCTCGCGTCTTTGCCCTATTCCTCATTCTAAGCAATGTGCAAAGAGGGGCAACTGTAGCAATCGTTTTTAGCCCGGGTCGGATCCGAATCCGACCCGGGCCATTTGCAACAAGGCCCGACCTAAACCCTAACTAGGGGCCTTTGGGCCAGCTGGCCAAGCAGGCCCAAACCAGGCCTGCTGGCTAGCCCAGCAAGGCCCCCCGTTTTGGGCCCAATAAGCCCAACAGGGCCTGCTACCAAGCAGGCCCATTCCCCAATCCCATTCCCCAAACCCTAGCAACCCTAACCCTAGGCAGCCACCTTCTGCCACAGCCACCCTAACCCTAGGCTTACCTTCTGCCACAGCCACCCTACCCAGGCAGCCTTCCCCAGACCACCACCAACCACCCAAACCCACCCATACACGCCAACCCCCCAAAACCAAACCCATTTGCAACCCTAGCCACAAACGCCTAAAACACTCTATACCCCTTTCGGCCTAACCCACCACCACACGCCACCGAGCAGCCACCCCGTCCCCAAAATCCGGAAGCCCGGATCCCAAGTCCTAGGGGTTCGAGACCAACCCTTTCAAAAGGAGGAGAGCCCCTGAAAAAGAAAGGCCTTCAACAATCCCTAAAAAGAAAAAAAAGATACCAGCCACAGCAAAAGAAAAAACAGCAAAAAAAATGAATCTGATCCAAAGATCAGAAGCAAAAAAAAAAACAAAAAAACCAGAAAAAGTGAACCCCCAAAAAAAAAAATTCGAAACCCCATTCCCCACAAAAAAAAATCCCAATAAAAGGCAGAAATCGAGAAAAAAAAAAAGAAGAAACCAAAACCCAAAAAAAATATTATTTTGAAAAAATTTTAGGGCCAGATCTACTCGGATCTAGCCCGATTCGAAGAAAACCGATGAGGAATCCGAGTCGAGGAGGCCATTACGAGTCGTTTGGACTCATTTCGGACTGAAAATCTCGCCGGAGCACGACGGTCGACGGCGGAGGCGACGACCGGTGCTGCGGTCCGGTGACCGATTCTGGATTCTGGGTTCAGAGGAAAAGTAAGGATTTTTTATTATATAAAACTGTTAAATAATGAAAGAAAAAAAAAGGGGCTTATATAGTATTTAGTGGGTCGGGTCCCAGGACCCGCGCATGGGTCCGCGCCTGGACCCGACCCATATGTATTTTTTTTTGGGTCGGGTCACGGGACCCGTATATGGATCCGCGTGTTGGACCCGACCCAACCCGTATGTAATTTTTTTTTTCTCTTCCAAGCGGGTCGGGTCACGGGACCCGCATATGGGTCCGCGTGTTGGACCCAACCCGACCCGATTTTTTTGTTTTTTTTGTTTTTTTGCTTTTGTTTTTTTTTGTTTTTCATATATATATATATTTATATTATATATATATATATATTATTTTTTTATCTTTTTTTTAAAAATATAATAATAACATAATAATAATGAGTAAAAAATATATATAAAAAATAAAAAATAACGATCATAGTAAAAATAAATAATAAAAAATGCGGTATTAATAAAAATATAAAAAAATAATAAAAAATATGATGTTATTAATAATTAAAATATAAAAAAATATGATATTGAAACAATTAAAAAAATATGGTAGTAATAAAATGAAAATAATAAAATATAAAGCATATGATACGAGTAAAAAATAATAATAATAATAAAATATGATAATCGTAAAAATTAATAAAAAAATATGGTATTAATAAAATTTAATAAAAAAAATATGATATTAGTAAAAATAAGAGTAAAAAAAATCAAATAATAAAAATATGATATTAGTAGAAGTAAAAATAATGATAAAAGTAGAAAAAAAAAAAAAAAGAAAGATAAAAAAATAAAAAAAAATAGTAAAAATATAAAAAAAAAGATAAAAATAAATAAATAAATAAATAATGATAAAAGTAAAAAAAAAAGATAAAAAATAATAATAATAAATGAATATAATAAAAAATAAAAAAAATATGATAATAGTAAAAATGAAAAAAAAATATTAAAGAAAGCAAGGATAAAAGTGAAAATGAAAGATAAATAAATTTCATGCATTTTGCACTTTTTTTATTATTGTTTCGTCCGCATCACGTGCATTCGTACAACAAAAAGGATGAATACGGATTTGCCGACGACGGAATTCGAAGGACGTCACGGTTGTGATTCTTAAGATATCCCGAGGTGAGAGAATTTCGCTAAATATCACCACGAGTAGTGGGAGTATTTAGCGATATGCTCGACACAAAATTTCGTTTTCACCTAAAAATGGAATTAGTCAAAATATAAATAAATACATAGTGAATGTTACGTATCTGATATTTCGTCATGCTCGTGTTTTTGAACATTATGTCGTGCATTTGATCATATAATTAGGCCTTTATTCGTACATGTTATATGCTAAATCGTGTGCATTCAATATTTAAATATTCGCATCATTCGCATTTAAATAAAAATCGGTGAATACGGATTTGCCGACGACGGAATTCGAAGGATATCACGGTTGTGATTCCTAAGATATCTTGAGGTGAGAGGATCTCGTTAAATACCACCAAGAGTGTTGGGAATATTTAATGAGTGTTCTCGATAATAGATTTACGTTCACTTTCGTTTTCAAAAAATAATAACAATTCAAAAAAATTCAAGAAAATAATAAACATGTTTTTGAAAATAAAATAAAATAAAAATAAAAGAGAATTAGTTTTAAATACCGATGTTAAATCCATTAAATCGAGATTTAACATAACACGTGATTAAATGGTACCGTTTTCTAAACGGGCGTTGCGGGGGTGCTAATCCTTCCCCGCGCGTAACCGACTCCCGAACCTGACTTTGTTTTTTTCTCTGGTTTAAAACGCAGATTTTAAAATTGGTTTAAAAATATTTTAATTAATTTTAAAACACTTTACTAAAATCGGTTTTAATAGGTGGCCAATCACACCTAGCAAAAAAGATTGGTGGCGACTCCATTTTGTTTTCAAAATCGTCTTAGCGGTCAAAAAAATCGTTATGACATTACTATTTATAATGTTATTAAGGTTAAACTAATTAATGTATACAATTAGATCTAATGTTATTATGTTAGTATTTATAATTATATCCAAATAAAAAATATATATATAAATAAATTCTTGAAAATTTAAAATATTGTTAAAAAAAATTTATAATACAATGACTAAAAAACTTAATAAAGCAAAAAAAATTATTGGATTAAGCGACTAAGAGCCCAATGAATTATTGGGTTAAGAGAAAAAATCATTTATATAAATGTTTAGTGAATTTTATTTATAACTTTTTTTCCTTCTAATGATGTTTTTTAAAATGTAGCCAAATGATTTTTAACTTTTATTTTTTTTAATGTCACTTTAGATTTATTTTAACTCATAAAACAAAATGAAATTTCTTATATAATCATTAATTATAGTATATTCAATATCAAATATCAAATATTAAAATTATATCAATACTATATAAATTAGCTTTTATATATCATGATTTCTTAAAATTTCTAAGTATTAATTTTTAAAATTAAATCAATTAATTGGTATTCTTATAGTGACTATTATTCACCATTTTAATTAAACATTTGGTCAATTAGTGTATACAATTAGATCTAATGTTCTTATGTTAGTATTTATAATTATGTCCAAACAAAAAAAAATATTAATATAAGAAAAAATTCTTGATAATTTAAAATCTTCTTAAGAAAATTATAATACAATAACTAAAAAAATAATAAAACAAAATAAAAATACAAATTTGTTGGACTAAGTATATAAGAGTCCAATGAATTATTGGGTTAAGAGTAAAAGTCATTTATGTATTTGTTTAGTGGGCTTTATTTATAACTTGTTTTTTTCTAATGTTTTTTTTTTTTTACATGCAGTCTAATGATTTTTTACTTTTACTTTTTTAGTGTTACTTTATATTTAATTTAACTCACTTATAAAACAAACAAAAAACAATATTATATAATCATTAATTAAATCTATATTCAATACTAAACATCATAAAAATTTAAAAATATAAGTATATAACAATTGCAAAATAATAAGAAGTATCAAAATATACAAATTATTTTATTCATACTATAAGTAAATATATCGAACTTATATATTTAGCTTTTATTTGAACTTTTGGACTAAAAAATATTCAAATAAAAAATATTAATACTCAATTTATAAATAAAATTATTATATAATTTATATTTATATAAATATTTATTAATTTTTTAAAATTTTAATTTAGTATTTTTGTTAGTGAAATTAATCATTACATTCAAAATTAAAAATATATATATTTATAGCTTAAAAAATTTCAAAATTATTGAATCCATCTAGGCCAGCCCGTACTCGAACCGATCCGAATCCGAAATAATCCGAACCCGAAAAACCCGTATCCGAGATGGCCCGAGCCCGAGATAGCCCGAACCCAAAATTATTCGAACCTGAAAAAATTTGAATCCGAAGTTATCCGAATCCGAAAATATCCGAGCCCGAGATGATCCGAATCCAAAATAAATCCGAACTCGAAATAACCCAAATTCGATAACAGCCCAATTCGAACCCACCTGAACCGGCCCGATTGCCACCTCTAGAGAATTATATCACAGATATAATCAAAATTAAAAATAAAAAAGAATAAAAACAATAGGAGGAATGAGATGGCCCTTCGAAAAAAAATCATTTTTTTAAAAATATTTGTGTCCAATATTTGTGTTCGACATTTATTGGATACGAATATGAGGAGATGATCCTCCAAATATATAGAACGAAATTGAATATACACATGTCGGACATATATTCGTATTCGAGATTCAGATACAAATTCGGATAACATAGACTGCATGTAGAAGGGAGACACTGACTCTTCTGTTACTGAGTGACTTGCCTCTCATTCTGGCTAGACATGCTCAAGGGTTGGGTAGCTCACCCAGCCCGACAGGCTCTGTCCTTATTGGGTTGAGTTTGGATAAAGCTTTTTGTGAATCAGGCCGACCCGATCCGAATTATTGTTCACATAATAAAAAATGTTTTTTATTTAAATTTAATTATAAAAAAAATAAAAAATATTAATAAATTTTTTTAATTATTTTTAAATAATAAACCGAATCGGATCTGGATAAAAATATTTAAAAAATTCTAAATCGCAATTTGATCTTATGAGCAAATCTACTTCTGACCATATTGGCTTTAAAATCTAGAGACCGGAAGAAAGACTAGGCTAAAATCTTGATGTTGCTCTCTAAATTTCCTCAATGCTATACCACAAATTTTGATCCACAGCTTGAAAATTGTTTCCTTTTTAAGTGAATTTAAAAAAACAAAGACATCAATTTAAACTAAAAATAAAAGTTTGAATGTTGCTACCAGAAATTTAATACAAACTAGCTAAGATTCTTACTATATTTTTTAACTCTTCAAAGAAGAAATGTTCAAAAATAAAATAACAAAAAATCAACGATAAAAGTATTTGTGACAATTAAATATCATAAAAGTAACATCAAAATTGACTTTAATCTATGATATTTTTTTGGTTGTTGCTTTAAGCACTTAGTTTCTTCCATTTACATGACATAATTACGATTGTCGATTTATCTACTTACAATAAAAAATAAGATTAATATGTCTATCGGTCCTCGAATTATACATCTTTTAACAATTTGGTATTTAAAGAAAAAAATTTACAATCAAGTACTTGAATTTTATTTCCGTCAAGCAAGTTAATTCAATGGACTAACGTCGTTAACGATTTGGTATTTAAAGAAGAAAAAAAATTACAAGCAAGTACTAACGTCGTTATATAAAATGTTGACATGACTTAATTAACCAATACTAAATCGTCATATGTCAAGTTAATGTCATTCAACATTTAGAAAATTGTTTGATTTGATATATGACGATTTAGTATTGGTCAATCATGCAACATCAGAATTTTATGTAACGACATTAGTTCATTGGGATAATCTATTTATGAAATACAAGTTCAGGTTTTGATTATGATTTTTTTAGATACCAAATTACTAAAATATATATAATTCGAGGATCAATTTATATATTAACCCTAAAAATATTGTGTGTTGGAAAAAATGTATATTTTCTTTATTTTTGAACACATGAACGGAGATCGTCTTAGGCCTAGTTTAGCATTGCTGTTGCGGTTTGAAAAAGCTCGGTTTAGAAAAAGTGTGTTTGAAAAGTGCTGTGAAAGATTGCTGTGAAAAAGTGTGGTTTAAAATTTTTTAGTGTTTGGCATTGCTGTGAAAAACTACGGTGTGTAATTAAAATGACTAAAAAGGACATAATATTTAAAAGTACAGAATAAATCATTTTTAATATTAGTAAATTATTAAGATGTGTAAAAAAAATTGTGTGACTTAATAATACAAATTTATACAAAAATAAAATTTTCAAAATAATTGTGTGACTTAATAATACAAACTTATACAAAAATAAAATTTTCAAATTTTATTAAAAAATTAAATTATTTAAAATTAAAAAATAAACAGTTATATTCTCTTCATATTTTTATTTTAAGTTAAAAAAAATATCAAAAATATAGAATTTTATATATTTAGAAAAATAAAAGAATAATTTTATTCAAAAAATAAACAAAATTAACTAAGGGATAATTTTGTCATAATTTTTTAATAGAAAGGATATTTGGTAATTTTCTCCCCAAACCATTGTTTGCAAACCACAAAAGCCTCATTTTTTTAGCTTTTAGATTTGGTTCAAAACCAGCGTTCAAAAAGTGCTTTCACAAAAAAAAAAAAAAACTAGTTGTTTAGCATTGCTTGACTGTCAAAACGAGCGTTCCGACAGCCAGAAACAATGCTAAACGCAGCCTTAATTTGTTACTTGCATGAGTTACAATGCCAGATTACTTATGCCATGTAAATGTTTTTTTTTTTTTTTAAATTGAGAAAATAGAAATGAGATTTCAACCGATCTTTTTTAGTAAAAAATACGTACACTTATCGATTAGTTAAATGTTCGGCTTAATTTGTCTTTTTTTTATGAAGTGATCAGTACAAAAAATTTATAATTATATTTTGAATAAAAATTTAATGAGTTAAATCAAATAAACAATTTAACTAATGAATCATCATGAATTAATCAAATACAAAATTAGATCAAATTCGCACGTTTATTTGAATCTAGGATATCAAAATTGTTTCTAAAAATTTCTATCAATATTTCGGGCCATATCGAATTTGGATAATTATAAAATTCATTAATATGTTAAATGGATTCGATTCAAATTCGATTTCCTCCAACCCGACCCATAAATACATCTAATTATTGTATAATTCAATCGAATTTTTTTTCTTCTTTATTCATTTTGCTAGCTGTACATTGGTTTGCAACTTTTGCTATTATTTTAGGTATTTTATTAAGAGAAATGTTAAGCAGTTAAAAAAAATTTGTAATTAATATTTGTTAATTTGTAGTAAAAGAGGAACTATGGCACTTAAAATTTGACCAACTTTTTTCTAGAATAAAAAATTACAATAAAATAAATTTCAGAGGAAGAAAGAGAACTTACATATGAGTATTAGCCATGCTAATTTGTTTGAGGACCTTCGTAGGCTAAGTTTTAATTTTTAAACTTGGGTTTAATGATACTCAATTGAAAAGCTTAAATGAAATAGGTTTTAATTTTGCAATTAAGTTAAAACTAAAAAGAAACATATGATAGAGTTAAGGATTTGAGACACTAATTTAGAGATTTTGAATTCAAATCTTGAGAAGGGAGAGGTGGGATTTATATGGGATAGAAGAGAGTTATATTCTATTGTGTAGCTCGAAATTATATAAAAAATTAATTTAAAAAAACACTTTGAGATTTTTTTTTTAATTTATAAAGAAATAAATCAATAAATTGCAAGTTACATGTTACATGTTAAAAAAAAGAAAAGAAAAAAAAAAAAAAAAAGACAATGCTTAAGACAATGCTTTGCATAACCTATATGATGGAGTGCTTCTCACTGAAAATCCAAATTGATCCTTAGTCAAATAAAAACATCTAATGACTAATGAAACCATGACACTTGACATTTGACCAACCTTTAAACAAAACTAAAGAAAAGGAAAAAAAAATAAAATATATATATATATATATATATATATATATATGAAAATTAGAGAAAGTATCTTATATTGTTAGTAAAATTTTTAAAGTTCACAAATCAGGTTAGTGGGGAGATGTTCATGGGTCAATCTGAGTTTGTGTCAGGCCTAAATATGGTATTTGTAAATAGATAATCCAAACCCGTTTAGATCCGCCCAAATAATTTTTTTTTTCTAAAAAAAAATTGAAACAAATAGTTATTTTTATTTAAATTTTAGCAATTTTATCTCTTTTTTTTTTCCTTTTATTAAGTTCTAAAACATTAGATAACTTGACATATTTTTAAATGTTTACACTATAATACTGTATATTTATAAATGAAAAACGGGCGGAGCCGGGTTTGGACCTTGATTGTTGGAGTCAAAGCTCGACACATTTTCTAAACGGATCTCATTTTTTTTGTCCAAACTCATATTTCGGGCCTAATTCCAAACCCTGCCAAATATCGAATGAGCTTTCAAATTTGGACGGATAGCCCGACTCTTAAATAGGTCTACATATCCCTGAAGATATATTAAAAAATAATTAAAAATAAAGTGAGACATATAACAATCTCGTAATTTCACTTATAAAATTAAAAAAATTACTATCAATGACCAAAGGGATCCCACATTTTGGGTTTGGCATAGCCACTGAACCCTAATCCATTTGCTTCAATTATGTTCGTTGATTTGTTTTGGTAGAAAAAGTGGGGAGGGGGAAATGAAAAAGTTTGATGGAGGATGATGCATGGAATGCTTAAACTTTATGAGACAAAGAATCATAAGATTGAGTACCTTATGAAAATCCTAAAGTAACCCAAAAAGAAGAAAAGAAAAAAAAAAACAAAAACAAAAGAATTTGCCTACTATCTCACACATTATAAAAAATTAAACACCTCTTTTTTGTTAAAAATCTTTATGACAATAATTTTTCCATAATCCATGGAGAGAGAAAAAGAAAGAGAGAGAGAGAGAGTGACATGAACCACAAAAAAGGAATAATTGCAACTTAGGACCTTAGGTTATGAATTGAAAATTATTGTCCTCAAGTGATAATATATAAAGTTTAGTGTGACAAGTGTAAAGGACCATTTCTTTTAGAGTAATGATTTTTTTTCTTCTTTCTTTTTAGTTAAATTGAAGCCCTTTGAGTGTTAATGCACCTTTCTCAATATCTATTACATTACTCACTGCAATTAGACAGAAGCACAAATTGAAAGTAAAAAATTAAATTTTAATCTCAAATAATTGTAATATTTGCACACTAAATTATTATTTGTTATATTTTTATCCTGTATTTTTCGATTCGAAGTTCGAACTGCTTTGTTAGGTCAAAACCCAATTAATCAATCATTTAAGCAAGTAGAAGCAAAATCGAACAAAAAAATCATTCAAGACATCAATTTAATGTTGTTCTACTCAATTTGGCTATACTCACGGATGAAAAAAAAAATCCATTAATTGTAGAGAATTACAATCATATCAACATATAAATACTCCATTTAAACACTCAACTCAAAACGCAATCTCAAATATAAATCAATCCCAACTCACAAACACATCTATGAGAACTCTCGCTCGATCTCTAACAATTTCAAGCCAAACATTCACACTCATTGACACTCTCTTTTAACTCCATAAGATTTCTACACACCTAATCCTGTAAGATCTTACAATTTTTCTTACATCTTTCTCTCATATCTAACCCTATTGAAACTCCCTTCTATTTATAAACCCACTTCCAATCAAATAAACTTAACTATCAAACAATATCTTTAACAAATCCAAAAAAAATCTTCAAAACACTTTTATTGATTCTTTTAAAATTTAAACAATATTCTCAACACATTTAACCATGCCATTCGCAATTAGCACACCACAGCAATAATTCTCATGATAATTAATTGGCCTTAAAATGTTAAATAAAGCATACACTAAGATAAGATTCCTAGAGTTCACTATGAATGATAATTGACAAATTAATGCCATTTTCCCAAAAAGTTGTTGGTCTCCAAATCTTTTAATTTCCAACCTCACCAATACTCCCGATATGATATCAACAAAATAAAAAAATATTTTCTTATTTATCAATGACTTTTGCAAGCATAATTATATTTTTTTGAAAGAATTTTGCTAGCATAATTCTGGTGTCTCAAGTGATTGGCATTGCTTATTGGCAGGATTTTTTTTTTCTTAATTTAAAATGACAAAATTGATTTGGAGACACGTTATCTCTAGATGTGTTTATGAATTGAGTCAGATCGCGGTCTGAATTTTTTTTACATTCTTTACTCAAGTCTAGCTCGGATCGGTCCGTAAACTCGAATTATTGTTTAAAACTTATTAAAATATTAAAAAATTATTTTTATATTAATATTTATATATTTTATAATTAAATTTAAATAAATTTTTTCTTTATTAATAAGTAATAATTAAGACCGGACAAATAGCCAATCTTTGAACAAATCTAATTGCCCCACTACACCAACCAATAAAAATGTTGTTTTTTTTTGTATGTGTCACTCTTTTAAGACATCTTCCTTGAACTAGTCATAGACTCATGGAGTGGGTCGAAAACCTTATCCACCCTACCCCCAACGGCTACCTCAAGAAAGCTCTACTTTCCAACCGACCATTATTGTCCTCATTTGGCAAAGCAACAACAACGTTATCAATAATCAATAGTTGATATTAGACATGTAATTGAGTTTAGTCGAGTCTAAACATTGAAAATTTTAAATTTGAGTTCGATTTAAAATTTGGTTTGAGTTCAATTAATTTTTTTTTTATAATTCGAGTTTAATTTGAGATAAAAAATAAATTATTTGAATTCGCTCGATTAAACTTGTTTACCTAATAAAAAATAACTCAATTCTCATACTCGACCTTAAATTTGATTATTTGTGCCTGAGATAACCTCAAATTCGTCAAATATATGACAGAAGGACCGATACCTCTTAAAAGTGATAAATTACTCTTAAAAATTTATATTATTAATATTAAAATGGATTGAATCGGATTTTAACAAAAAATAGCATACCCAAAACTCGATATATTTTTTAAACGGATCTCATTTTTTGTCTAGATCATTGAATTTGAACCCATGAAATAATAATTAGGTAAAGGATCTCTTTACTATTTAAAAAATAGTAAAAAGTTTTCCATTGCTTTATTTCATAGTGAGTAATATATTTTTAAATTAAATTTAAAATTAATATTTGTTTAAATTATTTTTAATTATTTCACATTTAATTTAAAATTATTAAATTTCAGCATAAGTTAACTTTAAAGAACAATTAACCTTTATTTTTTGGAATGCTACTTCTTCATCACTTGTTTAAATTGTCCCTTCATCTTCTTTTTAAAGTCCTTAACTTTGAAACTACTCCCACCATGGGCAACTGAGATGAGATTATTGTCTCTCTGCTTTTGGAAAGAAGTTTTCATTTTTTTTTTCTTCCATTTCCAAGTTTATCAAAAAAACAGTCTTAGTTTTAGTGTTTTTTTTACCATAATCCCTTCCAAAATGTCTATAAAAAAGATGTCTTCCACTTCAAAAGTTGAAAACATTGAAGAGTTTGAAGAAGGTGTGATGTCAGTTTTGGACTTACCAGAATTGGTCTTAGAATGCATTCTTGAAAGGCTATCACCTGCTGGTCTTTGTAGCATGGCAGGTGTTTGCAGTTCTTTAAGAAGTAAGTGTATCAGTGATCATTTCTGGGAAAAACATATGAAGAGAAAATGGGGTAAAATTATGGGTCCAGCTGCTTATAGAGAGTGGCAATGGCATATAGCTTTAAGAAAAGATTCAAATGATGTAAAACAGGGGAAACCCAAAGGTTTGTTGAGGATTTTATCAATTTTTTGGCCATTTTGGTGGATTCAATCAAAACAGAGTTCTTTGCCAGATGATTCAATTATGTCTTGGTTTCTTGCTCTTGAAACTGGCAGATTCTGGTTCCCTTCTCAGGTCTATAACCGTGAGGTATTTGTTTTTATGCTAGTTTGAATTCCATAAGCAGATTCTATGCTCTTTTTTTTTTTTTTTTTTTTTTTCAAATTCCAAATTCTTTCTTCTGCTGTTTTTGTAGAATGGCCATGTTGGGTTTATGTTGTCATGCTATGATGCAGAACTCAGTTATGATCCCCGTACTGACACCTTCCAAGCCAGGTAATTTTGGGAGATGAACATAATTTTGTTGGTGGTTCATACCTAAGTTACTCGGTCTCGGATGTGAGTGTCGGACACTTGTATATTTGATTTATTTTAAGTTTTTCCATATATTTGGACCGTCCTTGAGGGTCCATATCTCTATATCCATGTCCGAATATGCGTCGGACACGGGTGTCAGACACGAGTACTTCCGAAAAAATGAAGAGTCGAAGCAATATAGGTTCATACTGTCTATGTTACCCGGACTCGGGTTAAGTATCGGATATGAGTATATATCTGATACGGGTATGCTTAATTTTTTCTAAGTTTTTCCATATATTTTGTTCCGAATATGTGTTAGACATAAGTGTCAAACACATATACTTTAAGAAAAATGAAGAATACAAGTAACATAGGTTGAGGAAGATGAAATTAGGTTCCTAAAAAGACCATTCTCCTAAAGGCTAAATTAATCTAATGGATTGATATTGGATTGGTTTGATAATTTTAGGTACCCTCCACATGGAAGGAGGGCAGTGAGCATAGAGAATAGAGTGCCGTGGGAAAGGCTAAGAGCACCACCTGTTGATACTTCACCACATGATCTTCATATTTCTGATTGTTTGAATCAGCTATGCCCTGGTGATAACATTGAGATTCAATGGAGAAAAAACAAAGAATTCCCTTATGGTTAGTTCTTTCATACCAATCCCTTGCATTACTTCAGAAGTTTTATTTTGTTTTTCTCCAAAGTTACTTGGAATGCTATCCTGTGGAGGCCTTTTTAAAATTTTTTCCCAAAATTTTCATACAATTTGGGTTGGTTTAAGATGAAAAGAATTGAAGGAAGGCTCCGTTTAGTATTGTTGTTCGCACAGTTTTTGAGGTCAAAAGCTGCGTTTTATCACAAACGCAATGTTAAACGGGTAAATTTTTTTTTTTTACTTTTACGGTTAAAATCATGATTTGGCATTTCAAACAAAAAAGCCAAAATAATGGAACTTTTAGGCTTTGGAAGCTGACTTTTGGATAAAATGACTTTATTATCCTTACATCTCTAAATTTTTATTATTTTAAACATATATTTTTTTTGACATTTCAATTCCTTACGACACTTTTTCACAGCAATTCCAAACACTTAAAACTTCTTAAATCACATTTTTTCACCATTCTTTTTAAACACATTTTTTTTCAACCCAAATTTTTTCTAATCCAAATTTTTACAGTAATGCTAAACTAACCCGAATTGTTTCTTGAACCTTCAAAAGAACTAGTGCAGTGTTCAGAAAGATGAGTTCACATATATATTAAATTTATTCTTTTTGAAAACATAAAGCATAAAATAGCAACTCAACCTATTCAACCTTTTTAGTGATTCAATTATTCACTTTCACAAAGGCTGGTGACCCCCATTATCATCTGAATTTCTTTGATGAGTTAAGGAAAGATTTTAATTAAGAATTCTTAATCAAGTTTTGTTCAAACCACTCTTCTACAACTACTTTAATGCAAGTGGTATGCCAACAGTTTACTTTTAAATAATCCATATATTTTTTATAATGATTCTTTTGCTGATAAGATTGCCATATAAGTTGCAGGTTGGTGGTATGGGGTAGTTGGTCACTTGGAATCATGTGATGGGAATGAAAATTACTGCCCTTGTCATAATAGTGGTAAGTTGATCTCATCTTTTCTTCTTCCAAATGGCAATATTCCATAGGATTGCCTGGAAAATGGGAATCTAACTACCAGTTGTGTCTAGAAATATTGCTTTTGTACTGCAAGCATCCCATTTTATCTGCCTCCTAAGCTATACTCCAAGGGGCATATCTTCTGCATCTAAGATGACAATACAAAATGGAAAATTTTACTCTTGTTTTCAAGAAATTAATTGTGAGACTATATTACTCGGATTATTCATTTTTTTCAATTATCCTTGTCTGACACGTGTGCCCAATACATATTCGGTCACAGGTATGAGGGTATGATCCCTAAATATATGGAAAAAATAAGAAAAAGTTGAACATACCCATGTTGGACACATATCCGTATCCGACATCCCGAATCTAGGTAACATAGCTGAGAGAGAGAGAGCAAGAAGACATTAGCAAATTGTGGATGAGATGAATATGAAGTTAACTTTCATGGAAGACACCCAGTTTAGGATAGGTCGTTTTCATGAATCTCATTTTTCCAAAACATGGACCAGAGATTGTGCTGTTGGGTTGGTCCCCAAAGACAAATCACTATCATTATGTCATAATTTCCACCAGCATTGTGATAACTTCTGTCTCACCAGAATATTTATGGCCAACCACACTGAAGGAACCCAATGTCTCCTATGGACTTTGTTTGTTTGTTTATTTGGAATCTTTCAGCCATATGGGGCTGCAATGCTTGTTTATGTTACTCTAACTCTTCATTTTTTTTTTAAATACTCATGTTCGAAACTCGTATTTGATACATATTTGAACATGGGTATGGAGGTGCGATCCTCCAAATATATGGAAAAACATGAAGAAAAAAAATTGTGCATATCCATGTCGAATACATATCCGTAACCGATACTCACCCACGAGTTCGAGTAACATAGATGCTTGTTCTACTCTTCTAAATTTTCATTTATTTTCTGTCTTTTTCCACAAGTTGGGAAACCAACAGAGCTCAAATGCCCCACTAGTCAAGTTACTTCAGCACTAATTTCCTATCCTCTCTCCATCACAATAAAAGAAAGAAAAGGGTCTCTTTTGGTAATCATTTGCAACTTGAGAAAGCAGAGAGCTGCACATTTGTTGCAATAATAATATATAAATATACTTTAAGTAGACAAGAATTCCTCAGTATATAATTGTAAAAGCATCTTGCTTTTATGATTGTGCACTTGTTAGAAGTCAATTTTCAATGATTAAAGACTTTCATTCATTTCAGTCCAAAAGATACAATTTTTTTTTTTTTCTTTTCAAAAGATGAAGTTGATTTGTTTCATCCATTATCTTATAACTCAGTTTTGGGATTTCCGAAAATTTTCTTGATTCATTGTTAACTTCTACTAGTATTTATAGTGTTCTTCCGACTCTTTAATTTTTTTTTTGAAGTATCCGTGTTCAATACCCATATCCGATGCATATCCGGACATGAGTATAGAGATATGATCCTCCAAAAACCTTCCAAATACATGAAAAAACATAGAAAATTTGAACATACCCGTATCTGACACTCACACCCGAGTCAGAGTAACATAGCTTATAGTTGCAGGTAGATGTTATCCGAACTCTTCATTTTTCTTAAAATATTTATGCCGAACATTTGTGTTCGATACATATTCGAACATGAGTACGGGGGTCTGATTTTTCAAATATATGAAAAAACTTGGAATAAATTTAATATACACATATCAGATACATATGCGTCTCCGATACTTACTCCGTTTCCGGGTAACATAGGCAGGCAGTGTAATGGTGTTCAAATAAAAGCTTTAATTATTGCTATTCAGTTGAATATACAGAGTTAAAAGCCTGCATCATAATTGATGTTTGAGTTATTTACCTGGTTTTCTGATATCTGAGTTATGCTAACAGACACGGTGGTGTTAGAGTTCAATCAGTACACCCCTGGCTCAAGGTGGAGACGCACAACAATCAATCGGAAAGACCATCAAGAGGAGGGAAATGAAGCAGATGGATTTTATGGGGGAATCAGAAAACTTAGCAGTGAGGAGGAGATTTCTACATGGAAGCGGCTCTGGCCATCTGAAATCCTAGCATAGAATACCCTTCTGCATAAAAATGCATGCTAATGTCACCTATGTTGCTCCTACTTTTCAACGTTTTTAAGTACTCATATCCGACACTCGTGTCCGACATATATTCGGACATGGATACGAGGATATGATCCTCCAAAGATCCTCCAAATACATGTAAAAACTTAGAATAGATCAAACATACCTGTGTCAGACACATACTCGTATCTAACACTCACATCCGAGTCCGAGTAACATAGAATGTCACCATGATTTCAATACAAATGGTCTTTTTTCCTTCCAATCTATGTTACCCGAATTTGAGATGAGTTTTAGATACAGGTATGTGTCTGATACCGGTATATTCAATTTTTTCTAATTTTTTTCATATATTTGGAAGATCGTATCCCCGTACTCGTCCAAATATATATCGGATGCAAGTGTTGGATACGAATACTTTTAAAAAAAATGAAGAGTCCGGGTAACATAACTTTCAACTAGGCAAATTTATCAAGTTTCTACTCTATAAATGGTGCTCCTGGAAATTGAAAATCGACTTCAAAATTGCATGAATATGGAGTTGAGTTCATGTAAAATCTCTCTATTTACTTGACATATACTAGGATTATGTCAAGTTTTTGTTGAAAATCACTGGGAAGCCCGTTGATTATTGAAGGAGTAGAGAATGGCAACTTTATGAAACATGAAATATATCCTGTAGAGTTCTGAAATTGTAAATTATCCTTTGTTTTCCAGCCTTTGAAATTTGTTGAAGCATTATTTTTTCTCTTATATTGGGTTACATAAAGAAAGGGTAGTCTTTTTTCATTCTCATAAATCTCTTCTTGTTCATCTCAAGATTTGAAACCAAAGCCTTCAAAATAGTCTTAGAATCTAACATTTGAAATTTGGAATGTCCCTTTGGGTTTAGAGAGAACTACACGCATATACACTCAACTAGGTATGTGCATAATTCGATATATACACATAACGACGTAGATCTGGTAATTTGTATATTTATGTCGTGTTCATATATTTTGTTATGTCATAATCGTATTTAAGGTGTTTTATATTTATATAAATTTTGACATGTTAATAATTTGCGTTATATAGATTTGACATGTTCGTGTGTTCGTGTCGTGTCCTTGTTTCTTTTTGTGTCGTGACGTGTTTCATATCATGTTTTAGTTATTTTTTTTTTGTGCCGTGTCCAATATTACCAGGTTTACCGACCAAAATTGAATTTATTTCGATTAATCGGTTAATCGAAGAAAATTTCAGTCAGTTATTGGTATAAGATTTTTTTAAAATTTCGATTATCCGTTAATTCGATTTGAAATTCGAAAATAACCGAATTAACCAAATTACCCGAAATATATATAAAATGTTATATTTTTAGTCTTTATTAGATGTTTTAAGTTTTATATTGTTGAAGTTTTTTTTTATTATGGATGTACCTTTTACTTATATTTGACATTTGAATATTTGAATATTTGTTTGATGATTATACTTATTTGAATTATAAAAAATTAAAAATATAAAATTTTAAAATGTAATTTTAATTTATTGATGATAGAACAATTGAAGTTCGGTTAATTCGGTGAGATTTAACAATAAAACATCATTACAATAATTAATCTCATCATCACTTCTGTTTTTAATATGACCAGAATCAATCTCATCACATATCCAAATTGACCTAAATTTTCCACACACAAAAAACACTAGAATGCAATAGATTTGAACCCTAAAAAATAGTATGTCATCACCTTTTTTGCGTTGATTCTGAGGCCACGTCTGTACTTCATTTAACATACCATCATGTCACGTAGCATGTCAGCTGTCATATATAAATGGTTGTTAGTTTTATTTAATTGAATTGGACTTTTTTTTATGTAATTTTAAAATTTATGATTTTATTTATAGTAAAATAAAATATTATAAATTTATTTGCATGCAATAAAAGATCAGGGTCTTAAATCCATTTTATATGAAAGGTTAAGGCATATTTTAATATTAAACCAAAATATTATTAAATGATTTTTTTCCCAAACCAAAATATATTAAAACAATTGAATGGTTACAAAGCTAGCAAAAGCTAAGCACAGAAAAGAACATAGATGAAGTACAAATCTTAAAGATAAGAAACAAATACCATCATAATGAGAAAATAAAAATGCCGAAGCATCTACTAGCTCCATCCTAGGAACAATAATTACAAAACCCACCCTAAGAATTTATGAAGATGACAAAATTCAACTCCAAACATTCTACCAAGAGAGCCAAAATTGTAACCTAGAATGAGTTCATGTCCCACTCTAACTTATAGAAAATTTGGCCAACAATCCAAAATTTAAAAAACAATGATGAAACATCAACAACCCAAGACCAAGGCAACATAGGTAATACCATCCAAAGAAATAACAAAACCATACTCACTCAACCACACCAAAGAAGTCAAATAAACTCCAAGAACCAACTATAAACCACTAAACATTAACTTCTTTTTTTCCATTTCAACCAATTTATTAATAATGATCTCTTCGTCACCTATAAAGGAAAACCCAAGACGTTTTTTGAGATCCCAAGTTGTGATAGCCTTATCTCTATGCAAAGAATTTCTTAATCGGACATTATTATCAGAGATACTAATATCATTCTCAAGAATCATAGGAGTAGGAATATAAACTGACGCCTTGGAATGAAACTTCTTCCTGCTCCACTTAAAATTCTTATGTTTCTTCTTTTTTCTAAAATGTTTTAGCAATTTACTAGATACGTATTCTACGCAATCTTCAACATCCATTATAATTGGCATCACACTCTTCAGACTCTTTGTCAAAATCACACTCATCTTCTTGAACATAATCATCAACTTTCTCATCTTCGACTTCAGCACATAAATTCATGGGATTTGATGTTAAGCGATCATCTAATTTTTTTTATCCCTATGAACCACATCCATATTTTCAACATCTACGAAATTTAGATCAACCGTATGACCATTTTCATGATCAAGAACTGCAATAAGATCATCTGAAGACTCATCACTACTAGAGGAATGCTTATCATCCTTCGAGGGAGGAAAAGATGCTTGCAAGTGAACCTCATACAATTTTTTGGATTGATTAATAATGGGCACTTGAACTATTGGACTCTGATAAGACAATTTCTTATCACTATTCAGCTTATATTGTCTTTTGAGTAGGGGTGAGTTCGGTTCGGATCGGTTATTTCGGATTTTACAAACCGAACCGAGGAATTCGGTTTTTCCAAATGGGTAACCGAAATCGAACCGCAATAGCCAAAAGATCGGTTATAATCGAACCGTCGTATCTCGGTTCGGTTCGGTTATCGATTTTCCATATTTTTTGGGCTTTTGAACTTTTGGGCTTTATTACATGCTATTTGAACAGGTTATTTATGCCTAACATGCTATTTCCACAATCAAAGTATCTTAGTTTTTAAATTTTTTAAAAATTGTCTTTTTTTTTATAGTATTTTTAACTTTTTTTTTCACTAATTTAAAAATAAAATATTTATTTTTATATTATAAAAATAAAAAAATCAATTAAAAAATAGAATTCAGTTCGGTTCGGTTAATTACGATTTTTGGATTTATGAACCGAAAACTGAACCGAACCGAATAAATCGAACTAATAACTGAACCGAATTTTAACCGAATTAAAAAAAATCGAAACGAAACCGAACCGAACACTACGATTCGGATCGGTTTTCGATTTTCTCGGTTTTTTTGCTCAGCCCTACTTTTGAGCACTCTGAGACATAAGCTTTAAGAATATCATCTAGCTTAATTTTGATAACTAATGATTTATTATCCAATGAAATTTGGATATAATTAAATGAGTTATCAAAGGAAAAAGTAGCTCGGCTCTCAGGAACCATTTCCACACTACTTGAAAGGGATCAACATTTTTCACATTCTTAAGACAATGATATTATTTTTTTTGTTCCAAATACCTTTAACCACCTCATAAATGTGTTTCTCATTTAGTAGTCATAATTTGATTCATTTAAAATGGTAATCTTCCTTAATAATCTCAGCTAACACATTACCAAACCCTAAATGTGAAAACCTACCTAGAAATACTAATATTCTATAATAATAGTGGAAAGTTCAAATCTACTTTTTATTTTTAATAATAATAATAATATCCTCTAATAATGCAAGTTCTTTAATTTTTTTTACAATTTATTTAGATTGTATTTAATTATTAGAAATTTCAAGGAAATTAAAAAAATAGAGAATTCATGATACACGTGACACGTTGCTATAGGATGACATCAATATTAGGATAATTATCAATAAAATTAGAATTTATCACACCTAAAAAAAATATTTTTTTCAAAAAAATATTTTATTTTAAAAAAATATTTTATTTTAAAAAATAATTTTAAAAAATAAGTGAGTAATTTTTTAGTGAGTTGTTATTTGTTTAAAATTAAAAGATATTAAAAAAAGATGAGTGTTTTTTGTAATGATAGTTATTTTTTAAAATTAAAAACTTAAATATCTTTACTTTAATTTTATTTTATTACTATATTTTTATTTTTTGTAAATTTTTTAATCAAATTAGTGTCACATGTCAGGGACTTTATAATTAGTAGGGATATTTAACATTTGGTTCACTTATTATATGTTCAAGTATTAGAAACATGGCTATTAAAGAAAATAATTTTTAAAAAATAAATATAGTAATAAGAAAAACATGTCTAAGGTCGGGTTATCTGTCCAAATTTGAAAGCCTGTCCGATATTTGAGAGAATTTGGACAAAAATATTAGGCTAAAACGGGCTTAAAAAAAAATGAGATCCATTTAAAACACAGATCAAGCTTGGACATGACATTTTTTGTTCATGCCGGTTCAATCCATTTTACTATTACTAATAAAGGTTTTAGGAAGAATCAATCATTTTTACATAAAGATTGATCCTTATGTGTATAAATTTGAATGATCCTGTGCGAATTTAGATAATGATTTTACATAATTAAATCGAATTTAAATAAAAAAATTATCCATATTTCGAGTCAAATTTAGATAAAAAATATATTTATTAATCTAAAATTTAAGTTAATCCAAACTCAATCCTAACTGATGCAGTCCGTGGACACTTCATAAGAAAATGACCTAACTTCCAACTTAAACTACTTGGCAGTTGGCACCACCATTCCCGAGTAACGAAAATTTTGCTACTTCAAAAAAAAAAAAAAAAAAAAAAATCAAAACTCTCGAATTCCAATTATCTTTGAAGGAAAAAACAATGGAACTTATGGGATCAGAAAAAAGAATTAATTAAATGATGAAATTTAAAAAAAAAAAAGAAAGAAAAAAAAAAGAAAAAAAGAAAAAAGGTTGAAAATAATATAATAATTAAATTAAGTTTCTCCCACCAAACTAAAACAAGAAAAACATTGTGAACAACTCCCTCCTGCACGTTGCGTTACCTTCTCTTCTTTCTTCTTCGTCTTTTATCTAACTCCCTTATTTTTTGGGAAAAAAAAAAAAAAAAACTTCAGATTCTTTTAACCCCAAATTCTAGGGTTTCTGTTTCTTTTCTTTATCAGAAATCCTAATTTGGTAATTCTCTCTCTCTCTCTTCTCTTCATTTTCAGGTCTGTTTTGCTTACTCTTCTCTTTTCATTGGTTTCTTCTTGAATTTGTTTTCCTCTGTTTGGTTGCCGAGAAAAATTTTAGCAAAGCGAATCAGGAAAAGGAATGAGAATTTGAACGTTATGTTTTCTGTTTTGGTTGGTTAGTTTTAAATTTTGATGGATGAATTCAATTGTTTTAGTTGATTGTTTCTTTAAAAACACAAACTACTAAATAGGAAAATGTCAGAGTAGATAAAAATTTCCTTTTTCTTTTTCTCTTTGTTTTTCTTAGAAGTTGAAACAGAGGGTTTAGGAATTTGACAGGTTTAGATTTTGGTGGAAATTTGATGTCTGGTTATCGTGCCGTTTGGTTGCCTATAAAATTTGAAGCAATGTGAACTGGTTAAAAGGCTTAATTCAACTATGGTATATACTATCTTAAAAGGACTAAAAGAGAAGAATGTGAAAGTTCAATGTAAAATCCATAGTTAGATTTTACCTTTGGTGGTGAGGAATTTGAAATTTTCTTGCTTCTGAGAGTAAATGGCTGCAATTTTAATTAGTGGGCTGCAAAATCTCATAGTTTAGCTATATGACGTCTGTCCTTACAGCATTCTTATTAGTTTTTGTTATTACTCCTGTCTTGTACTGGTTTATATCATTATTTTATTTAATTAATTCTTCCAAATTTTTTAAATTATCTATATCCTAAACCATTACAAAGGGATAAGTTATCTGTCCTCCCCGTTACACTCACACCAAGTTTGATAGAATTCTTTCTTACCTGTGTCTGGTCGAATAATTTCCTCTTCTTTCCTGATTATCTGACATAAGTTTAATGAGATGTGGGAAGTGCTTTGCATTTTCATGTGTAATTTTGATTTGACTCACAATATAATGTGCATGTATTTGCATATGCACTTATGTAATTATACATTGGGTGATCTGCTGAATGATTTTGAAGAATGGCATGCTTTTTTACCCTAAATACTGGAATTAGGAGCTTAAATCCTGAAATGAATCAAATGGTCCTTAATTGCTCTGTCGTTGATCTCCTCTAGCGAGTAAGACCTTATTTCACTGTTGTGGCTGAGCTCTTACTTTTGCTATGTTTACTTTTCAGATCTCCTTTGGGCTTTTGTTCACCATGTCGAGTTTGGAGGAGCCACTTGGTTTTGACAAGCTGCCTAGGATGAGTACTATTGATAGGATTCAGAGGTTCTCAGCTGGTGCTTGTCGGCCCAGAGGAGATGATAGGGGCTTGGGAAACTGCTGGATTGAAGGGAGGAGTTGCAGCACATCTAATAGTTTCAAGTAAGTGAGATACTGTTATCTGTAGAAATGTTCCCTTAAGAGCAATCATCTAGTCTTTTTTGTTCCCCATAAGTTAAAATTAAAATTTTGAAGTGATGGTATCAATTTTGAGACAATTTTCACTTTTCTTGATATTTAACAATTTTGATTCCATTCAAAAGAGAAAATTCTTTTCTTTTTGGAGAAATTATTTTTATTCATTATTAATATCTTGGTCAATGAAAAGATACGGGACTGAATAGTAGTGTTTTGTTGTAATCTATTGTTTTCATCTGTGTTTATAACTCATAAGCAGATATGGTACTTTATTTTGTTAGCCTTGGTTGACTTAAGCTGATCTTCCCATCGAAGGTTAATGATGGGTCAATTTAGTAATAGAAATTAAAAATTAACTAATGGCCTGGCAGTTCTTCCATTGATAAATTAAGATCGAGCTTTATTTATTTATTTATTTATTTTTGCTCAAGCATGCTTGAAAACATACTCGAGCTACTCAAGCTCAACTTAATATGGTTTAATTATATTCAACTCAAATAAGGAGCTTGAAACTTGACTCAGTCATGCATTTGAGCTTGAATTTGAAACTCAAATAAAATTTCTAAATATGTAAATAAATGTAATATTTGATTTATATATTATCTTATATCTAAAAATATTAAAAAATTCAAAAGTTTGATACTTGAATTGGGCTTGTCTTGTTGCTTGAGCTACTTGAGTTCATGCTCAATTCAATAGTTCATGAGTCAAACATGAGTATTAGTGAGCCGAGGTTGAGTAGTTCACGCCTCACGGGCAACTTGACTCATTTACTCCCCTGGTCACACATACACCTATATAGTGGATACGTTCTGACTCTCTGTGATAATGGTTTTCTTGTCCATATTGGGTTTCTGTTGATTATTTCTCAGAAAGTACTAGGAATTTCTTTTGGAGTTCCTTTTGTCTTTGGTGGAACCATCAATGGGCATCATCCAAACATTTGATGGGTATTAACACCTTTTTTCTGTAAAAATTGGTTGTAGGATGTGAAAGGGAAAAAAATGCATGCTTTTAGTTTTGCCTTGAAATCTAGTGTATAATCTATATGGTCAATTGTTGATGTTCCTACTTTTTTCTCTTTCTTTTGTACCATAATCTGTGAATGGTTAGTGTTTTCCATGTATCAGCCATAAATTTATTGACATTATTGAAACATCTGTTTTCCAGTGAGGATTATGAAGAATATACAGGGGAGGCATTTCCATGGAGAAGACATGTGAGAGATGTGTCAGAAGGTGAAGCCTTCAGCCGAAGGTCTTCAAGTCTAAGCAAGAATCGGATGAAATTTGGACATGTTTGTGACTCAAGGTATTTGCCAGATCATCAGTATAGCTCCAAGTGCAATGAAAGAGGCATACGAGGCATAACAAATAAGGTAATTAAATAACCTGAAGATAACTCTATATTTTCATTTCTCTTAAAACTTTTAGGAATTTCTGTAATATTAATTTCCTGGATTATTTAAATTACCTTGTGCTTTCCTTTCTGATGTAATCAATATGTTCTGTCTGTATGTGTGGAATGTGGTTTTTCTAATGGTTCATTATCTAATATTTCTGAATCTTAGATATTGTTGCTTTTTCTTGTTAATATGATGTGTTTGATACCAAATTAAACTTGAGTTGCTTCTTCTAAAAACTTTTATTCTTGTGAAGCAGTTTTTAAGAGGTATACCACAGTTTGTGAAGATAGTAGAAGTTGGTCCGAGGGATGGATTACAAAATGAGAAGAATATTGTACCTACATCTGTAAAGATTGAATTGATCAGGAGATTGGTGTCTTCAGGGTTGCCTGTTGTTGAAGCTACAAGTTTTGTATCTCCTAAATGGGTTCCTCAGGTATCGTTGGCTTGCTTGTTATAGATTGAGATAGTACCTTTTTTTTCTTCTATGATTTCAGTTTCATTTGAAATGACAGAATAATTATATTTATAACCTATAGAGGATGCATATGATGTTCATTAGTTAACCCTTAAAATGCCCTGTGTTTCAATTTGGATGCATTTTTTGAGTTGGTTATCAAATTAAGTCCATCAAAAATTAGGGTTGACTTTATAACCACGAGCAATGTAGGCAGTGGTTTTGGGTTTTATTCCAGATTTGCCCTTGGCTTGCAAGGGAATGACTACTGATTTTGCTTCTTTAGCCGAATGTAGTTCATGATTTCTGCTCCTCAGTTTGAGTATTTATTTTCACTAACGCCCTAATGTGTGTCTGCATTTCTTTGTTTCACTTGTTTTATATATTTCTTTGTCCTCCTGATGCTACTTCCATCGACTATGACCTCCAACAGCCTAGTTATCTTTACTGTTTAGTCCACTACTGCCTTTAAAAGCTCTAACAAGACTTATCACCCTGCTCTCTTTTTAACAGTATAGGGACATTTATGCTTTTCAAATCTTTGGCTTTATTTCTTATTAAACTTCAGTATTTGAAGCTTATGTCACATAGTCAACCTAACTTGGTAAAAGAACAGTGAAAGAAATCTTTGTAGTTGTGCATTCTTGATCTTGTCTGAGGATTTTGAATTTTTGGATAAAAGGAATGCCATGCTATGGTCAAATAGCCTTCCTGTTAGCCTTCTTTGCCCTGTTTGAAATTTTTTAATTATTTTGTAAAACAATTTGTTCTAATTTAGTAGATATGGCAATAAAGAAAAAAATTATACACAAAGAAGAAATCTTTAGTAAAGCACATTCCTCAATGAAAATCTTTGTATGAAGGTCCTAGTTTACTCCCTCGCACTACAATTATTCTGTCTCAAGCAAATTAAGTATTATGGCTGAAACATTGGATGAGTTTGATGACATTTAAGGTGTTTGTTAGCCAGTCAAAATTCTTGTAGATGGTGATTCTTGATTCCTCAAATCTCTTTGAAGATTCTCTAATAATGAATATTTCAAGTCAATAACTAATTATTTTTTTCATCTGTGTTTTACACCTTGTTAATTTTTCTTAAGGGATCATCTTGCATGCGAGTTAATCCTAGGAATGGAAAAGTGAATCCTATCACTGAAAAAGGTGATTTGAAGAATGAAACTGAATTTGTTACCTTTGTTTTTTGTTTAACAGCGACCTTGATAACCTTTTTCCAATCCATTCATGCTATAGATGTTTGCCCCTTAAAATCTGGTTGACTAGTATATTGATATTGATGAGCAAGGATAAAATGCTGTAAGGTGATGAAGATATTGGCAATGACCAGGAGAAAATTTAGAGTGAAGATTCTTAAATGCTATAATCTGCTGGGAAATGGGTGAAACACCATTGTTAAAACAGAAAGATCAATCTGTATTTTGCTGATAATTTCTTTTATCTGATTCATGCTGTCCGTTCAGATATGAGGATGAAACTGAGGGAAAATATTGAAAAATATATTTATCACCAAAGTTGAATGGTTTGATGCAAATTTTTCTTTGCATGGAAGCTTTATGTAGTCTTGCTGCCATAGGTTCTTCTCTGGATTATCATATGTAGCAAAATAGGTTTTTTCTCCTCTTTTTGCTGTGTCTTTGTTGCTAGTGTACATGCAGTACCTACTAAATGTAATGTGTATATCTTGTATGCATATTTTTATCTATGCATTTGTGTGTATTTTATTTGAGAACCTTACATGCTTAAAACTTATTCCATGGGAAACCATTACTGTTGGATGCAAGTGAGATACTTTATTTATCTCTTGCTGTTATTTGAGATAACCTGCTTTTGATTCATTTTTTACCTTTTTATATAGCTGGCAGATGCAAAAGATGTAATCAAAGCAGTTTGCGACGTGGAGGATGCCCGATTGCCTGTTCTCACTCCTAATCTAAAGGTTGGTAATTTTCTCTTGAAATAAAATGAGGTATCAACCATGGCATGGTGGTGTCATAGAAATTTCCTGATCTGCTGCATCAAATTCTTCTAGGGCTTTGAAGCAGCTGTTGCAGCAGGTGCAAAAGAAGTAGCAGTCTTTGCATCTGCTTCCGAGTCCTTTTCAAAGACAAACATTAATTGTAGCATTGAAGAAAGCCTTGTCCGCTACCGTGCTGTTTGTCATGCTGCTAAGGGGCTTTCAGTTCCTGTACGTGGGTATGTCTTCTACAACCTTATTGTCATTATTTTCGTGAGTGATAGCTACTATTGCTTTTTTATTCTCTGTACTTAGGTAAAGAAAAAGAATCTTGTTCCTTGAGCAATATCTCCAAATTTGATTGTCCTGTTTTCAGTTTAGTTGAATGATGTATATGCTTATTGGTATTAAATGACTGGAAGACAGTATCAAATGCTTTAGCAGAAATGCAGATTTTCAGATGTGCACAATTTCTACAGAAAATTCTGCTTGAGTTGTGTATGTAGTTATTTCCTTTGTCTTAGTATTGATGTCTGCTGTACAGAATCATTGGAAATATTAAATTTGCCAAATTTCAGCCATCTTCAGCCTTACTAAGCTTTATCTCTTTGTATATCTTTTCTTATCTATTTCAAGTTATTTCCAGGAGAAGGCTTGATAATGAGCTCAGCGTGTTTTGCTGGTATAAAAGTTGTTTCACAGTGGATTTTTGAATTATAACTTGTTAATTGATATTTGGAATTTGTTTTGTAGTTAAATATATTTAACCATCTTTTCTGCTGTTCTAATTCTGAAATTTGATTCTATAACACGTCAAATGCAATATAACTCTAGTTGGAGTATTTCTTTGTGCTTTATTCATTTCAGCTGGTATGGTGCTCAAATTACTTGGTGCTAAAATTTTACAGATATGTATCTTGTGTGGTTGGATGTCCAGTGGAAGGCGCAATTCCTCCGTCCAAAGTGGCCTATGTGGCAAAGGAACTTTATAATATGGGTTGTTTTGAAATTTCTCTTGGTGATACAATTGGAGTTGGCACCCCTGGTAATGCTCTATAGTCTAGACCTATGTTGTTCCGACTCTTCATTTTTCTTGACGTATACCCGGACATGGGTATGGTGATATGATTCTCTAAAGACCCTCCAAATAAATGAAAATCTTAGAAAAATTGAACATAACCGTGTCCGACATATACCTGTGTCCGACACATCCGATTCCGAGTAATATAGGTCTAGACTGTAACTTTTTAGAAACAAAAGTGTGTGGGTTGAGTAGGAAGACTATTAGATTTTTTGTTGTTGGAATTTTCTTTCTTCTGGCAAGCTTTTCCATTTCTTATTCTATTTTCCTCATTTAGAATTTTAAAATTGTGTACTGCTTTTGTTCATGTGGTGGTAAACAACTTGTGGAGCTGATTGGAGTAGTAAAAATGCAATATCCTATTATTCGGTTTCAAATTAAATTAGAACAATAGAATTTTGCAACTGATTGTTTCATATTCTTTTTCTCCTACTCTTTTTTTTTTATATGCTTTACAAGTTTGCATACACATAGATGCATGCATCCATCCGTGCATGCATACATATATCCATCAATCACATATACATGCATGCATGCATACATCCATATATACACGCATGCATACCTACATATCTACTTGATGGATATATGTATGCATGCATACATCCATATATACAAGCATGCATACCTACATATCTACATGCATACATCCATCCAATGCGGCATACGTCCTTCCATACATGCATACTTTGTAGTTAGTTATTTTAAGATTTCATTTCAAGGTTAAGAAATGTGAAAACCAAAAAGGAGTTGCTTTTTTATGTTGGGATTAATATTTAGAAGAACTGATAATTCTTTTATAATTCCAATGCAAGAAGCATGTAGGAATTCTCTGAAAATCTTGTTCTTCTCCTGGATTTATATGTGGGGTTCAAACATTGGTCCTTATAATTATTTCCCATTTCTCTTTGGCACAGGTACTGTGGTTCCCATGCTTGAAGCTGTAATGGCTGTTGTTCCTGCTGAAAAGCTTGCTGTCCACTTCCATGACACTTATGGGCAATCTCTTCCAAATATTTTAGTATCTCTCCAAGTAAGCCTTACAACAAGCACAGTCAAACCATATGTGCAAATCATAATATGATAATTAGTTCATTTATAGTATGACTAACTATGTTATTCGGACTCGGGTGTGAGTATCGGATACAGGTATGTGTCCGACACAGGTATGTTCAATTTTTGTAAGTTTTTCCATGTATTTGGAAGGTCATATCTCCATATCCATATCCGAATATGCGTTGGGCACAGGTGTCGGACATGAGTACTTCAAGAAAAATGAAGAGTCGGAACAACATAGATGACTAATACACAATTTCAAAACCAGTAACCGATGGGCCTAATACAAGCTTCTTTTTTTTTTTTATACAAAAGAGGCTGTAGCCTGGGAATAGGGAAAAGGTTGCAGATGCTAAAATTCGAACTCTAGACTTGCTGGATGCCACCTCTTAAGGGTGGCTGCATGAACCAACTAAGCTAAATCCCAGATTCAGCCTAATACAAGCTTTACTTGAAAGTTAAATACTTAGACAGGGTTCCTCTAAATACTTACTGTCTCACTCTCACATCATACCATGCCAATGGTTTTGGACCCTACCACCACTGAATAAATAGTCTAAGCTGTCAATGTTTCAAGTAAACTGTAACTGCTATAATTGCCAAAAGGGAAAAATATTGATTGCAGAGCAATGCCAGCTAGTATTCATTTTTTTCATCGATCTTATGGACTGTTAAAGATCTATGTTACTCGGACTCGGGTATGTGTTCGACATGGGTATGTTCAATTTTTTTTTTTAAGTTTTTCCATGTATTTGGAGGGTCCTTGGAGTGTCATATCTCCATACTCATGTCCGAATATGCATCGGACATGGGTACTTCAGAAAAAATGAAGAGCCGGAGCAACATAGGTTAAGACTATTGCAACATGATATTGATTTTAGTATCTTCCCATGTTCTCTCAACAGATGGGAATTAGCATAGTAGATTCATCTGTGGCTGGCTTGGGTGGTTGTCCATATGCCAAGGGAGCTTCAGGCAATGTTGCTACTGAAGATGTGGTTTATATGCTTACCGGCCTTGGTGTCGAAACAAACGTGGATCTGGCAAAGCTCATGTTGGCTGGGGATTTCATCAGCCAGCATCTGGGTCGCCAATCTGGTTCCAAGACAGCGATTGCATTGAGCCAGGTAACTGCTGATGCCTCCAAGATATAAATACCTATAACTATAATTCTAGCCAAAAGGGGAAAATTATTAATTCCAAGGTGTGTTCCTTAAATTTGTATAATGTATATTCTACAGAAAATAGAAGAAACCCAAAACCATATACGTAGTAGTAATTGTTATTTTGGCAATGGGAGATAATATTATGTTAAAAAGTATCCATCAAGCTTAAGGAAAAGCTGCCCATACCCACTGCAAGGAACAGGAATTGTAACATCTCTAATGATGATTTTTTGTATTTTCCAGTGAATAAAAGATTCATTTAAGTCGAATCAAAGGGCTTAACTCAATTGGTATAAGCAACTCCTCTTAAAAAATGACATTTAATAGATTTGAATTCGAATCTTAGCATATATAATCTCTTTCTTTATTCTCAGATTACGATCTCTTTTGCATCAAAAAATAAAAAATTCATTCAAGTTTATACTTTAAAACCAGATGAACAATAAAGGGGTTGAGATCCCTTCCTTTACTAATATTTTGTCCATTATTCGTCAATACATTGTTTATTATTTTCTTTTGATTTTTGAGATTGTCAAAAATCAAAAGAAAATAAATTACATATCGTGCAAGTATGACACCTAATCATAAATTATGGATCTCGTGCATGTGAATAGACTTGCTCAAGGGTAAGGCAACTCACTCGGTCCGCTTGTTTGGTTTGTATTGGGTCGGGTCTGAGTAAGTTTTTTCATTTCGGATCGGTCCAACTGGAATTATTGTTTATATAATAAAAATTTATTTTTTTATTTAAATATATAAATATTAATATTTTTAAAAAAATTTAAATATTTTTTAATGTTATTTAAACAATAAAATGAATTGAAGGACCGACTTAGATTCATCCATGAACAGGTCTACATGTGAATGACGATAAAAAATATATTTGGAAATAAAGGAAGGGAGACAAACCCAATCACAAAACTCTAAAACGAACATTGAAGGAAATATGTGCTTTTCTTTTTCTTTAGTTTTTTGGTACATATAGAAAATATCTTCTTTGGGCTTTACGGTTCAAGGGAAAGCTGTATTCCATAATTAAAGGTCTGTTAGCTATGTCTGCTTATGTTAATGTAAGCACACTCAGTAAAATGATTAAACTACAAAGCATCAAAATCACATATTTTATAACACAGTAAAAAGTGATTTTTTTTTTTTTTCTGGTTCTGGTGTTCCTAAACTTCTCCAAAGATGATTAATTAAGGAAAAACAATCAGGCTTGGCTAGCTGTGTCCATGCTGGGAGGCATAAGAATGGCAGAATCATTAAACCATGTTCTAGGCCGGTTACTCTAGCAGTTCTAACAATCTTTTTTTTGAGTTTTGGGTTACAAGAAAACAATTCTCTCCTACCTTACAGATTCAATTAACTGTCTCGACGTATATGTTTCTGGATTTGAAAATGAGTATCAAATATTAATATGTGTCTTCATGGTAGATTTGCTCATGAGTCAGGTTGCGGCCTCGGTTCGGAAATTTTTTCCTCATCCAAACCCTTTTCGGAGGCCAGGCTCGAGTCGACCTGAAAATCCATTTCACTATTTAAAAAACATTAAAAAATTATATTTATATTAATATTTATATATTTTTTATAATTAAATTTAATAAACAAATATTTTTTATTTAATTAATAGTAATTCGAGTCGGGTCAGCTCGAATTTTCAAAATCCTTACTTAAACCTGATCTAATTCAAATCAAACATGTCGGTCCAAGCAAGTAGCCCAGCCTATGAGCAAATTTATCGCATGAATATACTCTTTTTTTTATATATATTTATTTTTGAATATATGTCGACTACAAATATTAGATTCAAATAATAAGAGTTTTCCGATACACTTTGCATGGAATACTTTTAAAAAACCTTTTTGCTCTTTAACTTTGTTCTTACAAGACACGTTACCAATGTAGCAATGAGTAGAGGGAAAAAAATCAAGGTTTCTTGGGTGTCAAAGCTAATGATGGTTTATTGAGATATCAAAATGATGGATGGTAGAGCAGCAAATATATGGGTTTGACCAGTAAAAAAGAAAAAGAGAACAAAAAGATGAAAAAACAATTAAAGAGATGAGACCCTCTCCCTCTAAATTTCTCATTGCTTTGCCCACCAATTTATATATTTTTATCAGCCTTAATAATGATGCCTAATATGTACTCAATAACCACATTGTCTGAACTTTTTAATGGTGCAAACTCAATCAGTCAAAGCTATGGTGCATTCATTTCTCAATTCTCATAGTGTTTTTTCAGCTTTCCCAATACCCTCAAATTAAGCACTACCAAGAGTGGTGGGTGTGGGTGTAACTCATTATAAAAATTAAAGATACGAGAATTGAATTGAGAGTTTAGTTCAGTTGATTTATACAATTACTCTTAAGTAGGGGTATTCATTATTCAGTTTTAATCGAATTAATCGATCGAAATCTAATTCGGTTCGGTTAATCAAAAAAATTTCGACTCGGTTATTAATAGAGGTTTTTGATGAATTTCGATTATCGGTTAATTCGGTTCGATTAAGCGAAAATAATCGAATTAACCAACCATATTAACCGAAATACATTAGCCATACCTTTATTATGCTTTGCTTTTGGATTTTGGTTGGTTGGATATATTATTATGGATAGAATATAATTAACTTGTTTTGGCATTTTGGTTGGATATATAAAATCATGTACTAAAAATAGGCTGAAAAGCAAATTTGATATTTATTTCGGTTAATCGAAAATCGACCGAAATAACAGAAATAATTTCGATTCGCTTAATTTACATCTCTTCCTATTCGGTTCGGTTAACAGTTAAGATAAATAAAAAATAGTTTATTTCGGTTCGGTTATTAACCGAACCGACCGTTTGAACACACCTACTCTTAAGAACTGACATCCAGCAAGTTTGAAATTCGAATCTTAGTATCTGTAACTCATTCTTTTATTCTCAGACTATGACCTACTTTATACCAAGAAAAAAAAAATTAAAGATATGGCTTTTATTTAGCGCATGGGCTCTGATCTCTCCCAATATTTTACATTACTTTGTTCCAATGCATGGTCTGCAAAAAGAGAGCAAGCAAGACCAATTGAAACATCTAGGAGAAATGAATGGTAGGAACCCAAAGTATCCAAAACAACTCTTTTGCTCTTCTCCAAAGGAAAGAATAAAAAAAAAAAGTGTTCATAAGAACTAGCCTAAACATATTGGCTGCAAAAGCTGAGGCAAGCAACATAACAACTAGTCATGGTGGAATGGAAGTTGAAAAGAAATGGGGGTAGAAAAAAGGGAGCAATCTTTAAAAAAAGATTATTTCTATACCTAGTTTTTTAGGTCATTTGATTTAGATATGATAATATTGGATATAACACAATTATATTACACGAATACGATACGAAAAAAATAATTAAAACACCACATGTAACATGACATGAGATTAAAAAGAAACAAGAAAATGATACAAATATACGAATGTATCAAAATCTATATAACATAAATTATTAATACGTCAAAATTTATATAAAAAATATAAAATATCTTAAATATAATTATAACATAAAAAATATACAAATATGATATGAATAAACGAATTAATCCTTTTGACAAAGGTGTGTAACTGCTAAAAATCGATTAACCCTGACTGACTTTCATGTTTTTGGCTTTTCTTTGGTGAATAAAAGAAGACAATATCATGTTTTCCTTAGAAAAAATATCACTCCACATATCACTCTTTGGCCCATCTGTCAACTCATTCCTACCTGTTTGACTACTTTGAAATCATTTCATCTTCGTTAATCTTTTGGTTAAGTATTTTAATTTTGAACACGATATAATTATTATGAATTGGATATAGATCTATTTATGAATTAGATAACTCACTCGATTTTTATTGAGTCAGATTTGAATATAAATTTTTAATGATTCAGGTCGGCACAACTCAACTTATTCAACTATTAAAAAATATTTTTTATTTAAATTTAATTATAAAAATATAAATATAAAAATATAAAAAGAATTTTTTATTATTATTTTGAACAGTAAACTTGGCTGGCAGGCCGGGGTAATAAAAAAAAAATTCAAGCCGTGGTCCGACCCATGAGTAGGTTTAAAATTTGGACACAGAAAAATAATTAAAACACGACATAAACTACGATACGACACAAGAAAATAATATAAATACGACATGAATATACAAACATGTCAAAATTTATATAATATGAATTATTAACGTATCGAAACTTATATAAATATATAATACTTTAAATACGATTATGACATACAAAAAATTAACACAAATATAATATAAATACATAAATTATCATATTTACTTGTTTTTAAGGAATATTTATATACAATAAATAATAGATGTGGGTGAAAGTTCAAACTCCCAAACTTTTTTTTTCTTGATCTTAGGTGATTTTGGTTGGTTGGGTTATTTTATTTTTCTTTCATTTTTCAATAGGTGAAAGGTAAATAGGTTTATTACATCATTTCTTTTTTCGTGATAAGATTTATTACATCATTCTAATGATATATTGCAAAGCTGTTATTACTAATTAATTGCTATATATTCTCAAGATATCTTCCTTTTAGTTAACTTGATTAATTTATTTTATAATTTGTAAAATTAGTTACCCAAGTTTAATCAAATTGATTCACGCAATCACGCATAAAAAATGATATCTAATAGCTCTGGGTTTAAATCCTAATACTTATAATTTTATTTTTTTCATACCACAGCTTCCTTTATAAAAAAAAAATTTGTAAAATTAATAATGACACAAGTTTGATTTATCAATGGGTACATATCCTCTAAGTTTGAACATTTTTTTGAAACATAATCTTGTATTATCGTATTTCAAAAAAAAATTTTGTTTGGCAAAGAAAAGTTTAAATGTTATTAATAAAAAATAAAACCAAATCAAATAAAAAATTTGTTTAACAAACCAATCAAGTGGCTGAGATAAAGTCAAAAAACAACAAGGAAATAGACAAATGAGCCGAGAAGGATAGAATGGATGCAAATTTGGAAAACACTTTTTACTCGAATTTCACCACTATATATCAAGCTTCTCCCTAAAGCCAAAATTTTAAAGTCTTAGGCAATGATGGAGAGAAAGAGAAGGGAAGGGAGTGAAATGATGAGGTTGGAAGAAAATTGAACATTTTTATCTTTATATACTTCATAATAATATGCTTCCAAAATTCAATTATTCCATACTATAATTATTTATAAATTTATTTTTTAACTTTTTTTTTCTTTCATCTCTTCTAAACTAAAAAGATGAGAGTAGAATTTGACTTTTTTTTTTTTTTTTTCATAAAGATGTTGAGTTATCTATAATCTATAATATATATTTACAAGGAAATAATCTCATATACTATCAATAGAGTTTTTAGATTTCACAAGCAGAGTTAGAAGAGTGACATATATCTCTTAGGGTATAGTAAAAAAAAAAAAAAACTAAATAAAAAAAGAAATGGGGCATGTGACAGTCTTTTAACCCTATTTGTGGAGTTAAAAAACTTCATTGTCAGTATATTAAAGATGAACCCATATAAAAGCATAAATTTGGAGAATCTTTTAAAATAACAAAAATAATTATTATTGTTCACTAAATTTTTAAAAATTATCATTGTAAACTAATTTATAAGTAAAAATTTTAATTTCATTAAAAGACTTTTGTTAAATAAATTTATTTGATAATAAACAAAAAAAGTTAAAGCTTTTAACTAATTTATAAGTAAGGATTTTAATTTAATTAAAAGATTTTTGTTAAATAAATTTATTAATAATAAATAAAAAAGAGTTAAAACTTACATTACATTTCTTTATCTTTGTACTTTTAATTTTATATTAACATTAAAAATAATAAACTTTATTTTAGTTTGATATAATTTGCACATTGAACAAACTTTATATATTAATACAAATTTCATGAACACTTTATTAATTTTATTTATTTTTAAAATATATAATTATATATTCAAAAATTTATAAAATAATTATAATTCACATGTGACACACATGACAACAAATACTAATATAATAAAAATATCTTTTTTTCTTATAAATATCACCTCATCACTTTAGTCACAAAATTTTAAACTTTCGTACTGCTCACCTCTTTCCCTTTTTTATCATTTGTCTTTCTCTCCTTTGTTCATTTTAGATTTTCTTTCCTCCTAGGAATCATCATATAATATACAAAGTACTTGTATTAATACCATAACTTTAAACATATTTTTTATATATAAAAGTGTTTGCAATTTTTAAATAAAAAAAATTGTAATGGTTGAAATTTTGAAACCTAAATTTTTTAAATGTTATTTTTTTTAAATGTGAATTAATTGATTAAATTCGGACTTGTAACTTTAATCATATGGCTTGAATCTGGTAATTCGTGCATCTGTGTCGTGTTCGTGTATTTTGTCGTGTTATAATCGTGTTTAAGGTATTTTATATTTATATAAATTTTGAAACGTTAATAATCTATATTATATAAATTTTGAAACGTTCGTGTATTTTTATTATGTTCGTGTTATTTTTTGAATTGTATTTTTAATATTTTTTTTCGTGTTGTGCAACCGTATGGAGTCTAATATTGTTAGGTTTTGATAATAGATAAAGTGAGATGCAGTAGATATATCCAACAAAATCACAAAGAAAAATCAGCCAATATTCTCCAAAAGAAAATAGCAACTCATCTTTCTCTCTGATTCATATAGATTTCCCATGTAAAAATAATGGCCCTCTCATATCAGTCTTCAAATTCCAATCCCAAACTCCTTCTGCACCCATTTTATTGCAATATCAAGCACCAAAACCTATGCATGTTGACTCTCTCCTCCTAATATTGTTAACTGTTTCATTTTTCAGAGCTCAAACTCCAAGATTTTCCCATCGGGAAAAAACCGAACTCCCTTCCCAAGACAATAAGTTCAGGAAAACCATTGGCCAAAGAATAGAAACAAAAACCAGTTTCATTCAGGGAGGGCTTTAGGGCATCAAATTTGAAAGAGAAAAGTTTGTTTGTTGGTTTGCTTTTGCTGTCTAGGTTTTTGGGCTGAAAAGGATTTAATTTAATCCCCATGCATGATTTGAGTGTTTGAATTATTCTGAAGAATATATATGAAGCAGCAGATATTGATGGGATTAAGCAAAAAGTTTACTTGCCTTTATCTACTGCTTCTTCTTCTTCTGTCGTTTCAATTAGAATCTTCTTCAACTTCAACTTCAATTCATGATCGTGAATCTGCTAGACATGGAAGCTTCAAACCTGTTTCAGCTTTTTCTCAACCTGTTCAATCCCATGGTGGCTTTGAGGCTGGAAATCATGATCATAAAGTTAAACATGGTGATGATGATGATGATGATGATGAAGTTTTTGGTGATGAAAAGAGAAAAGTTCATACAGGTCCAAATCCTTTGCATAATAGATGATCTAGAGAAAACTGAAAAAATCTTGAATTTTTAATCCCACCTCTTTTCCTTCAAGCTATGTTTTTTTTTTTTTTTTCTCTTTCATTTTTTTTCCTAATGATTTTGGATGGATATGAGCTTTTAGTTGTTTTGTTTCATAGGAATTAATTAATGTAATTTGAAGCCAAGCAATCTTATAATTGCATATAAATGATAAGTTTTTTGTTTTGTGAATTTTTTTAATTTTTTTTTTTTTTTACAATTGAGATTTTTATATATAAGAATTAGCATGAGAATTTGTTATATTGGGTGGATGTTTTATAATTTGTTTCTTGTCTGTAAATTAATTAGTTATTAATTATTATGACCATTAAGATGTCATTTTTTTCCTTCAATGATGGAATTGTTCATCAATAATTCCTAATTATAGCAAGTTTGTCCAATATCTGACATTATGTCCATAATTAATTACAAAATTAGAATGATCAAATTAATTGATCTTGCTGTAATTTTTTCAATGATTTACATAATTAAGTAATATGTTATAGAGAAATTATTTCAGATATCCTTACTTAAGATTTTAAATTTTACAAATTGAGATAATCAAAGTGACATATATCTTTTAGGATATATTAAAAAATAAAATATTAATTAAAATAAGAAGTAAGACATGTGATTACAAAATAAATGAATCCGTTCTTGTATTTTTGACCTTTTCATATGCTCCTCGTTTGAAGAAAAATAAATAGTAATATTATTTCTAGGCACCAAAAAAAAATAGTACTATTATTTCTACTACTTGGAATTGAATGTCAATTTTCTTTTGAAAAATAATCTGAAATATAAATTAATTAAATAGAATCGTGGAGTATATATTTTAAATCAAATAACTTAAGATATTTTATTTGTCTCATTTTTTATTTAAGAATACTTAAAACGTAGAAATCAAAGTGAAATTTGTCACTTAATTATGATTCAATATTAAATCTAGTCATTATATTTTAATTTCATCGAATTTTATCATTATACTTTAATTTTATTAATTTTTGAATAAAAATATTAGAATTAGAATATTTCATAAAACATTATTTTAATGCAAATGGTAAATATTATCATTGTGCTTTCAATTTGATTTTTTGGACAAAAAGTAAAAATATTTTATAGACTATTTTATTAATTAATACAAATGATAAAATTTCTTCAATTATGTTACTTTGTGTTTAAAAATTAGTAAAGTTTAAAGTATAATGACAAAATTTTTGAAATTAAAATATAATAATATAATTCAATATTGACCGGTAGTAAAGTGACAAATTTGATTTTAATTCTTAAATAAGTAAAAATATAATTTTGAAACTAAAAATCTTATATAAAAATGGATTATTATCATATACACTGGCATGGAGTTTTTTAACTTCAGGATTGAGCGGCTTTAATTTTATGCCACTTAAAAAATATTTTTCCTCCCTCATTCTTCACTATAATGATGCATTTGGTTATCCATCTTCCTTATGAAGCAAATGTCGGTGGACTGATTTATTATCGATGGATGTACCCATTAGAGAGGTATTATTTGCTAATTAGCTTACTATAGTTTTATCTTAAACATAACATTTAATTACAAACATAATTAAGATTGATATGTATTATGTTTTAGATTTTTAGGGTAGTTAAAATCTTATTGTCGGAACAAACGCTATCTAGAAGGTTCAATTGCTTAAAGATATTTAGCGGATGAGCGAATGATTTTTTGTGCAATATATTTGGAAGATGTTGAAACAAGATTTAACAGACCGGAAAGAAATGATGGGGTCACAAATAATAACTTAGCCGAGACATTTTTTTTTTTTGAACAGCAATGTAATGTTTTATTGAATGAGAAAAAAGACCATAGTATGGATGAAGCTAGACTATCCAAAATTCATACAAATAGTATACCCTTAAAGCAATAAACCTTAAACCTGAAACCTTTATAACCAAGTAATAACCTAAGCAACTACCCTACCAGCTCAAGATAACTTAAATCCCTGATACAACCCTGTGGTACACAAAGCTACCACAAAATCATCTTTATTACAAAAACACAATTCTGATAAGAAATGAGGCAAGCCAGTCAGTTAATAGAACTCTGATGTCCTAACTTGTCCTGAAAAGCTCGTCAAAGTAGTACCCGAAATGCAATCACACTAGAACCCGCAAGATAGCCAAACTCATTCCTTTATTGAACCCCGATAGAGCGAGGAATTCACAATGCCAAAAACCAAAACTAAGACCGACCAAAAAAGCATGACCATAACCATACTGACCGAATCACAGCAGCTGATCGAAACCAAACATAAAAAACCACAAATCACTAACTATAGTAACTCAGCCTATATCTAATTCAACCCCTCAAGCCTAAAAATAAACTTAATGTCCCAATACCATCCATGCTGAATTAGGAAACTACGGCCAAGTACCATAATAGAAAAGAAACCTTCGATTCTCTACCCATCAAGCAAAAAGTGTGCTTCACCCAACCATCCCCAAAAACCTGTGATATGAAAAATACCTAGGAAGTTCTTACCTCATCTTGTAAAAACTTGCAAGATCCCAGAATCCCCAAAATACACATGGTCGTTTAGTAGTTTAATTCGCCATACTCACTGCATACACTTAGACCAATCCTTGCACAAAACTTACAAGATCCCAAATTCCCCAAGTTCACATGGTCGTTTAGTAGCTATTAATTCAACCATGCACACTGAATTAACTTAAACCTGCAAAATGAACAAACGTTAGTTGGCACTGCACTAGTCCTCCTCGATACAATCATCAGCCCTCACCATGGATCAGTCAATCATTAATCCAAGCAATAGAACCTATGTCTCTGCGTACACCTTGCCTGCAAGAGCATCCGCACGCAGATTGCACCTCGCCCCTTATGATCAACCAGACCGACTCATCTTAGTCCAAAGCTACACAAACCAAAACTGGACAAAGGCCTTTCTGACTCAATCTTCAGTACATAGTAAAAAGATCATCAGGCCTATTCACTCCTGACTTTGCTAGTCTGTCTGCTTGGTCATTAGCTTCCCTTGGAACGAACGCAATTTCCCAGTTCTTTAATTCCTGTTTGAAAGATTCAATAGCCCTGATACGGTTCCTCAACATCCTCGGTGCTTTGTGGGGATCTCTAATCTAATTAACCACACTTAAACAATCACTTTCGATGGTGAGATTGTGTGATGCCTTCCATTTTTAGGCAAATAAGATGAGAAATGCTTATTTGACGGCCAAGAATTCTGCCAATATTGGATCCGCAATACCTATGGATTTTGAGAACAACAGTAAAATCCCACCTTTATCATCTCTCAACATTCCTCCAATTCCATCAGGGCCTGTTTTCCCATGGACCGAACCATCCACATTGAACTTTAGACATCCCGCTTGGGGTGGAGACCACTGCACTCCTGACCTGTTAAGCTTCTGTCTTTGGAGGGGACCATAGGAGCATAGTGAATTCAAAATATCCTGTACTGAGGCCTTTATGTTTGGCCATTTAGCTTTAAACCAAAAACTCATCCTTAGTTTGATCAAATCACAAAGTTCGTCAGAGTCAAGAATTTTACCATTGAAAACCATATTGTTTCGGTGAAGCCAAATAGACCATGTAATTGCAAAGAAGGCCATTTTCACATTTTCTCTGGGAAGGATTGTTGCCACGCCAAGAAGAAGGAAATGGGATCTTTCGGCGAAGTCCAGTGGATACATTGCAGCAGTGTTGCCATATCTTCCACGACTCCTCGCAATGAAAAAATAGATGGTCCACTGATTCTGTCACTCTTTTACAAAAAGTACATGTAGCCGAATCCCAGCTTATGATGCCTCTTTTGGCGATGTTTTCTTTTGTAGCAATTCTCCCTCTTAGAAGCTGCCAGACAAAAATTTCCACCTTAGGTGGAGCTAAACCAGCCCATATATGTTGCCAATGCTCCCATTTTGGGGATGATGTGCTTAGTACAGAGATGCAAAAAGACTTGGATGAGTATTCCCCGCTATTCGAACCTTTCAAATGGACACTATCCATTGAGTTATTGCTGATCGTCTGTTCCTCCAAGGATTTAATGAATGTTTCCCACTATTGGTATTCCCAGTCAAAAAGTCTCTTTCTTAGTTGAATATTCCAATACCACTGGTTATCAGACCACCTTCCAAATTCAGCAACCTTCCCTATCTTTTTTACGGCTAAGGCGAAGATACGTGGGAAGCGACACTGCAATGTACCAACTCCAGTCCACTCATCAGTCCAGAAATTGATCGAACACCCATCACCTAAGCAAACCCCAATACTTGAGTTGAAAATCTGGGAAAGGCTATCAGGCCGTGACAGTGGTTGAATAATATTCCTCCAAATGTTGGACAAATTACTGATCCCTCTACTTGAAGGCATAAGATCCTCCGAACTAAGTTCATATTTTGCTGCAATAATCTGCCTCCAGTAGCTATCCTGTTCATTCCCAAATCTCCATATCCATTTATTCAGCAAAGCCCTATTCTGAAGCTTAAGATTCAACAGCCCGAGTCCGCCAAACTCTTTAAGGTTACAAACAGCAGACCAATCTACCATATGCAGTTTTTTCCGAACCGACACTCCATTCCACAAGAAATTGCATTGCATCATTTCTAGAGAATTTTGAACAGAACACGACATCTGAGACAATGACATAAAATATATGGGAAGCCTTGCGAGCACAGACTTAATCAAGGTAACTCTCCCCCCAATGGACAGAAACTGCGATTTCCAGCTAGCAAGTTTCCTTTCAAATTTTTCTATAACTGGTTTCCACAGAGCCGAATAGTTGCTCTTAGCACCGAGTGGTAATCCCAAATACTCGGAAGGCAAGCTCCCCACCGGGCAGTGTAATACAGAAGCCCAACTATCTAGTTCTGGTTGCTCGACATCCAAACCATACAAGCTACTATTTCCCATGTTCAGTTTTAGCCCAGAGATGACTTGGAAACATTTAAATACTCTTTTGACATTTTTGATCTGTTCCTCCGACCCTTCACAGAAAGTGATAGTGTCATCGGCAAACTGTAGATGCGAGACAGCAATATTCTCATTTCCTACAGTTATCCCTTTAAACAAACCCAAAGACGTAGCTTTGATCATCAGTAGGCTCAGAACTTCAGCAACCAGATTAAAAATGAGGGAAATAACAAACACCCTTGTCGCAACCCTCTGCTTATGTTAAACTAATTAGTAGGGGCGCCATTCATAAGGACAAACATTGAGACTATTGAGATACAACATCTTATCCACTTCCTCCATTTCTCACCAAAACCCATTTTCCACATCAGAAAATCCAGAAATTTCCAATCGACACTATCGTAGGCTTTCTCGAAATCTGCTTTGAAGATAAGACCTCCAGATCCATTTTTCCTCATTAAATCAACTATTTCATTTGCTATCAGATAGCAATCAAGTATTTGTCGACCAGGTATGAAAATGAACTGATTCACGCTAATGACTTTCTCAATTACTTGCCTCAGCCTATTAGCGAGGACTTTTGCAAGGATTTTATAGACACACCCAACCAAACTAATTGGCCTAAACTCATTCAAATCAGATGGAGCGAGAATCTTGGGAATTAACGTGATAAAGGAGCAGTTGATAACTTTGTCAAATGAGTTATTAGTATGGAATTCATAAAAGAAATTCATCACTTCACCTTTTAAAATGCTCCAAAACTGCTTAAAGAAATTTAAGTTGTAACCATCTGCCCAGGCCCCTTGTTACCGTCACATCTTTCTATCACGTTCCACACTTCGTCCTCCGTAAAAGGCTGCTCTAAAAGGGACATACTTTGTTCCTTTAGGGTTTTGATGCTACAATCCAAGTCTTCCAGTTTGGAGGTTTCCTTGGATTTGTGGACAGACACAAAATACGATTCAATAGCCTTTTTAATTTCAATCGGGTCTTCGATCACAGAATCATTCAAATTCAGCTTGTCAATATGATTGGTTCTTCTCCTGACTGAGGCTGACATATGAAAAAATTTGGTATTCCTATCTCCTTCATGAGCCTATTTTAATCTAACCTTTTGAAACCAAGATCGCTCCTCCTTTCGATATAGTAACCATAACTCAACCTTGGATGCTAGTAGCTCTTTTCGAAAACCATCCCCCACATTACCCTCATGGGATTTTAACTCTAGTTTATTTATCCTCTCCTCAAGATCATTGATCATTACCAAATCGGCCTTACAAAAACACCATTGCCACTGCTTGATAGCTGGGTTGAGACTTCTCAACCTTCCCCAAATGCCCAGTTTATTCTTGTTGTCAGTCCCACCCACCTCCCAGTTTACTTTGATCAACTCCTCAAAGCTTTTTCCTCTATCCAATGATTGAAAAACCTAAAGGGTTTAGGTCCCCAATTCCCCATAACTTCAAATAGAACCACTAGGTTATGATCTGATAACGATCTTGGGAGAGCTTTCTGCGATAAATTCTGATACTTCTGGAGAAATACGGGTGAGAACAAAAATCTGTCCAACCTACAGAACGTAGCTTCAGACCTGTTATTGCTCCATGTGAAATTTCCACCCTGCATTGGAAAATCCATAAGATCAGCCATGTCAATGAAACTTGAGAACTGGGAGATGGCTATGTGATTGAGAGATAGCCCAATTTTTTCTTCAGGGCATCGCACCACATTGAAATCGCCACCCAAGCACCATGGAACATTGGCTTCCTGCATAATGCCCGTAATCTCCTCCCATAGAAGTGCTCTCTCGCTATCGTCATTTGGGGCATATATGTTGCCAAAGCCACATCTCAAATTAACTGGTTTGATATACGGCCCACTAGCAGAACAAATCTAGATGTGATGGTTTTGGATTCCATCGAAAAGAAATCTTCATCCCAAAGTGATATTAACCCTCTTAATGCTCCTGCCGCCGCTGAAAACTCAACTTTACATGGCTCCCTACCCCATAAGGCTCGGATAGTTCTGAAATCCACTATCTCTGGTTTTGACTCTTGTAGGAACAGCATGTTTGGCTTCCATTTATTCTTCAACTTTTTTACTGCATATTTCTTTTCTTTCCTACCCAACCCCCTAATATTCCAGGTTATGATTTTCATAGTCATAAATAAAAATCACTTTAAACCTTACGAGATCGGAGCAAATTTTAAGTCTTAAGAGCCCCCTACCCTCTCCTCCTCATTAATTTGAATGAACTGATCCTCTTTGCTACCTTCAAAAGATAAACCCAGGGCAGAGCTAACTAACCAGCTTGTTTCTGCTTCTCTAAGGATTTGAGCATTCCTCAAGCGAACGCCACTATCTGATACTGATAGTTCTGAATTGCTGAGCTTGAGGCCTCTTTCTCTCTCTAGGATTTCTCTAATTTCTCTTCTACACTGTCTTCGTTTCTTAACTGCAGAATTCGTTCTCTTTACTTTTGAGTTGCCTGGGAACACCTTATTCCTCTGCTTCTTTTTCTTTTTCCTTAAGTAATTTTTGTCCCTTTGAGTATACCCATTGACCCTCCCATCAGCCCCAACTCTTAATATCCCTGTCCCTGTGGATGAACTTTGTTATTGCCAGCCCTCTCCACTTCATTAGGCCCAGCGGCACCTAAGCAGCATGGGCGGGTAGAGGCCAGCCCAGTAGAGTTAGCATCCCTCTCTGGTTCTGAGAATTCGACCCGGGCCTCACCCGATTGCTCTACTCCAGCTATCTTGTCAGACTTCTCCATTCTAGTACCTAGGGTTGAATCATCATTATGGAGCATTAAAATTGGCGGCGAATCCCTTTGTTGGCTGGGAGTCCCATGCATAGCACCTCCTTCCTGCACACTTGCCAACGTCAATTCTCTATTCTCCTCAAACTCCCCATTGGTGCCCATAGCCAACTGTTGATTAGGATCTAGTCGAGCAACAACTACTTCGATTCCATTATCTTCAGAACTTGAAGAGCCACTCCGATTATCGTCTGGAATACCGGCACTCTGTTCATGATTACAGACTTCTTCAACATCGCCATCTTCAATGGAGATCAGGACTTTACACTCTCCACCCCTTACATTGACCATAATAGATGAAGGAATATCCATTCTACTTTTAACTGAGACTAACATTCTTGCCACGTCTAACCTGTCTTTGTTTATGGTTAAACTGTCCAATCTAATAAACGATCCCTAACTATCACCGAGGGATTTAAAGAAGATTTCGTGCCACACTCGTAGAGGGACTTCTGCTAAAGTAACCCAAATTGCCATATCACGCTGGGACGCTGCTTTTTTCCATGGTTCCATAGCTTCGAGCCAAAATTAATACAATCTTTCTGTTCGTTAAGTATAGACCCCATCTCTTCTGAAGAATTAAAAATTACAAGCACCGATATACCTCCTATAGGACATACCTGACACTAGATACCCTCATGATGAAGCGCTTCCTGCACCACTTTGGGGCTGGCATTCCATCGTAATCTCCTTTTAGCACTGCTGTTAAGCCACTCCATCTCATTTGTCGGGATCTCTAATTCAAAATTAACTTCCTTAGTGAAAGCTTTGGCTAGCTTCTCTTTGTTATCCCCTGTACGCCTCTCAGGCATCTCTGGATATTCATTACCATCTTCCGAAGCATCCAGAGCACCCTTTACTGGAGTCTCTGTGACATGCACCCCTTCCCCTACCAGGACCTCTTTATAAGATCTGACATCTCTGAAGGCGCCATTCCTAAGATTTGGATGGAATAGGACCCTGCCATTTCTGCCCTTGTCCTCCACAGGGGGGATGGAACACTCGTTATCCCACCCATATAGGCCCTTTTGGACCTTAATAATGAGTCCATCAATTTTCATGTTATTGCCAGACGTAATTGCTTCCCTCATCTCACATTCATATGTATATCTGACAAAAGCAAAAGTTACAGAGTTGTATTTGTCCTTCTTATTGTGATAAGCAACATACATGTCAGTGATCTTCCCATACGCACTGAAAGTTTCCCACAACGCCTGTCTGGAAACTCTTCTAGATAAGTTTTCCACAAACACAGTAAGCATCCTATTCCTCCATTCGGACCCTTCGATCTTCGCCTTTCCATCGTGGGTTCGATGATCTACAAAGAACTGAGAGTTCCTTTTGCCTGCGATTGATATGTTCCTCCGATTGGCAGTATATTGATCCTTTTTCCCATAGTATTTGTAGTGACGATCGCCATACCCTTGACCGAACTGCAGTGTTTTTCTTTTAGGGTAACCGTTCATCTTCCTTTTTACTGAGACATACTTATTTGAAAGTTTTGGAGAACCAATCGGCAAAATTGAAGTGGTTGAGCTAGATGATAAATTTTCGACACAAGCGCATCGATATATGCTTTTCCATCATGATTCACTGGAATCATTACGTACGTAAGTTTCAGTATAATATTTCTTCTAACATTAACTTTATAAAAAAAAAAAACTTTCTTAATTTAACACATTTTTTGTTCATAGTGAGTATAAAAACAACTTAAGAGCTCGTATACGTTCTCGAAGATCACACCTTCACAAGCTCGATAAGTTATTTACGAAATTTTTTCATGAGTGATTAGGAGAAATTGTAAGTAACACAGCTGTTTCAAATTTTATTACAAGCAATTTATTATTTAATATATAAATTAAAATATTTTATGTTTTTGCATTTCTCCTAATAGGTTTGGAGTGGAAGGGGTGTTAGTGAAGAAGTTAAGTGTCTTTCAGTAGGACCGAATAGAATAGTGAAAAGATACAGTGCTTTCATCATTAATGAATTTAAATTTCATATTAAATCTCGTGAAAGATTTAGGAGAACACAAAACTATGGAGTTATTGTTTCTTCTTCAAATACAAGTTATGCTAGTGCTAGGGATATTAATCCTATTGAGAAAAATGTTGATTATTATGGAATTCTTAATGATATTATCGAGATGGATTATTATGACAAGTGAAAAGCCGTGTTATTTCGATATAATTTGGCTAATATGAATATTGCTAGAGGTGTTAAAAAAGATATCGGATTTACAATGGTGAATTTCTCTCGATTAATTCACACTGGACAACAATTTATTGACGAGCCTTATGCTTTTTCATCTCAAGTAAAACAAGTCTTTTATTCTCAAGATCCGAATGATGCGAGTTGGTATATTGTACTCCGTAATACACCTAGAGACTTGTTTGATATGGGTGATCAATGTAGAGATGATGTTGATAAAGAACTGTTTTACCGATCAAAATTTAGATGAAAATATTTTTAGTACCAGTATAGAAGTTTAGAGGGTTTGTGAAGATGCTGATAAAAATATTTATGAACTTTGGTGAATACACTAAATTTAGTAAGGTTAATTATGACATAATGGTTATGTCCAGGAAAACAAAGAGGAGGATGACAAGACGAGGACCACTACTGCAAATGTTGCTGCAAGGGCTGCTGTTGGAGGGGATGAGATGACATGCTGTCATGTCAAAATGGCAACTTATGGCTGAGCAAGCCCGCCAGAAACTCGAGGGAAGAATGGATGCAGCATCTGATTCTCAAGCAGGTAAAGATGTGAACCGCAGGCTGCGTCTGGGAAAAATACAACGGACAATCAAGAATCAGAAAAGAGGGTCCTGCTCAGTCCTCTTGCATCTCGTAAGTTTGGTTCATGGCTAGATCTCTTGTCAATTTTAATATGTATGTATTTAACTGGTTAATAAATAATATGCTTGTAAGATTTATCATGCATATTGTTGCATTAGATGGCACTGTTGTGAATGATGTTGTACGACTGAGCAATTTGGAATTGGTTCCTTTTATGTTTATATAGAGTGGTAGTCATCAGGATTATGTATTTTACATGAAATTGATTTAAGTAACATAGCTTGCATATACTAATATATACTAATAATTAGGAAATTTGATTGTTGATTTGAAAAAAATTAATCATCCATGTGAAATTCATATTTGAGCATTTGGATGATTGTGTAAAGCAAATGTGCTTGTATGAAAAAATGGCTCCAACATCTAATTATATTTATGGTGTGTAAGGTATTAATGCATTGATTAAAGCCAAATGATTATATATTTTGATTAACATATTCTTGTCTTAAGAGTTGAGATTTTGTTTCTTTTTCAAAATAAATCTATTCATGCACCGCCTGTTCCAAGTCTAACTGTATCATTACACAAGTTTTACTCTATGCAGATTTTCTTCTGTTAGGACGATTCTTATCTAATCCAATCTATTTGCTTTTTTTTTTTTTCTTTATAGGATGCATTTGATACACAAAATGAATTAATAGTTAATATAATTCATTCTACATTCTGATTTTGTTAATATATTCTTTTATTTTCATTTAATGAGCAAAGAAAAGTTGGTTAATTCAAATGAAAAATGCATATGAGAATTTGATGTATACATACATAAAGATACTGACAAATAGACCTGCCCACAGGTCGGGCAGTCCGCCCGACCCAGTCCGTATTGGGCTGGGCCTGGGCAGTGATTTTTTTATTCGATTTGGAACAGTATTTTATGTATTATAATAATATTATTTTATTTAGTTTTAATTATAAAAATATATATAAAAAATATATATTATATATATAATTAACAATAAATTTGAGCTCACGGGTCGACCCGAACCCATCCAGGGCCGGATTTGAGCAAAGAAGTTGAAAAAAAATCGAGTTCCGACCCAGTCCATGAGCACCTCTACTGACAAGTCTATTAGATAAAAGCTATTGTGGGCATTTTCTCTCATATCTATTGCTACAAAGTACAAACCCTACACTTTGAGAGCACTCATTTCCGCTCTTAAGATTGGAATCCATTACCTTTTGCAAGCTTTTAACGTGTATTCAACTCAAGGATTTACAACATCCTAGTTGCGGGATATACTTACTTGAAGAGGTGAGTAAAATAATAATAACTAGAATGCTTCCCCGCTTCACTAGTAATTATTTATTTAAATATTTAAATATATATTTATATATTAAAATAAATATATTTTTTAGTATAAAAGTTAAATATTTTAAATTACACATTCCTCACAAATAAAAATTTATTACTAAATCAATTTTAAATAAAAACATAAAACTATAAAATTTAACTTTTTTAAAATTAAGTGACAAATTCATCAAAAAATAAAATTTAAGTCGATTTTTTTACCAATCAAATTTCACTTTATTCGATTGCGGGAGTCCAAACTGGCCAATTACTCTGGCAAGTATTTTTTTTTTTCTTCTCAAAAGATAAAAACTAATTGCAAAATCTTATTCACATTATTTTTTTTCCCTATCTCCTTATTAATAATTATTTTTTGTAATAATAGTAGATAATAAATATTTTAAGTTAATTGGTTCATTTTGTAATTCTTCCAATATTTTTGTTTTATTAATTAATTTTGCAATTCTTCCAAAAAAAAATTGGTCACAGATAAGGATGATAGCGGATCAGATATCTACAATTTTTTAAATATTCAAATTCGCTTAATTTATCCGAAATCCGAATTTGCTTATTATCCGCTTAATATCTGAATTCGCATGCGATTTAAAGAGCAATATCTGTCAGATATTCGATTCTGCTAAATATCCGAATTTATTAAATCAGTTTTTAAAAAAAAATTAAAAATATAAAATTAAATAAGAATTAAATATGTAAATGGAGCGGATAATGGATTCAGATATCTGAACCAAAATTAAAGCGGATTTGAATAACAGATATCCAAGGACTCATATCTGAATCCATTACAGATAGTAAATTCAAATTCGAATCTGAAAATTATCCGAATCCGTAATATTCGAATAAAAAAAAAGATCGAATCACAAAAGTGAAAAATATTATTTCTTTATTAAAAATTATTTATTATAATGACTATAAATTATAAATATTCTTAATTGACTCAATTGTCGCTGTAAATATGTAAATGAAGCGGATAACGCATTGAAATATCTAACACTATCCAAACTGAAATTAAAACGGACTCGGATAACAAATATCTAATAGTTCATATATGAATTCGCTGCAGATAGTAAATTTAACATCCGAATCTGTAAATTATCTGAATCCGTAATATCCGAATCCGAAAAAAATAGAACAAATCACAAAAGCTAAAAAATTGATTTACTTAGTAATAATTATTTATTATAATAACCATAAACTGTAAATATTTTTAATTGATCAATTTATTTTGTAATATTTCTAATAAACTTAACAAAAAAACAACTTTCGCTACCTAACCTAGCTGTAGTACCCATGGGATTCTTTTAATCTATAGTTATAGATAATAATTTGATTAACCTTTTAGTCATAGTGACATACACTTTAGCTCACTATGGTCTGTCTAACTCATTAAAATCATTCTATTTTATACTAAATGGGACAGACTCAGCCTATCAATTTTAAATTAATTAATTTGTACATATGATCTAATTATAGTGTTGGAAACTTTTGTAAAAAGAATCTTATTTGGATATTGATAATAAGTTACTATTTTTTAAAGATATCAATAAATCCAACATTGTGGTAAAAACAAATCCTTTTCAAGCTTAATACTATACAAAAGTCAACCCAAAAAAACTATATTAGTTTAAAGAAATCTCTTTTCTCAAATAAATAACCAAACATTATCAAACACAATAAGTTAATATTAATAAATAAGCATTTTCAATTGACAGGTGTATTTATCCAAAACAAAAATAAAGTCAGAAAAATTCAATTATTATAAGACATCATCATTTTGTATCTATATAAAATCTGCTTCTTTCTTTTAGTTATCAATACTCAAAACAACTTTACCAGGCTCACCAGTTTTATTTCTAAATCTATCACAAATCATTAATCCTCCATCACCTTGATCAACTTTCATTTCCTTTTATCTTCATACAATTATAGTATATTCATTTTCATAATTAGACACAAACTCAATTATATATTCGAATTCTTCTCGATACCTAAGTATAAGCTCCCAAACCAAATGACAACAAATATTGTTCACATACTATACATAAATTAAATGTTAAATTCATATTTAATTAAATATTCATATGTTCTTTTCCTACCTCGATTATGGATTGAAACATCTTTTACAGCATATTAAATAGTAAATTCTTTTTCATCCTCCTTGCTCAGTCCACCATATTGATACTTGTTAAAGATAATATATTTATTTATTTATTATATCTTGAAATTTTTAATAATAACAATAAAATTATCTTAATTTAAATATTTAAAGTTCAGAGACAACATATTATTTATTATAACAACAAAAAATTCATATTAATCAATAGATAACTGATCAAAAATTATCTTAATTTAAAGATTTAAACAAAACGGATTATTAAAATCTACTTATGAAAAGAGTTTTCACATATTTGGATAGATCCAGAAATATAAAATTGCTCTTGAATTAAAAATTAATCATTATTTTTAAGCACAAGTACAGATTAATCATTATTCTTAAAAATTAATCATCATTATTAAACACAAATATCACTTTTAGAACATTGATACAAATACCAAAACAATAATTAAATTATTTTAAATTTTAATATAAAATAATAATTAAAACTTAAATATATTTGTTTGGCAATAAACTCAGATAGAAATCCTTAAACAACTTAAAGACTTGATTGCTAACTTACTCGAGCTCTATTATCGTTGACCTAAACCATAGTACCAATACCATTTGTATTGATGTCAAGCTTTTTAAAATTCATTTCCATCAACTAAACCCTCCACCTAAAACATTTGTTTTTTTTAGTAGTAAGAAAAAAAATTTGTTATGAAATTATGCACACACATTTTAGCAGATAAAATGACTTCTTTATAAAATGTATACAAAATGCACAAAATCTTCATACTATCAAATGCACGCAAAATGCACGAAAAAAATGATTTTACTATTAATTACCAAACTATAGTTTTCCCATTTATTCTCAAACTCTTCATGTTACACCTCAAGAACTTGTATTTTCTTAGTGCTAAAAGTATTGAAATAAAATTTCTTGTTACGGAATTCTTCATACACATTGTAACAAATAGGATAACCTTCCTTACCAAATGCACGCTAAACGCATGAAAAACATAATTTTTCCATTGATTTCCAAACTTTTCATCAAGCAAGTCACCAATTTCTAGCCCATTGGCCGTAATAACGACATACCTCGTGGCACTCATTAGTGTTGCAAATTCTCGCGCACGCTTATTAGAGGAAATAAAATTTTCTATTTACTTTTTCATTTTAGACGATAATATATTATTAATACACCAATTTCTATTAAAATTATTTTTCTCACTTCATATTTGGATGCTTTTTTTGAAAAAAAATAATACATTTAAGAAATAAAAGTTAAACCTTTATTAAGAAATAAAATTATAAAAAATTAAGATATTGAAATCAAATAATAAGAAAAAGGCTCTACAACAGGTGGATGTACTCTATCAATTACTGATGATAATTGTATTAGTATAAATTTAATTTGAAAAAAAAAATGAACAAACTAATCAAAAATAATAAAAGTTTAAAAAAATAGAAAGAATATATAAAAACAAAGCAAACTAAAAACAACATTAGAAAGGTAATTAAGGCTTATTTATTTAAATCTAATGGGAAAGTAAAAATCAATATTGTTATTAAATGCAATATTCATTTATAAACGTAGAGGCAGAAGTTATATTTATTTTATCAGCCCTTGCTTGGATGCTTTGCTTTCCTTTCTTTTACTCTAATTCTCAACGTTTACTATATAATTTGATCACATGAGAAAAAAGAGTATTGTATGAGCATAATGTCTTTTTGTCTTGTACCAACAAGTAGTAATAATTCATTCAACCTTTCTGAATGGCTCGGTTGCCATTTTATTTCCAAAACTATTCCCTAAGGTTTATCATCCAACTCCAACCGGCCCACCCAATAAGAAACAATGAAAATCATGACAATAAGCCATTAAGGACTACTGATTGCTTCTGTATTATTAGCTTTCCTATTAAAATCATGACTTAAAAAAAATGTAAATTATGACTTAAAACAAACATAATAAAAGGCAAAGATAATCAAAGTAAAAACTTTTTATTAGAAACAGAGAACTTAATGAGGGGACAATGTTTATGTTTACTAAAAATAGAAAATTAACACAAATAATATACTAAAAAAAATGAATAGAGAGATTTCAAGACTAAGCACCATTGTTTGGTCAATATGTTTTTATGACTTAGGTTGAAGTTTGAATGATCGCTCTTAAAAATCTGAGAATTAATATGCATTAATTTTTAAGGCTTTCTTACGAAATTCCTCAACCAAATAGCCAACACATTCAAGAAAATGGTGAAGTCCAAGAAAATAATGACTAATGTAGCCTATGAATTTATAGAATATTCAGGTAGCTTCAAAATCTTGTCTCTATAATTATTAGCAGCCTCTAAGTTATTGGAACCAACATCCAACACAATATGCATGCATGTCGGAGCAGTAAACCAAACTAAAAATCTACTACTTTCCTTACATTGATTATTATTGGTTCAATTGTCATTAAAGTTATAAATTTGTATTTTATATAAATAGCTCTATTTGTTAGATTCAAATAACTAAAACATACATTATCATAATTAGATCGAAGAAGGAAGAACTAGTAGTAGCAACACCATCACATTTACTCTTTTATCTGTAATAGAATTGAGTTAGATTAAACTTTCTCCCACTTGATTGTTGCTTTTCTTTTTTTAACTTTTCTCCTATTTTGATTGTTGCTCTGTTTTGTGATGTGCTGCTCATGTTAAAAGTTTGTCTTTCTAGGTAAAAAGCAGTTGCACAATGTTTTGGTGTCAGTTTACTTCATCATGGATGTATGAGTTTTATGCAAATTAATGAGGTAATTTAAATCTTTTTAAATATAGCATGGAAGATCTTTGAGGGGTGGAGCTGATCCTATAGTGTTTATTGTTACAAGACACTGCCTTTATTGTAGACTAGATAAAATTTTGAAGGTAACAAATTCTGAATCTCAGAGCATGTTTAATTTCATTTTTCATTATAATTTTTTTTAACAAATCAAACTATCAAGTGATAAATATGTTAAATGCCGATTTCCTCATTGAGCTCTTCCTCAAGTATGCTATAAAGGTCGAAAACACTGTGGTTATTATATGTATTTAAACACGTCTAGATTGATGTTGTACGAGTTGTGGTATGACATGTTATTGCTAGAAAATCAGATTCTTTATTTCATTCTTTAACCATTGTTCGAAATTACACCAATTTCTGAAAAATGCAAATTGTCTCTTACTGAACTTGCCTTTAGAGATATGATTACGGGAGATCGCAGATTTCATCTGACGAAATTCCAGCAAGAAGGAAGCCATTACTTGACTTAATCTGACACTGTTCCCTCCTAACAATTCCAAGAGTCAAAGCAACACAAAAAGGGAAAATTAGATGTTTGCGTTAGAGGGCAACTAAGCTCAAAGCAAGAAGAAGAAATTAGAAGGATACCTACGTCTGAATATATGTTAGACACAGTATTTCGAGAAAATAAAGAATCGAAGTAACATAGTTTATATATGCTAAGATATCTTAAATAATTAAGAAATTTGATTGTTGATCTGAACAAATTGATTATCTGTGTGAAATTCATTTTTGTCCAACATCTAGTTATATTTATGACGTGTATGGTATTAAATGCATTTATTAAAGCCAAATAATTGTATATTTGATTAACATATTCTTGCTTAAGAGTTGAGATTTTTTTTTCTTCAAAATAAATCTATTCCTAAACTCCTTGTTTCAAGTCCAACTGTAGCATTACACGTTATTCTCTGTAGATTTTCTTCTTTACTATATTGTTACAGGGGACGATTCCTATTTAGTCCACTCTATTTGCTTTGCTTTGCTTTTTTCTTTTTTTCTTTTTTCTTTTTTCTTTTTTAATTTTTAGGGTGCATTTGATGCACAAAATGAATTGATAGTTAATATAATTCATTCTACATTCAAATTTTGTTAATATATTCTTTCATTTTCATTTAATGAGCAAAGAAAAGTTGGTTAATTCAATTGAAAAATGCGTATGAGAATTTGATATATACATACATAAAGATATTGACAAGTCTATTGGGTAAAGGCTATCGGGGTAGAGATGTTCATGGGTCAAGCCAGGTCGGATCGGGTTCAGGCCGGATCTATTTATGGTATCAACACTATATATGTTTGCTCAAGTCCGGTCCAACCCGAAATATGAGCCTCAAATTTTACCCAAGCCTATCCATATTTGTAAATAGATAGCCCAAACCCGTTTAGCCTCGCCCATATTTTTTTTTTCTAAATTTTTTAAAATACATATTATTTTTTATTTAATTTTTAGTAATTTTTTATTTTTTTTATTAAGTTCTTAAACATGAACATCTTAACATATTTTTTAATGTTTACACTATAATATTATGTATATTTAATCTTTATATGACATAATTACATAATATTATATAAAAATAAAAATAATATATTATTTAATTAGAAAACGGATTGGGCCGGACTCGAGTCTTGAATGTTGGAACCAAGACCCAGCTTATTTTTTAAACAGGCTTCATTTTTTTGCCAAAGCCCATTTTTCAGACCTAATATTTTTGTCCAAGTTCTCTCAAATATGGATGAGCCTTCGGGCTTGCGCGGAGTAGCCCAATCCTTGAACAGGTCTAATCGGGAGCATTTGCTCTCGAACCTATTGCTACAAAGTACAAACCCTACTTTAAGAGCACTCATTTTCGCTCTTAAGATTGGAATCCATTACCTTCTGCAAGCTTTTAATGTGTGTGTTCAACTCAGGGGATTTACAGCGTCCTAGTTGCAGCATATACTTACTTGAGGAGGTGAGAAAATAATAATAATAATAATATTAATAATTTGATTAGCCTGAGATTTAAAAAAAAAAAAAAAAAAACCTGGTGGCATATAATTTAGCTCACTGCCTAGCTCATTAAAATTGTTCTATTTATAAGGCATCATCTTGTACCTATATAAAACCTATTTCTTTTTCTTTTGGTTATCAATACTCAAAACAACTTTCCCAGACTCACTAATTTTTTTATGAATCTATCACAAATCATTAATCATTCATCACTTCGACCAACTTTCATTTAGCTTTTCCTTGATACAATCATGGTATGTTCTCTTTTTATATATTTAAGATTTTCAAGATTTGATCTCTTATCATTGGAATTAAGAGTCCAACACTTTACCAACAGATCACACGTTATTGACACAATCATGGTATATTTATTCTCAGCATTGGTCACAAATTCAGCTCTATATCTGAATTTCCCCCCGTTGCCTAACTACAAGCTCCCAAACCAAATGACACCTCTGCCAATTCAACAACAAAATATTATTCACATACTATATAAATCAATGTTAATTAAATTCACATTTAATTAAAGATCCACATGTTATTTTCTTACCTCAATTATAGGGAATTCAATGATGTGTTCGGTTGCAAGCTTGATTGTAACCTCTTTAATAGTATTATCAATAGTAAACTCCTTTTCATCTTTCTTACTCAATTCACCATATTTAACTAGGACAATATATCTATTTATTACAAAAAAAATATTTTAAATAATACAATGGAATTATCTTAATAACAATTAAAGTAAAAGGATTATGAAATACACTTACTTGAAGAGGGTCTTCGCAAATTTGAATAGATCCGTAAACACAAAATTGCTCTTGAATTTTCAGGAAATGATTAATTATCACTCTTAAGCACAAGTAACACTTTTGAACATTAATGCATTCATATTCAAAACCACGAGTTGTTGAAATCGTTGACCTGAACCATGTTATAGATATTATTGTATTGAAGCCAAGCTTTTTGATATTTTTTTTTCCATCAACTGAACCCTCAAGAATTTGTCTTTTCTTTTTTTAGCAAGTATTCTAGTACTTAAGAATCTCACATTTCAATATGCTGAACCAAACACATGTATTTAACATTATCGAAAATATGTCTTGTGTCTTGATAATCTTGTAGGGATCAAATTACCAAAAATTAATCTAACATTACCCGAACTAAACGTCTTCGATTGGGAATGGTAATTTAAACATTTTTTTTTTCTAATTATGTAACTTATTACAACTCTTTCATTTTTATCCTTATTTTTTGACATGGTTTTAATTCAAAATAAAATTAAAAAGTATAATGCTAAAATTGGATCAATTAAAAAATAATTGGTGAAAATTGACCTTAAGCCAACCTAAATATAATCCAAAGTACAATGATAAAATTGCTATTTATCCATTTTCATAAAATTAATTTAAATTCAATAAAATTAGAAGTAGAAGTAGTCTATTCGATTTTAAATTCTTTCAACTTGTAATTATTATTTTTGAATTCATAAAATTTATTTCAATAACTATTTTAAAGTTTCATTTGGATGGGCGATGAGATTGATTTCGGTGAGATTAAAAACAACGATGGCCGCGAGATTAATTACTGTACTAGTGAAATTAAAATCAATGGTGGAATATGTGTTTAGATGCAAAAGCAACGGTAGAGATGAATTATAGTGAGAAAAAAATTTATTATTAAGGACATTATATTAAAATTTGTATATCATAGAATTTATAACATATTTGAGAAATTAATAAATTATTAAAAATTATTAAAAATTATTAAAATTAAAATAAATAAAATAAAATTATATTTACACATTTAAAAATAAAAAAATATTTTTAAATGAATATATAAATAATTTATTTAAAATAATAATTATACAAATAATTTGTTAAATAATTATAAATTTATTTTTAAACATAAACAATAAATAAAACTAAAGGTAAAATTTAAAAAAATGTAGGGTCAAAATGGGAAAGAAAACCTCCAGTAAAAGAAAAATTTTCCACTAAAGCTTTTCCATTAGTGGAATTTTTCCCCTCCACTAATAGTCAACTAGATAATTTACAGTGGGATCTTGCTATTCAAATTGATAACTCCAATGTGTTTAAAATAAAAAAAAAAACAAAGTTGCTTTAGCACCAAATTGAGGTTTCAATCAAAACCAAATGAAGGTTAAATTGAAGCACAATAATAACATTATATTTTAATAAAATAATCAGAGATATGTTCAAGATTTTGACAAAATCTAACCTCTTGATTTTAAATATACTTTTTCATACTAATGATTTTAGTTTCAAAATACTTCACATAAGAATCAAATATTGGTTGACAAAAAAAATCACTTTTTATTAAACTAATTAAATCTGTTCATGAGTCAGGTCACAGTTCGAATTTTTTTTATTTATTCAAACCCGTTTTATATCGGGTCCAAGTCGATTCGAAAGTCCGTTTCACTATTTATAAATTATTAAAATATTAAAAAACCATTTTTATATTATTATTTATATATATTTTATAATTAAATTTAAATAAAATATTTTTTATTTAATGAATAATAATTCGGGCAGAACTGGTCCAGCTCGAATTAAATTTTTTTTTACTCAAATTCGATCCAATTCAAATCAGATCGGACAAGTAATCTGAATCTATTGAGCCAAACAGATAGCCCGATCATTGAATAAGTCTAAAACTAACTCTTGTGGCTACAGTAGTACACTATTAATATTTAATATATAAAGTTGTTACTTTACTCTCTTCCATGTTTTAGTTTTCTATCCATTATTTCAGTTTAACCATCTTTGCCTAACTTCAAAACTTGAAATAGGCACAATTTTAATAGTTATAAATGAAGAAATTTTTACATTGCGTTTGGATGAAAGTTTTTAAAATTTTGATGAAATTTAAACTGAAAGTTTTTCAAAATGTATCATTTTATAATGTTAGCATTTGTAATTATTTTGTTTGGATAAATTTTTATTAACAAAAAATTTAGGCTATTAAAATTTCGTGAAATAAAAAATAATTATAAAAGGATTAATGATATTAAAAATAAAATACATATATGTATAAAAAAGATGCAATATGAGTATTATTAGATTTATAAAAATATATAAATATTATTAATAATATAAAAATAAAAAAATATATATCATAGTTAAATAAAATGATAATTTATTTTTTAATTTTGTATTTTATAATGTGCCATATTAAAATTAAGTGATAAAAGATTTGGAAGAATTTTGAAAAATCATGTCTTTAAATGAAATTTCAAAAAAAAATTTGAAGTATTCAAATCCTCTTATGGAATTTCTTATAAATTTTAAAATTCATTTTTTATGAAAGAATTTTTTTCTAACTAGTAAATTTATTTTTGGACTTTTAAAAAAGTCAAATGAACAATATGGAAATTTACAGGGAAACATATGTAATTTCATCCCAAATGAAAAACATTTTCTTTAGCCGCCAGAAGCCAAGCTCGGCGCTCGCTTCCTCCCTTCCCTCACTCTTTTTTTCTTTCCATTCACTGCCTCTTTGTAGTAGCCGACGTTCTTCGCATCAAACACTTTCTCTCTTGTCAGCCAAAAAAAAAAAAAAGAACACTTCCTCTCTTGGTTTTGAGTTCAGGTAAGATATTCCTTTCTTATTTAACGTAAGTTTCTATTAGCGGAAATTAATTACTAGGGGGGGTATTTCATACTATTTTCTCATAAATATACAAGTTTTTTTTTAAGTTCAGGGCAAAGTTTAGTTCATTTATGCATCTGGTTATTGCAACATATGTTACCTTTCACGTTGGTTGCTTTGTTTTTGTGTTGGAATTGTAAAAATGAGGTTTTTCCTATGGAACCTTTCTATAAGATAAATCAGTTGAGCTACTTGGAAAAAAAATTAAGACCCATTTTTCCTCTTAAAGAATAGTAGAACACCTTAAAAACTCATATTAAAGAACTTACTTGCTGTTGTCACTGATGGGTATAAGTTGTTTTTGAGTTTTCTCGTTGGAATTGTTAATGATTTGATTACTTAATTTGGGGTTATTAAGGATATTATTGATGTTTCTACTGTAGGAAATGATGGTTTTTTGGTGGGTTTATTGAGGCAAATTGGTGGTGCTGTTGATTTTAGCAATTAGGAAGCAAGCACTAGTTGCATTTTTGAGATAGGTAGTCTTTATTTTATCAAAAAGGAGTTTGTATTAGAATTACCACTGGTTTTGACTTTTGATTATTTTGTTATATGTAGAATTTTTTTGGCTAAGTTCTATGTAGATTTTTTAGTTATGTGTTTTTCAACTTTAGAGGTATTAAAGCATTTGGGGCCAAATTTCGTGTCAAAATGTTGTTCGAGCAGTTTTGTTTCTTTTTGATGCTTAGAATAATTGGTTTGACAATTTATAATTTATAGCTGCAAATTAATATATTTTTTCAAATTTTATGGTGAAGCATGTTTCAGTATGAAATTTGTAAGTGTGAGAATGAAATTGATCGATCAGTTTATCACTTGTAATAAATCATCTATGGTATACAATAATATACCTAAACCGTTTTAATGTACTAAAATATCAATGTTGATAGTTTGATTCTTATCCTTTTTCCTTTTTTTCCCTTTTGACCATTAATTATGGATTCCGGTTAGCAGACAGAGATGTTATACATTATAGGTCTTGGATTGGGGGATGAGAGAGACATCACTTTAAGAGGTTTAGATGCAGTGAAGAAATGTGAGAAGGTGTACATTGAGGCCTATACATCTCTTCTATCCTCTGGTCTTTCTACAGATGGCCTTTCCACTCTGGTACTACAAATATTCTTCCTATTCCTGATAACTTTGCTATCTTTCAATTCTTGGAATTTTCATTTGTGCTAGAATTTTTAAAAATGTCAGGAGAACTTGTATGGGAAACCAATTATACTTGCAGATAGAGAAATGGTTGAAGAAAAAGTAGACAATGTTCTGTCAGAAGCTCGTGGGTCTGATGTCGCTTTCCTTGTTGTTGGTGATCCTTTTGGGTATTACCAGACTTTTTTTTTTTTTTTATGATAAAATATTTGTATGTGCTCTCATTGATTTTAGTTTTCTTTTTCGCGAATTTCTTTTTATAATATACATAGGATTGCTTTTATTTATTCGTAAAATGCTTGGTTTCATCAAATACTTATCAACCTATGGTATCAATGCTGTTTAAATCATGAAGTTGTTTTGTCAGGTTGTCTTCCTAGGAAGCCTGCAATTTTGGTTTACAATTTCTCTTGCATGCAGCCCAGTATGTAAATAGAAGTAGGAGTGCCTGACTACCTTTGTTGGAATTTTCATTCTAAATGGGACTATTTCGTATATCAATTCCAAATTCCTATTGTAATTTAGTTTGATGAACTAATCAAATCGGTTAGAAAGCCTTTCTCAACAGAGTGTAGTGAATGTCATTCTTCTTTTTCCCTTTCCTCTCTCCCTCTCTAGTTATCCTATCTGGGATGAAGTCTTAATAGTTGAAATACCACTGCTAAGTTAAGGCTTGGAATCTGGATGAAGCTGTATTTAATTGAAGAATAAGGATTGAACCTGGTCGAACCTGGTGTGTGGGAATATAATTGTGGTCCTTTTATTTCCTTGGAGATTCTTTATGTCTTGAGTTTCAATTACATTGGTAGTCTTTATTCACCTCAAAATCTTTTTTTCTTAGTTGCTTCTCTTTCTCATTAGTCTTTTGCTTGGGAAAATTGCAGAGCAACAACACACACTGATCTTGTTGTTCGAGCAAAGACATTGGGTGTTGATGTCAAGGTACTGCACAATGCATCTGTGATGAATGCAATTGGAATTTGTGGATTGCAACTATACCGTTATGGGGAGACAGTTTCGATACCTTTTTTTACCAAAACATGGAGGCCTGATAGCTTTTATGAGAAAATTCAAAGAAATCGCAATCTTGGATTGCACACACTCTGCCTTTTAGGTGAGATTGTTTTGTACATAAATCAACTTTTAAGGTTTTTAATTGCATATTCTCATCTTTTATTATTTGTTACTTGAACATGCAGTAGTTATGGGAGCTGAGTGTGCTTCTGTATAATTAAATCTGCAAAGATCTTCATAACCTTAGATGATCAAGCAGTGAGGAAGACTGATCTTATCTATCTTATATATGAGTATTTAGGAGTTGTTAGTGTTAAAATAGCAGATAACTGATGATAAGCTCAAACATTTTCCTGAGCGTAGCATGAGGATGCACATCTTTTTTCTTTTTCTTTTTTTTTTTTTTTGTCATTTCGTTATAGATCCTAGTATTTCTCCAGTTATCCCCTAGAGACTCAATAATAGGCCATTTAAAACATTACAGTCTGTGGTGTGAATTTATGGGTTATTGTTGTATGTTCTGCCTGATTCGGGAGTCTTAAATCGATTCATTCCCTTTTTCATACAGATATTCGTGTAAAGGAACCAACATTGGAATCTTTGTGCAGGTCTGTATCAGAAGTTGCAGTTTATAATGTTTTTTGCTACAGTTCAACTGTCTGCCATTGCTTTGACTGATTATTTTTTCCTGGTTTTCCCTCGAATATTTTCAGGGGAAGAAAGCAGTATGAACCACCCAGGTACATGACAATAGACACTGCCATTGAGCAGCTCTTGGAGGTTGAGCAAAAGCATGGTAAATCTGGTGAGCTTCAACAGCTTTTACTACCTTGAAGCTTTCAGATATTTTTTGTTGTTGTGTATGCTTTTTCCACTTTTTGAGCCTACAAAGATGCTGGACTTAATGTATGTAACCCTCTTTAAGATGTATAGTCTATTGCTATCATGCTATGTTGCTCCGACTCTTCATTTTTCTTAAAGTACCCGTGTCCGACACATATCCGGACATGGGTATGGGGATATGATCCTTCAAAAACCCTCCAAAATACATGGAAATCTTGGAAAAATCTGAACATATCCGTGTCTGACACATACCCGTGTCCGACACTCACACCCGAGTCCGAGTAACATAGGTGTATTGCAATGAAACATGTAAACTAAAATCCTTTACAAATCGTTGCTCTCTTGGTACTCGTGCTGGAGCAGGCTAATTAAGGGGAGTATAGGCAGGGAGGCTTTTTCCTACTGTCATATATATTAGTTTTTTAATACATGTGGAAGCCTATTGAGTCTTGGCCCGTGGGCTACACAATAGAAGATAGCTATCTGGCCCATCTCTCATTCCATGAAGCCCGCCCTCCTTCATGAGATTTGAAGTTAAGACCGGTCAAGTTGAAAACATCAAAGTTCTTTGCTTGGGGTATTCCCTTGGGGACAATTCCAAAGGACCTCCTTGTATTTGCTTTTGTTCTGTTTATTGATGACACAATGTCAATCAATTATTCAATTTGGTTCATGCTTCACATTTGATTTAAAAAACCTATAGGATGTGGGCCTAGCAAGAGGGAATATCATATGATCTTTGTCCAAGTCCTATTATCTGTGAAGCAGGACACTTCTGTCAGGAAGTGTTCAAGTGTTGGACACGTGTCCGACACGGCAGAGTACGTGTCGAACACGAGAGAACACGTCAAAAAAATATTAAAAAAATCGGACACGGTTAAAACATGGTTAAGACATGGCTGGACACGTCCGAACAGGCGATGAAAGGATTTTTTTTTTGCATTTTTCTCCCAAATATGGATTCAACAATGAACAATTTGGTTCTAATGGTTTTTTAAGGTTCAAGTTTTTAAATTCAAAAATAATTTTAAAAAATTGAAAAGTTATTTGCATGTTAATATTTAATTGAAAAGTATCAATTTTACATTTTTATTGTACATTATTATATATATTTATTACCGTATCCTGCCGTACCCGTGTTCTAATTTTTTAGAAATTTTTGTGTCGCCATGTCCGTGTCGTTTCATACCCATATTGCGTGTCCATGCTTCTTAGCCTATTATGTTCTAGTTGGATCAGAAAGCCGTGACTCATGACACAACGTTCTAGTTGTATTTGCTTTTGTTCTGCTTATTGATGACATAACGTCACGACATGGTTTGCAACCTGCAAATCATTTAAATGTTCTTGATAACTAGGGAATAAGGTCATTGATTATCTCATTGCTGTAGAAGGAGAGTGAAATTTATGGAGGCTAGGGAATATTTTTTTTGATAACCATTGCATAATATAGATTACTATTTCTATTATGCAGATTGGTGCCATCTAAATTAATTTTTTCCTAGTAAGGAAGATATCTCCAACCCTCTCCTTTTTTTTGCTTCTCTTTCTAAGTGGTCTTTTTGTCTATGTTGCTCACACTCTTCATTTTTCTTGAAGTACCCGTGTCCGGCACCCAAGTCTGACGCATATCTGGACATGGGTATGAGGGTATGACCCTCTAAATACATGGAAAAACTTAGAAAAAAATTGAACATACCTGTGTCGGACACATACCCGTATCCGAGACTCACACCTGAGTCCGAATAACATAGCTTTTTATTTGGATCTATCAATTTTGTGTATCAGTTTCGAATATGAATAATGTAATCTGTCCTGAGATTTTATGTTCTGGAGCTAGTATTTCTCAGATATGCTGCAATATGCTTGAAAAGGTGCTAGTTTTGTTTTCCCTTTACTGGTATTGAGGGGAACACAAAGAGGGATATGAAGGAACAATTCTGCTAAAGCATATTTTATGTATGCATTGCCTTGTAGCGTATGACGAAGACACTGATTGTGTCGGGTTTGCTCGGCTGGGAAGCGAGGATCAGATGATAGTTGCAGGCACAATGAGACAACTACGGATGGTTGATTTCGGCGAACCTCTGCATTGCCTGGTAATAGTAGGCAAGACTCATCCAGTGGAAGAAGAAATGTTGGAGTTCTACAAGATTAGAAGTGAGAATCCAGAACAGAAGAAAGGCAACGGGATCGCGTGAATGTATTCTCCAATCGGAGAAAAATATTTCTTCCTCCTGGTGTAGTTGTGCAGGTTATTGTTTCTTTCGAATTCTATATTGAGCATGCTTTTATTTGCTTCTGAAAAAATAATTTTGTGGCTCTCAGTTCTTGAGCATGTTGGGGGATTGAGACCAATGTGGCTTGGTGTTCATCTACATTTCCGCGGTCTGGGAGGGAAAATCGAACTCATTCGAACTGTATTATATCTGTTTGGGTTGAGTTGTAATACTTTTTACATATATTTCTTTTTTAGACGTGTTATAGCTTCACAATAGAAGTGTTCATGGATCGAGTCGGATTAAAACTCGAAATTTTTTTTTTCTTGCTTAAGCTCGTTCTTGTTTTACTGTTTATAAATTATTAAAATATTTTTTTATATTAATATTTATATATATTTTATAATTAAATTTAAATATAAAAAATATTTTTTATTTAATAAATAATAATTCGAACAAGATTCATCTGAATTATAAATATCTTTACTCAGGTCGGATCCAATTTGACTTGAGTGGCGAGTTATCATACCTTGAGTAGCTTTACTTAAACAGTCTCCTTCCTCATAGAAAGAATAACTATAAACGTGGCATTCTTTGGATCAGTTAACTTGTAGCGAACGTAAAGATGTGTGTAGGTTTTCTCTTGTTCAAAGAATAGGATTCAAATCTCTTTAACGTACCAAAAATAGATACCATAAATCTATTTGTAAAAATTAAATTGTATTTACCTCTATATATATATATATATTTACACTCCTACTTCTTCAAAAAGAACTTTCTTTCTCCAAATAAAAAAAATTGTTGAAATTAAGTTTAGATCAATATTTTCCTTGTGATCTTTGGTAAATGAACAAATACTGTATTTACTTAATCTTTAGGTATATCTGGTAATTTTTGACACGATACGAAAATATAATACAAATTATGATACATTTAATAAAAACGAAAATAATATAATAAACACGAAACAACACATTTATATACGATTAACAAATAAGTTTAATACACGTATCGTATTTGCGTTTAGGATTTTGACATATTTAATAATTTGTTTTGTATTTATGTTTACATGATTGACAAAAAAAATATGAAAACACAAAACGCAAATACAAATTATTATATCTATCTTTAGGACATTCACGAGCTACATTAATCAAGAATTTATGAGTATTAAGTATTAATAGCACTCTAGCTCTATTTTTTTATAGAATTATTTTTTAATAAAATTATTACTATAAGAAAAAATACAACCGAATATTAATTAACATATAAATAAAAAATCAATGAACAAAATTAAAATATAAATTCTCAAATATATTAAACTATTAAAATGTTAACAAAGTGGCGCCAAGGTTGGTCCCGGCTAGACCTGCTCATGGGTCGGGCTACCCGTCCAAACCCGAAGCCCGCCCGATATTTGGGAGGGCTTGGACAAAAATACTAGGCCCCAAAAATGGGTCTGGGCAAAATTTTAGGCCCGTTTTCTATACGAGCCGAGCCTTGGGCAAAAAAATTAGGCCCGGGCTCGGCCCGAATAGTATTAATAAAAAATAAATATATTTTATATTTAATAATTAAATAATTTATAATATTAAATTACTTTATTAACCTTAACAATAAAAACCCTTTTTTTTCCCCTAAAGCCCTAATCTCAGTTCCCACTCATATCACTCTCAGCCGCATACAACTCAGCCGCATATCACTCTCAGCTCTCAATCTCACCTCAATCCTTTTGACTCTCATCTCACCCCTCAATCCTCTCGACTCTCATCTCACCGGCTCCCATCTCTCAGCTCTTCGGTTTCTTCAGTTTGTTTCTCTTTGTCCTGTAAGGCTGTAAGTTTTTTTATTTTATTTTTATTCTAGTAATTTTTCAAAATATATGATTTCGGTTTGAGTTATGAAGACAAATGAGGAAAATCGCGATCTCGATGTTGTGTCAGCTGCTGTAGCCTTACCGTAGTATTCAAAAGGATCTGAGTCTCAGACTACTACTTTCCCCTGGGGTTCATGTTCGAGTTTTTGGCCTGTCGTTTATCACCTAAATCCTTGAATCAGATATTCAATCTTTAAAAATCAGTGTTTCACTTTGTATATTTTTGTTCATTAAACCATATTGCGAGTTGGTCAACTTACATTGTAGAAAAGAGGAATTTCGGGCTATAGGCCTTTCATTATTAGGCATAAAATTTGAAAATGTGATTTGTGGTTATGATTGTTATGCCTGTATTTTAACTATGCAATCCTTTCTGATGATAAATCTTGCTGTAGATTCATTACATGTCTATCTATGAGCTTCCCAATGAAGAAAGATAGAAGTTTGAAACATTTTACCATGTACACGCTAGCTAGGTTTTCGACAAAATACTGCAACATCCCTTTACATATATAAACCCGAGGTTTAAACATGTTTCAGTTCCCAAGTTTTGAATTGCATATCTATGATATTGTTTAATGTTATGTTATGTTATGTTATGTTTTGTTTTTGTTTTTGGCTTTGGCTTGAGGTAGAATGTTAAAATTAGTACAAAATCTGAAATGTTGCAGCAGGAAGGAAGCACCAACAGTTTTTGGCAGTCACACTTGAAAAAAAAAATGTTTAATTCTTAATTTTATATATTTAAATGAACTTGTATTAGATTCTTGGTTTGATGCTATCTATATTCATGGATTTAAGCATTTCTGATCATGTGAAATGGGCATTATAGGGTTATATTCATTACTATTGCAGGACCTAAACTTTTATGACAATGACGAGCTCAAATACCCCTATAAATGTGGAGGATGGATATAATGAGTACGAAAGTGCTTCGAAGCGCCAAAAGTCTACTACTTCAAAGGTGTGGGATGAAATGACTAAGATTGAATGTGAGTACAAAGAAATGATGAAAGCGCAATGTAATCACTGTAAGAATGTTTTTTCTGCTAAAACTTCTAGTGGAACTTCTCATTTAAGACGTCATTTGAATACTTGCATTAAAAGGCATAATAGAGATATTACTCATTACACAATAGCCACTCAATCAACCTTAGAAGGTGGTTCATGTATCAAAAATTACAAGTATGACCATGAAGAATGTCGTAGAGCTGTTTCCACTTTCATTGTGTGTGGTAAGCATTCATTTAGAACAGTTGAGGAACCGAGGTTTAGATATATGATGAGTGTTGTAAGTCCTAACTTTAAGAATATAAGTAGACATAAAGCTGCTAGGGATGTACTGAGTTACTATGCAAAAGAAAGAGAGCATGTGAAAGAAGAGTTGGCTAAAGCACCTGGTCGAATATGCTTAACTTCTGATAATTGGAAATCTGAGCATACTATTGATGAATATATTTGTATTACTGCTCATTGGATTGACAAAGATTGGATTTTGCAAAAGAGAATAATAAGGTTTAGAGCTTTATCCCCTCCTTATGATGGTTTGAACATAGCGGATGAGCTTGTGTTATGCTTAGCCCAATGGAACATAGACAAGAAACTTTTCAGCATCACTTTGGATAATGCGTCTTATAATGATGTTATGGTTTCATCTCTTAAAAGTCGTTTCCGTGCCAATAGGGCCATTTTATGTGATGGTGCTTTTTTTCAGATTAGATGTTGTGGACATATATTGAATCTTATTGTTCAAGCTGGTTTGAATCTTGTTGATGATGTTGTTGGTAAAATTCGTAGTGGGATTAAGTACATAAAAAGATCTAGCCTTCGCAAGAAAAGATTTTATGATGTGGCTGCAAAAAGTTTTCAATTAAATGGAACTAAGAAGTTGCGTCAAGATGTGTGTGTGTGAGATGGAATTCTACTTATTTGATGCTTGAGTCTGCTCTTTATTACAAAGATGTGTTAGTTTATTGGGGTCAACGGGACAAAGATTTTCAAATATTTGAACTTTCTGATGAGGAGTGGGAAAATGTTAGTATTATTTGCAAATTTCTGAAGGTGTTCTATGATGTGACATGTGTATTTTCTGGTTCTAAATATCCAACTGCAAACATTTATTTTAGAGGGGTTTGGAAGGTTCATAATTGCTTTGTAGATACAGTTAAAAGTCCACATACATTTTTAAGTCCAATGGTTAGACAGATGCAAGAGAAATTCAATAAATATTGGGCTGAGTATAATTTGGTGTTATCATGTGCTGCCATTTTAGACCCTCGTTACAAGTTGAATTATGTGGAATTTTGTTTTACTAAACTCTATGGTACTCATGCCACAGAGTTTGTGCAAACTGTTCTTAATACTCTCAAACTCTTATTTGATGAGTATGTGAAGAACTCCAAATCCACTTCTTCCTCTTTGGTTGGAAGTTCTAGTGTTTCAGATGCTAATCTTGTTGATTCTAGCTTGCAACAGTCTAGTGTTAGTGGAGTTCATATGAGATTAGGTTGTGATGAGACTGATGATTACAAACTGTTTTTAAGTCAATCTAAAAGTGAAAATGAAAAATCGCAATTGGATCTTTACTTGGAAGAACGAGCACTTGAGTTGAATAGTGATATTGATATATTAGATTATTGGAGTAAAAGTTCAATTCGATATTCTGAGCTTTCACTATTGGCTCGTGATCTTTTGGCAATTCCAATATCAACTGTTGCTTCTGAGTCATCTTTTAGCATAGGAAAGAAAGTTATCAATTCTTTGAGGAGTTCACTCAAACCAAAAACGGTTCAAGCTGTTGTTTGTTTTGATGATTGGATGCGAGCTAGAGGTTTTTCAGCAGGTAATTCTTTTCTTATTACATCTTATTTCGATATTAGTATAAGTTTATTACACTTTTGTAATTTGGAGAACCTAATTGTTTAATCTATTTTACACTAGGAATGGAACATGAACTATCTGACTCTAGTGATGATGAGAATGATGATGAAAATGTGCTGCTTCTGTCGCCTTCTAGGTTAGTTTCTTAATTATGATATTTTTTTATGTTCTTGTATCAACTTGGAATGATTCTTTGGCATTAACAGTTTTCAATAAGTAATTCTCTCTTTGGCATTAACAGTTTGCTGCCTTGCTGTTTCCTGTCTTTCTGATTGCTGTTTGCTGGTTCTGGTGCTGGTGTTGTTGTTTGCTGGTTGTTTGCTGGTTGTTGCTGGTTGGTGCCTTGTTGGGAGTGGTTGGTGACTTGGTGCCTTGTTGGTTGCTAATTACTGGTTTGGAGTCTCTTTGTTTGAACTCTTTGTCTATTATTAATCTTAACTGAAGTTGGTAGTGTGAACTTTGAAGTCTCTATTATTAATCTGAATTTGTTGGTTTGAACTTTGAATTCTTTTTTTCTATTACTAATTTGAAGAATTTATTTGAGATCAAATTTTATATTAAACTTGTGTTTGTGTTTATTTTCTGCCCTTGTTTCTATTATTAAATTTGAATCTTGGTTATGTAATATGTATATTATGTTCAGCAGGAAAAAAAATTTGGCGGGCCGGGCCTTGATATTGTAATAATAATATGGGCCGGGCTTGGACAAAAAAAATAGCCCATATTTCGGGCCGGATCTGGGCAGACATAAAACTCTTAACATATAGTCCGAACCCGACCCGAACCCGGTCCAACCCGGCCCATGATCACCTCTAGTCCCGGCTGGCTTAAAAAAAATCATAACAGTAAAATTTCAGTAACTTCTCAGATATCTATCCTCCTATAAAAACCTCGAATGAGCTTTAAACTTTCTGCAATGGCGCAACACGCTCGTAAATTTTGAGTTGCACATTTTAAAAGTAAACAAGGGGAAGAAAGGCACGTTGAGATCACGTGATGGCGAGTGCTGACGTGGAGGCCGTAGATTTCGAGCCGGTGGACGACGACCTCATGGACGAGGACGCCGCCGGCGACGCCTCCCCTCATGCCCCCATGCCTAAGCTCCAGTCTGCCATCACTGGCGGCGCTTCCACCCCTCTTTCTGGCCCTAAGAAGACCAAGGGGCGTGGCTTCCTCGAGGACGACGCCGACCGCCACTCCCGTCTCGCCTCCCGCGACTTCGAGTCTCTCCGCACTGACGGCGGCCCCGGTCCCCAGAGATGTTAGTCCCTCCACTAAACTCTATTTTTTTTTCTCTCGCCGTTTATTTATGTTGTTTCCTTTTGTTTATCTAGGTTTTTTTTATTTTTTTTTATTATATATTTTGTGGTCTATGAGACAAGATAATGACGTAATTGACCCAATTTTTGCTGTATGAAATTTGCTCAATGATTTAGGATAAATTTCGCTCAAATTAGTTGGAAATTTTGGCACTTTTGGCTTAATGTCAAAGCTTGACTAGGTTTCTGATTTTTTCAGGTAATATTGAATATCTTTACTCTCAAAATGTAGTGTTAATATTTCTTCAGTTCTTTATTTGCTAACAGCTGCAAGTAAATATTAGTAACTAAATTGTTCAAAAGACTAAATCTTATTGATGATAAAATTCTCATGATAAGATATCTTACTCTTCGATTCATGCTATAACAGGTTATTCCAGGATTAGATTTCAAAAATGAGTGGTTTTGCGGGCTGTTTGAACTTTCTAACCTTCAAATGTCGGATAACTAAAAGCATCTTCCTTAGCTTCGTCATTGTGGATATTTTCTAACTATACTGTACTTTGTAAAAACCCTTGATTAAGAAGAAATGTTTATTACCCTTGTCATGACTGAAGAGGTATAATATGCTAAGGTCATTTATGAGACTAGAACAAGTCTAATGGAAAATTCACCGTAAATCCTAAATCCCAAACCTTAAACCCTAGTCTATATGCATCCCACAAATTGTAAGATATAATATCATTTAAGTTTAAGGTCTGTTTCTTTCTGCATCGCTCTTCTAGGGTAGGGCTTAAAATAGGTAATTCACTTTTCAAGTTGAGAAGGAAAGATATAACGCTTAAGAAATGAGAAGTTTGCTAAATAGTATTCCAAAGTACAAGAGGAAATTGTATTAGGAATTAGAGGAAATTCCTGACAGTAGTTGCCTTTTTCTGCTCTTATAGGAACTAGTTTTAAACCTCTGTGATGCATCATGAGTAGAACACGAAATTCAATAAAAAAAATTCAACATCTTATACAAATTTCCTCTCGATTTCAGAGGAAATTCTATTGATATTAAGTGGATATAAATTCTTGGCTGATTGTTGAGGTTCAATTTGTTCCATTGTCGAGAGTGTGGTGACAGGGATTCGTCCTGTTTTCCTGTTTTCAGAATTTGGTTGGGACATCATGTGGGGAATATAGGAAATTCCCTTCTATAAAGGATACCAAAGAAAAGGAAAAAGATTCCAATTTTCATTGTTGATGAGGTATAAAGCCGAATACTCTTCTTTAAGGGCTGCTATTACCTGTTTGGCCATGTTTCAACCACCCAATTGAGTGCATTAAACATATTACAGTATATTATTAGAACCTAACCTTCAGTCTATCCAGCTATTTTAAAGGTTTGCAACCTTTGTGTGGACACCCCTTGTTTCCTTTTGTGATGTCAATTTAAGTCAACTTGTATGTGCAAGAATGAAATAAGATTTTTCTTTATGTTGTAAAATCTTTTTCTCAATAATAATATTTTATTTTATTTCTCAATTAATGAATGTGCAGCTATTGAAGGATGGATTATTTTAGTCACTGGTGTACATGAGGAAGCACAAGAGGATGATTTGCACAATGCGTTTGGTGAATTTGGTGAGATCAAGAATTTGCATTTAAATCTTGATCGTCGCACTGGATTTGTCAAGGTAGGCAACTTAGTAAATTGGTGTAGATCTTTATGTCTATTGCTTTGTGCAAATAATGTACTGTTAAGTTTTCTTTTTTGTGGTGGAACTCTTCACATTGCATATTTATATGTATGCCTGTGTGTGCCCGCTCGTGCATATATATATATATATATATATAGAACTCTCTGTGTGTGTATTGGAAATGTTTTGGCTACCTATGTCTGCATGTTAGCAATTTTCTTTTTTTGTGTTCTCTATATGTATTAGAGAATGTGGATTCAGTTATATCGTAAGATATCAAGCAGTTTACTGTTTCTAACCATTTATGTTGTTACTTAATGCTAGTTTGAATCATTTCAATATCTTGGGTTTCATAGCATTGATTGAAGATAAGAAAATAAAGGACAAATTTTTGCCTTCTTTTAAGTATTTTCTCAGTATTGTATATTTTTGTTCAAGTAAAATTAATGTGAGTGTTTCTACTTAGGGACATGCACTGATTGAATATGAAAAGTTTGAAGAAGCAAAGAATGCTATATCCGCAATGGATGGAGCAGAACTTCTTACACAGGCTATCAATGTTGATTGGGCCTTTAGCAATGGACCTAGTACTGGAGCCTTCAAAAGAAAAAATATGAGGTTTGTCTCTATTAATATGCTTTTAAATTTTGATTGATATATTAAATATATCAATTATAAGTGGTGAAAGGTGATCTAAACATTCAACCTGACTGATCTTAAGTTAAATTTAAAACATTGTAATACTTGAACTGAAGCAATCCAAATTTGAATGACTTAAGCCTAAAATGACTTGAAACTTGAAACGACCCGAGCACAACCCAGCATAACTCAACCTAAATGCCAACCTTGCTCAAATCTCAAAACTTAGCTTAAGCATTTCCTTTTCCTTTAAAACCTAACTTGAATAGAAAGATAACTAACAGAGATAGCAACTTTAAAAAAATTATAGTTCAAATTCCAGTTTATATTACTCGAAATGATCCAACTCAAGCCACAAAACGAGAAGTTATTGCAAACTTAGTTGTAATCTATGTTATTCGGATTCGGGTGTAAGTGTCGGATACTGGTATGTGCCCGACATGGGTATGTTTGATTTCCTTTTAAGTTTTTTCATGTATTTGGAGGGTCCTTAGGGGATCATATTCTCATACCCATGTCCGCATATGTGTTGGACACGGGTACTTAAAGAAAAATGAAAAATGAAGAGTTGGAGCCACATAAGTTGTGCCATAGTTCTGTTGTTTGAAAATTGAAACTTTTAGCTGGATGGAACCTGTCAGGCTTATCTATGCTCGTCCTGTGTAGGTTCAAAATAAGCGTAGTACTTGTATCTAACAATACCCTTTTACCTTCTAAAATTTTCAGATCTGGACGGACACATCGCTCCAGGAGTCCTAGGAGAAGATACTAACTTGTTGTGTTTGAGGGTGGATTTATAACGAGATTTTGAGATTTGGTGCTTGAAATTTACTGAAATTATGGATTTGTACTTGTTTGCTTGATGCCCCTCAACCTGTTTTTCCTGTATGGTGGTGTCTCAAGTAATGATTGTGTTTAGTTTTCAAGTGCGGCTTTTTTGGTTTATATTTAACTACTTGGAGTATTGCTCCTTGCTATTCAGTTCAGATCATTTTTTATTTTTATTTTTTATTTCTAAGATATTAGCGAGACATCTTTTTATTAGTACCCTTTCTTGTTTCGAAGATGTTTAGTGTTAAATTTTAGTTAGATATCGAATCTAGAATCAATCAATTTTTGTTATATTTATATATGCTCAAGATCTTTAATTTAACTTATTTTCATTTCAATATTTTCCCCTCACGTGTAAGGGAAGTGGATTTTTAGTTTAATTGATGTGAAATTTATTTTATTTTTAATTCAATACTTAAATACTTTACTTCACGTGTATGGACAATAAACATATATACCATGACAATAAAAAAGGAATAAGAAGGTGACAGAGCTTGATAGGATGTAAAGTTAGAAATAAGATGAGCTGTGCAAGAATGTTTATCTTTTTGAACAGCAACAGGAAGATTTAAATCAGGGCGAACAACAGTTAGATAAGATAAGGATGTGAGGACAAAGATTTTTTTGTTGGAGGAAGATTGGACTCGGTTGGTAAATTTGAAGAGCGTTGCCTAATATAGATATGTAAGTTAGGGCGAGATAATCGACCATGAGGACTTAAAAAGACATTGAATTTTGTGGAGTAGAGATCAAGGTAGTCAATATCGTATCGGTTGAAGTATTGTTTTTATTTTAGTATTGATATTTATCGATACTGATGTGTTTCGACGTACCATTTCGGGTTTATCGATATTTTTTAAATATTTTTTAATATATTTATATGTATAATCTATTTTCGAGTTTTTTAATGCAAATATATATTCATTATATGTATATATATGTTTTTATACAAATATAAATTTTAAATATTTAATATCTAAATTTTTTAAATATCAAATAGGTAAAATAAATGTTAAAATGTTAAAAAAATATAGTAAATTATTATTAATTATGTCAAATAACTTAATTTAATGAACATATATATATTTTAAATATAATTATATAAAAAAAATGATCATGACACAAAAAATATTGAAATTAGTTTAAAAATTCAAATAAGTGAATTTTTAAATTAAAAAAATTAAAAAAAAAATCAAAATCTTGTACCAACCAGTACGGACCAGTACGTATCGGTATTGATCAGTACAGACCGGTACAGGTTGGTATGGGCCGGTATCAAAACCGGAACGGAACGAGACTGGTATCATTTTGGTTTACCTTAAAAATGGTACATACCGACCAATACAGCCGATATTGATAATTATGGTAGAGACAATATGATTGGACTCAATAGGAACAGGTAAAGGAGAGGAAAATCCATCTTTAAGATTTGAAAATCGATAAAAATCAAAGTAATATGGATTACCTTGAAAGAAAGTAATATCGGCACAAATAAAATTTTATTCAAAGATGGATTATAACACCACTACCCTTTTTGAGAATGAGATACCTTAGTAGATTGATGAATCAGTAAAAAATCGATTCAATTGAAAATTGATAGTATGTTTGGTTTGATATATACCAAAGAATCGAAGATTTAATGAATTAATCGGTTCAATTAGATTAAACAAATTTTTTTGCTGTTTTTTTTTTTTTTTTTGTAAGTGATAAGATTTGAACCTTTAATCACTTAATCATATATTAAAGATCATGCCATTAAGATAAAACACATATTTTTATTAACTAATTATTAAATTTAATACTTAATTAATATCAAAATCACATATTTAATATTTAGTTTATTTTTAATTAAATAATTTGATTCAATCGGTTGAACCGATTGAACCAGTAATCCGAAAATCATATCGATTTAACTTTTGGTTCGATTTTTTATTTTTTGGAATTAAGCCGATGAACCGCTTTATCATTCTTGGGCTTCTCCAAATACTGAAATGTGGCATTCTATTTCAAACTTTCAAGCCCAACTTTGATTGATCCACAATCAAAGACAACTACTAATAGGCCTAAAGCCCACAACCCTAATTTTCTCAGAAATTAGGCCTTTTTGGTCTGTTTAATTGTTTTCTTCTTCTGGCAAAAGATTATAAAATAAAAACCCAACCCTTTCTTCCCCGAGTCACTCCCAATCCAGCAGCCTCCAAGTCTCCTCTCACCCAAGCTGCGGCGAGAATATCACAGCGGCGTCTGCTTCTTTATTTTCGTGTCAGCTTAATTCTCTTCTCAAGGTCAGTAGTTGCTTCTTCAGCTTAGTTTTTTTCTGCAATTTGTTGAACAATCTGTTGTTGAAAATGTTGAGTAAATTTTGTTTTCCAGTCACTAAATTGTATTGAAAAAAAGTTCAAAGTTTGAATTGGGGTGAACAAGCGGCCATTAAGCCCCAGCTCTTTTTTTTTTCTTTCCCTTTTTCTCTTCTCTCTTGTTAGGGTTCTTGAGGATTAGGATGGAGCAAGAGAATGTGGAAGAAGAAGTGAATCTGCAACAGAAAAAGAAGCATAAAGGGAAACACGACAAGCCAAAGCCATGGGACGAAGACCCAAACATCGATCGATGGACGATTGATAAGTTCGACCCTTCTTGGAACCCCGATGGTTTGCTCGAAGTCAGCTCTTTTTCCACTATCTTCCCTCGCTACCGAGGTAATTTACTAACTTCCTCGCTATTTTTCTAGTTTTATCACTAATTGAAAATTTTACTTATGTTTAATCCCCTTTTTTTGGTCTTAATTAAGAAAAATACTTGCAAGAGGCTTGGCCGAAGGTTAAATCTGCTTTAAAAGAATATGGTATTGCTGCTGAGCTCAACTTGGTAAGTTTCGAATTCTGTTAAATGTTTTAATGATTTAATCTAGTGATCTTTAGTATTCTAGATTGTCTTTTTGGTACAAAGGAGGCCACAGCTTAGGGATAGGGGAAGGGGTTGTAGATTCTGGGATTTGAATCCCAGACTTGCTAGATGCCACCTCTTAAGGGTTGTTGCATGAACCAACTTAGCTAAGCTTCGGGTTCTTTGTATTCTAGATTTTAGGTTGGTTAAAGTTGAACATTTTGTTTTTGCAACCCTCTGGACAGTAACACTATGGTTGGGTGAATTGATCCCTTGTTCGGATGTTCCAAAAATGTGAGTGGAAACAAACAAGTGAGATATAGCACATTAGCACTTATCGTGTTTGCTTGAGTAGCGGAAAGAAAGGATAGAGATATAATTTAGTTAATGTCTTCTACAATTTTGCATTCATTAGTCAAAAGATATACTAACATGCAGAATAAAAGAGTGGTGTAATTTCCAGTATATTAATATAATAATAATTCATAAAATTGGTTAAATGTTCCCTACAAGAAAAGGGATAACATCTTCACTACATCTTGTTCCCTACAAGAAAAGGGACTTCTTTCACTTCACTTCATTTCATTTTCACCTGTTCTTCTTGATGCAAACATAGTCTGGTGTCTTAAAGCCCCACCAATTGTTCCTTATCTTGAGAAAGCTGTCAGAGTGATGTATCAACTTTCATTCAGTGATAATTAGATATAATTCCATATAAATAAGATTGCATTCTTCAAAGATTGAAGGATCATCTTTCTTGAAAGACTTAGTAAATGCTCTACTGCCAAAGGTTTTGTTTTCCATATTTCTTTTAATCTTTTATATTGATTACTGGCACTATACTGTAATTCTCTTCATATTTGCATTTTTTTTTTAATCATCTGATGCATTTAATTTCTGGTCAGGTTGAAGGGTCTATGACAGTTTCAACAACAAGAAAAACTAGGGACCCATATATTATCATCAAAGCCAGGGATCTCCTCAAGCTTCTATCAAGAAGTGTTCCTGCACCTCAGGTAGGATTGTCAACTAGTCGTGCACTTTTCATCAATGACAAACTAGTTAAATTCTTGCTTACTTCACATGAGATTATTTACTGTTTCATTGGAATAGTTTTTGCTCAGTACTTAAAACCATACTTATGAAGGTTGCTTTTCATGGTGCAGTTGCTGAGTAAGTTCTCAAGTTTAATAGTTGTTTGAATATAGTTCTTACTATTTCTTTGAATGTCAGGCAATCAAAATACTCAATGATGAAATGCAATGTGACATTATCAAAATTGGAAACTTGGTGCGCAATAAGGTATGTGTCTCTTAAATTTCTTTATTTATTTGTTTAAAACTTTAACCATTTTACTTTCTGAAATCTGGTAAGATGGTTGCTATTGGCATGCAAGTAGATACTTGAGAAGTTGGCTAGAATTTTCTATCTAGCTTTGAGTATTTCTGTCATTTTCACTTGTAGTTGAGCCTTCAATGGCTGATGAATGGATTTTATATCTCTGGAACCACCTGAACTTTAATTTAACATACATTCTTTTAGCGTTATGTAGGGCTAACTATGATGCATTGCACTAATAGGAAGATTTCTTGACGACATAATGCTCAATCAAATTTGGATCATAAATCAGAGTGCCTTGATATTTATTCTTGTAGCTAATTATGCACAAACATCTAGTATGTAGTTATACTTTTTTAGTTTGATATGTTCTGTATATCTTAATTAAAATTGATGTAAGATATTTTTTTGTGATGTATTTATCTTTTGATGGTTGTCTGTGCAACGCAAAACAGGGTCCACTGTGTAGTTATATTCCACTCTGGATCCTATGATCTCAAGATTGTGATCTGAAAACTTTTGTAATGTTTTCTGTTCATCTTTGTTTCACCTATTCATTCAGTAGCTGTTACGACATGGGCACATGTTTGTATTAGGTATAAGTACACACACACACACATACACATATGCCTTTTGCTATTACCTGTTCTGCATAGGTTCAATTAGATAATCTTTGATACAGCTATTTTGAATTGTTTTTTAGCTACATTCTGAAAGCTGAAACTACTAATTATATTCCATAGACTTTATTGTTTATGCATGCTGAACTTCTATTTCTCATTCAATCTATCCTGTCCATGAAAAGGCCTCTATTTACTGAGGCTGTTAGTTGTATTATTTTCTGATGCTGTTTGTTCAAAGTGAAGCATTTATAACTACTTATATGTCAGCGCTAACTGGTCATTAGGAGAACATATTTGAAAAGGCAAGTTATTTGAACTGCATTCTTTTTAGATTTTATGTTTCAATTTATAATTATTTCCTACACCAAGGAAACAGTTTTTGTATTTTCTTTTTCTTTGTGTTACTTGGTAAATGTATTTGTTATTTTGATAGATGGTATGATATTACATTCTAAATCTATATTTAGTGCTAACTAGTCTTTAGGAGAACATATTTGAAAAGGCAAGTTATTTGAACTGCATCCTTTCTTAGATTTTATGTTTCAATTTAGAAGTTATTTCCTACACCAAGGAGACAGTTTTATGTTTTTTTCCTGTTTTACTTGGTAAATCTATTTGTTATTTTTATAGATGGTAGGATTTTACATTCTTGTGGTTCAATCTTGAGGCCTCTAAACGATCTTAAAAAAGTATCCTGATTTTAACAACTTTGATCTATTCAGAAATCCTTGAAAAATAAGCAAATATTAAGAAATGTTTGTGATGTCATTATGGTGTCTAAATAGTTTCTTTTTACAGGAACGATTTGTTAAAAGAAGGCAGCGTCTTGTGGGGCCAAATTCTTCAACTTTGAAGGTGTGTATCCATTCTTAGGGCTAGTTTAACATTGCTGTTGGAAAAAGCTTGGGTTGAAAAAAGTATGTTTAAAAAGTGTAGTGAAAAACTGTGGTTTAAAAACTTTTAAGTGTTTAGCATTGTTATGAAAAAGTGTTGTGGGGAATTGAAATGTCAAAAAAAGATATGTTTAAAATAATAAAAGTGTAGAGATGTGAGGATAATAAAGTTATTTTATCCAAAAGCTAGCTTTTAAAGCCCAAAAACTATATTTTTTGGCTTTTTTGTTTGGCTTTTCAAACCATGGTATCAACAGCAAATGTTAATTTTTTTATCTGTTTAGCATTGCGTTTGCGGTGAAAAGCAGCTTTTGATCTCAAAAGCTGTGCTAGAAGCAATGCTAAACAAGGCCTTAGTTGATGTCTTGACAAGCTTCTGAAATAATCCCCTGAAGGAAAAGTGCCACTTATATTGAGGCATGAGTATATACTATGACTATGAGATGGTGTGCTGCAAGAAACTTCTGCAATTGTTTTCACTGTCTTACTCCTTTACATTACTGGATGCAGGCACTTGAAATATTGACAGGCTGCTACATTCTTGTTCAAGTAATTGTCTCCTTGTACTTTTGGTTGTTAAACTGCATTTTTTGCTCTATGTTGAAATGAAGAACCACAAACTGAGAACTTTTCCATTTTGCTCACGATGGAATAGGGAAACACTGTTGCTGCTATGGGTTCATTTAAAGGTTTAAAACAACTTAGGAGGATTGTGGAGGACTGCTTAGAAAATAAAATGCATCCGGTTTACCATATCAAGGTGCCATTAACTTGACTTGCAATTTTGGTTTTACTGTTGTTGCTTTAAATTATGTCAGTATAGATGTGTTTTGAAATTCTATGAACATTCACTACTGACTCCCATCTTCTTCCCTTTCCTGTCTTATTACATCTTCCTTTTCTCTTGCCTTCTTTTCCGAAATCTAGATTCTCATGATGAAGAAAGAACTTGAGAAGGATCCTGCACTTAAAGAGGAAAACTGGGACAGGTTTCTTCCAAAGTTTAAGAAGTAAGATATCTATTCTTTTCATGTATGTTTTAACACTTCAATTTATTTTCATGCTCTGTTTTTTTACATGTTCATTTAACTATCAAACAATGTTTCCAGGAAAAATGTTCAAACAAAGAAGATTAAGAGTAAAGAGAAGAAAGCATATACACCCTTCCCTCCTCCTCAGCAACCTAGTAAGGTAAGATAGCTGCTAGTCTCTGAGGGTTACCAATTTACCATGGGGTAACTTGATTGCTTTTTGCCTCTCTGATTGTATTAGAACCAGATATTTCCTTGTTTTTACAGTAAGGTTTTTTTCCAACACATTGTTCTCCACTTTTAGCTTTTAGCTTTTAGCTTTTAACTTTAACGTGTGTTTGTTTTAGATAGAAAATAGTAGTTATATGTAGTATAATCCTGTTTGGCTTAGCAGAATATATTTGCCTTAAGAACTAGTTATCAAAGTCATAATTTATGAGCCAAATGATCTAGAAGCGGATGATACCTCCACCTGCTTTAAGTGTAAGGGGTTTTCAGCATTGGCGAGTGGGAGAGAATTCCAAAAGAAATTTTGTAAAACCTTGGGTCTTGATGATGGCATTTAGCTGATTCTGTTTTCAAAATGAACTAAAATCTTTTCCTTAGCTTGTTGGATCTTTAGTCTATTATTTAGTTGATTCAATGAGGGGTTTTAGCATGAGCTGCTGTGAGAGAGAGTCCAAGCATTCTGTGCAAGCCATGGGTTGCCATGAGAGCATTTAGATGATTCCATTTTTAAAAATTGTTAAATCTTATTGGTAGCTTTTTTGTTGGTCAACTTTGGTCAAATTTATGTAGGTGTGTAAACTAGTGTACATAGGAATTGGAAATTTATTCTATCTCGAGGGTGAGTTTGGAGTCAACAATGAGTGGTTGGTTCTTTGCTTTTAGTATTCTTTTGTATTTTTTATGTTTGAGGTCGCCAGAGATTGAACCCTGGTCACCACACTGTGTGATATGTAGAGTTCCCAATAGTCAAAGAAGCATTAGGCTTTGACCCTGTTCGGGAAGAGAAAAGAGGTGAGCATTACAAACACTTTTCCAATCTAGACTTTAATTGAAAAGAAATCGGACTAACTGATCAAAAAAGCAGCCCAACTTTATTTGAACTTTGGATTGGTCTTATAAAGGAAGGCTGGAAGCTACTTTATTGAGGTCCTCTACAAAGCTTTCCATTTTAGGCTGGTATGCTACGAGGTCTTGGTCATTTTGAGATTGAGATGTGCTGTTTTTGGATTGGGTCTTCGGGTCATAGGTGGAAACTAAGACTCCACCACTCTACCAAAGACCACACGGTTGTTGGCTTTTAATATTCATTATGTCTAAGTTGTTTTCTCCTTTTCCCTTTTAACCCCTTTTTATCAAAGGAAAATAAGCTATTCTTTCTCTGGGTTGAATATAGATATTTGAAGCAAAAGCTCTTCCCACCCCTTTTAATCCTCGGGCCGTCTTTTTCCTAAACTAAGATACTGATTACTTACTGTATGTTAGAACATTAGAATGTATTGAGTATTGCAATTTTTTTTTTTTTTTTTTTTTAGCTAAGCCTAAATGTGTTGAATGAGGTCCTTATTTATTATTAATTGGATGTTTGTGGAGAACAAACTTACATTGGGATGTGATTTTTTGGTGGTATCTTCCAGATTGATCAAGAACTGGAATCTGGAGAATACTTCTTGAGTGAGAAAAAGAAATTAGCTAAGAAGTGGGAACAAAAGCAGGAGAAGCAGGCACAGAAAACAGCTGAAAACAAAAGAAAAAGAGAAGAAGCATTTGTTCCTCCCAAGGTTCTATTTTGAAGCCTATAGAAGCACACACAAACGCGCACAGACACCCATGTCCATCCATTTTTATAATGTTTTATTTATTTATTTATTTATTTTTAACGATGTTATTTACCTGTTGCAGGAACCTGTAAAGCAAGATTCTAACAAGTCAGAGAATGACAAGGAAGATGTTGCTGCCCTTGCCATGTCATTGAAGGTAATTTTAATCTATGTTGCTCCGACTCTTCATTTTTCTTGAAGTACTTGTGTCCAACATCCGTGTCTGACGCATATTTGGATATAGGTATGGAGATATGGCCCTCCAAAGACCTTTCAAATACATGAAAAAATTTAAAAAAACTGAACATACCCGTGTTGGATACATACTTGTATCTTACATTCGCACCTGAGTCCGAGTAACATAGATTTTAATCATAAAAAAATTCTTTCTTTACTATGATATTTGTTAAAATCAGACATAGTTGTAGACTTGTAGAGGAACTTTTTCTAACAAGCCCCACCCTTTTTTCCACTGCAGCAAAAGGCCAAGGAGTTTGGGAAGCAAAAATCTTTTCAGAATATCAATGCAGAAGAATATATTGCTGCCCCTGTTGGAGAACAACCTTCAAAAAAGAAAAAGAAATCCAAGCATATCTAGTATGTGAAAATGGCTTTTTTTGCTTAGAAACTAAATGTTCCAAATGCTCCTGGAAATATTTTGCTCCTATTATATCTATATGCATTAGGATCCCGATTCACGGATCTCTCGGTCCGAGAAATCAAAACAAGCAAACGATGAATGTTAGGCTAAGACAAGTTCATGGTATGACAAAGTTTGCTAAATATGTGGTGCCTTTGCTCAATTCCATGGGCATGGAATGTGCTATTGTCGAGAAACAGGCTGATATTGCACTCTTGTGATCTGCAATCTGCATAGACTTAAAACTCATTTTATTGAAACTGAGTTCTCATTTTGTTCATGTGAAGCAGCTTGTTTATTGGTTTTTCTTCAACTTCCCCCAACCCCTCTTATAGTGTGATTAAATGGAGAGAAAGCATGGTCAAAAAGAGAATATGGGATCCAGGTTAAATTAGAAAAATCTGTGTAAGTATAGAGAAAAGAGATGATATGAAATATATATTCGTGACATTTCTATATTCTTTTTTCATCATATTTGGAGAAATATAGAGAAAATAGATGATATGAGACTTAAATCTCTACAAGGAATGGAATTGTTAGCAACTTCTTGCATATATATGTATATATATAAAAGATTTATTTGTATTAGTGTAAAATTAAATTAGTTTTATACATTTTTATCAATTTTTTATATGATCTATATTATAAAAAAATTGGATTTAATTGTACTTATCGTGCATGTAAATTTTGAATCGATCCGATATCTTTATCATATCGATTGAGAATATTATTTTTTTCAATATATATTTAACTGTTGAAAGTTTTTACATCGAATAAATATTTTACATTTTTAATTTACTCAAAACTTGACGTTTATGATTTACGTGAATAGAACATGAAATACAACGGTCGGATTAAACAAATATAAATTGTATAAAAATTATGGAAGTGTATAAAATTAAGTTTTATATTAATGTAAGTTGATCTCTTTTTTATATATATAGAGAAAAGAGAAATTCACATATTATGTTTGAAAACAGGAATTTGAATTTGGATTTCATTTGTTATACAAATTGTGAGAATTAACAAATTGTGAGAATGAAATGTATACATTATGTATAAATTAGTTAAAATTCAATATGACTATTTATTTGATAGGTATAAAAAAATGAATTTAAAATTCACAAATATTTATAGGTATTTCAAATTCACCACTAAATAGGTATTCAACAAATTTATGAATTTGAAAAATAATTGTAAATGTTAAATTTATATGTGTTTTACTACACAATTTACAGAAAATCCAAAATTTCAAATAAAACCTTATATTAATAATAAAATTAATTTAATTTTATATATTTTGTAATTTTTTATACAATATAATTTGTCAAGTAGTTAACATACGGAAGTACTTAATTTCAAGTATGTTCCAAATTAAGAAATTGAATGTTTCAGCTTACAATATTGCAATAAAAGGTAAGGGAACATCATATCGAATCTAATTGCTGACAGACAATGCAATATTTGTCCAATCCCCAAATTACACTTTGCATGCCCGAATGTGCAAAAATCATCTTTTTTTTTTTTTTTTTTTTTTTTTCTTTCTAGGAAGGATGAAGCTCTTCAGTTTTTACTCTTAAATTTCATTTTCTGTTTGATAGGAAAAAAATAAGGTTAAAATATTAAAAAATCTCTAAGTTATTTTATTTTTTAAAGTAAGTTCTTCAAATTATATTGTACTTAAATAAATTTATATCCTTTGATTTGTATTCAAATAAATTTTTATTTCAAACGAAAGATTGATTATATATTAAGGGTTTATTTGAGTACAAATTAAATATTAAAAATTTATTTAAGGTACAAATTAAATGTTTGGTTGCAAATTACAAATTTATTTGGATGCAATAAAAATATAAAAATTTATCTAGATAAAATGATAAAATTTAGGAGTTTTTTATTATTATTTTAGCCAAAAAAAAAAGGTAAGTAGCCAATAAAAATATAAAAATTTATCTAAGTGATAAAAATGATAAAATTTAGGAGTTTTTTATTTTTATTTTAGATGACAATATAGGCTTGACCTAATACTTAGACCAATAGTTGTTACCTCTCTTGAAAAGGTTGAGATCTTACAATTCATAAGATTTGAATATTCTATTCTTCTTTAAATTTTCTTATATATTGTAAAGAAGTATAGTTAAAATTAATTTTTAACTATAATATTCATAAGATCCAGCGATTGGTATCATTTCGGTTTATTTTAACTATAATTTTTGATTATAGTATTCATAATTTTTAACGGTACGAGATTGATATCATTTCGGTTTATTTTAAAAACGGTACGTATCGACCGATACGATACCCACCACATTAGTCTAAACCAAAATGTGATACTATTTGAACTATAAGTAATTTACTATGATGACAACACCCAAACTTTACGTACTCTTGATAGATTAATCTAATTTTGACAGTAACCTCTATAATCCCCTGAAATTATTGTTTTTGGATTGACGGACATTTTTATTCATTCTCTTAGCCAAAAATTTAAATAGCGGACGCTGACATAATATAACAATCGTTATTTTACGGTTTGAATTTTTTTCATCATCAATATTTATCAAAATTGAGATGTAAATCATTAGCGGTCTATAATGGTTAAGTTTTCGATCGTAAATTATATGTATATACATTTTATTTAGAGTTTGTGAATACTTTTTTTTTTCTTTTATAAATAAAAAATCATAAAATATCATAAATTACTTAAAAAATCATTAGAATTTTTTTTTATAATTATAATTACTATATTTTAAAATAAATTATATAAAACAAAAAAAATCATGATTACAACTAAATTAATAACCGCGATAACATTCATTACATCTCTAACCACTATAAACATAACATCATTAAAATCGCGTTTACGATATCAATTTAAATCCTATTCTCGTCACTTTCCGGGGGAGGTTTTGCAAGTTTCATTGCTGATCATAGAAATTGACAAACTGTAAAATTCTCTTTCCGACTCTGATTGATTATGTTTATTTAGATATTGGATATTGCGATAATCCCAATCATATATATGGTCGGGGTCGCTTTTCCAAATTTGATTCTCATTCCATTCATATACGACATCCAAGCGTCTGTAATTATATTCTCCTAAAAAATCTTCCTTCTCAAAGAAATTACCCACGTATTTTCTTCTCCAAACTAGCCTTTATTATATTATTTATTTTAATTTACGAGTTTATATTTGATATATTATTGGTGTATAAATTTATACAGTATTATGATGACCAATATTTGATTGGTTGGAGTGGTAAAGTGGCTCCAACCCTCAAGATGAGAACAAAGGTTCGAATCTTGGGAGTCACCAATGTTGGGAGGGCTTTACCTTTACACACTGCCGGCCCGACACGGATTAGTCTTCCATCAACCATAAAATGGGGATGGGAGGAACACCCTGGGTTTAGGAAAAAAAAAGAAAAAAGAATCATATGATGTCATCTTATTAATAGGTAAACATAAAATTTTAAAAATTCTTAAAATTAAATATAGATAATTTTACTTATTAATATGAGACATCATCTAATTAGACATGTCTAATGGCTGAGCTACCCGTCTGGCTCAAATTGGGTCGAGCTTGGACAAGAAATTTAGTAATTCAAATCAGCCTGATCCGGCCCGAATTACTATTCATTAAATAAAAAAATATTTTTTATTTATATTTAATTATAAAATATATAAATATTAATATAAAAATAATATTTTAATATTTTAATATTTAATGAACATTAAAATAGGCTTCCAAACTGACAGGAACCCGATTCAACCCGGACTTGTATAAGGAAATAAAAAAAATTTCGAGTCGCGATCCGACCTGATCCAACCCATAAACAGGTCTACATATAATTCACAGATGACAATGCATAATATCAAGTATAAATCTTTAATTTATTATTGTATTTTGCATCGAACAATTGTAATAGTTTAGATTATATCACTTGGAAATTTCGTGGATATATCAACATATAAAATTACAATATGAAACCGTGTGTTTACAAATATATATATATATATATATATATATATATATATATATATATATATATATCCACCAATATTCATTCATGATTTCATATCCAAAGCCTGCATCTAAAATTTCCATAATATTTCTCTGCTTCAATGGCATTTTTTCATTACCTTCTCCTCTTTGCTTTACTCAGTGTGACACTTAATTGCTCATCAGCTCAGCAATATTTAATGTCTATTTACTTAGCTCGATTTCTACATTTTCTTAGTATTAAAACTTTAAATTGGTGTTTTCAGAAAAGCGTTGCACTGAGAATTAAATTAATAGTTAGAATAATTGATAAAATTATGAACCAACAAGAATTAATGCATTTGTTGAGGCTATTTTTGGTCCTTATGTTTTACTTAATTACTAACTCTATAATAAGTGAAGCTAACGAAAATTCCTCAAAATTTTGGCAGCTTGCATTTGCAGGAAATCATGGTGCTCTACCTGAGGAGGATTATTGGAAGTCTGTGTTCCCAAACACTCCAATGCCAAAAGCATTGAGAGATCTTTACCTCCATCTGGTTTGCTTTTAAATCTTCCAACTATATTCCAAGGGTTTATTTTTGGTCTTCAAACTATCTAGTAATAATGATAGATGGCCAACAATCGTGTAATTTATTTGTAGAATGCTGAATTTTTAGTTTCAATAATCAGAGTTTAATTCTGATAATCTCAACTTATAATGTTATCTGGATTTGAATGTGAGTGTCGGATACGGGGGTATGTGTCCGACATGGATATGTATCCATTCTTTTAGATTTTTCATATATTTGGAGGATCATACTCTCATATCCATATTCGAATATGTAGTAGTTTAGTTTACATTTTTAATTCAATCAAAAAAGAAAGTTTACATTTTAAATATATCTTATTATTCAATAATCTTTTAAAATTAGGTGGCCCACTTACATTAAATGAATTAGTAATAGTGATTTTTAAAAATACTTAATATCTATTTTTAGTAAAAAAGAGATTACACCTTGAAAATAAAAAAAATATTGTAAATACGAATACAAATTCTCTGTTGATTTTTGACCTTCGATACCGATTGTAGTTTTGTGCTACAGTACCGATTTGCTACAGTAACTTTATCTCGGGATGCTACAGTAACTTCCGAAAAACAACTCTTTTATTAATATGAGAAAAGACCAAATATACACTAGACACACTCTTTTAATATGTACTCACAACTTCACTCTTTCACTCATATTTTTTTCTTCATTTTTCTCTCTACTCACTTCTCTACCTTTTCTTTCTCATCTACACACCTCTCTAAATCTAACAACTTACATCCCACCCTATTTATAGCTTTCTATGTTGGTTACTAAACCAACCTAGAATGTTCTAGTGTGTTGGTTTAATATTCTAGAGAAAGAACAATAAAAAATCTAGAGAGAACTCTAGAAAGAAGACTTAAGAAAATTATAGAAAAACCTAGAGAAATAATAAAGTTTGGAGAGAATTCTAGATGAGAGAATTCTAGAGGAGTTGTTGACTTTAACACTCCCCCTCAACAACTACTCTCTTGATGTCGGTTTGGTTGTCATTCCAGACTGTCTTCTGGACTTATCAAATCTTGCATCAAATATCTTCTCTTTTTCTTTCTCTTCTTAAAATTCATCAGCATCATTAGTTCTGCTTCATCTTTCGTTGATTGCTCTCTTCTCTTTTGATTCTTGATTTTGTTCACTTCCGTCTTTGCTTCAACACTATTTCTATCTTCGTTCTTCTTGATTCTCTCTGCTAGCCTGTCTCTGACTTTGGCATACTCGACTTTGTCAACTACCATTAATTTATTGACTCCACAATCGATATCTTCCATGCCTTTAGAAGGCTTATCAATGTCGATGACCTCGTTGTCATCTTTCTCAATGTTGACATCATCTTCAGGCTTCTTCTCGACTTCTTGAAACAGTCTTTCCTCCTCGAAAGTCTTTTCTGGTGACTGAACTATTGACTCGTTTCCTTCCTTTGACGGTTCTTCTGTTACCTCATTTCTTGGTTGAATATTATCAAAATCAATTTCTTCTTCCATGTCATCATAAACATTTTCTTCTAACTCGGTGGTGCAAGTAGCTACGAGTTCTTCGCATTCTTCAATAGTAAATGCTGTCTCAAAATCCCATTCTTCTTCATAGTTATGCTCCTGTCGTGAGAACACTGTTGCATAGCCTTGCACTTGTCTATATCGACAATCTCGAGCATAGTGGCCAAGCTTGCCACACTTGAAACACTTAATATTTCGACAATGAGACCTCACATTTTCGCTATCGTCTCTATCTCGAACAATTTGAGCTCCCCCTCGCTGAAAGCTCCTCCGTTGCCAAGCTTCTTGTTTGTTTTGAACTTCAATGTCTTCTATTACTTGCCTCATAGCAACTTTACCTCTTCTATTGCTAAAGAGGGCTTTCTCATAATCTTTTATCATGACTTTAGACATTTGGTTATCTAAAGCCTCTTGATTGGCTAGGATATTTTCCAACTCAGTTAAAGTTGGTTCTTTGCTCCATCCACGAGTTGCAGTAACAATCCCGTTGTATTCAGGTCGCAAGCCATGGATGATAATTCTTCTCATCCTCGTTTCGGTAATGGCATTTTCTGGATCTAATTTTGAAATTTCATCACAAAGAGTTTTAACTTTAGAAAAATATTCGCTTACCGACATATTTTGCTGCGAGATTGACAGGAGTTCATTCTCCAATTGTTGGAGCCTAACATCATTTTTTCTCGCGAACAGCATTGTGAGTGTGTCCCAGGCTTCCTTCGGTGTCTTTGCATCCTTGATGCGTTGTAATAAACCATCCTCAATGGTGACTGATAACACGTACATGGCCTTACCGGCTTTGATCTTCCATTTTCTTAGTTCTCCGGCATCAGTTGGTGGTGTTGAAGCTTCACCGTTAACAATATCCCATAAATCTTGCCCGAGCATGTAATATTGCATGCGAATACTCCACGTATTATAATTGCTGTTATTGAGCTTCTCGAGCTTACCAATTGGACTTGAAAAATCTTCCATTCTGACTTGAGAGTGCCTCACTTTTCTCAAGGTTGTATTCTGTCAGTCTCTATATCCTCACGAACTACGATCCCTGATCGTCTTGGTCCCAGACCAATAATTTTCACAGTCCCAGACTGTCTTTCTCCGATATGCGTACTCCGATCCCTGACCGTCTAGCTCTGTCTTCTCGCGGTGGCTTTCACTCTGATAGTAGGTAGCCCTTTTCACTTCTTCTTGTGACGGCTCTCACTCTACTCCAAGTAGGTAGCCCTTTTCACCTGTTCTCGTGATGGCTCTCACACTACTTCAGATAGCCCTTTCCGCGACTCGATCTATTACAATTCTCGATCATCTGATTTCAAGAAACTTCTGGCTTCTTGTCTTTTCTCCGATGAGCATACTACGATCCCTGACCATCCTGATCTGATATTCCAATCCTCTGGATCATACCGCTCTTTACGCTGGTCCTCTGGATCGTCCCGTTCTGGTCGTCCAACTCTGATACTCCGGTCCTCAGGATTGTCTAGCTCTGATACCACTTTGTTGATTTTTGACCTTCGATACCGATTGTAGTTTTGTGCTACAGTACCGATTTGCTACAGTAACTTTATCTCGGGATGCTACAGTAACTTCCGAAAAACAACTCTTTTATTAATATGAGAAAAGACCAAATATACACTAGACCCACTTACATTAAATGAATTAGTAATTGTAATTTTAAAAAATACTTAATACATATTTTTAGTACAAAAGAAATTGCATAGATAAAAAATTGTGAATACAAATAGAAATTCTTTGCACCTAATTCCTATCTCCATTTGTGCCCAAATCCCAAAATAAGTCACGTGTCCTTTTTTTTTTTTACAATTTAAATCTTTGTTTAATTTTAAATTTTTAACTGCATTAAAAAAAAAACATGTGACCTGTTTTAATTGTTGGGACAGTAAGTGGGACAGAAAATGAGGGCAGAAGATTTGTATTCTGTAAATATTGAAATTAGAATTTCAAACTCACTAAATGTCATCTTTTAAAATTGACTATATAAATTAATTGGATTAAACCACGAGTTAAAAAAAATAATTAGTATAATTTAATAATAGTGATAGAATTATAGTTAAGTTTACATTTTATATACATCTCATTATTCAATAATCTTTTACATTGATTCTCATTTTATTTGGGATATTGTATAATTATATGCAGATAAGAGCAAGGAATTCAAAGGTGAAAATAATTCTCCCGACATAAATTATGGATATGGGGACCCAAGCAAGGAGTTTAGAAGTGTAAATCCTCCAAACTCCATGACTGAAACTCCATAAAGCAAGGAATTCAAAGGTGAAAATGTTCCAATCAAGCTAAGTAATTAAAACTTTTTATCTAAATTAAAGATAGATATTGAACATTGACTATATTTAAAAGATAAGTATTTAACATTAAATTTAGAGATAGTTTCAAGAAAGAAAAAGAAAAACTTCTAACTGACCTTGTTGCTTCTAATTAAGTCCATAAGCAAGGATAGGACATTTTTTTTGCCCAGCAGTTGCATAGGACTTTAATTAATATAAAAATTTTAAGTAGAAAAGACAATATTATTGGACTGAATCTGGGATAGTTTTTAATAATCCGGGTTAGTAATGTCAATCCGAATTATTAAAATATATAAATATTAATATAGAAATAATATTTTAATATATTTTAAAAGTAAAACAGGTTTTCAAACCAAAGTTGGGCCTGGGCATACAAATTTTTTTTTATTCGAACCCCGACCGTTTCATGGACACCTATAATAAGTCATATCCGCAACTCATGCAGTAATAGTATAATTTTTTCTAAACCAAAAGAATGCAAAAACTAGGATAACACTCTAGCAGATTAAATTAAGACACACGCTCACAAAAACCTCCGAATGGAGATAATAAAGACCAAACAGCAAAAAGAGCTACAAGACCTCCCTCTTAAAAATATATAAAATAGTGAAGATAATTTTATTTCTCTATATTTTCCCTTTTTCGAAATTGCTTTCTGAATATATAAGCATTAATCTAATGTTTTAGGTCTTAATTTTGAAACCCAATGTAGGAAACAAGAATTCTGCAATGAAAGAAACTATCTATTTATTGGAAAAGGATCTACAAAGATATTGAAGTTACCACTACTCGTAAAGACAAGGGGCAATAATACCACATTCTTGCCTCATAGAATTGTGAACTCAATGCCCTTTTCAAGTGACAAGTTACCTGAAATCTTAAAGCACTACTCGATAAAAGTCGAATCAAGGGAAGCCAACACTATGAATGAAACAATCAGAAATTGTGAGAGAGCATCGATTGATGGAGAAGACAAGTATTGTGCCACATCGTTAAAGGCCTTCGTAGATTTGAGTGTTTCAAAGCTTGGGAAGAACATCCAGTTGCTATCAAGCGAGGTTGGGGACGAAACGAAAAGCCCAGTTTTTAGTATTGGTAAGCAGGGAGTGCAATTCATGGGAGAAGAGGAGATAGTTTGCCACAAGATGCAGTATCTATATGCTGTGTTTTTATGCCATTCAATCGACAGAACAGCGGTTTATAAAGTTCCATTAGTTGGCATTAATGGGAAGAAAAAGTGTAATGCGTTAGCTGTTTGCCACAAAGATACATCTTCATGGAACCCCAACCACCCTTCTTTTAAGATTCTCAACGTTAAGCCAGGAAAAGTCCCCGTCTGCCATTTCCTTGTCCGGGATACTCTCGTCTGGGTTTCCAAATGAATTACTGCTGAAAGAGCAATAGAAAGAGGCTAAACGAAGGCCTTATCAAAGGAGTCTCGTAAATGTGACATCAAATAAATCCTACCAGGAGTATTTACTTCTCAATAACCAGTAACAGAAGCTTGTGAATAAAATAAAAGACAGGAAGCACTTGGTTCCAGGGATGTAAATTATGATTAAGGATACGTTTTCGGTCGCATTGTGTTTATCGCCTGTTGCGAACTTGGCTGTTATCGGCCATACGTAACATGGTCTTGCGGTTGTTATTTAAATCCATGTTTGGTGCTTTTACATGTCTTGGCTTGTTTGTTTTCCCCACTACTGGAAGTTCAATGTTAGAATTCCCACCACTCTAATATCAGTACTGCTCTTTAATCATAAGATATTGACATGATGACATTTAAAAAACAGAGTTATAGAAAGCATATATAAGTTTCCGTACCTACAAAACTAGGAATCGGCTACGGAATACCCTTCATTTGGATGGGCGGTGAAATTGATTTCGGTAAGATTAAAAACAGCGGTAGAGGTGAGATTGGGTACTGTAGTGGTGAGATTAAAATCAGTGATGAGATATATGTTTGGATGCAAAAACAGTAATAACGGTGAGATGAATTATAGTGAGAAGGTAAAATGACTATTAAGGGCATTAAATTAAAATGTGTGAATATATAATAAAATTTTTAGATTATTTAATATTATGAAATTAATAAATAATTAAAATTTAATAAAATTATATTTATATCAAATAATAATTTTATTAATAGATAATTAAACATTAATAAAAATAATAGTAATATATCAAATAATATTTTTATATTTATTTTTGTATTATTTATTTTTAATTAATTCATATTAATTATATAATAATAAAATTTATATATTTATTAGATTTATACAATAATAAAATTTATATATTTGTTAATTTATTATATATTTATATAATAATAAAAAAAACTAAGTAAAGGGTAAAATAGAAAAAGACCCTCCCATCGGAAGGCCTTTCTATCCACTGGAACTAAAAGTTCCAATGCCAAACACTGATATCAATGCGATTGGGGCCAAAAAGTATCCCAACAGCACTGAAAAGAGGGTCCGTTTGATTCCAAATGGACCCTTAATTTAGATTGGCCATTCTCAAGATATTTTTTTGACATTAATTGAACATATTTCTCTAGTCTCTACCGGTATAGAGCCACAAATTATGTTAATGGTGATGGAAATTAGACCTGCTCATGAGCCGGACTTGGATAGTGATTTTCATAATCCGGGCCGGTCCAGTCCGAATCAATGTTCATCCATTAAAATATTATTTTTTATTTCAATTTAATTATAATATAATTTATCAATAGTAATGGGTTTACGGGCCGATCCGGACCATGTACGAAACGAGTTTGGGCAAAGGAAAGTTTTTGCATGATACAAGCTGTCCAGGCAAGCCAGAGAATGATAGAAGCCGTGGACTTGCCTTTCATATTATTAATTGTTCCACTGAAGCTCAAAATCCCAATCCCCAACACTTTCGAAACAATGCTAGAAATCTGAAGAATACTACCCAAACTTGCTGAGAAAAGAGGCATCGAAAATAGGTGGTTTTCCTACTCTCAAGGTCAAGAGCCAGATCGTAAAATAGGCAATCTGTGACGATGGAAACAAAATTTGCCCATGTTGATAAGCACTATAAGGTGTTCAGATTATCCAGAATCCCCATATATCCAGACAATAAGTTAAAGCTTTGGCACATGGGGGAAACCAAATGGTTCTATGCCAAGGAACTTTCTACTCGCACTACTGAAAGAGAAATGACCGGAGGCAACAGTAGTCCATAGAACACAATCAGTTGTTTCATTGCAGCATCAGGAACTAAATCATAAATATAGCAGCTCGGATTTCAGCAATATATATAATCAGAACGTGCAGGTGATCAGTACCAATCAACTATGTTACTCGGACTCGAGTGTGAGTGTTGGATACGGATATATGTCCGACATGAGTATTTTTGATTTATTCTAAATTTTTTCATATATTTGGAAGGTCCTTGGGGATCTTGTCCCCGTATCCATATCCGAATATACGTCGGATATGGGTATCGGACATGGATACTTTAAGAAAAATGAAAGAGTCGGAGCAATATAGCCAATCGCCATGAAGTATAACATCCACCACTTTAGTCGTAGAATCCAAGCTAGAAGTGTGCCAATTATATGCTTTAAGAGAGACCTGGATAGCTCCTAAGTTTGAGCAGCTTCCTCGAAGTCCAGCTGCAGCTTTAAGGAGTAGATACTTGCCATAAACTCCTCCTTTTAAGCATGTAAGCATGTATCCAGATCTGAAGAACCTTGCCGTATATGTTTTAGGAACAAGCAACAATATTCCAAGTGATGGAAATTTTTATTTTGATAAGGTCTCGATTATTTTCATAAATTTTCCAACTCTCTTTGTTCTCTATTGCCAATGAATTAAGGTAGCTACGTAGCTTTTCCGGCCAAATAAATAAATAAACTAGCTATTGCTGCCTATATTATCATAGATTATTATTCATCGCTTAGTTTGAATCACATACATTATCGTATTACTCATTAAATCGACAAAGTTAAAAAGACGAGACGACATTACATGTAATATATAGTAGCATTATGAATATTAATTACTATTTTTTTTTTGTTCATATCAAGGAATAAATATGTTCACAGGCCTGGTCGGGTCGCAGCTCGAAATATCTTTTCCCTCTTATCCAAGCTCGGTCCGTAAACCCGTTTTTACTGTTTAAAAATATTAAAATAAATTATTTATATATATTTTATAATTAAATTTAAATAAAAAATATTTTTTTATTGAATGAACAGTGAATTGGGCCAGTCCGAATTGAAAAAATCTCTATTCAAACTAGGTCTAATTCGAGTCGAATTGGACGAATAACCTGACTCTTGAATCAAATAACAAGTTTATGATAGTTTCCAATTAAGTGTCACTTTTGTTATTGAAAGGGTTAGAGATCTACGATTGTATCATATCGTAGATGTTTTGACTGCTTTGCAATAAAGCTTATCTAGTTTACTTCATTAATTTATTATACATTTTGTTTGTGTGGTCAAACGAAATTACTAATTTCTAATTCTCAGCCTCTCCTAGAATTTCTTCCACAATAGTATCGCCAAATACTAGTTTATAATATTTCTTATTATAATAGTTTCTTAGTTTACCTACTTTTTCGTTTTCATATGCACAATATTTGATACTATTTAATTCTAAATAATTAATGTGCATTCTGAAGTAAAAAATCGAATTAAAAACCGGTAAACTATTAAATTTTTTAGTATTATATATGTACTTGTTGATGGTGTTTTAAATGGTGGATGGTTTGATGATGAAGGAAAACTAGGAGGAGACTATGGAGTGGAGGTGAAGAGAGGGAAAGGTCATGGAAAGGTAGAGAAGCTGGGGCAGAGCAACTATATAGAGAGTTCAAGTGTTTGAGGGTCAATAGATCTCTGGATAGGCATAGAGTTTTTTATTTATTGTTTTAGCTGACAGGTCGCCGAACGACACGTGTTAGCCTGAGTCGAGGACAGGTGTGCTAAGATCCCATGTGGATTCTGCATGGATGTGATAGGGGGATGATGTGATGGGAAGCGGATGTTAGAGAGGCCACGTGGCTATCTGAAGTAATAGAAGGGCGACCCCTCTGGATGTGATGGGCGATGCGCGGTATAGACCTGCTTGGCTATTCATAGTTGGGCGAGCTCTTGTCAATCGAGATGCTCACATGCCCTCTTCAAGTCGCTCAAGACTTGGACTTATTGGGCCTGAGGTCCAATGGTGTTGGTATTTGGCCTGGTTTGTGCTTATTGGGCCACTTATATTTTGGGCTTAACAGTTGCCCCCCAAGCGAGGAGAGGGCCATAAAGTGGCACTAGGCGAGCCTTTTGTATGTGCCGATATGTAAGGCTGAGGTTAGGTGTCGGGTTTTGTTTTGTGTGAGTTGGGTGTGTTTGCCACGTGTTATATGCTGATTGGTTTTTATGGTCGGTGAATGTGTGTTGGAAATTGTGCTCGCTTATATGAGGTAGTTTATAAATAGGGGTTTGGGTTTCTGAGGTCGCGGTTTACTTTGTGTTTGTTGGGTTAAGTTGAGAGAGTTTCATCTGAGTTGTTGCGTTTGGATTTCTCTGAGAAGAGATTGTCGAAGTCGTGACCGAAAGAAGGTGTCGGAGATGTAGTAAGTATCTTGATTTGTTTATTAGTTTGTTTTTGTTTTTGTTTTTGGTTTATTGTTTGGGGTTTTGGGTTTATGTCCAGGCCATATTATAGGACAATCATGAGTGACAGTGAGGGTTCTGATAATTTGGAGGGTCGATCTTGGGCCGATGGTGCTGAAGAGTCAGAGGTTGAGTTTTCGGAGGAAGAAATAGGGGTGGTGATAACTCGTATAATTATATAGTTTTTAGTTATGTTTTATTAATGTTTTGTGTCAAATACGAGTTATTATTGTTTAGTCTAATTGTGTTTATGATCTTTTATATTTTTATGTATTTTGGTGTTTTTCACAAGTTTCTTTGAGTGATTTCAGATTACTAGAATTAAGGGCAAATCCAGTTCAGTTTCAGTTCCGACACCTTTTGCCATATCAGCTATATCTCGAGTTTCACTGAAGCAATAAGGCTGAAATTTGTAGCCATGCAAAGCTAAGAGGCATATCTATCTTTTTCATGTTTTACACTTCTTAAAACGGAGTCGTTTTCCCCAGCGAAATCGACCATCAAGTTGGCTGATGTGCAATGACGTCTGTGCTGACATGTTTTCGTATTATGCCCGTATCTTCTTATCCACATCAGCAAATGAGCTGATTCTAACGGCTATGGTTCCGTAACTGATAGGGGAACCTTTGTCTAGAAGACCATGTGATCAGATCAGGCCTCCAATATTGAATAATTCGACCATCAAGGTGGCTGATGTGTAATGACATCTGTGCTGACATGTTTTCGTATGTTGCCCATATCTGCTTAACCACATCAGCAAATGAGCTGATTCCAACGGCTATGGTTCCGTAACTGATAGGGGAACCCTTTTCTAGAAGACCATGTGATCAGATCAGGCCTCCAATATTGACGAAATCGACCATCAAGTTGGCTGATCAAAATCGTCATATACCTACCTTTGAAATTTGTAAAGCTTGTCTCTTGTCATTTAGCCCTCCAAAATGTGTATAAATAGAGGGCCTTGGATGATTGTAAGGGACATATTGTACATAGGTAGGATATTAGCCATTTTAATAAAATTCTCTAAGTTTTCTTCTTCTTTCTTTTCTCTAGTTTTCTTTCTTTTCTCTAGTTTTCTTTTTCTTTAGAGAGAGCAAGAGGTTGGATAATTAATATTCTTCCTCTTCTTCTTTCTTTCTTTTATTTTCTTCTTAGATTTTCTTTAATTTTATGTTTATGTTTATAATGCCTATGCTAGGCTAAACTTCTATTTGGTTAAGGGTGATTTCAAAGCCCTAAACATGTTTTATGATTGATTTTCAGATTCTATCTATCATTAATTTTCTATCAAAGTTGCTTATGTTCTTCTACAAGAATTGTTCATGATGTTGTCTTGATTTATTTAGGTGTACAACTAGATAGATCTTGATAATTATCTATTGCTAGTTTAGGAGTCTTGATCCGTGTAATTGTCTTGATTTCCTATTCATAAGTGGCAATTTGTGATTAATGATTATGGTCAAGTTTTCAATAATTGCAAAGTGGAACATAACCTAAGTTGAACAATCCGAGCTTATGTGTTTGTTGCTTAGATCAACCTATCTTTCTCATCATAAAGCTGCCATTAAATTGAATTTAGAGAGCTTATTCTAGGTTGTTTAATGGTTAGAGATTAAATAGAGAGCTTGTTCTATTTAACGACAAACTAAGGAAAGATTGGGGTAACAGAGCTTGTTGTTATCTACGGTTGTTAACTTTGATAGTTGGTTGATATTGATAGATCTGAAATTGATTCTTAATGATGTCTAGTGGTGGAGAATGAAACCTTAACCATATTTTTCATATTTGATTCTTCTTACTTATTTGTTTTCTTACTTTTAGTTTGCTTATTTTTTATATTTATTTTTATTGGCTGGTTATACCGCCTAATTTGTATATTAACTTTGTTTTATTTTTATTGGCTGGTTATACCGCCTAATTTAGTATATATATTTTTATTGGCTGGTTATACCGCCTAATTTAGTATATATATTTTTATTGGCTGGTTATACCGCCTTGCATCTTATTCTTATTATTTACTTTAGTTTAAATCTGGCTTCAAAAACCCCTTTTCTTTTATTGTTCTTGAATTTAAGTTTTAAACTATTAACTTATAAACTAAAACCCAATCCCTGAGGACTCGACCCTTGCTAACTACTATACTTACAATTTATCTTTTTAGTGCAAGGTTAAATAAGATACACTCTTTTGGGTGCATCAAGTTTTTGGCGCCGTTGCCGGGGATTGCTTTCTTTAGTTTATTAGTTTATTGGTTTATTCTTATTTTCTGTTCTAATTATTTACTTTCTTATATTTTTTTATTAGTGAATGTTCCAAGCTCCCGAAAAAGACTTACGACTTAGAAAAATTCGGGAATTTATAACTTCTCACCAACAACCAATCGAGGAGTTGATCCAAAACATCCAAGAGAAGCAAGGAGAGATGGCAGCAGCTGACAACCGAACTCTCAAGGAGCTAGCCGCTCCGGACTTGGGTCAACAACCATTATGCATTGAATATGCTAATCTTGAGGTAGCTTTTGAATTAAAATCTGGTTTGATTCACCTTCTCCCAACTTTTCATGGTTTTGCAGGAGAGGATCCAAATAAGCACCTCAAGGAATTCCATGTAGTTTGCTCAAGCATGAGACCAACAGGGGTCACGGAAGAGCAAGTTAAGTTGAGAGCCTTCCCATTCTCTCTAGCTGATTCAGCAAAGGAATGGCTCTACTATCTACCATCCGGGACCATCACTACATGGAATGATTTGAAGAAAGCATTCTTGGAAAGGTATTTCCCAGCATCTAAGGCTGCCAACATTAGGAAAGAGATATGTGGGATTCGGCAATACAACGGAGAGTCCTTATATGAATATTGGGAGAGGTTCAAGAAACTTTGTGCATCATGTCCACACCATCAAATAAGTGAACAACTTCTCATCCAATACTTCTATGAAGGTCTCATGCCCATGGAGAGAAGTATGATAGATGCCGCTAGTGGGGGAGCTCTAGTTGATAAGACTCCCAGGGCTGCTAGAACATTAATCTCCAACATGGCAGCCAATTCTCAACAGTTCTCAATGAGACAAGATCCACCACCACAATCCAAGAGAGTTAATGAGGTAAGTATATCATCCCTTGAACAAAAATTTGATAAACTGACTTCTCTTGTTCAACAATTGGCTGTAGGTAAAATACAACAAATAAAGGCTTGTGGCATATGTTCAAACATAGGGCACCAAACTGATATGTGTCCAACACTTCAAGAGGATACCAATGAACATGTGAATGCCATGGGTGGATTTCAGAACCAATCAAGGAAATATGATCCCTACTCAAACACATACAATCCAGGATGGAGGGATCATCCAAACTTCAATTATGGAGGGAACCAATCACAAACTATTCCTCCACCATTTGACCACAGGCCACCGGGTTTTCAGCAAAGAGTGCAACAACCATACCAAACCCGACAACAACTACCACCCACCCAAAATTCAGGTACTTCTCTTGAAGATCTTGTGAAAGCTCTTTCTACTAATACAATTCAATTTCAACAGGAAACAAAGACAAGTATTCGAAATTTGGAGACTCAAATAGGGCAATTGGCAACAACCATGAGTCAAATGCAAGCAAGGGATTCTGGGAAATTACCTTCCCAAACCATAGTGAATCCAAGAGAGAATGCCAATGCTATAAATTTAAGAAGTGGGAAACAGCTAGAGACACCACAAAATGATAGTGCTCAAGGGGAGAACAATACCATGGCATCCTCTTCACATCCCAACGAGCCACTAAAAAAGGTAATTCCTAAACCATCCTTTCCTTCTTATATAACTCCTCCACCTTTTCCTAGCAGGTTAGCAAAGTCCAAGAAGGAGGAGCAAGAGAAGGAAATTTTGGAAACCTTCCGGAAAGTAGAGGTGAACATTCCTTTACTAGATGCTATCAAGCAAGTGCCAAGATATGCCAAGTTCCTAAAAGAGTTGTGCACATCTAAACGGAAGTTGAAATGGAATGAAAAGGTAAGTGTGGGGGAGAATGTGTCAGCTGTTCTTCAAAAGAAACTCCCACCTAAATGCAAGGATCCAGGTATGTTTACCATTCCTTGTAAGATAGGCAACACCAGGTTTGAGCGTGCTATGCTAGATCTAGGGGCATCTATTAATGTCATGCCATATTCAATTTATGCTTCATTGAATCTAGGACCATTAGAGGAAACCGGTGTTATAATACAACTTGCTGACCGTTCTAACACTTATCCAAGAGGAGTTGTAGAAGACGTTCTTGTACAGGTTAATGAATTGGTTTTTCCCGCTGACTTTTATGTTATTGAGATGGAAGATGAGATGTCTTCTAATCCCACACCTATTCTATTAGGGAGACCATTCTTGAAAATAGCAAGAACTAAAATAGATGTACATGATGGCACTTTAACTATGGAATTTGATGGTGAAATAATTCGCTTTAACATTTTTGAGGCCATGAGATATCCTAGTGATGTGCATTCTGTTTTTAATATTGATATAATTGACTCACTAGTGCAGCAAGCTTATGAGCTAGATGGTGAAGATAGTGTGGAAATAGTCCTTAGCAACCATCTCGGAATGGGGAATGCTAAACTAGCCTTGAGTGACCATGTGGAAGGGGCACTAGAATCTTTACACTCGCTGCAACCTAAAGATGCAAGGTTTGATGTTTCATTTATTGATTTGCCTTTATCTAATGAGAAACTTCTACCTTCCATTTTGCAGGCACCAACTTTAGAATTGAAACCACTACCGAACCACTTGAAATATTTGTTCTTAGGGGAAAAGGACACACTACCTGTCATCATTGCCAAAGAGCTCACACCTTTGCAAGAAGAGCGACTTATCCGGGTGCTTAGAGAGCATAAAACAGCAATTGGTTGGACAATTGCCGATATCAAGGGAATAAGCCCATCCATGTGCATGCACCGGATTTTGTTAGAGGAAGGGTCTAAACCAACAAGAGAAGCACAAAGAAGATTGAACCCTCCTATGATGGAGGTTGTGAAAAAGGAGATACTGAAGCTCCTAGATGTTGGAGTGATCTATCCTATCTCGGATAGCAAATGGGTGAGCCCAGTCCAAGTGGTTCCAAAGAAATCAGGTGTAACGGTGGTAACAAATAATGAGAATGAACTTGTTCCTACTAGGATTCAAACAGGATGGCGAGTTTGTATTGATTATCGTAAACTTAATTCCACAACTCGCAAAGACCACTTTCCCTTACCTTTTATTGATCAAATGCTTGAAAGGTTAGCTGGCCATTCTCATTATTGTTTTCTTGATGGTTTTTCAGGTTATAATCAGATAGCCATTGCTCCGGAGGACCAAGAGAAAACAACATTCACATGTCCATTTGGTACTTTTGCATACCGGCGTATGCCATTTGGTCTTTGTAATGCACCAGCTACATTCCAAAGGTGTATGGTTAGCATATTTTCAGATTATGTAGAGAATATCATAGAAGTGTTTATGGATGATTTTAGTGTCTATGGTGATTCTTTTGATAGATGTCTAGAGAACCTTACACTTGTACTTGAAAGATGCATGGAAACTAACCTTGTTTTGAATTGGGAAAAATGTCACTTTATGGTAGAACAAGGAATAGTTTTGGGCCATGTTATTTCTTCTAGAGGGATAGAGGTTGATAAGTCTAAAATAGATATTATGCATTCTTTACCACCTCCCACAAATGTGAGAGAGGTTCGTTCTTTTCTTGGACATGCAGGTTTCTATAGGAGATTTATCAAAGACTTCTCAAAGATCACATTACCTCTTTGCAAGCTACTACAAAAAGATGTGGTTTTCCACTTTGATGATAAATGCAAAGAGGCGTTTGAAACATTGAAGGGACTCTTGACATCAGCTCCTATCATCCAACCACCAGATTGGAATGTACCTTTTGAAATCATGTGTGATGCTAGTGACTATGCCATTGGAGCTGTTTTGGGCCAACGGGTTGGGAAAGCCTCACATGCCATTTATTATGCCTCAAGAACTCTTAATGATGCTCAATTGAACTATTCCACTACTGAAAAAGAACTTTTGGCTGTTGTATTTGCTTTAGAAAAATTTCGATCTTATTTAATTGGTACTAAAGTAATTGTATTTTCTGACCATGCAGCCCTTAAGTACTTACTCACTAAAAAGGAGGCCAAACCAAGGTTGATTAGATGGATACTTCTCTTACAAGAGTTTGATTTGGAGATAAAAGATAAGAGAGGTAGTGACAACCTGGTTGCGGACCATCTTAGCCGTTTAGTTCATGAAGATGATGCACTACCCTTGAATGAGAACTTTCCGGATGAGCAACTTCTTTTTATAAGAACAACAACTCCTTGGTATGCTGATATTGTTAATTACTTAGTTACCAAGAAGTTGCCACAAGAGTTGACACAAGCTCAAAGAAATAAGATCAAGAGTGATGCCAAATACTACATATGGGATGATCCTTACCTTTGGAAGCATTGCTCCGATCAGATTATAAGAAGGTGTGTACTCGAAACTGAATTTCAATCTATTCTCACCTTTTGTCACTCTTATGCATGTGGAGGACACTTTGGATCCAAAAGAACAGCCATGAAAGTTCTTGATTCTGGATTTTATTGGCCTACCATATTCAAAGATGCATACCTCTTTTGCAAGTCATGTGATCGTTGCCAAAGAACTGGTAACTTAGGTGCTAGAAATCAAATGCCTCAAACTCCAATACTTATTGTTGAAATTTTTGATGTATGGGGCATGGATTTCATGGGACCTTTTCCTCCTTCTTTTGGTAATCTTTATATTTTACTTGCCGTTGATTATGTTTCAAAGTGGGTGGAAGCAAAATCCACTAGGACTAATGACTCTAAAGTTGTTTCAGATTTTGTCAAGACTAACATCTTGGCTAGGTTTGGAACGCCAAAGGCCATAATCAGCGATAGAGGTACTCACTTTTGCAATAGGACTATGGAAGCACTTTTGAGGAAGTATAACATCACACACAAGGTCTCCACCTCATATCATCCTCAAACTAGTGGGCAAGCTGAAGTGTCAAACCGAGAAGTTAAGTCCATCCTTGAAAAGACAGTTAATCCAAATAGGAAGGATTGGAGTTCACGACTTGATGATGCACTTTGGGCTTATAGGACAGCATATAAGACACCCATTGGTATGTCTCCTTATCGACTTGTTTATGGTAAGCCTTGTCATCTTCCGGTTGAATTGGAACATAAATCATATTGGGCTATCAAACAATGCAACATGGAGATGGATGAGATAGGAAAGAAAAGAAAACTTGACCTACAAGAATTAGAGGAGATAAGGAATGATGCCTATCAGAATTCTAGGATTTACAAGGAAAAGACTAAGGCATTCCATGACAAGATGATATCAAGAAAAGAATTTGTTGTTGGACAAAAAGTTCTTCTCTTCCATTCACGCCTTAAGTTATATCCAGGTAAGTTACGTTCTCGTTGGGTTGGACCTTTTGTTATTACTAATGTATTTACTCATGGTGCAGTTGAAATCCAAAGCCCAAAAACAGATAAGGCATTCAAAGTGAATGGTCATAGATTGAAGCCTTACTATGAGAACTTTCCAATACAAGATGTAGAGGAGTTTCCACTTTTTGAGCCAAAGTATGTTGAATAATAATGGCATGGGTCTAAGTTAGGCTGAGGACAATAAACCAAGCGCTTCTTGGGAGGCAACCCAAAAGGATGGAGAGCATCTATTATATCAGATTTGCATATTCCTTACTCTCCATCATTCTATCTTTTATTGTTTTTCTTTTCTTTTGTTTAATAGTTCTTTTCTCTTACAAGATGTAAATATAATTTTTAATTTATTTTTTTTAACCCCGGTTAAATGGCGGATAACGGTACTCCGTGATTATTTAAATCGGTTCCATCAGCTACCCACAAAACTGATATTGTATATAAATTTCTCTTCCAATTTCTCTTTCAATTTTTTTTTCAGGATGGATGATATTCTCACAAGATTGCAGAAACGATTTCCTCCTTTTCCTCGAAATATTTTACTGAAGCTTTACCAAGTTCGACTTGAGAGATTAAGAATGCTTATGCACAAAGGGATTCCTGACGACATACGTTGGCTAATTGAAGCCAAGGTACGTGAAGATGAATATCTTCCTGTTTTGCATTTACCAGGTACAGGTAGAAGCACTTTTGCAAAGAAGCGACGAGCAAAGCGCATGAGTTCAAATTGCCACAAATGTGCACGATGGACGTGTAACGGTAAATGTCGTTCTATTGGGATTCCGTCCTCTAATCGAGATGATAAAATTGAATTCATTAAGGATGGACTGAGTAAGGAGAATTTGGGTAATATCCAACTTTCTCTTGAGACGCATCCTAGTGGAGACGTACAAAGAGAAATTCTTGATTTATGGCCGCAATTCCAAAGGGAATGGCAACATCTTGGGAATCTGATGTTAAAAGACCCTGTTTGCCAGCTTGTAAGAAAACTGGATGGGAAGCATATCCTCGACTCATAGAAGGCGTTTAAGCCGTTTCTGGACGTAAAACCAGAGGAAGATGTGAGCCACAATCACAACTACAATAAATGACTTCTCAGCTTTTGGTTTGATTTGCAATAACTTTATTTTGTTTTAATTTACGTGTTGTTCGATTTGTGTAATTATTCTCGTTTTTTTATTTGTCTTTTACGGTTGATTTTTTCTTCTCTTTTTGATTTTCTTCCTGAAATCACGCAAAAATCTTTTGTTAGGTTAACATTTTCTTCTGACAGGTCAGATACACTTTCGGCGACATTATTACTCTTGTCTGATTCACTACTCAGTCCTCTATATATTACACCATGTACTCATTCTCTTTCAGGCACTCGAAAAAAAAAAATGGAAAGTACTTCATCCCAGCGCATTAAAAAAATTTGTGTCTTTGGAGGTGCTTATCCAGGGAAAAATAACATATTCGCTGATGAAGCCATAAGAGTTGGAGTAATACTTGCCCAACAAAAGATCCACTTGATTTATGGAGGCGGTAGTACGGGTTTAATGGGAGCAGTCGCTACAGCAGCACACACCGGAGGAAGTCCAGTTCTAGGAATCGTGCCAAAACTATTCACAAGTTTTTGTGGACCTACCGTGGGTAAGGAAATACAAATCTGGAGTGTCCCTGAACGGATAACAATCATGTACCATTCTGCCGATGCATTCATTGCTTTACCAGGAGGTCTGGGTACATTGGAAGAAATAGCTTGCGTGGCTTCTTGGTCATCTTTGGTCACAAATAAGAAACCCATTGGTTTGCTTAATATTAATGGTTATTTTAGTAATTTGCTTTTATATTTAGATAATGCTGTGGATAATGGATTCATGTTTTCAGAGGCAAGGAGAACCATAATTTCTGCTACAACCATTGAAGATTTACTTAAAAAGCTCCAAGCTTATGAGTGTTTATCTGCTACGGTTGTTTCGCAAACGCTCGGAAAAAGAAAAAGAGATATGGACGAGCAAGGAGTGGATTGCACTTTGTCTTTGTGACATTATCTAACATTTTGCTTGTTGTGTCTCAGTTATAATAAGTGGTTAGCAACCTCTGCAGGTAATATCTCCTAAATTCTACCTTTAAAATTTGACATTGGGGACAATGTCATATTTTAGTAGGGGGTAAGGGACATATTTTGCTAATTTAAAAAAAAAAAAAAAAAAAAAATTTAAGAAGTATTCATTCTGAACAAGGTCTGAGTAAGGGAGACTTGAGACATACCTTGTCAGTTTGATTTCTTCTTTTCAAAAAAAAAAAAAAAAAAAGTTTGTTGTGTTTTAAGCAATTTAGAAGTATTCATTCTGAACAAGGTCTGAGTAAGGGAGACTTGAGACACACCTTGTCAGTTTGATTTTAATCTTTTTATGTTTACTTGTTAATTTTTGTTTAGTATTTTAAGATTATTTAGGTTGCATGAGTTTGTTTTGAGTCTTAGCTGTTCCTATTCTTATGTTATTAGTTCTTTTCTCTTACACATGATTCTTTCATTTGGGTTAATAGACTTACATTGAGGACAATGTAAGAATTAAGTGTGGGGGGAATGATTTAGGATTTCTTTTATTTTTGTCCACTATTTTTTTTTTTTATGAGTCTTTATTATAATTTTTAGTGTGTTTTAGTTCCTTTTTAATACAATGATGAGATATGAATTGCATAAGTCTAAAACAGAGTTATTAGTGAGAAGATTTTCATGAGAATTGAGCTTGATATCATTTTTTTTTTATGAGCCAATGTTAATATGATATGTTGATTGAGAAAGAAGCATGTTTAGACTTAATCTGACTTGTATAATCATCCTTGTGAGTTTTTGAGCCTATAATGATTGATGCATTATACAAATCAATCTAATTTCTTTCTTGAGTGCTCTTATGATTACAGGATTCTCTAGAACTTGCTTTAAACCGTTTGAGACTATATTGATACATGTGACAACATGAATATGATAGAGGCATTAGGATTTTTAGCCAGAGCCAAACAGCCATCCCTTATTGATGTTCCAAGAGAACACACCCTTAGTGAACCAATTTGAGCCTACATTGAATAAGCTATCTCTTTGGTAACCATAACTTGTCCCTAACCTAAATATACTTATATCTTTACCTTTGTTCCAAAGATGAATTAGCAAGTTTTGAGACAAGTTGCAAAGACAAGGGATATTTTTAGTTAAAAATTTGGGTTAGAAACAAGAAATAAGTGTGGGGGGAAAGAAAAGAAAAGTCAAAAAAAAAAAAAAAAAAAAAAGAAATGGAATACTGGCAAATACATTCAAAAAAAAAAAAAATATGAATCATCTCTTGAATTTTGGGAAAAAGAAAAAGATGTTACAAAGTTGTTCAGAATGAAGAAAAGGCCCAACATAAATATCCGGCCTAGGTGACTATGTACTTGTAAAGAGTTTTGAGAAGTTTCTTTGTATGATCTATTTATGTCTCTAAACTTTATGAACTCTTTGGAACCTTTGTGATATCTTTATCCTTTTGTTCTTCAACCACATTACAAACCCCTTGGCCCCATTACAACCTTGATTAAAGACCTCTTGATTCATGAAGTTGTATGATCTAAATAGTGGAGAATAGGTGGACAAGCAAGAATATGGTAGAACTGTTTTCATGAGATTGATTGAGTGTAAACACTTCACCACTACTTTAAAGAGTGAAAATCATGAGGGTATCCCATGTGAGAAGTTGAGATTAAATTTGAACATGCAATATTTTGATTGAGATATGTTATGCTAATATTGGCTTAACTCAAACAATTTACATTCAAGCATGATTTTTTGTGAAATTCTTTAAGCTATTGATTAGTTTATAAGACTTGTTCAAATATTGTATCTAATTTGTATTGAAAGGATTAGGAGTAAATATTTTTAGTATATGCAGTTTATTTATATTTTAGTTTTTCAATGTTTGTGGGTATCGTTCTAGTAAACCCTCACGAGACTAAACTCGTCCACTAGGGACACCTAGGGGTTTAAAGGCTTGTGTCACATGCTAAGTGCCACCGTGATTTCCTACGAAAATGGATTAGATTAGATTTTCTTATTTTATTTTTATTGAGTCGTTGCTAGGGACTAGCAACAATCTAAGTGTGGGGGTGTGATAACTCGTATAATTATATAGTTTTTAGTTATGTTTTATTAATGTTTTGTGTCAAATACGAGTTATTATTGTTTAGTCTAATTGTGTTTATGATCTTTTATATTTTTATGTATTTTGGTGTTTTTCACAAGTTTCTTTGAGTGATTTCAGATTACTAGAATTAAGGGCAAATCCAGTTCAGTTTCAGTTCCGACACCTTTTGCCATATCAGCTATATCTCGAGTTTCACTGAAGCAATAAGGCTGAAATTTGTAGCCATGCAAAGCTAAGAGGCATATCTATCTTTTTCATGTTTTACACTTCTTAAAACGGAGTCGTTTTCCCCAGCGAAATCGACCATCAAGTTGGCTGATGTGCAATGACGTCTGTGCTGACATGTTTTCGTATTATGCCCGTATCTTCTTATCCACATCAGCAAATGAGCTGATTCCAACGGCTATGGTTCCGTAACTGATAGGGGAACCTTTGTCTAGAAGACCATGTGATCAGATCAGGCCTCCAATATTGAATAAATCGACCATCAAGGTGGCTGATGTGTAATGACATCTGTGCTGACATGTTTTCGTATGTTGCCCATATCTGCTTAACCACATCAGAAAATGAGCTGATTCCAACGGCTATGGTTCCGTAACTGATAGGGGAACCTTTGTCTAGAAGACCATGTGATCAGATCAGGCCTCCAATATTGACGAAATCGACCATCAAGTTGGCTGATCAAAATCGTCATATACCTACCTTTGAAATTTGTAAAGCTTGTCTCTTGTCATTTAGCCCTCCAAAATGTGTATAAATAGAGGGCCTTGGATGATTGTAAGGGACATATTGTACATAGGTAGGATATTAGCCATTTTAATAAAATTCTCTAAGTTTTCTTCTTCTTTCTTTTCTCTAGTTTTCTTTCTTTTCTCTAGTTTTCTTTTTCTTTAGAGAGAGCAAGAGGTTGGATAATTAATATTCTTCCTCTTCTTCTTTCTTTCTTTTATTTTCTTCTTAGATTTTCTTTAATTTTATGTTTATGTTTATAATGCCTATGCTAGGCTAAACTTCTATTTGGTTATGGGTGATTTCAAAGCCCTAAACATGTTTTATGATTGATTTTCAGATTCTATCTATCATTAATTTTCTATCAAAGTTGCTTATGTTCTTCTACAAGAATTGTTCATGATGTTGTCTTGATTTATTTAGGTGTACAACTAGATAGATCTTGATAATTATCTATTGCTAGTTTAGGAGTCTTGATCCGTGTAATTGTCTTGATTTCCTATTCATAAGTGGCAATTTGTGATTAATGATTATGGTCAAGTTTTCAATAATTGCAAAGTGGAACATAACCTAAGTTGAACAATCCGAGCTTATGTGTTTGTTGCTTAGATCAACCTATCTTTCTCATCATAAAGCTGCCATTAAATTGAATTTAGAGAGCTTATTCTAGGTTGTTTAATGGTTAGAGATTAAATAGAGAGCTTGTTCTATTTAACGACAAACTAAGGAAAGATTGGGGTAACAGAGCTTGTTGTTATCTACGGTTGTTAACTTTGATAGTTGGTTGATATTGATAGATCTGAAATTGATTCTTAATGATGTCTAGTGGTGGAGAATGAAACCTTAACCATATTTTTCATATTTGATTCTTCTTACTTATTTGTTTTCTTACTTTTAGTTTGCTTATTTTTTATATTTATTTTTATTGGCTGGTTATACCGCCTAATTTGTATATTAACTTTGTTTTATTTTTATTGGCTGGTTATACCGCCTAATTTAGTATATATATTTTTATTGGCTGGTTATACCGCCTAATTTAGTATATATATTTTTATTGGCTGGTTATACCGCCTAATTTAGTATATATATTTTTATTGGCTGGTTATACCGCCTTGCATCTTATTCTTATTATTTACTTTAGTTTAAATCTGGCTTCAAAAACCCCTTTTCTTTTATTGTTCTTGAATTTAAGTTTTAAACTATTAACTTATAAACTAAAACCCAATCCCTGAGGACTCGACCCTTGCTAACTACTATACTTACAATTTATCTTTTTAGTGCAAGGTTAAATAAGATACACTCTTTTGGGTGCATCAGGTGGAAATGGAGGAGGCTGCTGAGGTTGTGAGGAGTGGTTTTGGTGTGTCGGAGAGGAGTCCTTTTGAATTAAGCCGTGAAATTGATGAAGGTGCTCAATTTTTTGTCAGGGCTGAGGCTGAGGGTAGTGGTGCGGTGGGTGGTGGTGCTGAGGCAGTTTCTGGTCCTTCTCACGGGGATGACGAGGAAGACTGGGGCGACGATGTGGTGTGCAATATCACCTATCCTGAGATGAAGGCCTGTTTGTGCAATAGGGGTATCTGCGTCCCCCACTATCGCTACAAATTTTCTTTTCCTGGGGAGGGTCGCCGAACGAGCCAGGTTTTGAAGGAAAAACGTGATGTGTGTTTTTATGTACACATGTTTGAGGGAGGTTTCCATCTCCTTCTGCATCCTTTTTTTGTACGCTGTCTCGAGGTTTATGGGATCGCCGCATCACAGTTGACTGGGGTATCCTGGCCTTTCCTGGTGTCATTTTTTATAGACTGTCGATCTAGGGGAGAGACCCCTTATGTGGCGACCTTTCATAATTTGTATCGGCTGAAGATTCATGGGCCTCGATACTATTTATCCGCTTGGAAGAAGAAGGTGGTCACCAACACTCCTAGTAATAGGCACATCGTGCGGAGCAAGTTTTTTGTTGCTACTTTAAAACATGAGGCTAGGTGGTCTTTCAAGGTTACGTGGTCAAGGCCTTCAGATGATAGGAGGGGCTATAAGCTAGCGATGGGTGCCGCACAGTTAGCACAATTCAACTACTACCAAGCGCACACCATCGATTGGGTGAGGACGGTGATGCCGGAAAATGTTTATCGCTACTGCTTGAATAACAAGAATCCCAATCGGGTGGCATTGGACTGTGGCCTTCCTGCTCAAGTAGGTCCTGTGTGGTAGGGGTGTAAACGAGACACCTATGCTCGCAAGCTACTCGAGTTCGACTCGAAAAAAACTCGAATTCAATTCGGTCATTATCGAGCCGAGCTCGAGCTCGAGCAGCTCGAGCTATCGAGCGAGCCGAGTTCGAGTATCTTAATACCAGATTCGAGCAGCTCGCGAGCCTAATCAAGCTTTTTTTATTTATAATATTTTTATTATTAATTTACTATTTTACCCTTAATATATATATACATACTTAAAAACCCTTAATTCGAGCTCGAGCTCGAGTATATAAACGAGCCTAATCGAGTCAAGCTCGAATAGTTCGATTTTATCTCGAGCCGAGCTCGAGCTTAAAAAATGATACTCGATCGAGCTCGAACCGAGCTTCGAACCTCGAGCTTCGAATCAAGCTCAAGCTCGAGCTTCTCAGTATTCGAGCTCGGCTCGGCTCTATTACAGCCCTACTGTGTGGCCTGAGGGCTATGACGAGTTCCTAGCGAAGTTGTTGACTGGGCGTATTCGTCGTGTTTTTGCCCCTGACGGTACCTCAATGTTCGAAGAAGTGGTCGTTCCCGGAGGGAACGAAGGGTCCTCTCGTAGTGAGAATCCTTCGTCGGAGCCCAATTACGTCGAAGGTACCTTTCATCCTCTATGTTCAACCTGTTGTTTGCGAGGTCGCTGGTTTGTCTGTTGTATTAAAGGTTTTAATTCTTGTTTCGCAGTGGATGACGATGTTGCTGGTGAGCCTTTGAACCCTCTTAGTGGGTTGCCCATCCCAGAACTGGATGGACTCTGGCATGGTGAGCCTCAGGGAAGCTCCGCCTCTAATTTGAATAACGAGGCGTATGGGGACCTGCTCGCCATTGTGCCCTGGGTCCCCCCTCCTATAGCCTTCGCTGCAGTTCCCCTTACAGTCATATCTGCAGCTCCTCCGACGATAAAGCTATCTTTTGATTCGGATGAAGGAGAATATGAAAGTGGTATCGACAGTCAGTGGCCCGGTGCAACAGACGTGGGTGATGATGAGGAATCTAATTTTGAGTCTAGGTTAAGAAAGGGTAGTGTATACGTGGAGAGTGAGGTTTCATCGGATAGTTTTTCCACTAGCTTGTCGTCTTCGGGGGAGCTCAGATTTATGGCGAACTCTAGGGCTTTTCTTTTAGTGATAGGTAGTCTTTCTTGTGCTCATACTTAGGGGCCCTCTTGTTTCCTGATTCGTTTGCGATTTCATTTACAAGTGTAGATACAACTGGCGGGATGGATCTGTTAGAAGAGTTGATGGCGAGGGAGAGGCTGGCTAAAGGTGCTGGTGGAGGTGGTAAAGGCCCGTTGGCAAAGAGACAAAAGACGGGTCATGGGGGAATTACTATACCAGGTGTAGTTCTGTCCACGGTTCCCACTGTGCCTGTTGGCGGCTCCTCAAAGATCAAGGTCCTGGCGAACCGGTCTGTGTCAGGTGACGTGGGCAAAGGAAAAGAAAAGAGGTAGAGAAAAACAAGGGAAAGAAGAAGGAAAAGGAGAAAGAGAAAAGGAGAGGAAAAGAAAAGAAAAAGAAAAAGAAAAAGAGAGAGAGAAAAAAAAGAGGAAGGAGAAGACCAAGCGAAGTGAAAGCCCCCAAGAAGGGGAGATGTCTTTAGTTTTCCAGCATCCAGGCCACGCTCGTCCACCTACTCAAGCTCGCAACTCGAGCGGTTACATTCTTGTGGGGAATAATGAAAATTACTTCGGTTGGAGAGAGCGCCTACCAGTGAGTGCTATTCCCCTCGATGTGGATCGGGCGGTCACTTGGTTTCAGGACAGCATTCCAGGCCCAACTTTGAAGAAAGTTGAGGCTCAAGCACCAGTCTTAACCCAACGATCTTTGGTTGCTCATCAGATTGAGGTATTCATCCATTATGGTTAGGTATATATGTTGGTCTTGTGAGTACTAATACTCGTTATGTGCGTTGCAGGGTGCAATTATGGCCTTGGCCTTATACAACAGGGGTAAAGAGATTGATCGCCGATTAGAAGAGGCTGATCATAAGATCGCGAAGGAGGTCCGCAAATCGGCTGAGAGTGATAAAAACTTTAAGTGGAGAGCAAATTGGCGGCGACCTCCAGTGCTCGTGTTGTTGATCTCGAGATAGAGTTAAAGAAGACTAAAGAGGAGGTCGACGAAGCTAACAGGAAGATTGCTGCTGCTAAGGAAAAGATGTTGCAGGTGGAGAAAAGTTGTGCAGCTCAAGTGTCCGAGGCTGAACGCCAGAAAGGGCTTGTCGAGGAGAAATTGGAATTCACCTCACAGGAGATTCGTATTATGAAGGATCGCCTGATAGAAGCTGGGCAGGAGAGAATCAAGGCCCTTGAAGAGAAGGATAAGGAGTGTGGAGTCAAGATGGCTGAGGCACGTGAGAAGATTATAGACGACACACTGAGATGTTGTGTAGCTTATCGGATGAATGCCTTAGCCCTTGTGCAGTTACAACTTGGGCCTGTAGATTTGAGGGAGATTGACTTCTTTGTTCTCACTAGATCCCTGAGGGGTTGGATCCTTTATTCTCGGATGTTGCTGCCCTTGAGGGCTTGAGGCGATCCCTTGCTGGTGATGATAGTGTTGCGATGACCCCTGTAGCTGATGAAGGTGTAATGGATACTCCTGTTGTTGGAGGTGGCGAGATTGAAGATCTGACCACTGACATTATGGGTGTAGATGCTGCTACGGTGGGCGATGCCTTTATTGTTGGCGAAGTAGATGAGGCTGTTGAAAATGTAAACCCTGGGGATGCTAGAAGGGCCTTACTGTTGTAGAGTAGGGTCGCTTTTAAGTTGTAAAGACTTTATTTTTAATAAAATTTTTACTATTGGTTTGCTTGGGCTTGTGTTATATTTATTATGCATTTTATTCGTCTAACTGGATTTAGGAGTTTTCTCTTTGTAGACTTATTGTGTGACTGTTAGGCATTCTTGGACACTTAAGGAGACCTGTTAGAGGTCATTGGGCTTTCTTGGGCGCTTAAGGGGACCTATTAGAGGTCATTAGGCGTTCTTGGATGCTTAAGGGGACCTGTTAGAGGTCATTGGGCGTTCTTGGACGCTTAAGGGGACCTATTAGAGGTCACTGGGCGTTCTTGGACGCTTAAGGGGACTTATTAGAGGTCATTGGGCGTTCTTGGATGCTTAAAGGGACCTGTTAGAGGTCATTGGGCGTTCTTGGACACTTAAGGGGACCTATTAGAGGTCATTGGGCATTCTTGGACGCTTAAGGGGTGCTGCATGGTCTGTTTGGCGAACATACATGTATGAGTTCGTGAGAGGCGAACATTGATTAGTTTTGGGTTTAAAATTTGCCTGCAAGATGTACTTTCATTTAGTTAAACATACATGATTAAAGATACACAGTTTGTTACAGGTAGTACTTTTTCAGATGAACTGCATTCCAAGTTCGCGGTATTGGACTTCCATCTATTCTCTCCAAGACGTAGGCACCCGAACCAATTTTCTTGGTGACCTTATAGGGGCCTTCCCAATTCGGGGCCATTTTCCCTTGTTCATTCGCTGGTTTGCTCTCCTCACAGTTTCTAAGGACCAGGTCGCCGATCTGGAATTGTCTGTTTTTTACCTGGGAATTGTAATACTTGGAGACTTGCTGAGTTCTAGCCGCCAATTTTACTTGGGCCAAGTCTTTGGTTTCTTCAAGGAGGTCGAGGTTTGCCCTCAGCGCTGTCTCATTTGAGGCGGGTTCATAGTGTGCTGTTATTAGGGAGTTGATGCCAACTTCAGCCTGTATCACGGCCTCTGTCCCATACATCAAGTTGAATGGAGTCTCACCAGTACCTGTGTGGGATGTTGTTCGGATGGCCCAAAGGACTCCGGACATCTCTTCTAACCATGCCCCCTTGGCATCGTCCAGCTTCTTTTTAACCCTTAAAGGATCTTCTTATTCATTGCTTCGACCTGGCCATTGGTTTGAGGATGCTTCACCGAGCTGTGTGTGAGTAGGATTTTAAAGTTCTCATAGAACTTTTTCAGCTTGCCCCCTGGAACTGTGTGCCATTATCTGCTACAATAGTATTGGGGACGCCGTACCTACATACCATAAACTTCCATACAAAGTTTTCGATGACCCTCTCGATAATAGTTGGTACCGCTTCAGCTTCGACCCACTTGGTAAAATATTCACAAGCGACTATCACAAATTTCTTCTGGTCAATGGCGATGGGAAAAGGTCCCAATATGTCGATGCCCCACATGGCAAAGGGCCACGGGCTGGATAACTGGCTGAGCATTTCTGTTGGTTGTCTGGGCACAACTGCGAATTTCTGGCACTTTTCACATCCCCTGACCATTTCCATAGCATCACCCTTCATGGTGGGCCAATAGAATCCTTGCCTTAGGGCCTTCTGTGCTAACTCCCTTCCTTCCATATGATTGCCACAAACTCCTTCATGAATTTCCCTTAGGACATAGTCAGCTTCTTTCGGCGCCATACATCGGAGTAAGGGCTGACTGAATGCTTTTTTATAAAGGATCTCGCCGATCATAGTATACCTGGCTGCCCTTGTCCTTAACTTTGCATGTTCCTTTGGGTCACTTGGAATAGCCTTTCCTGTGAGATAATCGATGATAGGTGTCAACCAGCTTAGCTCGTTTGTGATGCAAAGGATTTTTTCTCTGTCTGAGTAGTTTGGCATTTGACGGTGTTCCAACAAAATTTTTCCTCTCTGCCCAATCTCAACGGATGAGACGAGCTTGGACAAAACATCTGCCCTCATGTTTTCTTCTCTAGTGATCTGTGTAAGAACCGGATTTAGTCCGGGCCAAACCTGAGTTGGGCCCAGACTGTTTATGGGGCCCAATAGGACCTATAACCCCCAACCAAGCCCAGACACCCTTACCCTATCCAGATTGGGCCAGTTAGGCCACCAAACCCAGTGGCCCAAATGGCCATCCCACCAGGCCTGCCAGCCAAACTTGCACCCTAGGCCCAACAGGCCTCCAATCAGCACCGGCCCAGCCCAATCAAACCCTAGCACCAGCCAAGCCCTGGCAACCTACTGCCCCTGCAGCTGTTGAAACCCTAGGCAGCAGGCAGCCCTGCCACACGCCATCCTCCCCACACTCAAGCCCTTGCCAGCACCTGTCAACCCAAGCCCTCACGCCAACAGCTACCCCTGCCCTAGCCAGTAGCCTAGCCCCTCACCATCAACACTCAACTCACCTTAAAACCACAACAAAAAAGAACAGACAGAGGCCCCCCCGAATAGAAACCCTCACACGAAGACCCCCTAAGAAGCAAAACCCCCCCGATCGGTTCGAACCCCTCTGACAAAAAAAAACCATCACCACCGAGACCCCTTCCATTCGCAACCCTCACAGCCACAACCCATAAACACCAAACACACACCACACAACTCATAAAAACCACAAACAACTTTTTTATTTATTTAAAAAAAAACAACAAAAAGACCATAAAAATTCAAAAAGTTTTCCTTAGATCTAGGAGGTTTTGTCAAGATTCGGGCAAAACGGAGCCCGAATCCGAGAAGAGGGGGTTGAAACCCCCTCGGTTGTGAAATTTGGAGATCATCGGTCGACGGCGAGGCACGATGGCAGACGCGGCAGACCGACGTCGGATTCTGGGTAGGGCTAGAGAGAAAAGAGAGCTTTCTAAGGGGGAGAGAGAGATGAGAGAGAAAAAAATGAAAAAAGTGAAAAAAAGGTAAAACATGGTATTTATAGATGCCAGAAACGGTGTCGTTTTGGGGAGTGAGGGTCCGCGTGCGGACCCCAATCCGACCCGGGGTTCGCGCACCTGACCCGCGGGCAGGGAAGAATAAAGAGAAAAAAAAAGAAGAAAAAAAGAAAAAAATTAAAATTAAAATTAAAAAGGAAAAAAATAGAGAAAAAAAAAGAAAAAAAGGGAAAGAAGGGAAAAGCCCAAAAAATAATAATTTTGGGCTAAGCCCACCAAATTCAGGTTCAGACTCAGGCAGACCAGGGCCGGGCTTCAAGCCCAATCAAGTAAAATTTCTTTTTTATTTTTTTAATTTTTGTTTATTTAAATATCATAAGTATATTGTTTATTTAAATATTGTAGTACGTTTTAACATATTTTGTTATTGGTGTTTATTAGTTGTTTTAAATATCGTAGTATATTTTACTGTGTCATATTGTTCGTATTTTAATGTAGTAGCATGTTTTAACATATATATATTTTTTATTATTATTGGTGTCTATCATTTATTTTAAATATTGTAATATGTTTTATCTTATTATTTGTATCTTAATGTACAGTAAGTTTTAATATATTTCGTCATTGGTATTTATTATTTATTTAAGTATTGTAACGTGTTCTAATATATACATATATATATTTTTATTTTGTTTTTGTGTGTTTCAGTGTTGCACTGTGTTTTAGTATATTTTATTATTTGTAGTTATTATTATTTTAAATATTATATCCCTTTTTAATATGTTTATCGTTGGAATTCATCATTTGTTTAAATATGATAGAATATGTTAATGTCGTAAAATACGGGTTTGTTGTAAAAGGATTAAAGCATTATAGTGAGAAATTAATTTTAATAAATATAAAATGAGTACGGATTCACCGACGACTGAATTCGAAGGACGTCATGGTAGTGATTCCTAAGATATCTTGAGGTGAGAAAACTTCGTTAAATTTTACCACGAGTGGTGGTAATATTAAGCGATGTGTTCAATAAAAAATTTTGTTTTCATTTCAAAATAAAAATAATCAAAAATAAATAAATAATGAATGTTTACATGCTTGATATTTTGCCATGCTCGCGTTTTTTAAAAAAATGTTATACTTTGTATGTTTAATCGAGTAATTATGTATTTAATCGCATGTCTTACATGTTTAATTGTGCGCATCCCGTGTTAAACATTCGCACCATACGCATTCAAAAAAAAAGGATGTAAATTGTCGATGATGGAATTCGAAGGATGTCACGGTTGTGATTCCCAAGATATCTTGAGGTGAGAGGATCTCGTTAAATACCACCAAGAGTGTTGGGAATATCTAATGAGTATTCTCGATAATAGATTTATGTTCACTTTCATTTTCAAAAAAAATAATAACAATTCTTGAAAAAATTCAAAAAAATTAACATGTTTTAAAAAAATAAAAAGAGAATTAGTTTTAAATACCGATGTCAAATCCATTAAATTGAGATTTAAGATAACTCGTGATTAAATGGTACCGTTTTCTAAACAGGCGTTGCGGGGGTACTAATCCTTCCCCGCACATAACCGACTTCCGAACCCGATTTTGTTTTCTCTCTGGTTTAAAGCACATACTTCGAAATTGGTTTTAAAAAAAATGTTTTAATTAATTTTAAAATATTTTACTAAAACCGGTTTTAATAGGTGGCCAATCACACCTAGCAAAAAAGATTGGTGGTGACTCCATTTATTTAGTTTTGTTTTTAAAATCGTCTTAGCGGTCAAAAAAACCATTATGACAGCTTGGCGACTCCACTGGGGATTTTAAGAGTCGAGCCATTAATTAATCATATGTCATCATAAGTTTTGATTTAATGGATTTAATTGATATTTAATTTTAATTTCTTTTAAAATGTCTTGATTTTTGTTAATTCTTTATTTATTCTTTTTAATCATGATTTTTTTTTTTTAATTTTACGTTAATAATTGTGGGGCATTTAGGATAGAGGTATTGAACTGATTAAATGGTGGTTTGTTCCCTCATCCACACATCTACACGCGCATTTGCATAACATGAAGCCCTTATACCCGGGTTTCTGTCCTTTTAGGTGGAAGTAAAGTAACTACGCTCTCGTGAGGTGATAACATCCGCATGGGCTAGCGAAACACTTCCGGAGTAATAAAGTACCTACGCTTTCGTGAGATGGTAACTGATAACTCGTATAATTATATAGTTTTTAGTTATGTTTTATTATTGTTTTGTGTCAAATACGAGTTATTATTGTTTAGTCTAATTGTGTTTATGATCTTTTATATTTTTATGTAATTTGGTGTTTTTCACAAGTTTCTTTGAGTGATTTCAGATTACTAGAATTAAGGGCAAATCCAGTTCAGTTCCAGTTCCGACACATTTTTCCATATCAGCTATATCTGGAGTTTCACTGAAGCAATAAGGCTGAAAATTGTAGCCGTGCAAAGCTAAGAGGCATATCTATCTTTTTCATGTTTTATACTTCTTGAAACGGAGTCGTTTTCCCTAGCGAAATCGACCATCAAGTTGGCTGATGTGCAATGACGTCTGTGCTGACCTGTTTTCGTATTTTGCCCATATCTGCTTATCCACATCAGCAAATGAGCTGATTCCAATGGCTATGGATCCGTAACGGATACGGGAACCTTTGTCTAGAAGACCATATGATCAGATCAGGCCTCTAATATTGACGAAATCGACCATCAAGTTGGCTGATGTGCAATGACGTCTGTGCTGACATGTTTTCGTATTTTGCCCATATGGGCTTATCCACATCAGCAAATGAGCTGATTTTAACGGCTATGGATCCGTAACTGATAGGGGAACCTTTTTCTAGAAGACCATGTGATCCGATCAGGCCTCCAACATTGACAAAATCGACCATCAAGTTGGCTGATCAAAATTGTCATACAATATGACGAAAATTGTTAGAAAAATTCACCCACCTATCATACCTACCTTTGAAATTTGTAAAGCTTGTCTCTTGTCATTTAGCCTTCCAAAATGTGTATAAATAGAGGGCCTTGGATGATTGTAGAGGATCATATTGTACATAGGTAGGATATTAGCCATTTTAATAAAATTCTCTAAGTTTTCTTCTTCTTTCTTTTCTCTAGTTTTCTTTTTCTTTAGAGAGAGCAAGAGGTTGGATAATTAATATTCTTCCTCTTCTTCTTTCTTTCTTTTATTTTCTTCTTAGATTTTCTTTAATTTTATGTTTATGTTTATAATGCCTATGCTAGGCTAAACTTCTATTTGGTTAAGGGTGATTTCAAAGCCCTAGACATGTTTTGTGATTGATTTTCAGATTCTATCTATCATTAATTTTCTATCAAAGTTGCTTATGTTCTTCTACAAGAATTGTTCATGATGTTGTCTAGATTTATTTAGGTGTACAACTAGATAGATCTTGATAATTATCTATTGCTAGTTTAGGAGTCTTGATCCGTGTAATTGTCTTGATTTCCTATTCATAAGTGGCAATTTGTGATTAATGATTATGGTCAAGTTTTCAATAATTGCAAAGTGGAACATAACCTAAGTTGAACAATCCGAGCTTATGTGTTTGTTGCTTAGATCAACCTATCTTTCTCATCATAAAGCTGCCATTAAATTGAATTTAGAGAGCTTATTCTAGGTTGTTTAATGGTTAGAGATTAAATAGAGAGCTTGTTCTATTTAACGACAAACTAAGGAAAGATTGGGGTAACAGAGCTTGTTGTTATCTACGGTTGTTAACTTTGATAGTTGGTTGATATTGATAGATCTGAAATTGATTCTTAATGATGTCTAGTGGTGGAGAATGAAACCTTAACCATATTTTTCATATTTGATTCTTCTTACTTATTTGTTTTCTTACTTTTAGTTTGCTTATTTTTTTATATTTATTTTTATTGGCTGGTTATACCGCCTAATTTAGTATATATATTTTTATTGGCTGGTTATACCGCCTAATTTAGTATATATATTTTTATTGGCTGGTTATACCGCCTTGCATCTTATTCTTATTATTTACTTTAGTTTAAATCTGGCTTCAAAAACCCCTTTTCTTTTATTGTTCTTGAATTTAAGTTTTAAACTATTAACTTATAAACTAAAACCCAATCCCTGAGGACTCGACCCTTGCTAACTACTATACTTACAATTTATCTTTTTAGTGCAAGGTTAAATAAGATACACTCTTTTGGGTGCATCAAATTTTTGGCGCCGTTGCCGGGGATTGCTTTCTTTAGTTTATTTGTTACTTGGTTTATTCTTATTTTCAATTCTAATTAGTTTTATTTTCTTGTACATACAAGTTTTTCTTTTCAAATTTAAAAAAAAAAATTCAATGGAATTGAGCAATCTAACACTTGAAGAGTTGGTGGCATACATGAACATGGAGAATCAACAAGCCAATCTCACCTCCCAGTTCAACAATTGGCCATGGGAGGATGTCAAGGCCATCAAGTGTTCCAAGACCAACAGTATGATCATTACTCAAACACTTACCATGAGGGATGGTGGGATCATACTAATTATGGCTACTCGAAAAATTACCAAGAAGTAGATCCTTATGCCAATTACACTCATCCATCTAGCTTCAATCAATCATGGTCTCAAGAACCAGATCTTTTTCAACCACCACATATGACTCAAAACTCAGGTACTTCTTTAGAAGATCTTGTCTATTCTCTTGTTACTGATTCTTTGCAATTTCAACAGGAAACAAGGGCAAGCATCCAGAGTTTGGAAAAGCAAATGAGCCAATTGGCTAGTAGTATGGTGGGATGGGTAGCACAAAGATCTGAAGAACTCCCAGCCCAAACGATGGTTAACCCAAAGGAGAATGCTACTATTGTGACCTTGAAGAATGAGGAACAAGATGAGGATGAAACAAAATTAGAGATGGATTCTATTCTTGAGGATAATGAAGCCAAAGATCCAAATATGAGTATTTCGGCACCTGAGGTAACGTTTAAGGTTTCACTTTTTACTAATGTTTCTTCTCCACCTTTTCCTAGTAGATTTGCAAAGTTCAAGGAGGAAGAACATGAACAACACATGCCGGAAACCTTAAACAACTTGTTTGTAGAGGTCATTCAACAAGTATCAAAATATGCTCCATTCCTCGATGACATATGCACCACAAAGGATGATGGAATAATACTTGTAATGGAGAATGCATCCACTGTTGTGCAAAGAAAGCTTCCTCTCAAACGCATAAATTTGGGAAATTTCATGTATGAGCCTGACAAGCCTAAAATGCCAAGAAGGGGTGTTGGTTAGGTTCAAAACACTAAATCAAGTGCTAATTGGGGGAGGCAGCCTAATTAGTGAAAGCATTGCCAAACTGCCATCCTCAGATTTGCTCTCTTTTTCTTTATCTTTTTCTTATGTTTCTTTGCTAATTGTGTTTAGTGTTTCTAAGTTCATTTAGGCTGCATAAGTTTATTTTGTTTATTAGTTCTTTTCACTTACACATGATTCTTTCATTTTGGATTAATAGCATTACATTAATGACAATGTAAGAATTATGTGTGGGGGGAAGAATTTAGGATTTTATTTAGAGTATTTTGTTTTTGAGTCTTTTTATGTTGTTTTTCTTTCTGATCCTTGTTTTGAAAATAACTAGATGTAAATATAATTTTTTAACCCCGGTTAAACGGCGGATAACGGTACTCCGTGATTATTTAAATCGGTTCCATCAGCTACCCACAAAACTGATATTGTATATAAATTTCTCTTCCAATTTCTCTTTCATTTTTTTTCATTTTTTTTTCAGGATGGATGATATTCTCACAAGATTGCAGAAACGATTTCCTCCTTTTCCTCGAAATATTTTACTGAAGCTTTACCAAGTTCGATTTGAAAGATTAAGAATGCTTATGCACAAAGGGATTCCTGACGACATACGTTGGATAATTGAAGCCAAGGTACGTGAAGATGAATATCTTCCTATTTTGCATTTACCAGGTACAGGTAGAAGCACTTTTGCAAAGAAGCGACGAGCAAAGCGCATGAGTTCAAACTGCCACAAATGTGCACGATGGACGTGTAACGGTAAATGTCGTTCTATTGGGATTCCGTCCTCTAATCGAGATGATAAAATTGAATTCATTAAGGATGGACTGAGTAAGGAGAATTTGGGTAATATTCAACTTTCTCTTGAGACGCATCCTAGTGGAGACGTACAAAGAGAAATTCTTGATTTATGGCCGCAATTCCAAAGGGAATGGCAACATCTTGGGAATCTGATGTTAAAAGACCCTGTTTGCCAGCTTGTAAGAAAACTGGATGGGAAGCATATCCTCGACTCATAGAAGGCGTTTAAGCCGTTTCTGGACGTAAAACCAGAGGAAGATGTGAGCCACAATCACAACTACAATAAATGACTTCTCAGTTTTTGGTTTGATTTGCAATAACTTTATTTTGGTTTAATTTACGTGTTGTTCGATTTGTGTAATTATTCTCGTTTTTTTTATTTGTCTTTTACGGTTGATTTTTTCTTCTCTTTTTGATTTTCTTCCTGAAATCACGCAAAAATCTTTTGTTAGGTTAAAATTTTCTTCTGACAGGTCAGATTCACTTTCGGCGACATTATTACTCTTGTCTGATTCACTACTCATTCCTCTATATATTACACCATGTACTCATTCTCTTTCAGGCACTCGAAGAAAAAAAAAATGGAAAGTACTTCATCCCAGCGCATTAAAAAAATTTGTGTCTTTGGAGGTGCTTATCCAGGGAAAAATAACATATTCGCTGATGAAGCCATAAGAGTTGGAGTAATACTTGCCCAACAAAAGATCCACTTGATTTATGGAGGCGGTAGTACGGGTTTAATGGGAGCAGTCGCTACAGCAGCACACGCCGGAGGAAGTCCAGTTCTAGGAATCGTGCCAAAACTATTCACAAGTTTTTGTGGACCTACCGTGGGTAAGGAAATACAAGTCTGGAGTATCCCTGAACGGATAACAATCATGTACCATTCTGCCGATGCATTCATTGCTTTACCAGGAGGTCTGGGTACATTGGAAGAAATAGCTTGCGTGGCTTCTTGGTCATCTTTGGTCACAAATAAGAAACCCATTGGTTTGCTTAATATTAATGGTTATTTTAGTAATTTGCTTTCATATTTAGATAGTGCTGTGGATAATGGATTCATGTTTTCAGAGGCAAGGAGAACCATAATTTCTGCTACAACCATTGAAGATTTACTCAAAAAGCTCCAAGCTTATGAGTGTTTATCTGCCACGGTTGTTTCGCAAACGCTCGGAAAAAGAAAAAGAGATATGGATGAGAAAGGAGTGGATTGCACTTTGTCTTTGTGACATTATCTAACATTTTGCTTGTTGTGTCTCAGTTATAATAAGTGGTTAGCAACCTCTGCAGGTAATATCTCCTAAATTCTACCTTTAAAATTTGACATTGGGGACAATGTCATATTTTAGTAGGGGGTAAGGGACATATTTTGCTAATTTTAAAAAAAAAAAAAAAAATTTTGTGACCTTGAGGAATGAGGAACAAGATGAGGATGAGACAAAATTAGAGATGAATTCTATTCTTGAGGATAATGAAGCCAATGATCCAAATAAGAGTATTTCGGCACCTGAGGTAACGTTTGAGATTTCAATTTTTACTAATGTTTCTTCTCCACCTTTTCCTAGTAGATTCGCAAAGTTCAAGGAGGATGAACATGAACAAGACACGCTGGAAACCTTAAACAGTTTGTTTGTGGATGTCATTCAACAAGTACCAAAAGATGCACCATTCCTCGATGAGATATGCACCACCAAGGATGATGGAATAATACTTGTAATGGAGAATGCATCCACTGTTGTGCAAAGAAAGCTTCCTCTCAAACGCATAAATTTGGGAAATTTCATGCATGAGCCTGACAAGCCTAAAAAGCCAAGAAGGGGTGTTGGTTAGATTCAAAACACTAACTCAAGTGTTAATTGGGAAGGCAGCCCAATTAAAGATGAAATTGCCAACCTTCCATATTCAGATTTGCTTTCTCTTTCTTTTCCTTTTTCTTTTATTATTTTTATTGTTTTTATTTTTATTTCTTATGTTTCTTTGTTAATTGTGTTTACTGTTTTTAAGTTCATTTAGGCTGCATAAGTTTCTTTTGTTTAATAGTTCTTTTCTCTTACATATAATTCTTGCATTGGGGGATAATAGCATTACATTAATGACAATGTAAGAATTATGTGTGGGGGGAAGAATTTAGGATTTTATTTAGAGTGTTTTGTTTTTGAGTCTTTTTATGTTGTTTTTCTTTCTGATCCTTGTTTTGAAAAACACTAGATGTAAATATAATTTTTTTTAACCCCGGTTAAATGGCGGATAACGGTACTCCGTGATTATTTAAATCGGTTCCATCAGATACCCACAAAACTGATATTGTATATAAATTTCTCTTTCATTTTTTTTTTTCATTTTTTTTCAGGATGGATGATATTCTCACAAGATTGCGGAAACGATTTCCTCCTTTTCCTCGAAATATTTTACTGAAGCTTTACCAAATTCGATTTGAAAGATTAAGAATGCTTATGCACAAAGGGATTCCTGGAGACATACGTTGGATAATTGAAGCCAAGGTACGTGAAGATGAATATCTTCCTGTTTTGCATTTACCAGGTACAGGTAGAAGCACTTTTGCAAAGAAGCGACGAGCAAAGCGCATGAGTTCAAATTGCCACAAATGTGCACGATGGACTTGTAACGGTAAATGTCGTTCTATTGGGATTCCGTCCTCTAATCGAGATGATAAAATTGAATTCATTAAGGATGGACTGAGTAAGGAGAATTTGGGTAATATCCAACTTTCACTTGAGACGCATCCTAGTGGAGACGTACAAAGAGAAATTCTTGATTTATGGTCGCAATTCCAAAGGGAATGGCAACATCTTGGGAATCTGATGTTAAAAGACCCTGTTTGCCAGCTTGTAAGAAAACTGGATTGGAAGCATATCCTCGACTCATAGAAGGCGTTTAAGCCGTTTCTGGACGTAAAACCAGAGGAAGATGTGAGCCACAATCACAACTACAATAAATGACTTCTCAGCTTTTTGTTTGATTTGCAATAACTTAATTTTGGTTTAATTTACGTGTTGTTCGATTTGTGTAATTATTCTCTTTTTTTTATTTGTCTTTTACGGTTGATTTTTCTTCTCTTTTTGATTTTCTTCCTGAAATCACGCAAAAATCTTTTGTTAGGTTAACATTTTCTTCTGACAGGTCAAATACACTTTCGGCGACATTATTAGTCTTGACTTTTACGGTTGATTTTTCTTCTCTTTTTGATTTTCTTCCTGAAATCACGCAAAAATCTTTTGTTAGGTTAACATTTTCTTCTGACAGGTCAGATACACTTTCGGCGACATTATTACTCTTGTCTGATTCACTACTCAGTCCTCTATATATTACACCATGTACTCATTCTCTTTCAGGCATCGAAAAAAAAAAAAAAAAGAAAAAAAAATGGAAAGTACTTCGTCCCAACGCATAAAAAAAATTTGTGTTTTTGGAGGTGCTTATCCAGGGAAAAATAACATATTCGCTGATGAAGCCATAAGAGTTGGAGTAATACTTGCCCAACAAAAGATCCACTTGATTTATGGAGGCGGTAGTACGGGTTTAATGGGAGCAGTCGCTACAGCAGCACACGCCGGAGGAAGTCCAGTTCTAGGAATCGTGCCAAAACTATTCACAAGTTTTTGTGGACCTACCGTGGGTAAGGAAATACAAGTCTGGAGTATCCCTGAACGGATAACAATCATGTACCATTCTGCCGATGCATTCATTGCTTTACCAGGAGGTCTGGGTACATTGGAAGAAATAGCTTGCGTGGCTTCTTGGTCATCTTTGGTCACAAATAAGAAACCCATTGGTTTGCTTAATATTAATGGTTATTTTAGTAATTTGCTTTCATATTTAGATAGTGCTGTGGATAATGGATTCATGTTTTCAGAGGCAAGGAGAACCATAATTTCTGCTACAACCATTGAAGATTTACTCAAAAAGCTCCAAGCTTATGAGTGTTTATCTGCCACGGTTGTTTCGCAAACGCTCGGAAAAAGAAAAAGAGATATGGATGAGAAAGGAGTGGATTGCACTTTGTCTTTGTGACATTATCTAACATTTTGCTTGTTGTGTCTCAGTTATAATAAGTGGTTAGCAACCTCTGCAGGTAATATCTCCTAAATTCTACCTTTAAAATTTGACATTGGGGACAATGTCATATTTTAGTAGGGGGTAAGGGACATATTTTGCTAATTTTAAAAAAAAAAAAAAAAAAATTTTGTTGTGTTTTAAGCCATTTAGAAGTATTCATTCTGAACAAGGTCTGAGTAAGGGAGACTTGAGACATACCTTGTCAGTTTGATTTCTTCTTTTCAAAAAAAAAAAAAATGTTATGTTTTAAGCAATTTAGAAGTATTCATTCTGGACAAGGTCTGAGTAAGGGAGACTTGAGACATACCTTGTCAGTTTGATTTTAATCTTTTTATGTTTACTTGTTAATTTTTGTTTAGTATTTTAGGATTATTTAGGTTGCATGAGTTTGTTTTGTTTTGTTTTGAGTCTTAGTTGTTCCTATTCTTATGTTATTAGTTCTTTTCTCTTACACATGATTTTTTCATTTGGGTTAATAGACTTACATTGAGGACAATGTAAGAATTAAGTGTGGGGGGAATGATTTAGGATTTCTTTTATTTTTGTCTACTATTTTTTTTATGAGTCTTTATTATAATTTTTAGTGTGTTTTAGTTCCTTTTTAATACAATGATGAGATATGAATTGCATAAGTCTAAAACAGAGTTATTAGTGAGAAGATTTTCATGAGAATTGAGCTTGATATCATTTTTTTTATGAGCCAATGTTAATATGATATGTTGATTGAGAAAGAAGCATGTTTAGACTTAATCTGACTTGTATAATCATCCTTGTGAGTTTTTGAGCCTATATGATTGATGCATTATACATATCAATCTAATTTCTTTCTTGAGTGCTCTTATGATTACATGATTCTCTAGAACTTGCTTTAAACCATTTGAGACTATATTGATGCATGTGACAACATGAATATGATAGAGGCATTAGGATTTTTAGCCAGGGCCAAACAACCATCCCTTATTGATGTTCCAAGAGAACACACCCTTAGTGAACCAATTTGAGCCTACATTGAATAAGCTATCTCTTTGGTAACCATAACTTGTCCCTAACCTAAATATACTTATATCTTTACCTTTGTTCCAAAGATGAATTAGCATGATTTGAGACAAGTTGCAAAGACAAGGGATATTTTTTGGTTAGAAACAAGAAATAAGTGTGGGGGGAAAAGAAAAGAAAAGTCAAGAGAAAAAGAAATGGAATACTGGCAAATACATTCCTATAAAAAAAAAATGAATCATCTCTTGAATTTGTGGAAAAAGAAAAAGATGTTACAAAGTTGTTTAGAATGAAGAAAAGGCCCAACATGAATATCCGGCCTAGGTGACTATGTACTTGTAAAGAGTTTTGAGAAGTTTCTTTGTATAATCTTTTTATGTCTCTAAACTTTATGAACTCTTTGGAACCTTTGTGATATCTTTATCCTTTTGTTCTTCAACCACATTACAAACCCCTTGGCCCCATTACAACCTTGATTAAAGACCTCTTGATTCATGAAGTTGCATGATCTTTTAGTGGAGAATAGGTGGACAAGCAAGCATATGGTAGAAGTGTTTTCATGAGATTGATTGAGTGTAAACACTTTACCACTACTTTAAAGAGTGAAAATCAAGAGAGTATCCCATGTGAGAAGTTGAGATTAAATTTGAACATGCACTATTTTGATTGAGATATGTTATGCTAATATTGGCTTAACTCAAACAATTTACATTCAAGCATGATTTTTTGTGAAATTTTTTAAGCTATTGATTAGTTTATAAGACTTGTTCAAATATTGTCTCTAATTTGTATTGAAAGGATTAGGAGTAAATATTTTTAGTATATGTAGTTTATTTATATGAAGTTTATTTATATTTTAATTTTTCAATGTTTGTGGGTATCGTTCTAGTAAACCCTCACGAGACTAAACTCGTCCACTAGGGACACCTAGGGGTTTAAAGGCTTGTGTCACATGCTAAGTGCCACCGTGATTTCCTACGAAAGTGGATTAGATTAGATTTTCTTATTTTATTTTTATTGAGTCGTTGCTAGGGACTAGCAACAATCTAAGTGTGGGGGTGTGATAACTCGTATAATTATATAGTTTTTAGTTATGTTTTATTATTGTTTTGTGTCAAATACGAGTTATTATTGTTTAGTCTAATTGTGTTTATGATCTTTTATATTTTTATGTAATTTGGTGTTTTTCACAAGTTTCTTTGAGTGATTTCAGATTACTAGAATTAAGGGCAAATCCAGTTCAGTTCCAGTTCCGACACATTTTGCCATATCAGCTATATCTGGAGTTTCACTGAAGCAATAAGGCTGAAAATTGTAGCCGTGCAAAGCTAAGAGGCATATCTATCTTTTTCATGTTTTATACTTCTTGAAACGGAGTCGTTTTCCCTAGCGAAATCGACCATCAAGTTGGCTGATGTGCAATGACGTCTGTGCTGACCTGTTTTCATATTTTGCCCATATCTGCTTATCCACATCAGCAAATGAGCTGATTCCAATGGCTATGGATCCGTAACTGATACGGGAACCTTTGTCTAGAAGACCATATGATCAGATCAGGCATCTAATATTGACGAAATCGACCATCAAGTTGGCTGATGTGCAATGATGTCTGTGCTGACATGTTTTCGTATTTTGCCCATATCGGCTTATCCACATCAGCAAATGAGCTGATTTTAACGGCTATGGATCCGTAACTGATAGGGGAACCTTTTTCTAGAAGACCATGTGATCCGATCAGGCCTCCAACATTGACGAAATCGACCATCAAGTTGGCTGATCAAAATTGTCATACAATATGACGAAAATTGTTAGAAAAATTCACCCACCTATCATACCTACCTTTGAAATTTGTAAAGCTTGTCTCTTGTCATTTAGCCTTCCAAAATGTGTATAAATAGAGGGCCTTGGATGATTGTAGAGGATCATATTGTACATAGGTAGGATATTAGCCATTTTAATAAAATTCTCTAAGTTTTCTTCTTCTTTCTTTTCTCTAGTTTTCTTTTTCTTTAGAGAGAGCAAGAGGTTGGATAATTAATATTCTTCCTCTTCTTCTTTCTTTCTTTTATTTTCTTCTTAGATTTTCTTTAATTTTATGTTTATGTTTATAATGCCTATGCTAGGCTAAACTTCTATTTGGTTAAGGGTGATTTCAAAGCCCTAGACATGTTTTGTGATTGATTTTCAGATTCTATCTATCATTAATTTTCTATCAAAGTTGCTTATGTTCTTCTACAAGAATTGTTCATGATGTTGTCTAGATTTATTTAGGTGTACAACTAGATAGATCTTGATAATTATCTATTGCTAGTTTAGGAGTCTTGATCCGTGTAATTGTCTTGATTTCCTATTCATAAGTGGCAATTTGTGATTAATGATTATGGTCAAGTTTTCAATAATTGCAAAGTGGAACATAACCTAAGTTGAACAATCCAAGCTTATGTGTTTGTTGCTTAGATCAACCTATCTTTCTCATCATAAAGCTGCCATTAAATTGAATTTAGAGAGCTTATTCTAGGTTGTTTAATGGTTAGAGATTAAATAGAGAGCTTGTTCTATTTAACGACAAACTAAGGAAAGATTGGGGTAACAGAGCTTGTTGTTATCTACGGTTGTTAACTTTGATAGTGGGTTGATATTGATAGATCTGAAATTGATTCTTAATGATGTCTAGTGGTGGAGAATGAAACCTTAACCATATTTTTCATATTTGATTCTTCTTACTTATTTGTTTTCTTACTTTTAGTTTGCTTATTTTTTTATATTTATTTTTATTGGCTGGTTATACCGCCTAATTTAGTATATATATTTTTATTGGCTGGTTATACCGCCTAATTTAGTATATATATTTTTATTGGCTGGTTATACCGCCTTGCATCTTATTCTTATTATTTACTTTAGTTTAAATCTGGCTTCAAAAACCCCTTTTCTTTTATTGTTCTTGAATTTAAGTTTTAAACTATTAACTTATAAACTAAAACCCAATCCCTGAGGACTCGACCCTTGCTAACTACTATACTTACAATTTATCTTTTTAGTGCAAGGTTAAATAAGATACACTCTTTTGGGTGCATCAGTAACCTCCGCATAAGCCTGGAAAATATACTCCAACAAATTGAACCCGTTTAACTTAGCCTTCATGGGCGACAGTGATGAGCAATTTGGGGCCTTTAGAACCTAATTCAACCTCATGTAGTGAACTTAGGTAGAGCTGATAACTCGTATAATTATATAGTTTTTAGTTATGTTTTATTATTGGTTTGCGTCAAATACAAGTTATTATTGTTTAGTCTAATTGTGTTTATGATCTTTTATATTTTTATTTGGTGTTTTTCACAAGTTTCTTTGAGTGATTTCAGATTACTAGAATTAAGGGCAAATCCAGTTCAGTTCCAGTTCCGACACCTTTTTCCATATCAGCTATATCTCGAGTTTCACTGAAGCAATAAGGCTGAAATTTTAACCGTGCAAAGTTAAGAGGCATATCTATCTTTTTCATGTTTTACACTTCTTGAAACGGAGTCGTTTTACCTAGCGAAATCGACCATCAAGTTGGCTGATGTGCAATGACGTCTGTGCTGACCAGTTTTGGTATTTTGACCATATCTTCTGATCCACATCAGCAAATGAGCTGATTCCAACGGCTATGGATCAGTAACTGATAGAGGAACATTTTTCTAGAAGCCCATGTGATCAGATCAAGCCTCCAATATTGACAAAATTGACCATCAAGTTGGCTGATCAAAATTGTCATACAATATGACGAAAATTGTTAGAAAAATGCACCCACCTATTATACCTACCTTTGAAATTTGTAAAGCTTGTCTCTTGTCATTTAGCCCTCCAAAATGTGTATAAATAGAGGGCCTTGGATGATTGTAAGACATGGTAGATAGGTAGGATATTAGCCATTGTAATAAAATTCTCTAAGTTTTCTTCTTCTTTCTTTTCTCTAGTTTTCTTTTTCTTTAGAAAGAGCAAGAGGTTGGATAATTAATATTCTTCTTCTTCTTCTTTCTTTATTTTATTTTCTTCTTAGATTCTATTTAATTTTATGTTTATAATGCCTATGCTAGGCTAAACTTCTATTTGGTTAAGGGTGATTTCAAAGCCCTAGACATGTTTTGTGATTGATTTTCAGATTCTATCTATCATTAATTTTCTATCAAAGTTGCTTATGTTCTTCTACAAGAATTGTTCATGATGTTGTCTTGATTTATTTAGGTGTACAACTAGATAGATCTTGATAATTATTTATTGCTAGTTTAGGAGTCTTGATCCGTGTAATTGTCTTGATTTCCTATTCATAAGTGGCAATTTGTGATTAATGATTATGGTCAAGTTTTCAATAATTGCAAAGTGGAACATAACCTAAGTTGAACAATCCGAGCTTATGTGTTTGTTGCTTAGATCAACCTATCTTTCTCATCATAAAGCTGCCATTAAATTGAATCTAGAGAGCTTATTCTAGGTTGTTTAATGGTTAGAGATTAAATAGAGAGCTTGTTCTATTTAACGACAAACTAAGGAAAGATTGGGATAACAGAGCTTGTTGTTATCTACGGTTGTTAACTTTGATAGTTAGTTGATATTGATAGATCTGAAATTGATTCTTAATGATGTCTAGTGATGGAGAATGAAACCTTAACCATATTTTTCATATTTGATTCTTCTTACTTACTTGTTTTCTTACTTTTCTAGTTTGCTTATTTTTAAAAGTATATTTATTTTTATTGGCTGGTTATACCGCCTAATTTGTATATTAACTTTGTTTTATTTTTATTGGCTGGTTATACCGCCTAATTTAGTATATATATTTTTATTGGCTGGTTATACCGCCTTGCATCTTATTCTTATTATTTACTTTAGTTTAAATCTGGCTTCAAAAACCCCTTTTCTTTTATTGTTCTTGAATTTAAGTTTTAAACTATTAACTTATAAACTAAAACCCAATCCCTGAGGACTCGACCCTTGCTAACTACTATACTTACAATTTATCTTTTTAGTGCAAGGTTAATAAGATACACTCTTTTGGGTGCATCAAGAGCCATATCGAATTTTCGATCAGGTATCCCCGAAATTAGGAACCCATGGAGGAGCATTTGTGATCTTTCACTATTTATTTTACATTCTGAACAAACATTGTAAATCGGGTAATGATGAACGTACATTGTGCTACCCGCAATAAGTTTCATATTTTGCCCAAAGGCATCGTGATGCCTAAATAAGTTGATACTGTCGGGGCAACTGTTCTTTAACTTTTTGAATTTGTAAATACGAAAATTCTTTCCTTCAAGCACCCTTGCATTTCGTACATCTCATACATTTCATGCATTAATGCACTTGTAAATAAAGCATGTACCTTTATAATTGTATATTTTTGATTTCACGGTAATAATAATCTCATCTGTTAAATTGCATAAACACTTGTTGATTAATTAAATAAGAATTGCAAACTGGTAGTGTTGAATAAATATTAGGACACCCGTGCCATAATAAGACCCGCTACCCCAAAAGTTTTGATAAAAATTGGTTTTTGAAAATAATATTTTGATCGTTGTGAGGAAAATATGTTTCAAAAAAATCGTGGATTGAATTTGAGGGAAAATTTTGTGCAATAAAATTGTTGAATAATTAATTTCAGTCCAAATCATGTTAATTTAATTATTGAATATTTTTTTGTATATATTCGTGCATTAATTTGTTTGTTCTTTAGACAAATCAAATTGGCATCATGTTGCAGTCATAACATGCATGGACATTCATTGTAGAGTACATTTGTGACATACATGGTCGTTCTCTGTATATACCAGTGTATCAATTTATTTATTCTTTACATGCATCATATCGACATCGTGATTGCATTCATAACAATATGGTCATGCATTCGTGACATACATGGTCACTCACTGTATATGTTCATGCATTAATTTGTTTATTCTTTACATGCACCATATGGGTGATGCACCCAAAAGAGTGTATCTTATTTAACCTTGCACTAAAAAGATAAATTGTAAGTATAGTAGTTAGCAAGGGTCGAGTCCTCAGGGATTGGGTTTTAGTTTATAAGTTAATAGTTTATAACTTACGTTCAAGAACAATAAAAGAAAAGGGGTTTTTGAAGCCAGATTTAAACTAAAGTAAATAATAAGAATAAGATGCAAGGCGGTATAACCAGCCAATAAAAATATATATACTAAATTAGGCGGTATAACCAGCCAATAAAAATAAAACAAAGTTAATATACAAATTAGGCGGTATAACCAGCCAATAAAAATAAATATAAAAAATAAGCAAACTAAAAGTAAGAAAACAAATAAGTAAGAAGAATCAAATATGAAAAATATGGTTAAGGTTTCATTCTCCACCACTAGACATCATTAAGAATCAATTTCAGATCTATCAATATCAACCAACTATCAAAGTTAACAACCGTAGATAACAACAAGCTCTGTTACCCCAATCTTTCCTTAGTTTGTCGTTAAATAGAACAAGCTCTCTATTTAATCTCTAACCATTAAACAACCTAGAATAAGCTCTCTAAATTCAATTTAATGGCAGCTTTATGATGAGAAAGATAGGTTGATCTAAGCAACAAACACATAAGCTCGGATTGTTCAACTTAGGTTATGTTCCACTTTGCAATTATTGAAAACTTGACAATAATCATTAATCACAAATTGCCACTTATGAATAGGAAATCAAGACAATTACACGGATCAAGACTCCTAAACTAGCAATAGATAATTATCAAGATCTATCTAGTTGTACACCTAAATAAATCAAGACAACATCATGAACAATTCTTGTAGAAGAACATAAGCAACTTTGATAGAAAATTAATGATAGATAGAATCTGAAAATCAATCACAAAACATGTCTAGGGCTTTGAAATCACCCTTAACCAAATAGAAGTTTAGCCTAGCATAGGCATTGTAAACATAAACATAAAATTAAAGAAAATCTAAGAAGAAAATAAAAGAAAGAAAGAAGAAGAGGAAGAATATTAATTATCCAACCTCTTGCTCTCTCTAAAGAAAAAGAAAACTAGAGAAAAGAAAGAAAACTAGAGAAAAGAAAGAAGAAGAAAACTTAGAGAATTTTATTAAAATGGCTAATATCCTACCTATGTACAATATGATCCCTTACAATCATCCAAGGCCCTCTATTTATACACATTTTGGAGGGCAAAATGACAAGAGACAAGCTTTACAAATTTCAAAGGTAGGTATATGACGATTTTGATCAGCCAACTTGATGGTCGATTTCGTCAATATTGGAGGCCTGATCTGATCACATGGTCTTCTACAAAAAGGTTCCCCAATCAGTTACGGAACCATAGCCGTTGGAATCAGCTCATTTTCTGATGTGGTTAAGCATATATGGGCAAAATACGAAAACATGTCAGCACAGACGTCATTGCACATCAGCCACCTTGATGGTCGATTTCTTCAATATTGGAGGCCTGATCTGATCACATGGTCTTCTAGACAAAGATTCCCCTATCAGTTACAGAACCATAGCCGTTGGAATCAGCTCATTTTCTGATGTGGATAAGAAGATATGGGCATAATACGAAAACAGGTCAGCACAGACGTCATTGCACATCAGCCAACTTGATGGTCGATTTCGCTAGGGAAAACGACTCCGTTTCAAGAAGTATAAAACATGAAAAATATAGATATGCCTCTTAGCTTTGCACGGCTACAAATTTCAGCCTTATTGCTTCAGTGAAACTCCAGATATAGCTGATATGGCAAAATGTGTCGGAACTGGAACTGAACTGGATTTGCCCTTAATTCTAGTAATCTGAAATCACTCAAAGAAACTTGTGAAAAACACCAAAATACATAAAAATATAAAAGATCATAAACACAATTAGACTAAACAATAATAACTCGTATTTGACACAAAACAATAATAAAACATAACTAAAAACTATATAATTATACGAGTTATCACACCCCCACACTTAGATTGTTGCTAGTCCCTAGCAACTACTCAATAAAACTAAAATAAGAAAATCTAATCTAATCCATTTTCGTAGGAAATCACGGTGGCACTTAGCATGTGACACAAGCCTTTAAACCCCTAGGTGTCCCTAGTGGACGAGTTTAGTCTCGTGAGGGTTTACTAGAACGATACCCACAAACATTGAAAAACTAAAATATAAATAAACTGCATATACTAAAAATATTTACTCCTAATCCTTTCAATACAAATTAGAGACAATATTTGAACAAGTCTTATAAACTAATCAATAGCTTAAAGAATTTCACAAAAAATCATGCTTGAATGTAAATTGTTTGAGTTAAGCCAATATTAGCATAACATATCTCAATCAAAATATTGCATGTTCAAATTTAATCTCAACTTCTCACATGATATACCCTCATGATTTTCACTCTTTAAAGTAGTGGTAAAGTGTTTACACTCAACCAATCTCATGAAAACACTTCTACCATATGCTTGCTTGTCCACCTATTCTCCACTAAAAGATCATGCAACTTCATAAATCAAGAGGTCTTTAATCAAGGTTGTAATGGGGCCAAGGGGTTTGTAATGTGGTTCAAGAACAAAAGGATAAAGATATCACAAAGGTTCCAAAGAGTTCATAAAGTTTAGAGACATAAAAAGATCATACAAATAAAACTTCTCAAAACTCTTATAAAGCACATAATAACATAGGCTAAATATTCATGTTGAGCCTTTGCATCATTCTAACCAACTTTGTAACATCTTTTTTTTTTTTTTTTACTTTAACTAGAAGTTCAAGAGAAGTTTTTTTATTTATTTTAATATGGGAATGTATTTGACAATGATCCCTTTCTTTTTCTCTTGACTTTTTTCTTTCTTTTCCCCCCACACTTATTTCTTGTTTCTAACCCAAATTTTCAATAAATCTTCCTTGTCTTTGCAACTTGTCTCAAAACATGCTAATTCATCTTTGGAACAAAGGTAAAGATATAAGTATATTTAGGTTAGGGACAAGTTATGGTTACCAAAGAGATAGCTTATTCAATGTAGGCTCAAATTGGTTCACTAAGGGTGTGTTCTCTTGGAACATTAATAATGGATGGCTGTTTGGCTCTGGTTATAATCCTAATGCCTCTATCATATTCATGTTGTCACATGTATCAATATAGTCTCAAACGGTTTAAAGCAAGTTCTAGAGAATCATGTAATCATAAGAGCACTCAAGAAAGAAATTAGATTGATTTGTATAATGCATCAATCATTATAGGCTCAAAAACTCACAAGGATGATTATACAAGTCAGATTAAGTCTAAACATGCTTCTTTCTCAATCAACATATCATATTAACATTGGCTCATAAAAAGGTTGACATCAAGCTCAATTCTCATGAAAATCTTCTCACTAATAAATCTGTTTTAGACTTATGCAATTCATATCTCATCATTGTATTAAAAAGGAACTAAAACTAAAAAAAAAAAATAATAATAATAATAATAAAGACTCATAAAAAAAAAATAGTAGACAAAAATAAAAGAAATCCTAAATCATTCCCCCCACACTTAATTCTTACATTGTCCTCAATGTAAGTCTATTAACCCAAATGAAAGAATCATGTGTAAGAGAAAAGAACTAATAACATAAGAATAGGAATAACTAGACTCAAAACAAAACAAACTCATGCAACCTAAATAATCCTAAAATACTAAACAAAAATTAACAAGTAAACGTAAAAAGATTAAAATCAAACTGACAAGGTATGTCTCAAGTCTCCCTTACTCAGACCTTGTTCAGAATGAATACTTCTAAATTGCTTAAAACACAACAAACTCTTTTTTTTTTTTTTTGAAAAGAAGAAATCAAACTGACAAGGTATGTCTCAAGTCTCCCTTACTCAGACCTTGTTCAGAATGAATACTTCTAAATTGCTTAAAACACAACAAACTTTTTTTTTTTTTTTTTTTTAAGAAGGTAAAATTTAGGAGATATTACCTGTAGAGGTTGCTAACCACTTATTATAACTGAGACACAACAAACAAAATGTTAGATAATGTCACAAAGACAAAGTGCAATCCACTCCTTGCTCGTCCATATCTCTTTTTCTTTTTCCGAGCGTTTGCGAAACAACCGTAGCAGATAAATACTCATAAGCTTGGAGCTTTTTGAGTAAATCTTCAATGGTTGTAGCAGAAATTATGGTTCTCCTTGCCTCTGAAAACATGAATCCATTATCCACAGCATTATCTAAATATGAAAGCAAATTACTAAAATAACCATTAATATTAAGCAAACCAATGGGTTTCTTATTTGTGACCAAAGATGACCAAGAAGCCACGCAAGCTATTTCTTCCAATGTACCCAGACCTCCTGGTAAAGCAATGAATGCATCGGCAGAATGGTACATGATTGTTATCCGTTCAGGGATACTCCAGACTTGTATTTCCTTACCCAAGGTAGGTCCACAAAAATCTGTGAATAGTTTTGGCACGATTCCTAGAACTGGACTTCCTCCGGCGTGTGCTGCTGTAGCGACTGCTCCCATTAAACCCGTACTACCGCCTCCATAAATCAACTGGATCTTTTGTTGGGCAAGTATTACTCCAACTCTTATGGCTTCATCAGCAAATATGTTATTTTTCCCTGGATAAGCACCTCCAAAGACACAAATTTTTTTAATGCGCTGGGACGAAGTACTTTCCATTTTTTTTTCGAGTGCCTGAAAGAGAATGAGTACATGGTGTAATATATAGAGGACTGAGTAGTGAATCAGACAAGAGTAATAATGTCGCCGAAAGTGTATCTGACCTGTCAGAAGAAAATGTTAACCTAACAAAAGATTTTTGCGTGATTTCAGGAAGAAAATCAAAAAAAAGAAGAAAAATCAACCGTAAAAGTCAAGAGTAATAATGTCGCCGAAAGTGTATTTGGCATCTTCCTCTGGTTTTACGTCCAGAAACGGCTTAAACGCAACATCAGATTCCCAAGATGTTGCCATTCCCTTTGGAATTGCGGCCATAAATCAAGAATTTCTCTTTGTACGTCTCCACTAGGATGCGTCTCAAGAGAAAGTTGGATATTATCCAAATTCTCCTTACTCAGTCCATCCTTAATGAATTCAATTTTATCATCTCGATTAGAGGACGGAATCCCAATAGAACGACATTTACCGTTACACGTCCATCGTGCACATTTGTGGCAATTTGAACTCATGCGCTTTGCTCGTCGCTTCTTTGCAAAAGTGCTTCTACCTGTACCTGGTAAATGCAAAACAGGAAGATATTCATCTTCACGTTCCTTGGCTTCAATTATCCAACGTATGTCTCCAGGAATCCCTTTGTGCATAAGCATTCTTAATCTTTCAAATCGAACTTGGTAAAGCTTCAGTAAAATATTTCGAGGAAAAGGAGGAAATCGTTTCTGCAATCTTGTGAGAATATCATCCATCCTGAAAAAAAAATAAAAAAAAATGAAAGAGAAATTGGAAGAGAAATTTATATACAATATCAGTTTTGTGGGTAGCTGATGGAACCGACTTAAATAATCACGGAGTACCGTTATCCGCCATTTAACCGGGGTAAAAAAAATAAAAATTATATTTACATCTAGTTATTTTCAAAACAAGGATCAGAAAGAAAAACAACATAAAAAGACTCAAAAACAAAACACTCTAAATAAAATCCTAAATTCTTCCCCCCACACATAATTCTTACATTGTCATTAATGTAATGCTATTATTCCCCAATGCAAGAATTATATGTAAGAGAAAAGAACTATTAAACAAAAGAAACTTATGCAGCCTAAATGAACTTAAAAGCAGTAAACACAATTAACAAAGAAACATAAGAAATAAAATAAAAACAATAAAAATAATAAAGGAAAAAGGAAAAGAAAGAGAAAGCAAATCTGAATATGGAAGGTTGGTAATTTCATCTTCAATTGGGCTGCCTTCCCAATTAACACTTGAGTTAGTGTTTTGAATCTAACCAACACCCTTTCTTGGCTTTTTAGGCTTGTCAGGCTCATGCATGAAATTTTCCAAATTTATGCGTTTGAGAGGAAGCTTTCTTTGCACAACAGTGGATGCATTCTCCATTACAAGTATTATTCCATCATCCTTTGTGGTGCATATCTCATCGAGGAATGGTGCATCTTTTGGTACTTGTTGAATGACATCCAGAAACAAACTGTTTAAGGTTTCCAGCGTGTCTTGTTCATGTTCATCCTCCTTGAACTTTGCGAATCTACTAGGAAAAGGTGGAGAAGAAACATTAGTAAAAATTGAAACCTTAAACGTTACCTCAGGTGCCGAAATACTCTTATTTGGATCTTTGGCTTCATTATCCTCAAGAATAGAATCCTTCTCTAATTTTGTTTCATCCCCATCTTGTTCCTCATTCTTCAAGGTCACAATAGTAGCATTCTCCTTTGGGTTAACCATCGTTTGGGCTGGGAGTTCTTCAGATCTTTGTGCTACCCATACCACCATACTACTAGCCAATAGGCTCATTTGCCTTTCCAAACTCCGGATGCTTGCCCTTGTTTCCTGTTGAAATTGCAAAGTATTAGTAACAAGAGAATCGACAAGATCTTCTAAAGAAGTACCTGAGTTTTGAGTCATATGTGGTGGTTGAAGAAGATCTGGTTCTTGAGACCATGATTGATTGAAGCTAGATGGATGAGTGTAATTGGCATAAGGATCTACTTCTTGGTAATTTTCTGAGTAGCCATAATTAGTATGATCCCACCATCCCTCATGGTAAGTGTTTGAGTAATGATCATACTGTTGGTCTTGGAACACTTGATGGCCTTGACATCCTCCCATGGCAAATTGTTGAACTGGGGAGGTGAGATTGGCTTGTTGATTCTCCATGTTCATGTATGCCACCAACTCTTCAAGTGTTAGATTGCTCAATTCCATCGTTTTTTTTTTTTTTTTTTTTTTTTCAAAATTTGATCAGAAAAACCCGTATGTACAAGAAAATAAAACTCATTAGAACTGAAAATAAGAATAAACCAAGTAACAAATAAACTAAAGAAAACAATCCCCGGCAACGGCGCCAAAAATTTTGATGCACCCAAAAGAGTGTATCTTATTTAACCTTGCACTAAAAAGATAAATTGTAAGTATAGTAGTTAGCAAGGGTCGAGTCCTCAGGGATTGGGTTTTAGTTTATAAGTTAATAGTTTATAACTTACGTTCAAGAACAATAAAAGAAAAGGGGTTTTTGAAGCCAGATTTAAACTAAAGTAAATAATAAGAATAAGATGCAAGGCGGTATAACCAGCCAATAAAAATATATATACTAAATTAGGCGGTATAACCAGCCAATAAAAATAAAACAAAGTTAATATACAAATTAGGCGGTATAACCAGCCAATAAAAATAAATATAAAAAATAAGCAAACTAAAAGTAAGAAAACAAATAAGTAAGAAGAATCAAATATGAAAAATATGGTTAAGGTTTCATTCTCCACCACTAGACATCATTAAGAATCAATTTCAGATCTATCAATATCAACCAACTATCAAAGTTAACAACCGTAGATAACAACAAGCTCTGTTACCCCAATCTTTCCTTAGTTTGTCGTTAAATAGAACAAGCTCTCTATTTAATCTCTAACCATTAAACAACCTAGAATAAGCTCTCTAAATTCAATTTAATGGCAGCTTTATGATGAGAAAGATAGGTTGATCTAAGCAACAAACACATAAGCTCGGATTGTTCAACTTAGGTTATGTTCCACTTTGCAATTATTGAAAACTTGACAATAATCATTAATCACAAATTGCCACTTATGAATAGGAAATCAAGACAATTACACGGATCAAGACTCCTAAACTAGCAATAGATAATTATCAAGATCTATCTAGTTGTACACCTAAATAAATCAAGACAACATCATGAACAATTCTTGTAGAAGAACATAAGCAACTTTGATAGAAAATTAATGATAGATAGAATCTGAAAATCAATCACAAAACATGTCTAGGGCTTTGAAATCACCCTTAACCAAATAGAAGTTTAGCCTAGCATAGGCATTGTAAACATAAACATAAAATTAAAGAAAATCTAAGAAGAAAATAAAAGAAAGAAAGAAGAAGAGGAAGAATATTAATTATCCAACCTCTTGCTCTCTCTAAAGAAAAAGAAAACTAGAGAAAAGAAAGAAAACTAGAGAAAAGAAAGAAGAAGAAAACTTAGAGAATTTTATTAAAATGGCTAATATCCTACCTATGTACAATATGATCCCTTACAATCATCCAAGGCCCTCTATTTATACACATTTTGGAGGGCAAAATGACAAGAGACAAGCTTTACAAATTTCAAAGGTAGGTATATGACGATTTTGATCAGCCAACTTGATGGTCGATTTCGTCAATATTGGAGGCCTGATCTGATCACATGGTCTTCTAGAAAAAGGTTCCCCAATCAGTTACGGAACCATAGCCGTTGGAATCAGCTCATTTGCTGATGTGGTTAAGCATATATGGGCAAAATACGAAAACATGTCAGCACAGACGTCATTGCACATCAGCCACCTTGATGGTCGATTTCTTCAATATTGGAGGCCTGATCTGATCACATGTTCTTCTAGACAAAGGTTCCCCTATCAGTTACGGAACCATAGCCGTTGGAATCAGCTCATTTGCTGATGTGGATAAGAAGATATGGGCATAATACGAAAACAGGTCAGCACAGACGTCATTGCACATCAGCCAACTTGATGGTCGATTTCGCTAGGGAAAACGACTCCGTTTCAAGAAGTATAAAACATGAAAAATATAGATATGCCTCTTAGCTTTGCACGGCTACAAATGTCAGCCTTATTGCTTCAGTGAAACTCCAGATATAGCTGATATGGCAAAATGTGTCGGAACTGGAACTGAACTGGATTTGCCCTTAATTCTAGTAATCTGAAATCACTCAAAGAAACTTGTGAAAAACACCAAAATACATAAAAATATAAAAGATCATAAACACAATTAGACTAAACAATAATAACTCGTATTTGACACAAAACAATAATAAAACATAACTAAAAACTATATAATTATACGAGTTATCAATGGGCATCGTGTTACATTCACAACATTCATAGCTCATTCATCATGAAACACATTTGGGGAATAAAAAAGAAGTCGGCTTAGCTTCAAAAACTTTGAAGAGATTTCTCTTTCAAATCAAAGGTATAAGAATTACTGCGTACCTCTATGACACAGGACAAAACCATGGAGGATGAACAAAATAGACTGGATAGGATGGAAAGAGCACATAGGGAATTACAAGAACAATTGGCAAAGTCACAAGAACAATCGGCAAGGTCCCAAGAGGAATCTAGAGAACAGATGACCAAGCTCATGGAATTGGTATCCGTCGCGATCAAGGGAAAGGGATACATAGAAAACTTGGCCACTAAAGACAGGTCGAAGGCACAGAAGGGTCTGAATGAGGTCGTAATATTAGATGGCCAATATGATCAAAACACGGTTAATCCTGTCAACATCCCAAACTTAGGTGATCCAGCTGAACCAGCAAAGTTGAAAATGGTTGCATTGAATAGGGCTGAGTCGGCAGATTCCCAAAGAAAATATCAACTGTTAGAGGAAAGGCTCCGGGCAGTAGAAAGCACAGATGTATTTGGGAGTGTAGATGTAAGTGAACGTTGTTTGGTTCCTGATTTAGTCATTCCTCCTAAATTCAGAGTCTCCATTTTGAGAAATATGATGGGACAATCGATCCATCAGCCCATATCACTATATTCTACCGGAAGATGATGGGCCATACGGATAATGATAAGCTTTTGATCCATTGTTTTCAGGATAGCCTCAGCGGATCCGCGACCAAGTGGTATAATCAATTGATTAAGGATCAGATTCACTCTTGGAATGATCTGGCTAGAGCTTTTCTAAGCCAATACAAGCATGTGACAGATATGATGCCTGACCTTCTCACCTTGCAAAATATGGAGAAAAAGGCCACTGAGAGCTTCAAAGAATATGCTCAGAGGTGGATGGACATGGCCACCCAAGTACGACCAGCCCTGACTCAAAAGGAAATTACTGTCTTTTTTGTGAATACACTGCACGCCCCGTACTATGATAGACTCGTCGGCAATGCCACGAAGAATTTTGCAGATATGGTAACCTCAGGAGAGATGATTGAGAATGCTATCAAGAACGGAAAACTCGAAGGAGATAAGACATCCAATGCCGAGAGAAACGAGACACCTAAAAAGAAAGAGGAACATGTCCAGGCTGTGGGAGAATTCACTCCATATCTCCAATTCCCTTCATATCAATCATATTACTCTACCAATGCCTCTCCAAGCCATTATCCTTACCTGCCAAATATTCATCCCAAAACACCTAATCCTATGTCAGCCCCTGCAACTAGGCCTGCTTCCCAGAAACGACCGCGGGGCAACCAAGAGAAATTTTTAATCCCAATCCTTGAACTGTTGCCATTACTAATAAGGAACCAATACCTTACCCCTGTGCCTTTGAAAACAGCTCCAAACCCATCAGCAAGAAGTTATGACCCAAACAGCAAGTGTGAGTATCACATGGGGGCAATTGGACATTCAACTGAAAAATGCAGACAACTGAAGGAAAAGATTGAAGGTCTTGTCCACGATGACATTTTGACTCCAGAGCTTATTGAACAGTGGAAATCCGCATTGCCATAAATTGGTTTCTTCTTTGGGGGTTTTGAGGATAAGAATAGTTACCTTTAAAAGCATGTCAACAAGCATTGAGGAATATGCATGTAGTTCTATGCCTCATCATGAAAACACTTGTCTTATGTTGGCATCCATATGAAATAAATAAATTCTGAATTTCAATTGCTTTGTGTTTATTGTGTTTTAATAATAATTTGAATTTGCAAAAATAAACATTAAGAAAATTCTTGATTTTAAAGAATGCGTTCTTAAAAGAAAAAAAATTCTTTCTTCACATTAATAAATGATAGGGAGTCTTGAGAATATTGATGATCATTATTAGAAATGACCCAATCCTTCCATCTCTCTTTCGGACTTGCCTATGCTTGAATCCTTTGAGTTTGAAAAAATCAATGCTTCTAGGAATATATTGTTGAATTTCTGAAATCATAGTCAGTGCAATAAGAAAAATGCAGATCCTAGTTTAGGCTATGAGCAATGGAATAAACTTTTTGAAAAATCCGAGCTCTTTGGTGTCTTAAACAAGTGAAACCTTTTTCAAGAATTTAGATTATGGTATTGATGTGTGTCAAGGTTATGCCAAAACCATTCACATCCCTTTCAATAACCACAAAACACGAGCTGCCCAGACATTACTTCATGATTAACGTCTTGGGGCACAATGACTAAACCTGATTTTCTCATGTTTCCAGAAAAACCTATTTTTGAGCCATGTTCTTTCTCATCACTTCGAACAACCCAGAAGAAAAAGACTTGAGGTGTTCCTCGTAATAATACGAATTCTCATTTGTATAACCAATCAAAGGGTGCATCATTTGTAGATATGGAGGACTGATGGTGAATAAGGATGAAGTAATTTTTGGGGCATACATCAATCACAAAAAAAAAAAAAAGAAAAAAAAAAGAGAAGAAAATGAAAAAATGAGTGTGACATCACGCATTTATGAAATTCAAGATGGTTTCAAGAAAGAAAAAAACTTTTTCATTATTTTCCTCTAGGGAATGACTCTTCAGTTTACGTGCTTGTGTTTGAGATGAAAAATGGCCATCTTTCATCATCCTTTCACAAATTATAAAAATATCCTTTCGCTCCCCTTTTGAGCCTAATGAATACTTTCGTTCTTTCAACCCCGATCAAGGATCACCCTCCACACTAGGGGGCAAATGCGAGGAAGGATCTTTTTCAAAGGTCACAGATAATGAAGTCCTGGTTCAAAGACAAAAAAAAAAAAGAATGCCTTGAATCAAAGAGCAATTTGAGCTTCCAAATAACTACGGGCTCACCCTGTCAAAATAGAAATGCCAAAAAAAGAGTGTAAAAAAAAAGGAAAAAATTAAAGAAAAAACTAGGGGAAAAAGGAATGAAAATCATCGGATAAAGAGAAAAGCTCAGAAAAAAAATGTTTCGAAGAGAATCCTCCTCATAAAATGATCCTTGATTTGATCATCCTTAAACACATGTTTGGGCCTATTTATCTTTTTTTCAGAGCCTCGAACCTTGGCCTACGTTACGTACCTTGAAAAGACCATTTTGATCGAGCATGGCCATTTAAATTGATAAGTCTATTCCTAGAGAAATGCACAAGACTTCGGTCTCCTTTCTGGCTAATAATCCTTTTGGATAAGTCTCGATTTCTTAAATGCATGGTGAAACATTTAATGAAAAAAATGGAAAGAAGGAGACTCTAGGGTGAAACCCAAAATGGGCAGTCTAGAGTAAAATGAGAGAATTTCGATGCCACTTATGGCATTTGTCAAGGCCATGACAAAAGAGGAGGTCATTTTGAAGAAATCAAGGAACATCTCGGAATTCCAAAATATCCCAAAACTATCAACTCTCATTGGGAGGTTTGGCTTCAAAAACCAAAACCTTTATCCTCTCAAGAATTAACTTTACAGTTTGAATATCTCGGCTAGTCTTGACACTTGTCAAAACACCATGATTTGGAAACTAAAAGAATGTTGAATTGTTTGATTCTCAAGGAATTAATGTTCTATAAAACCTGTTCCATTTGTGAGTCTAGAAAAGACATACATTTTTCTTGTTGTGAAGTCTCCTTAGATCAACCAAAATCTTGTTGTACCAAGCCTTTCGACTCAAATTGAAAAAGCTGAATTGACGCCCCGAAAAACTATTAACAGTGATCATCAGTCTTCAAGATATTTGGACGTTACAACATGAGGATAACATTTTCAGCTCCAAAGTTTTCAACGAATGAGCGAATATTTTTCAAAAAAAAGGAGCAAGCAAAAATAGATAGAAAATGAAAATATTTTTGGAAGAAACCATTTTTGAACAAAAATGATGTTGGCATGAGGAAAGGATTATTCTATCCCAAAGATATGAAACTACTGAGCTAGATCTTGACTCCCAGAAATGTGTAAAAGGAATGAACATTCAGACTTCTGGCGATAAGAGTTTGAAAACTATTGGGGCAAAGAGATAGTACTAGATTGAAGAAAAGAGATGATCTCTTATGGGGCACGAGTGTTTCAAGATACACTCTGTTTTGAAAAGGAAAAACGAATTGGAAAAGCAAAACCAAGGTCAGGAAAAACAATTGGGAACATTTACATCATTCATGAACATTCGCATATTTATTGAGTTTTGCATTTGCATCGTGACGTAAAACATTTACATTATTCATGGTTACTTGCACATGCATCATCAGGGGGCATATGCATTGACTTCGCATGACATTCACATTTCATGCATGACATTGACTATTTGGAATTTTGACATTTGAATTTAAACCTTCAGTGAGATTTTCTTCCAAGATATGATTGTGAAAGATCTTCAGGTATGATCACCAAGACCTCCGGGCACCGCTTTTAAAACCTCCAGGTTACCTTTTTTTTAAGACCTCCGGGCACCATTTTAAAAGAAAAGACATTTTTTAAGGCCTCCAAGCATCTTTTTCAAGACCTCCGGGCATTATTCTCAAAAGCCATGTTTTCAAGACCTCCGGACATTATTCTCAAAAAACATGGATAAGACCTCTGGACACCATTTTCAAAGAAAAGATAAATTTATAAGACTTCCGGGCATCTGTTTCAAGACTTTCGAGCATTATTCTCAAAAGTCATTTTTTCAAGACCGCCGGGCACTATCTTCAAAAATCATGGATAAGACCTCCGGGCATCATTTTCAAAGAAAAGATAATTTTATAAGATCTTCGGGCATTTGTTTCAAGACCTCCGGGCATTATTCTCAAAAGTCAATTTTTCATGACCTCCGGGCACTATCCTCAAAAATCATGGATAAGACCTCCGGGCATCATTTTCAAAGAAAAGATAATTTTATAAGACCTCCGGGCATCTATTTCAAGACCTCCGGGCATTATTCTCAAAAGTCATTTTTTTAAGACCTCCGGACACTATCCTCAAAAATCATGGATAAGACCTCCGGGCATCATTTAAAAAAAAAAAGATAATTTTATAAGACCTCCAGGCATCTGTTTCAAGACCTCCAGGCATCTGTTTCAAGACCTCCGGGCATTATTCTCAAAAGTCATTTTTTCAAGACCTCCGGGCATCATTCTCAGAAATCATGGATAAGACCTCCGGGCACCATTTTCAAAGAAGTAACATTTTTTTAAGACCTCCGAGCATCTGCTTTCAAAAACCTCCGGGTAACATATTTCAAAATGATATTTTCCAAAACCTCCGGGTACCATTTTCAATTCTTGCAAAGTCGAACTCGTTTCCTTAAGACGGGTCGAGCCTTGGTATGATTAGTCAAGGTAATCTCTTTAAGGCAAATCATTTTATCACAAGCTTTCGAAAAAAAAACTCTTGATATTTCCTCGACCATGAACCAAGAGCCTCACTGAAAATGAACCTCTATAACCGGACAAAATTGGTTTTTTTATCTTTGCCCAATTCCTGATTCTCAACAATGTGCAAAGAGGGGCAGCTGTAGGAACCGAATTTAGTCTGGGCCAAACCTGAGTTAGGCCCAAACTGTTTACGGGGCCCAATAGGACCCATAACCCCCAGCCAAGCCCAGTCACCCTTACCCTATCCAGATTGGGCCAGTCAGGCCACCAAGCCCAGTGGCCCAAATGGCCATCCCACCAGGCTTGCCAGCCAAACTTGCACCCTAGGCCCAACAGGCCCCCAATCAGCACCGGCCCAGCCCAATCAAACCCTAGCACCAGCCAAGCCCTGGCAGCCTGCTGCCCCTGCAGCTGCCGAAACCCTAGGCAGTAGACAGCCCTGCCACACGCCACCCTCCCCACACTCAAGCCCCTGGCAGCACCTGTCAACCCAAGCCCTCACACCACCAGCTACCCCTGCCCTAGCGAGTAGCCTAGCCCCTCACCACCAACACTCAACTCACCTTAAAACCACAAAAAAAAAGAACAGACAGAGGACCCCCTTAATCGGAACCCTCACACGAACACCCCTTAAGAATCAAAACCCCCCGATCGGTTCGAACCCCCATGACAAAAAAAAACCATCACTACTGAGACCCCCTCCATCCGCAACCCTCACAGCCACAACCCATAAACACCAGAGACACACCACACAACTCATAAAAACCACAAACAACTTTTTTAAAAAAAAAAACCACAAAAAATCGAAAAGTTTTCCTTAGATCTAGGAGGTTTTGTCAAGATTCGGGCAAAACGGAGCCCGAATCCGAGAAGAGGGGGTTGAAACCCCCTCGGGTGTGAAATTTGGAGATCATCGGCCGTCGGCGAGCGGCGACCGAAGGCGAGGCATGGCGGCCGGCGCGGCAGACCGACGCCGAATTCTGGGTAGGGCTAGAGAGAAGGGAGAGCTTTCTGAGGGAGAGAGAGAAAGGAGAGAGAAAAAAATGAAAAAGTGAAAAAAGGTAAAACATGGTATTTATAAGCGCCAGAAACGGCACCGTTTTGGGGAGTGAGGGTTCGCGCGCGGACCCGGATTCAACCCGGGGTCCGCGCGCCTGACCCACGGGCAGGGAAGAAAAAAGAGAAAAAAAAAGAAAAAAAAAGAAAAAAAAGAAAAAAATTAAAATTAAAAAAAAGGAAAAAAATAAAAAAAAATGGAAAGAAGAGAAAAGCCCAAAAAAATAATAATTTTGGGTCTAAACCCACCAAATCCAGGTTCAGACTCAGGCAGACCGGGGCCAGGGTTCAAGCCCAATCAGGTAAAATTTCTTTTTTTTATTTTTGTTTATTTAAATATCATAAGTATATTGTTTATTTAAATATTGTAGTATGTTTTAACATATTTTGTTATTGGTGTTTATTAGTTGTTTTAAATATCGTAGTATATTTTAGTGTGTCATATTGTTCGTATTTTAATATAGTAGCGTGTTTTAACATATATTTTTTTTATTGGTGTCTATCATATATTTTAAATATTGTAATATCTTTTATCTTATTATTTGTATCTTAATGTACAATAAGTTTTAATATATTTCGTCATTGGTATTTATTATTTATTTAAGTATTGTAACGTGTTCTAATATATATATACATATATATATATATTTTTTTATTTTGTTTTTGTGTGTTTCAATGTTGCACTGTGTTTTAGTATATTTTATTATTTGTAGTTATTATTATTTTAAATATTATATCCTTTTTTAATATGTTTTATCGTTGGAATTCATCATTCGTTTAAATATGATAGAATATGTTAGTGTCGTAAAATACGGGTTTGTTGTAAAAGGATTAAAGCATTATAGCGAGAAATTAATTTTAATAAATATAAAATGAGTACGGATTTACCGACGACAAATTCGAAGGACGTCATGGTAGTGATTCCTAAGATATCTTGAGGTGAGAGAACTTCGTTAAATTTTACCACGAGTGGTGGGAATATTTAGCGATGTGTTCAATAAAAAATTTCGTTTTCATTTCAAAATAAAAATAATCAAAAATAAATAAATAATGAATGTTTACATGCTTGATATTTTGCCATGCTCGCGTTTTTTTTAAATGTTATACTTTGCATGTTTAATCGTGTAATTATGTATTTAATCGCATGTCTTACATGTTTAATTGTGCGCATCCCGTGTTAAACATTCGCACCATACACATTCAAAAAAAATGGATGTAAATTGCCGACGATGGAATTCGAAGGATGTCACGGTTGTGATTCCCAAGATATCTTGAGGTGAGAGGATCTCGTTAATTACCACTAAGAGTGTTGGGAATATCTAATGAGTATTCTCGATAATAGATTTACGTTCACTTTCATTTTCAAAAAAATAATAATAACAATTCCTGAAAAAATTCAAAAAAATTAACATGTTTTAAAAAAAAAATGAAAATAAAAAGAGAATTAGTTTTAAATACCGATGTCAAATCCATTAAATTGAGATTTAAGATAACTCGTGATTAAATGGTACCGTTTTCTAAACGAGCATTGCGGCGGTACTAATCCTTCCCCGCACGTAACCGACTCCTGAACCCGATTTTGTTTTCTCTCTGGTTTAAAGCACAGACTTCGAAATTGGTTTTAAAAAAATGTTTTAATTAATTTTAAAATATTTTACTAAAATCGGTTTTATAGGTGGCCAATCACACCTAGGAAAAAAGATTGGTGGTGACTCCATTTGTTTAGTTTTGTTTTTAAAATCGTCTTAGCGGTCGAAAAAACCGTTATGACAACCTGTTTAACAATCAGCTCTTCGAATCTCTCTTTTAACTTTAGAACATGTTCATGGTAGTTAACTAAGGCGGGTTCTCTGACTTCGTACTTGCCATTCACTTGCTTTGCTACCAGCTGTGAGTCAGTGTATAGCCTAAGTTTGGTAACACCCAACTTTGTGGTGAGCTCTAACCCTGCCAGTAGAGCTTCGTATTCAGCTGCGTTGTTTGACGCGGGGAAGCCAAAGCAAAGCCTGTACTGCCACTCGTTTTCGTGGGGATTTGTTAGGACGATGCTTGCTCCGGATCCCTCTTTTCCTGAGGATCCGTCCACATACATTGTCTACACCTTTTCAGTCAAAGGGTCAATTAACACGGGCTTACGTACCAGCTCTGGATTGGGGGTGGTTTTGGTTCGTCCATTGTAGGCGAGGGCTCAGTCGGATATTGGATCGGTGTAGTGACTTTGTCGGTGAAGGAGCTTCAGCCATGAAATCTGCTAAGACCTGGGCCTTGATCGTCTTCCTTGGTCGGAATTCTATATCAAAATCGCTTAGCTCAATACTCCACTTAACCATCCTACCCGAACTGTCGACTCTTTGTAAAACTTCCCTAAGGGGTTGGTTTGTCAAAACCGTAACGGGATGGGCTTGAAAGTACTATCTAAGCTTCCTTGCTTCCATTACAAGGGCGAATGCCATTTTTTCTGGCCTGGTATAATTGATCTTGCCATTCTGCAAGGCTTTACTAACATAATAAACGGGAGCCTGTCGGGTCTCGTCTTCTTTGACTAACACTGCGGCCACTGTTTCATCGATTGCTGCCAAGTATATAAATAATGGGTCGCTGTGAAGAGGACTGACCAACAACGGTGGAGAGCATAAATACTTCTTCAATTCTTCAAATGCTACTTGGCAGTCTGGGTTCCACTGATATCGAGAGGCGCCCCTGAGCACCTTAAAAAAGGGAAAACATTTATCCGCCAACTTGGAGACAAACCTGTTTAGGGTGACCACCTTGCCCGTGAGTCTCTGCATCTCTATGGTGTTCCTTGGGGTGCCCATGCCTAAGATTGCTTGGACTTTTTCGGGGTTCGCCTCAATACCCCTATTTGAAACCATGAACCCTAGGAATTTTCCTGATATGACTGCAAATGCACACTTATTGGGATTTAGTCTCAAGCTATGTTGTCTCAAAACCTGAAAGACCTCTGCTAGATCTAACAAATGCTGTTCAATGGAAGAGCTCTTCACCAGCATATCATCCACATAAACTTCAACACTTCGCCCAATTTGGTCTTTGAACAGCTTATTTACCAACCTCTGGTAGGTCGCCCAGCATTTTTCAGCCCAAAAAGCATCACCTGGTAACAATACAACCCTTCCTCGGTGATGAAAGACGTCTTGTCCTGGTCTTCCTAGTTCATTTTGATCTGATTGTACCCTGAGAAGGCATCCATGAAACTCATATATTTATATCCTGCTGAGGACTCTACTAACCTATCCATGGAGGGTAGTGGGAAACTATCCTTTGGGCAGGCTTTGTTTAAGTCAGTGAAGTCCACACATATACACCATTTCCATTAGCTTTGTTCACCATTACCACGTTAGCCAACCAATCTGGATATTTGACTTCCCTGATAAACCTTGCGAGGAGGAGCTTCTCTACTTCTTCTTTGATAGCTCGTATTCGCTCAGTGGGAATTTTCTTTTCTTTTGCTTAACTAGTTTGATGGTGGGGTTAACACCCAAAGAATGGGTGATGATATCCATATCTATCCCTGGCATGTCCGCTGCCGACCATGCGAAGACATCTGCGTTGGCTTGTAACATTTGTACCAAGAGCTTTCTTTCGTGGCTGGCCAGAGATGATCCTACCTAGGTTATTCTATCCGGGTATTCTTTTTATAGGAGGATCGCCACTGTTTGTTCTATCGATTCTGCTTTATACTGGCTGATCTCTGCTCTGGTATCTAGGCTTTCTAAGGTAAGGGTGGTTTTGTCAACCAAGTTTACTTGTGCTTCCTCTGGTTGCCCTCCAGTCTCTATTTTCATCCCTTCAGATTCTATGCCTTGCCCCCCAGTCCTTGTGCTTTCATCATCCATCGCACAGGACCAATCTTGGGTTTTCCTGGCAAGCTGTATAGATATTATGTGGCATTGCCGGGCTGTCTGCTGGTCTATTTTCATGTACCCTATTCCCATAGGGGTGGAAAACTTCACGGTCAAACAATATACGGCTGTAACCATCTTGGTTTTTCTCATTAAGGGTCGCCCAAGGATGACATTGTATGCCGAAGGTTGGTCAACCACCAGGAAGTCTGTCGTCACCGTAAGGACGTGGTCGCCATCTCCTATGGTGACTGGAAGAGCAACGGAGCCTTTAACATTAATGGGTTGATTGGCGAATTCGAATATGGGGCTTGCTGGCTTCAGATCTGAATCTAGGAGGCCCTTTTTTCTGATGGCCTGGAGTTGGAGAACATCGACTGCGCTGCCGCTGTCGACCAGGACTCTCTTGATTTGAAAATTGCCAATCGTGGCGGATACGACAATTGGGTCATTCCCATTGTCCTCCAAGATATTAATGTCTTTATCTGTGAAGTCTACCAGCCAATCTTCGCTGTGTCTTACTTTCTTATGGACGATGTCAACAACCATTATGCTTCTTAAATGTGCCTTCTTCTTGGAACTACTATTCACCCATTCCTCGGTTCCCCTTATTATCACATTGATGACTCTTTGAACGGGCTTTTTTTTTCTCAGCTTTGTTGTTCTTTTGATTTCCCGCCGACGTCTGTCCCTATTGGGGGCCTGTTCTTTTAACAAACTGTTTAATATGTCCGTTCCTGATAGCGTCTTCAATGGCATCACTGAGAAATCGACAGTCTTCAGTACTGTGCCCTACATCATTGTGATATTGGCACCTTTCTTTAGAATTCAGGCGAGTTGGGTTATCCCTCATCGGGTAAGGTGTGCCTAAAATCCCTTCTTGGGACACGTCATTGAGGATATATGACCTTGAGGCATTCAACAGGGTGTATTCTTCGAATTTGGAGTAAGGGGCCTTTTTTGATCTTCGCCCGTAACCCTGTCGCTGTCGACCCTGTTCATTCTGAGGGGTTCTATCTGGCGACCTTGACCTTCTTCGATGCGTGTTAAATCTAGATTGACTTCTGTTATCCCTTGGGCATGTTCTATTCCTTTGGAACCTATCTTGATTTTGGGATTGATTCTCCCACTCGGTGCCCCTTTCTGTCATCTTCATTTCTTTAATTTCGGCATACCTCTGGGCTTTTTCATAGAGACTATACAGCTTTTCAGGCTTTGCGTCAGTCAAGGCATATCGTAGGTGTTCGTGACGAACACCAGAAATGAACGTCTCTATAGCCCAATCATCATGCAAGTCCTTAATCTCCATGGTGGCAGAGTTGAATCGTTGAACGTATTCTCTCAGGGATTCATTTTCTCTCTGTTTGACTGCTAGCAGGCTGGCGGGGGTCTTGAATATCGCCTTGTTGGTGAGGAAGTGAGCAATAAACGTTTTGCCTAATTTTTCAAAATTATCAATAGAATCGGGTAGCAAAGAGTGATACCAAGTCCTGGCGTGTACTCGCAATATTGTGGGGAATACGCTGCATTTGAGGGCATCGCTTGCTCCCAACAGGTCCATATAATTATTATATTGGATAAGGTGGTCGACAGGGTCCTTGGTGCCATCATAGGTCTCTTTCGGTAGTTTTGCGGATGTAGGTACCTACTCATGTCGAATCTGCACCGTTAAAGGATTGCTGTTGTCGCTCATCCATTCTACCTCTTCCCCTTTGTCCTTCATCATCTCGTGTATTTTCTTACGCAAGGCTGCTATTTGGGCCTGTACATTTACGCTGGTTGTTGCAGCGGCATTCGCCCGGGTTCTTCTTTCTAGTGGTCGCTCGACTCATCGAGGTGGGGTTCGCCTCTCTGGGGATTCATCCTGGTCATTCACATCTATCCTTTCGTGTCCTGCTTGGCGGCTTCCCTGTGAGGATGAACTACTGCTCTCTTCTTGCTGGTCTCGGTATTCGTTTCTCTGTAGGTTGTTAATTTGTTGGGTAGCCTGGAGTACGGTTCTTCGTTGCTCTGCCAATTGCGTTTGAAGCATTTGTACTTGGTTCATTATTACATCTTGCACTGGGTCTTGGTATGGTAAAGGTGGTGTAACGGTTGGAAAAGTGGATGACCCGAAACGTTGGTCGATTGGTGTTATTGGGTAGCTTGGGGTTGTGAATGTTAATTATGACTGGCGGGTCGGTAATTCTTGGTTGCCTTGTGACAGATCGATGTCTGGCGTAAAGGTGATGCTAGTACGTTCCCCAGTTTCAACTTGGGGACCTATGGGGCGACTAGTAGATGCCCCCGCACCCGGGGTGGGGCGAGAACTTCGCTGAGCGTTTGAAGTGGTTTCATTGACTAAATCTGGGGTTGTGGACAATATTGGGGAGTTAGCTGCCAGTAAGTTTTGGTAATAGCCATAAGGGGGGGTAATATTGGGGGTACCAGGGATTGGGGAAGGAATAGTTTTGGTAATAACTTGGTGCTAAGGGTGGGGTGGATACCCCTGGGGAGGAGAATCCGCGGCTGGCTATTGCTGAGGGTAAATGAGTGCTAGTGCCTGGTGGACCGTTGCTTGAGGCTTCTGGGACGTTGCTCTGTTGGGTTGCTGGTGGTAGAGACATAGTTTTCTCGTGTTCCCACAGACGACGCCCATTGTTGATGGTGTTTTAAATGGTGGATGGTTTGATGGTGAAGGGGAACTAGGAGGAGACTATGGAGTGGAGGTGAAGAGAGGGAAAGATCATGGAAAGGTAGAGAAGCTGGGGCAAATAAATTATATAGAGAGTTCAAGTGTTTGAGGGTCAATAGATCTCTGGATAGGCATAGAGCTTTATTTATAGTTTTAGTAGACGGGTCGTCGAACGACACGTGTCAGCCTTAGTCGAGGACAGGTGTGCTAAGATCCCACGTGGATTCTGCATCGATATGACAGGGCGGCGATGTGATGGAAAACGGATGTTAGAGAGGCCACGTAGATATCTGAAGTAATAAAAGGGCGATCCCTCTGGATGTGATGGGCGATGCGCGGTATAAACCTGCTTGGCTATTCATAGTTGGGCGAGCTCTTGTCAACCGAGATGCTGACATGCCCTCTTCAAGTCGCTCAAGACTTGGACTTATTGGGCCTGGGGTCCAATGGTGTTGGTATTTGGCCTGATCTGGGCTTATTGGGCCACTTATATTTTGGGCTTAACAGTACTCAATTAAAATCTTATCAGTATGATTTTCAATTCAATTTTGATTATGACTTGAACTTAATATCTCTTCTTCGATCACACCTCATTCTTATTACTTGAGCTAAGCCCATGTAGCAAACTCAAAATGATTTTGGTTGAGATGAAAAAGTTTGAATTTCCTCTCAAATGAACAATTAAAGAATTTATATAAAAATTAAACTTGTTCATGGGTCGGGCTGGATCGCGACTCGAAAATTTTATTTTTTCTTTATTTAGACCTAGCTTTGGACGAGCCCGAATCGATCATTTTATTGTTTAAATAATATTAGAATTTTAATATTAATATATTTTTATAATTAAATTTAAATAAAAATATTTTTTATTATATAAACAGTGATTCGGATCGGATTGACTCGAATCGAAAAAACTTTATTAAACCTGATTCAATACAAATCGAATTTGTTGAATCGAACAAATTAGAAGATTAGAAAAATAAGGGGGGGGGTTGGTGTTTCATACAATAATTTAGTGAAATTGTTGGAATATGGTAGACGAATACGATGATTGGAATGGCTAGCTTGTAACTCCCATTGAATTGCAGAAATAATAATAAGTAATCAAAATAATAAAAATCTCATAGAAATGACAGACAATTGACCTATCATCTGTCTCCAACTGTCTCCTCAACTATTTATGTTTTTGTCAACTGTTGTCGTTCATTAAAAAACGCGATAATTTCAATGATAGGTCAAAGCCCACTTTGCAAATTTGATGGTCTATCAATAAAATTACAAGGTGCACGAGTGTGTATATATACATCTACCAACATGCTCCATTTCATCCACAAACGGCTTGCTTGCTAATTTCCTCCAAATTGTTTCTGCTTCAATGGCCTTTCATTTCCTTCTCATCTTTGCTTTACTCAATGTAAGTTCTTAATTAGCAATATTTAGCTATGTTATTTAGATTCAAGATGAGTATCGAATATGGATATGTGTTCGATACGGATATACTAAATATTTTTAAATTTTTTTCATATATTTGAAATATCAAACCGCATACCTATATCTAAATATGTGTCGAACACGAATATTCAAAATATTTAGTGATTGTTTAGCTTCATTTTTAGAACAACCTCCTTGCTAAGCCAAATAGAGGATAATAAACTGAAACTACTTGGAATTAGTGTTTCAGAAAAGTGTTTGCCCTAAGGATTTAACAGATACAAATTCATTAACTTCGTGAACCTGCAAGATTTCGATTTGTTACTTTCAAATTAGTTCAATCAGGCAATATATTTTTTTTGAAAAACTCTATAAGGAAGGCATTGTCTACTTAAAGTAATTGAAGCATAGCCAAAGAGCTAATTTTTTATTATTTGTCTTTGTATTTTCGTCACTAATTCTAGCATATAAGTGAAGCTGACGGTAATTCTTAAAATTTGTATGGCAGCTTGCATTTGCAGGAAGCCATGCTGTGCTATCTGACGAGGTTTATTGGAAATCTGTGTTCCCAAACACTCCAATGCCGAAAGCCATTAAAGATCTTTTGTTACCATCGGGTTTGTTTTCACTATGAACTCTTTTATTGTTTTTTCCTTTATGAAAATTAAAATATTCATGAATCTGATAATCTGATCAGGCAAGGTTCAAGACAATTTTATTGGTCCAACACTTTTTAAAGTCTAATCCAAAATCTGACTCGATCCTAGTATTATGTATATAATGTTTTATTATTAAAGAGTAAGGATTTACTTATATTAGTATAAAATTAAATTAATTTTACATATTTTTGTAATTTTTTATACGATTTAATATTTTAACAAACCGATATTTGGATTTAATAATATAATTATACTCGTCGTGCATATAAAGTTTCAAATCGATCCGATATCTTTATTATATCAATCAAGAGTACTGCCTTTTTGAATATATATTTAACGATTGAAGGTTTTTTATATTAAACAAATAATTAGACTTTTTTAATTTACTCGAAACTCCACATGCATTATCTACATAAATAGAATATGAAATACGACGGTCAGATTAAACAAATATAAATCGTATAAAAGTTATGGAAGTATTTAAAATTAATTTAGTTTTAACTAATGTAAGTCGATTATTCGTCATTATTAAATATATATTTATATAAATATTTTAATAATTTTAAATATTAAAAATTAAAAAAAAATTATATTAGTAAATAATATTCTTGAACTCTGACCTAAATATCTTACATAAATCCAGTCCAAATCGGTTGATTGTCAACATATATAAATTTTAGTACAAAAGAGTGATCAAAACAATTTTCTTGTCTCCTCGTTCCTCCTGTCTCTTTCTTTCCACATTCTATTGACATTGCCGACCTTCCACCTTTCCCCATGTTGTCCCCAATGTTACCCCCAACTTCTCCCTTTTTTTGAACTTTAATTAACATCGCTCGGACTGGGTTTGAATAGTAAAAATTTATTTATTCATATTTGAATTGAAAATTCATTTTACTGTTTCAAATATATTAAATTTAAAAATATATATTTTTATATTAATATTTTTATAATTAAATATAAATAAAAAATATTTTTATTATTTAAATAGTATTATAGACCGAACCGAACTGGATCATAAAAAAACTATTCCAAATTGGATCCAATTTAGATAGCCGGTCGGACCAAATGGGTAATCTTTGACATCATTCTAAGCAAAAAGTTATAAAAGCTACTGTCATAACGGTTTTTTCGACCGCTAGTGACGAATTTTGAAAACACAAAAAAAATGGAGTCGCCACCAATCTTTTTTGCTAGGTGTGATTGGCCACCTATTAAAACCGGTTTTTAGAAAAGTATTTTAAAATTAATTAAAACATTTTGTAAAACCAATTTCGAAGTCCGCGCTTTGAACCAGAGAGAAAACAAAATCGGGTTCGGGAGTCGGTTACGTGCGGGGAAGGATTAGCACCCCCGCAACGCCCGTTTAGAAAACGGTACCACTTGATCACGTGTTATCTTAAATCTCAGTTTAATGGATTTAACATCGGTATTTAAAACTAATTCTCTTTTCCTTTTATATTATTTTATAAAAAAAGCATGTTTATTATTTTTGAATTTTTTTTTTGGATTATTATTATTTTTGTTTGAAACGAAAGTGAACACAAATTTATTATCGAAAATACTCATTAAATATTCCCGACACTCTCGGTGGTATTTAACAAGATATTCTCTCCTCAAGACATCTCAAGAATCACAACCGTGATATCTTTCGAATTCCGTCGTCGGCAATTTACATCCATTTTTTGTTTAAATGCGTATGATGCGAATATTTAAATATCGGATGCATACGGCTTAACATATAACTATAAAATTAAACATGCGAATCGTAATATTAAAAAAACGAGCATGGCAAAATATCGAGCGCAATAAATATCCGCTCTTTATTCATTTTTTTATTTTGATTATTTCCATTTTTTTTAAAAACGAAAACGAATTCTTGTATCGAGCATGTCGCTAAATACTCCCACCACTCGTGGTGATATTTAACGAAATTCTCGCACCTCAAGATATCTTAGGAATCACCACCGTGACGTCCTTCGAATTCCGTCGTCGGTCATTCGCATTTATTAAAATCTTTTTTTTTTGAAAGTGTAAATTAAAATGCTTCTAACAATTATTTTCGAAATAAAAGAAATTATCTATGTAAGAATAATTCCCGAACCATTCCGATATTTTCGATAATGTTTCGATTATTATTCTTACTCGGACCATTTCAAAGAACGATTGATACTCCGACCATCCCGAGAAAGAAATCCGTTTTTAGAGAATTTTATTTACCGAAAATAATTTTAAAAGACATGTATTAATTAGAAAAATTATTATTTTAATATTTTAAAATCGAAACTGAATAACAAAAATATATCGAATGCCGGACAAAATAAATAAATACAAATAGTAACGAAAATAAATACGAACATCAAAATCATACCTGAGAAAGATCGAGAATCCGTAAAATCAAAATGCCGGACTTGATCTTCGTAAAATCACCTGAAAATGTCAAAAATAAAAAAAAATCAAAACTTCAAAAACGATCATCGTGAATTTTTCTTTAATTTTTTATTATATTTTTTCTTTTTTTTTTAATTTTTAATTTTTTGATTTTTTCTAATTTTTTTCTTTTTCTTTTTTTTTTCTTTTTCTTTTTTATATTTTTATATTATTATTATTATTTTTTTAAAATTATTATTATTATTTTTTTTATTTTTAATATTATTTTTTCTCTTTTTTTCTCTTTTTTTCTTTTTTCTTTTCTTTCTTTTTTCTTTCTTTTTCTTTTTTTTTTCTGGCCCAAAACTAGGCCTGGCCTGGCCTGGTTCTGGCCTGGCCTGCTGGGCCAGGCTTGGCCCAGATTTTTCCCTTTCTTTTTTTTTTGGCAAGGGGGACCCGCGCGGACCCCGGGTCGGATCCTGGTCCAGGCGCGGATCCTCCCCGCGTTAAACGGCGTCGTTTCGGCGCCACAAAACGGCGCCGTTGCGGCGCCTTTCTCTCTCTTTTTTTTTTTGGTTCTTTCGAGTCGACGCGCGGACCCTGGGCAAAACGGCGTCGTTTTGACGCCGAGGGTTTTTTTTTTAAAAAATAAGCGGGTGACCCCCTCGGCACGGATCCGGGCTCCGTTTTGCCCGGATCTTCCCAGAAATACCTAGATCTAGGTTTCGAAGCTTTTTTTTGGTTTTGTGTGTTTTTTTTTTGTGGTTGGTGATTTTTTTTTGTAGGTTCTTGGTTTCTTTAGGGTTTTCTGATTTCGGAGGAGGGGGGTCGGGGCTGTTTTTTTGGTTGTCGGTGGTGGAGGAAGGGGGTCCGAATCGGGATTTCGGACCCCGATCTTGGTTTTTTTGGTGAACGGGGGGGTCTTCTCTGGATCTCCGTGTGTGGAGGATCGGATTCCAACCAGTGGGGGGGGCCGATCTGGCTTTTGGAGTTCGAATCTGGGAGGCCTTTTGGGAGTGGTCCGAATCTGGATCCCCTCCTCCTCCTCTTGCTTTCTTCTGGTGATGGGGGTTTTATGGATGGTTGAGTGGTGGTGTGAGGTTGAGTGTGCAGGTGGGTGGCGTGTGGGGATGGGTTGGCAGGAGGTTGAGTGTGGCAGGGGAGGTTGAGTGTGGCAGGGTGGCTGTCAGGTTTTAGGAAAAGGGGGAGGCGGCTAGGGTTAGCAGCAGAGGGGTTAGGTTGGGCTAGGATGAAATGGGCCCGAAAATTGGGCCAGTGGTTGGGTTCGGGGAAATGGGCCCGAAATTGGGCCTGGACAGCAGATTGGGCCTGCTGAATAGCAGGCCCGGTTCGCACTTAGTCCGGGTCGGATTCGGATCCGACCCGGACGAAAATTAGTTATTACAGCTGCCCCTCTTTGCACATTGCTGAGAATCAGGAATAGGCAAAGACAGTATAACCAATTTTGTCCGGTTATTGAGATCCTTTTTTAGCGAGGCTCTATCATTTGGAAAATAAATTGCTCCTCTAATCAGAGGCTCTATCACTTGGAAAAATAAATTGCTCCTCTAATTAGAGGCTCTATCACTTGGAAGAATAAATTGCTCCTCTAATCAGAGGCTCTATCACTTGAAAATAAATTGCTCCTCTCATCAGAGGCTCCACAACTTTGAAATTTAAATTGCTCCTCTCATCAGAGGCTCTACCACTTGGAAAATAAATTGCTCCTCTCATCAGAGGCTCCACCACTTTGAAAATAAATTGCTCCTCTCATCAGAGGCTCCACCACTTTGAAAATAAATTGCTCCTCTCATTAGAGGCTCCACCACTTTGAAAATAAATTGCTCCTCTCATCAGAGGCTCCACGACTTTGAGAATAAATTGCTCCTCTCATCAGAGGCTCCACAACTTTGAAAATTAAAAAACGAACTTTGAATTTTTGACAATGAGTTTGAACACAACTTAGATCATCACCTTACTTACTACCTTAGTCTTACGAAAGTGAAGACTAATTCTGGATATCCCCCTCTCTTTCTCGTTTAGTTTTGAAATTCCTTGTCAGATTCTTCAGATATCGCCACTTGAATAATCATACCGAGGCTCGACCTTTCTTAAAGTAACGAGTTTGACTTCGCAAGAATTGAAAATGGTACCCGGAGGTTTTGAAAAATGTCATTTTGAAAGATGTTACCCGGAGGTTTTTGAAAGCAGATACTTGGAGGTCTAAAAATGTTACTTCTTTGAAAGTGGTGCCCGGAGGTCTTATTCTTGACTTTGAGAGTGATGCCCAGAGGTCTTGAAACAGGTGCCCGGAGGTCTTAGAAAAATGTATTTTCTTTGAAAATGGTGCCCGGAGGTCTTATCCATGGATTTTCGAGAATAATGCCCGGAGGTCTTGAAACAGTTGCCCAGAGGTCTTATAAAAATGTCTTTTCTTTGAAAATGGTGCCCGGAGGTCTTATCCATGGATTTTTGAGAATAGTGCCCGAAGATCTTGAAACAGGTGCCCGGAGGTCTTTAAAAATGTCTTTCCCTTGAAAATGGCGCTCGGAGGTCTTATCCATGGATTTCGAGAATAGTGCCCGAAGGTCTTAAAGAGGTGCCCGGAGGTCTTAGAATAGAAGCCCGGAGGTCTTCTTTCTTCCTAATTTTCCTTTTTCGCTGTGCCCGGAGGACTTAAGAGAGGTAACCCGGAGGTTTTAAAAACAGATGCCCGGAGGTCTTCTTTTTTTTAATTTTCTATCACTTTGAAAAATAAATTGCTCCTCTAATCAGAGGCTCCACAACTTTGAAAATAAATTGCTCCTCTCATCAGAGGCTCCAAAACTTTGAAAATAAACTGCTCCTCTCATCAGAGGCTCTACAACTTTGAAAATGAATTCTTTTCCTGTGCCCGGAGGACTTAAAAGAGGTAACCCGGAGGTTTTAAAAACATATGGCCGGAGGTCTTCTTTTTTTAATTTTCTATCACTTTGAAAAATAAATTGCTCCTCTAATCAGAGGCTCCACAACTTTGAAAATAAATTGCTCCTCTCATCAGAGGCTCCACAACTTTGAAAATAAACTGCTCCTCTCATCAGAGGCTCCACAACTTTGAAAATGAATTATTTTCCTGTGCCCGGAGGACTTAAAAGAGGTAACTCGGAGGTTTTAAAAACAGATGCCCGGAGGTCTTCTTTTATTAATTTTCTATCACTTTGAAAAATAAATTGCTCCTCTAATCAGAGGCTCCACAACTTTGAAAATAAATTGCTCCTCTCATCAGAGGCTCCACAACTTTGAAAATAAACTGCTTCTTTCATCAGAGGCTCCACAACTTTGAAAATGAATTCTTTTCCTGTGCCCAGAGGACTTAAAAGAGGTAACCCGGAGGTTTTAAAAGAGGTGCCCGGAGGTCTTGGTGATCATACCTGAAGATCATATCTTGGAAGAAAATCTCACTGAATGTTCGAATTCAAATGTCAAAATTTCAAATAGTCAATATCATGCATGAAATATGAATGTCATGCGATGTCAATGCATATGCTCCTGGTGATGTATGTGCAAGTACCCATGAATAATGTACACATTTTACGACACGATGCAGATGCAAAACTTAATAAATATGCGAATGTTCATGAATGATGCGAATGCTCCCAATTGTTTTTTTCTGATCTTGGTTTAGCTTTTCCAAATCGTTTTTCCTCTTCGAAACAGAGTGTATCCTGAAACGCTCGTGCCTCGTACGAGATCAACCTTTTTCTTCATTTTGGAACTATCTCTTTGCCCCGATAGTTTTTGCAAAATTTTATCAACTGGAGTCCGAGCCAGATGTTCATTTCTTCTACCTCAATAGTTCCATACCTCTGGGCCAGAAGAACCTTCGTCTTATGCCAACATCGGAAAATGGTTGCTTCCAAAAATATTTTCATTTATCTGCTTTTGCTTCTTCTCTTTTTTTTTTTTGAAAAATATTTACTTATTCACTGAAAACTTTTGAGCTGAAAATGTCATCATCCGATATTGTGATATCCACATCTCTTAAAGATTGATGATCACTATTAGAAGTTTTTCTGAGTGTCAATTCGGATTTTTCAAATTGAGTCGGAAGGCTTGGTACCACAAGATTTTGGTTGATCCAAGGAGACTTCGCAACAGGAAAAATGTATATCCTTTCTAGACTCACAATTGGAACAGATTTTATAAAACATGATTTTTTTTTGGACTCAAACAAATTCAACCTTCTTTTAGTTTCCAAATTATGGCGTTTTGACAAACGTCAAGACTAGCTGGGAGGTTCAAACTGGAAAGTTAATTCTGGAAAGAAAACGGTCTCAGTTTTTAAAGTCAAACCTCCAAACGAGAGTTGACAGTTTTGGGATATTTTGGAATTCTCAGATGTTCCTTAACTTCTTCAAAATGACCTCTTCTTTTGTTATGGCCTCGACAATACCATAAGCGGCACCGAAATTCTCCCATTTTACTCTAGACTGCCCATGTCGGGTTTTCATCCTAGAGTCTCCTTCTTTGAAAAGATCCTTCCTCAAATTTGCCCCCCTAGTGTGGAGGGTGATAACTCGTATAATTATATAGTTTTTAGTTATGTTTTATTATTGTTTTGTGTCAAATACGAGTTATTATTGTTTAGTCTAATTGTGTTTATGATCTTTTATATTTTTATGTAATTTGGTGTTTTTCACAAGTTTCTTTGAGTGATTTCAGATTACTAGAATTAAGGGCAAATCCAGTTCAGTTCCAGTTCCGACACATTTTTCCATATCATCTATATCTGGAGTTTCACTGAAGAAATAAGGCTGAAATTTGTAGCCGTGCAAAGCTAAGAGGCATATCTATCTTTTTCATGTTTTATACTTCTTGAAACGGAGTCGTTTTCCCTAGCGAAATCGACCATCAAGTTGGCTGATGTGCAATGACATCTGTGCTGACCTGTTTTCGTATTTTGCCCATATCTGCTTATCCACATCAGCAAATGAGCTGATTCCAATGGCTATGGATCCGTAACTGATACGGGAACCTTTGTCTAGAAGACCATATGATCAGATCAGGCCTCTAATATTGACGAAATCGACCATCAAGTTGGCTGATGTGCAATGACGTCTGTGCTGACATGTTTTCGTATTTTGCCCATATCTGCTTATCCACATCAGCAAATGAGCTGATTCCAACGGCTATGGATCCGTAACTGATAGGGGAACCTTTGTCTAGAAGACCATGTGATCAGATCAGGCCTCCAACATTGACGAAATCGACCATCAAGTTGGCTGATCAAAATTGTCATACAATATGACGAAAATTGTTAGAAAAATTCACCCACCTATTATACCTACCTTTGAAATTTGTAAAGCTTGTCTCTTGTCATTTAGCCTTCCAAAATGTGTATAAATAGAGGGCCTTGGATGATTTTAGAGGATCATATTGTACATAGGTAGGATATTAGCCATTTTAATAAAATTCTCTAAGTTTTCTTCTTCTTTCTTTTCTCTAGTTTTCTTTCTTTTCTCTAGTTTTCTTTTTCTTTAGAGAGAGCAAGAGGTTGGATAATTAATATTCTTCCTCTTCTTCTTTCTTTCTTTTATTTTCTTCTTAGATTTTCTTTAATTTTATGTTTATGTTTACAATGCCTATGCTAGGCTAAACTTCTATTTGGTTAAGGGTGATTTCAAAGCCCTAGACATGTTTTGTGATTGATTTTCAGATTCTATCTATCATTAATTTTCTATCAAAGTTGCTTATGTTCTTTTACACGAATTGTTCATGATGTTGTCTTGATTTATTTAGGTGTACAACTAGATAGATCTTGATAATTATCTATTGCTAGTTTAGGAGTCTTGATCCGTGTAATTGTCTTGATTTCCTATTCATAAGTGGCAATTTGTGATTAATGATTATGGTCAAGTTTTCAATAATTGCAAAGTGGAACATAACCTAAGTTGAACAATCCGAGCTTATGTGTTTGTTGCTTAGATCAACCTATCTTTCTCATCATAAAGCTGCCATTAAATTGAATTTAGAGAGCTTATTCTAGGTTGTTTAATGGTTAGAGATTAAATAGAGAGCTTGTTCTATTTAACGACAAACTAAGGAAAGATTGGGATAACAGAGCTTGTTGTTATCTACGGTTGTTAACTTTGATAGTTGGTTGATTCTTAATGATGTCTAGTGGTGGAGAATGAAACCTTAACCATATTTTTCATATTTAATTCTTCTTACTTACTTGTTTTCTTATTTTTAGTTTGCTTATTTTTTATATTTATTTTTATTGGCTGGTTATACCGCCTAATTTGTATATTAACTTTGTTTTATTTTTATTGGCTGGTTATACCGCCTAATTTAGTATATATATTTTTATTGGCTGGTTATACCGCCTAATTTAGTATATATATTTTTATTGGCTGGTTATACCGCCTTGCATCTTATTCTTATTATTTACTTAGTTTAAATCTGGCTTCAAAAACCCCTTTTCTTTTATTGTTTTCTTTGAACGTAAGTTATAAACTAATAACTCATAAATTAAAACCCAATCCCTGAGGACTCGACCCTTGCTAATCATTATACTTACAATTGATCTTTTTAGTGCAAGGTTAAATAAGATACACTCTTTTGGGTGCATCAAATTTTTGGCGCCGTTGCCGGGGATTGTTTTCTTTAGTTTATTTGTTACTTGGTTTATTCTTATTTTCAGTTCTAATGAGTTTTATTTTCTTGTACATACGGGTTTTTCTAATCAAATTTTGAAAAAAAAAATAAAAAAAATAAAAAAAAAAACGATGGAATTGAGCAATCTAACACTTGAAGAGTTGGTGGCATACATGAACATGGAGAATCAACAAGCCAATCTCACCTTCCCAGTTCAACAATTGGCCATGGGAGGATGTCAAGGCCATCAAGTGTTCCAAGACCAACAGTATGATCATTACTCAAACACTTACCATGAGGGATGGTGGGATCATACTAATTATGGCTACTCGAAAAATTACCAAGAAGTAGATCCTTATGCCAATTACACTCATCCATCTAGCTTCAATCAATCATGGTCCCAAGAACCAGATCTTTTTCAACCACCACATATGACTCAAAACTCAGGTACTTCTTTAGAAGATCTTGTCTATTCTCTTGTTACTGATACATTGCAATTTCAACAGGAAACAAGGGCAAGCATCCAGAGTTTGGAAAAGCAAATGATCCAATTGACTAGTAGTATGGTGGGATGGGTAGCACAAAGATCTGAATAACTCCCTGCCCAAACAATGATTAACCCAAAGGAGAATACTACTATTGTGACCTTGAGGAATGAGGAACAAGATGAGGATGAGACAAAATTAGAGATGAATTCTATTCTTGAGGATAATGAAGCCAATGATCCAAATAAGAGTATTTCGGCACCTGAGGTAACGTTTGAGATTTCAATTTTTACTAATGTTTCTTCTCCACCTTTTCCTAGTAGATTCGCAAAGTTCAAGGAGGATGAACATGAACAAGACACGCTGGAAACCTTAAACAGTTTGTTTGTGGATGTCATTCAACAAGTACCAAAAGATGCACCATTCCTCGATGAGATATGCACCACCAAGGATGATGGAATAATACTTGTAATGGAGAATGCATCCACTGTTGTGCAAAGAAAGCTTCCTCTCAAACGCATAAATTTGGGAAATTTCATGCATGAGCCTGACAAGCCTAAAAAGCCAAGAAGGGGTGTTGGTTAGATTCAAAACACTAACTCAAGTGTTAATTGGGAAGGCAGCCCAATTAAAGATGAAATTGCCAACCTTCCATATTCAGATTTGCTTTCTCTTTCTTTTCCTTTTTCTTTTATTATTTTTATTGTTTTTATTTTTATTTCTTATGTTTCTTTGTTAATTGTGTTTACTGTTTTTAAGTTCATTTAGGCTGCATAAGTTTCTTTTGTTTAATAGTTCTTTTCTCTTACATATAATTCTTGCATTGGGGGATAATAGCATTACATTAATGACAATGTAAGAATTATGTGTGGGGGGAAGAATTTAGGATTTTATTTAGAGTGTTTTGTTTTTGAGTCTTTTTATGTTGTTTTTCTTTCTGATCCTTGTTTTGAAAAACACTAGATGTAAATATAATTTTTTTTAACCCCGGTTAAATGGCGGATAACGGTACTCCGTGATTATTTAAATCGGTTCCATCAGATACCCACAAAACTGATATTGTATATAAATTTCTCTTTCATTTTTTTTTTTCATTTTTTTTCAGGATGGATGATATTCTCACAAGATTGCGGAAACGATTTCCTCCTTTTCCTCGAAATATTTTACTGAAGCTTTACCAAATTCGATTTGAAAGATTAAGAATGCTTATGCACAAAGGGATTCCTGGAGACATACGTTGGATAATTGAAGCCAAGGTACGTGAAGATGAATATCTTCCTGTTTTGCATTTACCAGGTACAGGTAGAAGCACTTTTGCAAAGAAGCGACGAGCAAAGCGCATGAGTTCAAATTGCCACAAATGTGCACGATGGACTTGTAACGGTAAATGTCGTTCTATTGGGATTCCGTCCTCTAATCGAGATGATAAAATTGAATTCATTAAGGATGGACTGAGTAAGGAGAATTTGGGTAATATCCAACTTTCACTTGAGACGCATCCTAGTGGAGACGTACAAAGAGAAATTCTTGATTTATGGCCGCAATTCCAAAGGGAATGGCAACATCTTGGGAATCTGATGTTAAAAGACCCTGTTTGCCAGCTTGTAAGAAAACTGGATTGGAAGCATATCCTCGACTCATAGAAGGCGTTTAAGCCGTTTCTGGACGTAAAACCAGAGGAAGATGTGAGCCACAATCACAACTACAATAAATGACTTCTCAGCTTTTTGTTTGATTTGCAATAACTTAATTTTGGTTTAATTTACGTGTTGTTCGATTTGTGTAATTATTCTCTTTTTTTTTATTTGTCTTTTACGGTTGATTTTTCTTCTCTTTTTGATTTTCTTCCTGAAATCACGCAAAAATCTTTTGTTAGGTTAACATTTTCTTCTGACAGGTCAAATACACTTTCGGCGACATTATTAGTCTTGACTTTTACGGTTGATTTTTCTTCTCTTTTTGATTTTCTTCCTGAAATCACGCAAAAATCTTTTGTTAGGTTAACATTTTCTTCTGACAGGTCAGATACACTTTCGGCGACATTATTACTCTTGTCTGATTCACTACTCAGTCCTCTATATATTACACCATGTACTCATTCTCTTTCAGGCATCGAAAAAAAAAAAAAAGAAAAAAAAATGGAAAGTACTTCGTCCCAACGCATAAAAAAAATTTGTGTTTTTGGAGGTGCTTATCCAGGGAAAAATAACATATTCGCTGATGAAGCCATAAGAGTTGGAGTAATACTTGCCCAACAAAAGATCCACTTGATTTATGGAGGCGGTAGTACGGGTTTAATGGGAGCAATCGCTACAGCAGCACACGCCGGAGGAAGTCCAGTTCTAGGAATCGTGCCAAAACTATTCACAAGTTTTTGTGGACCTACCGTGGGTAAGGAAATACAAGTCTGGAGTATCCCTGAACGGATGACAATCATGTACCATTCTGCTGATGCATTCATTGCTTTACCAGGAGGTCTGGGTACATTGGAAGAAATAGCTTGCGTGGCTTCTTGGTCATCTTTGGTCACAAATAAGAAACCCATTGGTTTGCTTAATATTAATGGTTATTTTAGTAATTTGCTTTTATATTTAGATAATGCTGTGGATAATGGATTCATGTTTTCAGAGGCAAGGAGAACCATAATTTCTGCTACAACCATTGAAGATTTACTTAAAAAGCTCCAAGCTTATGAGTGTTTATCTGCTACGGTTGTTTCGCAAATGCTCGGAAAAAGAAAAAGAGATATGGACGAGCAAGGAGTGGATTGCACTTTGTCTTTGTGACATTATCTAACATTTTGCTTGTTGTGTCTCAGTTATAATAAGTGGTTAGCAACCTCTGCAGGTAATATCTCCTAAATTCTACCTTTAAAATTTGACATTGGGGACAATGTCATATTTTAGTAAGGGGTAAGGGACATATTTTGCTAATTTAAAAAAAAAAAAAAAATTAAGAAGTATTCATTCTGAACAAGGTCTGAGTAAGGGAGACTTGAGACATACCTTGTCAGTTTGATTTCTTCTTTTCAAAAAAAAAAAAAAGAGTTTGTTGTGTTTTAAGCAATTTAGAAGTATTCATTCTGAACAAGGTCTGAGTAAAGGAGACTTGAGACATACCTTGTCAGTTTGATTTTAATCTTTTTATGTTTACTTGTTAATTTTTGTTTAGTATTTTAGGATTATTTAGGTTGCATGGTTTTGTTTTGTTTTGTTTTGAGTCTTAGTTGTTCCTATTCTTATGTTATTAGTTCTTTTCTCTTACACATGATTCTTTCATTTGAGTTAATAGACTTACATTGAGGACAATGTAAGAATTAAGTGTGGGGGGGAATGATTTAGGATTTCTTTTATTTTTGTCTACTATTTTTTTTTCTTTATTATTATTATTTTTTTTTGGTGAGTTTTAGTTCCTTTTTAATACAATGATGAGATATGAATTGCATAAGTCTAAAACAGATTTATTAGTGAGAAGATTTTCATGAGAATTGAGCTTGATGTCAACCTTTTTATGAGCCAATGTTAATATAATATGTTGATTGAGAAAGAAGCATGTTTAGACTTAATCTGACTTGTATAATCATCCTTGTGAGTTTTTGAGCCTATAATGATTGATGCATTATACAAATCAATCTAATTTCTTTCTTGAGTGCTCTTATGATTACATGATTCTCTAGAACTTGCTTTAAACCGTTTGAGACTATATTGATACATGTGACAACATGAATATGATAGAGGAATTAGGATTTTTAGCCAGAGCCAAACAACCATCCATTATTAATGTTCTAAGAGAACATCCCCACTAGTGAGCCAATTTGAGCCTACATTGAATAAGCTATCTCTTTGGTAACCATAACTTGTCCCTAACCTAAATATACTTATATCTTTACCTTTGTTCCAAAGATGAATTAGCATGTTTTGAGACAAGTTGCAAAGACAAGGGATATTTTTAGTTAAAAATTTGGGTTAGAAACAAGAAATAAGTGTGGGGGGAAAAGAAAAGAAAAGTCAAGTCAAGAGAAAAAGAAATGGAATACTGGCAAATACATTCCTATGTAAAAAAAAAAATATGAATCATCTCTTGAATTTGTGGAAAAAGAAAAAGATGTTACAAAGTCGTTTAGAATGAAGAAAAGGCCCAACATGAATATCCGGCCTAGGTGACTATGTACTTGTAAAGAGTTTTGAGAAGTTTCTTTGTATGATCTTTTTATGTCTCTAAACTTTATGAACTCTTTGGAACCTTTGTGATATCTTTATCCTTTTGTTCTTCAACCACATTACAAACCCCTTGGCCCCATTACAACCTTGATTAAAGACCTCTTGATTCATGAAGTTGTATGATCTAAATAGTGGAGAATAGGTGGACAAGCAAGAATATTGTAGAACTGTTTTCATGAGATTGATTGAGTGTAAACACTTCACCACTACTTTAAAGAGTGAAAATCATGAGGGTATCCCATGTGAGAAGTTGAGATTAAATTTGAACATGCAATATTTTGATTGAGATATGTTATGCTAATATTGGCTTAACTCAAACAATTTACATTCAAGCATGATTTTTTGTGAAATTTTTTAAGCTATTGATTAGTTTATAAGACTTGTTCAAATATTGTCTCTAATTTGTATTGAAAGGATTAGGAGTAAATATTTTTAGTATATGTAGTTTATTTATATGTAGTTTATTTATATTTTAATTTTTCAATGTTTGTGGGTATCGTTCTAGTAAACCCTCACGAGACTAAACTCGTCCACTAGGGACACCTAGGGGTTTAAAGGCTTGTGTCACATGCTAAGTGCCACCGTGATTTCCTACGAAAGTGGATTAGATTAGATTTTCTTATTTTATTTTTATTGAGTCGTTGCTAGGGACTAGCAACAATCTAAGTGTGGGGGTGTGATAACTCGTATAATTATATAGTTTTTAGTTATGTTTTATTATTGTTTTGTGTCAAATACGAGTTATTATTGTTTAGTCTAATTGTGTTTATGATCTTTTATATTTTTATGTAATTTGGTGTTTTTCACAAGTTTCTTTGAGTGATTTCAGATTACTAGAATTAAGGGCAAATCCAGTTCAGTTCCAGTTCCTACACATTTTGCCATATCATCTATATCTGGAGTTTCACTGAAGCAATAAGGCTGAAATTTGTAGCCGTGCAAAGCTAAGAGGCATATCTATCTTTTTCATGTTTTATACTTCTTGAAACAGAGTCGTTTTCCCTAGCGAAATCGACCATCAAGTTGGCTGATGTGCAATGACATCTGTGCTGACCTGTTTTCGTATTTTGCCCATATCTGCTTATCCACATCAGCAAATGAGCTGATTCCAATGGCTATGGATCCGTAACTGATACGGGAACCTTTGTCTAGAAGACCATATGATCAGATCAGGCCTCTAATATTGACGAAATCGACTATCAAGTTGGCTGATGTGCAATGACATCTGTGCTGACATGTTTTCGTATTTTGCCCATATCTGCTTATCCACATCAGCAAATGAGCTGATTCCAACGGCTATGGATCCGTAACTGATAGGGGAACCTTTGTCTAGAAGACCATGTGATCAGATCAGGCCTCCAACATTGAAGAAATCGACCATCAAGTTGGCTGATCAAAATTGTCATACAATATGACGAAAATTGTTAGAAAAATTCACCCACCTATTATACCTGATAACTCGTATAATTATATAGTTTTTAGTTATGTTTTATTATTGTTTTGTGTCAAATACGAGTTATTATTGTTTAGTCTAATTGTGTTTATGATCTTTTATATTTTTATGTAATTTGGTGTTTTTCACAAGTTTCTTTGAGTGATTTCAGATTACTAGAATTAAGGGCAAATCCAGTTCAGTTCCAGTTCCGACACCTTTTGCCATATCAGCTATATCTCGAGTTTCACTGAAGCAATAAGGCTGAACTTTGTATCCCTGCAAAGCTAAGAGGCATATCTATCTTTTTCATGTTTTACACTTCTTGAAACGGAGTCGTTTTCCCTAGCGAAATCGACCATCAAGTTGGCTGATGTGCAATGACGTCTGTTCTGCACCGTTTTGGTATTTTGACCATATCTTCCGATCCACGTGCGCAAATGATCTGATTCCAACGGCTATGGATCCGTAACTGATAGGGGTATATTTTTCTAGAAGACCATTTTATCAGATCGAGCCTCCAACATTGACAAAATCGACCATCAAGCTGGCTGATCAGAATTGTCATACAATATGACGAAAATTGTTAGAAAAATGCACCCACCTATTATACCTACCTTTGAAATTTGTAAAGCTTGTCTCTTGTCATTTAGCCCTCCAAAATGTGTATAAATAGAGGGCCTTGGATGAGTATTGGGATAAATATACATTGGTAGGATATTAGCCATTGTAATAAAATTCTCTAAGTTTTCTTCTTCTTTCCTTTCTCTAGTTTTCTTTTTCTTTATTTTTCTTTTCATTTTCTTCATATCTAGTATGTGTTGCTAATCATATTGTTGAGGTGATGAGGTGAAGCTCTTGGTAAATGCTAAGGTTAGTCTCTTAAACATGAGCTAAAATGAATCATCATTTATAAACACTAGTATAGATAATATTTTCTTTTGGTTTAAAATCATACTTGCAAAGTAGAGATCTTGATTCATTATTGACAATGAAAATGGCACAATAAATGCTTGGTTTCATAACCTTGATTTGTTGTAGACATATACCTTGGCATAAGGAATGCTTGGACTCTTTTTATGAGTTTTGAGGACACCAAATGAACATAATATCATATGCTATGGACGTTGGACAATTTGGACTGAATTGCTAAACCTTCCGATTGGAACCTCCCTTATGTGTGGATTTCAATTGTGTAATAAAATAAGATTAATCTTAGCATAACACCAAGAGTGGATTCTCTAACCTCAACATCTTTTCTTATTGTTTTTTATATCTTGTTTAATTGCTTTTATGTTATTTTGTTCATTTTGTTCTCTAATATCTTGTTTACTTTCTTTGTTATTGATTCCCTAATATCTTGTTTATTTTCTTTTTCATATATATTATAAACTTATACTTACTAGTACGCTTCCCTGTGGTTCGACCTCGGACACCCGAGAATTTATTACTTGAACATAACCTGCACTTGGGTTTACAACTCTTAATTGAGTCTCCATCAAGTTTTTGGCGCCGTTGCCGGGGAAGCAATACTAAGTATATAAGTTTATAAGTATATTTATTTTTTTTTTGGCTGGTTATACCGCCTAATTTGTTTATATTTATTTTTATTGGCTGGTTATACCGCCTAATTTTGTATATTAACTTTGTTTTATGCTTGTTTGGCGACGTGATTTTAGATCTCGTCGTTTAGTTAGATTTTATTGTGAAACTTTTTCAGGTAATCTTTCTAATACAACTCCTACCATGGCTGACAATGAAAGTGTTCATGCTGAAGATGAGAACAGACAAGTACGCACCATGCTTGACTACTTGCAACCAACTCGAAGCTCATCACCCTCTTGTTTTATTTTTCCTCTCAATGCAAACAACTTTCGTTTTAAACCAGGTATGATAGCTTTGCTTCCTAATTTCTATGGGTTGGAATCGGAAAGTGCTTACTCGTTTCTAAAAGACTTCGAAGATGTATGTGTCACCTTTAATGACCAACAATGTACAAATGAAATTGTCAAGCTAAAATTATTTCCTTTTTCTTTAAAAGATAAAGCAAAAATTTGGCTTCATAATTTAAAACCAAGGTCAATTGGCACATGGCAAGAATTACAAACTGAGTTTCTAAAGAAATTTTTCCCAGCACATAAAACTACTGCTTTGAAAAGACAGATTCAAAATTTCAATCAAAATCAAAATGAAGCATTTTTTCAGTGCTGGGAGCGTTTTAAAGATTTGTTAAGTTCTTGTCCACATCATGGTTTTGAAAAATGGCGTCTTATTAGTTTCTTTTATGAAAGTTTAACTCCCGAAACTAAACAATTTGTTGAAACAATGTGTAACGGTGAGTTTCTAGAAAAAGAACCTGAAGAAGCCTTTGACTACTTAGACCATTTGGCAGATAACTCTCAAGCCTGGCACACAGATAATTCCTCTGAAAGTTCCAATAGATCTAATCTTGTTTCTAACAGAGGAAAATATCATTTTAGTCAAGAAGATGAGATAAAAGCTAAAGTAGCTAATTTGGCTAGAAAGATTGAAGCCATGGAACTTAGAGAAGTAAAAGAAGTCAAAACGGTTAAAAATGAAGAAAGTTGTGGAATTTGTGAAATCATGGGACACCCCACTTCTGAATGTCCAAACATTCCCATTCTTAAAGAAGCGTTGCATGATCAAGTAAATTCCATAAACACATTTAAAAAGCCTTTTCCTTCTCCTTACTCTGAAACGTATAGCCCTGAATGGAGAAATCATCCCAACTTCAGTTGGCGGAATAATAATCATGTTCAGGTACCACAATCTCAAAAGCCGGGCAACACTTTTTCCTATCAACCTTCACGTGTACAAACCTTGGAAGAGACATTGCAAGCATTCATGCAAACACAAGCAAATGTGAATAACCGGACTTCACAGGACATCAATGAGATCAAAAACACCTTGTCCACATTGACAGCTTCATTACGCACTCAAGAAAAAGGTAAGTTTCCTGCTCAACCTCAGCCTAACCCTTCTACTCAATGTCTTGTTTCTTGCTCCAATGAAACTCAACAGGAAAATGCCAGTTCTATCACAACTCTTCGAAGTGGAAAGGCAATTGACAAAAACATTCCATCAAAAGACCAAGATCCTCTTTCCCCTCCGAAAAGTAATGGTAAGGATGATGGTAAGTCTGAACTTCTTGAAAATTTGGACAAAGAAAAAGGTATGCATCCTGCTCCTTTTCCTCAAAGGTTGCAAACAATAAAGAATTTGAATCAAAATGCAGAAATTTATGAACTTTTCAAACAAGTTAAGATTAACATTCCTTTATTGGATGCAATCAAACAAGTTCCATCTTATGCTAAATTTTTGAAGGACATGTGCACAGTTAAAAGGAAACATAATGTACAAAAGAAAGCATTTCTGACGGAAAGTGTGAGCTCAATCATTCAGCACCTTACTCCACCAAAATTCAAAGATCCTGGATGTCCAACAATCTCATGCATCATTGGAAACACTAGAATAGAACGTGCATTGCTTGATCTTGGTGCTAGTGTTAATCTTTTGCCTTTTTCTGTTTATCAACAGTTAGGTTTAGGTGAACTCAAGGAAACACCTGTTACACTTCAACTAGCTGATCGTTCTGTAAAAATTCCTCGAGGGATAGTTGAAGATGTTTTGGTTCAAATTGATAATTTTTACTTCCCTGTTGATTTTATTGTTTTGGACACACATCCTGTTTCAAATCCAAATGTTCAAATTCCTGTTATATTAGGCCGTCCATTTCTTGCAACTTCTAATGCTCTGATAAATTGCAGGAATGGTATTTTGAACATTTCTTTTGGAAATATGACTTTAGAATTAAATGTGTTCAACACTTGCAAGCAACCTGGTGATGATTCAGAAGTACATGAAGTGGACTTCATTGAAGAACTTGTTCATGAACATCTCACCACTACCACATTCCGTGATCCTTTAGAAGCTTATTTAATTGAATGTGAGTTTGATAATGCTTCAGAAATTTCACACACTGATTCTTTGTTAAATTCTTTTCAGGTTAAGCATTGTTGGAAACAAAAGTTTGAGGAACTTCCATCACTCACAAATGTCACTGTACCATCAACTATTGAACCACCCAAGCTGGATTTAAAACCATTGCCATCCGAGCTAAAATATTCCTTTTTGGGTGAGAATGAAACTTTTCCAGTCATAAATGAACTTGAGGAACTCAGAAATGATGCATATGAGAATTCTAAAATTCATAAAGAAAGAACTAAAGCCTTTCATGACAAGTTAATTTCAAGAAAAACATTTAATGTTGGGCAAAAAGTTCTACTTTATAATTCTAGACTTCACATATTTCCTGGTAAGTTGAGATCAAGATGGACTGGCCCATTTGTGGTTAAGCATGTGTATCATTATGGAGCAGTTGACATTGAGAATCCTCAAAATGGTAACGTATTCAAGGTAAATGGACAAAGACTCAAACTCTTTTTGGAAAATCATGTTACTCAAGAAGAGGTTGTTTTTCTTTCTGATCCTTGTTTTGAAAATAACTAGATGTAAATATAATTTTTACTAATCTTCAAAAAAAAAAAAAAAAAAAAAAAATTCATTTTTTTCCCGGTTAAATGGCGGATAACGGTACTCCGTGATTATTTAAGTCGGTTCCATCAGCTACCCACAAAACTGATATTGTATATAAATTTCTCTTTCATTTTATTTTATTTCATTTTTTTTTTTTCAGGATGGATGATATTCTCAAAAGATTGCAGAAACGATTTCCTCCTTTTCCTCGGAATATTTTACTGAAGCTTTACCAAGTTCGATTAGAAAGATTAAGAATGCTTATGAACAAAGGGATTCCTGAAGACATACGTTGGATAATTGAAGCCAAGGTACGTGAAGATGAATATCTTCCTGTTTTGCATTTACCAGGTACAGGTAGAAGCACTTATGCAAAGAAGCGACGAGCAAAGCGCATGAGTTCAAATTGCCACAAGTGTGCACGATGGACGTGTAACGGTAAATGTCGTTCTATTGGGATTCCGTCCTTTAATCGAGATGATAAAATTGAATTCATTAAGGATGGACTGAGTAAGGAGAATTTGGGTAATATCCAACTTTCTCTTGAGACGCATCCTAGTGGAGACGTACAAAGAGAAATTCTTGATTTATGGCCGCAATTCCAAAGGGAATGGCAACATCTTGGGAATCTGATGTTAAAAGACCCTGTTTGCCAGCTTGTAAGAAAACTGGATGGGAAGCATATCCTCGACTCATAGAAGGCGTTTAAGCCGTTTCTGGACGTAAAACCAGAGGAAGATGTGAGCCACAATCACAACTACAATAAATGACTTCTCAGCTTTTGGTTTGATTTGCAATAACTTTATTTCAGTTTAATTTACGTGTTGTTCGATTTGTGTAATTATTCTCGTTTTTTTTTTGCATTGGTCTTTTACGATTGATTTTTCTTCTCTTTTTGATTTTCTTCCTGAAATCACGCAAAAATCTTTTGTTAGGTTAACATTTTCTTCTGACAGGTCAAATACACTTTCGGCGACATTATTACTCTTGTCTGATTCACTACTCAGTCCTCTATATATTACACCATGTACTCATTCTCTTTCAGGCATTCGAAAAAGAAAAAAAAAATGGAAAGCACTTCGTCCCAGCGCATTAAAAAAATTTGTGTCTTTGGAGGTGCTTATCCAGGGAAAAATAACATATTCGCTGATGAAGCCATAAGAGTTGGAGTAATACTTGCCCAACAAAAGATCCACTTGATTTATGGAGGCGGTAGTACGGGTTTAATGGGAGCAGTCGCTACAGCAGCACACGCCGGAGGAAGTCCAGTTCTAGGAATCGTGCCAAAACTATTCACAGATTTTTGTGGACCTACCGTGGGTAAGGAAATACAAGTCTGGAGTATCCCTGAACGGATAACAATCATGTACCATTCTGCCGATGCATTCATTGCTTTACCAGGAGGTCTGGGTACATTGGAAGAAATAGCTTGCGTGGCTTCTTGGTCATCTTTGGTCACAAATAAGAAACCCATTGGTTTGCTTAATATTAATGGTTATTTTAGTAATTTACTTTCATATTTAGATAATGCTGTGGATAATGGATTCATGTTTTCAGAGGCAAGGAGAACCATAATTTCTGCTACAACCATTGAAGATTTACTCAAAAAGCTACAAGCTTATGAGTGTTTATCTGCTACGGTTGTTTCGCAAACGCTCGGAAAAAGAAAAAGAGATATGGACGAGCAAGGAGTGGATTGCACTTTGTCTTTGTGACATTATCTAACATTTTGCTTGTTGTGTCTCAGTTATAATAAGTGGTTAGCAACCTCTGCAGGTAATATCTCCTAAATTCTACCTTTAAAATTTGACATTGGGGACAATGTCATATTTTAGTAGGGGGTAAGGGACATATTTTGCTAAAAAAAAAAAAAAAATTGTTGTGTTTTAAGACATTTAGAAGTATTCATTCTGAACAAGGTCTGAGTAAGGGAGACTTGAGACATACCTTGTCACTTTGATTTAATCTTCTTCTTCAAAAAAACAAAAAAAAACAAAAAAATAAAAAAAAAAAAAAAAAAAAAGCATGTTTAGACTTAGTGTGTTTTTTTAGTTACTTTCAATACAATGATGAGATATGAATTGCATAAGTCTAAAACAGATTTATTAGTGAGAAGATTTTCATGAGAATTGAGCTTGATGTCAACCTTTTTATGAGCCAATGTTAATATGATATGTTGATTGAGAAAGAAGCATGTTTAGACTTAATCTGACTTGTATAATCATCTTTGTGAGTTTTTGAGCCTATAATGATTGATGCATTATACAAATCAATCTAATTTCTTTCTTGAGTGCTCTTATGATTACATGATTCTCTAGAACTTGCTTTAAACCGTTTGAGACTATATTGATACATGTGACAACATGAATATGATAGAGGCATTAGGATTATAACCAGAGCCAAACAGCCATCCATTATTAATGTTCTAAGAGAACATCCCCACTAGTGAGCCAATTTGAGCCTACATTAAATATGTTGTTTTATTGGTAACCACAACTTACACCTAGCCTAAATATACTTATATCCTTACCCTTGTTCTAAAGATGGATTATATATTTTGAGACATATTGCAAAAAAACAAGGGATATTTTTAGTTGAAAATTTGGGTTAGAAACAAAAGATAAGTGTGGGGGAAGAAAAGAAAAGTCAAGAGAAAAAGAAAGGGATCATTGTCAAATACATTCCCATATTAAAAAAAAAAAAAAAATCTTCTCTTGAACTTCTAGAAAAAGATGTTACAAAGTTGGTTAGAATGATGCAAAGGCTCAACATGAATATTTAGCCTATGTTATCATGTGCTTTATAAGAGTTTTGAGAAGTTTTATTTGTATGATCTTATTATGTCTCTAAAATCTATGAACTCTTTGGAACCTTTGTGATATCTTTATCCTTTTGTTCTTTAACCACATTATAACCCTTTGGCCCCATTACAACCTTGAATAAAGACCTCTTGATTTATGAAGTTGTATGATCTAAATAGTGGAGAATAGGTGGACAAGCAAGCATATGGTAGAAGTGTTTTCATGAGATTGATTGAGTGTAAACACTTTACCACTACTTTAAAGAGTGAAAATCAAGAGAGTATCCCATGTGAGAAGTTGAGATTAAGTTTGAATATGCACTATTTTGATTGAAATATGTTATGTTAATATTGGCTTAACTCAAACTATTTACATTCAAGCAAGATTTTTTTGTGAATTTCTTTAAGCTATTGATTAGTTTTTAAGACTTGTCCAATGATTATCTCTAATTTATATTGGAAGGATTAGTTATAATTATTATTTTTAGTTTTTCTTATGTCTTCAATGTTTGTGGGTATCGTCCTAGTAAACCCTCACGAGACTAAACTCGTCCACTAGGGACACCTAGGGGTTTAAAGGCTTGTGTCACATGCTAAGTGCCACCGTGATTTCCTACGAAAATGGATTAGATTAGATTTTCTTATTTTATTGAGTCGTTGCTAGGGACTAGCAACAATCTAAGTATGGGGGTGTGATAACTCGTATAATTATATAGTTTTTAGTTATGTTTTATTATTGTTTTGTGTCAAATACGAGTTATTATTGTTTAGTCTAATTGTGTTTATGATCTTTTATATTTTTATGTAATTTGGTGTTTTTCACAAGTTTCTTTGAGTGATTTCAGATTACTAGAATTAAGGGCAAATCCAGTTCAGTTCCAGTTCCGACACCTTTTGCCATATCAGCTATATCTCGAGTTTCACTGAAGCAATAAGGCTGAACTTTGTATCCCTGCAAAGCTAAGAGGCATATCTATCTTTTTCATGTTTTACACTTCTTGAAACGGAGTCGTTTTCCCTAGCGAAATCGACCATCAAGTTGGCTGATGTGCAATGACGTCTGTTCTGCACCGTTTTGGTATTTTGACCATATCTTCCGATCCACGTGCGCAAATGATCTGATTCCAACGGCTATGGATCCGTAACTGATAGGGGTATATTTTTCTAGAAGACCATTTTATCAGATCGAGCCTCCAACATTGACAAAATCGACCATCAAGCTGGCTGATCAGAATTGTCATACAATATGACGAAAATTGTTAGAAAAATGCACCCACCTATTATACCTACCTTTGAAATTTGTAAAGCTTGTCTCTTGTCATTTAGCCCTCCAAAATGTGTATAAATAGAGGGCCTTGGATGAGTATTGGGATAAATATACATTGGTAGGATATTAGCCATTGTAATAAAATTCTCTAAGTTTTCTTCTTCTTTCCTTTCTCTAGTTTTCTTTTTCTTTATTTTTCTTTTCATTTTCTTCATATCTAGTATGTGTTGCTAATCATATTGTTGAGGTGATGAGGTGAAGCTCTTGGTAAATGCTAAGGTTAGTCTCTTAAACATGAGCTAAAATGAATCATCATTTATAAACACTAGTATAGATAATATTTTCTTTTGGTTTAAAATCATACTTGCAAAGTAGAGATCTTGATTCATTATTGACAATGAAAATGGCACAATAAATGCTTGGTTTCATAACCTTGATTTGTTGTAGACATATACCTTGGCATAAGGAATGCTTGGACTCTTTTTATGAGTTTTGAGGACACCAAATGAACATAATATCATATGCTATGGACGTTGGACAATTTGGACTGAATTGCTAAACCTTCCGATTGGAACCTCCCTTATGTGTGGATTTCAATTGTGTAATAAAATAAGATTAATCTTAGCATAACACCAAGAGTGGATTCTCTAACCTCAACATCTTTTCTTATTGTTTTTTATATCTTGTTTAATTGCTTTTATGTTATTTTGTTCATTTTGTTCTCTAATATCTTGTTTACTTTCTTTGTTATTGATTCCCTAATATCTTGTTTATTTTCTTTTTCATATATATTATAAACTTATACTTACTAGTACGCTTCCCTGTGGTTCGACCTCGGACACCCGAGAATTTATTACTTGAACATAACCTGCACTTGGGTTTACAACTCTTAATTGAGTCTCCATCAATACCTACCTTTGAAATTTGTAAAGCTTGTCTCTTGTCATTTAGCCTTCCAAAATGTGTATAAATAGAGGGCCTTGGATGATTTTAGAGGATCATATTGTACATAGGTAGGATATTAGCCATTTTAATAAAATTCTCTAAGTTTTCTTCTTCTTTCTTTTCTCTAGTTTTCTTTCTTTTCTCTAGTTTTCTTTTTCTTTAGAGAGAGCAAGAGGTTGGATAATTAATATTCTTCCTCTTCTTCTTTCTTTCTTTTATTTTCTTCTTAGATTTTCTTTAATTTTATGTTTATGTTTACAATGCCTATGCTAGGCTAAACTTCTATTTGGTTAAGGGTGATTTCAAAGCCCTAGACATGTTTTGTGATTGATTTTCAGATTCTATCTATCATTAATTTTCTATCAAAGTTGCTTATGTTCTTTTACACGAATTGTTCATGATGTTGTCTTGATTTATTTAGGTGTACAACTAGATAGATCTTGATAATTATCTATTGCTAGTTTAGGAGTCTTGATCCGTGTAATTGTCTTGATTTCCTATTCATAAGTGGCAATTTGTGATTAATGATTATGGTCAAGTTTTCAATAATTGCAAAGTGGAACATAACCTAAGTTGAACAATCCGAGCTTATGTGTTTGTTGCTTAGATCAACCTATCTTTCTCATCATAAAGCTGCCATTAAATTGAATTTAGAGAGCTTATTCTAGGTTGTTTAATGGTTAGAGATTAAATAGAGAGCTTGTTCTATTTAACGACAAACTAAGGAAAGATTGGGATAACAGAGCTTGTTGTTATCTACGGTTGTTAACTTTGATAGTTGGTTGATATTGATAGATCTGAAATTGATTCTTAATGATGTCTAGTGGTGGAGAATGAAACCTTAACCATATTTTTCATATTTAATTCTTCTTACTTACTTGTTTTCTTATTTTTAGTTTGCTTATTTTTTATATTTATTTTTATTGGCTGGTTATACCGCCTAATTTGTATATTAACTTTGTTTTATTTTTATTGGCTGGTTATACCGCCTAATTTAGTATATATATTTTTATTGGCTGGTTATACTGCCTAATTTAGTATATATATTTTTATTGGCTGGTTATACCGCCTTGCATCTTATTCTTATTATTTACTTAGTTTAAATCTGGCTTCAAAAACCCCTTTTCTTTTATTGTTTTCTTTGAACGTAAGTTATAAACTAATAACTCATAAATTAAAACCCAATCCCTGAGGACTCGACCCTTGCTAATCATTATACTTACAATTGATCTTTTTAGTGCAAGGTTAAATAAGATACACTCTTTTGGGTGCATCAGAGGGTGATCCTTGATCGGGGTTGAAAGAACAAAAGTATTCACTAGGCTCAAAAGGGGTAGCAAAAGGATATTTTATAATTTGTGAAAGGACGACGAAAGATGGCCATTTTTCATCTCGAACACAAGCACGTAAATCGAAGAGTCATTCCCTAGAGGAAAATAATGAAAATGTTTTTTCTTTCTTGAAACCGTCTTGAATTTCATAAATGCATGATGTCACACTTGTTTTTTTTTTTTTCTTTCTTTTCTTTTTTTTTTTTCATTTTTTTTGATGCATGCCTCGAAAATTACTTCATCTTTATTCACCACCTGTCTTCCGTATCTACAAATGATGCACCATTTGATTGGTCATACAAATGAGAATTCGTATCATAACGAGGAACACCTCCAGTCTTTTTGCTCTCCGAAGGGACAAGAAAGAATATGGCTCGAAAACAGCTTTTTTCTAAGAACACGAAAAATCAGGTTCAATCGAGATGTTAATCATGAAGTGACGTCTGGGCAACTCTTGTTTTGTGGTTACGGAAAGGGATGTGAATGGTTTTGGCATAACCTTGACACACATCAATTTACCATAATTCAGATTCTTGAAAGAGGTTTCACTTGTTTGAGACACCAAAAACTCGGATTTTTTTTCAAAAAGTTTGTTCCATTGCTCATAACCTAAACTAGGATCCGCATTTTTCTCATTGTACTGACAGGTTTCTGGAATTCAACAATATATTCCTGGAAGCATTGACTGTTTCAAACTCAAAGGATTCAAGCATAGGCAAGTCCGAAAGAGAGTGGAAGGGTGTTGGGGTCATTTCTAACATTGATCATCAATAATCTCAAGACTCCTCATCATTTCTTAATGTGAAGAAAGATTTTATTCTTTTAAGAACGCGCTTTTCAAAAATCAAGAATTTCAAATTATCATTAAAACGCAATAAACACAAAGCATTTGAAATTTATTTATTTCATGTGGATGCCAACATAAGACAAGTGCTTTCATGATGATGCATAGAACTACATGCATATTCCTCGATGCTTGTTGACATGCTTTTAGAGGTAACCATTCTCATCCTCCAAACCCGTGGCGAAGAAACCGATTTATGGCAATGCGGATTTCCACTGTTCAACTAGCTCTGGAGTCAAAATGCCGTCATGGACAAAAACCTTCAATCTTTTCCTTCAGTTGTCTGCATGCTTCAGTTGTCTGCATCTTTCAGTTTTCAAAACTAAACCGACTTCTTTTTTTTATTCCTCAAGTGTGCTTCAAGATGCATGAGCTATGAATGTCGTGAATGTAACATTATGCCCATATGATGCATGTAAAGAATAAACAAATTAATGCATGAGTATGTACAAAAAACTATTCATGATTTGGACTGAACTTGGTCATTCAACAATTTTATTGCACAAACTTTGATCTCCAAATTCAATCCGCAAAAAAAATTTTTGTTTTTTGTTTTTTTTTTTTGAAACATTTTTTTTTTCGTAAAAATAAAAATATTATAAAAAAACCAATTTTTATCAAAAACTTTTGTGGTAGTGGGTCTTATTACGGCACAAATGTCCGAGTATTTATTCAACACTACCGGTTTACAATTCTCATTTAATCAACAACAAGTGTTTATGCAATTTATCAAATGAGATTATTATCACCGTGAAATCAAAAATACAATTATAAATGTAAATGCTTTATTTACAAGTGTATAAATGCATGAAATGTACGAGATGTATGAAAAGAAAGAATTTTCATATCTATAAATTCAAAAAGTTAACGAACATTTGCTCTGACAGTATCAACTTATTTAAGCAACACGGTGCCTTCGGAGCGAAAAATGAAACTTATTGCGGGTAGCACGATGTGCGTTCATCATTACCCGATTTACAGTTTTTGTTCGGAGTGTAAACAAATAGCGAAAGATCACAATGTTCCTTCCTAATTTCGAGGATATCCGATCGGAAATTCGATATGGCTCTACTCAAGTTCACTACATGAGGTTGAGTTAGGTTCTAAAAGGCTCCAAATTGCTCCTTACTGTCGCCCGTGAAGGCTAGTAAGGCATCCCGATTTAAAATGGGTTCAATTTGTTGGAGTATATTTTCCAGGCTTATGCGGAGGTTATTGCCTCACGAAAGCGTAGGTACTTTATTACTCCGAAAGTGTTTCGCTAGCCCATGTGGAGGTTATTGCCTCACGAGAGCGTAGGTACTTTACTTTCACCTAAAGGGATAAAGCTCGGGTATAGAGCTTATGTATGAAATGTATGTGCTCGTGTGTGAGAAGGAACAAGCAAACCTTCGACTATTTGTCTACGACTCTTTATTCTAGACATTCCACGATTTTAAAAAAAATAAACGACATAAAAAAAAATTATGAATCAAGAATTAACAAATATCAAAGTGTAATTGCAAGCAAAATAAAAATAAAGAAAGAAAGAAAATAAAGAGTATTAAAATTAAATACCGATTAAATCCATTAATTCGAGATTTTAAAAATAACACTTGATCAATTTGTGGCTCGACTCTCAAAGGTCCCCAGCGGAGTCGCCAAGCTGTCATAACGGTTTTTTCGACTGCTAGTGATGAATTTTGAAAACACAAAAAAAATGGAGTCGCCACCAATCTTTTTTGCTAGGTGTGATTGGCCACCTATTAAAACCGATTTTTAGAAAAGTATTTTAAAATTAATTAAAACATTTTGTAAAACCAATTTCGAAGTCCGCGCTTTGAACCAGAGAGAAAACAAAATCGGGTTCGGGAGTCGGTTACGTGCGGGGAAGGATTAGCACCCCCGCAACGCCCGTTTAGAAAACGGTACCACTTGATCACGTGTTATCTTAAATCTCAGTTTAATGGATTTAACATCGGTATTTAAAACTAATTATCTTTTCCTTTTATTTTATTTTATAAAAAAAACATGTTTATTATTTTTGATTTTTTTTTTTTGGATTATTATTATTTTTGTTTGAAACGAAAGTGAACACAAATTTATTATCGAAAATACTCATTAAATATTCCCGACACTCTCGGTGGTATTTAAAAAGATATTCTCACCTCAAGACATCTCAAGAATCACAACCGTGATATCTTTCGAATTCCGTCGTCGGCAATTTACATCCATTTTTTGTTTAAATGCGTATGATGCGAATATTTAAATATCGGATGCATACGGCTTAACATATAACTATAAAATTAAACATGCGAATCGTAATATTAAAAAAATGAGCATGGCAAAATATCGAGCGCAATAAACATCCGCTCTTTATTCATTTTTTTATTTTGATTATTTCCATTTTTTTTTTAAAACGAAAACGAATTCTTGTATCGAGCATGTCGCTAAATACTCCCACCACTCGTGGTGATATTTAACGAAATTCTCGCACCTCAAGATATCTTAGGAATCACCACCGTGACGTCCTTCGAATTCCGTCGTCGGTCATTCGCATTTATTAAAATCTTTTTTTTTGAAAGTGTAAATTAAAATGCTTTTAACAATTATTTTCGAAATAAAAGAAATTATCTATGTAAGAATAATTCCCGAACCATTCCGATATTTTCGATAATGTCTCGATTATTATTCTTACTCGGACCATTTCAAAGAACGATTGATACTCCGACCATCCTGAGAAAGAAATCCGTTTTTAGAGAATTTTATTTACCGAAAATAATTTTAAAAGACATGTATTAATTAGAAAAATTATTATTTTAATATTTTAAAATCGAAACTGAATAACAATAATATATCGAATGCCGGACAAAATAAATAAATACAAATAGTAATGAAAATAAATACGAACATCAAAATCATACCTGAGAAAGATCGAGAATCCGTAAAATCAAAATGCCGGACTTGATCTTCGTAAAATCACCTGAAAATGTCAAAAATAAAAAAAAAATCAAAACATCAAAAACGATCATCGTGAATTTTTCTTTAATTTTTTTATTATATTTTTTCTTTTTTTTTTTTAATTTTTAATTTTTTGATTTTTTTAATTTAATTTTTGATTTAATTTTTGATTTTTTTTATATTATTATTATTTTTTTAAAATTATTATTATTATTATTATTTTTATTTTTAATTTTATTTTTAATATTATTTTTTCTCTTTTTTTCTTTTTTCTTTTTTCTTTTTTCTTTTTTCTCTTCTTTTCTTTTCTTTCTTTTTTCTTTCTTTTTCTTTTTTTTCTGGCCCAAAACCAGGCCTGGCCCAGATTTTTCCTTTACTTTTTTTTTGGCAAGGGGGACCTGCGCGGACCCCGAGTCCAGGCGCGGATCCTCCCCGCGTTAAACGGCGCCGTTTCGGTGCCACAAAACGGCGCCGTTTCGGCGCCTTTCTCTTTTTTTTTTTTTGGTTTTTTCGAGTTGAAGCAACGGACCCTGGGCAAAACGGCGTCGTTTTGACGCCGAGGGTTTTTTTTAAAAAATAAACGGGTGACCCGACGGAGCCCGGGTCGACCCGCGGGTCGACGCGCGGGTCACCTCGACCCGCTCCCCAAAAACGGTGCCGTTTCGGCACCGTATGAATACCCCCCCAAACCCCATTTTTTTAATTTTCTCTTTTTTTTTTCTTTTGTCTCTCTTCTCTTTTCTCTCTCACCCTCCCTCTGCTCAGCCCACCAGAAACCCAGATTCCAGCGGCTGGCCACCGCGCCGGCCACCGTCCACCGTCGCCGACCGCCGCTCACCGGCGGCCGGCGAACTCCAAATTTCAGATCCGAGGATTTTCGACCCCCTCGGCACGGATCCGGGCTCCGTTTTGCCCGGATCTTCCCAGAAATACCTAGATCTAGGTTTCGAAGCTTTTTTTTTTTGGTTTTGTGTGTTTTTTTTTTGTGGTTGGTGATTTTTTTTTTGCAGGTTCTTGGTTTCTTTAGGGTTTTCTGATTTCGGAGGAGGGGGGTCGGAGCTGTTTTTTTGGTTGTCGGTGGTGGAGGAAGGGGGTCCGAATCAGGATTTCGGACACCGATCTTGGTTCTTTTTGGTGAACGGGGGGGTCTCCTCTGGATCTTCGTGTGTGGAGGATCGGATTCCAACCAGTGGGGGGGCCGATCTGGCTTTTGGGGTTCGAATCTGGGAGGCCTTTTGGGAGGGGTCCGAATCTTGATCCCCTCCTCCTCCTCTTGCTTTCTTCTGGTGATGGGGGTTTTATGGATGGTTGAGTGGTGGTGTGAGGTTGAGTGTGCAGGTGGGTGGCGTGTGGGGATGGGTTGGCAGGAGGTTGAGTGTGGCAGGGTGGCTGTCAGGTTTTAGGAAAAGGGGGAGGCGGCTAGGGTTAGCAGCAGAGGGGTTAGGTTGGGCTAGGATGAAATGGGCCCGAAAATTGGGCCAGTGGTTGGGTTCGGGGAAATGGGCCCGAAATTGGGCCTAGACAGTAGATTGCGCCTGCTGAATAGCAGGCCCGGTTCGCACTTAGTGATGCACCCAAAAGAGTGTATCTTATTTAACCTTGCACTAAAAAGATAAATTGTAAGTATAGTAGTTAGCAAGGGTCGAGTCCTCAGGGATTGGGTTTTAGTTTATAAGTTAATAGTTTAAAACTTAAATTCAAGAACAATAAAAGAAAAGGGGTTTTTGAAGCCAGATTTAAACTAAAGTAAATAATAAGAATAAGATGCAAGGCGGTATAACCAGCCAATAAAAATAAAACAAAGTTAATATACAAATTAGGCGGTATAACCAGCCAATAAAAATAAATATAAAAAATAAGCAAACTAAAAGTAAGAAAACAAATAAGTAAGAAGAATCAAATATGAAAAATATGGTTAAGGTTTCATTCTCCACCACTAGACATCATTAAGAATCAATTTCAGATCTATCAATATCAACCAACTATCAAAGTTAACAACCGTAGATAACAACAAGCTCTATTACCCCAATCTTTCCTTAGTTTGTCGTTAAATAGAACAAGCTCTCTATTTAATCTCTAACCATTAAACAACCTAGAATAAGCTCTCTAACTTCAATTTAATGGCAGCTTTATGATGAGAAAGATAGGTTGATCTAAGCAACAAACACATAAGCTCGGATTGTTCAACTTAGGTTATGTTCCACTTTACAATTATTGAAAACTTGACCATAATCATTAATCACAAATTGCCACTTATGAATAGGAAATCAAGACAATTACACGGATCAAGACTCCTAAACTAGCAATAGATAATTATCAAGATCTATCTAGTTGTACACCTAAATAAATCAAGACAACATCATGAACAATTCTTGTAGAAGAACATAAGCAACTTTGATAGAAAATTAATGATAGATAGAATCTGAAAATCAATCACAAAACATGTCTAGGGCTTTGAAATCACCCTTAACCAAATAGAAGTTTAGCCTAGCATAGGCATTGTAAACATAAACATAAAATTAAAGAAAATCTAAGAAGAAAATAAAAGAAAGAAAGAAGAAGAGGAAGAATATTAATTATCCAACCTCTTGCTCTCTCTAAAGAAAAAGAAAACTAGAGAAAAGAAAGAAAACTAGAGAAAAGAAAGAAGAAGAAAACTTAGAGAATTTTATTAAAATGGCTAATATCCTACCTATGTACAATATGATCCCTTACAGTCATCCAAGGCCCTCTATTTATACACATTTTGGAGGGCTAAATGACAAGAGACAAGCTTTACAAATTTCAAAGGTAGGTATAATAGGTGGGTGCATTTTCTAACAATTTTCGTCATACATGACGATTTTGATCAGCCAACTTGATGGTCGATTTTGTCAATTTTGCAAGCCTTATCTGATCACATGGTCTTCTAGAAAAAGGTTCCCCTATCAGTTACGGATCCATAGCCGTTGGAATCAGCTCATTTGCTGATGTGGATAAGCAGATATGGGCAAAATACGAAAACATGTCAGCACAGACGTCATTGCACATCAGCCAACTTGATGGTCGATTTCGTCAATATTAGAGGCCTGATCTGATCATATGGTCTTCTAGACAAAGGTTCCCGTATCAGTTACGGATCCATAGCCATTGGAATCAGCTCATTTGCTGATGTGGATAAGCAGATATAGGCCAAATACGAAAACAGGTCAGCACAGACGTCATTGCACATCAGCCAACTTGATAGTCGATTTCTCTAGGGAAAACGACTCCGTTTCAAGAAGTATAAAACATGAAAAAGATAGATATGCCTCTTAGCTTTGCACGGCTACAAATTGCAGCCTTATTGCTTCAGTGAAACTCCAGATATAGCTGATATGGCAAAAGGTGTCGGAACTGGAACTGAACTGGATTTGCCCTTAATTCTAGTAATCTGAAATCACTCAAAGAAACTTGTGAAAAACACCAAAATACATAAAAATATAAAAGATCATAAACACAATTAGACTAAACAATAATAACTCGTATTTGACACAAAACAATAATAAAACATAACTAAAAACTATATAATTATACGAGTTATCACACCCCCACACTTAGATTGTTGCTAGTCCCTAGCAACGACTTAATAAAAATAAAATAAGAAAATCTAATCTAATCCATTTTCGTAGGAAATCACGGTGGCACTTAGCATGTGACACAAGCCTTTAAACCCCTAGGTGTCCCTAGTGGACGAGTTTAGTCTCGTGAGGGTTTACTAGAACGATACCCACAAACATTGAAAAACTAAAATATAAATAAACTACATATACTAAAAATATTTACTCCTAATCCTCTCAATACAAATTAGAGACAATCTTTGAACAAGTCTTATAAACTAATCAATAGCTTAAAGAATTTCACAAAAAATCATGCTTGAATGTAAATTGTTTGAGTTAAGCCAATATTAGCATAACATATCTCAATCAAAATAGTGCATGTTCAAATTTAATCTCAACTTCTCACATGGGATACTCTCTTGATTTTCACTCTTTAAAGTAGTGGTAAAGTGTTTACACTCAATCAATCTCATGAAAACACTTCTACCATATGCTTGCTTGTCCACCTATTCTCCACTAAAAGATCATGCAACTTCATAAATCAAGAGGTCTTTAATCAAGGTTGTAATGGGGCCAAGGGGTTTGTAATGTGGTTGAAGAACAAAAGGATAAAGATATCACAAAGGTTCGAAAGAGTTCATAAAGTTTAGAGACATAAAAAGATTATACAAAGAAACTTCTCAAAACTCTTTACAAGTACATAGTCACCTAGGCCGGATATTCATGTTGGGCCTTTTCTTCATTCTAAACAACTTTGTAACATCTTTTTCTTTTTCCACAAATTCAAGAGATGATTCATTTTTTTTTATATAGGAATGTATTTGCCAGTATTCCATTTCTTTTTCTCTTGACTTTTCTTTTCTTTTCCCCCCACACTTATTTCTTGTTTCTAACCAAAAAATATCCCTTGTCTTTGCAACTTGTCTCAAATCATGCTAATTCATCTTTGGAACAAAGGTAAAGATATAAGTATATTTAGGTTAGGGACAAGTTATGGTTACCAAAGAGATAGCTTATTCAATGTAGGCTCAAATTGGTTCACTAAGGGTGTGTTCTCTTGGAACATCAATAAGGGATGGCTGTTTGGCTCTGGTTATAATCCTAATGCCTCTATCATATTCATGTTGTCACATGTATCAATATAGTCTCAAACGGTTTAAAGCAAGTTCTAGAGAATCATGTAATCATAAGAGCACTCAAGAAAGAAATTAGATTGATTTGTATAATGCATCAATCATTTTAGGCTCAAAAACTCACAATTATGATTATACAAGTCAGTTTTAAGTCTAAACATGCTTCTTTCTCAATCAACATATCATATTAACATTGGCTCATAAAAAGGTTGACATCAAGCTCAATTCTCATGAAAATCTTCTCACTAATAAATCTGTTTTAGACTTATGCAATTCATATCTCATCATTGTATTAAAAAGGAACTAAAACACACTCAAAAAAAATAATAATAATAATAATAAAGACTCATATAAAAAAAATAGTAGACAAAAATAAAAGAAATCTTAAATCATTCCCCCCACACTTAATTCTTACATTGTCCTCAATGTAAGTCTATTAACCCAAATGATAGAATCATGTGTAAGAGAAAAGAACTAATAACATAAGAATAGGAATAACTAGACTCAAAACAAAACAAAACAAACTCATGCAACCTAAATAATTCTAAAATACTAAACAAAAATTAACAAGTAAACATAAAAAATAATAATAAAAACAATAAAAATAAAAATAATAAAAGAAAAAGGAAAAGAAAGAGAAAGAGAAAGCAAATATGAATATGGAAGGTTGGCAATTTCTTCTTTAATTGGGTTGCCTTCCCAATTAACACTTGAGTTAGTGTTTTGAACCTAACCAACACCCCTTCTTGGCTTTTTAGGCTTGTCAGGCTCATACATGAAATTTTCCAAATTTATGCGTTTGAGAGGAAGCTTTCTTTGCACAACAGTGGATGCATTCTCCATTACAAGTATTATTCCATCATCCTTGGTGGTGCATATCTCATCGAGGAATGATGCATCTTTTGGTACTTGTTGAATGACATCCACAAACAAACTGTTTAAGGTTTCCAACGTGTCTTGTTCATGTTCATCCTCCTTGAACTTTGTGAATCTACTAGGAAAAGGTGGAGAAGAAACATTAGTAAAAATTGGAATCTCAAACGTTACCTCAGGTGCTGAAATACTCTTATTTGGATCATTGGCTTCATTATCCTCAAGAATAGAATTCATCTCTAATTTTGTCTCATCCTCATCTTGTTCCTCATTCCTCAAGGTCACAATAGTAGTATTCTCCTTTGGGTTAATCATCGTTTGGGCAGGGAGTTCTTCAGATCTTTGTGCTACCCATCCCACCATACTACTAGCCAATTGGCTCATTTGCTTTTCCAAACTCTGGATGCTTGCCCTTGTTTCCTGTTGAAATTGCAAAGTATTAGTAACAAGAGAATAGACAAGATCTTCTAAAGAAGTACCTGAGTTTTGAGTCATATGTGATGGCTGAAAAAGATCTGATTCTTGAGACCATGATTGATTGAAGATAGATGGATGAGTGTAACTGGCATAAGGATCTACTTCTTGGAAATTTTTTGAGTAGCCATAATTAGTATGATCCCACCATCCCTCATGGTAAGTGTTTGAGTAATGATCGTGCAGTTGGTCTTGGAACACTTGATGGCCTTGACATCCTCCCATGGCAAATTGTTGAACTGGGAAAGTGAGATTGGCTTGTTGATTCTCCATGTTCATGTATGCCACCAAGTCATCAAGTGTTAGATTGCCCAATTCCATCGTTTTTTTTTTTTTTTTTTTTTTTCAAAATTTGATAAGAAAAACCCGTATGTACAAGAAAACAAAACTCATTAGAACTGAAAATAAGAATAAACCAAGTAACAAATAAACTAAAGAAAACAATCCCCGGCAACGGCGCCAAAAATTTTGATGCACCCAAAAGAGTGTATCTTATTTAACCTTGCACTAAAAAGATAAATTGTAAGTATAGTAGTTAGCAAGGGTCGAGTCCTCAGGGATTGGGTTTTAGTTTATAAGTTAATAGTTTAAAACTTAAATTCAAGAACAATAAAAGAAAAGGGGTTTTTGAAGCCAGATTTAAACTAAAGTAAATAATAAGAATAAGATGCAAGGCGGTATAACCAGCCAATAAAAATAAAACAAAGTTAATATACAAATTAGGCGGTATAACCAGGCAATAAAAATAAATATAAAAAATAAGCAAACTAAAAGTAAGAAAACAAATAAGTAAGAAGAATCAAATATGAAAAATATGGTTAAGGTTTCATTCTCCACCACTAGACATCATTAAGAATCAATTTCAGATCTATCAATATCAACCAACTATCAAAGTTAACAACCGTAGATAACAACAAGCTCTGTTACCCCAATCTTTCCTTAGTTTGTCGTTAAATAGAACAAGCTCTCTATTTAATCTCTAACCATTAAACAACCTAGAATAAGCTCTCTAAATTCAATTTAATGGCAGCTTTATGATAAGAAAGATAGGTTGATCTAAGCAACAAACACATAAGCTCGGATTGTTCAACTTAGGTTATGTTCCACTTTGCAATTATTGAAAACTTGACCATAATCATTAATCACAAATTGCCACTTATGAATAGGAAATCAAGACAATTACACGGATCAAGACTCCTAAACTAGCAATAGATAATTATCAAGATCTATCTAGTTGTACACCTAAATAAATCAAGACAACATCATGAACAATTCTTGTAGAAGAACATAAGCAACTTTGATAGAAAATTAATGATAGATAGAATCTGAAAATCAATCACAAAACATGTCTAGGGCTTTGAAATCACCCTTAACCAAATAGAAGTTTAGCCTAGCATAGGCATTGTAAACAAACATAAAATTAAAGAAAATCTAAGAAGAAAATAAAAGAAAGAAAGAAGAAGAGGAAGAATATTAATTATCCAACCTCTTGCTCTCTCTAAAGAAAAAGAAAACTAGAGAAAAGAAAGAAAACTAGAGAAAAGAAAGAAGAAGAAAACTTAGAGAATTTTATTAAAATGGCTAATATCCTACCTATGTACAATATGATCCCTTACAATCATCCAAGGCCCTCTATTTATACACATTTTGGAGGGCTAAATGACAAGAGACAAGCTTTACAAATTTCAAAGGTAGGTATAATAGGTGGGTGCATTTTCTAACAATTTTCGTCATACATGACAATTTTGATCAGCCAACTTGATGGTCGATTTTGTCAATTTTGCAAGCCTTATCTGATCACATGGTCTTCTAGAAAAAGGTTCCCCTATCAGTTACGGATCCATAGCCGTTGGAATCAGCTCATTTGCTGATGTGGATAAGCAGATATGGGCAAAATACGAAAACATGTCAGCACAGACGTCATTGCACATCAGCCAACTTGATGGTCGATTTCGTCAATATTAGAGGCCTGATCTGATCATATGGTCTTCTAGACAAAGGTTCCCGTATCAGTTACGGATCCATATCCATTGGAATCAGCTCATTTGCTGATGTGGATAAGCAGATATGGGCAAAATACGAAAACAGGTCAGCACAGACGTCATTGCACATCAGCCAACTTGATGGTCGATTTCTCTAGGGAAAACGACTCCGTTTCAAGAAGTATAAAACATGAAAAAGATAGATATGCCTCTTAGCTTTGCACGGCTACAAATTGCAGCCTTATTGCTTCAGTGAAACTCCAGATATAGCTGATATGGCAAAAGGTGTCGGAACTGGAACTGAACTGGATTTGCCCTTAATTCTAGTAATCTGAAATCACTCAAAGAAACTTGTGAAAAACACCAAAATACATAAAAATATAAAAGATCATAAACACAATTAGACTAAACAATAATAACTCGTATTTGACACAAAACAATAATAAAACATAACTAAAAACTATATAATTATACGAGTTATCACTTAGTCCGGGTCGGATTCGGCTCCGACCCGGACGAAAATTGGTTATTACAGCTACCATTTGTAAATTAGTCAATACCTCTCACATTAGTTATATATGATGTGTAATGATGCACCCAAAAGAGTGTATCTTATTTAACCTTGCACTAAAAAGATAAATTGTAAGTATAGTAGTTAGCAAGGGTCGAGTCCTCAGGGATTGGGTTTTAGTTTATAAGTTAATAGTTTAAAACTTAAATTCAAGAACAATAAAAGAAAAGGGGTTTTTGAAGCCAGATTTAAACTAAAGTAAATAATAAGAATAAGATGCAAGGCGGTATAACCAGCCAATAAAAATATATAAACTAAATTAGGCGGTATAACCAGCCAATGAAAATATATATACTAAATTAGGCGGTATAACCAGCCAATAAAAATAAAACAAAGTTAATATACAAATTAGGCGGTATAACCAGCCAATAAAAATAAATATACTTTTAAAAATAAGCAAACTAAAAGTAAGAAAACAAGTAAGTAAGAAGAATCAAATATGAAAAATATGGTTAAGGTTTCATTCTCCACCACTAGACATCATTAAGAATCAATTTCAGATCTATCATTATCAACCAACTATCAAAGTTAACAACCGTAGATAACAACAAGCTCTGTTACCCCAATCTTTCCTTAGTTTGTCGTTAAATAGAACAAGCTCTCTATTTAATCTCTAACCATTAAACAACCTAGAATAAGCTCTCTAAATTCAATTTAATGGCAGCTTTATGATGAGAAAGATAGGTTGATCTAAGCAACAAACACATAAGCTCGGATTGTTCAACTTAGGTTATGTTCCACTTTGCAATTATTGAAAACTTGACCATAATCATTAATCACAAATTGCCACTTATGAATAGGAAATCAAGACAATTACACGGATCAAGACTCCTAAACTAACAATAGATAATTATCAAGATCTATCTAGTTGTACACCTAAATAAATCAAGACAACATCATGAACAATTCTTGTAGAAGAACATAAGCAACTTTGATAGAAAATTAATGATAGATAGAATCTGAAAATCAATCACAAAACATGTCTAGGGCTTTGAAATCACACTTAACCAAATAGAAGTTTAGCCTAGAATAGGCATTATAAACATAAAATTAAATAGAATCTAAGAAGAAAATAAAAGAAAGAAAGAAGAAGAAGAAGAATATTAATTATCCAACCTCTTGCTCTTTCTAAAGAAAAAGAAAACTAGAGAAAAGAAAGAAGAAGAAAACTTAGAGAATTTTGTTAAAATGGCTAATATCCTACCAATCTCCAATATGATCCCTTACAATCATCCAAGGCCCTCTATTTATACACATTTTGGAGGGCTAAATGACAAGAGACAAGCTTTACAAATTTCAAAGGTAGGTATATGACGATTTTGATCAGCCAACTTGATGGTCGATTTCGTCAATATTGGAGGCCTGATCTGATCACATGGTCTTCTAGAAAAAGGTTCCCCTATCGGTTACGGAACCATAGCCGTTGGAATCAGCTCATTTGCTGATGTGGTTAAGCAGATATGGGCAAAATATGAAAACATGTCAGCACAAACGTCATTGCACATCAGCCACCTTGATGGTCGATTTCTTCAATATTGGAGGCCTGATATGATCACATGGTCTTCTAGACAAAGGTTCCCCTATCAGTTACGGAACCATATCCGTTGGAATCAGCTCATTTTCTGATGTGGTTAAGCAGATATGGGCAAAATACGAAAACATGTCAGCACAGACGTCATTGCACATCAGCCACCTTGATGGTCGATTTCTTCAATATTGGAGGCCTGATCTGATCACATGGTCTTCTAGACAAAGGTTCCCCTATCAGTTACGGAACCATAGCCGTTGGAATCAGCTCATTTCCTGATGTGGATAAGAAGATATGGGCATAATACGAAAACATATCAGCACAGACGTCATTGCACATCAGCCAACTTGATGCTCGATTTCGCTAGGGAAAACGACTCCGTTTTAAGAAGTGTAAAACATAAAAAAGATAGATATGCCTCTTAGCTTTGCATGGCTACAAATTTCAGCCTTATTGCTTCAGTGAAACTCGAGATATAGCTGATATGGCAAAAGGTGTCGGAACTGAAACTGAACTGGATTTGCCCTTAATTCTAGTAATCTGAAATCACTCAAAGAAACTTGTGAAAAACACCAAAATACATAAAAATATAAAAGATCATAAACACAATTAGACTAAACAATAGTAACTCGTATTTGACACAAAACATTAATAAAACATAACTAAAAACTATATAATTATACGAGTTATCACACCCCTACACTTAGATTGTTGCTAGTCCCTAGCAACGACTCAATAAAAATAAAATAAGAAAATCTAATCTAATCCATTTTCGTAGGAAATCACGGTGGCACTTAGCATGTGACACAAGCCTTTAAACCCCTAGGTGTCCCTAGTGGACGAGTTTAGTCTCGTGAGGGTTTACTAGAACGATACCCACAAACATTGAAAAACTAAAATATAAATAAACTGCATATACTAAAAATATTTACTCCTAATCCTTTCAATACAAATTAGATACAATATTTGAACAAGTCTTATAAACTAATCAATAGCTTAAAGAATTTCACAAAAAATCATGCTTGAATGTAAATTGTTTGAGTTAAGCCAATATTAGCATAACATATCTCAATCAAAATATTGCATGTTCAAATTTAATCTCAACTTCTCACATGGGATACCCTCATGATTTTCACTCTTTAAAGTAGTGGTGAAGTGTTTACACTCCATCAATCTCATGAAAACAGTTCTACCATATTCTTGCTTGTCCACCTATTCTCCACTATTTAGATCATACAACTTCATGAATCAAGAGGTCTTTAATCAAGGTTGTAATGGGGCCAAGGGGTTTGTAATGTGGTTGAAGAACAAAAGGATAAAGATATCACAAAGGTTCCAAAGAGTTCATAAAGTTTAGAGACATAAAAAGATCATACAAAGAAACTTCTCAAAACTCTTTACAAGTACATAGTCACCTAGGCCGGATATTTATGTTGGGCCTTTTCTTCATTCTAAACGACTTTGTAACATCTTTTTCTTTTTCCACAAATTCAAGAGATGATTCATATATTTCTTTTTTTTTACATAGGAATGTATTTGCCAGTATTTCATTTTTTTTTCTTGACTTTTCTTTTCTTTCCCCCCCACACTTATTTCTTGTTTCTAACCCAAATTTTTAACTAAAAATATCCCTTGTCTTTGCAATTTGTCTCAAAACATGCTAATTCATCTTTGGAACAAAGGTAAAGATATAAGTATATTTAGGTTAGGGACAAGTTATGGTTACCAAAGAGATAGCTTATTCAATGTAGGCTCAAATTGGTTCACTAAGGGTGTGTTCTCTTGGAACATCAATAAGGGATGGCTGTTTGGCTCTGGCTAAAAATCCTAATGCCTCTATCATATTCATGTTGTCACATGTATCAATATAGTCTCAAACGGTTTAAAGCAAGTTCTAGAGAATCCTGTAATCATAAGAGCACTCAAGAAAGAAATTAGATTGATTTGTATAAAGCATCAATCATTATAGGCTCAAAAACTCACAAGGATGATTATACAAGTCAGATTAAGTCTAAACATGCTTCTTTCTCAATCAACATATTATATTAACATTGGCTCATAAAAAGGTTGACATCAAGCTCAATTCTCATGAAAATCTTCTCACTAATAACCAGTTTAGACCTATGCAATTCATATCTCATCATTGTATTAAAAAGGAACTAAAACACACTAAAAAAAAAAAAAAAAAAAAAGACTCATAAAAAAAAAAAAAATAGTAGACAAAAATAAAAGAAATCCTAAATCATTCCCCCCACACTTAATTCTTACATTGTCCTCAATGTAAGTCTATTAACACAAATGAAAGAATCATGTGTAAGAGAAAAGAACTAATAACATAAGAATAGGAACAACTAAGACTCAAAACAAAACAAACTCATGCAACCTAAATAATCCTAAAATACTAAACAAAAATTAACAAGTAAACATAAAAAGATTAAAATCAAACTGAGAAGGTATGTCTCAAGTCTCCCTTACTCAGACCTTGTTCAGAATGAATACTTCTAAATTGCTTAAAACACAACAAACTCTTTTTTTTTTTTTTTTTTTTTTTTGAAAAGAAGAAATCAAACTGACAAGGTATGTCTCAAGTCTCCCTTACTCAGACCTTGTTCAGAATGAATACTTCTTAAATTTTTTTTTTTTTTTTATTAAATTAGCAAAATATGTCCCTTACCCCCTACTAAAATATGACATTGTCCCCAATGTCAAATTTTAAAGGTAGAATTTAGGAGATATTACCTGCAGAGGTTGCTAACCACTTATTATAACTGAGACACAACAAGCAAAATGTTAGATAATGTCACAAAGACAAAGTGCAATCCACTCCTTGCTCGTCCATATCTCTTTTTCTTTTTTCGAGCGTTTGCGAAACAACCGTAGCAGATAAACACTCATAAGCTTGGAGCTTTTTAAGTAAATCTTCAATGGTTGTAGCAGAAATTATGGTTCTCCTTGCCTCTGAAAACATGAATCCATTATCCACAGCATTATCTAAATATAAAAGCAAATTACTAAAATAACCATTAATATTAAGCAAACCAATGGGTTTCTTATTTGTGACCAAAGATGACCAAGAAGCCACGCAAGCTATTTCTTCCAATGTACCCAGACCTCCTGGTAAAGCAATGAATGCATCGGCAGAATGGTACATGATTGTTATCCGTTCGGGGACACTCCAGACTTGTATTTCCTTACCCACGGTAGGTCCACAAAAACTTGTGAATAGTTTTGGCACGATTCCTAGAACTGGACTTCCTCCGGCGTGTGCTGCTGTAGCGACTGCTCCCATTAAACCCGTACTACCGCCTCCATAAATCAAGTGGATCTTTTGTTGGGCAAGTATTACTCCAACTCTTATGGCTTCATCAGCGAATATGTTATTTTTTCCTGGATAAGCACCTCCAAAGACACAAATTTTTTTAATGCGCTGGGATGAAGTACTTGCCATTTTTTTTTTCTTCGAGTGCCTGAAAGAGAATGAGTACATGGTGTAATATATAGAGGACTCAGTAGTGAATCAGACAAGAGTAATAATGTCGCCGAAAGTGTATCTGACCTGTCAGAAGAAAATGTTAACCTAACAAAAGATTTTTGGGTGATTTCAGGAAGAAAATCAAAAAGAGAAAAAAAATCAACCGTAAAAGACAAATAAAAAAAAAACGAGAATAGTTACACAAATCGAACAACACGTAAATTAAACCAAAATAAAGTTATTGCAAATCAAACCAAAAGCTGAGAAGTCATTTATTGTAGTTGTGATTGTGGCTCACATCTTCCTCTGGTTTTACGTCCAGAAACGGCTTAAACGCCTTCTATGAGTCGAGGATATGCTTCCCATCCAGTTTTCTTACAAGCTGGCAAATAGGGTCTTTTAACATCAGATTCCCAAGATGTTGCCATTCCCTTTGGAATTGCGGCCATAAATCAAGAATTTCTCTTTGTACGTCTCCACTAGGATGCGTCTCAAGAGAAAGTTGGATATTACCCAAATTCTCCTTACTCAGTCCATCCTTAATGAATTCAATTTTATCATCTCGATTAGAGGACGGAATCCCAATAGAACGACATTTACCGTTACACGTCCATCGTGCACATTTGTGGCAATTTGAACTCATGCGCTTTGCTCGTCGCTTCTTTGCAAAAGTGCTTCTACCTGTACCTGGTAAATGCAAAACAGGAAGATATTCATCTTCACGTACCTTGGCTTCAATTATCCAACGTATGTCGTCAGGAATCCCTTTGTGCATAAGCATTCTTAATCTTTCAAGTCGAACTTGGTAAAGCTTCAGTAAAATATTTTGAGGAAAAGGAGGAAATCGTTTCTGCAATCTTGTGAGAATATCATCCATCCTGAAAAAAAAAGAATGAAAAAAAAAATTGAAAGAGAAATTGGAAGAGAAATTTATATACAATATCAGTTTTGTGGGTAGCTGATGGAACCGATTTAAATAATCACGGAGTACCGTTATCCGCCATTTAACCGGGGTTAAAAAAAAATTATATTTACATCTAGTTATTTTCAAAACAAGGATCAAAAAGAAAAACAACATAAAAAGACTCAAAAACAAAACACTCTAAATAAAATCCTAAATTCTTCCCCCCACACATAATTTTTACATTGTCCTCAATGTAATGCTATTATCCCCCAATGCAAGAATTATATGTAAGAGAAAAGAACTATTAAACAAAAGAAAAGAAAAACAATAAAAGATAGAATGATGGAGAGTAAGGAATATGCAAATCTGATATAATAGATGCTCTCCATCCTTTTGGGTTGCCTCTCCAAGAAGCGCTTGGTTTATTGTCCTCAGCTTGACTTAGACCCATGCCATTATTATTCAACATACTTTGGCTCAAAAAGTGGAAACTCCTCCACATCTTGTATTGGAAAGTTCTCATAGTAAGGCTTCAATCTATGACCATTCACTTTGAATGCCTTATCTGTTTTCGGGCTTTGGATTTCAATTGCACCATGAGTAAATACATTAGTAATAACAAAAGGTCCAACCCAACGAGAACGTAACTTACCTGGATATAACTTAAGGCGTGAATGGAAGAGAAGAACTTTTTGTCCAACAATAAATTCTTTTCTTGATATCATCTTGTCATGGAATGCCTTAGTTTTTTCCTTGTAAATCCTAGAATTCTGATAGGCATCATTCCTTATCTCCTCTAATTCTTGTAGGTCAAGTTTTCTTTTCTTTCCTATCTCATCCATCTCCATGTTGCATTGTTTGATAGCCCAATATGATTTATGTTCCAATTCAACCGGAAGATGACAAGGCTTACCATAAACAAGTCGATAAGGAGACATACCAATAGGTGTCTTATATGCTGTCCTATAAGCCCAAAGTGCATCATCAAGTCGTGAACTCCAATCCTTCCTATTTGGATTAACTGTCTTTTCAAGGATGGACTTAACTTCTCGGTTTGACACTTCAGCTTGCCCACTAGTTTGAGGATGATATGAGGTGGAGACCTTGTGTGTGATGTTATACTTCCTCAAAAGTGCTTCCATAGTCCTATTGCAAAAGTGAGTACCTCTATCGCTGATTATAGCCTTTGGCGTTCCAAACCTAGCAAAGATGTTAGTCTTGACAAAATCTGAAACAACTTTAGAGTCATTAGTCCTAGTGGATTTTGCTTCCACCCACTTTGAAACATAATCAACGGCAAGTAAAATATAAAGATTACCAAAAGAAGGAGGAAAAGGTCCCATGAAATCCATGCCCCATACATCAAAAATTTCAACAATAAGTATTGGAGTTTGAGGCATTTGATTTCTAGCACCTAAGTTACCAGTTCTTTGGCAACGATCACATGACTTGCAAAAGAGGTATGCATCTTTGAATATGGTAGGCCAATAAAATCCAGAATCAAGAACTTTCATGGCTGTTCTTTTGGATCCAAAGTGTCCTCCACATGCATAAGAGTGACAAAAGGTGAGAATAGATTGAAATTCAGTTTCGAGTACACACCTTCTTATAATCTGATCGGAGCAATGCTTCCAAAGGTAAGGATCATCCCATATGTAGTATTTGGCATCACTCTTGATCTTATTTCTTTGAGCTTGTGTCAACTCTTGTGGCAACTTCTTGGTAACTAAGTAATTAACAATATCAGCATACCAAGGAGTTGTTGTTCTTATAAAAAGAAGTTGCTCATCCGGAAAGTTCTCATTCAAGGGTAGTGCATCATCTTCATGAACTAAACGGCTAAGATGGTCCGCAACCAAGTTGTCACTACCTCTCTTATCTTTTATCTCCAAATCAAACTCTTGTAAGAGAAGTATCCATCTGATCAACCTTGGTTTGGCCTCCTTCTTAGTGAGTAAGTACCTAAGGGCTGCATGGTCAGAAAATACAATTACTTTAGTACCAATTAAATAAGATCGAAATTTTTCTAAAGCAAATACAACAGCCAAAAGTTCTTTTTCAGTAGTGGAATAGTTCAATTGAGCATCATTAAGAGTTCGTGAGGCATAATAAATGGCATGTGAGGCTTTGCCAACCCGTTGGCCCAAAACAGCTCCAATGGCATAGTCACTAGCATCACACATGATTTCAAAAGGTATATTCCAATCTGGTGGTTGCATGATAGGAGCTGATGTCAAGAGTCCCTTCAATGTTTCAAACGCCTCTTTGCATTTATCATCAAAGTGGAAAACCACATCTTTTTGTAGTAGCTTGCAAAGAGGTAATGTGATCTTTGAGAAGTCTTTGATAAATCTCCTATAGAAACCTGCATGTCCAAGAAAAGAACGAACCTCTCTCACATTTGTGGGAGGTGGTAAAGAATGCATAATATCTATTTTAGATTTATCAACCTCCATCCCTCTAGAAGAAATAACATGACCCAAAACTATTCCTTGTTCTACCATAAAGTGACATTTTTCCCAATTCAAAACAAGGTTAGTTTCCATGCATCTTTCAAGTACAAGTGTAAGGTTCTCTAGACATCTATCAAAAGAATCACCATAGACACTAAAATCATCCATAAACACTTCTATGATGTTCTCTACATAATCTGAAAATATGCTAACCATACACCTTTGGAATGTAGCTGGTGCATTACAAAGACCAAATGGCATACGCCGGTATGCAAAAGTACCAAATGGACATGTGAATGTTGTTTTCTCTTGGTCCTCCGGAGCAATGGCTATCTGATTATAACCTGAAAAACCATCAAGAAAACAATAATGAGAATGGCCAGCTAACCTTTCAAGCATTTGATCAATAAAAGGTAAAGGAAAGTGGTCTTTGCGAGTTGTGGAATTAAGTTTACGATAATCAATACAAACTCGCCATCCTGTTTGAATCCTAGTAGGAACAAGTTCATTCTCATTATTTGTTACCACCGTTACACCTGATTTCTTTGGAACCACTTGGACTGGGCTCACCCATTTGCTATCCGAGATAGGATAGATCACTCCAACATCTAGGAGCTTCAGTATCTCCTTTTTCACAACCTCCATCATAGGAGGGTTCAATCTCCTTTGTGCTTCTCTTGTTGGTTTAGACCCTTCCTCTAACAAAATCCTGTGCATGCACATGGATGGGCTTATTCCCTTGATATCGGCAATTGTCCAACCAATTGCTGTTTTATGCTCTCTAAGCACCCGGATAAGTCGCTCTTCTTGCAAAGGTGTGAGCTCTTTGGCAATGATGACAGGTAGTGTGTCCTTTTCCCCTAAGAACAAATATTTCAAGTGGTTCGGTAGTGGTTTCAACTCTAAAGTTGGTGCCTGCAAAATGGAAGGTAGAAGTTTCTCATTAGATAAAGGCAAATCAATAAATGAAACATCAAACCTTGCATCTTTAGGTTGCAGCGAGTGTAAAGATTCTAGTGCCCCTTCCACCTGGTCACTCAAGGCTAGTTTAGCATTCCCCATTCCGAGATGGTTGCTAAGGACTATTTCTACACTATCTTCACCATCTAGCTCATAAGCTTGCTGCACTAGTGAGTCAATTATATCAATATTAAAAACAGAATGCACATCACTAGGATATCTCATGGCCTCAAAAATGTTAAAGCGAATTATTTCACCATCAAATTCCATAGTTAAAGTGCCATCATGTACATCTATTTTAGTTCTTGCTGTTTTCAAGAATGGTCTCCCTAATAGAATAGGTGTGGGATTAGAAGACATCTCATCTTCCATCTCAATAACATAAAAGTCAGCGGGAAAAACCAATTCATTAACCTGTACAAGAACGTCTTCTACAACTCCTCTTAGATAAGTGTTAGAACGGTCAGCAAGTTGTATTATAACACCGGTTTCCTCTAATGGTCCTAGATTCAATGAAGCATAAATTGAATATGGCATGACATTAATAGATGCCCCTAGATCTAGCATAGCACGCTCAAACCTGGTGTTGCCTATCTTACAAGGAATGGTAAACATACCTGGATCCTTGCATTTAGGTGGGAGTTTCTTTTGAAGAACAGCTGACACATTCTCCCCTACACTTACCTTTTCATTCCATTTCAACTTCCGTTTAGATGTGCACAACTCTTTTAGGAACTTGGCATATCTGGGCACTTGCTTGATAGCATCTAGTAAAGGAATGTTCACCTCTACTTTCCGGAAGGTTTCCAAAATTTCCTTCTCTTGCTCCTCCTTCTTGGACTTTGCTAACCTGCTAGGAAAAGGTGGAGGAGTTATATAAGAAGGAAAGGATGGTTTAGGAATTACCTTTTTTAGTGGCTCGTTGGGATGTGAAGAGGATGCCATGGTATTGTTCTCCCCTTGAGCACTATCATTTTGTGGTTTCTCTAGCTGTTTCCCACTTCTTAAATTTATAGCATTGGCATTCTCTCTTGGATTCACTATGGTTTGGGAAGGTAATTTCCCAGAATCCCTTGCTTGCATTTGACTCATGGTTGTTGCCAATTGCCCTATTTGAGTCTCCAAATTTCGAATACTTGTCTTTGTTTCCTGTTGAAATTGAATTGTATTAGTAGAAAGAGCTTTAACAAGATCTTCAAGAGAAGTACCTGAATTTTGGGTGGGTGGTAGTTGTTGTCGGGTTTGGTATGGTTGTTGCACTCTTTGCTGAAAACCCGGTGGCCTGTGGTCAAATGGTGGAGGAATAGTTTGTGATTGGTTCCCTCCATAATTGAAGTTTGGATGATCCCTCCATCCTGGATTGTAAGTGTTTGAGTAGGGATCATATTTCCTTGATTGGTTCTGAAATCCACCCATGGCATTCACATGTTCATTGGTATCCTCTTGAAGTGTTGGACACATATCAGTTTGGTGCCCTATGTTTGAACATATGCCACAAGCCTTTATTTGTTGTATTTTACCTACAGCCAATTGTTGAACAAGAGAAGTCAGTTTATCAAATTTTTGTTCAAGGGATGATATACTTACCTCATTAACTCTCTTGGGTTGTGGTGGTGGATCTTGTCTCATTGAGAACTGTTGAGAATTGGCTGCCATGTTGGAGATTAATGTTCTAGCAGCCCTGGGAGTCTTATCAACTAGAGCTCCCCCACTAGCGGCATCTATCATACTTCTCTCCATGGGCATGAGACCTTCATAGAAGTATTGGATGAGAAGTTGTTCACTTATCTGATGGTGTGGACATGATGCACAAAGTTTCTTGAACCTCTCCCAATATTCATATAAGGACTCTCCGTTGTATTGCCGAATCCCACATATCTCTTTCCTAATGTTGGCAGCCTTAGATGCTGGGAAATACCTTTCCAAGAATGCTTTCTTCAAATCATTCCATGTAGTGATGGTCCCGGATGGTAGATAGTAGAGCCATTCCTTTGCTGAATCAGCTAGAGAGAATGGGAAGGCTCTCAACTTAACTTGCTCTTCCGTGACCCCTGTTGGTCTCATGCTTGAGCAAACTACATGGAATTCCTTGAGGTGCTTATTTGGATCCTCTCCTGCAAAACCATGAAAAGTTGGGAGAAGGTGAATCAAACCAGATTTTAATTCAAAAGCTACCTCAAGATTAGCATATTCAATGCATAATGGTTGTTGACCCAAGTCCGGAGCGGCTAGCTCCTTGAGAGTTCGGTTGTCAGCTGCTGCCATCTCTCCTTGCTTCTCTTGGATGTTTTGGATCAACTCCTCGATTGGTTGTTGGTGAGAAGTTATAAATTCCCGAATTTTTCTAAGTCGTAAGTCTTTTTCGGGAGCTTGGAACATTCACTAATAAAAAAAATAAGAAAGTAAATAATTAGAACAGAAAATAAGAATAAACCAATAAACTAATAAACTAAAGAAAGCAATCCCCGGCAACGGCGCCAAAAACTTGATGCACCCAAAAGAGTGTATCTTATTTAACCTTGCACTAAAAAGATAAATTGTAAGTATAGTAGTTAGCAAGGGTCGAGTCCTCAGGGATTGGGTTTTAGTTTATAAGTTAATAGTTTAAAACTTAAATTCAAGAACAATAAAAGAAAAGGGGTTTTTGAAGCCAGATTTAAACTAAAGTAAATAATAAGAATAAGATGCAAGGCGGTATAACCAGCCAATAAAAATATATAAACTAAATTAGGCGGTATAACCAGCCAATGAAAATATATATACTAAATTAGGCGGTATAACCAGCCAATAAAAATAAAACAAAGTTAATATACAAATTAGGCGGTATAACCAGCCAATAAAAATAAATATACTTTTAAAAATAAGCAAACTAAAAGTAAGAAAACAAGTAAGTAAGAAGAATCAAATATGAAAAATATGGTTAAGGTTTCATTCTCCACCACTAGACATCATTAAGAATCAATTTCAGATCTATCATTATCAACCAACTATCAAAGTTAACAACCGTAGATAACAACAAGCTCTGTTACCCCAATCTTTCCTTAGTTTGTCGTTAAATAGAACAAGCTCTCTATTTAATCTCTAACCATTAAACAACCTAGAATAAGCTCTCTAAATTCAATTTAATGGCAGCTTTATGATGAGAAAGATAGGTTGATCTAAGCAACAAACACATAAGCTCGGATTGTTCAACTTAGGTTATGTTCCACTTTGCAATTATTGAAAACTTGACCATAATCATTAATCACAAATTGCCACTTATGAATAGGAAATCAAGACAATTACACGGATCAAGACTCCTAAACTAGCAATAGATAATTATCAAGATCTATCTAGTTGTACACCTAAATAAATCAAGACAACATCATGAACAATTCTTGTAGAAGAACATAAGCAACTTTGATAGAAAATTAATGATAGATAGAATCTGAAAATCAATCACAAAACATGTCTAGGGCTTTGAAATCACCCTTAACCAAATAGAAGTTTAGCCTAGAATAGGCATTATAAACATAAAATTAAATAGAATCTAAGAAGAAAATAAAAGAAAGAAAGAAGAAGAAGAAGAATATTAATTATCCAACCTCTTGCTCTTTCTAAAGAAAAAGAAAACTAGAGAAAAGAAAGAAGAAGAAAACTTAGAGAATTTTGTTAAAATGGATAATATCCTACCAATCTCCAATATGATCCCTTACAATCATCCAAGGCCCTCTATTTATACACATTTTGGAGGGCTAAATGACAAGAGACAAGCTTTACAAATTTCAAAGGTAGGTATATGACGATTTTGATCAGCCAACTTGATGGTCGATTTCGTCAATATTGGAGGCCTGATCTGATCACATGGTCTTCTAGAAAAAGGTTCCCCTATCAGTTACGGAACCATAGCCGTTGGAATCAGCTCATTTGCTGATGTGGTTAAGCAGATATGGGCAAAATATGAAAACATGTCAGCACAAACGTCATTGCACATCAGCCACCTTGATGGTCGATTTCTTCAATATTGGAGGCCTGATCTGATCACATGGTCTTCTATACAAAGGTTCCCCTATCAGTTACGGAACCATAGCCGTTGGAATCAGCTCATTTTCTGATGTGGTTAAGCAGATATGGGCAAAATACGAAAACATGTCAGCACAGACGTCATTGCACATCAGCCACCTTGATGGTCGATTTCTTCAATATTGGAGGCCTGATCTGATCACATGGTCTTCTAGAAAAAGGTTCCCCTATCAGTTACGGAACCATAGCCGTTGGAATCAGCTCATTTTCTGATGTGGATAAGAAGATATGGGCATAATACGAAAACATGTCAGCACAGACGTCATTGCACATCAGCCAACTTGATGCTCGATTTCGCTAGGGAAAACGACTCCGTTTTAAGAAGTGTAAAACATGAAAAAGATAGATATGCCTCTTAGCTTTGCATGGCTACAAATTTCAGCCTTATTGCTTCAGTGAAACTCGAGATATAGCTGATATGGCAAAAGGTGTCAGAACTGAAACTGAACTGGATTTGCCCTTAATTCTAGTAATCTGAAATCACTCAAAGAAACTTGTGAAAAACACCAAAATACATAAAAATATAAAAGATCATAAACACAATTAGACTAAACAATAGTAACTCGTATTTGACACAAAACATTAATAAAACATAACTAAAAACTATATAATTATACGAGTTATCATGTAATTATGCAGATTCAAGCAAGGAATTCAGAGTTATAAATTCTCCCAACATAAATTATGGATACCGAGATTTAACTATGGAACTCAAAGGTTTAAATGCTCCAGACTCAAAGGGATTCCCCAAGAAGGAATTCAAAGTTGTAAATTCTCCTAACACAAATTATGGGTACAGAGACTTAACTATGGAAATCAAAAGCCCTAATAATCCTGACTCGGGGAAACCTCCATTCGGTAGATTTGGACAAGATGACAACTCAGGTAAGGAATTCATAGTTGTAAATACTCCGAACACAAATTATGGATACCAAGCAGATTTGATAATTTGTGTATTTGTGTCGTGTTCATATTATTTTTTTGTATCGTATTCATATTATTATTTTTTGTGTCATATCATATTTTATGTCGTGTTTTAGTTATTTATATTTATATAAATTATCAGATCTAATATCGAGACTTAACTATGGAATTCAAAATCTTAATTTTCTAGGTGATATCAAAAGTCTAAAAGATCCTGGCTCGGTTCCAATAATTCGATTAAGCAACTATGGACTCTCAGGTAAGGAATTCATAGTTGTAAATTCCCCGAACACAAATTATGGATACCGAGTAGAGCTGACAATTTGTGTATTTGTGTCGTGTTCGTGTTATTTTTTCGTGTCATGCCATGTTTTGTGTCATGTTTTAGTTATTTACATTTATATTAATTACCAGATAAATACCGAGACTTAAATATGGAATTCAAAAATCTTAATTTTCCAGGTGATATCAAAAGTAAAAAAGATCCTAGCTTGGTTCCAATAATTCGACTAAGCAACTATGGACTCTCAGGTAAGGAATTCATAGTTGTAAATTCTCTGAACACAAATTATGGATATCGAGTAGAGCTGACAGTTTGTATATTTGTGTCGTGTTCGTATTATTTTTTGCGTCATGTCATGTTTTTTTGTCGTGTTTTAGTTATTTATATTTATATTAATTACCAGATAAATATCGAGACTTAACTATGGAATTCAAAAATCTTAATTTTCCAGGTGATATCAAAAGTCAAAAAGATCCTGGCTCAGTTCCAATAATTCGACTAAGCAACTATGGACTCTCAAGTAAGGAATTCATAGTTGTAAATTCTCCGAACACAAATTATGGATATCGAGTAGGGCTGACAGTTTGTGTATTTATGTCGTGTTCGTGTTATTTTTTCGCGTCATGTCATGTCATATTTTGTGTCGTGTTTTAGTTATTTACATTTATATTAATTACTAGATATAATATCGAGACTTAACTATGGAATTCAAAAATCTTAATTTTCCAAGTGATATCAAAACTCCAAAAGATCCTGGCTCGGTTCCAATAATTCGATTAAGCAACTATGGACTCTCAGGTAAGGAATTTATAGTTGTAAATTCTTGGAACACAAATTATGGATACCGAATAGAGCTGATAATTTGTGTATTTATGTTGTGTTCGTGTTATATTTTCGTGTAATGTAATGTCATGTTCTATGTCGTGTTTTAATTATTTATGTTTATATAAATTACCAAATCTAATATGGAGACTTAACTATGGAATTCAAAAATCTTAATTTTCCAGATGATATCAAAAGTCTAAATTATCCTGGCTCGGTTCCAATTCGATTCAACAATTATGATGATGACAAGGAGGGACATCTTAATTTTCCAGATATTCAGGATCATCCGTTCAGCCATTATGGACAAGAAGACACCCCAGGTAAGGAATTCAAAGTTGTAAATTCTTCAAACACAAATTATGAATACCCGAATCAAAGATTTAAATAGTGACTGCAACGTGACGTTAGGGTCGTTATTTTACGATTTCGATTTTTTTCGCTGTCGATAAACGCGGCTGAGATTGCAATTTAAATCCCAGATCGAAACTTAAGTATGGAATTTAAAAATCTTAATTTTCCAGATGATAAGACTATTCCATTCAATCATCATCATGGACAAGTTGAAGCCCCAAGCAAGGAATTCAAAGTTGTAAACTCAAATCCCAGCAAAGAATCCAGTGTTCACAATGCAGCAATTAATGAAACTATCTATTTCTTGCAAAAAGATCTACATGCTGGTACGAAGTTTAAGTTACCATTACTCATTAAACCAAGGGGCAAGATGACATTCTTGCCTCATAAAGTTGCCGAGTCAATGCCATTTTCAAGTGACAAATTACCTGAAATTCTGAAGCACTACTCGGTAAAATCCAGATCGATTGAAGGAAATACTATGAATGAAACAATTACAAATTGTGAGAGAGCATCAATCAATGGAGAAGACAAGTATTGTGCAAGATCATTGAAGTCTTTTATAGATTTGGGTGTTTCAAAGCTTGGAAAAAATATCAAGCTGCTAGCAAATGAGATTGGGAAAGAACCAAAAAGCCCATTGTTTACCATTGGATGGGGAGTGAAAAGCATGGGAGAAAAGGAGATAGTTTGCCACTCAATGCAATATCCTTATGCTGTGTTTTTATGCCATTCAATCGAAAGAACTTTGGTGTATAAAGTTCCATTGATTGGCACAGATGGGAGAAAAATAGCTAATGCATTGGTTGTTTGCCATAAAGATACATCAGCTTGGACACCCAATCACCCTTCGTTTCGGATACTCAATATTAAGCCAGGAACCCTTCCAGTTTGCCATTTCCTTGTCCGAGATACCCTGGCTATGAAGCACGGGTACGCCTTTTTTGAAGGTGTACCCGTACCTGGTACGTACCTGGTACGGGTACGCCTGGGTACGTACCAGGTACGTACCTGAATTTAAAAAAAAAAATTTGCCCTAAACCCATTTTTTTCTTTATCAACAGTCGGCACTCGACAACCAATTTCTTTTTTTCTTTAACAGTCGACACAACCAATTTCCCTGGAGAAAGATATCATCGTCGATTGGCTCTTCTGATGAAACACATCGTCGATCGTCTCCTTCTTCTAGTTCTCCTAGGCAAACGACGCATTCGGTTTGATCAGTACGGAACTTTTTAACTTTTTCCCTGGAGAAAGATAGGATTGGAATCGTTTCCAGGATTTTATGTTCAACCCCAGTTGCTGCAAATCCTCCATTATGATCAGGATAAACGGAGAAGGTTTCCAACCTTGAGAAAGTACACGCCTTCCCCTTCTTACCCCAAATTTCATTCTTCTTTTGTTATTGATGTTTATTTGTTATAAAAACGAAATAAAAAGAATAGGAAATGAATTGGGTTTTGGCTTGTTTGGTAAAATTAGTTGCTGAATGTGGTTGGTTGACCCTTATGTCTTATAAAGAAATTAAAAATCAATTTTCTTATTCACTGGTTTAATTGTAGGTCTTTGTTAATGTGCTTTGCATGTATGTAATATGATTGAAATTCTTAAGGTGAAGGGAATAGATGAGTGGATATTTCAACTGGCTTTATTACTTGCTTAGTAAAATTGTTGTTGAAATATGTCTTGGCATTTTGTACTATGATTAAATTCTTCTGCTAAGATTGAACTAATTAGAGAACTGAATTAGGCATTTTCTTTTTAATTAGAGAACAATTTAAGCTCCTTTATGTGAAATTTGTGTGTTTTATCTTTTATATTATGTTGTGTCATATGTGAAATTTCAGTTATATATATATATATATAATATTAACGTACCCGTACCCTAATTTTTTAGAATTTGTCGTATCCCGTACCCGTACCAGTACCGGGTACCGGTACCGTACCCGTATCTATGCAACGTAGTACCCTGGTCTGGGTTTCCAAGTAATTAATCTGCTGAAAGATCGATGGAATTTCATGTAAAATCAAATAAGTTGAATCTCTCTCAATCTATTTCAAGTGTGTCTACACCTTTGTATCAATAATCCAACTGCTGAATTTCCTGCAAAGTTGTGTTAGAAGCTTGTGAAAAACAATAAAACCGAATGAAGTTATGCTTTAGCAAAATCTGGAGTGACTAGAACTCAGAAGCTTTTATTGTTAAATTTATTGTTTTGTCTTTGTCAGATAACCTTCAAGGTGTTTGATTTGTTGTTCACGGATTTTTATCGTGTTCTTTTATTTACTTAACAACTTTCTGCTATCTGTCATATCATACTTGTTTTAACCTAATTAATAAAGCTCTATTGACTTTAAAAAAAAATGTTCTTGCTGTTACAACCCCCAAGACTGGAATACGAGAGCATGAATTGAAGTAATAAAACATGATCGCAAAACCTAAAACAGAGAATCTGACAATATTAGATATGACACGAACATAAAATGAGAAAAATAACACGATATGAAAAAAAAACATAGACACGACACAAATATAAGAACGTGTTAAATTTATATACCACAAATTATTAACCCGTCAAAATTTAAATTAATATAAAACACTTTAAATACAATTATGACAAAAAAAAAATAAACGAATACGATATGAATATACAAATTGCTAGATCTGGATGGCAGTAAAATCTTCAGCAATTGACAATAGCAGGTATAAATGAAAAACACAAAATAGCCTCTTTGTGTAGATTTGTTTTTGTAGATTCTATGTCCTCCCTATATTCGAGGTATTGTTCGGTACTTTTCAGTGGAGTACTAAATTGTGATTTAAATCCTTTTCAAATCAAGAGAAAAGACGAGAAGATGAATCGACATGGTCCTTGGAATCCCTTTCGGCGAAGATGTGGGAACACACCCCCAGTGCCTGCCTACCCTTGTTACCAGCAATAGAGATACAATGGTTTTTCAGAGGAATTTGATCACCAAAATACACGTTCTTCTCAGAGCCGGTTCCCCCATCATGCTGGGCATCATCAATCTCTGTCGCAGGGAGTAGCTCACCGCCGTCCTTATCATTATGGTGTTGATTTCCGTCATCACCAGGTCAGCCAGACACACTCGTTTCAATTACTCTCCTGCTAGCAGTTCATCTGAAATTTCAATTTACTTCACCAATTTTCCGGATCAATGGAAAGCCTTTCATTTTTGGAATATATTAAAATCTTATGGAGAGATTTTTGATGTTTTTATTCCGGCAAGAAAGAATGCTAAAGGTGTTGGATATCAATGTATTATTTAGGTATATATATATAATATGTATTTCAATACGTAAGTTGTCGTAACTACATACAGGGTGTATAATTATATATACAATTAATATTAATTTGAATGAGAAATTAGTCTCATTGAACACCTACTTAAAGAGGAAGAATGTTGGTTGAAGATGTGGTTGTTTTTCAATCCCACATGGAACTAAGAATGACTTTAGCTTATAGTTTATATAAGCTGTGTTCCATGTTGGGTTAGGTCCTAAGGGGTATCTAAGTTTTGTGGTGGGTGAGGACCTATACAATTTGGGTTGGAACGCACTGTCGTGTTGGGTCGGATCGGGCTTGGACTGGTATCTTTCTTTTTGCTGCCCAGCCCAACCATCCAACCAGCTTTATTTGTTGGAATAATTTTGTGTCTGTTCGGGTTTGAATCGAATCGGTTCATGTCTGTTCCGAACAGTCCTTTGGTCTTCTATAAATACAGACATAGAGTGTCTGTTTTATTCAATTGTTTTTCAGAATAGAAAATTACTTTTCTTCCTCCGATTTTTTCTTTGCTGTGTTGAGAGAGAGTCTGACATCTTCTTGGTTCGCTGAGTTGCTCAGAGTGTGCCCTTTAGAGCAACGTTTATCGAGGAAGTCTGGGAGACGATTTGCATACATCTGCAAACACCTTAGAGGCTGGCAAAATTCGTATTAAGGTCAGAGGTCTAACCTTGACTTGATATTGATTTTTTCAAACCAATTTTCTGTAAGTGTTCGTATATTCGGTTCTGTTATTTGTATTTCAAGTCAATTTATTTCATGTAAGTTCTTTTATATATTTATTGAAATTCTTTTCTGTAATTTCTTTTATATATGTTTACTGTTTATTATATATGTTTTATTTTAGATAATGGTTTAATCCGTATAAAATTTCCAACATTGTTCTGACGAATTTTTCCCAACTTCTATATCGATTTTAACATTACTATTTGTTAGCATATTTACTTACTGTTTCTTGTTTTCAATGCTTCTGACTTTCTTTGTAAGTTTTCTTTTTATATGATTTTTCGGTTCTTCTTACTTTTAAATATTCTGCTTACAATTTTATAATATTTTATATTATATTTTTGTAAGTTTCTTTGACAGCTTTTATATACACTTTGGTTTGTTTATATATACTGTTTGTTGATTTTATATCTTTTTATATATATAAGTAACCGTATATTGTTTCATTGTAGTTATTATATTATATTCTTACATAGCTACTGTTTGTTTAAACTTATATGTTACTTGATATTTATATATTATTATATTTTATTTCTTTAGTAAGATATTATATTCGTTTGTAATATATTTGTTTAGTAATTTATATATTACATACTGTTTATTCTTTATATATATATATATAAATAGTTTTTGGATTGTTGTTATTGTTTTTAATTATATTTATTATTATTTGTTAGTAATATATATATATTGTTTTATTTGTTAGTAATATATATATATATATATATATTGTTTCATTTGTTAGTAATATATTTAGTTATATATTATTTTAGAATACTAGTTTGTTTTAGTGGTGTTATTTTATAATCTGTTACGAATTGGTCATGTTATTTTTGAAATAACAGATGGTCGAAACATCCACCAATACTGCTAGTGCGTCTGTAGCGCCACAACCTCTACATGTCACACATGGTGAGAGATCCGAGAAGTTCAGTGGTCTGGACTTCAAACGATGGTAGCAAAAGATGCTGTTCTATCTGACCACCCTCAATCTAGCTAAGTTCTTACGGGAGGAGGCCCCGACTTTGAACGAGGGAGAGACCGATACTAATTGTAGCCTCGGTAGATGCATGGAAGCATTCTGACTTCCTATGCAAGAACTACATCCTCAATGGTTTGGACAACACGTTATACAACGTGTATAATCCGATAAAGACAACGAGAGAGCTGTGGGAGTCCTTAGAAAGGAAATACAGAACCGAGGATGCTGACACAAGGAAATTTGTGGTTGGCCGGTTTCTGGATTTCAAAATGGTGGACTCGAAAACCATAATAAGTCAAGTCCAAGAGTTTCAGTTGATTCTCCATGAGATTCTTGCCAAAGGAATGACTCTTAGTGAATAATTTGAAACGGCGGCTTTGATAGAGAAACTCCCTTCTTCGTGGAAGGATTTCAAAAACTATCTAAAGCACAAACGAAAGGAGATGACTTTAGAGGACTTGATCGTTTGGTTAAGGATCGAGGAGGATAACCGTGGTTCAGAGAAAAGGGTCAAGGTTCAGACCATGGATGCCAAAGCGAATGTTGTCGAACATGCGAAGAAGACCAACAAGAGGAAATTCGTTGGTTCAAGTTCTTCCTAAGCTAAGAAGGGAACAGATTTCAAGAAGTTCACGGGAACTTGTTTCAATTGCAACAAACCCGGACCTTGTGCAAAGGACTGCCGACAGATCAAGAAGAAGAAAGCTCAAGCCAACCTAGTTGATGAATATGAGATTGAGCTCACTGCTGTGGTGTCACAAGTGAACCTAATGGAAAACCCTAAGACGTGTTGGGTTGATACCGGGGCCACTTGTCACGTATGTTCTGAGAGGAAGAGTTTCACCTAGTACAAAGAAGTTGCTGATGATGAGCAACTATTTATGGGAAACTCTACGGTTTGCAAAGTACGAGGCCATGAAAAGGTGATACTCAAGATGACCTCCGGGAAGGAACTTACATTGAACAATGTTGTTCATGCTCCCGAAATCCGAAAGAATTTGGTTTCCGGCTCTCTGTTGAGCAAGAATGGGTTTAGGCTCGTATTCGAGTCTGATAAATTTGTACTCATTAAAAGTGGGATATTTGTGGGTAGGGGCTATTTATGTGATGAGCTTTTGAAGCTCAATGTTATGACTATTGTACCAAAGAACAAAGTTATTAATAAAGCCATTTCTTCTGTTAATTTGATTGAGTCTTCTATATTATGGCATGGTAGATTAGATCATGTAAATTACAAGACCTTGAAGAGAATCAGCAATTTGGATTTGCTTCCGAAATTTGTCATTGACAAAAAACACAAATGTGAAATTTGTGTGGAATCCAAATTAGCTAAGGCTACTTTCTATTAAATAGAAAGAAGTAATGAACCTCTAAAGTTAATTCACACTGATATTTGTGATTTAAAATTTGTGCAAACTAGAGGTGGTAAAAAGTATTTTATTACTTTTATTGATGATTAAACAAGATATTGTTATGTCTATTTGCTAAGAAGCAAAGACGAGGCCTTGGAAGCTTTTAAGCTCCTTTAAGAACAAGGTCGGAAATCAACTAAGCAAGAAAATTAAGATAGTAAGTGTAGACACCTAATTTTGTCCGGACCACTAAACAGGTATGTTTTCTTCCTATATTGATGTTTTCGAGTGTAAGAAGACTGTTTTCATCATGCAGGTGGTACTCCGAGACTTAGTTTAAGAGGGCGAGCACAAAGATTCAAACATGAAAAAAAGTCAACCCCGAAAAAGTCAACCCCAGAAAGTCAACTACTGAAAAAGTCAACCCAATTTCAAAATCAAGATTTTAAGTTCAATTGAAAAACGGCGAAAGCATTTTGATAATCCGAGGTCTACATTGAAAGATATGGAGTTCGAAAGTTGGGATTTGGAGATTCAGTAGAAAGGAAACCCTAATCCGAGAAATTTGGGGAAAAGTGCTTAAACGATCAAATTGATCAAAATTGAAGGTTCCAAATGAAAGATAAGCACTGACTACGGGTAATGGAGAAGTCACTTGCAAGAAAAACCGAAAGAAAAGTCAATCCGGGAGAAAACCGAGAATTAGGGTTTTTAGTGAATTTCGGTGAAATTGGGAAGAATCACAGAAATGGCCCGACTTGGTAAGCCCAAAGCCCCCAATGGATGAAGAATGATTAAAAAGGATAGCCCAAGGCTCAGAATGAAGAAAATCTAAAAATCGGACTTGTTTTGAGCAAAACCGGGTTTCAGAGGCAAAAGGGCAAAATTGGAAAATTTGGGAAAAATAGCAAATGGACTCCGAAAATTCTGAAAATTTGTCAATCTCATTATTAAATCATTTTAAAGAGATTGGAGAAAGAAAATCTTGATTCGGAATTCGTTTGCAAAATGGCCAAATCCCGGGCTTCTAATGCAGTAATTCAAAAAGGCAAATCTCGGAAAAATAGCAAATGAGCTCCAAATATTTTGAAATTTTGCAGATCTCATTTTTAAATTATTTGGAAGAGATTGGCGAAAGAAAATCTTGATTCGGAGTTCGTTTGCAAAATGGCCAAATCCCGAGCCTCCTATGCAATAATTCAAAAAGATAAATCCCGGAAAAATAGCAAATGGACTCCAAAAATTCTGAAATTTGGAAAATATCATTTTTAAATTATTTGGAAGAGATTGGCGAAAGAAAATCTTGATTCGGAGTTCGTTTGCAAAATGGCCAAATCTCGGACCTCCTATGAAGTAATTCAAGCCGATAAATCTCGAAAAAATACCAAATGAGCTCCAAAAATTATGAAAAATTTCAGATAAAACTTTTTAATTATTTTTAAGATATTGGTGAAGAAAAATCTTGATTTGGAGCTTGTTTAAAAAATGGTAAAATGTAGGGGCATAAAAGGGCATTTTGGGAAGAAAAAATCCAAATAAATAGAAAACGGACTCAGATAATTTTGAAAACTTCTAGAACTCAATATTTTATTATTTTGGAAGTATTAAAAAAAGAAAAATTGAATTTGGAGTCCGCTTGATATTTATTTGCATCCGCGGGGCAAAATGGTCATTTCACCCAAGCAACCAAAAAGGGCTTCTTTGGGCCTTTCAAAAAATCAGAGTTGGGCTGGAAAAGAGAAGTGCTGGCCTGCCCAAGCCCAAAGGAAGGAGGAAGCTTCTGATTTTTCAATCAAATGGCTAAAAATCAAGAGTTAGTTAGAGATTCTCTTTGATCAAGCCATGGTGATTAAGCCACATAGGCCAAGAGAGATGTCAACATTATTCTTGGACAGCTGTAATTTGAGAGAGCTGAGATGCTAATCTAAAGGTGGTAATTTCATGATTTTTCATCTTGAATTATTGGCCATTTGATGGAAAATTGGTTACAAAAAAAATGACAACATCCTTGTACCATTTATGGGGGTTTCGGCCAGCAGGTTTTGGAGGGCAGAATTTCATTTTTTCTTCTTGATTTTGGCTGAGTTCTTTGAGTTTTTACTAGTTTTTCTCTTCTTGGTTGAGAGCAAAAAAGAAAAGTTTAGAAAAAAAGAAAAGGAAAGTTTGAAGAGAAAAGCTTGAAATATTAGCTTCTTAGGTTGCTCTTGAGCACCAACTCTTGCACTTTCTTCATTTTCTATTCTTGTTTTTGCTATTTTGATTTCTATTTGGTGAGTTTCAATTTTAAATAAATATTTTTTTATTTTTCTTTTAAGTTCTCACTTCATCTTTTTCTTAAGTATATTTTTTATATTTTATTTTTACAATAAACTCACCATGGCCAAATGGCCTACATTATTTATTTTAAGTTGCTGTTTTGGGTTCATTTTACCATATTGTTTATGTTATTTTCTTTGATTTCGATGTTTTAAATGTTATGTTATTTCATATTCTTGAGTTATATTTTAATTTGGTTGCTTTGTTTGTTGCTATTTATGTTTAAGATATCATGTTTTTGCATTTTTTATTTTCTGTTTTCATGTTATTTAAATTTGAGCATGTTTTAGATTTAGTATATCAAGTGTTTGTGAAAATGCTTGTGTGGTCTTTGCATGATTTTTGTTTTATATCTTAGTTGAGCATGTTTTAGATTTAGTATATTAAGTGTTTGTGAAAATGCTTGTGTGATTTTTGCATGATTTAAGTGTTATATTTTAGTTGAGCATGTTAGTAGACCAAGTGTTTGTGAAAATGCCATGCTTGTTGGAGCTTGAGGCCATTTGGCTACTCCATGTGTTTTGCATTGTGTGTTGCATTTTTTGTCATGTTAGTTGGTAGGTTTTTGCATTTGCATGTCATTTGACTTAGTTTTTTCGTGCTAGTATGCTAAGTGTTTGTGAAAATGCCATGTTTGCTTGTTACACTATCCATTCGGCCACCCTTGGAAGTTTTACATTTTATGTGCATTCTTGCCATGTTAGTTGATAGGTTAGCATTTGCATGATATTTGATTGAGTTTTTGGATTAAGCATGCTTTGTGTTTGTGAAAATGCCATGCATATTTTAGTTATTAAGCTAGGTTTATTTGCCATGCATGTCCATGCATTTTAGGTCTAGGTTGCATTAAATGCCGTGCAAATTCATTTAGGTCTAGGTCACTTTATGAATGCCATGCATTTTTGACATTTAGGTTTAAATCCATGCATTTCATGCATTATGTTTGCTGCATTATTTCATGCATTTCATGTTCATGCCACTTGAATAATGACTTGAGCCAATTAATGGTTCAAAGTCATGCTCTCTTGAGCACACTTGTGGAAAATTAAGTTTGTCAAGTTGATTATTCTACCTTTGTGATTTTTTTTACCTAGCCAATTTTTATCTAACTTTCAAAAAGTCCTAGCTACTGTTTGTAAGTCATTTTAGGAGTTTCAAATATTTTTACTTTGATTTTTAAATGATTTCATCAAAGGCAAAAATGTGTCGGCAAAGCAGTTTTTTTTCCTTCCAAAACTCGTACATCTCCGATTTTTCTGGGAATTCATCTTTGATCAGAAAATTAAGCCGATTTTTTTCCATGTAGTTTTACATGTCCTGAGTCTCTAGTATTTTTTTCAGAATTTTTTGAATTTTAAAAATAGGATAAAAAATCGTGGCTTAAAACTGGAGAGTGAAATCAGAATTGAATTTAAAGAAAAATCATTTTTCTGTTTTGGTTAAGTTACTTAGAGTGGGCTGATTAGGAGGGTTAGCTATTGACTTAGGCTAGTTTCTAAGCCTTTTAAAACTCTAAAAATGGTTTTTCAAGTCTCGAGTTAAGGGTAGTCAAGTCCGGATTTTTAAACTTAGGAAATTAGAGCCATTTAAAAAAGATTTAGCCCAGTTTTTATTTTTAATTCAAGCTTTTCAAAATTGTTTTCAAACAATCACAAAGTATTTTGGTTTTAGAATATTTAATTTGACATATTTTCCTAAGGTAGCCGGATATCTTTTTAGATATACGGATTTCCTTAATTAAAGGAAAAAATACATTTCATGCATTGCATTTTTCATATTCATGCATTTTATATAATATGAGATTCTTGCTATAATAAATTATATGATATTGTTATTATTTTGATTTACATTTTTGATGTTATATGGTTTATTATATGATTTTGAATATTTCATGATATCCTATGCTTTTTATTTAGTTATTTTTATTTAGCATATACTATGTTCATGCATTATTATTTTCATTTTTATTTTCATGCATATTATATGATAGCATTATTTCATATTCCATCTCATTTAATTTATATGCCATATCATTCATGTTTTCCATGTCATTTAAATTATTTCATTTCATATAGAATATGTTATGTTACTTAGGTTATTTTATTTCATTTAGAATATATCATATGACTTAGGATATTGCATCTCATATAGAATATACTATGTTACCTAGGTCATTTCATTTTATTTATAATATGTCATATAACTTAGGATATTTTATTTCATTTAGAATATGCTAAGGCATTTATTTCATTTCATTTAGAATATGCTAGGCCATTTACATTATATCATATAATTTAGGAAACATTATATTATTTAGATTTTGCTATGTCATTTTATTTATGTCATGCATATACATATTCATATCTTTTAAAATATTTTCAAAAGGATAATGATTTTCAATAAAAAATAAAGATATTCCCGAGTTAAAATAATTCATGAGTTCTCTACCGGTATTGTTGGAGGGAATATCATCAATTATCATTAATAAAGGAATATCTTTCTTTCAAAAAAGAGAATGATTTTGAAAGTTTTCCAAAACTAATAAAAATTTATATATTTTGCCACTTTTGTTGGTGAATATAGGAAAATTTTGAATTTATAAATTCTGGATAATTTTTAATAAAAATGGGATTATTTTTCTTTAAATTAGGAATTAACTTGAAATACTAAATTTAAAACCAATTTTTTACCGAGACTTGAGATAACACACGATTAATAAGGTACCGATATATACGGGCGTTGTGGGGGTGCTAATCCTTCCCCACACGTAACCGACTCCCGAACCCACTTCTTTGATTTCTCTGGTTTAAAACGCAGACTTGAAATTGGTTTTTAAAATGTTTTAATTAATTTTTAAAATATTTTATAAAATCGGTTTTAATAGGTGGCCGATCACACCTAGCTAAAAAAGATTGGTGGCGACTCCATGTCTTTTTCAAGGTCATTTTCAAAACCTTCATTTTTCTAGAGGAATTAAGTCGACTTTTCCTCGGTTTTTTTTAATGTCACGCTTAACGAATAATAAAGTCTTGCGATGAGACTCGTTATTTTTTAGGTTGCGATAGTAAGGAGTGATAGAGGTGGTGAATATGATTCATTGTTTAATGAATTTTGTTCGGATAATGGTATCATCTATCAAACCACTGCTCCTTATTCACCTCAAAAAAATGGTATTGCCGAACGCAAGAACCGAACGTTGAAAGAAATGATGAACGCTTTGTTGATAAGTTTAAGGTTACCTTAGAACTTATGGGGGGAAGCTATTTTATCAGCTAATTTATTTTAACTAAAATACCCCACTAGAAGTTAGACAAGACACCATATGAGTTGTGGAAGGGTCGAAGACCATCCTACAAATACATGAAAGTGTAGGGGTGTCTTGCGAAGGTAGCTGTTCCTCTACCTAAGAAGGTCAAAATAGGACCTAAAATGTTGATTACGTATTGATAACTCGTATAATTATATAGTTTTTAGTTACGTTTTATTATTGTTTTGTGTCAAATACGAGTTATTATTGCTTAGTCTAATCGTGTTTATGATTTTTTATATTTTTATGTAATTTGGTGTTTTTCACGAGTTTCTTTGAGTGATTTCAGATTACTAGGTTAAATCAACAATTAAGGGCAAATCCAGTTCAGTTCCAATTCCGACACCTTTTTCCATATCAGCTATATCTGGCGTTTCACTGAAGCAATAAGGCTGAAAATTTAACCGTGCAAAGTTAAGAGGCATATCTATCTTTTTCATGTTTTAGACTTCTTGAAACGGAGTCGTTTTCCCTAGCGAAATTGACCATCAAGTTGGCTGATGTGCAATGACGTCTGTGCTGACCTATTTTCGTATTTTGACCATATCTTCTTATCCACATCAGCAAATGAGCTGATTCCAACGGCTATGGATCAGTAACTGATAGGGGAACATTGTTCTAGAAGACCATGTGATCAGATCAGGCCTCCAATATTGACAAAATCGACCATCAATTTGGCTGATCAAAATTGTCATACAATATGACGAAAATTGTTAGAAAAATGCACCCACCTATTATACCTACCTTTGAAATTTGTAAAGCTTGTCTCTTGTCATTTAGCCCTCCAAAATGTGTATAAATAGAGGGCCTTGGATGATTGTAGAGGATCATATTGTACATTGGTAGGATATTAGCCATTGTAATAAAATTCTCTAAGTTTTCTTTTTCTTTCTTTTCTCTAGTTTTCTTTTTCTTTATTTTCTTCTTCTTCTTTCTTTCTTTTATTTCCTTCTTAGATTCTCTTTAATTTTATGTTTATGTTTACAATGCCTATTCTAGGCTAAACTTCTATTTGGTTAAGGGTGATTTCAAAGCCCTAGACATGTTTTGTGATTGATTTTCAGATTCTATCTATCATTAATTTTCTATCAAAGTTGCTTATGTTCTTCTACAAGAATTGTTCATGATGTTGTCTTGATTTATTTAGGTGTACAACTAGATAGATCTTGATAATTATCTATTGCTAGTCTAGGAGTCTTGATCCGTGTAATTGTCTTGATTTCCTATTCATAAGTGGCAATTTGTGATTAATGATTATGGTCAAGTTTTCAATAATTGCAAAGTGGAACATAACCTAAGTTGAACAATCCGAGCTTATGTGTTTGTTGCTTAGATCAACCTATCTTTCTCATCATAAAGCTGCCATTAAATTGAATTTAGAGAGCTTATTCTAGGTTGTTTAATGGTTAGAGATTAAATAGAGAGCTTGTTCTATTTAACGACAAACTAAGGAAAGATTGGGATAACAGAGCTTGTTGTTATCTACGGTTGTTAACTTTGATAGTTGGTTGATATTGATAGATCTGAAATTGATTCTTAATGATGTCTAGTGGTGGAGAATGAAACCTTAACCATATTTTTCATATTTGATTCTTCTTACTTACTTGTTTTCTTACTTTTCTAGTTTGCTTATTTTTAAAAGTATATTTATTTTTATTGGCTGGTTATACCGCCTAATTTGTATATTAACTTTGTTTTATTTTTATTGGCTGGTTATACCGCCTTGCATCTTATTCTTATTATTTACTTTAGTTTAAATCTGGCTTCAAAAACCCCTTTTCTTTTATTGTTTTCTTTGAACGTGATTATGGTCAAGTTTTCAATAATTGCAAAGTGGAACATAACCTAAGTTGAACAATCCGAGCTTATGTGTTTGTTGCTTAGATCAACCTATCTTTCTCATCATAAAGCTGCCATTAAATTGAATATAGAGAGCTTATTCTAGGTTGTTTAATGGTTAGAGATTAAATAGAGAGCTTGTTCTATTTAACGACAAACTAAGGAAAGATTGGGATAACAGAGCTTGTTGTTATATACGGTTGTTAACTTTGATAGTTGGTTGATATTGATAGATCTGAAATTGATTCTTAATGATGTCTAGTGGTGGAGAATGAAACCTTAACCATATTTTTCATATTTGATTCTTCTTACTTACTTGTTTTCTTACTTTTCTAGTTTGCTTATTTTTAAAAGTATATTTATTTTTATTGGCTGGTTATACCGCCTAATTTGTATATTAACTTTGTTTTATTTTTATTGGCTGGTTATACCGCCTAATTTAGTATATATATTTTTATTGGCTGGTTATACCGCCTTGCATCTTATTCTTATTATTTACTTTAGTTTAAATCTGGCTTCAAAACCCCTTTTCTTTTATTGTTTTCTTTGAACGTAAGTTATAAACTAATAACTCATAGATTAAAACCCAATCCCTGAGGACTCGACCCTTGCTAATCATTATACTTACAATTGATCTTTTTAGTGCAAGGTTAAATAAGATACACTCTTTTGGGTGCATCAAATTTTTGGCGCCGTTGCCGGGGATTGTTTTCTTTAGTTTATTTGTTACTTGGTTTATTCTTATTTTCAGTTCTAATGAGTTTTATTTTCTTGTACATACGGGTTTTTCTTATCAAATTTTGAAAAAAAAAAATTAAAAAAAAATTAAAAAAAAACGATGGAATTGAGCAATCTAACACTTGAAGAGTTGGTGGCATACATGAACATGGAGAATCAACAAGCCAATCTCACCTTCCCAGTTCAACAATTTGACATGGGAGGATGTCAAGGCCATCAAGTATTCCAAGACCAACAGTATGATCATTACTCAAACACTTACCATGAGGGATGGTGGGATCATACTAATTATGGCTACTCGAAAAATTACCAAGAAGTAGATCCTTATGCCAATTACACTCATCCATCTAGCTTCAATCAATCATGGTCCCAAGAACCAGATCTTTTTCAACCACCACATATGACTCAAAACTCAGGTACTTCTTTAGAAGATCTTGTACATTCTCTTGTTACTGATACTTTGCAATTTCAACAGGAAACAAGGGCAAGCATCCAGAGTTTGGAAAAGCAAATGATCCAATTGACTAGTAGTATGGTGGGATAAGTAGCACAAAGATCTGAAGAACTCCCTGCCCAAACAATGATTAACCCAAAGGAGAATGCTACTATTGTGACCTTGAGGAATGAGGAACAAGATGAGGATGAGACAAAATTAGAGATGAATTCTAATCTTGAGGATAATGAAGCCAATGATCCAAATAAGAGTATTTCGGCACCTGAGGTAACGTTTGAGATTCCAATTTTTACTAATGTTTCTTCTCCACCTTTTCCTAGTAGATTCGCAAAGTTCAAGGAGGATGAACATGAACAAGACACGTTGGAAACCTTAAACAGTTTGTTTGTGGATGTCATTCAACAAGTACCAAAAGATGCACCATTCCTCGATGAGATATGCACCACCAAGGATGATGGAATAATACTTGTAATGGAGAATGCATCCACTGTTGTGCAAAGAAAGCTACCTCTCAAACGCATAAATTTGGAAATTTTCATGTATGAGCCTGACAAGCCTAAAAAGCCAAGAAGGGGTGTTGGTTAGATTCAAAACACTAACTCAAGTGTTAATTGGGAAGGCAGCCCAATTAAAGATGAAATTGCCAACCTTCCATATTCAGATTTGCTTTCTCTTTCTCTTTCTTTTCCTTTTTCTTTTATTATTTTTATTGTTTTTATTTTTATTTCTTATGTTTCTTTGTTAATTGTGTTTACTGCTTTTAAGTTCATTTAGGCTGCATAAGTTTCTTTTGTTTAATAGTTCTTTTCTCTTACATATAATTCTTGCATTGGGGGATAATAGCATTACATTAATGACAATGTACGAATTATGTGTGGGGGGAAGAATTTAGGATTTTATTTTTGAGTCTTTTTATGTTGTTTTTCTTTCTGATCCTTGTTTTGAAAATAACTAGATGTAAATATAATTTTTTTTAACCCCGGTTAAATGGCGGATAACGGTACTCCGTGATTATTTAAGTCGGTTCCATCAGCTACCCACAAAACAGATATAGTATATAAATTTCTCTTTCAATTTTTTTTCATTTTTTTTTTCAGGATGGATGATATTCTCACAAGATTGCAGAAACAATTTCCTCCTTTTCCTCGAAATATTTTACTGAAGCTTTACCAAGTTCGATTTGAAAGATTAAGAATGCTTATGCACAAAGGGATTCCTGCAGACATACGTTGGATAATTGAAGCCAAGGTACGTGAAGATGAATATCTTCCTGTTTTGCATTTACCAGGTACAGGTAGAAGCACTTTTGCAAAGAAGCGACGAGCAAAGCGCATGAGTTCAAATTGCCACAAATGTGCACGATGGACGTGTAACGGTAAATGTCGTTCTATTGGGATTCTGTCCTCTAATCGAGATGATAAAATTGAATTCATTAAGGATGGACTGAGTAAGGAGAATTTGGGTAATATCCAACTTTCTCTTGAGACGCATCCTAGTGGAGACGTACAAAGAGAAATTCTTGATTTATGGCCGCAATTCCAAAGGGAATGGCAACATCTTGGGAATCTGATGTTAAAAGACCCTGTTTGCTAGCTTGTAAGAAAACTGGATGGGAAGCATATCCTCGACTCATAGAAGGCGTTTAAGCCGTTTCTAGACGTAAAACCAGAGGAAGATGTGAGCCACAATCACAACTACAATAAATGACTTCTAAGCTTTTGGTTTGATTTGCAATAACTTTATTTTGGTTTAATTTACGTGTTGTTCGATTTGTGTAATTATTCTCGTTTTTTTTTATTTGTCTTTTACGGTTGATTTTTTCTTCTCTTTTTGATTTTCTTCCTGAAATCACGCAAAAATCTTTTGTTAGGTTAACATTTTCTTCTGACAGGTCAGATACACTTTCGGCGACATTATTACTCTTGTCTGATTCACTACTCAGTCCTCTATATATTACACCATGTACTCATTCTCTTTCAGGCACTCGAAAAAAAAAAAGAAAAAAAATGGAAAGTACTTCGTCCCAACGCATTAAAAAAATTTGTGTTTTTGGAGGTGCTTATCCAGGGAAAAATAACATATTCGCTGATGAAGCCATAAGAGTTGGAGTAATACTTGCCCAACAAAAGATCCAGTTGATTTATGGAGGCGGTAGTACGGGTTTAATGGGAGCAGTCGCTACAGCAGCACACGCAGGAGGAAGTCCAGTTCTAGGAGTCGTGCCAAAACTATTCACAGATTTTTGTGGACCTACCGTGGGTAAGGAAATACAAGTCTGGAGTATCCCTGAACGGATAACAATCATGTACCATTCTGCCGATGCATTCATTGCTTTACCAGGAGGTTTGGGTACATTGGAAGAAATAGCTTGCGTGGTTTCTTGGTCATCTTTGGTCACAAATAAGAAACCCATTGGTTTGCTTAATATTAATGGTTATTTTAGTAATTTGCTTTCATATTTAGATAATGCTGTGGATAATGGATTCATGTTTTCAGAGGCAAGGAGAACCATAATTTCTGCTACAACCATTGAAGATTTACTCAAAAAGCTCCAAGCTTATGAGTATTTACCTGCTACAGTTGTTTCGCAAACGCTCGGAAAAAGAAAAAGAGATATGGACGAGCAAGGAGTGGATTGCACTTTGTCTTTGTTACATTATCTAACATTTTGTTTGTTGTGTCTCAGTTATAATAAGTGGTTAGCAACCTCTGCAGGTAATATCTCCTAAATTCTACCTTTAAAATTTGACATTGGGGACAATGTCATATTTTAGTAGGGGATAAGGGACATATTTTGCTAATTTTCAAAAAAAAAAAATGTTTGTTGTGTTTTAAGCAATTTAGAAGTATTCATTCTGAACAAGGTCTGAGTAAGGGAGACTTGAGACATACCTTGTCAGTTTGATTTTAATCTTTTTATGTTTACTTGTTAATTTTTGTTTAGTATTTTAGGATTATTTAGGTTGCATGAGTTTGTTTTGTTTTGAGTCTTAGTTGTTCCTATTCTTATGTTATTAGTTCTTTTCTCTTACACATGATTCTTTCATTTGGGTTAATAGACTTACATTGAGGACAATGTAAGAATTAAGTGTGGGGGGAATGATTTAGGATTTCTTTTATTTTTGTCTACTATTTTTTTTTATGAGTATTATTATTATTATTTTTTTTTGTGTGTTTTAGTTCTTTTTTAATACAATGATGAGATATGAATTGCATAAGTCTAAAACAGATTTATTAGTGAGAAGATTTTCATGAGAATTGAGCTTGATGTCAACCTTTTTATGAGCCAATGTTAATATGATAGGTTGATTGAGAAAGAAGCATGTTTAGACTTAATCTGACTTGTATAATCATCCTTGTGAGTTTTTGAGCCTATAATGATTGATGCATTATACAAATCAATCTAACTTCTTTCTTGAGTGCTCTTATGATTACATGATTCTCTAGAACTTGCTTTAAACCGTTTGAGACTATATTGATACATGTGACAACATGAATATGATAGAGGCATTAGGATTATAACCAGAGCCAAACAGCCATCCATTATTAATGTTCTAAGAGAACATCCCCACTAGTGAGCCAATTTGAGCCTACATTAAATATGATGTTTTATTGGTAACCACAGCTTACACCTAGCCTAAATATACTTATATCCTTACCCTTGTTCTAAAGATGGATTATATATTTTGAGACATATTGCAAAAAAAACAAGGGATATTTTTAGTTAAAAATTTGGGTTAGAAACAAGAAATAAGTGTGGGGGGAAAAGAAAAGAAAAGTCAAGAGAAAAAGAAATGGAATACTGGCAAATACATTCCTATGTAAAAAAAAAATATGAATCATCTCTTGAATTTGTGGAAAAAGAAAAAGATGTTACAAAGTTGTTTAGAATGAAGAAAAGGCCCAACATGAATATCCGGCCTAGGTGACTATGTACTTGTAAAGAGTTTTGAGAAGTTTCTTTGTATGATCTTTTTATGTCTCTAAACTTTATGAACTCTTTGGAACCTTTGTGATATCTTTATCCTTTTGTTCTTCAACCACATTACAAACCCCTTGGCCCCATTACAACCTTGATTAAAGACCTCTTGATTCATGAAGTTGTATCATCTAAATAGTGGAGAATAGGTGGACAAGCAAGAATATGGTAGAACTGTTTTCATGAGATTGATTGAGTGTAAACACTTCACCACTATTTTAAAGAGTGAAAATCATGAGGGTATCCCATGTGAGTAGTCGAGATTAAGTTTGAATATGCACTATTTTGATTGAAATATGTTATGTTAATATTGGCTTAACTCAAACAATTTACATTCAAGCATGATTTTTTGTGAAATTCTTTAAGCTATTGATTAGTTTATAAGACTTGTTCAAAGATTGTCTCTAATTTGTATTGAAAGGATTAGGAGTAAATATTTTTAGTATATGTAGTTTATTTATATTTTAGTTTTTCAATGTTTGTGGGTATCGTTCTAGTAAACCCTCACGAGACTAAACTCGTCCACTAGGGACACCTAGGGGTTTAAAGGCTTGTGTCACATGCTAAGTGCCACCGTGATTTCCTACGAAAATGGATTAGATTAGATTTTCTTATTTTATTTTTATTTGTTTTGCTCGAGGACTAGCAAAAAGCTAAGTGTGGGGGTGTGATAACTCGTATAATTATAGCAACGGTTTATTTTATTTTGACCGTTGCTATAGGTCATGTACATTTTATTTGGGGAATAAATCATCAGATCTTTTTTTCTCTCAACCCTATTTTCTTCGACTCTTTTGTTCTCCAAACCCCAAATTCAGTCGCAGGAGAGTCTTTCTCCAAATCTTGTTGTGAGAGCTTTTTTGCTTCTTTGAAGTTTCAACTGCCTTCTCCCATTTATTTTTCTGCAAATCTTCTCATTCCATTTTCTTCAACTCCCTCAAATCTCGCGGCTTCAACCTCAAATTCCAACTCGCCGATGATCCATCTCTCTCCCTCCAACGCTATGGCCAGTACCTCTACGACGCCTTGATCCTTTTCTCTCATTCCACCGAAAGTAATCTCACAACTTGAAAATGGAGCCGTTTCTTTTTCCTTTCATTCGTTTCTACACGTTTTTCTATATTCTGTATTATCTTAATTGTAATTTTGAATTCTCTTGGTTAGGTGATAACTCGTATAATTATATAGTTTTTAGTTATGTTTTATTATTGTTTTGTGTCAAATACGAGTTATTATTGTTTAGTCTAATTGTGTTTATGATCTTTTATATTTTTATGTAATTTGGTGTTTTTCACAAGTTTCTTTGAGTGATTTCAGATTACTAGAATTAAGGGCAAATCCAGTTCAGTTCCAGTTCCGACACCTTTTGCCATATCAGCTATATCTCGAGTTTCACTGAAGCAATAAGGCTGAACTTTGTATCCCTGCAAAGCTAAGAGGCATATCTATCTTTTTCATGTTTTACACTTCTTGAAACGGAGTCGTTTTCCCTATCGAAATCGACCATCAAGTTGGCTGATGTGCAATGACGTCTGTTCTGCACCGTTTTGGTATTTTGACCATATCTCCCGATCCACGTGCGCAAATGATCTGATTCCAACGGCTATGGATCCGTAACTGATAGGGGTATATTTTTCTAGAAGACCATTTTATCAGATCGAGCCTCCAACATTGACAAAATCGACCATCAAGCTGGCTGATCAGAATTGTCATACAATATGACGAAAATTGTTAGAAAAATGCACCCACCTATTATACCTACCTTTGAAATTTGTAAAGCTTGTCTCTTGTCATTTAGCCCTCCAAAATGTGTATAAATAGAGGGCCTTGGATGAGTATTGGGATACAATATACATTGGTAGGATATTAGCCATTGTAATAAAATTCTCTAAGTTTTCTTCTTCTTTCCTTTCTCTAGTTTTCTTTTTCTTTATTTACTTATGTTTCTTACATTTCTTTTCATTTTATTCATATCTAGTATGTGTTGCTAATCATATTGTTGAGGTGATGAGGTGAAGCTCTTGGTAAATGCTAAGGTTAGTCTCTTAAACATGAGCTAAAATGAATCATCATTTATAAACACTAGTATAGATAATATTTTCTTTTGGTTTAAAATCATACTTGCAAAGTAGAGATCTTGATTCATTATTGACAATGAAAATGGCACAGTAAATGCTTGGTTTCATAACCTTGATTTGTTGTAGACATATACCTTGGCATAAGGAATGCTTGGACTCTTTTTATGAGTTTTGAGGACACCAAATGAACATAATATCATATGCTATGGACGTTGGACAATTTGGACTGAATTGCTAAACCTTCCGATTGGAACCTCCCTTATGTGTGGATTTCAATTGTGTAATAAAACAAGATTAATCTTAGCATAACACCAAGAGTGGATTCTCTAACCTCAACATCTTTTCTTATTGTTTTTTTCTATCTTGTTTAATTTCTTTTATATTTTGTTTATTTTGTTCTCTAATATCTTGTTTATCTTATTTTGTTGTTGATTCCTTAATATCTTGTTTACTTTCTTTTTCTTATATATTTATAAACTTATACTTACTAATACGCTTCCCTGTGGTTCGACCTCGGACACCCGAGAATTTATTACTTGAACATAACCTGCACTTGGGTTTACAACTCTTAATTGAGTTTCCATCAAGTTTTTGGCGCCGTTGCCGGGGAAGCAATACTAAGTATATAAGTTTATAAGTATATTTATTTTTATTGGCTGGTTATACCGCCTAATTTTGTATATATTTGTTTTTATTGGCTGGTTATACCGCCTAATTTAGTATATTTATTTTGTTTGGCTGGTTATACCGCCTATTTTGTATATTAACTTTGTTTTATGCTTGTTTGGCGACGTGATCTTAGATCTCGTCGTTTAGTTAGATTTTATTGTGAAACTTTTTCAGGTAATCTTTCTAATACAACTCCTACCATGGCTGACAATGAAAGTGTTCATGCTGAAGATGAGAACAGACAAGTACGCACCATGCGTGACTACTTGCAACCAACTCGAAGCTCATCACCCTCTTGTTTTATTTTTCCTCTCAATGCAAACAACTTTCGTTTTAAACCAGGTATGATAGCTTTGCTTCCAAATTTCCATGGGTTAGAATCGGAAAGTGCTTACTCGTTTCTAAAAGACTTCGAAGATGTATGTGTCACCTTTAATGACCAACAATGTACAAATGAAATTGTCAAGCTAAAATTATTTCCTTTTTCTTTAAAAGATAAAGCAAAAATTTGGCTTCATAATTTAAAACCAAGGTCAATTGGCACATGGCAAGAATTACAAACTGAGTTTCTAAAGAAATTTTTCCCAGCACATAAAACTACTGCTTTGAAAAGACAGATTCAAAATTTCAATCAAAATCAAAATGAAGCATTTTTTCAGTGCTGGGAGCGTTTTAAAGATTTGTTAAGTTCTTGTCCACATCATGGTTTTGAAAAATGGCGTCTTATTAGTTTCTTTTATGAAAGTTTAACTCCCGAAACTAAACAATTTGTTGAAACAATATGTAACGGTGAGTTTCTAGAAAAAGAACCTGAAGAAGCCTTTGACTACCTAGACCATTTGGCAGATAACTCTCAAGCCTGGCACACAGATAATTCCTCTGAAAGTTCCAATAGATCTAATCTTGTTTCTAACAGAGGAAAATATCATTTTAGTCAAGAAGATGAGATAAAAGCTAAAGTAGCTAATTTGGCTAGAAAGATTGAAGCCATGGAACTTAGAGAAGTAAAAGAAGTCAAAACGGTTAAAAATGAAGAAAGTTGTGGAATTTGTGAAATCATGGGACACCCCACTTCTGAATGTCCAAACATTCCCATTCTTAAAGAAGCGTTGCATGATCAAGTAAATTCCATAAACACATTTAAAAAGCCTTTTCCTTCTCCTTACTCTGAAACGTATAACCCTGAATGGAGAAATCATCCCAACTTCAGTTGGCGGAATAATAATCATGTTCAGGTACCACAATCTCAAAAGCCGGGCAACACTTTTTCCTATCAACCTTCACGTGTACAAACCTTGGAAGAGACATTGCAAGCATTCATGCAAACACAAGCAAATGTGAATAGCCGGACTTCACAGGACATCAATGAGATCAAAAACACCTTGTCCACATTGACAGCTTCATTACGCACTCAAGAAAAAGGTAAGTTTCCTGCTCAACCTCAGCCTAACCCTTCTACTCAATGTCTTGTTTCTTGCTCCAATGAAACTCAACAGGAAAATGCCAGTTCTATCACAACTCTTCGAAGTGGAAAGGCAATTGACAAAAACATTCCATCAAAAGACCAAGATCCTCTTTCCCCTCCGAAAAGTAATGGTAAGGATGATGGTAAGTCTGAACTTCTTGAAAATTTGGACAAAGAAAAAGGTATGCATCCTGCTCCTTTTCCTCAAAGGTTGCAAACAATAAAGAATTTGAATCAAAATGCAGAAATTTATGAACTTTTCAAACAAGTTAAGATTAACATTCCTTTATTGGATGCAATCAAACAAGTTCCATCTTATGCTAAATTTTTGAAGGACATGTGCACAGTTAAAAGGAAACATAATGTACAAAAGAAAGCATTTTTGACGGAAAGTGTGAGCTCAATCATTCAGCACCTTACTCCACCAAAATTCAAAGATCCTGGATGTCCAACAATCTCATGCATCATTGGAAACACTAGAATAGAACGTGCATTGCTTGATCTTGGTGCTAGTGTTAATCTTTTGCCTTTTTCTGTTTATCAACAGTTAGGTTTAGGTGAACTCAAGGAAACACCTGTTACACTTCAACTAGCTGATCGTTCTGTAAAAATTCCTCGAGGGATAGTTGAAGATGTTTTGGTTCAAATTGATAATTTTTACTTCCCTGTTGATTTTATTGTTTTGGACACACATCCTGTTTCAAATCCAAATGTTCAAATTCCTGTTATATTAGGCCGTCCATTTCTTGCAACTTCTAATGCTCTGATAAATTGCAGGAATGGTATGTTGAACATTTCTTTTGGAAATATGACTTTAGAATTAAATGTGTTCAACACTTGCAAGCAACCTGGTGATGATTCAGAAGTACATGAAGTGGATTTCATTGAAGAACTTGTTCATGAACATCTCACCACTACCACATTCCATGATCCTTTAGAAGCTTATTTAATTGAATGTGAGTTTGATAATGCTTCAGAAATTTCACACACTGATTCTTTGTTAAATTCTTTTCAGGTTAAGCATTGTTGGAAACAAAAACTTGAGGAACTCAGAAATGATGCATATGAGAATTCTAAAATTCATAAAGAAAGAACTAAAGCCTTTCATGACAAGTTAATTTCAAGAAAAACATTTAATGTTGGGCAAAAAGTTCTACTTTATAATTCTAGACTTCACATATTTCCTGGTAAGTTGAGATCAAGATGGACTGGCCCATTTGTGGTTAAGCATGTGTATCATTATGGAGCAGTTGACATTGAGAATCCTCAAAATGGTAACGTATTCAAGGTAAATGGACAAAGACTCAAACTCTTTTTGGAAAATCATGTTACTCAAGAAGAGGTTGTTTTTCTTTCTGATCCTTGTTTTGAAAATAACTAGATGTAAATATAATTTTTTTTTTACCCCGGTTAAATGGCGGATAACGGTACTCCGTGATTATTTAAGTCGGTTCCATCAGCTACCCACAAAACTGATATTGTATATAAATTTCTCTTTCATTTTATTTTATTTCATTTTTTTTCAGGATGGATGATATTCTCAAAAGATTGCAGAAACGATTTCCTCCTTTTCCTCGGAATATTTTACTGAAGCTTCACCAAGTTCGATTAGAAAGATTAAGAATGCTTATGAACAAAAGGATTCCTGAAGACATACGTTGGATAATTGAAGCCAAGGTACGTGAAGATGAATATCTTCCTGTTTTGCATTTACCAGGTACAGGTAGAAGCACTTATGCAAAGAAGCGACGAGCAAAGCGCATGAGTTCAAATTGCCACAAGTGTGCACGATGGACGTGTAACGGTAAATGTCGTTCTATTGGGATTCCGTCCTCTAATCGAGATGATAAAATTGAATTCATTAAGGATGGACTGAGTAAGGAGAATTTGGGTAATATCCAACTTTCTCTTGAGACGCATCCTAGTGGAGACGTACAAAGAGAAATTCTTGATTTATGGCCGCAATTCCAAAGGGAATGGCAACATCTTGGGAATCTGATGATAAAAGACCCTGTTTGCCAGCTTGTAAGAAAACTGGATGGGAAGCATATCCTCGACTCATAGAAGGCGTTTAAGCCGTTTCTGGACGTAAAACCAGAGGAAGATGCCAAATACACTTTCGGCGACATTATTACTTTTGACTTTTACGGTTGATTTTTCTTCTCTTTTTGATTTTCTTCCTGAAATCACGCAAAAATCTTTTGTTAGGTTAACATTTTCTTCTGACAGGTCAAATACACTTTCGGCGACATTATTACTCTTGTCTGATTCACTACTCAGTCCTCTATATATTACACCATGTACTCATTCTCTTTCAGGCACTCGAAAAAGAAAAAAAAAATGGAAAGCACTTCGTCCCAGCGCATTAAAAAAATTTGTGTCTTTGGAGGTGCTTATCCAGGGAAAAATAACATATTCGCTGATGAAGCCATAAGAGTTGGAGTAATACTTGCCCAACAAAAGATCCACTTGATTTATGGAGGCGGTAGTACGGGTTTAATGGGAGCAGTCGCTACAGCAGCACACGCCGGAGGAAGTCCAGTTCTAGGAATCGTGCCAAAACTATTCACAGATTTTTGTGGACCTACCGTGGGTAAGGAAATACAAGTCTGGAGTATCCCTGAACGGATAACAATCATGTACCATTCTGCCGATGCATTCATTGCCTTACCAGGAGGTCTGGGTACATTGGAAGAAATAGCTTGCGTGGCTTCTTGGTCATCTTTGGTCACAAATAAGAAACCCATTGGTTTGCTTAATATTAATGGTTATTTTAGTAATTTACTTTCATATTTAGATAATGCTGTGGATAATGGATTCATGTTTTCAGAGGCAAAGAGAACCATAATTTCTGCTACAACCATTGAAGATTTACTCAAAAAGCTACAAGCTTATGAGTGTTTATCTGCTACGGTTGTTTCGCAAACGCTCGGAAAAAGAAAAAGAGATATGGACGAGCAAGGAGTGGATTGCACTTTGTCTTTGTGACATTATCTAACATTTTGCTTGTTGTGTCTCAGTTATAATAAGTGGTTAGCAACCTCTGCAGGTAATATCTCCTAAATTCTACCTTTAAAATTTGACATTGGGGACAATGTCATATTTTAGTAGGGGGTAAGGGACATATTTTGCTAAAAAAAAAAAAAAAAAAATTTGTTGTGTTTTAAGACATTTAGAAGTATTCATTCTGAACAAGGTCTGAGTAAGGGAGACTTGAGACATACCTTGTCAGTTTGATTTAATCTTCTTCTTCAAAAAAAAACAAAAAAAAACAAAAAAAAAAAAAACGAAAAAAAACAAAAAAAAAAAAAAAAAAAAAAAAAAAAAAACATGTTTAGACTTAGTGTGTTTTTTTTTTTAGTTACTTTCAATACAATAATGAGATATGAATTGCATAAGTCTAAAACAGATTTATTAGTGAGAAGATTTTCATGAGAATTGAGCTTGATGTCAACCTTTTTATGAGCCAATGTTAATATGATATGTTGATTGAGAAAGAAGCATGTTTAGACTTAATCTGACTTGTATAATCATCTTTGTGAGTTTTTGAGCCTATAATGATTGATGCATTATACAAATCAATCTAATTTTTTTCTTGAGTGCTCTTATGATTACATGATTCTCTAGAACTTGCTTTAAACCGTTTGAGACTATATTGATACATGTGACAACATGAATATGATAGAGGCATTAGGATTATAACCAGAGCCAAACAGCCATCCATTATTAATGTTCTACGAGAACATCCCCACTAGTGAGCCAATTTGAGCCTACATTAAATATGATGTTTTATTGGTAACCACAACTTACACCTAGCCTAAATATGCTTATATCCTTACCCTTGTTCTAAAGATGAATTTTATATTTTGAGACATATTGCAAAAAAACAAGGGATATTTTTATTTGAAAATTTGGGTTAGAAACAAAAGATAAGTGTGGGGGAAAGAAAAGAAAAGAAAAAGTCAAGAGAAAAAGAAAGGGATCATTGTCAAATACATTCCCATATTAAAAAAAAAAAAAAAAAAAAAAAAAAAAAAAAATCTTCTCTTGAACTTCTAGAAAAAGATGTTACAAAGTTGGTTAGAATGATGCAAAGGCTCAACATGAATATTTAGCCTATGTTATTATGTGCTTTATAAGAGTTTTGAGAAGTTTTATTTGTATGATCTTATTATGTCTCTAAAATCTATGAACTCTTTGGAACCTTTGTGATATCTTTATCCTTTTGTTCTTTAACCACATTATAACCCTTTGGCCCCATTACAACCTTGAATAAAGACCTCTTGATTTATGAAGTTGTATGATCTAAATAGTGGAGAATAGGTGGACAAGCAAGCATATGGTAGAAGTGTTTTCATGAGATTGATTGAGTGTAAACACTTTACCACTACTTTAAAGAGTGAAAATCAAGAGAGTATCCCATGTGAGAAGTTGAGATTAAGTTTGAATATACACTATTTTGATTGAAATATGTTATGTTATTATTGGCTTAACTCAAACTATTTACATTCAAGCAAGATTTTTTGTGAATTTCTTTAAGCTATTGATTAGTTTTTAAGACTTGTCCAATGATTATCTCTAATTTATATTGGAAGGATTAGTTATAATTATTATTTTTAGTTTTTCTTATGTCTTCAATGTTTGTGGGTATCGTCCTAGTAAACCCTCACGAGACTAAACTCGTCCACTAGGGACACCTAGGGGTTTAAAGGCTTGTGTCACATGCTAAGTGCCACCGTGATTTCCTACGAAAATGGATTAGATTAGATTTTCTTATTTTATTTTTATTGAGTCGTTGCTAGGGACTAGCAACAATCTAAGTATGGGGGTGTGATAACTCGTATAATTATATAGTTTTTAGTTATGTTTTATTATTGTTTTGTGTCAAATACGAGTTATTATTGTTTAGTCTAATTGTGTTTATGATCTTTTATATTTTTATGTAATTTGGTGTTTTTCACAAGTTTCTTTGAGTGATTTCAGATTACTAGAATTAAGGGCAAATCCAGTTCAGTTCCAGTTCCGACACCTTTTGCCATATCAGCTATATCTCGAGTTTCACTGAAGCAATAAGGCTGAACTTTGTATCCCTGCAAAGCTAAGAGGCATATCTATCTTTTTCATGTTTTACACTTCTTGAAACGGAGTCGTTTTCCCTATCGAAATCGACCATCAAGTTGGCTGATGTGCAATGACGTCTGTTCTGCACCGTTTTGGTATTTTGACCATATCTCCCGATCCACGTGCGCAAATGATCTGATTCCAACGGCTATGGATCCGTAACTGATAGGGGTATATTTTTCTAGAAGACCATTTTATCAGATCGAGCCTCCAACATTGACAAAATCGACCATCAAGCTGGCTGATCAGAATTGTCATACAATATGACGAAAATTGTTAGAAAAATGCACCCACCTATTATACCTACCTTTGAAATTTGTAAAGCTTGTCTCTTGTCATTTAGCCCTCCAAAATGTGTATAAATAGAGGGCCTTGGATGAGTATTGGGATACAATATACATTGGTAGGATATTAGCCATTGTAATAAAATTCTCTAAGTTTTCTTCTTCTTTCCTTTCTCTAGTTTTCTTTTTCTTTATTTACTTATGTTTCTTACATTTCTTTTCATTTTATTCATATCTAGTATGTGTTGCTAATCATATTGTTGAGGTGATGAGGTGAAGCTCTTGGTAAATGCTAAGGTTAGTCTCTTAAACATGAGCTAAAATGAATCATCATTTATAAACACTAGTATAGATAATATTTTCTTTTGGTTTAAAATCATACTTGCAAAGTAGAGATCTTGATTCATTATTGACAATGAAAATGGCACAGTAAATGCTTGGTTTCATAACCTTGATTTGTTGTAGACATATACCTTGGCATAAGGAATGCTTGGACTCTTTTTATGAGTTTTGAGGACACCAAATGAACATAATATCATATGCTATGGACGTTGGACAATTTGGACTGAATTGCTAAACCTTCCGATTGGAACCTCCCTTATGTGTGGATTTCAATTGTGTAATAAAACAAGATTAATCTTAGCATAACACCAAGAGTGGATTCTCTAACCTCAACATCTTTTCTTATTGTTTTTTTCTATCTTGTTTAATTTCTTTTATATTTTGTTTATTTTGTTCTCTAATATCTTGTTTATCTTATTTTGTTGTTGATTCCTTAATATCTTGTTTACTTTCTTTTTCTTATATATTTATAAACTTATACTTACTAATACGCTTCCCTGTGGTTCGACCTCGGACACCCGAGAATTTATTACTTGAACATAACCTGCACTTGGGTTTACAACTCTTAATTGAGTTTCCATCATTAGGGTTTGGTGGATCTTTTTTAGGGTTTGGTGGATCTTTGGATTTGGAGGCGATGCTTGACTTCATTGTCTCAGGTCACGATTTGATAGTTGCAGCTAATGGATCTGCGTTTGATTTGATTAAGAACATTGCTACCGAATGTGGAGTTGATTTTGATGAGGTTAGTTTTTTTTTTTGGATTTTAAAAATAATTTCTTTTAAATTTAAATGAGTTTGATAAATGGGTTTTGCTATGTCTATATACCATTCAAATGTGGCTATACTAGTTTTTGCTACTGTATTTTGATTTTCTGCATTTCCCGGTGTAATGAGAGTCTGTTGTATATTCACTATCTATCTACTACTTATTATTGATAACTCGTATAATTATATAGTTTTTAGTTATGTTTTATTATTGTTTTGTGTCAAATACGAGTTATTATTGTTTAGTCTAATTGTGTTTATGATCTTTTATATTTTTATGTAATTTGGTGTTTTTCACAAGTTTCTTTGAGTGATTTCAGATTACTAGAATTAAGGGCAAATCCAGTTCAGTTCCAGTTCCGACACCTTTTGCCATATCCGCTATATCTGGAGTTGCACTGAAGCAATAAGGCTGAAATTTTAACCGTGCAAAGCTAAGAGGCATATCTATCGTTTTCATGTTTTACACTTCTTGAAACGGAGTCGTTTTCCCTAGCGAAATCAACCATCAAGTTGGCTGATGTGCAATGACGTCTGTCCTGAGCAGTTTTTGCATTTTGACCATATCGTCCGATACACATCAGCAAATGAGCTGATTCCAACGGCTATGGATCAATAACTGATAGGGGAACATTTGTCTAGAAGACCATGTGATCAGATAAAGCCTCCAATATTGAAGAAATCGACCATCAAGTTGGCTGATGTGCAATGACGTCTGTGCTGACCTGTTTTCGTATTTTGCCCATATCTTCTTCTCCACATCAGAAAATGAGCTGATTCCAACGGCTATGAATCAGTAACTCATAGGGCAACATTTGTCTAGAAGACCATGTGATCAGATCAGGCCTCCAAGATTGACAAAATCGACCATCAAGTTGGCTGATCAAAATGGTCATACAATATGACGAAAATTGTTAGAAAAATGCACCCACCTATTATACCTACCTTTGAAATTTGTAAAGCTTGTCTCTTGTCATTTAGCCCTCCAAAATGTGTATAAATAGAGGGCCTTGGATGATTGTAGAGAATCATATTGTACATTGGTAGGATATTAGCCATTGTAATAAAATTCACTAAGTTTTCTTCTTCTTTCTTTTCTCTAGTTTTGTTTTTCTTTAGAAAGAGCAAGAGGTTGGATAATTAATATTCTTCTTCTTCTTCTTTCTTTCTTTTATTTTCTTCTTAGATTTTCTTTAATTTTATGTTTATGTTTACAATGCCTATGCTAGGCTAAACTTCTATTTGGTTAAGGGTGATTTCAAAGCCCTAGACATGTTTTGTGATTGATTTTCAGATTCTATCTATCATTAATTTTCTATCAAAGTTGCTTATGTTCTTCTACAAGAATTGTTCATGATGTTGTCTTGATTTATTTAGGTGTACAACTAGATAGATCTTGATAATTATCTATTGCTAGTTTAGGAGTCTTGATCCGTGTAATTGTCTTGATTTCCTATTCATAAGTGGCAATTTGTGATTAATGATTATGGTCAAGTTTTCAATAATTGCAAAGTGGAACATAACCTAAGTTAAACAATCCGAGCTTATGTGTTTGTTGCTTAGATCAACCTATCTTTCTCATCATAAAGCTGCCATTAAATTGAATTTAGAGAGCTTATTCTAGGTTGTTTAATGGTTAGAGATTAAATAGAGAGCTTGTTCTATTTAACGACAAACTAAGGAAAGATTGGGGTAACAGAGCTTGTTGTTATCTACGGTTGTTAACTTTGATAGTTGGTTGATATTGATAGATCTGAAATTGATTCTTAATGATGTCTAGTGGTGGAGAATGAAACCTTAACCATATTTTTCATATTTGATTCTTCTTACTTACTTGTTTTCTTACTTTTCTAGTTTGCTTATTTTTAAAAGTATATTTATTTTTATTGGCTGGTTATACCGCCTAATTTGTATATTAACTTTGTTTTATTTTTATTGGCTGGTTATACCGCCTAATTTAGTATATATATTTTTATTGGCTGGTTATACCGCCTAATTTAGTATATATATTTTTATTGGCTGGTTATACCGCCTTGCATCTTATTCTTATTATTTACTTTAGTTTAAATCTGATTTCAAAAACCCCTTTTCTTTTATTGTTCTTGAATTTAAGTTTTAAACTATCAACTTATAAACTAAAACCCAATCCCTGAGGACTCGACCCTTGCTAACTACTATACTTACAATTGATCTTTTTAGTGCAAGGTTAAATAAGATACACTCTTTTGGGTGCATCAATTATAAAGTGCTATAGCTAGCTAGTTAGTTGCTGTTAGACTCTCCCAACTTTTTTTAGATTAGACAATTCTGAATCTGACCAATATAAGCATATACTTTATATCTCTAACCTTTAATTTGATCTTTAACATAATGTAACAGAAGTTACTACTTACTACTGAATCGCGAAAAGGAGAAATAATGTAACAGAAGTTACTACTTACTACTGAATCTTAATCTCTGTCATCAATGTTTGGTCTTTTCTTCCATTCATCCTATTTTCTCTTTTCCCATGTTTCTGTCTGGTTCATATGGTCCTGCATTGTCAGTTTGAATGGTTTTAAGATTAGAAGACATAAATTTGTTGATAGATCTAATTGAAGTGTGTTGTCTTTTGTTTCTTATATTTGAATGTTTTGTTCAGCATCTTACAGTCAAATGAGATGCCAAGACCTATTTGAGTCTCAGTATATACTTTGTGAATCCTTCTTATATGCTTAGATGTAAATTATGGTTATAGCAAGTACATTGAATCAAGAAGACAACCATCTTAGGTGTTATGTTTCAGGTCTATAATAAAATGGTCCTAAAGAAACCCAAATCCGTATGTTCCATTCATGTACTGCCAAATCCTTCCTTCTCTATGATGGAGCCTAGCAGATCTTACTAAGCCTTGAACTGTTAAATTGTAACTTGAGTTGATGTGCAGAGTGTGGGAAACCATTTCAATGCCTGTCATGGCAGGTTGACTATGAACGTGATCCTCAGCTACAAGTGGCTGAAGATGTATGCGATTATCATAGATAGTACTTGTGTCCGACGCATATCCGGACATGGGTGTGGGGGATATGATCCTCCAGGGACCTCCAAATATATGAAAATCTTAGAAAAAATTGAACATACCCGTGTCCGACACTCACATCCAAGTCCGAGTAACATAGCCGGTGACTCTATTAACATTAGGTTCTGATGTCCAGAACACTGGAGGAGCATGGGAGGACAAGTCCCCAACCTCTTTGGCAGATTATGCCCCCAATTTCATCATATTTAACAAGATAAAAATCCAAGTTCATGTTACCAGAAATTCCCTGCAACTATAAGCTGGAAGAGAGTCAAAACTGAGCTGTAATAATGAAAATTTATGCAACCATCATCCCCAATTGACATGCTGGGAAATATTTATCAAGCACTTCAGTTGAAACACAACTTTTAATGCTGAAAAAAACAGTGGCCTGCAAGAAATCAGATTAACCATGTGCAATTGCAAATCAAATTGGACCAACTATCACAGTTAGGGCCCTTAGGCACTGCCTCCAGTCTCTCTCACTTTATTTGGAGTCTTAGATCTCACCTTCAATAAGGTGGTTCCTAATCTAATCATAAACTAGACTCTCCAATTGAGAGACCAAAAGGAGAGGAGCGAATCCGAAAAATTTGGCAAGGAAATAAACATTGCACAAACGTCTGGTACTTCGGTTGGAACGTGGAAGCGTTTTTGTTTATAAAAGTATTTTTATGTCTTATATGTTCAAACACTATAAGGATTAAGTAATTTAACAAAAAGAAGCTTTGAAGTTGTCTTCTTTTTTCAGTTCCATATCTTGTTTAAAGACAGGTTTTCACTTGACCATATTGCAGTACATTACTAAATTACATCTGTATTATGAAGAAAGGAAACAATCTTAATTAGCTGTTTCACTGCCTCAACTCAACTCAAGGTTTTTGATCATAATAGTTATAAGATTGAAAATACCATCAGAAGGTAATACGCATTCACTGATTCAAACATCGATAGAATTTGATCCGGATCGTCTTAAATTCTTACCCTCTCTTGAAAAGGGTAACTTCCTTGATATTTAACGTAATTGATTGCTATAACATCCATTACGTCCATAACTGTGATTAATACGAGACGATCGAAAATGTGTTTCCCATTGTAATTTAAGTCCTGTTTAGGAGTACAAAAAATATTTATATATGAATATTGATTATTGTAATTAAGAAATCCCAAGCATGCGTAGATTCAAATTTAACTTAATTTGAAAGTCATCTACTAATTATTACTAATTTGTTAGTTAAAACTAATGATCAAAGTAAACAAGTAATTTGTTAACAAGGTACTTGTTGGGAAATAAATTTGCACATCATGTCATGTAGGTATGGCCTTGTTCTCTGTTTGTCATAAACTTGATCAAATGTTTTACAGTGAACTTTTCGTTCGTAGGTCCATAGGAGAAATGTTTTAAGATATTGATCTCTTTCTTCCACTCAAAGTCTGTTCATTGATCCTTGTATTCTGATGCACCCAAAAGAGTGTATCTTATTTAACCTTGCACTAAAAAGATTAATTGTAAGTATAATGATTAGCAAGGGTCGAGTCCTCAGGGATTGGGTTTTAATATATGAGTTATTAGTTTATAACTTACGTTCAAAGAAAACAATAAAAGAAAAGGGGTTTTTGAAGCCAGATTTAAACTAAAGTAAATAATAAGAATAAGATGCAAGGCGGTATAACCAGCCAATAAAAATATATATACTAAATTAGGCGGTATAACCAGCCAATAAATATATATACTAAATTAGGCGGTATAACCAGCCAATAAAAATATATATACTAAATTAGGCGGTATAACCAGCCAATAAAAATAAATATACTTTTAAAAATAAGCAAACTAGAAAAGTAAGAAAACAAGTAAGTAAGAAGAATCAAATATGAAAAATATGGTTAAGGTTTCATTCTCCACCACTAGACATCATTAAGAATCAATTTCAGATCTATCAATATCAACCAACTATCAAAGTTAACAACCGTAGATAACAACAAGCTCTGTAATCCCAATCTTTCCTTAGTTTGTCGTTAAATAGAACAAGCTCTCTATTTAATCTCTAACCATTAAACAACCTAGAATAAGCTCTCTAAATTCAATTTAATGGCAGCTTTATGATGAGAAAGATAGGTTGATCTAAGCAACAAACACATAAGCTCGGATTGTTCAACTTAGGTTATGTTCCACTTTGCAATTATTGAAAACTTGACCATAATCATTAATCACAAATTGCCACTTATGAATAGGAAATCAAGACAATTACACGGATCAAGACTCCTAGACTAGCAATAGATAATTATCAAGATCTATCTAGTTGTACACCTAAATAAATCAAGACAACATCATGAACAATTCTTGTAGAAGAACATAAGCAACTTTGATAGAAAATTAATGATAGATAGAATCTGAAAATCAATCACAAAACATGTCTAGGGCTTTGAAATCACCCTTAACCAAATAGAAGTTTAGCCTAGCATAGGCATTATAAACATAAAATTAAATAGAATCTAAGAAGAAAATAAAAGAAAGAAAGAAGAAGAAGAAGAATATTAATTATCCAACCTCTTGCTCTTTCTAAAGAAAAAGAAAACTAGAGAAAAGAAAGAAGAAGAAAACTTAGAGAATTTTATTACAATGGCTAATATCCTACCTATGTACAATATGATCCCTTACAATCATCCAAGGCCCTCTATTTATACACATTTTGGAGGGCTAAATGACAAGAGACAAGCTTTACAAATTTCAAAGGTAGGTATAATAGGTGGGTGCATTTTCTAACAATTTTCGTCATACATGACGATTTTGATCAGCCAACTTGATGGTCGATTTTGTCAATTTTGCATGCGTTATCTGATCACATGGTCTTCTAGAAAAATGTTACCCTATCAGTTACTGATCCATAGCCGTTGGAATCAGCTCATTTGCTGATGTGGATAAGAAGATATTGGCAAAATACGAAAACAGGTCAGCACAGACGTCATTGCACATCAGCCAACTTGATGGTCGATTTCGCTAGGGAAAACGACTCCGTTTCAAGAAGTGTAAAACATGTAAAAGATAGATATGCCTCTTGGCTTTGCACAGCTACAAATTTCAGCCTTATTGCTTCAGTGAAACTCCAGATATAGCTGATATGGCAAAAGGTGTCGGAACTGGAACTGAACTGGATTTGCCCTTAATTCTAGTAATCTGAAATCACTCAAAGAAACTTGTGAAAAACACCAAATTACATAAAAATATAAAAGATCATAAACACAATTAGACTAAACAATAATAACTCGTATTTGACACAAAACAATAATAAAACATAACTAAAAACTATATAATTATACGAGTTATCATATTCATTTTGTATCTTACAGGTTGGAGGTTTTGAGTTGTCTTGTAGGTTGGAGGTTCTGAGCTGTCCTACTCTTCATTTCTTAGTGCATAAGGAGACAAGGTACTTTTAGAACTATTGAGTTTGTGAAAATTGTATAAAATTGTAAAATTATATTTGACACTAAACTTAAGATTATTTTCCATTTCTTTCTTAATATGGCTCCATGAAAGTTTGATGATATGTATCTTTTTTTCAATAGTGTTTCATTGTAGAAATATTTAGCTAAGTGAAAACATATTTACATAGTAGGAGATGTATAGACCTAAAACTTATTGAAAATGTTGGTCTATTGACTTTTCATGTTTGTGTTGTGTGGTCTATGATTGTGTAGTTTTATTCATAGCTATAGGTTTTATGTTTGTGCAATATATCTAGTAGAGTAAACGGATATTTTATACCAGGTTCATGTGTTTTTTTTTTCTTTCTCATGAGCTGGCCTTTCTGCTATACTATTTTAAGGAAAATAACCATTGTACCTTGATGCATATATGTGAAATTAATGAAACTGGCTCCCCAGTCCCCACTTCGAAAGTTGTTGAAATTATTATTATTATATGTATACATTGTGAGCATGCATACAGCTTGACCAGGTGCAAGAATGATAGATGACATTATAGGGCTGGGCTTGCGTGATATGGAATTGAGAACTCAAATTTTCCTATCTAATTATTAATGAAGTAAAGCAAACATATATTTTCAATTGACAATATAGAATAAAATAGAGGGACAATTTCTTCTGAACTCAGAACTAGCTAGCTAGCTGTAGCTGTAAGCTGTTAAACATATATTTTCAATTGACAATAAACATAAATTTTCCTATCTAATTAATAATGCAATTAAGTTTGGAGAGACGAATATATATATATATGGAGATTAGGTTAAGTGGTAATTATTATGAGTTCACATAAATATAAATATGAAAAGGAAAAGGAAAAAATTGCATTAAAGATAAACTAACTAGCCACGTGCCTTCCCTCTTTTTACTTTGTATAAAATGTTTGTCTTTTATATGATTGCGTAGGATTATTCATAGCAATAGGTTTCATGTTTGTGCAATATATCAAGTTGGAATGTGAGATAACTAAATGTTTGTATATTACAGTTTTAATCATTTCACATTCCATGGATAAGACGTGGATAAATCTTACGTCCAGAGCAAGTGAAGAATACATTAATGGGGTCATCAATTTCTTAGAATTTGCCTTTGCAAGATCATCTGAAAATGGAAAAATTTGGTGTCCTTGTGTTAAATGTGTCAACACATATAGGGTATCTAGGGTAGAGGCATTTGATCACATTATATGTAAAGGTTTTCTGAAAGGATATGTTCGATGGATTTTTCATGAGGAGGTCTTGGATGCTAGCTCTGCTACTATTAGAACTAATGAGGAAGATAGAAAGTTAGGTCATGATGTGAATGAAATATTTCATGATATTATGGCCGAAAGAGGTAGGAATATTGATGTGGGTAGCATAGAATCGGGAGATGCTTATGGAGACCAACATCATGGTCGAAGAATTAATAGTGACAAGTTCTATGATTTACTTAAAGATGCAGAGGAGAAACTATATCCAAATTGCAAAAACTTCACAAAGTTCTCTTTTGTAGTCTATTTGTTCCACATTAAGTGTTTTAATGGATGGTCTAACAAATCTTTCAATACATTATTGGAGGTTTTGAAACTTGCTCTACCAGAAGGTAATACATTGCCAGGGTCTTATAAAGAATTGAAAAAGATGATTTCTTCCTTAAGTTTGGGATATGAAAAAATTCATGCTTGTCCCAATGATTGCATGTTGTTTTGGAAGGATAAGGCAAATGAAGAAATTTGCTGTAAATGTGGTGCTTCTAGGTGGAAAGAGAGGGTGAATGATGTAGAAAGTGATACTGAAGAAACTTTTGTAAAAAAGAAGAAAGCTGCAAAGATTTTGCGTTGGTTTCCTTTAATTCCAAGACTACAAAGGTTATTCATGTCTTCAAAAACTGCTCCTTTAATGACTTGGCATGAGCATGAGCGAACTAAAGATGGACGTCTAAGACATCCAGCAGATTCTCCTGCTTGGAAAGAATTAGACTCTCGATATCCTCAATTTTCGTTTGACCCTCGCAACGTTCGCTTAGGATTAGCTTCTGATGGCTTTAACCCTTTCAAAACAATGAGTGTGATTCATAGCACTTGGCCTGTTATCTTGATACCTTATAATTTTCCTTTATGGATATGCATGAAGCAATCAAACTTTATGCTTTCTCTACTCATTCCTGGTCCAAAAGGTCCTGGAAACAATCTAGATGTATACCTTCAGCCTTTGATAGAAGAATTGAAAGAACTTTGGGAAATTGGTGTTGACACTTTTGATGCTTCCAAAAATGAAAACTTCGGACTACGTGCAGCATTACTTTGGACCATTAATGACTTTCCTGCATATGCCAATTTGTCTGGATGGAGTACAAGGGGGAATACGCATGTCCTTGTTGTGGATACGATACTGAATCCAAGTGGTTACGGCATGGTAGAAAGTATTGTTATATGTGTCATCGCAGGTGGTTAGAAGCTGATCATAAGTTCCGAAATAATAAACAATCTTTTGATGGGAGTCGAGAATTTAGAAGTGCTCCTTCACCACCTTCCGGTAGTGTTGTCTTGAGACAATTGGAGAACTGGAATGGTAATGAAAATGGACCTTGGAAGAAAAAGAGCATTTTCTTCATATTACCTTACTGGGAACATCTTTTCTTGCGTCACAATCTCGATGTGATGCATATAGAGAAGAATGTTTGTGATAACATTCTTGGCACATTGCTTGGACAAGAGGGGAAGTCAAAGGATAACTATAAAGCACGACTTGACTGGGTTTAAGGAGCGTTCTTCATCCAAAGACTCGTCTTGGGACTAACACCCAATACTTGCCTCAAGCTTCTTATCAAATGAGCTTGAATGAAAAAAATGTCTTTTTGAAGATTCTCAAGGAAATGAGAACTCCGGATGAATACTCTTCCAATGTCTCACGTTGTGTGCAACTTAAACAACGGAGGCTTACAGGTCTCAAAAGTTATGATTGCCATCTCTTAATACAAGAATTTCTTCCTATAGCAATACGATGTTCTTTACCTGATAAGGTATGCTCGGTTCTAATAGACTTGTGCAATTGGTTTAAAGACCTTTGTTCTAAAGTTCTTGAAGAACGTGAGCTTCAATTACTTGAGTCTCGGGCTGCATTAATTCTATGTGAAATGGAGAAGATTTTTCCTCCATCTTTTTTCACAGTGATGGTGCATTTAGTTATCCATTTGGCAAATGAAGCAAAAATTGCCGGTCCAGTCATATATTGGTGGATGTATCCCATTGAGAGGTATATGGTCAAGTGTTATAGTATAGTGACTATTGTTTCCACCTAAATTTTAAATTGATTTTGCTAATGATCTCTATTCTTTAAATAGTTTTCTTCTTCGGCTTAAGAATTTTGTGCGCAATAGAGCTTATCCGAAGGGTTCAATTGCGGAATGATACTTAGCAAATGAATGCTTAACTTTTTGTTCACGATACTTTGTGGGTATTGAGACTACTTTTAATCGACCCATCCGAAATGAAGAAGAAAAGAATCCTTTTGGTGAATAAGAAGTATCTATTCTTTCTACTATAGGAAGACCTTTGGGAAGGAAAAAACATAAAGGATTTAATGTTAATAAGCGTAAAAGGGTCTCTCGCGTTGTTCTTGATAGGCAAACATGGGTGCAAGCATATCGCTATGTGCTATTTAATAGTGATGTAGTTGCTCCATTTTTAAAGTAAGAACACATATCTTTGTGCTTTTCTATATTACCTCATAAATTTCTTTTGTCTAATATTTTAGGGTTTTATAAAACTTTTTGCTTATAGGAAACACGAGCAACTTATCAAAAGGCGTAACCGCTCCCCTCGTCTTTTGCCATATGAGATACAAAAGTTACAAAGTGAAACTTTTCATGATTGGTTTCGTGATCATGTAAGTTTTGCATCATGTTTGGACCACGCATTTTTAGTTTCGTGTAGTTAGATAAGTATTTTAATTACGTCTGCAATTACCTAGGTTGCACATTTGGATCAACAAGGAAATGCAGACATCACAGATCAACTTCGATGGCTTGCTCGTGGTCCAACAGATACGGCTAGGAGATACACTGGTTATATTGTTAATGGTTTTAGATTCCATACCAAAGCACGTGAGAGATGCTTGAAAACTCAAAATAGTGGAGTCGTTGTAACAACCAAAATAGAGAGTTATGCAAGTGCAAGAGATGCACAACCTATTGAAAGAGAAGTTAATTATTACGGGGCTTTAACAGACATCATTCAGTTGAATTATTCTGGTAGATTTAAGATTGTGTTATTTAAATGTGATTGGATTGATATCAATAGAGGTTGCAAGAAAGATAAGTTTGGTTTCACACTTGTGAATTTTTCACATCTAGCCCACAGTGGAACTAATTTGGTTCATGATCCTTTTATTTTGGCATCACAAGCTAAGAAAGTATACTATGTTAATGATGAAGGTTATCAAGGTTGGGTTCTTGTAAAGCATGCAAAACTTAAGGATGTATTTGATATGGGTGATCTATTATCCTTCGATAGAGAGCAAGGGAATGGAGAAATGCATGATGACGAATTTGATGATACGCGTAGTGCTTCAAATTGGGTTAAAAATGAAGCTGATGATGAAGGAGTGGACGTCACACCAGAGATGGAGAATGAGCATGTAGAAGAAGATCCCATAGATGAACATAATGGGGAGGACATTTTTTAATTTTATAGAAAATAGTTTAATTATATGTAGTGGATTTGGATTATAAACATTGTGACTTTGTATTTTCTTGTTATTTCCTTTTCCATTTGCCATATATGAACATATTGCATTCTTGCTTAGCTTGGCTTGGATTTCACTTAATGTTATTGAGTGCCTAATGTTATTGCATTCTTACTTAGCTTGTATTCTCTGTTATTGAGTGTCTACTGTTATATTATCTGTTGAAACTCAAAATAGACTAAGTGGTATATGTAAATCTGATGCCAAGAAAGCTTTTTTCAGCTGCTGTTTTTCGGTTGTGTTCCAGTTACTTGAGATGGAAAAGCGTAGACGATTGAATATCATTAGGGCAGATCGGAGCTCTAACTCTCAATTGCAAAGGCAATCTGAACAACAATTAATGCCAGCAACATCCGAGCCTCCACAACATGAGCCTTTGCAAGAGCCTCCACAACAATCAATGCCACCAACTTCTTCTTCTACCCCTAATCCAACTGAAGATGCTACATTGGGTAACCCTCATTCTTAATGTACTATTCCAGTATTGTAGTTTAAATTATTAATGTATTAAATTGTTTTATATTATATAATTGTTATATGTAGACAATGCTCCACGTAGAAAGGTTCGAGGTGCCACACGTATGGCCGATATTTGGGATTTAGAAGAAGGGGGCATGTTGTTGTTAAGGTGAATGATCACAATATACCAATTGGTAAAGAATCTTGCACTTTAACACGATTCACTGTTACGTTGGTGAGAATGCCTAGTTTTGCACCTATTAGTTACCAAAATTGGCATGAAATGCCGGATTTGAAGAAAGAAGAAATGTGGGAAACAATAGAGGTAGAAGATATTAAATGTTTTAGTTTCTAGTTAATGTGTTCTTACAGTATTCACACAACTTGACATGATTTTCTTTATTTTGTGTTTTCCTTTTCCAAAATTTTAGTCCAAGTTTGAATTTCAGAAATTCGATTCTGATGCACCTGTTAATGAAGAAACTATTCAAGAAATTAAGACTTGGACAACAAAGAACATGAGTACAAAGTGGAGGCAATGGAAGAATGATTTGAAGTCTAAATTTTATGATGAACACACAACAACAGAGGAAATGGCTGCTAAGGTTGATGATCCCCGGATTGAAAAAGAGCAATTTATTTTAATTGCTGCACATTAGTTGACTGGTAAAGCGAAGGTAGATATTTATAAACTATATTTTAATTTTCTTTTATTAATCGAAGGTAGAAATTGCTGCACATTGGTTAATTACAACCTTTTCTTTTATTTGAATTTGCTTTTATAAGAACAAAGTGATTTAAACAAAACAAATCGCTCAAAGTTAGATAAGCCTCATTGTAGTGGAACAAAATCATTCCCTAGGATCATCCAAACTTTGGTACTTACATCAATTTTTTCCTTTCAATTAAATTTATATGAAGTCTACTTTATGTATTTGTGGTTTTGTTATCTAGATAGTTAATGGATGATTTTTGTAGAACGAACAAGCTAATGGAGTTCAACCATCACGTGCTGAGGTGTATATTCATACTCGTACACGTAAAGATGGAAATGTTATGAATGAGAAGGCAGCAGAAATTATGGTATTCTATCCTTTTTTTTCTTTATTTATCTGCCCTACGACTATGCTTATGTTAATTGAACAAAGATTTTGTTTCATGTAACACTTTCCTTATAGGAACTCATGAAAAAAGGTTTGGATGAAATTGGATCTGAAAATTCTCAAGAACGCTCATGGAAAGATGATGTGTATTCAAAAGTTAAAGGACCAGAGAAAAAAGGGCGTGTTCGTTGTTTGGGAACAATATCTACTTCATCGCAGAAATCGACTTCATCATATTCTCGAACAATGCAGCGTGATGAAAAGGTACTAGGGATAGAGGCTAAGGTTGAAGAATTGAAGGCAGCTTTGGGTAATGTTTTATCAGTGTTTCAAAGACAATTTCCTAACGAGAACGTAGATATTTTGGCTTCTGCTACTCACGTAGCCAATAGAGAGGTAATATATTTCTATAGCAGCGTTAATGTAGAATAAATTCATCTTTTCAAATATATTCATCAGCTTCATTGTGGTAGGATTGTGGAACTTGAAATGTAGATCATCTTTCACATAATATCTAGGTTAGGTATGTTGCTTGATTGTGGTAGGATTGTGGAACTTGAAATAAGAATAGGTTGCAGATAAAGTTGTATGTATAGGGATGATTTTCATACCATTTTTTTTACTATCGTTCTCGTATTTGTTCTTAATCTTAGATAAGTTAGTGTCCCAAAAAAATAAAGGTAATTTCAGTTCTTCTGCGTTCTGATTCTGAACTAGATAATTAGGTCTTTTTCATCTTCATGCTCCAAACAAGGCAACAACTCATTAAACTACTTGGTTATACTTCCATATATATATATATATATATATATATACTGTTTTGTTTAGTCTTAGTACACCACTCCAAAGTCCTTATTCTTTGTTGAGTAATAGTTCGAGTAAGTCTTGAACGAGAACGTAGATGTGTTTTTTTTCTTGTCTTTTTAACCAAGTACTTTGTTGCTTGGGACAGCCTTACAATCATGAAACATATTTTATATGGACAGCTGTTAGAATTTATAGTATAGTATAGTAAATAAGCATTTCGTTGGGCACGCTCATGAAACAAAACTTCAAAATGGAAAGGAACCCTTGGTTGGTACGCATGGGTGAAACGACTGATAGGATTCATTTTCTCAAGTCATTTGGGCTCGTTGTATGTAGTGTCATGTATGGCTATGGCAAGGCATCTCTATGCACTTATTTGCTTTATAGGTATCCTATGTTTCAAGTTAAATTTAGCCTACATGATAGCATCACGATGTTAATGATTATTTACTAATGAGATGCCTACAATATCCCAAATTACACATTTTAGTTTCTCTTCACCCAATCACTATGAAAAATGAAAATTTTGGGTTGATTCATTCAAGATAACTAGATAAGGGCTTATTCTGTACAGGTATAGTCATCTATTGACCTCCCAATTTTCTGAATTATTTGCTTTCTAGAGATGTATAGATCATATTTGGTGAATAGCTTGATTGTTAGAAAACAGGTAAAACATCTGCTAACTTTACTATTTCTCTTTCATCTCCACATTGTTTAGCAAACTTGGAAAGTTATTACCCACTGTACTTTATAATAACGTAAATTCTACTATAGTACTGGTAATTTCTAATGCCTCACTTATAAGGAGGCACCTGCTAGTTCCACCATGGAAACCTTTTGTGCAAGCCTTTTCACGTTTGTTGAACTAATGGACTCCTAAAATTGACAAGCCAACTCACTGAAATCAGTACTTTATGTCTTTCACACTTCAAATTCAACACAAGTTATATGACTATTAATGTCTTTTGGCTGAGGACAGATTTAGTTTAGCTTCGTTGTCGAGGTAAACTTCACTATGAGTATGCTGTAGGCTTTAAGTAGGAAAATGAGTACATGTTTTACCTTGTAGGCATCTACCCTTGTGATTTTTCTCATCTGTTTACTTCCTTATTTGCTAGTCGGAAAGAACCTACCTTGCATTAGTCCGGGTCACTGTGTGATGCACCCAAAAGAGTGTATCTTATTTAACCTTGCACTAAAAAGATCAATTGTAAGTATAGTAGTTAGCAAGGGTCGAGTCCTCAGGGATTGGGTTTTAGTTTATAAGTTAATAGTTTATAACTTACGTTCAAAGAAAACAAGAAAAGAAAAGGGGTTTTTGAAGCCAGATTTAAACTAAAGTAAATAATAAGAATAAGATGCAAGGCGGTATAACCAGCCAATAAAGATATATATACTAAATTAGGCGGTATAACTAGCCAATAAAAATATATATACTAAATTAGGCGGTATAACCAGCCAATAAAAATAAAACAAAGTTAATATACAAATTAGGCGGTATAACCAGCCAATAAAAATAAATATAAAAAATAAGCAAACTAAAAGTAAGAAAACAAGTAAGTAAGAAGAATCAAATATGAAAAATATGGTTAAGGTTTCATTCTCCACCACTAGACATCATTAAGAATCAATTTCAGATCTATCAATATCAACCAACTATCAAAGTTAACAACCGTAGATAACAACAAGCTCTGTTACCCCAATCTTTCCTTAGTTTGTCGTTAAATAGAACAAGCTCTCTATTTAATCTCTAACCATTAAACAACCTAGAATAAGCTCTCTAAATTCAATTTAATGGCAGCTTTATGATGAGAAAGATAGGTTGATCTAAGCAACAAACACATAAGCTCGGATTGTTCAACTTAGGTTATGTTCCACTTTGCAATTATTGAAAACTTGACCATAATCATTAATCACAAATTGCCACTTATGAATAGGAAATCAAGACAATTACACGGATCAAGACTCCTAAACTAGCAATTGATAATTATCAAGATCTATCTAGTTGTACACCTAAATAAATCAAGACAACATCATGAACAATTCTTGTAGAAGAACATAAGCAACTTTGATAGAAAATTAATGATAGATAGAATCTGAAAATCAATTATAAAACATGTCTAGGGCTTTGAAATCACCCTTAACCAAATAGAAGTTTAGCCTAGCATAGGCATTATAAACATAAAATTAAATAGAATCTAAGAAGAAAATAAAAGAAAGAAAGAAAGAAAGAAGAAGAAGAATATTAACTATCCAACCTCTTGCTCTTTCTAAAGAAAAAGAAAACTAGAGAAAAGAAAGAAGAAGAAAACTTAGAGAATTTTATTACAATGGCTAATATCCTACCTATGTACAATATGATCCTCTACAATCATCCAAGGCCCTCTATTTATACACATTTTGGAGGGCTAAATGACAAGAGACAAGCTTTACAAATTTCAAAGGTAGGTATAATAGGTGGGTGCATTTTTCTAACAATTTTCGTCATATTGTATGACCATTTTGATCAGCCAACTTGATGGTCGATTTTGTCAATCTTGGAGGCCTGATCTGATCACATGGTCTTCTAGAAAAATGTTCCCCTATGAGTTACTGATTCATAGCCGTTGGAATCAGCTCATTTGCTGATGTGGAGAAGAAGATATGGGCAAAATACGAAAACAGGTCAGCACAGACGTCATTGCACATCAGCCAACTTGATGGTCGATTTCTTCAATATTGGAGGCTTTATCTGATCACATGGTCTTCTAGACAAATGTTCCCCTATCAGTTATTGATCCATAGCCGTTAGAATCAGCTCATTTGCTGATGTGTATCGGACGATATGGTCAAAATGCGAAAACTGCTCAGGACAGACGTCATTGCACATCAGCCAACTTGATGGTTGATTTCGCTAGGGAAAACGACTCCGTTTCAAGAAGTGTAAAACATGAAAAAGATAGATATGACTCTTAACTTTGCACGGTTAAAATTTCAGCCTTATTGCTTCAGTGAAACTCCAGATATAGCTGATATGGCAAAAGGTGTCGGAACTGGAACTGAACTGGATTTGCCCTTAATTCTAGTAATCTGAAATGACTCAAAGAAACTTGTGAAAAACACCAAATTACATAAAAATATAAAAGATCATAAACACAATTAGACTAAACAATAATAACTCGTATTTGACACAAAACAATAATAAAACATAACTAAAAACTATATAATTATACGAGTTATCACACCCCCACACTTAGATTGTTGCTAGTCCCTAGCAACGACTCAATAAAAATAAAATAAGAAAATCTAATCTAATCCATTTTCGTAGGAAATCACGGTGGCACTTAGCATGTGACACAAGCCTTTAAACCCCTAGGTGTCCCTAGTGGACGAGTTTAGTCTCGTGAGGGTTTACTAGAACGATACCCACAAACATTGAAAAACTAAAATATAAATAAACTACATATACTAAAAATATTTACTCCTATTCCTTTCAATATAAATTAGAGACAATCTTTGAACAAGTCTTATAAACTAATCAATAGCTTAAAGAATTTCACAAAAAATCATGCTTGAATGTAAATTGTTTGAGTTAAGCCAATATTAACATAACATATTTCAATCAAAATAGTGTACATTCAAACTTAATCTCAACTTCTCATATGGGATACTCTCATGATTTTCACTCTTTAAAGTAGTGGTAAAGTGTTTACACTCAATCAATCTCATGAAAATAGTTCTACCATATGCTTGCTTGTCTACCTATTCTCCACTAAAAGATCATGCAACTTCATAAATCAAGAGGTCTTTAATCAAGGTTGTAATGGGGCCAAGAGGTAATAATGTGGTTAAAGAATAAAAAGGAAAAGATATCACAAACATTCCAAAGACTTCATAGAATTTAGAGACAAAATAAGATTTTGCAGATAAAACTTTCTCAATATTCTTTAGAAGTACATAATCACATAGGCTGAATATTTCATGTTGAGCCTTTACTTCATTCTAACCAACTTTCGAACATCTTTTTCTTTTCTTTAACTAGAAGTTCAAGAGATTATTCAAAAAAAAAAAAAAAATTTCACATAGGAATGTATTTGGCAATATTCCCTCTATTTTTCTCTTGACTTTTGCCTTTCTCCTCCCCCACACTTATCTTTTGTTCTAACCCAAATTTTCAAAAAATATCCCTTGTTTTTGCAATATGTCTCAAACATTCTAGTCCATCTTTAGAACAAGGGTAAAGATATAAATGTGTTTAGGCTAGGTGTAAGATGTGGTTACCAAATAAATAGCTTATTCAATGTAGGCTCAAATTGGTTCACTAGAGGGATGTTCTCTTGGAACATCAATAAGGGATGGCTGTTTGGCCCTAGTTAAAAAGTCCTAATGCCTCTATCATATTCATGTTGTTACATGCATCAATATAGTCTCAAATGGTTTAAAGCAAGTTCTAGAGAATCATGTAATCATAAGAGCACTCAAGAAAGAAATTAGATTGATTTGTATAATGCATCAATCATTATAGGCTCAAAAACTCACAAGGATGATTATACAAGTCAGATTAAGTCTAAACATGCTTCTTTCTCAATCAACATATCATATTAACATTGGCTCATAAAAAGATTGATATCAAGTTCAATTCTCATGAAAATCTTCTCACTAATAAATCTGTTTTAGACTTATGCAATTCATATCTCATCATTGTATTAAAAAGGAACTAAAACACACTAAAAATAATAATAATAAAGACTCATAAAAAAAAATAGTAGACAAAAATAAAAGAAATCCTAAATCATTCCCCCCACACTTAATTCTTACATTGTCCTCAATGTAAGTCTATTAACCCAAATGAAAGAATCATGTGTAAGAGAAAAGAACTAATAACATAAGAATAGGAACAACTAAGACTCAAAACAAAACAAACTCATGCAACCTAAATAATCCTAAAATACTAAACAAAAATTAACAAGTAAACATAAAAAATAAAAATAAAAACAATAAAAATAAAAATAATAAAAGAAAAGAAAAGAAAAAGGAAAAGAAAGAGAAAGAGAAAGCAAATCTGAATATGGAAGGTTGGCAATTTCTTCTTTAATTGGGTTGCCTTCCCAATTAACACTTGAGTTAATGTTTTGAACCTAACCAACACCCCTTCTTGGCTTTTTAGGCTTGTCAGGCTCATACATGAAATTTTCCAAATTAATGCGTTTGAGAGGAAGCTTTCTTTGCACAACAGTGGATGCATTCTCCATTACAAGTATTATTCCATCATCCTTTGTGGTGCATATCTCATCGAGGAATGGAGCATATTTTGATACTTGTTGAATGGCATCCACAAACAAGTTGTTTAAGGTTTCTGGCATGTGTTGTTCATGTTCTTCCTCCATGAACTTTGCAAATCTACTAGGAAAAGGTGGAGAAGAAACATTAGTAAAAAGTGGAACCTTAAACGTTACCTCAGGTGCCGAAATACTCTTATTTGGATTTGTGGCTTCATTATCCTCAAGAATAGAATCCATCTCTAATTTTGTCTCATCCTCATCTTGTTCCTCATTCCTCAAGGTCACAATCGTAGCATTCTCCTTTGGGTTAATCATCGTTTGGGCAGGGAGTTCTTCAGATCTTTGTGCTACCCATCCCACCATACTACTAGTCAATTGGATCATTTGCTTTTCCAAACTCTGGATGCTTGCCCTTGTTTCCTGTTGAAATTGCAATGTATCAGTAACAAGAGAATAGACAAGATCTTTTAAAGAAGTACCTGAGTTTTGAGTCATATGTGGTGGTTGAAAAAGATCTGGTTCTTGAGACCATGATTGATTGAAGCTAGATGGATGAGTGTAATTGGCATAAGGATCTACTTCTTGGTAAATTTTCGAGTAGCCATAATTAGTATGATCCCACCATCCCTCATGGTAAGTGTTTGAGTAATGATCATACTGTTGGTCTTGGAACACTTGATGGCCTTGACATCCTCCCATGGGCAATTGTTGAACTAGGGAGGTGAGATTGGCTTGTTGATTCTCCATGTTCATGTATGCGACCAACTCTTCAAGTGTTAGATTGCTCAATTCCATTGTTTTTTTTTTTTTTTTTTTTTAAATTTGAAAAGAAAAACTTGTATGTACAAGAAAATAAAACTAATTAGAACTGAAAATAAGAATAAACCAAGTAACAAATAAACTAAAGAAAGCAATCCCCGGCAACGGCGCCAAAAATTTGATGCACCCAAAAGAGTGTATCTTATTTAACCTTGCACTAAAAAGATCAATTGTAAGTATAGTAGTTAGCAAGGGTCGAGTCCTCAGGGATTGGGTTTTAATTTATGAGTTATTAGTTTATAACTTACGTTCAAAGAAAACAATAAAAGAAAAAGGGTTTTTGAAGCCAGATTTAAACTAAGTAAATAATAAGAATAAGATGCAAGGCGGTATAACCAGCCAATAAAAATATATATACTAAATTAGGTGGTATAACCAGCCAATAAAAATATATATACTAAATTAGGCGGTATAACCAGCCAATAAAAATAAAACAAAGTTAATATACAAATTAGGCGGTATAACCAGCCAATAAAAATAAATATAAAAAACTAAGCAAACTAAAAGTAAGAAAACAAGTAAGTAAGAAGAATTAAATATGAAAAATATGGTTAAGGTTTCATTCTCCACCACTAGACATCATTAAGAATCAATTTCAGATCTATCAATATCAACCAACTATCAAAGTTAACAACCGTAGATAACAACAAGCTCTGTTACCCCAATCTTTCCTTAGTTTGTCGTTAAATAGAACAAGCTCTCTATTTAATCTCTAACCATTAAACAACCTAGAATAAGCTCTCTAAATTCAATTTAATGGCAGCTTTATGATGAGAAAGATAGGTTGATCTAAGCAACAAACACATAAGCTCGGATTGTTCAACTTAGGTTATGTTCCACTTTGCAATTATTGAAAACTTGACCATAATCATTAATCACAAATTGCCACTTATGAATAGGAAATCAAGACAATTACACGGATCAAGACTCCTAAACTAGCAATAGATAATTATCAAGATCTATCTAGTTGTACACCTAAATAAATCAAGACAACATCATGAACAATTCTTGTAGAAGAACATAAGCAACTTTGATAGAAAATTAATGATAGATAGAATCTGAAAATCAATCACAAAACATGTCTAGGGCTTTGAAATCACCCTTAACCAAATAGAAGTTTAGCCTAGCATAGGCATTATAAACATAAAATTAAATAGAATCTAAGAAGAAAATAAAAGAAAGAAAGAAAGAAAGAAGAAGAAGAATATTAACTATCCAACCTCTTGCTCTTTCTAAAGAAAAAGAAAACTAGAGAAAAGAAAGAAGAAGAAAACTTAGAGAATTTTATTACAATGGCTAATATCCTACCTATGTACAATATGATCCTCTACAATCATCCAAGGCCCTCTATTTATACACATTTTGGAGGGCTAAATGACAAGAGACAAGCTTTACAAATTTCAAAGGTAGGTATAATAGGTGGGTGCATTTTTCTAACAATTTTCGTCATATTGTATGACCATTTTGATCAGCCAACTTGATGGTCGATTTTGTCAATCTGGGAGGCCTGATCTGATCACATGGTCTTCTAGAAAAATGTTCCCCTATGAGTTACTGATTCATAGCCGTTGGAATCAGCTCATTTGCTGATGTGGAGAAGAAGATATGGGCAAAATACGAAAACAGGTCAGCACAGACGTCATTGCACATCAGCCAACTTGATGGTCGATTTCTTCAATATTGGAGGCTTTATCTGATCACATGGTCTTCTAGACAAATGTTCCCCTATCAGTTAGTGATCCATATCCGTTGGAATCAGCTCATTTGCTGATGTGTATCGGACGATATGGTCAAAATGCGAAAACTGCTCAGGACAGACGTCATTGCACATCAGCCAACTTGATGGTTGATTTCGCTAGGGAAAACGACTCCGTTTCAAGAAGTGTAAAACATGAAAAAGATAGATATGCTCTTAACTTTGCACGGTTAAAATTTCAGCCTTATTGCTTTAGTGAAACTCCAGATATAGCTGATATGGCAAAAGGTGTCGGAACTGGAACTGAACTGGATTTGCCCTTAATTCTAGTAATCTGAAATGACTCAAAGAAACTTGTGAAAAACACCAAATTACATAAAAATATAAAAGATCATAAACACAATTAGACTAAACAATAATAACTCGTATTTGACACAAAACAATAATAAAACATAACTAAAAACTATATAATTATACGAGTTATCACTGTGTGCGGAATCTTTGGCCCATTTTGCAGTGAAATTACTGTCTCTATCTTTTACCAATTGAGAGAGACATTGATAGTCGGACAGTGAAGGTTGAAACTAGTTGCTTCTTTACAAAGCCTAGGTTCCATCACTAAGCTGAATGTATATTTGTAAGTGACTGTTCGCTGTTGGCTTGGGGAGGTTCATTTGCTTGGTGGTTGTTTTGTTGGCTGTTGGATGTGATTCTTTGATATGCAAATCGAAGACTTTATTTTTTACTTGATTTTATTTTCTTTTAGTTAGGTTGTAGGTTGTTAACACTTAAACTTGTTCCTCTTAAGCTTTTATTGTGTTGAAATGTTAATTATTATGTATTCTTGACACTTAAAAACTTGTATCTTCTAAGTTTGAAACTGTGTTGACACTTCATTGTTATGCATTGTTGAAAATTGAATTGACAAAGTCTGGAATCGATATAATCGACATAATCGATTGGATCAAGTCGATTTTGGTTATGAACATCTAAGATATCTCTATTTACAGTTATTGCATTTACAGCTTCTTGGACAATTTAGTTTGTTTATTTTGGTCGGTTTCATTAAACTGTAACAGGAAAGAAAAGGAAGAACTTTTTACTATTTTTATTTAATTATATTTTTACCTTTTGAGCTTAATTCAATAAATATATATTGATAGAACATATACTTTTTAGGTACCTGATGCTAGTAGTGCTCCAAATTTGTCACCAATAATAAGGTCTTCAACTTCTAGTCATCAAGTTAATGAATATGAAGATGGTAAGCTACTTGATTATTTTATTCTTCTATATTGACTTCATTACTTAATTGCTGCACATTGGTTAATATTTGTCAATTTTATGCAGATGCTGCTCCATAGGAATGAGATTTGGATTGCTTATTTCACTGTATTATGACTTTAGCTTGCGACTTCTATTTACCTTGTAAAAGTTATATAATTAAGACAATTTATTTGTAATTTTATTTTTAATATTATGAAATATTTTGTAGTTTCTTATAATGGATTTTGTACTTTCTTATAATGGGTTTCTTATCTTGGATTAAATTATAAATATATCAATATTAGTAATTGAAAATATAAAAAAAAAATTATTTTTACTCACCTCTATACTGACAGTTCATATAACAACAAAAAATGTATAGTATACTGATCGAGTAAATCGTCAGTAAATTTACGACAAACTGTCGTTATAGGTTAATTGTATATTTTACATTTTAATCTATACCGACGGACGCAAAAAAAAAAAAAAAAAACCGTCGGTATATGTATATCAATAGTGTCTATACCGACGGATACAAAATCCGTCGGTATAGATACGGTATCTATACCGACGGAAACAAAATCCGTCGGTATAGATATGGTATCTATACCGACGGAAACAAAATCCGTCGGTATAGATACGGTATCTATACCTACGGCTACAAAATCCGTCCGTATAGATACGGTATCTATACCTACGGGTACAAAAGCCGTCGGTATAGATGCGATATCTATATCGACGGATACAAAAGCCGTCGGTATAGATACGGTATCTATATCGACGGATACAAAAGCCGTCGGTATAGATGCGGTATCTATACCGACGGATACAAAATCCGTCGGTATAGGTAAAAGCAAAACGGGTTATCCCAACATAGGCTATACCGACGGTAGTAACATTAGTGACACCTAAAACCGTCGGTATAGGTTATACATTCTATTCCGACAGTCACCTTTTCCGTCGGTATAGGTCTATACCGATGAGGGTTTTACCGTCGCTTAAGTTTTTGTCGGAATAGTCATTTTGACCGTCGGTATAGAGTTTTAGGACTTTTAGCGACGGATTTTGGAGTTTTACCAACGCTTTTTGGACCGTCACTATATGGCAATTTGTTTGTAGTGTATTATATATTTAAATGTTAACAATAATACTTTAAATGATATCAAAATAAAGTTTACTTGTTGGATTTTCAAAAATGTCGGAATAAAAAATTTATAAACAAATATGAAAATAAATTTTTTTTTTCAAAAAAAAAAAAGAAGAAAAATCTCTTAAAGGAATTTACTTTTGGAAAAATTAAAGTATTAATTTTTCCTTAAGATGTTACGAGCAAAGATAATTAACGGGATGTTACCAAAAGTATTGGGGTATCCCAAAAATTATTTTTACATAGATGATCTTTTTTCTTTTTTTTTTATTAATCATTTAAAAATCGATATATATATATATATATGTTTAAAAAGAAAAATAATACGAAGTTAATACATGTGCATCTCATTTTTAATTGTTTGCATCAAGTGCATACATAATAAAAGCGAATATGAATTATCGACGATGGAATCCGAAGGATGTCACAGGAGTGATCCCTAAGATATCCCGAGGTGAGAAGATCTCGTTAAATATCACCAAAAGTATTGGGAATATTTAATGAGTATTCTCGATAAAAGATTTATGCTCACTTTCATTTTCAAAAAATAAAAAATAAAAAATGACAATTCTTTTTTAAATTAATAAATATGTTTTTTTTTTTTACGAAAAAAATAAAAAGTTCAGAATTTTTGTCCTCAAATAAAAGGGATTAAGTGAATTATTTTTAGATATCAATCTTAAAATCATTTTTTCGAGATCAAGGATAACACAAGATTATTTGGTACCATTTTTTTAACGGGCGTTATGGGGGTGCTAATCCTTTCCCACACGTAATCGTACTCCCGAATCCGAATTTTGTTTTCATAGACCAAAAAATATTCTTTTAATAGATTTTAATTAATTTTAGGATTTTATTAAAAGAATAAGCTTTCTTAGGTGATCACTGACCAACCACACTTAGATAAAAAAAGATTGGTGGCGACTCCATTGTTTTCTTTAAAATTCGCCCGACGGTCAAAAAATCGTTATGACAGTTTGGCGACTCCACTGGAGAACTTTTGAGAGTCGAACCACAAATTAATCATGTGTTATCTTAAAATCTCGATTTAATAGATTTAATCGGTATTTAATTTTAATTTTAATTTTCTTTATTTATTTATTTTCTTTCTTTATTTATTTATTTTGCTTGCATTTACGTCTTGATATTTATTAATTCTTTATTCATATTTATTAGTTATGTTGTTTATTTATTATTATTATTATTTTTTTAAATAATTATGGGATGTGTAGAATAAAGGATCGTAAACAAGTAGTCAAAAGTTTGTTTGCTCCTTTGTCACACACTTAACACTCGCATTTGCATAATATGAAGCCCTTATACCCGGGTTTCCGTCCTTTTAGATTGAAGTAAAGTACCTACACTCTCGTGAGGTAATAACCTCCGCATGGGCTAGCGAAACACTTCCGGAGTAATAAAGTACCTATGTTTTCGTGAGGTGATAACCTCCGCATAAACCTAAAAAATATACTCCAACAAATTGAACCCGTTTAAATCATGGGGCCTTACTAGCTTTCACGGACGACAGTGGGGAGCAATTTGAGGCCTTTTAAAACCCGATTCAACCTCATATAGTAAACCATATGAAGCCAACCATAGGTAGGGCCATTCCCGTCTTTTGTAGAAATTACCAAAAATTAAGCACATGAGAGAACTTTTATTGCGAAAACTTGTAGATCAGGCCAATAAAACAGGAAATTAGTATCTATTTTTAGAAGTTAGTTCAATTTGATTTTGTTTCTTTTCCCTTATTATTTTGAAAAAAAAAAAAATCTTTCGTACTCATGTCTTTGTTATACATTTTGGAAAAAATGAAGTTTTTTTAGTTACCTTTCTCTAATAAAAAAGAAAAAAAAATTCTTCTTTGAAAAAAAAAAAATAAAGATGAGTGTGAAAAAAAATAACAATGAGAAAAAAACAGTTTTTTTTTTTTTGTTAGAGTTGAGAAATAAAAAAAAAGGATTCTTTTACACTTCATTTGTTTTAGTGTAAACACCATTCATGCAGACCATATTCAGCGAGGCCCACATATTCATTTGCTTGGTTCAATTTTTAGCCGAATGAGCTATTCCTCATTCAGGGATGATTACGTGAATGGCCTGAATAGCCATTCAATGACCCCCCCACTGAATGGCTATTCGGTCCATCTCGTAATACTATTTTTTTTTAAGTAGAAAATATCCTTCTTCCCCAAAATTCTTTTGCTGCCTATCTGTTTTGATCTACTCTTTCGGTTCTGATCTTTTTTCTTCCTCTCCAAAAATATCCTCTCTCAGAAAATATCCTACCCCATTCAGTGACCTATTTCATTTTTTTTTTTTATCATTTTTCATAATCATACACCAAAATAAGAACCATGAACAAAAGTTCTAGCCATCACAATAGTAAACAACCAGTCCCTTGAAACTGGGTTCTTCCTCAAAGAAAGTTGAACTGAAAAGGGAAAAAAATAAAGAACCCATATAAGATTAATATCTGAAAAATAAAACCCAAATATCAAAATCACCCAAAAAGGGGAAAATAAGAGAGATTTTAAACTTATTTAGAGGGAATGGAAACTGATACCAAAAAAAAAAAATAGGGACTAGGAAGAGGATACAAAGGATACCAAAACAAATAGGAAGTTTTCTGGATTCTAGCTGCAGTGGCAACGGCGGTGGGCGACGGTGGTTTCCCACTAGAATCTGGAAATCTTTTTTGTTCTTTGAAGAAGATGAAGGGAGAAAGAGAGTGGTAAAGAGAAAGTGAGATAGAGAGACAATGTGGTGGGGAGAAATGAGGGGAGAGAGAAAAAAAAAACACTAATTATAGATTAAAAAAAATAAATATAAGATTTTAAAAATAATTATTTTATATTATATTTTTAAATATAATTTTATTAAATTTAATATAATTTTAAATATAATTTTATTAAATTTAATATATTATTACGATATAAAAATATTTAATTATTATTTATAATATTTTTGAATATAATATATTAAAATTTTATTTAAAAATATATATATTAAAATATGACATATTAAATAATTTTAAATATTATTTTTAAAAATAATATATAAAAATTATTATTTTATATTTATTATTAATAATTTTATATTTTATAATTTTTATTATAATATATTTAATATAATTTTAAGAGATTAATAAATTAATTTTAGTTTTTATTAAATAAAATATTATTATTTATGTTAGGGACAAAATAGTCTTTTTGTACTAATTCTTTACCTATTCCTTAACATCATTTTAATCAACCAAACTACGTAATATCTATGTAATACCTATTCACACTCTATTCCATTCCCTTCTATTCCTTTCCCCTTTTATTCCATTCCCTCTCTATTCCATTCCAGCGAACCAAACGTGTCGTTAGTTTTGACCTTTAAGAAAATATGAAAAGAAAAAAAAAGATATGAGAGAAAATATTTTTTAAGGTTCATTTTTCAAGATTAGGAAAGGAGAGTCATTGTGTTCCATGAAAAAAATGCACCGAAAAAAAGGTCCAACAAAGATGAATAAATTTTGAATCGTTTATAAAATTTGGTGAAAATCTCAAAAAATGTGTTGTTGAAAAATTCTAGAAAGAAGATAGCTCGAAAAAAAAAAGTTATATTAGGATCTTCTTTTCCTTAATCTTTTCGTTGCATTTTGCATAGGATTCATATCATTTGAGGCATTGTACATATGAAAATTCATTTCTTCAAGCATCTTTGCATTTCATACATTTCATTAATCAGTCATCATTACATTCATGCATTTGTGAATAGGTCATGCACAGTTATCATCATATGTTTGGTTTCATTTCTGTCAATAAATAAAGTGTGATGACATTTATTAGTTGCATCAAAGAGGTCCAAAATATGGGGAATGGATTGGAGGAACGAATGGATGTTTTGGAGCGCAATCAGGAAGAACTTGGGCATAATATCCGAGATGTGAAAGAGCAACTCTCCATGTTGATAAGAGTGGTTGAAGATCTTTACAAAGCCAAATGGGAATCCTCTCAAAGGTCTTCGTCGCCTTCGGTGCAACCAGGCCTTGAGAAACAATCGAGCCCAGATCAAAGGATCTTTGTTGAATCTTGCATTGGTCAACGCCATCCACATAAGGAGTTAAGCCTGGACGAAGTTGTGGACAATATCGTGTGAATGGTCGAATTCGAAGACTCACAGTTCAAGACAGGATCTCCGAACTCCACCCGACCCTTGCAAACTATTCTAAATCTAAACTCATGCCCTTGTTCTGCTAACATCTAACCTTATTCTCAGACGACCAACGAGAGGCCTTTGAGTCCATCCCTATCACCACAAATTGGCTCAAATTCACACTCGTGCCCTCGTCTTACCAATTTTCAATCATCCCATCAGGTACATTGGATAGGAACCTCAAGCTTTGTGCAACCTTCAAGGACCCAATATCCAAATCCACGCCCTCATCCTGTTATTATTCGACCACCTTTTCGTCCAACTCTTCCAGTTCAAACCTTCGTATCGATACCAAATGCCCCTATTCCTAGTCGGTATGTCAGCCATAAACAATCCAAGGGAAAGACGCAGAAGCATTTTGATCCTATTCCCATCAGCTATAAAGAACTCCTTCCTGGATTGATCCAAGGCCATCTTGTTGCTTGTGTGCCTATAGAACCTCTACGCCCACCATATCCTAAATGGTACAACCCGAATGCAAGATGTGACTATCACGGTGGAGTTGATGGGCATAGCATTGAAAACTGTGAGGCTTTCAAGCACAAAAGGCAATCTCTTATAGATGCCAAGTGGTTCGACCCAACGACACTAATTGATCAAGGACTTGGAAGGGTCGTTTAGGATTGGGAGATTGATGGTGATGATGTAGTAGGACTTTGGTATTTTATGATGTAGTAGGACTTTGATCTTTTCATTAGCCGGCTCTTATAGCCTTAGGATAGGAAAAATAAAATGATTGCAAAGACAGTTTCAACCACTTTCCAGGTTTTGTAAATATGGATTATGTCTTTGGAACAATGGCATGGAATTGAATCAATTATGCTTTGAATTTACGAGATGTTGATGATTAAGTTCCTCCGATTCTTATTTCCTCTATGGTATCTTCCCCTGCATTCGCATTCGATCAATTACTTGTCATACCACACATCTCATCCATCCATTCACCGACATTAAGTTCATTTGCACATAACAATGGCTCCATCAGTGCCAATGATAGAGAAGTCAATATTGTCATCAATAAATTCCAATCTCTAAAGGCAAATAAAAAAGGGATTTTTCTCAATCCCCTAAAATAAAGAGCCATGATGAGAATGAATATTGATATAGTTCATGTATGCTCTCTAAAGATTGCTTTGGATTTCTATTTCTTTAATATAACACCAAAAAGTGAAATTAGAGAAGATTCTGCTATCCGACTAAAACAATTGGAACAAGTGCTGAAGGAGAGAGCTGGACAAGCCTCGCAGATGACTCAAGAAATTGGAAAAATGAGAGAAATTGTGGGAGAACATTTCACACAGAAAAGTAATCAACCTCAAGAGTGTGGTAATTCTAGAAAGAATGCTCAAGACTAGATTTCTGATCAGGTTCATTCACAGTTAATTTAAAGTCAAAAGATAGAGGTAGAACCAGAGTATGCCTAATTAGAGGAAATGATTCGAGCTGTTGAAGGTGGAGATAAATTTAGTGCAGAAAAGCTACTTTTGATCCCCGACGTGGTCATCCCGCCGAAATTCAAATTCCCAGAGTTTGAAAAATATGATTGACTTAAGTGCCTTGAAACACAATTAGCTGCATATTGTGACAAAATGTTAGGGCATGCTTATAATGGGAAACTGCTTATCCGTGTTTTTCAAGAAAGCCTGACAGGGGAAGCATCTAAATGGTATTATCAGCTGAAAATAGGTAAAATGCACACATGGAGAGACTTAGCTCGAGCATTCTTGGAACAACACAAGCACATGTTGGAAGTAGTTCGAGATCGATTGACACTCCAGAACATGAAAAACTGGCCCAACGAGAGTTACAAGGAATAGCCTTGCAAGTCCGACCACCTTACCAATAGAGAAATGAATGCTCTGTTTGTGGATACTCTCCCACATCCATACTATGACAAGTTGATCGGCAATGCTTTTTCGAAGTTCGCAAACATATTATTTTCCATGGGTAGGATCGAGAATGGTATAAAAAAGGGGAAAATTATGGATATTGATGCAAGAATTGCTATCGAGAAAAAGGATAGTGTTGCTAGTGAGCATGATCAAGTCCTAACTATTGAAGGCAGAGATAAAAGAAAGTTCAGTGTAATGCAAAAAGATCCTTTCGGTGGTTATCTACATATTATTTTCCCAAAGATCTTGATTTATGTGCACAAGAACCAGGGAATGAACCAGAACACCATTTCTTTCCCCATTTGTTGGAAACACCTTGAAGAAATTGAAATCTGAATGAGCTTTCTCGGCAAAAAGCTCAAAGATGAAACATGAGATATTCTTTCAGAACAAGATTCCCATAAACCAAAAGATTTTCATTTGAATGGCAAATCAAAATGGGCCATTATTTGTGGTTGACGATGAATCATGCATAAATTTTTGGGGCATGCGGCAAACAAAAAGAGAAAAAAGGAAAAATATTGTGATATCATGCATATGAGAATTTGAATGATTCCAAGTGTAAAATGAAATTCTGATTATCTATTCCCCTAAGGATTGCTTTTCAAGGGGAATATTCGTACTTGATTTGAGAAATGGCCATCTTTCATCTCCCTTTCACAAAAAGAAATTATCCGTAGTTACCCCTTTTGAGCCTAAAGAATTTTTGTTTCTTTGAATCTTGATCAAGGATTACTCTCCATACTGGGGACAAATGCTAGGAAGGAACTTTTTCAAAGATCATGGAGAAACGAGTCCTAGCTCAAAGATAAATACAAGAGCAAATTAAGATCCTAAATAAATACGAGCTTAAAAGGTCAAAGTGGAAATACAAAAAAAATATATATATATGAAAAGAATGGCAAAATGAAAGCCAAGGACAAAGAAAAAGAAGCAAAAGTCAAAGGCAGAAAAGAGAAGTCCAGAAGGGACAAATGTTTCAAAGGGACTCCTCATGAAATAATCCTTGATTTGACTATCCTCAAACACATATTTTGGTCCTATTTATCCTTTCTTTCTGAACCCCGAACCTCGGCCTACGTTACGTGCTTTAAAAGTCCATTTTGATCAAGCATGGTTATTTAACTTGAAAAGTTTTCCTCAGATTTCATCTCATCTTTTTGAATTGTCATTTCATTATGGAAGAATTTATAATTTTTAGATGCATGGTGGAATAATAAAAAAAAAAATAAAAATGAAAAAAAGAAAAAAAAAAAGAAGAAACAATGAGACTTTAGGGTGAAAACCCAAAAATTTGGCAATCTAGAGCAGAATGAGAAGAAATTTTGATGCCACTCATGGTATTGTCGAAGCCATGACAAAAGAGGAAATAATTTTGAGGAAATCAAAGAGCATTGAGGAACTTCTGGATATCCCAAAGGGACAACTCTTTTAAGGAATTGACTTTTAAAGCTAAACTTTTTTCCCTTCCAAATTGACCTTCCAACGTTGAAGATATTACGGCTAAAGTTAACACCCATCAAGACACCATATTTAGATATTGGAAGATTGTTGAGATTTAATTGTACTTTAAAGTTTTTTCAAAAAAAAAAAGGTTTGATTTTAAAGAATTCATGTTTTGAGAAAACTTACTCATGAGCTGAGATAAAAGAGCATTCACTTTCTTTTCCTTGTCAAGTGGGGAAGCTTCCTTAGACAAATTCGGACCTCATTGCATCAGTCCATTGACCTTGTGACAGTGAACCATTTACACTGCTAAAAAAAAGGAAAAAAAGAACGACGGGGTTGTTTTCTCACGTCACTTAGAAATGTCTTTAATGGTGATTACCAATTTTTGAAAGACTTCAATTTCACATTTTTTGGAAGTAATGAAATTTACATGTTTTGAGAAGAACAAACTTAAATTGAGATGTAGATATGCTTTGGCAACAAATTAAAGGTTCACATTCTACGGGGGGCATGAAATTGTGAGTTTATATTTACATGAAGTTTGACCCTGTGTTTCGGTTTTGGTCAGGAAACAAAGGAGAAAGAATTCGCTGGGGCAAGAAAAATGTTAGAAATATAAAAATCATGTGATTTCTTCGACGGGGTGGCAAGGAATGAGGAAGCCTTACCAAGACACGAGAAAAAAGGGAGATGATCAACTCTCTAAATATTTTCTTCATGTAAAATGATGTCATGCATCTCCAGGAGCATTCACGCATCATATAATGAACATTTGCATCTACATCTTTGTAGGTTGCATGAATATAGTTGATCATTGCACTGGTTAATTCGACAAGCATGGAAAAGAAAGGAGAAAAAAGAAGATAAGTTTTTGGACACGGAGAAGATGAAAGTTGAAAAAAAAGAAATAAAGATGAGAAGCTGGCTTTAGGATTAGAGAAAAGAGTCTGTTAAAGTAAAAGCAAAGGAAAAATGGTTGTTCTAAAAAACGAATCATGAGAAATTTTCGAAACGATGACATGGAAAAGTGTTGAGAATTTTTGAATATGACGAAAAAAATAAAATATTTCAAAGTATTGAGACTTTTGTGAATGAGAAATTTTTAAAGTTGTGGAGCCTCGAAGGAGGAGTTTATAATTAAAGTTGTGGAGCCTCGAAAGAGGAGTTTTTCAAAAGAAAGAACGTTGTTAAGCCCAATGTAAGCTGGCACAGTTATGGTGTAAGCCCAGTTGAAGTTGGCATCTTAGTTGGTTAAGCCCAATGTAAGCTAACACAGTTATGGTGTAAGCCAAGTTAAAGTTGGCATCTTAGTTGGTTAAGCCCAATGTAAGCTGGCACAGTTATGGTGTAAGCCCAGTTGAAGTTTCCATCTTAGTTGGTTAAGCCCAATGTAAGCTGACACAGTTATGGTGTAAGCCAAGTTGAAGTTGGCATCTTAGTTGGTTAAGCCCAATGTAAGCTGGCACGGTTATGGTGTAAGCTCAGTTAAAGTTGGCATCTTAGTTGGTTAAGCCCAATGTAAGCTGGCACAGTTATGGTGTAAGCCTAGTAAAAGTTGGCATCGTAGTTAGTTAAGCCCAATGTAAGCTGGCACAGTTATGGTGTAAGCCTAGTTGAAGTTGGCATCTTAGTTGGTTAAGCCCAATGTAAGCTGGCAGAGTTATGGTGTAAGCTCAGTTGAAGTTAGCATCTTAGTTGGTTAAGCCCAATGTAAGCTGGCACAATTATGGTGTAAGCCCAGTTGAAGTGGGCATTTTAGTTGTTTAAGCCCAATGTAAGCTGACATAGTTATGGTGTAAGCCCAGTTGAAGTTGGCATTTTAGTTGGTTAAGCCCAATGTAAGCAGGCACAGTTATGGTGTAAGCCCAGTTAAAGTTGGCATTTTAGTTGGTTAAGCCCAATGTAAGCTGGCACAGTTATGGTGTAAGCCCAGTCGAAGTTGGCATCTTAGTTGGTTAAGCCCAATGTAAGCTGGCACAGTTATGGTTTAAGCCCAGGGAAGTTGGCATTTTAGATTTTTTTAAGCCCAATGTAAGCTGGCACAGTTATGGTTTAAGCCCAGTTGAAGTTGACATTCAGATGAGATTAAGCCCAATGTAAGCTAGCACTAAAAGGAAGTAAGCCCAGTGAAGTTGGCACAAGATTAGGCCCCGGGGCTTCATCGAGGTATTTTCTTTTCTTGCAAATCGAACTCGTTTCCTTAATACGGGTCGAGCCTTGGTATGTTAGTCAAGGAAATCGATTTAAGGCATATCCTTTATTTTACAGTCTATATATGAAGAAATGAAATGATCGAAAAATGAAAAAAATGAAATAATGGAAAAAGGAAGAACGAGCAAAAAAAAAAAGAGTTTTGTGTGGATCCATGATCCTGGACAAAATTGTTACTTATGTCTTTGCCCTATTTTCGATTCTAAAAAATATGCAAAGAGGGGCAGTTGTAGTAACCTAATTTTGTCCGGGTTAAGCCCAGATCAGGTCCCGAACCAAGTTCGAATCGAGTCCAATACTGATTAGGCCCAAATCTTGTTAATTAATTAATTTGAAATTAATAATTAAAAATAAAATTATAAAATAATAATTAATTAGAAAAAAAAAAGAAAAAAAAGAGAGAAGAGAGGGCTGCTGGCAGCGTGAATCACGCTGGTAGCTCCTCTCCCTTGCCCCTCACAGCACCCATTCTCCCCAACCCTTCCCAACACTCAACCCTAGCCACCTTATCCTAACACTCAACCCCAGCCACCCTAGATTGCCAATCACACCCCAACACTCCACAGTCTCCCCACACTCAATCTCTGCCAATTCACTACACACTCAACCTTGGCCCTTAAAATGGAGGGGAAAGAAAAAAGCAAGGGGGAACCAAAAAATAGAGGAAAGGACTACTCTCCCTCACACCAAACCTCACCATCACCCTCACAAAGCCACCATCAAAACCATAACTCAACAACCAACAACAAAAGATGAAAAACACAACAACAAAAAAAAAATCTAAACTCTTAGGGATTTGGGTTCCTCATGGTTCATAGGGTTCGGGGCATTTTCTTTCAAAACTGAACGGTGAAAGGGTAGTGAAGTCGTTGGGGAGTAACATACTGGAGTTTGAACCCCATCCAAGGTGGACGGCGATCGAATTTACGTGTGAAGTTACAAATATTTGAAACTTTCGGGTGAAATCTAGGAAAATCGAGAATTCTTTTGGGAAAACCGAGGCCAAAAATAGAAAGAGGAGGCCGAAATGAATAAATCTAGAATTTTTGGCCGCCAACGGCGACGCGACGACGGCACGGTGACTTCCGGCCAGAATCTGGGTTGTTTTGATTTTTGTTTTCTTTGTTGAATGGGTAGAGAGAAGGAAGAGAGTAGGGAGAGGTAGAGAGGGAAAAAAAAGAAAATAATAATAAAAAAAAGACATAATTTTTAAGCTTTTATAGTTTTAAAAAAAAAAAAGTCAGCAGTCCCGCGGCCCAACCCAACTGGTATGTGACCCAGCTGGCAGAGAAGGAAAGGAAAGAAAGAAGAAAAGAAAAGAAAAGAAAAGGAAAGAAAAAGAAAAAGAAAGAAAAAGAAAAAGGCTAGCCCAATTGGCCCACTAGTTTTAGGTTGAAGTTGCATCAGATTTGGGTCAAGCCCAAATTCCTAATTGGTATATTTCGTTAATTTTTTTTTTTTGTTTACTCTTACTATTATATATTTAAATGTTAGTAATAATACTTTAATGATGTCAAATTAAAGTTTACTTGTTGGATTTTCAAAAATGTCGGAATAAAAAATTTATAAACAAATATGAAAATAATTTTTTTTTTCGAAAAAAGGAAAGAAGAAAAATCTCTTAAAGGAATTTACTTTTGGAAAAATTAAAGTATTAATTTTTCCTTAAGATGTTTCGAGCAAAGATAATTACGCGATGTTTCCAAAAGTATTGGGGTATCCCGAAAATTACTTTTACATAGATGATCTTTTTTTTTTTATATATAATAATTTAAAAAATCGATATATATATATATATATATGTATGTTGAAAAAGAAAAATAATACGAAGTTAATACATGTGCATCTCATTTTTAATTATTTGCATCAAGTGCATACATAATAAAAGCGAATATGAATTACCGACGACGGAACCCGAAGGATGTCACAGTAGTGATCCCTAAGATATCGCGAGATGAGAGGATCTCGTTAAATACCACCAAAAGTATTGAAAATTTAATGAGTATTCTCGATAAAAGATTTATGCTCACTTTCATTTTCAAAAAATAAAAAATAAAAAATGGCAATTTTTTTTTTTTTTAAATTAATCAATATGTTTTTTTTTTTTTTACGAAAAAAATAAAAAGTTCAAAATTTTTGTCGGAAAATAAAAGGGATTAAGAGAATTATTTTTAGATATCAAAATTAAAATCATTTTTTCGAGATCAAGGATAACACATGATTATTTGGTACCATTTTTTTAACGGGCATTGTGGGGGTACTAATTCTTCCCCACACGTAACCGTACTCCCAAATCCGATTTTTGTTTTCGTAGACCAAAAAGTATTCTTTTAATAGATTTCAATTAATTTTAGGATTTTATTAAAAGAATAAGCTTTCTTTAAGTGGCCAATCACACCTAGATAAAAAAAGATTGGTGTCGACTCCATTGTTTTTTTTTTTTTAAATTCGCCCGACGGTCAAAAAACCGTTATGACAGTGATCAATTAGGCAATCCATGTTTTAGTTTACACTCTCGCAGTACTGATGGAATTAATCTGGTTCATGGTGTGGATCCGAATTATAGAGAAATTTCTCAGGAGTCCGGTAGTGATGTTGCTTCTCTTCATATAGTTGGGAGTGGGTGCTTAGAGGTGGATTTTGGTGACTATGGATTGTTAAATAATGCTTCCACTCTTAATATTTTGAACTCTAACTTGGAGTTTGTTAATGCCCCAAAGATGTTGACTTTGAAAGGGATAATATTTCTGATTTTAGAGAATGTCATACTTCAGCTAAATGGGTTGATTATTTAGAATCTAGTGTTGATCATAAATTGAAAAATCCTAGGAAGAATAAAAGCGCCTTAAGTATAATTAGACTAGGAAGAAGAGACATTCTAAGTTTACTCTTTGCAATTCATGTTCTCCCGAAATCACGGAAGATATACAATTAAGGAATGAAAACCGGAGAAAAGAAGCAATTGAGACTTGGGAATAAGTTGGCAGATTACTTGAATTGTCCTTTGAGGGTGATAATGAATTGATTATTAATAGATTGATGGAGTTACAAAATAAGGATGGGAAAGTTCACTCCTGAAATTAGTCCCCTTAATTTTGGATGTGGCCCATTTTTTTGTCTCAACTGATTTTTTTTTTTTTTTTTTTTTTTGAGGTTTGATTTTGAATGCTTTTGAAAAGCTAAGCACGAACTTATTGGTTTTTAAGGTGTTTTGGAGATTTTTATGGATTTCTTGCGTGAAATTCTTAGCTTGAAACTTCATTCAATATTTTTTCAAGAGCCGAAATTTTCTCAATTTTTCATGAAGGCTTGGTTTGAAGAACTTTCCTTTACGAGCTTCCATATAGCTCTCTTTTGAGGGTGTTGTTCATGGGCTGTGGTGATATGAAAACTTTTGCAATGATTTTTTAAGCAAATTTGTTTGTTGTCTTGGTGGCAAAGTGGAGATGGTTTTCTTGTCTGCTTGGTGAAATTTTGCTTGCTATATCCCTATAATTGTGTGCCGTTGTGTTTCTATTCTTGATATTCAGAGAAGCAAGAAGCTTTTATTTTGGTGTTCATGGACATGTTTAAACTTTTGAGGTTTTGACTCTTAATTGTTTTTTGGTCATATGTTCTTAAGCAGTTTTATTTTTCGTTTTATCTGTAATAGAAAACTTGCTGGCTCAGTTATTAGCTTTTTATCCTTTTGGATTTTTATTAAAATCTAATTGGCTTAGTAAAAAAAAAAAGTATTAAAGCCTGAATTAATCAACTTAAATGAAAGAAAAAAGAAGAAGCATTGATCGTGTTTTTATTAGATCTGATAATTTTGGACATGACATGATACAAAACATGACACAATACGAAAAAATAATACGAACACGACATGAATGTATTATAAATTATATAACATAAATTATTAACATATCAAAATTTATATAAAACATATAATATTTTAAATACAATTATAATACGAAGGAACAAAATTTCATTGAGTTTGTTGGTAAAAATAACAAGCCGAAGAGGTTATTTCTGTTCAAATTCAGCTTGTAATTTAAACGAGCTTGAATTTTTGGTTAAAACTCGTTCATTTAACTTTGTAAAATAATAATATAAATAAACTTAAACCAACTTGTACACTAGCTGTTCAACCAATGTAGCAATTAGCTAACATATATTCCTTACTATTAAAGGGAGGATTGTGTAATTCACCAATAATTGTAAACATCACAGTCGTGCCAAAGCCAACATTTCAGCACAAGTTGGATAATCATACTAATTATATATATATATATATATATATATATATAGTTAATTATAACTTTATTTGAATCTCATGTATTATAATTTTATTATTCATTCTATAAAGTCAATGCAAAATCGACAATGCTAAAACATGACACGTAATATAAAAACAAAGTAATCTTCAGATGAAAGATTATCGATAATTTTTTATTTTTTTGTTATTTTTTAAATGGTTCACATTAAAATACAAAAATTTTCGACATTCATGTGACACTAATGTGTTAATAAAATAATGCTGGATTTTTAATTTGAATGATCAGGATTTAATTTTTGTAACTTCAAATATAAAAAAAAAAAAAAATCTTTATGAATTGAATGAAAGATATAAAATGGGAATATCAACACAATTTTAATTGGTGACAGGATAGTTAGAAACTGACCACTAAAAACAACCACAAAAATAAGTAAACCAAACCCTAACAACGACAAACGTCAATGATCCACTCTTCAAAATTCCAAGGGAAAATTGGCGAAAATAAGTTTAGAATTTATTAGTATTATATAGTATATAAATTACATAGGGATGTTCGAAAAGTTATAGTTAATTAGATAATATTGCAAACTACAATATCTTAATTACCCAAACTTAAAATTTTGTAACCGTTGTCATAAGAATTTATTGTATGGATATTCCAAAAAAGTTACAATTAATTGGATACTTATAATAGACCTATTTATGAGGTCGGATCCTTATCTGGACTTTTTTTTTTCATCTTATCCAAGACTTGTCCAGTTCACTATTTAAAATAATAAAAAAAAAATATAATTTTTATTTTTATATTAATATTAATATATTTTTATAATTAAATTTAAATAAAAAAATTAATATTTAATAGATAAGTTGTGTTGATGTCTTAACTTTAAATTTTTTTAATTTAACGGGGCATATTTAACTTTTGATTCGTTTTCAGATGGTTTTCGTTTGTACTTGTTTTTGTACCTTTTGTGACCTCTGTTTTTGTACCTTTTGTGGTTACTTATTATACCTTTCGAGACTTTTTATTTTTGGTTAAACCCTAAGTCAATTTTAGGAGCTTCGTGTTTTTGCTAAACTATCACTTTTTTAACAATACTTTTACATACGTTTTCTTTTAATATAAAAAAATCAGAATAAAAAAATAAATTATAAATATTGAGATTCGAATTTTAATTTTATTAAATAACATCTCATAAAAATAATTGTATAAATCATTGAGAAAAGTTAATTAATATAATTTGGATGTCTACGAGGTCTTTGTCATTCATCCTTATTTAATTGTAATGGGAAAGTCATGCCAAATCCAAAATTTTATAACAAGTAGGGTAATGCTCGTACAGCAATTTATTGGTTTATCCGGACCGCATCTATATATATATATATATATATATATATCCTAGACAGTCAACTGCATAATTGCAATGTTAAAAGACGACGACCGATGTAAAACAAAATCAGTAACCTTGAAACAAATCCTAAATGGACACGAAATCATTGGAAACAAATTACAACACCCCCAACAAGGAGAGATCCACTCTTCAAAATGAATATCCACAATATGTTATTGGCATAATGGGGTGTTTGGAATTGGATGTGTTAAGTGCAGTTTTTTTTTACTCCGTTTTGACCATGTTTCATTATGGATGTGTTTTTTGTATTGTATTTCGAGTCTGACTCTGTTTTAACTAAGAGATTTTTCTCTTGTATGGTTATCTATTTATCAATGAAACTCTAATTTTGGCTGAGGAAAAAAAAAATTGGAAGAAAAGAAATCTAAAATATACTATATATTTGGATTTTCACAAATGTTATAAGTGATTATATGAAAACTAAACTTCCTTAATCACCCAACTTAAGAGAATCTATATGAATAACGGTTTATATTATCCGTATATAAATTTATATATTATTTGAGAATCATATGATGTCATTTTTTTAATAAATATATATATTTATTACATTGATGTTTTTCCTCTATTCAGTATAACTTTAATTTGTTTATTGATCATTCATTATTATATGTATATATACATTTTTTTGCCTAGAATTACTACTTCTATAGTCTCGCCATGCATATTCCATTTTGTAACATTTTTTTTATTATAATAAGGTTTTAGTTTGATCTAGAGGTGCTCATGGGTCGGGCTGGGTTAGTGCATGGCTTAGGTATGGTATCAACACCATATATGCTTGCCCAAGCCCGGTCCGGCCCGAAATATGGGTCTCAAATTCTGCCCAAGCCCGTCCATATTTGTAAATGGGTAGTCCAAACCCGTTTAGGCCCGCCCATATTTTTTTTTCTAAAAAGAAATTAAACATTTTTTTTATTATTTAATTTTTAATAATTTTATCTCTTTTTTATTTTATTAAATTCTAAAACATGAATAACTTAGTATATTTTTAAATATTTACACTATAATATTAAATATATTTATTTATTTTTTATATGATATAAATTATATAATATATAAAATATAAAAATAATATATTATATAAATAAAAAACTGGTCGGGCCGGGTTCAGGCCTTGATTGTTGGAGCCAAGACCCGACTTATTTTCTAAATGGGCCTAATTTTTTTGCCAAAGCCTATATTTCGGGCTTAATATTTTTGTTCAAACCCTTCAAAATATGAACGTGTCTTTGGGCTTGAGTGAGTAACCCGACCTTTGAACAAGTCTAGTTTGACCTCCTTTGTCTTGGTAATTAATATGCGCCAATTTCATACCAGTTTATTATAAATAATTCGTAGTCTCTCTTTGAACAATCCGAATCACTATTAGAAATCACATTTATATTAAAAAGAAATGTTAAGTATGAATGTATTCAAATAAATTTTAATTAATATATATATATATATATTAATTAATATACCTGAGGTATGGGAGCGAATAGAGTACATGTATCTCCAAGTTATTGTTTGGATAATGTTGATTTGGTTGGTAAATTTAATATATTTTAAGATTTTTTTTGTATCTTTAAAAGATAATTTTGTAAGATAGAGCAATAATTGCCCATATGCACTTAATCAGAATTTTGCAATATTTGACTAGTTTTTGTTTTTATTTTCGTTTCTCTTTCTTCATTTCTATTCAGATGTTCGTCCCAATACAGAGCTCATATTGAATCGAGCATGGACAAAAGTTTTAAATAATTTGGATCGGTCTGGTCTGATTCGACTCGGATCATTGTTAACTAATAAAATATATTTTTTTATTTAAATTTAATTATAAAATATATAAATAAATAATATTATTTTAAAAACATAATGATGGCACATGGCATCATATTATAATAGCATATGTATTAACTTAAAGAAATGAAGGAATAAAGGGAAAAAAAATTTAATAAATGTTTTTTTTTAAAAATTAAAATAATAAAATATTTTAATTTTTGTACTTTTTTGATAAATATTTTTAAAATAATTAAAATAATTTAATTTCATAATTTAATTAAAAATTTAAAATTTAAAAATAACTCTTTCTTTTTTAAAATATTTTTAAAAAACTTAAGATATTATAAATTGTTTAACAAGATATTTTAAAATATTTTATATTTTAAAAATAATTTTAGTTAAATATTTTACTCTATAGTCAGGTCTATATGTTGAATATTATAGGAATTCATGTTCATATGAATTGATTTTCTGGACAACTTTTCTGCCTCTAAATGATGAAACATGTGAAGAATTTTATCTCTTTATAGCAGATCCCCATGCATGCTGCTACAGCTTCTGTTCCTCTTTGTGGTGTAAGTATTTTTCTAGAATTTTCCATCTACTCTTTGAATTTAGAGAAAAATAAAATAGATTTGGCATGTATGAAGGCTGCTTGTAAGATCTTTATATGATTATATGATGGAATGGCACCATTCTTTGGTTGAGAAACTAATACACATGTGAATTGCTGCATAGAATGGTTATAAGATTGAGGAGCCGATATCAAGATTCATCATCATTAAAATGCTGATTTATTAGAGTAGTTTTGGTAAAATTTGTGTAACAATGGAATACAAAGTTGTACTTTTGTTCTTTAAATTAGACTATTAGTAGGTGAGACACATAAAATGGTCAATCTAACCTTGCTTTGGAAGTTATGGATAAAGAAAAAGAAGTAAATAAAAGACCAAAGATGCCATGAGGGTAAAAAAGACAGACGTCCATTTCTTTTTTTTTTTTTATAATGTCATGAATGGTCCCTGAAGTTTATCAAATTTATCAATGTAATACCTCTACTTTAAAAATGTCTATTTTGGTACTTAAAGTTTACACTTCGTGTGCTATTGTAGTACCTGTCAGTAACATCGTTAAAAATTGATGACGTGACTTTTGTATCCAATGAAAACTTGACACGTAGCACCATATAACGATGCCACGTGTACTAACTAAAAAATTATTAATTTAATTTTAAAAATAAAAAATATTATTATTTTAAAAATATAATGATAACACGTGGCATCATATAATGATGACACGTGTATTAACTTAAAAAAATTAATAAAAAATTTAAAAATAAATTAAAATTTAAAGAAATATAAAAAAAATTTAAAAAAATTAATTTCATATTTAATTTTTTTAATTTTTTAATAAATATTTTTTAAAAGAATAAAAATAATTTCATAATTTAATTTTTGTAATTTTCAAAAATAACTTTTTAAATTTAAAAAAAAATTAGATATTATAAATGATTTAATATTTAATTTTAAAATTTTATATATTTTAAAAATAATTTTAGTTAAATAATTTAATTTTGTTATTTTTTAAAATTTTGAATTTAAAAAATATAATTTAATTTTAAAAAATATAATTTTAAATTTTATTATAATTTTAATATAATTTTTTAATTTTTAAAAAAAAGTAGATATTAATTTTTAAAATATTATTTATTTATTTTTTAAATATTTTTTTCTTTTTTTTTTTACAAAAATTTAGATATCAATTTTTAAAAAATCAAGTGCTGCCACGTGTCATCACCTGATTGGTCAATGCCACATCATCATCTATATTTAACGGTGTTAAGTCAAAGTACCACATTGATACACGGTTTGATAGTACAGGTACCACATTGAACATTTTTAAAATGCAGATACCACATTAACAAATTTAATAAATTTCAGGGACTATTCATGACATTATATTTTTTTTTCCTATGAAATTTTCTATCTCCGTCGACGAAAAATTTCGTCGATACTGCTGCTTTCACTGGTAGTGGATGAATGATGAGAAATTTTAAAAAATTATGATTTTTAAATGTTAAATTTTTGTGAAGGATGAAAATAATATATATATATATATATATATATTTATAAATGGTTATGAACTTCCTTTCAGTTTTATTTATAGAAAACCAACGAAATATCAAAACTTGTGTTCCGAAAGAAATTAAGTAATAGAAAATTTTAATAAATTTGTGAACCACAAGAATACCTTTATTATTTAGTCTAAAATCATCTCAAGCGAACAATATCCTTGGATAAAAATGTACATAAAACAGAAATGAAACAGCCGGCTTGTTATAAATGACAGATTCTCCTCAATCATTTTTATCATTATATAGTGAATGACGATTATTTCAATAAATGCTGCTGCCGTTACCGAAATTTGATTTTCTATCCATAAAATTACAAGACATAATTGGCCTGTGTATATATATACATCTGCCAACATGCTCCATTTTCATCCCAAGCTTTCATAGCTAAAGTTCCATAGCCACTTTGCTGCTTCAATGGCATTTCTTTTCCTTTTCGTCTTCAGTTTTACTCAATGTGAGCCTTAAGTACCGCTCAGCATTACTGACTGTTTGTATAGCTTCAATTTAACTTCCTTGCTCATTTTTGTTTTCGGGTACATAACATAAGAAATTAAAAGCTCGTTAACGTCGCAATCTAGTTGGTCTTATCCTATTTACTTTCAACAATTGCAAGATTTCTTCCGATGGTTCCTCCAAAACATGAAAATCCAGCTAAATAGTTTGCGCATCTATTACCCTCCTTATTATGTTGCATTCCTTTAATCATAGTTCTAAATCATGACTGCGGATTTCATCGAGAATGTGGTTGCGGTGGTGTCATGGTTGCAGGTGTCGTGAGAGTTACGTAACATATTGCGGTTGTCGCAGACGTGAGAGTTACGTAACATATTACGTAACATAAACTAATAACTCATAGATTAAAACCCAATCCCTGAGGACTCGACTCTTGCTAACTACTATACTTACAATTGATCTTTTTAGTGCAAGGTTAAATATAGATACACTCTTTTGGGTGCATCAAATTTTTGGCGCCGTTGCCGGGGATTGCTTTCTTTAGTTTATTTGGTACTTGGTTTATTCTTATTTTCAGTTCTAATTAGTTTTATTTTCATGTACATAAAGGTTTTTCTTTTCAAATTTTGAAAAAAAAAAACGATGGAATTGAGCAATCTAACACTTGAAGAGTTGGTGGCATACATGAACATGGAGAATCAACAAGCCAATCTCACCTCTCCAGTTCAACAATTGGCCATGGGAGGATGTCAAGGCCATCAAGGGTTCCAAGACCAACCGCATGATCATTACTCAAACACTTACCATAAGGGATGGTGGGATCATACTAATTATGGCTACTCGAAAAATTTCCAAGAAGTAGATCCTTATGCCAATTACACTCATCCATCTAGCTTCAATCAATCATGGTCTCAAGAACCAGATCTTTTTCAGCCATCACATATGACTCAAAACTCAGGTACTTCTTTAGAAGATCTTGTCTATTCTCTTATTATTGATACTTTGCAATTCCAACAGGAAACAAGGGCAAGGATCCAGAGTTTGGAAAAGCAAATGAGCCAATTGGCTAGTAGTATGGTGGGATGGGTAGCACAAAGATCTGAAGAACTCCCTGCCCAAAAGATGATTAACCCAAAGGAGAATGCTACTATTGTGACCTTGAGGAATGAGAAACAAGATGAGGATGAGACAAAATTAGAGATGGATTCTATTCTTGAGGATAATGAAGCCACAAATCCAAATAAGAGTACTTCGGCACCTGAGGTAACGTTTAAGGTTCCAATTTTTACTAATGTTTCTTTTACACTTTTTCCTAATAGATTTGCAAAGTTCAAGGAGGAGGAACATGAACAACACATGCCGGAAATCTTAAACAACTTGTTTGTGGATGCCATTCAACAAGTATCAAAATATTCTCCATTCCTCGATGAGATATGCACCACAAAGGATGATGAAATAATACTTGTAATGGAGAATGCATCCATTGTTGTGCAAAGAAAGCTTCCTATCAAACGCATAAATTTGGAAAATTTCATGTATGAGCCTGACAAGCCTAAAGAGCCAAGAAGGGGTGTTGGTTAGGTTCAAAACACAAACTCAAGTGTTAATTGGGAAGACAGCCCAATTAAAGAAGAAATTGCCAACCTGCCATACTCAGATTTGCTTTCTTTTCCTTTTCCTTTTCTTTTTTCTTTTATTATTTTTATTGTTTTTATTTATTTATTTTTTATGTTTATTTGTTAATTATTTGTTTAGTGTTTTAGGATTATTTAGGTTGCATGAATTTGTTTTGTTTTGAGTCTTAGTTGTTCCTATTCTTATGTTATTAGTTCTTTTCTCTTACACATGATTCTTTCATTTGGGTTAATAGACTTACATTGAGGACAATGTAAGAATTAAGTGTGGGGGGAAGGATTTAGGATTTCTTTTATTTTTGTCTATTATTTTTTATGAGTCTTTAATATTATTATTATTACTTTTAGTGTGTTTTAGTTCTTTTTTTAATACAATGATAAGATATGAATTGCATAGGTCTAAACTGGTTATTAGTGAGAAGATTTTCATGAGAATTAAGCTTGATACTAATTTTTATGAGCCAATGTTGATATGATATGTTGATTGAGAAAGAAGCATGTTTAGACTTAAAATTGACTTGTATAATCATCCTTGTGAGTTTTGAGCCTATATGATTGATGCATTATACATATCAATCTAATTTCTTTCTTGAGTGTTCTTATGATTACATGTTTCTCTAGAACTTGCTTTAAACCTTTTTGAGACTATATTGATGCATGTAACAACATGAAAATGATAGAGGCATTAGGATTATAACCAGAGCCAAACAGCCATCCATTATTATTGTTCCAAGAGAACATCCCCACTAATGAGCCAATTTGAGCCTACATTAAATATGCTATTTAATTGGTAACCACAACTTAGACCTAGCCTAAATATACTTATATCCTTACCCTTGTTCTAAAGATGGATTATATATTTTGAGACATATTGCAAAAAACAAGGGATATTTTTAGTTGAAAATTTGGGTTGGAAACAAAAGATAAGTTTGGGGGAAGAAAAGAAAAAAAAGTCAAGAGAAAAAGAAAGGGATCATTGTCAAATACATTCCCATATTAAAAACAAAAATCATCTCTTGAACTTCTAGTTAAAGTAAAGAAAAAGATGTTACAAAGTTGGTTAGAATGAAGCAAAGGCTCAACATGAATATTTAGCCAATGTTATTATGTGCTTTATAAGAGTTTTGAGAAGTTTTATTTGTATGATCTTATTATGTCTCTAAACTTTATGAATTCTTTGGAACCTTTGTGATATCTTTATCCTTTTGTTCTTTAAACACATTATAACCTTTTGGCCCCATTACAACATTGAATAAAGACCTTTTGATTTATGAAGTTGTATGATCTAAATAGTGGAGAATAGGTGGACAAGCAAGCATATGGTAGAAATGTTTTCATGAGATTGATTGAGTGTAAACACTTTACCACTACTTTAAAGAGTGAAAATCATGAGAGTATAGTGAGAAGTTGTGATAACTCGTATAATTATATAGTTTTTAGTTATGTTTTATTATTGTTTTGTGTCAAATACGAGTTATTATTGTTTAGTCTAATTGTGTTTATGATCTTTTATATTTTTATGTATTTTGGTGTTTTTCACAAGTTTCTTTGAGTGATTTCAGATTACTAGAATTAAGGGCAAATCCAGTTTAGTTCCAGTTCCGACACCTTTTGCCATATCAGCTATATCTCGAGTTTCACTGAAGCAATAAGGCTGAAATTTGTAGCCATGCAAAGCTAAGAGGCATATCTATCTTTTTCATGTTTTACACTTCTTGAAACGGAGTCGTTTTCCCTAGAGAAATCGACCATCAAGTTGGCTGATGTGCAATGACGTCTGTGCTGACCTGTTTTCGTATTATGCCCATATCTTCTTATCCACCTCAGAAAATGAGCTGATTCCAACGGCTATGGATCAGTAACTGATAGGGTAACATTTGTCTAGAAGACCATGTGATCAGATAAGGCCTCCAAAATTGACAAAATCGACCATCAAGTTGGCTGATCAAAATCGTCATACATGACGAAAATTGTTAGAAAATGCACCCACCTATTATACCTACCTTTGAAATTTGTAAAGCTTGTCTCTTGTCATTTAGCCCTCCAAAATGTGTATAAATAGAGGGCCTTGGATGATTGTAAGGGATCATATTGGAGATTGGTAGGATATTAGCCATTTTAACAAAATTCTCTAAGTTTTCTTCTTCTTTCTTTTCTCTAGTTTTCTTTTTCTTTAGAAAGATCAAGAGGTTGGATAATTAATATTCTTCTTCTTCTTCTTTCTTTCTTTTATTTCCTTCTTAGATTCTCTTTAATTTTATGTTTATGTTTATGATGCCTATGCTAGGCTAAACTTCTATTTGGTTAAGGGTGATTTCAAAGCCCTAGACACGTTTTGTGATTGATTTTCAGATTCTATCTATCATTAATTTTCTATCAAAGTTGCTTATGTTCTTCTACAAGAATTGTTCATGATGTTGTCTTGATTTATTTAGGTGTACAACTAGATAGATCTTGATAATTATCTATTGCTAGTTTAGGAGTCTTGATCCGTGTAATTGTCTTGATTTCCTATTCGTAAGTGGCAATTTGTGATTAATGATTATGGTCAAGTTTTCAATAATTGCAAAGTGGAACATAACCTAAGTTGAACAATCCGAGCTTATGTGTTTGTTGCTTAGATCAACCTATCTTTCTCATCATAAAGCTGCCATTAAATTGAATTTAGAGAGCTTATTCTAGGTTGTTTAATGGTTAGAGATTAAATAGAGAGCTTGTTCTATTTAACGACAAATTAAGGAAAGATTGGGATAACAGAGCTTGTTGTTATCTACGGTTGTTAACTTTGATAGTTGGTTGATATTGATAGATCTGAAATTGATTCTTAATGATGTCTAGTGGTGGAGAATAAAACTTTAACCATATTTTTCATATTTGATTCTTCTTACTTACTTGTTTTCTTACTTTTAGTTTGCTTATTTTTTATATTTATTTTTATTGGCTGGTTATACCGCCTAATTTGTATATTAACTTTGTTTTATTTTTATTGGCTGGTTATACCGCCTAATTTAGTATATATATTTTTATTGGCTGGTTATACCGCCTAATTTAGTATATATATTTTTATTGGCTGGTTATACCGCCTTGCATCTTATTCTTATTATTTACTTTAGTTTAAATCTGGCTTCAAAAACCCCTTTTCTTTTATTGTTTTCTTTGAACGTAAGTTATAAACTAATAACTCATAGATTAAAACCCAATCCCTGAGGACTCGACCCTTGCTAATCATTATACTTACAATTGATCTTTTTAGTGCAAGGTTAAATAAGATACACTCTTTTGGGTGCATCAAATTTTTGGCGCCGTTGCCGGGGATTGCTTTCTTTAGTTTATTAGTTTATTGGTTTATTCTTATTTTCTGTTCTAATTATTTACTTTCTTATTTTTTTTTTTATTAGTGAATGTTCCAAGCCCCCGAAGAAGACTTACGACTTAGGAAAATTCGGGAATTTATAACTTCTCACCAACAACCAATTGAGGAGTTGATCCAAAACATCCAAGAGAAGCAAGGAGAGATGGCAGCAGCTGACAACCGAACTCTCAAGGAGCTAGCCGCTCCGGACTTGGGTCAACAACCATTATGCATTGAATATGCTAATCTTGAGGTAGCTTTTGAATTAAAATCTGGTTTGATTCATCTTCTCCCAACTTTTCATGGTTTTGCAGGAGAGGATCCAAATAAGCACCTCAAGGAATTCCATGTAGTTTGCTCAAGCATGAGACCAACAGGGGTCACGGAAGAGCAAGTTAAGTTGAGAGCCTTCCCATTCTCTCTAGCTGATTCAGCAAAGGAATGGCTCTACTATCTACCATCCGGGACCATCACTACATGGAATGATTTGAAGAAAGCATTCTTGGAAAGGTATTTCCTAGCATCTAAGGCTGCCAACATTAGGAAAGAGATATGTGGGATTCGGCAATACAACGGAGAGTCCTTATATGAATATTGGGAGAGGTTCAAGAAACTTTGTGCATCATGTCCACATCATCAGATAAGTGAACAACTTCTCATCCAATACTTCTATGAAGGTCTCATGCCCATGGAGAGAAGTATGATAGATGCCGCTAGTGGGGGAGCTCTAGTTGATAAGACTCCCAGGGCTGCTAGAACATTAATCTCCAACATGGCAGCCAATTCTCAACAGTTTTCAATGAGACAAGATCCACCACCACAACCCAAGAGAGTTAATGAGGTAAGTATATCATCCCTTGAACAAAAATTTGATAAACTGACTTCTCTTGTTCAACAATTGGCTGTAGGTAAAATACAACAAATAAAGGCTTGTGGCATATGTTCAAACATAGGGCACCAAACTGATATGTGTCCAACACTTCAAGAGGATACCAATGAACATGTGAATGCCATGGGTGGATTTCAGAACCAATCAAGGAAATATGATCCCTACTCAAACACTTACAATCCAGGATGGAGGGATCATCCAAACTTCAATTATGGAGGGAACCAATCACAAACTATTCCTCCACCATTTGACCACAGGCCACCGGGTTTTCAGCAAAGAGTGCAACAACCATACCAAACCCGACAACAACTACCACCCACCCAAAATTCAGGTACTTCTCTTGAAGATCTTGTTAAAGCTCTTTCTACTAATACAATTCAATTTCAACAGGAAACAAAGACAAGTATTCGAAATTTGGAGACTCAAATAGGGCAATTGGCAACAACCATGAGTCAAATGCAAGCAAGGGATTCTGGGAAATTACCTTCCCAAACCATAGTGAATCCAAGAGAGAATGCCAATGCTATAAATTTAAGAAGTGGGAAACAGCTAGAGACACCACAAAATGATAGTGCTCAAGGGGAGAACAATACCATGGCATCCTCTTCACATCCCAACGAGCCACTAAAAAAGGTAATTCCTAAACCATCCTTTCCTTCTTATATAACTCCTCCACCTTTTCCTAGCAGGTTAGCAAAGTCCAAGAAGGAGGAGCAAGAGAAGGAAATTTTGGAAACCTTCCGGAAAGTAGAGGTGAACATTCCTTTACTAGATGCTATCAAGCAAGTGCCAAGATATGCCAAGTTCCTAAAAGAGTTGTGCACATCTAAACGGAAGTTGAAATGGAATGAAAAGGTAAGTGTGGGGGAGAATGTGTCAGCTGTTCTTCAAAAGAAACTCCCACCTAAATGCAAGGATCCAGGTATGTTTACCATTCCTTGTAAGATAGGCAACACCGGGTTTGAGCGTGCTATGCTAGATCTAGGGGCATCTATTAATGTCATGCCATATTCAATTTATGCTTCATTGAATCTAGGACCATTAGAGGAAACCGGTGTTATAATACAACTTGCTGACCGTTCTAACACTTATCCAAGAGGAGTTGTAGAAGACGTTCTTGTACAGGTTAATGAATTGGTTTTTCCCGCTGACTTTTATGTTATTGAGATGGAAGATGAGATGTCTTCTAATCCCACACCTATTCTATTAGGGAGACCATTCTTGAAAACAGCAAGAACTAAAATAGATGTACATGATGGCACTTTAACTATGGAATTTGATGGTGAAATAATTCGCTTTAACATTTTTGAGGCCATGAGATATCCTAGTGATGTGCATTCTGTTTTTAATATTGATATAATTGACTCACTAGTGCAGCAAGCTTATGAGCTAGATGGTGAAGATAGTGTAGAAATAGTCATTAGCAACCATCTCGGAATGGGGAATGCTAAACTTGCCTTGAGTGACCAGGTGGAAGGGGCACTAGAATCTTTACACTCGCTGCAACCTAAAGATGCAAGGTTTGATGTTTCATTTATTGATTTGCCTTTATCTAATGAGAAACTTCTACCTTCCATTTTGCAGGCACCAACTTTAGAATTGAAACCACTACCGAACCACTTGAAATATGCGTTCTTAGGTAAAAAGGACACACTACCGATCATCATTGCCAAAGAGCTCACACCTTTGCAAGAAGAGCGACTTATCCAGGTGCTTAGAGAGCATAAAACAGCAATTGGTTGGACAATTGCCGATATCAAGGGAATAAGCCCATCCATGTGCATGCACCGGATTTTGTTAGAGGAAGGGTCTAAACCAACAAGAGAAGCACAAAGAAGATTGAACCCTCCTATGATGGAGGTTGTGAAAAAGGAGATACTGAAACTCCTAGATGTTGGAGTGATCTATCCTATCTCGGATAGCAAATGGGTGAGCCCTGATGCACCCAAAATAGTGTATCTTATTTAACCTTGCACTAAAAAGATCAATTGTAAGTATAGTAGTTAGCAAGGGTCGAGTCCTCAGGGATTGGGTTTTAGTTTATAAGTTAATAGTTTAAAACTTACGTTCAAAGAAAACAATAAAAGAAAAGGGGTTTTTGAAGCCAGATTTAAACTAAAGCAAATAATAAGAATAAGATGCAAGGCGGTATAACCAGCCAATAAAAATATATATACTAAATTAGGCGGTATAACCAGCCAATAAAAATATATATACTAAATTAGGCGGTATAACCAGCCAATAAAAATAAAACAAAGTTAATATACAAATTAGGCGGTATAACCAGCCAATAAAAATAAATATACTTTTAAAAATAAGCAAACTAGAAAAGTAAGAAAACAAGTAAGTAAGAAGAATCAAATATGAAAATATGGTTAAGGTTTCATTCTCCACCACTAGACATCATTAAGAATCAATTTCAGATCTATCAATATCAACCAACTATCAAAGTTAACAACCGTAGATAACAACAAGCTCTGTTATCCCAATCTTTCCTTAGTTTGTCGTTAAATAGAACAAGCTCTCTATTTAATCTCTAACCATCAAACAACCTAGAATAAGCTCTCTAGATTCAATTTAATGGCAGCTTTATGATGAGAAAGATAGGTTGATCTAAGCAACAAACACATAAGCTCGGATTGTTCAACTTAGGTTATGTTCCACTTTGCAATTATTGAAAACTTAACCATAATCATTAATCACAAATTGCCACTTATGAATAGGAAATCAAGACAATTACACGGATCAAGACTCCTAAACTAGCAATAGATAATTATCAAGATCTATCTAGTTGTACACCTAAACAAATCAAGACAACATCATGAACAATTCTTGTAGAAGAACATAAGCAACTTTGATAGAAAATTAATGATAGATAGAATCTGAAAATCAATTATAAAACATGTCTAGAGCTTTGAAATCACCCTTAACCAAATAGAAGTTTAGCCTAGCATAGGCATTGTAAACATAAACATAAAATTAAAGAAAATCTAAGAAGAAAATAAAAGAAAGAAAGAAGAAGAGGAAGAATATTAATTATCCAACCTCTTGCTCTCTCTAAAGAAAAAGAAAACTAGAGAAAAGAAAGAAAACTAGAGAAAAGAAAGAAGAAGAAAACTTAGAGAATTTTATTAAAATGGCTAATATCCTACCTATGTACAATATGATCCTCTACAATCATCCAAGGCCCTCTATTTATACACATTTTGGAAGGCTAAATGACAAGAGACAAGCTTTACAAATTTCAAAGGTAGGTATAATAGGTGGGTGAATTTTTCTAACAATTTTCGTCATATTGTGTGACAATTTTGATCAGCCAACTTGATGGTCGATTTCGTCAATGTTGGAGGCCTGATCTGATCACATGGTCTTCTAGAAAAAGGTTCCCCTATCAGTTACGGATCCATAGCCGTTGGAATCAGCTCATTTGCTGATGTGGATAAGCAGATATGGGCAAAATACGAAAACATGTCAGCACAGACGTCATTGCACATCAGCCAACTTGATGGTCGATTTCGTCAATATTAGAGGCCTGATCTGATCATATGGTCTTCTAGACAAAGGTTCCCGTATCAGTTACGGATCCATAGCCATTGGAATCAGCTCATTTGCTGATGTGGATAAGCAGATATGGGCAAAATACGAAAACAGGTCAGCACAGACGTCATTGCACATCAGCCAACTTAATGGTCGATTTCGCTAGGGAAAACGACTCCGTTTCAAGAAGTATAAAACATGCAAAAGATAGATATGCCTCTTAGCTTTGTACGGCTACAAATTTCAGCCTTATTGCTGATGCACCCAAAAGAGTGTATCTTATTTAACCTTGCACTAAAAAGATAAATTGTAAGTATAGTAGTTAGCAAGGGTCGAGTCCTCAGGGATTGGGTTTTAGTTTATAAGTTAATAGTTTAAAACTTAAATTCAAGAACAATAAAAGAAAAGGGGTTTTTGAAGCCAGATTTAAACTAAAGTAAATAATAAGAATAAGATGCAAGGCGGTATAACCAGCCAATAAAAATATATATACTAAATTAGGCGGTATAACCAGCCAATAAAAATAAAACAAAGTTAATATACAAATTAGGCGGTATAACCAGCCAATAAAAATAAATATAAAAAATAAGCAAACTAAAAGTAAGAAAACAAATAAGTAAGAAGAATCAAATATGAAAAATATGGTTAAGGTTTCATTCTCCACCACTAGACATCATTAAGAATCAATTTCAGATCTATCAATTTCAACCAACTATCAAAGTTAACAACCGTAGATAACAACAAGCTCTGTTACCCCAATCTTTCCTTAGTTTGTCGTTAAATAGAACAAGCTCTCTATTTAATCTCTAACCATTAAACAACCTAGAATAAGCTCTCTAAATTCAATTTAATGGCAGCTTTATGATGAGAAAGATAGGTTGATCTAAGCAACAAACACATAAGCTCGGATTGTTCAACTTAGGTTATGTTCCACTTTGCAATTATTGAAAACTTGACCATAATCATTAATCACAAATTGCCACTTATGAATAGGAAATCAAGACAATTACACGGATCAAGACTCCTAAACTAGCAATAGATAATTATCAAGATCTATCTAGTTGTACACCTAAATAAATCTAGACAACATCATGAACAATTCTTGTAGAAGAACATAAGCAACTTTGATAGAAAATTAATGATAGATAGAATCTGAAAATCAATCACAAAACATGTCTAGGGCTTTGAAATCACCCTTAACCAAATAGAAGTTTAGCCTAGCATAGGCATTATAAACATAAACATAAAATTAAAGAAAATCTAAGAAGAAAATAAAAGAAAGAAAGAAGAAGAGGAAGAATATTAATTATCCAACCTCTTGCTCTCTCTAAAGAAAAAGAAAACTAGAGAAAAGAAAGAAAACTAGAGAAAAGAAAGAAGAAGAAAACTTAGAGAATTTTATTAAAATGGCTAATATCCTACCTATGTACAATATATCCTTTACAATCATCCAAGGCCCTCTATTTATACACATTTTGGAGGGCTAAATGACAAGAGACAAGCTTTACAAATTTCAAAGGTAGGTATATGACGATTTTGATCAGCCAACTTGATGGTCGATTTCGTCAATATTGGAGGCCTGATCTGATCACATGGTCTTCTAGAAAAAGGTTCCCCTATCAGTTACGGAACCATAGCCGTTGGAATCAGCTCATTTGCTGATGTGGTTAAGCAGATATGGGCAAAATACGAAAACATGTCAGCACAGATGTCATTACACATCAGCCACCTTGATGGTCGATTTATTCAATATTGGAGGCCTGATCTGATCACATGGTCTTCTAGACAAAGGTTCCCCTATCAGTTACGGAACCATAGCCATTGGAATCAGCTCATTTGCTGATGTGGATAAGCAGATATGAGCAAAATACGAAAACAGGTCAGCACAGACGTCATTGCACATCAGCCAACTTGATGGTCGATTTCGCTAGGGAAAACGACTCCGTTTCAAGAAGTATAAAACATGAAAAAGATAGATATGCCTCTTAGCTTTGCACGGCTACAAATGTCAGCCTTATTGCTTCAGTGAAACTCCAGATATAGCTGATATGGCAAAATATGTCGGAACTGGAACTGAACTGGATTTGCCCTTAATTCTAGTAATCTGAAATCACTCAAAGAAACTTGTGAAAAACACCAAATTACATAAAAATATAAAAGATCATAAACACAATTAGACTAAACAATAATAACTCGTATTTGACACAAAACAATAATAAAACATAACTAAAAACTATATAATTATACGAGTTATCACACCCCCACACTTAGATTGTTGCTACTCCCTAGCAACGACTCAATAAAAATAAAATAAGAAAATCTAATCTAATCCACTTTCGTAGGAAATCACGGTGGCACTTAGCATGTGACACAAGCCTTTAAACCCCTAGGTGTCCCTAGTGGACGAGTTTAGTCTCGTGAGGGTTTACTAGAACGATACCCACAAACATTGAAAAATTAAAATATAAATAAACTACATATAAATAAACTACATATACTAAAAATATTTACTCCTAATCCTTTCAATACAAATTAGAGACAATATTTGAACAAGTCTTATAAACTAATCAATAGCTTAAAAAATTTCACAAAAATTCATGCTTGAATGTAAATTGTTTGAGTTAAGCCAATATTAGCATAACATATCTTAATCAAAATAGTGCATGTTCAAATTTAATCTCAAGTTCTCACATGGGATAGCCTCATGATTTTCACTTTTTAAAGTAGTGGTGAAGTGTTTACACTCAATCAATCTCATGAAAACAGTTCTACCATATGCTTGCTTGTCCACCTATTCTCCACTAAAAGATCATGCAACTTCATAAATCAAGAGGTCTTTAATCAAGGTTGTAATGGGGCCAAGGGGTTTGTAATGTGGTTGAAGAACAAAAGGATAAAGATATCACAAAGGTTCCAAAGAGTTCATAAAGTTTAGAGACATAAAAAGATTATACAAAGAAACTTCTCAAAACTCTTTACAAGTACATAGTCACCTAGGCCGGATATTCATGTTGGGCCTTTTCTTCATTCTAAACAACTTTGTAACATCTTTTTCTTTTTCCACAAATTCAAGAGATGATTCATTTTTTTTTATATAGGAATGTATTTGCCAGTATTCCATTTCTTTTTCTCTTGACTTTTCTTTTCTTTTCCCCCCACACTTATTTCTTGTTTCTAACCAAAAAATATCCCTTGTCTTTGCAACTTGTCTCAAATCATGCTAATTCATCTTTGGAACAAAGGTAAAGATATAAGTATATTTAGGTTAGGGACAAGTTATGGTTACCAAAGAGATAGCTTATTCAATGTAGGCTCAAATTGGTTCACTAAGGGTGTGTTCTCTTGGAACATCAATAAGGGATGGTTGTTTGGCCCTGGCTAAAAATCCTAATGCCTCTATCATATTCATGTTGTCACATGTATCAATATAGTCTCAAACGGTTTAAAGCAAGTTCTAGAGAATCATGTAATCATAAGAGCACTCAAGAAAGAAATTAGATTGATTTGTATAATGCATCAATCATTATAGGCTCAAAAACTCACAAGGATGATTATACAAGTCAGATTAAGTCTAAACATGCTTCTTTCTCAATCAACATATCATATTAACATTGGCTCATAAAAAGGTTGACATCAAGCTCAATTCTCATGAAAATCTTCTCACTAATAAATCTGTTTTAGACTTATGCAATTCATATCTCATTATTGTATTAAAAAGGAACTAAAACACACTAAAATAATAATAATAATAATAATAAAGACTCATAAAAAAAAAATAGTACACAAAAATAAAAGAAATCCTAAATCATTCCCCCCACACTTAATTCTTACATTGTCCTCAATGTAAGTCTATTAACCCAAATGAAAGAATCATGTGTAAGAGAAAAGAACTAATAACATAAGAATAGGAACAACTAAGACTCAAAACAAAACAAACTCATGCAACCTAAATAATCCTAAAATACTAAACAAAAATTAACAAGTAAACATAAAAAGATTAAAATCAAACTGACAAGGTATGTCTCAAGTCTCCCTTACTCAGACCTTGTTCAGAATGAATACTTCTAAATTGCTTAAAATATAACAAACCCTTTTTTTTTTTTTGAAAAGAAGAAATCAAACTGACAAGATATGTCTCAAGTCTCCCTTACTCAGACCTTGTTCAGAATGAATACTTCTAAATTGCTTAAAACACAACAAACTTTTTTTTTTCTTCTTTTTTTTTAAATTAGCAAAATATGTCTCTTACCCCCTACTAAAATATGACATTGTCCCCAATGTCAAATTTTAGTAGTAGAATTTAGGAGATATTACCTGCAGAGGTTGCTAACCACTTATTATAACTGAGACACAACAAACAAAATGTTAGATAATGTCACAAAGACAAAGTGCAGTCCACTCCTTGCTTGTCCATATCTCTTTTTCTTTTTCCGAGCGTTTGCGAAACAACCGTAGCAGATAAACACTCATAAGCTTGGAGCTTTTTGAGTAAATCTTCAATGGTTGTAGCAGAAATTATGGTTCTCCTTGCCTCTGAAAACATGAATCCATTATCCACAGCATTATCTAAATATGAAAGCAAATTACTAAAATAACCATTAATATTAAGCAAACCAATGGGTTTCTTATTTGTGACCAAAGATGACCAAGAAGCCACGCAAGCTATTTCTTCCAATGTACCCAGACCTCCTGGTAAAGCAATGAATGCATCGGCAGAATGGTACATGATTGTTATCCGTTCAGGGATACTCCAGACTTGTATTTCCTTACCCAAGGTAGGACCACAAAAATTTGTGAATAGTTTTGGCACGATTCCTAGAACTAGACTTCCTCCAGCGTGTGCTGCTGTAGCGACTGCTCCCATTAAACCCGTACTACCGCCTCCATAAATCAAGTGGATCTTTTGTTGGGCAAGTATTACTCCAACTCTTATGGCTTCATCAGCGAATATGTTATTTTTCCCTGGATAAGCACCTCCAAAAACACAAATTTTTTTAATGCGTTGGGACGAAGTACTTTCCATTTTTTTTTTCTTTTTTTCGAGTGCCTGAAAGAGAATGAGTACATGGTGTAATATATAGAGGACTGAGTAGTGAATCAGACAAGAGTAATAATGTCGCCGAAAGTGTATCTGACCTGTCAGAAGAAAATGTTAACCTAACAAAAGATTTTTGCGTGATTTCAGGAAGAAAATCAAAAAGAGAAGAAAAAATCAACCGTAAAAGACAAATAAAAAAAACGAGAATAATTACACAAATCGAACAACACGTAAATTAAACCAAAATAAAGTTATTGCAAATCAAACCAAAAACTGAGAAGTCATTTATTGTAGTTGTGATTGTGGCTCACATCTTCCTCTGGTTTTACGTCCAGAAACGGCTTAAACGCCTTCTATGAGTTGAGGATATGCTTCCCATCCAGTTTTCTTACAAGCTGGCAAACAGGGTCTTTTAACATCAGATTCCCAAGATATTGCCATTCCCTTTGGAATTGCGGCCATAAATCAAGAATTTCTCTTTGTACGTCTCTACTAGGATGCGTCTCAAGAGAAAGTTGGATATTACCCAAATTCTCCTTACTCAGTCCATCCTTAATGAATTCAATTTTATCATCTCGATTAGAGGACGGAATCCCAATAGAACGACATTTACCGTTACACGTCCATCGTGCACATTTGTGGCAATTTGAACTCATGCGCTTTGCTCGTCGCTTCTTTGCAAAAGTGCTTCTACCTGTACCTGGTAAATGCAAAACAGGAAGATATTCATCTTCACGTACCTTGGCTTCAATTATCCAACGTATGTCTCCAGGAATCCCTTTGTGCATAAGCATTCTTAATCTTTCAAATCGAACTTGGTAAAGCTTCAGTAAAATATTTCGAGGAAAAGGAGGAAATCGTTTCTGCAATCTTGTGAGAATATCATCCATCCTGAAAAAAAATGAAAAAAAAATGAAAGAGAAATTGGAAGAGAAATTTATATACAATATCAGTTTTGTGGGTAGCTGATGGAACCGATTTAAATAATCACGGAGTACCGTTATCCGCCATTTAACCGGGGTAAAAAAAATATATATATTTACATCTAGTTATTTTCAAAACAAGGATCAGAAAGAAAAACAACATAAAAAAGACACAAAAACAAAACACTCTAAATAAAATCCTAAATTCTTCCCCCCACACATAATTCTTACATTGTCATTAATGTAATGCTATTATCCCCCAATGCAAGAATTATATGTAAGAGAAAAGAACTATTAAACAAAAGAAACTTATGCAGCCTAAATGAACTTAAAAATAGTAAACACAATTAACAAAGAAACATAAAAAAAAAAAAAAAACAATGGAATTGAGCAATCTAACACTTGAAGAGTTGGTGGCATACATGAACATGGAGAATCAACAAGCCAATCTCACCTCCCCAGTTCAACAATTTGCCATGGGAGGATGTCAAGGCCATCAAGTGTTCCAAGACCAACAGTATGATCATTACTCAAACACTTACCATGAGGGATGGTGGGATCATACTAATTATGGCTACTCGAAAAATTACCAAGAAGTAGATCCTTATGCCAATTACACTCATCCATCTAGCTTCAATCAATCATGGTCCCAAGAACCAGATCTTTTTCAACCACCACATATGACTCAAAACTCAGGTACTTCTTTAGAAGATCTTGTCTATTCTCTTGTTACTGATACTTTGCAATTTCAACAGGAAACAAGGGCAAGCATCCAGAGTTTGGAAAAACAAATGATCCAATTGACTAGTAGTATGGTGGGATGGGTAGCACAAAGATCTGAAGAACTCCCAGCCCAAACGATGATTAACCCAAAGGAGAATGCTACTATTGTGACCTTGAGAAGTGAGGAACAAGATGAGGATGAGACAAAATTAGAGATGAATTCTATTCTTGAGGATAATGAAGCCAATGATCCAAATAAGAGTATTTCGGCACCTGAGGTAACGTTTGAGATTCCAATTTTTACTAATGTTTCTTCTCCACCTTTTCCTAGTAGATTTGCAAAGTTCAAGGAGGATGAACATGAACAAGACACGCTGGAAACCTTAAACAGTTTGTTTGTGGATGTCATTCAACAAGTACCAAAAGATGCATCATTCCTCGATGAGATATGCACCACCAAGGATGATGGAATAATACTTGTAATGGAGAATACATCCGCTGTTGTGCAAAGAAAGCTACCTCTCAAACGCATAAATTTGGGAAATTTCATGTATGAGCCTGACAAGCCTAAAAAGCCAAGAAGGGGTGTTGGTTAGATTCAAAACACTAACTCAAGTGTTAATTGGGAAGGCAGCCCAATTAAAGATGAAATTGCCAACCTTCCATATTCAGATTTGCTTTCTCCACCACTAGACATCATTAAGAATCAATTTCAGATCTATCAATATCAACCAACTATCAAAGTTAACAACCGTAGATAACAACAAGCTCTGTTATCCCAATCTTTCCTTAGTTTGTCGTTAAATAGAACAAGCTCTCTATTTAATCTCTAACCATCAAACAACCTAGAATAAGCTCTCTAGATTCAATTTAATGGCAGCTTTATGATGAGAAAGATAGGTTGATCTAAGCAACAAACACATAAGCTCGGATTGTTCAACTTAGGTTATGTTCCACTTTGCAATTATTGAAAACTTGACCATAATCATTAATCACAAATTGCCACTTATGAATAGGAAATCAAGACAATTACACGGATCAAGACTCCTAAACTAGCAATAGATAATTATCAAGATCTATCTAGTTGTACACCTAAACAAATCAAGACAACATCATGAACAATTCTTGTAGAAGAACATAAGCAACTTTGATAGAAAATTAATGATAGATAGAATCTGAAAATCAATTATAAAACATGTCTAGAGCTTTGAAATCACCCTTAACCAAATAGAAGTTTAGCCTAGCATAGGCATTGTAAACATAAACATAAAATTAAAGAAAATCTAAGAAGAAAATAAAAGAAAGAAAGAAGAAGAGGAAGAATATTAATTATCCAACCTCTTGCTCTCTCTAAAGAAAAAGAAAACTAGAGAAAAGAAAGAAAACTAGAGAAAAGAAAGAAGAAGAAAACTTAGAGAATTTTATTAAAATGGCTAATATCCTACCTATGTACAATATGATCCTCTACAATCATCCAAGGCCCTCTATTTATACACATTTTGGAAGGCTAAATGACAAGAGACAAGCTTTACAAATTTCAAAGGTAGGTATAATAGGTGGGTGAATTTTTCTAACAATTTTCGTCATATTGTGTGACAATTTTGATCAGCCAACTTGATGGTCGATTTCGTCAATGTTGGAGGCCTGATCTGATCACATGGTCTTCTAGAAAAAGGTTCCCCTATCAGTTACGGATCCATAGCCGTTGGAATCAGCTCATTTGCTGATGTGGATAAGCAGATATGGGCAAAATACGAAAACATGTCAGCACAGACGTCATTGCACATCAGCCAACTTGATGGTCGATTTCGTCAATATTAGAGGCCTGATCTGATCATATGGTCTTCTAGACAAAGGTTCCCGTATCAGTTACGGATCCATAGCCATTGGAATCAGCTCATTTGCTGATGTGGATAAGCAGATATGGGCAAAATACGAAAACAGGTCAGCACAGACGTCATTACACATCAGCCAACTTAATGGTCGATTTCGCTAGGGAAAACGACTCCGTTTCAAGAAGTATAAAACATGAAAAAGATAGATATGCCTCTTAGCTTTGTACGGCTACAAATTTCAGCCTTATTGCTTCAGTGAAACTCCAGATATAGCTGATATGGCAAAATGTATCGGAACTGCAACTGAACTGGATTTGCCCTTAATTCTAGTAATCTGAAATCACTCAAAGAAACTTGTGAAAAACACCAAATTACATAAAAATATAAAAGATCATAAAAACAATTAGACTAAACAATAATAACTCGTATTTGACACAAAACAATAATAAAACATAACTAAAAACTATATAATTATACGAGTTATCAAGCCCAGTCCAAGTGGTTCCAAAGAAATCAGGTGTAACGGTGGTAACAAATAATGAGAATGAACTTGTTCCTACTAGGATTCAAACAGGATGGCGAGTTTGTATTGATTATCGTAAACTTAATTCAACAACTCGCAAAGACCACTTTCCTTTACCTTTTATTGATCAAATGCTTGAAAGGTTAGCTGGCCATTCTCATTATTGTTTTCTTGATGGTTTTTCAGGTTATAATCAGATAGCCATTGCTCCGGATGACCAAGAGAAAACAACATTCACATGTCCATTTGGTACTTTTGCATACCGGCGTATGCCATTTGGTCTTTGTAATGCACCAGCTACATTCCAAAGGTGTATGGTTAGCATATTTTCAGATTATGTAGAGAACATCATAGAAGTATTTATGGATGATTTTAGTGTCTATGGTGATTCTTTTGATAGATGTCTAGAGAACCTTACACTTGTACTTGAAAGATGCATGGAAACTAACCTTGTTTTGAATTGGGAAAAATGCCACTTTATGGTAGAACAAGGAATAGTTTTGGGCCATGTTATTTCTTCTAGAGGGATAGAGGTTGATAAGTCTAAAATAGATATTATGCATTCTTTACCACCTCCCACAAATGTGAGAGAGGTTCGTTCTTTTCTTGGACATGCAGGTTTCTATAGGAGATTTATCAAAGACTTCTCAAAGATCACATTACCTTTTTGCAAGCTACTACAAAAAGATGTGGTTTTCCACTTTGATGATAAATGCAAAGAGGCGTTTGAAACATTGAAGGGAATCTTGACATCAGCTCCTATCATCCAACCACCAGATTGGAATGTACCTTTTGAAATCATGTGTGATGCTAGTGACTATGCCATTGGAGCTGTTTTGGGCCAACGGGTTGGCAAAGCCTCACATGCCATTTATTATGCCTCCCGAACTCTTAATGATGCTCAATTGAACTATTCCACTACTGAAAAAGAACTTTTGGCTGTTGTATTTGCTTTAGAAAAATTTCGATCTTATTTAATTGGTACTAAAGTAATTGTATATTCTGACCATGCAGCCCTTAAGTACTTGCTCACTAAAAAGGAGGCCAAACCAAGGTTGATTAGATGGATACTTCTCTTACAAGAGTTTGATTTGGAGATAAAAGATAAGAGAGGTAGTGACAACCTGGTTGCGGACCATCTTAGCCGTTTAGTTCATGAAGAGGATGCACTACCCTTGAATGAGAACTTTCCGGATGAGCAACTTCTTTTTATAAGTACAACAACTCCTTGGTATGCTGATATTGTTAATTACTTAGTTACCAAGAAGTTGCCACAAGAGTTGACACAAGCTCAAAGAAATAAGATCAAGAGTGATGCCAAATACTACATATGGGATGATCCTTACCTTTGGAAGCATTGCTCCGATCAGATTATAAGAAGGTGTGTACTCGAAACTGAATTTCAATCTATTCTCACCTTTTGTCACTCTTATGCATGTGGAGGACACTTTGGATCCAAAAGAACAGCCATGAAAGTTCTTGATTCTGGATTTTATTGGCCTACCATATTCAAAGATGCATACCTCTTTTGCAAGTCATGTGATCGTTGTCAAAGAACAGGTAACTTAGGTCCTAGAAATCAAATGCCTCAAACTCCAATACTTATTGTTGAAATTTTTGATGTATGGGGCATGGATTTCATGGGACCTTTTCCTCCTTCTTTTGGTAATCTTTATATTTTACTTGCCGTTGATTATGTTTCAAAGTGGGTGGAAGCAAAATCCACTAGGACTAATGACTCTAAAGTTGTTTCAGATTTTGTCAAGACTAACATCTTGGCTAGGTTTGGAACGCCAAAGGCCATAATCAGCGATAGAGGTACTCACTTTTGCAATAGGACTATGGAAGCACTTTTGAGGAAGTATAACATCACACACAAGGTCTCCACCTCATATCATCCTCAAACTAGTGGGCAAGCTGAAGTGTCAAACCGAGAAGTTAAGTCCATCCTTGAAAAGACAGTTAATCCAAATAGGAAGGATTGGAGTTCACGACTTGATGATACACTTTGGGCTTATAGGACAGCATATAAGACACCCATTGGTATGTCTCCTTATCGACTTGTTTATGGTAAGCCTTGTCATCTTCCGGTTGAATTGGAACATAAATCATATTGGGCTATCAAACAATGCAACATGGAGATGGATGAGATAGGAAAGAAAAGAAAACTTGACCTACAAGAATTAGAGGAGATAAGGAATGATGCCTATCAGAATTCTAGGATTTACAAGGAAAAGACTAAGGCATTCCATGACAAGATGATATCAAGAAAAGAATTTGTTGTTGGACAAAAAGTTCTTCTCTTCCATTCACGCCTTAAGTTATATCCAGGTAAGTTACGTTCTCGTTGGGTTGGACCTTTTGTTATTACTAATGTATTTACTCATGGTGCAGTTGAAATCCAAAGCCCGAAAACAGATAAGGCATTCAAAGTGAATGGTCATAGATTGAAGCCTTACTATGAGAACTTTCCAATACAAGATGTGGAGGAGTTTCCACTTTTTGAGCCAAAGTATGTTGAATAATAATGGCATGGGTCTAAGTCAAGCTGAGGACAATAAACCAAGCGCTTCTTGGAGAGGCAACCCAAAAGGATGGAGAGCATCTATTATATCAGATTTGCATATTCCTTACTCTCCATCATTCTATCTTTTATTGTTTTTCTTTTCTTTTGTTTAATAGTTCTTTTCTCTTACATATAATTCTTGCATTGGGGGATAATAGCATTACATTGAGGACAATGTAAAAATTATGTGTGGGGGGAAGAATTTAGGATTTTATTTAGAGTGTTTTGTTTTTGAGTCTTTTTATGTTGTTTTTCTTTCTGATCCTTGTTTTGAAAATAACTAGATGTAAATATAATTTTTTTTTAACCCCGGTTAAATGGCGGATAACGGTACTCCGTGATTATTTAAATCGGTTCCATCAGCTACCCACAAAACTGATATTGTATATAAATTTCTCTTCCAATTTCTCTTTCAATTTTTTTTCATTCTTTTTTTTTCAGGATGGATGATATTTAATTGTTAGAGTCCCACATCGGTGGGAGAATTGTTAGAGTTCCTCCTTGAAGGCTATATAAAGAGCCTTAAGGAGAAGTATTAAAACCATCCCAAGAATTATCTCTTCCTCTCTTGTATACTTTCTTATATTCTTTGTGAGGTTGTTCTCTCCTAGTATTTAGAGAGAGGTGTTGTGATGCACCCAAAAGAGTGTATCTTATTTAACCTTGCACTAAAAAGATAAATTGTAAGTATAGTAGTTAGCAAGGGTCGAGTCCTCAGGGATTGGGTTTTAGTTTATAAGTTAATAGTTTAAAACTTAAATTCAAGAACAATAAAAGAAAAGGGGTTTTTGAAGCCAGATTTAAACTAAAGTAAATAATAAGAATAAGATGCAAGGCGGTATAACCAGCCAATAAAAATATATATACTAAATTAGGCGGTATAACCAGCCAATAAAAATATATATACTAAATTAGGCGGTATAACCAGCCAATAAAAATAAAAATAAAAAATAAGCAAACTAAAAGTAAGAAAACAAATAAGTAAGAAGAATCAAATATGAAAAATATGGTTAAGGTTTCATTCTCCACCACTAGACATCATTAAGAATCAATTTCAGATCTATCAATATCAACCAACTATCAAAGTTAACAACCGTAGATAACAACAAGCTCTGTTACCCCAATCTTTCCTTAGTTTGTCGTTAAATAGAACAAGCTCTCCATTTAATCTCTAACCATTAAACAACCTAGAATAAGCTCTCTAAATTCAATTTAATGGCAGCTTTATGATGAGAAAGATAGGTTGATCTAAGCAACAAACACATAAGCTCGGATTGTTCAACTTAGGTTATGTTCCACTTTGCAATTATTGAAAACTTGACCATAATCATTAATCACAAATTGCCACTTATGAATAGGAAATCAAGACAATTACACGGATCAAGACTCCTAAACTAGCAATAGATAATTATCAAGATCTATCTAGTTGTACACCTAAATAAATCTAGACAACATCATGAACAATTCTTGTAGAAGAACATAAGCAACTTTGATAGAAAATTAATGATAGATAGAATCTGAAAATCAATCACAAAACATGTCTAGGGCTTTGAAATCACCCTTAACCAAATAGAAGTTTAGCCTAGCATAGGCATTATAAACATAAACATAAAATTAAAGAAAATCTAAGAAGAAAATAAAAGAAAGAAAGAAGTAGAGGAAGAATATTAATTATCCAACCTCTTGCTCTCTCTAAAGAAAAAGAAAACTAGAGAAAAGAAAGAAAACTAGAGAAAAGAAAGAAGAAGAAAACTTAGAGAATTTTATTAAAATGGCTAATATCCTACCTATGTACAATATGATCCTCTACAATCATCCAAGGCCCTCTATTTATACACATTTTGGAAGGCTAAATGACAAGAGACAAGCTTTACAAATTTCAAAGGTAGGTATAATAGGTAGGTGAATTTTTCTAACAATTTTCGTCATATTGTATGACAATTTTGATCAGCCAACTTGATGGTCGATTTCGTCAATGTTGGAGGCCTGATCGGATCACATGGTCTTCTAGAAAAAGGTTCCCCTATCAGTTACGGATCCATAGCCGTTGGAATCAGCTCATTTGCTGATGTGGATAAGCAGATATTGGCAAAATACGAAAACATGTCAGCACAGACGTCATTGCACATCAGCCAACTTGATGGTCGATTTCGTCAATATTAGAGGCCTGATCTGATCATATGGTCTTCTAGACAAAGGTTTCCGTATCAGTTACGGATCCATAGCCATTGGAATCAGCTCATTTGCTGATGTGGATAAGCAGATATGGGCAAAATACGAAAACAGTTCAGCACAGACGTCATTGCACATCAGCCAACTTGATGGTCGATTTCGCTAGGGAAAACGACTCCGTTTCAAGAAGTATAAAACATGAAAAAGATAGATATGCCTCTTAGCTTTGCACGGCTACAAATTTCAGCCTTATTGCTTCAGTGAAACTCCAGATATAGCTGATATGGCAAAATGTGTCGGAACTGGAACTGAACTGGATTTGCCCTTAATTCTAGTAATCTGAAATCACTCAAAGAAACTTGTGAAAAACACCAAATTACATAAAAATATAAAAGATCATAAACACAATTAGACTAAACAATAATAACTCGTATTTGACACAAAACAATAATAAAACATAACTAAAAACTATATAATTATACGAGTTATCACACCCCCACACTTAGATTGTTGCTAGTCCCTAGCAACGACTCAATAAAAATAAAATAAGAGAATCTAATCTAATCCACTTTCGTAGGAAATCACGGTGGCACTTAGCATGTGACACAAGCCTTTAAACCCCTAGGTGTCCCTAGTGGACGAGTTTAGTCTTGTGAGGGTTTACTAGAACGATACCCACAAACATTGAAAAATTAAAATATAAATAAACTACATATAAATAAACTACATATACTAAAAATATTTACTCCTAATCCTTTCAATACAAATTAGAGACAATATTTGAACAAGTCTTATAAACTAATCAATAGCTTAAAAAATTTCACAAAAAATCATGCTTGAATGTAAATTGTTTGAGTTAAGCCAATATTAGCATAACATATCTCAATCAAAATAGTGCATGTTCAAATTTAATCTCAACTTCTCACATGGGATACTCTCTTGATTTTGACTCTTTAAAGTAGTGGTAAAGTGTTTACACTCAATCAATCTCATGAAAACACTTCTACCATATGCTTGCTTGTCCACCTATTCTCCACTAAAAGATCATGCAACTTCATAAATCAAGAGGTCTTTAATCAAGGTTGTAATGGGGCCAAGGGGTTTGTAATGTGGTTGAAGAACAAAAGGATAAAGATATCACAAAGGTTCCAAAGAGTTCATAAAGTTTAGAGACATAAAAAGATTATACAAAGAAACTTCTCAAAACTCTTTACAAGTACATAGTCACCTAGGCCGGATATTCATGTTGGGCCTTTTCTTCATTCTAAACAACTTTGTAACATCTTTTTCTTTTTCCACAAATTCAAGAGATGATTCATTTTTTTTTTATATAGGAATGTATTTACCAGTATTCCATTTCTTTTTCTCTTGACTTTTCTTTTCTTTTCCCCCCACACTTATTTCTTGTTTCTAACCAAAAAATATCCCTTGTCTTCGCAACTTGTCTCAAATCATGCTAATTCATCTTTGGAACAAAGGTAAAGATATAAGTATATTTAGGTTAGGGACAAGTTATGGTTACCAAAGAGATAGCTTATTCAATGTAGGCTCAAATTGGTTCACTAAGGGTGTGTTCTCTTGGAACATCAATAAGGGATGGTTGTTTGGCCCTGGCTAAAAATCCTAATGCCTCTATCATATTCATGTTGTCACATGCATCAATATAGTCTCAAACGGTTTAAAGCAAGTTCTAGAGAATCATGTAATCATAAGAGCACTCAAGAAAGAAATTAGATTGATTTGTATAATGCATCAATCATTATAGGCTCAAAAACTCACAAGGATGATTATACAAGTCAGATTAAGTCTAAACATGCTTCTTTCTCAATCAACATATCATATTAACATTGGCTCATAAAAAGGTTGACATCAAGCTCAATTCTCATGAAAATCTTCTCACTAATAAATCTGTTTTAGACTTATGCAATTCATAACTCATCATTGTATTAAAAAGGAACTAAAACACACTAAAAAAAATAATAATAATAATAATAAAGACTCATAAAAAAAAATAGTAGACAAAAATAAAAGAAATCCTAAATCACTCCCCCACACTTAATTCTTACATTGTCCTCAATGTAAGTCTATTAACCCAAATGAAAGAATCATGTGTAAGAGAAAAGAACTAATAACATAAGACTAGGAACAACTAAGACTCAAAACAAAACAAACTCATGCAACCTAAATAATCCTAAAATACTAAACAAAAATTAACAAGTAAACATAAAAAGATTAAAATCAAACTGACAAGATATGTCTCAAGTCTCCCTTACTCAGACCTTGTTCAGAATGAATACTTCTAAATTGCTTAATACACAACAAACTTTTTTTTTTTTTTTTGAAAAGAAGAAATCAAACTGACAAGGTATGTCTCAAGTCTCCCTTACTCAGACCTTGTTCAGAATGAATACTTCTAAATTGCTTAAAACACAACAAACTTTTTTTTTTTTTTTAAGAAGGTAAAATTTAGGAGATATTACCTGTAGAGGTTGCTAACCACTTATTATAACTGAGACACAACAAACAAAATGTTAGATAATGTCACAAAGACAAAGTGCAATCCACTCCTTGCTCGTCCGTATCTCTTTTTCTTTTTCCGAGCGTTTGCGAAACAACCGTAGCAGATAAATACTCATAAGCTTGGAGCTTTTTGAGTAAATCTTCAATGGTTGTAGCAGAAATTATGGTTCTCCTTGCCTCTGAAAACATGAATCCATTATCCACAGCATTATCTAAATATGAAAGCAAATTACTAAAATAACCATTAATATTAAGCAAACCAATGGGTTTCTTATTTGTGACCAAAGATGACCAAGAAGCCACGCAAGCTATTTCTTCCAATGTACCCAGACCTCCTGGTAAAGCAATGAATGCATCGGCAGAATGGTACATGATTGTTATCCGTTCAGGGATACTCCAGACTTGTATTTCCTTACCCAAGGTAGGTCCACAAAAATCTGTGAATAGTTTTGGCACGATTCCTAGAACTGGACTTCCTCCGGCGTGTGCTGCTGTAGCGACTGCTCCCATTAAACCCGTACTACCGCCTCCATAAATCAACTGGATCTTTTGTTGGGCAAGTATTACTCCAACTCTTGTGGCTTCATCAGCGAATATGTTATTTTTCCCTGGATAAGCACCTCCAAAAACACAAATTTTTTTAATGCGTTGGGACGAAATACTTTCCTTTTTTTTTTCTTTTTTTCGAGTGCCTGAAAGAGAATTGGTACATGGTGTAATATATAGAGGACTGAGTAGTGAATCAGACAAGAGTAATAATGTCACCGAAAGTGTATCTGACCTGTCAGAAGAAAATGTTAACCTAACAAAAGATTTTTGCGTGATTTCAGGAAGAAAATAAAAAAGAGAAGAAAAATCAACCGTAAAAGTCAAGAGTAATAATGTTGCCGAAAGTGTATTTGACCTGTCAGAAGAAAATGTTAACCTAACAAAAGATTTTTGCGTGATTTCAGGAAGAAAATAAAAAAGAGAAGAAAAATCAACCGTAAAAGACAAATAAAAAAAATGAGAATAATTACACAAATCGAATAACACGTAAATTAAACCGAAATAAAGTTATTGCAAATCAAACCAAAAGCTGAGAAGTCATTTATTGTAGTTGTGATTGTGGCTCACATCTTCCTCTGGTTTTACGTCCAGAAACGGCTTAAACGCCTTCTATGAGTCGAGGATATGCTTCCCATCCAGTTTTCTTACAAGCTGGCAAACAGGGTCTTTTAACATCAGATTCCCAAGATGTTGCCATTCCCTTTGGAATTGCGGCCATAAATCAAGAATTTCTCTTTGTACGTCTCCACTAGGATGCGTCTCAAGAGAAAGTTGGATATTACCCAAATTCTCCTTACTCAGTCCATCCTTAATGAATTCAATTTTATCATCTCGATTAGAGGACGGAATCCCAATAGAACGACATTTACCGTTACACCTCCATCGTGCACATTTGTGGCAATTTGAACTCATGCGCTTTGCTCGTCGCTTCTTTGCAAAAGTGCTTCTACCTGTACCTGGTAAATGCAAAACAGGAAGATATTCATCTTCACGTACCTTGGCTTCAATTATCCAACGTATGTCTCCAGGAATCCCTTTGTGCATAAGCATTCTTAATCTTTCAAATCGAACTTGGTAAAGCTTCAGTAAAATATTTCGAGGAAAAGGAGGAAATCGTTTCTGCAATCTTGTGAGAATATCATCCATCCTGAAAAAAAAATGAAAAAAAAATGAAAGAGAAATTGAAAGAGAAATTTATATACAATATCAGTTTTGTGGGTCGCTGATGGAACCGATTTAAATAATCACGGAGTACCGTTATCCGCCATTTAACCGGGGTTAAAAAAAATTATATTTACATCTAGTGTTTTTCAAAACAAGGATCAGAAAGAAAAACAACATAAAAAGACTCAAAAACAAAACACTCTAAATAAAATCCTAAATTCTTCCCCCCACACATAATTCTTACATTGTCATTAATGTAATGCTATTATCCCCCAATGCAAGAATTATATGTAAGAGAAAAGAACATATTAAACAAAAGAAACTTATGCAGCCTAAATGAACTTAAAAATAGTAAACACAATTAACAAAGAAACATAAGAAATAAAAATAAAAACAATAAAAATAATAAAAGAAAAAGGAAAAGAAAGAGAAAGCAAATCTGAATATGGAAGGTTGGCAATTTCATCTTTAATTGGGCTGCCTTCCCAATTAACACTTGAGTTAGTGTTTTGAATCTAACCAACACCCCTTCTTGGCTTTTTAGGCTTGTCAGGCTCATGCATGAAATTTCCCAAATTTATGCGTTTGAGAGGAAGCTTTCTTTGCACAACAGTGGATGCATTCTCCATTACAAGTATTATTCCATCATCCTTGGTGGTGCATATCTCATCGAGGAATGGTGCATCTTTTGGTACTTGTTGAATGACATCCACAAACAAACTGTTTAAGGTTTCCAGCGTGTCTTGTTCATGTTCATCCTCCTTGAACTTTGCGAATCTACTAGGAAAAGGTGGAGAAGAAACATTAGTAAAAATTGGAATCTCAAACGTTACCTCAGGTGCCGAAATACTCTTATTTGGATCATTGGCTTCATTATCCTCAAGAATAGAATTCATCTCTAATTTTGTCTCATCCTCATCTTGTTCCTCATTCCTCAAGGTCACAATAGTAGTATTCTCCTTTGGGTTAATCATTGTTTGGGCAGGGAGTTCTTCAGATCTTTGTGCTACCCATCCCACCATACTACTAGTCAATTGGATCATTTGCTTTTCCAAACTCTGGATGCTTGCCCTTGTTTCCTGTTGAAATTGCAATGTATCAGTAACAAGAGAATAGACAAGATCTTCTAAAGAAGTACCTGAGTTTTGAGTCATATGTGGTGGTTGAAGAAGATCTGGTTCTTGAGACCATGATTGATTGAAGCTAGATGGATGAGTGTAATTGGCATAAGGATCTACTTCTTGGTAATTTTTTGAGTAGCCATAATTAGTATGATCCCACCATCCCTCATGGTAAGTGTTTGAGTAATGATCATACTGTTGGTCTTGGAACACTTGATGGCCTTGACATCCTCCCATGGCCAATTGTTGAACTGGGAAGGTGAGATTGGCTTGTTGATTCTCCATGTTCATGTATGCCACCAACTCTTCAAGTGTTAGATTGCTCAATTCCATCCTTTTTTTTTTATTATTTTTATTTTTTTTCAAAATTTGATCAGAAAAACCCGTATGTACAAGAAAATAAAACTCATTAGAACTGAAAATAAGAATAAACCAAGTAACAAATAAACTAAAGAAAACAATCCCCGGCAACGGCGCCAAAAATTTGATGCACCCAAAAGAGTGTATCTTATTTAACCTTGCACTAAAAAGATAAATTGTAAGTATAGTAGTTAGCAAGGGTCGAGTCCTCAGGGATTGGGTTTTAGTTTATAAGTTAATAGTTTAAAACTTAAATTCAAGAACAATAAAAGAAAAGGGGTTTTTGAAGCCAGATTTAAACTAAAGTAAATAATAAGAATAAGATGCAAGGCGGTATAACCAGCCAATAAAAATATATATACTAAATTAGGCGGTATAACCAGCCAATAAAAATATATATACTAAATTAGGCGGTATAACCAGCCAATAAAAATAAAAATAAAAAATAAGCAAACTAAAAGTAAGAAAACAAATAAGTAAGAAGAATCAAATATGAAAAATATGGTTAAGGTTTCATTCTCCACCACTAGACATCATTAAGAATCAATTTCAGATCTATCAATATCAACCAACTATCAAAGTTAACAACCGTAGATAACAACAAGCTCTGTTACCCCAATCTTTCCTTAGTTTGTCGTTAAATAGAACAAGCTCTCTATTTAATCTCTAACCATTAAACAACCTAGAATAAGCTCTCTAAATTCAATTTAATGGTAGCTTTATGATGAGAAAGATAGGTTGATCTAAGCAACAAACACATAAGCTCGGATTGTTCAACTTAGGTTATGTTCCACTTTGCAATTATTGAAAACTTGACCATAATCATTAATCACAAATTGCCACTTATGAATAGGAAATCAAGACAATTACACGGATCAAGACTCCTAAACTAGCAATAGATAATTATCAAGATCTATCTAGTTGTACACCTAAATAAATCTAGACAACATCATGAACAATTCTTGTAGAAGAACATAAGCAACTTTGATAGAAAATTAATGATAGATAGAATCTGAAAATCAATCACAAAACATGTCTAGGGCTTTGAAATCACCCTTAACCAAATAGAAGTTTAGCCTAGCATAGGCATTATAAACATAAACATAAAATTAAAGAAAATCTAAGAAGAAAATAAAAGAAAGAAAGAAGTAGAGGAAGAATATTAATTATCCAACCTCTTGCTCTCTCTAAAGAAAAAGAAAACTAGAGAAAAGAAAGAAAACTAGAGAAAAGAAAGAAGAAGAAAACTTAGAGAATTTTATTAAAATGGCTAATATCCTACCTATGTACAATATGATCCTCTACAATCATCCAAGGCCCTCTATTTATACACATTTTGGAAGGCTAAATGACAAGAGACAAGCTTTACAAATTTCAAAGGTAGGTATAATAGGTAGGTGAATTTTTCTAACAATTTTCGTCATATTGTATGACAATTTTGATCAGCCAACTTGATGGTCGATTTCGTCAATGTTGGAGGCCTGATCGGATCACATGGTCTTCTAGAAAAAGGTTCCCCTATCAGTTACGGATCCATAGCCGTTGGAATCAGCTCATTTGCTGATGTGGATAAGCAGATATTGGCAAAATACGAAAACATGTCAGCACAGACGTCATTGCACATCAGCCAACTTGATGGTCGATTTCGTCAATATTAGAGGCCTGATCTGATCATATGGTCTTCTAGACAAAGGTTTCCGTATCAGTTACGGATCCATAGCCATTGGAATCAGCTCATTTGCTGATGTGGATAAGCAGATATGGGCAAAATACGAAAACAGTTCAGCATAGACGTCATTGCACATCAGCCAACTTGATGGTCGATTTCGCTAGGGAAAACGACTCCGTTTCAAGAAGTATAAAACATGAAAAAGATAGATATGCCTCTTAGCTTTGCACGGCTACAAATTTCAGCCTTATTGCTTCAGTGAAACTCCAGATATAGCTGATATGGCAAAATGTGTCGGAACTGGAACTGAACTGGATTTGCCCTTAATTCTAGTAATCTGAAATCACTCAAAGAAACTTGTGAAAAACACCAAATTACATAAAAATATAAAAGATCATAAACACAATTAGACTAAACAATAATAACTCGTATTTGACACAAAACAATAATAAAACATAACTAAAAACTATATAATTATACGAGTTATCTTATTTTTTATATTTATTTTTATTGGCTGGTTATACCTAAATAAATCATAGCCGTTAACCAGCCAATAAAAATAAATTGCTTAAATTGTAATTTAGTATGCTTATTTTTGATATTGATAGATCTGAAATTGATTCTTAATGATGTCTAGTGGTGGAGAATGAAACCTTAACCATATTTTTCATATTTGATTCTTCTTACTTATTTGTTTTCTTACTTTTAGTTTGCTTATTTTTTATATTTATTTTTATTGGCTGGTTATACCGCCTAATTTGTATATTAACTTTGTTTAGGTGTCCCTAGTGGACGAGTTTAGTCTCGTGAGGGTTTACTAGAACGATACCCACAAACATTGAAAAATTAAAATATAAATAAACTACATATAAATAAACTACATATACTAAAAATATTTACTCCTAATCCTTTCAATACAAATTAGAGACAATATTTGAACAAGTCTTATAAACTAATCAATAGCTTAAAAAATTTCACAAAAAATCATGCTTGAATGTAAATTGTTTGAGTTAAGCCAATATTAGCATAACATATCTCAATCAAAATAGTGCATGTTCAAATTTAATCTCAACTTCTCACATGGGATACTCTCTTGATTTTCACTCTTTAAAGTAGTGGTAAAGTGTTTACACTCAATCAATCTCATGAAAACACTTCTACCATATGCTTGCTTGTCCACCTATTCTCCACTAAAAGATCATGCAACTTCATAAATCAAGAGGTCTTTAATCAAGGTTGTAATGGGGCCAAGGGGTTTGTAATGTGGTTGAAGAACAAAAGGATAAAGATATCACAAAGGTTCCAAAGAGTTCATAAAGTTTAGAGACATAAAAAGATTATACAAAGAAACTTCTCAAAACTCTTTACAAGTACATAGTCACCTAGGCCGGATATTCATGTTGGGCCTTTTCTTCATTCTAAACAACTTTGTAACATCTTTTTCTTTTTCCACAAATTCAAGAGATGATTCATTTTTTTTTTTATATAGGAATGTATTTGCCAGTATTCCATTTCTTTTTCTCTTGACTTTTCTTTTCTTTTCCCCCCACACTTATTTCTTGTTTCTAACCAAAAAATATCCCTTGTCTTTGCAACTTGTCTCAAATCATGCTAATTCATCTTTGGAACAAAGGTAAAGATATAAGTATATTTAGGTTAGGGACAAGTTATGGTTACCAAAGAGATAGCTTATTCAATGTAGGCTCAAATTGGTTCACTAAGGGTGTGTTCTCTTGGAACATCAATAAGGGATGGTTGTTTGGCCCTGGCTAAAAATCCTAATGCCTCTATCATATTCATGTTGTCACATGCATCAATATAGTCTCAAACGGTTTAAAGCAAGTTCTAGAGAATCATGTAATCATAAGAGCACTCAAGAAAGAAATTAGATTGATTTGTATAATGCATCAATCATTATAGGCTCAAAAACTCACAAGGATGATTATACAAGTCAGATTAAGTCTAAACATGCTTCTTTCTCAATCAACATATCATATTAACATTGGCTCATAAAAAGGTTGACATCAAGCTCAATTCTCATGAAAATCTTCTCACTAATAAATCTGTTTTAGACTTATGCAATTCATATCTCATCATTGTATTAAAAAGGAACTAAAACACACTAAAAAAAATAATAATAATAATAATAAAGACTCATAAAAAAAATAGTAGACAAAAATAAAAGAAATCCTAAATCACTCCCCCACACTTAATTCTTACATTGTCCTCAATGTAAGTCTATTAACCCAAATGAAAGAATCATGTGTAAGAGAAAAGAACTAATAACATAAGACTAGGAACAACTAAGACTCAAAACAAAACAAACTCATGCAACCTAAATAATCCTAAAATACTAAACAAAAATTAACAAGTAAACATAAAAAGATTAAAATCAAACTGACAAGATATGTCTCAAGTCTCCCTTACTCAGACCTTGTTCAGAATGAATACTTCTAAATTGCTTAATACACAACAAACTTTTTTTTTTTTTTTTTGAAAAGAAGAAATCAAACTGACAAGGTATGTCTCAAGTCTCCCTTACTCAGACCTTGTTCAGAATGAATACTTCTAAATTGCTTAAAACACAACAAACTTTTTTTTTTTTTTTAAGAAGGTAAAATTTAGGAGATATTACCTGTAGAGGTTGCTAACCACTTATTATAACTGAGACACAACAAACAAAATGTTAGATAATGTCACAAAGACAAAGTGCAATCCACTCCTTGCTCGTCCATATCTCTTTTTCTTTTTCCGAGCGTTTGCGAAACAACCGTAGCAGATAAATACTCATAAGCTTGGAGCTTTTTGAGTAAATCTTCAATGGTTGTAGCAGAAATTATGGTTCTCCTTGCCTCTGAAAACATGAATCCATTATCCACAGCATTATCTAAATATGAAAGCAAATTACTAAAATAACCATTAATATTAAGCAAACCAATGGGTTTCTTATTTGTGACCAAAGATGACCAAGAAGCCACGCAAGCTATTTCTTCCAATGTACCCAGACCTCCTGGTAAAGCAATGAATGCATCGGCAGAATGGTACATGATTGTTATCCGTTCAGGGATACTCCAGACTTGTATTTCCTTACCCAAGGTAGGTCCACAAAAATCTGTGAATAGTTTTGGCACGATTCCTAGAACTGGACTTCCTCCGGCGTGTGCTGCTGTAGCGACTGCTCCCATTAAACCCGTACTACCGCCTCCATAAATCAACTGGATCTTTTGTTGGGCAAGTATTACTCCAACTCTTATGGCTTCATCAGCGAATATGTTATTTTTCCCTGGATAAGCACCTCCAAAAACACAAATTTTTTTAATGCGTTGGGACGAAATACTTTCCTTTTTTTTTTTCTTTTTTTCGAGTGCCTGAAAGAGAATTGGTACATGGTGTAATATATAGAGGACTGAGTAGTGAATCAGACAAGAGTAATAATGTCACCGAAAGTGTATCTGACCTGTCAGAAGAAAATGTTAACCTAACAAAAGATTTTTGCGTGATTTCAGGAAGAAAATAAAAAAGAGAAGAAAAATCAACCGTAAAAGTCAAGAGTAATAATGTTGCCGAAAGTGTATTTGACCTGTCAGAAGAAAATGTTAACCTAACAAAAGATTTTTGCGTGATTTCAGGAAGAAAATAAAAAAGAGAAGAAAAATCAACCGTAAAAGACAAATAAAAAAAATGAGAATAATTACACAAATCGAATAACACGTAAATTAAACCGAAATAAAGTTATTGCAAATCAAACCAAAAGCTGAGAAGTCATTTATTGTAGTTGTGATTGTGGCTCACATCTTCCTCTGGTTTTACGTCCAGAAACGGCTTAAACGCCTTCTATGAGTCGAGGATTCTATCTATCATTAATTTTCAGATTACTAGAATTAAGGGCGAATCCAGTTCAGTTCCAGTTCCGACACATTTTGCCATATCAGCTATATCTGGAGTTTCACTGAAGCAATAAGGCTGAAATTTGTAGCCGTGCAAAGCTAAGAGGCATATCTATCTTTTTCATGTTTTATACTTCTTGAAACGGAGTGTGATAACTCGTATAATTATATAGTTTTTAGTTATGTTTTATTATTGTTTTGTGTCAAATACGAGTTATTATTGTTTAGTCTAACTGTGTTTATGATCTTTATGTATTTTGGTGTTTTTCACAAGTTTCTTTGAGTGATTTCAGATTACTAGAATTAAGGGTAAATCCAGTTCAGTTCCAGTTCCGACACCTTTTGCCATATCAGCTATATCTTGAGTTTCACTGAAGCAATAAGGCTTCAATTTGTAGCCGTGCCAAGCTAAGAGGCATATCTATCTTTTTCATGTTTTACACTTCTTGAAACGGAGTCGTTTTCCCTAGCGAAATTGACCATGAAGTTGGCTGATGTGCAATGACGTCTGTGCTGACCTGTTTTCGTGTTTTGCCCATATCTTCTTATCCACATCAGCAAATGAGATGATTCCAACGGCTATGGATCAGTAACTGATAGGGTAACATTTTTCTAGAAGACCATGTGATCAGATAAGGCCTGCAAAATTGACAAAATCGACCATCAAGTTGGCTGATCAAAATCGTCATGTATGACGAAAATTGTTAGAAAATGCACCCACCTATTATACCTACCTTTGAAATTTGTAAAGCTTGTCTCTTGTCATTTAGCCCTCCAAAATGTGTATAAATAGAGGGCCTTGGATGATTGTAAGGGATCATATTGTACATAGGTAGGATATTAGCCATTTTAATAAAATTCTCTAAGTTTTCTTCTTCTTTCTTTTCTCTAGTTTTCTTTCTTTTCTCTAGTTTTCTTTTTCTTTAGAGAGAGCAAGAGGTTGGATAATTAATATTCTTCCTCTTCTTCTTTCTTTCTTTTATTTTCTTCTTAGATTTTCTTTAATTTTATGTTTATGTTTATAATGCCTATGCTAGGCTAAACTTCTATTTGGTTAAGGGTGATTTCAAAGCCCTAGACATGTTTTGTGATTGATTTTCAGATTCTATCTATCATTAATTTTCTATCAAAGTTGCTTATGTTCTTCTACAAGAATTGTTCATGATGTTGTCTAGATTTATTTAGGTGTACAACTAGATAGATCTTGATAATTATCTATTGCTAGTTTAGGAGTCTTGATCCGTGTAATTGTCTTGATTTCCTATTCATAAGTGGCAATTTGTGATTAATGATTATGGTCAAGTTTTCAATAATTGCAAAGTGGAACATAACCTAAGTTGAACAATCCGAGCTTATGTGTTTGTTGCTTAGATCAACCTATCTTTCTCATCATAAAGCTGCCATTAAATTGAATTTAGAGAGCTTATTCTAGGTTGTTTAATGGTTAGAGATTAAATAGAGAGCTTGTTCTATTTAACGACAAACTAAGGAAAGATTGGGGTAACAGAGCTTGTTGTTATCTACGGTTGTTAACTTTGATAGTTGGTTGATATTGATAGATCTGAAATTGATTCTTAATGATGTCTAGTGGTGGAGAATGAAACCTTAACCATATTTTTCATATTTGATTCTTCTTACTTATTTGTTTTCTTACTTTTAGTTTGCTTATTTTTTATATTTATTTTTATTGGCTGGTTATACCGCCTAATTTGTATATTAACTTTGTTTTATTTTTATTGGCTGGTTATACCGCCTAATTTAGTATATATATTTTTATTGGCTGGTTATACCGCCTAATTTAGTATATATATTTTTATTGGCTGGTTATACCGCCTTGCATCTTATTCTTATTATTTACTTTAGTTTAAATCTGGCTTCAAAAACCCCTTTTCTTTTATTGTTCTTGAATTTAAGTTTTAAACTATTAACTTATAAACTAAAACCCAATCCCTGAGGACTCGACCCTTGCTAACTACTATACTTACAATTTATCTTTTTAGTGCAAGGTTAAATAAGATACACTCTTTTGGGTGCATCAAATTTTTGGCGCCGTTGCCGGGGATTGTTTTCTTTAGTTTATTTGTTACTTGGTTTATTCTTATTTTCAGTTCTAATGAGTTTTGTTTTCTTGTACATACGGGTTTTTCTTATCAAATTTTGAAAAAAAAAAAAAATAAAATAAAAAAAATAAAAAAAAAAACGATGGAATTGAGCAATCTAACACTTGAAGAGTTGGTGGCATACATGAACATGGAGAATCAACAAGCCAATCTCACCTTCCCAGTTCAACAATTTGCCATGGGAGGATGTCAAGGCCATCAAGTGTTCCAAGACCAACTGCATGATCATTACTCAAACACTTACCATGAGGGATGGTGGGATCATACTAATTATGGCTACTCAAAAAATTTCCAAGAAGTAGATCCTTATGCCAGTTACACTCATCCATCTATCTTCAATCAATCATGGTCTCAAGAATCAGATCTTTTTCAGCCATCACATATGACTCAAAACTCAGGTACTTCTTTAGAAGATCTTGTCTATTCTCTTGTTACTAATACTTTGCAATTTCAACAGGAAACAAGGGCAAGCATCCAGAGTTTGGAAAAGCAAATGAGCCAATTGGCTAGTAGTATGGTGGGATGGGTAGCACAAAGATCTGAAGAACTCCCTGCCCAAACAATGATTAACCCAAAGGAGAATACTACTATTGTGACCTTGAGGAATGAGGAACAAGATGAGGATGAGACAAAATTAGAGATGAATTCTATTCTTGAGGATAATGAAGCCAATGATCCAAATAAGAGTATTTCGGCACCTGAGGTAACGTTTGAGATTCCAATTTTTACTAATGTTTCTTCTCCACCTTTTCCTAGTAGATTCGCAAAGTTCAAGGAGGATGAACATGAACAAGACACGCTGGAAACCTTAAACAGTTTGTTTGTGGATGTCATTCAACAAGTACCAAAAGATGCACCATTCCTCGATGACATATGCACCACAAAGGATGATGGAATAATACTTGTAATGGAGAATGCATCCACTGTTGTGCAAAGAAAGCTTCCTCTCAAACGCATAAATTTGGGAAATTTCATGTATGAGCATGACAAGCCTAAAATGCCAAGAAAGGGTGTTGGTTAGATTCAAAACACTAAGTCAAGTGTTAATTGGGAAGGCAGCCCAATTAAAGATGAAATTGCCAACCTTCCATATTCAGATTTGCTTTCTCTTTCTTTTTCTTTTTTCTTTTATTATTTTTATTGTTTTTATTTTATTTCTTATGTTTCTTTGTTAATTGTGTTTACTGCTTTTAAGTTCATTTAGGCTGCATAAGTTTCTTTTGTTTAATAGTTCTTTTCTCTTACATATAATTCTTGCATTGGGGGATAATAGCATTACATTAATGACAATGTAAGAATTATGTGTGGGGGGGAGAATTTAGGATTTTATTTAGAGTGTTTTGTTTTTGAGTCTTTTTATGTAAGGATTATGTGTGGGGGGGATAATAGCATTACATATAATTCTCTGATCCTTGTTTTGAAAAACACTAGATGTAAATATAATTTTTTTTTAACCCCGGTTAAATGGCGGATAACGGTACTCCGTGATTATTTAAATCGGTTCTATCAGCTACCCACAAAACTGATATTGTATATAAATTTCTCTTTCAATTTCTCTTTCATTTTTTTTTCAGGATGGATGATATTCTCACAAGATTGCAGAAACGATTTCCTCCTTTTCCTCGAAATATTTTACTGAAGCTTTACCAAGTTCGATTTGAAAGATTAAGAATGCTTATGCACAAAGGGATTCCTGGAGACATACGTTGGATAATTGAAGCCAAGGTACGTGAAGATGAATATCTTCCTATTTTGCATTTACCAGGTACAGGTAGAAGCACTTTTGCAAAGAAGCGACGAGCAAAGCGCATGAGTTCAAATTGCCACAAATGTGCACGATGGACGTGTAACGGTAAATGTCGTTCTATTGGGATTCCGTCCTCTAATCGAGATGATAAAATTGAATTCATTAAGGATGGACTGAGTAAGGAGAATTTGGGTAATATCCAACTTTCTCTTGAGACGCATCCTAGTGGAGACGTACAAAGAGAAATTCTTGATTTATGGCCGCAATTCCAAAGGGAATGGCAACATCTTGGGAATCTGATGTTAAAAGACCCTGTTTGCCAGCTTGTAAGAAAACTGGATGGGAAGCATATCCTCGACTCATAGAAGGCGTTTAAGCCGTTTCTGGACGTAAAACCAGAGGAAGATGTGAGCCACAATCACAACTACAATAAATGACTTCTCAGCTTTTGGTTTGATTTGCAATAACTTTATTTCGGTTTAATTTACGTGTTATTCGATTTGTGTAATTATTCTCATTTTTTTATTTGTCTTTTACGGTTGATTTTTCTTCTCTTTTTGATTTTCTTCCTGAAATCACGCAAGAATCTTTTGTTAGGTTAACATTTTCTTCTGACAGGTCAGATACACTTTCGGCGACATTATTACTCTTGTCTGATTCACTACTCAGTCCTCTATATATTACACCATGTACTCATTCTCTTTCAGGCACTCGAAGAAAAAAAAATGGAAAGTACTTCATCCCAGCGCATTAAATTTTTTTTTTCTTTGGAGGTGCTTATCCAGGGAAAAATAACATATTCGCTGATGAAGCCATAAGAGTTGGAGTAATACTTGCCCAACAAAAGATCCACTTGATTTATGGAGGCGGTAGTATGGGTTTAATGGGAGCAGTCGCTACAGCAGCACACGCCGGAGGAAGTCCAATTCTAGGAATCGTGCCAAAACTATTCACAAGTTTTTGTGGACCTACCGTGGGTAAGGAAATACAAGTCTGGAGTATCCCTGAACGGATAACAATCATGTACCATTCTGCCGATGCATTCATTGCTTTACCAGGAGGTCTGGGTACATTGGAAGAAATAGCTTGCGTGGCTTCTTGGTCATCTTTGGTCACAAATAAGAAACCCATTGGTTTGCTTAATATTAATGGTTATTTTAGTAATTTGCTTTCATATTTAGATAATGCTGTGGATAATGGATTCATGTTTTCAGAGGCAAGGAGAACCATAATTTCTGCTACAACCATTGAAGATTTACTCAAAAAGCTCCAAGCTTATGAGTGTTTATCTGCTACGGTTGTTTCGCAAACGCTCGAAAAAAGAAAAAGAGATATGGATGAGCAAGGAGTGGATTGTACTTTGTCTTTGTGACATTATCTAACATTTTGTTTGTTGTGTCTCAGTTATAATAAGTGGTTAGCAACCTCTGCAGGTAATATCTCCTAAATTCTACCTTTAGTAGGGGGTAAGGGACATATTTTGCTAATTTAAAAAAAAAAAACAAATTGTTGTGTTTTAAGCCATTTAGAAGTATTCATTCTGAACAAGGTCTGAGTAAGGGAGACTTGAGACATACCTTGTCAGTTTGATTTCTTCTTTTCAAAAAAAAAAAAAGTTTGTTGTGTTTTAAGCAATTTAGAAGTATTCATTCTGAACAAGGTCTGAGTAAGGGAGACTTGAGACATACCTTGTCAGTTTGATTTTAATCTTTTTATGTTTACTTGTTAATTTTTGTTTAGTATTTTAGGATTATTTAGGTTGCATGAGTTTGTTTTGTTTTGAGTCTTAGTTGTTCCTATTCTTATGTTATTAGTTCTTTTCTCCTACACATGATTCTTTCATTTGGGTTAATAGACTTACATAGAGGACAATGTAAGAATTAAGTGTGGGGGGAATGATTTAGGATTTCTTTTATTTTTGTCTACTATTTTTTTTTATGAGTCTTTATTATTATTATTATTTTTTTTTAGTGTGTTTTAGTTCCTTTTTAATACAATGATGAGATATGAATTGCATAAGTCTAAAACAGATTTATTAGTGAGAAGATTTTCATGAGAATTGAGCTTCATGTCAACCTTTTTATGAGCCAATGTTAATATGATATGTTGATTGAGAAAGAAGCATGTTTAGACTTAATCTGACTTGTATAATCATCCTTGTGAGTTTTTGAGCCTATAATGATTGATGCATTATACAAATCAATCTAATTTCTTTCTTGAGTGCTCTTATGATTACATGATTCTCTAGAACTTGCTTTAAACCGTTTGAGACTATATTGATGCATGTGACAACATGAATATGATAGAGGCATTAGGATTTTTAACCAGAGCCAAACAGCCATCCATTATTAATGTTCCAAGAGAACACACCCTTAGTGAACCAATTTGAGCCTACATTGAATAAGCTATCTCTTTGGTAACCATAACTTGTCCCTAACCTAAATATACTTATATCTTTACCTTTGTTCCAAAGATGAATTAGCATGTTTTGAGACAAGTTGCAAAAACAAGGGATATTTTTAGTTAAAAATTTGGGTTAGAAACAAGAAATAAGTGTGGGGGGAAAAGAAAAGAAAAGTCAAGAGAAAAAGAAATGGAATACGGGCAAATACATTCCTATGTAAAAAAAAAAAAAAATATGAATCATCTCTTGAATTTGTGGAAAAAGAAAAAGATGTTACAAAGATGTTTAGAATGAAGAAAAGGCCCAACATGAATATCCGGCCTAGGTGACTCTGTACTTGTAAAAAGTTTTGAGAAGTTTCTTTGTATGATCTTTTTATGTCTCTAAACTTTATGAACTCTTTGGAACCTTTGTGATATCTTTATCCTTTTGTTCTTCAACCACATTACAAACCCCTTGGCCCCATTACAACCTTGATTAAAGACCTCTTGATTGATGAAGTTGTATGATCTAAATAGTGGAGAATAGGTGGACAAGCAAGAATATGGTAGAACTGTTTTCATGAGATTGATTGAGTGTAAACACTTCACCACTACTTTAAAGAGTGAAAATCATGAGGGTATCCCATGTGAGTAGTTGAGATTAAGTTTGAATATGCACTATTTTGATTGAAATATGTTATATTAATATTGGCTTAACTCAAACAATTTACATTCAAGCATGATTTTTTGTGAATTCTTTAAGCTATTGATTAGTTTATAAGACTTGTTCAAAGATTGTCTCTAATTTGTATTGAAAGGATTAGGAGTAAATATTTTTAGTATATGTAGTTTATTTATATTTTAGTTTTTCAATGTTTGTGGGTATCGTTCTAGTAAACCCTCACGAGACTAAACTCGTCCACTAGGGACACCTAGGGGTTTAAAGGCTTGTGTCACATGCTAAGTGCCACCGTGATTTCCTACGAAAGTGGATTCGATTAGATTTTCTTATTTTATTTTTATTGAGTCGTTGCTAGGGACTAGCAACAATCTAAGTGTGGGGGTGGTAATATTTTCTCATAGTGAAATTCTTCTAGTCTTGCCCCGTGGTTTTTCCCTTTATTCATTGAGGGTTTTCCACGTTAAATTTTGTGTGTTCAGTTCCTATTTTCTCATCTCTTATTTTAGTTGTGAGACACTATTCCGTCACTCTGGTACCTAACAGTGGTATCAGAGCCATTGGTTCGTGGTCCTTATTCCGCTGCAGTGAAAGTGTTGGTTCTTAGTATGCTCTGTGGTTGCAGTATTGTCTGATCTTCCACATCAGAAAAGAATTATTCTTGTTGCTGGAAATAAAGTGTGGTAGTGTGAAAGTGTCTAGGGAAGTTCTGGCTAGGAAAGACTTGGTATTTAAGTGTGTCTATCAGTGACCCACCTCTCTTTCCTGGGAACCTACCTGGTGCACTATTCAGGGCTACGGTCACTGTTCCAGTATACGGTCACTATTCACGTATACGGTTACTATTCATACGTGTGGTTGTATACTTTTGCAGTAATTGTTAACGTATACTGGATTTGTTCTAGTGTACGACATACGTACAATACTGTTCACGTATACGGTACTATTCACGGTGAAATAGTGTAACTCGCTTCAGTTCGTGTACAACCATGGCAGCAAAATTCGAGATAGAGAAGTTCAGTGGGAGAAATTTCTCCTTGTGGAATATTGAAAGTAGTGAAAGGAAACCTTGTGGTGATAAAAGCAGAGAAGATCACAAGCAATCTATACATGCTTTTGGGAGAGACGTTGCAAGAGGCAGATGCATCAGTTGCAGCAGCCAGCCAAGAAGAAACGACGATGATGTGGCATCGCAGATTAGGCCATATGTCAGAGCGAGGCTTGAAAGTCCTTGCAGAACGCAATCTCCTGCCCGGGCTCAAGATGGTCAATTTACCTTTCTGTGAGCACTGTGTGATAAGCAAGCAGCATAGATTGAAGTTTGCTAAAGTAACTACAAGAAGCAAACACATTGATAACTCGTATAATTATATAGTTTTTAGTTATGTTTTATTAATGTTTTGTGTCAAATACGAGTTATTATTGTTTAGTCTAATTGTGTTTATGATCTTTTATATTTTTATGTATTTTGGTGTTTTTCACAAGTTTCTTTGAGTGATTTCAGATTACTAGAATTAAGGGCAAATCCAGTTCAGTTTCAGTTCCGACACCTTTTACCATATCAGCTATATCTCGAGTTTCACTGAAGCAATAAGGCTGAAATTTGTAGCCATGCAAAGCTAAGAGGCATATCTATCGTTTTGATGTTTTACACTTCTTAAAACGGAGTCGTTTTCCCTAGCGAAATTGACCATCAAGTTGGCTGATGTGCAATGACGTCTGTGCTGACATGGTTTCGTATTATGCCCATATCTTCTTATCCACATCAGCAAATGAGCTGATTCCAACGGCTATGGTTCCGTAACTGATAGGGTAACCTTTGTCTAGAAGACCATGTGATCAGATCAGGCCTCCAATATTGAAGAAATCGACCATCAAGGTGGCTGATGTGCAATGACGTCTGTGCTGACATGTTTTCGTATTTTGCCCATATCTGCTTAACCACATCAGCAAATGAGCTGATTCCAACGGCTATGGTTCCGTAACTGATAGGGTAACCTTTGTCTAGAAGACCATGTGATCAGATCAGGCCTCCAATATTGAAGAAATCGACCATCAAGGTGGCTGATGTGCAATGACGTCTGTGCTGACATGTTTTCGTATTTTGCCCATATCTGCTTAACCACATCAGCAAATGAGCTGATTTCAACGGCTATGGTTCCGTAACTGATAGGGGAACCTTTGTCTAGAAGACCATGTGATCAGATCAGGCCTCCAATATTGACGAAATCGACCATCAAGTTGGCTGATCAAAATCGTCATATACCTACCTTTGAAATTTGTAAAGCTTGTCTCTTGTCATTTAGCCCTCCAAAATGTGTATAAATAGAGGGCCTTGGATGATTGTAAGGGATCATATTGGAGATTGGTAGGATATTAGCCATTTTAACAAAATTCTCTAAGTTTTCTTCTTCTTTCTTTTCTCTAGTTTTCTTTTTCTTTAGAAAGAGCAAGAGGTTGGATAATTAATATTCTTCTTCTTCTTCTTTCTTTCTTTTATTTTCTTCTTAGATTCTATTTAATTTTATGTTTATAATGCCTATGCTAGGCTAAACTTCTATTTGGTTAAGGGTGATTTCAAAGCCCTAGACATATTTTGTGATTGATTTTCAGATTCTATCTATCATTAATTTTCTATCAAAGTTGCTTATGTTCTTCTACAAGAATTGTTCATGATGTTGTCTTGATTTGTTTAGGTGTACAACTAGATAGATCTTGATAATTATCTATTGCTAGTTTAGGAGTCTTGATCCGTGTAATTGTCTTGATTTCCTATTCATAAGTGGCAATTTGTGATTAATGATTATGGTCAAGTTTTCAATAATTGCAAAGTGGAACATAACCTAAGTTGAACAATCCGAGCTTATGTGTTTGTTGCTTAGATCAACCTATCTTTCTCATCATAAAGCTGCCATTAAATTGAATCTAGAGAGCTTATTCTAGGTTGTTTGATGGTTAGAGATTAAATAGAGAGCTTGTTCTATTTAACGACAAACTAAGGAAAGATTGGGATAACAGAGCTTGTTGTTATCTACGGTTGTTAACTTTGATAGTTGGTTGATATTGATAGATCTGAAATTGATTCTTAATGATGTCTAGTGGTGGAGAATGAAACCTTAACCATATTTTTCATTTTTGATTCTTCTTACTTGTTTTCTTACTTTTCTAGTTTGCTTATTTTTAAAAGTATATTTATTTTTATTGGCTGGTTATACCGCCTAATTTGTATATTAATTTTGTTTTATTTTTATTGGCTGGTTATACCGCCTAATTTAGTATATATATTTTTATTGGCTGGTTATACCGCCTTGCTTAGTATATATATTTTTATTGGCTGGTTATACCGCCTTGCATCTTATTCTTATTATTTACTTTAGTTTAAATCTGGCTTCAAAAACCCCTTTTCTTTTATTGTTCTTGAATTTAAGTTTTAAACTATCAACTTATAAACTAAAACCCAATCCCTGAGGACTCGACCCTTGCTAACTACTATACTTACAATTGATCTTTTTAGTGCAAGGTTAAATAAGATACACTCTTTTGGGTGCATCAAAATTTTGGCGCCGTTGCCGGGGATTGCTTTCTTTAGTTTATTTGTTACTTGGTTTATTCTTATTTTCAGTTCTAATTAGTTTTATTTTCTTGTACATACAAGTTTTTCTTATCAAATTTTCAAAAAAATAAAAAATAAAAAAAACGATGGAATTGAGCAATCTAACACTTGAAGAGTTGGTGGCATACATGAACATGGAGAATCAACAAGCCAATCTCACTTCCTCAGTTCAACAATTGGCCATGGGAGGATGTCAAGGCCATCAATGGTTCCAAGACCAACCGCATGATCATTACTCCAACACTTACCATAAGGGATGGTGGGATCATACTAATTATGGCTACTCGAAAAAATTACCAAGAAGTAGATCCTTATGCCAATTACACTCATCCATCTAGCTTCAATCAATCATGGTCTCAAGAACCAGATCTTTTTCAACCACCACATATGACTCAAAACTCAGGTACTTCTTTAGAAGATCTTGTCTATTCTCTTGTTACTGATACTTTGCAATTTCAACAGGAAACAAGGGCAAGCATCCAGAGTTTGGAAAAACAAATGATCCAATTGACTAGTAGTATGGTGGGATGGGTAGCACAAAGATCTGAAGAACTCCCAGCCCAAACGATGATTAACCCAAAGGAGAATGCTACTATTGTGACCTTGAGAAATGATGAACAAGATGAGGATGAGACAAAATTAGAGATGAATTCTATTCTTGAGGATAATGAAGCCAATGATCCAAATAAGAGTATTTCGGCACCTGAGGTAACGTTTGAGATTCCAATTTTTACTAATGTTTCTTCTCCACCTTTTCCTAGTAGATTCGCAAAGTTCAAGGAGGATGAACATGAACAAGACACGTTGGAAACCTTAAACAGTTTGTTTGTGGATGTCATTCAACAAGTACCAAAAGATGCATCATTCCTCGATGAGATATGCACCACCAAGGATGATGGAATAATACTTGTAATGGAGAATACATCCACCGTTGTGCAAAGAAAGCTACCTCTCAAACGCATAAATTTGGAAAATTTCATGTATGAGCCTGACAAGCGTAAAAAGCCAAGAAGGGGTGTTGGTTAGATTCAAAACACTAACTCAAGTGTTAATTGGGAAGGCAGCCCAATTAAAGATGAAATTGCCAACCTTCCATATTCAGATTTGCTTTCTCTTTCTTTTCCTTTTTCTTTTATTATTTTTATTGTTTTTATTTTTATTTCTTATGTTTCTTTGTTAATTGTGTTTACTGTTTTTAAGTTCATTTAGGCTGCATAAGTTTCTTTTGTTTAATAGTTCTTTTCTCTTACATATAATTCTTGCATTGGGGGATAATAGCATTACATTAATGACAATGTAAGAATTATGTGTGGGGGGGAAGAATTTAGGATTTTATTTAGAGTGTTTTATTTTTGAGTCTTTTTATGTTTTTTTTTTTTTTTTTTTTTTTTATCCTTGTTTTGAAAATAACTAGATGTAAAAATAATTTTTTTTTTAACCCCGGTTAAATGGCGGATAACGGTACTCCGTGATTATTTAAATCGGTTCCATCAGCTACCCACAAAACTGATATTGTATATAAATTTCTCTTCCAATTTCTCTTTCATTTTTTTCATTTTTTTTTTCAGGATGGATGATATTCTCACAAGATTGCAGAAACGATTTCCTCCTTTTCCTCGAAATATTTTACTGAAGCTTTACCAAGTTCGACTTGAAAGATTAAGAATGCTTATGCACAAAGGGATTCCTGACGACATACGTTGGATAATTGAAGCCAAGGTACGTGAAGATGAATATCTTCCTTTTTTGCATTTACCAGGTACAGGTAGAAGCACTTTTGCAAAGAAGCGACGAGCAAAGCGCATGAGTTCAAATTGCCACAAATGTGCACGATGGACGTGTAACGGTAAATGTCGTTCTATTGGGATTCCGTCCTCTAATCGAGATGATAAAATTGAATTCATTAAGGATGGACTGAGTAAGGAGAATTTGGGTAATATCCAACTTTCTCTTGAGACGCATCCTAGTGGAGACGTACAAAGAGAAATTCTTGATTTATGGCCGCAATTCCAAAGGGAATGGCAACATCTTGGGAATCTGATGTTAAAAGACCCTGTTTGCCAGCTTGTAAGAAAACTGGATGGGAAGCATATCCTCGACTCATAGAAGGCGTTTAAGCCGTTTCTGGACGTAAAACCAGAGGAAGATGTGAGCCACAATCACAACTACAATAAATAACTTCTCAGCTTTTGGTTTGATTTGCAATAACTTTATTTTGTTTTAATTTACGTGTTGTTCGATTTGTGTAATTATTCTCGTTTTTTTTATTTGTCTTTTACGGTTGATTTTTTCTTCTCTTTTTGATTTTCTTCCTGAAATCACGCAAAAATCTTTTGTTAGGTTAACATTTTCTTCTGACAGGTCAGATACACTTTCGGCGACATTATTACTCTTGTCTGATTCACTACTCAGTCCTCTATATATTACACCATGTACTCATTCTCTTTCAGGCACTCGAAAAAAAAAATGGAAAGTACTTCATCCCAGCGCATTAAAAAAATTTGTGTCTTTGGAGGTGCTTATCCAGGGAAAAATAACATATTCGCTGATGAAGCCATAAGAGTTGGAGTAATACTTGCCCAACAAAAGATCCACTTGATTTATGGAGGCGGTAGTACGGGTTTAATGGGAGCAGTCGCTACAGCAGCACACACCGGAGGAAGTCCAGTTCTAGGAATCGTGCCAAAACTATTCACAAGTTTTTGTGGACCTACCGTGGGTAAGGAAATACAAGTCTGGAGTGTCCCTGAACGGATAACAATCATGTACCATTCTGCCGATGCATTCATTGCTTTACCAGGAGGTCTGGGTACATTGGAAGAAATAGCTTGCGTGGCTTCTTGGTCATCTTTGGTCACAAATAAGAAACCCATTGGTTTGCTTAATATTAATGGTTATTTTTGTAATTTGCTTTTATATTTAGATAATGCTGTGGATAATGGATTCATGTTTTCAGAGGCAAGGAGAACCATAATTTCTGCTACAACCATTGAAGATTTACTTAAAAAGCTCCAAGCTTATGAGTGTTTATCTGCTACGGTTGTTTCGCAAACGCTCGGAAAAAGAAAAAGAGATATGGACGAGCAAGGAGTGGATTGCACTTTGTCTTTGTGACATTATCTAACATTTTTCTTGTTGTGTCTCAGTTATAATAAGTGGTTAGCAACCTCTGCAGGTAATATCTCCTAAATTCTACCTTTAAAATTTGACATTGGGGACAATGTCATATTTTAGTAGGGGGTAAGGGACATATTTTGCTAATTTAAAAAAAAAAAAAAAAAAAATTTAAGAAGTATTCATTCTGAACAAGGTCTGAGTAAGGGAGACTTGAGACATACCTTGTCAGTTTGATTTCTTCTTTTAAAAAAAAAAAAAAAGTTTGTTGTGTTTTAAGCAATTTAGAAGTATTCATTCTGAACAAGGTCTGAGTAAGGGAGACTTGAGACACACCTTGTCAGTTTGATTTTAATCTTTTTATGTTTACTTGTTAATTTTTGTTTAGTATTTTAAGATTATTTAGGTTGCATGAGTTTGTTTTGTTTTGAGTCTTAGCTGTTCCTATTCTTATGTTATTAGTTCTTTTCTCTTACACATGATTCTTTCATTTGGGTTAATAGACTTACATTGAGGACAATGTAAGAATTAAGTGTGGGGGGAATGATTTAGGATTTCTTTTATTTTTGTCTACTATTTTTTTTTTTTATGAGTCTTTATTATAATTTTTAGTGTGTTTTAGTTCCTTTTTAATACAATGATGAGATATGAATTGCATAAGTCTAAAACAGAGTTATTAGTGAGAAGATTTTCATGAGAATTGAGCTTGATATCATTTTTTTTTTTATGAGCCAATGTTAATATGATATGTTGATTGAGAAAGAAGCATGTTTAGACTTAATCTGACTTGTATAATCATCCTTGTGAGTTTTTGAGCCTATAATGATTGATGCATTATACAAATCAATCTAATTTCTTTCTTGAGTGCTCTTATGATTACAGGATTCTCTAGAACTTGCTTTAAACCGTTTGAGACTATATTGATACATGTGACAACATGAATATGATAGAGGCATTAGGATTTTTAGCCAGAGCCAAACAGCCATCCCTTATTGATGTTCCAAGAGAACACACCCTTAGTGAACCAATTTGAGCCTACATTGAATAAGCTATCTCTTTGGTAACCATAACTTGTCCCTAACCTAAATATACTTATATCTTTACCTTTGTTCCAAAGATGAATTAGCATGTTTTGAGACAAGTTGCAAAGACAAGGGATATTTTTAGTTAAAAATTTGGGTTAGAAACAAGAAATAAGTGTGGGGGGGAAAGAAAAAAAAAAAAAAAAAAAAAAAGAAATGGAATACTGGCAAATACATTCAAAAAAAAAATATGAATCATCTCTTGAATTTTGGGAAAAAGAAAAAGATGTTACAAAGTTGTTCAGAATGAAGAAAAGGCCCAACATAAATATCCGGCCTAGGTGACTATGTACTTGTAAAGAGTTTTGAGAAGTTTCTTTGTATGATCTTTTTATGTCTCTAAACTTTATGAACTCTTTGGAACCTTTGTGATATCTTTATCCTTTTGTTCTTCAACCACATTACAAACCCCTTGGCCCCATTACAACCTTGATTAAAGACCTCTTGATTCATGAAGTTGTATGATCTAAATAGTGGAGAATAGGTGGACAAGCAAGAATATGGTAGAACTGTTTTCATGAGATTGATTGAGTGTAAACACTTCACCACTACTTTAAAGAGTGAAAATCATGAGGGTATCCCATGTGAGAAGTTGAGATTAAATTTGAACATGCAATATTTTGATTGAGATATGTTATGCTAATATTGGCTTAACTCAAACAATTTACATTCAAGCATGATTTTTTGTGAAATTCTTTAAGCTATTGATTAGTTTATAAGACTTGTTCAAATATTGTATCTAATTTGTATTGAAAGGATTAGGAGTAAATATTTTTAGTATATGCAGTTTATTTATATTTTAGTTTTTCAATGTTTGTGGGTATCGTTCTAGTAAACCCTCACGAGACTAAACTCGTCCACTAGGGACACCTAGGGGTTTAAAGGCTTGTGTCACATGCTAAGTGCCACCGTGATTTCCTACGAAAATGGATTAGATTAGATTTTCTTATTTTATTTTTATTGAGTCGTTGCTAGGGACTAGCAACAATCTAAGTGTGGGGGTGTGATAACTCGTATAATTATATAGTTTTTAGTTATGTTTTATTAATGTTTTGTGTCAAATACGAGTTATTATTGTTTAGTCTAATTGTGTTTATGATCTTTTATATTTTTATGTATTTTGGTGTTTTTCACAAGTTTCTTTGAGTGATGTCAGATTACTAGAATTAAGGGCAAATCCAGTTCAGTTTCAGTTCCGACACCTTTTACCATATCAGCTATATCTCGAGTTTCACTGAAGCAATAAGGCTGAAATTTGTAGCCATGCAAAGCTAAGAGGCATATCTATCGTTTTGATGTTTTACACTTCTTAAAACGGAGTCGTTTTCCCTAGCGAAATTGACCATCAAGTTGGCTGATGTGCAATGACGTCTGTGCTGACATGTTTTCGTATTATGCCCATATCTTCTTATCCACATCAGCAAATGAGCTGATTCCAACGGCTATGGTTCCGTAACTGATAGGGTAACCTTTGTCTAGAAGACCATGTGATCAGATCAGGCCTCCAATATTGAAGAAATCGACCATCAAGGTGGCTGATGTGCAATGACGTCTGTGCTGACATGTTTTCGTATTTTGCCCATATCTGCTTAACCACATCAGCAAATGAGCTGAATCCAACGGCTATGGTTCCGTAACTGATAGGGTAACCTTTGTCTAGAAGACCATGTGATCAGATCAGGTCTCCAATATTGAAGAAATCGACCATCAAGGTGGCTGATGTGCAATGACGTCTGTGCTGACATGTTTTCGTATTTTGCCCATATCTGCTTAACCACATCAGCAAATGAGCTGATTCCAATGGCTATGGTTCCGTAACTGATAGGGGAACCTTTGTCTAGAAGACCATGTGATCAGATCAGGCCTCCAATATTGACGAAATCGACCATCAAGTTGGCTGATCAAAATCGTCATATACCTACCTTTGAAATTTGTAAAGCTTGTCTCTTGTCATTTAGCCCTCCAAAATGTGTATAAATAGAGGGCCTTGGATGATTGTAAGGGATCATATTGGAGATTGGTAGGATATTAGCCATTTTAACAAAATTCTCTAAGTTTTCTTCTTCTTTCTTTTCTCTAGTTTTCTTTTTCTTTAGAAAGAGCAAGAGGTTGGATAATTAATATTCTTCTTCTTCTTCTTTCTTTCTTTTATTTTCTTCTTAGATTCTATTTAATTTTATGTTTATAATGCCTATGCTAGGCTAAACTTCTATTTGGTTAAGGGTGATTTCAAAGCCCTAGACATGTTTTGTGATTGATTTTCAGATTCTATCTATCATTAATTTTCTATCAAAGTTGCTTATGTTCTTCTACAAGAATTGTTCATGATGTTGTCTTGATTTGTTTAGGTGTACAACTAGATAGATCTTGATAATTATCTATTGCTAGTTTAGGAGTCTTGATCCGTGTAATTGTCTTGATTTCCTATTCATAAGTGGCAATTTGTGATTAATGATTATGGTCAAGTTTTCAATAATTGCAAAGTGGAACATAACCTAAGTTGAACAATCCGAGCTTATGTGTTTGTTGCTTAGATCAACCTATCTTTCTCATCATAAAGCTGCCATTAAATTGAATCTAGAGAGCTTATTCTAGGTTGTTTGATGGTTAGAGATTAAATAGAGAGCTTGTTCTATTTAACGACAAACTAAGGAAAGATTGGGATAACAGAGCTTGTTGTTATCTACGGTTGTTAACTTTGATAGTTGGTTGATATTGATAGATCTGAAATTGATTCTTAATGATGTCTAGTGGTGGAGAATGAAACCTTAACCATATTTTTCATTTTTGATTCTTCTTACTTGTTTTCTTACTTTTCTAGTTTGCTTATTTTTAAAAGTATATTTATTTTTATTGGCTGGTTATACCGCCTAATTTGTATATTAATTTTGTTTTATTTTTATTGGCTGGTTATACCGCCTAATTTAGTATATATATTTTTATTGGCTGGTTATACCGCCTTGCTTAGTATATATATTTTTATTGGCTGGTTATACCGCCTTGCATCTTATTCTTATTATTTACTTTAGTTTAAATCTGGCTTCAAAAACCCCTTTTCTTTTATTGTTCTTGAATTTAAGTTTTAAACTATCAACTTATAAACTAAAACCCAATCCCTGAGGACTCGACCCTTGCTAACTACTATACTTACAATTGATCTTTTTAGTGCAAGGTTAAATAAGATACACTCTTTTGGTGGCATCACACATACTGGACTTAATCCATTCTGATGTGTGGGAGTCACCAGAAATATCCCTGGGTGGAGCAAAGTATTTCGTATCATTCATTGATGACTATTCCAGGAGATTATGGGTGTACCCAATCAAGAAGAAGTCAGATGTGTTTCCAGTATTCAAGGAGTTCAAAGCACAAGTAGAGCTTGAAACTGGGAAAAGAATCAAGTGCTTGAGGACAGACAATGGAGGAGAATATGTAGACGGTAACTTTCTAGCATTCTGTAAGAAAGAGGGTATTATGAGACAATTCACGGTTGCACATACGCCTCAACAGAATGGTGTAGCAGAGCGGATGAACAGAACTCTCCTAGATAGAACAAGAGCCATGCTGAGAACAGCGGGATTGGCCAAATCTTTCTGGGCAGAAGCAGTCAAAACCACCTGTTATGTGATAAATCGATCACCATCAACGGCGATTGGTTTGAAGACGCCTATGGAGATGTGGAAAGGAAAGCCAGCTGATTATTCTTCTCTACATGTGTTTGGATGTCCTGTGTACGTGATGTACAACTCCCAAGAAAGAACAAAGCTGGATCCAAAATCCAGAAAATGTATATTCTTGGGTTATGCTGACGGTGTTAAGGGGTATCGCCTGTGGGATCCCACTGCCCGCAAGGTTGTTGTCAGCAGAGATGTAATTTTTTGCAGAAAATGAACTGCAAAGTGAGCAAACAAATGACAACACTTCAAAAGAGACTGCTACAGTGCAGATGGATAGAAATTCTCAAGAAGATGATTCTTCTGAAGCAGAACCAGAGCATGAGGTACCAGAACCAGTTGAGTCCGAGGCTGTAGAAGTTCGACGGTCAACTCGTGAGAGAAGGCCTCCAAATTGGCACACGGAGTATGTTACGGAGAGCAATGTTGCATACTGTCTTTTAACAGAGGATGGAGAGCCATCAACTTTTCATGAAGCTACTAGTAGCCCAGATGCTTCTCTGTGGATGACAGCAATGCAGGAAGAAATTGAAGCTCTTCACAAGAACGAGACATGGGAACTGGTGGAATTACCACGTGGCAGAAAAGCCATTGGTAACAAATGGGTCTACAAGATCAAGCGGGATAGCAATGATCAAGTAGAACGATATCGTGCTAGATTGGTTGTAAAAGGATATGCTCAGAAAGAAGGTATTGACTTCAACGAGATATTTTCTCCAGTTGTCAGACTTACTACTATCAGAGTAGTGTTGGCTATGTGTGCTGCATTTGATTTACATCTTGAACAACTAGATGTAAAGACGGCTTTTCTACATGGAAAGCTTGAAGAAGAAATTTATATGCTCCAACCAGAAGGTTTTGTTGAAACAGGCAAAAAGAACTTGGTTTGCAGGTTGACCAAATCTCTGTACGGTCTAAAGCAGGCGCCCAGATGTTGGTACAAGAGATTTGATTCTTTCATAATTAGCCTTGAATACAACAGACTGAGTTCAGACCATTGTACGTACTACAAGAGGTTTGATGATAATGATTTCATTATTTTGTTGTTGTATGTGGATGACATGTTGGTGGTAGGCCCCAACAAAGATCGAATCCAAGATTTGAAGGCACAGTTGGCTAGGGAGTTCGATATGAAGGACTTGGGACCCGCAAACAAGATTTTAGGGATGCAAATTCACCGAGACAGAAAAGACAGGAAAATTTGGCTTTCTCAAAAGAATTATCTGAGGAAGGTCTTGCGACGCTTCAACATGCAAGACTGTAAGCCAATATCTACCCCACTTCCTGTCAATTGTAAATTATCCTCAGGTATGAGTCCTAGCAATGAAGCAGAGAGGATGGAAATGTCTCGAGTACCGTATGCATCAGCGGTGGGAAGCCTTATGTATGCTATGATATGTACAAGACCAGACATTGCACAAGCAGTGGGAGCGGTCAGTCGATTTATGGCAGATCCTGGTAGAGAGCATTGGAATGTTGTTAAGAGGATCCTTAGATACATTAAAGGAACCTCAGATGTTGCATTATGTTTTGGAGGATCAGAACTTGTTGTCAGGGGTTATGTTGATTCAAATTTTGCAGGTGATCTTAATAAAAGGAAATCCACTACTGGCTATGTGTTCACACTTGCAGGAGGAGCGGTAAGCTGGTTATCTAAGTTACAGACTGTTGTAGCTTTGTCTACTACAGAAGCTGAGTACATGGCAGCTACCCAAGCATGCAAGGAAGCAATATGGATACAAAGGTTAATGGAAGAACTCGGGCACAAGCAGCAGAAGATTATTGTGTATTGTGACAGTCAGAGTGCCTTGCACATTGCAAGGAATCCAGCCTTTCATTCCAGGACAAAGCATATAGGTATACAGTATCACTTTGTTCGAGAAGTAGTAGAAGAAGGAAGTGTGGATATGCAAAAGATTCACACCAAAGACAACCTAGCAGATGTTATGACAAAGCCAATCAACACTGACAAGTTTATTTGGTGTCGATCCTCCTATGGTCTATCAGAAACGTAAGCAACATGGAATGGCAAGACAGAAAGAGTGGTGTGAAGATATGATTGGTTTAATCAAATCTTCAAGTGGGAGAATTGTTAGAGTCCCACATCGGTGGGAGAATTGTTAGAGTTCCTCCTTGAAGGCTATATAAAGAGCCTTAAGGAGAAGTATTAAAACCATCCCAAGAATTATCTCTTCCTCTCTTGTATACTTTCTTATATTCTTTGTGAGGTTGTTCTCTCCTAGTATTTAGAGAGAGGTGTTGTAATATTTTCTCATAATGAAATTCTTCTAGTCTTGCCCCGTGGTTTTTCCCTTTATTCATTGAGGGTTTTCCACGTTAAATTTTGTGTGTTCAGTTCCTATTTTCTCATCTCTTATTTTAGTTGTGAGACACTATTCCGTCACTCGTCCAACAACAAATTCTTTTCTTGATATCATCTTGTCATGGAATGCCTTAGTCTTTTCCTTGTAAATCCTAGAATTCTGATAGGCATCATTCCTTATCTCCTCTAATTCTTGTAGGTCAAGTTTTCTTTTCTTTCCTATCTCATCCATCTCCATGTTGCATTGTTTGATAGCCCAATATGATTTATGTTCCAATTCAACCGGAAGATGACAAGGCTTACCATAAACAAGTCGATAAGGAGACATACCAATGGGTGTCTTATATGCTGTCCTATAAGCCCAAAGTGTATCATCAAGTCGTGAACTCCAATCCTTCCTATTTGGATTAACTGTCTTTTCAAGGATGGACTTAACTTCTCGGTTTGACACTTCAGCTTGCCCACTAGTTTGAGGATGATATGAGGTGGAGACCTTGTGTGTGATGTTATACTTCCTCAAAAGTGCTTCCATAGTCCTATTGCAAAAGTGAGTACCTCTATCGCTGATTATGGCCTTTGGCGTTCCAAACCTAGCCAAGATGTTAGTCTTGACAAAATCTGAAACAACTTTAGAGTCATTAGTCCTAGTGGATTTTGCTTCCACCCACTTTGAAACATAATCAACGGCAAGTGATGCACCCAAAAGAGTGTATCTTATTTAACCTTGCACTAAAAAGATCAATTGTAAGTATAGTAGTTAGCAAGGGTCGAGTCCTCAGGGATTGGGTTTTAGTTTATAAGTTGATAGTTTAAAACTTAAATTCAAGAACAATAAAAGAAAAGGGGTTTTTGAAGCTAGATTTAAACTAAAGTAAATAATAAGAATAAGATGCAAGGCGGTATAACCAGCCAATAAAAATATATATACTAAATTAGGCGGTATAACCAACCAATAAAAATATATATACTAAATTAGGCGGTATAACCAGCCAATAAAAATAAAACAAAATTAATATACAAATTAGGCGGTATAACCAGCCAATAAAAATAAATATACTTTTAAAAATAAGCAAACTAGAAAAGTAAGAAAACAAGTAAGAAGAATCAAAAATGAAAAATATGGTTAAGGTTTCATTCTCCACCACTAGACATCATTAAGAATCAATTTCAGATCTATCAATATCAACCAACTATCAAAGTTAACAACCGTAGATAACAACAAGCTCTGTTATCCCAATCTTTCCTTAGTTTGTCGTTAAATAGAACAAGCTCTCTATTTAATCTCTAACCATCAAACAACCTAGAATAAGCTCTCTAGATTCAATTTAATGGCAGCTTTATGATGAGAAAGATAGGTTGATCTAAGCAACAAACACATAAGCTCGGATTGTTCAACTTAGGTTATGTTCCACTTTGCAATTATTGAAAACTTGACCATAATCATTAATCACAAATTGCCACTTATGAATAGGAAATCAAGACAATTACACGGATCAAGACTCCTAAACTAGCAATAGATAATTATCAAGATCTATCTAGTTGTACACCTAAACAAATCAAGACAACATCATGAACAATTCTTGTAGAAGAACATAAGCAACTTTGATAGAAAATTAATGATAGATAGAATCTGAAAATCAATCACAAAACATGTCTAGGGCTTTGAAATCACCCTTAACCAAATAGAAGTTTAGCCTAGCATAGGCATTATAAACATAAAATTAAATAGAATCTAAGAAGAAAATAAAAGAAAGAAAGAAGAAGAAGAAGAATATTAATTATCCAACCTCTTGCTCTTTCTAAAGAAAAAGAAAACTAGAGAAAAGAAAGAAGAAGAAAACTTAGAGAATTTTGTTAAAATGGCTAATATCCTACCAATGTCCAATATGATCCCTTACAATCATCCAAGGCCCTCTATTTATACACATTTTGGAGGGCTAAATGACAAGAGACAAGCTTTACAAATTTCAAAGGTAGGTATATGACGATTTTGATCAGCCAACTTGATGGTCGATTTCGTCAATATTGGAGGCCTGATCTGATCACATGGTCTTCTAGAGAAAGGTTCCCCTATCAGTTACGGAACCATAGCCGTTGGAATCAGCTCATTTGCTGATGTGGTTAAGCAGATATGGGTAAAATACGAAAACATGTCAGCACAGATGTCATTACACATCAGCCACCTTGATGGTCGATTTATTCAATATTGGAGGCCTGATCTGATCACATGGTCTTCTAGACAAAGGTTCCCCTATCAGTTACGGAACCATAGCCGTTGGAATCAGCTCATTTTCTGATGTGGATAAGAAGATACGGGCATAATACGAAAACATGTCAGCACAGACGTCATTGCACATCAGCCAACTTGATGGTCGATTTCGCTAGGGAAAACGACTCCGTTTTAAGAAGTGTAAAACATGAAAAAGATAGATATGCCTCTTAGCTTTGCATGGCTACCAATTTCAGCCTTATTGCTTCAGTGAAACTCGAGATATAGCTGATATGGAAAAAGGTGTCGGAACTGAAACTGAACTGGATTTGCCCTTAATTCTAGTAATCTGAAATCACTCAAAGAAACTTGTGAAAAACACCAAAATACATAAAAATATAAAAGATCATAAACACAATTAGACTAAACAATAATAACTCGTATTTGACACAAAACAATAATAAAACATAACTAAAAACTATATAATTATACGAGTTATCACACCCCCACACTTAGATTGTTGCTAGTCCCTAGCAACGACTCAATAAAAATAAAATAAGAAAATCTAATCTAATCCATTTTCGTAGGAAATCACGGTGGCACTTAGCATGTGACACAAGCCTTTAAACCCCTAGGTGTCCCTAGTGGACGAGTTTAGTCTCGTGAGGGTTTACTAGAACGATACCCACAAACATTGAAAAACTAAAATATAAATAAACTGCATATACTAAAAATATTTACTCCTAATCCTTTCAATACAAATTAGATACAATATTTGAACAAGTCTTATAAACTAATCAATAGCTTAAAGAATTTCACAAAAAATCATGCTTGAATGTAAATTGTTTGAGTTAAGCCAATATTAGCATAACATATCTCAATCAAAATATTGCATTTTCAAATTTAATCTCAACTTCTCACATGGGATACCCTCATGATTTTCACTCTTTAAAGTAGTGGTGAAGTGTTTACACTCAATCAATCTCATGAAAACAGTTCTACCATATTCTTGCTTGTCCACCTATTCTCCACTATTTAGATCATATAACTTCATGAATCAAGAGGTCTTTAATCAAGGTTGTAATGGGGCCAAGGGGTTTGTAATGTGGTTGAAGAACAAAAGGATAAAGATATCACAAAGGTTCCAAAGAGTTCATAAAGTTTAGAGACATAAAAAGATCATACAAAGAAACTTCTCAAAACTCTTTACAAGTACATAGTCACCTAGGCCGGATATTTATGTTGGGCCTTTTCTTCATTCTGAACAACTTTGTAACATCTTTTTCTTTTTCCCAAAATTCAAGAGATGATTCATATTTTTTTTTTTGAATGTATTTGCCAGTATTCCATTTCTTTTTTTTTTTTTTTTTTTTTTTTTTGACTTTTCTTTTCTTTCCCCCCCCCCACACTTATTTCTTGTTTCTAACCCAAATTTTTAACTAAAAATATCCCTTGTCTTTGCAACTTGTCTCAAAACATGCTAATTCATCTTTGGAACAAAGGTAAAGATATAAGTATATTTAGGTTAGGGACAAGTTATGGTTACCAAAGAGATAGCTTATTCAATGTAGGCTCAAATTGGTTCACTAAGGGTGTGTTCTCTTGGAACATCAATAAGGGATGGCTGTTTGGCTCTGGCTAAAAATCCTAATGCCTCTATCATATTCATGTTGTCACATGTATCAATATAGTCTCAAACGGTTTAAAGCAAGTTCTAGAGAATCCTGTAATCATAAGAGCACTCAAGAAAGAAATTAGATTGATTTGTATAATGCATCAATCATTATAGGCTCAAAAACTCACAAGGATGATTATACAAGTCAGATTAAGTCTAAACATGCTTCTTTCTCAATCAACATATCATATTAACATTGGCTCATAAAAAAAAAATGATATCAAGCTCAATTCTCATGAAAATCTTCTCACTAATAACTCTGTTTTAGACTTATGCAATTCATATCTCATCATTGTATTAAAAAGGAACTAAAACACACTAAAAATTATAATAAAGACTCATAAAAAAAATAGTAGACAAAAATAAAAGAAATCCTAAATCATTCCCCCCACACTTAATTCTTACATTGTCCTCAATGTAAGTCTATTAACCCAAATGAAAGAATCATGTGTAAGAGAAAAGAACTAATAACATAAGAATAGGAATAACTAGACTCAAAACAAAACAAACTCATGCAACCTAAATAATCCTAAAATACTAAACAAAAATTAACAAGTAAACGTAAAAAGATTAAAATCAAACTGACAAGGTATGTCTCAAGTCTCCCTTACTCAGACCTTGTTCAGAATGAATACTTCTAAATTGCTTAAAACACAACAAACTTTTTTTTTTTTTTTTTTTTTTTTTTTTTGAAAAGAAGAAATCAAACTGACAAGGTATGTCTCAAGTCTCCCTTACTCAGACCTTGTTCAGAATGAATACTTCTTAAATTTTTTTTTTTTTTTTTTTTTTTTAAATTAGCAAAATATGTCCCTTACCCCCTACTAAAATATGACATTGTCCCCAATGTCAAATTTTAAATGTAGAATTTAGGAGATATTACCTGCAGAGGTTGCTAACCACTTATTATAACTGAGACACAACAAGCAAAATGTTAGATAATGTCACAAAGACAAAGTGCAATCCACTCCTTGCTCGTCCATATCTCTTTTTCTTTTTCCGAGCGTTTGCGAAACAACCATAGCAGATAAACACTCATAAGCTTGGAGCTTTTTAAGTAAATCTTCAATGGTTGTAGCAGAAATTATGGTTCTCCTTGCCTCTGAAAACATGAATCCATTATCCACAGCATTATCTAAATATAAAAGCAAATTACTAAAATAACCATTAATATTAAGCAAACCAATGGGTTTCTTATTTGTGACCAAAGATGACCAAGAAGCCACGCAAGCTATTTCTTCCAATGTACCCAGACCTCCTGGTAAAGCAATGAATGCATCGGCAGAATGGTACATGATTGTTATCCGTTCAGGGATACTCCAGACTTGTATTTCCTTACCCACGGTAGGTCCACAAAAACTTGTGAATAGTTTTGGCACGATTCCTAGAACTGGACTTCCTCCGGCGTGTGCTGCTGTAGCGACTGCTCCCATTAAACCCGTACTACCGCCTCCATAAATCAAGTGGATCTTTTGTTGGGCAAGTATTACTCCAACTCTTATGGCTTCATCAGCGAATATGTTATTTTTCCCTGGATAAGCACCTCCAAAGACACAAATTTTTTTAATGCGCTGGGACGAAGTACTTTCCATTTTTTTTTTCTTCGAGTGCCTAAAAGAGAATGAGTACATGGTGTAATATATAAAGGACTGAGTAGTGAATCAGACAAGAGTAATAATGTCGCCGAAAGTGTATCTGACGTGTCAGAAGAAAATATTAACCTAACAAAAGATTTTTGCGTGATTTCAGGAAGAAAATCAAAAAGAGAAGAAAAAATCAACCGTAAAAGACAAATAAAAAAAAATGAGAATAATTACACAAATCGAACAACACGTAAATTAAACCAAAATAAAGTTATTGCAAATCAAACCAAAAGCTGAGAAGTCATTTATTGTAGTTGTGATTGTGGCTCACATCTTCCTCTGGTTTTACGTCCAGAAACGGCTTAAACGCCTTCTATGAGTCGAGGATATGCTTCCCATCCAGTTTTCTTACAAGCTGGCAAACAGGGTCTTTTAACATCAGATTCCCAAGATGTTGCCATTCCCTTTGGAATTGCGGCCATAAATCAAGAATTTCTCTTTGTACGTCTCCACTAGGATGCGTCTCAAGAGAAAGTTGGATATTACCCAAATTCTCCTTACTCAGTCCATCCTTAATGAATTCAATTTTATCATCTCGATTAGAGGACGGAATCCCAATAGAACGACATTTACCGTTACACGTCCATCGTGCACATTTGTGGCAGTTTGAACCCATGCGCTTTGCTCGTCGCTTCTTTGCAAAAGTGCTTCTACCTGTACCTGGTAAATGCAAAACAGGAAGATATTCATCTTCACGTACCTTGGCTTCAATTATCCAACGTATGTCGTCAGGAATCCCTTTGTGCATAAGCATTCTTAATCTTTCAAGTCGAACTTGGTAAAGCTTCAGTAAAATATTTCGAGGAAAAGGAGGAAATCGTTTCTGCAATCTTGTGAGAATATCATCCATCCTGAAAAAAAAGAATGAAAAAAAAATTGAAAGAGAAATTGGAAGAGAAATTTATATACAATATCAGTTTTGTGGGTAGCTGATGGAACCGATTTAAATAATCACGGAGTACCGTTATCCGCCATTTAACCGGGGTTAAAAAATTAAAATTATATTTACATCTAGTTATTTTCAAAACCAGGATCAGAAAGAAAAACAACATAAAAAAACTCAAAAACAAAACACTCTAAATAAAATCCTAAATTCTTCCCCCCACACATAATTCTTACATTGTCATTAATGTAATGCTATTATCCCCCAATGCAAGAATTATATGTAAGAGAAAAGAACTATTAAACAAAAGAAACTTATGCAGCCTAAATGAACTTAAAAGCAGTAAACACAATTAACAAAGAAACATAAGAAATAAAATAAAAATAATAAAAATAATAAAAGAAAAAGGAAAAGAAAGAGAAAGCAAATCTGAATATGGAAGGTTGGCAATTTCATCTTTAATTGGGCTGCCTTCCCAATTAACACTTGAGTTAGTGTTTTGAATCTAACCAACACCCTTTCTTGGCTTTTTAGGCTTGTCAGGCTCATACATGAAATTTCCCAAATTTATGCGTTTGAGAGGAAGCTTTCTTTGCACAACAGTGGATGCATTCTCCATTACAAGTATTATTCCATCATCCTTGGTGGTGCATATCTCATCGAGGAATGGTGCATCTTTTGGTACTTGTTGAATGACATCCACAAACAAACTGTTTAAGGTTTCCAGCGTGTCTTGTTCATGTTCATCCTCCTTGAACTTTGCGAATCTACTAGGAAAAGGTGGAGAAGAAACATTAGTAAAAATTGGAATCTCAAACGTTACCTCAGGTGCCGAAATACTCTTATTTGTATTTGTGGCTTCATTATCCTCAAGAATAGAATCCATCTCTAATTCTGTCTCATCCTCATCTTGTTCCTCATTCCTCAAGGTCACAATAGTAGTATTCTCCTTTGGGTTAATCATTGTTTGGGCAGAGAGTTCTTCAGATCTTTGTGCTACCCATACCACCATACTACTAGCCAATAGGCTCATTTGCCTTTCCAAACTCCGGATGCTTGCCCTTGTTTCCTGTTGAAGTTGCAAAGTATTAGTAACAAGAGAATCGAAAAGATCTTCTAAAGAAGTACCTGAGTTTTGAGTCATATGTGGTGGTTGAAAAAGATCTGGTTCTTGGGACCATGATTGATTGAAGCTAGATGGATGAGTGTAATTGGCATAAGGATCTACTTCTTGGTAATTTTTCGAGTAGCCATAATTAGTATGATCCCACCATCCCTCATGGTAAGTGTTTGAGTAATGATCATACTGTTGGTCTTGGAACACTTGATGGCCTTGACATCCTCCCATGGCCAATTGTTGAACTGGGGAGGTGAGATTGGCTTGTTGATTCTCCATGTTCATGTATGCCGCCAACTCTTCAAGTGTTAGATTGTTCAATTCCATTGTTTTTTTTTTTTTTTTTAAATTTGAAAAGAAAAACTTGTATGTACAAGAAAATAAAGATAATTAGAACTGAAAATAAGAATAAACCAAGTAACAAATAAACTAAAGAAAACAATCCCCGGCAACGGCGCCAAAAATTTGATGCACCCAAAAGAGTGTATCTTATTTAACCTTGCACTAAAAAGATCAATTGTAAGTATAGTAGTTAGCAAGGGTCGAGTCCTCAGGGATTGGGTTTTAGTTTATAAGTTGATAGTTTAAAACTTAAATTCAAGAACAATAAAAGAAAAGGGGTTTTTGAAGCTAGATTTAAACTAAAGTAAATAATAAGAATAAGATGCAAGGCGGTATAACCAGCCAATAAAAATATATATACTAAATTAAGCGGTATAACCAACCAATAAAAATATATATACTAAATTAGGCGGTATAACCAGCCAATAAAAATAAAACAAAATTAATATACAAATTAGGCGGTATAACCAGCCAATAAAAATAAATATACTTTTAAAAATAAGCAAACTAGAAAAGTAAGAAAACAAGTAAGAAGAATCAAAAATGAAAAATATGGTTAAGGTTTCATTCTCCACCACTAGACATCATTAAGAATCAATTTCAGATCTATCAATATCAACCAACTATCAAAGTTAACAACCGTAGATAACAACAAGCTCTGTTATCCCAATCTTTCCTTAGTTTGTCGTTAATTAGAACAAGCTCTCTATTTAATCTCTAACCATCAAACAACCTAGAATAAGCTCTCTAGATTCAATTTAATGGCAGCTTTATGATGAGAAAGATAGGTTGATCTAAGCAACAAACACATAAGCTCGGATTGTTCAACTTAGGTTATGTTCCACTTTGCAATTATTGAAAACTTGACCATAATCATTAATCACAAATTGCCACTTATGAATAGGAAATCAAGACAATTACACGGATCAAGACTCCTAAACTAGCAATAGATAATTATCAAGATCTATCTAGTTGTACACCTAAACAAATCAAGACTACATCATGAACAATTCTTGTAGAAGAACATAAGCAACTTTGATAGAAAATTAATGATAGATAGAATCTGAAAATCAATCACAAAACATGTCTAGGGCTTTGAAATCACCCTTAACCAAATAGAAGTTTAGCCTAGCATAGGCATTATAAACATAAAATTAAATAGAATCTAAGAAGAAAATAAAAGAAAGAAAGAAGAAGAAGAAGAATATTAATTATCCAACCTCTTGCTCTTTCTAAAGAAAAAGAAAACTAGAGAAAAGAAAGAAGAAGAAAACTTAGAGAATTTTGTTAAAATGGCTAATATCCTACCAATCTCCAATATGATCCCTTACAATCATCCAAGGCCCTCTATTTATACACATTTTGGAGGGCTAAATGACAAGAGACAAGCTTTACAAATTTCAAAGGTAGGTATATGACGATTTTGATCAGCCAACTTGATGGTCGATTTCGTCAATATTGGAGGCCTGATCTGATCACATGGTCTTCTAGAGAAAGGTTCCCCTATCAGTTACGGAACCATAGCCGTTGGAATCAGCTCATTTGCTGATGTGGTTAAGCAGATATGGGCAAAATACGAAAACATGTCAGCACAGATGTCATTACACATCAGCCACCTTGATGGTCAATTTATTCAATATTGGAGGCCTGATCTGATCACATGGTCTTCTAGACAAAGGTTCCCCTATCCGTTACGGAACCATAGCCGTTGGAATCAGCTCATTTGCTGATGTGGATAAGAAGATACGGGCATAATACGAAAACATGTCAGCACAGACGTCATTGCACATCAGCCAACTTGATGGTCGATTTCGCTAGGGAAAACGACTCCGTTTTAAGAAGTGTAAAACATGAAAAAGATAGATATGCCTCTTAGCTTTGCATGGCTACCAATTTCATCCTTATTGCTTCAGTGAAACTCGAGATATAGCTGATATGGAAAAAGGTGTCGGAACTGAAACTGAACTGGATTTGCCCTTAATTCTAGTAATCTGAAATCACTCAAAGAAACTTGTGAAAAACACCAAAATACATAAAAATATAAAAGATCATAAACACAATTAGACTAAACAATAATAACTCGTATTTGACACAAAACAATAATAAAACATAACTAAAAACTATATAATTATACGAGTTATCAGCAAGTAAAATATAAAGATTACCAAAAGAAGGAGGAAAAGGTCCCATGAAATCCATGCCCCATACATCAAAAATTTCAACAATAAGTATTGGAGTTTGAGGCATTTGATTTCTATGACCTAAGTTACCTGTTCTTTGGCAACGATCACATGACTTGCAAAAGAGGTATGCATCTTTGAATATGGTAGGCCAATAAAATCCAGAATCAAGAACTTTCATGGCTGTTCTTTTGGATCCAAAGTGTCCTCCACATGCATAAGAGTGACAAAAGGTGAGAATAGATTGAAATTCAGTTTCGAGTACACACCTTCTTATAATCTGATCGGAGCAATGCTTCCAAAGGTAAGGATCATCCCATATGTAGTATTTGGCATCACTCTTGATCTTATTTCTTTGAGCTTGTGTCAACTCTTGTGGCAACTTCTTGGTAACTAAGTAATTAACAATATCAGCATACCAAGGAGTTGTTGTACTTATAAAAAGAAGTTGCTCATCCGGAAAGTTCTCATTCAAGGGTAGTGCATCCTCTTCATGAACTAAACGGCTAAGATGGTCCGCAACCAGGTTGTCACTACCTCTCTTATCTTTTATCTCCAAATCAAACTCTTGTAAGAGAAGTATCCATCTAATCAACCTTGGTTTGGCCTCCTTTTTAGTGAGCAAGTACTTAAGGGCTGCATGGTCAGAATATACAATTACTTTAGTACCAATTAAATAAGATCGAAATTTTTCTAAAGCAAATACAACAGCCAAAAGTTCTTTTTCAGTAGTGGAATAGTTCAATTGAGCATCATTAAGAGTTCGGGAGGCATAATAAATGGCATGTGAGGCTTTGCCAACCCGTTGGCCCAAAACAGCTCCAATGGCATAGTCACTAGCATCACACATGATTTCAAAAGGTACATTCCAATCTGGTGGTTGGATGATAGGAGCTGATGTCAAGAGTCCCTTCAATGTTTCAAACGCCTCTTTGCATTTATCATCAAAGTGGAAAACCACATCTTTTTGTAGTAGCTTGCAAAGAGGTAATGTGATCTTTGAGAAGTCTTTGATAAATCTCCTATAGAAACCTGCATGTCCAAGAAAAGAACGAACCTCTCTCACATTTGTGGGAGGTGGTAAAGAATGCATAATATCTATTTTAGACTTATCAACCTCTATCCCTCTAGAAGAAATAACATGGCCCAAAACTATTCCTTGTTCTACCATAAAGTGGCATTTTTCCCAATTCAAAACAAGGTTAGTTTCCATGCATCTTTCAAGTACAAGTGTAAGGTTCTCTAGACATCTATCAAAAGAATCACCATAGACACTAAAATCATCCATAAATACTTCTATGATGTTCTCTACATAATCTGAAAATATGCTAACCATACACCTTTGGAATGTAGCTGGTGCATTACAAAGACCAAATGGCATACGCCGGTATGCAAAAGTACCAAATGGACATGTGAATGTTGTTTTCTCTTGGTCATCCGGAGCAATGGCTATCTGATTATAACCTGAAAAACCATCAAGAAAACAATAATGAGAATGGCCAGCTAACCTTTCAAGCATTTGATCAATAAAAGGTAAAGGAAAGTGGTCTTTGCGAGTTGTTGAATTAAGTTTACGATAATCAATACAAACTCGCCATCCTGTTTGAATCCTAGTAGGAACAAGTTCATTCTCATTATTTGTTACCACCGTTACACCTGATTTCTTTGGAACCACTTGGACTGGGCTCACCCATTTGCTATCCGAGATAGGATAGATCACTCCAACATCTAGGAGTTTCAGTATCTCCTTTTTCACAACCTCCATCATAGGAGGGTTCAATCTTCTTTGTGCTTCTCTTGTTGGTTTAGACCCTTCCTCTAACAAAATCCGGTGCATGCACATGGATGGGCTTATTCCCTTGATATCGGCAATTGTCCAACCAATTGCTGTTTTATGCTCTCTAAGCACCTGGATAAGTCGCTCTTCTTGCAAAGGTGTGAGCTCTTTGGCAATGATGATCGGTAGTGTGTCCTTTTTACCTAAGAACGCATATTTCAAGTGGTTCGGTAGTGGTTTCAATTCTAAAGTTGGTGCCTGCAAAATGGAAGGTAGAAGTTTCTCATTAGATAAAGGCAAATCAATAAATGAAACATCAAACCTTGCATCTTTAGGTTGCAGCGAGTGTAAAGATTCTAGTGCCCCTTCCACCTGGTCACTCAAGGCTAGTTTAGCATTCCCCATTCCGAGATGGTTGCTAATGACTATTTCTACACTATCTTCACCATCTAGCTCATAAGCTTGCTGCACTAGTGAGTCAATTATATCAATATTAAAAACAGAATGCACATCACTAGGATATCTCATGGCCTCAAAAATGTTAAAGCGAATTATTTCACCATCAAATTCCATAGTTAAAGTGCCATCATGTACATCTATTTTAGTTCTTGCTGTTTTCAAGAATGGTCTCCCTAATAGAATAGGTGTGGGATTAGAAGACATCTCATCTTCCATCTCAATAACATAAAAGTCAGCGGGAAAAACCAATTCATTAACCTGTACAAGAACGTCTTCTACAACTCCTCTTGGATAAGTGTTAGAACGGTCAGCAAGTTGTATTATAACACCGGTTTCCTCTAATGGTCCTAGATTCAATGAAGCATAAATTGAATATGGCATGACATTAATAGATGCCCCTAGATCTAGCATAGCACGCTCAAACCTGGTGTTGCCTATCTTACAAGGAATGGTAAACATACCTGGATCCTTGCATTTAGGTGGGAGTTTCTTTTGAAGAACAGCTGACACATTCTCCCCCACACTTACCTTTTCATTCCATTTCAACTTCCGTTTAGATGTGCACAACTCTTTTAGGAACTTGGCATATCTTGGCACTTGCTTGATAGCATCTAGTAAAGGAATGTTCACCTCTACTTTCCGGAAGGTTTCCAAAATTTCCTTCTCTTGCTCCTCCTTCTTGGACTTTGCTAACCTGCTAGGAAAAGGTGGAGGAGTTATATAAGAAGGAAAGGATGGTTTAGGAATTACCGTTTTTAGTGGCTCGTTGGGATGTGAAGAGGATGCCATGGTATTGTTCTCCCCCTTGAGCACTATCATTTTGTGGTGTCTCTAGCTGTTTCCCACTTCTTAAATTTATAGCATTGGCATTCTCTCTTGGATTCACTATGGTTTGGGAAGGTAATTTCCCAGAATCCCTTGCTTGCATTTGACTCATGGTTGTTGCCAATTGCCCTATTTGAGTCTCCAAATTTCGAATACTTGTCTTTGTTTCCTGTTGAAATTGAATTGTATTAGTAGAAAGAGCTTTAACAAGATCTTCAAGAGAAGTACCTGAATTTTGGGTGGGTGGTAGTTGTTGTCGGGTTTGGTATGGTTGTTGCACTCTTTGCTGAAAACCCGGTGGCCTGTGGTCAAATGGTGGAGGAATAGTTTGTGATTGGTTCCCTCCATAATTGAAGTTTGGATGATCCCTCCATCCTGGATTGTAAGTGTTTGAGTAGGGATCATATTTCCTTGATTGGTTCTGAAATCCACCCATGGCATTCACATGTTCATTGGTATCCTCTTGAAGTGTTGGACACATATCAGTTTGGTGCCCTATGTTTGAACATATGCCACAAGCCTTTATTTGTTGTATTTTACCTACAGCCAATTGTTGAACAAGAGAAGTCAGTTTATCAAATTTTTGTTCAAGGGATGATATTCTCACAAGATTGCAGAAACGATTTCCTCCTTTTCCTCGAAATATTTTACTGAAGCTTTACCAAGTTCGACTTGAAAGATTAAGAATGCTTATGCACAAAGGGATTCCTGACGACATACGTTGGATAATTGAAGCCAAGGTACGTGAAGATGAATATCTTCCTGTTTTGCATTTACCAGGTACAGGTAGAAGCACTTTTGCAAAGAAGCGACGAGCAAAGCGCATGAGTTCAAATTGCCACAAATGTGCACGATGGACGTGTAACGGCAAATGTCGTTCTATTGGGATTCCGTCCTCTAATCGAGATGATAAAATTGAATTCATTAAGGATGGACTAAGTAAGGAGAATTTGGGTAATATCCAACTTTCTCTTGAGACGCATCCTAGTGGAGACGTACAAAGAGAAATTCTTGATTTATGGCCACAATTCCAAAGGGAATGGCAACATCTTGGGAATCTGATGTTAAAAGACCCTGTTTGCCAGCTTGTAAGAAAACTGGATGGGAAGCATATCCTCGACTCATAGAAGGCGTTTAAGCCGTTTCTGGACGTAAAACCAGAGGAAGATGTGAGCCACAATCACAACTACAATAAATGACTTCTCAGCTTTTGGTTTGATTTGCAATAACTTTATTTTGGTTTAATTTACGTGTTGTTCGATTTGTGTAACTATTCTCGTTTTTTTTTATTTGTCTTTTACGGTTGATTTTTTTTTTCTCTTTTTGATTTTCTTCCTGAAATCACGCAAAAATCTTTTGTTAGGTTAACATTTTCTTCTGACAGGTCAGATACACTTTCGAAGACATTATTACTCTTGTCTGATTCACTACTGAGTCCTCTATATATTACACCATGTACTCATTCTCTTTCAGGCACTCGAAAAAAAAAAAATGGAAAGTACTTCATCCAAGCGCATTAAAAAAATTTGTGTCTTTGGAGGTGCTTATCCAGGAAAAAATAACATATTCGCTGATGAAGCCATAAGAGTTGGAGTAATACTTGCCCAACAAAAGATCCACTTGATTTATGGAGGCGGTAGTAAGGGTTTAATGGGAGCAGTCGCTACAGCAGCACACGCCGGAGGAAGTCCAGTTCTAGGAATCGTGCCAAAACTATTCACAAGTTTTTGTGGACCTACCGTGGGTAAGGAAATACAAGTCTGGAGTGTCCCTGAACGGATAACAATCATGTACCATTCTGCCGATGCATTCATTGCTTTACCAGGAGGTCTGGGTACATTGGAAGAAATAGCTTGCGTGGCTTCTTGGTCATCTTTGGTCACAAATAAGAAACCCATTGGTTTGCTTAATATTAATGGTTATTTTAGTAATTTGCTTTTATATTTAGATAATGCTGTGGATAATGGATTCATGTTTTCAGAGGCAAGGAGAACCATAATTTCTGCTACAACCATTGAAGATTTACTTAAAAAGCTCCAAGCTTATGAGTGTTTATCTGCTACGGTTGTTTCGCAAACGCTCGGAAAAAGAAAAAGAGATATGGACGAGCAAGGAGTGGATTGCACTTTGTCTTTGTGACATTATCTAACATTTTGCTTGTTGTGTCTCAGTTATAATAAGTAGTTAGCAACCTCTGCAGGTAATATCTCCTAAATTCTACCTTTAAAATTTGACATTGGGGACAATGCCATATTTTAGTAGGGGGTAAGGGACATATTTTGCTAATTTAAAAAAAAAAATATTAAGAAGTATTCATTCTGAACAAGGTCTGAGTAAGGGAGACTTGAGACATACCTTGTCAGTTTGATTTCTTCTTTTCAAAAAAAAAAAGTTTGTTGTGTTTTAAGCAATTTAGAAGTATTCATTCTGAACAAGGTCTGAGTAAGGGAGACTTGAGACATACCTTGTCAGTTTGATTTTAATCTTTTTATGTTTACTTGTTAATTTTTGTTTAGTATTTTAGGATTATTTAGGTTGCATGGTTTTGTTTTGTTTTGAGTCTTAGTTGTTCCTATTCTTATGTTATTAGTTCTTTTCTCTTACACATGATTCTTTCATTTGAGTTAATAGACTTACATTGAGGACAATGTAAGAATTAAGTGTGGGGGAGAATGATTTAGGATTTCTTTTATTTTTGTCTACTATTTTTTTTCTTTATTATTATTATTATTTTTTTTGTGAGTTTTAGTTCCTTTTTAGTACAATGATGAGATATGAATTGCATAAGTCTAAAACAGATTTATTAGTGAGAAGATTTTCATGAGAATTGAGCTTGATGCCAACCTTTTTATGAGCCAATGTTAATATAATATGTTGATTGAGAAAGAAGCATGTTTAGACTTAATCTGACTTGTATAATCATCCTTGTGAGTTTTTGAGCCTATAATGATTGATGCATTATACAAATCAATCTAATTTCTTTCTTGAGTGCTCTTATGATTACATGATTCTCTAGAACTTGCTTTAAACCGTTTGAGACTATATTGATACATGTGACAACATGAATATGATAGAGGCATTAGGATTTTTAGCCAGGGCCAAACAGCCAACCCTTATTGATGTTCCAAGAGAACACACCCTTAGTGAACCAATTTGAGCCTACATTGAATAAGCTATCTCTTTGGTAACCATAACTTGTCCCTAACCTAAATATACTTATATCTTTACCTTTGTTCCAAAGATGAATTAGCATGTTTTGAGACAAGTTGCAAAGACAAGGGATATTTTTAGTTAAAATTTTGGGTTAGAAACAAGAAATAAGTGTGGGGGGAAAAGAAAAGAAAAGTCAAGAGAAAAAAAATGGAATACTGGCAAATACATTCCTATGTAAAAAAAAAAAATATATGAATCATCTCTTGAATTTGTGGAAAAAGAAAAAGATGTTACAAAGTCGTTTAGAATGAAGAAAAGGCCCAACATGAATATCCGGCCTAGGTGACTATGTACTTGTAAAGAGTTTTGAGAAGTTTCTTTGTATGATCTTTTTATATCTCTAAACTTTATGAACTCTTTGGAACCTTTGTGATATCTTTATCCTTTTGTTCTTCAACCACATTACAAACCCCTTGGCCCCATTACAACCTTGATTAAAGACCTCTTGATTCATGAAGTTGTATGATCTAAATAGTGGAGAATAGGTGGACAAGCAAGAATATGGTAGAACTGTTTTCATGAGATTGATTGAGTGTAAACACTTCACCACTACTTTAAAGAGTGAAAATCATGAGGGTATCCCATGTGAGAAGTTGAGATTAAATTTGAACATGCAATATTTTGATTGAGATATGTTATGCTAATATTGGCTTAACTCAAACAATTTACATTCAAGCATGATTTTTTGTGAAATTCTTTAAGCTATTGATTAGTTTATAAGACTTGTTCAAATATTGTCTCTAATTTGTATTGAAAGGATTATGAGTAAATATTTTTAGTATATGCAGTTTATTTATATTTTAGTTTTTCAATGTTTGTGGGTATCGTTCTAGTAAACCCTCACGAGACTAAACTCGTCCACTAGGGACACCTAGGGGTTTAAAGGCTTGTGTCACATGCTAAGTGCCACCGTGATTTCCTACGAAAATGGATTAGATTAGATTTTCTTATTTTATTTTTATTGAGTCATTGCTAGGGACTAGCAACAATCTAAGTGTGGGGGTGTGATAACTCGTATAATTATATAGTTTTTAGTTATGTTTTATTATTGTTTTGTGTCAAATACGAGTTATTATTGTTTAGTCTAATTGTGTTTATGATCTTTTATATTTTTATGTATTTTGGTGTTTTTCACAAGTTTCTTTGAGTGATTTCAGATTACTAGAATTAAGGGCAAATCCAGTTCAGTTCCAGTTCCGACACCTTTTGCCATATCAGCTATATCTCGAGTTTCACTGAAGCAATAAGGCTGAAATTTGTAGCCATGCAAAGATAAGAGGCATATCTATCTTTTTCATGTTTTACACTTCTTGAAAAGGAGTCGTTTTCCCTAGCGAAATCGACCATCAAGTTGGCTGATGTGCAATGACGTCTGTGCTGACCTGTTTTCGTATTTTGCCCATATCTTCTTATCCACCTCAGCAAATGAGCTGATTCCAACGGCTATGGATCAGTAACTGATAGGGTAACATTTGTCTAGAAGACCATGTGATCAGATAAGGCCTCCAAAATTGACAAAATCGACCATCAAGTTGGCTGATCAAAATCGTCATACATGACGAAAATTGTTAGAAAATGCACCCACCTATTATACCTACCTTTGAAATTTGTAAAGCTTGTCTCTTGTCATTTAGCCCTCCAAAATGTGTATAAATAGAGGGCCTTGGATGATTGTAAGGGATCATATTGGAGATTGGTAGGATATTAGCCATTTTAACAAAATTCTCTAAGTTTTCTTCTTCTTTCTTTTCTCTAGTTTTCTTTTTCTTTAGAAAGATCAAGAGGTTGGATAATTAATATTCTTCTTCTTCTTCTTTCTTTCTTTTATTTCCTTCTTAGATTCTCTTTAATTTTATGTTTATGTTTATGATGCCTATGCTAGGCTAAACTTCTATTTGGTTAAGGGTGATTTCAAAGCCCTAGACACGTTTTGTGATTGATTTTCAGATTCTATCTATCATTAATTTTCTATCAAAGTTGCTTATGTTCTTCTACAAGAATTGTTCATGATGTTGTCTTGATTTATTTAGGTGTACAACTAGATAGATCTTGATAATTATCTATTGCTAGTTTAGGAGTCTTGATCCGTGTAATTGTCTTGATTTCCTATTCGTAAGTGGCAATTTGTGATTAATGATTATGGTCAAGTTTTCAATAATTGCAAAGTGGAACATAACCTAAGTTGAACAATCCGAGCTTATGTGTTTGTTGCTTAGATCAACCTATCTTTCTCATCATAAAGCTGCCATTAAATTGAATTTAGAGAGCTTATTCTAGGTTGTTTAATGGTTAGAGATTAAATAGAGAGCTTGTTCTATTTAACGACAAATTAAGGAAAGGTTAGAGTTTAAAGGCTTGTGTCACATGCTAAGTGCCACCGTGATTTCCTACGAAAGTGGATTAGATTAGATTTTCTTATTTTATTTTTATTTTGTTTTGCTCGAGGACTAGCAAAAAGCTAAGTGTGGGGGTATTTGATAAGCTCATAAAATATACATTTTATGCCTTTTTACCTTTAGTTTTTGTTATGTTTTCGATCATTATCTTGTTTACTTACAATATGTTTTTGAATTTTAGGTAAAATAAGAAGAATGAAATCAAAAGATGTCAATAATGATGGTAAAGAGCTTACAAAATCATAATCACAAGATGGAAGAACACTTGGGAGTCAAAAATATCAATTTCTGGTTGAAAAGCAATCAAGCAGATTTGACCTCCGGAGCTTGTTGTAAGGAAAACATGATGTTACATTCTTTATTTGAAGAAACTTCCTTATTGACTTTTGAAGTTGACTTGATTATCTTTCCAACGATATATTATAGGCCCAAATCGGATAAGAAATGGGCATTCAAACTGGTGCTAGAAGATATCCCTAAAGAACCCTGCGGCCAGAAAAACCATAATCGCAAATTTGAAAAAAAGGCAAAAACGTGATTTTTCTGCCTCCAGGCTTACTTGTGCGGCAATGACTTATTCTCAGGGTTTTAAAGCTCTATAAATACCATCTTTTGAGCCACAAATTAGACATCTTTTGAGGAGACTCAAGGATCATTATTATTCTTCTTCTTCTCCATTCTTTTATTTTCTTTTTAGTTTTATGTATATATTATCTATGCCTATGCTAGGCTAAACTTTTATTTGGTTAAGGGTGATTTCAAAGCCCTAGACATGTTTTGTAATTGATTTTCAGAATCTATCTATCATTGTTTTCTATCAAAGTTGCTTATGTTCTTCTATTAAAATTGTTCATGATGATGTTTTGATTTGTTTAGGTGGCCAACTAGATAAATCTTGATAATTGTCTAATGCTAGTTTAAAAGTCTTGATCCGTGTAATTGTCTTGATTTCCTATTGATGCACCCAAAAGAGTGTATCTTATTTAACCTTGCACTAAAAGGATAAATTGTAAGTATAGTAGTTAGCAAGGGTCGAGTCCTCAGGGATTGGGTTTTAGTTTATAAGTTAATAGTTTATAACTTACGTTCCAAGAAAACAATAAAAGAAAAGGGGTTTTTGAAGCCAGATTTAAACTAAAGTAAATAATAAGAATAAGATGCAAGGCGGTATAACCAGCCAATAAAAATATATATACTAAATTAGGCGGTATAACCAGCCAATAAAAATATATATACTAAATTAGGCGGTATAACCAGCCAATAAAAATAAAACAAAGTTAATATACAAATTAGGCGGTATAACCAGCCAATAAAAATAAATATACTTTTAAAAATAAGCAAACTAGAAAAGTAAGAAAACAAGTAAGTAAGAAGAATCAAATATGAAAAATATGGTTAAGGTTTCATTCTCCACCACTAGACATCATTAAGAATCAATTTCAGATCTATCAATATCAACCAACTATCAAAGTTAACAACCGTAGATAACAACAAGCTCTGTTATCCCAATCTTTCCTTAGTTTGTCGTTAAATAGAACAAGCTCTCTATTTAATCTCTAACCATTAAACAACCTAGAATAAGCTCTCTAAATTCAATTTAATGGCAGCTTTATGATGAGAAAGATAGGTTGATCTAAGCAACAAACACATAAGCTCGGATTGTTCAACTTAGGTTATGTTCCACTTTGCAATTATTGAAAACTTGACCATAATCATTAATCACAAATTGCCACTTATGAATAGGAAATCAAGACAATTACACGGATCAAGATTTCTAAACTAGCAATAGATAATTATCAAGATCTATCTAGTTGTACACCTAAATAAATCAAGACAACATCATGAACAATTCTTGTAGAAGAACATAAGCAACTTTGATAGAAAATTAATGATAGATAGAATCTAAAAATCAATCACAAAACATGTCTAGGGCTTTGAAATCACCCTTAACCAAATAGAAGTTTAGCCTAGCATAGGCATTGTAAACATAAACATAAAATTAAAGAAAATCTAAGAAGAAAATAAAAGAAAGAAAGAAGAAGAGGAAGAATATTAATTATCCAACCTCTTGCTCTCTCTAAAGAAAAAGAAAACTAGAGAAAAGAAAGAAAACTAGAGAAAAGAAAGAAGAAGAAAACTTAGAGAATTTTATTAAAATGGCTAATATCCTACCTATGTACAATATGATCCTCTACAATCATCCAAGGCCCTCTATTTATACACATTTTGGAAGGCTAAATGACAAGAGACAAGCTTTACAAATTTCAAAGGTAGGTATAATAGGTGGGTGAATTTTTCTAACAATTTTCGTCATATTGTATGACAATTTTGATCAGCCAACTTGATGGTCGATTTCGTCAATGTTGGAAGCCTGATCTGATCACATGGTCTTCTAGAAAACGGTTCCCCTATCAGTTACGGATCCATAGCCGTTGGAATCAGCTCATTTACTGATGTGGGTAAGCAGATATGGGCAAAATACGAAAACATGTCAGCACAGACGTCATTGCACATCAGCCAACTTGATGGTCGATTTCGTCAATATTAGAGGCCTGATCTGATCATATGGTCTTCTAGACAAAGGTTCCCGTATCCGTTACGGATCCATAGCCATTCGAATCAGCTCATTTTCTGATGTGGATAAGCAGATATGGGCAAAATACGAAAACAGGTCAGCACAGACGTCATTGCACATCAGCCAACTTGATGGTCGATTTCGCTAGGGAAAACGACTCCGTTTCAAGAAGTATAAAACATGAAAAAGATAGATATGCCTCTTAGCTTTGCACGGCTACAAATTTCAGCCTTATTGCTTCAGTGAAACTCCAGATATAGCTGATATGGCAAAATGTGTCGGAACTGGAACTGAACTGGATTTGCCCTTAATTCTAGTAGTCTGAAATCACTCAAAGAAACTTGTGAAAAACACCAAATTACATAAAAATATAAAAGATCATAAACACAATTAGACTAAACAATAATAACTCGTATTTGACACAAAACAATAATAAAACATAACTAAAAACTATATAATTATACGAGTTATCACCTATTCATAAGTGGCAATTTGTGATTAATGATTATGGTCAAGTTTTCGATAATTGCAAAGTGGAACATAACCTAAGTTGAACAATCCGAGCTTATGTGTTCGTTGCTTAGATCAACCTATCTTTTTCATCATAAAGATGCTATTAAATTGAATTTAGAGAGCTTATTCTAGGTTGTTTGATAGTTAGAGATTAAATAGAGAGCTTGTTTTATTTAACGACGAACTAAGGAAAGATTGGGGTAACAGAGCTTGCTGTTATCTACGGTTGTTAACTTTGATAGCTAATTAATGTTGATAGATATGAAATTGATTCCTAATGATGTCTAGTGGTGGAGAATGAAACCTTAACTATATTTTTCATATTTAATTCTTCTTAATTACTTGTTTTCTTACTTTTCTTGTTTGCTTGTTTTTAAAACTATTTCAAAACTCCCTTTTCTTTTGTTTTCTTTGAACCTAAGTTATAAACTAATAACTCATAGATTAAAACCCAATCCCTGAGGACTCGACCCTTGCTAACTACTATACTTACAATTGATCTTTTTAGTGCAAGGTTAAATAAAGATACACTCTTTTGGGTGCATCACCGATTTAGGCTCATAATATATCGTTGGAAAGATAATCAAGTCAACTTCAAAACTCAAGGAGAACATTTCTTCAAATAAAGAGTCTAACATCATGTTTTCCTTACAACAAGCTCCAGAGGTCAAATCTGCCTAATTGCTTTTGAACCAGAAATTGATATTTTTGACTCCCAAGTCTTCTTCCATCTTGTGATTATTATTTTGTAAGCTCTTTACCATCATTATTGACATCTTTTGACTTCATTCTCCTTATTTACCTAAAATTCAAAAACATATTATAAGTAAACAAGATAAAGATCGAAAACATAACAAAAACTAAAGGTAGAAAGGCATAAAATGTATATTTTATGAGCTTATCAGCAAATGAGCCAATTGGCTAGCAGAATGGTGGGATGGGTAACACAAAGATCTGAAGAACTCCCTGCCCAAACGATGATTAACCCAAAGGAGAATGCTACTATTGTGACCTTGAGGAATGTAGAACAAGATGAGGATGAGACAAAATTTGAGATGGATTCTATTCTTGACAATAATGAAGCCACATATTCAAATAAGAGTATTTCGGCACCTGAGGTATCGTTTAAGATTCCAATTTTTGCTAATGTTTCTTCTCCACCTTTTCCTAGTAGATTCACAAAGTTCAAGGAGAAGGAACATGAACAAGACATGCTGGAAACCTTAAACAGTTTGTTTGTGGGTACCATTCAACAAGTACCAAAAGATGCACCATTTCTCGATGAGCAATGCACTACAAAGGATGATGGAATAATACTTGTAATGGAGAATGCGTCCATTTTTGTGCAAAGAAAGCTTCCTATCAAACGCTCAAATTTGGGAAGTTTCTTGTATGATCTTGCAAATCCTAAACAGCCAAGAAGGGGTGTTGGTTAGGTTCAAAACACTAACTCAAGTGTTAATTGGGAAGGCAGCCCAATTAAAGAAGAAATTGCCAACCTGCCATATTCAGATTTTCTTTCTCTTTCTTTTATTATTTTTATTTTTATTGTTTTTATTGTTTTTATTTTTTATGTTTATTTATTAATTTTTTATTTAGTATTTTAGGATTATTTAGGTTCATGAGTTTGTTTTGTTTTGAATCTTAGTTGCTCCTATTCTTATGTTATTAGTTCTTTTCTCTTACACATGATTCTTTCGTTCGGGTTAATAGCATTACATTGAGGACAATGTAAGAATTAAGTGTGGGGGAAAGGATTTAGGATTTCTTTTATTTTTGTCTATTATTTTTTTATCAGTCTTTAATATTATTATTATTATTTTTAATGTGTTTTAGTTCCTTTTCAATACAATGATGAGATATGAATTGCATAGGTCTAAACTGGTTATTAGTGAGAAGATTTTCATGAGAATTAAGCTTGATACTAATTTTTATGAGCCAATGTTGATATGATATGTTGATTGAGAAAGAAGCATGTTTAGACTTGATATTGACTTGTATAATCATCCTTGTGAGTTTTTGAGCCTATATGATTGATGCATTATACATATCAATCTAATTTCTTTCTTGAGTGCTCTTATGATTACATGATTCTCTAGAACTTGCTTTAAACCGTTTGAGACTATATTGATACATGTGATAACATGAATATGATAGAGGCATTAGGATTATAACCAGGGCCAAATAGCCATCCATTATTAATGTTCCAAGAGAACATCCCCACTAGTGAGCCAATTTGAGCCTACGTTAAATATGCTATTTTATTGGTAACCGCAACTTACACCTAGCCTAAATATACTTATATCCTTACCCTTGTTCTAAAGATGGATTATATATTTTGAGACATATTGCAAAATAACAAGGGATATTTTTAGTTGAAAATTTGGGTTGGAAACAAAAGATAAGTGTGGGGGAAGAAGGAAAAAAAAATCAAGAGAAAAAGAAAGGGATCATTGTCAAATACATTCTCATATTGAAAAAAAAAATCATCTTTTAAAGTTTTTGTTAAAGAAAAAGATATTACAAAGTTGGTTAGAATGAAGCAAAGGCTCAACATGAATATTTAGCCTATATTATGTGCTTTATAAGAGTTTTGAGAAGTTTTATTTGCAAAATCTTATTTTGTCTCTAAATTCTATGAAGTCTTTGGAACCTTTGTAATATCTTTTATTCTTTAACCACATTACAACCCCTTGGCCCCATTAGAACCCCTTGGCCCCATTACAACCCCTTGGCCCCATTACAACCTTGTTTAAAGACCTCTTGATTTATGAAGTTGCATGATCTAAATAGTGGATAATAGGTGGACAAGCAAGCATATGGTAGAACTGTTTTCATGAGATTGATTGAGAATAAACACTTTACCACTACTTTAAAGAGTGAAAATCATGGGAGTATAGTGAGAAGTTGAGATTAAGTTTGAATATGCACTAAATTGATTGAAATATGTTATGTTAATATTGGCTTAACTCAAACTATTTACATTCAAGCAAGATTTTTTGTGAATTTCTTTAAGCTATTGATTAGTTTATAAGACTTGTCCAATGATTATCTCTAATTTATATTGGAAGGATTAGTTGTAATTATTATTTTTATTTTTATTTTTTTTAGTTTTTCTTATGTCTTCAATGTTTGTGGGTATCGTCCTAGTAAACCCTCACGAGACTAAACTCGTCCACTAGGGACACCTAGGGGTTTAAAGGCTTGTGTCACATGCTAAGTGCCACCGTGATTTCCTACGAAAGTGGATTAGATTAGATTTTCTTATTTTATTTTTATTTTGTTTTGCTCGAGAACTAGCAAAAAGCTAAGTGTGGGGGTATTTGATAAGCTCATAAAATATACATTTTATGCCTTTCTATCTTTAGTTTTTGTTATGTTTTCGATCTTTATTTTGTTTACTTATATTATGTTTTTGAATTTTAGGTACAATAAGGAGAATGAAGTCAAAATATGTCAATAATGATGGTAAAGAGCTTATAAAATTATAATCACAAGATGGAAGAAGACATGGGAGTCAAAAATATCAATTTCTGGTTGAAAAGCAATCAGGCAGGTTTGACCTACGGAGCTTGTTGTAAGCAAAACGTGATGTTAGATTCTTTATTTGAAGAAAATTCCTCTTGACTTTTTAAGTTGACTTGATTATCTTTCCAACGATATATTATGGGCCCAAATCGGATAAGAAATGGGCATTCAAAATGGCGCTAGAACATCTCCCTAAAGAACCCTACGGCCAGACAAACCCTAATCGCAAATCTGAAAAAAAAAAAAAAAAAAAAAAGCAAAAATGTGATTTTTGCACCTCCAGGCTTACTTATGCGGCTAGCACTTTTCTCAGGGTTTTAAAGCTCTATAAATACCATCTTTTGAGCCACAAACTAGACATCTTTTGAGGAGACTCAAGGATCATTATTATTCTTCTTCTTCTTCTCCATTCTTTTATTTTTCTTTTTAGTTTTATGTATATATTATCTATGCCTATGTTAGGCTAAACTTTTATTTTGTTAAGGGTGATTTCAAAGCCCTAGACATGTTATGTAATTAATTTTCAGAATCTATCTATCATTGTTTTCTATCAATGTTGCTTATGTTCTTCCATTAAAATTGTTCATGATGATGTTTTGATTTGTTTAGGTGGCCAACTAGATAAATCTTGATAATTGTGTAATGCTAGTGATAAGCTTATAAAATATACATTTTATGCCTTTCTACCTTTTGGTTTTTGTTATGTTTTCGATCTTTATCTTGTTTACTTATAATATGTTTTTGAATTTTAGGTACAATAAGGAGAATGAAGTCAAAAGATGTCAATAATGATGGTAAAAAGCTTACAAAATCATAATCACAAGATGGAAGAAGACTTGGGAGTCAAAAATATCAATTTCTGGTTGAAAAGCAATCAGGCAGATTTGCCCTCCGGAGCTTGTTGTAAGGAAAACATGATGTTAGATTCTTTATTTGAAGAAACTTCCTTCTTGACTTTTGAAGTTGACTTGATTATCTTTCCAATGATATATTATGGGCCCAAATCGGATAAGAAATGGGCATTTAAAATGGTGCTAGAATATCTCCCTAAAGAACCCTACGGCCCGAAAATCCCTAATCGCAAATCTGAAAAAAAGGCAAAAACGTGATTTTTCTACCTCCAGGCTTACTTGTGCGGCAGGGACTTATTCTCAGGGTTTTAAAGCTCTATAAATACCATCTTTTGAGCCACAAACTAGACATCTTTTGAGGAGACTCAAGGATCATCATTCTTCTTCTTCTTCTCCATTCTTTTATTTTTCTTTTTAGTTTTATGTATATATTATCTATGCCTATGTTAGGCTAAACTTCTATTTGGTTAAGGGTGATTTCAAAGCCCTAGACATGTTATGTTATTAATTTTCAGAATCTATCTATAATTGTTTTCTATCAAAGTTGCTTATGTTCTTCTATTAAAATTGTTCATGATGATGTTTTGATTTGTTTAGGTGGCCAACTAGATAAATCTTGATAATTGTCTAATGTTAGTTTAGGAGTCTTGATCCGTGTAATTGTCTTGATTTCCTATTCATAAGTAGCAATTTGTGTTTAATGATTATGGTCAAGTTTTCAGTAATTGCAAAGTGGAACATAACCTAAGTTGAACAATCCGAGCTTATGTGTTTGTTGCTTAGATCAACCTATCTTTCTCATCATAAAGCTGCTATTAAATTGAACTTAGAGAGCTTATTCTAGGTTGTTTGATAGTTAGAGATTAAATAGAGAGCTTGTTCTATTTAACGACAAACTAAGGAAAGATTAGGGTAACAGAGCTTGTTGTTATCTACGGTTGTTAACTTTGATAGCTAATTAATGTTGATAGATATGAAATTGATTCTTAATGATGTCTAGTGGTGGAGAATGAAACCTTAACCATATTTTTCATATTTGATTCTTCTTAATTACTTGTTTTCTCATTCTTATTGTTAACTTTAGTTTAAATCTGATTTCAAAATCCCCTTTTCTTTTGTTTTTCTTGAATTTAAGTTTTAAACTATTAACTTATAAACTAAAACCCAATCCCTGAGGACTTAACCCTTGGTTAAATAAGATACACTTTTTTGGGTGCATCACTTGTCTTGGTGTTATAGCTTTATGCATTTTTCCTAGGGTTATAGTTTTTAGGCAGTCTAAGTTTGGGGTTTCAGTCTTGAAAAGTGGTTTAGATCAAGATTTTGTTTCTTGAATTCTTGATCTATTAAAATTTCTTCTTGTTGATTCTTAATTCGAATCTTGAAAAATATAAAATAAAAATTCAAGAATTTAGAGGGGTATTCGAATAGTCCCAAGAAAGAAAAAAGAAGTTCATCCGAGATTTCAAGAAAATCAAGAAGTCTCGTTCTTGAAAAAAAAAAATAAGAACAGTGTTCGAACAGCAAGAAAAATAAAGAAAGATTCGAAAATGATCAGGGGAAATAGGAAAGATTTGAATTCAGGAGTTAGGCATGGAGTAGCACCTAGGAGAAATGCTAGGGGTCATGATTGGGAAAATAGAGAAGATAGGAACCTTGGGAATATTAAAATGAAAATTCTACCATTCCAAGATAGAACTGATCCTGAGGTGTATTTGGAGTGGGAGAAAAAAATATAGTTGATCTTTGATTGTCACAACTATTCGGAGGAGAACAAGGTGAAGTTGGCAGTCATTGAATTTACTGATTATGCCATAGTTTGGTGGGATCAACACGTAACCAGTAGGAGAAGAAACCATAAGAGACCTATAGAGACATGGAGGGAATTGCAAGCTTTCATGAAAAAGAGGTTTGTACCTAGCCACTATTATAGGCACCTTTACCAAAAACCTTGCCCAAGGGTCTAGGAGTGTAGAGGATTATTATAAGGAGTTGGAGGTGGCTATGATTAGAGCCAATGTATAGGAGGATCGGGAAGCCATCATGGCTAGATTTTTGAGTGGCTCACATAGAGACATAGCTAATGTTGTGGAGTTGCAGCATTATGTGGAGGTAGAAGACATGGTGCACATGGCTATGAAGGTGGAGAGGCAATTGAAAAGAAAGGGGGCAGCAAGGTATTCTTCGGTTTCTAGCTGTTCTTGGAAACCAAAGTGCGACAAAGACCAGGCTGTTGTCAAGGGCAAAATCGAACCACCAAAGGGGAAAGAAAAGAGCACTAGCAAAGACAAACCCAAGGTACTTCAGAATTCCAATTCTTCAAGGAATAGAGATATTAAATGTTTTAAATGATTGGGTTTAGGACATATTGCATCTCAATGTCCAAACAAAAGGGTGATGATCACGCATGCTAATGGTGAAGTCATGACCGAAAGTGAGGATGATTGTGATGAGTAGCCAGAATTGGAGGATGCTAGTGATGTGATGGTGATGATGCTGACTTGGATTACCCCTGATGCACCCAAAAAAGTGTATCTTATTTAACCTTGCACTTGAAAATAATCACTTGTAGAGTATAGTGATTAGTAAGGGTCGAGTTCTCAGGGATTGGGTTTTAGTTTATAAGTTAATAGTTTATCACTTAAAAACAAGTAAACAAAAGTAAAGGGGATTTTGAAATCAGATTTAAACTAAAGTTAACAATAAGAATAAGAAAACAAGTAATTAAGAAGAATCAAATATGAAAAATATGGTTAAGGTTTCATTCTCCACCACTAGACATCATTAAGAATCAATTTCATATCTATCAACATTAATTAGCTTCAAAGTTAACAACCGTAGATAACAGCAAGCTCTGTTACCCCAATCTTTCCTTAGTTCGTCGTTAAATAGAACAAGCTCTCTATTTAATCTCTAACTATCAAACAACAGAGAATAAGCTCTCTAAGTTAAATTTAATAGCAGCTTTATGATGAGAAAGATAGTTTGATCTAAGCAACAAACACATAAGCTCGGATTGTTCAACTTAGGTTATGTTCCACTTTGCAATTATTGAAAACTTGACCATAATCATTAATAAAAAATTGCCACTTATGAATAGGAAATCAAGACAATTACACGGATCAAGACTTCTAAACTAGCGTTAGACAATTATCAAGATTTATCTAGTTGGCCACCTAAATAAATCAAGACAACACCATGAAAAATTTTAATGGAAAAACACAATCAACTTTGATAGAAAACAATGATAGATAGATTCTGAAAATTAATTACATAACATGTCTAGGGCTTTGAAATCACCCTTAACCAAATAAAAGTTTAGCCTAACATAGGCATAGATAATATATACATAAAACTAAAAAGAAAAATAAAAGAATGGAGAAGAAGAAGAATAATAATAATGATCCTTGAGTCTCCTCAAAAGATGTCTAGTTTGTGGCTCAAAAGATGGTATTTATAGAGCTTTAAAACCCTGAGAATAAGTCATTGCCGCACAAGTAAGCCTGGAGGTGCAAAAATCACGTTTTTGCCTTTTTTTCAGATTTGCGATTAGGGTTTTTCTGGCCGCAGGGTTCTTTAGGAAGATCTTCTAGCGCCATTTTGAATGCCCATTTCTTATCCGATTTGGGCCCATAATATATCGTTGGAAAGATAATCAAGTCAAATTCAAAAGTAAAGTAGGAAGTTTCTTCAAATAAAGAATCTAACATCATGTTTTCCTTAAAACAAGCTCCGGAGGTCAAATTTGCCTGATTGCTTTTCAACCAGAAAATGATATTTTTGACTCCCAAGTTTTCTTCCATCTTGTGATTATGATTTTGTAAGCTCTTTACCATCATTATTGACATATTTTGACTTCATTCTCCTTATTTTACCTAAAATTCAAAAGCATATTATAAGTAAACAAGATAAAGATCGAAAACATAACAAAAACTAAAGGTAGAAAGGCATAAAATGTATATTTTATGAGCTTATCAACCCCGTGGAAGGTAAATCTCTTGTTTCTAGGCGTGCTTTAAATGCACAAATAAAAATAGATGATGTTTTGCAACAAAGGGAAAATATTTTTCATACTAGATGTTTTGTGAACAATAAAGTTTGTAGTATGATTATTGATGGGGGGAGTTGCACCAATGTAGCTAGTACCTTAGTAGAAAGGTTGGGTTTACCTATGCTTAAACATCATAAGCCTTACAAATTGCAATGGTTGAATGATTGTGGGGAGGTTAAGGTAAATAGGCAAGTAAGGGTAGCTTTTACTATTGAGAGGTATAGTGATGAGGTACTTTGTGATGTAGTGCCTATGCATGCTGGCCATCTATTATTGGGGAGCCATGGCAGTATGATAGGAGGGTTACACATGATGGGTTTAGGAATAGGTACAACTTTGTAAAAGATGGCAAAACCATCAACCTTGTTCCTTTAACACCAAAGCAGGTCTATGAAGACTAATTGAAATTGAAATCTGTTTTTGAGAAAAAAGAATTGACTGTGGCCGAATCTAATGAGAAAAAAAAGAGAGAACAAAAAAAAAAAAAAGATTGGCCGAAAAAGGGGAGGAAAAAAAAGTGAAAAAAATAGAGAAATGGTTGAAAAAAAGAAAGTGATGCCACAAGAAAGAAAAGAAAAAACAAATATGAGCTTTATGCAAAAGAGAGTGAGGTTAAGAAGGCTTTTTTTAGAAGATCAGCCCATGATCTTCCTTGTTTATAAAGAATCATATATTAACCTTGATGAATCTAACAAGCTCTTCCTAGTGTTGCTGTTTCTTTGTTGTAGGAATTTGAGGAGTTATTCCCGGAGGAGATGCCAAGTGGGTTGCCTTCCATAAGAGGCAATGAACATCAGATTGATTTTGTACCCGGAGCAGTAATTCCAAACCGACCAACCCATAGGAGAACCAAGTTGCATCCTCAAGGAGATGGGACTTTCCAAATCCTTGAGAAAATTAATGACAATGCTTACAAAGTGGACTTACCAGGTGAGTATAACGTTTCTGCTTCATTTAACGTTTTTGATCTTTCCCTTTATGATGTAGGTGATTATTCGAGGTCGAATCCTTTTGAGGAAAGGGGGAATGATGAGAACCAAGCTGGTATTGGACTTCAAGATCCATTGCATGTTCCAATTGGGCCTATTACATGGTCAAGATCCAAGAAGCTCAACGAAGCTATACAAGGGTTGGTGCAAAGGACTTTGGCAGAATCTACAAGTCTTTTGAGCAATGTCAAGGCATTCAAGTTGGGCTGCTTGGATAAGGAAGAACAAGACTTGGTCCATGTGATCCAAGCTTCACATGGGCTGCCTTAGAAGAATACAAGTGGAGCCTATTTAACGTGTAGTGGGGATCAATTCATTAATGAGGTGGCGCCTACTTAGAAGGATTATTTGGGTCTTGTAATTATTTGGGTCTTATAATTACTTATACTTTTGGGCCAGATTTATGTAACATGTCCAATAAGCTTGTGGGGACTACTTTCATTAAACTATTGGACAATTTTTAAATTTAATTAGGATTCGGCTTAAGCTTGTTCAGCCCATAGTTAAGCTTTCATTTAATTATGTAAGTAGTAAGCCTTAGCTGCCAAGGAGTTTCATTTGTACTAGGAGTTCTTAGGCTAGCTGAATTAGGGTTAGTAGGGAGGCTATAAATACCCTTGTTTAGCTATTTACTTCAGCAACCATTATTAATCTATTGAGTTTGAATTTATTCAAAGTGAGGGTTTCACTCTTTTTAGTTCTTTACAGAACTAGCAAACTTATCAAAGAATTCCTTTCTTTGTGGCGTTCTTCCTATCAAACTTAGGTTCTAGAAACAAGTGTTCTTGGGGTTTAGTTAGCTTAGCTAATCTAGGTTCTTTGATCCAAGATTTCTATGGGTTTAAGTTCCATTGCCTGAATCTTGGCTTTCTTGGGGTTAGGGTATTTCAATTTGTTAGTGGGTTCAAAGGGTTTAACCCCCTAGGTTATATGGGCCAAGATCCAAGAAGATCTAGGAAACATGGCAAGAATGGCTGGAATTCACTTGGGCCATGTTGCAAGTTATTCAAGAAAGGCTTCAACATGCAAGATAGGCTTGCATCCAAGTTTGGTCCATGTGATTCAAGAACACAAGGTGGCACGTTAAGAGGGCTTATTTGGGCTTATTTTAAGTCTTGTAACTACTTAGGCATTTGGGCCTAACTTATGAAACTTATGTAATATATCCATTAGGCTACTTATTCGTCATCCTTTTTTAATTTATTAGATTCTAGCTCGAGCTTGTTCAGCCCATAGTTAAGCTTTCATTTAATTATTTAAGTAGTAAGCCTTGGCTGCCAAAGAGTTTCATTTGTTCTAGGAGTTCTTAGGCTAGTTGAATTAGGGTTAGTAGGAGGCTATAAATACCCTTGTTTAGCCATCTACTTGAGCAACCATTATTAATCTATTTGAGTTGAATTTTATTCAATTGAGTTTTTACTCTTTTTAGTTCTTGATAGAACTAGCGAACTTATCAAAGAATTCCTTTCTTTGTAGCGTTCTTCCTATCAAACTTAGGTTCTAGAAAAAAGTGTTCTTGGGGTTTAGTTAGCTTAGCTAATCTAGGTTCTTTGATCCAAGATTTCTACGGGTTTAAGTTCCATTGCCTAAATCTTGGCTTTTTTAGGGTTAGGGTATTTCAATTTTTTAGTGGGTTCAAAGTGTTTAACCCCTAGGGTATATGGGCAAAGATCCAAGAAGATCTAGGAAACATGGCAAGAATTGATGGAATTCACTTGGGCCATGTTGCAAGTTATTCAAGAAATGCTTCAACAGCAAGATAGGCTTGCATCCAAATTTAGTCCATGTGATTCAAGAAGACAAGGTGGCACGTTAAGAGGGCTTATTTGGGCTTATTTTAAGTCTTGTAATTACTTAGGCATTTGGACCTAACTTATGTAACTTATATAATATGTCCATTAGGCTACTTATTGGACATCCTTTTTTAATTTATTAGATTCGGGCTTGAGCTTGTTCAGCCCATAGTTAAGCTTTCATTTAATTATTTAAGTAGTAAGCCTTGGCTGCAAAGGAGTTTCGTTTGTACTATGAGTTCTTAAGCTAGTTGAATTAGGGTTAGGAGGAGGCTATAAATACACTTGTTTAGCCATCTACTTGAGCAACCATTATTAATCTATTTGAGTTGAATTTTATTCAATTGAGTTTTTACTCTTTTTAGTTCTTGACAGCGAACTTATCAAAGAATTCCTTTCTTTGTGGCATTCTTCCTATCAACAAGTATTCTTGGGGTTTAGTTAGCTTAGCTAATCTAGGTTCTTTGATCTAAGATTTCTACGGGTTTAAGTTCTATTGCCTGAATCTTGCCTTTCTTGGCGTTAAGGTATTTCAATTTGTTAGTGGGTTCAAAGGGTTTAACCCCTAGGGTATATGGGTCAAGATCCAAGAAGATCTAGGAAACATGGCAAGAATGGCTGGAATTCACTTGGACCATGTTGCAAGTTATTCAAGAAAGGCTTCAACATGCAAGATAGGCTTGCATCCAAGTTTGGTTCATGTGATTCAAGAACACAAGGTGGCACATTAAGAGGGCTTATTTTGATAGGATCCAAGATGGCCCAATCCCATGACAATTTCTATATGGGCCAAGATCCAAGAAGATCTAGGAAACATGGCAAGAATGAGTGGAATTCACTTGGGCCATGTTGCAAGTTATTTAAGAAAGGCTTCAACATGCAAGATGGGCTTGCATCCAAGTTTAGTCCATGTGATTCAAGAACACAAGGTGGCACATTAAAAGGGCTTATTTGGGCTTATTTTAAGTTTTATAATTACTTAGGCATTCGGGCCTATTTTATGTGACATGGAAATCTTTTAATTATTTAGGTTTGGGCTTGAGCATGTTCAGCCCATATTTTACTTATTATTAGGTTAGCTGATTAGGGTTATTGTAGGGAGGCTATAAATATATGTCTTAGCCGCCTACTTCAATTATCTTTTAATCAATTAAGTCTGATTTTATTCAGTGAGAGTTTTCTCTTTTTAGTTCTTGACAGAACTTAGGAACTTATCAAAGAAATTTTTCTTTGTGGCGTTCAACCTATCAAACTTAGGTTCTTGAAACGAGAGTTCTTAGGGTCTAGCTTACATGCTTAATCTAGGTTCTTTGAAACAGGCTTTCTAAGGGTTTAAGTTTTCTTAGCCTGAATCTTGGCTTTTCTGGGTTAGGTATTTCAATTTGTTAGTGGGTTCAAAGGGTTTAACCCCTAGGGTTCACATCAGTCCCCACTAACAAATCGAAATACCTAACCCAGAAAAGCCAAGATTCAGGCAAAGAAAACTTAAACCCTTAGAAAGCCTGTTTCAAAGAACCTAGATTAAGCATGTAAGCTAGACCCTAAGAACTCTCGTTTCAAGAACCTAAGTTTGATAGGTTGAACGCCACAAAGAAAAAATTCTTTGATAAGTTCCTAAGTTCTCTCAAGAACTAAAAAGAGAAAACTCTCACTGAATAAAAACAGACTTAATTGATTAAAAGATAATTGAAGTAGGCGGCTAAGACATATATTTATAGCCTCCCTACAATAACCCTAATCAGCTAACCTAATAATAAGTAAAATATGGGCTGAACATGCTCAAGCCCAAACCTAAATAATTAAAAGATGTCCATATTACATAAAATAGGCCCGAATGCCTAAGTAATTATAAAACTTAAAATAAGCCCAAATAAGCCCTTTTAATGTGCCACCTTGTGTTCTTGAATCACATGGACTAAACTTGGATGCAAGCCCATCTTGCATGTTGAAGCCTTTCTTAAATAACTTGCAACATGGCCCAAGTGAATTCCACTCATTCTTGCCATGTTTCCTAGATCTTCTTGGATCTTGGCCCATATAGAAATTGTCATGGGATTGGGCCATCTTGGATCCTATCATTCCCCCTTTCTTCGAAAATATTCGCCCTCGAATCTTAGCCTTGTGCGTGAGAATGACGGTGCAAGATACTAAATCAAGGTGATGGACAATGCCGTTTATGGGTGGCAACCCATCCTGCAACTCCTCCGAAAATAAATCCTCACAATCCTTCAACAAAGAAACAGGAAAAATAGGAAGAGATTGGTTAGGAGCATCAAGAATAAAAACCTCACTCTCCTTTGCATCAGTAAAATTCTCAAATTCTATGTTTTCCTCGGCAGGAATTGTCTCCTTTTCCACTAGTGGCTCCTCTCTTACTTCTTTAATTTCAGCCACCTTTATTTCTTTTTCTTTTTTTCTTCTCTCTTCTTTTTCTCTCTTTTTTGTTCTCCATCTTTCTTCCTCTTGTTGCACAAACCTCTCAAACAATGAGGTGAGATCTTTCATCTCTTGTAGAGCTTGCTTTACTTCGTCGCATAAAGTGAGAGACATCTTAAAGTCGCTGCAAAACAACTTTGGTTAGTAAAAAAAAAGATGAATGTCGATTTTTTCTTCTTCTTTTCAATCTTTTTCGAATTTTTTTTCTTTTTCTGCCTATTCGAACACTCTTTTTTTTTCAAGAACAAGACTTCTTGATTTTCTTGAAATCTCGGATGAACTTCTTTTTTTTTTGGGGGGGGGGGACTGTTCGAATGCCCCTCTGAATTCTTGAATTTTTTTTTTCAAGATTCGGATCAAGAATCAACAAGAAGAAATTTTAATAAATCAAGAATTCAAGAAACGAAATCTTGATTTAACCCAACTCTCAGAATAAAACCCCAAACTAAACTGCCTAAAAACTATAACCCTGGGGCAAAAGAATGCCTAAAGCTATAACCCAAGACAAGAATGTCTGAAACCCCAAAACAAGAAAGTTGACAGAAATCCCAAAATCTTGTTATTGATTTTGCTGTGATAGTATCTAAACCAACTTCCAAGAACGAAACCCCAAACAAAAACTGCCCTAAAAACTATAACTATTAGACAAAGAAAGCCTAAAGCTATAACCCCTATGACAAGTATGTCTGAAACCCCAAAACAAAAAAAGTTGAGAAAAACTCCAATACCCTATGGTAAAGAAGATAAAAAGATTTGACCTGATTGGTTCCTAAGCTCTGATACCAACTGATGTGAACCCTAGGGGTTAAACCCTTTGAACCCACTAACAAATTGAAATACCTAACCCAGAAAAGCCAAGATTCAGGCAAAGAAAACTTAAACCCTTAGAAAGCCTGTTTCAAAGAACCTAGATTAAGCATGTAAGCTAGACCCTAAGAACTCTCGTTTCAAGAACCTAAGTTTGATAGGTTGAACGCCACAAAGAAAAAATTCTTTGATAAGTTCCTAAGTTCTGTCAAGAACTAAAAAGAGAAAACTCTCACTGAATAAAATCAGACTTAATTGATTAAAAGATAATTGAAGTAGGCGGCTAAGACATATATTTATAGCCTCCCTACAATAACCCTAATCAGCTAACCTAATAATAAGTAAAATATGGGCTGAACATGCTCAAGCCCAAACCTAAATAATTAAAAGATGTTCATGTTACATAAAATAGGCCCGAATGCCTAAGTAATTATAAAACTTAAAATAAGCCCAAATAAGCCCTTTTAATGTGCCACCTTGTGTTCTTGAATCACATGGACTAAACTTGGATGCAAGCCCATCTTGCATGTTGAAGCCTTTCTTAAATAACTTGCAACATGGCCCAAGTGAATTCCACTCATTCTTGCCATGTTTCCTAGATCTTCTTGGATCTTGGCCCATATAGAAATTGTCATGGGATTGGGCCATCTTGGATCCTATCATTCCCCCTTTCTTCGAAAATATTCGCCCTCGAATCTTAGCCTTGTGCGTGAGAATGACGGTGCAAGATACTAAATCAAGGTGATGGACAATGCCGTTTATGGGTGGCAACCCATCCTGCAACTCCTCCGAAAATAAATCCTCACAATCCTTCAACAAAGAAACAGGAAAAATAGGAAGAGATTGGTTAGGAGCATCAAGAATAAAAACCTCACTCTCCTTTGCATCAGTAAAATTCTCAAATTCTATGTTTTCCTCGGCAGGAATTGTCTCCTTTTCCACTAGTGGCTCCTCTCTTACTTCTTTAATTTCAGCCACCTTTATTTCTTTTTCTTTTTTTCTTCTCTCTTCTTTTTCTCTCTTTTTTGTTCTCCATCTTTCTTCCTCTTGTTGCACAAACCTCTCAAACAATGAGGTGAGATCTTTCATCTCTTGTAGAGCTTGCTTTACTTCGTCGCATAAAGTGAGAGACATCTTAAAGTCGCTGCAAAACAACTTTGGTTAGTAAAAAAAAAGATGAATGTCGATTTTTTCTTCTTCTTTTCAATCTTTTTCGAATTTTTTTTCTTTTTCTGCCTATTCGAACACTCTTTTTTTTTCAAGAACAAGACTTCTTGATTTTCTTGAAATCTCGGATGAACTTCTTTTTTTTTTGGGGGGGGGGGACTGTTCGAATGCCCCTCTGAATTCTTGAATTTTTTTTTTCAAGATTCGGATCAAGAATCAACAAGAAGAAATTTTAATAAATCAAGAATTCAAGAAACGAAATCTTGATTTAACCCAACTCTCAGAATAAAACCCCAAACTAAACTGCCTAAAAACTATAACCCTGGGGCAAAAGAATGCCTAAAGCTATAACCCAAGACAAGAATGTCTGAAACCCCAAAACAAGAAAGTTGACAGAAATCCCAAAATCTTGTTATTGATTTTGCTGTGATAGTATCTAAACCAACTTCCAAGAACGAAACCCCAAACAAAAACTGCCCTAAAAACTATAACTATTAGACAAAGAAAGCCTAAAGCTATAACCCCTATGACAAGTATGTCTGAAACCCCAAAACAAAAAAAGTTGAGAAAAACTCCAATACCCTATGGTAAAGAAGATAAAAAGATTTGACCTGATTGGTTCCTAAGCTCTGATACCAACTGATGTGAACCCTAGGGGTTAAACCCTTTGAACCCACTAACAAATTGAAATACCTAACCCAGAAAAGCCAAGATTCAGGCAAAGAAAACTTAAACCCTTAGAAAGCCTGTTTCAAAGAACCTAGATTAAGCATGTAAGCTAGACCCTAAGAACTCTCGTTTCAAGAACCTAAGTTTGATAGGTTGAACGCCACAAAGAAAAAATTCTTTGATAAGTTCCTAAGTTCTGTCAAGAACTAAAAAGAGAAAACTCTCACTGAATAAAATCAGACTTAATTGATTAAAAGATAATTGAAGTAGGCGGCTAAGACATATATTTATAGCCTCCCTACAATAACCCTAATCAGCTAACCTAATAATAAGTAAAATATGGGCTGAACATGCTCAAGCCCAAACCTAAATAATTAAAAGATGTTCATGTTACATAAAATAGGCCCGAATGCCTAAGTAATTATAAAACTTAAAATAAGCCCAAATAAGCCCTTTTAATGTGCCACCTTGTGTTCTTGAATCACATGGACTAAACTTGGATGCAAGCCCATCTTGCATGTTGAAGCCTTTCTTAAATAACTTGCAACATGGCCCAAGTGAATTCCACTCATTCTTGCCATGTTTCCTAGATCTTCTTGGATCTTGGCCCATATAGAAATTGTCATGGGATTGGGCCATCTTGGATCCTATCATATTTGGGCTTATTTTAAGTCTTGTAATTACTTAGGCATTTGGGCCTAACATATGTAACTTATGTAATATGTCCATTAGGCTACATATTGGACATCCTTTTTTAATTTATTAGATTTGGGCTTGAGCTTGTTCAGCCCATAGTTAAGCTTTCATGTAATTATTTAAGTAGTAAGCCTTGGCTGCCAAGGAGTTTCATTTGTACTAGGATTTCTTAGGCTAATTGATAACTCGTATAATTATATAGTTTTTAGTTATGTTTTATTATTGTTTTGTGTCAAATACGAGTTATTATTGTTTAGTATAATTGTGTTTATGATCTTTTATATTTTTATGTAATTTGGTGTTTTTCACAAGTTTCTTTGAGTGATTTCAGATTACTAGAATTAAGGGCAAATCCAGTTCAGTTCCAGTTCCGACACCTTTTGCCATATCAGCTATATCTGGAGTTTCACTGAAGAAATAAGGCTGAAATTTTAACTGTGCAAAGTTAAGAGGCATATCTATCTTTTTCATGTTTTACACTTCTTGAAACGGAGTCGTTTTCCCTAGCGAAATCAACCATCAAGTTGGCTGATGTGCAATGACGTCTGTCCTGAGCAGTTTTCAGATTTTGACCATATCGTCCGATACACATCAGCAAATGAGCTGATTCCAACGGCTATGGATCACTAACGGATAGGGGAACATTTGTCTAGAAGACCATGTGATCAGATAAAGCCTCCAATATTGAAGAAATCGACCATCAAGTTGGCTGATGTGCAATGACGTCTGTGCTGACATGTTTTCGTATTTGGCTCATATCTGCTTATCCACATCAGCAAATGAGCTGATTCCAACGGCTATGGATCCGTAACTGATAGGGGAACCTTTTTCTAGAAGACCATGTGATCAGATCAGGCCTCAAACATTGACGAAATCGACCATCAAGTTGGCTGATCAAAATTGTCATACAATATGACGAAAATTGTTAGAAAAATTCACCCACCTATTATACCTACCTTTGAAATTTGTAAAGCTTGTCTCTTGTCATTTAGCCTTCCAAAATGTGTATAAATAGAGGGCCTTGGATGATTGTAGAGATTGATATTGTACATAGGTAGGATATTAGCCATTTTAATAAAATTCTCTAAGTTTTCTTCTTCTTTCTTTTCTCTAGTTTTCTTTCTTTTCTCTAGTTTTCTTTTTCTTTAGAGAGAGCAAGAGGTTGGATAATTAATATTCTTCCTCTTCTTCTTTCTTTCTTTTATTTTCTTCTTAGATTTTCTTTAATTTTATGTTTATGTTTATAATGCCTATGCTAGGCTAAACTTCTATTTGGTTAAGGGTGATTTCAAAGCCCTAGACATGTTTTGTGATTGATTTTCAGATTCTATCTATCATTAATTTTCTATCAAAGTTGCTTATGTTCTTCTACAAGAATTGTTCATGATGTTGTCTTGATTTATTTAGGTGTACAACTAGATAGATCTTGATAATTATCTATTGCTAGTTTAGGAGTCTTGATCCGTGTAATTGTCTTGATTTCCTATTCATAAGTGGCAATTTGTGATTAATGATTATGGTCAAGTTTTCAATAATTGCAAAGGGGAACATAACCTAAGTTGAACAATCCGAGCTTATGTGTTTGTTGCTTAGATCAACCTATCTTTCTCATCATAAAGCTGCCATTAAATTGAATTTAGAGAGCTTATTCTAGGTTGTTTAATGGTTAGAGATTAAATAGAGAGCTTGTTCTATTTAACGACAAATTAAGGAAAGATTGGGATAACAGAGCTTGTTGTTATCTACGGTTGTTAACTTTGATAGTTGGTTGGTATTGATAGATCTGAAATTGATTCTTAATGATGTCTAGTGGTGGAGAATGAAACCTTAACCATATTTTTCATATTTGATTCTTCTTACTTACTTGTTTTCTTACTTTTCTAGTTTGCTTATTTTTTATATTTATTTTTATTGGCTGGTTATACCGCCTAATTTGTATATTAACTTTGTTTTATTTTTATTGGCTGGTTATACCGCCTAATTTGTATATTAACTTTGTTTTATTTTTGTTGGCTGGTTATACCGCCTAATTTAGTATATATATTTTTATTGGCTGGTTATACCGCCTTGCATCTTATTCTTATTATTTACTTTAGTTTAAATCTGGCTTCAAAAACCCCTTTTCTTTTATTGTTTTCTTTGAACGTAAGTTATAAACTATTAACTTATAAACTAAAACCCAATCCCTGAGGACTCGACCCTTGCTAACTACTATACTTACAATTTATCTTTTTAGTGCAAGGTTAAATAAGATACACTCTTTTGGGTGCATCAAATTTTTGGCGCCGTTGCCGGGGATTGTTTTCTTTAGTTTATTTGTTACTTGGTTTATTCTTATTTTCAGTTCTAATTAGTTTTATTTTCTTGTACATACAAGTTTTTCTTTTCAAATTTAAAAAAAAAAAAAAAAAAACAATGGAATTGAGCAATCTAACACTTGAAGAGTTGGTGGCATACATGAACATGGAGAATCAACAAGCCAATCTCACCTCCCCAGTTCAACAATTGGCCATGGGAGGATGTCAAGGCCATCAAGTGTTCCAAGACCAACAGTATGATCATTACTCAAACACTTACCATGAGGGATGGTGGGATCATACTAATTATGGCTACTCAGAAAATTACCAAGAAGTAGATCCTTATGCCAATTACACTCATCCATCTAGCTTCAATCAATCATGGTCTCAAGAACCAGATCTTCTTCAACCACCACATATGACTCAAAACTCAGGACTTCTTTAGAAGATCTTGTCGATTCTCTTGTTACTAATACTTTGCAATTTCAACAGGAAACAAGGGCAAGCATCAAGAGTTTGGAAAAGCAAATGAGCCAATTGGCTAGTAGTATGGTGGTATGGGTAGCACAAAGATCTGAAGAACTCTCTGCCCAAACAATGATTAACCCAAAGGAGAATACTACTATTGTGACCTTGAGGAATGATGAACAAGATGAGGATGAGACAGAATTAGAGATGGATTCTATTATTGAGGATAATGAAGCCACAAATACAAATAAGAGTATTTCGGCACCTGAGGTAACGTTTAAAGTTCCACTTTTTACTAATGTTTCTTCTCCACCTTTTCCTAGTAGATTTGCAAAGTTCAAGGAGGATGAACATGAACAAGACACGCTGGAAACCTTAAACAGTTTGTTTGTGGATGTCATTCAACAAGTACCCAAAGATGCACCATTCCTCGATGAGATATGCACCACCAAGGATGATGGAATAATACTTGTAATGGAGAATGCATCCACTGTTGTGCAAAGAAAGCTTCCTCTTAAACGCATAAATTTGGGAAATTTCATGTATGAGCCTGACAAGCCTAAAAAGCCAAGAAAGGGTGTTGGTTAGATTCAAAACACTAACTCAAGTGTTAATTGGGAAGGCAGCCCAATTAAAGATGAAATTGCCAACCTTCCATATTCAGATTTGCTTTCTCTTTCTTTTCCTTTTTCTTTTATTATTTTTATTGTTTTTATTTTATTTCTTATGTTTCTTTGTTAATTGTGTTTACTGCTTTTAAGTTCATTTAGGCTGCATAAGTTTCTTTTGTTTAATAGTTCTTTTCTCTTACATATAATTCTTGCATTGGGGGATAATAGCATTACATTGATGACAATGTAAGAATTATGTGTGGGGGGAAGAATTTAGGATTTTATTTAGAGTGTTTTGTTTTTAGTCTTTTTATGTTGTTTTTCTTTCTGATCCTGGTTTTGAAAATAACTAGATGTAAATATAATTTTTAATTTTTTACCCCGGTTAAATGGCGGATAACGGTACTCCGTGATTATTTAAATCGGTTCCATCAGCTACCCACAAAACTGATATTGTATATAAATTTCTCTTCCAATTTCTCTTTCAATTTTTTTTCATTTTTTTTTCAGGATGGATGATATTCTCACAAGATTGCAGAAACGATTTCCTCCCTTTCCTCGAAATATTTTACTGAAGCTTTACCAAGTTCGACTTGAAAGATTAAGAATGCTTATGCACAAAGGGATTCCTAACGACATACGTTGGGTAATTGAAGCCAAGGTACGTGAAGATGAATATCTTCCTGTTTTGCATTTACCAGGTACAGGTAGAAGCACTTTTGCAAAGAAGCGACGAGCAAAGCGTATGAGTTCAAATTGCCACAAATGTGCACGATGGACGTGTAACGGTAAATGTCGTTCTATTGGGATTCCGTTCTCTAATCGAGATGATAAAATTGAATTCATTAAGGATGGACTGAGTAAGGAGAATTTGGGTAATATCCAACTTTCTCTTGAGACGCATCCTAGTGGAGACGTACAAAGAGAAATTCTTGATTTATGGCCGCAATTCCAAAGGGAATGGCAACATCTTGGGAATCTGATGTTAAAAGACCCTGTTTGCCAGCTTGTAAGAAAACTGGATGGGAAGCATATCCTCGACTCATAGAAGGCGTTTAAGCCGTTTCTGGACGTAAAACCAGAGGAAGATGTGAGCCACAATCACAACTACAATAAATGACTTCTCAGCTTTTGGTTTGATTTGCAATAACTTTATTTTGGTTTAATTTACGTGTAGTTCGATTTGTGTAATTATTCTCGTTTTTTTTTATTTGTCTTTTACGGTTGATTTTTTCTTCTCTTTTTGATTTTCTTCCTGAAATCACGCAAAAATCTTTTGTTAGGTTAACATTTTCTTCTGACAGGTCAGATACACTTTCGGCGACATTATTACTCTTGTCTGATTCACTACTGAGTCCTCTATATATTACACCATGTACTCATTCTCTTTCAGGCACTCGAAAAAAAAAAAATGGAAAGTACTTCAACCCAGCGCATTAAAAAAATTTGTGTCTTTGGAGGTGCTTATCCAGGAAAAAATAACATATTCGCTGATGAAGCCATAAGAGTTGGAGTAATACTTGCCCAACAAAAGATCCACTTGATTTATGGAGGCGGTAGTACGGGTTTAATGGGAGCAGTCGCTACAGCAGCACACGCCGGAGGAAGTCCAGTTCTAGGAATCGTGCCAAAACTATTCACAAGTTTTTATGGACCTACCGTGGGTAAGGAAATACAAGTCTGGAGTGTCCCTGAACGGATAACAATCATGTACCATTCTGCCGATGCATTCATTGCTTTACCAGGAGGTCTGGGTACATTGGAAGAAATAGCTTGCGTGGCTTCTTGGTCATCTTTGGTCACAAATACGAAACCCATTGGTTTGCTTAATATTAATGGTTATTTTAGTAATTTGCTTTCATATTTAGATAATGCTGTGGATAATGGATTCATGTTTTCAGAGGCAAGGAGAACCATAATTTCTGCTACAACCATTGAAGATTTACTCAAAAAGCTCCAAGCTTATGAGTATTTATCTGCTACGGTTGTTTCGCAAACGCTCGGAAAAAGAAAAAGAGATATGGACGAGCAAGGAGTGGATTGCACTTTGTCTTTGTGACATTATCTAACATTTTGTTTGTTGTGTCTCAGTTATAATAAGTGGTTAGCAACCTCTACAGGTAATATCTCCAAAATTTTACCTTCTTAAAAAAAAAAAAAAAAAAAAGTTTGTTGTGTTTTAAGCAATTTAGAAGTATTCATTCTGAACAAGGTCTGAGTAAGGGAGACTTGAGACATACCTTGTCAGTTTGATTTCTTCTTTTCAAAAAAAAAAAAAAAGAGTTTGTTGTGTTTTAAGCAATTTAGAAGTATTCATTCTGAACAAGGTCTGAGTAAGGGAGACTTGAGACATACCTTGTCAGTTTGATTTTAATCTTTTTACGTTTACTTGTTAATTTTTGTTTAGTATTTTAGGATTATTTAGGTTGCATGAGTTTGTTTTGTTTTGAGTCTAGTTATTCCTATTCTTATGTTATTAGTTCTTTTCTCTTACACATGATTCTTTCATTTGGGTTAATAGACTTACATTGAGGACAATGTAAGAATTAAGTGTGGGGGGAATGATTTAGGATTTCTTTTATTTTTGTCTACTATTTTTTTTTATGAGTCTTTATTATTATTATTATTTTTTAGTGTGTTTTAGTTCCTTTTTAATACAATGATGAGATATGAATTGCATAAGTCTAAAACATATTTATTAGTGAGAAGATTTTCATGAGAATTGAGCTTGATGTCAACTTTTTTATGAGCCAATGTTAATATGATATGTTGATTGAGAAAGAAGCATGTTTAGACTTAATCTGACTTGTATAATCATTCTTGTGAGTTTTTGAGCCTAAAATGATTGATGCATTATACAAATCAATCTAATTTCTTTCTTGAGTGCTCTTATGATTACATGATTCTCTAGAACTTGCTTTAAACCGTTTGAGACTATATTGATGCATGTGACAACATGAATATGATAGAGGCATTAGGATTTTTAGCCAGGGCCAAACAACCATCCCTTATTGATGTTCCAAGAGAACACACCCTTAGTGAACCAATTTGAGCCTACATTGAATAAGCTATCTCTTTGGTAACCATAACTTGTCCCTAACCTAAATATACTTATATCTTTACCTTTGTTCCAAAGATGAATTAGCATGATTTGAGACAAGTTGCAAAGACAAGGGATATTTTTTTGGTTAGAAACAAGAAATAAGTGTGGGGGGAAAAGAAAAGAAAAGTCAAGAGAAAAAGAAATGGAATACTGGCAAATACATTCCTATATAAAAAAAAAAATGAATCATCTCTTGAATTTGTGGAAAAAGAAAAAGATGTTACAAAGTTGTTTAGAATGAAGAAAAGGCCCAACATGAATATCCGGCCTAGGTGACTATGTACTTGTAAAGAGTTTTGAGAAGTTTCTTTGTATAATCTTTTTATGTCTCTAAACTTTATGAACTCTTTGGAACCTTTGTGATATCTTTATTCTTTTGTTCTTCAACCACATTACAAACCCCTTGGCCCCATTACAACCTTGATTAAAGACCTCTTGATTTATGAAGTTGCATGATCTTTTAGTGGAGAATAGGTGGACAAGCAAGCATATGGTAGAAGTGTTTTCATGAGATTGATTGAGGGTAAACACTTTACCACTACTTTAAAGAGTGAAAATCAAGAGAGTATCCCATGTGAGAAGTTGAGATTAAATTTGAACATGCACTATTTTGATTGAGATATGTTATGCTAATATTGGCTTAACTCAAACAATTTACATTCAAGCATGATTTTTTGTGAAATTTTTTAAGCTATTGATTAGTTTATAAGACTTGTTCAAATATTGTCTCTAATTTGTATTGAAAGGATTAGGAGTAAATATTTTTAGTATATGTAGTTTATTTATATGAAGTTTATTTATATTTTAATTTTTCAATGTTTGTGGGTATCGTTCTAGTAAACCCTCACGAGACTAAACTCGTCCACTAGGGACACCTAGGGGTTTAAAGGCTTGTGTCACATGCTAAGTGCCACCGTGATTTCCTACGAAAATGGATTAGATTAGGTTTTCTTATTTTATTTTTATTGAGTCGTTGCTAGGGACTAGCAACAATCTAAGTGTGGGGGTGTGATAACTCGTATAATTATATAGTTTTTAGTTATGTTTTATTATTGTTTTGTGTCAAATACGAGTTATTATTGTTTAGTATAATTGTGTTTATGATCTTTTATATTTTTATGTAATTTGGTGTTTTTCACAAGTTTCTTTGAGTGATTTCAGATTACTAGAATTAAGGGCAAATCCAGTTCAGTTCCAGTTCCGACACCTTTTGCCATATCAGCTATATCTGGAGTTTCACTAAAGAAATAAGGCTGAAATTTTAACCGTGCAAAGTTAATAGGCATATCTATCTTTTTCATGTTTTACACTTCTTGAAACGGAGTCGTTTTCCCTAGCGAAATCAACCATCAAGTTGGCTGATGTGCAATGACGTCTGTCCTGAGCAGTTTTCGGATTTTGACCATATCGTCCGATACACATCAGCAAATGAGCTGATTCCAACGGCTATGGATCACTAACGGATAGGGGAACATTTGTCTAGAAGACCATGTGATCAGATAAAGCCTCCAATATTGAAGAAATCGACCATCAAGTTGGCTGATGTGCAATGACGTCTGTGCTGACATGTTTTCGTATTTGGCTCATATCTGCTTATCCACATCAGCAAATGAGCTGATTCCAACGGCTATGGATCCGTAACTGATAGGGGAACCTTTTTCTAGAAGACCATGTGATCAGATCAGGCCTCAAACATTGACGAAATCGACCATCAAGTTGGCTGATCAAAATTGTCATACAATATGACGAAAATTGTTAGAAAAATTCACCCACCTATTATACCTACCTTTGAAATTTGTAAAGCTTGTCTCTTGTCATTTAGCCTTCCAAAATGTGTATAAATAGAGGGCCTTGGATGATTGTAGAGATTGATATTGTACATAGGTAGGATATTAGCCATTTTAATAAAATTCTCTAAGTTTTCTTCTTCTTTCTTTTCTCTAGTTTTCTTTCTTTTCTCTAGTTTTCTTTTTCTTTAGAGAGAGCAAGAGGTTGGATAATTAATATTCTTCCTCTTCTTCTTTCTTTCTTTTATTTTCTTCTTAGATTTTCTTTAATTTTATGTTTATGTTTATAATGCCTATGCTAGGCTAAACTTCTATTTGGTTAAGGGTGATTTCAAAGCCCTAGACATGTTTTGTGATTGATTTTCAGATTCTATCTATCATTAATTTTCTATCAAAGTTGCTTATGTTCTTCTACAAGAATTGTTCATGATGTTGTCTTGATTTATTTAGGTGTACAACTAGATAGATCTTGATAATTATCTATTGCTAGTTTAGGAGTCTTGATCCGTGTAATTGTCTTGATTTCCTATTCATAAGTGGCAATTTGTGATTAATGATTATGGTCAAGTTTTCAATAATTGCAAAGGGGAACATAACCTAAGTTGAACAATCCGAGCTTATGTGTTTGTTGCTTAGATCAACCTATCTTTCTCATCATAAAGCTGCCATTAAATTGAATTTAGAGAGCTTATTCTAGGTTGTTTAATGGTTAGAGATTAAATAGAGAGCTTGTTCTATTTAACGACAAATTAAGGAAAGATTGGGATAACAGAGCTTGTTGTTATCTACGGTTGTTAACTTTGATAGTTGGTTGGTATTGATAGATCTGAAATTGATTCTTAATGATGTCTAGTGGTGGAGAATGAAACCTTAACCATATTTTTCATATTTGATTCTTCTTACTTACTTGTTTTCTTACTTTTCTAGTTTGCTTATTTTTTATATTTATTTTTATTGGCTGGTTATACCGCCTAATTTGTATATTAACTTTGTTTTATTTTTATTGGCTGGTTATACCGCCTAATTTGTATATTAACTTTGTTTTATTTTTGTTGGCTGGTTATACCGCCTAATTTAGTATATATATTTTTATTGGCTGGTTATACCGCCTTGCATCTTATTCTTATTATTTACTTTAGTTTAAATCTGGCTTCAAAAACCCCTTTTCTTTTATTGTTTTCTTTGAACGTAAGTTATAAACTATTAACTTATAAACTAAAACCCAATCCCTGAGGACTCGACCCTTGCTAACTACTATACTTACAATTTATCTTTTTAGTGCAAGGTTAAATAAGATACACTCTTTTGGGTGCATCACTAATTGAATTAGGGTTAGTAAGAGGATATAAATACCCTTGTTTAGCCATCTACTTGAGCAACCATTATTAATCTATTTGAGTTGAATTTTATTAAATTCAGTTTTTACTCTATTTAGTTCTTGACAGAACTTGCGAACTTATCAAAGAATTCCTTTCTTTGTGGTGTTCTTCCTATCAAACTTAGGTTCTAGAAACAAGTGTTCTTGTGGTTTTGTTAGCTAGCTAATCTAGGTTCTTTGATCCAAGATTTCTACGGGTTTAAGTTCTATTGCCTGAATCTTGTCTTTCTTAGGGTTAGGGTATTTCAATTTGTTAGTGGGTTCAAAGGGTTTAACCCCTAGGGTTCACATCAAATGTTGTTTTCTCTTGGTCCTCTGAAGCAATGGCAATCTGATTATAACTCGAAAAACCATAAAGAAAATAATAATGAGAATGGCCAGCTAACCTTTCAAGCATTTGATCAATAAAAGGTAAGGGAAAGTGGTCTTTGTGAGTTGTGGAATTAAGTTTTCGATAATCAATACAATCTCGCCACCCTGTTTGAATACTAGTAGGAACAAGTTCATTCTCCTTATTTGTTACCACCGTTACACCTGATTTCTTTCGAACCACTTGGACCGGGCTCACCCATTTGCTATCCGAGACAGGATAAATCACTCCAACATCTAGGAGTTTCAGTATCTCCTTTTTCACAACCTCCGTCATAGGAGGGTTCAATCATCTTTGTGCCTCTCTTGTTGATTTTGACCCTTCCTCTAACAAAATCTGGTGCATGCACATGGATGGGCTTATTCCTTTGATATCGGTAATTGACCAACCAATTGCTGTTTTATGCTCTCTAAGCACCAGGATAAGTCGTTCTTCTTGCAAAGGCCTAAGCTATTTGGCAATGATGACCGATAGTTTGTCCTTTTCACCTAAGAACACATATTTCGAGTGGTCCGATAATGGTTTCAACTCTAAAGTTGGTGCCTGCAAAATGGAAGGTAGAAGTTTCTCATTAGATAAAGGCAAATCAATAAATGAAATATCAAACCTTCCATCTTTAGGTGGCAGCGAGTGTAAAGATTCCAGTGCCCCTTCCACATGGTCACTCAAGGCTAGTTCCCCTTTAGCAATCCCCATTCCGAGATGTTTGTTAAGGACTATCTCCAAACTATCTTCACCATCTAGCTCATAAGCTTGCTGTAGTAGTGAGTCAATGATATCAATATTAAAAACAGAATGCACATCACTAGGATATCTCATGGCCTTAAAAATGTTAAAGCGAATTATTTCACCATCAAATTCCATAGTTAAAGTGCCATCATGTACATCTATTTTAGTTCTTGCTGTTTTCAAGAATGCTCTCCCTAATAAAATAGGTGTGGGATTAGAAGACATCTCATCTTCCATCTCAATAACATAAAAGTCAGCAGGAAAAACCAATTCATTAACCTGTACAAGAACGTCTTCTACAACTCCTCTTGGGTAAGTGTTAGAACGGTCAGCAAGTTGTATTATAACACCGGTTTCCTCAAATGGTCCTAGATTCAATGAAGCATAAATTGAATATGGCATGACATTAATAGATGCCCCTAGATCTAACATAGCACGCTTAAACCTGGTGTTGCCTATCTTACCAGGAATGGTAAACATCCCTGGATCCTTGCATTTAGGTGGGAGTTTCTTTTGAAGAACAGCTGACACATTCTCCCCCATACTTACCTTTTCATGCCCTTTGAACTTCCGTTTATATGTGCACAACTCTTTTAGGAACTTGGCATATCTTGGCACTTGCTTGATAGCATCTAGTAAAGGAATGTTCACCTCTACTTTCCAGAAGGTTTCCAAAATTTCCATCTCTTGCTCATCCTTCTTGAACTTTGCTAACCTGCTAGGAAAAGGTGGAGGAGTTATATAAGAAGGAAAAGATGGTTATGGAGTTACCCTTTCTAGTGGCTCATTGGGATGTGAAGAGGATGCCATGGTGTTGTTCTCCCCTTGAGCACTATCCTTTTGTGGTGTCTCAAACTGTTTCCCACTTCTTAAAGTTATAGCATTGGCATTCTCTCTTGGATTCACTTGGTTTGGGAAGGTGATTTCCCAAAATATCTTACTTGCATTTTACTCATGGTTGTTGCCAATTGCCCCATCTAAGCCTCTAACTTCCGGACACTTACCTTTGTCTCCCTTTGATGCACTCAAAATAGTGTATCTTATTTAACCTTGCACTTAAAAAGAATCAATTGTAGAGTATAGTGATTAGCAAGGGTCGAGTCCTCAGGGATTGGGTTTTAGTTTATAAGTTAATAGTTTATCACTTAAAAACATGTAAACAAAAGTAAAGGGGATTTTGAAATCAGATTTAAACTAAAGTTAACAATAAGAATGAGAAAACAAGCAATTAAAAAGAATCAAATACGAAAAATATGGTTAAGGTTTCATTCTCCACCACTAGACATCATTAAGAATAAATTTCATATCTATCAACATTAATTAGCTACCAAAGTTAACAACCGTAGATAACAACAAGCTCTGCTACCCCAATCTTTCCTTAGTTCGTCGTTAAATAGAACAAGCTCTCTATTTAATCTCTAACTATCAAACAACCTAGAATAAGCTCTCTAAGTTCAATTTAATAGCAGCTTTATGATGTGAAAGATAGGTTGATCTAAGCAACAAACACATAAGCTCGGATTGTTCAACTTAGGTTATGTTCCACTTTGCAATTATCGAAAACTTGACCATAATAATTAATCACAAATTGCCACTTATGAATAGGAAATCAAGACAATTACATGGATCAAGACTCCTAAACTAGCATTAGACAATTATCAAGATTTATCTAGTTGGCCATCTAAACAAATCAAAACATCATCATGAACAATTTTAATGGAAGAACATAAGCAACTTTGATAGAAAACTGATGCACCCAAAAGAGTGTATCTTATTTAACCTTGCACTAAAAAGATAAATTGTAAGTATAGTAGTTAGCAAGGGTCGAGTCCTCAGGGATTGGGTTTTAGTTTATAAGTTAATAGTTTAAAACTTAAATTCAAGAATAATAAAAGAAAAGGGGTTTTTGAAGCCAGATTTAAACTAAAGTAAATAATAAGAATAAGATGCAAGGCGGTATAACCAGCCAATAAAAATATATAAACTAAATTAGGCGGTATAACCAGCTGATAACTCGTATAATTATATAGTTTTTAGTTATGTTTTATTATTGTTTTATGTCAAATACGAGTTATTATTGTTTAGTCTAATTGTGTTTATGATCTTTTATATTTTTATGTAATTTGGTGTTTTTCACAAGTTTCTTTGAGTGATTTCAGATTACTAGAATTAAGGGCAAATCCAGTTCAGTTCCAGTTCCGACACCTTTTGCCATATCAGCTATATCTGGAGTTTCACGAAAGCAATAAGGCTGAACATTTAACCGTGCAAAGTTAAGAGGCATATCTATCTTTTTCATGTTTTACACTTCTTGAAACGGAGTCGTTTTCCCTAGCGAAATCAACCATCAAGTTGGCTGATGTGCAATGACGTCTGTCCTGAGCAGTTTTCGCATTTTGACCATATCGTCCGATACACATCAGCAAATGAGCTGATTCCAACGGCTATGGATCAATAACTGATAGGGGAACATTTGTCTAGAAGACCATGTGATCAGATAAAGCCTCCAATATTGAAGAAATCGACCATCAAGTTGGCTGATGTGCAATGACGTCTGTGCTGACCTGTTTTCGTATTTTGCCCATATCTTCTATTCCACATCAGCAAATGAGCTGATTCCAACGGCTATGAATCAGTAACTCATAGGGGAACATTTTTCTAGAAGACCATGTGATCAGAGCAGGCCTCCAAGATTGACAAAATCGACCATCAAGTTGGCTGATCAAAATGGTCATACAATATGACGAAAATTGTTAGAAAAATGCACCCACCTATTATACCTACCTTTGAAATTTGTAAAGCTTGTCTCTTGTCATTTAGCCCTCCAAAATGTGTATAAATAGAGGGCCTTGGATGATTGTAGAGGATCATATTGTACATAGGTAGGATATTAGCCATTTTAATAAAATTCTCTAAGTTTTCTTCTTCTTTCTTTTCTCTAGTTTTCTTTCTTTTCTCTAGTTTTCTTTTTCTTTAGAGAGAGCAAGAGGTTGGATAATTAATATTCTTCCTCTTCTTCTTTCTTTCTTTTATTTTCTTCTTAGATTTTCTTTAATTTTATGTTTATGTTTACAATGCCTATGCTAGGCTAAACTTCAATTTGGTTAAGGGTGATTTCAAAGCCCTAGACATGTTTTATAATTGATTTTCAGATTCTATCTATCATTAATTTTCTATCAAAGTTGCTTATGTTCTTCTACAAGAATTGTTCATGATGTTGTCTTGATTTGTTTAGGTGTACAACTAGATAGATCTTGATAATTATCTATTGCTAGTTTAGGAGTCTTGATCCGTGTAATTGTCTTGATTTCCTATTCATAAGTGGCAATTTGTGATTAATGATTATGGTCAAGTTTTCAATAATTGCAAAGTGGAACATAACCTAAGTTGAACAATCCGAGCTTATGTGTTTGTTGCTTAGATCAACCTATCTTTCTCATCATAAAGCTGCCATTAAATTGAATCTAGAGAGCTTATTCTAGGTTGTTTGATGGTTAGAGATTAAATAGAGAGCTTGTTCTATTTAACGACAAACTAAGGAAAGATTGGGATAACAGAGCTTGTTGTTATCTACGGTTGTTAACTTTGATAGTTGGTTGATATTGATAGATCTGAAATTGATTCTTAATGATGTCTAGTGGTGGAGAATGAAACCTTAACCATATTTTTCATATTTGATTCTTCTTACTTACTTGTTTTCTTACTTTTCTAGTTTGCTTATTTTTAAAAGTATATTTATTTTTATTGGCTGGTTATACCGCCTAATTTGTATATTAACTTTGTTTTACTTTTATTGGCTGGTTATACCGCCTAATTTAGTATATATATTTTTATTGGCTGGTTATACCGCCTAATTTAGTATATATATTTTTATTGGCTGGTTATACCGCCTTGCATCTTCTTCTTATTATTTACTTTAGTTTAAATCTGGCTTCAAAAACCCCTTTTCTTTTATTGTTCTTGAATTTAAGTTTTAAACTATTAACTTATAAACTAAAACCCAATCCCTGAGGACTCGACCCTTGCTAACTACTATACTTACAATTTATCTTTTTAGTGCAAGGTTAAATAAGATACACTCTTTTGGGTGCATCACCAGCCAATGAAAATATATATACTAAATTAGGCGGTATAACCAGCCAATAAAAATAAATATACTTTTAAAAATAAGCAAACTAGAAAAGTAAGAAAACAAGTAAGTAAGAAGAATCAAATATGAAAAATATGGTTAAGGTTTCATTCTCCACCACTAGACATCATTAAGAATCAATTTCAGATCTATCAATATCAACCAACTATCAAAGTTAACAATCGTAGATAACAACAAGCTCTGTTATCCCAATCTTTCCTTAGTTTGTCGTTAAATAGAACAAGCTCTCTATTTAATCTCTAACCATCAAACAACCTAGAATAAGCTCTCTAGATTCAATTTAATGAGAGCTTTATGATGAGAAAGATAGGTTGATCTAAGCAACAAACACATAAGCTCGGATTGTTCAACTTAGGTTATGTTCCACTTTGCAATTATTGAAAACTTGACCATAATCATTAATCACAAATTGCCACTTATGAATAGGAAATCAAGACAATTACACGGATCAAGACTCCTAAACTAGCAATAGATAATTATCAAGATCTATCTAGTTGTACACCTAAACAAATCAAGACAACATCATGAACAATTCTTATAGAAGAACATAAGCAACTTTGATAGAAAATTAATGATAGATAGAATCTGAAAATCAATCACAAAACATGTCTAGGGCTTTGAAATCACCCTTAACCAAATAGAAGTTTAGCCTAGCATAGGCATTATAAACATAAAATTAAATAGAATCTAAGAAGAAAATAAAAGAAAGAAAGAAGAAGAAGAAGAAGAATATTAATTATCCAACCTCTTGCTCTTTCTAAAGAAAAAGAAAACTAGAGAAAAGAAAGAAGAAGAAAACTTAGAGAATTTTATTACAATGGCTAATATCCTACCTATCTACCATCTCTTACAATCATCCAAGGCCCTCTATTTATACACATTTTGGAGGGCTAAATGACAAGAGACAAGCTTTACAAATTTCAAAGGTAGGTATAATAGGTGGGTGCATTTTTCTAACAATTTTCGTCATATTGTATGACAATTTTGATCAGCCAACTTGATGGTCAATTTTGTCAATATTGGAAGCTTGATCTGATCACATGGTCTTCTAGAAAAATGTTCCCCTATCAGTTAGTGATCCATAGCCGTTGGAATCAGCTCATTTGCTGATGTGGATCAGAAGATATGGGCAAAATACCAAAACAGGTCAGCATAGACGTCATTGCACATCAGCCAACTTGATGGTCGATTTCGCTAGGGAAAACGACTCCGTTTCAAGAAGTGTAAAACAAGAAAAAGTTAGATATGCCTCTTAACTTTGCACGGTTAAACTTTCAGCCTTATTGCTTCAGTGAAACTCCAGATATAGCTGATATGGCAAAAGGTACCGGAACTGGAACTGAACTGGATTTGCCCTTAATTGTTGATTTAACCTACTAATCTGAAATCACTCAAAGAAACTCGTGAAAAAACACCAAATTACATAAAAATATAAAAGATCATAAACACAATTAGACTAAGCAATAATAACTCGTCTTTGACGCAAAACAATAATAAAACATAACTAAAAACTATATAATTATACGAGTTATCACACCCCCACACTTAGATTGTTGCTAGTCCCTAGCAACGACTCAATAAAAATAAAATAAGAAAATCTAATCCAATCCATTTTCGTAGGAAATCACGGTGGCACTTTGATGCACCCAAAAGAGTGTATCTTATTTAACCTTGCACTAAAAAGATAAATTGTAAGTATAGTAGTTAGCAAGGGTCGAGTCCTCAGGGATTGGGTTTTAGTTTATAAGTTAATAGTTTAAAACTTAAATTCAAGAACAATAAAAGAAAAGGGGTTTTTGAAGCAAGATTTAAACTAAAGTAAATAATAAGAATAAGATGCAAGGCGGTATAACCAGCCAATAAAAATATATATACTAAATTAGGCGGTATAACCAGCCAATAAAAATATATATACTAAATTAGGCGGTATAACCAGCCAATAAAAATAAAACAAAGTTAATATACAAATTAGGCGGTATAACCAGCCAATAAAAATAAATATAAAAAATAAGCAAACTAAAAGTAAGAAAACAAGTAAGTAAGAAGAATCAAATATGAAAAATATGGTTAAGGTTTCATTCTCCACCACTAGACATCATTAAGAATCAATTTCAGATCTATCAATATCAACCAACTATCAAAGTTAACAACCGTAGATAACAACAAGCTCTGTTATCCCAATCTTTCCTTAGTTTGTCGTTAAATAGAACAAGCTCTCTATTTAATCTCTAACCATTAAACAACCTAGAATAAGCTCTCCAAATTCAATTTAATGGCAACTTTATGATGAGAAAGATAGGTTGATCTAAGCAACAAACACATAAGCTCGGATTGTTCAACTTAGGTTATGTTCCACTTTGCAATTATTGAAAACTTGACCATAATCATTAATCACAAATTGCCACTTATGAATAGGAAATCAAGACAATTACACGGATCAAGACTCCTAAACTAGCAATAGATAATTATCAAGATCTATCTAGTTGTACACCTAAATAAATCAAGACAACATCATGAACAATTCTTGTAGAAGAACATAAGCAACTTTGATAGAAAATTAATGATAGATAGAATCTGAAAATCAATCACAAAACATGTCTAGGGCTTTGAAATCACCCTTAACCAAATAGAAGTTTAGCCTAGCATAGGCATTGTAAACATAAACATAAAATTAAATAGAATCTAAGAAGAAAATAAAAGAAAGAAAGAAGAAGAAGAAGAATATTAATTATCCAACCTCTTGCTCTTTCTAAAGAAAAAGAAAACTAGAGAAAAGAAAGAAGAAGAAAACTTAGAGAATTTTATTACAATGGCTAATATCCTACCTATGTACAATATGATCCCTTACAATCATCCAAGGCCCTCTATTTATACACATTTTGGAGGGCTAAATGACAAGAGACAAGCTTTACAAATTTCAAAGGTAGGTATAATAGGTGGGTGCATTTTCTAACAATTTTCGTCATACATGAAGATTTTGATCAGCCAACTTGATGGTCGATTTTGTCAATTTTGCAGGCCTTATCTGATCACATGGTCTTCTAGACAAATGTTACCCTATCAGTTACTGATCCATAGCCGTTAGAATCAGCTCATTTTCTGATGTGGATAAGAAGATATGGGCAAAATACGAAAACAGGTCAGCACAGACGTCATTGCACATCAGCCAACTTCATGGTCGATTTCTTCAATATTGGAGGCTTTATCTGATCACATGGTCTTCCAGACAAATGTTCCCCTATCAGTTAGTGATCCATAGCCGTTGGAATCAGCTCATTTGCTGATGTGTATCGGACGATATGGTCAAAATGCGAAAACTGCTCAGGACAGACGTCATTGCACATCAGCCAACTTGATGGTTGATTTCGCTAGGGAAAACGACTCCGTTTCAAGAAGTGTAAAACATGAAAAAGATAGATATGCCTCTTAACTTTGCACGGTTAAACTTTCAGCCTTATTGCTTCAGTGAAACTCCAGATATAGCTGATATGGCAAAAGGTGTCGGAACTGGAACTGAACTGGATTTGCCCTTAATTCTAGTAATCTGAAATGACTCAAAGAAACTTGTGAAAAACACCAAATTACATAACAATATAAAAGATCATAAACACAATTAGACTAAACAATAATAACTCGTATTTGACACAAAACAATAATAAAACATAACTAAAAACTATATAATTATACGAGTTATCACACCCCCACACTTAGATTGTTGCTAGTCCCTAGCAACGACTCAATAAAAATAAAATAAGAAAATCTAATCTAATCCATTTTCGTAGGAAATCACGGTGGCACTTAGCATGTGACACAAGCCTTTAAACCCCTAGGTGTCCCTAGTGGACGAGTTTAGTCTCGTGAGGGTTTACTAGAACGATACCCACAAACATTGAAAAACTAAAATATAAATAAACTACATATACTAAAAATATTTACTCCTATTCCTTTCAATATAAATTAGAGACAATCTTTGAACAAGTCTTATAAACTAATCAATAGCTTAAAGAATTTCACAAAAAATCATGCTTGAATGTAAATTGTTTGAGTTAAGCCAATATTAACATAACATATTTCAATCAAAATAGTGCACATTCAAACTTAATCTCAACTTCTCATATGGGATACTCTCATGATTTTCACTCTTTAAAGTAGTGGTAAAGTGTTTACACTCAATCAATCTCATGAAAATAGTTCTACCATATGCTTGCTTGTCTACCTATTCTCCACTAAAAGATCATGCAACTTCATAAATCAAGAGGTCTTTAATCAAGGTTGTAATGGGGCCAAGAGGTAATAATGTGGTTAAAGAATAAAAAGGAAAAGATATCACAAACATTCCAAAGACTTCATAGAATTTAGAGACAAAATAAGATTTTGCAGATAAAACTTTCTCAAAACTCTTATAAAGCACATAATAACATAGGCTAAATATTCATGTTGAGCCTTTGCATCATTCTAACTAACTTTGTAACATCTTTTTTTTTTTTTTACTTTAACTAGAAGTTCAAGAAAAGTTTTTTTTTTTTTTTTTAATATGGGAATGTATTTGACAATGATCCCTTTCTTTTTCTCTTGACTTTTTTTCTTTCTTTTCCCCCTACACTTATTTCTTGTTTCTAACCCAAATTTTCAATAAATCTTCCTTGTCTTTGCAACTTGTCTCAAAACATGCTAATTCATCTTTGGAACAAAGGTAAAGATATAAGTATATTTAGGTTAGGGACAAGTTATGGTTACCAAAGAGATAGCTTATTCAATGTAAGCTCAAATTGGTTCACTAAGGGTGTGTTCTCTTGGAACATTAATAATGGATGGCTGTTTGGCTCTGGTTATAATCCTAATGCCTCTATCATATTCATGTTGTCACATGTATCAATATAGTCTCAAACGGTTTAAAGCAAGTTCTAGAGAATCATGTAATCATAAGAGCACTCAAGAAAGAAATTAGATTGATTTGTATAATGCATCAATCATTATAGGCTCAAAAACTCACAAGGATGATTATACAAGTCAGATTAAGTCTAAACATGCTTCTTTCTCAATCAACATATCATATTAACATTGGCTCATAAAAAGATTGATATCAAGTTCAATTCTCATGAAAATCTTCTCACTAATAAATCTGTTTTAGACTTATGCAATTCATATCTCATCATTGTATTAAAAAGGAACTAAAACACACTAAAAATAATAATAATAAAGACTCATAAAAAAAAATAGTAGACAAAAATAAAAGAAATCCTAAATCATTCCCCCCACACTTAATTCTTACATTGTCCTCAATGTAAGTCTATTAACCCAAATGAAAGAATCATGTGTAAGAGAAAAGAACTAATAACATAAGAATAGGAACAACTAAGACTCAAAACAAAACAAACTCATGCAACCTAAATAATCCTAAAATACTAAATAAAAATTAACAAGTAAACATAAAAAGATTAAAATCAAACTGACAAGGTGTGTCTCAAGTCTCCCTTACTCAAACCTTGTTCAGAATGAATACTTCTAAATTGCTTAAAACACAACAAACTATTTTATTTTTTTTTTGAAAAGAAGAAATCAAACTGACAAGATATGTCTCAAGTCTCCCTTACTCAGACCTTGTTCAGAATGAATACTTCTAAATGGCTTAAAACACATCAAATTTTTTTTTTTTTTTAAATTAGCAAAATATGTCCCTTACCCCCTACTAAAGGTAGAATTTAGGAGATATTACCTGCAGAGTTTGCTAACCACTTATTATAACTGAGACACAACAAACAAAATGTTAGATAATGTCACAAACAAAATGTTAGAGAAGAAAAAATCAACCGTAAAAGACAAATAAAAAAAACGAGAATAATTACACAAATCGAACAACACGTAAATTAAACCAAAATAAAGTTATTGCAAATCAAACCAAAAGCTGAGAAGTCATTTATTGTAGTTGTGATTGTGGCTCACATCTTCCTCTGGTTTTACGTCCAGAAACGGCTTAAACGCCTTCTATGAGTTGAGGATATGCTTCCCATCCAGTTTTCTTACAAGCTGGCAAACAGGGTCTTTTAACATCAGATTCCCAAGATGTTGCCATTCCCTTTGGAATTGCGGCCATAAATCAAGAATTTCTCTTTGTACGTCTCCACTAGGATGCGTCTCAAGAGAAAGTTGGATATTACCCAAATTCTCCTTACTCAGTCCATCCTTAATGAATTCAATTTTATCATCTCGATTAGAGGACGGAATCCCAATAGAACGACATTTACCGTTACACGTCCATCGTGCACATTTGTGGCAATTTGAACTCATGCGCTTTGCTCGTCGCTTCTTTGCAAAAGTGCTTCTACCTGTACCTGGTAAATGCAAAACAGGAAGATATTCATCTTCACGTACCTTGGCTTCAATTATCCAACGTATGTCTCCAGGAATCCCTTTGTGCATAAGCATTCTTAATCTTTCAAATCGAACTTGGTAAAGCTTCAGTAAAATATTTCGAGGAAAAGGAGGAAATCGTTTCTGCAATCTTGTGAGAATATCATCCATCCTGAAAAAAAAATGAAAAAAATTGAAAGAGAAATTGGAAGAGAAATTTATATACAATATCAGTTTTGTGGGTAGCTGATGGAACCGATTTAAATAATCACGGAGTACCGTTATCCGCCATTTAACCGGGGTTAAAAAAAATAAAAATTATATTTACATCTAGTTATTTTCAAAACATGGATCAGAAAGAAAAACAACATAAAAAGACTCAAAAATAAAATCCTAAATTCTTCCCCCCACACATAATTCTTACATTGTCATTAATGTAATGCTATTAACCCAAATGAAAGAATCATGTGTAAGTGAAAAGAACTATTAAACAAAATAAACTTATGCAGCCTAAATGAACTTAAAAACACTAAACACAATTAACAAAGAAACATAAGAAAAAGAGAGCAAATCTGAGGATGGCAGTTTGGCAATGCTTTCACTAATTAGGCTGCCTCCCCCAATTAGCACTTGATTGTTTGTTTCCAGTCTAGCCAATTCCCCTTCTTGGCTTTTTAGGATCTTTTGGCTTAGACATGAAACTTCTCGGATTTTTGCGTTTTGGAGGAAGTTTTCTTTGCAAAACAGCCAATGCATTCTCCCCCACACGTATTATTTCATCATTCTTGGTGGGGTATAGCTCTTTGAGGAATTGTGCATATCTTGGTACTTGTCTAATGGCATCCACAAGCAAGCTGTTCAAGGTTTCCAAAAATTGTTGTACATGTTCCTCCTTCTTGGACTTTGCAAATCTGCTAGGAAAAAGTAGAGAAGGAACATTAGTAGAAATAAGAACCCTAAAAGCTACCTGAGGTGTCAAAGTACTCTCCTTTTGAATGGTGGCTTCATTATCCTCAAGAAGTGAATCCATCTTTGGTTTTGTCTCATCCTCATCTTGTTCCTCATTTCTCAAGGTCACAATAGTAGCATTCTCCTTTGGGTTAATCACCGTTTGGGTAGGGAGTGCTAGAGATCTTTCTGCTACTAATTCCACCATACTACTAGCCAATAGGCTCATTTGCCTTTCCAAACTCTGGATGCTTGCCCTTGTTTCCTGTTGAAATTGCAAAGTATCAGTAACAAGAGAATGTACAAGATCTTCTAAATAAGTACCTGAGTTTTGAATCATATGTGGTGGTTGAAAAAGATCTGGTTCTTGAGACCATGATTGATTGAAGCTAGATGGATGAGTGTAATTGGCATAAGGATCTACTTCTTGGTAATTTTTCGAGTAGCCATAATTAGTATGATCCCACCATCCCTCATGGTAAGTGTTTGAGTAATAATCATACTGTTGGTCTTGGAACACTTGATGGCCTTGACATCCTCCCATGGCCAATTGTTGAACTGGGGAGGTGAGCTTGGCTTGTTGATTCTCTATGTTCATGTATGCCACCAACTCTTCAAGTGTTAGATTGCTCAATTCCATCGTTTTTTTTTTTTTTTTTCAAAATTTGATAAGAAAAACCCGTATGTACAAGAAAACAAAACTCATTAGAACTGAAAATAAGAATAAACCAAGTAACAAATAAACTAAAGAAAACAATCCCCGGCAACGGCGCCAAAAATTTGATGCACCCAAAAGAGTGTATCTTATTTAACCTTGCACTAAAAAGATAAATTGTAAGTATAGTAGTTAGCAAGGGTCGAGTCCTCAGGGATTGGGTTTTAGTTTATAAGTTAATAGTTTAAAACTTAAATTCAAGAACAATAAAAGAAAAGGGGTTTTTGAAGCAAGATTTAAACTAAAGTAAATAATAAGAATAAGATGCAAGGCGGTATAACCAGCCAATAAAAATATATATACTAAATTAGGCGGTATAACCAGCCAATAAAAATATATATACTAAATTAGGCGGTATAACCAGCCAATAAAAATAAAACAAAGTTAATATACAAATTAGGCGGTATAACCAGCCAATAAAAATAAATATAAAAAATAAGCAAACTAAAAGTAAGAAAACAAGTAAGTAAGAAGAATCAAATATGAAAAATATGGTTAAGGTTTCATTCTCCACCACTAGACATCATTAAGAATCAATTTCAGATCTATCAATATCAACCAACTATCAAAGTTAACAACCGTAGATAACAACAAGCTCTGTTATCCCAATCTTTCCTTAGTTTGTCGTTAAATAGAACAAGCTCTCTATTTAATCTCTAACCATTAAACAACCTAGAATAAGCTCTCCAAATTCAATTTAATGGCAGCTTTATGATGAGAAAGATAGGTTGATCTAAGCAACAAACACATAAGCTCGGATTGTTCAACTTAGGTTATGTTCCACTTTGCAATTATTGAAAACTTAACCATAATCATTAATCACAAATTGCCACTTATGAATAGGAAATCAAGACAATTACACGGATCAAGACTCCTAAACTAGCAATAGATAATTATCAAGATCTATCTAGTTGTACACCTAAATAAATCAAGACAACATCATGAACAATTCTTGTAGAAGAACATAAGCAACTTTGATAGAAAATTAATGATAGATAGAATCTGAAAATCAATCACAAAACATGTCTAGGGCTTTGAAATCACCCTTAACCAAATAGAAGTTTAGCCTAGCATAGGCATTGTAAACATAAACATAAAATTAAATAGAATCTAAGAAGAAAATAAAAGAAAGAAAGAAGAAGAAGAAGAATATTAATTATCCAACCTCTTGCTCTTTCTAAAGAAAAAGAAAACTAGAGAAAAGAAAGAAGAAGAAAACTTAGAGAATTTTATTACAATGGCTAATATCCTACCTATGTACAATATGATCCCTTACAATCATCCAAGGCCCTCTATTTATACACATTTTGGAGGGCTAAATGACAAGAGACAAGCTTTACAAATTTCAAAGGTAGGTATAATAGGTGGGTGCATTTTCTAACAATTTTCGTCATACATGACGATTTTGATCAGCCAACTTGATGGTCGATTTTGTCAATTTTGCAGGCCTTATCTGATCACATGGTCTTCTAGACAAATGTTACCCTATCAGTTACTGATCCATAGCCGTTAGAATCAGCTCATTTGCTGATGTGGATAAGAAGATATGGGCAAAATACGAAAACAGGTCAGCACAGACGTCATTTCACATCAGCCAACTTCATGGTCGATTTCTTCAATATTGGAGGCTTTATCTGATCACATGGTCTTCTAGACAAATGTTCCCCTATCAGTTAGTGATCCATAGCCGTTGGAATCAGCTCATTTGCTGATGTGTATCGGACGATATGGTCAAAATGCGAAAACTGCTCAGGACAGACGTCATTGCACATCAGCCAACTTGATGGTTGATTTCGCTAGGGAAAACGACTCCGTTTCAAGAAGTGTAAAACATGAAAAAGATAGATATGCCTCTTAACTTTGCACGGTTAAAATTTCAGCCTTATTGCTTCAGTGAAACTCCAGATACAGCTGATATGGCAAAAGGTGTCGGAACTGGAACTGAACTGGATTTGCCCTTAATTCTAGTAATCTGAAATGACTCAAAGAAACTTGTGAAAAACACCAAATTACATAAAAATATAAAAGATCATAAACACAATTAGACTAAACAATAATAACTCGTATTTGACACAAAACAATAATAAAACATAACTAAAAACTATATAATTATACGAGTTATCACACTTAGCATGTGACACAAGCCTTTAAACCCCTAGGTGTCCCTAGTGGACGAGTTTAGTCTCGTGAGGGTTTACTAGGACGATACCCACAAACATTGAAGACATAAGAAAAACTAAAAATAATAATTATAACTAATCCTTCCAATATAAATTAGAGATAATCATTGGACAAGTCTTAAAAATTAATCAATAGCTTAAAGAAATTCACAAAAAATCTTGCTTGAATGTAAATAGTTTGAGTTAAGCCAATATTAACATAACATATTTCAATCAAAATAGTGCATATTCAAACTTAATCTCAACTTCTCACATGGGATACTCTCTTGATTTTCACTCTTTAAAGTAGTGGTAAAGTGTTTACACTCAATCAATCTCATGAAAACACTTCTACCATATGCTTGCTTGTCCACATATTATCCACTATTTAGATCATACAACTTCATAAATCAAGAGGTCTTTATTCAAGGTTGTAATGGGGCCAAAGGGTTATAATGTGGTTAAAGAACAAAAGGATAAAGATATCACAAAGGTTCCAAAGAGTTCATAGAGTTTAGAGACATAATAAGATCATACAAATAAAACTTCTCAAAACTCTTATAAAGCACATAATAACATAGGCTAAATATTCATGTTGAGCCTTTGCATCATTCTAACCAACTTTGTAACATCTTTTTCTTTACTTTAACTACAAGTTCAAGAGAAGGTTTTTTTTTTTTTTTTTATATGGGAATGTATTTGACAATGATCCCTTTCTTTTTCTCTTGACTTTTTCTTTTCTTTTCTTCCCCCACACTTATCTTTTGTTTCTAACCCAAATTTTTAACTAAAAATATCCCTTGTTTTTTTTGCAATATGTCTCAAAATATATAATCCATCTTTAGAACAAGGGTAAGGATATAAGTATATTTAGGCTAGGTGTAAGTTGTGGTTACCAATAAAACATCATATTTAATGTAGGCTCAAATTGGTTCACTAGTGGGGATGTTCTCTTAGAACATTAATAATGGATGGCTGTTTGGCTCTAGTTATAATCCTAATGCCTCTATCATATTCATGTTGTCACATGTATCAATATAGTCTCAAACGGTTTAAAGCAAGTTCTAGAGAATCATGTAATCATAAGAGCACTCAAGAAAGAAATTAGATTGATTTGTATAATGCATCAATCATTATAGGCTCAAAAACTCACAAGGATGATTATACAAGTCAGATTAAGTCTAAACATGCTTCTTTCTCAATCAACATATCATATTAACATTGGCTCATAAAAAGGTTGACATCAAGCTCGATTCTCATGAAAATCTTCTCACTAATAAATCTGTTTTAGACTTATGCAATTCATATCTCATCATTGTATTAAAAAGGAACTAAAACACACTAAAAAAATAATAATAATAATAATAATAAAGACTCATAAAAAAAATAGTAGACAAAAATAAACGAAATCCTAAATCATTCCCCCCACACTTAATTCTTACATTGTCCTCAATGTAAGTCTATTAACCCAAATGAAAGAATCATGTGTAAGAGAAAAGAACTAATAACATAAGAATAGGAACAACTAAGACTCAAAACAAAACAAACTCATGCAACCTAAATAATCCTAAAATACTAAACAAAAATTAACAAGTAAACATAAAAAGATTAAAATCAAACTGACAAGGTATGTCTCAAGTCTCCCTTACTCAGACCTTGTTCAGAATGAATACTTGTAAATTGCTTAAAATACAACAAACTTTTTTTTTTTTAAATTAGCAAAATATGTCTCTTACCCCCTACTAAAATATGACATTGTCCCCAATGTCAAATTTTAAAGGTAGAATTTAGGAGATATTACCTGCAGAGGTTGCTAACCACTTATTATAACTGAGACACAACAAACAAAATGTTAGATAATGTCACAAAGACAAAGTGCAGTCCACTCCTTGCTCGTCCATATCTCTTTTTCTTTTTCCGAGCGTTTCCGAAACAACCGTAGCAGATAAACACTCATAAGCTTGGAGCTTTTTGAGTAAATCTTCAATGGTTGTAGCAGAAATTATGGTTCTCCTTGCCTCTGAAAACATGAATCCATTATCCACAGCATTATCTAAATATGAAAGCAAATTACTAAAATAACTATTAATATTAAGCAAACCAATGGGTTTCTTATTTGTGACCAAAGATGACCAAGAAGCCACGCAAGCTATTTCTTCCAATGTACCCAGACCTCCTGGTAAAGCAATGAATGCATCGGCAGAATGGTACATGATTGTTATCCGTTCAGGGACACTCCAGACTTGTATTTCCTTACCCACGGTAGGTCCACAAAAACTTGTGAATAGTTTTGGCACGATTCCTAGAATTGGACTTCCTCCCGCGTGTGCTGATGTAGCGACTGCTCCCATTAAACCCGTACTACCGCCTCCATAAATCAAGTGGATCTTTTGTTGGGCAAGTATTACTCCAACTCTTATGGCTTCATCAGCGAATATGTTATTTTTCCCTGGATAAGCACCTCCAAAGACACAAATTTTTTTAATACGCTGGGACGAAGTACTTTCCATTTTTTTTTTACGAGTGCCTGAAAGAGAATGAGTACATGGTGTAATATATAGAGGACTGAGTAGTGAATCAGACAAGAGTAATAATGTCACCGAAAGTGTATCTGACCTGTCAGAAGAAAATGTTAACCTAACAAAAGATTTTTGCGTGATTTCAGGAAGAAAATCAAAAAGAAAAGAAAAAATCAACCGTAAAAGACAAATAAAAAAAAACGAGAATAATTACACAAATCGAACAACACGTAAATTAAACCAAAATAAAGTTATTGCAAATCAAACCAAAAGCTGAGAAGTCGTTTATTGTAGTTGTGATTGTGGCTCACATCTTCCTCTGGTTTTACGTCCAGAAACGGCTTGAACGCCTTCTATGAGTCGAGGATATGCTTCCCATCCAGTTTTCTTACAAGCTGGCAAACATGGTCTTTTAACATCAGATTCCCAAGATGTTGCCATTCCCTTTGGAATTGCGGCCATAAATCAAGAATTTCTCTTTGTACGTCTCCACTAGGATGCGTCTCAAGAGAAAGTTGGATATTACCCAAATTCTCCTTACTCAGTCCATCCTTAATGAATTCAATTTTATCATCTCGATTAGAGGACGAAATCCCAATAGAACGACATTTACCGTTACACGTCCATCGTGCACATTTGTGGCAGTTTGAACTCATGCGCTTTGCTCGTCGCTTCTTTGCAAAAGTGCTTCTACCTGTACCTGGTAAATGCAAAACAGGAAGATATTCATCTTCACGTACCTTGGCTTCAATTATCCAACGTATGTCTTCAGGAATCCCTTTGTGCATAAGCATTCTTAATCTTTCAAATCGAACTTGGTAAAGCTTCAGTAAAATATTTCGAGGAAAAGGAGGAAATCGTTTCTGCAATCTTGTGAGAATATCATCCATCCTGAAAAAAAATGAAAAAAAAAAATTGAAAGAGAAATTTATATACAATATCAGTTTTATGGGTAGCTGATGGAACCGACTTAAATAATCACGGAGTACCGTTATCCGCCATTTAACCGGGGTTAAAAAAATTATATTTACATCTAGTTATTTTCAAAACAAGGATCAGAAAGAAAAACAACATAAAAAAACTCAAAAACAAAACACTCTAAATAAAATCCTCAATTCTTCCCCCCACACATAATTCTTACATTGTCATTAATGTAATGCTATTAATCCCAAATGAAAGAATCATGTGTAAGTGAAAAGAAATAATAAACAAAATAAACTTATGCAGCCTAAATGAACTTAGAAACACTAAACACAATTAGCAAAGAAACATAAAAAAAAGATAAAGAAAAAGAGAGCAAATCTGAGGATGGCAGTTTGGCAATGCTTTCACTAATTAGGCTGCCTCCCCCAATTAGCACTTGATTTAGTGTTTTGAACCTAACCAACACCCCTTCTTGGCATTTTAGGCTTGTCAGGCTCATACATGAAATTTCCCAAATTTATGCGTTTGAGAGGAAGCTTTCTTTGCACAACAGTGGATGCATTCTCCATTACAAGTATTATTCCATCATCCTTTGTGGTGCATATGTCATCGAGGAATGGAGCATATTTTGATACTTGTTGAATGACCTCCACAAACAAGTTGTTTAAGGTTTCCGGCATGTGTTGTTCATGTTCTTCCTCCTTGAACTTTGCAAATCTACTAGGAAAAGGTGGAGAAGAAACATTAGTAAAAAGTGAAACCTTAAACGTTACCTCAGGTGCCGAAATACTCTTATTTGGATCTTTGGCTTCATTATCCTCAAGAATAGAATCCATCTCTAATTTTGTATCATCCTCATCTTGTTCCTCATTCTTCAAGGTCACAATAGTAGCATTCATCGTTTGGGCTGGGAGTTCTTCAGATCTTTGTGCTACCCATCCCACCATACTACTAGCCAATTGGCTCATTTGCTTTTCCAAACTCTGGATGCTTGCCCTTGTTTCCTGTTGAAATTGCAAAGAATCAGTAACAAGAGAATAGACAAGATCTTCTAAAGAAGTACCTGAGTTTTGAGTCATATGTGGTGGTTGAAAAAGATCTGGTTCTTGAGACCATGATTGATTGAAGCTAGATGGATGAGTGTAATTGGCATAAGGATCTACTTATTGGTAATTTTTCGAGTAGCCATAATTAGTATGATCCCACCATCCCTCATGGTAAGTGTTTGAGTAATGATCATACTGTTGGTCTTGGAACACTTGATGGCCTTGACATCCTCCCATGGCCAATTGTTGAACTGGGGAGGTGAGATTGGCTTGTTGATTCTCCATGTTCATGTATGCCACCAACTCTTCAAGTGTTAGATTGCTCAATTCCATTGTTTTTTTTTTTTTTTAAATTTGAAAAGAAAAACTTGTATGTACAAGAAAATAAAACTAATTAGAACTGAAAATAAGAATAAACCAAGTAACAAATAAACTAAAGAAAGCAATCCCCGGCAACGGCGCCAAAAATTTGATGCACCCAAAAGAGTGTATCTTATTTAACCTTGCACTAAAAAGATAAATTGTAAGTATAGTAGTTAGCAAGGGTCGAGTCCTCAGGGATTGGGTTTTAGTTTATAAGTTAATAGTTTAAAACTTAAATTCAAGAACAATAAAAGAAAAGGGGTTTTCGAAGCCAGATTTAAACTAAAGTAAATAATAAGAATAAGATGCAAGGCGGTATAACCAGCCAATAAAAATATATAAACTAAATTAGGCGTAATAACCAGCCAATGAAAATATATATACTAAATTAGGCGGTATAACCAGCCAATAAAAATAAATATACTTTTAAAAATAAGGAAACTAGAAAAGTAAGAAAACAAGTAAGTAAGAAGAATCAAATATGAAAAATATGGTTAAGGTTTCATTCTCCACCACTAGACATCATTAAGAATCAATTTCAGATCTATCAATATCAACCAACTATCAAAGTTAACAACCGTAGATAACAACAAGCTCTGTTATCCCAATCTTTCCTTAGTTTGTCGTTAAATAGAACAAGCTCTCTATTTAATCTCTAACCATCAAACAACCTAGAATAAGCTCTCTAGATTCAATTTAATGGCAGCTTTATGATGAGAAAGATAGGTTGATCTAAGCAACAAACACATAAGCTCGGATTGTTCAACTTAGGTTATGTTCCACTTTGCAATTATTGAAAACTTGACCATAATCATTAATCACAAATTGCCACTTATGAATAGGAAATCAAGACAATTACACGGATCAAGACTCCTAAACTAGCAATAGATAATTATCAAGATCTATCTAGTTGTACACCTAAACAAATCAAGACAACATCATGAACAATTCTTATAGAAGAACATAAGCAACTTTGATAGAAAATTAATGATAGATAGAATCTGAAAATCAATCACAAAACATGTCTAGGGCTTTGAAATCACCCTTAACCAAATAGAAGTTTAGCCTAGCATAGGCATTATAAACATAAAATTAAATAGAATCTAAGAAGAAAATAAAAGAAAGAAAGAAGAAGAAGAAGAAGAATATTAATTATCCAACCTCTTGCTCTTTCTAAAGAAAAAGAAAACTAGAGAAAAGAAAGAAGAAGAAAACTTAGAGAATTTTATTACAATGGCTAATATCCTACCTATCTACCATCTCTTACAATCATCCAAGGCCCTCTATTTATACACATTTTGGAGGGCTAAATGACAAGAGACAAGCTTTACAAATTTCAAAGGTAGGTATAATAGGTGGGTGCATTTTTCTAACAATTTTCGTCATATTGTATGACAATTTTGATTAGCCAACTTGATGGTCAATTTTGTCAATATTGGAAGCTTGATCTGATCACATGGTCTTCTAGAAAAATGTTCCCCTATCAGTTAGTGATCCATAGCCGTTGGAATCAGCTCATTTGCTGATGTGGATCAGAAGATATGGGCAAAATACCAAAACAGGTTAGCGCAGACGTCATTGCACATCAGCCAACTTGATGGTCGATTTCGCTAGGGTAAACGACTCCGTTTCAAGAAGTGTAAAACATGAAAAAGTTAGATATGCCTCTTAACTTTGCACGGTTAAAATTTCAGCCTTATTGCTTCAGTGAAACTCCAGATATATCTGATATGGCAAAAGGTGCCGGAACTGGAACTGAACTGGATTTGCCCTTAATTGTTGATTTAACCTACTAATCTGAAATCACTCAAAGAAACTCGTGAAAAAACACCAAATTACATAAAAATATAAAAGATCATAAACACAATTAGACTAAGCAATAATAACTCATATTTGACGCAAAACAATAATAAAACATAACTAAAAACTATATAATTATACGAGTTATCAAAAACAATGATAGATAGATTCTAAAAATTAATTACGTAACATGTCTAGGGCTTTGAAATCACCCTTAACCAAATATAAGTTTAACCTAGCATAGGCATAGATAATATATACATAAAACTAAAAAGAAAATAAAAGAATGGAGAAGAAGAAGAAGAAGAAGAAGAAGAATAATGATGATCCTTGAGTCTCCTCAAAAGATGTCTAGTTTGTGGCTCAAAAGATGGTATTTATAGAGCTTTAAAATCCTGAGAATAAGTCTTTGCCGCACAAGTAAGCCTGGAGGTGCAAAAATCACGTCTTAGCCTTTTTTTAGATTTGTGATTAGGGTTTTTCTGGCCACATGGTTCTTTAGGGAGATCTTCTAGCGCCATTTTGAATACCCATTTCTTATCCGATTTGGGCCCATAATATATCGTTGGGAAGATAATCAAGTCAACTTGAAAAGTCAAGTAGGAAGTTTCTTCAAATAAAGAATCTAACATCATGTTTTCCTTACAACAAGCTCCAGAGGTCAAATATGCCTGATTGCTTTTCAACCAGAAATTGATATTTTTGACTCCCAAGTCTTCTACCATCTTGTGATTATGATTTTGTAAGCTATTTACCATCATTATTTACATCTTTTGACTTTATTCTTCTTATTGTACCTAAAATTCAAACACATAATATAAGTAAACGAGATAAAGATCGAAAACATAACAAAAACTAAAGGTAGAAAGGCATAAAATGTATATTTTATGAGCTTATCACCCTTGATTCCTGTTGAAGTTGAATTGTATTAGTAGTAAGGGTTTTGACAAGATCTCCAAGAGTCTCACCTGAACTTTTTTTGTGGTGGCACTTGTTGTCGGGTTTGATATGGTTGTTGCACTCTTTGCTGAAAACCAGGTGGTCTGTTGTCAAATGGTGGAGGAACAACTTGTGATTGGTTCCCTCCATAATTGAAGATTGGATGATCCCTCCATCCTGGATTGTAAGTGTTTGAGTAGGGATCATATTTCCTTGGTCGGTTCTGAAATCCACCCATGGCATTCACATGTTCATTGGTGTTTTCTTGAAGTGTTGGACACATATCAATTTGGTGCCCCATGTTTGAACATATGCCACAAGCCTTTATTTGCTGTATATTATCTACAACCAATTGTTGAACAAGAGAAGTCAGTTTATCAAATTTTTGTTCAAGGGATGATATACTTACCTCATTAACTCTCTTGGGTTGTGGTGGTGGATCTTGTCTAATTGAGAATTGTTGAGAATTGGCTACCATGTTGGAGATTAGAGTTCTAGCAGCCCCGGGAGTCTAACCAACTAGAGCTCCCTCACTAGTGGCATCTATCATACATCTCTCCATGGGCATGAGACCTTCATAGAAGTATTGGATGAGAAGTTGTTCACTTATCTGATGGTGTGGACATGATGCACAAAGTTTCTTGAACCTCTCCCAATATTCATATAAGGACTCTCCGTTGTATTGCCTAATCCCACATATCTCTTTTCTAATATTGGCAGCCTTAGATGCTAGGAAATACCTTTCCAAGAATGCTTTCTTCATATCATTCCATGTAGTGGTGGTCCCGGATGGTGGATAGTAGAGCCATTCCTTTGCTGAAGCAGCTAGAGCGAATGGAAAGGCTCTCAACTTAACTTGCTCTTCCGTGACTCCTGTTGGTCTCATGCTTGAGCAAACTACATGGAATTCCTTGAGGTGCTTGTTTGGATCCTCTCCTGCAAAACCATGAAAAGTTGGGAGAAGATGAATCAAACCAGATTTTAATTCAAAAGCTACCTCAAGATTAGCATATTCAATGCATAATGGTTGTTGACCCAAGTCTGGAGCGGCTAGCTGTTTGAGAGTTCGGTTGTCAGCTGCTACCATCTCTCTTTGCTCCTCTTGGATGTTTTGGACCAACTCCTTGATTGGTTCTTGGTGAGAAGTTATAAATTCTCGAATTCTCTTAAGTCTTAAGTCTTCTTCGGGAGCTTGGAACATTCACTAATAAAAAAAAAGTAAATAATTAGAACAAAAAATAAGAATAAACCAATAAACTAAAAAACTAAAGAAAGCAATCCCCGGCAACGGTGCCAAAAACTTGATGCACCCAAATTAGTGTATCTTATTTAACCTTGCACTTAAAAATAATCAATTGTAGAATATAGTGATTAGCAAGGGTCGAGTCCTCAAGGATTGGGTTTTAGTTTGTAGGTTAATAGTTTATCACGTAAAAAATAAGTAAACAAAAGTAAAGGGGATTTTGAGATCAGATTTACACTAAAGTTAACAATAAGAATGATAAAACAAATAATTAAGAAGAATCAAATATGAGAAATATGGCTAAGGGTTCATTCTCCACCACTAGACATCATTAAGAATCAATTTCATATGTATAAACATCAATTAGCTATCAAAGTTAACAACCGTAGATAACAACAAGCTCTGTTACCCCAATCTTTCCTTATTTTGTCGTTAAATAAAACAAGCTCTCTATTTAGTATCTAACTATCAAAGAACCTAGAATAAGCTCTCTAAGTTTAATTTCATAGCATCTTTATGATGAGAAAGATAGGTTGATCTAAGCAACAAACACATAAGCTCATATTGTTCAACTTAGGTTATGTTCCACTTTGCAATTATTGAAAACTTGACCATAATCATTAATCACAAATTGCTACTTACGAATAGGAAATCAAGACAATTATACGGATAAAGACTCTTAATCTAGCACTACACAATTATCAAGATTTATGTAGTTGGCCACCTAAACAAATCAAAACATCATCATGAACAATTTTAATGGAAGAACATAAGCAACTCTGATAGAAAACAATGATAGATTTTGAAAATTAATTACATAACATGTCTAGGGCTTTGAAATCACCCTTAACCAAATAAAAGTTTAGCCTAGCATAGGCATTGTAAACATAAACATAAAATTAAAGAGAATCTAAGAAGAAAATAAAAGAAAGAAAGAAAGAAAGAAGAAGAAGAAGAAGAATATTAATTATCTAGCCTCTTGTTCTCTCAAAAACTCTAAAACAAAGAAGAAATCAGAACTCTAATGCTTGGAGAAGTGTAAATTTCGTTTGCCCCCTTGTTCTTTATTTATAGGCAATAGCTAGGGCATCAAACAAGTGAATTTCAGCTCTCTCCCTTCAATAAATGCTGACTTGTGGCTAAAGTTAAGGAAAGGTGGCTGACTTTTGTGTTTTAAGGAAAGATATAAGCCTTGGCAACCAAGTTTGAATAAAGTAGGAAAGTCTTAGTCAAAGAACTTTTTAATGAGGAGAGATTACACATTCCAGCCAAAGTAAGTGTAAGGAAATAAAGTCTTGGCTGATTTAATTCTCCTTCTTTGACTAGGATTAGCTTTAAGGAAAGATACTTGCAATTAATGCAATTAATGCAAGTTTGACAAAGTTGTTAGCCAATAATACTAGGAGATGCTGCCACTTCTTGTTTGATTAGGACAATTATAATTTAGCTAGGGTTTTTTGATGCACCCAAAAGAGTGTATCTTATTTAACCTTGCACTTAAAAAGAATCAATTGTATAGTATAGTGATTAGCAAGGGTCGAGTCCTCAGGGATTGGGTTTTAGTTTATAAGTTAATAGTTTATCACTTTAAAACAAGTAAACAAAAGTAAAGGGGATTTGAGATCAGATTTAAACTAAAGTTAACAATAAGAATGAGAAAACAAGTAATTAAAAAGAATCAAATATGAAAAATATGGTTAAGGTTTCATTCTCCACCACTAGACATCATTAAGAATCAATTTCATATCTATCAACATTAATTAGCTATCAAAGTTAACAACCGTAGATAACAACAAGCTCTGTTACCCCAATCTTTTCTTAGTTCGTCGTTAAATAGAACAAGCTCTCTATATAATCTCTAACTATCAAAGAACCTAGAATAAGCTCTCTAAGTTCAATTTAATAGCAGCTTTATGATGAGAAAGATATGTTGATTTAAGCAACAAACACATAAGCTCGGATTGTTCAACTTAGGTTATGTTCCACTTTGCAATTATTGAAAACTTGACCATAATCATTAATCACAAATTGCCACTTATGAATAGGAAATCAAGACAATTACACGGATCAAAACTCCTAAACTAGCATTAGACAATTATAAAGATTTATCTAGTTGGCCACCTAAACAAATCAAGACATCATCATGAACAATTTTAATGGAAGAACATAAGCAACTTTGATAAAAAATTAATGATAGATAGAATCTGAAAATCAATTAAAGGGCTTTGAAATTACCCTTAACCAAATAGAAGTTTAGCCTAGCATAGGCATAGATAATATATACATAAAACTAAAAAATAAAATAATAATGGAGAAGAAGAATAATGATGATCCTTGAGTCTCCTCAAAAGATGTCTAGTTTGTGGCTCAAAAGATGGCATTTATAGAGCTTTAAAACCCTGAGAATAAGTCCTTGCCGCACAAGTAAGTCTGGAGGCAGAAAAATCACGTTTTTGCAATTTTTCTTTTAGATTTGCGATTAGGGTTTTTCTGGCCGCAGGGTACTTTAGGCAGATCTTCTAGCGCCATTTTGGATGCCCATTTATTATCCGATTTGGGCCCATAATATATCATTGGAAAGATAATCAAGTCCAATTCAAAAGTCAAGAAGGAAGTTTCTTCAAATAAAGAATTTATAACGTCTTGTTTTCCTTACAACAAGCTCAAGAGGTCAAATCTGCTTGATTGCTTTTCAACCAGAAATTGATATTTTTGACTCCCAAGTCTTCTTCCATCTTGTGATTATGATTTTATAAGCTCTTGATGCACCCCAAAAGAGTGTATCTTATTTAACCTTGCACTAAAAAAAATCAATTGTAAAGTATAGTGATTAGCAAGGGTCGAGTCCTCAGGGATTGGGTTTTAATCTATGAGTTATTACTTTATAACTTATATTCAAAGAAAACAAAAGAAAGGGGGTTTTGAAATAGTTTTAAAAATAAGCAAACAAGAAAAGTAAGAAAACAAGTAATTAAGAAGAATCAAATATGAAAAATATGGTTAAGGTTTCATTCTCCACCACTAGACATCATTAAGAATCAATTTCATATCTATCAACCTTAATTAGCTATCAAAGTTATCAACCGTAGATAACAACAAGCTCTGTTACCCCAATCTTTTCTTAGTTCGTCGTTAAATAGAACAAGCTCTCTATTTAATCTCTAACTATCAAACAACCTAGAATAAGCTCTCTAAATTCAATTTAATAGCAGCTTTATGATGAGAAAGATAGGTTGATCTAAGCAACAAACACATAAGCTCGGATTGTTCAACTTAGGTTATGTTCCACTTTACAATTATTGAAAACTTGACCATAATCATTAATCACAAATTGCCACTTATGAATAGGAAATCAAGACAATTACATTGATCAAGACTCCTAAACTAGCAATAGATAATTATCAAGATTTATCTAGTTGGCCACCTAAACAAATCAAAACATTATCATGAACAATTTTAATGGAAGAACATAAGCAACTTTGATAGAAAACAATGATAGATTCAGAAAATCAATTGCAAAACATGTCTAGGGCTTTGAAATCACCCTTAACCAAAGAAGTTTAGCCTAACATAAGCATGGATAATATAAATAAAACTAAAAAGAAAATAAAAGAATGGAGAAGAAGAAGAAGAAGAATAATGATGATCCTTGAGTCTCCTCAAAAGATGTCTAGTTTGTGGCTCAAAAGATAGCATTTATAGAGCTTTAAAACCCTGAGAATAAGTCCTTGCCGCACAAGTAAGCCTGGAGGTAGAAAAATCACGTTTTTGCCTTTTTTTCAGATTTGCGATTAGGGTTTTTCTGGCCGCACGGTTCCTTAGGGAGATCTTCTAGCGCCATTTCGAATGCCCATTTCTTATCCAATTTGGGCCCATAATATATCGTTGGAAAGATAATCAAGCCAACTTCAAAAGTCAAGAAGGAAGTTTCTTCAAATAAAGAATATAACATCATTGTTTCCTTACAACAAGCTCCAGAGGTCAAATCTGCCTGATTGCTTTTCAACCAGAAATTGATATTTTTGACTCCCAAGTCTTCTTCCATCTTGTGATTACGATTTTGTAAGCTCTTTACCATAATTATTCACATCTTTTGACTTCATTCTCCTAATTATACCTAAAATTCAAAAATATATTATAAGTAAACAAGATAAAGATCGAAAACATAACAAAAACTAAAGGTAGAAAGGCATAAAATGTATATTTTATGAGCTTATCAAATACCCCCACACTTAGCTTTTTGCTAGTCCTCGAGCAAAACAAAATAAAAATAAAATAAGAAAATCTAATCTAATCCACTTTCGTAGGAAATCACGGTGGCACTTAGCATGTGACACAAGCCTTTAAACCCCTAGATGTCCCTAGTGGACGAGTTTAGTCTCGTGAGGGTTTACTAGGACGATACCCACAAACATTGAAGACATAAGAAAAACTAAAAATAATAATAATAATAATAATTACAACTAATCCTTCCAATATAAATTAGAGATAATCATTGGACAAGTCTTATAAACTAATCAATAGCTTAAAGAATTTCACAAAAAATCATGCTTGAATGTAAATTGTTTGAGTTAAGCCAATATTAACATAACATATTTCAATCAAAATAGTGCATATTCAAACTTAATCTCAACTTCTCACATGGGATACTCTCATGATTTTCACTCTTTAAAGTAGTGGTAAAGTGTTTACACTCAATCAATCTCATGAAAACAGTTCTACCATATGCTTGCTTGTCCACCTATTCTCCACTATTTAGATCATGCAACTTCATAAATCAAGAGGTCTTTAATCAAGGTTGTAATGGGGCCAAAGGGTTATAATGTGGTTAAAGAACAAAAGGATAAAGATATCACAAAGGTTCCAAAGAGTTTAGAGACATAATAAGATCATACAAATAAAACTTCTCAAAACTCTTATAAAGCACATAATAACATAGGCTAAATATTCATGTTGAGCCTTTGCTTCATTCTAACCAACTTTGTAACATCTTTTTCTTTACTTTAACTAGAAGTTCAAGAGAAGATTTTTTTTTTTTTTTTAATATGGGAATGTATTTGACAATGATCCATTTCTTTTTCTCTAGACTTTTTCTTTTCTTTTCTTCCCCCACACTTATCTTTTGTTTCCAACCCAAATTTTCAACTAAAAATATCCCTTGTTTTTTGCAATATGTCTCAAAATATATAATCCATCTTTAGAACAAGGGTAAGGATATAAGTATATTTAGGCTAGGTGTAAGTTGTGGTTTGATAAGCTCATAAAATATACATTTTATGCCTTTCTACCTTTAGTTTTTGTTATGTTTTCGATCTTTATCTTGTTTACTTATAATATGTTTTTGAATTTTAGGTACAATAAGGAGAATGAAGTCAAAAGATGTCAATAATGATGGTAAAGAGCTTACAAAATCATAATCACAAGATGGAAGAAGACTTGGGAGTCAAAAATATCAATTTCTGGTTGAAAAGCAATCAGGCAGATTTGACCTCTGGAGCTTGTTGTAAGGACAACATGATGTTAGATTCTTTATTTGAAGAAACTTCCTTCTTGACTTTTGAAGCTGACTTGATTTTCTTTCCAACGATATATTATGGGCCCAAATCGGATAAGAAATGGGCATTCAAAATGGCGCTAGAAGATCTCCCTAAAGAACCCTGCGGCCAGAAAAACCCTAATCGCAAATCTAAAAAAAAAGACAAAAACGTGATTTTTGCACCTCGAGGCTTACTTATGCGGCAAGGACTTATTCTCAGGGTTTTAAAGCTCTATAAATACCATCTTTTGAGCCACAAACTAGACATCTTTTGAGGAGACTCAAGGATCATCATTATTCTTATTCTTCTTCTCCATTATTTTATTTTTATTTTTCTTTTTAGTTTTATGTATATATTATCTATGCCTATGCTAGGCTAAACTTTTATTTGGTTAAGGGTGATTTCAAAGCCCTAGACATGTTATGTAATTAATTTTCAGAATCTATCTATCATTGTTTTCTATCAAAGTTGCTTATGTTCTTCCATTAAAATTGTTCATGATGATGTTTTGATTTGTTTAGGTGGCCAACTAGATAAATCTTGATAATTGTCTAATGCTAGGTTAGGAGTCTTGATCCGTGTAATTGTCTTGATTTCCTAATCATAAGTAGCAATTTGTGATTAATGATTATGGTCAAGTTTTCAATAATTGCAAAGTAGAACATAACCTAAGTTGAACAATCCGAGCTTATGTGTTTGTTGCTTAGATCAGCCTATCTTTCTCATCATAAAGCTGCTATTAAATTGAACTTAGAGAGCTTATTCTAGGTTGTTTGATAGTTAGAGATTAAATAGAGAGCTTGTTCTATTTAACGATGAACTAAGGAAAGATTGGGATAACAGAGCTTGTTGTTATCTACGGTTGTTAACTTTGATAGTTGGTTGATATTGATAGATTTGAAATTGATTCTTAATGATGTCTAGTGGTGGAGAATGAAACCTTAACCATATTTCTCTCATATTTGATTTCTTATTTCTTACTTGCATCTTACTTTTATTGTTAACTTTAGTTTAAATATGATTTCAAAATCCCCTTTTCTTTTATTGTTCTTGAATTTAAGTTTTAAACTATTAACTTATAAACTAAAACCCAATCCCTGAGGACTCGACCCTTGCTAACTACCGCCTATTTTTTAAAGTATATACAAATTAGGCGGTATAACCAGCCAATAAAAATAAAACAAAGTTAATATACAAATTAGGCGATATAACCAGCCAATAAAAATAAATATACTTTTAAAAATAAGCAAACTAGAAAAGTAAGAAAACAAGTAAGTAAGAAGAATCAAATATGAAAAATATGGTTAAGGTTTCATTCTCCACCACTAGACATCATTAAGAATCAATTTCAGATCTATCAATATCAACCAACTATCAAAGTTAACAACCGTAGATAACAACAAGCTCTGTTATCCCAATCTTTCCTTAGTTTGTCGTTAAATAGAACAAGCTCTCTATTTAATCTCTAACCATTAAACAACCTAGAATAAGCTCTCTAAATTCAATTTAATGGCAGCTTTATGATGAGAAAGATAGGTTGATCTAAGCAACAAACACATAAGCTCGGATTGTTCAACTTAGGTTATGTTCCACTTTGCAATTATTGAAAACTTGACCATAATCATTAATCACAAATTGCCACTTATGAATAGGAAATCAAGACAATTACACGGATCAAGACTCCTAGACTAGCAATAGATAATTATCAAGATCTATCTAGTTGTACACCTAAATAAATCAAGACAATATCATGAACAATTCTTGTAGAAGAACATAAGCAACTTTGATAGAAAATTTATGATAGATAGAATCTGAAAATCAATCACAAAACATGTCTAGGGCTTTGAAATCACCCTTAACCAAATAGAAGTTTAGCCTAGCATAGGCATTGTAAACATAAACATAAAATTAAAGAGAATCTAAGAAGGAAATAAAAGAAAGAAAGAAGAAGAAGAAGAAAATAAAGAAAAAGAAAACTAGAGAAAAGAAAGAAGAAGAAAACTTAGAGAATTTTATTACAATGGCTAATATCCTACCAATGTACAATATGATCCTCTACAATCATCCAAGGCCCTCTATTTATACACATTTTGGAGGGCTAAATGACAAGAGACAAGCTTTACAAATTTCAAAGGTAGGTATAATAGGTGGGTGCATTTTTCTAACAATTTTCGTCATATTGTATGACAATTTTGATCAGCCAACTTGATGGTCGATTTTGTCAATATTGGAGGCCTGATCTGATCACATGGTCTTCTAGCAAAATGTTCCCCTATCAGTTACTGATCCATAGCCGTTGGAATCAGCTCATTTGCTGATGTGGATAAGAAGATATGGGCAAAATACGAAAACAGGTCAGCACAGACGTCATTGCACATCAACTTGATGGTCGATTTCTGATGCACCCAAAAGAGTGTATCTTATTTAACCTTGCACTAAAAAGATAAATTGTAAGTATAGTAGTTAGCAAGGGTCGAGTCCTCAGGGATTGGGTTTTAGTTTATAAGTTAATAGTTTAAAACTTAAATTCAAGAACAATAAAAGAAAAGGGGTTTTTGAAGCCAGATTTAAACTAAAGTAAATAATAAGAATAAGATGCAAGGCGGTATAACCAGCCAATAAAAATATATATACTAAATTAGGTGGTATAACCAGCCAATAAAAATATATATACTAAATTAGGCGGTATAACCAGCCAATAAAAATATATATACTAAATTAGGCGGTATAACCAGCCAATAAAAATAAAACAAAGTTAATATACAAATTAGGCGGTATAACCAGCCAATAAAAATAAATATAAAAAATAAGCAAACTAAAAGTAAGAAAACAAGTAAGTAAGAAGAATCAAATATGAAAAATATGGTTAAGGTTTCATTCTCCACCACTAGACATCATTAAGAATCAATTTCAGATCTATCAATATCAACCAACTATCAAAGTTAACAACCGTAGATAACAACAAGCTCTGTTACCCCAATCTTTCCTTAGTTTGTCGTTAAATAGAACAAGCTCTCTATTTAATCTCTAACCATTAAACAACCTAGAATAAGCTCTCTAAATTCAATTTAATGGCAGCTTTATGATGAGAAAGATAGGTTGATCTAAGCAACAAACACATAAGCTCGGATTGTTCAACTTAGGTTATGTTCCACTTTGCAATTATTGAAAACTTGACCATAATCATTAATCACAAATTGATACTTATGAATAGGAAATCAAGACAATTACACGGATCAAGACTCCTAAACTAGCAATAGATAATTATCAAGATCTATCTAGTTGTACACCTAAATAAATCAAGACAACATCATGAACAATTCTTGTAGAAGAACATAAGCCACTTTGATAGAAAATTAATGATAGATAGAATCTGAAAATCAATCACAAAACATGTCTAGGGCTTTGAAATCACCCTTAACCAAATAGAAGTTTAGCCTAGCATAGGCATTATAAACATAAAATTAAATAGAATCTAAGAAGAAAATAAAAGAAAGAAAGAAGAAGAGGAAGAATATTAATTATCCAACCTCTTGCTCTCTCTAAAGAAAAAGAAAACTAGAGAAAAGAAAGAAGAAGAAAACTTAGAGAATTTTATTAAAATGGCTAATATCCTACCTATGTACAATATATTCCTTACAATCATCCAAGGCCCTCTATTTATACACATTTTGGAGGGCTAAATGACAAGAGACAAGCTTTACAAATTTCAAAGGTAGGTATATGACGATTTTGATCAGCCAACTTGTTGGTCGATTTCGTCAATATTGGAGGCCTGATCTGATCACATGGTCTTCTAGAAAAAGGTTCCCCTATCAGTTACGAAACCATAGCCGTTGGAATCAGCTCATTTGCTGATGTGGTTAAGCAGATATGGGCAAAATACGAAAACATGTCAGCACAGACGTCATTGCACATCAGCCACCTTGATGGTCGATTTATTCAATATTGGAGGCCTGATCTGATCACATGGTCTTCTAGACAAAGGTTCCCCTATCAGTTACGGAACCATAGCCGTTGGAATCAGCTCATTTGCTGATGTGGATAAGAAGATATGGGCATAATACGAAAACATGTCAGCACAGACGTCATTGCACATCAGCCAACTTGATGGTCGATTTCGCTAGGGAAAACGACTCCGTTTTAAGAAGTGTAAAACATGAAAAAGATAGATATGCCTCTTAGCTTTGCATGGCTACAAATTTCAGCCTTATTGCTTCAGTGGAACTCGAGATATAGCTGATATGGCAAAAGGTGTCAGAACTGAAACTGAACAGGATTTGCCCTTAATTCTAGTAATCTGAAATCACTCAAAGAAACTTGTGAAAAACACCAAAATACATAAAAATATAAAAGATCATAAACACAATTAGACTAAACAATAATAACTCGTATTTGACACAAAACAATAATAAAACATAACTAAAAACTATATAATTATACGAGTTATCACACCCCCACACTTAGATTGTTGCTAGTCCCTAGCAACGACTCAATAAAAATAAAATAAAAAAATCTAATCTAATCCATTTTCGTAGGAAATCACGGTGGCACTTAGCATGTGACACAAGCCTTTAAACCCCTAGGTGTCCCTAGTGGACGAGTTTAGTCTCGTGAGGGTTTACTAGAACGATACCCACAAACATTGAAAAATTAAAATATAAATAAACTTCATATAAATAAACTACATATACTAAAAATATTTACTCCTAATCCTTTCAATACAAATTAGAGACAATATTTGAACAAGTCTTATAAACTAATCAATAGCTTAAAAAATTTCACAAAAAATCATGCTTGAATGTAAATTGTTTGAGTTAAGCCAATATTAGTATAACATATCTCAATCAAAATAGTGCATGTTCAAATTTAATCTCAACTTCTCACATGGGATACTCTCTTGATTTTCACTCTTTAAAGTAGTGGTAAAGTGTTTACACTCAATCAATCTCATGAAAACACTTCTACCATATGCTTGCTTGTCCACCTATTCTCCACTAAAAGATCATGCAACTTCATAAATCAAGAGGTCTTTAATCAAGGTTGTAATGGGGCCAAGGGGTTTGTAATGTGGTTGAAGAACAAAAGGATAAAGATATCACAAAGGTTCCAAAGAGTTCATAAAGTTTAGAGACATAAAAAGATTATACAAAGAAACTTCTCAAAACTCTTTACAAGTACATAGTCACCTAGGCCGGATATTCATGTTGGGCCTTTTCTTCATTCTAAACAACTTTGTAACATCTTTTTCTTTTTCCACAAATTCAAGAGATGATTCATTTTTTTTATATAGGAATGTATTTGCCAGTATTCCATTTCTTTTTCTCTTGACTTTTCTTTTCTTTTCCCCCCACACTTATTTCTTGTTTCTAACCAAAAAATATCCCTTGTCTTTGCAACTTGTCTCAAATCATGCTAATTCATCTTTGGAACAAAGGTAAAGATATAAGTATATTTAGGTTAGGGACAAGTTATGGTTACCAAAGAGATAGCTTATTCAATGTAGGCTCAAATTGGTTCACTAAGGGTGTGTTCTCTTGGAACATCAATAAGGGATGGTTGTTTGGCCCTGGCTAAAAATCCTAATGCCTCTATCATATTCATGTTGTCACATGTATCAATATAGTCTCAAACGGTTTAAAGCAAGTTCTAGAGAATCATGTAATCATAAGAGCACTCAAGAAAGAAATTAGATTGATTTGTATAATGCATCAATCATTTTAGGCTCAAAAACTCACAAGAATGATTATACAAGTCAGATTAAGTCTAAACATGCTTCTTTCTCAATCAACATATCATATTAACATTGGCTCATAAAAAGGTTGACATCAAGCTCAATTCTCATGAAAATCTTCTCACTAATAAATATGTTTTAGACTTATGCAATTCATATCTCATCATTGTATTAAAAAGGAACTAAAACACACTAAAAAATAATAATAATAATAAAGACTCATAAAAAAAATAGTAGACAAAAATAAAAGAAATCCTAAATCATTCCCCCCGCACTTAATTCTTACATTGTCCTCAATGTAAGTCTATTAACCCAAATGAAAGAATCATGTGTAAGAGAAAAGAACTAATAACATAAGAATAGGAACAACTAAGACTCAAAACAAAACAAACTCATGCAACCTAAATAATCCTAAAATACTAAACAAAAATTAACAAGTAAACATAAAAAGATTAAAATCAAACTGACAAGATATGTCTCAAGTCTCCCTTACTCAGACCTTGTTCAGAATGAATACTTCTAAATTGCTTAAAACACAACAAACTCTTTTTTTTTTTTTTTTTGAAAAGAAGAAATCAAACTGACAAGGTATGTCTCAAGTCTCCCTTACTCAGACCTTGTTCAGAATGAATACTTCTAAATTGCTTAAAATACAACAAACTTTTTTTTTTTTTTTAAGAAAAGAAGAAATCAAACTGACAAGGTATGTCTCAAGTCTCCCTTACTCAGACCTTGTTCAGAATGAATACTTCTAAATTGCTTAAAACACAACAAACTTTTTTTTTTTTTTTTAAGAAGGTAAAATTTAGGAGATATTACCTGTAGAGGTTGCTAACCACTTATTATAACTTAGACACAACAAACAAAATGTTAGATAATGTCACAAAGACAAAGTGCAATCCACTCCTTGCTCGTCCATATCTCTTTTACTTTTTCCAAGCGTTTGCGAAACAACCGTAGCAGATAAATACTCATAAGCTTGGAGCTTTTTGAGTAAATCTTCAATGGTTGTAGCAGAAATTATGGTTCTCCTTGCCTCTGAAAACATGAATCCATTTTCCACAGCATTATCTAAATATGAAAGCAAATTACTAAAATAACTATTAATATTAAGCAAACCAATGGGTTTCTTATTTGTGACCAAAGATGACCAAGAAGCCACGCAAGCTATTTCTTCCAATGTACCCAGACCTCCTGGTAAAGCAATGAATGCATCGGCAGAATGGTACATGATTGTTATCCGTTCAGGGATACTCCAGACTTGTATTTCCTTACCCAAGGTAGGTCCACAAAAATCTGTGAATAGTTTTGGCACGATTCCTAGAACTGGACTTCCTCCGGCGTGTGCTGCTGTAGCGACTGCTCCCATTAAACCCGTACTACCGCCTCCATAAATCAACTGGATCTTTTGTTGGGCAAGTATTACTCCAACTCTTATGGCTTCATCAGCGAATATGTTATTTTTCCCTGGATAAGCACCTCCAAAAACACAAATTTTTTTTATGCGTTGGGACGAAGTACTTTCCATTTTTTTTTCTTTTTTTCGATGCCTGAAAGAGAATGAGTACATGGTGTAATATATAGAGGACTGAGTAGTGAATCAGACAAGAGTAATAATGTCGCCGAAAGTGTATCTGACCTGTCAGAAGAAAATGTTAACCTAACAAAAGATTTTTGCGTGATTTCAGGAAGAAAATCAAAAAGAGAAGAAAAATCAACCGTAAAATTCAAGAGTAATAATGTCGCCGAAAGTGTATTTGACCTGTCAGAAGAAAATGTTAACCTAACAAAAGATTTTTGCGTGATTTCAGGAAGAAAATCAAAAAAAGAAGAAAAATCAACCGTAAAAGACAAATAAAAAAAAAAGAATAATTACACAAATCGAACAACACGTAAATTAAACCAAAATTAAGTTATTGCAAATCAAACCAAAAGCTGAGAAGTCATTTATTGTAGTTGTGATTGTGGCTCACATCTTCCTCTGGTTTTACGTCCAGAAACGGCTTAAACGCCTTCTATGAGTCGAGGATATGCTTCCCATCCAGTTTTCTTACAAGCTGGCAAACAGGGTCTTTTAACATCAGATTCCCAAGATGTTGCCATTCCCTTTGGAATTGCGGCCATAAATCAAGAATTTCTCTTTGTACGTCTCCACTAGGATGCGTCTCAAGAGAAAGTTGGATATTACCCAAATTCTCCTTACTCAGTCCATCCTTGATGAATTCAATTTTATCATCTCGATTAGAGGACGGAATCCCAATAGAACGACATTTACCGTTACACGTCCATCGTGCACATTTGTGGCAATTTGAACTCATGCGCTTTGCTCGTCGCTTCTTTGCAAAAGTGCTTCTACCTGTACCTGGTAAATGCAAAATAGGAAGATATTCATCTTCACGTACCTTGGCTTCAATTATCCAACGTATGTCTCCAAGAATCCCTTTGTGCATAAGCATTCTTAATCTTTCAAATCGAACTTGGTAAAGCTTCAGTAAAATATTTCGAGGAAAAGGAGGAAATCGTTTTTGCAATCTTGTGAGAATATCATCCATCCTGAAAAAAAATGAAAAAAATTGAAAGAGAAATTGGAAGAAAAATTTATATACAATATCAGTTTTGTGGGTATCTGATAGAACCGATTTAAATAATCACGGAGTACCGTTATCCGCCATTTAACCGGGGTTAAAAAAAAATTATATTTACATCTAGTGTTTTTCAAAACAAGGATCAGAAAGAAAAACAACATAAAAAGACTCAAAAACAAAACACTCTAAATAAAATCCTAAATTCTCCCCCCCACACATAATTCTTACATTGTCATTAATGTAATGCTATTATCCCCCAATGCAAGAATTATATGTAAGAGAAAAGAACTATTAAACAAAAGAAACTTATGCAGCCTAAATGAACTTAAAAGCAGTAAACACAATTAACAAAGAAACATAAGAAATAAAATAAAAACAATAAAAATAATAAAAGAAAAAGGAAAAGAAAGAGAAAGCAAATCTGAATATGGAAGGTTGGCAATTTCATCTTTAATTGGGCTGCCTTCCCAATTAACACTTGAGTTAGTGTTTTGAATCTAACCAACACCCTTTCTTGGCTTTTTAGGCTTGTCAGGCTCATACATGAAATTTCCCAAATTTATGCGTTTGAGAGGAAGCTTTCTTTGCACAACAGTGGATGCATTCTCCATTACAAGTATTATTCCATCATCCTTGGTGGTGCATATCTCATCGAGGAATGGTGCATCTTTTGGCACTTGTTGAACGACATCCACAAAAAAACTGTTTAAGGTTTCCAGCATGTCTTGTTCATGTTCATCCTCCTTGAACTTTGCGAATCTACTAGGAAAAGGTGGAGAAGAAACATTAGTAAAAATTGGAATCTCAAACGTTACCTCAGGTGCCGAAATACTCTTATTTGGATCATTGGCTTCATTATCCTCAAGAATAGAATTCATCTCTAATTTTGTCTCATCCTCATCTTGTTCCTCATTCCTCAAGGTCACAATAGTAGCATTCTCCTTTGGGTTAATCATCGTTTGGGCAGGGAGTTCTTCAGATCTTTGTGCTACCCATACCACCATACTACTAGCCAATAGGCTCATTTGCCTTTCCAAACTCTGGATGCTTGCCCTTGTTTCCTGTTGAAATTGCAAATAATTAGTAACAAGAGAATAGACAAGATCTTCTAAAGAAGTACCTGAGTTTTGAGTCATATGTGGTGGTTGAAAAAAATCTGGTTCTTGAGACCATGATTGATTGAAGCTAGATGGATGAGTGTAATTGGCATAAGAATCTACTTCTTGGTAATTTTTCGAGTAGCCATAATTAGTATGATCCCACCATCCCTCATGGTAAGTGTTTGAGTAATGATCATACTGTTGGTCTTGGAACACTTGATGGCCTTGACATCCTCCCATGGCCATTTGTTGAACTGAGGAAGTGAGATTGGCTTGTTGATTCTCCATGTTCATGTATGCCACCAACTCTTCAAGTGTTAGATTGCTTAATTCCATCTTTTTTTTTTTTTTTTCAAAATTTTGAAAAGAAAAACATGTATGTACAAGAAAATAATACTAATTAGAACTGAAAATAAGAATAAACCAAGTAACAAATAAACTAAAGAAAACAATCCCCGGCAACGGCGCCAAAAATTTTGATGCACCCAAAAGAGTGTATCTTATTTAACCTTGCACTAAAAAGATAAATTGTAAGTATAGTAGTTAGCAAGGGTCGAGTCCTCAGGGATTGGGTTTTAGTTTATAAGTTAATAGTTTAAAACTTAAATTCAAGAACAATAAAAGAAAAGGGGTTTTTGAAGCCAGATTTAAACTAAAGTAAATAATAAGAATAAGATGCAAGGCGGTATAACCAGCCAATAAAAATATATATACTAAATTAGGCGGTATAACCAGCCAATAAAAATATATATACTAAATTAGGCGGTATAACCAGCCAATAAAAATATATATACTAAATTAGGCGGTATAACCAGCCAATAAAAATAAAACAAAGTTAATATACAAATTAGGCGGTATAACCAGCCAATAAAAATAAATATAAAAAATAAGCAAACTAAAAGTAAGAAAACAAGTAAGTAAGAAGAATCAAATATGAAAAATATGGTTAAGGTTTCATTCTCCACCACTAGACATCATTAAGAATCAATTTCAGATCTATCAATATCAACCAACTATCAAAGTTAACAACCGTAGATAACAACAAGCTCTGTTACCCCAATCTTTCCTTAGTTTGTCGTTAAATAGAACAAGCTCTCTATTTAATCTCTAACCATTAAACAACCTAGAATAAGCTCTCTAAATTCAATTTAATGGCAGCTTTATGATGAGAAAGATAGGTTGATCTAAGCAACAAACACATAAGCTCGGATTGTTCAACTTAGGTTATGTTCCACTTTGCAATTATTGAAAACTTGACCATAATCATTAATCACAAATTGATACTTATGAATAGGAAATCAAGACAATTACACGGATCAAGACTCCTAAACTAGCAATAGATAATTATCAAGATCTATCTAGTTGTACACCTAAATAAATCAAGACAACATCATGAACAATTCTTGTAGAAGAACATAAGCCACTTTGATAGAAAATTAATGATAGATAGAATCTGAAAATCAATCAAAACATGTCTAGGGCTTTGAAATCACCCTTAACCAAATAGAAGTTTAGCCTAGCATAGGCATTATAAACATAAAATTAAATAGAATCTAAGAAGAAAATAAAAGAAAGAAAGAAGAAGAGGAAGAATATTAATTATCCAACCTCTTGCTCTCTCTAAAGAAAAAGAAAACTAGAGAAAAGAAAGAAGAAGAAAACTTAGAGAATTTTATTAAAATGGCTAATATCCTACCTATGTACAATATATTCCTCACAATCATCCAAGGCCCTCTATTTATACACATTTTGGAGGGCTAAATGACAAGAGACAAGCTTTACAAATTTCAAAGGTAGGTATATGACGATTTTGATCAGCCAACTTGTTGGTCGATTTCGTCAATATTGGAGGCCTGATCTGATCACATGGTCTTCTAGAAAAAGGTTCCCCTATCAGTTACGAAACCATAGCCGTTGGAATCAGCTCATTTGCTGATGTGGTTAAGCAGATATGGGCAAAATACGAAAACATGTCAGCACAGACGTCATTGCACATCAGCCACCTTGATGGTCGATTTATTCAATATTGGAGGCCTGATCTGATCACATGGCCTTCTAGACAAAGGTTCCCCTATCAGTTACGGAACCATAGCCGTTGGAATCAGCTCATTTGCTGATGTGGATAAGAAGATATGGGCATAATACGAAAACATGTCAGCACAGACGTCATTGCACATCAGCCAACTTGATGGTCGATTTCGCTAGGGAAAACGACTCCGTTTTAAGAAGTGTAAAACATGAAAAAGATAGATATGCCTCTTAGCTTTGCATGGCTACAAATTTCAGCCTTATTGCTTCAGTGGAACTCGAGATATAGCTGATATGGCAAAAGGTGTCAGAACTGAAACTGAACTGGATTTGCCCTTAATTCTAGTAATCTGAAATCACTCAAAGAAACTTGTGAAAAACACCAAAATACATAAAAATATAAAAGATCATAAACACAATTAGACTAAACAATAATAACTCGTATTTGACACAAAACAATAATAAAACATAACTAAAAACTATATAATTATACGAGTTATCAATTTCGCTAGGGAAAACGACTCCGTTTCAAGAAGTGTAAAACATGAAAAAGATAGATATGCCTCTTAACTTTGCACAGTTAAAATTTCAACCTTATTGCTTCAGTGAAACTCCAGATATAGCTGATATGGAAAAAGGTGTCGGAACTGGAACTGAACTGGATTTGCCCTTAATTCTAGTAATCTGAAATCACTCAAAAAAACTTGTGAAAAACACCAAATTACATAAAAATATAAAAGATCATAAACACAATTAGACTAAACAATAATAACTCGTATTTGACACAAAACAATAATAAAACATAACTAAAAACTATATAATTATACGAGTTATCAAAACGGAGTCATTTTCCCTAGCGAAATCAACCATCAAGTTGGCTGATGTGCAATGACGTCTGTGCTGACAAGTTTTGGTATTTTGACCATATCTTCTGATCCACATCAGCAAATGAGCTGATTCCAACGGCTATGGATCACAGACTGATAGGGGAACATTTTTCTAGAAGACCATTTGCTCAGATCAAGCCTCCAATATTGACAAAATCGACCATCAAGCTGGCTGATCAGAATTGTCATACAATATGACGAAAATTGTTAGAAAAATGCACCCACCTATTATACCTACCTTTGAAATTTATAAAGCTTGTCTCTTGTCATTTAGCTCTCCAAAATGTGTATAAATAGAGGGCCTTGGATGATTGTAGGAGGCATGGTAGATTGGTAGGAAATTAGCCATTGTAATAAAATTCTCTCAGTTTTCTTCTTCTTTCTTTTCTCTAGTTTTCTTTTTCTTTAGAAAGAGCAAGAGGCTGGATAATTAATATTCTTCTTCTTCTTCTTTCTTTCTTTTATTTTCTTCTTAGATTCTATTTAATTTTATGTTTATAATGCCTATGCTAGGCTAAACTTCTATTTGGTTAAGGGTGATTTCAAAGCCCTAGACATGTTTTATAATTGATTTTCAGATTCTATCTATCATTAATTTTCTATCAAAGTTGCTTATGTTCTTCTACAAGAATTGTTCATGATGTTGTCTTGATTTATTTAGGTGTACAACTAGATAGATCTTGATAATTATCTATTGCTAGTTTAGGAGTCTTGATCCGTGTAATTGTCTTGATTTCCTATTCATAAGTGGCAATTTGTGATTAATGATTATGGTCAAGTTTTCAATAATTGCAAAGTGGAACATAACCTAAGTTGAACAATCCGAGCTTATGTGTTTGTTGCTTAGATCAACCAATCTTTCTCATCATAAAGCTGCTATTAAATTGAACTTAGAGAGCTTATTCTAGGTTGTTTGATAGTTAGAGATTAAATAGAGAGCTTGTTCTATTTAACGACGAACTAAGGAAATATTGGGGTAACAGAGCTTGTTGTTATCTACGGTTGTTAACTTTGATAGCTAATTAATGCTGATAGATATGAAATTGATTCTTAATGATTTTTAGTGGTGGAGAATGAAACCTTAACCATATTTTTCATATTTGATTCTTCTTACTTACTTGTTTTCTTACTTTTCTAGTTTGCTTTATATTTGTTTTTATTGGCTGGTTATACCGCCTCATTTATTTTTATTGGCTGGTTATACCGCCTAATTTTCTATATATTTATATTTATATTATAAAGTTTATATTTATATAAATATATTATCTGTATATTAACTTTGTTCTATGCTTGTTTGGCGACGTGATTTTAGATCTCGTCGTTTAGTTAGATTTTATTGTGAAACTTTTTCAGGTAATCTTTCTAAAGAAAACCCCCTTTTCTTTTATTGTTTTCTTTGAACGTAAGTTATAAACTAATAACTCATAGATTAAAACCCAATCCCTGAGGACTCGACCCTTGCTAATCATTATACTTACAATTGATCTTTTTAGTGCAAGGTTAAATAAGATACACTCTTTTGGGTGCATCAAATTTTTGGCGCCGTTGCCGGGGATTGTTTTCTTTAGTTTATTTGTTACTTGGTTTATTCTTATTTTCAGTTCTAATTAGTATTATTTTCTTGTACATACATGTTTTTCTTTTCAAATTTTGAAAAAAAAAAAGAAAGATGAAATTAAGCAATCTAACACTTGAAGAGTTGGTGGCATACATGAACATGGAGAATCAACAAGCCAATCTCACTTCCTCAGTTCAACAATTGGCCATGGGAGGATGTCAAGGCCATCAATGGTTCCAAGACCAACCGCATGATCATTACTCCAACACTTACCATGAGGGATGGTGGGATCATACTAATTATGGCTACTCAAAAAATTACCAAGAAGTAGATCCTTATGTCAATTACACTCATCCATCTAGCTTCAATCAATCATGGTCTCAAGAACCATATCTTTTTCAACCACCACATATGACTCAAAACTCAGGTACTTCTTTAGAAGATCTTGTATATTCTCTTGTTACTGATACTTTGCAATTTCAACAGGAAACAAGGGCAAGCATCCAGAGTTTGGAAAGGCAAATGAGCCTATTGGCTAGTAGTACGGTGGAATTAGTAGCAGAAAGATCTCTAGCACTCCCTTCCCAAACGGTGATTAACCCAAAGGAGAATGCTACTATTGTGACCTTGAGAAATGAGGAACAAGGTGAGGATGAGACAAAACCAAAGATGGATTCACTTCTTGAGGATAATGAAGCCACCATTCAAATTGAGAGTACTTTGACACCTCAGGTAGCTTTTAAGGTTCTTATTTCTACTAATGTTCCTTCTCCACTTTTTCCTAGCAGATTTGCAAAGTCCAAAAATGAGGAACATGAACAACAATTTTTGGAAACCTTAAACAGCTTGCTTGTGGATGCCATTAGACAAGTACCATGATATGCACAATTCCTCAAAGAGCTATACCCCACCAAGAATGATGAAATAATACGTGTGGGGGAGAAGGCATTGGCTGTTTTGCAAAGAAAACTTCCTCCAAAACGCAAAAATCCGAGAAGTTTCATGTCTAAGCCAAAAGATCCTAAAAAGCCAAGAAGGGGAATTGGCTAGGCTGAAAACAATCAATCAAGTGCTAATTGGGGGAGGCAGCCTAATTAGTGAAAGCATTGCCAAACTGCCATCCTCAGATTTGCTCTCTTTTTCTTTATCTTTTTCTTATGTTTCTTTGCTAATTGTGTTTAGTGTTTCTAAGTTCATTTAGGCTGCATAAGTTTATTTTGTTTATTAGTTCTTTTCACTTACACATGATTCTTTCATTTGGGATTAATAGCATTACATTAATGACAATGTAAGAATTATGTGTGGGGGGAAGAATTTAGGATTTTATTTAGAGTGTTTTGTTTTTGAGTCTTTTTATGTTGTTTTTCTTTCTGATCCTTGTTTTGAAAATAACTAGATGTAAATATAATTTTTTTAACCCCGGTTAAATGGCGGATAACGGTACTCCGTGATTATTTAAGTCGGTTCCATCAGCTACCCATAAAACTGATATTGTATATAAATTTCTCTTTCAATTTTTTTTCATTTTTTTCAGGATGGATGATATTCTCACAAGATTGCAGAAACGATTTCCTCCTTTTCCTCAAAATATTTTACTGAAGCTTTACCAAGTTCGATTTGAAAGATTAAGAATGCTTATGCACAAAGGGATTCCTGAAGACATACGTTGGATAATTGAAGCCAAGGTACGTGAAGATGAATATCTTCCTGTTTTGCATTTACCAGGTACAGGTAGAAGCACTTTTGCAAAGAAGCGACGAGCAAAGCGCATGAGTTCAAATTGCCACAAATGTGCACGATGGACGTGTAACGGTAAATGTCGTTCTATTGGGATTCCGTCCTCTAATCGAGATGATAAAATTGAATTCATTAAGGATGGACTGAGTAAGGAGAATTTGGGTAATATCCAACTTTCTCTTGAGACGCATCCTAGTGGAGACGTACAAAGAGAAATTCTTGATTTATGGCCGCAATTCCAAAGGGAATGGCAACATCTTGGGAATCTGATGTTAAAAGACCCTGTTTGCCAGCTTGTAAGAAAACTGGATGGGAAGCATATCCTCGACTCATAGAAGGCGTTTAAGCCGTTTCTGGACGTAAAACCAGAGGAAGATGCCAAATACACTTTCGGCGACACTATTACTCTTGACTTTTACGTTTGATTTTTCTTCTCTTTTTGATTTTCTTCCTGAAATCACGCAAAAATCTTTTGTTAGGTTAACATTTTCTTCTGACAGGTCAGATACACTTTCGGCGACATTATTACTCTTGTCTGATTCACTACTCAGTCCTCTATATATTACACCATGTACTCATTCTCTTTCAGGCACTCGAAAAAAAATGGAAAGTACTTCGTCCCAGCGCATTAAAAAAATTTGTGTCTTTGGAGGTGCTTATCCAGGGAAAAATAACATATTCGCTGATGAAGCCATAAGAGTTGGAGTAATACTTGCCCAACAAAAGATCCAGTTGATTTATGGAGGCGGTAGTACGGGTTTAATGGGAGTAGTCGCTACAGCAGCACACGTCGGAGGAAGTCCAGTTCTAGGAATCGTGCCAAAACTATTCACAGATTTTTGTGGACCTACCTTGGGTAAGGAAATACAAGTCTGGAGTATCCCTGAACGGATGACAATCATGTACCATTCTGCCGATGCATTCATTGCTTTACCAGGAGGTCTGGGTACATTGGAAGAAATAGCTTGCGTGGCTTCTTGGTCATCTTTGGTCACAAAAAAGAAACCCATTGGTTTGCTTAATATTAATGGTTATTTTAGTAATTTGCTTTCATATTTAGATAATGCTGTGGATAATGGATTCATGTTTTCAGAGGCAAGGAGAACCATAATTTCTGCTACAACCATTGAAGATTTACTCAAAAAGCTCCAAGCTTATGAGTATTTATCTGCTACGGTTGTTTCGCAAACGCTCGGAAAAAGAAAAAGAGATATGGACGAGCAAGGAGTGGATTGCACTTTGTCTTTGTGACATTATCTAACATTTTGTTTGTTGTGTCTTAGTTATAATAAGTGGTTAGCAACCTCTGCAGGTAATATCTCCTAAATTCTACCTTTAAAATTTGACATTGGGGACAATGTCATATTTTAGTAGGGGGTAAGGGACATATTTTGATAATTTAAAAAAAAAAAATTGTTGTGTTTTAAGCCATTTAGAAGTATTCATTCTGAACAAGGTCTGAGTAAGGGAGACTTGAGACATACCTTGTCAGTTTGATTTCTTCTTTTCAAAAAAAAAAAAAAAGTTTGTTGTGTTTTAAGCAATTTAGAAGTATTCATTCTGAACAAGGTCTGAGTAAGGGAGACTTGAGACATACCTTGTCAGTTTGATTTTAATCTTTTTATGTTTACTTGTTAATTTTTGTTTAGTATTTTAGGATTATTTAGGTTGCATGAGTTTGTTTTGTTTTGAGTCTTAGTTGTTCCTATTCTTATGTTATTAGTTCTTTTCTCTTACACATGATTCTTTCATTTGGGTTAATAGACTTACATTGAGGACAATGTAAGAATTAAGTGTGGGGGGAATGATTTAGGATTTCTTTTATTTTTGTCTACTATTTTTTTTTATGAGTCTTTATTATTATTTTTAGTGTGTTTTAGTTCCTTTTCAATACTATGATGAGATATGAATTGCATAAGTCTAAAACAGATTTATTAGTGAGAAGATTTTCATGAGAATTGAACTTGATATCAATCGTTTTATGAGCCAATGTTAATATGATATGTTGATTGAGAAAGAAGCATGTTTAGACTTAATCTGACTTGTATAATCATCCTTGTGAGTTTTTGAGCCTATAATGATTGACGCATTATACAAATTAATCTAATTTCTTTCTTGAGTGCTCTTATGATTACATGATTCTCTAGAACTTGCTTTAGACCTTGTTGAGACTATATTGATGCATGTGACAACATGAATATGATAGAGGCATTAGGATTTTTAGCCAGGGCCAAACAGCCATCCCTTATTGATGTTCCAAGAGAACACACCCCTAGTGAGCCAATTTGAGCCTACATTGAATAAGCTATTTATTTGGTAACCACAACTTACACCTAGCCTAAATATAACCCTTGTTCTAAAGATGGATTATATATTTTGAGACATATTGCAAAAAAACAAGGGATATTTTTAGTTAAAAATTTGGGTTGGAAACAAAAGATAAGTGTGGGGGAAGAAAAGAAAAGAAAAAGTCAAGAGAAAAAGAAAGGGATCATTGTCAAATACATTCCCATATTAAAAAAAAAAATCTTCTCTTCAACTTCTAGTTAAAGTAAAGAAAAGATGTTACAAAGTTGGTTAGAATGATGCAAAGGCTCAACATGAATATTTAGCCTATGTTATTATGTGCTTTATAAGAGTTTTGAGAAGTTTTATTTGTATGATCTTATTATGTCTCTAAACTCTATGAACTCTTTGGAACCTTTGTGATATCTTTATCCTTTTGTTCTTTAACCACATTATAACCCTTTGGCCCCATTACAACCTTGAATAAAGACCTCTTGATTTATGAAGTTGTATGATCTAAATAGTGGAGAATAGGTGGACAAGCAAGCATATGGTAGAAGTGTTTTCATGAGATTGATTGAGTGTAAACACTTTACCACTACTTTAAAGAGTGAAAATCAAGAGAGTATCCCATGTGAGAAGTTGAGATTAAGTTTGAATATGCACTATTTTGATTGAAATATGTTATGTTAATATTGGCTTAACTCAAACAATTTACATTCAAGCAAGATTTTTTTGTGAATTTCTTTACGCTATTGATTAGTTTTTAAGACTTGTCCAATGATTATCTCTAATTTATATTGGAAGGATTAGTTATAATTATTATTTTTAGTTTTTCTTATGTCTTCAATGTTTGTGGGTATCGTCCTAGTAAACCCTCACGAGACTAAACTCGTCCACTAGGGACACCTAGGGGTTTAAAGGCTTGTGTCACATGCTAAGTGCCACCGTGATTTCCTACGAAAATGGATTAGATTAGATTTTCTTATTTTATTCTTATTGAGTCGTTGCTAGGGACTAGCAACAATCTAAGTGTGGGGGTGTGATAACTCGTATAATTATATAGTTTTTACTTATGTTTTATTATTGTTTTGTGTCAAATACGAGTTATTATTGCTTAGTCTAATTGTGTTTATAATTTTTTATATTTTTATGTAATTTGGTGTTTTTCACGAGTTTCTTTGAGTGATTTCAGATTACTAGGTTAAATCAAGAATTAAGGGCAAATCCAGTTCAGTTCCAGTTCCGACACCTTTTGCCATATCAGCTATATCTGGAGTTTCACTGAAGCAATAAGGCTGAAATTTAAACAGTGCAAAGTTAAGAGGCATATCTATCTTTTTCATGCTTTACACTTCTTGAAACGGAGTCGTTTTCCCTAGCGAAATCAACCATCAAGTTGGCTGATGTGCAATGACGTCTATGCTGACAAGTTTTGGTATTTTGACCATATCTTCTGATCCACATCAGAAAATGAGCTGATTCCAACGGCTATGGATCACCGAGTGATAGGGGAACATTTTTCTAGAAGACCATTTGATCAGATCAAGCCTCCAATATTGACAAAATCGACCATCAAGCTGGCTAATCAGAATTGTCATACAATATGACGAAAATTGTTAGAAAAATGCACCCACCTATTATACCTACCTTTGAAATTTATAATGCTTGTCTCTTGTCATTTAGCTCTCCAAAATGTGTATAAATAGAGGGCCTTGGATGATTGTAGGAGGCATGGTAGATTGGTAGGAAATTAGCCATTGTAATAAAATTCTCTCAGTTTTCTTCTTCTTTCTTTTCTCTAGTTTTCTTTTTCTTTAGAAAGAGCAAGAGGCTGGATAATTAATATTCTTCCTCTTCTTCTTTCTTTCTTTTATTTTCTTCTTAGATTTTCTTTAATTTTATGTTTATAATGCCTATGCTAGGCTAAACTTCTATTTGGTTAAGGGTGATTTCAAAGCCCTAGACATGTTTTATAATTGATTTTCAGATTCTATCTATCATTAATTTTCTATCAAAGTTGCTTATGTTCTTCTACAAGAATTGTTCATGATGTTGTCTTGATTTATTTAGGTGTACAACTAGATAGATCTTGATAATTATCTATTGCTAGTTTAGGAGTCTTGATCCGTGTAATTGTCTTGATTTCCTATTCATAAGTGGCAATTTGTGATTAATGATTATGGTCAAGTTTTCAATAATTGCAAAGTGGAACATAACCTAAGTTGAACAATCCGAGCTTATGTGTTTGTTGCTTAGATCAACCTATCTTTCTCATCATAAAGCTACTATTAAATTGAACTTAGAGAGCTTATTCTAGGTTGTTTGATAGTTAGAGATTAAATAGAGAGCTTGTTCTATTTAACGACGAACTAAGGAAAGATTGGGGTAACAGAGCTTGTTGTTATCTACGGTTGTTAACTTTGAAAGCTAATTAATGCTGATAGATATGAAATTGATTCTTAATGATGTCTAGTGGTGGAGAATGAAACCTTAACCATATTTTTCATATTTGATTCTTCTTACTTACTTGTTTTCTTACTTTTGTAGTTTGCTTTATATTTATTTTTATTGGCTGGTTATACCGCCTAATTTTCTATATATTTATATTTATATTATAAAGTTTATATTTATATAAATATATTATCTGTATATTAACTTTGTTTTATGCTTGTTTGGCGACGTGATTTTAGATCTCGTCGTTTAGTTAGATTTTATTGTGAAACTTTTTCAGGTAATCTTTCTAAAGAAAACCCCCTTTTCTTTTATTGTTTTCTTTGAACGTAAGTTATAAACTAATAACTCATAGATTAAAACCCAATCCCTGAGGACTCGACCCTTGCTAATCATTATACTTACAATTGATCTTTTTAGTGCAAGGTTAAATAAGATACACTCTTTTGGGTGCATCAGATGGAGAGCATTTATTATATCAGATTTGCATATTCCTTACTCTCCATCATTCTATCTTTTATTGTTTTTCTTTTGTTTTGTTTAGTAGTTCTTTTCTCTTACATATAATTCTTGCATTGGGGATTATAGCATTACATTGAGGACAATGTAAAAATTAAGTGTGGGGGGAAAATTTTAGGATTTTCTTTAGTGTGTTTTGTTTTTTATTCTTTTTATGTTGTTTTTAGTGTGTTTTAGTTACTTTCAATACTATGATGAGATATGAATTGCATAATTCTAAAACAGATTTATTAGTGAGAAGATTTTCATGAGAATTGAGCTTGATATCAACTTTTTATGAGCCAATGTTAATATGATATGTTGATTGAGAAAGAAGCATGTTTAGACTTAAATCTGACTTGTATAATCATCCTTGTGAGTTTTCGAGCCTATATGATTGATGCATTATACGTATCAATCTAATTTCTTTCTTGAGTGCTCTTATGATTACAAGATTCTCTAGAACTTGCTTTAAACCTTGTTGAGACTATATTGATGCATGTGAAAACATGAATATGATAGAGGCATTAGGATTTTTAACCAGGGCCAAACAGCCATCCCTTATTGATGTTCCAAGAGAACATCCCCCTTAGTGAACCAATTTGAGCCTACAATGAATAAGCTATTTCTTTGGTAACCATAACTTGTCCCTAACCTAAATATACTTATTTATATCCTTACCCTTGTTCTAAAGATGAATTAGCATGTTTTGAGACATATTGCAAAGACAAGGAAGATCTATTCAAATTTTGGGTTAGAAACAAGAAATAAGTGTTGGGGAGGAGAAAGGCAAAAGTCAAGAGAAAAATAGAGGGAATATTGCCAAATACATTCCCATGTGAAAAAAAAAATTGAATAATCTCTTGAACTTCTAGTTAAAGAAAAGAAAAAGATGTTCGAAAGTTGTTTAGAATGAAGAAAAGGCCCAACATGAATATTCGGCTGATGCACCCAAAAGAGTGTATCTTATTTAACCTTGCACTAAAAAGATAAATTGTAAGTATAGTAGTTAGCAAGGGTCGAGTCCTCAGGGATTGGGTTTTAGTTTATAAGTTAATAGTTTAAAACTTAAATTCAAGAACAATAAAAGAAAAGGGGTTTTTGAAGCCAGATTTAAACTAAAGTAAATAATAAGAATAAGATGCAAGACGGTATAACCAGCCAATAAAAATATATATACTAAATTAGGCGGTATAACCAGCCAATAAAAATATATATACTAAATTAGGCGGTATAACCAGCCAATAAAAGTAAAACAAAGTTAATATACAAATTAGGCGGTATAACCAGCCAATAAAAATAAATATACTTTTAAAAATAAGCAAACTAGAAAAGTAAGAAAACAAGTAAGTAAGAAGAATCAAATATGAAAAATATGGGTAAGGTTTCATTCTCCACCACTAGACATCATTAAGAATCAATTTCAGATCTATCAATATCAACCAACTATCAAAGTTAACAACCGTAGATAACAACAAGCTCTGTTATCCCAATCTTTCCTTAGTTTGTCGTTAAATAGAACAAGCTCTCTATTTAATCTCTAACCATCAAACAACCTAGAATAAGCTCTCTAAATTCAATTTAATGGCAGCTTTATGATGAGAAAGATAGGTTGATCTAAGCAACAAACACATAAGCTCGGATTGTTCAACTTAGGTTATGTTCCACTTTGCAATTATTGAAAACTTGACCATAATCATTAATCACAAATTGCCACTTATGAATAGAAAATCAAGACAATTACACGGATCAAGACTCCTAAACTAGCAATAGATAATTATCAAGATCTATCTAGTTGTACACCTAAATAAATCAAGACAACATCATGAACAATTCTTGTAGAAGAACATAAGCAACTTTGATAGAAAATTAATGATAGATAGAATCTGAAAATCAATCAAAAACATGTCTAGGGCTTTGAAATCACCCTTAACCAAATAGAAGTTTAGCCTAGCATAGGCATTGTAAACATAAACATAAAATTAAAGAAAATCTAAGAAGAAAATAAAAGAAAGAAAGAAGAAGAAGAAGAAGAATATTAATTATCCAACCTCTTGATCTTTCTAAAGAAAAAGAAAACTAGAGAAAAGAAAGAAGAAGAAAACTTAGAGAATTTTATTACAATGGCTAATATCCTACCTATGTACAATATGATCCCTTACAATCATCCAAGGCCCTCTATTTATACACATTTTGGAGGGCTAAATGACAAGAGACAAGCTTTACAAATTTCAAAGGTAGGTATAATAGGTGGGTGCATTTTCTAACAATTTTCGTCATATATGACGATTTTGATCAGCCAACTTGATGGTCGATTTTGTCAATTTTGGAGGCCTTATCTGATCACATGGTCTTCTAGAAAAATGTTACCCTATCCGTTACTGATCCATAGCCGTTGGAATCAGCTCATTTGCTGATGTGGATAAGAAGATATGGGCATAATACGAAAACAGGTCAGCACAGACGTCATTGCACATCAGCCAACTTGATGGTCGATTTCGCTAGGGAAAATGACTCCGTTTCAAGAAGTGTAAAACATGAAAAAGATAGATATGCCTCTTAGCTTTGCATGGCTACAAATTTCAGCCTTATTGCTTCAGTGAAACTCGAGATATAGCTGATATGGCAAAAGGTGTCGGAACTGGAACTGAACTGGATTTGCCCTTAATTCTAGTAATCTGAAATCACTCAAAGAAACTTGTGAAAAACACCAAAATACATAAAAATATAAAAGATCATAAACACAATTAGACTAAACAATAATAACTCGTATTTGACACAAAACAATAAAAAAACATAACTAAAAACTATATAATTATACGAGTTATCACACCCCCACACTTAGATTGTTGCTAGTCCCTAGCAACGACTCAATAAAAATAAAATAAGAAAATCTAATCTAATCCATTTTCGTAGGAAATCACGGTGGCACTTAGCATGTGACACAAGCCTTTAAACCCCTAGGTGTCCCTAGTGGACGAGTTTAGTCTCGTGAGGGTTTACTAGAACGATACCCACAAACATTGAAAAACTAAAATATAAATAAACTGCATATACTAAAAATATTTACTCCTAATCCTTTCAATACAAATTAGAGACAATATTTGAACAAGTCTTATAAACTAATCAATAGCTTAAAGAATTTCACAAAAAATCATGCTTGAATGTAAATTGTTTGAGTTAAGCCAATATTAGCATAACATATCTCAATCAAAATATTGCATGTTCAAATTTAATCTCAACTTCTCACATGGCATACCCTCATGATTTTCACTCTTTAAAGTAGTGGTGAAGTGTTTACACTCAATCAATCTCATGAAAACAGTTCTACCATATTCTTGCTTGTCCACCTATTCTCCCCTATTTAGATCATACAACATCATGAATCAAGAGGTCTTTAATCAAGGTTGTAATGGGGCCAAGGGGTTTGTAATGTGGTTGAAGAACAAAAGGATAAAGATATCACAAAGGTTCCAAAGAGTTCATAAAGTTTAGAGACATAAAAAGATTATACACAGAAACTTCTCAAAACTCTTTACAAGTACATAGTCACCTAGGCCGGATATTCATGTTGGGCCTTTTCTTCATTCTAAACAACTTTGTAACATCTTTTTCTTTTCCACAAATTCAAGAGATGATTCATATATATATATATATATATATATATTTTTACATAGGAATGTATTTTCCAGTATTCCATTTCTTTTTCTCTTAACTTTTCTTTTCTTTTCCCCCCACACTTATTTCTTGTTTCTAACCCAAATTTTCAATAGATCTTCCTTGTCTTTGCAACTTGTCTCAAAACATGCTAATTCATCTTTGGAACAAAGGTAAAGATATAAGTATATTTAGGTTAGGGACAAGTTATGGTTACCAAAGAGATAGCTTATTCAATGTAGGCTCAAATTGGTTCACTGAGGGTGTGTTCTCTTGGAACATCAATAAGGGATGGCTGTTTGGCCCTGGCTAAAAATCCTAATGCCTCTATCATATTCATGTTGTCACATGTATCAATATAGTCTCAAACGGTTTAAAGCAAGTTCTAGAGAATCATGTAATCATAAGAGCACTCAAGAAAGAAATTAGATTGATTTGTATAATGCATCAATCATTATAGGCTCAAAAACTCACAAGGATGATTATACAAGTCAGATTAAGTCTAAACATGCTTCTTTCTCAATAAACATATCATATTAACATTGGCTCATAAAAAGATTGATATCAAGTTCAATTCTCATGAAAATCTTCTCACTAATAAATCTGTTTTAGACTTATGCAATTCATATCTCATCATAGTATTGAAAAGGAACTAAAACACACTAAAAATAATAATAATAATAATAAAGAAAAAAAATAGTAGACAAAAATAAAAGAAATCCTAAATCATTCCCCCCACACTTAATTCTTACATTGTCCTCAATGTAAGTCTATTAACCCAAATGAAAGAATCATGTGTAAGAGAAAAGAACTAATAACATAAGAATAGGAACAACTAGACTCAAAACAAAACAAAACAAACTTATGCAACCTAAATAATCCTAAAATACTAAACAAAAATTAACAAGTAAACATAAAAAGATTAAAATCAAACTGACAAGGTATGTCTCAAGTCTCCCTTACTCAGACCTTGTTCAGAATGAATACTTCTAAATTGCTTAAAACACAACAAACTTTTTTTTTTTTTTTTTTAAGATTAGCAAAATATGTCCCTTACCCCCTACTAAAATATGACGTTGTCCCCAATGTCAAATTTTAAAGGTAGAATTTAGGAGATATTACCTGCAGAGGTTGCTAACCACTTATTATAACTGAGACACAACAAGGAAAATGTTAGATAATGTCACAAAGACAAAGTGCAGTCCACTCCTTGCTCGTCCATATCTCTTTTTCTTTTTCCGAGCGTTTGCGAAACAACCGTAGCAGATAAACACTCATAAGCTTGGAGCTTTTTGAGTAAATCTTCAATGGTTGTAGCAGAAATTATGGTTCTCCTTGCCTCTGAAAACATGAATCCATTATCCACAGCATTATCTAAATATGAAAGCAAATTACTAAAATAACCATTAATATTAAGCAAACCAATGGGTTTCTTATTTGTGACCAAAGATGACCAAGAAGCCACGCAAGCTATTTCTTCCAATGTACCCAGACCTCCTGGTAAAGCAATGAATGCATCGGCAGAATGGTACATGATTGTTATCCGTTCAGGGATACTCCAGACTTGTATTTCCTTACCCAAGGTAGGTCCACAAAAATCTGTGAATAGTTTTGGCACGATTCCTAGAACTGGACTTCCTCCGGCGTGTGCTGCTGTAGCGACTGCTCCCATTAAACCCGTACTACCGCCTCCATAAATCAACTGGATCTTTTGTTGGGCAAGTATTACTCCAACTCTTATGGCTTCATCAGCGAATATGTTATTTTTCCCTGGATAAGCACCTCCAAAAACACAAATTTTTTTAATGCACTGGGATGAAGTACTTTCCATTTTTTTTTCTTCGAGTGCCTGAAAGAGAATGAGTACATGGTGTAATATATAGAGGACTGAGTAGTGAATCAGACAAGAGTAATAATGTCGCCGAAAGTGTATCTGACCTGTCAGAAGAAAATGTTAACCTAACAAAAGATTTTTGCGTGATTTCAGGAAGAAAATCAAAAAGAGAAGAAAAAATCAACCGTAAAAGACAAATAAAAAAAACGAGAATAATTACACAAATCGAACTACACGTAAATTAAACCAAAATAAAGTTATTGCAAATCAAACCAAAAGCTGAGAAGTCATTTATTGTAGTTGTGATTGTGGCTCACATCTTCCTCTGGTTTTACGTCCAGAAACGGCTTAAACGCCTTCTATGAGTCGAGGATATGCTTCCCATCCAGTTTTCTTACAAGCTGGCAAACAGGGTCTTTTAACATCAGATTCCCAAGATGTTGCCATTCCATTTGGAATTGCGGCCATAAATCAAGAATTTCTCTTTGTACGTCTCCACTAGGATGCGTCTCAAGAGAAAGTTGGATATTACCCAAATTCTCCTTACTCAGTCCATCCTTAATGAATTCAATTTTATCATCTCGATTAGAGGACGGAATCCCAATAGAACGACATTTACCATTACACGTCCATCGTGCACATTTGTGGCAATTTGAACTCATGCGCTTTGCTCGTCGCTTCTTTGCAAAAGTGCTTCTACCTGTACCTGGTAAATGCAAAACAGGAAGATATTCATCTTCACGTACCTTGGCTTCAATTATCCAACGTATGTCGTCAGGAATCCCTTTGTGCATAAGCATTCTTAATCTTTCAAGTCGAACTTGGTAAAGCTTCAGTAAAATATTTCGAGGAAAAGGAGGAAATCGTTTCTGCAATCTTGTGAGAATATCATCCATCCTGAAAAAAAGAATGAAAAAAATTGAAAGAGAAATTGGAAGAGAAATTTATATACAGTATCAGTTTTGTGGGTAGCTGATGAAACCGATTTAAATAATCACGGAGTACCGTTATCCGCTATTTAACCGGGGTTAAAAAAATTAAAAATTATATTTACATCTAGTTATTTTCAAAACAAGGATCAGAAAGAAAAACAACATAAAAAAGACTCAAAAACAAAACACTCTAAATAAAATCCTAAATTCTTCCCCCCTGATGCACCCAAAAGAGTGTATCTTATTTAACCTTGCACTAAAAAGATAAATTGTAAGTATAGTAGTTAGCAAGGGTCGAGTCCTCAGGGATTGGGTTTTAGTTTATAAGTTAATAGTTTAAAACTTAAATTCATGAACAATAAAAGAAAAGGGGTTTTTGAAGCCAGATTTAAGCTAAAGTAAATAATAAGAATAAGATGCAAGGCGGTATAACCAGCCAATAAAAATATATATACTAAATTAGGCGGTATAACCAGCCAATAAAAATATATATACTAAATTAGGCGGTATAACCAGCCAATAAAAATAAAACAAAGTTAATATACAAATTAGGCGGTATAACCAGCCAATAAAAATAAATATAAAAAATAAGCAAACTAAAAGTAAGAAAACAAATAAGTAAGAAGAATCAAATATGAAAAATATGGTTAAGGTTTCATTCTCCACCACTAGACATCATTAAGAATCAATTTCAGATCTATCAATATCAACCAACTATCAAAGTTAACAACCGTAGATAACAACAAGCTCTGTTACCCCAATCTTTCCTTAGTTTGTCGTTAAATAGAACAAGCTCTCTATTTAATCTCTAACCATTAAACAACCTAGAATAAGCTCTCTAAATTCAATTTAATGGCAGCTTTATGATGAGAAAGATAGGTTGATCTAAGCAACAAACACATAAGCTCGGATTGTTCAACTTAGGTTATGTTCCACTTTGCAATTATTGAAAACTTGACCATAATCATTAATCACAAATTGCCACTTATGAATAGGAAATCAAGACAATTACACGGACCAAGACTCCTAAACTAGCAATAGATAATTATCAAGATCTATCTAGTTGTACACCTAAATAAATCTAGACAACATCATGAACAATTCTTGTAGAAGAACATAAGCAACTTTGATAGAAAATTAATGATAGATAGAATCTGAAAATCAATCACAAAACATGTCTAGAGCTTTGAAATCACCCTTAACCAAATAGAAGTTTAGCCTAGCATAGGCATTATAAACATAAACATAAAATTAAAGAAAATCTAAGAAGAAAATAAAAGAAAGAAATAAGAAGAGGAAGAATATTAATTATCCAACCTCTTGCTCTCTCTAAAGAAAAAGAAAACTAGAGAAAAGAAAGAAAACTAGAGAAAAGAAAGAAGAAGAAAACTTAGAGAATTTTATTAAAATGGCTAATATCCTACCTATGTACAATATGATCCTCTACAATCATCCAAGGCCCTCTATTTATACACATTTTGGAAGGCTAAATGAAAAGAGACAAGCTTTACAAATTTCAAAGGTAGGTATAATAGGTGGGTGAATTTTTCTAACAATTTTCGTCATATTGTATGACAATTTTGATCAGCCAACTTGATGGTCGATTTCGTCAATGTTGGAGGCCTGATCTGATCACATGGTCTTCTAGAAAAAGGTTCCCCTATCAGTTACGGATCCATAGCCGTTGGAATCAGCTCATTTGCAGATGTGGATAAGCAGATATGGGCAAAATACGAAAACATGTCAGCACAGACGTCATTGCACATCAGCCAACTTGATGGTCGATTTCGTCAATATTAGAGGCCTGATCTGATCATATGGTCTTCTAGAAAAAGGTTCCCGTATCAGTTACGGATCCATAGCCATTGGAATCAGCTCATTTGCTGATGTGGATAAGCAGATATGGGCAAAATACGAAAACAGGTCAGCACAGACGTCATTGCACATCAGCCAACTTGATGGTCGATTTCGCTAGGGAAAACGACTCCGTTTCAAGAAGTATAAAACATGAAAAAGATAGATATGCCTCTTAGCTTTGCACGGATACAAATTTCAGCCTTATTGCTTCAGTGAAACTCCAGATATAGCTGATATGGCAAAATGTGTCGGAACTGAAACTGAACTGGATTTGCCCTTAATTCTAGTAATCTGAAATCACTCAAAGAAACTTGTGAAAAACACCAAATTACATAAAAATATAAAAGATCATAAACACAATTAGACTAAACAATAATAACTCGTATTTGACACAAAACAATAATAAAACATAACTAAAAACTATATAATTATACGAGTTATCACACCCCCACACTTAGATTGTTGCTAGTCCCTAGCAACGACTCAATAAAAATAAAATAAGAAAATCTAATCTAATCCACTTTCGTAGGAAATCACGGTGGCACTTAGCATGTGACACAAGCCTTTAAACCCCTAGGTGTCCCTAGTGGACGAGTTTAGTCTCGTGAGGGTTTACTAGAACGATACCCACAAACATTGAAAAATTAAAATATAAATAAACTTCATATACTAAAAATATTTATTCCTAATCCTTTCAATACAAATTAGAGACAATCTTTGAACAAGTCTTATAAACTAATCAATAGCTCAAAGAATTTCACAAAAAATCATGCTTGAATGTAAATAAATGAGTTAAGCTAAAATTAACATATCTCAATCAAAATAGTGCATGTTCAAATTTAATCTCAACTTCTCACATGGGATACCCTCATGATTTTCACTCTTTAAAGTAGTGGTAAAGTGTTTACACTCAATCAATCTCATGAAAATAGTTCTACCATATGCTTGCTTGTCCACCTATTCTCCACTGAAAGATCATGCAACTTCATAAATCAAGAGGTCTTTAATCAAGGTTGTAATGGGGCCAAGAGGTAATAATGTGGTTAAAGAATAAAAAGGAAAAGATATCACAAACATTCCAAAGACTTCATAGAATTTAGAGACAAAATAAGATTTTGCAGATAAAACTTTCTCAATATTCTTTAGAAGTACATAATCACATAGGCTAAATATTTCATGTTGAGCCTTTACTTCATTCTAACCAACTTTCGAACATCTTTTTCTTTTCTTTAACTAGAAGTTCAAGAGATTATTCAAAAAAATTTTTTTTTTTTTCACATGGGAATGTATTTGGCAATATTCCCTCTATTTTTCTCTTGACTTTTGCCTTTCTCCTCCACCACACTTATCTTTTGTTCTAACCCAAATTTTCAAAAAATATCCCTTGTTTTTGCAATATGTCTCAAACATTCTAGTCCATCTTTAGAACAAGGGTAAAGATATAAATATGTTTAGGCTAGGTGTAAGATGTGGTTACCAAATAAATAGCTTATTCAATGTAGGCTCAAATTGGTTCACTAGAGGGATGTTCTCTTGGAACATCAATAAGGGATGGCTGTTTGGCCCTAGTTAAAAAGTCCTAATGCCTCTATCATATTCATGTTGTTACATGCATCAATATAGTCTCAAATGGTTTAAAGCAAGTTCTAGAGAATCATGTAATCATAAGAGCACTCAAGAAAGAAATTAGATTGATTTGTATAATGCATCAATCATTATAGGCTCAAAAACTCACAAGGATGATTATACAAGTCAAATTAAGTCTAAACATGCTTCTTTCTCAATCAACATATCATATTAACATTGGCTCATAAAAAGATTGATATCAAGTTCAATTCTCATGAAAATCTTCTCACTAATAAATCTGTTTTAGACTTATGCAATTCATATCTCATCATTGTATTAAAAAGGAACTAAAACACACTAAAAATAATAATAATAAAGACTCATAAAAAAAATAGTAGACAAAAATAAAAGAAATCCTAAATCATTCCCCCCACACTTAATTCTTACATTGTCCTCAATATAAGTCTATTAACCCAAATGAAAGAATCATGTGTAAGAGAAAAGAACTAATAACATAAGAATAGGAACAACTAAGACTCAAAACAAAACAAACTCATGCAACCTAAATAATCCTAAAATACTAAACAAAAATTAACAAGTAAACATAAAAAATAAAAATAAAAACAATAAAAATAAAAATAAAAATAATAAAAGAAAAGAAAAAGGAAAAGAAAGAGAAAGCAAATCTGAATATGGAAGGTTGGCAATTTCTTCTTTAATTGGGTTGCCTTCCCAATTAACACTTGAGTTAATGTTTTGAACCTAACCAACACCCCTTCTTGGCTTTTTAGGCTTGTCAGGCTCATACATGAAATTTTCCAAATTAATGCGTTTGAGAGGAAGCTTTCTTTGCACAACAGTGGATGCATTCTCCATTACAAGTATTATTCCATCATCCTTTGTGGTGCATATCTCATCGAGGAATGGAGCATATTTTGATACTTGTTGAATGGCATCCACAAACAAGTTGTTTAAGGTTTCTGGCATGTGTTGTTCATGTTCTTCCTCCATGAACTTTGCAAATCTACTAGGAAAAGGTGGAGAAGAAACATTAGTAAAAAGTGGAACCTTAAACGTTACCTCAGGTGCCGAAATACTCTTATTTGGATTTGTGGCTTCATTATCCTCAAGAATAGAATCCATCTCTAATTTTGTCTCATCCTCATCTTGTTCCTCATTCCTCAAGGTCACAATCGTAGCATTCTCCTTTGGGTTAATCATAGTTTGGGCAGGGAGTTCTTCAGATCTTTGTGCTACCCATCCCACCATACTACTAGTCAATTGGATCATTTGCTTTTCCAAACTCTGGATGCTTGCCCTTGTTTCCTGTTGAAATTGCAATGTATCAGTAACAAGAGAATAGACAAGATCTTCTAAAGAAGTACCTGAGTTTTGAGTCATATGTGGTGGTTGAAAAAGATCTGGTTCTTGGGACCATGATTGATTGAAGCTAGATGGATGAGTGTAATTGGCATAAGGATCTACTTCTTGGTAGTTTTCTGAGTAGCCATAATTAGTATGATCCCACCATCCCTCATGGTAAGTGTTTGAGTAATGATCATACAGTTGGTCTTGGAACACTTGATGGCCTTGACATCCTCCCATGGCCAATTGTTGAACTGGGTAGGTGAGATTGGCTTGTTGATTTTCCATGTTCATGTATGCCACCAACTCTTCAAGTGTTAGATTGCTCAATTCCATCGTTTTTCTTTTTTTTTTTTTTTTTTCAAAATTTGATAAGAAAAACTTGTATGTACAAGAAAAATAAAATTAATTACAACTGAAAATAAGAATAAACCAATGAACTAATAAACTAAAGAAAGCAATCCCCGGCAACGGCGCCAAAAATTTGATGCACCCAAAAGAGTGTATCTTATTTAACCTTGCACTAAAAAGATAAATTGTAAGTATAGTAGTTAGCAAGGGTCGAGTCCTCAGGGATTGGGTTTTAGTTTATAAGTTAATAGTTTAAAACTTAAATTCATGAACAATAAAAGAAAAGGGGTTTTTGAAGCCAGATTTAAACTAAAGTAAATAATAAGAATAAGATGCAAGGCGGTATAACCAGCCAATAAAAATATATATACTAAATTAGGCGGTATAACCAGCCAATAAAAATATATATACTAAATTAGGCGGTATAACCAGCCAATAAAAATAAAACAAAGTTAATATACAAATTAGGCGGTATAACCAGCCAATAAAAATAAATATAAAAAATAAGCAAACTAAAAGTAAGAAAACAAATAAGTAAGAAGAATCAAATATGAAAAATATGGTTAAGGTTTCATTCTCCACCACTAGACATCATTAAGAATCAATTTCAGATCTATCAATATCAACCAACTATCAAAGTTAACAACCGTAGATAACAACAAGCTCTGTTACCCCAATCTTTCCTTAGTTTGTCGTTAAATAGAACAAGCTCTCTATTTAATCTCTAACCATTAAACAACCTAGAATAAGCTCTCTAAATTCAATTTAATGGCAGCTTTATGATGAGAAAGATAGGTTGATCTAAGCAACAAACACATAAGCTCGGATTGTTCAACTTAGGTTATGTTCCACTTTGCAATTATTGAAAACTTGACCATAATCATTAATCACAAATTGCCACTTATGAATAGGAAATCAAGACAATTACACGGACCAAGACTCCTAAACTAGCAATAGATAATTATCAAGATCTATCTAGTTGTACACCTAAATAAATCTAGACAACATCATGAACAATTCTTGTAGAAGAACATAAGCAACTTTGATAGAAAATTAATGATAGATAGAATCTGAAAATCAATCACAAAACATGTCTAGAGCTTTGAAATCACCCTTAACCAAATAGAAGTTTAGCCTAGCATAGGCATTATAAACATAAACATAAAATTAAAGAAAATCTAAGAAGAAAATAAAAGAAAGAAATAAGAAGAGGAAGAATATTAATTATCCAACCTCTTGCTCTCTCTAAAGAAAAAGAAAACTAGAGAAAAGAAAGAAAACTAGAGAAAAGAAAGAAGAAGAAAACTTAGAGAATTTTATTAAAATGGCTAATATCCTACCTATGTACAATATGATCCTCTACAATCATCCAAGGCCCTCTATTTATACACATTTTGGAAGGCTAAATGAAAAGAGACAAGCTTTACAAATTTCAAAGGTAGGTATAATAGGTGGGTGAATTTTTCTAACAATTTTCGTCATATTGTATGACAATTTTGATCAGCCAACTTGATGGTCGATTTCGTCAATGTTGGAGGCCTGATCTGATCACATGGTCTTCTAGAAAAAGGTTCCCCTATCAGTTACGGATCCATAGCCGTTGGAATCAGCTCATTTGCAGATGTGGATAAGCAGATATGGGCAAAATACGAAAACATGTCAGCACAGACGTCATTGCACATCAGCCAACTTGATGGTCGATTTCGTCAATATTAGAGGCCTGATCTGATCATATGGTCTTCTAGAAAAAGGTTCCCGTATCAGTTACGGATCCATAGCCATTGGAATCAGCTCATTTGCTGATGTGGATAAGCAGATATGGGCAAAATACGAAAACAGGTCAGCACAGACGTCATTGCACATCAGCCAACTTGATGGTCGATTTCGCTAGGGAAAACGACTCCGTTTCAAGAAGTATAAAACATGAAAAAGATAGATATGCCTCTTAGCTTTGCACGGATACAAATTTCAGCCTTATTGCTTCAGTGAAACTCCAGATATAGCTGATATGGCAAAATGTGTCGGAACTGAAACTGAACTGGATTTGCCCTTAATTCTAGTAATCTGAAATCACTCAAAGAAACTTGTGAAAAACACCAAATTACATAAAAATATAAAAGATCATAAACACAATTAGACTAAACAATAATAACTCGTATTTGACACAAAACAATAATAAAACATAACTAAAAACTATATAATTATACGAGTTATCACACCCCCACACTTAGATTGTTGCTAGTCCCTAGCAACGACTCAATAAAAATAAAATAAGAAAATCTAATCTAATCCACTTTCGTAGGAAATCACGGTGGCACTTAGCATGTGACACAAGCCTTTAAACCCCTAGGTGTCCCTAGTGGACGAGTTTAGTCTCGTGAGGGTTTACTAGAACGATACCCACAAACATTGAAAAATTAAAATATAAATAAACTTCATATACTAAAAATATTTATTCCTAATCCTTTCAATACAAATTAGAGACAATCTTTGAACAAGTCTTATAAACTAATCAATAGCTCAAAGAATTTCACAAAAAATCATGCTTGAATGTAAATAAATGAGTTAAGCTAAAATTAACATATCTCAATCAAAATAGTGCATGTTCAAATTTAATCTCAACTTCTCACATGGGATACCCTCATGATTTTCACTCTTTAAAGTAGTGGTAAAGTGTTTACACTCAATCAATCTCATGAAAATAGTTCTACCATATGCTTGCTTGTCCACCTATTCTCCACTGAAAGATCATGCAACTTCATAAATCAAGAGGTCTTTAATCAAGGTTGTAATGGGGCCAAGAGGTAATAATGTGGTTAAAGAATAAAAAGGAAAAGATATCACAAACATTCCAAAGACTTCATAGAATTTAGAGACAAAATAAGATTTTGCAGATAAAACTTTCTCAATATTCTTTAGAAGTACATAATCACATAGGCTAAATATTTCATGTTGAGCCTTTACTTCATTCTAACCAACTTTCGAACATCTTTTTCTTTTCTTTAACTAGAAGTTCAAGAGATTATTCAAAAAAATTTTTTTTTTTTTTCACATGGGAATGTATTTGGCAATATTCCCTCTATTTTTCTCTTGACTTTTGCCTTTCTCCTCCACCACACTTATCTTTTGTTCTAACCCAAATTTTCAAAAAATATCCCTTGTTTTTGCAATATGTCTCAAACATTCTAGTCCATCTTTAGAACAAGGGTAAAGATATAAATATGTTTAGGCTAGGTGTAAGATGTGGTTACCAAATAAATAGCTTATTCAATGTAGGCTCAAATTGGTTCACTAGAGGGATGTTCTCTTGGAACATCAATAAGGGATGGCTGTTTGGCCCTAGTTAAAAAGTCCTAATGCCTCTATCATATTCATGTTGTTACATGCATCAATATAGTCTCAAATGGTTTAAAGCAAGTTCTAGAGAATCATGTAATCATAAGAGCACTCAAGAAAGAAATTAGATTGATTTGTATAATGCATCAATCATTATAGGCTCAAAAACTCACAAGGATGATTATACAAGTCAAATTAAGTCTAAACATGCTTCTTTCTCAATCAACATATCATATTAACATTGGCTCATAAAAAGATTGATATCAAGTTCAATTCTCATGAAAATCTTCTCACTAATAAATCTGTTTTAGACTTATGCAATTCATATCTCATCATTGTATTAAAAAGGAACTAAAACACACTAAAAATAATAATAATAAAGACTCATAAAAAAAATAGTAGACAAAAATAAAAGAAATCCTAAATCATTCCCCCCACACTTAATTCTTACATTGTCCTCAATATAAGTCTATTAACCCAAATGAAAGAATCATGTGTAAGAGAAAAGAACTAATAACATAAGAATAGGAACAACTAAGACTCAAAACAAAACAAACTCATGCAACCTAAATAATCCTAAAATACTAAACAAAAATTAACAAGTAAACATAAAAAATAAAAATAAAAACAATAAAAATAAAAATAAAAATAATAAAAGAAAAGAAAAAGGAAAAGAAAGAGAAAGCAAATCTGAATATGGAAGGTTGGCAATTTCTTCTTTAATTGGGTTGCCTTCCCAATTAACACTTGAGTTAATGTTTTGAACCTAACCAACACCCCTTCTTGGCTTTTTAGGCTTGTCAGGCTCATACATGAAATTTTCCAAATTAATGCGTTTGAGAGGAAGCTTTCTTTGCACAACAGTGGATGCATTCTCCATTACAAGTATTATTCCATCATCCTTTGTGGTGCATATCTCATCGAGGAATGGAGCATATTTTGATACTTGTTGAATGGCATCCACAAACAAGTTGTTTAAGGTTTCTGGCATGTGTTGTTCATGTTCTTCCTCCATGAACTTTGCAAATCTACTAGGAAAAGGTGGAGAAGAAACATTAGTAAAAAGTGGAACCTTAAACGTTACCTCAGGTGCCGAAATACTCTTATTTGGATTTGTGGCTTCATTATCCTCAAGAATAGAATCCATCTCTAATTTTGTCTCATCCTCATCTTGTTCCTCATTCCTCAAGGTCACAATCGTAGCATTCTCCTTTGGGTTAATCATAGTTTGGGCAGGGAGTTCTTCAGATCTTTGTGCTACCCATCCCACCATACTACTAGTCAATTGGATCATTTGCTTTTCCAAACTCTGGATGCTTGCCCTTGTTTCCTGTTGAAATTGCAATGTATCAGTAACAAGAGAATAGACAAGATCTTCTAAAGAAGTACCTGAGTTTTGAGTCATATGTGGTGGTTGAAAAAGATCTGGTTCTTGGGACCATGATTGATTGAAGCTAGATGGATGAGTGTAATTGGCATAAGGATCTACTTCTTGGTAGTTTTCTGAGTAGCCATAATTAGTATGATCCCACCATCCCTCATGGTAAGTGTTTGAGTAATGATCATACAGTTGGTCTTGGAACACTTGATGGCCTTGACATCCTCCCATGGCCAATTGTTGAACTGGGTAGGTGAGATTGGCTTGTTGATTTTCCATGTTCATGTATGCCACCAACTCTTCAAGTGTTAGATTGCTCAATTCCATCGTTTTTCTTTTTTTTTTTTTTTTTTCAAAATTTGATAAGAAAAACTTGTATGTACAAGAAAAATAAAATTAATTACAACTGAAAATAAGAATAAACCAATGAACTAATAAACTAAAGAAAGCAATCCCCGGCAACGGCGCCAAAAATTTGATGCACCCAAAAGAGTGTATCTTATTTAACCTTGCACTAAAAAGATAAATTGTAAGTATAGTAGTTAGCAAGGGTCGAGTCCTCAGGGATTGGGTTTTAGTTTATAAGTTAATAGTTTAAAACTTAAATTCATGAACAATAAAAGAAAAGGGGTTTTTGAAGCCAGATTTAAACTAAAGTAAATAATAAGAATAAGATGCAAGGCGGTATAACCAGCCAATAAAAATATATATACTAAATTAGGCGGTATAACCAGCCAATAAAAATATATATACTAAATTAGGCGGTATAACCAGCCAATAAAAATAAAACAAAGTTAATATACAAATTAGGCGGTATAACCAGCCAATAAAAATAAATATAAAAAATAAGCAAACTAAAAGTAAGAAAACAAATAAGTAAGAAGAATCAAATATGAAAAATATGGTTAAGGTTTCATTCTCCACCACTAGACATCATTAAGAATCAATTTCAGATCTATCAATATCAACCAACTATCAAAGTTAACAACCGTAGATAACAACAAGCTCTGTTACCCCAATCTTTCCTTAGTTTGTCGTTAAATAGAACAAGCTCTCTATTTAATCTCTAACCATTAAACAACCTAGAATAAGCTCTCTAAATTCAATTTAATGGCAGCTTTATGATGAGAAAGATAGGTTGATCTAAGCAACAAACACATAAGCTCGGATTGTTCAACTTAGGTTATGTTCCACTTTGCAATTATTGAAAACTTGACCATAATCATTAATCACAAATTGCCACTTATGAATAGGAAATCAAGACAATTACACGGATCAAGACTCCTAAACTAGCAATAGATAATTATCAAGATCTATCTAGTTGTACACCTAAATAAATCTAGACAACATCATGAACAATTCTTGTAGAAGAACATAAGCAACTTTGATAGAAAATTAATGATAGATAGAATCTGAAAATCAATCACAAAACATGTCTAGAGCTTTGAAATCACCCTTAACCAAATAGAAGTTTAGCCTAGCATAGGCATTATAAACATAAACATAAAATTAAAGAAAATCTAAGAAGAAAATAAAAGAAAGAAATAAGAAGAGGAAGAATATTAATTATCCAACCTCTTGCTCTCTCTAAAGAAAAAGAAAACTAGAGAAAAGAAAGAAAACTAGAGAAAAGAAAGAAGAAGAAAACTTAGAGAATTTTATTAAAATGGCTAATATCCTACCTATGTACAATATGATCCTCTACAATCATCCAAGGCCCTCTATTTATACACATTTTGGAAGGCTAAATGAAAAGAGACAAGCTTTACAAATTTCAAAGGTAGGTATAATAGGTGGGTGAATTTTTCTAACAATTTTCGTCATATTGTATGACAATTTTGATCAGCCAACTTGATGGTCGATTTCGTCAATGTTGGAGGCCTGATCTGATCACATGGTCTTCTAGAAAAAGGTTCCCCTATCAGTTACGGATCCATAGCCGTTGGAATCAGCTCATTTGCAGATGTGGATAAGCAGATATGGGCAAAATACGAAAACATGTCAGCACAGACGTCATTGCACATCAGCCAACTTGATGGTCGATTTCGTCAATATTAGAGGCCTGATCTGATCATATGGTCTTCTAGAAAAAGGTTCCCGTATCAGTTACGGATCCATAGCCATTGGAATCAGCTCATTTGCTGATGTGGATAAGCAGATATGGGCAAAATACGAAAACAGGTCAGCACAGACGTCATTGCACATCAGCCAACTTGATGGTCGATTTCGCTAGGGAAAACGACTCCGTTTCAAGAAGTATAAAACATGAAAAAGATAGATATGCCTCTTAGCTTTGCACGGATACAAATTTCAGCCTTATTGCTTCAGTGAAACTCCAGATATAGCTGATATGGAAAAATGTGTCGGAACTGAAACTGAACTGGATTTGCCCTTAATTCTAGTAATCTGAAATCACTCAAAGAAACTTGTGAAAAACACCAAATTACATAAAAATATAAAAGATCATAAACACAATTAGACTAAACAATAATAACTCGTATTTGACACAAAACAATAATAAAACATAACTAAAAACTATATAATTATACGAGTTATCACCCCCACACATAATTCTTACATTGTCATTAATGTAATGCTATTAATCCCAAATGAAAGAATCATGTGTAAGTGAAAAGAACTAATAAACAAAATAAACTTATGCAGCCTAAATGAACTTAGAAACACTAAACACAATTAGCAAAGAAACATAAGAAAAAGATAAAGAAAAAGAGAGCAAATCTGAGGATGGCAGTTTGGCAATGCTTTCACTAATTAGGCTGCCTCCCCCAATTAGCACTTGATTGATTGTTTTCAGCCTAGCCAATTCCCCTTCTTGGCATTTTAGGCTTGTCAGGCTCATACATGAAATTTCCCAAATTTATGCGTTTGAAAGGAAGCTTTCTTTGCACAACAGTGGATGCATTCTCCATTACAAGTATTATTCCATCATCCTTCCATATGTCATCGAGGAATGGAGCATATTTTGATACTTGTTGAATGACCTCCACAAACAAGTTGTTTAAGGTTTCCGGCATGTGTTGTTCATGTTCTTCCTCCTTGAACTTTGCAAATCTACTAGGAAAAGGTGGAGAAGAAACATTAGTAAAAAGTGAAACCTTAAACGTTACCTCAGGTGCCGAAATACTCTTATTTGGATCTTTGGCTTCATTATCCTCAAGAATAGAATCCATCTCTAATTTTGTTTCATCCTCATCTTGTTCCTCATTCTTCAAGGTCACAATAGTAGTATTATCCTTTGGGTTAATCATTGTTTGGGCAGGGAGTTCTTCAGATCTTTGTGCTACCCATCCCACCATACTACTAGTCAATTGGATCATTTGCTTTTCCAAACTCTGGATGCTTGCCCTTGTTTCCTGTTGAAATTGCAATGTATCAGTAACAAGAGAATAGACAAGATCTTCTAAAGAAGTACCTGAGTTTTGAGTCATATGTGGTGGTTGAAAAAGATCTGGTTCTTGGGACCATGATTGATTGAAGCTAGATGGATGAGTGTAATTGGCATAAGGATCTACTTCTTGGTAATTTTTCGAGTAGCCATAATTAGTATGATCCCACCATCCCTCATGGTAAGTGTTTGAGTAATGATCATACTGTTGGTCTTGGAACACTTGATGGCCATGACATCCTCCCATGGCCAATTGTTGAACTGGGGAGGTGAGATTGGCTTGTTGATTCTCCATGTTCATGTATGCCACCAACTCTTCAAGTGTTAGATTGCTCAATTCCATTGTTTTTTTTTTTTTTTTTTTTTTTTTTAAATTTGAAAAGAAAAACTTATATGTACAAGAAAATAAAACTAATTAGAACTGAAAATAAGAATAAACCAAGTAACAAATAAACTAAAGAAAGCAATCCCCGGCAACGGCGCCAAAAATTTGATGCACCCAAAAGAGTGTATCTTATTTAACCTTGCACTAAAAAGATAAATTGTAAGTATAGTAGTTAGCAAGGGTCGAGTCCTCAGGGATTGGGTTTTAGTTTATAAGTTAATAGTTTAAAACTTAAATTCAAGAACAATAAAAGAAAAGGGGTTTTTGAAGCCAGATTTAAACTAAAGTAAATAATAAGAATAAGATGCAAGACGGTATAACCAGCCAATAAAAATATATATACTAAATTAGGCGGTATAACCAGCCAATAAAAATATATATACTAAATAAGGCGGTATAACCAGCCAATAAAAGTAAAACAAAGTTAATATACAAATTAGGCGGTATAACCAGCCAATAAAAATAAATATACTTTTAAAAATAAGCAAACTAGAAAAGTAAGAAAACAAGTAAGTAAGAAGAATCAAATATGAAAAATATGGGTAAGGTTTCATTCTCCACCACTAGACATCATTAAGAATCAATTTCAGATCTATCAATATCAACCAACTATCAAAGTTAACAACCGTAGATAACAACAAGCTCTGTTATCCCAATCTTTCCTTAGTTTGTCGTTAAATAGAACAAGCTCTCTATTTAATCTCTAACCATCAAAAAACCTAGAATAAGCTCTCTAAATTCAATTTAATGGCAGCTTTATGATGAGAAAGATAGGTTGATCTAAGCAACAAACACATAAGCTCGGATTGTTCAACTTAGGTTATGTTCCACTTTGCAATTATTGAAAACTTGACCATAATCATTAATCACAAATTGCCACTTATGAATAGGAAATCAAGACAATTACACGGATCAAGACTCCTAAACTAGCAATAGATAATTATCAAGATCTATCTAGTTGTACACCTAAATAAATCAAGACAACATCATGAACAATTCTTGTAGAAGAACATAAGCAACTTTGATAGAAAATTAATGATAGATAGAATCTGAAAATCAATCACAAAACATGTCTAGGGCTTTGAAATCACCCTTAACCAAATAGAAGTTTAGCCTAGCATAGGCATTGTAAACATAAACATAAAATTAAAGAAAATCTAAGAAGAAAATAAAAGAAAGAAAGAAGAAGAAGAAGAAGAATATTAATTATCCAACCTCTTGATCTTTCTAAAGAAAAAGAAAACTAGAGAAAAGAAAGAAGAAGAAAACTTAGAGAATTTTATTACAATGGCTAATATCCTACCTATGTACAATATGATCCCTTACAATCATCCAAGGCCCTCTATTTATACACATTTTGGAGGGCTAAATGACAAGAGACAAGCTTTACAAATTTCAAAGGTAGGTATAATAGGTGGGTGCATTTTCTAACAATTTTCGTCATATATGACGATTTTGATCAGCCAACTTGATGGTCGATTTTGTCAATTTTGGAGGCCTTATCTGATCACATGGTCTTCTAGAAAAATGTTACCCTATCAGTTACAGACGTCATTGCACATCAGCCAACTTGATGGTCGATTTCGCTAGGGAAAACGACTCCGTTTCAAGAAGTGTAAAACATGAAAAAGATAGATATGCCTCTTAGTTTTGCATGGCTACAAATTTCAGCCTTATTGCTTCAGTGAAACTCGAGATATAGCTGATATGGCAAAAGGTGTCTGAACTGGAACTGAACTGGATTTGCCCTTAATTCTAGTAATCTGAAATCACTCAAAGAAACTTGTGAAAAACACCAAAATACATAAAAATATAAAAGATCATAATCACAATTAGACTAAACAATAATAACTCGTATTTGACACAAAACAATAATAAAACATAACTAAAAACTATATAATTATACGAGTTATCACATAACTAAAAACTATATAATTATACCAATTTGAGCCTACAATGAATAAGCTATTTCTTTGGTAACCATAACTTGTCCCTAACCTAAATATACTTATTTATATCCTTACCCTTGTTCTAAAGATGAATTAGCATGTTTTGAGACATATTGCAAAGACAAGGAAGATCTATTCAAATTTTGGGTTAGAAACAAGAAATAAGTGTTGGGGAGGAGAAAGGCAAAAGTCAAGAGAAAAATAGAGGGAATATTGCCAAATACATTCCCATGTGAAAAAAAAAATTGAATAATCTCTTGAACTTCTAGTTAAAGAAAAGAAAAAGATGTTCGAAAGTTGTTTAGAATGAAGAAAAGGCCCAACATGAATATTCGGCCTACGTGATTATGTACTTGTAAAGAGTTTTGAGAAGTTTCTTTGTATGAATCTTATTATGTCTCTAAACTCTATAAAATCTTTGGAACTTTTTTAATATCCTTTATCTTTTATTCTTTAGCCACATTATTACCCCTTGGCCCCATTATAACCTTGCATAAAGACCTCTTGATTCATGAAGTGGCATGATCTAAGTAGTGGAGAATAGGTGGACAAGCAAGCATATGGTAGAAACTGTTTTCATGGGATTGATTGAGTGTAAATACTTCACCACTACTTTAAAGAGTGAAAATCATGAGGGTATCCCATTTGAGAAGTTGAGATTAAGTTTGAACATGCACTATTTTGATTGAGATATGTTATGTTAATTTTAGCTTAACTTAAATCATTTACTATCAAGCATGATTTTTTGTGAAACTCTTTAAGCTATTGATTGGTTTATAAGACTTGTTCAATGATTATCTATAAGTTGTATTGAAAGTGCACTAGATTCGGTTTTCTTACCTTGTGTCTATTTGATTTTGCTCGAGGACTAGCAAAAGATTAAGTGTGGGGGAATTTGATAAGTGCTTAATTTCATACATTTTCCTATTTAATTTCTTTATACTTTGTGCTTTGATTCTTACTTCCTTGACATTTTACTAGGTTTTTATGCTTTGTAGGTATTTTGGAGGAGATGAAGTCAAAACATGTCAATTAGGATGTTAAAGAGCTTACAAAATCACAATCACAAGATGGAAAAAGAGTTGGGAGTCAAAAAGATCAAATTCTTGGTGCAAAGCAAGAAGATAGATTTGACCTCTGGAGCTTGTATCTAAGAAAACATGATGTTAGACTCTTTATTCCAGGAAACTTCCTTCTTCACTTTTGAAGATCACTTGATTAACTTTCCAACGGCTGGTCATGGGCCTAAATCGGATAAGAAATGGTCATCCAAATCGGCATTGGAATATCTCCCTAAAAACCCTAGTGGCAGAAAAAAAACCCTAGCCGTAAATGACAACTTTTTCTTAATACCCTAGTTGACATTTAAGTTTATCCTTTCCAAAGAAGGATTAGTGGCTGTCAACTTGCATTAATTGCATTAATTGCAAGTATCTTTCCTTAAAGCTAATCCTAGTCAAAGTAGGAGAATTAAATCAGCCAAGACTTTCCTTCCTTACACTTACTTTGGCTGCAAGAATATAATCTCTCTTCATTAAATAGTGCTTTGACTAAAACTTTCCTACTTTATTCAAACTTGGCTGCCAAGGCTTATTTCTTTCCTTAAAACACAAAATTCAGCCACTTTTCCTTAACTTTAGCCACAAGTCAGCATTTATTGAAGGGAGAGAGCTGAAATTCACTTGTTTGATGCCCTAGCTATTGCCTATAAATAGAGACCAAGGGGGCATACGAAATTGACACTTCCCCAAGCATCAAATTCTGATTTCTTCTTTGTTTCTTTGTTTTTGAGAGAGCAAGAGGCTGGATAATTAATATTCTTCTTCTTCTTCTTTCTTTCTTTTATTTTCTTCTTAGATTCTCTTTAATTTTATGTTTATGTTTACAATGCCTATGCTAGGCTAAAGTTTTATTTGGTTAAGGGTGATTTCAAAGCCCTAGACATGTTATGTAATTAATTTTCAGAATCTATCTATCATTGTTTTCTATCAAAGTTGCTTATGTTCTTCTATTAAAATTGTTCATGATGATGTTTTGATTTGTTTAGGTGGCCAACTAGATAAATCTTGATAATTGTCTAATGCTAGTTTAGGAGTCTTGATCCGTGTAATTGTCTTGATTTCCTATTCATAAGTAGCAATTTGTAATTAATGATTATGGTCAAGTTTTCAATAATTGCAAAGTGGAACATAACCTAAGTTGAACAATCCGAGCTTATGTGTTTGTTGCTTAGATCAACCTATCTTTCTCATCATAAAGCTGCTGTTAAATTGAACTTAGAGAGCTTATTCTAGGTTGTTTGATAGTTAGAGATTAAATAGAGAGCTTGTTCTATTTAACGACGAACTAAGGAAAGATTGGGGTAACAGAGCTTGTTGTTATCTACGGTTGTCATCATAAAGCTGCTATTAAATTAATGTTGACAGATATGAAATTGATTCTTAATGATGTCTAGTGGTGGAGAATGAAACCTTAACCATATTTTTCATATTTGATTCTTCTTAATTACTTGTTTTCTCATTCTTATTGTTAACTTTAGCTTAAATCTGATTCCAAAATCCCCTATACTTTTGTTTACTTGTTTTTAAGTTTTAAACTATTAACTTATAAACTAAAACCCAATCCCTGAGGACTCGACCCTTGCTAATCACTATACTTTACAATTGATTCTTTTTAAGTGCAAGGTTAAATAAGACAACTCTTTTGGGTGCATTATTTCACCATCAAATTCCTTAGTTAAAGTGCCATCATGTACATCTATTTTAGTTCTTGCTGTTTTCAAGAATGGTCTCCCTAATAGAATAGGTGTGGGATTAGAAGACATCTCATCTTCTATCTCAATAACATAAAAGTCAGCGGGAAAAACCAATTCATTAACCTGTACAAGAACGTCTTCTACAACTCCTCTTGCATAAGTGTTAGAACGGTCAGCAAGTTGTATTATAACACCGGTTTCCTCTAATGGTCCTAGATTCAATGAAGCATAAATTGAATATGGCATGACATTAATAGATGCCCCTAGATCTAGCATAGCAAGCTCAAACCTGGTGTTGCCTATCTTACAAGGTGATGCACCTAAAAGAGTGTATCTTATTTAACCTTGCTGATGCACCCAAAAGAGTGTATCTTATTTAACCTTGCACTAAAAAGATCAATTGTAAGTATAATGATTAGCAAGGGTCGAGTCCTCAGGGATTGGGTTTTAATCTATGAGTTATTAGTTTATAACATACGTTCAAAGAAAACAATAAAAGAAAAGGGGTTTTTGAAGCTAGATTTAAACTAAAGTAAATAATAAGAATAAGATGCAAGGCGGTATAACCAGCCAATAAAAATATGTATACTAAATTAGGCGGTATAACTAGCCAATAAAAATATATATACTAAATTAGGCGGTATAACCAGCCAATAAAAATAAAACAAAGTTAATATACAAATTAGGCGGTATAACCAGCCAATAAAAATAAATATATTTTTAAAAATAAGCAAACTAGAAAAGTAAGAAAACAAGTAAGTAAGAAGAATCAAATATGAAAAATATGGTTAAGGTTTCATTCTCCACCACTAGACATCATTAAGAATCAATTTTAGATCTATCAATATCAACCAACTATCAAAGTTAACAACCGTGGATAACAACAAGCTCTGTTATCCCAATCTTTCCTTAGTTTGTCGTTAAATAGAACAAGCTCTCTATTTAATCTCTAACCATTAAACAACCTAGAATAAGCTCTCTAAATTCAATTTAATGGCAGCTTTATGATGAGAAAGATAGGTTGATCTAAGCAACAAACACATAAGCTCGGATTGTTCAACTTAGGTTATGTTCCACTTTGCAATTATTGAAAACTTGACCATAATCATTAATCACAAATTGCCACTTATGAATAGGAAATCAAGACAATTACACGGATCAAGACTCCTAAACTAGCAATAGATAATTATCAAGATCTATCTAGTTGTACACCTAAATAAATCAAGACAACATCATGAACAATTCTTGTAGAGAACATAAGCAACTTTGATAGACAATTAATGATAGATAGAATCTAAAAATCAATCACAAAACATGTCTAGGGCTTTGAAATCACCCTTAACCAAATAGAAGTTTAGCCTAGCATAGGCATTGTAAACATAAACATAAAATTAAAGAGAATCTAAGAAGGAAATAAAAGAAAGAAAGAAGAAGAAGAAGAAGAAAATAAAGAAAAAGAAAACTAGAGAAAAGAAAGAAGAAGAAAACTTAGAGAATTTTATTACAATGGCTAATTTCCTACCAATCTACAATGTCTCATACAATCATCCAAGGCCCTCTATTTATACACATTTTGGAGGACTAAATGACAAGAGACAAGCTTTACAAATTTCAAAGGTAGGTATAATAGGTGGGTGCATTTTTCTAACAATTTTCGTCATATTGTATGACAATTTTGATCAGCCAACTTGATGGTCGATTTTGTCAATATTGGAAGCTTGATCTGATCACATGGTCTTCTAGACAAATGTTCCCCTATCTGTTAGTGATCCATAGCCGTTGGAATCAGCTCATTTGCTAATGTGGATCAGAAGATATGGGCAAACTACCAAAACAGGTCAGCACAGACGTCATTGCACATCAGCCAACTTGATGGTCGATTACGCTAGGGAAAACGACTCCGTTTAAAGAAGTGTAAAACATGAAAAAGTTAGATATGCCTCTTAACTTTGCACGGTTAAAATTTCAGCTTTATTGCTTTAGTGAAACTCCAGATATAGCTGATATGGCAAAAGGTGTCGGAACTGGAACTGAACTGAATTTGCCCTTAATTGTTGATTTAACCTAGTAATCTGAAATCACTCAAAGAAACTCGTAAAAAAACACCAAATTACATAAAAATATAAAAGATCATAAACACAATTAGACTAAGCAATAATAACTCGTATTTGACACAAAACAATAATAAAACATAACTAAAAACTATATAATTATACGAGTTATCACACCCCCACACTTAGATTGTTGCTAGTCCTCGAGCAAAAACAAATAAAAATAAAATAAGAAAATCTAATCTAATCCACTTTCGTAGGAAATCACGGTGGCACTTAGCATGTGACACAAGCCTTTAAACCCCTAGGTGTCCCTAGTGGACGAGTTTAGTCTCGTGAGGGTTTACTAGAACGATACCCACAAACATTGAAAAACTAAAATATAAATAAACTACATATACTAAAAATATTTATTCCTAATCCTTTCAATACAAATTAGAGACAATCTTTGAACAAGTCTTATAAACTAATCAATAGCTTAAAGAATTTCACAAAAATTCATGCTTGAATGTAAATTGTTTGAGTTAAGCCAATATTAACATAACATATTTCAATCAAAATAGTGCATATTCAAACTTAATCTCAACTACTCATGATGCACCCAAAAGAGTGTATCTTATTTAACCTTGCACTAAAAAGATCAATTGTAAGTATAATGATTAGCAAGGGTCGAGTCCTCAGGGATTGGGTTTTAATCTATGAGTTATTGGTTTATAACTTACGTTCAAAGAAAACAATAAAAGAAAAGGGGTTTTTGAAGCCAGATTTAAACTAAAGTAAATAATAAGAATAAGATGCAAGGCGGTATAACCAGCCAATAAAAATATATATACTAAATTAGGCGGTATAACCAGCCAATAAAAATATATATACTAAATTAGGCGGTATAACCAGCCAATAAAAATAAAACAAAGTTAATATACAAATTAGGCGGTATAACCAGCCAATAAAAATAAATATACTTTTAAAAATAAGCAAACTAGAAAAGTAAGAAAACAAGTAAGAAGAATCAAATATGAAAAATATGGTTAAGGTTTCATTCTCCACCACTAGACATCATTAAGAATCAATTTTAGATCTATCAATATCAACCAACTATCAAAGTTAACAACCGTGGATAACAACAAGCTCTGTTATCCCAATCTTTCCTTAGTTTGTCGTTAAATAGAACAAGCTCTCTATTTAATCTCTAACCATTAAACAACCTAGAATAAGCTCTCTAAATTCAATTTAATGGCAGCTTTATGATGAGAAAGATAGGTTGATCTAAGCAACAAACACATAAGCTCGGATTGTTCAACTTAGGTTATGTTCCACTTTGCAATTATTGAAAACTTGACCATAATCATTAATCACAAATTGCCACTTATGAATAGGAAATCAAGACAATTACACGGATCAAGACTCCTAAACTAGCAATAGATAATTATCAAGATCTATCTAGTTGTACACCTAAATAAATCAAGACAACATCATGAACAATTCTTGTAGAGAACATAAGCAACTTTGATAGACAATTAATGATAGATAGAATCTAAAAATCAATCACAAAACATGTCTAGGGCTTTGAAATCACCCTTAACCAAATAGAAGTTTAGCCTAGCATAGGCATTGTAAACATAAACATAAAATTAAAGAGAATCTAAGAAGGAAATAAAAGAAAGAAAGAAGAAGAAGAAGAAGAAAATAAAGAAAAAGAAAACTAGAGAAAAGAAAGAAGAAGAAAACTTAGAGAATTTTATTACAATGGCTAATTTCCTACCAATCTACAATGTCTCATACAATCATCCAAGGCCCTCTATTTATACACATTTTGGAGGACTAAATGACAAGAGACAAGCTTTACAAATTTCAAAGGTAGGTATAATAGGTGGGTGCATTTTTCTAACAATTTTCGTCATATTGTATGACAATTTTGATCAGCCAACTTGATGGTCGATTTTGTCAATATTGGAAGCTTGATCTGATCACATGGTCTTCTAGACAAATGTTCCCCTATCTGTTAGTGATCCATAGCCGTTGGAATCAGCTCATTTGCTAATGTGGATCAGAAGATATGGGCAAACTACCAAAACAGGTCAGCACAGACGTCATTGCACATCAGCCAACTTGATGGTCGATTACGCTAGGGAAAACGACTCCGTTTAAAGAAGTGTAAAACATGAAAAAGTTAGATATGCCTCTTAACTTTGCACGGTTAAAATTTCAGCTTTATTGCTTTAGTGAAACTCCAGATATAGCTGATATGGCAAAAGGTGTCGGAACTGGAACTGAACTGAATTTGCCCTTAATTGTTGATTTAACCTAGTAATCTGAAATCACTCAAAGAAACTCGTAAAAAAACACCAAATTACATAAAAATATAAAAGATCATAAACACAATTAGACTAAGCAATAATAACTCGTATTTGACACAAAACAATAATAAAACATAACTAAAAACTATATAATTATACGAGTTATCACACCCCCACACTTAGATTGTTGCTAGTCCTCGAGCAAAAACAAATAAAAATAAAATAAGAAAATCTAATCTAATCCACTTTCGTAGGAAATCACGGTGGCACTTAGCATGTGACACAAGCCTTTAAACCCCTAGGTGTCCCTAGTGGACGAGTTTAGTCTCGTGAGGGTTTACTAGAACGATACCCACAAACATTGAAAAACTAAAATATAAATAAACTACATATACTAAAAATATTTATTCCTAATCCTTTCAATACAAATTAGAGACAATCTTTGAACAAGTCTTATAAACTAATCAATAGCTTAAAGAATTTCACAAAAATTCATGCTTGAATGTAAATTGTTTGAGTTAAGCCAATATTAACATAACATATTTCAATCAAAATAGTGCATATTCAAACTTAATCTCAACTACTCATGATGCACCCAAAAGAGTGTATCTTATTTAACCTTGCACTAAAAAGATCAATTGTAAGTATAATGATTAGCAAGGGTCGAGTCCTCAGGGATTGGGTTTTAATCTATGAGTTATTGGTTTATAACTTACGTTCAAAGAAAACAATAAAAGAAAAGGGGTTTTTGAAGCCAGATTTAAACTAAAGTAAATAATAAGAATAAGATGCAAGGCGGTATAACCAGCCAATAAAAATATATATACTAAATTAGGCGGTATAACCAGCCAATAAAAATATATATACTAAATTAGGCGGTATAACCAGCCAATAAAAATAAAACAAAGTTAATATACAAATTAGGCGGTATAACCAGCCAATAAAAATAAATATACTTTTAAAAATAAGCAAACTAGAAAAGTAAGAAAACAAGTAAGAAGAATCAAATATGAAAAATATGGTTAAGGTTTCATTCTCCACCACTAGACATCATTAAGAATCAATTTCAGATCTATCAATATCAACCAACTATCAAAGTTAACAACCGTAGATAACAACAAGCCCTGTTATCCCAATCTTTCCTTAGTTTGTCGTTAAATAGAACAAGCTCTCTATTTAATCTCTAAGCATTAAACAACCTAGAATAAGCTCTCTAAATTCAATTTAATGGCAGCTTTATGATGAGAAAGATAGGTTGATCTAAGCAACAAACACATAAGCTCGGATTGTTCAACTTAGGTTATGTTCCACTTTGCAATTATTGAAAACTTGACCATAATCATTAATCACAAATTGCCACTTATGAATAGGAAATCAAGACAATTACACGGATCAAGACTCCTAGACTAGCAATAGATAATTATTAAGATCTATCTAGTGGTACACCTAAATAAATCAAGACAACATCATGAACAATTCTTGTAGAAGAACATAAGCAACTTTGATAGAAAATTAATGATAGATAGAATCTGAAAATCAATCACAAAACATGTCTAGGGCTTTGAAATCACCCTTAACCAAATAGAAGTTTAGCCTAGCATAGGCATTGTAAACATAAACATAAAATTAAAGAGAATCTAAGAAGGAAATAAAAGAAAGAAAGAAGAAGAAGAAAATAAAGAAAAAGAAAACTAGAGAAAAGAAAGAAGAAGAAAACTTAGAGAATTTTATTACAATGGCTAATATCCTACCAATGTACAATGTCTTACAATCATCCAAGGCCCTCTATTTATACACATTTTGGAAGGCTAAATGACAAGAGACAAGCTTTACAAATTTCAAAGGTAGGTATAATAGGTGGGTGCATTTTTCTAACAATTTTCGTCATATTGTATGACAATTTTGATCAGCCAAATTGATGGTCGATTTTGTCTATTTTGGAGGCCTGATCTGATCACATGGTCTTCTAGAAAAATGTTCCCCTATCAGTTACTGATCCATAGCCGTTGGAATCAGCTCATTTTCTGATCTGGATAAGAAGATATGGGCAAAATACGAAAACAGGTCAGCACAGACGTCATTGCACATCAGCCAACTTGATGGTCGATTTCGCTAGGGAAAACGACTCCGTTTCAAGAAGTGTAAAACATGAAAAAGATAGATATGCCTCTTAGCTTTGCACGGTTAAAATTTCAGCCTTATTGCTTCAGTGAAACTCCAGATATAGCTGATATGGTAAAAGGTGTAGGAACTGGAACTGAACTGGATTTGCCCTTAATTCTAGTAATCTGAAATCACTCAAAGAAACTTGTGAAAAACACCAAATTACATAAAAATATAAAAGATCATAAACACAATTAGACTAAACAATAATAACTCATATTTGACACAAAACAATAATAAAACATAACTAAAAACTATATAATTATACGAGTTATCACACCCCCACACTTAGATTGTTGCTAGTCCCTAGCAACGACTCAATAAAATAAGAAAATCTAATCTAATCCATTTTCGTAGGAAATCACGGTGGCACTTAGCATGTGACACAAGTCTTTAAACCCCTAGGTGTCCCTAGTGGACGAGTTTAGTCTCGTGAGGGTTTACTAGAACGATACCCACAAACATTGAAGACATAAGAAAAACTAAAAATAATAATTATAACTAATCCTTCCAATATAAATTAGAGATAATCATTGGACAAGTCTTAAAAACTAATCAATAGCTTAAAGAAATTCACAAAAATTCTTGCTTGAATGTAAATAGTTTGAGTTAAGCCAATATTAACATAATATATTTCAATCAAAATAGTGCATATTCAAACTTAATCTCAACCTCTCACATGGGATACTCTCATGATTTTCACTCTTTAAAGTAGTGGTAAAGTGTTTACACTCAATCAATCTCATGAAAATAGTTCTACCATATGCTTGCTTGTCCACCTATTCTCCACTAAAAGATCATGCAACTTCATAAATCAAGAGGTCTTTAAACAAGGTTGTAATGGGGCCAAGGGGTTTGTAATGTGGTTGAAGAAAAAAAGGATAAAGATATCACAAAGGTTCCAAAGAGTTCATAAAGTTTAGAGACATAAAAAGATCATACAAAGAAACTTCTCAAAACGCTTTACAAGTACATAGTCACCTAGGCCGGATATTCATGTTGGGCCTTTTCTTCATTCTAAACAACTTTGTAACATCTTTTTCTTTTTCCACAAATTCAAGAGATGATTCATATTTTTTTTTACATAGGAATATATTTGCCCGTATTCCATTTCTTTTTCTCTTGACTTTTCTTTTCTTTTCCCCCCACACTTATTTCTTGTTTCTAACCCAAATTTTTAACTAAAAATATCCCTTGTTTTTTTGCACTATGTCTCAAAATATATAATCCATCTTTAGAACAAGGGTAAGGATATAAGTATATTTAGGCTAGGTGTATGTTGTGGTTACCAATAAAACAGCATATTTAATGTAGGCTCAAATTGGCTTACTAGTGGGGATGTTCTCTTAGAACATTAATAATGGATGGCTGTTTGGCTCTGGTTATAATCCTAATGCCTCTATCATATTCATGTTGTCACATGTATCAATATAGTCTCAAACGGTTTAAAGCAAGTTCTAGAGAATCATGTAATCATAAGAGCACTCAAGAAAGAAATTAGATTGATTTGTATAATGCATCAATCATTATAGGCTCAAAAACTCACAAGGATGATTATACAAGTCAGATTAAGTCTAAACATGCTCCTTTCTCAATCAACATATCATATTAACATTGGCTCATAAAAAAGTTGACATCAAGCTCAATTCTCATGAAAATCTTCTCACTAATAAATCTGTTTTAGACTTATGCAATTCATATCTCATCATTGTATTAAAAAGGAACTAAAACACACTAAAATAATAATAATAATAATAATAAAGACTCATAAAAAAAAATAGTAGACAAAAATAAAAGAAATCCTAAATCATTCCCCCCACACTTAATTCTTACATTGTCCTCAATGTAAGTCTATTAACCCAAATGAAAGAATCATGTGTAAGAGAAAAGAACTAATAACATAAGAATAGGAACAACTAAGACTCAAAACAAAACAAAACCATGCAACCTAAATAATCCTAAAATACTAAACAAAAATTAACAAGTAAACATAAAAAGATTAAAATCAAACTGACAAGGTATGTCTCAAGTCTCCCTTACTCAGACCTTGTTCAGAATGAATACTTCTAAATTGCTTAAAACACAACAAACTTTTTTTTTTTTTTTTTGAAAAGAAGAAATCAAACTGACAAGGTATGTCTCAAGTCTCCCTTACTCAGACCTTGTTCAGAATGAATACTTCTAAATGGCTTAAAACACAATTTTTTTTTTTTTTTAAATTAGCAAAATATGTCCCTTACCCCCTACTAAAATATGACATTGTCCCCAATGTCAAATTTTAAAGGTAGAATTTAGGAGATATTACCTGCAGAGGTTGCTAACCACTTATTATAACTGAGACACAACAAACAAAATGTTAGATAATGTCACAAAGACAAAGTGCAATCCACTCCTTGCTCGTCCATATCTCTTTTTCTTTTTCCGAGCGTTTGCGAAACAACCGTAGCAGATAAATACTCATAAGCTTGGAGCTTTTTGAGTAAATCTTCAATGGTTGTAGCAGAAATTATGGTTCTCCTTGCCTCTGAAAACATGAATCCATTATCCACAGCATTATCTAAATATGAAAGCAAATTACTAAAATAAGCATTAATATTAAGCAAACCAATGGGTTTCTTATTTGTGACCAAAGATGACCAAGAAGCCACGCAAGCTATTTCTTCCAATGTACCCAGACCTCCTGGAAAAGCAATGAATGCATCGGCAGAATGGTACATGATTGTCATCCGTTCAGGGATACTCCAGACTTGTATTTCCTTACCCAAGGTAGGTCCACAAAAATCTGTGAATAGTTTTGGCACGACTCCTAGAACTGGACTTCCTCCGGCGTGTGCTGCTGTAGCGACTGCTCCCATTAAACCCGTACTACCGCCTCCATAAATCAACTCGATCTTTTGTTGGGCAAGTATTACTCCAACTCTTATGGCTGCATTAGCAAATATGTTATTTTTCCCTGGATAAGCACCTCCAAAGACACAAATTTTTTTTAATGCGCTGGGACGAAGTACTTTCCATTTTTTTTTTTCGAGTGCCTGAAAGAGAATGAGTACATGGTGTAATATATAGAGGACTGAGTAGTGAATCAGACAAGAGTAATAATGTCGCCGAAAGTGTATCTGACCTGTCAGAAGAAAATGTTAACCTAACAAAAGATTTTTGCGTGATTTCAGGAAGAAAAAATCAACCGTAAAAGACAAATAAAAAAAAAGAGAATAATTACACAAATCGAATAACACGTAAATTAAACCAAAATAAAGTTATTGCAAATCAAACCAAAAGCTGAGAAGTCATTTATTATAGTTGTGATTGTGGCTCACATCTTCCTCTGGTTTTACGTCCAGAAACGGCTTAAACGCCTTCTATGAGTCGAGGATATGCTTCCCATCCAGTTTTCTTACAAGCTGGCAAACAGGGTCTTTTAACATCAGATTCCCAAGATGTTGCCATTCCCTTTGGAATTGCGGCCATAAATCAAGAATTTCTCTTTGTACGTCTCCACTAGGATGCGTCTCAAGAGAAAGTTGGATATTACCCAAATTCTCCTTACTCAGTCCATCCTTAATGAATTCAATTTTATCATCTCGATTAGAGGACGGAATCCCAATAGAACGACATTTACCGTTACACGTCCATCTTGCACATTTGTGGCAATTTGAACTCATGCGCTTTGCTCGTCGCTTCTTTGCAAAAGTGCTTCTACCTGTACCTGGTAAATGCAAAATAGGCAAATATTCATCTTCACGTACCTTGGCTTCAATTATCCAACGTATGTCTTCAGGAATCCCTTTGTGCATAAGCATTCTTAATCTTTCAAATCGAACTTGGTAAAGCTTCAGTAAAATATTTCGAGGAAAATGAGGAAATCGTTTCTGCAATCGTGTGAGAATATCATCCATCCTGAAAAAAAAATGAAAGAGAAATTGAAAGAGAAATTTATATACAATATCAGTTTTGTGGGTAGCTGATGGAACCGACTTAAATAATCACGGAGTACCGTTATCCGCCGTTTAACCGGGGTTAAAAAATTATATTTACATCTAGTTATTTTCAAAACAAGGATCAGAAAGAAAAACAACATAAAAAGACTCAAAAACAAAACACTCTAAATAAAATCCTAAATTCTTCCCCCCACACATAATTCTTACATTGTCATTAATGTAATGCTATTAATCCCAAATGAAAGAATCATGTGTAAGTGAAAAGAACTAATAAACAAAATAAACTTATGCAGCCTAAATGAACTTAGAAACACTAAACACAATTAGCAAAGAAACATAAGAAAAAGATAAAGAAAAAGAGAGCAAATCTGAGGATGGCAGTTTGGCAATGCTTTCACTAATTAGGCTGCCTCCCCCAATTAGCACTTGATTGATTGTTTTCAGCCTAGCCAATTCCCCTTCTTGGCTTTTTAGGATCTTTTGGCTTAGACATGAAACTTCTCGGATTTTTGCGTTTTGGAGGAAGTTTTTTTGCAAAACAGCCAATGCCTTCTCCCCCACACGTATTATTTCATCATTCTTGGTGGGGTATAGCTCTTTGAGGAATTGTGCATATCTTGGTACTTGTCTAATGGCATCCACAAGCAAGCTGTTTAAGGTTTCCGGCATGTGTTGTTCATGTTCTTCCTCCTTGAACTTTGCAAATCTACTAGGAAAAGGTGGAGAAGAAACATTAGTAAAAAGTGAAACCTTAAACGTTACCTCAGGTGCCGAAATACTCTTATTTGGATCTTTGGCTTCATTATCCTCAAGAATAGAATCCATCTCTAATTTTGTTTCATCCTCATCTTGTTCCTCATTCTTCAAGGTCACAATAGTAGCATTCTCCTTTGGGTTAACCATCGTTTGGGCTGGGAGTTCTTCAGATCTTTGTGCTACCCATCCCACCATACTACTAGCCAATTGGCTCATTTGCTTTTCCAAACTCTGGATGCTTGCCCTTGTTTCCTGTTGAAATTGCAAAGAATCAGTAACAAGAGAATAGACAAGATCTTCTAAAGAAGTACCTGAGTTTTGAGTCATATGTGGTGATGCACCCAAAAGAGTGTATCTTATTTAACCTTGCACTAAAAAGATAAATTGTAAGTATAGTAGTTAGCAAGGGTCGAGTCCTCAGGGATTGGGTTTTAGTTTATAAGTTAATAGTTTAAAACTTAAATTCAAGAACAATAAAAGAAAAGGGGTTTTTGAAGCCAGATTTAAACTAAAGTAAATAATAAGAAGACGATGCAAGGCGGTATAACCAGCCAATAAAAATATATATACTAAATTAGGCGGTATAACCAGCCAATAAAAATATATATACTAAATTAGGCGGTATAACCAGCCAATAAAAATAAATATAAAAAATAAGCAAACTAAAAGTAAGAAAACAAATAAGTAAGAAGAATCAAATATGAAAAATATGGTTAAGGTTTCATTCTCCACCACTAGACATCATTAAGAATCAATTTCAGATCTATCAATATCAACCAACTATCAAAGTTAACAACCGTAGATAACAACAAGCTCTGTTACCCCAATCTTTCCTTAGTTTGTCGTTAAATAGAACAAGCTCTCTATTTAATCTCTAACCATTAAACAACCTAGAATAAGCTCTCTAAATTCAATTTAATGGCAGCTTTATGATGAGAAAGATAGGTTGATCTAAGCAACAAACACATAAGCTCGGATTGTTCAACTTAGGTTATGTTCCACTTTGCAATTATTGAAAACTTGACCATAATCATTAATCACAAATTGCCACTTATGAATAGGAAATCAAGACAATTACACGGATCAAGACTCCTAAACTAGCAATAGATAATTATCAAGATCTATCTAGTTGTACACCTAAATAAATCTAGACAACATCATGAACAATTCTTGTAGAAGAACATAAGCAACTTTGATAGAAAATTAATGATAGATAGAATCTGAAAATCAATCACAAAACATGTCTAGGGCTTTGAAATCACCCTTAACCAAATAGAAGTTTAGCCTAGCATAGGCATTATAAACATAAACATAAAATTAAAGAAAATCTAAGAAGAAAATAAAAGAAAGAAAGAAGAAGAGGAAGAATATTAATTATCCAACCTCTTGCTCTCTCTAAAGAAAAAGAAAACTAGAGAAAAGAAAGAAAACTAGAGAAAAGAAAGAAGAAGAAAACTTAGAGAATTTTATTAAAATGGCTAATATCCTACCTATGTACAATATCCTCCCTTACAATCATCCAAGGCCCTCTATTTATACATATTTTGGAAGGCTAAATGACAAGAGACAAGCTTTACAAATTTCAAAGGTAGGTATAATAGGTGGGTGAATTTTTCTAACAATTTTCGTCATATTGTATGACAATTTTGATCAGCCAACTTGATGGTCGATTTCGTCAATGTTGGAGGCCTGATCTGATCACATGGTCTTCTAGAAAAAGGTTCCCCTATCAGTTACGATCCGTAGCCGTTGGAATCAGCTCATTTGCTGATGTGGATAAGCAGATATGGGCAAAATACGAAAACATGTCAGCACAGACGTCATTGCACATCAGCCAACTTGATGGTCGATTTCGTCAATATTAGAGGCCTGATCTGATCATATGGTCTTCTAGACAAAGGTTCCCGTATCAGTTACGGATCCATAGCCATTAGAATCAGCTCATTTGCTGATGTGGATAAGCAGATATGGGCAAAATACGAAAACAGGTCAGCACAGACGTCATTGCACATCAGCCAACTTGATGGTCGATTTCGCTAGGGAAAACGACTCCGTTTCAAGAAGTATAAAAAATGAAAAAGATAGATATGCCTCTTAGCTTTGCACGGCTACAAAGTTCAGCCTTATTTCTTCAGTGAAACTCCAGATATAGTTGATATGGCAAAATGTGTCGGAACTAGAACTGAACTGGATTTGCCCTTAATTCTAGTAATCTGAAATCACTCAAAGAAACTTGTGAAAAACACCAAATTACATAAAAATATAAAAGATCATAAACACAATTAGACTAAACAATAATAACTCGTATTTGACACAAAACAATAATAAAACATAACTAAAAACTATATAATTATACGAGTTATCACACCCCCACACTTAGATTGTTGCTAGTCCCTAGCAACGACTCAATAAAAATAAAATAAGAAAATCTAATCTAATCCACTTTCGTAGGAAATCACGGTGGCACTTAGCATGTGACACAAGCCTTTAAACCCCTAGGTGTCCCTAGTGGACGAGTTTAGTCTCGTGAGGGTTTACTAGAACGATACCCACAAACATTGAAAACATAAGAAAAACTAAAAATAATAATTATAACTAATCCTTCCAATATAAATTAGAGATAATCATTGGACAAGTCTTAAAAACTAATCAATAGCTTAAAGAAATTCACAAAAAATCTTGCTTGAATGTAAATAGTTTGAGTTAAGCCAATATTAACATAACATATTTCAATCAAAATAGTGCATATTCAAACTTAATCTCAACTTCTCACATGGGATACTCTCTTGATTTTCACTCTTTAAAGTAGTGGTAAAGTGTTTACACTCAATTAATCTCATGAAAACACTTCTACCATATGCTTGCTTGTCCACCTATTCTCCACTATTTAGATCATACAACTTCATAAATCAAGAGGTCTTTATTCAAGGTTGTAATGGGGCCAAAGGGTTATAATGTGGTTAAAGAACAAAAGGATAAAGATATCAAAAAGGTTCCAAAGAGTTAATAGAGTTTAGAGACATAATAAGATCATACAAAAAAAACTTCTCAAAACTCTTTACAAGTACATAGTCACCTAGGCTAAATATTCATGTTGAGCCTTTGCATCATTCTAACCAACTTTGTAACATCTTTTTTTTTTTTTTACTTTAACTAGAAGTTCAAGAGAAGTTTTTTTTTTTTTTTTAATATGGGAATGTATTTGACAATGATCCCTTTCTTTTTCTCTTGACTTTTTTCTTTCTTTTCCCTCCACACTTATTTCTTGTTTCTAACCCAAATTTTCAATAAATCTTCCTTGTCTTTGTAACTTGTCTCAAAACATGCTAATTCATCTTTGGAACAAAGGTAAAGATATAAGTATATTTAGGTTAGGGACAAGTTATGGTTACCAAAGAGATAGCTTATTCAATGTAGGCTCAAATTGGTTCACTAAGGGTGTGTTCTCTTGGAACATTAATAATGGATAGCTGTTTGGCTCTGGTTATAATCCTAATGCCTCTATCATATTCATGTTGTCACATGTATCAATATAGTCTCAAACGGTTTAAAGCAAGTTCTAGAGAATCATGTAATCATAAGAGCACTCAAGAAAGAAATTAGATTGATTTGTATAATGCATCAATCATTATAGGCTCAAAAACTAACAAGAATGATTATACAAGTCAGATTAAGTCTAAACATGCTTCTTTCTCAATCAACATATCATATTAACATTGGCTCATAAAAAGGTTGACATCAAGCTCAATTCTCATGAAAATCTTCTCACTAATAAATATGTTTTAGACTTATGCAATTCATATCTCATCATTGTATTAAAAAGGAACTAAAACACACTAAAAAATAATAATAATAATAAAGACTCATAAAAAAAAAAATAGTAGACAAAAATAAAAGAAATCCTAAATCATTCCCCCCACACTTAATTCTTACATTGTCCTCAATGTAAGTCTATTAACCCAAATGAAAGAATCATGTGTAAGAGAAAAGAACTAATAACATAAGAATAGGAATAACTAGACTCAAAACAAAACAAACTCATGCAACCTAAATAATCCTAAAATACTAAACAAAAATTAACAAGTAAACGTAAAAAGATTAAAATCAAACTGACAAGGTCTGTCTCAAGTCTCCCTTACTCAGACCTTGTTCAGAATGAATACTTCTAAATGGCTTAAAACACAACAATTTTTTTTTTTTTTTTTAAATTAGCAAAATATGTCCCTTACCCCCTACTAAAATATGACATTGTCCCCAATGTCAAATTTTAAAGGTAGAATTTAGGAGATATTACCTGCAGAGGTTGCTAACCACTTATTATAACTGAGACACAACAAGCAAAATGTTAGATAATGTCACAAAGACAAAGTGCAATCCACTCCTTGCTCGTCCATATCTCTTTTTCTTTTTCCGAGCGTTTGCGAAACAACCGTAGCAGATAAACACTCATAAGCTTGGAGCTTTTTGAGTAAATCTTCAATGGTTGTAGCAGAAATTATGGTTCTCCTTGCCTCTGAAAACATGAATCCATTATGCACAGCATTATCTAAATATGAAAGCAAATTACTAAAATAACCATTAATATTAAGCAAACCAATGGGTTTCTTATTTGTGACCAAAGATGACCAAGAAGCCACGCAAGCTATTTCTTCCAATGTACCCAGACCTCCTGGTAAAGCAATGAATGCATCGGCAGAATGGTACATGATTGTTATCCGTTCAGGGACACTCCAGACTTGTATTTCCTTACCCAAGGTAGGTCCACAAAAATCTGTGAATAGTTTTGGCACGATTCCTAGAACTGGACTTCCTCCGGCGTGTGCTGCTGTAGCGACTGCTCCCATTAAACCCGTACTACCGCCTCCATAAATCAACTGGATCTTTTGTTGGGCAAGTATTACTCCAACTCTTATGGCTTCATCAGCGAATATGTTATTTTTCCCTGGATAAGCACCTCCAAAAACACAATTTTTTTTAATGCGATGGGACGAAGTACTTTCCATTTTTTTTTCTTTTTTTTTTCTTTTTTTCGAGTGCCTGAAAGAGAATGAGTACATGGTGTAATATATAGAGGACTGAGTAGTGAATCAGACAAGAGTAATAATGTCGCCGAAAGTGTATCTGACCTGTCAGAAGAAAATGTTAACCTAACAAAAGATTTTTGCGTGATTTCAGGAAGAAAATCAAAAAGAGAAGAAAAATCAACCGTAAAAGACAAATAAAAAAAATGAGAATAATTACACAAATCGAATAACACGTAAATTAAACCGAAATAAAGTTATTGCAAATCAAACCAAAAGTTGAGAAGTCATTTATTGTAGTTGTGATTGTGGCTCACATCTTCCTCTGGTTTTACGTCCAGAAACGGCTTAAACGCCTTCTATGAGTCGAGGATATGCTTCCCATCCAGTTTTCTTACAAGCTGGCAAACAGGGTCTTTTAACATCAGATTCCCAAGATGTTGCCATTCCCTTTGGAATTGCGGCCATAAATCAAGAATTTCTCTTTGTACGTCTCCACTAGGATGCGTCTCAAGAGAAAGTTGGATATTACCCAAATTCTCCTTACTCAGTCCATCCTTAATGAATTCAATTTTATCATCTCGATTAGAGGACGGAATCCCAATAGAACGACATTTACCGTTACACGTCCATCTTGCACATTTGTGGCAATTTGAACTCATGCGCTTTGCTCGTCGCTTCTTTGCAAAAGTGCTTCTACCTGTACCTGGTAAATGCAAAACAGGAAGATATTCATCTTCACGTACCTTGGCTTCAATTATCCAACGTATGTCTTCAGGAATCCCTTTGTGCATAAGCATTCTTAATCTTTCAAATCGAACTTGGTAAAGCTTCAGTAAAATATTTCGAGGAAAAGGAGGAAATCGTTTCTGCAATCGTGTGAGAATATCATCCATCCTGAAAAAAAAAATGAAAGAGAAATTTATATACAATATCAGTTTTGTGGGTAGCTGATGGAACCGACTTAAATAATCACAGAGTACCGTTATCCGCCGTTTAACCGGGGTAAAAAAATTATATTTACATCTAGTTATTTTCAAAACAAGGATCAGAAAGAAAAACAACATAAAAAGACTCAAAAACAAAACACTCTAAATAAAATCCTAAATTCTTCCCCCCACACATAATTCTTACATTGTCATTAATGTAATGCTATTATCCCCCAATGCAAGAATTATATGTAAGAGAAAAGAACTATTAAACAAAAGAAACTTATGCAGCCTAAATGAACTTAAAAACAGTAAACACAATTAACAAAGAAACATAAGAAATAAAAATAAAAACAATAAAAATAATAAAAGAAAAAGGAAAAGAAAGAGAAAGAGAAAGCAAATCTGAATATGGAAGGTTGGCAATTTCATCTTTAATTGGGCTGCCTTCCCAATTAACACTTGAGTTAGTGTTTTGAATCTAACCAACACCCCTTCTTGGCTTTTTAGGCTTGTCAGGCTCATGCATGAAATTTCCCAAATTTATGCGTTTGAGAGAAAGCTTTCTTTGCACAACAGTGGATGCATTCTCCATTACAAGTATTATTCCATCATCCTTGGTGGTGCATATCTCATCGAGGAATGGTGCATCTTTTGGTACTTGTTGAATGACATCCACAAACAAACTGTTTAAGGTTTCCAGCGTGTCTTGTTCATGTTCATCCTCTTTGAACTTTGTGAATCTACTAGGAAAAGGTGGAGAAGAAACATTAGTAAAAATTGGAATCTCAAACGTTACCTCAGGTGCCGAAATACTCTTATTTGGATCATTGGCTTCATTATCCTCAAGAATAGAATTCATCTCTAATTTTGTCTCATCCTCATCTTGTTCCTCATTCCTCAAGGTCACAATAGTAGTATTCTCCTTTGGGTTAATCATTGTTTGGGCAGGGAGTTCTTCAGATCTTTGTGCTACCCATCCCACCAAACTACTAGTCAATTGGATCATTTGCTTTTCCAAACTCTGGATGCTTGCCCTTGTTTCCTGTTGAAATTGCAATGTATCAGTAACAAGAGAATAGACAAGATCTTCTAAAGAAGTACCTGAGTTTTGAGTCATATGTGGTGGTTGAAAAAGATCTGGTTCTTGGGACCATGATTGATTGAAGCTAGATGGATGAGTGTAATTGGCATAAGAATCTACTTCTTGGTAATTTTTCGAGTAGCCATAATTAGTATGATCCCACCATCCCTCATGGTAAGTGTTTGAGTAATGATCATACTGTTGGTCTTGGAACACTTGATGGCCTTGACATCCTCCCATGGCCAATTGTTGAACTGAGAAGGTGAGATTGGCTTGTTGATTCTCCATGTTCATGTATGCCACCAACTCTTCAAGTGTTAGATTGCTCAATTCAATCGTTTTTTTTTTTTTTTTTTCAAAATTTGATCAGAAAAACCCGTATGTACAAGAAAATAAAACTCATTAGAACTGAAAATAAGAATAAACCAAGTAACAAATAAACTAAAGAAAACAATCCCCGGCAACGGCGCCAAAAATTTGATGCACCCAAAAGAGTGTATCTTATTTAACCTTGCACTAAAAAGATAAATTGTAAGTATAGTAGTTAGCAAGGGTCGAGTCCTCAGGGATTGGGTTTTAGTTTATAAGTTAATAGTTTAAAACTTAAATTCAAGAACAATAAAAGAAAAGGGGTTTTTGAAGCCAGATTTAAACTAAAGAAAATAATAAGAAGACGATGCAGGGCGGTATAACTAGCCAATAAAAATATATATACTAAATTAGGCGGTATAACCAGCCAATAAAAATATATATACTAAATTAGGCGGTATAACCAGCCAATAAAAGTAAAACAAAGTTAATATACAAATTAGGCGGTATAACCAGCCAATAAAAATAAATATAAAAAATAAGCAAACTAAAAGTAAGAAAACAAATAAGTAAGAAGAATCAAATATGAAAAATATGGTTAAGGTTTCATTCTCCACCACTAGACATCATTAAGAATCAATTTCAGATCTATCAATATCAACCAACTATCAAAGTTAACAACCGTAGATAACAACAAGCTCTGTTACCCCAATCTTTCCTTAGTTTGTCGTTAAATAGAACAAGCTCTCTATTTAATCTCTAACCATTAAACAACCTAGAATAAGCTCTCTAAATTCAATTTAATGGCAGCTTTATGATGAGAAAGATAGGTTGATCTAAGCAACAAACACATAAGCTCGGATTGTTCAACTTAGGTTATGTTCCACTTTGCAATTATTGAAAACTTGACCATAATCATTAATCACAAATTGCCACTTATGAATAGGAAATCAAGACAATTACACGGATCAAGACTCCTAAACTAGCAATAGATAATTATCAAGATCTATCTAGTTGTACACCTAAATAAATCTAGACAACATCATGAACAATTCTTGTAGAAGAACATAAGCAACTTTGATAGAAAATTAATGATAGATAGAATCTGAAAATCAATCACAAAACATGTCTAGGGCTTTGAAATCACCCTTAACCAAATAGAAGTTTAGCCTAGCATAGGCATTATAAACATAAACATAAAATTAAAGAAAATCTAAGAAGAAAATAAAAGAAAGAAAGAAGAAGAGGAAGAATATTAATTATCCAACCTCTTGCTCTCTCTAAAGAAAAAGAAAACTAGAGAAAAGAAAGAAAACTAGAGAAAAGAAAGAAGAAGAAAACTTAGAGAATTTTATTAAAATGGCTAATATCCTACCTATGTACAATATCCTCTGATAACTCGTATAATTATATAGTTTTTAGTTATGTTTTATTATTGTTTTGTGTCAAATACGAGTTATTATTGTTTAGTCTAATTGTGTTTATGATCTTTTATATTTTTATGTAATTTGGTGTTTTTCACAAGTTTCTTTGAGTGATTTCAGATTACTAGAATTAAGGGCAAATCCAGTTCAGTTCCAGTTCCGACACATTTTTCCATATCAGCTATATCTGGAGTTTCACTGAAGCAATAAGGCTGAAATTTGTAGCCGTGCAAAGCTAAGAGGCATATCTATCTTTTTCATGTTTTATACTTCTTGAAACGGAGTCGTTTTCCCTAGCGAAATCGACCATCAAGTTGGCTGATGTGCAATGACGTCTGTGCTGACCTGTTTTCGTATTTTGCCCATATCTGCTTATCCACATCAGCAAATGAGCTGATTTCAATGGCTATGGATCCGTAACTGATACGGGAACCTTTTTCTAGAAGACCATATGATCAGATCAGGCCTCTAATATTGACGAAATCGACCATCAAGTTGGCTGATGTGCAATGACGTCTGTGCAGACATGTTTTCGTATTTTGCACATATCTGCTTACCCACATCAGCATATGAGCTGATTCCAACGGCTATGGATCCGTAACTGATAGGGGAACCTTTTTCTAGAAGACCATGTGATCAGATCAGGCCTCCAACATTGACGAAATCGACCATCAAGTTGGCTGATCAAAATTGTCATACAATATGACGAAAATTGTTAGAAAAATTCACCCACCTATTATACCTACCTTTGAAATTTGTAAAGCTTGTCTCTTGTCATTTAGCCTTCAAAAATGTGTATAAATAGAGGGCCTTGGATGATTGTAGAGGATCATATTGTACATAGGTAGGATATTAGCCATTTTAATAAAATTCTCTAAGTTTTCTTCTTCTTTCTTTTCTCTAGTTTTCTTTCTTTTCTCTAGTTTTCTTTTTCTTTAGAGAGAGCAAGAGGTTGGATAATTAATATTCTTCCTCTTCTTCTTTCTTTCTTTTATTTTCTTCTTAGATTTTCTTTAATTTTATGTTTATGTTTACAATGCCTATGCTAGGCTAAACTTCTATTTGGTTAAGGGTGATTTCAAAGCCCTAGACATGTTTTGTGATTGATTTTCAGATTCTATCTATCATTAATTTTCTATCAAAGTTGCTTATGTTCTTCTACAAGAATTGTTCATGATGTTGTCTTGATTTATTTAGGTGTACAACTAGATAGATCTTGATAATTATCTATTGCTAGTCTAGGAGTCTTGATCCGTGTAATTGTCTTGATTTCCTATTCATAAGTGGCAATTTGTGATTAATGATTATGGTCAAGTTTTCAATAATTGCAAAGTGGAACATAACCTAAGTTGAACAATCCGAGCTTATGTGTTTGTTGCTTAGATCAACCTATCTTTCTCATCATAAAGCTGCCATTAAATTGAATTTAGAGAGCTTATTCTAGGTTGTTTAATGGTTAGAGATTAAATAGAGAGCTTGTTCTATTTAACGACAAACTAAGGAAAGATTGGGATAACAGAGCTTGTTGTTATCTACGGTTGTTAACTTTGATAGTTGGTTGATATTGATAGATCTGAAATTGATTCTTAATGATGTCTAGTGGTGGAGAATGAAACCTTAACCATATTTTACATATTTGATTCTTCTTACTTACTTGTTTTCTTACTTTTCTAGTTTACTTATTTTTAAAAGCATATTTATTTTTATTGGCTGGTTATACCGCCTAATTTGTATATTAACTTTGTTTTATTTTTATTGGCTGGTTATACCGCCTAATTTAGTATATATATTTTTATTGGCTGGTTATACCGCCTAATTTAGTATATATATTTTTATTGGCTGGTTATACCGCCTTGCATCTTATTCTTATTATTTACTTTAGTTTAAATCTGATTTCAAAAACCCCTTTTCTTTTATTGTTCTTGAATTTAAGTTTTAAACTATCAACTTATAAACTAAAACCCAATCCCTGAGGACTCGACCCTTGCTAACTACTATACTTACAATTGATCTTTTTAGTGCAAGGTTAAATAAGATACACTCTTTTGGGTGCATCAAGTTTTTGGCGCCGTTGCCGGGGATTGTTTTCTTTAGTTTATTTGTTACTTGGTTTATTCTTATTTTCAGTTCTAATGAGTTTTGTTTTCTTGTACATACGGGTTTTTCTTATCAAATTTTGAAAAAAAATAAATAAAAAAAACAAAAAAAAAACGATGGAATTGAGCAATCTAACACTTGAAGAGTTGGTGGCATACATGAACATGGAGAATCAACAAGCCAATCTCACCTTCCCAGTTCAACAATTTGCCATGGGAGGATGTCAAGGCCATCAAGTGTTCCAAGACCAACTGCATGATCATTACTCAAACACTTACCATGAGGGATGGTGGGATCATACTAATTATGGCTACTCAAAAAATTTCCAAGAAGTAGATCCTTATGCCAGTTACACTCATCCATCTATCTTCAATCAATCATGGTCTCAAGAATCAGATCTTTTTCAGCCATCACATATGACTCAAAACTCAGGTACTTCTTTAGAAGATCTTGTCTATTCTCTTGTTACTGATACATTGCAATTTCAACAGGAAACAAGGGCAAGCATCCAGAGTTTGGAAAAGCAAATGATCCAATTGACTAGTAGTATGGTGGGATGGGTAGCACAAAGATCTGAAGAACTCCCTGCCCAAACAATGATTAACCCAAAGGAGAATACTACTATTGTGACCTTGAGGAATGAGGAACAAGATGAGGATGAGACAAAATTAGAGATGAATTCTATTCTTGAGGATAATGAAGCCAATGATCCAAATAAGAGTATTTCAGCACCTGAGGTAACGTTTGAGATTCCAATTTTTACTAATGTTTCTTCTCCACCTTTTCCTAGTAGATTCGCAAAGTTCAAGGAGGATGAACATGAACAAGACACGCTGGAAACCTTAAACAGTTTGTTTGTGGATGTCATTCAACAAGTACCAAAAGATGCATCATTCCTCGATGAGATATGCACCACCAAGGATGATGGAATAATACTTGTAATGGAGAATACATCCACTGTTGTGCAAAGAAAGCTACCTCTCAAACGCATAAATTTGGAAAATTTCATGTATGAGCCTGACAAGCGTAAAAAGCCAAGAAGGGGTGTTGGTTAGATTCAAAACACTAACTCAAGTGTTAATTGGGAAGGCAGCCCAATTAAAGATGAAATTACCAACCTTCCATATTCAGATTTGCTTTCTCTTTCTTTTCCTTTTTCTTTTATTATTTTTACTGTTTTTATTTTATTTCTTATGTTTCTTTGTTAATTGTGTTTACTGCTTTTAAGTTCATTTAGGCTGCATAAGTTTCTTTTGTTTAATAGTTCTTTTCTCTTACATATAATTCTTGCATTGGGGGATAATAGCATTACATTAATGACAATGTAAGAATTATGTGTGGGGGGAAGAATTTAGGATTTTATTTAGAGTGTTTTATTTTTGAGTCTTTTTATGTTGTTTTTTTTTTTTTTTTTGATCCTTGTTTTGAAAATAACTAGATGTAAATATAATTTTTATTTTTTTTAACCCCGGTTAAATGGCGGATAACGGTACTCCGTGATTATTTAAATCGGTTCCATCAGCTACCCACAAAACTGATATTGTATATAAATTTCTCTTCCAATTTCTCTTTCAATTTTTTTTCATTTTTTTCTTCAGGATGGATGATATTCTCACAAGATTGCAGAAACGATTTCCTCCCTTTCCTCGAAATATTTTACTGAAGCTTTACCAAGTTCGATTTGAAAGATTAAGAATGCTTATGCACAAAGGGATTCCTGGAGACATACGTTGGATAATTGAAGCCAAGGTACGTGAAGATGAATATCTTCCTGTTTTGCATTTACCAGGTACAGGTAGAAGCACTTTTGCAAAGAAGCGACGAGCAAAGCGCATGAGTTCAAATTGCCACAAATGTGCACGATGGACGTGTAATGGTAAATGTCGTTCTATTGGGATTCCGTCCTCTAATCGAGATGATAAAATTGAATTCATTAAGGATGGACTGAGTAAGGAGAATTTGGGTAATATCCAACTTTCTCTTGAGACGCATCCTAGTGGAGACGTACAAAGAGAAATTCTTGATTTATGGCCGCAATTCCAAAGGGAATGGCAACATCTTGGGAATCTGATGTTAAAAGACCCTGTTTGCCAGCTTGTAAGAAAACTGGATGGGAAGCATATCCTCGACTCATAGAAGGCGTTTAAGCCGTTTCTGGACGTAAAACCAGAGGAAAATGTCAAATACACTTTCGGCGACATTATTACTCTTGACTTTTACGGTTGATTTTTCTTCTCTTTTTGATTTTCTTCCTGAAATCACGCAAAAATCTTTTGTTAGGTTAACATTTTCTTCTGACAGGTCAGATACACTTTCGGCGACATTATTACTCTTGTCTGATTCACTACTCAGTCCTCTATATATTACACCATGTACTCATTCTCTTTCAGGCACTCGAAAAAAAAGAAAAAAAAAAAGAAAAAAAAAATGGAAAGTACTTCGTCCCAACGCATTAAAAAAATTTGGGTTTTTGGAGGTGCTTATCCAGGGAAAAATAACATATTCGCTGATGAAGCCATAAGAGTTGGAGTAATACTTGCCCAACAAAAGATCCAGTTGATTTATGGAGGCGGTAGTACGGGTTTAATGGGAGCAGTCGCTACAGCAGCACACGCCGGAGGAAGTCCAGTTCTAGGAATCGTGCCAAAACTATTCATAGATTTTTGTGGACCTACCTTGGGTAAGGAAATACAAGTCTGGAGTATCCCTGAACGGATAACAATCATGTACCATTCTGCCGATGCATTCATTGCTTTACCAGGAGGTCTGGGTACATTGGAAGAAATAGCTTGCGTGGCTTCTTGGTCATCTTTGGTCACAAATAAGAAACCCATTGGTTTGCTTAATATTAATGGTTATTTTAGTAATTTGCTTTCATATTTAGATAATGCTGTGGATAATGGATTCATGTTTTCAGAGGCAAGGAGAACCATAATTTCTGCTACAACCATTGAAGATTTACTCAAAAAGCTCCAAGCTTATGAGTATTTATCTGCTACGGTTGTTTCGCAAACGCTCGGAAAAAGAAAAAGAGATATGGACGAGCAAGGAGTGGATTGCACTTTGTCTTTGTGACATTATCTAACATTTTGTTTGTTGTGTCTCAGTTATAATAAGTGGTTAGCAACCTCTACAGGTAATATCTCCTAAATTTTACCTTCTTAAAAAAAAAATAAATAAAAATATTTGTTGTGTTTTAAGCAATTTAGAAGTATTCATTCTGAACAAGGTCTGAGTAAGGGAGACTTGAGACATACCTTGTCAGTTTGATTTCTTCTTTTCAAAAAAAAAAAAAAAAAGAGTTTGTTGTGTTTTAAGCAATTTAGAAGTATTCATTCTGAACAAGGTCTGAGTAAGGGAGACTTGAGACATACCTTGTCAGTTTGATTTTAATCTTTTTACGTTTACTTGTTAATTTTTGTTTAGTATTTTAGGATTATTTAGGTTGCATGAGTTTGTTTTGTTTTGAGTTTAGTTATTCCTATTCTTATGTTATTAGTTCTTTTCTCTTACACATGATTCTTTCATTTGGGTTAATAGACTTACATTGAGGACAATGTAAGAATTAAGTGTGGAGGGAATGATTTAGGATTTGTTTTATTTTTGTCTACTATTTTTTTTTTATGAGTCTTTATTATTATTATTATTTTTTAGTGTGTTTTAGTTCCTTTTTAATACAATGATGAGATATGAATTGCATAAGTCTAAAACATATTTATTAGTGAGAAGATTTTCATGAGAATTGAGCTTGATGTCAACCTTTTTATGAGCCAATGTTAATATGATATGTTGATTGAGAAAGAAGCATGTTTAGACTTAATCTGACTTGTATAATCATTCTTGTGAGTTTTTGAGCCTAAAATGATTGATGCATTATACAAATCAATCTAATTTCTTTCTTGAGTGCTCTTATGATTACATGATTCTCTAGAACTTGCTTTAAACCGTTTGAGACTATATTGATGCATGTGACAACATGAATATGATAGAGGCATTAGGATTTTTAGCCAGGGCCAAACAACCATCCCTTATTGATGTTCCAAGAGAACACACCCTTAGTGAACCAATTTGAGCCTACATTGAATAAGCTATCTCTTTGGTAACCATAACTTGTCCCTAACCTAAATATACTTATATCTTTACCTTTGTTCCAAAGATGAATTAGCATGATTTGAGACAAGTTGCAAAGACAAGGGATATTTTTTGGTTAGAAACAAGAAATAAGTGTGGGGGGAAAAGAAAAGAAAAGTCAAGAGAAAAAGAAATGGAACACTGGCAAATACATTCCTATATAAAAAAAAAATGAATCATCTCTTGAATTTGTGAAAAAAGAAAAAGATGTTACAAAGTTGTTTAGAATGAAGAAAAGGCCCAACATGAATATCCGGCCTAGGTGACTATGTACTTGTAAAGAGTTTTGAGAAGTTTCTTTGTATAATCTTTTTATGTCTCTAAACTTTATGAACTCTTTGGAACCTTTGTGATATCTTTATCCTTTTGTTCTTCAACCACATTACAAACCCCTTGGCCCCATTACAACCTTGATTAAAGACCTCTTGATTTATGAAGTTGCATGATCTTTTAGTGGAGAATAGGTGGACAAGCAAGCATATGGTAGAAGTGTTTTCATGAGATTGATTGAGTGTAAACACTTTACCACTACTTTAAAGAGTGAAAATCAAGAGAGTATCCCATGTGAGAAGTTGAGATTAAATTTGAACATGCACTATTTTGATTGAGATATGTTATGCTAATATTGGCTTAACTCAAACAATTTACATTCAAGCATGATTTTTTGTGAAATTTTTTAAGCTATTGATTAGTTTATAAGACTTGTTCAAATATTGTCTCTAATTTGTATTGAAAGGATTAGGAGTAAATATTTTTAGTATATGTAGTTTATTTATATGTAGTTTATTTATATTTTAATTTTTCAATGTTTGTGGGTATCGTTCTAGTAAACCCTCACGAGACTAAACTCGTCCACTAGGGACACCTAGGGGTTTAAAGGCTTGTGTCACATGCTAAGTGCCACCGTGATTTCCTACGAAAGTGGATTAGATTAGATTTTCTTATTTTATTTTTATTGAGTCGTTGCTAGGGACTAGCAACAATCTAAGTGTGGGGGTGTGATAACTCGTATAATTATATAGTTTTTAGTTATGTTTTATTATTGTTTTGTGTCAAATACGAGTTATTATTGTTTAGTCTAATTGTGTTTATGATCTTTTATATTTTTATGTAATTTGGTGTTTTTCACAAGTTTCTTTGAGTGATTTCAGATTACTAGAATTAAGGGCAAATCCAGTTCAGTTCCAGTTCCGACACATTTTGCCATATCAGCTATATCTGGAGTTTCGCTGAAGCAATAAGGCTGAAATTTGTAGCCGTGCAAAGCTAAGAGGCATATCTATCTTTTTCATGTTTTATACTTCTTGAAACGGAGTCGTTTTCCCTAGCGAAATCGACCATCAAGTTGGCTGATGTGCAATGACGTCTGTGCTGACCTGTTTTCGTATTTTGCCCATATCTGCTTATCCACATCAGCAAATGAGCTGATTTCAATGGCTATGGATCCGTAACTGATACGGGAACCTTTGTCTAGAAGACCATATGATCAGATCAGGCCTCTAATATTGACGAAATCGACCATCAAGTTGGCTGATGTGCAATGACGTCTGTGCTGACATGTTTTCGTATTTTGCACATATCTGCTTACCCACATCAGCAAATGAGCTGATTCCAACGGCTATGGATCCGTAACTGATAGGGGAACCTTTTTCTAGAAGACCATGTGATCAGATCAGGCCTCCAACATTGACGAAATCGACCATCAAGTTGGCTGATCAAAATTGTCATACAATATGACGAAAATTGTTAGAAAAATTCACCCACCTATTATACCTACCTTTGAAATTTGTAAAGCTTGTCTCTTGTCATTTAGCCTTCAAAAATGTGTATAAATAGAGGGCCTTGGATGATTGTAGAGGATCATATTGTACATAGGTAGGATATTAGCCATTTTAATAAAATTCTCTAAGTTTTCTTCTTCTTTCTTTTCTCTAGTTTTCTTTCTTTTCTCTAGTTTTCTTTTTCTTTAGAGAGAGCAAGAGGTTGGATAATTAATATTCTTCCTCTTCTTCTTTCTTTCTTTTATTTTCTTCTTAGATTTTCTTTAATTTTATGTTTATGTTTACAATGCCTATGCTAGGCTAAACTTCTATTTGGTTAAGGGTGATTTCAAAGCCCTAGACATGTTTTGTGATTGATTTTCAGATTCTATCTATCATTAATTTTCTATCAAAGTTGCTTATGTTCTTCTACAAGAATTGTTCATGATGTTGTCTTGATTTATTTAGGTGTACAACTAGATAGATCTTGATAATTATCTATTGCTAGTCTAGGAGTCTTGATCCGTGTAATTGTCTTGATTTCCTATTCATAAGTGGCAATTTGTGATTAATGATTATGGTCAAGTTTTCAATAATTGCAAAGTGGAACATAACCTAAGTTGAACAATCCGAGCTTATGTGTTTGTTGCTTAGATCAACCTATCTTTCTCATCATAAAGCTGCCATTAAATTGAATTTAGAGAGCTTATTCTAGGTTGTTTAATGGTTAGAGATTAAATAGAGAGCTTGTTCTATTTAACGACAAACTAAGGAAAGATTGGGATAACAGAGCTTGTTGTTATCTACGGTTGTTAACTTTGATAGTTGGTTGATATTGATAGATCTGAAATTGATTCTTAATGATGTCTAGTGGTGGAGAATGAAACCTTAACCATATTTTACATATTTGATTCTTCTTACTTACTTGTTTTCTTACTTTTCTAGTTTACTTATTTTTAAAAGCATATTTATTTTTATTGGCTGGTTATACCGCCTAATTTGTATATTAACTTTGTTTTATTTTTATTGGCTGGTTATACCGCCTAATTTAGTATATATATTTTTATTGGCTGGTTATACCGCCTAATTTAGTATATATATTTTTATTGGCTGGTTATACCGCCTTGCATCTTATTCTTATTATTTACTTTAGTTTAAATCTGATTTCAAAAACCCCTTTTCTTTTATTGTTCTTGAATTTAAGTTTTAAACTATCAACTTATAAACTAAAACCCAATCCCTGAGGACTCGACCCTTGCTAACTACTATACTTACAATTGATCTTTTTAGTGCAAGGTTAAATAAGATACACTCTTTTGGGTGCATCATCCTCCCTTACAATCATCCAAGGCCCTCTATTTATACATATTTTGGAAGGCTAAATGACAAGAGACAAGCTTTACAAATTTCAAAGGTAGGTATAATAGGTGGGTGAATTTTTCTAACAATTTTCGTCATATTGTATGACAATTTTGATCAGCCAACTTGATGGTCGATTTCGTCAATTTTGGAGGCCTGATCTGATCACATGGTCTTCTAGAAAAATGTTCCCCTATCAGTTACGGATCCATAGCCGTTGGAATCAGCTCATTTGCTGATGTGGATAAGCAGATATGGGCAAAATACGAAAACATGTCAGCACAGACGTCATTGCATATCAGCCAACTTGATGGTCGATTTCGTCAATATTAGAGGCCTGATCTGATCATATGGTCTTCTAGACAAAGGTTCCCGTATCAGTTACGGATCCATAGCCATTAGAATCAGCTCATTTGCTGATGTGGATAAGCAGATATGGGCAAAATACGAAAACAGGTCAGCACAGACGTCATTGCACATCAGCCAACTTGATGGTCGATTTCGCTAGGGAAAACGACTCCGTTTCAAGAAGTATAAAAAATGAAAAAGATAGATATGCCTCTTAGCTTTGCACGGCTACAAAGTTCAGCCTTATTGCTTCAGTGAAACTCCAGATATAGCTGATATGGCAAAATGTGTCGGAACTAGAACTGAACTGGATTTGCCCTTAATTCTAGTAATCTGAAATCACTCAAAGAAACTTGTGAAAAACACCAAATTACATAAAAATATAAAAGATCATAAACACAATTAGACTAAACAATAATAACTCGTATTTGACACAAAACAATAATAAAACATAACTAAAAACTATATAATTATACGAGTTATCATGTGGTGGTTGAAAAAGATCTGGTTCTTGAGACCATGATTGATTGAAGCTAGATGGATGAGTGTAATTGGCATAAGGATCTACTTCTTGGTAATTTTTCGAGTAGCCATAATTAGTATGATCCCACCATCCCTCATGGTAAGTGTTTGAGTAATGATCATACTGTTGGTCTTGGAACACTTGATGGCCTTGACATCCTCCCATGGCCAATTGTTGAACTGGGGAGGTGAGATTGGCTTGTTGATTCTCCATGTTCATGTATGCCACCAACTCTTCAAGTGTTAGATTGCTCAATTCCATTGTTTTTTTTTTTTTTTTTTTTTTTAAAAAATTTGAAAAGAAAAACTTGTATGTACAAGAAAGTAAAAATAAGAATAAACCAAGTAACAAATAAACTAAAGAAAGCAATCCCCGGCAACGGCGCCAAAAATTTGATGCACCCAAAAGAGTGTATCTTATTTAACCTTGCACTAAAAAGATCAATTGTAAGTATAATGATTAGCAAGGGTCGAGTCCTCAGGGATTGGGTTTTAATCTATGAGTTATTAGAAAACAATAAAAGAAAAGGGGTTTTTGAAGCCAGATTTAAACTAAAGTAAATAATAAGAATAAGATGCAAGGCGGTATAACCAGCCAATAAAAAATATATATATTAAATTAGGCGGTATAACCAGCCAATAAAAATATATATACTAAATTAGGCGGTATAACCAGCCAATAAAAATAAAACAAAGTTAATATACAAGTTAGGCGGTATAACCAGCCAATAAAAATAAATATACTTTTAAAAATAAGCAAACTAGAAAAGTAAGAAAACAAGTAAGTAAGAAGAATCAAATATGAAAAATATGGTTAAGGTTTCATTCTCCACCACTAGACATCATTAAGAATCAATTTCAGATATATCAATATCAACCAACTATCAAAGTTTGTTGTGTTTTAAGTTTTTTGCGTGATTTCAGGAAGAAAATCAAAAAGAGAAGAAAAATCAACCGTAAAAGTCAAGAGTAATAATGTCGCCGAAAGTGTATCTGACCTGTCAGAAGAAAATGTTAACCTAACAAAAGATTTTTGCGTGATTTCAGGAAGAAAATCAAAAAGAGAAGAAAAATCAACCGTAAAAGACAAATAAAAAAAAACGAGAATAATTACACAAATCGAACAACACGTAAATTAAACCAAAATGAAGTTGTTGCAAATCAAACCAAAAGCTGAGAAGTCATTTATTGTAGTTGTGATTGTGGCTCACATCTTCCTCTGGTTTTACGTCCAGAAACGGCTTAAACGCCTTCTATGAGTCGAGGATATGCTTCCCATCCAGTTTTCTTACAAGCTGGCAAACAGGGTCTTTTAACATCAGATTCCCAAGATGTTGCCATTCCCTTTGGAATTGCGGCCATAAATCAAGAATTTCTCTTTGTACGTCTCCACTAGGATGCATCTCAAGAGAAAGTTGGATATTACCCAAATTCTCCTTACTCAGTCCATCCTTAATGAATTCAATTTTATCATCTCGATTAGAGGACGGAATCCCAATAGAACGACATTTTCCGTTACACGTCCATCGTGCACATTTGTGGCAGTTTGAACTCATGCGCTTTGCTCGTCGCTTCTTTGCAAAAGTGCTTCTACCTGTACCTGGTAAATGCAAAACTGGAAGATATTCATCTTCACGTACCTTGGCTTCAATTATCCAACGTATGTCTTCAGGAATCCCTTTGTGCATAAGCATTCTTAATCTTTCAAATCGAACTTGGTAAAGCTTCAATAAAATATTTCAAGGAAAAGGAGGAAATCGTTTCTGCAATCTTGTGAGAATATCATCCATCCTGAAAAAAATGAAAAAAAAAAAATTGAAAGAGAAATTGGAAGAGAAATTTATATACAATATCAGTTTTGTGGGTAGCTGATGGAACCGATTTAAATAATCACGGAGTACCGTTATCCGCCATTTAACCGGGGTAAAAAAAAAAAAAATTATATTTACATCTAGTTATTTTCAAAACAAGGATCAGAAAGAAAAACAACATAAAAAAAAAAACTCAAAAACAAAACACTCTAAATAAAATCCTAAATTCTTCCCCCCACACATAATTTTTACATTGTCCTCAATGTAATGCTATTATCCCCCAATGCAAGAATTATATGTAAGAGAAAAGAACTATTAAACAAAAGAAAAGAAAAACAATAATAGATAGAATGATGGAGAGTAAGGAATATGCAAATCTGATATAATAGATGCTCTCCATCCTTTTGGGTTGCCTCCCAAGAAGCGCTTGGTTTATTGTCCTCAGCCTAACTTAGACCCATGCCATTATTATTCAACATAATTTGGCTCAAAAAGTGGTAACTTCTCCACATCTTGTATGGGAAAGTTCTCATAGTAAGGCTTCAATCTATGACCATTCACTTTGAACGCCTTATCTGTTTTTGGGCTTTGGATTTCAACTGCACCATGAGTAAATACATTAGTAATAACAAAAGGTCCAACCCAACGAGAACGTAACTTACCTGGATATAACTTAAGGCGTGAATGGAAGAGAAGAACTTTTTGTCCAACAACAAATTCCTTTCTTGATATCATCTTGTCATGGAATGCCTTAGTCTTTTCCTTGTAAATCCTAGAATTCTGATAGGCATCATTCCTTATCTCCTCTAATTCTTGTAGGTCAAGTTTTCTTTTCTTTCCTGTCTCATCCATCTCCATGTTGCATTGTTTGATAGCCCAATATGATTTATGTTCCAATTCAACCGGAAGATGACAAGGCTTACCATAAACAAGTCGATAAGGAGACATACCAATGGGTGTCTTATATGCTGTCCTATAAGCCCAAAGTGCATCATCAAGTCGTGAACTCCAATCCTTCCTATTTGGATTAACTGTCATTTCAAGGATGGACTTAACTTCTCGGTTTGACACTTCAGCTTGCCCACTAGTTTGAGGATGATATGAGGTGGAGACCTTGTGTGTGATGTTATACTTCCTCAAAAGTGCTTCCATAGTCCTATTGCAAAAGTGAGTACCTCTATCGCTGATTATGGCCTTTGGCATTCCAAACCTAGCAAAGATGTTAGTCTTGACAAAATCTGAAACAACTTTAGAGTCATTAGTCCTAGTGGATTTTGCTTCCACCCACTTTGAAACATAATCAACGGCAAGTAAAATATAAAGATTACCAAAAGAAGGAGGAAAAGGTCCCATGAAATCCATGTCCCATACATCAAAAATTTCAACAATAAGTATTGGAGTTTGAGGCATTTTGATGCACCCAAAAGAGTGTATCTTATTTAACCTTGCACTAAAAAGATAAATTGTAAGTATAGTAGTTAGCAAGGGTCGAGTCCTCAGGGATTGGGTTTTAGTTTATAAGTTAATAGTTTAAAACTTAAATTCAAGAACAATAAAAGAAAAGGGGTTTTTGAAGCCAGATTTAAACTAAAGTAAATAATAAGAATAAGATGCAAGGCGGTATAACCAGCCAATAAAAATATATATACTAAATTAGGCGGTATAACCTGCCAATAAAAATATATATACTAAATTAGGCGGTATAACCAGCCAATAAAAATAAAATAAAGTTAATATACAAATTAGGCGGTATAACCAGCCAATAAAAATAAATATAAAAAATAAGCAAACTAAAAGTAAGAAAACAAATAAGTAAGAAGAATCAAGTATGAAAAATATGGTTAAGGTTTCATTCTCCACCACTAGACATCATTAAGAATCAATTTCAGATCTATCAATATCAACCAACTATTAAAGTTAACAACCGTAGATAACAACAAGCTCTGTTACCCCAATCTTTCCTTAGTTTGTCGTTAAATAGAACAAGCTCTCTATTTAATATCTAACCATTAAACAACCTAGAATAAGCTCTCTAAGTTCAATTTAATGGCAGCTTTATGATGAGAAAGATAGGTTGATCTAAGCAACAAACACATAAGCTCGGATTGTTCAACTTAGGTTATGTTCCACTTTGCAATTATTGAAAACTTGACCATAATCATTAATCACAAATTGCCACTTATGAATAGGAAATCAAGACAATTACACGGATCAAGACTCCTAAACTAGCAATAGATAATTATCAAGATCTATCTAGTTGTACACCTAAATAAATCTAGACAACATCATGAACAATTCTTGTAGAAGAACATAAGCAACTTTGATAGAAAATTAATGATAGATAGAATCTGAAAATCAATCACAAAACATGTCTAGGGCTTTGAAATCACCCTTAACCAAATAGAAGTTTAGCCTAGCATAGGCATTGTAAACATAAACATAAAATTAAAGAAAATCTAAGAAGAAAATAAAAGAAAGAAAGAAGAAGAGGAAGAATATTAATTATCCAACCTCTTGCTCTCTCTAAAGAAAAAGAAAACTAGAGAAAAGAAAGAAAACTAGAGAAAAGAAAGAAGAAGAAGAAAACTTAGAGAATTTTATTAAAATGGCTAATATCCTACCTATGTACAATATGATCCTCTACAATCATCCAAGGCCCTCTATTTATACACATTTTGGAAGGCTAAATGACAAGAGACAAGCTTTACAAATTTCAAAGGTAGGTATAATAGGTGGGTGAATTTTTCTAACAATTTTCGTCATATTGTATGACAATTTTGATCAGCCAACTTGATGGTCGATTTCGTCAATGTTGGAGGCCTGATCTGATCACATGGTCTTCTAGAAAAAGGTTCCCCTATCAGTTACGGATCCATAGCCGTTGGAATCAGCTCATTTGCTGATGTGGATAAGCAGATATGGGCAAAATACGAAAACAGGTCAGCACAGACATCATTGCACATCAGCCAACTTGATGGTCGATTTCGTCAATATTAGAGGCCTGATCTGATCATATGGTCTTCTAGACAAAGGTTCCCTTATCAGTTACGGATCCATAGCCATTGGAATCAGCTCATTTGCTGATGTGGATAAGCAGATATGGGCAAAATACGAAAACAGGTCAGGACAGACGTCATTGCACATCAGCCAACTTGATGGTCGATTTCGCTAGGGAAAACGACTCCGTTTCAAGAAGTATAAAACATGAAAAAGATAGATATGCCTCTTAGCTTTGCACGGCTACAAATTTCAGCCTTATTGCTTCAGTGAAACTCCAGATATAGCTGATATGGCAAAATGTGTCGGAACTGGAACTGAACTGGATTTGCCCTTAATTCTAGTAATCTGAAATCACTCAAAGAAACTTGTGAAAAACACCAAATTACATAAAAATATAAAAGATCATAAACACAATTAGACTAAACAATAATAACTCGTATTTGACACAAAACAATAATAAAACATAACTAAAAACTATATAATTATACGAGTTATCACACCCCCACACTTAGATTGTTGCTAGTCCCTAGCAACGACTCAATAAAAATAAAATAAGAAAATCTAATCTAATCCACTTTCGTAGGAAATCACGGTGGCACTTAGCATGTGACACAAGCCTTTAAACCCCTAGGTGTCCCTAGTGGACGAGTTTAGTCTCGTGAGGGTTTACTAGAACGATACCCACAAACATTGAAAAATTAAAATATAAATAAACTACATATAAATAAACTACATATACTAAAAATATTTACTCCTAATCCTTTCAATACAAATTAGAGACAATATTTGAACAAGTCTTATAAACTAATCAATAGCTTAAAGAATTTCACAAAAAATCATGCTTGAATGTAAATTTTTTGAGTTAAGCCAATATTAGCATAACATATCTCAATCAAAATATTGCATGTTCAAATTTAATCTCAACTTCTCACATGGGATACCCTCATGATTTTCACTCTTTAAAGTAGTGGTGAAGTATTTACACTCAATCAATCTCATGAAAACAGTTCTACCATATTCTTGCTTGTCCACCTATTCTCCACTATTTAGATCATACAACTTCATGAATCAAGAGGTCTTTAATCAAGGTTGTAATGGGGCCAAGGGGTTTGTAATGTGGTTGAAGAACAAAAGGATAAAGATATCACAAAGGTTCTAAAGAGTTCATAAAGTTTAGAGATATAAAAAGATCATACAAAGAAACTTCTCAAAACTCTTTACAAGTACATAGTCACCTAGGCCGGATATTCATGTTGGGCCTTTTCTTCATTCTAAACAACTTTGTAACATCTTTTTCTTTTTCCACAAATTCAAGAGATGATTCATTTTTTTTTATATAGGAATGTATTTGCCAGTATTCCATTTCTTTTTCTCTTGACTTTTCTTTTCTTTTCCCCCCACACTTATTTCTTGTTTCTAACCAAAAAAATATCCCTTGTCTTTGCAACTTGTCTCAAATCATGCTAATTCATCTTTGGAACAAAGGTAAAGATATAAGTATATTTAGGTTAGGGACAAGTTATGGTTACCAAAGAGATAGCTTATTCAATGTAGGCTCAAATTGGTTCACTAAGGGTGTGTTCTCTTGGAACATCAATAAGGGATGGTTGTTTGGCCCTGGCTAAAAATCCTAATGCCTCTATCATATTCATGTTGTCACATGCATCAATATAGTCTCAAACGGTTTAAAGCAAGTTCTAGAGAATCATGTAATCATAAGAGCACTCAAGAAAGAAATTAGATTGATTTGTATAATGCATCAATCATTTTAGGCTCAAAAACTCACAAGAATGATTATACAAGTCAGATTAAGTCTAAACATGCTTCTTTCTCAATCAACATATCATATTAACATTGGCTCATAAAAAGGTTGACATCAAGCTCAATTCTCATGAAAATCTTCTCACTAATAAATATGTTTTAGACTTATGCAATTCATATCTCATCATTGTATTAAAAAGGAACTAAAACACACTAAAAAAATAATAATAATAATAAAGACTCAAAAAAAAAATAGTAGAGAAAAATAAAAGAAATCCTAAATCATTCCCCCCACACTTAATTCTTACATTGTCCTCAATGTAAGTCTATTAACCCAAATGAAAGAATCATGTGTAAGAGAAAAGAACTAATAACATAAGAATAGGAATAACTAAGACTCAAAACAAAACAAACTCATGCAACCTAAATAATCCTAAAATACTAAACAAAAATTAACAAGTAAACATAAAAAATAAAAATAAAAACAATAAAAATAAAAATAATAAAAGAAAAGAAAAGAAAAGAAAAAGGAAAAGAAAGAGAAAGCAAATCTGAATATGGAAGGTTGGCAATTTCTTCTTTAATTGGGTTGCCTTCCCAATTAACACTTGAGTTAGTGTTTTGAACCTAACCAACACCCCTTCTTGGCTTTTTAGGCTTGTCAGGCTCATACATGAAATTTTCCAAATTTATGCGTTTGAGAGGAAGCTTTCTTTGCACAACAGTGGATGCATTCTCCATTACAAGTATTATTCCATCATCCTTGGTGGTGCATATCTCATCGAGGAATGGTGCATCTTTTGGTACTTGTTGAATGACATCCACAAACAAACTGTTTAAGGTTTCCAGCGTGTCTTGTTCATGTTCATCCTCCTTGAACTTTGCGAATCTACTAGGAAAAGGTGGAGAAGAAACATTAGTAAAAATTGGAATCTCAAACGTTACCTCAGGTGCTGAAATACTCTTATTTGGATCATTGGCTTCATTATCCTCAAGAATAGAATTCATCTCTAATTTTGTCTCATCCTCATCTTGTTCCTCATTCCTCAAGGTCACAATAGTAGTATTCTCCTTTGGGTTAATCATTGTTTGGGCAGGGAGTTCTTCAGATCTTTGTGCTACCCATCCCACCATACTACTAGTCAATTGGATCATTTGCTTTTCCAAACTCTGGATGCTTGCCCTTGTTTCCTGTTGAAATTGCAATGTATCAGTAACAAGAGAATAGACAAGATCTTCTAAAGAAGTACCTGAGTTTTGAGTCATATGTGGTGGTTGAAAAAGATCTGGTTCTTGGGACCATGATTGATTGAAGCTAGATGAATGAGTGTAATTGGCATAAGGATCTACTTCTTGGTAATTTTTCGAGTAGCCATAATTAGTATGATCCCACCATCCCTCATGGTAAGTGTTTGAGTAATGATCATACTGTTGGTCTTGGAACACTTGATGGCCTTGACATCCTCCCATGGCCAATTGTTGAACTGGGAAGGTGAGATTGGCTTGTTGATTCTCCATGTTCATGTATGCCACCAACTCTTCAAGTGTTAGATTGCTCAATTCCATCGTTTTTGTTTTGTTTTTTTTTTATTTTTTTTTTTCAAAATTTGATCAGAAAAACCCGTATGTACAAGAAAATAAAACTCATTAGAACTGAAAATAAGAATAATCCAAGTAACAAATAAACTAAAGAAAACAATCCCCGGCAACGGCGCCAAAAATTTGATGCACCCAAAAGAGTGTATCTTATTTAACCTTGCACTAAAAAGATAAATTGTAAGTATAGTAGTTAGCAAGGGTCGAGTCCTCAGGGATTGGGTTTTAGTTTATAAGTTAATAGTTTAAAACTTAAATTCAAGAACAATAAAAGAAAAGGGGTTTTTGAAGCCAGATTTAAACTAAAGTAAATAATAAGAATAAGATGCAAGGCGGTATAACCAGCCAATAAAAATATATATACTAAATTAGGCGGTATAACCTGCCAATAAAAATAAATATACTAAATTAGGCGGTATAACCAGCCAATAAAAATAAAATAAAGTTAATATACAAATTAGGCGGTATAACCAGCCAATAAAAATAAATATAAAAAATAAGCAAACTAAAAGTAAGAAAACAAATAAGTAAGAAGAATCAAGTATGAAAAATATGGTTAAGGTTTCATTCTCCACCACTAGACATCATTAAGAATCAATTTCAGATCTATCAATATCAACCAACTATTAAAGTTAACAACCGTAGATAACAACAAGCTCTGTTACCCCAATCTTTCCTTAGTTTGTCGTTAAATAGAACAAGCTCTCTATTTAATCTCTAACCATTAAACAACCTAGAATAAGCTCTCTAAGTTCAATTTAATGGCAGCTTTATGATGAGAAAGATAGGTTGATCTAAGCAACAAACACATAAGCTCGGATTGTTCAACTTAGGTTATGTTCCACTTTGCAATTATTGAAAACTTGACCATAATCATTAATCACAAATTGCCACTTATGAATAGGAAATCAAGACAATTACACGGATCAAGACTCCTAAACTAGCAATAGATAATTATCAAGATCTATCTAGTTGTACACCTAAATAAATCTAGACAACATCATGAACAATTCTTGTAGAAGAACATAAGCAACTTTGATAGAAAATTAATGATAGATAGAATCTGAAAATCAATCACAAAACATGTCTAGGGCTTTGAAATCACCCTTAACCAAATAGAAGTTTAGCCTAGCATAGGCATTGTAAACATAAACATAAAATTAAAGAAAATCTAAGAAGAAAATAAAAGAAAGAAAGAAGAAGAGGAAGAATATTAATTATCCAACCTCTTGCTCTCTCTAAAGAAAAAGAAAACTAGAGAAAAGAAAGAAAACTAGAGAAAAGAAAGAAGAAGAAAACTTAGAGAATTTTATTAAAATGGCTAATATCCTACCTATGTACAATATGATCCTCTACAATCATCCAAGGCCCTCTATTTATACACATTTTGGAAGGCTAAATGACAAGAGACAAGCTTTACAAATTTCAAAGGTAGGTATAATAGGTGGGTGAATTTTTCTAACAATTTTCGTCATATTGTATGACAATTTTGATCAGCCAACTTGATGGTCGATTTCGTCAATGTTGGAGGCCTGATCTGATCACATGGTCTTCTAGAAAAAGGTTCCCCTATCAGTTACGGATCCATAGCCGTTGGAATCATCTCATTTGCTGATGTGGATAAGCAGATATGGGCAAAATACGAAAACAGGTCAGCACAGACGTCATTGCACATCAGCCAACTTGATGGTCGATTTCGTCAATATTAGAGGCCTGATCTGATCATATGGTCTTCTAGACAAAGGTTCCCTTATCAGATACGGATCCATAGCCATTGGAATCAGCTCATTTGCTGATGTGGATAAGCAGATATGGGCAAAATACGAAAACAGGTCAGCACAGACGTCATTGCACATCAGCCAACTTGATGGTCGATTTCGCTAGGGAAAACGACTCCGTTTCAAGAAGTATAAAACATGAAAAAGATAGATATGCCTCTTAGCTTTGCACGGCTACAAATTTCAGCCTTATTGCTTCAGTGAAACTCCAGATATAGCTGATATGGCAAAATGTGTCGGAACTGGAACTGAACTGGATTTGCCCTTAATTCTAGTAATCTGAAATCACTCAAAGAAACTTGTGAAAAACACCAAATTACATAAAAATATAAAAGATCATAAACACAATTAGACTAAACAATAATAACTCGTATTTGACACAAAACAATAATAAAACATAACTAAAAACTATATAATTATACGAGTTATCACATTTGATTTCTAGCACCTAAGTTACCTGTTCTTTGGCAACGATCACATGACTTGCAAAAGAGGTATGCATCTTTGAATATGGTAGGCCAATAAACTCCAGAATCAAGAACTTTCATGGCTGTTCTTTTGGATCCAAAGTGTCCTCCACATGCATAAGAGTGACAAAAGGTGAGAATAGATTGAAATTCAGTTTCGAGTACACACCTTCTTATAATCTGATCGGAGCAATGCTTCCAAAGGTAAGGATCATCCCATATGTTGTATTTGGCATCACTCTTGATCTTATTTCTTTGAGCTTGTGTCAACTCTTGTGGCAACTTCTTGGTAACTAAGTAATTAACAATATCAGCATACCAAGGAGTTGTTGTACTTATAAAAAGAAGTTGCTCATCCGGAAAGTTCTCATTCAAGGGTAGTGCATCCTCTTCATAAACTAAACGGCTAAGATGGTCCGCAACCAGGTTGTCACTACCTCTCTTATCTTTTATCTCCAAATCAAACTCTTGTAAGAGAAGTATCCATCTAATCAACCTTGGTTTGGCCTCCTTTTTAGTGAGTAAGTACTTAAGGGCTGCATGGTCAGAATATACAATTACTTTAGTACCAATTAAATAAGATCGAAATTTTTCTAAAGCAAATACAACAGCCAAAAGTTCTTTTTCAGTAGTGGAATAGTTCAATTGAGCATCATTAAGAGTTCGGGAGGCATAATAAATGGCATGTGAGGCTTTGCTAACCCGTTGGCCCAAAACAGCTCCAATGGCATAGTCACTAGCATCACACATGATTTCAAAAGGTACATTCCAATCTGGTGGTTGGATGATAGGAGCTGATGTCAAGAGTCCCTTCAATGTTTCAAACGCCTCTTTGCATTTATCATCAAAGTGGAAAACCACATCTTTTTGTAGTAGCTTGCAAAGAGGTAATGTGATCTTTGAGAAGTCTTTGATAAATCTCCTATAGAAACCTGCATGTCCAAGAAAAGAACGAACCTCTCTCACATTTGTGGGAGGTGGTAAAGAATGCATAATATCTATTTTAGACTTATCAACCTCTATCCCTCTAGAAGAAATAACATGGCCCAAAACTATTCCTTGTTCTACCATAAAGTGACATTTTTCCCAATTCAAAACAAGGTTAGTTTCCATGCATCTTTCAAGTACAAGTGTAAGGTTCTCTAGACATCTATCAAAAGAATCACCATAGACACTAAAATCATCCATAAACACTTCTATGATGTTCTCTACATAATCTGAAAATATGCTAACCATACACCTTTGGAATGTAGCTGGTGCATTACAAAGACCAAATGGCATACGCCGGTATGCAAAAGTACCAAATGGACATGTGAATGTTGTTTTCTCTTGGTGCTCCGGAGCAATGGCTATCTGATTATAACCTGAAAAACCATCAAGAAAACAATAATGAGAATGGCCAGCTAACCTTTCAAGCATTTGATCAATAAAAGGTAAAGGAAAATGGTCTTTGCGAGTTGTGGAATTAACTTTACGATAATCAATACAAACTCGCCATCCTGTTTGAATCCTAGTAGGAACAAGTTCATTCTCATTATTTGTTACCACCGTTACACCTGATTTCTTTGGAACCACTTGGACCGGGCTCACCCATTTGCTATCCGAGATAGGATAGATCACTCCAACATCTAGGAGCTTCAGTATCTCCTTTTTCACAACCTCCATCATAGGAGGGTTCAATCTTCTTTGTGCTTCTCTTGTTGGTTTGGACGCCTCCTCTAACAAAATCCGGTGCATGCACATAGATGGGCTTATTCCCTTGATATCGGCAATTGTCCAACCAATTGCTATTTTATGCTCTCTAAGCACCCGGATAAGTCGCTCTTCTTGCAAAGGTGTGAGCTCTTTGGCAATGATGATCGGTAGTGTGTCCTTTTTACCTAGGAACACATATTTCAAGTGGTTCGGTAGTGGTTTCAACTCTAAAGTTGGTGCCTGCAAAATGGAAGGTAGAAGTTTCTCATTAGATAAAGGCAAATCAATAAATGAAACATCAAACCTTGCATCTTTAGGTGGCAGCGAGTGTAAAGATTCTAGTGCCCCTTCCACATGGTCACTCAAGGCTAGTTTAGCATTCCCCATTCCGAGATGGTTGCTAAGGACTATTTCCACACTATCTTCACCATCTAGCTCATAAGCTTGCTGCACTAGTGAGTCAATTATATCAATATTAAAAACAGAATGCACATCACTAGGATATCTCATGGCCTCAAAAATGTTAAAGCGAATTATTTCACCATCAAATTTCATAGTTAAAGTGCCATCATGTACATCTATTTTAGTTCTTGCTGTTTTCAAGAATGGTCTCCCTAATAGAATAGGTGTGGGATTAGAAGACATCTCATCTTCCATCTCAATAACATAAAAGTCAGCGGGAAAAACCAATTCATTAACCTGTACAAGAACGTCTTCTACAACTCCTCTTGGATAAGTGTTAGAACGGTCAGCAAGTTGTATTATAACACCGGTTTCCTTTAATGGTCCTAGATTCAATGAAGCATAAATTGAATATGGCATGACATTAATAGATTCCCCTAGATCTAGCATAGCACGCTCAAACCTGGTGTTGCCTATCTTACAAGGAATGGTAAACATACCTGGATCCTTGCATTTAGGTGGGAGTTTCTTTTGAAGAACAGCTGACACATTCTCCCCCACACTTACCTTTTCATTCCATTTCAACTTCCGTTTAGATGTGCACAACTCTTTTAGGAACTTGGCATATCTTGGCACTTGCTTGATAGCATCTAGTAAAGGAATGTTCACCTCTACTTTCCGGAAGGTTTCCAAAATTTCCTTCTCTTGCTCCTCCTTCTTGGACTTTGCTAACCTGCCAGGAAAAGGTGGAGGAGTTATATAAGAAGGAAAGGATGGTTTAGGAATTACCTTTTTTAGTGGCTCGTTGGGATGTGAAGAGGATGCCATGGTATTGTTCTCCCCTTGAGCACTATCATTTTGTGGTGTCTCTAGCTGTTTCCCACTTCTTAAAGTTATAGCATTGGCATTCTCTCTTGGATTCACTATGGTTTGGGAAGGTAATTTCCCAGAATCCCTTGCTTGCATTTGACTCATGGTTGTTGCCAATTGCCCTATTTGAGTCTCCAAATTTCGAATACTTGTCTTTGTTTCCTGTTGAAATTGAATTGTATTAGTAGAAAGAGCTTTAACAAGATCTTCAAGAGAAGTACCTGAATTTTGGGTGGGTGGTAGTTGTTGTCGGGTTTGGTATGGTTGTTGCACTCTTTGCTGAAAACCCGGTGGCCTGTGGTCAAATGGTGGAGGAATAGTTTGTGATTGGTTCCCTCCATAATTGAAGTTTGGATGATCCCTCCATCCTGGATTGTAAGTGTTTGAGTAGGGATCATATTTCCTTGATTGGTTCTGAAATCCACCCATGGCATTCACATGTTCATTGGTATCCTCTTGAAGTGTTGGACACATATCAGTTTGGTGCCCTATGTTTGAACATATGCCACAAGCCTTTATTTGTTGTATTTTACCTACAGCCAATTATTGAACAAGAGAAGTCAGTTTATCAAATTTTTGTTCAAGGGATGATATACTTACCTCATTAACTCTCTTAGGTTGTGGTGGTGGATCTTGTCTCATTGAGAACTGTTGAGAATTGGCTGCCATGTTGGAGATTAATGTTCTAGCAGCCCTGGGAGTCTTATCAACTAGAGCTCCCCCACTAGCGGCATCTATCATACTTCTCTCCATGGGCATGAGACCTTCATTGAAGTATTGGATGAGAAGTTGTTCCCTTATTTGATGGTGTGGACATGATGCACAAAGTTTCTTGAACCTCTCCCAATATTCATATAAGGACTCTCCGTTGTATTGCCGAATCCCACATATCTCTTTCCTAATGTTGGCAGCCTTAGATGCTGGGAAATACCTTTCCAAGAATGCTTTCTTCAAATCATTCCATGTAGTGATGGTCCCGGATGGTAGATAGTAGAGCCATTCCTTTGCTGAATCAGCTAGAGAGAATGGAAAGGCTCTCAACTTAACTTGCTCTTCCGTCACCCCTGTTGGTCTCATGCTTGAGCAAACTACATGGAATTCCTTGAGGTGCTTATTTGGATCCTCTCCTGCAAAACCATGAAAAGTTGGGAGAAGATGAATCAAACCAGATTTCAATTCAAAAGCTACCTCAAGATTAGCATATTCAATGCATAATGGTTGTTGACCCAAGTCCGGAGCGGCTAGCTCCTTGAGAGTTCGGTTGTCAGCTGCTGCCATCTCTCCTTGTTTCTCTTGGATGTTTTGGATCAACTCCTCGATTGGTTGTTGGTGAGAAGTTATAAATTCCCGAATTCTCCTAAGTCGTAAGTCTTCTTCGGGAGCTTGGAACATTCACTAATAAAAAAATTAAGAAAGTAAATAATTAGAACAGAAAATAAGAATAAACCAATAAACTAATAAACTAAAGAAAGCAATCCCCGGCAACGGCGCCAAAAATTTGATGCACCCAAAAGAGTGTATCTTATTTAACCTTGCACTAAAAAGATCAATTGTAAGTATAATGATTAGCAAGGGTCGAGTCCTCAGGGATTGGGTTTTAATCTATGAGTTATTAGTTTATAACTTACGTTCAAAGAAAACAATAAAAGAAAAGGGGTTTTTGAAGCCAGATTTAAACTAAAGTAAATAATAAGAATAAGATGCAAGGCGGTATAACCAGCCAATAAAAATATATATACTAAATTAGGCGGTATAACCAGCCAATAAAAATATATATACTAAATTAGGCGGTATAACCAGCCAATAAAAATAAAACAAAGTTAATATACAAATTAGGCGGTATAACCAGCCAATAAAAATAAATATACTTTTAAAAATAAGCAAACTAGAAAAGTAAGAAAACAAGTAAGTAAGAAGAATCAAATATGAAAAATATGGTTAAGGTTTCATTCTCCACCACTAGACATCATTAAGAATCAATTTTAGATCTATCAATATCAACCAACTATCAAAGTTAACAACCGTGGATAACAACAAGCTCTGTTATCCCAAACTTTCCTTAGTTTGTCGTTAAATAGAACAAGCTCTCTATTTAATCTCTAACCATTAAACAACCTAGAATAAGCTCTCTAAATTCAATTTAATGGCAGCTTTATGATGAGAAAGATAGGTTGATCTAAGCAACAAACACATAAGCTCGGATTGTTCAACTTAGGTTATGTTCCACTTTGCAATTATTGAAAACTTGACCATAATCATTAATCACAAATTGCCACTTATGAATAGGAAATCAAGACAATTACACGGATCAAGACTCCTAAACTAGCAATAGATAATTATCAAGATCTATCAAGTTGTACACCTAAATAAATCAAGACAACATCATGAACAATTCTTGTAGAAGAACATAAGCAACTTTGATAGAGAATTAATGATAGATAGAATCTAAAAATCAATCACAAAACATGTCTAGGGCTTTGAAATCACCCTTAACCAAATAGAAGTTTAGCCTAGCATAGGCATTGTAAACATAAACATAAAATTAAAGAGAATCTAAGAAGGAAATAAAAGAAAGAAAGAAGAAGAAGAAAATAAAGAAAAAGAAAACTAGAGAAAAGAAAGAAGAAGAAAACTTAGAGAATTTTATTACAATGGCTAATTTCCTACCAATCTACAATGTCTCATACAATCATCCAAGGCCCTCTATTTATACACATTTTGGAGGACTAAATGACAAGAGACAAGCTTTACAAATTTCAAAGGTAGGTATAATAGGTGGGTGCATTTTTCTAACAATTTTCGTCATATTGTATGACAATTTTGATCAGCCAACTTGATGGTCGATTTTGTCAATATTGGAAGCTTGATCTGATCACATGGTCTTCTAGAAAAATGTTCCCATATCAGTTAGTGATCCATAGCCGTTGAAATCAGCTCATTTGCTGATGTGGATCAGAAGATATGGGCAAACTACCAAAACAGGTCAGCACAGACGTCATTGCACATCAGCCAACTTGATGGTCGATTTCGCTAGGGAAAACGACTCCGTTTCAAGAAGTGTAAAACATGAAAAAGTTAGATATGCCTCTTAACTTTGCACGGTTAAAATTTCAGCCTTATTGCTTCAGTGAAACTCCAGATATAGCTGATATGGCAAAAAGTGTCGGAACTGGAACTGAACTGAATTTGCCCTTAATTGTTGATTTAACCTAGTAATCTGAAATCACTCAAAGAAACTCGTAAAAAAACACCAAATTACATAAAAATATAAAAGATCATAAACACAATTAGACTAAGCAATAATAACTCGTATTTGACACAAAACAATAATAAAACATAACTAAAAACTATATAATTATACAAGTTATCACTTGCACATAAAAAGAATCAATTGTTGAGTATAGTGATTAGCAAGGGTCGAGTCCTCAGGGATTGGGTTTTAATCTATGAGTTATTAGTTTATAACTTACATTCAAAGAAAACAAAAGAAAAGGGAGTTTTGAAATAGTTTTAAAAATAAACAAACAAGAAAAGTAAGAAAACAAGTAAATAAGAAGAATCAAATATGAAAAATATGGTTAAAGTTTCATTCTCCACCACTAGACATCATTAAGAATAAATTTCATATCTATCAACATTAATTAGCTATCAAAGTTAACAACCGTAGACAACAACAAGCTCTGTTACCCCAATCTTTCCTTAGTTCGTCGTTAAGTAGAACAAGCTCTCTATTTAATCTCTAACTATCAAACAACCTAGAATAAGCTCTCTAAATTCAATTTAATAGCAGCTTTATGATGAGAAAGATAGGTTGATCTAAGCAACAAACACATAAGCTCGGATTGTTCAACTTAGGTTATGTTCCACTTTGCAATTATTGAAAACTTGACCATAATCATTAATCACAAATTGCTACTTATGAATAGGAAATCAAGACAATTAAACGGATCAAGACTCCTAAACTAGCATTAGACAATTATCAAGATTTATCTAGTTGGCCACCTAAACAAATAAAAACATCATCATGAACAATTTTAATAGAAGAACATAAGCAACTTTGATAGAAAACAATGATAGATAGATTCTGAAAATTAATTACAAAACATGTCTAAGGCTTTGAAATCATCCTTAACCAAATAAAAGTTTAGCCTAACATAGGCATAGATAATATATACATAAAACTAAAAAGAAAAATAAAAGAATGGAGAAGAAGAAGAAGAAGAAGAAGAAGAAGAAGAATGATGATCCTTGAATCTCCTCAAAAGATGTCTAGTTTGTGGCTTAAAATATGGTATTTATAGAGCTTTAAAACCCTGAGAATAAGTCCTTGCCGCACAAGTAAGCCTGGAGGCAGAAAAATCACGTTTTTGCCTTTTTTTTTCAGATTTGCGATTAGGGTTTTTCTGGCCGCAGGGTTCTTTAGGGAGATCTTCTAGCGCTATTTCGAATGCCCATTTCTTATCCAATTTGGGCCCATAATATATCGTTGGAAATATAATCAAGTCAACTCCAAAAGTCAAGAAGGAAGTTTCTTCAAATAAGGAATATAACATCATGGTTTCCTTACAACAATCTCCAGAGGTCAAATCTGCCTGATTGCTTTTCAACCAGAAATTGATTTTTTTGACTCCCAAGTCTTCTTCCATCTTCTGATTATGATTTTGTAAGCTTTTTACCATCATTATTTACATCTTTTGACTTCATTCTTCTTATTGTACCTAAAATTCAAAAACATAATATAAGTAAACAAGATAAAGATCGAAAACATAACAAAAACTCAAGGTAGAAAGGAATAAAATGTATATTTTATGAGCTTATCACAAGGAATGGTAAACATACCTTGCATTTAGGTGGGAGTTTTTTTTGAAGAACAGCTGACACATTCTCCCCCAAACTTACCTTTTCATTCCATTTCAACTTCCATTTAGATGTGCACAACTCTTTTAGGAACTTGGCATATCTTGGCACTTGCTTGATAGCATCTAGTAAAGGAATGTTCACCTCTACTTTCCGGAAGGTTTCCAAAATTTCCTTCTCTTGCTCCTCCTTCTTGGACTTTGCTAACCTGCTAGGAAAAGGTGGAGGAGTTATATAAGAAGGAAATGATGGTTTAGGAATTACCTTTTTTAGTGGCTCGTTGGGATGTGAAGAGGATGCCATGGTATTGTTCTCCCCTTGAGCACTATCATTTTGTGGTGTCTCTAGCTGTTTCCCACTTCTTAAAGTTATAGCATTGGCATTCTCTCTTGGATTCACTATAATTTGGGAAGGTAATTTCCCAGTATCCCTTGATTGCATTTGACTCAGGGTTGTTGCCAATTGCCCCATCTGAGCCTCTAAGTTTCGGATACTTACCTTTGTCTCCCTTGATTCCTGTTGAAGTTGAATTGCATTAGTACTAAAGGTTTTGACAAGATCTTCACGAGTCTCACCTGAACTTTTTTTGTGGTGGCACTTGTTGTCGGGTTTGATATGGTTGTTGCACTCTTTGCTGAAAACCCGATGGCCTATTGTCAAATGGTGGAGAAACAGCTTGTGATTGGTTCTCTCCATAATTGAAGTTTGGATGATCCCTCCATCCTGGATTGTATGTGTTTGAGTAGGGATCATATTTTGATAAGCTCATAAAATATACATTTTATGCCTTTCTACCTTTAGTTTTTGTTATGTTTTCGATCTTTATCTTGTTTACTTATAATATGTTTTTGAATTTTAGGTACAATAAGGATAATGAAGTAAAAAGATGTCAATAATGATGGTAAAGAGCTTACAAAATCATAATCATAAGATGGAAGAAGACTTGGGAGTCAAAAATATCAATTTCTGGTTGAAAAGCAATTAGGCAGATTTGACCTCTGGAGATTGTTGTAAGGAAAACATGATGTTAGAGTCTTTATTTGAAAAAACTTCCTTCTTGACTTTTGAAGTTTACTTGATTATCTTTCCAACAATATATTATGGGCCCAAATAGGATAAGAAATGGGCATTGAAAATGGTGCTAGAAGATCTACCTAAAGAACCCTGCGGCCAGAAAAACCCTAATCGCAAATCTGAAGAAAAAAAAAGACAAAAACGTGATTTTTGCACCTCCAGGCTTACTTGTGCGGCAAAGACTTATTCTTAGGGTTTTAAAGCTCTATAAATATCATCTTTTGAGGCATAAACTAGACATCTTTTGAGGAGACTCAAGGGATCATCATTATTCTTTTTCTTCTTCTCCATTCTTTTATTTTTCTGTTTAGTTTTATGTATATATTTCCATGCCTATGCTAGGCTAAACTTTTATTTGGTTAAGGATGATTTCAAAGCCCTAGACATGTTATGTAATTGATTTTCAGATTCTATCTATCATTGTTTTCTATCAACGTTGCTTATGTTCTTCCACTAAAATTGTTCATGATGATGTTTTGATTTGTTTAGGTGGTGATAACTCGTATAATTATATAGTTTTTAGTTATGTTTTATTATTGTTTTGTGTCAAATACGAGTTATTATTGTTTAGTCTAATTGTGTTTATGATCTTTTATATTTTTATGTAATTTGGTGTTTTTCACAAGTTTCTTTGAGTGATTTCAGATTACTAGAATTAAGGGCAAATCCAGTTCAGTTCCAGTTCCGACACATTTTGCCATATCAGCTATATCTGGAGTTTCACTGAAGCAATAAGGCTGAAATTTGTAGCCGTGCAAAGCTAAGAGGCATATCTATCTTTTTCATGTTTTATACTTCTTGAAACGGAGTCGTTTTCCCTAGCGAAATCGACCATCAAGTTGGCTGATGTGCAATGACGTCTGTGCTGACCTGTTTTCGTATTTTGCCCATATCTGCTTATCCACTTCAGCAAATGAGCTGATTCCAATGGCTATGGATCCGTAACTGATACGGGAACCTTTGTCTAGAAGACCATATGATCAGATCAGGCCTCTAATATTGACGAAATCGACCATCAAGTTGGCTGATGTGCAATGACGTCTGTGCTGACCTGTTTTCGTATTTTGCCCATATCTGCTTATCCACATCAGCAAATGAGCTGATTCCAACGGCTATGGATCCGTAACTGATAGGGGAACCTTTTTCTCGAAGACCATGTGATCAGATCAGGCCTCCAACATTGACGAAATCGACCATCAAGTTGGCTGATCAAAATTGTCATACAATATGACGAAAATTGTTAGAAAAATTCACCCACCTATTATACCTACCTTTGAAATTTGTAAAGCTTGTCTCTTGTCATTTAGCCTTCCAAAATGTGTATAAATAGAGGGCCTTGGATGATTGTAGAGGATCATATTGTACATAGGTAGGATATTAGCCATTTTAATAAAATTCTCTAAGTTTTCTTCTTCTTTCTTTTCTCTAGTTTTCTTTCTTTTCTCTAGTTTTCTTTTTCTTTAGAGAGAGCAAGAGGTTGGATAATTAATATTCTTCCTCTTCTTCTTTCTTTCTTTTATTTTCTTCTTAGATTTTCTTTAATTTTATGTTTATGTTTACAATGCCTATGCTAGGCTAAACTTCTATTTGGTTAAGGGTGATTTCAAAGCCCTAGACATGTTTTGTGATTGATTTTCAGATTCTATCTATCATTAATTTTCTATCAAAGTTGCTTATGTTCTTCTACAAGAATTGTTCATGATGTTGTCTAGATTTATTTAGGTGTACAACTAGATAGATCTTGATAATTATCTATTGCTAGTTTAGGAGTCTTGATCCGTGTAATTGTCTTGATTTCCTATTCATAAGTGGCAATTTGTGATTAATGATTATGGTCAAGTTTTCAATAATTGCAAAGTGGAACATAACCTAAGTTGAACAATCCGAGCTTATGTGTTTGTTGCTTAGATCAACCTATCTTTCTCATCATAAAGCTGCCATTAAATTGAATTTAGAGAGCTTATTCTAGGTTGTTTAATGGTTAGAGATTAAATAGAGAGCTTGTTCTATTTAACGACAAACTAAGGAAAGATTGGGGTAACAGAGCTTGTTGTTATCTACGGTTGTTAACTTTGATAGTTGGTTGATATTGATAGATCTGAAATTGATTCTTAATGATGTCTAGTGGTGGAGAATGAAACCTTAACCATATTTTTCATATTTGATTCTTCTTACTTATTTGTTTTCTTACTTTTAGTTTGCTTATTTTTTATATTTATTTTTATTGGCTGGTTATACCGCCTAATTTGTATATTAACTTTGTTTTATTTTTATTGGCTGGTTATACCGCCTAATTTAGTATATATATTTTTATTGGCTGGTTATACCGCCTAATTTAGTATATATATTTTTATTGGCTGGTTATACCGCCTTGCATCTTATTCTTATTATTTACTTTAGTTTAAATCTGGCTTCAAAAACCCCTTTTCTTTTATTGTTCTTGAATTTAAGTTTTAAACTATTAACTTATAAACTAAAACCCAATCCCTGAGGACTCGACCCTTGCTAACTACTATACTTACAATTTATCTTTTTAGTGCAAGGTTAAATAAGATACACTCTTTTGGGTGCATCAAATTTTTGGCGCCGTTGCCGGGGATTGTTTTCTTTAGTTTATTTGTTACTTGGTTTATTCTTATTTTCAGTTCTAATGAGTTTTATTTTCTTGTACATACGGGTTTTTCTTATCAAATTTTGAAAAAAAAAAAATAAAAAATAAAAAAAAACGATGGAATTGAGCAATCTAACACTTGAAGAGTTGGTGGCATACATGAACATGGAGAATCAACAAGCCAATCTCACCTTCCCAGTTCAACAATTGGCCATGGGAGGATGTCAAGGCCATCAAGTGTTCCAAGACCAACAGTATGATCATTACTCAAACACTTACCATGAGGGATGGTGGGATCATACTAATTATGGCTACTCGAAAAATTACCAAGAAGTAGATCCTTATGCCAATTACACTCATCCATCTAGCTTCAATCAATCATGGTCTCAAGAACCAGATCTTTTTCAACCACCACATATGACTCAAAACTCAGGTACTTCTTTAGAAGATCTTGTCTATTCTCTTGTTACTGATTCTTTGCAATTTCAACAGGAAACAAGGGCAAGCATCCAGAGTTTGGAAAAGCAAATGAGCCAATTGGCTAGTAGTATGGTGGGATGGGCAGCACAAAGATCTGAAGAACTCCCAGCCCAAACGATGGTTAACCCAAAGGAGAATGCTACTATTGTGACCTTGAAGAATGAGGAACAAGATGAGGATGAAACAAAATTAGAGATGGATTCTATTCTTGAGGATAATGAAGCCAAAGATCCAAATAAGAGTATTTCGGCACCTGAGGTAACGTTTAAGGTTTCACTTTTTACTAATGTTTCTTGTCCACCTTTTCCTAGTAGATTTGCAAAGTTCAAGGATGAAGAACATGAACAACACATGCCGGAAACCTTAAACAACTTGTTTGTGGAGGTCATTCAACAAGTATCAAAATATGCTCCATTCCTCGATGACATATGCACCACAAAGGATGATGGAATAATACTTGTAATGGAGAATGCATCCACTGTTGTGCAAAGAAAGCTTCCTCTCAAACGCATAAATTTGGGAAATTTCACGTATGAGCCTGACAAGCCTAAAATGCCAAGAATGGGTGTTGGTTAGATTCAAAACACTAACTCAAGTGTTAATTGGGAAGGCAGCCCAATTAAAGAAGAAATTGCCAACCTGCCATACTCAGATTTGCTTTCTTTTCCTTTTCCTTTTATTATTTTTATTTATTTTTATGTTTACTTGTTAATTTTTGTTTAGTATTTTAGTATTATTTAGGTTGCATGAGTTTGTTTTGTTTTGAGTCTAGTTATTCCTATTCTTATGTTATTAGTTCTTTTCTCTTACACATGATTCTTTCATTTGGGTTAATAGACTTACATTGAGGACAATGTAAGAATTAAGTGTGGGGGGAATGATTTAGGATTTCTTTTATTTTTGTCTACTATTTTTTTTTTATGAGTCTTTATTATTATTATTATTTTTTAGTGTGTTTTAGTTCCTTTTTAATACAATGATGAGATATGAATTGCATAAGTCTAAAACATATTTATTAGTGAGATGATTTTCATGAGAATTGAGCTTGATGTCAACCTTTTTATGAGCCAATGTTAATATGATATGTTGATTGAGAAAGAAGCATGTTTAGACTTAATCTGACTTGTATAATCATTCTTGTGAGTTTTTGAGCCTAAAATGATTGATGCATTATACAAATCAATCTAATTTCTTTCTTGAGTGCTCTTATGATTACATGATTCTCTAGAACTTGCTTTAAACCGTTTGAGACTATATTGATGCATGTGACAACATGAATATGATAGAGGCATTAGGATTTTTAGCCAGGGCCAAACAACCATCCCTTATTGATGTTCCAAGAGAACACACCCTTAGTGAACCAATTTGAGCCTACATTGAATAAGCTATCTCTTTGGTAACCATAACTTGTCCCTAACCTAAATATACTTATATCTTTACCTTTGTTCCAAAGATGAATTAGCATGATTTGAGACAAGTTGCAAAGACAAGGGATATTTTTTGGTTAGAAACAAGAAATAAGTGTGGGGGGAAAAGAAAAGAAAAGTCAAGAGAAAAAGAAATGGAATACTGGCAAATACATTCCTATATAAAAAAAAATGAATCATCTCTTGAATTTGTGGAAAAAGAAAAAGATGTTACAAAGTTGTTTAGAATGAAGAAAAGGCCCAACATGAATATCCGGCCTAGGTGACTATGTACTTGTAAAGAGTTTTGAGAAGTTTCTTTGTATAATCTTTTTATGTCTCTAAACTTTATGAACTCTTTGAACCTTTGTGATATCTTTATCCTTTTGTTCTTCAACCACATTACAAACCCCTTGGCCCCATTACAACCTTGATTAAAGACCTCTTGATTTATGAAGTTGCATGATCTTTTAGTGGAGAATAGGTGGACAAGCAAGCATATGGTAGAAGTGTTTTCATGAGATTGATTGAGTGTAAACACTTTACCACTACTTTAAAGAGTGAAAATCAAGAGAGTATCCCATGTGAGAAGTTGAGATTAAATTTGAACATGCACTATTTTGATTGAGATATGTTATGCTAATATTGGCTTAACTCAAACAATTTACATTCAAGCATGATTTTTTGTGAAATTTTTTAAGCTATTGATTAGTTTATAAGACTTGTTCAAATATTGTCTCTAATTTGTATTGAAAGGATTAGGAGTAAATATTTTTAGTATATGTAGTTTATTTATATGAAGTTTATTTATATTTTAATTTTTCAATGTTTGTGGGTATCGTTCTAGTAAACCCTCACGAGACTAAACTCGTCCACTAGGGACACCTAGGGGTTTAAAGGCTTGTGTCACATGCTAAGTGCCACCGTGATTTCCTACGAAAGTGGATTAGATTAGATTTTCTTATTTTATTTTTATTGAGTCGTTGCTAGGGACTAGCAACAATCTAAGTGTGGGGGTGTGATAACTCGTATAATTATATAGTTTTTAGTTATGTTTTATTATTGTTTTGTGTCAAATACGAGTTATTATTGTTTAGTCTAATTGTGTTTATGATCTTTTATATTTTTATGTAATTTGGTGTTTTTCACAAGTTTCTTTGAGTGATTTCAGATTACTAGAATTAAGGGCAAATCCAGTTCAGTTCCAGTTCCGACACATTTTGCCATATCAGCTATATCTGGAGTTTCACTGAAGCAATAAGGCTGATATTTGTAGCCGTGCAAAGCTAAGAGGCATATCTATCTTTTTCATGTTTTATACTTCTTGAAACGGAGTCGTTTTCCCTAGCGAAATCGACCATCAAGTTGGCTGATGTGCAATGACGTCTGTGCTGACCTGTTTTCGTATTTTGCCCATATCTGCTTATCCACATCAGCAAATGAGCTGATTCCAATGGCTATGGATCCGTAACTGATACGGGAACCTTTGTCTAGAAGACCATATGATCAGATCAGGCCTCTAATATTGACGAAATCGACCATCAAGTTGGCTGATGTGCAATGACGTCTGTGCTGACATGTTTTCGTATTTTGCCCATATCTGCTTATCCACATCAGCAAATGAGCTGATTCCAACGGCTATGGATCCGTAACTGATAGGGGAACCTTTTTCTCGAAGACCATGTGATCAGATCAGGCCTCCAACATTGACGAAATCGACCATCAAGTTGGCTGATCAAAATTGTCATACAATATGACGAAAATTGTTAGAAAAATTCACCCACCTATTATACCTACCTTTGAAATTTGTAAAGCTTGTCTCTTGTCATTTAGCCTTCCAAAATGTGTATAAATAGAGGGCCTTGGATGATTGTAGAGGATCATATTGTACATAGGTAGGATATTAGCCATTTTAATAAAATTCTCTAAGTTTTCTTCTTCTTTCTTTTCTCTAGTTTTCTTTCTTTTCTCTAGTTTTCTTTTTCTTTAGAGAGAGCAAGAGGTTGGATAATTAATATTCTTCCTCTTCTTCTTTCTTTCTTTTATTTTCTTCTTAGATTTTCTTTAATTTTATGTTTATGTTTATAATGCCTATGCTAGGCTAAACTTCTATTTGGTTAAGGGTGATTTCAAAGCCCTAGACATGTTTTATGATTGATTTTCAGATTCTATCTATCATTAATTTTCTATCAAAGTTGCTTATGTTCTTCTACAAGAATTGTTCATGATGTTGTCTTGATTTATTTAGGTGTACAACTAGATAGATCTTGATAATTATCTATTGCTAGTTTAGGAATCTTGATCCGTGTAATTGTCTTGATTTCCTATTCATAAGTGGCAATTTGTGATTAATGATTATGGTCAAGTTTTCAATAATTGCAAAGTGGAACATAACCTAAGTTGAACAATCCGAGCTTATGTGTTTGTTGCTTAGATCAACCTATCTTTCTCATCATAAAGCTGCCATTAAATTGAATTTAGAGAGTATTCTAGGTTGTTTAATGGTTAGAGATTAAATAGAGAGCTTGTTCTATTTAACGACAAACTAAGGAAAGATTGGGGTAACAGAGCTTGTTGTTATCTACGGTTGTTAACTTTGATAGTTGGTTGATATTGATAGATCTGAAATTGATTCTTAATGATGTCTAGTGGTGGAGAATGAAACCTTAACCATATTTTTCATATTTGATTCTTCTTACTTATTTGTTTTCTTACTTTTAGTTTGCTTATTTTTTATATTTATTTTTATTGGCTGGTTATACCGCCTAATTTGTATATTAACTTTGTTTTATTTTTATTGGCTGGTTATACCGCCTAATTTAGTATATATATTTTTATTGGCTGGTTATACCGCCTAATTTAGTATATATATTTTTATTGGCTGGTTATACCGCCTTGCATCTTATTCTTATTATTTACTTTAGTTTAAATCTGGCTTCAAAAACCCCTTTTCTTTTATTGTTCTTGAATTTAAGTTTTAAACTATTAACTTATAAACTAAAACCCAATCCCTGAGGACTCGACCCTTGCTAACTACTATACTTACAATTTATCTTTTTAGTGCAAGGTTAAATAAGATACACTCTTTTGGGTGCATCAGGTGGCCAACTAGATAAATCTTGATAAGTGTCTAATGCTAGTTTAGGAGTCTTTATCCGTGTAATTGTCTTGATTTCCTATTCATAAGTGGCAATTTGTGATTAATGATTATGGTCAAGTTTTCGATAATTGCAAAGTGGAACATAACCTAAGTTGAACAATCCGAGCTTATGTGTTTGTTGCTTAGATCAACCTATCTTTCTCATCATAAAGCTGCTATTAAATTGAACTTAGAGAGCTTATTCTAGGTTGTTTGATAGTTAGAGATTAAATAGAGAGCTTGTTCTATTTAACGACGAACTAAGGAAAGATTGGGGTAACAGAGCTTGTTGTTATCTACGGTTGTTAACTTTGATAGCTAATTAATGTTGATAGATATGAAATTGATTCTTAATGATGTCTAGTGGTGGAGAATGAAAACTTAACCATATATTTTCATATTTGATTCTTCTTAATTACTTGTTTTCTCATTCTTATTGTTAACTTTAGTTTAAATCTGATTTCAAAATCCCCTTTAATTTTGTTTACTTATTTTTAAGTTTTAAACTATTAACTTATAAACTAAAACCCAATCCCTGAGAACTCGACCCTTGCTAATCACTATACTCTACAATTGATTCTTTTTAAGTGCAAGGTTAAATAAGATACACTCTTTTGGGTGCATCAAGTTTTTGGCGCCGTTGCCGGGGATTGCTTTCTTTAGTTTATTTGTTACTTGGTTTATTCTTATTTTCAGTTATAATTAGTTTTATTTTCTTGTACATACAGGTTTTTCTTTTCAAATTAAAAAAAAAAAAAAAACAGAACGATGGAATTGAGCAATCTAACACTTGAAGAGTTGGTGGCATACATGAACATGGAGAATCAACAAGCCAATCTCACTTCCCCAGTTCAACAATTGGCCATGGAAGGATGTCAAGGCCATCAAGTGTTCCAAGACCAACAGTATGATCATTACTCAAACACTTACCATGAGGGATGGTGGGATCATACTAATTATGGCTACTCACAAAATTACCAAGAAGTAGATCCTTATGCCAATTACACTCATCCATCTAGATTTAATCAATCATGGTCTCAACAACAATATCTTTTTGAGCCACCACCTCAAAACTCAGGTAATTCTTTAGAAGAACTTATCCATTTTCTTGTTATTTATACTCTACAACTTCAACAGGAAACTAGGGAAACAAAGGCAAGTATCCAGAGTTTGGAAAGGCAAATGAGCCTATTAGCTAGTAGTACGGTGGAATTAGTAGCACAAAGATCTCAAGCACTCCCTTTCCAATCGATGATTGATCCAAAGGAGAGTGTTAGTGCCACACAACTTGAGGATGAATCAGAAAATCCAAGGGAACCCGAGGATGAGAAAGAACTAAAGATGGATTCAACTATTGAAGATAATGAAGCTTCAATTCTGAAAGAGAGTACTTCGGCACCTGAGGTAACGTTTAAGGTTTCACTTTTTACTAATGTTTCTTCTCCACCTTTTCCTAGTAGATTTGCAAAGTTCAAGGAGGAAGAACATGAACAACACATGCCGGAAACCTTAAACAACTTGTTTATAGATGCCATTCAACAAGTATCAAAATATGCTCCATTCCTCGATGAGATATGCACCACAAAGGATGATAGAATAATTGATAACTCGTATAATTATATAGTTTTTAGTTATGTTTTATTATTGTTTTGTGTCAAATACGAGTTATTATTGTTTAGTCTAATTGTGTTTATGATCTTTTATATTTTTATGTAATTTGGTGTTTTTCACAAGTTTCTTTGAGTGATTTCAGATTACTAGAATTAAGGGCAAATCCAGTTCAGTTCCAGTTCCGACACCTTTCGCCATATCAGCTATATCTGGAGTTTCACTGAAGCAATAAGGCTGAAATTTGTAGCCGTGCAAAGCTAAGAGGCATATCTATCTTTTTCATGTTTTACACTTCTTGAAACGGAGTCGTTTTCCCTAGCGAAATCGACCATCAAGTTGGCTGATGTGCAATGACGTCTGTGCTGACCGGTTTTCGTATTTTGCCCATATCTGCTTATCCACATCAGCAAATGAGCTGATTCCAATGGCTATGGATCCGTAACTGATAGGGGAACCTTTGTCTAGAAGACCATATGATCCGATCAGGCCTCTAATATTGACGAAATCGACCATCAAGTTGGCTGATGTGCAATGACGTCTGTGCTGACCTGTTTTCGTATTTTGCCCATATCTGCTTATCCACATCAGCAAATGATCTGATTTCAACGGCTATGGATCCGTAACGGATAGGGGAACCTTTTTCTAGAAGACCATGTGATCAGATCAGGCCTCCAACATTGACGAAATCGACCATCAAGTTGGCTGATCAAAATTGTCATACAATATGACGAAAATTGTTAGAAAAATTCACCCACCTATTATACCTACCTTTGAAATTTGTAAAGCTTGTCTCTTGTCATTTAGCCCTCCAAAATGTGTATAAATAGAGGGCCTTGGATGATTGTAGAGGATCATATTGTACATAGGTAGGATATTAGCCATTGTAATAAAATTCTCTAAGTTTTCTTCTTCTTTCTTTTCTCTAGTTTTCTTTTTCTTTAGAAAGAGCAAGAGGTTGGATAATTAATATTCTTCTTCTTCTTCTTTCTTTCTTTTATTTTCTTCTTAGATTCTATTTAATTTTATGTTTATAATGCCTATGCTAGGCTAAACTTCTATTTGGTTAAGGGTGATTTCAAAGCCCTAGACATGTTTTGTGATTGATTTTCAGATTCTATCTATCATTAATTTTCTATCAAAGTTGCTTATGTTCTTCTACAAGAATTGTTCATGATGTTGTCTAGATTTATTTAGGTGTACAACTAGATAGATCTTGATAATTATCTATTGCTAGTTTAGGAGTCTTGATCCGTGTAATTGTCTTGATTTCCTATTCATAAGTGGCAATTTGTGATTAATGATTATGGTCAAGTTTTCAATAATTGCAAAGTGGAACATAACCTAAGTTGAACAATCCGAGCTTATGTGTTTGTTGCTTAGATCAACCTATCTTTCTCATCATAAAGCTGCCATTAAATTGAATTTAGAGAGCTTATTCTAGGTTGTTTAATGGTTAGAGATTAAATAGAGAGCTTGTTCTATTTAACGACAAACTAAGGAAAGATTGGGGTAACAGAGCTTGTTGTTATCTACGGTTGTTAACTTTGATAGTTGGTTGATATTGATAGATCTGAAATTGATTCTTAATGATGTCTAGTGGTGAAGAATAAAACCTTAACCATATTTTTCATATTTGATTCTTCTTACTTATTTGTTTTCTTACTTTTAGTTTGCTTATTTTTTATATTTATTTTTATTGGCTGGTTATACCGCCTAATTTGTATATTAACTTTGTTTTATTTTTATTGGCTGGTTATACCGCCTAATTTAGTATATATATTTTTATTGGCTGGTTATACCGCCTAATTTAGTATATATATTTTTATTGGCTGGTTATACCGCCTTGCATCTTATTCTTATTATTTACTTTAGTTTAAATCTGGCTTCAAAAACCCCTTTTCTTTTATTGTTCTTGAATTTAAGTTTTAAACTATTAACTTATAAACTAAAACCCAATCCCTGAGGACTCGACCCTTGCTAACTACTATACTTACAATTTATCTTTTTAGTGCAAGGTTAAATAAGATACACTCTTTTGGGTGCATCAAGTTTTTGGCGCCGTTGCCGGGGATTGTTTTCTTTAGTTTATTAGTTTATTGGTTTATTCTTATTTTCAGTTCTAATGAGTTTTATTTTCTTGTACATACGGGTTTTTCTTATCAAATTTTGAAAAGAATAAAAAAATAATAAAAAAAAACAATGGAATTGAGCAATCTAACACTTGAAGAGTTCGTGGCATACATGAACATGGAGAATCAACAAGCCAATCTCACCTCCCCAGTTCAACAATTGGCCATGGGAGGATGTCAAGGCCATCAAGTGTTCCAAGACCAACAGTATGATCATTACTCAAACATTTACCATGAGGGATGGTGGGATCATACTAATTATGGCTACTCGAAAAATTACCAAGAAGTAGATCCTGATGCCAATTACACTCATCCATCTAGCTTCAATCAATCATGGTCTCAAGAACCAGATCTTTTTCAACCACCACATATGACTCAAAACTCAGGTACTTCTTTAGAAGATCTTGTCTATTCTCTTGTTACTGATTCTTTGCAATTTCAACAGGAAACAAGGGCAAGCATCCAGAGTTTGGAAAAGCAAATGAGCCAATTGGCTAGTAGTATGGTGGGATGGGTAGCACAAAGATCTGAAGAGCTCCCAGCCCAAACGATGATTAACCCAAAGGAGAATGCTACTATTGTGACCTTGAAGAATGAGGAACAAGATGAGGATGAGACAAAATTAGAGATGGATTCTATTCTTGAGGATAATGAAGCCAAAGATCCAAATAAGAGTATTTCGGCACCTGAGGTAACGTTTAAGGTTTCACTTTTTACTAATGTTTCTTCTCCACCTTTTCCTAGTAGATTTGCAAAGTTCAAGGAGGAAGAACATGAACAACACATGCCGGAAACCTTAAACAACTTGTTTGTGGAGGTCATTCAACAAGTATCAAAATATGCTCCATTCCTCGATGACATATGCACCACAAAGGATGATGGAATAATACTTGTAATGGAGAATGCATCCACTGTTGTGCAAAGAAAGCTTCCTCTCAAACGCATAAATTTGGGAAATTTCATGTATGAGCCTGACAAGCCTAAAAAGCCAAGAAGGGGAATTGGCTAGGCTGAAAACAATCAATCAAGTGCTAATTGGGGGAGGCAGCCTAATCGGTGAAAGCATTGCCAAACTGCCATCCTCAAATTTGCTCTCTTTTTCTTTATCTTTTTCTTATGTTTCTTTGCTAATTGTGTTTAGTGTTTCTAAGTTCATTTAGGCTGCATAAGTTCATTTTGTTTATTAGTTCTTTTCACTTACACATGATTCTTTCATTTGGGATTAATAGCATTACATTAATGACAATGTAAGAATTATGTGTGGGGGAAGAATTGAGGATTTTATTTAAAGTGTTTTGTTTTTGAGTCTTTTTATGTTGTTTTTCTTTCTGATCCTTGTTTTGAAAATAACTAGATGTAAATATAATTTTTTTAACCCCGGTTAAATGGCGGATAACGGTACTCCGTGATTATTTAAGTCGGTTCCATCAGCTACCCACAAAATTGATATTGTATATAAATTTCTCTTTCAATTTCTCTTTCATTTTTTTTTCAGGATGGATGATATTCTCACACGATTGCAGAAACGATTTCCTCCTTTTCCTCGAAATATTTTACTGAAGCTTTACCAAGTTCGATTTGAAAGATTAAGAATGCTTATGCACAAAGGGATTCCTGAAGACATACGTTGGATAATTGAAGCCAAGGTACGTGAAGATGAATATCTTCCTGTTTTGCATTTACCAGGTACAGGTAGAAGCACTTTTGCAAAGAAGCGACGAGCAAAGCGCATGAGTTCAAATTGCCACAAATGTGCATGATAGACGTGTAACGGTAAATGTCGTTCTATTGGGATTCCGTCCTCTAATCGAGATGATAAAATTGAATTCATTAAGGATGGACTGAGTAAGGAGAATTTGGGTAATATCCAACTTTCTCTTGAGACGCATCCTAGTAGAGACGTACAAAGAGAAATTCTTGATTTATGGCCGCAATTCCAAAGGGAATGGCAACATCTTGGGAATCTGATGTTAAAAGACCCTGTTTGCCAGCTTGTAAGAAAACTGGACGGGAAGCATATCCTCGACTCATAGAAGGCGTTTAAGCCGTTTCTGGACGTAAAACCAGAGGAAGATGTGAGCCACAATCACAACTACAATAAATGACTTCTCAGTTTTTGGTTTGATTTGCAATAACTTTATTTTGGTTTAATTTACGTGTTGTTCGATTTGTGTAATTATTCTTTTTTTTTTTTTATTTGTCTTTTACGGTTGATTTTTTCTTCTCTTTTTGATTTTCTTCCTGAAATCACGCAAAAATCTTTTGTTAGGTTAATATTTTCTTCTGACAGGTCAGATACACTTTCGGCGACATTATTACTCTTGTCTGATTCACTACTCAGTCCTCTATATATTACACCATGTACTCATTCTCTTTCAGGCACTCGAAAAAGAAAAAAAATGGAAAGTACTTCGTCCCAACGCATTAAAAAAATTTGTGTCTTTGGAGGTGCTTATCCAGGGAAAAATAACATATTCGCTGATGAAGCCATAAGAGTTGGAGTAATACTTGCCCAACAAAAGATCCAGTTGATTTATGGAGGCGGTAGTACGGGTTTAATGGGAGCAGTCGCTACAGCAGCACACGCCGGAGGAAGTCCAGTTCTAGGAATCGTGCCAAAACTATTCACAAGTTTTTGTGGACCTACCGTGGGTAAGGAAATACAAGTCTGGAGTATCCCTGAACAGATAACAATCATGTACCATTCTGCCGATGCATTCATTGCTTTACCAGGAGGTCTGGGTACATTGGAAGAAATAGCTTGCGTGGCTTCTTGGTCATCTTTGGTCACAAATAAGAAACCCATTGGTTTGCTTAATATTAATGGTTATTTTAGTAATTTGCTTTCATATTTAGATAATGCTGTGGATAATGGATTCATGTTTTCAGAGGCAAGGTGAACCATAATTTCTTCTACAACCATTGAAGATTTACTCAAAAAGCTCCAAGCTTATGAGTGTTTATCTGCTACGGTTGTTTCGCAAACGCTCGGAAAAAGAAAAAGAGATATGGACGAGCAAGGAGTGGATTGTACTTTGTCTTTGTGACATTATCTAACATTTTGTTTGTTGTGTCTCAGTTATAATAAGTGGTTAGCAACCTCTGCAGGTAATATCTCCTAAATTCTACCTTTAGTAGGGGGTAAGGGACATATTTTGCTAATTTAAAAAAAAAAAAAATTTTGATGTGTTTTAAGCCATTTAGAAGTATTCATTCTGAACAAGGTCTGAGTAAGGGAGACTTGAGACATACCTTGTCAGTTTGATTTCTTCTTTTCAAAAAAAAAAAAAAAGTTTGTTGTGTTTTAAGCAATTTAGAAGTATTCATTCTGGACAAGGTCTGAGTAAGGGAGACTTGAGACATACCTTGTCAGTTTGATTTTAATCTTTTTATGTTTACTTGTTAATTTTTGTTTAGTATTTTAGGATTATTTAGGTTGCATGAGTTTGTTTTGTTTTGTTTTGAGTCTTAGTTGTTCCTATTCTTATGTTATTAGTTCTTTTCTCTTACACATGATTCTTTCATTTGGGTTAATAGACTTACATTGAGGACAATGTAAGAATTAAGTGTGGGGGGAATGATTTAGGATTTCTTTTATTTTTGTCTACTATTTTTTTTATGAGTCTTTATTATTATTATTATTATTATTATTATTTTAGTGTGTTTTAGTTCCTTTTTAATACAATGATGAGATATGAATTGCATAAGTCTAAAACAGATTTATTAGTGAGAAGATTTTCATGAGAATTGAGCTTGATGTCAACCTTTTTATGAGCCAATGTTAATATGATATGTTGATTGAGAAAGAAGCATGTTTAGACTTAATCTGACTTGTATAATCATCCTTGTGAGTTTTTGAGCCTATAATGATTGATGCATTATACAAATCAATCTAATTTCTTTCTTGAGTGCTCTTATGATTACATGATTCTCTAGAACTTGCTTTAAACCGTTTGAGACTATATTGATGCATGTGACAACATGAATATGATAGAGGCATTAGGATTTTTAGCCAGGGCCAAACAGCCATCCCTTATTGATGTTCCAAGAGAACACACCCTTAGTGAACCAATTTGAGCCTACATTGAATAAGCTATCTCTTTGGTAACCATAACTTGTCCCTAACCTAAATATACTTATATCTTTACCTTTGTTCCAAAGAAGAATTAGCATGATTTGAGACAAGTAGCAAAGACAAGGGATATTTTTTGGTTAGAAACAAGAAATAAGTGTGGGGGGAAAAGAAAAGAAAAGTCAAGAGAAAAAGAAATGGAATACTGGCAAATACATTCCTATGTAAAAAAAAAAATATGAATCATCTCTTGAATTTGTGGAAAAAGAAAAAGATATTACAAAGTTGTTTAGAATGAAGAAAAGGCCCAACATGAATATCCGGCCTAGGTGACTATGTACTTGTAAAGAGTTTTGAGAAGTTTCTTTGTATGATCTTTTTATGTCTCTAAACTTTATGAACTCTTTGGAACCTTTGTGATATCTTTATCATTTTGTTCTTCAACCACATTACAAACCCCTTGGCCCCATTACAACCTTGATTAAAGACCTCTTGATTCATGAAGTTGTATGATCTAAATAGTGGAGAATAGGTGGACAAGCAAGAATATGGTAGAACTGTTTTCATGAGATTGATTGAGTGTAAACATTTCACCACAACTTTAAAGAGTGAAAATCATGAGGGTATCCCATGTGAGAAGTTGATATTAAATTTGAACATGCACTATTTTGATTGAGATATGTTATGCTAATATTGTCTTAACTCAAACAATTTACATTCAAGCATGATTTTTTGTGAAATTCTTTAAGCTATTGATTAGTTTATAAGACTTGTTCAAAGATTGTCTCTAATTTGTATTGAAAGGATTAGGAATAAATATTTTTAGTATATGTAGTTTATTTATATTTTAGTTTTTCAATGTTTGTGGGTATCGTTCTAGTAAACCCTCACGAGACTAAACTCGTCCACTAGGGACACCTAGGGGTTTAAAGGCTTGTGTCACATGCTAAGTGCCACCGTGATTTCCTACGAAAGTGGATTAGATTAGATTTTCTTATTTTATTTTTATTTGATTTTGCTCGAGGACTAGCAAAAAGCTAAGTGTGGGGGTGTGATAACTCGTATAATTATATAGTTTTTAGTTATGTTTTATTATTGTTTTGTGTCAAATACGAGTTATTATTGTTTAGTCTAATTGTGTTTATGATCTTTTATATTTTTATGTAATTTGGTGTTTTTCACAAGTTTCTTTGAGTGATTTCAGATTAGTAGAATTAAGGGCAAATCCAGTTCAGTTCCAATTCCGACACCTTTCGCCATATCAGCTATATCTGGAGTTTCACTGAAGCAATAAGGCTGAAATTTGTAGCCGTGCAAAGCTAAGAGGCATATCTACCTTTTTCATGTTTTACACTTCTTGAAACGGAGTCGTTTTCCTTAGCGAAATCGACCATCAAGTTGGCTGATGTGCAATGACGTCTGTGCTGACCGGTTTTCGTATTTTGCCCATATCTGCTTATCCACATCAGCAAATGAGCTGATTCCAATGGCTATGGATCCGTAACTGATAGGGGAACCTTTGTCTAGAAGACCATATGATCCGATCAGGCCTCTAATATTGACAAAATCGACCATCAAGTTGGCTGATGTGCAATGACGTCTGTGCTGACCTGTTTTCGTATTTTGCCTATATCTGCTTATCCACATCAGCAAATGATCTGATTTCAACGGCTATGGATCCGTAACGGATAGGGGAACCTTTTTCTAGAAGACCATGTGATCAGATCAGGCCTCCAACATTGACGAAATCGACCATCAAGTTGGCTGATCAAAATTGTCATACAATATGACGAAAATTGTTAGAAAAATTCACCCACCTATTATACCTACCTTTGAAATTTGTAAAGCTTGTCTCTTGTCATTTAGCCCTCCAAAATGTGTATAAATAGAGGGCCTTGGATGATTGTAGAGGATCATATTGTACATAGGTAGGATATTAGCCATTGTAATAAAATTCTCTAAGTTTTCTTCTTCTTTCTTTTCTCTAGTTTTCTTTTTCTTTAGAAAGAGCAAGAGGTTGGATAATTAATATTCTTCTTCTTCTTCTTTCTTTCTTTTATTTTCTTCTTAGATTCTATTTAATTTTATGTTTATAATGCCTATGCTAGGCTAAACTTCTATTTGGTTAAGGGTGATTTCAAAGCCCTAGACATGTTTTGTGATTGATTTTCAGATTCTATCTATCATTAATTTTCTATCAAAGTTGCTTATGTTCTTCTACAAGAATTGTTCATGATGTTGTCTAGATTTATTTAGGTGTACAACTAGATAGATCTTGATAATTATCTATTGCTAGTTTAGGAGTCTTGATCCGTGTAATTGTCTTGATTTCCTATTCATAAGTGGCAATTTGTGATTAATGATTATGGTCAAGTTTTCAATAATTGCAAAGTGGAACATAACCTAAGTTGAACAATCCGAGCTTATGTGTTTGTTGCTTAGATCAACCTATCTTTCTCATCATAAAGCTGCCATTAAATTGAATTTAGAGAGCTTATTCTAGGTTGTTTAATGGTTAGAGATTAAATAGAGAGCTTGTTCTATTTAACGACAAACTAAGGAAAGATTGGGGTAACAGAGCTTGTTGTTATCTACGGTTGTTAACTTTGATAGTTGGTTGATATTGATAGATCTGAAATTGATTCTTAATGATGTCTAGTGGTGAAGAATAAAACCTTAACCATATTTTTCATATTTGATTCTTCTTACTTATTTGTTTTCTTACTTTTAGTTTGCTTATTTTTTATATTTATTTTTATTGGCTGGTTATACCGCCTAATTTGTATATTAACTTTGTTTTATTTTTATTGGCTGGTTATACCGCCTAATTTAGTATATATATTTTTATTGGCTGGTTATACCGCCTAATTTAGTATATATATTTTTATTGGCTGGTTATACCGCCTTGCATCTTATTCTTATTATTTACTTTAGTTTAAATCTGGCTTCAAAAACCCCTTTTCTTTTATTGTTCTTGAATTTAAGTTTTAAACTATTAACTTATAAACTAAAACCCAATCCCTGAGGACTCGACCCTTGCTAACTACTATACTTACAATTTATCTTTTTAGTGCAAGGTTAAATAAGATACACTCTTTTGGGTGCATCAATAATACTTGTAATGGAGAATGCATCCACTGTTGTGCAAAGAAAGTGATAGGATCCAAGATGACCCAATCCCATGGCAATTTTTATATGGGCCAAGATCCAAAAAGATCTAGGAAACATGGCAAGAATGGATGGAATTCACTTGGGCCATGTTGCAAGTTATTCAAGAAAGGCTTCAACATGCAAGATGGGCTTGCATCCAAGTTTGGTCCATATGGTTCAAGAACACAAGGTGGCACATTAAGAGGGCTTATTTGGGCTTATTTTAATTCTTATAATTACTTAGGCATTTGGACCTATATTAGGTAACATGGACATCTTTTAATTATTTAGGTTTGGGTTTGAGTATGTTCAGCCCATATTTTACATATTATTACTTAGTAGATTAGGGTTATTGTAGGGAGGCTATAAATATATGTCTTAGCCGCCTACTTCAATTATCTTTTGATCAATTGAGTTTGAATTTATTCAAAGTGAGTGTTTCACTCTTTTTAGTTCTTGAATGAACTTAGGAACTTATCAAAGAATTCTTTCTTTGTGGCGTTCAACCTATCAAACTTAGGTTCTTGAAAACGAGAGTTCTTAGGGTTTAGATTACATGCTTAATCTAGGTTCTTTGAAACAGGCTTTTAAGGGTTTAAGTTTTCTTTGCCTGAATCTTGGCTTTTCTGGGTTAGGTATTTCAATTTGTTAGTGGGTTCAAAGGGTTTAACCCCTAGGGTTCACATCAGTTGGTATCAGAGCTTAGGGACCAATCAGGTCAAATCTTTTTATCTTCTTTACCATAGGGTATTGGAGTTTTTCTCAACTTTTTTTTTGTTTTGGGGTTTCAGACATACTTGTCATAGGGATTATAGCTTTAGGCTTTCTTTGTCTAATAGTTATAGTTTTTAGGGCAGTTTTTGTTTGGGGTTTCATTCTTGAAAGTTGGTTTAGATACTATCACAGCAAAATCAATAACAAGATTTTGGGATTTCTGTCAACTTTCTTGTTTTGGGGTTTTAGACATTCTTGTCTTGGGGTTATAGCTTTAGGCTTTCTTTGTTTAATAGGTATAGTTTTTAGGGCAGTTTTTGTTTGGGGATTCATTCTTGAAAGTTGGTTTAGATACTATCACAGCAAAATCAATAAGAAGATTTTGGGATTTCTGTCAACTTTCTTGTTTTGGGGTTTTAGACATTCTTGTCTTGGGGTTATAGCTTTAGGCATTTTTTCCTTAGGGTTATAGTTTTTAGGCAGTCTAAGTTTGGGGTTTCAGTTTTGAAAAGTGGTTTAAATCAAGATTTCGTTTCTTGAATTCTTGATCTATTAAAAAAATTTCTTGTTGATTCTTGACCAGAATCTTGAAAAAAAAAAGAAAAAGAAAGAAGAAGTTCATCCGAGATTTCAAGAAAATCAAGAAGTCTCGTTCTTAAAAAAAAAAAAGAAAAAGAAGAGTGTTCGAATAGGCAGAAAAAGAAAGAAAGATTCGAAAAAGATTGAAAAAAAGAGGAAAGAATCGATATTCTTTTTTATTTTTTCTAACCAAATTTGTTTTGCAGCAACTTTAAGATGTCTCTCACATTATGCGACGAAGTAAAGCAGGCTCTACAAGAGATGAAAGAGATCACCTTATCGTTTGAGAGGTTTGTGCAACAAGAGGAAGAAAGATGGAGATAAAAAAAAGTGAAAAAGAGAGAAGAAAAAAAGAAAAAGAAAATGAGCTGGCTGCAAATAAAGAAAAGCAAGAGGAAACAGAGAGTAAAAAAAAAAGCGAAAAAGAAATAGAGGTGGCTGAAATTAAAGAAGTAAGAGAGGAGCCACTAGTGAAAAAGGAGACAATTCATGCCGAGGGAAATAAAGAATTTGAGAATTTTTCTGATGCAAATGAGAGTGAGGTTTTTATTCTTGATGCTCCTAACCAATCTCTTCCTATTTTTCCTGTTTCTTTGTTGAAGGATTGTGAGGATTTATTTTCGGAGGAGTTGCAGGATGGGTTGTCACCCATAAGCGGCATTATGCATCACCTTGATTTAGTACCTAGCTGATAACTCGTATAATTATATAGTTTTTAGTTATGTTTTATTATTGTTTTGTGTCAAATACGAGTTATTATTGTTTAGTCTAATTGTGTTTATAATCTTTTATATTTTTATGTAATTTGGTGTTTTTCACAAGTTTCTTTGAGTGATTTCAGATTACTAGAATTAAGGGCAAATCCAGTTCAGTTCCAGTTCCGACACCTTTTGCCATATCAGCTATATCTGGAGTTTCACTAAAGGAATAAGGCTGAAATTTTAACCGTGCAAAGTTAAGAGGCATATCTATCTTTTTCATGTTTTACACTTCTTGAAACGGAGTCGTTTTCCCTAGCGAAATCAACCATCAAGTTGGCTGATGTGCAATGATGTCTGTCCTGAGCAGTTTTCGCATTTTGACCATATCGTCCGATACACATCAGCAAATGAGCTGATTCTAACGGCTATGGATCACTAACTGATAGGGGAACATTTGTCTAGAAGAACATGTGATCAGATAAAGCCTCCAATATTGAAGAAATCGACCATCAAGTTGGCTGATGTGCAATGACGTCTGTGCTGACCTGTTTTCGTATTTTGCCCATATCTTCTTCTCCACATCAGCAAATGGAGCTGATTCCAACGGCTATGAATCAGTAACTCATAGGGGAACATTTTTCTAGAAGACCATGTGATCAGATCAGGCCTCCAAGATTGACAAAATCGACAATCAAGTTGGCTGATCAAAATGGTCATACAATATGACGAAAATTGTTAGAAAAATGCACCCACCTATTATACCTACCTTTGAAATTTGTAAAGCTTGTCTCTTGTCATTTAGCCCTCCAAAATGTGTATAAATAGAGGGCCTTGGATGATTGTAGAGGATCATATTGTACATAGGTAGGATATTAGCCATTTTAATAAAATTCTCTAAGTTTTCTTCTTCTTTCTTTTCTCTAGTTTTCTTTCTTTTCTCTAGTTTTCTTTTTCTTTAGAGAGAGCAAGAGGTTGGATAATTAATATTCTTCCTCTTCTTCTTTCTTTCTTTTATTTTCTTCTTAGATTTTCTTTAATTTTATGTTTATGTTTACAATGCCTATGCTAGGCTAAACTTCTATTTGGTTAAGGGTGATTTCAAAGCCCTAGACATGTTTTGTGATTGATTTTCAGATTCTATCTATCATTAATTTTCTATCAAAGTTGCTTATGTTCTTCTACAAGAATTGTTCATGATGTTGTCTAGATTTATTTAGGTGTACAACTAGATAGATCTTGATAATTATCTATTGCTAGTTTAGGAGTCTTGATCCGTGTAATTGTCTTGATTTCCTATTCATAAGTGGCAATTTGTGATTAATGATTATGGTCAAGTTTTCAATAATTGCAAAGTGGAACATAACCTAAGTTGAACAATCCGAGCTTATGTGTTTGTTGCTTAGATCAACCTATCTTTCTCATCATAAAGCTGCCATTAAATTGAATTTAGAGAGCTTATTCTAGGTTGTTTAATGGTTAGAGATTAAATAGAGAGCTTGTTCTATTTAACGACAAACTAAGGAAAGATTGGGGTAACAGAGCTTGTTGTTATCTACGGTTGTTAACTTTGATAGTTGGTTGATATTGATAGATCTGAAATTGATTCTTAATGATGTCTAGTGGTGGAGAATGAAACCTTAACCATATTTTTCATATTTGATTCTTCTTACTTATTTGTTTTCTTACTTTTAGTTTGCTTATTTTTTATATTTATTTTTATTGGCTGGTTATACCGCCTAATTTGTATATTAACTTTGTTTTATTTTTATTGGCTGGTTATACCGCCTAATTTAGTATATATATTTTTATTGGCTGGTTATACCGCCTAATTTAGTATATATATTTTTATTGGCTGGTTATACCGCCTTGCATCTTATTCTTATTATTTACTTTAGTTTAAATCTGGCTTCAAAAACCCCTTTTCTTTTATTGTTCTTGAATTTAAGTTTTAAACTATTAACTTATAAACTAAAACCCAATCCCTGAGGACTCGACCCTTGCTAACTACTATACTTACAATTTATCTTTTTAGTGCAAGGTTAAATAAGATACACTCTTTTGGGTGCATCAAATTTTTGGCGCCGTTGCCGGGGATTGCTTTCTTTAGTTTATTTGTTACTTGGTTTATTCTTATTTTCAGTTCTAATTAGTTTTATTTTCTTGTACATACAAGTTTTTCTTTTCAAATTTAAAAAAGAAAAAAAAAAACAATGGAATTGAGCAATCTAACACTTGAAGAGTTGGTCGCATACATGAACATGGAGAATCAACAAGCCAATCTCACCTCCCCAGTTCAACAATTGCCCATGGGAGGATGTCAAGGCCATCAAGTGTTCCAAGACCAACAGTATGATCATTACTCAAACACTTACCATGAGGGATGGTGGGATCATACTAATTATGGCTACTCGAAAAATTACCAAGAAGTAGATCCTTATGCCAATTACACTCATCCATCTAGCTTCAATCAATCATGGTCTCAAGAACCAGATCTTTTTCAACCACCACATATGACTCAAAACTCAGGTACTTCTTTAGAAGATCTTGTCTATTCTCTTGTTACTGATACATTGCAATTTCAACAGGAAACAAGGGCAAGCATCCAGAGTTTGGAAAAGCAAATGATCCAATTGACTAGTAGTATGGTGGGATGGGTAGCACAAAGATCTGAAGAACTCCCTGCCCAAACGATGATTAACCCAAAGGAGAATGCTACGATTGTGACCTTGAGGAATGAGGAACAAGATGAGGATGAGACAAAATTAGAGATGGATTCTATTCTTGAGGATAATGAAGCCACAAATCCAAATAAGAGTATTTCGGCACCTGAGGTAACGTTTAAGGTTCCACTTTTTACTAATGTTTCTTCTCCACCTTTTCCTAGTAGATTTGCAAAGTTCATGGAAGAAGAACATGAACAACACATGCCAGAAACCTTAAACAACTTGTTTGTGGATGCCATTCAACAAGTATCAAAATATGCTCCATTCCTCGATGAGATATGCACCACAAAGGATGATGGAATAATACTTGTAATAGAGAATGCATCCACTGTTGTGCAAAGAAAGCTTCCTCTCAAACGCATTAATTTGGAAAATTTCATGTATGAGCCTGACAAGCCTAAAAAGCCAAGAAGGGGTGTTGGTTAGGTTCAAAACATTAACTCAAGTGTTAATTGGGAAGGCAACCCAATTAAAGAAGAAATTGCCAACCTTCCATATTCAGATTTGCTTTCTCTTTCTTTTCCTTTTTCTTTTCTTTTATTATTTTTATTTTTATTGTTTTTATTTTTATTTTTTATGTTTACTTGTTAATTTTTGTTTAGTATTTTAGGATTATTTAGGTTGCATGAGTTTGTTTTGTTTTGAGTCTTAGTTGTTCCTATTCTTATGTTATTAGTTCTTTTCTCTTACACATGATTCTTTCATTTAGGTTAATAGACTTACATTGAGGACAATGTAAGAATTAAGTGTGGGGGGAATGATTTAGGATTTCTTTTATTTTTGTCTACTATTTTTTTTTATGAGTCTTTATTATTATTATTGTTGCACCCAAAAGAGTGTATCTTATTTAACCTTGCACTAAAAAGATAAATTGTAAGTATAGTAGTTAGCAAGGGTCGAGTCCTCAGGGATTGGGTTTTAGTTTATAAGTTAATAGTTTAAAACTTAAATTCAAGAACAATAAAAGAAAAGGGGTTTTTGAAGCCAGATTTAAACTAAAGTAAATAATAAGAATAAGATGCAAGGCGGTATAACCAGCCAATAAAAATATATATACTAAATTAGGCGGTATAACCAGCCAATAAAAATATATATACTAAATTAGGCGGTATAACCAGCCAATAAAAATAAAACAAAGTTAATATACAAATTAGGCGGTATAACCAGCCAGTAAAAATAAATATAAAAAATAAGCAAACTAAAAGTAAGAAAACAAGTAAGTAAGAAGAATCAAATATGAAAAATATGGTTAAGGTTTCATTCTCAACCACTAGACATCATTAAGAATCAATTTCAGATCTATCAATATCAACCAACTATCAAAGTTAACAACCGTAGATAACAACAAGCTCTGTTATCCCAATCTTTCCTTAGTTTGTCGTTAAATAGAACAAGCTCTCTATTTAATCTCTAACCATTAAACAACCTAGAATAAGCTCTCTAAATTCAATTTAATGGCAGCTTTATGATGAGAAAGATAGGTTGATCTAAGCAACAAACACATAAGCTCGGATTGTTCAACTTAGGTTATGTTCCACTTTGCAATTATTGAAAACTTGACCATAATCATTAATCACAAATTGCCACTTATGAATAGGAAATCAAGACAATTACACGGATCAAGACTCCTAAACTAGCAATAGATATTTATCAAGATCTATCTAGTTGTACACCTAAATAAATCAAGACAACATCATGAACAATTCTTGTAGAAGAACATAAGCAACTTTGATAGAAAATTAATGATAGATAGAATCTGAAAATCAATCACAAAACATGTCTAGGGCTTTGAAATCACCCTTAACCAAATAGAAGTTTAGCCTAGCATAGGCATCATAAACATAAAATTAAATAAAATCTAAGAAGAAAATAAAAGAAAGAAAGAAGAAGAGGAAGAATATTAATTATCCAACCTCTTGCTCTCTCTAAAGAAAAAGAAAACTAGAGAAAAGAAAGAAAACTAGAGAAAAGAAAGAAGAAGAAAACTTAGAGAATTTTATTAAAATGGCTAATATCCTACCTATGTACAATATGATCCTCTACAATCATCCAAGGCCCTCTATTTATACACATTTTGGAAGGCTAAATGACAAGAGACAAGCTTTACAAATTTCAAAGGTAGGTATAATAGGTGGGTGAATTTTTCTAACAATTTTCGTCATATTGTATGACAATTTTGATCAGCCAACTTGATGGTCGATTTCGTTAATGTTGGAGGCCTGATCTGATCACATGGTCTTCTAGAAAAAGGTTCCCCTATCAGTTACGGATCCATATCCGTTGGAATCAGCTCATTTGCTGATGTGGATAAGCAGATATGGGCAAAATACGAAAACATGTCAGCACAGACGTCATTGCACATCAGCCAACTTGATGGTCGGTTTCGTCAATATTAGAGGCCTGATCTGATCATATGGTCTTCTAGACAAAGGTTCCCGTATCAGTTATGGATCCATAGCCATTGGAATCAGCTCATTTACTGATGTGGATAAGCAGATATGGGCAAAATACGAAAACAGGTCAGCACAGACGTCATTGCACATCAGCCAACTTGATGGTCGATTTCGCTAGGGAAAACGACTCCGTTTCAAGAAGTATAAAACATGAAAAAGCTAGATATGCCTCTTAGCTTTGCACGGCTACAAATTTCGGCCTTATTGATTCAGTGAAACTCCAGATATAGCTGATATGGCAAAATGTGTCGGAACTGGAACTGAACTGGATTTGCCCTTAATTCTAGTAATCTGAAATCACTCAAAGAAACTTGTGAAAAACACCAAATTACATAAAAATATAAAAGATCATAAACACAATTAGACTAAACAATAATAACTCGTATTTAACACAAAACAATAATAAAACATAACTAAAAACTATATAATTATACGAGTTATCACACCCCCACACTTAGATTGTTGCTAGTCCCTAGCAACGACTCAATAAAAATAAAATAAGAAAATCTAATCTAATCCACTTTCGTAGGAAATCACGGTGGCACTTAGCATGTGACACAAGCCTTTAAACCCCTAGGTGTCCCTAGTGGACGAGTTTAGTCTCGTGAGGGTTTACTAGAACGATACCCACAAACATTGAAAAATTAAAATATAAATAAACTTCATATAAATAAACTACATATACTAAAAATATTTACTCCTAATCCTTTCAATACAAATTAGAGACAATATTTGAACACGTCTTATAAACTAATCAATAGCTTAAAAAATTTCACAAAAAATCATGCTTGAATGTAAATTGTTTGAGTTAAGCCAATATTAGCATAACATATCTCAATCAAAATAGTGCATGTTCAAATTTAATCTCAACTTCTCACATGGGATACTCTCTTGATTTTCACTCTTTAAAGTAGTGGTAAAGTGTTTACACTCAATCAATCTCATGAAAACACTTCTACCATATGCTTGCTTGTCCACCTATTCTCCACTAAAAGATCATGCAACTTCATAAATCAAGAGGTCTTTAATCAAGGTTGTAATGGGGCCAAGGGGTTTGTAATGTGGTTGAAGAACAAAAGGATAAAGATATCACAAAGGTTCCAAAGAGTTCATAAAGTTTAGAGACATAAAAAGATTATACAAAGAAACTTCTCAAAACTCTTTACAAGTACATAGTCACCTAGGCCGGATATTCATGTTGGGCCTTTTCTTCATTCTAAACAACTTTGTAACATCTTTTTCTTTTTCCACAAATTCAAGAGATGATTCATTTTTTTTTTATATAGGAATGTATTTGCCAGTATTCCATTTCTTTTTCTCTTGACTTTTCTTTTCTTTTCCCCCCACACTTATTTCTTGTTTCTAACCAAAAAATATCCCTTGTCTTTGCAACCTGTCTCAAATCATGCTAATTCATCTTTGGAACAAAGGTAAAGATATAAGTATATTTAGGTTAGGGACAAGTTATGGTTACCAAAGAGATAGCTTATTCAATGTAGGCTCAAATTGGTTCACTAAGGGTGTGTTCTCTTGGAACATCAATAAGGGATGGTTGTTTGGCCCTGGCTAAAAATCCTAATGCCTCTATCATATTCATGTTGTCACATGCATCAATATAGTCTCAAACGGTTTAAAGCAAGTTCTAGAGAATCATGTAATCATAAGAGCACTCAAGAAAGAAATTAGATTGATTTGTATAATGCATCAATCATTTTAGGCTCAAAAACTCACAAGAATGATTATACAAGTCAGATTAAGTCTAAACATGCTTCTTTCTCAATCAACATATCATATTAACATTGGCTCATAAAAAGGTTGACATCAAGCTCAATTCTCATGAAAATCTTCTCACTAATAAATATGTTTTAGACTTATGCAATTCATATCTCATCATTGTATTAAAAAGGAACTAAAACACACTAAAAAATAATAATAATAATAAAGACTCATAAAAAAAAATAGTAGACAAAAATAAAAGAAATCCTAAATCATTCCCCCCACACTTAATTCTTACATTGTCCTCAATGTAAGTCTATTAACCCAAATGAAAGAATCATGTGTAAGAGAAAAGAACTAATAACATAAGAATAGGAATAACTAGACTCAAAACAAAACAAACTCATGCAACCTAAATAATCCTAAAATACTAAACAAAAATTAACAAGTAAACGTAAAAAGATTAAAATCAAACTGACAAGGTATGTCTCAAGTCTCCCTTACTCAGACCTTGTTCAGAATGAATACTTCTAAATTGCTTAAAACACAACAAACTTTTTTTTTTTTTTTTGAAAAGAAGAAATCAAACTGACAAGGTATGTCTCAAGTCTCCCTTACGCAGACCTTGTTCAGAATGAATACTTCTAAATTGCTTAAAACACAACAAACTTTTTTTTTTTTTTTATTAGCAAAATATGTCCCTTACCCCCTACTAAAATATGACATTGTCCCCAATGTCAAATTTTAAAGGTAGAATTTAGGAGATATTACCTGCAGAGGTTGCTAACCACTTATTATAACTGAGACACAACAAGCAAAATGTTAGATAATGTCACAAAGACAAAGTGCAATCCACTCCTTGCTCGTCCATATCTCTTTTTCTTTTTCCGAGCGTTTGCGAAACAACCGTAGCAGATAAACACTCATAAGCTTGGAGCTTTTTGAGTAAATCTTCAATGGTTGTAGCAGAAATTATGGTTCTCCTTGCCTCTGAAAACATGAATCCATTATCCACAGCATTATCTAAATATGAAAGCAAATTACTAAAATAACCATTAATATTAAGCAAACCAATGGGTTTCTTATTTGTGACCAAAGATGACTAAGAAGCCACGCAAGCTATTTCTTCCAATGTACCCAGACCTCCTGGTAAAGCAATGAATGCATCGGCAGAATGGTACATGATTGTTATCCGTTCAGGGATACTCCAGACTTGTATTTCCTTACCCACGGTAGGTCCACAAAAATCTGTGAATAGTTTTGGCACGACTCCTAGAACTGGACTTCCTCTGGCGTGTGCTGCTGTAGCGACTGCTCCCATTAAACCCGTACTACCGCCTCCATAAATCAACTGGATCTTTTGTTGGGCAAGTATTACTCCAACTCTTATGGCTTCATCAGCGAATATGTTATTTTTCCCTGGATAAGCACCTCCAAAGACACAAATTTTTTTAAAGCGTTGGGACGAAGTACTTTCCATTTTTTTTTTCTTTTTTTTTTTTCGAGTGCCTGAAAGAGAATGATTACATGGTGTAATATATAGAGGACTGAGTAGTGAATCAGACAAGAGTAATAATGTCGCCGAAAGTGTATCTGACCTGTCAGAAGAAAATGTTAACCTAACAAAAGATTTTTGCGTGATTTCAGGAAGAAAATCAAAAAGAGAAGAAAAAATCAACCGTAAAAGACAAATAAAAAAAACGAGAATAATTTAACAAATCGAACAACACGTAAATTAAACCAAAATAAAGTTATTGCAAATCAAACCAAAAGCTGAGAAGTCATTTATTGTAGTTGTGATTGTGGCTCACATCTTCCTCTGGTTTTACGTCCAGAAACGGCTTAAACGCCTTCTATGAGTCGAGGATATGCTTCCCATCCAGTTTTCTTACAAGCTGGCAAACAGGGTCTTTTAACATCAGATTCCCAAGATGTTGCCATTCCCTTTGGAATTGCGGCCATAAATCAAGAATTTCTCTTTGTACATCTCCACTAGGATGCGTCTCAAGAGAAAGTTGGATATTACCCAAATTCTCCTTACTCAGTCCATCCTTAATGAATTCAATTTTATCATCTCGATTAGAGGACGGAATCCCAATAGAACGACATTTACCGTTACACGTCCATCGTGCACATTTGTGGCAATTTGAACTCATGCGCTTTGCTCGTCGCTTCTTTGCAAAAGTGCTTCTACCTGTACCTGGTAAATGTAAAACAGGAAGATATTCATCTTCACGTACCTTGGCTTCAATTATCCAACGTATGTCTCCAGGAATCCCTTTGTGCATAAGCATTCTTAATCTTTCAAATCGAACTTGGTAAAGCTTCAGTAAAATATTTCGAGGAAAAGGAGGAAATCGTTTCTGCAATCTTGTGAGAATATCATCCATCCTGAAAAAAAAATGAAAAAAAAATGAAAGAGAAATTGGAAGAGAAATTTATATACAATATCAGTTTTGTGGGTAGCTGATGGAACCGATTTAAATAATCACGGAGTACCGTTATCCGCCATTTAACCGGGGTAAAAAAATTAAAAATTATATTTACATCTAGTTATTTTCAAAACCAGGATCAGAAAGAAAAACAACATAAAAAGACTCAAAAACAAAACACTCTAAATAAAATCCTAAATTCTTCCCCCCACACATAACTCTTACATTGTCATTAATGTAATGCTATTATCCCCCAATGCAAGAATTATATGTAAGAGAAAAGAACTATTAAACAAAAGAAACTTATGCAGCCTAAATGAACTTAAAAACAGTAAACACAATTAACAAAGAAACATAAGAAATAAAAATAAAAACAATAAAAATAATAAAAGAAAAAGGAAAAGAAAGAGAAAGCAAATCTGAATATGGAAGGTTGGCAATTTCATCTTTAATTGGGCTGCCTTCCCAATTAACACTTGAGTTAGTGTTTTGAATCTAACCAACACCCCTTCTTGGCTTTTTACGCTTGTCAGGCTCATACATGAAATTTTCCAAATTTATGCGTTTGAGAGGTAGCTTTCTTTGCACAACAGTGGATGTATTCTCCATTACAAGTATTATTCCATCATCCTTGGTGGTGCATATCTCATCGAGGAATGATGCATCTTTTGGTACTTGTTGAATGACATCCACAAACAAACTGTTTAAGGTTTCCATCGTGTCTTGTTCATGTTCATCCTCCTTGAACTTTGCGAATCTACTAGGAAAAGGTGGAGAAGAAACATTAGTAAAAATTGGAATCTCAAACGTTACCTCAGGTGCTGAAATACTCTTATTTGGATTATTGGCTTCATTATCCTCAAGAATAGAATTTATCTCTAATTTTGTCTCATCCTCATCTTGTTCCTCATTCCTCAAGGTCACAATAGTAGTATTCTCCTTTGGGTTAATCATTGTTTGGGCAGGGAGTTCTTCAGATCTTTGTGCTACCCATCCCACCATACTACTAGTCAATTGGATCATTTGCTTTTCCAAACTCTGGATGCTTGCCCTTGTTTCCTGTTGAAATTGCAATGTATCAGTAACAAGAGAATAGACAAGATCTTCTAAAGAAGTACCTGAGTTTTGAGTCATATGTGGTGGTTGAAAAAGATCTGGTTCTTGGGACCATGATTGATTGAAGCTAGATGGATGAGTGTAATTGGCATAAGGATCTACTTCTTGGTAATTTTTCGAGTAGCCATAATTAGTATGATCCCACCATCCCTCATGGTAAGTGTTTGAGTAATGATCATACTGTTGGTCTTGGAACACTTGATGGCCTTGACATCCTCCCATGGCCAATTGTTGAACTGGGAAGGTGAGATTGGCTTGTTGATTCTCCATGTTCATGTATGCCACCAACTCTTCAAGTGTTAGATTGCTCAATTCCATCGTTTTTTTTTTTTTTTTTTTTTTTTTTTTTTCAAAATTTGATCAGAAAAACCCGTATGTACAAGAAAATAAAACTCATTAGAACTGAAAATAAGAATAAACCAAGTAACAAATAAACTAAAGAAAACAATCCCCGGCAACGGCGCCAAAAATTTGATGCACCCAAAAGAGTGTATCTTATTTAACCTTGCACTAAAAAGATAAATTGTAAGTATAGTAGTTAGCAAGGGTCGAGTCCTCAGGGATTGGGTTTTAGTTTATAAGTTAATAGTTTAAAACTTAAATTCAAGAACAATAAAAGAAAAGGGGTTTTTGAAGCCAGATTTAAACTAAAGTAAATAATAAGAATAAGATGCAAGGCGGTATAACCAGCCAATAAAAATATATATACTAAATTAGGCGGTATAACCAGCCAATAAAAATATATATACTAAATTAGGCGGTATAACCAGCCAATAAAAATAAAACAAAGTTAATATACAAATTAGGCGGTATAACCAGCCAGTAAAAATAAATATAAAAAATAAGCAAACTAAAAGTAAGAAAACAAGTAAGTAAGAAGAATCAAATATGAAAAATATGGTTAAGGTTTCATTCTCAACCACTAGACATCATTAAGAATCAATTTCAGATCTATCAATATCAACCAACTATCAAAGTTAACAACCGTAGATAACAACAAGCTCTGTTATCCCAATCTTTCCTTAGTTTGTGATGCACCCAAAAGAGTGTATCTTATTTAACCTTGCACTAAAAAGATCAATTGTAAGTATAGTAGTTAGCAAGGGTCGAGTCCTCAGGGATTGGGTTTTAGTTTATAAGTTGATAGTTTAAAACTTAAATTCAAGAACAATAAAAGAAAATGGGTTTTTGAAATCAGATTTAAACTAAAGTAAATAATAAGATGCAAGGCGGTATAACCAGCCAATAAAAATATATATACTAAATTAGGCGGTATAACCAGCCAATAAAAATAAAACAAAGTTAATATACAAATTAGGCGGTATAACCAGCCAATAAAAATAAATATACTTTTAAAAATAAGCAAACTAGAAAAGTAAGAAAACAAGTAAGTAAGAAGAATCAAATATGAAAAATATGGTTAGGGTTTCATTCTCCACCACTAGACATCATTAAGAATCAATTTCAGATCTATCAATATCAACCAACTATCAAAGTTAACAACCGTAGATAACAACAAGCTCTGTTACCCCAATCTTTCCTTAGTTTGTCGTTAAATAGAACAAGCTCTCTATTTAATCTCTAACCATTAAACAACCTAGAATAAGCTCTCTAAATTCAATTTAATGGCAGCTTTATGATGAGAAAGATAGGTTGATCTAAGCAACAAACACATAAGCTCGGATTGTTCAACTTAGGTTATGTTCCACTTTGCAATTATTGAAAACTTGACCATAATCATTAATCACAAATTGCCACTTATGAATAGGAAATCAAGACAATTACACGGATCAAGACTCCTAAACTAGCAATAGATAATTATCAAGATCTATCTAGTTGTACACCTAAATAAATCTAGACAACATCATGAACAATTCTTGTAGAAGAACATAAGCAACTTTGATAGAGAATTAATGATAGATAGAATCTGAAAATCAATCACAAAACATGTCTAGGGCTTTGAAATCACCCTTAACCAAATAGAAGTTTAGCCTAGCATAGGCATTATAAACATAAACATAAAATTAAAGAAAATCTAAGAAGAAAATAAAAGAAAGAAAGAAGAAGAGGAAGAATATTAATTATCCAACCTCTTGCTCTCTCTAAAGAAAAAAAAACTAGAGAAAAGAAAGAAAACTAGAGAAAAGAAAGAAGAAGAAAACTTAGAGAATTTTATTAAAATGGCTAATATCCTACCTATGTACAATGTGCTCCTCTACAATCATCCAAGGCCCTCTATTTATACACATTTTGGAAGGCTAAATGACAAGAGACAAGCTTTACAAATTTCAAAGGTAGGTATAATAGGTGGGTGAATTTTTCTAACAATTTTCGTCATATTGTATGACAATTTTGATCAGCCAACTTGATGGTCGATTTCGTCAATGTTGGAGGCCTGATCTGATCACATGGTCTTCTAGAAAAAGGTTCCCCTATCAGTTACGGATCCATAGCCGTTGGAATCAGCTCATTTGCTGATGTGGATAAGCAGATATGGGCAAAATACGGAAACATGTCAGCACAGACGTCATTGCACATCAGCCAACTTGATGGTCGATTTCGTCAATATTAGAGGCCTGATCTGATCATATGGTCTTCTAGACAAAGGTTCCCGTATCAGTTACGGATCCATAGCCATTGGAATCAGCTCATTTGCTGATGTGGATAAGCAGATATGGGCAAAATACAAAAACAGATCAGCACAGACGTCATTGCACATCAGCCAACTTGATGGTCGATTTCACTAGGGAAAACGACTCCGTTTCAAGAAGTATAAAACATGAAAAAGATAGATATGCCTCTTAGCTTTGCACGGCTACAAATTTCAGCCTTATTGCTTCAGTGAAACTCCAGATATAGCTGATATGGAAAAATGTGTCGGAACTGGAACTGAACTGGATTTGCCCTTAATTCTAGTAATCTGAAATCACTCAAAGAAACTTGTGAAAAACACCAAATTACATAAAAATATAAAAGATCATAAACACAATTAGACTAAACAATAATAACTCGTATTTGACACAAAACAATAATAAAACATAACTAAAAACTATATAATTATACGAGTTATCAGTTTGTCGTTAAATAGAACAAGCTCTCTATTTAATCTCTAACCATTAAACAACCTAGAATAAGCTCTCTAAATTCAATTTAATGGCAGCTTTATGATGAGAAAGATAGGTTGATCTAAGCAACAAACACATAAGCTCGGATTGTTCAACTTAGGTTATGTTCCACTTTGCAATTATTGAAAACTTGACCATAATCATTAATCACAAATTGCCACTTATGAATAGGAAATCAAGACAATTACACGGATCAAGACTCCTAAACTAGCAATAGATATTTATCAAGATCTATCTAGTTGTACACCTAAATAAATCAAGACAACATCATGAACAATTCTTGTAGAAGAACATAAGCAACTTTGATAGAAAATTAATGATAGATAGAATCTGAAAATCAATCACAAAACATGTCTAGGGCTTTGAAATCACCCTTAACCAAATAGAAGTTTAGCCTAGCATAGGCATCATAAACATAAAATTAAATAAAATCTAAGAACAAAATAAAAGAAAGAAAGAAGAAGAGGAAGAATATTAATTATCCAACCTCTTGCTCTCTCTAAAGAAAAAGAAAACTAGAGAAAAGAAAGAAAACTAGAGAAAAGAAAGAAGAAGAAAACTTAGAGAATTTTATTAAAATGGCTAATATCCTACCTATGTACAATATGATCCTCTACAATCATCCAAGGCCCTCTATTTATACACATTTTGGAAGGCTAAATGACAAGAGACAAGCTTTACAAATTTCAAAGGTAGGTATAATAGGTGGGTGAATTTTTCTAACAATTTTCGTCATATTGTATGACAATTTTGATCAGCCAACTTGATGGTCGATTTCGTCAATGTTGGAGGCCTGATCTGATCACATGGTCTTCTAGAAAAAGGTTCCCCTATCAGTTACGGATCCATAGCCGTTGGAATCAGCTCATTTGCTGATGTGGATAAGCAGATATGAGCAAAATACGAAAACATGTCAGCACAGACGTCATTGCACATCAGCCAACTTGATGGTCGGTTTCGTCAATATTAGAGGCCTGATCTGATCATATGGTCTTCTAGACAAAGGTTCCCGTATCAGTTATGGATCCATAGCCATTGGAATCAGCTCATTTACTGATGTGGATAAGCAGATATGGGCAAAATACGAAAACAGGTCAGCACAGACGTCATTGCACATCAGCCAACTTGATGGTCGATTTCGCTAGGGAAAACGACTCCGTTTCAAGAAGTATAAAACATGAAAAAGCTAGATATGCCTCTTAGCTTTGCACGGCTACAAATTTCGGCCTTATTGATTCAGTGAAACTCCAGATATAGCTGATATGGCAAAATGTGTCGGAACTGGAACTGAACTGGATTTGCCCTTAATTCTAGTAATCTGAAATCACTCAAAGAAACTTGTGAAAAACACCAAATTACATAAAAATATAAAAGATCATAAACACAATTAGACTAAACAATAATAACTCGTATTTAACACAAAACAATAATAAAACATAACTAAAAACTATATAATTATACGAGTTATCAATTATTTTTAGTGTGTTTTAGTTCCTTTTTAATACAATGATGAGATATGAATTGCATAAGTCTAAAACAGATTTATTAGTGAGAAGATTTTCATGAGAATTGAACTTGATATCAATCTTTTTATGAGCCAATGTTAATATGATATGTTGATTGAGAAAGAAGCATGTTTAGACTTAATCTGACTTGTATAATCATCCTTGTGAGTTTTTGAGCCTATAATGATTGATGCATTATACAAATCAATCTAATTTCTTTCTTGAGTGCTCTTATGATTACATGATTCTCTAGAACTTGCTTTAAACCATTTGAGACTATATTGATGCATGTAACAACATGAATATGATAGAGGCATTAGGACTTTTTAACTAGGGCCAAACAGCCATCCCTTATTGATGTTCCAAGAGAACATCCCTCTAGTGAACCAATTTGAGCCTACATTGAATAAGCTATTTATTTGGTAACCACATCTTACACCTAGCCTAAACACATTTATATCTTTACCCTTGTTCTAAAGATGGACTAGAATGTTTGAGACATATTGCAAAAACAAGGGATATTTTTTGAAAATTTGGGTTAGAACAAAAGATAAGTGTGGGGGAGGAGAAAGGCAAAAGTCAAGAGAAAAATAGAGAGAATATTGCCAAATACATTCCTATGTGAAAAAAAAAAAAATTTTTTTGAATAATCTCTTGAACTTCTAGTTAAAGAAAAGAAAAAGATGTTCGAAAGTTGGTTAGAATGAAGTAAAGGCTCAACATGAAATATTCAGCCTATGTGATTATGTACTTCTAAAGAATATTGAGAAAGTTTTATCTGCAAAATCTTATTTTGTCTCTAAATTCTATGAAGTCTTTGGAATGTTTGTGATATCTTTTCCTTTTTATTCTTTAACCACATTATTACCTCTTGGCCCCATTACATCCTTGATTAAAGACCTCTTGATTTATGAAGTTGCATGATCTTTTAGTGGAGAATAGGTGGACAAGCAAGCATATGGTAGAAGTGTTTTCATGAGATTGATTGAGTGTAAACACTTTACCACTACTTTAAAGAGTGAAAATCAAGAGAGTATCCCATGTGAGAAGTTGAGATTAAGTTTGAATATGCACTATTTTGATTGAAATATGTTATGTTAATATTGGCTTAACTCAAACTATTTACATTCAAGCAAGATTTTTTGTGAATTTCTTTAAGCTATTGATTAGTTTTTAAGACTTGTCCAATGATTATCTCAAATTTATATTGGAAGGATTAGTTATAATTATTATTTTTAGTTTTTCTTATGTTTTCAATGTTTGTGGGTATCGTCCTAGTAAACCCTCACGAGACTAAACTCGTCCACTAGGGACACCTAGGGGTTTAAAGGCTTGTGTCACATGCTAAGTGCCACCGTGATTTCCTACGAAAATGGATTAGATTAGATTTTCTTATTTTATTTTTATTGAGTCGTTGCTAGGGACTAGCAACAATCTAAGTGTGGGGGTGTGATAACTCGTATAATTATATAGTTTTTAGTTATGTTTTATTATTGTTTTGTGTCAAATACGAGTTATTATTGTTTAGTCTAATTGTGTTTATAATCTTTTATATTTTTATGTAATTTGGTGTTTTTCACAAGTTTCTTTGAGTGATTTCAGATTACTAGAATTAAGGGCAAATCCAGTTCAGTTCCAGTTCCGACACCTTTTGCCATATCAGCTATATCTGGAGTTTCACTGAAGGAATAAAACTGAAATTTTAACCGTGCAACGTTAAGAGGCATATCTATCTTTTTCATGTTTTACACTTCTTGAAACGGAGTCGTTTTCCCTAGCGAAATCAACCATCAAGTTGGCTGATGTGCAATGACGTCTGTCCTGAGCAGTTTTCGCATTTTGACCATATCGTCCGATACACATTAGCAAATGAGCTGATTCTAACGGCTATGGATCACTAACTGATAGGGGAACATTTGTCTAGAAGAACATGTGATCAGATAAAGCCTCCAATATTGAAGAAATCGACCATCAAGTTGGCTGATGTGCAATGACGTCTGTGCTGACCTGTTTTCGTATTTTGCCCATATCTTCTTCTCCACATCAGCAAATGAGCTGATTCCAACGGCTATGAATCAGTAACTCATAGGGGAACATTTTTCTAGAAGACCATGTGATCAGATCAGGCCTCCAAGATTGACAAAATCGACAATCAAGTTGGCTGATCAAAATGGTCATACAATATGACGAAAATTGTTAGAAAAATGCACCCACCTATTATACCTACCTTTGAAATTTGTAAAGCTTGTCTCTTGTCATTTAGCCCTCCAAAATGTGTATAAATAGAGGGCCTTGGATGATTGTAGAGGATCATATTGTACATAGGTAGGATATTAGCCATTTTAATAAAATTCTCTAAGTTTTCTTCTTCTTTCTTTTCTCTAGTTTTCTTTCTTTTCTCTAGTTTTCTTTTTCTTTAGAGAGAGCAAGAGGTTGGATAATTAATATTCTTCCTCTTCTTCTTTCTTTCTTTTATTTTCTTCTTAGATTTTCTTTAATTTTATGTTTATGTTTACAATGCCTATGCTAGGCTAAACTTCTATTTGGTTAAGGGTGATTTCAAAGCCCTAGACATGTTTTGTGATTGATTTTCAGATTCTATCTATCATTAATTTTCTATCAAAGTTGCTTATGTTCTTCTACAAGAATTGTTCATGATGTTGTCTATATTTTTTTAGGTGTACAACTAGATAGATCTTGATAATTATCTATTGCTAGTTTAGGAGTCTTGATCCGTGTAATTGTCTTGATTTCCTATTCATAAGTGGCAATTTGTGATTAATGATTATGGTCAAGTTTTCAATAATTGCAAAGTGGAACATAACCTAAGTTGAACAATCCGAGCTTATGTGTTTGTTGCTTAGATCAACCTATCTTTCTCATCATAAAGCTGCCATTAAATTGAATTTAGAGAGCTTATTCTAGGTTGTTTAATGGTTAGAGATTAAATAGAGAGCTTGTTCTATTTAACGACAAACTAAGGAAAGATTGGGGTAACAGAGCTTGTTGTTATCTACGGTTGTTAACTTTGATAGTTGGTTGATATTGATAGATCTGAAATTGATTCTTAATGATGTCTAGTGGTGGAGAATGAAACCTTAACCATATTTTTCATATTTGATTCTTCTTACTTATTTGTTTTCTTACTTTTAGTTTGCTTATTTTTTATATTTATTTTTATTGGCTGGTTATACCGCCTAATTTGTATATTAACTTTGTTTTATTTTTATTGGCTGGTTATACCGCCTAATTTAGTATATATATTTTTATTGGCTGGTTATACCGCCTAATTTAGTATATATATTTTTATTGGCTGGTTATACCGCCTTGCATCTTATTCTTATTATTTACTTTAGTTTAAATCTGGCTTCAAAAACCCCTTTTCTTTTATTGTTCTTGAATTTAAGTTTTAAACTATTAACTTATAAACTAAAACCCAATCCCTGAGGACTCGACCCTTGCTAACTACTATACTTACAATTTATCTTTTTAGTGCAAGGTTAAATAAGATACACTCTTTTGGGTGCATCACTAGCGTCGTCATTCTCACACACAAGGCTAAGATTCGAGGGCGAATCTTTTCGAGGAAAGGGGGAATGATAGGATCCAAGATGACCCAATCCCATGGCAATTTTTATATGGGCCAAGATCCAAAAAGATCTAGGAAACATGGCAAGAATGGATGGAATTCACTTGGGCCATGTTGCAAGTTATTCAAGAAAGGCTTCAACATGCAAGATGGGCTTGCATCCAAGTTTGGTCCATGTGGTTCAAGAACACAAGGTGGCACATTAAGAGGGCTTATTTGGGCTTATTTTAATTCTTATAATTACTTAGGCATTTGGACCTATATTAGGTAACATGGACATCTTTTAATTATTTAGGTTTGGGTTTGAGTATGTTCAACCCATATTTTACATATTATTACCTAGTAGATTAGGGTTATTGTAGGGAGGCTATAAATATATGTCTTAGCCGCCTACTTCAATTATCTTTTGATCAATTGAGTTTGAATTTATGATAACTCGTATAATTATATAGTTTTTAGTTATGTTTTATTAATGTTTTGTGTCAAATACGAGTTATTATTGTTTAGTCTAATTGTGTTTATGATCTTTTATATTTTTATGTACTTTGGTGTTTTTCACAAGTTTCTTTGAGTGATTTCAGATTACTAGAATTAAGGGCAAATCCAGTTCAGTTCAGTTCCGACACCTTTTGCCATATCAGCTATATCTCGAGTTTCACTGAAGCAATAAGGCTGAAATTTGTATCCATGCAAAGCTAAGAGGCATATCTATCTTTTTCATGTTTTACACTTCTTAAAACGGAGTCGTTTTCCCTAGCGAAATCGACCATCAAGTTGGCTGATGTGCAATGACGTCTGTGCTGACATGTTTTCGTATTATGCCCATATCTTCTTATCCACATCAGCAAATGAGCTGATTCCAACGGCTATGGTTCCGTAACTGATAGGGGAACCTTTGTCTAGAAGACCATGTGATCAGATCAGGCTTCCAATATTGAATAAATCGACCATCAAGGTGGCTGATGTGCAATGACGTCTGTGCTGACATGTTTTCGTATTTTGCCCATATCTGCTTAACCACATCAGCAAATGAGCTGATTCCAACGGCTATGGTTCCGTAACTGATAGGGGAACCTTTTTCTAGAAGACCATGTGATCAGATCAGGCCTCCAATATTGACGAAATCGACCATCAAGTTGGCTGATCAAAATTGTCATATACCTACCTTTGAAATTTGTAAAGCTTGTCTCTTGTCATTTAGCCCTCCAAAATGTGTATAAATAGAGGGCCTTGGATGATTGTAAGGGATCATATTGTACATAGGTAGGATATTAGCCATTGTAATAAAATTCTCTAAGTTTTCTTCTTCTTTCTTTTCTCTAGTTTTCTTTTTCTTTAGAAAGATCAAGAGGTTGGATAATTAATATTCTTCTTCTTCTTTCTTTCTTTTATTTTCTTCTTAGATTCTATTTAATTTTATGTTTATAATGCCTATGCCTATGCTAGGCTAAACTTCTATTTGGTTAAGGGTGATTTCAAAGCCCTAGACATGTTTTATAATTGATTTTCAGATTCTATCTATCATTAATTTTCTATCAAAGTTGCTTATGTTCTTCTACAAGAATTGTTCATGATGTTGTCTTGATTTGTTTAGGTGTACAACTAGATAGATCTTGATAATTATCTATTGCTAGTTTAGGAGTCTTGATCCGTGTAATTGTCTTGATTTCCTATTCATAAGTGGCAATTTGTGATTAATGATTATGGTCAAGTTTTCAATAATTACAAAGTGGAACATAACCTAAGTTGAACAATCCGAGCTTATGTGTTTGTTGCTTAGATCAACCTATCTTTCTCATCATAAAGCTGCCATTAAATTGAATTTAGAGAGCTTATTCTAGGTTGTTTAATGGTTAGAGATTAAATAGAGAGCTTGTTCTATTTAACGACAAACTAAGGAAAGATTGGGGTAACAGAGCTTGTTGTTATCTACGGTTGTTAACTTTGATAGTTGGTTGGTATTGATAGATCTGAAATTGATTCTTAATGATGTCTAGTGGTGGAGAATGAAACCTTAACCATATTTTTCATATTTGATTCTTCTTACTTACTTGTTTTCTTACTTTTCTAGTTTGCTTATTTTTAAAAGTATATTTATTTTTTATTGGCTGGTTATACCGCCTAATTTGTATATTAACTTTGTTTTATTTTTATTGGCTGGTTATACCGCCTAATTTAGTATATATATTTTTATTGGCTGGTTATACCGCCTAATTTAGTATATATATTTTTATTGGCTGGTTATACCGCCTTGCATCTTATTCTTATTATTTACTTTAGTTTAAATCTGGCTTCAAAAACCCCTTTTCTTTTATTGTTTTCTTTGAATGTAAGTTATAAACTAATAACTCATAAATTAAAACCCAATCCCTGAGGACTCGACCCTTGCTAACTATACACTCTTTTGGGTGCATCAAATTTTTGGCGTCGTTGCCGGGGATTGCTTTCTTTAGTTTATTAGTTCATTGGTTTATTCTTATTTTCAGTTGTAATTAATTTTATTTTCTTGTACATACGGGTTTTTCTGATCAAATTTTGAAAAAAAAAATATAAAAAAAAAAAAAAACGATGGAATTGAGCAATCTAACACTTGAAGAGTTGGTGGCATACATGAACATGGAGAATCAACAAGCCAATCTCACCTCCCCAGTTCAACAATTTTCCATGGGAGGATGTCAAGACCATCAAGTGTTCCAAGACCAACAGTATGATCATTACTCAAACACTTACCATGAGGGATGGTGGGATCATACTAATTATGGCTACTCGAAAAATTACCAAGAAGTAGATCCTTATGCCAATTACACTCATCCATCTAGCTTCAATCAATCATGGTCCGAAGAACCAGATCTTTTTCAACCACCACATATGACTCAAAACTCAGGTACTTCTTTAGAAGATCTTGTCTATTCTCTTGTTAGTGATACTTTGCAATTTCAACAGGAAACAAGGGCAAGCATCCAGAGTTTGGAAAAGCAAATGATCCAATTGACTAGTAGTATGGTGGGATGGGTAGCACAAAGATCTGAAGAACTCCCAGCCCAAACGATGATTAACCGAAAGGAGAATGCTACTATTTTGACCTTGAGGAATGAGGAACAAGATGAGGATGAGACAAAATTAGAGATGAATTCTATTCTTGAGGATAATGAAGCCAATGATCCAAATAAGAGTATTTCGGCACCTGAGGTAATGTTTGAGATTCCAATTTTTACTAATGTTTCTTCTCCACCTTTTCCTAGTAGATTCGCAAAGTTCAAGGAGGATGAACATGAACAAGACACGCTGGAAACCTTAAACAGTTTGTTTGTGGATGTCATTCAACAAGTACCAAAAGATGCACCATTCCTCGATGAGATATGCACCACCAAGGATGATGGAATAATACTTGTAATGGAGAATGCATCCACTGTTGTGCAAAGAAAGCTTCCTCTCAAACGCATAAATTTGGGAAATTTCATGTATGAGCGTGACAAGCCTAAAAAGCCAAGAAGGGGTGTTGGTTAGATTCAAAACACTAACTCAAGTGTTAATTGGGAAGGCAGCCCAATTAGAGATGAAATTGCCAACCTTCCATATTCAGATTTGCTTTCTCTTTCTCTTTCTTTTCCTTTTCCTTTTCCTTTTATTATTTTTATTGTTTTTATTTTTATTTCTTATGTTTCTTTGTTAATTGTGTTTACTGTTTTTAAGTTCATTTAGGCTGCATAAGTTTCTTTTGTTTAATAGTTCTTTTCTCTTACATATAATTCTTGCATTGGGGGATAATAGCATTACATTAATGACAATGTAAGAATTATGTGTGGGGGGAAGAATTTAGGATTTTATTTTTGAGTCTTTTTATGTTGTTTTTCTTTCTGATCCTTGTTTTGAAAATAACTAGATGTAAATATAATTTTTATTTTTTTAACCCCGGTTAAATGGCGGATAACGGTACTCCGTGATTATTTAAATCGGTTCCATCAGCTACCCACAAAACTGATATTGTATATAAATTTCTCTTCCAATTTCTCTTTCAATTTTTTTTTTTCATTTTCTTCAGGATGGATGATATTCTCACAAGATTGCAGAAACGATTTCCTCCTTTTCCTCGAAATATTTTACTGAAGCTTTACCAAGTTCGATTTGAAAGATTAAGAATGCTTATGCACAAAGGGATTCCTGGAGACATACGTTGGATAATTGAAGCCAAGGTACGTGAAGATGAATATCTTCCTGTTTTGCATTTACCAGGTACAGGTAGAAGCACTTTTGCAAAGAAGCGACGAGCAAAGCGCATGAGTTCAAATTGCCACGAATGTGCACGATGGACGTGTAACGGTAAATGTCGTTCTATTGGAATTCCGTCCTCTAATCGAGATGATAAAATTGAATTCATTAAGGATGGACTGAGTAAGGAGAATTTGGGTAATATCCAACTTTCTCTTGAGACGCATCCTAGTGGAGACGTACAAAGAGAAATTCTTGATTTATGGCCGCAATTCCAAAGGGAATGGCAACATCTTGGGAATCTGATGTTAAAAGACCCTGTTTGCCAGCTTGTAAGAAAACTGGATGGGAAGCATATCCTCGACTCATAGAAGGCGTTTAAGCCGTTTCTGGACGTAAAACCAGAGGAAGATGTGAGCCACAATCACAACTACAATAAATGACTTCTCAGCTTTTGGTTTGATTTGCAATAACTTTATTTCGGTTTAATTTACGTGTTATTCGATTTGTGTAATTATTCTCGTTTTTTATTTGTCTTTTACTGTTGATTTTTTCTTCTCTTTTTGATTTTCTTCCTGAAATCACGCAAAAATCTTTTGTTAGGTTAACATTTTCTTCTGACAGGTCAGATACACTTTCGGCGACATTATTACTCTTGTCTGATTCACTACTCAGTCCTCTATATATTACACCATGTACTCATTCTCTTTCAGGCACTTGAAAAAAAAAAATGGAAAGTACTTCGTCCCAACGCATTAAAAAAATTTGTGTTTTTGGAGGTGCTTATCCAGGGAAAAATAACATATTCGCTGATGAAGCCATAAGAGTTGGAGTAATACTTGCCCAACAAAAGATCCACTTGATTTATGGGGGCGGTTGTACGAGTTTAATGGGAGCAGTCGCTACAGCAGCACACGCCGGAGGAAGTCCAGTTCTAGGAATCGTGCCAAAACTATTCACAAGTTTTTGTGGACCTACCGTGGGTAAGGAAATACAAGTCTGGAGTGTCCCTGAACGGATAACAATCATGTACCATTCTGCCGATGCATTCATTGCTTTACCAGGAGGTCTGGGTACATTGGAAGAAATAGCTTGCGTGGCTTCTTGGTCATCTTTGGTCACAAATAAGAAACCCATTGGTTTGCTTAATATTAATGGTTATTTTAGTAATTTGCTTTTATATTTAGATAATGCTGTGGATAATGGATTCATGTTTTCAGAGGCAAGGAGAACCATAATTTCTGCTACAACCATTGAAGATTTACTTAAAAAGCTCCAAGCTTATGAGTGTTTATCTGCTACGGTTGTTTCGCAAACGCTCGGAAAAAGAAAAAGAGATATGGACGAGCAAGGAGTGGATTGCACTTTGTCTTTGTGACATTATCTAACATTTTGCTTGTTGTGTCTCAGTTATAATAAGTGGTTAGCAACCTCTGCAGGTAATATCTCCTAAATTCTACCTTTAAAATTTGACATTGGGGACAATGTCATATTTTAGTAGGGGGTAAGGGACATATTTTGCTAATTTAAAAAAAAAAAAAAAAAATTTAAGAAGTATTCATTCTGAACAAGGTCTGAGTAAGGGAGACTTGAGACATACCTTGTCAGTTTGATTTCTTCTTTTCAAAAAAAAAAAAAAATATAAAAAAAGTGTCTCAAAAAAGTGTGGGTATCTTATTTAACCTTGCACTAAAAAAAATCAATTGTAAGTATAATGATTAGCAAGGGTCGAGTCCTCAGGGATTGGGTTTTAGTTTATAAGTTGATAGTTTAAAACTTAAATTCAAGAACAATAAAATAAAAGGGGTTTTTGAAAGAAATCCTAAAAAAGCTGATTTTTTTTAAAAGAAATCCTAAATCATTCCCCCCACACTTAATTCTTACATTGTCCTCAATGTAAGTCTATTAACCCAAATGAAAGAATTATGTGTGGGGGGAAGAATTTAGGATTTTATTTATGAGTTTGTTTTGTTTTTGAGTTTTTTTTTTTTATGCTGTTTTTCTTTCTGATCCTTGTTTTGAAAATAACTAGATGTAAATATAATTTTTATTTTTTTTAACCCCGGTTAAATGGCGGATAACGGTACTCCGTGATTATTTAAATCGGTCCCATCAGCTACCCACAAAACTGATATTGTATATAAATTTCTCTTCCAATTTCTCTTTCAATTTTTTTCATTTTTTTTTTCAGGATGGATGATATTCTCACAAGATTGCAGAAACGATTTCCTCCTTTTCCTCGAAATATTTTACTGAAGCTTTACCAAGTTTGACTTGAAAGATTAAGAATGCTTATGCACAAAGGGATTCCTGACGACATACGTTGGATAATTGAAGCCAAGGTACGTGAAGATGAATATCTTCCTGTTTTGCATTTACCAGGTACAGGTAGAAGCACTTTTGCAAAGAAGCGACGAGCAAAGCGCATGAGTTCAAATTGCCACAAATGTGCACGATGGACGTGTAACGGTAAATGTCGTTCTATTGGGATTCCGTCCTCTAATCGAGATGATAAAATTGAATTCATTAAGGATGGACTGAGCAAGGAGAATTTGGGTAATATCCAACTTTCTCTTGAGACGCATCCTAGTGGAGACGTACAAAGAGAAATTCTTGATTTATGGCCGCAATTCCAAAGGGAATGGCAACATCTTGGGAATCTGATGTTAAAAGACCCTGTTTGCCAGCTTGTAAGAAAACTGGATGGGAAGCATATCCTCGACTCATAGAAGGCGTTTAAGCCGTTTCTGGACGTAAAACCAGAGGAAGATGTGAGCCACAATCACAACTACAATAAATGACTTCTCAGTTTTTGGTTTGATTTGCAATAACTTTATTTTGGTTTAATTTACGTGTTGTTCGATTTGTGTAATTATTCTCGTTTTTTTTATTTGTCTTTTACGGTTGATTTTTTCTTCTCTTTTTGATTTTCTTCCTGAAATCACGCAAAAATCTTTTGTTAGGTTAATATTTTCTTCTGACAGGTCAGATACACTTTCGGCGACATTATTACTCTTGTCTGATTCACTACTCAGTCCTCTATATACTACACCATGTACTCATTCTCTTTCAGGCACTCGAAAAAGGAAAAAAAAATGGAAAGTACTTCGTCCCAACGCATTAAAAAAATTTGTGTCTTTGGAGGTGCTTATCCAGGGAAAAATAACATATTCGCTGATGAAGCCATAAGAGTTGGAGTAATACTTGCCCAACAAAAGATCCAGTTGATTTATGGAGGCGGTAGTACGGGTTTAATGGGAGCAGTCGCTACAGCAGCACACGCCGGAGGAAGTCCAGTTCTAGGAATCGTGCCAAAACTATTCACAAGTTTTTGTGGACCTACCGTGGGTAAGGAAATACAAGTCTGGAGTGTCCCTGAACGGATAACAATCATGTACCATTCTGCCGATGCATTCATTGCTTTACCAGGAGGTCTGGGTACATTGGAAGAAATAGCTTGCGTGGCTTCTTGGTCATCTTTGGTCACAAATAAGAAACCCATTGGTTTGCTTAATATTAATGGTTATTTTAGTAATTTGCTTTTATATTTAGATAATGCTGTGGATAATGGATTCATGTTTTCAGAGGCAAGGAGAACTATAATTTCTGCTACAACCATTGAAGATTTACTTAAAAAGCTCCAAGCTTATGAGTGTTTATCTGCTACGGTTGTTTCGCAAACGCTCGGAAAAAGAAAAAGGGATATGGACGAGCAAGGAGTGGATTGCACTTTGTCTTTGTGACATTATCTAACATTTTGTTTGTTGTGTCTCAGTTATAATAAGTGGTTAGCAACCTCTGCAGGTAATATCTCCTAAATTCTACCTTTAAAATTTGACATTGGGGACAATGTCATATTTTAGTACGGGGTAAGGGACATATTTTGCTAATTTAATAAAAAAAAAAATTAAGAAGTATTCATTCTGAACAAGGTCTGAGTAAGGGAGACTTGAGACATACCTTGTCAGTTTGATTTCTTCTTTTCAAAAAGAAAAAAAAGTTTGTTGTGTTTTAAGCCATTTAGAAGTATTCATTCTGAACAAGGTCTGAGTAAGGGAGACTTGAGACACACCTTGTCAGTTTGATTTTAATCTTTTTATGTTTACTTGTTAATTTTTGTTTAGTATTTTAAGATTATTTAGGTTGCATGAGTTTGTTTTGTTTTGAGTCTTAGCTGTTCCTATTCTTATGTTATTAGTTCTTTTCTCTTACACATAATTCTTTCATTTGGGTTAATAGACTTACATTGAGGACAATGTAAGAATTAAGTGTGGGGGGAATGATTTAGGATTTCTTTTATTTTGTCTATTATTTTTTTTTAGTCTTTATTATTATTATTATTATTATTATTATTTTTTTTTTTTTTTTAGTGTGTTTTAGTTCCTTTTTAATACAATGATTAGATATGAATTGCATAGGTCTAAACTGGTTATTAGTGAGAAGATTTTCATGAGAATTGAGCTTGATGTCAACCTTTTTATGAGCCAATGTTAATATAATATGTTGATTGAGAAAGAAGCATGTTTAGACTTAATCTGACTTGTATAATCATCCTTGTGAGTTTTTGAGCCTATAATGATTGATGCATTATACAAATCAATCTAATTTCTTTCTTGAGTGCTCTTATGATTACAGGATTCTCTAGAACTTGCTTTAAACCGTTTGAGACTATATTGATACATGTGACAACATGAATATGATAGAGGCATTAGGATTTTTAGCCAGAGCCAAACAGCCATCCCTTATTGATGTTCCAAGAGAACACACCCTTAGTGAACCAATTTGAGCCTACATTGAATAAGCTATCTCTTTGGTAACCATAACTTGTCCCTAACCTAAATATACTTATATCTTTACCTTTGTTCCAAAGATGAATTAGCATGTTTTGAGACAAGTTGCAAAGACAAGGGATATTTTTAGTTAAAAATTTGGGTTAGAAACAAGAAATAAGTGTGGGGGGGAAAGAAAAGAAAAGTCAAGAGAAAAAGAAATGAAATACTGGCAAATACATTCCTATGTAAAAAAAAAAAAATATATGAATCATCTCTTGAATTTGTGGAAAAAGAAAAAGATGTTACAAAGTCGTTTAGAATGAAGAAAAGGCCCAACATAAATATCCGGCCTAGGTGACTATGTACTTGTAAAGAGTTTTGAGAAATTTCTTTGTATGATCTTTTTATGTCTCTAAACTTTATGAACTCTTTGGAACCTTTGTGATATCTTTATCCTTTTGTTCTTCAACCACATTACAAACCCCTTGGCCCCATTACAACCTTGATTAAAGACCTCTTGATTCATGAAGTTGTATGATCTAAATAGTGGAGAATAGGTGGACAAGCAAAAATATGGTAGAACTATTTTCATGAGATTGATTGAGTGTAAACACTTCACCACTACTTTAAAGAGTGAAAATCATGAGGGTATCCCATGTGAGAAGTTGAGATTAAATTTGAACATGCAATATTTTGATTGAGATATGTTATGATAATATTGGCTTAACTCAAACAATTTACATTCAAGCATGATTTTTTGTGAAATTCTTTAAGCTATTGATTAGTTTATAAGACTTGTTCAAATATTGTATCTAATTTGTATTGAAAGGATTAGGAGTAAATATTTTTAGTATATGCAGTTTATTTATATTTTAGTTTTTCAATGTTTGTGGGTATCGTTCTAGTAAACCCTCACGAGACTAAACTCGTCCACTAGGGACACCTAGGGGTTTAAAGGCTTGTGTCACATGCTAAGTGCCACCGTGATTTCCTACGAAAATGGATTAGATTTTCTTATTTTATTTTTATTGAGTCGTTGCTAGGGACTAGCAACAATCTAAGTGTGGGGGTGTGATAACTCGTATAATTATATAGTTTTTAGTTATGTTTTATTAATGTTTTGTGTCAAATACGAGTTATTATTGTTTAGTCTAATTGTGTTTATGATCTTTTATATTTTTATGTATTTTGGTGTTTTTCACAAGTTTCTTTGAGTGATTTCAGATTACTAGAATTAAGGGCAAATCCAGTTCAGTTTCAGTTCCGACACCTTTTGCCATATCAGCTATATCTCGGGTTTCACTGAAGCAATAAGGCTGAAATTTGTAGCCATGCAAAGCTAAGAGGCATATCTATCTTTTTCATGTTTTACACTTCTTAAAACGGAGTCGTTTTCCCTAGTGAAATCGACCATCAAGTTGGCTGATGTGCAATGACGTCTGTGCTGACATGTTTTCGTATTATGCCCATATCTTCTTATCCACATCAGCAAATGAGCTGATTCCAACGGCTATGGTTCCGTAACTGATAGGGGAACCTTTGTCTAGAAGACCATGTGATCAGATCAGGCCTCCAATATTGAAGAAATCGACCATCAAGGTGGCTGATGTGTAATGACGTCTGTGCTGACATGTTTTCGTATTTTGCCCATATCTGCTTAACCACATCAGCAAATGAGCTGATTCCAACGGCTATGGTTCCGTAACTGATAGGGGAACATTTGTCTAGAAGACCATGTGATCAGATCAGGCCTCCAATATTGACGAAATCGACCATCAAGTTGGCTGATCAAAATCGTCATATACCTACCTTTGAAATTTGTAAAGCTTGTCTCTTATCATTTAGCCCTCCAAAATGTGTATAAATAGAGGGCCTTGGATGATTGTAAGGGATCATATTGTACATAGGTAGGATATTAGCCATTTTAATAAAATTCTCTAAGTTTTCTTCTTCTTTTTTTCTCTAGTTTTCTTTCTTTTCTCTAGTTTTCTTTTTCTTTAGAGAGAGCAAGAGGTTGGATAATTAATATTCTTCCTTTTCTTCTTTCTTTCTTTTATTTTCTTCTTAGATTTTCTTTAATTTTATGTTTATGTTTATAATGCCTATGCTAGGCTAAACTTCTATTTGGTTAAGGGTGATTTCAAAGCCCTAGACACGTTTTGTGATTGATTTTCAGATTCTATCTATCATTAATTTTCTATCAAAGTTGCTTATGTTCTTCTACAAGAATTGTTCATGATGTTGTCTTGATTTGTTTAGGTGTACAACTAGATAGATCTTGATAATTATCTATTGCTAGTTTAGGAGTCTTGATCCGTGTAATTGTCTTGATTTCCTATTCATAAGTGGCAATTTGTGATTAATGATTATGGTCAAGTTTTCAATAATTGCAAAGTGGAACATAACCTAAGTTGAACAATCCGAGCTTATGTGTTTGTTGCTTAGATCAACCTATCTTTCTCATCATAAAGCTGCCATTAAATTGAATCTAGAGAGCTTATTCTAGGTTGTTTGATGGTTAGAGATTAAATAGAGAGCTTGTTCTATTTAACGACAAACTAAGGAAAGATTGGGATAACAGAGCTTGTTGTTATCTACGGTTGTTAACTTTGATAGTTGGTTGATATTGATAGATCTGAAATTGATTCTTAATGATGTCTAGTGGTGGAGAATGAAACCTTAACCATATTTTTCATATTTGATTCTTCTTACTTACTTGTTTTCTTACTTTTAGTTTGCTTATTTTTTATATTTATTTTTATTGGCTGGTTATACCGCCTAATTTGTATATTAACTTTGTTTTATTTTTATTGGCTGGTTATACCGCCTAATTTAGTATATATATTTTTATTGGCTGGTTATACCGCCTAATTTAGTATATATATTTTTATTGGCTGGTTATACCGCCTTGCATCTTATTCTTATTATTTACTTTAGTTTAAATCTGGCTTCAAAAACCCCTTTTCTTTTATTGTTTTCTTTGAACGTAAGTTATAAACTATTAACTTATAAACTAAAACCCAATCCCTGAGGACTCGACCCTTGCTAACTACTATACTTACAATTGATCTTTTTAGTGCAAGGTTAAATAAGATACACTCTTTTGGGTGCATCTCGTATAATTATATAGTTTTTAGTTATGTTTTATTATTGTTTTGTGTCAAATACGAGTTATTATTGTTTAGTCTAATTGTGTTTATGATCTTTTATATTTTTATGTAATTTGGTGTTTTTCACAAGTTTCTTTGAGTGATTTCAGATTACTAGAATTAAGGGCAAATCCAGTTCAGTTTCAGTTCCGACACCTTTTGCCATATCAGCTATATCTCGAGTTTCACTGAAGCAATAAGGCTGAAATTTGTAGCCATGCAAAGCTAAGAGGCATATCTATCTTTTTCATGTTTTACACTTCTTAAAACGGAGTCGTTTTCCCTAGCGAAATCGACCATCAAGTTGGCTGATGTGCAATGACGTCTGTGCTGACATGTTTTCGTATTATGCCCATATCTTCTTATCCACATCAGAAAATGAGCTGATTCCAACGGCTATGGTTTCGTAACTGATAGGGGAACCTTTGTCTAGAAGACCATGTGATCAGATCAGGCCTCCAATATTGAAGAAATCGACCATCAAGGTGGCTGATGTGTAATGACGTCTGTGCTGACATGTTTTCGTATTTTGCCCATATCTGCTTAACCACATCAGAAAATGAGCTGATTCCAATGTCTATGGTTCCGTAACTGATAGGGGAACCTTTTTCTAGAAGACCATGTGATCAGATCAGGCCTCCAATATTGACGAAATCGACCATCAAGTTGGCTGATCAAAATCGTCATATACCTACCTTTGAAATTTGTAAAGCTTGTCTCTTGTCATTTAGCCCTCCAAAATGTGTATAAATAGAGGGCCTTGGATGATTGTAAGGGATCATATTGTACATAGGTAGGATATTAGCCATTTTAATAAAATTCTCTAAGTTTTCTTCTTCTTTCTTTTCTCTAGTTTTCTTTCTTTTCTCTAGTTTTCTTTTTCTTTAGAGAGAGCAAGAGGTTGGATAATTAATATTCTTCCTCTTCTTCTTTCTTTCTTTTATTTTCTTCTTAGATTTTCTTTAATTTTATGTTTATGTTTATAATGCCTATGCTAGGCTAAACTTCTATTTGGTTAAGGGTGATTTCAAAGCCCTAGACATGTTTTATAATTGATTTTCAGATTCTATCTATCATTAATTTTCTATCAAAGTTGCTTATGTTCTTCTACAAGAATTGTTCATGATGTTGTCTTGATTTATTTAGGTGTACAACTAGATAGATCTTGATAATTATCTATTGCTAGTCTAGGAGTCTTGATCCGTGTAATTGTCTTGATTTCCTATTCATAAGTGGTAATTTGTGATTAATGATTATGGTCAAGTTTTCAATAATTGCAAAGTGGAACATAACCTAAGTTGAACAATCCGAGCTTATGTGTTTGTTGCTTAGATCAACCTATCTTTCTCATCATAAAGCTGCCATTAAATTGAATCTAGAGAGCTTATTCTAGGTTGTTTAATGGTTAGAGATTAAATAGAGAGCTTGTTCTATTTAACGACAAACTAAGGAAAGATTGGGATAACAGAGCTTGTTGTTATCTACGGTTGTTAACTTTGATAGTTGGTTGATATTGATAGATCTGAAATTGATTCTTAATGATGTCTAGTGGTGGAGAATGAAACCTTAACCATATTTTTCATATTTGATTCTTCTTACTTACTTGTTTTCTTACTTTTCTAGTTTGCTTATTTTTAAAAGTATATTTATTTTTATTGGCTGGTTATACCGCCTAATTTGTATATTAATTTTGTTTTATTTTTATTGGCTGGTTATACCGCCTAATTTAGTATATATATTTTTATTGGCTGGTTATACCGCCTTGCTTAGTATATATATTTTTATTGGCTGGTTATACCGCCTTGCATCTTATTCTTATTATTTACTTTAGTTTAAATCTGGCTTCAAAAACCCCTTTTCTTTTATTGTTCTTGAATTTAAGTTTTAAACTATCAACTTATAAACTAAAACCCAATCCCTGAGGACTCGACCCTTGCTAACTACTATACTTACAATTGATCTTTTTAGTGCAAGGTTAAATAAGATACACTCTTTTGGGTGCATCAAAATTTTGGCGCCGTTGCCGGGGATTGTTTTCTTTAGTTTATTTGTTACTTGGTTTATTCTTATTTTCAGTTCTAATGAGTTTTGTTTTCTTGTACATACGGGTTTTTCTTATCAAATTTTGAAAAAAAAAATAAAAAAAATAAAAAAAAACAATGGAATTGAGCAATCTAACAATTGAAGAGTTGGTGGCATACATGAACATGGAGAATCAACAAGCCAATCTCACTTCCTCAGTTCAACAATTGGCCATGGGAGGATGTCAAGGCCATCAATGGTTCCAAGACCAACAGTATGATCATTACTCAAACACTTACCATGAGGGATGGTGGGATCATACTAATTATGGCTACTCGAAAAATTACCAAGAAGTAGATCCTTATGCCAATTACACTCATCCATCTAGCTTCAATCAATCATGGTCCCAAGAACCAGATCTTTTTCAACCACCACATATGACTCAAAACTCAGGTACTTCTTTAGAAGATCTTGTCTATTCTCTTGTTACTGATACATTGCAATTTCAACAGGAAACAAGGGCAAGCATCCAGAGTTTGGAAAAGCAAATGATCCAATTGACTAGTAGTATGGTGGGATGGGTAGCACAAAGATCTGAAGAACTCCCTGCCCAAACAATGATTAACCCAAAGGAGAATGCTACTATTGTGACCTTGAAGAATGATGAACAAGATGAGGATGAGACAAAATTAGAGATGGATTCTATTCTTGAGGATAATGAAGCCACAAATCCAAATAAGAGTATTTCAGCACCTGAGGTAACGTTTAAGATTCCAATTTTTACTAATGTTTCTTCTCCACCTTTTCCTAGTAGATTTGCAAAGTTCAAGGAGGAAGAACATGAACAAAACATGCTGGAAACCTTAAACAGTTTGTTTGTGGATGCCATTCAACAAGTACCAACATATGCTCCATTCCTCGATGAGATATGCACCACAAAGGATGATGGAATAATACTTGTAATGGAGAATGCATCCAGTTTTGTGCAAAGAAAGCTTCCTATCAAACGTTCAAATTTGAGAAGTTTCATGTATGAGCCTAACAAGCCTAAAAAGCCAAGAAGGGGTGTTGGTTAGGTTGGACAACTTAAATCAATACTAATTGGGAAGGCAGTCCAATTAATGAAGAAATTACCAACCTGCCATACTCAGATTTGCTTTCTTTTCCTTTTCCTTTTCCTTTTATTATTTTTTATTGTTTTTATTTATTTATTTTTATGTTTATTTGTTTAGTAATTTAGGATTTTATTTAAAGTTTTTTGTTTTTGAGTCTTTTTAGGTTGTTTTTCTTTCTGATCCTTGTTTTTAAAATAACTAGATGTAAATATAATTTTTATTTTATTTTTTTAACCCCGGTTAAATGGCGGATAACGGTACTCCGTGATTATTTAAATCGGTTCCATCAGCTACCCACAAAACTGATATTGTATATAAATTTCTCTTCCAATTTCTCTTTCATTTTTTTTCATTTTTTTTTTCAGGATGGATGATATTCTCACAAGATTGCAGAAACGATTTCCTCCTTTTCCTCGAAATATTTTACTGAAGCTTTACCAAGTTCGACTTGAAAGATTAAGAATGCTTATGCACAAAGGGATTCCTGCAGACATACGTTGGATAATTGAAGCCAAGGTACGTGAAGATGAATATCTTCCTGTTTTGCATTTACCAGGTACAGGTAGAAGCACTTTTGCAAAGAAGCGACGAGCAAAGCGCATGAGTTCAAATTGCCACAAATGTACACGATGGACGTGTAACGGTAAATGTCGTTCTATTGGGATTCCGTCCTCTAATCGAGATGATAAAATTGAATTCATTAAGGATGGACTGAGTAAGGAGAATTTGGGTAATATCCAACTTTCTCTTGAGACGCATCCTAGTGGAGACGTACAAAGAGAAATTCTTGATTTATGGCCGCAATTCCAAAGGGAATGGCAACATCTTGGGAATCTGATGTTAAAAGACCCTGTTTGCCAGCTTGTAAGAAAACTGGATGGGAAGCATATCCTCGACTCATAGAAGGCGTTTAAGCCGTTTCTGGACGTAAAACCAGAGGAAGATGTGAGCCACAATCACAACTACAATAAATGACTTCTCAGTTTTTGGTTTGATTTGCAATAACTTTATTTTGGTTTAATTTACGTGTTGTTCGATTTGTGTAATTATTCTCATTTTTTTATTTGTCTTTTACGGTTGATTTTTCTTCTCTTTTTGATTTTCTTCCTGAAATCACGCAAAAATCTTTTGTTAGGTTAACATTTTCTTCTGACAGGTCGGATACACTTTCGGCGACATTATTACTCTTGTCTGATTCACTACTCAGTCCTCTATATATTACACCATGTACTCATTCTCTTTCAGGCACTCGAAAAAAAAAATTGGAAAGTACTTCGTCCCAACGCATTAAAAAAATTTGTGTCTTTGGAGGTGCTTATCCAGGGAAAAATAACATATTCGCTGATGAAGCCATAAGAGTTGGAGTAATACTTGCCCAACAAAAGATCCAGTTGATTTATAGAGGCGGTAGTACGGGTTTAATGGGAGCAGTCGCTACAGCAGCACACGCCGGAGGAAGTCCAGTTCTAGGAATCGTGCCAAAACTATTCACAGATTTTTGTGGACCTACCTTGGGTAAGGAAATACAAGTCTGGAGTATCCCTGAACGGATGACAATCATGTACCATTCTGCCGATGCATTCATTGCTTTACCAGGAGGTCTGGGTACATTGGAAGAAATAGCTTGCGTGGCTTCTTGGTCATCTTTGGTCACAAATAAGAAACCCATTGGTTTGCTTAATATTAATGGTTATTTTAGTAATTTGCTTTCATATTTAGATAATGCTGTGGATAATGGATTCATGTTTTCAGAGGCAAGGAGAACCATAATTTCTGCTACAACCATTGAAGATTTACTCAAAAAGCTCCAAGCTTATGAGTATTTATCTGCTACGGTTGTTTCGCAAACGCTCGGAAAAAGAAAAAGAGATATGGACGAGCAAGGAGTGGATTGCACTTTGTCTTTGTGACATTATCTAACATTTTGTTTGTTGTGTCTCAGTTATAATAAGTGGTTAGCAACCTCTACAGGTAATATCTCCTAAATTTTACCTTCTTAAAAAAAAAAAAAAAGTTTGTTGTGTTTTAAGCAATTTAGAAGTATTCATTCTGAACAAGGTCTGAGTAAGGGAGACTTGAGACATACCTTGTCAGTTTGATTTCTTCTTTTCAAAAAAAAAAAAAAAGTTTGTTGTGTTTTAAGCCATTTAAAAGTGTTCATTCTGAACAAGGTCTGAGTAAGGGAGACTTGAGACATACCTTGTCAGTTTGATTTTAATCTTTTTATGTTTACTTGTTAATTTTTGTTTAGTATTTTAGGATTATTTAGGTTGCATGAGTTTGTTTTGTTTTGAGTCTTAGTTGTTCCTATTCTTATGTTATTAGTTCTTTTCTCTTACACATGATTCTTTCATTTGGGTTAATAGACTTACATTGAGGACAATGTAAGAATTAAGTGTGGGGGGAATGATTTAGGATTTCTTTTATTTTTGTCTACTATTTTTTTTTATGAGTCTTTATTATTATTATTATTATTTTAGTGTGTTTTAGTTCCTTTTTAATACAATGATGAGATATGAATTGCATAAGTCTAAAACAGATTTATTAGTGAGAAGATTTTCATGAGAATTGAGCTTGATATCATTTTTTATGAGCCAATGTTAATATGATATGTTGATTGAGAAAGAAGCATGTTTAGACTTGATATTGACTTGTATAATCATCCTTGTGAGTTTTTGAGCCTATATGATTGATGCATTATACATATCAATCTAATTTCTTTCTTGAGTGCTCTTATGATTACATGATTCTCTAGAACTTGCTTTAAACCGTTTAAGACTATATTGATACATGTGACAACATGAATATGATAGAGGCATTAGGATTATAACCAGAGCCAAACAGCCATTCATTATTAATGTTCTAAGAGAACATCCCCACTAGTGAGCCAATTTGAGCCTACATTAAATATGATGTTTTATTGGTAACCACAACTTACACCTAGCCTAAATATACTTATATCCTTACCCTTGTTCTAAAGATGGATTATATATTTTGAGACATATTGCAAAAAAACAAGGGATATTTTTAGTTGAAAATTTGGGTTAGAAACAAGAAATAAGTGTGGGGGGAAAAGAAAAGAAAAGTCAAGAGAAAAAGAAATGGAATACTGGCAAATACATTCCTAAGTAAAAAAATATGATTCATCTCTTGAATTTGTGGAAAAAGAAAAAGATGTTACAAAGTTGTTTAGAATGAAGAAAAGCCCAACATGAATATTCGGCCTAGGTGACTATGTACTTGTAAAGAGTTTTGAGAAGTTTCTTTGTATGATCTTATTATGTCTCTAAACTTTATGAACTCTTTGGAGCCTTTGTGATATCTTTATCCTTTTGTTATTCAACCACATTACAAACCCCTTGGCCCCATTACAACCTTGATTAAAGACCTCTTGATTCATGAAGTTGTATGATCTAAATAGTGGAGAATAGGTGGACAAGCAAGAATATGGTAGAACTGTTTTCATGAGATTGATTGAGTGTAAACACTTCACCACTACTTTAAAGAGTGAAAATCATGAGGGTATATCATGTGAGAAGTTGAGATTAAATTTGAACATGCACTATTTTGATTGAGATATGTTATGTTAATATTGGCTTAACTCAAACAATTTACATTCAAGCATGAATTTTTGTGAAATTCTTTAAGCTATTGATTAGTTTATAAGACTTGTTCAAAGATTGTCTCTAATTTGTATTGAAAGGATTAGGAATAAATATTTTTAGTATATGTAGTTTATTTATATTTTAGTTTTTCAATGTTTGTGGGTATCGTTCTAGTAAACCCTCACGAGACTAAACTCGTCCACTAGGGACACCTAGGGGTTTAAAGGCTTGTGTCACATGCTAAGTGCCACCGTGATTTCCTACGAAAGTGGATTAGATTAGATTTTCTTATTTTATTTTTATTGAGTCGTTGCTAGGGACTAGCAACAATCTAAGTGTGGGGGTGTGATAACTCGTATAATTATATAGTTTTTAGTTATGTTTTATTATTGTTTTGTGTCAAATACGAGTTATTATTGTTTAGTCTAATTGTGTTTATGATCTTTTATATTTTTATGTAATTTGGTGTTTTTCACAAGTTTCTTTGAGTGATTTCAGATTACTAGAATTAAGGGCAAATCCAGTTCAGTTTTAGTTCCGACACCTTTTGCCATATCAGCTATATCTCGAGTTTCACTGAAGCAATAAGGCTGAAATTTGTAGCCATGCAAAGCTAAGAGGCATATCTATCTTTTTCATGTTTTACACTTCTTAAAACGGAGTCGTTTTCCCTAGCGAAATCGACCATCAAGTTGGCTGATGTGCAATGACGTCTGTGCTGACATGTTTTCGTATTATGCCCATATCTTCTTATCCACATCAGAAAATGAGCTGATTCCAACGGCTATGGTTCCGTAACTGATAGGGGAACCTTTGTCTAGAAGACCATGTGATCAGATCAGGCCTCCAATATTGAAGAAATCGACCATCAAGGTGGCTGATGTGTAATGACGTCTGTGCTGACATGTTTTCGTATTTTGCCCATATCTGCTTAACCACATCAGCAAATGAGCTGATTCCAACGTCTATGGTTCCGTAACTGATAGGGGAACCTTTTTCTAGAAGACCATGTGATCAGATCAGGCCTCCAATATTGACGAAATCGACCATCAAGTTGGCTGATCAAAATCGTCATATACCTACCTTTGAAATTTGTAAAGCTTGTCTCTTGTCATTTAGCCCTCCAAAATGTGTATAAATAGAGGGCCTTGGATGATTGTAAGGGATCATATTGTACATAGGTAGGATATTAGCCATTTTAATAAAATTCTCTAAGTTTTCTTCTTCTTTCTTTTCTCTAGTTTTCTTTCTTTTCTCTAGTTTTCTTTTTCTTTAGAGAGAGCAAGAGGTTGGATAATTAATATTCTTCCTCTTCTTCTTTCTTTCTTTTATTTTCTTCTTAGATTTTCTTTAATTTTATGTTTATGTTTATAATGCCTATGCTAGGCTAAACTTCTATTTGGTTAAGGGTGATTTCAAAGCCCTAGACATGTTTTATAATTGATTTTCAGATTCTATCTATCATTAATTTTCTATCAAAGTTGCTTATGTTCTTCTACAAGAATTGTTCATGATGTTGTCTTGATTTATTTAGGTGTACAACTAGATAGATCTTGATAATTATCTATTGCTAGTCTAGGAGTCTTGATCCGTGTAATTGTCTTGATTTCCTATTCATAAGTGGCAATTTGTGATTAATGATTATGGTCAAGTTTTCAATAATTGCAAAGTGGAACATAACCTAAGTTGAACAATCCGAGCTTATGTGTTTGTTGCTTAGATCAACCTATCTTTCTCATCATAAAGCTGCCATTAAATTGAATCTAGAGAGCTTATTCTAGGTTGTTTAATGGTTAGAGATTAAATAGAGAGCTTGTTCTATTTAACGACAAACTAAGGAAAGATTGGGATAACAGAGCTTGTTGTTATCTACGGTTGTTAACTTTGATAGTTGGTTGATATTGATAGATCTGAAATTGATTCTTAATGATGTCTAGTGGTGGAGAATGAAACCTTAACCATATTTTTCATATTTGATTCTTCTTACTTACTTGTTTTCTTACTTTTCTAGTTTGCTTATTTTTAAAAGTATATTTATTTTTATTGGCTGGTTATACCGCCTAATATGTATATTAATTTTGTTTTATTTTTATTGGCTGGTTATACCGCCTAATTTAGTATATATATTTTTATTGGCTGGTTATACCGCCTTGCTTAGTATATATATTTTTATTGGCTGGTTATACCGCCTTGCATCTTATTCTTATTATTTACTTTAGTTTAAATCTGGCTTCAAAAACCCCTTTTCTTTTATTGTTCTTGAATTTAAGTTTTAAACTATCAACTTATAAACTAAAACCCAATCCCTGAGGACTCGACCCTTGCTAACTACTATACTTACAATTGATCTTTTTAGTGCAAGGTTAAATAAGATACACTCTTTTGGGTGCATCAAAATATGTGTGAATAGAACGTTGGAATCAGCTCATTTGCTGATGTGGATAAGAAGATATGGGCATAATACGAAAACATGTCAGCACAGACGTCATTGCACATCAGCCAACTTGATGGTCGATTTCGCTAGGGAAAACGACTCCGTTTTAAGAAGTGTAAAACATGAAAAAGATAGATATGCCTCTTAGCTTTGCATGGATACAAATTTCAGCCTTATTGCTTCAGTGAAACTCGAGATATAGCTGATATGGCAAAAGGTGTCGGAACTGAAACTGAACTGGATTTGCCCTTAATTCTAGTAATCTGAAATCACTCAAAGAAACTTGTGAAAAACACCAAAGTACATAAAAATATAAAAGATCATAAACACAATTAGACTAAACAATAATAACTCGTATTTGACACAAAACATTAATAAAACATAACTAAAAACTATATAATTATACGAGTTATCACACCCCCACACTTAGATTGCAAAGTGGACAACATCATGGACAATTCTTGTAAAAGAGTTTGGAAAGGCAAATGAGCCTATTGGCTAGTAGTATGGTGGGATGGGTAGCACAAAGATCTGAAGAACTCCCAGCCCAAACGATGGTTAACCCAAAGGAGAATGCTACTATTGTGACCTTGAAGAATGAGGAACAAGATGAGGATGAAACAAAATTAGAGATGGATTCTATTCTTGAGGATAATGAAGTCAAAGATCCAAATAAGAGTATTTCGGCACCTGAGGTAACGTTTAAGGTTTCACTTTTTACTAATGTTTCTTCTCCACCTTTTCCTAGTAGATTTGCAAAGTTCAAGGAGGAAGAACATGAACAACACATGCCGGAAACCTTAAACAACTTGTTTGTGGAGGTCATTCAACAAGTATCAAAATATGCTCCATTCCTCGATGACATATGCACCACAAAGGATGATGAAATAATACTTGTAATGGAGAATGCATCCACTGTTGTGCAAAGAAAGCTTCCTCTCAAACGCATAAATTTGGGAAATTTCATGTATGAGCCTGACAAGCCTAAAATGCCAAGAAGGGGTGTTGGTTAGGTTCAAAACACTAAATCAAGTGCTAATTGGGGGAGGCAGCCTAATTAGTGAAAGCATTGCCAAACTGCCATCCTCAGATTTGCTCTTTTTTTCTTTATCTTTTTCTTATGTTTCTTTGTTAATTTTTGTTTAGTATTTTAGGATTATTTAGGTTGCATGAGTTTGTTTTGTTTTGAGTCTTAGTTGTTCCTATTCTTATGTTATTAGTTCTTTTCTCTTACACATAATTCTTTCATTTGGGTTAATAGACTTACATTGAGGACAATGTAAGAATTAAGTGTGGGGGGAATGATTTAGGATTTCTTTTATTTTTGTCTACTATTTTTTTTTATGAGTCTTTATTATTATTTTTAGTGTGTTTTAGTTCCTTTTTAATACAATGATGAGATATGAATTGCATAAGTCTAAAACAGATTTATTAGTGAGAAGATTTTCATGAGAATTGAGCTTGATGTCAACCTTTTTATGAGCCAATGTTAATATGATATGTTGATTGAGAAAGAAGCATGTTTAGACTTAATCTGACTTGTATAATCATCCTTGTGAGTTTTTGAGCCTATAATGATTGACGCATTATACAAATCAATCTAATTTCTTTCTTGAGTGCTCTTATGATTACATGATTCTCTAGAACTTGCTTTAGACCTTGTTGAGACTATATTGATACATGTGACAACATGAATATGATAGAGGCATTAGGATTATAACCAGAGCCAAACAGCCATCCCTTATTGATGTTCCAAGAGAACACACCCTTAGTGAACCAATTTGAGCCTACATTGAATAAGCTATCTCTTTGGTAACCATAACTTGTCCTTAACCTAAATATACTTATATCTTTAACTTCGTTCCAAAGATGAATTAGCATGATTTGAGACAAGTTGCAAAGACAAGGGATATTTTTTGGTTAGAAACAAGAAATAAGTGTGGGGGGAAAAGAAAAGTCAAGAGAAAAAGAAACGGAATACTGGAAAATACATTCTTATGTAAAAAAAAATATATATGAATCATCTCTTGAATTTGTGGAAAACGAAAAAGATGTTACAAGGTTCGTTAGAAAGAAGTAAAGGCTCAACATGAAATATTCAGCCTAGGTGACTATGTACTTGTAAAGAGTTTTGAGAAGTTTCTTTGTATGATCTTATTATGTCTCTAAACTTTATGAACTCTTTGGAACCTTTGTGATATCTTCATCCTTTTGTTCTTCAACCACATTACAAACCCCTTGGCCCCATTACAACCTTGATTAAAGACCTCTTGATTCATGAAGTTGTATGATCTAAATAGTGGAGAATAGGTGGACAAGCAAGAATATGGTAGAACTGTTTTCATGAGATTGATTGAGTGTAAACACTTCACCACTACTTTAAAGAGTGAAAATCATGAGGGTATCCCATGTGAGAAGTTGAGATTAAATTTGAACATGCAATATTTTGATTGAGATATGTTATGCTAATATTGGCTTAACTCAAACAATTTACATTCAAGCATGATTTTTTGTGAAATTCTTTAAGCTATTGATTAGTTTATAAGACTTGTTCAAATATTGTCTCTAATTTGTATTGAAAGGATTAGGAGTAAATATTTTTAGTATATGCAGTTTATTTATATTTTAGTTTTTCAATGTTTGTGGGTATCGTTCTAGTAAACCCTCACGAGACTAAACTCGTCCACTAGGGACACCTAGGGGTTTAAAGGCTTGTGTCACATTCTAAGTGCCACCGTGATTTCCTACGAAAATGGATTAGATTAGATTTTCTTATTTTATTTTTATTGAGTCGTTGCTAGGGACTAGCAACAATCTAAGTGTGGGGGTGTGATAACTCGTATAATTATATAGTTTTTAGTTATGTTTTATTAATGTTTTGTGTCAAATACGAGTTATTATTGTTTAGTCTAATTGTGTTTATGATCTTTTATATTTTTATGTACTTTGGTGTTTTTCACAAGTTTCTTTGAGTGATTTCAGATTACTAGAATTAAGGGCAAATCCAGTTCAGTTTCAGTTCCGACACCTTTTGCCATATCAGCTATATCTCGAGTTTCACTGAAGCAATAAGGCTGAAATTTGTATCCATGCAAAGCTAAGAGGCATATCTATCTTTTTCATGTTTTACACTTCTTAAAACGGAGTCGTTTTCCCTAGCGAAATCGACCATCAAGTTGGCTGATGTGCAATGACGTCTGTGCTGACATGTTCTCGTATTATGCCCATATCTTCTTATCCACATCAGCAAATGAGCTGATTTCAACGGCTATGGTTCCGTAACGGATAGGGGAACCTTTGTCTAGAAGACCATGTGATCAGATCAGGCCTCCAATATTGAATAAATCGACCATCAAGGTGGCTGATGTGCAATGACGTCTGTGCTGACATGTTTTCGTATTTTGCCCATATCTGCTTAACCACATCAGCAAATGAGCTGATTCCAACGGCTATGGTTCCGTAACTGATAGGGGAACCTTTTTCTAGAAGACCATGTGATCAGATCAGGCCTCCAATATTGACGAAATCGACCATCAAGTTGGCTGATCAAAATCGTCATATACCTACCTTTGAAATTTGTAAAGCTTGTCTCTTGTCATTTAGCCCTCCAAAATGTGTATAAATAGAGGGCCTTGGATGATTGTAAGGGATCATATTGTACATAGGTAGGATATTAGCCATTGTAATAAAATTCTCTAAGTTTTCTTCTTCTTTCTTTTCTCTAGTTTTCTTTTTCTTTAGAAAGATCAAGAGGTTGGATAATTAATATTCTTCTTCTTCTTTCTTTCTTTTATTTTCTTCTTAGATTCTATTTAATTTTATGTTTATAATGCCTATGCCTATGCTAGGCTAAACTTCTATTTGGTTAAGGGTGATTTCAAAGCCCTAGACATGTTTTATAATTGATTTTCAGATTCTATCTATCATTAATTTTCTATCAAAGTTGCTTATGTTCTTCTACAAGAATTGTTCATGATGTTGTCTTGATTTGTTTAGGTGTACAACTAGATAGATCTTGATAATTATCTATTGCTAGTTTAGGAGTCTTGATCCGTGTAATTGTCTTGATTTCCTATTCATAAGTGGCAATTTGTGATTAATGATTATGGTCAAGTTTTCAATAATTACAAAGTGGAACATAACCTAAGTTGAACAATCCGAGCTTATGTGTTTGTTGCTTAGATCAACCTATCTTTCTCATCATAAAGCTGCCATTAAATTGAATTTAGAGAGCTTATTCTAGGTTGTTTAATGGTTAGAGATTAAATAGAGAGCTTGTTCTATTTAACGACAAACTAAGGAAAGATTGGGGTAACAGAGCTTGTTGTTATCTACGGTTGTTAACTTTGATAGTTGGTTGGTATTGATAGATCTGAAATTGATTCTTAATGATGTCTAGTGGTGGAGAATGAAACCTTAACCATATTTTTCATATTTGATTCTTCTTACTTACTTGTTTTCTTACTTTTCTAGTTTGCTTATTTTTAAAAGTATATTTATTTTTTATTGGCTGGTTATACCGCCTAATTTGTATATTAACTTTGTTTTATTTTTATTGGCTGGTTATACCGCCTAATTTAGTATATATATTTTTATTGGCTGGTTATACCGCCTAATTTAGTATATATATTTTTATTGGCTGGTTATACCGCCTTGCATCTTATTCTTATTATTTACTTTAGTTTAAATCTGGCTTCAAAAACCCCTTTTATTTTATTGTTCTTGAATTTAAGTTTTAAACTATCAACTTATAAACTAAAACCCAATCCCTGAGGACTCGACCCTTGCTAATCATTATACTTACAATTGATTTTTTTTAGTGCAAGGTTAAATAAGATACACTCTTTCGGGTGCATCAATTTATTCAAAGTGAGTGTTTCACTCTTTTTAGTTCTTGAAAGAACTTAGGAACTTATCAAAAAATTCTTTCTTTGTGGCGTTCAACCTATCAAACTTAGGTTCTTGAAACGAGAGTTCTTAGGGTTTAGATTACATGCTTAGTCTAGGTTCTTTGAAACAGGCCTTTAAGGGTTTAAGTTTTCTTTGCCTGAATCTTGGCTTTTCTGGGTTAGGCATTTCAATTTGTTAGTGGGTTCAAAGGGTTTAACCCCTAGGGTTCACATCAGAAAGCTTCCTCTCAAACGCATAAATTTGGGAAATTTAATGTATGAGCCTGACAAGCCTAAAAAGCCAAGAAGGGGTGTTGGTTAGGTTCAAAACACTAACTCAAGTGTTAATTGGGAAGGCAGCCCAATTAAAGAAGAAATTGCCAACCTGCCATATTCAGATTTGCTTTCCCTTTCCCTTTCTCTTTCTTTTCCTTTTTCTTTTATTATTTTTATTTTTATTGATTTTATTTTTATTTTTTATGTTTATTGGTTAATTTTTTGTTTAGTATTTTATGATTATTTAGGTTGCATGAGTTTGTTTTGTTTTTAGTCTTAGTTGTTCCTATTCTTATGTTATTAGTTCTTTTCTCTTACACATAATTCTTTCATTTGGGTTAATAGACTTACATTGAGGACAATGTAAGAATTAAGTGTGGGGGGGAGGATTTAGGATTTCTTTTATTTTTGTCTACTATTTTTTTTATGAGTCTTTATTATGATTATTATGATTATTATTATTTTTAGTGTGTTTTAGTTCTTTTTTAATACAATGATGAGATATGAATTGCATAGGTCTAAACTGGTTATTTGTGAGAAGATTTTCATGAGAATTAAGCTTGATACTAATTTTTATGAGCCAATGTTGATATGATATGGTGATTGAGAAAGAAGCATGTTTACACTTGATATTGACTTATATAATCATCTTTGTGAGTTTTTGAGCCTATATGATTGATGCATTATACATATCAATCTAATTTCTTTCTTGAGTGCTCTTATGATTACATGATTCTCTAGAACTTGCTTTAAACTGTTTGAGACTATATTGATACATGTGATAACATGAATATGATAGAGGCATTAGGATTATAACAAGAGCCAAACAACCATCCATTATTAATGTTCCAAGAGAACATCCCCACTAGTGAGCCAATTTGAGCCTACGTTAAATATGCTATTTTATTTGTAACCACAACTTACACCTAGCCTAAATATACTTATATCCTTACCCTTGTTCTAAAGATGGATTATATATTTTGAGAAATATTGCAAAAAACAAGGAATATTTTTAGTTGAAAAATTGGGTTGGAAACAAAAGATAAGTGTGGGGGAAGAAAAGAAAAAAAAAAGTCAAGAGAAAAAGAAAGGGATCATTGTCAAATATATTCCCATATTGAAAAAAAAAATCATCTCTTGAACTTCTAGTTAAAGTAAAGAAAAAGATGTTACAAAGTTGGTTAGAATGAAGAAAAGGCTCAACATGAATATTTAGCAAATGTTATTATGTGCTTTATAAGAGTTTTGAGAAGTTTTATTTGTATGATCTTATTATGTCTCTAAACTCTGTGAACTCTTTGGAACCTTTGTGATATCTTTATCCTTTTGTTCTTTAACCACATTATAACCTTTGGCCCCATTACAACCTTGAATAAAGACCTCTTGATTATGAAGTTGTATGATCTAAATAGTGGAGAGTAGGTGGACAAGCAAGCATATGGTAGAATTGTTTTCATGAGATTGATTGAGTGTAAACACTTTACCACTACTTTAAAGAGTGAAAATCAAGGGAGTATCCCATGTGAGAAGTTGAGATTATGTTTGAATATGCACTATTTTGATTGAAATATGTTAAGTTAATATTGGCTTAACTCAAACTATTTACATTCAAGCAAGATTTTTGTGAATTTTTTAAGCTATTGATTAGTTTATATTGGAATGATTAGTTGTAATTATTATTATTATTTTTATTTTTTTTAGTTAACCTTATGTCTTCAATGTTTGTGGGTATCGTCCTAGTAAACCCTTACGAGACTAAACTCGTCCACTAGGGACACCTAGGGGTTTAAAGGCTTGTGTCACATGCTAAGTGCCACCGTGATTTCCTACGAAAGTGGATTAGATTAGATTTTCTTATTTTATTTTTATTTTGTTTTGCTCGAGAACTAGCAAAAAGCTAAGTGTGGGGGTATTTGATAAGCTCATAAAATATACATTTTATGCCTTTCTACCTTTAGTTTTTGTTATGTTTTCGATCTTTATCTTGTTTACTTATAATATGTTTTTGAATTTTAGGTACAATAAGGAGAATGAAGTCAAACGATGTCAATAATGATGGTAAAGAGCTTACAAAATCATAATCACAAGATGGAAGAAGACTTGGGAGTCAAAAATATCAATTTCTGGTTGAAAAGCAATCAGGCAGATTTGACCTCCGGAGCTTGCTGTAAGAAAAACATGATGTTAGATTCTTTATTGGAAGAAACTTCCTTCTTGACTTTTGAAGTTGACTTGATTATCTTTCCAACGATATAATATAGGACCAAATCGGATAAGAAATGGGCATTCAAAATGGTGCTAGAAGATCTCCCTAAAGAACCCTGCGGCCAGAAAAACCCTAATCGCAAATCTGAAGAAAAAAAGAGACAAAAACGTGATTTTTGCACCTCCAGGCTTACTTGTCCGGCAAAGACTTATTCTCAGGTTTTTAAAGCTCTATAAATATCATCTTTTGAGCCACAAACTAGACATCTTTTGAGGAGACTCAAGGGATCATCATTATTCTTTTTCTTCTTCTCCATTCTTTTATTTTTCTGTTTAGTTTTATGTATATATTTCTATGCCTATGCTAGGCTAAACTTTTATTTGGTTAAGGGTGATTTCAAAGCCCTAGACATGTTATGTAATTGATTTTCAGATTCTATCTATCATTGTTTTCTATCAAAGTTGCTTATGTTCTTCCATTAAAATTGTTCATGATGATGTTTTGATTTGTTTAGGTGGCCAACTAGATTAATCTTGATAAGTGTCTAATGCTAGTTTTGGAGTCTTGATCCGTGTAATTGTCTTGATTTCCTATTCATAAGTGACAATTTGTGATTAATGATTATGATCAAGTTTTCGATAATTGCAAAGTGGAACATAACCTAAGTTGAACAATCCGAGCTTATGTGTTTGTTGCTTAGATCAACCTATCTTTCTCATCATAAAGCTGCTATTAAATTGAACTTAGAGAGCTTATTCTAGGTTGTTTGATAGTTAGAGATTAAATAGAGAGCTTGTTCTATTTAACGACGAACTAAGGAAAGATTGGGGTAACAGAGCTTGTTGTTATCTACGGTTGTTAACTTTGATAGCTAATTAATGTTGATAGATATGAAATTGATTCTTAATGATGTCTAGTGGTGGAGAATGAAAACTTAACCATATATTTTCATATTTGATTCTTCTTAATTACTTGTTTTCTCATTCTTATTGTTAACTTTAGTTTAAATATGATTTCAAAATCCCCTTTACTTTTGTTTACTTATTTTTAAGTTTTAAACTATTAACTTATAAACTAAAACCCAATCCCTGAGGACTCGACCCTTGCTAATCACTATACTCTACAATTGATTCTTTTTAAGTGCAAGGTTAAATAAGATACACTCTTTTGGGTGCATCATATTTCCTTGGTTGGTTCTGAAAGTCACCCATGGCATTCACATGTTCATTGGTGTCTTCTTGAAGTGTTGGACACATATCAATTTGTTGACGCATGTTTGAACATATGCCACAAGCCTTTATTTCTGTATATTACCTACAGCCAACTGTTGAACAAGAGAAATCAGTTTACCAAATTTTTGTTCAAGGGATGATATACTTACCTCATTAACTCTCTTGGGTTGTGGTGGTGGATCGTGTCTCATTGAGAATTGTTGAGAATTGGCTGCTGATGCACCCAAAAGAGTGTATCTTATTTAACCTTGCACTAAAAAGATAAATTGTAAGTATAGTAGTTAGCAAGGGTCGAGTCCTCAGGGATTGGGTTTTAGTTTATAAGTTAATAGTTTAAAACTTAAATTCAAGAACAATAAAAGAAAAGGGGTTTTTGAAGCCAGATTTAAACTAAAGTAAATAATAAGAATAAGATGCAAGGCGGTATAACCAGCCAATAAAAATATATATACTAAATTAGGCGGTATAACCAGCCAATAAAAATAAAACAAAGTTAATATACAAATTAGGCGGTATAACCAGCCAATAAAAATAAATATAAAAAATAAGCAAACTAAAAGTAAGAAAACAAATAAGTAAGAAGAATCAAATATGAAAAATATGGTTAAGGTTTCATTCTCCACCACTAGACATCATTAAGAATCAATTTCAGATCTATCAATATCAACCAACTATCAAAGTTAACAACCGTAGATAACAACAAGCTCTGTTACCCCAATCTTTCCTTAGTTTGTCGTTAAATAGAACAAGCTCTCTATTTAATCTCTAACCATTAAACAACCTAGAATAAGCTCTCTAAATTCAATTTAATGGCAGCTTTATGATGAGAAAGATAGGTTGATCTAAGCAACAAACACATAAGCTCGGATTGTTCAACTTAGGTTATGTTCCACTTTGCAATTATTGAAAACTTGACCATAATCATTAATCACAAATTGCCACTTATGAATAGGAAATCAAGACAATTACACGGATCAAGACTCCTAAACTAGCAATAGATAATTATCAAGATCTATCTAGTTGTACACCTAAATAAATCTAGACAACATCATGAACAATTCTTGTAGAAGAACATAAGCAACTTTGATAGAAAATTAATGATAGATAGAATCTGAAAATCAATCACAAAACATGTCTAGGGCTTTGAAATCACCCTTAACCAAATAGAAGTTTAGCCTAGCATAGGCATTATAAACATAAACATAAAATTAAAGAAAATCTAAGAAGAAAATAAAAGAAAGAAAGAAGAAGAGGAAGAATATTAATTATCCAACCTCTTGCTCTCTCTAAAGAAAAAGAAAACTAGAGAAAAGAAAGAAAACTAGAGAAAAGAAAGAAGAAGAAAACTTAGAGAATTTTATTAAAATGGCTAATATCCTACCTATGTACAATATGATCCTCTACAATCATCCAAGGCCCTCTATTTATACACATTTTGGAAGGCTAAATGACAAGAGACAAGCTTTACAAATTTCAAAGGTAGGTATAATAGGTGGGTGAATTTTTCTAACAATTTTCGTCATATTGTATGACAATTTTGATCAGCCAACTTGATGGTCGATTTCGTCAATGTTGGAGGCCTGATCTGATCACATGGTCTTCTAGAAAAAGGTTCCCCTATCAGTTACGGATCCATAGCCGTTGGAATCAGCTCATTTGCTGATGTGGATAAGCCGATATGGGCAAAATACGAAAACATGTCAGCACAGACGTCATTGCACATCAGCCAACTTGATGGTCGATTTCGTCAATATTAGAGGCCTGATCTGATCATATGGTCTTCTAGACAAAGGTTCCCGTATCAGTTACGGATCCATAGCCATTGGAATCAGCTCATTTTCTGATGTGGATAAGCAGATATGGGCAAAATACGAAAACAGGTCAGCACAGACGTCATTGCACATCAGCCAACTTGATGGTCGATTTCGCTAGGGAAAACGACTCCGTTTCAAGAAGTATAAAACATGAAAAAGATAGATATGCCTCTTAGCTTTGCACGGCTACAAATTTCAGCCTTATTGCTTCAGTGAAACTCCAGATATAGCTGATATGGCAAAATGTGTCGGAACTGGAACTGAACTGGATTTGCCCTTAATTCTAGTAATCTGAAATCACTCAAAGAAACTTGTGAAAAACACCAAATTACATAAAAATATAAAAGATCATAAACACAATTAGACTAAACAATAATAACTCGTATTTGACACAAAACAATAATAAAACATAACTAAAAACTATATAATTATACAAGTTATCACACCCCCACACTTAGATTGTTGCTAGTCCCTAGCAACGACTCAATAAAAATAAAATAAGAAAATCTAATCTAATCCACTTTCGTAGGAAATCACGGTGGCACTTAGCATGTGACACAAGCCTTTAAACCCCTAGGTGTCCCTAGTGGACGAGTTTAGTCTCGTGAGGGTTTACTAGAACGATACCCACAAACATTGAAAAATTAAAATATAAATAAACTACATATAAATAAACTACATATACTAAAAATATTTACTCCTAATCCTTTCAATACAAATTAGAGACAATATTTGAACAAGTCTTATAAACTAATCAATAGCTTAAAAAATTTCACAAAAAATCATGCTTGAATGTAAATTGTTTGAGTTAAGCCAATATTAGCATAACATATCTCAATCAAAATAGTGCATGTTCAAATTTAATCTCAACTTCTCACATGGGATACTCTCTTGATTTTCACTCTTTAAAGTAGTGGTAAAGTGTTTACACTCAATCAATCTCATGAAAACACTTCTACCATATGCTTGCTTGTCCACCTATTCTCCACTAAAAGATCATGCAACTTGATGCACCCAAAAGAGTGTATCTTATTTATCCTTGCACTAAAAAGATCAATTGTAAGTATAGTAGTTAGCAAGGGTCGAGTCCTCAGGGATTGGGTTTTAGTTTATAAGTTAATAGTTTAAAACTTAAATTCAAGAACAATAAAAGAAAAGGGGTTTTTGAAGCCAGATTTAAACTAAAGTAAATAATAAGAATAAGATGCAAGGCGGTATAACCAGCCAATAAAAATATATATACTAAATTAGGCGGTATAACCAGCCAATGAAAATAAAACAAAGTTAATATACAAATTAGGCGGTATAACCAGCCAATAAAAATAAATATACTAAGAAGAATCAAATATGAAACATATGGTTAAGGTTTCATTCTCCACCACTAGACATCATTAAGAATCAATTTCAGATCTATCAGTATCAACCAACTATCAAAGTTAACAACCGTAGATAACAACAAGCTCTGTTATCCCAATCTTTCCTTAGTTTGTCGTTAAATAGAACAAGCTCTCTATTTAATCTCTAACCATTAAACAACCTAGAATAAGCTCTCTAAATTCAATTTAATGGCAGCTTTATGATGAGAAAGATAGGTTGATCTAAGCAACAAACACATAAGCTCGGATTGTTCAACTTAGGTTATGTTCCACTTTGCAATTATTGAAAACTTGACCATAATCATTAATCACAAATTGCCACTTATGAATAGGAAATCAAGACAATTACACGGATCAAGACTCCTAGACTAGCAATAGATAATTATCAAGATCTATCTAGTTGTACACCTAAATAAATCAAGACAACATCATGAACAATTCTTGTAGAAGAACATAAGCAACTTTGATAGAAAATTAATGATAGATAGAATCTGAAAATCAATCACAAAACATGTCTAGGGCTTTGAAATCACCCTTAACCAAATAGAAGTTTAGCCTAGCATAGGCAAAATCAAATAAACATAAAATTAAAGAAAATCTAAGAAGAAAATAAATGAAAGAAAGAAGAAGAGGAAGAATATTAATTATCCAACCTCTTGCTCTCTCTAAAGAAAAAGAAAACTAGAGAAAAGAAAGAAAACTAGAGAAAAGAAAGAAGAAGAAAACTTAGAGAATTTTATTAAAATGGCTAATATCCTACCTATGTACAATATGCCCTCTTCAATCATCCAAGGCCCTCTATTTATACACATTTTGGAGGGCTAAATGACAAGAGACAAGCTTTACAAATTTCAAAGGTAGGTATAATAGGTGGGTGAATTTTTCTAACAATTTTCGTCATATTGTATGACAATTTTGATCAGCCAACTTGATGGTCGATTTCGTCAATGTTGGAGGCCTGATCTGATCACATGGTCTTCTAGAAAAAGGTTCCCCTATCAGTTACGGATCCATAGCCGTTGGAATCAGCTCATTTGCTGATGTGGATAAGCCGATATGGGCAAAATACGAAAACAGGTCAGCACAGACGTCATTGCACATCAGCCAACTTGATGGTCGATTTCGTCAATATTAGAGGCCTGATCTGATCATATGGTCTTCTAGACAAAGGTTCCCGAATCAGTTACGGATCCATAGCCATTGGAATCAGCTCATTTGCTGATGTGGATAAGCAGATATGGGCAAAATACGAAAACAGGTCAGCACAGACGTCATTGCACATCAGCCAAATTGATGGTCGATTTCGCTAGGGAAAACGACTCCGTTTCAAGAAGTGTAAAACATGAAAAAGATAGATATGCCTCTTAGCTTTGCACGGATACAAATTTCAGCCTTATTTCTTCAGTGAAACTCCAGATATAGCTGATATGGCAAAAGGTGTCGGAACTGGAACTGAACTGGATTTGCCCTTAATTCTAGTAATCTGAAATCACTCAATGAAACTTGTGAAAAACACCAAATTACATAAAAATATAAAAGATCATAAACACAATTAGACTAAACAATAATAACTCGTATTTGACACAAAACAATAATAAAACATAACTAAGAACTATATAATTATACGAGTTATCACAACTTCATAAATCAAGAGGTCTTTAATCAAGGTTGTAATGGGGCCAAGGGGTTTGTAATGTGGTTGAAGAACAAAAGGATAAAGATATCACAAAGGTTCCAAAGAGTTCATAAAGTTTAGAGACATAAAAAGATTATACAAAGAAACTTCTCAAAACTCTTTACAAGTACATAGTCACCTAGGCCGGATATTCATGTTGGGCCTTTTCTTCATTCTAAACAACTTTGTAACATCTTTTTCTTTTTCCACAAATTCAAGAGATGATTCATTTTTTTTTTTTATATAGGAATGTATTTGCCAGTATTCCATTTCTTTTTCTCTTGACTTTTCTTTTCTTTTCCCCCCACACTTATTTCTTGTTTCTAACCAAAAAATATCCCTTGTCTTTGCAACTTGTCTCAAATCATGCTAATTCATCTTTGGAACAAAGGTAAAGATATAAGTATATTTAGGTTAGGGACAAGTTATGGTTACCAAAGAGATAGCTTATTCAATGTAGGCTCAAATTGGTTCACTAAGGGTGTGTTCTCTTGGAACATCAATAAGGGATGGTTGTTTGGCCCTGGCTAAAAATCCTAATGCCTCTATCATATTCATGTTGTCACATGCATCAATATAGTCTCAAACGGTTTAAAGCAAGTTCTAGAGAATCATGTAATCATAAGAGCACTCAAGAAAGAAATTAGATTGATTTGTATAATGCATCAATCATTTTAGGCTCAAAAACTCACAAGAATGATTATACAAGTCAGATTAAGTCTAAACATGCTTCTTTCTCAATCAACATATCATATTAACATTGGCTCATAAAAAGGTTGACATCAAGCTCAATTCTCATGAAAATCTTCTCACTAATAAATATGTTTTAAACTTATGCAATTCATATCTCATCATTGTATTAAAAAGGAACTAAAACACACTTAAATAATAATAATAATAATAAAGACTCATAAAAAAAAATAGTAGACAAAAATAAAAGAAATCCTAAATCATTCCCCCCACACTTAATTCTTACATTGTCCTCAATGTAAGTCTATTAACCCAAATGAAAGAATCATGTGTAAGAGAATAGAACTAATAACATAAGAATAGGAATAACTAGACTCAAAACAAAACAAACTCATGCAACCTAAATAATCCTAAAATACTAAACAAAAATTAACAAGTAAACGTAAAAAGATTAAAATCAAACTGACAAGGTATGTCTCAAGTCTCCCTTACTCAGACCTTGTTCAGAATGAATACTTCTAAATTGCTTAAAACACAACAAACTCTTTTTTTTTTTTTTGAAAAGAAGAAATCAAACTGACAAGGTATGTCTCAAGTCTCCCTTACTCAGACCTTGTTCAGAATGAATACTTCTAAATTGCTTAAAACACAACAAACTTTTTTATTTTTTTTTAAGAAGGTAAAATTTAGGAGATATTACCTGTAGAGGTTGCTAACCACTTATTATAACTGAGACACAACAAACAAAATGTTAGATAATGTCACAAAGACAAAGTGCAATCCACTCCTTGCTCGTCCATATCTCTTTTTCTTTTTCCGAGCGTTTGCGAAACAACCGTAGCAGATAAATACTCATAAGCTTGGAGCTTTTTGAGTAAATCTTCAATGGTTGTAGCAGAAATTATGGTTCTCCTTGCCTCTGAAAACATGAATCCATTATCCACAGCATTATCTAAATATGAAAGCAAATTACTAAAATAACCATTAATATTAAGCAAACCAATGGGTTTCTTATTTGTGACCAAAGATGACCAAGAAGCCACGCAAGCTATTTCTTCCAATGTACCCAGACCTCCTGGTAAAGCAATGAATGCATCGGCAGAATGGTACATGATTGTTATCCGTTCAGGGATACTCCAGACTTGTATTTCCTTACCCAAGGTAGGTCCACAAAAATCTGTGAATAGTTTTGGCACGATTCCTAGAACTGGACTTCCTCCGGCGTGTGCTGCTGTAGCGACTGCTCCCATTAAACCCGTACTACCGCCTCCATAAATCAACTGGATCTTTTGTTGGGCAAGTATTACTCCAACTCTTATGGCTTCATCAGCGAATATGTTATTTTTCCCTGGATAAGCACCTCCGAAAACACAAATTTTTTTAATGCGTTGGGACGAAGTACTTTCCATTTTTTTTTCTTTTTTTCGAGTGCCTGAAAAAGAATGAGTACATGGTGTAATATATAGAGGACTGAGTAGTGAATCAGACAAGAGTAATAATGTCGCCGAAAGTGTATCTGACCTGTCAGAAGAAAATGTTAACCTAACAAAAGATTTTTGCGTGATTTCAGGAAGAAAATCAAAAAGAGAAGAAAAATCAACCGTAAAAGTCAAATAAAAAAATGAGAATAATTCAAAAAATCGAATAACACGTAAATTAAACCGAAATAAAGTTATTGCAAATCAAACCAAAAGCTGAGAAGTCATTTATTGTAGTTGTGATTGTGGCTCACATCTTCCTCTGGTTTTACGTCCAGAAACGGCTTAAACGCCTTCTATGAGTCGAGGATATGCTTCCCATCCAGTTTTCTTACAAGCTGGCAAACAGGGTCTTTTAACATCAGATTCCCAAGATGTTGCCATTCCCTTTGGAATTGCGGCCATAAATCAAGAATTTCTCTTTGTACGTCTCCACTAGGATGCGTCTCAAGAGAAAGTTGGATATTACCCAAATTCTCCTTACTCAGTCCATCCTTAATGAATTCAATTTTATCATCTCGATTAGAGGACGGAATCCCAATAGAACGACATTTACCATTACACGTCCATCGTGCACATTTGTGGCAATTTGAACTCATGCGCTTTGCTCGTCGCTTCTTTGCAAAAGTGCTTCTACCTGTACCTGGTAAATGCAAAACAGGAAGATATTCATCTTCACGTACCTTGGCTTCAATTATCCAACGTATGTCTCCAGGAATCCCTTTGTGCATAAGCATTCTTAATCTTTCAAATCGAACTTGGTAAAGCTTCAGTAAAATATTTCGAGGAAAGGGAGGAAATCGTTTCTGCAATCTTGTGAGAATATCATCCATCCTGAAAAAAAAATGAAAAAAAATTGAAAGAGAAATTGGAAGAGAAATTTATATACAATATCAGTTTTGTGGGTAGCTGATGGAACCGATTTAAATAATCACGGAGTACCGTTATCCGCCATTTAACCGGGGTTAAAAATAAAAATAAAAATTATATTTACATCTAGTTATTTTCAAAACAAGGATCAGAAAAAAAAAACAACATAAAAAGACTCAAAAATAAAATCCTAAATTATTCCCCCCACTCATAATTTTTACATTGTCATTAATGTAATGCTATTATCCCCCAATGCAAGAATTATATGTAAGAGAAAAGAACTATTAAACAAAAGAAACTTATGCAGCCTAAATGAACTTAAAAACAGTAAACACAATTAACAAAGAAACATAAGAAATAAAAATAAAAACAACAAAAATAATAAAAGAAAAAAAGAAAAGAAAGAGAAAGAGAAAGCAAATCTGAATATGGAAGGTTGGCAATTTCATCTTTAATTGGGCTGCCTTCCCAATTAACACTTGAGTTAGTGTTTTGAATCTAACCAACACCCCTTCTTGGCTTTTTAGGCTTGTCAGGCTCATACAAGAAATTTCCCAAATTTATGCGTTTGAGAGGAAGCTTTCTTTGCACAGCAGTGGATGCATTCTCCATTACAAGTATTATTCCATCATCCTTGGTGGTGCATATCTCATCGAGGAATGGTGCATCTTTTGGTACTTGTTGAATGACATCCACAAACAAACTGTTTAAGGTTTCCAGTGTGTCTTGTTCATGTTCATCCTCCTTGAACTTTGCGAATCTACTAGGAAAAGGTGGAGAAGAAACATTAGTAAAAATTGGAATCTCAAACGTTACCTCAGGTGCCGAAATACTCTTATTTGGATCATTGGCTTCATTATCCTCAAGAATAGAATTCATCTCTAATTTTGTCTCATCCTCATCTTGTTCCTCATTCCTCAAGGTCACAATAGTAGCATTCTCCTTTAGGTTAATCATCGTTTGGGCAGGGAGTTCTTCAGATCTTTGTGCTACCCATCCCACCATACTATTAGTCAATTGGATCATTTGCTTTTCCAAACTCTGGATGCTTGCCCTTGTTTCCTGTTGAAATTGCAAAGTATCAGTAACAAGAGAATAGACAAGATCTTCTAAAGAAGTACCTGAGTTTTGAGTCATATGTGGTGGTTGAAAAAGATCTGGTTCTTGGGACCATGATTGATTGAAGCTAGATGGATGAGTGTAATTGGCATAAGGATCTACTTCTTGGTAATTTTTCGAGTAGCCATAATTAGTATGATCCCACCATCCCTCATGGTAAGTGTTTGAGTAATGATCATACTGTTGGTCTTGGAATACTTGATGGCCTTGACATCCTCCCATGTCAAATTGTTGAACTGGGAAGGTGAGATTGGCTTGTTGATTCTCCATGTTCATGTATGCCACCAACTCTTCAAGTGTTAGATTGCTCAATTCCATCGTTTTTTTTTTATTTTTTTTTTCAAAATTTGATAAGAAAAACCCGTATGTACAAGAAAATAAAACTCATTAGAACTGAAAATAAGAATAAACCAAGTAACAAATAAACTAAAGAAAACAATCCCCGGCAACGGCGCCAAAAATTTGATGCACCCAAAAGAGTGTATCTTATTTAACCTTGCACTAAAAAGATAAATTGTAAGTATAGTAGTTAGCAAGGGTCGAGTCCTCAGGGATTGGGTTTTAGTTTATAAGTTAATAGTTTAAAACTTAAATTCAAGAACAATAAAAGAAAAGGGGTTTTTGAAGCCAGATTTAAACTAAAGTAAATAATAAGAATAAGATGCAAGGCGGTATAACCAGCCAATAAAAATATATATACTAAATTAGGCGGTATAACCAGCCAATAAAAATAAAACAAAGTTAATATACAAATTAGGCGGTATAACCAGCCAATAAAAATAAATATAAAAAATAAGCAAACTAAAAGTAAGAAAACAAATAAGTAAGAAGAATCAAATATGAAAAATATGGTTAAGGTTTCATTCTCCACCACTAGACATCATTAAGAATCAATTTCAGATCTATCAATATCAACCAACTATCAAAGTTAACAACCGTAGATAACAACAAGCTCTGTTACCCCAATCTTTCCTTAGTTTGTCGTTAAATAGAACAAGCTCTCTATTTAATCTCTAACCATTAAACAACCTAGAATAAGCTCTCTAAATTCAATTTAATGGCAGCTTTATGATGAGAAAGATAGGTTGATCTAAGCAACAAACACATAAGCTCGGATTGTTCAACTTAGGTTATGTTCCACTTTGCAATTATTGAAAACTTGACCATAATCATTAATCACAAATTGCCACTTATGAATAGGAAATCAAGACAATTACACGGATCAAGACTCCTAAACTAGCAATAGATAATTATCAAGATCTATCTAGTTGTACACCTAAATAAATCTAGACAACATCATGAACAATTCTTGTAGAAGAACATAAGCAACTTTGATAGAAAATTAATGATAGATTGAATCTGAAAATCAATCACAAAACATGTCTAGGGCTTTGAAATCACCCTTAACCAAATAGAAGTTTAGCCTAGCATAGGCATTATAAACATAAACATAAAATTAAAGAAAATCTAAGAAGAAAATAAAAGAAAGAAAGAAGAAGAGGAAGAATATTAATTATCCAACCTCTTGCTCTCTAAAGAAAAAGAAAACTAGAGAAAAGAAAGAAAACTAGAGAAAAGAAAGAAGAAGAAAACTTAGAGAATTTTATTAAAATGGCTAATATCCTACCTATGTACAATATGATCCTCTACAATCATCCAAGGCCCTCTATTTATACACATTTTGGAAGGCTAAATGACAAGAGACAAGCTTTACAAATTTCAAAGGTAGGTATAATAGGTGGGTGAATTTTTCTAACAATTTTCGTCATATTGTATGACAATTTTGATCAGCCAACTTGATGGTCGATTTCGTCAATGTTGGAGGCCTGATCTGATCACATGGTCTTCTAGAAAAAGGTTCCCCTATCAGTTACGGATCCATAGCCGTTGGAATCAGCTCATTTTCTGATGTGGATAAGCCGATATGGGCAAAATACGAAAACATGTCAGCACAGACGTCATTGCACATCAGCCAACTTGATGGTCGATTTCGTCAATATTAGAGGCCTGATCTGATCATATGGTCTTCTAGACAAAGGTTCCCGTATCAGTTACGGATCCATAGCCATTGGAATCAGCTCATTTGCTGATGTGGATAAGCAGATATGGGCAAAATACGAAAACAGGTCAGCACAGACGTCATTGCACATCAGCCAACTTGATGGTCGATTTCGCTAGGGAAAACGACTCCGTTTCAAGAAGTATAAAACATGAAAAAGATAGATATGCCTCTTAGCTTTGCACGGCTACAAATTTCAGCCTTATTGCTTCAGTGAAACTCCAGATATAGCTGATATGGCAAAATGTGTCGGAACTGGAACTGAACTGGATTTGCCCTTAATTCTAGTAATCTGAAATCACTCAAAGAAACTTGTGAAAAACACCAAATTACATAAAAATATAAAAGATCATAAACACAATTAGACTAAACAATAATAACTCGTATTTGACACAAAACAATAATAAAACATAACTAAAAACTATATAATTATACAAGTTATCAGCTGCCATGTTGGAGATTAGAGTTCTAGCAGCCCCGGGAGTCTTATCAACTAGAGCTCCCCCACTAGCGGCATCTATCATACTTCTCTCCATGGGCATGAGACCTTCATAGAAGTATTGGATGAGAAGTTGTTCACTTATCAGATGGTGTGGACATGATGCACAAAGTTTCTTGAACCTCTCCCGATATTCATATAAGGACTCTCCATTGTATTGCCTAATCCCACATATCTCTTTTCTTATGTTGGCAGCCTTAGATGCTGGGAAAAACCTTTCCAAGAATGCTTTCTTCATATGATTCCATGTAGTGATGGTCCCGGATGGTAGATAGTAGAGCCATTCCTTTGCTGAATCAGCTAGAGAGAATGGGAAGGCTCTTAACTTAACTTGCTCTTCCGTGACTCCTGTTGGTCTCATGATTGAGCAAACTACATGGAATTCCTTGAGGTGCTTATTTGGATCCTCTCCTGCAAAAACATGAAAAGTCGGGAGAAGATGAATCAAACCAGATTTTAATTCAAAAGCTACCTCAAGATTAGCATATTCAATGCATAATGGTTGTTGATCCAAGTCTGGAGCGGCTAGCTCCTTGAGAGTTCGGTTGTCAGCTGCTGCCATCTCTCCTTGCTTCTCTTGGATGTTTTGGATCAACTCCTCGATTGGTTGTTGGTGAGAAGTTATAAATTTCCGAATTCTCCTAAGTCTTAAGTCTTCTTCAGGAGCTTGGAACATTCACTAATAAAAAAAATAAGAAAGTAAATAATTAGAACAAAAAATAAGAATAAACCAATAAACTAATTGATAACTCGTATAATTATATAGTTTTTAGTTATGTTTTATTATTGTTTTGTGTCAAATACGAGTTATTATTGTTTAGTCTAATTGTGTTTATGATCTTTTATATTTTTATGTAATTTGGTGTTTTTCACAAGTTTCTTTGAGTGATTTCAGATTACTAGAATTAAGGGCAAATCCAGTTCAGTTCCAGTTCCGACACCTTTTTCCATATCAGCTATATCTGGAGTTTCACTAAAGCAATAAGGCTGAAATTTTAACCGTGCAAAGTTAAGAGGCATATCTATATTTTTCATGTTTTACACTTCTTGAAACGGAGTCGTTTTCCCTAGCGAAATCGATCATCAATTTGGCTGATGTGCAATGACGTCTATGCTGACCTATTTTCGTATTTTGCCCATATCTTCTTATTTACATCAGCAAATGAGCTGATTCCAACGGCTATGGATCAGTAACTGACAGGGGAACATTTTGCTAGAAGACCATGTGATCAGATCAGGCCTCCAATATTGACAAAATCGACCATCAAGTTGGCTGATCAAAAGTGTCATACAATATGACGAAAATTGTTAGAAAAATGCACCCACCTATTATACCTACCTTTGAAATTTGTAAAGCTTGTCTCTTGTCATTTAGCCCTCCAAAATGTGTATAAATAGAGGGCCTTCGATGATTGTAGATGATAACTCGTATAATTATATAGTTTTTAGTTGTGTTTTATTATTGTTTTGTGTCAAATACGAGTTATTATTGTTTAGTCTAATTGTGTTTATGATCTTTTATATTTTTATGTAATTTGGTGTTTTTCACAAGTTTCTTTGAGTGATTTCAGATTACTAGGATTAAGGGCAAATCTAGTTCAGTTCCAGTTCCGACACCTTTTGCCGTATCAGGTATATCTGGAGTTTCACTGAAGCAATAAGGCTGAAATTTTAACCGTACAAAGTTAAGAGGCATATCTATCTTTTTCATGTTTTACACTTCTTGAAACGGAGTCGTTTTCCCTAGCGAAATCGACCATCAAGTTGGCTGATGTGCAATGACGTCTGTGCTGACCTGTTTTCATATTTTGCCCATATCTTCTTATCCACATCAGCAAATGAGCTGATTCCAACGGCTATGGATCAGTAACTGATAGGGGAACATTTTTCTAGAAGACCATGTGATCAGATCAGGCCTCCAATATTGACAAAATCGACCATCAAGTTGGTTGATCAAAATTGTCATACAATATGACGAAAATTGTTAGAAAAATGCACCCACCTATTATACCTACCTTTGAAATTTGTAAAGCTTGTCTCTTGTCATTTAGCCCTCCAAAATGTGTATAAATAGAGGGCCTTGGATGATTGTAGAGGATCAATTTGTACATTGGTAGGATATTAGCCATTGTAATAAAATTCTCTAAGTTTTCTTCTTCTTTATTTTCTCTAGTTTTCTTTTTCTTTATTTTCTTCTTCTTCTTTCTTTCTTTTATTTCCTTCTTAGATTCTCATTAATTTTATGTTTATGTTTACAATGCCTATGCTAGGCTAAACTTCTATTTGGTTAAGGGTGATTTCAAAGCCCTAGACATGTTTTGTGATTGATTTTCATATTCTATCTATCATTAATTTTCTATCAAAGTTGCTTATGTTCTTCTACAAGAATTGTTCATGATGTTGTCTTGATTTATTTAGGTGTACAACTAGATAGATCTTGATAATTATCTATTGCTAGTCTAGGAGTCTTGATCCGTGTAATTGTCTTGATTTCCTATTCATAAGTGGCAATTTGTGATTAATGATTATGGTCAAGTTTTCAATAATTGCAAAGTGGAACATAACCTAAGTTGAACAATCCGAGCTTATGTGTATGTTGCTTAGATCAACCTATCTTTCTCATCATAAAGCTGCCATTAAATTGAATTTAGAGAGCTTATTCTAGGTTGTTTAATGGTTAGAGATTAAATAGAGAGCTTGTTCTATTTAACGACAAACTAAGGAAAGATTGGGATAACAGAGCTTGTTGTTATCTACGGCTGTTAACTTTGATAGTTGGTTGATATTGATAGATCTGAAATTGATTCTTAATGATGTCTAGTGGTGGAGAATGAAACCTTAACCATATTTTTCATATTTGATTCTTCTTACTTACTTGTTTTCTTACTTTTCTAGTTTGCTTATTTTTAAAAGTATATTTATTTTTATTGGCTGGTTATACCGCCTAATTTAGTATATATATTTTTATTGGCTGGTTATACCGCCTAATTTAATATATATATTTTTATTGGCTGGTTATACCGCCTTGCATCTTATTCTTATTATTTACTTTAGTTTAAATCTGGCTTCAAAAACCCCTTTTCTTTTATTGTTTTCTAATAACTCATAGATTAAAACCCAATCCCTGAGGACTCGACCCTTGCTAATCATTATACTTACAATTGATCTTTTTAGTGCAAGGTTAAATAAGATACACTCTTTTGGGTGCATCAAATTTTTGGCGCCGTTGCCGGGGATTGCTTTCTTTAGTTTATTTGTTACTTGGTTTATTCTTATTTTCAGTTCTATTGAGTTTTATTTTCTTGTACATACGGGTTTTTCTTATCAAATTTTGAAAAGAAAAAAAAAACGATGGAATTGAGCAATCTAACACTTGAGGAGTTGGTGGCATACATGAACATGGAGAATCAACAAGCCAATCTCATCTCCCCAGTTCAACAATTGGCCATGGGAGGATGTCAAGGCCATCAAGTGTTCCAAGACCAACAGTATGATCATTACTCAAACACTTACCATGAGGGATGGTGGGATCATACTAATTATGGCTACTCGAAAAATTACCAAGAAATAGATCCTTATGCCAATTACACTCATCCATCTAGCTTCAATCAATCATGGTCTCAAGAACCATATCTTCTTCAACCACCACATATGACTCAAAACTCAGGTACTTCTTTAGAAGATCTTGTCGATTCTCTTGTTACTAATACTTTGCAATTTCAACAGGAAACAAGGGCAAGCATCCAGAGTTTGGAAAAGCAAATGAGCCTATTGGCTAGTAGTATGGTGGAATTAGTAGCAGAAAGATCTCTAGCACTCCCTTCCCAAACGGTGATTAACCCAAAGGAGAATGCTACTATTGTGACCTTGAGAAATGAGGAACAAGATGAGGATGAGACAAAACCAAAGATGGATTCACTTCTTGAGGATAATGAAGCCACCATTCAAATTGAGAGTACTTTAACACCTCAGGTAGCTTTTAAGGTTCTGATAACTCGTATAATTATATAGTTTTTAGTTATGTTTTATTATTGTTTTGTGTCAAATACGAGTTATTATTGTTTAGTCTAATTGTGTTTATGATCTTTATGTATTTTGGTGTTTTTCACAAGTTTCTTTGAGTGATTTCAGATTACTAGAATTAAGGGTAAATCCAGTTCAGTTCCAATTCCGACACCTTTTGCCATATCAGCTATATCTCGAGTTTCACTGAAGCAATAAGGCTGCAATTTGTAGCCGTGCAAAGCTAAGAGGCATATTTATCTTTTTCGTGTTTTACACTTCTTGAAACAGAGTAGTTTTCCCTAGCGAAATCGACCATGAAGTTGGCTGATGTGCAATGACGTCTGTGCTGACCTGTTTTCGTATTTTGCCCATATCTTCTTATCCACATCAGCAAATGAGCTGATTCCAACGGCTATGGATCAGTAACTGATAGGGTAACATTTTTCTAGAAGACCATGTGATCAGATAAGGCCTGCAAAATTGACAAAATCGACCATCAAGTTGGCTGATCAAAATCGTCATGTATGACGAAAATTGTTAGAAAATGCACCCACCTATTATACCTACCTTTGAAATTTGTAAAGCTTGTCTCTTGTCATTTAGCCCTCCAAAATGTGTATAAATAGAGGGCCTTGGATGATTGTAAGGGATCATATTGTACATAGGTAGGATATTAGCCATTGTAATAAAATTCTCTAAGTTTTCTTCTTCTTTCTTTTCTCTAGTTTTTTTTTTCTTTAGAAAGAGCAAGAGGTTGGATAATTAATATTCTTCTTCTTCTTCTTTCTTTCTTTTATTTTCTTCTTAGATTCTATTTAATTTTATGTTTATAATGCCTATGCTAGGCTAAACTTCTATTTGGTTAAGGGTGATTTCAAAGCCCTAGACATGTTTTGTGATTGATTTTCAGATTCTATCTATCATTAATTTTCTATCAAAGTTGCTTATGTTCTTCTACAAGAATTGTTCATGATGTTGTCTTGATTTATTTAGGTGTACAACTAGATAGATCTTGATAATTATCTATTGCTAGTCTAGGAGTCTTGATCCGTGTAATTGTCTTGATTTCCTATTCATAAGTGGCAATTTGTGATTAATGATTATGGTCAAGTTTTCAATAATTGCAAAGTGGAACATAACCTAAGTTGAACAATCCGAGCTTATGTGTTTGTTGCTTAGATCAACCTATCTTTCTCATCATAAAGCTGCCATTAAATTGAATTTAGAGAGCTTATTCTAGGTTGTTTAATGGTTAGAGATTAAATAGAGAGCTTGTTCTATTTAACGACAAACTAAGGAAAGATTGGGATAACAGAGCTTGTTGTTATCTACGGTTGTTAACTTTGATAGTTGGTTGATATTGATAGATCTGAAATTGATTCTTAATGATGTCTAGTGGTGGAGAATGAAACCTTAACCATATTTTTCATATTTGATTCTTCTTACTTACTTGTTTTCTTACTTTTCTAGTTTGCTTATTTTTAAAAGTATATTTATTTTTATTGGCTGGTTATACCGCCTAATTTAGTATATATATTTTTATTGGCTGGTTATACCGCCTAATTTAGTATATATATTTTTATTGGCTGGTTATACCGCCTTGCATCTTATTCTTATTATTTACTTTAGTTTAAATCTGATTTTAAAAACCCCTTTTCTTTTATTGTTCTTGAATTTAAGTTTTAAACTATTAACTTATAAACTAAAACCCAATCCCTGAGGACTCGACCCTTGCTAACTACTATACTTACAATTGATCTTTTTAGTGCAAGGTTAAATAAGATACACTCTTTTGGGTGCATCAAATTTTTGGCGCCGTTGCCGGGGATTGTTTTTTTAGTTTATTTGTTATTTGGTTTATTCTTATTTTCAGTTCTAATGAGTTTTATTTTCTTGTACATACGGGTTTTTCTTATCAAACTTTGAAAAAAAAAAGGAAAAATATAAAAAAAAATGATGGAATTGAGCAATCTAACACTTGAAGAGTTGGTGGCATACATGAACATAGAGAATCAACAAGCCAATCTCACCTCCCCAGTTCAACAATTGGCCATGAGAGGATGTCAAGGCCATCAAGTGTTCCAAGACCAACAGTATGATCATTACTCAAACACTTACCATGAGGGATGGTGGGATCATACTAATTATGGCTACTCGAAAAATTACCAAGAAGTAAACCCTTATGCCAATTACACTCATCCATCTAGCTTCAATCAATCATGGTCTCAAGAACTAGATCTTTTTCAACCACCACATATGACTCAAAACTCAGGTACTTCATTAGAAGATCTTGTCTATTCTCTTGTTACTGATTCTTTGCAATTTCAACAGGAAACAAGGGCAAGCATCCAGAGTTTGGAAAAGCAAATGAGCCAATTGGCTAGTAGTATGGTGGGATGGGTAGCACAAAGATATGAAGAACTCCCAGCCCAAACGATGGTTAACCCAAAGGAGAATGCTACTATTGTGACCTTGAAGAATGAGGAACAAGATGAGGATGAAACAAAATTAGAGATGGATTCTATTCTTGAGGATAATGAAGCCAAAGATCCAAATAAGAGTATTTCGGCACCTGAGGTAACGTTTAAGGTTTCACTTTTTGCTAATGTTTCTTCTCCACCTTTTCCTAGTAGATTTGCAAAGTTCAAGGAGGAAGAACATGAACAACACATGCCGGAAACCTTAAACAACTTGTTTGTGGAGGTCATTCAACAAGTATCAAAATATGCTCCATTCCTCGATGACATATGCACCACAAAGGATGATGGAATAATACTTGTAATGGAGAATGCATCCACTGTTGTGCAAAGAAAGCTTCCTCTCAAACGCATAAATTTGGGAAATTTCATGTATGAGCCTGACAAGCCTAAAATGCCAAGAAGGGGTGTTGGTTAGGTTCAAAACACTAAATCAAGTGCTAATTGGGGGAGGCAGCCTAATTAGTGAAAGCATTGCCAAACTGCTGATAACTCGTATAATTATATAGTTTTTAGTTATGTTTTATTATTGTTTTGTGTCAAATACGAGTTATTATTGTTTAGTCTAATTGTGTTTATGATCTTTTATATTTTTATGTAATTTGGTGTTTTTCACAAGTTTCTTTGAGTGATTTCAGATTACTAGAATTAAGGGCAAATCGAGTTCAGTTCCAGTTCCGACACCTTTTGCCATATCAGCTATATCTGGAGTTTCACTGAAGCAATAAGGCTGAAATTTGTAGTCGTGCAAAGCTAAGAGGCATATCTATCTTTTTCATGTTTTACACTTCTTGAAACGGAGTCGTTTTCCCTAGCGAAATCGACCATCAAAGTAGCTGATGTGCAATGACGTCTGTGCTGACCTGTTTTCGTATTTTGCCCATATCTGCTTATCCACATCAGAAAATGAGCTGATTCCAATGGCTATGGATCCGTAACTGATACGGGAACCTTTGTCTAGAATATCATATGATCAGATCAGGCCTCCAATATGGACAAAATCGACCATCAAGTTGGCTGATGTGCAATGACGTCTGTGCTGACCTGTTTTCGTATTTTGCCCATATCTTCTTATCCACATCAGCAAATGAGCTGATTCAAACGGCTATGGATCTGTAACTGATAGGGGAACATTTTTCTAAAAGACCATGTGATCAGATCAGGCCTCCAACATTGACGAAATCGACCATCAAGTTGGCTGATCAAAATTGTCATACAATATGACGAAAATTGTTAGAAAAATGCACCCACCTATTATACCTACCTTTGAAATTTGTAAAGCTTGTCTCTTGTCATTTAGCCCTCCAAAATGTGTATAAATAGAGGGCCTTGGATGATTGTAGAGCATCATATTGTACATAGGTAGGATATTAGCCATTTTAATAAAATTCTCTAAGTTTTCTTCTTCTTTCTTTTCTCTAGTTTTCTTTTTCTTTAGAGAGAGCAAGAGGTTGGATAATTAATATTCTTCCTCTTCTTCTTTCTTTCTTTTATTTTCTTCTTAGATTTTCTTTAATTTTATGTTTATGTTTATAATGCCTATGCTAGGCTAAACTTCTATTTGGTTAAGGGTGATTTCAAAGCCCTAGACATGTTTTGTGATTGATTTTCAGATTCTATCTATCATTAATTTTCTATCAAAGTTGCTTATGTTCTTCTACAAGAATTGTTCATGATGTTGTCTAGATTTATTTAGGTGTACAACTAGATAGATCTTGATAATTATCTATTGCTAGTTTAGGAGTCTTGATCCGTGTAATTGTCTTGATTTCCTATTCATAAGTGGCAATTTGTGATTAATGATTATGGTCAAGTTTTCAATAATTGCAAAGTGGAACATAACCTAAGTTGAACAATCCGAGCTTATGTGTTTGTTGCTTAGATCAACCTATCTTTCTCATCATAAAGCTGCCATTAAATTGAATTTAGAGAGCTTATTCTAGGTTGTTTAATGGTTAGAGATTAAATAGAGAGCTTGTTCTATTTAACGACAAACTAAGGAAAGATTGGGGTAACAGAGCTTGTTTTTATCTACGGTTGTTAACTTTGATAGTTGGTTGATATTGATAGATCTGAAATTGATTCTTAATGATGTCTAGTGGTGGAGAATGAAACCTTAACCATATTTTTCATATTTGATTCTTCTTACTTATTTGTTTTCTTACTTTTAGTTTGCTTATTTTTTATATTTATTTTTATTGGCTGGTTATACCGCCTAATTTGTATATTAACTTTGTTTTATTTTTATTGGCTGGTTATACCGCCTAATTTAGTATATATATTTTTATTGGCTGGTTATACCGCCTAATTTAGTATATATATTTTTATTGGCTGGTTATACCGCCTTGCATCTTATTCTTATTATTTACTTTTGTTTAAATCTGGCTTCAAAAACCCCTTTTTCTTTTATTGTTCTTGAATTTAAGTTTTAAACTATTAACTTATAAACTAAAACCCAATCCCTGAGGACTCGACCCTTGCTAACTACTATACTTACAATTTATCTTTTTAGTGCAAGGTTAAATAAGATACACTCTTTTGGGTGCATCAAATTTTTGGCGCCGTTGCCGGGGATTGCTTTCTTTAGTTTATTTGTTACTTGGTTTATTCTTATTTTCAGTTCTAATTAGTTTTATTTTCTTGTACATACAAGTTTTTCTTTTCAAATTTAAAAAAAAAAAAAAAAACGATGGAATTGAGCAATCTAACACTTGAAGAGTTGGTGGCATACATGAACATGGAGAATCAACAAGCCAATCTCACCTTCCCAGTTCAACAATTTGCCATGGGAGGATGTCATGGCCATCAAGTGTTCCAAGACCAACTGCATGATCATTACTCAAACACTTACCATGAGGGATGGTGGGATCATACTAATTATGGCTACTCAAAAAATTTCCAAAAAGTTGATCCTTATGCCAGTCACACTCATCCATCTATCTTCAATCAATCATGGTCTCAAGAACCAGATCTTCTTCAACCACCACATATGACTCAAAACTCAGGTACTTCTTTAGAAGATCTTGTCGATTCTCTTGTTACTAATACTTTGCAATTTCAACAGGAAACAAGGGCAAGTATCCAGAGTTTGGAAAGGCAAATGAGCCTATTGGCTAGTAGTATGGTGGGATGGGTAGCACAAAGATCTGAAGAACTCCCAGCCCAAACGATGGTTAACCCAAAGGAGAATGCTACTATTGTGACCTTGAAGAATGAGGAACAAGATGAGGATGAAACAAAATTAGAGATGGATTCTATTCTTGAGGATAATGAAGCCAAAGATCCAAATAAGAGTATTTCGGCACCTGAGGTAACGTTTAAGGTTTCACTTTTTACTAATGTTTCTTCTCCACCTTTTCCTAGTAGATTTGCAGAGTTCAAGGAGGAAGAACATGAACAACACATGCCGGAAACCTTAAACAACTTGTTTGTGGAGGTCATTCAACAAGTATCAAAATATGCTCCATTCCTCGATGAGATATGCACCACCAAGGATGATGGAATAATACTTGTAATGGAGAATGCATCCACTGTTGTGCAAAGAAAGCTTCCTCTCAAACGCATAAATTTGGGAAATTTCATGTATGAGCCTGACAAGCCTAAAAAGCCAAGAAAGGGTGTTGGTTAGATTCAAAACACTAACTCAAGTGTTAATTGGGAAGGCAGCCCAATTAAAGATGAAATTACCAACCTTCCATATTCAGATTTGCTTTCTCTTTCTTTTCCTTTTTCTTTTATTATTTTTATTGTTTTTATTTTATTTCTTATGTTTCTTTGTTAATTGTGTTTACTGCTTTTAAGTTCATTTAGGCTGCATAAGTTTCTTTTGTTTAATAGTTCTTTTCTCTTACATATAATTCTTGCATTGGGGGATAATAGCATTACATTAATGACAATGTAAGAGTTATGTGTGGGGGAAAGAATTTAGGATTTTATTTAGAGTGTTTTGTTTTTGAGTCTTTTTATGTTGTTTTTCTTTCTGATCCTGGTTTTGAAAATAACTAGATGTAAATATAATTTTTAATTTTTTACCCCGGTTAAATGGCGGATAACGGTACTCCGTGATTATTTAAATCGGTTCCATCAGCTACCCACAAAACTGATATTGTATATAAATTTCTCTTCCAATTTCTCTTTCATTTTTTTTCATTTTTTTTTCAGGATGGATGATATTCTCACAAGATTGCAGAAACGATTTCCTCCTTTTCCTCGAAATATTTTACTGAAGCTTTACCAAGTTCGATTTGAAAGATTAAGAATGCTTATGCACAAAGGGATTCCTGAAGACATACATTGGATAATTGAAGCCAAGGTACGTGAAGATGAATATCTTCCTGTTTTGCATTTACCAGGTACAGGTAGAAGCACTTTTGCAAAGAAGTGACGAGCAAAGCGCATGAGTTCAAATTGCCACAAATGTGCACGATGGACGTGTAACGGTAAATGTCGTTCTATTGGGATTCCGTCCTCTAATCGAGATGATAAAATTGAATTCATTAAGGATGGACTGAGTAAGGAGAATTTGGGTAATATCCAACTTTCTCTTGAGACGCATCCTAGTGGAGATGTACAAAGAGAAATTCTTGATTTATGGCCGCAATTCCAAAGGGAATGGCAACATCTTGGGAATCTGATGTTAAAAGACCCTGTTTGCCAGCTTGTAAGAAAACTGGATGGGAAGCATATCCTCGACTCATAGAAGGCGTTTAAGCCGTTTCTGGACGTAAAACCAGAGGAAGATGTGAGCCACAATCACAACTACAATAAATGACTTCTCAGCTTTTGGTTTGATTTGCAATAACTTCATTTTGGTTTAATTTACGTGTTGTTCGATTTGTGTAATTATTCTCGTTTTTTTTTATTTGTCTTTTACGGTTGATTTTTTTCTTCTCTTTTTGATTTTCTTCCTGAAATCACGCAAAAATCTTTTGTTAGGTTAACATTTTCTTCTAACAGGTCAGATACACTTTCGGCGACATTATTACTCTTGTCTGATTCACTACTCAGTCCTCTATATATTACACCATGTACTCATTCTCTTTCAGGCACTAAAAGAAAAAAAAATGGAAAGTACTTCGTCCCAACGCATTAAAAAAATTTGTGTCTTTGGAGGTGCTTATCCAGGGAAAAATAACATATTTGCTGATGAAGCCATAAGAGTTGGAGTAATACTTGCCCAACAAAAGATCCAGTTGATTTATGGAGGCGGTAGTACGGGTTTAATGGGAGCAGTCGCTACAGCAGCACACGCCGGAGGAAGTCCAGTTCTAGGAGTCGTGCCAAAACTATTCACAGGTTTTTGTGGACCTACCGTGGATAAGGAAATACAAGTCTGGAGTATCCCTGAACGGATAACAATCATGTACCATTCTGCCGATGCATTCATTGCTTTACCAGGAGGTCTGGGTACATTGGAAGAAATAGCTTGCGTGGCTTCTTGGTCATCTTTGGTCACAAATAAGAAACCCATTGGTTTGCTTAATATTAATGGTTATTTAAGTAATTTGCTTTCATATTTAGATAATGCTGTGGATAATGGATTCATGTTTTCAGAGGCAAGGAGAACCATAATTTCTGCTACAACCATTGAAGATTTACTCAAAAAGCTCCAAGCTTATGAGTGTTTATCTGCTACGGTTGTTTCGCAAACGCTCGGAAAAAGAAAAAGAGATATGGACGAGCAAGGAGTGGATTGCACTTTGTCTTTGTGACATTATCTAACATTTTGTTTGTTGTGTCTCAGTTATAATAAGTGGTTAGCAACCTCTGCTGGTAATATCTCCTAAATCCTACCTTTAAAATTTGACATTGGGGACAATGTCATATTTTAGTATGGGGTAAGGGACATATTTTGCTAATTTAAAAAAAAAAAAATTGTTGTGTTTTAAGCCATTTAGAAGTATTCATTCTGAACAAGGTCTGAGTAAGGGAGACTTGAGACATACCTTGTCAGTTTGATTTCTTCTTTTCAAAAAAAAAAGTTTGTTGTGTTTTAAGCAATTTAGAAGTATTCATTCTGAACAAGGTCTGAGTAAGGGAGACTTGAGACATACCTTGTCAGTTTGATTTTAATCTTTTTATGTTTACTTGTTAATTTTTCTTTAGTATTTTAGGATTATTTAGGTTGCATGAGTTTGTTTTGTTTTGAGTCTAGTTGTTCCTATTCTTATGTTATTAGTTCTTTTCTCTTACACATGATTCTTTCATTTGGGTTAATAGACTTACATTGAGGACAATGTAAGAATTAAGTGTGGGGGGAATGATTTAGGATTTCTTTTATTTTCGTCTACTATTTTTTTTTTTATGAGTTTTTATTATTATTATTTTTAGTGTGTTTTAGTTCCTTTTTAATACAATGATGAGATATGAATTGCATAGGTCTAAACTGGTTACTAGTGAGAAAATTTTCATGAGAATTAAGCTTGATACTAATTTTTATGAGCCAATGTTAATATGATATGTTGATTGAGAAAGAAGCATGTTTAGACTTAAAACTGACTTGTATAATCATCATTGTGAGTTTTTGAGCCTAAAATGATTGATGCATTATACAAATCAATCTAATTTCTTTCTTGAGTGCTCTTATGATTACATGATTCTCTAGAACTTGCTTTAAACCGTTTGAGACTATATTGATGCATGTGACAACATGAATATGATAGAGGCATTAGGATTTTTAGCCAGGGCCAAACAGCCATCTCTTATTGATGTTCCAAGAGAACACACCCTTAGTGAACCAATTTGAGCCTACATTGAATAAGCTATCTCTTTGGTAACCATAACTTGTCCCTAACCTAAATATACTTATATCCTTACCCTTGTTCTAAAGATGGATTATATATTTTGAGACATATTGCAAAAAACAAGGGATATTTTTAGTTGAAAATTTGGGTTAGAAACAAAAGATAAGTGTGGGGGAAGAAAAGAAAAAGTCAAGAGAAAAAGAAAGGGATCATTGTTCAATACATTCCCATATTCAAAAAAAAAAAAAAAAAAATCTTCTCTTGAACTTCTAGTTAAAGTAAAGAAAAAGATGTTACAAAGTTGGTTAGAATGAAGCAAAGGCTCAACATGAATATTTAGCCTATGTGACTATGTACTTGTAAAGAGTTTTGAGAAGTTTCTTTGTATGATCTTATTATGTCTCTAAACTTTATGAACTCTTTGGAACCTTTGTGATATCTTTATCCTTTTGTTCTTCAACCACATTACAAACCCCTTGGCCCCATTACAACCTTGATTAAAGACCTCTTGATTCATGAAGTTGTATGATCTAAATAGTGGAGAATAGGTGGACAAGCAAGAATATGGTAGAACTGTTTTCATGAGATTGATTGAGTGTAAACACTTCACCACTACTTTAAAGAGTGAAAATCATGAGGGTATCCCATGTGAGAAGTTGAGATTAAATTTGAACATGCACTATTTTGATTGAGATATGTTATGTTAATATTGGCTTAACTCAAATAATTTACATTGAAGCATGATTTTTTGTGAAATTCTTTAAGCTATTGATTAGTTTATAAGACTTGTTCAAAGATTATCTCTAAGTGTATTGAAAGGATTAGGAATAAATATTTTTAGTATATGTAGTTTATTTATAGTTTAGTTTTTCAATGTTTGTGGGTATCGTTCTAGCAAACCCTCACGAGACTAAACTCGTCCACTAGGGACACCTAGGGGTTTAAAGGCTTGTGTCACATGCTAAGTGCCACCGTGATTTCCTACGAAAATGGATTAGATTAGATTTTCTTATTTTATTTTTATTGAGTCGTTGCTAGGGACTAGCAACAATCTAAGTGTGGGGGTGTGATAACTCGTATAATTATATAGTTTTTAGTTATGTTTTATTATTGTTTTGTGTCAAATACGAGTTATTATTGTTTAGTCTAATTGTGTTTATGATCTTTTATATTTTTATGTAATTTGGTGTTTTTCACAAGTTTCTTTGAGTGATTTCAGATTACTAGAATTAAGGGCAAATCGAGTTCAGTTCCAGTTCCGACACCTTTTGCCATATCAGCTATATCTGGAGTTTCACTGAAGCAATAAGGCTGAAATTTGTAGTCGTGCAAAGCTAAGAGGCATATCTATCTTTTTCATGTTTTACACTTCTTGAAACGGAGTCGTTTTCCCTAGCGAAATCGACCATTAAAGTAGCTAATGTGCAATGACGTCTGTGCTGACCTGTTTTCGTATTTTGCCCATATCTGCTTATCCACATCAGAAAATGAGCTGATTCCAATGGCTATGGATCCGTAACTGATACGGGAACCTTTGTCTAGAATATCATATGATCAGATCAGGCCTCCAATATGGACAAAATCGACCATCAAGTTGGCTGATGTGCAATGACGTCTGTGCTGACCTGTTTTCGTATTTTGCCCATATCTTCTTATCCACATCAGCAAATGAGCTGATTCAAACGGCTATGGATCTGTAACTGATAGGGGAACATTTTTCTAAAAGACCATGTGATCAGATCAGGCCTCCAACATTGACGAAATCGACCATCAAGTTGGCTGATCAAAATTGTCATACAATATGACGAAAATTGTTAGAAAAATGCACCCACCTATTATACCTACCTTTGAAATTTGTAAAGCTTGTCTCTTGTCATTTAGCCCTCCAAAATGTGTATAAATAGAGGGCCTTGGATGATTGTAGAGCATCATATTGTACATAGGTAGGATATTAGCCATTTTAATAAAATTCTCTAAGTTTTCTTCTTCTTTCTTTTCTCTAGTTTTCTTTTTCTTTAGAGAGAGCAAGAGGTTGGATAATTAATATTCTTCCTCTTCTTCTTTCTTTCTTTTATTTTCTTCTTAGATTTTCTTTAATTTTATGTTTATGTTTATAATGCCTATGCTAGGCTAAACTTCTATTTGGTTAAGGGTGATTTCAAAGCCCTAGACATGTTTTGTGATTGATTTTCAGATTCTATCTATCATTAATTTTCTATCAACGTTGCTTATGTTCTTCTACAAGAATTGTTCATGATGTTGTCTAGATTTATTTAGGTGTACAACTAGATAGATCTTGATAATTATCTATTGCTAGTTTAGGAGTCTTGATCCGTGTAATTGTCTTGATTTCCTATTCATAAGTGGCAATTTGTGATTAATGATTATGGTCAAGTTTTCAATAATTGCAAAGTGGAACATAACCTAAGTTGAACAATCCGAGCTTATGTGTTTGTTGCTTAGATCAACCTATCTTTCTCATCATAAAGCTGCCATTAAATTGAATTTAGAGAGCTTATTCTAGGTTGTTTAATGGTTAGAGATTAAATAGAGAGCTTGTTCTATTTAACGACAAACTAAGGAAAGATTGGGGTAACAGAGCTTGTTTTTATCTACGGTTGTTAACTTTGATAGTTGGTTGATATTGATAGATCTGAAATTGATTCTTAATGATGTCTAGTGGTGGAGAATGAAACCTTAACCATATTTTTCATATTTGATTCTTCTTACTTATTTGTTTTCTTACTTTTAGTTTGCTTATTTTTTATATTTATTTTTATTGGCTGGTTATACCGCCTAATTTGTATATTAACTTTGTTTTATTTTTATTGGCTGGTTATACCGCCTAATTTAGTATATATATTTTTATTGGCTGGTTATACCGCCTAATTTAGTATATATATTTTTATTGGCTGGTTATACCGCCTTGCATCTTATTCTTATTATTTACTTTTGTTTAAATCTGGCTTCAAAAACCCCTTTTTCTTTTATTGTTCTTGAATTTAAGTTTTAAACTATTAACTTATAAACTAAAACCCAATCCCTGAGGACTCGACCCTTGCTAACTACTATACTTACAATTTATCTTTTTAGTGCAAGGTTAAATAAGATACACTCTTTTGGGTGCATCAACTGCCATCCTCAGATTTGCTCTCTTTTTTTTTCTTTATCTTTTTCTTATGTTTCTTTGTTAATTGTGTTTAATGTTTTTAAGTTCATTTAGGCTGCATAAGTTTATTTTGTTTATTAGTTCTTTTCACTTACACATGATTCTTGCATTGGGGGATAATAGCATTACATTAATGACAATGTAAGAATTATGTGTAGGGGGAAGAATTTAGGATTTTATTTAGAGTGTTTTGTTTTTTAGTCTTTTTATGTTGTTTTTCTTTCTGATCCTTGTTTTGAAAATAACTAGATGTAAATATAATTTTTTTTAACCCCGGTTAAATGGCGGATAACGGTACTCCGTGATTATTTAAATCGGTTCCATCAGCTACCCACAAAACTGATATTGTATATAAATTTCTCTTCCAATTTCTCTTTCAATTTTTTTCATTTTTTTTTCAGGATGGATGATATTCTCACACGATTGCAGAAACGATTTCCTCCTTTTCCTCGAAATATTTTACTGAAGCTTTACCAAGTTCGATTTGAAAGATTAAGAATGCTTATGCACAAAGGGATTCCTGGAGACATACGTTGGATAATTGAAGCCAAGGTACGTGAAGATGAATATCTTCCTGTTTTGCATTTACCAGGTACAGGTAGAAGCACTTTTGCAAAGAAGCGACGAGCAAAGCGCATGAGTTCAAATTGCCACAAATGTGCACGATGGACGTGTAACGGTAAATGTCGTTCAATTGGGATTCCGTGCTCTAATCGAGATGATAAAATTGAATTCATTAAGGATGGACTGAGTAAGGAGAATTTGGGTAATATCCAACTTTCTCTTGAGACGCATCCTAGTGGAGACGTACAAAGAGAAATTCTTGATTTATGGCCGCAATTCCAAAGGGAATGGCAACATCTTGGGAATCTGATGTTAAAAGACCCTATTTTCCAGCTTGTAAGAAAACTGGATGGGAAGCATATCCTCGACTCATAGAAGGCCTTTAAGCCGTTTCTGGACGTAAAACCAGAGGAAGATGTGAGCCACAATCACAACTACAATAAATGACTTCTCAGCTTTTGGTTTGATTTGCAATAACTTCATTTCGGTTTAATTTACGTGTTGTTCGATTTGTGTAATTATTCTCGTTTTTCTTTATTTGTCTTTTACGGTTGATTTTTTCTTCTCTTTTTGATTTTCTTCCTGAAATCACGCAAAAATCTTTTGTTAGGTTAACATTTTCTTCTGACAGGTCAGATACACTTTGGGCGACATTATTACTCTTGTCTGATTCACTACTCAGTCCTCTATATATTACACCATGTACTCATTCTCTTTCAGGCACTCGAAAAAAAAATGGAAAGTACTTCGTCCCAACGCATTAAAAAAATTTGTGTCTTTGGAGGTGCTTATCCAGGGAAAAATAACATATTCGCTGATGAAGCCATAAGAGTTGGAGTAATACTTGCCCAACAAAAGATCCACTTGATTTATGGAGGCGGTAGTACGGGTTTAATGGGAGCAGTCGCTACAGCAGCACACGCCGGAGGAAGTCCAGTTCTAGGAATTGTGCCAAAACTATTCACAAGTTTTTGTGGACCTACCGTGGGTAAGGAAATACAAGTCTGGAGTATCCCTGAACGGATAACAATCATGTACCATTCTGCCGATGCATTCATTGCTTTACCAGGAGGTCTGGGTACATTGGAAGAAATAGCTTGCGTGGCTTCTTGGTCATCTTTGGTCACAAATAAGAAACCCATTGGTTTGCTTAATATTAATGGTTATTTTAGTAATTTGCTTTCATATTTAGATAATGCTGTGGAAAATGGATTCATGTTTTCAGAGGCAAGGAGAACCATAATTTCTGCTACAACCATTGAAGATTTACTCAAAAAGCTCCAAGCTTATGAGTGTTTATCTGCTACGGTTGTTTCGCAAACGCTCGGAAAAAGAAAAAGAGATATGGACGAGCAAGGAGTGGATTGCACTTTGTCTTTGTGACATTATCTAACATTTTGCTTGTTGTGTCTCAGTTATAATAAGTGGTTAGCAACCTCTGCAGGTAATATCTCCTAAATTCTACCTTTAAAATTTGACATTGGGGACAATGTCATATTTTAGTAGGGGGTAAGGGACATATTTTGCTAATTTTAAAAAAAAAAAAAATTGTTGTGTTTTAAGCCATTTAGAAGTATTCATTCTGAACAAGGTCTGAGTAAGGGAGACTTGAGACATATCTTGTCAATTTGATTTCTTCTTTTCAAAAAAAAAAAATAGTTTGTTGTGTTTTAAGCAATTTAGAAGTATTCATTCTGAACAAGGTCTGAGTAAGGGAGACTTGAGACATACCTTGTCAGTTTGATTTTAATCTTTTTATGTTTACTTGTTAATTTTTGTTTAGTATTTTAAGATTATTCAGGTTGCATGAGTTTGTTTTGTTTTGAGTCTTAGCTTTTCCTATTCTTATGTTATTAGTTCTTTTCTCTTACACATGATTCTTTCATTTGAGTTAATAGACTTACATTGAGGACAATGTAAGAATTAAGTGTGGGGGGAATGATTTAGGATTTCTTTTATTTTGTCTACTATTTTTTTTTATGAGTCTTTATTATTATTATTATTATTATTTTTTTTTTTGAGTTTTAGTTCCTTTTTAATACAATGATGAGATATGAATTGCATAAGTCTAAAACAGATTTATTGGTGAGAAGATTTTCATGAGAATTGAGCTTGATGTCAACCTTTTTATGAGCCAATGTTAATATGATATGTTGATTGAGAAAGAAGCATGTTTAGACTTAAAACTGACTTGTATAATCATCATTGTGAGTTTTTGAGCCTATAATGATTGATGCATTATACAAATCAATCTAATTTCTTTCTTGAGTGCTCTTATGATTACATGATTCTCTAGAACTTGCTTTAAACCGTTTGAGACTATATTGATACATGTGACAACATGAATATGATAGAGGCATTAGGATTATAACCAGAGCCAAACAGCCATCCCTTATTGATGTTCCAAGAGAACACACCCTTAGTGAACCAATTTGAGCCTACATTGAATAAGCTATCTCTTTGGTAACCATAACTTGTCCCTAACCTAAATATACTTATATCTTTACCTTTGTTCCAAAGATGAATTAGCATGATTTGAGACAAGTTGCAAAGACAAGGGATATTTTTTGGTTAGAAACAAGAAATAAGTGTGGGGGGAAAAGAAAAGAAAAGTCAAGAGAAAAAGAAATAGAATACTGGAAAATACATTCCTATGTAAAAAATATATATATATATATATATATGAATCATCTCTTGAATTTGTGGAAAAAGAAAAAGATGTTACAAAGTTGTTTAGAATGAAGAAAAGGCCCAACATGAATATCCGGCCTAGGTGACTATGTACTTGTAAAGAGTTTTGAGAAGTTTCTTTGTATAATTTTTTTTATGTCTCTAAACTTTATGAACTCTTTGGAACCTTTGTGATATCTTTATCCTTTTGTTCTTCAACCACATTACAAACCCCTTGGCCCCATTACAACCTTGATTAAAGACCTCTTGATTTATGAAGTTGCATTATCTTTTAGTGGAGAATAGGTGGACAAGCAAGCATATGGTAGAAGTGTTTTCATGAGATTGATTGAGTGTAAACACTTTACCACTACTTTAAAGAGTGAAAATCAAGAGAGTATCCCATGTGAGAAGTTGAGATTAAGTTTGAATATGCACTATTTTGATTGAGATATGTTATGTTAATATTGGCTTAACTCAAACAATTTACATTCAAGCTTGATTTTTTGTGAAATTCTTTAAGCTATTGATTAGTTTATAAGACTTGTTCAAAGATTGTCTCTAATTTGTATTGAAAGGATTAGGAGTAAATATTTTTTATATACGTAGTTTATTTATATTTTAGTTTTTCAATGTTTGTGGGTATCGTTCTAGTAAACCCTCACGAGACTAAACTCGTCCACTAGGGACACCTAGGGGTTTAAAGGCTTGTGTCACATGCTAAGTGCCACCGTGATTTCCTACGAAAGTGGATTAGATTAGATAACTCGTATAATTATATAGTTTTTAGTTATGTTTTATTATTGTTTTGTGTCAAATACGAGTTATTATTGTTTAGTCTAATTGTGTTTATGATCTTTATGTATTTTGGTGTTTTTCACAAGTTTCTTTGAGTGATTTCAGATTACTAGAATTAAGGGTAAATCCAGTTCAGTTCCAGTTCCGACACCTTTTGCCATATCAGCTATATCTCGAGTTTCACTGAAGCAATAAGGCTGCAATTTGTAGTCGTGCAAAGATAAGAGGCATATTTATCTTTTTCATGTTTTACACTTCTTGAAACGGAGTCGTTTTCCCTAGCGAAATCGACCATGAAGTTGGATGATGTGCAATGATGTCTGTGCTGACCTGTTTTCGTATTTTGCCCATATCTTCTTATCCACATCAGCAAATGAGCTGATTCTAATGGCTATGGGTCAGTAACTGATAGGGTAACATTTTTCTGGAAGACCATGTGATCAGATAAGGCCTGCAAAATTGACAAAATCGACCATCAAGTTGGCAGATCAAAATCGTCTGTATGACGAAAATTGTTAGAAAATGCACCCACCTATTATACCTACCTTTGAAATTTGTAAAGCTTGTCTCTTGTCATTTAGCCCTCCAAAATGTGTATAAATAGAGGGCCTTGGATGATTGTAAGGGATCATATTGTACATAGGTAGGATATTAGCCATTGTAATAAAATTCTCTAAGTTTTCTTCTTCTTTCTTTTCTCTAGTTTTTTTTTTCTTTAGAAAGAGCAAGAGGTTGGATAATTAATATTCTTCTTCTTCTTCTTTCTTTCTTTTATTTTCTTCTTAGATTCTATTTAATTTTATGTTTATAATGCCTATGCTAGGCTAAACTTCTATTTGGTTAAGGGTGATTTCAAAGCCCTAGACATGTTTTGTGATTGATTTTCAGATTCTATCTATCATTAATTTTCTATCAAAGTTGCTTATGTTCTTCTACAAGAATTGTTCATGACGTTGTCTTGATTTATTTAGGTGTACAACTAGATAGATCTTGATAATTATCTATTGCTAGTCTAGGAGTCTTGATCCGTGTAATTGTCTTGATTTCCTATTCATAAGTGGCAATTTGTGATTAATGATTATGGTCAAGTTTTCAATAATTGCAAAGTGGAACATAACCTAAGTTGAACAATCCGAGCTTATGTGTTTGTTGCTTAGATCAACCTATCTTTCTCATCATAAAGCTGCCATTAAATTGAATTTAGAGAGCTTATTCTAGGTTGTTTAATGGTTAGAGATTAAATAGAGAGCTTGTTCTATTTAACGACAAACTAAGGAAAGATTGGGATAACAGAGCTTGTTGTTATCTACGGTTGTTAACTTTGATAGTTGGTTGATATTGATAGATCTGAAATTGATTCTTAATGATGTCTAGTGGTGGAGAATGAAACCTTAACCATATTTTTCATATTTGAGTCTTCTTACTTACTTGTTTTCTTACTTTTCTAGTTTGCTTATTTTTAAAAGTATATTTATTTTTATTGGCTGGTTATACCGCCTAATTTAGTATATATATTTTTATTGGCTGGTTATACCGCCTAATTTAGTATATATATTTTTATTGGCTGGTTATACCGCATTGCATCTTATTCTTATTATTTACTTTAGTTTAAATCTGATTTTAAAAACCCCTTTTCTTTTATTGTTCTTGAATTTAAGTTTTAAACTATTAACTTATAAACTAAAACCCAATCCCTGAGGACTCGACCCTTGCTAACTACTATACTTACAATTGATCTTTTTAGTGCAAGGTTAAATAAGATACACTCTTTTGGGTGCATCAGGTTCTTATTTCTACTAATGTTCCTTCTCCACTTTTTCCTAGCAGATTTGCAAAAGTCCAAGAAGGAGGAACATGAACAACAATTTTTGGAAACCTTAAACAGCTTGCTTGTGGATGCCATTAGACAAGTACCAAGATATGCACAATTCCTCAAAGAGCTATACCCCACCAAGAATGATGAAATAATACGTGTGGGGGAGAATGCATTGGCTGTTTTGCAAAGAAAACTTCCTCCAAAACGCAAAAATCCGAGAAGTTTCATGTCTAAGCCAAAAGATCCTAAAAAGCCAAGAAAGGGAATTGGCTAGGCTGAAAACAATCAATCAAGTGCTAATTGGGGGAGGCAGCCTAATTAGTGAAAGCATTGCCAAACTGCCATCCTCAGATTTGCTCTCTTTTTCTTTATCTTTTTCTTATGTTTCTTTGTTAATTGTGTTTAGTGTTTTTAAGTTCATTTAGGCTGCATAAGTTTATTTTGTTTATTAGTTCTTTTCACTTACACATGATTCTTTCATTTGGGTTAATAGCATTACATTAATGACAATGTAAAAATTATGTCTGGGGGGAAGAATTTAGGATTTTATTTTGAGTGTTTTGTTTTTGTGTCTTTTTATGTTGTTTTTCTTCCTGATCCTTGTTTTGAAAATAACTAGATGTAAATATAATTTTTAATTTTTTTAACCCCGGTTAAATGGCAGATAACGGTACTCCGTGATTATTTAAATCGGTACCATCAGCTACCCACAAAACTGATATTGTATATAAATTTCTCTTCCAATTTCTCTTTCAATTTTTTTCATTTTTTTTTTCAGGATGGATGATATTCTCACAAGATTGCAGAAACGATTTCCTCCTTTTCCTCGAAATATTTTACTGAAGCTTTACCAAGTTCGATTTGAAAGATTAAGAATGCTTATGCACAAAGGGATTCCTGCAGACATACGTTGGATAATTGAAGCCAAGGTACGTGAAGATGAATATCTTCCTGTTTTGCATTTACCAGGTACAGGTAGAAGCACTTTTGCAAAGAAGCGACGAGCAAAGCGCATGAGTTCAAATTGCCACAAATGTGCACGATGGACGTGTAACGGTAAATGTCGTTCTATTGGGATTCCGTCCTCTAATCGAGATGATAAAATTGAATTCATCAAGGATGGACTGAGTAAGGAGAATTTGGGTAATATCCAACTTTCTCTTGAGACGCATCCTAGTGGAGACGTACAAAGAGAAATTCTTGATTTATGGCCGCAATTCCAAAGGGAATGGCAACATCTTGGGAATCTGATGTTAAAAGACCCTGTTTGCCAGCTTGTAAGAAAACTGGATGGGAAGCATATCCTCGACTCATAGAAGGCGTTTAAGCCGTTTCTGGACGTAAAACCAGAGGAAGATGTGAGCCACAATCACAACTACAATAAATGACTTCTCAGCTTTTGGTTTGATTTGCAACAACTTCATTTTGGTTTAATTTACGTGTTGTTCGATTTGTGTAATTATTCTCGTTTTTTTTTTATTTGTCTTTTACGGTTGATTTTTCTTCTCTTTTTGATTTTCTTCCTGAAATCACGCAAAAATCTTTTGTTAGGTTAACATTTTCTTCTGACAGGTCAGATACACTTTCGGCGACATTATTACTCTTGACTTTTACGGTTGATTTTTCTTCTCTTTTTGATTTTCTTCCTGAAATCACGCAAAAATCTTTTGTTAGGTTAACATTTTCTTCTGACAGGTCAGATACACTTTCGGCGACATTATTACTCTTGTCTGATTCACTACTCAGTCCTCTATATATTACACCATGTACTCATTCTCTTTCATGCACTCGAAAAAAAAGAAAAAAAAAAGAAAAAAAAATGGAAAGTACTTCGTCCCAACGCATTAAAAAAATTTGTGTTTTTGGAGGTGCTTATCCAGGGAAAAATAACATATTCGCTGATGAAGCCATAAGAGTTGGAGTAATACTTGTCCAACAAAAGATCCAGTTGATTTATGGAGGCGGTAGTACGCGTTTAATGGGAGCAGTCGCTACAACAGCACACGCCGGAGGAAGTCCAGTTCTAGGAATCGTGCCAAAACTATTCACAAGTTTTTGTGGACCTACCGTGGGTAAGGAAATACAAGTTTGGAGTATCCCTGAACGGATGACAATCATGTACCATTCTGCCGATGCATTCATTGCTTTACTAGGAGGTCTGGGTACATTGGAAGAAATAGCTTGCGTGGCTTCTTGGTCATCTTTGGTCACAAAAAAGAAACCCATTGGTTTGCTTAATATTAATGGTTATTTTAGTCATTTGCTTTCATATTTAGATAATGCTGTGGATAATGGATTCATGTTTTCAGAGGCAAGGAGAACCATAATTTCTGCTACAACCATTGAAGATTTACTCAAAAAGCTCCAAGCTTATGAGTGTTTATCTGCTACGGTTGTTTCGCAAGCGCTCGGAAAAAGAAAAAGAGATATGGACGAGCAAGGAGTGGATTGCACTTTGTCTTTGTGACATTATCTAACATTTTGTTTGTTGTGTCTCAGTTATAATAAGTGGTTAGCAACCTCTACAGGTAATATCTCCTAAATTTTACCTTCTTAAAAAAAAAAAAAAGTTTGTTGTGTTTTAAGCAATTTAGAAGTATTCATTCTGAACAAGGTCTGAATAAGGGATTCCTGGAGACATACGTTGGATAATTGAAGCCAAGGTACGTGAAGATGAATATCTTCCTGTTTTGCATTTACCAGGTACAGGTAGAAGCACTTTTGCAAAGAAGCGACGAGCAAAGCGCATGAGTTCAAACTACCACAAATGTGCACGATGGACGTCTAACGGTAAATATCGTTCTATTGGGATTCCGTCCTCTAATCGAGATGATAAAATTGAATTCATTAAGGATGGACTGAGTAAGGAGAATTTGGGTAATATCCAACTTTCTCTTGAGACGCATCCTAGTGGAGACGTACAAAGAGAAATTCTTGATTTATGGCCGCAATTCCAAAGGGAATGGCAACATCTTGGGAATCTGATGTTAAAAGACCCTGTTTGCCATCTTGTAAGAAAACTGGATGGGAAGCATATCCTCGACTCATAGAAGGCGTTTAAGCCGTTTCTGGACGTAAAACTAGAGGAAGATGTGAGCCACAATCACAACTACAATAAATGACTTCTCAGCTTTTGGTTTGATTTGCAATAACTTTATTTCGGTTTAATTTACGTGTTATTCGATTTGTGTAATTATTCTCATTTTTTTTATTTGTCTTTTACGATTGATTTTTCTTCTCTTTTTGATTTTTTTCCTGAAATCACGCAAAAATCTTTTGTTAGGTTAACATTTTCTTCTGACAGGTCAAATACACTTTCAGCGACATTATTACTCTTGACTTTTACGGTTGATTTTTCTTCTCTTTTTGATTTTCTTCCTGAAATCACGCAAAAATCTTTTGTTAGGTTAACATTTTCTTCTGACAGGTCAGATACACTTTCGGCGACATTATTACTCTTGTCTAATTCACTTCTCAGTCCTCTATATATTACACCATGTACTCATTCTCTTTCAGGCACTCGAAGAAAAAAAAAATGGAAAGTACTTCATCCCAGCGCATTAAAAAAATTTGTCTTTGGAGGTGCTTATCCAGGGAAAAATAACATATTCGCTGATGAAGCCATAAGAGTTGGAGTAATACTTGCCCAACAAAAGATCCACTTGATTTACGGAGGAAGTCCAGTTCTAGAAATCGTGCCAAAACTATTCACAAGTTTTTGTGGACCTACCGTGGGTAAGGAAATACAAGTCTGGAGTATCCCTGAACGGATAACAATCATTTACCATTCTGCCGATGCATTCATTGCTTTACCAGGAGGTCTGGGTTCATTGGAAGAAATAGCTTGCGTGGCTTCTTGGTCATCTTTGGTCACAAATAAGAAACACATTGGTTTGCTTAATATTAATGGTTATTTTAGTAATTTGCTTTCATATTTAGATAATGCTGTGGATAATGGATTCATGTTTTCAGAGGCAAGGAGAACCATAATTTCTGCTACAACCATTGAAGATTTACTTAAAAAGCTCCAAGCTTATGAGTGTTTATCTGCTACGGTTGTTTGTGAAGGTCATTCAACAAGTATCAAAATATGCTCCATTCCTCGATGACAAATGCACCACAAAGGATGATGGAATAATACTTGTAATGGAGAATGCATCCACTGTTGTGCAAAGAAAGCTTCCTCTCAAACGCATAAATTTGGGAAATTTCATGTATGAGCCTGACAAGCCTAAAATGCCAAGAAGGGGTGTTGGTTAGGTTCAAAACACTAAATCAAGTGCTAATTGGGGGAGGCAGCCTAATTAGTGAAAGCATTGCCAAACTGCCATCCTCAGATTTGCTCTTTTTTTTTTTTTATCTTTTTCTTATATTTCTTTGCTAATTGTGTTTAGTGTTTCTAAGTTCATTTAGGCTGCATAAGTTTATTTTGTTTATTAGTTCTTTTCACTTACACATGATTCTTTCATTTGGGATTAATAGCATTACATTAATGACAATGTAAGAATTATGTGTGGGGGGAAGAATTTAGGATTTTATTTAGAGTGTTTTGTTTTTGTGTCTTTTTATGTTGTTTTTCTTTCTGATCCTTGTTTTGAAAATAACTAGATGTAAATATAATTTTTAATTTTTTAACCCCGGTTAAACGGCGGATAACGGTACTCCGTGATTATTTAAATCGGTTCCATCAGCTACCCACAAAACTGATATTGTATATAAATTTCTCTTCCAATTTCTCTTTCAATTTTTTTTTTCATTTTTTTCAGGATGGATGATATTCTCACAAGATTGCAGAAACGATTTCCTCCTTTTCATCGAAATATTTTACTGAAGCTTTACCAAGTTCGATTTGAAAGATTAAGAATGCTTATGCACAAAGGGATTCTTGAAGACATACGTTGGATAATTGAAGCCAAGGTACGTGAAGATGAATATCTTTCTGTTTTGCATTTACCAGGTACAGGTAGAAGCACTTTTGTAAAGAAGCGACGAGCAAAGCGCATGAGTTCAAACTGCCACAAATGTGCACGATGGACGTGTAACGGTAAATGTCGTTCTATTGGGATTTCGTCCTCTAATCGAGATGATAAAATTGAATTCATTAAGGATGGACTGAGTAAGGAGAATTTGGGTAATATCCAACTTTCTCTTGAGACGCATCCTAGTGGAGACGTACAAAGAGAAATTCTTGATTTATGGCCGCAATTCCAAAGGGAATGGCAACATCTTGGGAATCTGATGTTAAAAGACCCTGTTTGCCAGCATGTAAGAAAACTGGATGGGAAGCATATCCTCGACTCATAGAAGTCGTTTAAGCCGTTTCTGGACATAAAACCAGAGGAAGATGTGAGCCACAATCACAACTACAATAAATGACTTCTCAGCTTTTGGTTTGATTTGCAATAACTTTATTTTGGTTTAATTTACGTGTTGTTCGATTTGTGTAATTATTCTCGTTTGATTTTATTTGTCTTTTACGGTTGATTTTTTCTTCTCTTTTTGATTTTCTTCCTGAAATCACGCAAAAATCTTTTGTTAGGTTAACATTTTCTTCTGACAGGTCAGATACACTTTCGGCGACATTATTACTCTTGTCTGATTCACTACTGAGTCCTCTATATATTACACCATGTACTCATTCTCTTTCAGGCACTCGAAGAAAAAAAAATGGAAAGTACTTCATCCCAGCGCATTAAAAAAATTTGTGTCTTTGGAGGTGCTTATCCAGGGAAAAATAACATATTCGCTGATGAAGCCATAAGAGTTGGAGTAATACTTGCCCAACAAAAGATCCACTTGATTTATGGAGGCGGTAGTACGGGTTTAATGGGAGCAGTCGCTACAGCAGCACACGCCGGAGGAAGTCCAGTTCTAGGAATCGTGCCAAAACTATTCACAAGTTTTTGTGGACCTACCGTGGGTAAGGAAATACAAGTCTGGAGTATCCCTGAACGGATGACAATCATGTACCATTCTGCCGATGCATTCATTGCTTTACCAGGAGGTCTGGGTACATTAGAAGAAATAGCTTGCGTGGCTTCTTGGTCATCTTTGGTCACAAATAAGAAACCCATTGGTTTGCTTAATATTAATGGTTATTTTAGTAATTTGCTTTCATATTTAGATAATGCTGTGGATAATGGATTCATGTTTTCAGAGGCAAGGAGAACCATAATTTCTGCTACAACCATTGAAGATTTACTTAAAAAGCTCCAAGCTTATGAGTGTTTATCTGCTACGGTTGTTTCGCAAACGCTCGGAAAAAGAAAAAGAGATATGGACGAGCAAGGAGTGGATTGCACTTTGTCTTTGTGACATTATCTAACATTTTGCTTGTTGTGTCTCAGTTATAATAAGTGGCTAGCAACCTCTGCAGGTAATATCTCCTAAATTCTACCTTTAAAATTTGACATTGGGGACAATGTCATATTTTAGTAGGGGGTAAGGGACATATTTTGCTAATTTAAAAAAAAAAATTGTTGTGTTTTAAGCCATTTAGAAGTATTCATTCTGAACAAGGTCTGAGTAAGGGAGACTTGAGACATACCTTGTCAATTTGATTTCTTCTTTTCAAAAAAAAAAAAAAAAAGTTTGTTGTGTTTTAAGCAATTTAGAAGTATTCATTCTGAACAAGGTCTGAGTAAGGGAGACTTGAGACATACCTTGTCAGTTTGATTTTAATCTTTTTATGTTTACTTGTTAATTTTTGTTTAGTATTTTAGGATTATTTAGGTTGCATGAGTTTGTTTTGTTTTGAGTCTTAGTTGTTCCTATTCTTATGTTATTAGTTCTTTTCTCTTACACATGATTCTTTCATTTGGGTTAATAGACTTACATTGAGGACAATGTAAGAATTAAGTGTGGGGGGAATGATTTAGGATTTCTTTTATTTTTGGAATGATTTAGGATTTCTTTTATTTTTGTCTACTATTTTTTTTTTATGAGTCTTTATTATTATTATTATTATTATTTTTTTAGTGTGTTTTAGTTCCTTTTTAATACAATGATGAGATATGAATTGCATAAGTCTAAAACAGATTTATTAGTGAGAAGATTTTCATGAGAATTGAGCTTGATGTCAACCTTTTTATGAGCCAATGTTAATATGATATGTTGATTGAGAAAGAAGCATGTTTAGACTTAATCTGACTTGTATAATCATTCTTGTGAGTTTTTGAGCCTATAATGATTGATGCATTATACAAATCAATCTAATTTCTTTCTTGAGTGCTCTTATGATTACATGATTCTCTAGAACTTGCTTTAAACCGTTTGAGACTATATTGATACATGTGACAACATGAATATGATAGAGGCATTAGGATTATAACCAGAGCCAAACAGCCATCCATTATTAATGTTCTAAGAGAACATCCCCACTAGTGAGCCAATTTGAGCCTACATTAAATATGCTGTTTTATTGGTAACCACAACTTACACCTAGCCTAAATATACTTATATCCTTACCCTTGTTCTAAAGATGGATTATATATTTTGAGACATATTTCAAAAAACAAGGGATATTTTTAGTTGAAAATTTGGGTTAGAAAGAAGAAATAAGTGTGGGGGGAAAAGAAAAGAAAAGTCAAGAGAAAAAGAAATGGAATACTGGCAAATACATTCCTATGTAAAAAAATATGAATCATCTCTTGAATTTGTGGAAAAAGAAAAAGATGTTACAAAGTTGTTTAGAATGAAGAAAAGGCCCAACATGAATATTCGGCCTAGGTGACTATGTACTTGTAAAGAGTTTTGAGAAGTTTCTTTGTATGATCTTATTATGTCTCTAAACTTTTTGAACTCTTTGGAGCCTTTGTGATATCTTTATCCTTTTGTTATTCAACCACATTACAAACCCCTTGGCCCCATTACAACCTTGATTAAAGACCTCTTGATTCATGAAGTTGTATGATCTAAATAGTGGAGAATAGGTGGACAAGCAAGAATATGGTAGAACTGTTTTCATGAGATTGATTGAGTGTAAACACTTCACCACTACTTTAATGAGTGAAAATCATGAGGGTATCCCATGTGAGAAGTTGAGATTAAATTTGAACATGCACTATTTTGATTGAGATATGTTATGTTAATATTCGCTTAACTCAAACAATTTACATTCAAGCATGAATTTTTGTGAAATTCTTTAAGCTATTGATTAGTTTATAAGACTTGTTCAAAGATTGTCTCTAATTTGTATTGAAAGGATTAGGAATAAATATTTTTAGTATATGTAGTTTATTTATATTTTAGTTTTTCAATGTTTGTGGGTATCGTTCTAGTAAACCCTCACGAGACTAAACTCGTCCACTAGGGACACCTAGGGGTTTAAAGGCTTGTGTCACATGCTAAGTGCCACCGTGATTTCCTACGAAAGTGGATTAGATTAGATTTTCTTATTTTATTTTTATTGAGTCGTTGCTAGGGACTAGCAACAATCTAAGTGTGGGGGTGTGATAACTCGTATAATTATATAGTTTTTAGTTATGTTTTATTATTGTTTTGTGTCAAATACGAGTTATTATTGTTTAGTCTAATTGTGTTTATGATCTTTTATATTTTTATGTAATTTGGTGTTTTTCACAAGTTTCTTTGAGTGATTTCAGATTACTACATCTTTAATTGGGCTGCCTTCCCAATTAACACTTGAGTTAGTGTTTTGAATCTAACCAACACCCCTTCTTGGCTTTTTAGGCTTGTCAGGCTCATACATGAAATTTCCCTAATTTATGCGTTTGAGAGGAAGCTTTCTTTGCACAACAGTGGATGCATTCTCCATCACAAGTATTATTCCATCATCCTTGGTGGTGCATATCTCATCGAGGAATGGTGCATCTTTTGGTACTTGTTGAATGGCATCCACAAATAAACTGTTTAAGGTTTCCAGGATGTCTTGTTCATGTTCCTCCTCCTTGAACTTTGCGAATCTACTAGGAAAAGGTGGAGAAGAAACATTAGCAAAAATTGGAATCTTAAACGTTACCTCCGGTGTTGAAATACTCTTATTTGGATCTGTGGCTTTATTATCCTCAAGAATAGAATCCATCTCTAATTTTGTCTCATCCTCATCTTGTTCCTCATTCCTGAAGGTCACAATAGTAGCATTCTCCTTTGGGTTAATCATCGTTTGGGCAGGGAGTTCTTCAGATCTTTGTGCTACCCATCCCACCATACTACTAGCCAATTGGCTCATTTGCTTTTCCAAACTCTGGATGCTTGCCCTTGTTTCCTGTTGAAATTGCAAAGTATTAGTAACAAGAGAATAGACAAGATCTTCTAAAGAAGTACCTGAGTTTTGAGTCATATGTGATGGCTGAAAAAGATCTGATTCTTGAGACCATGATTGATTGAAGATAGATGGATGAGTGTAACTGGCATAAGGATCTACTTCTTGGAAATTTTTTGAGTAGCCATAATTAGTATGATCCCACCATCCCTCATGGTAAGTGTTTGAGTAATGATCATGCAGTTGGTCTTGGAACACTTGATGGCCTTGACATCCTCCCATGGCAAATTGTTGAACTGGGAAGGTGAGATTGGCTTGTTGATTCTTCATGTTCATGTATGCCACCAACTCTTCGAGTGTTAGATTGCTCAATTCCATCGTTTTTTTTATTTTTTTTATTTTTTTTTTCAAAATTTGATAAGAAAAACTTGTATGTACAAGAAAATAAAACTAATTAGAACTGAAAATAAGAATAAACCAAGTAACAAATAAACTAAAGAAAGCAATCCCCGGCAACGGCGCCAAAAATTTGATGCACCCAAAAGAGTGTATCTTATTTAACCTTGCACTAAAAAGATAAATTGTAAGTATAGTAGTTAGCAAGGGTCGAGTCCTCAGGGATTGGGTTTTAGTTTATAAGTTAATAGTTTAAAACTTAAATTCAAGAACAATAAAAGAAAAGGGGTTTTTGAAGCCAGATTTAAACTAAAGTAAATAATAAGAATAAGATGCAAGGCGGTATAACCAGCCAATAAAAATATATATACTAAATTAGGCGGTATAACCAGCCAATAAAAATATATATACTAAATTAGGCGGTATAACCAGCCAATAAAAATAAAACAAAGTTAATATACAAATTAGGCGGTATAACCAGCCAATAAAAATAAATATAAAAAATAAGCAAACTAAAAGTAAGAAAACAAATAAGTAAGAAGAATCAAATATGAAAAATATGGTTAAGGTTTCATTCTCCACCACTAGACATCATTAAGAATCAATTTCAGATCTATCAATATCAACCAACTATCAAAGTTAACAACCGTAGATAACAACAAGCTCTGTTACCCCAATCTTTCCTTAGTTTGTCGTTAAATAGAACAAGCTCTCTATTTAATCTCTAACCATTAAACAACCTAGAATAAGCTCTCTAAATTCAATTTAATGGCAGCTTTATGATGAGAAAGATAGGTTGATCTAAGCAACAAACACATAAGCTCGGATTGTTCAACTTAGGTTATGTTCCACTTTGCAATTATTGAAAACTTGACCATAATCATTAATCACAAATTGCCACTTATGAATAGGAAATCAAGACAATTACACGGATCAAGACTCCTAAACTAGCAATAGATAATTATCAAGATCTATCTAGTTGTACACCTAAATAAATCTAAACAACATCATGAACAATTCTTGTAGAAGAACATAAGCAACTTTGATCGAAAATTAATGATAGATAGAATCTGAAAATCAATCACAAAACATGTCTAGGGCTTTGAAATCACCCTTAACCAAATAGAGGTTTTAGCCTAGCATAGGCATTGTAAACATAAACATAAAATTAAAGAAAATCTAAGAAGAAAATAAAAGAAAGAAAGAAGAAGAGGAAGAATATTAATTATCCAACCTCTTGCTCTCTCTAAAGAAAAAGAAAACTAGAGAAAAGAAAGAAAACTAGAGAAAAGAAAGAAGAAGAAAACTTAGAGAATTTTATTAAAATGGCTAATATCCTACCTATGTACAATATGATCCTCTACAATCATCCAAGGCCCTCTATTTATACACATTTTGGAGGGCTAAATGACAAGAGACAAGCTTTACAAATTTCAAAGGTAGGTATAATAGGTGGGTGAATTTTTCTAACAATTTTCGTCATATTGTATGACAATTTTGATCAGCCAACTTGATGGTCGATTTCGTCAATGTTGGAGGCCTGATCTGATCACATGGTCTTCTAGAAAAAGGTTCCCCTACCAGTTACGGATCCATAGCCGTTGGAATCAGCTCATTTGCTGATGTAGATAAGCAGATATGGGCAAAATACGAAAACAGGTCAGCACAGACGTCATTGCACATCAGCCAACTTGATGGTCGATTTCGTCAATATTAGAGGCCTGATCTGATCATATGGTCTTCTAGACAAAGGTTCCCGTATCAGTTACGGATCCATAGCCATTGGAATCAGCTCATTTGCTGATGTGGATAAGCAGATATGGGCAAAATACGAAAATAGGTCAGCATAGACGTCATTGCACATCAGCCAACTTGATGTTCGATTTCGCTAGGGAAAACGACTCCGTTTCAAGAAGTGTAAAACATGAAAAAGATAGATATGCCTCTTAGCTTTGCACGGCTACAAATTTCAGCCTTATTGCTTCAGTGAAACTCCAGATAGAGCTGATATGGCAAAAGGTGTCGGAACTGGAACTGAACTGGATTTGCCCTTAATTCTAGTAATCTGAAATCACTCAAAGAAACTTGTGAAAAACACCAAATTACATAAAAATATAAAAGATCATAAACACAATTAGACTAAACAATAATAACTCGTATTTGACACAAAACAATAATAAAACATAACTAAAAACTATATAATTATACGAGTTATCAGTTAACCTTGCACTTAAAAAAAAAATCAATTGTAGAGTATAGTGATTAGCAAGGGTCGAGTCCTCAGTGATTGGGTTTTAATCTATGAGTTATTAGTTTATAACTTAGGTTCAAAGAAAACAAAAGAAAACGGGGTTTTGAAATAATTTTAAAAATAAGCAAACAAGAAAAGTAAGATGCAAGTAAGAAATAAGAAATCAAATATAAGAGAAATATGGTTAAGGTTTCATTCTCCACCACTAGACATCATTAAGAACCAATTTCAGATCTATCAATATCAACCAACTATCAAAGTTAACAACCGTAGATAACAACAAGCTCTGTTATCCCAATATTTCCTTAGTTTGTCGTTAAATAGAACAAGCTCTCTATTTAATCTCTAACCATCAAACAACCTAGAATAAGCTCTCTAAATTCAATTTAATGGCAGCTTTATGATGAGAAAGATAGGTTGATCTTTGCAAAGTCCAAGAAGGAGGAACATGAACAACAATTTTTTGAAACCTTAAGGTTGCTTGTGGATGCCATTAGACAAGTACCAAGATATGCACAATTCCTCAAAGAGCTATACCCCACCAAGAATGATGAAATAATACGTGTGGGGGAGAAGGCATTGGCTGTTTTGCAAAGAAAACTTCCTCCAAAATGCAAAAATCCGAGAAGTTTCATGTCTAAGCCAAAAGATCCTAAAAAGCTGATGCACCCAAAAGAGTGTATCTTATTTAACCTTGCACTAAAAAGATAAATTGTAAGTATAGTAATTAGCAAGGGTCGAGTCCTCAGGGATTGGGTTTTAGTTTTTAAGTTAATAGTTTAAAACTTAAATTCAAGAACAATAAAAGAAAATGGGTTTTTGAAGCCAGATTTAAACTAAAGTAAATAATAAGAATAAGATGCAAGGCGGTATAAACAGCCAATAAAAATATATATACTAAATTAGGCGGTATAACCAGCCAATAAAAATATATATACTAAATTAGGCGGTATAACCAGCCAATAAAAATAAAACAAAGTTAATATACAAATTAGGCGGTATAACCAGCCAATAAAAATAAATATAAAAAATAAGCAAACTAAAAGTAAGAAAACAAATAAGTAAGAAGAATCAAATATGAAAAATATGGTTAAGGTTTCATTCTCCACCACTAGACATCATTAAGAATCAATTTCAGATCTATCAATATCAACCAACTATCAAAGTTAACAACCGTAGATAACAACAAGCTCTGTTACCCCAATCTTTCCTTAGTTTGTCGTTAAATAGAACAAGCTCTCTATTTAATCTCTAACCATTAAACAACCTAGAATAAGCTCTCTAAATTCAATTTAATGGCAGCTTTATGATGAGAAAGATAGGTTGATCTAAGCAACAAACACATAAGCTCGGATTGTTCAACTTAGGTTATGTTCCACTTTGCAATTATTGAAAACTTGACCATAATCATTAATCACAAATTGCCACTTATGAATAGGAAATCAAGACAATTACACGGATCAAGACTCCTAAACTAGCAATAGATAATTATCAAGATCTATCTAGTTGTACACCTAAATAAATCTAGACAACATCATGAACAATTATTGTAGAAGAACATAAGCAACTTTGATAGAAAATTAATGATAGATAGAATCTGAAAATCAATCACAAAACATGTCTAGGGCTTTGAAATCACCCTTAACCAAATAGAAGTTTAGCCTAGCATAGGCATTATAAACATAAACATAAAATTAAAGAAAATCTAAGAAGAAAATAAAAGAAAGAAAGAAGAAGAGGAAGAATATTAATTATCCAACCTCTTGCTCTCTCTAAAGAAAAAGAAAACTAGAGAAAAGAAAGAAAACTAGAGAAAAGAAAGAAGAAGAAAACTTAGAGAATTTTATTAAAATGGCTAATATCCTACCTATGTACAATATGATCCTCTACAATCATCCAAGGCCCTCTATTTATACACATTTTGGAAGGCTAAATGACAAGAGACAAGCTTTACAAATTTCAAAGGTAGGTATAATAGGTGGGTGAATTTTTCTAACAATTTTCGTCATATTGTATGACAATTTTGATCAGCCAACTTGATGGTCGATTTCGTCAATGTTGGAGGCCTGATCTGATCACATGGTCTTCTAGAAAAAGGTTCCCCTATCAGTTACGGATCCATAGCCGTTGGAATCAGCTCATTTGCTGATGTGGATAAGCAGATATGGGCAAAATACGAAAACATGTCAGCACAGACGTCATTGCACATCAGCCAACTTGATGGTCGATTTCGTCAATATTAGAGGCCTGATCTGATCATATGGTCTTCTAGACAAAGGTTCCCGTATCAGTTACGGATCCATAGCCATTGGAATCAGCTTATTTGCTGATGTGGATAAGCAGATATGGGCAAAATACGAAAACAGGTCAGCACAGACGTCATTGCACATCAGCCAACTTGATGGTCGATTTCGCTAGGGAAAACGACTCCGTTTCAAGAAGTATAAAACATGAAAAAGATAGATATGCCTCTTAGCTTTGCACGGCTACAAATTTCAGCCTTATTGCTTCAGTGAAACTCCAGATATAGCTCATATGGAAAAATGTGTCGGAACTGGAACTGAACTGGATTTGCCCTTAATTCTAGTAATCTGAAATCACTCAAAGAAACTTGTGAAAAACACCAAATTACATAAAAATATAAAAGATCATAAACACAATTAGACTAAACAATAATAACTCGTATTTGACACAAAACAATAATAAAACATAACTAAAAACTATATAATTATACGAGTTATCACACCCCCACACTTAGATTGTTGCTAGTCCCTAGCAACGACTCAATAAAAATAAAATAAGAAAATCTAATCTAATCCACTTTCGTAGGAAATCACGGTGGCACTTAGCATGTGACACAAGCCTTTAAACCCCTAGGTGTCCCTAGTGGACGAGTTTAGTCTCGTGAGGGTTTACTAGAACGATACCCACAAACATTGAAAAATTAAAATATAAATAAACTACATATAAATAAACTACATATACTAAAAATATTTACTCCTAATCCTTTCAATACAAATTAGAGACAATATTTGAACAAGTCTTATAAACTAATCAATAGCTTAAAAAATTTCACAAAAAATCATGCTTGAATGTAAATTGTTTGAGTTAAGCCAATATTAGCATAACATATCTCAATCAAAATAGTGCATGTTCAAATTTAATCTCAACTTCTCACATGGGATACTCTCTTGATTTTCACTCTTTAAAGTAGTGGTAAAGTGTTTACACTCAATCAATCTCATGAAAACACTTCTACCATATGCTTGCTTGTCCACCTATTCTCCACTAAAAGATCATGCAACTTCATAAATCAAGAGGTCTTTAATCAAGGTTGTAATGTGGCCAAGGGGTTTGTAATGTGGTTGAAGAACAAAAGGATAAAGATATCACAAAGGTTCCAAAGAGTTCATAAAGTTTAGAGACATAAAAAGATTATACAAAGAAACTTCTCAAAACTCTTTACAAGTACATAGTCACCTAGGCCGGATATTCATGTTGGGCCTTTTCTTCATTCTAAACAACTTTGTAACATCTTTTTCTTTTTCCACAAATTCAAGAGATGATTCATTTTTTTTTTTATAGGAATGTATTTGCCAGTATTCCATTTCTTTTTCTCTTGACTTTTCTTTTCTTTTCCCCCCACACTTATTTCTTGTTTCTAACCAAAATATATCCCTTGTCTTTGCAACTTGTCTCAAATCATGCTAATTCATCTTTGGAACAAAGGTAAAGATATAAGTATATTTAGGTTAGGGACAAGTTATGGTTACCAAAGAGATAGCTTATTCAATGTAGGCTCAAATTGGTTCACTAAGGGTGTGTTCTCTTGGAACATCAATAAGGGATGGTTGTTTGGCCCTGGCTAAAAATCCTAATGCCTCTATCATATTCATGTTGTCACATGTATCAATATAGTCTCAAACGGTTTAAAGCAAGTTCTAGAGAATCATGTAATCATAAGAGCACTCAAGAAAGAAATTAGATTGATTTGTATAATGCATCAATCATTATAGGCTCAAAAACTCACAAGGATGATTATACAAGTCAGATTAAGTCTAAACATGCTTCTTTCTCAATCAACATATCATATTAACATTGGCTCATAAAAAGGTTGACATCAAGCTCAATTCTCATGAAAATCTTCTCACTAATAAATATGTTTTAGACTTATGCAATTCATATCTCATCATTGTATTAAAAAGGAACTAAAACACACTAAAAAATAATAATAATAATAAAGACTCATAAAAAAAAAATAGTAGACAAAAATAAAAGAAATCCTAAATCATTCCCCCCACACATAATTCTTACATTGTCCTCAATGTAAGTCTATTAACCCAAATGAAAGAATCATGTGTAAGAGAAAAGAACTAATAACATAAGAATAGGAATACCTAGACTCAAAACAAAACAAACTCATGCAACCTAAATAATCCTAAAATACTAAACAAAAATTAACAAGTAAAAGTAAAAAGATTAAAATCAAACTGACAAGGTATGTCTCAAGTCTCCCTTACTCAGACCTTGTTCAGAATGAATACTTCTAAATTGCTTAAAACACAACAAACTCTTTTCTTTTTTTTTTTGAAAAGAAGAAATCAAACTGACAAGGTATGTCTCAAGTCTCCCTTACTCAGACCTTGTTCAGAATGAATACTTCTAAATTGCTTAAAACACAACAAACTTTTTTTTTTTTTTTTTTAAGAAGGTAAAATTTAGGAGATATTACCTGTAAAGGTTGCTAACCACTTATTATAACTGAGACACAACAAACAAAATGTTAGATAATGTCACAAAGACAAAGTGCAATCCACTCCTTGCTCGTCCATCTCTTTTTCTTTTTCCGAACGTTTGCGAAACAACCGTAGCAGATAAATACTCATAAGCTTGGAGCTTTTTGAGTAAATCTTCAATGGTTGTAGCAGAAATTATGGTTCTCCTTGCCTCTGAAAACATGAATCCATTATCCACAGCATTATCTAAATATGAAAGCAAATTACTAAAATAACCATTAATATTAAGCAAACCAATGGGTTTCTTATTTGTGACCAAAGATGACCAAGAAGCCACGCAAGCTATTTCTTCCAATGTACCCAGACCTCCTGGTAAAGCAATGAATGCATCGGCAGAATGGTACATGATTGTTATCCGTTCAGGGATACTCCAGACTTGTATTTCCTTACCCAAGGTAGGTCCACAAAAATCTGTGAATAGTTTTGGCACGATTCCTAGAACTGGACTTCCTCCGGCGTGTGCTGCTGTAGCGACTGCTCCCATTAAACCCGTACTACCGCCTCCATAAATCAACTGGATCTTTTGTTGGGCAAGTATTACTCCAACTCTTATGGCTTCATCAGCAAATATGTTATTTTTCCCTGGATAAGCACCTCCAAAGACACAAATTTTTTTAATGCGCTGGGACGAAGTACTTTCCATTTTTTTTTCTTTTTTTTTTTCTTTTTTTCGAGTGCCTGAAAGAGAATGAGTATATGGTGTAATATATAGAGGACTGAGTAGTGAATCAGACAAGAGTAATAATGTCGCCGAAAGTGTATTTGACCTGTCAGAAGAAAATGTTAACCTAACAAAAGATTTTTGCGTGATTTCAGGAAGAAAATCAAAAAGAGAAGAAAAAAATCAACCGTAAAAGACAAATAAAAAAATAAAAAAAACGAGAATAATTACACAAATCGAACAACACGTAAATTAAACCAAAATAAAGTTATTGCAAATCAAACCAAAAGCTGAGAAGTCATTTATTGTAGTTGTGATTGTGGCTCACATCTTCCTCTGGTTTTACGTCCAGAAACGGCTTAAACGCCTTCTATGAGTCGAGGATATGCTTCCCATCCAGTTTTCTTACAAGCTGGCAAACAGGGTCTTTCAACATCAGATTCCCAAGATGTTGCCATTCCCTTTGGAATTGCGGCCATAAATCAAGAATTTCTCTTTGTACGTCTCCACTAGGATGCGTCTCAAGAGAAAGTTGGATATTACCCAAATTCTCCTTACTCAGTCCATCCTTAATGAATTCAATTTTATCATCTCGATTAGAGGACGGAATCCCAATAGAACGACATTTACCGTTACACGTCCATCGTGCACATTTGTGGCAATTTGAACTCATGCGCTTTGCTCGTCGCTTCTTTGCAAAAGTGCTTCTACCTGTACCTGGTAAATGCAAAACAGGAAGATATTCATCTTCACGTACCTTGGCTTCAATTATCCAACGTATGTCATCAGGAATCCCTTTGTGCATAAGCATTCTTAATCTTTCAAGTCGAACTTGGTAAAGCTTCAGTAAAATATTTCGAGGAAAAGGAGGAAATCGTTTCTGCAATCTTGTGAGAATATCATCCATCCTGAAAAAAAAATGAAAAAAATTGAAAGAGAAATTGGAAGAGAAATTTATATACAATATCAGTTTTGTGGGTAGCTGATGGAACCGATTTAAATAATCACGGAGTACCGTTATCCGCCATTTAACCGGGGTTAAAAAAAATTATATTTACATCTAGTTATTTTCAAAACAAGGATCAGAAAGAAAAACAACATAAAAAGACTCAAAAATAAAACACTCTAAATAAAATCCTAAATTCTTCCCCCCACACATAATTCTTACATTGTCATTAATGTAATGCTATTAATCCCAAATGAAAGAATCATGTGTAAGTGAAAAGAACTAATAAACAAAATAAACTTATGCAGCCTAAATGAACTTAGAAACACTAAACACAATTAGCAATGAAACATAAGAAAAAGATAAAGAAAAAGAGAGCAAATCTGAGGATGGCAGTTTGGCAATGCTTTCACTAATTAGGCTGCCTCCCCCAATTAGCACTTGATTTAGTGTTTTGAACCTAACCAACACCCCTTCTTGGCATTTTAGGCTTGTCAGGCTCATACATGAAATTTCCCAAATTTATGCGTTTGAGAGGAAGCTTTCTTTGCACAACAGTGGATGCATTCTCCATTACAAGTATTATTCCATCATCCTTTGTGGTGCATATGTCATCGAGGAATGGAGCATATTTTGATACTTGTTGAATGACCTCCACAAACAAGTTGTTTAAGGTTTCCGGCATGTGTTGTTCATGTTCTTCCTCCTTGAACTTTGCAAATCTACTAGGAAAAGGTGGAGAAGAAACATTAGTAAAAAGTGAAACCTTAAACGTCACCTCAGGTGCCGAAATACTCTTATTTGGATCTTTGGCTTCATTATCCTCAAGAATAGAATCCATCTCTAATTTTGTTTCATCCTCATCTTGTTCCTCATTCTTCAAGGTCACAATAGTAGCATTCTCCTTTGGGTTAACCATCGTTTGGGCTGGGAGTTCTTCAGATCTTTGTGCTACCCATCCCACCATACTACTAGCCAATTGGCTCATTTGCTTTTCCAAACTCTGGATGCTTGCCCTTGTTTCCTGTTGAAATTGCAAAGAATCAGTAACAAGAGAATAGACAAGATCTTCTAAAGAAGTACCTGAGTTTTGAGTCATCTGTGGTGGTTGAAAAAGATCTGGTTCTTGAGACCATGATTGATTGAAGCTAGATGGATGAGTGTAATTGGCATAAGGATCTACTTCTTGGTAATTTTTCGAGTAGCCATAATTAGTATGATCCCACCATCCCTCATGGTAAGTGTTTGAGTAATGATCATACTGTTGGTCTTGGAACACTTGATGGCCTTGACATCCTCCCATGGCCAATTCTTGAACTGAGGAAGTGAGATTGGCTTGTTGATTCTCCATGTTCATGTATGCCACCAACTCTTCAAGTGTTAGATTGCTTAATTCCATCTTTTTTTTTTTTTTTTTTCAAAATTTGAAAAGAAAAACATGTATGTACAAGAAAATAATACTAATTAGAACTGAAAATAAGAATAAACCAAGTAACAAATAAACTAAAGAAAACAATCCCCGGCAACGGCGCCAAAAATTTGATGCACCCAAAAGAGTGTATCTTATTTAACCTTGCACTAAAAAGATAAATTGTAAGTATAGTAATTAGCAAGGGTCGAGTCCTCAGGGATTGGGTTTTAGTTTTTAAGTTAATAGTTTAAAACTTAAATTCAAGAACAATAAAAGAAAATGGGTTTTTGAAGCCAGATTTAAACTAAAGTAAATAATAAGAATAAGATGCAAGGCGGTATAAACAGCCAATAAAAATATATATACTAAATTAGGCGGTATAACCAGCCAATAAAAATATATATACTAAATTAGGCGGTATAACCAGCCAATAAAAATAAAACAAAGTTAATATACAAATTAGGCGGTATAACCAGCCAATAAAAATAAATATAAAAAATAAGCAAACTAAAAGTAAGAAAACAAATAAGTAAGAAGAATCAAATATGAAAAATATGGTTAAGGTTTCATTCTCCACCACTAGACATCATTAAGAATCAATTTCAGATCTATCAATATCAACCAACTATCAAAGTTAACAACCGTAGATAACAACAAGCTCTGTTACCCCAATCTTTCCTTAGTTTGTCGTTAAATAGAACAAGCTCTCTATTTAATCTCTAACCATTAAACAACCTAGAATAAGCTCTCTAAATTCAATTTAATGGCAGCTTTATGATGAGAAAGATAGGTTGATCTAAGCAACAAACACATAAGCTCGGATTGTTCAACTTAGGTTATGTTCCACTTTGCAATTATTGAAAACTTGACCATAATCATTAATCACAAATTGCCACTTATGAATAGGAAATCAAGACAATTACACGGATCAAGACTCCTAAACTAGCAATAGATAATTATCAAGATCTATCTAGTTGTACACCTAAATAAATCTAGACAACATCATGAACAATTATTGTAGAAGAACATAAGCAACTTTGATAGAAAATTAATGATAGATAGAATCTGAAAATCAATCACAAAACATGTCTAGGGCTTTGAAATCACCCTTAACCAAATAGAAGTTTAGCCTAGCATAGGCATTATAAACATAAACATAAAATTAAAGAAAATCTAAGAAGAAAATAAAAGAAAGAAAGAATAAGAGGAAGAATATTAATTATCCAACCTCTTGCTCTCTCTAAAGAAAAAGAAAACTAGAGAAAAGAAAGAAAACTAGAGAAAAGAAAGAAGAAGAAAACTTAGAGAATTTTATTAAAATGGCTAATATCCTACCTATGTACAATATGATCCTCTACAATCATCCAAGGCCCTCTATTTATACACATTTTGGAAGGCTAAATGACAAGAGACAAGCTTTACAAATTTCAAAGGTAGGTATAATAGGTGGGTGAATTTTTCTAACAATTTTCGTCATATTGTATGACAATTTTGATCAGCCAACTTGATGGTCGATTTCGTCAATGTTGGAGGCCTGATCTGATCACATGGTCTTCTAGAAAAAGGTTCCCCTATCAGTTACGGATCCATAGCCGTTGGAATCAGCTCATTTGCTGATGTGGATAAGCAGATATGGGCAAAATACGAAAACATGTCAGCACAGACGTCATTGCACATCAGCCAACTTGATGGTCGATTTCGTCAATATTAGAGGCCTGATCTGATCATATGGTCTTCTAGACAAAGGTTCCCGTATCAGTTACGGATCCATAGCCATTGGAATCAGCTCATTTGCTGATGTGGATAAGCAGATATGGGCAAAATACGAAAACAGGTCAGCACAGACGTCATTGCACATCAGCCAACTTGATGGTCGATTTCGCTAGGGAAAACGACTCCGTTTCAAGAAGTATAAAACATGAAAAAGATAGATATGCCTCTTAGCTTTGCACGGCTACAAATTTCAGCCTTATTGCTTCAGTGAAACTCCAGATATAGCTCATATGGAAAAATGTGTCGGAACTGGAACTGAACTGGATTTGCCCTTAATTCTAGTAATCTGAAATCACTCAAAGAAACTTGTGAAAAACACCAAATTACATAAAAATATAAAAGATCATAAACACAATTAGACTAAACAATAATAACTCGTATTTGACACAAAACAATAATAAAACATAACTAAAAACTATATAATTATACGAGTTATCAAAAGCCAAGAAGGGGAATTGGCTAGGCTGAAGACAATCAATCAAGTGCTAATTGGGGGAGGCAGCCTAATTAGTGAAAGCATTGCAAAACTGCCATCCTCAGATTTGCTCTATTTTTCTTTATCTTTTTCTTATGTTTCTTTGCTAATTGTGTTTAGTGTTTCTAAGTTCATTTAGGCTGCATAAGTTTATTTTGTTTATTAGTTCTTTTCACTTACACATGATTCTTTCATTTGGGATTAATAGCATTACATTAATGACAATGTAAGAATTATGTGTGGGGGAAGAATTTAGGATTTTATTTAGAGTGTTTTGTTTTTGAGTCTTTTTATGTTGTTTTTCTTTCTGATCCTTGTTTTGAAAATAACTAGATGTAAATATAATTTTTTAACCCCGGTTAAATGGTGGATAACGGTACTCCGTGATTATTTAAGTCGGTTCCATCAGCTACCCACAAAACTGATATTGTATATAAATTTCTCTTTCATTTTTTTTTCAGGATGGATGATATTCTCACACGATTGCAGAAACGATTTCCTCCTTTTCCTCGAAATATTTTACTGAAGCTTTACCAAGTTCGATTTGAAAGATTAAGAATGCTTATGCACAAAGGGATTCCTGAAGACATACGTTGGATAATTGAAGCCAAGGTACGTGATGCACCCAAAAGAGTGTATCTTATTTAACCTTGCACTAAAAAGATAAATTGTAAGTATAGTAGTTAGCAAGGGTCGAGTCCTCAGGGATTGGGTTTTAGTTTATAAGTTAATAGTTTAAAACTTAAATTCAAGAACAATAAAAGAAAAGGGGTTTTTGAAGCCATATTTAAACTAAAGTAAATAATAAGAATAAGATGCAAGGCGGTATAACCAGCCAATAAAAATATATATACTAAATTAGGCGGTATAACCAGCCAATAAAAATATATATACTAAATTAGGCGGTATAACCAGCCAATAAAAATATATATACTAAATTAGGCGGTATAACCAGCCAATAAAAATAAAACAAAGTTAATATACAAATTAGGCGGTATAACCAGCCAATAAAAATAAATATAAAAAATAAGCAAACTAAAAGTAAGAAAACAAATAAGTAAGAAGAATCAAATATGAAAAATATGGTTAAGGTTTCATTCTCCACCACTAGACATCATTAAGAATCAATTTCAGATCTATCAATATCAACCAACTATCAAAGTTAACAACCGTAGATAACAACAAGCTCTGTTACCCCAATCTTTCTTTAGTTTGTCGTTAAATAGAACAAGCTCTCTATTTAATCTCTAACCATTAAACAACCTAGAATAAGCTCTCTAAATTCAATTTAATGGCAGCTTTATGATGAGAAAGATAGGTTGATCTAAGCAACAAACACATAAGCTCGGATTGTTCAACTTAGGTTATGTTCCACTTTGCAATTATTGAAAACTTGACCATAATCATTAATCACAAATTGCCACTTATGAATAGGAAATCAAGACAATTACACGGATCAAGACTCCTAAACTAGCAATAGATAATTATCAAGATCTATCTAGTTGTACACCTAAATAAATCTAGACAACATCATGAACAATTCTTGTAGAAGAACATAAGCAACTTTGATAGAAAATTAATGATAGATAGAATCTGAAAATCAATCACAAAACATGTCTAGGGCTTTGAAATCACCCTTAACCAAATAGAAGTTTAGCCTAGCATAGGCATTATAAACATAAACATAAAATTAAAGAAAATCTAAGAAGAAAATAAAAGAAAGAAAGAAGAAGAGGAAGAATATTAATTATCCAACCTCTTGCTCTCTCTAAAGAAAAAGAAAACTAGAGAAAAGAAAGAAAACTAGAGAAAAGAAAGAAGAAGAAAACTTAGAGAATTTTATTAAAATGGCTAATATCCTACCTATGTACAATATGATCCCTTACAATCATCCAAGGCCCTCTATTTATACACATTTTGGAGGGCTAAATGACAAGAGACAAGCTTTACAAATTTCAAAGGTAGGTATATGACGATTTTGATCAGCCAACTTGATGGTCGATTTCGTCAATATTGGAGGCCTGATCTGATCACATGGTCTTCTAGAAAAAGGTTCCCCAATCAGTTACGGAACCATAGCCGTTAAAATCAGCTCATTTGCTGATGTGGTTAAGCAGATATGGGCAAAATACGAAAACATGTCAGCACAGACGTCATTGCACATCAGCCACCTTGATGGTCGATTTCTTCAATATTGGAGGCCTGATCTGATCACATGGTCTTCTAGACAAAGGTTCCCCTATCAGTTACGGAACCATAGCCGTTGGAATCAGCTCATTTGCTCTTAGCTTTGCATGGCTACAAATTTCAGCCTTATTGCTTCAGTGAAACTCGAGATATAGCTGATATGGCAAAAGGTGTCGGAACTGAAACTGAACTGGATTTGCCCTTAATTTTAGTAATCTGAAATCACTCAAAGAAACTTGTGAAAAACACCAAAATACATAAAAATATAAAAGATCATAAACACAATTAGACTAAACAATAATAACTCGTATTTGACACAAAACATTAATAAAACATAACTAAAAACTATATAATTATACGAGTTATCAGTACGTGAAGATGAATATCTTCCTGTTTTGCATTTACCAGGTACAGGTAGAAGCACTTTTGCAAAGAAGCGACGAGCAAAGCGCATGAGTTCAAATTGCCACAAATGTGCACGATGGACGTGTAACGGTAAATGTCGTTCTATTGGGATTCCGTCCTCTAATCGAGATGATAAAATTGAATTCATTAAGGATGGACTGAGTAAGGAGAATTTGGGTAATATCCAACTTTCTCTTGAGACGCATCCTAGTGGAGACGTACAAATAGAAATTCTTGATTTATGGCCGCAATTCCAAAGGGAATGGCAACATCTTGGGAATCTGATGTTAAAAGACCCTGTTTGCCAGCTTGTAAGAAAACTGGATGGGAAGCATATCCTCGACTCATAGAAGGCGTTTAAGCCGTTTCTGGACGTAAAACCAGAGGAAGATGTGAGGCACAATCACAACTACAATAAATGACTTCTCAGCCTTTGGTTTGATTTGCAATAACTTCATTTCGGTTTAATTTACGTGTTGTTCGATTTGTGTAATTATTCTCATTTTTTTATTGGTCTTTTACGGTTGATTTTTCTTCTCTTTTTGACTTTCTTCCTGAAATCACGCAAAAATCTTTTGTTAGGTAGGTTAACATTTTCTTCTGACAGGTCAAATACACTTTTGGCGACATTATTACTCTTGTCTGATTCACTACTCAGTCCTCTATATATTACACCATGTACTCATTCTCTTTCAGGCACTCGAAAAAAAAAATGGAAAGTACTTCATCCCACGCATTGAAAAAATTTGTGTCTTTGGAGGTGCTTATCCAGGGAAAAATAAAATATTAGCTGATGAAGCCATAAGAGTTGGAGTAATACTTGCCCAACAAAAGATCCAGTTGATTTATGGAGGCGGTAGTACGGGTTTAATGGGAGCAGTTGCTACAGCAGCACACGCCGGAGGAAGTCCAGTTCTAGGAATCGTTCCAAAACTATTCACAGGTTTTTGTGGACCTACCGTGGGTAAGGAAATACAAGTCTGGACTATCCCTGAACGGATGACAATCATGTTACCATTGTGCCGATGCATTCATTGCTTTACCAGGAGGTCTGGGTACATTGGAAGAAATAGCTTGCGTGGCTTCTTGGTCATCTTTGGTCACAAAAAAAAAACCCATTGGTTTGCTTAATATTAATGGTTATTTTAGTAATTTGCTTTCATATTTAGATAATGCTGTGGATAATGGATTCATGTTTTCAGAGGCAAGGAGAACCATAATTTCTGCTACAACCATTGAAGATTTACTCAAAAAGCTCCAAGCTTATGAGTATTTACCTGCTACGGTTGTTTCGCAAACGCTCAAAAAAAGAAAAAGAGATATAGACAAACAAGGAGTGGATTGCACTTTGTCTTTGTGACATTATCTAACATTTTGTTTGTTGTGTCTCAGTTATAATAAGTGGTTAGCAACCTCTGCAGGTAATATCTCCTAAATTCTACCTTTAAAATTTGACATTGGGGACAATGTCATATTTTTGTAGGGGTAAGGGACATATTTTGCTAATTTGTAAAAAAAAAAAATATATATTGTTGTGTTTTAAGCCATTTAGAAGTATTCATTCTGAACAAGGTCTGAGTAAGGGAGACTTGAGACATACCTTGTCAGTTTGATTTAATCTTTTCAAAAAAAAAAAAAAAACTATCTGGTCCGTTTATTATCTGCATGTGTTTTTCTTTTCTTTTATTATTTTTATTTTTATGTTTATTTGTTCATTATTTGTTTAGTATTTTAGGATTATTTAGGTTGCATGAATTTGTTTTGTTCTGAGTCTTAGTTATTTCTATTCTTATGTTATTAGTTCTTTTCTCTTACACATGATTCTTTCATTTGGGTTAATAGCATTACATTGAGGACAATGTAAGAATTAAGTGTGGGGGGAAGGATTTAGGATTTCTTTTATTTTTGCCTATTATTTTTTTTATGAGTCTTTAATATTATTATTATTATTATTAAAAAATTTAGTGTGTTTTAGTTCTTTTCTATACTATGATGAGATATGAATTGCATAGGTCTAAAACTAGTCTAGTAGTGAGAAGATTTTTCATGAGAATTAAGCTTGATATCATTTTTCATGGAGCCAATGTTAATATGATATGTTGATTGAGAAAGAAGCATGTTTAGACTTAAAATTGACTTGTATAAACATCCTTGTGAGTTTTGAGCCTATATGATTGATGCATTATACAAATCAATCTAATTTCTTTCTTGAGTGCTCTTATGATTATATGATTCTCTAGAACTTGCTTTAGACCTTGTTGAGACTATATTGATGCATGTGACAACATGAATATGATAGAGGCATTAGGATTTTTAGCCAGGGCCAAACAGCCATCCCTTATTGATGTTCCAAGAGAACACACCCTTAGTGAACCAATTTGAGCCTACATTGAATAAGCTATCTCTTTGGTAACCATAACTTGTCCCTAACCTAAATATACTTATATTTTTACCTTTGTTCCAAAGATGAATTAGCATGTTTTGAGACATGTTGCAAAGACAAGGAAGATCTATTGAAAATTTGGGTTAGAAACAAGAAATAAGTGTGGGGGGAAAGAAAAGAAAAGTCAAGAGAAAAAGAAAGGGAATATTATGAAATATATATATATATATAATGAATCATCTCTTGAACTTCTAGTTAAAGAAAAGAAAAAGAATGTTACAAGGTTCGTTAGAAAGAAGTAAAGGCTCAACATGAAATATTCAGCCTATGTGATTATGTACTTCTAAAGAATATTGAGAAGTTTTACTTGTATGATCTTATTATGTCTCTAAACTTTATGAACTCTTTGGAACCTTTGTGATATCTGATGCACCCAAAAGAGTGTATCTTATTTAACCTTGCACTAAAAAGATCAATTGTAAGTATAGTAGTTAGCAAGGGTCGAGTCCTCAGGGATTGGGTTTTAGTTTATAAGTTGATAGTTTAAAACTTAAATTCAAGAACAATAAAAGAAAAGGGGTTTTTGAAGCTAGATTTAAACTAAAGTAAATAATAAGAATAAGATGCAAGGCGGTATAACCAGCCAATAAAAATATATATACTAAATTAGGCGGTATAACCAGCCAATAAAAATATATATACTAAATTAGGTGGTATAACCAGCCAATAAAAATAAAACAAAATTAATATACAAATTAGGCGGTATAACCAGCCAATAAAAATAAATATACTTTTAAAAATAAGCAAACTAGAAAAGTAAGAAAACAAGTAAGAAGAATCAAAAATGAAAAATATGGTTAAGGTTTCATTCTCCACCACTAGACATCATTAAGAATCAATTTCAGATCTATCAATATCAACCAACTATCAAAGTTAACAACCGTAGATAACAACAAGCTCTGTTATCCCAATCTTTCCTTAGTTTGTCGTTAAATAGAACAAGCTCTCTATTTAATCTCTAACCATCAAACAACCTAGAATAAGCTCTCTAGATTCAATTTAATGGCAGCTTTATGATGAGAAAGATAGGTTGATCTAAGCAACAAACACATAAGCTCGGATTGTTCAACTTAGGTTATGTTCCACTTTGCAATTATTGAAAACTTGACCATAATCATTAATCACAAATTGCCACTGATAACTCGTATAATTATATAGTTTTTAGTTATGTTTTATTAATGTTTTGTGTCAAATACGAATTATTATTGTTTAGTCTAATTGTGTTTATGATCTTTTATATTTTTATGTATTTTGCTGTTTTTCACAAGTTTCTTTGAGTGATTTCAGATTACTAGAATTAAGGGCAAATCCAGTTCAGTTTCAGTTCCGACACCTTTTACCATATCAGCTATATCTCGAATTTCACTGAAGCAATAAGGCTGAAATTTGTAGCCATGCAAATCTAACAGGCATATCTATCTTTTTTATGTTTTACACTTCTTAAAACGGAGTCGTTTTCCCTAGCGAAATCGACCATCAAGTTGGCTGATGTGCAATGACGTCTGTCCTGACATGTTTTCGTATTATGCCCATATCTTCTTATCCACATCAGCAAATGAGCTGATTCCAACGGCTATGGTTCCGTAACTGATAGGGGAACCTTTGTATAGAAGACCATGTGATCAGATCAGGCCTCCAATATTGAAGAAATCGACCATCAAGGTGGCTGATGTGCAATGACGTCTGTGCTGACATGTTTTCGTATTTTGCCCATATCTGCTTAACCACATCAGAAAATGAGCTGATTCCAACGGCTATGGTTCCGTAACTGATAGGGGAACCTTTGTCTAGAAGACCATGTGATCAGATCAGGCCTCCAATATTGACGAAATCGACCATCAAGTTGGCTGATCAAAATCGTCATATACCTACCTTTGAAATTTGTAAAGCTTGTCTCTTGTCATTTAGCCCTCCAAAATGTGTATAAATAGAGGGCCTTGGATGATTGTAAGGGATCATATTGTACATAGGTAGGATATTAGCCATTTTAATAAAATTCTCTAAGTTTTCTTCTTCTTTCTTTTCTCTAGTTTCTTTTTCTTTAGAGAGAGCAAGAGGTTGGATAATTAATATTCTTCCTCTTCTTCTTTCTTTCTTTTATTTTCTTCTTAGATTTTCTTTAATTTTATGTTTATGTTTATAATGCCTATGCTAGGCTAAACTTCTATTTGGTTAAGGGTGATTTCAAAGCCCTAGACATGTTTTGTGATTGATTTTCAGATTCTATCTATCATTAATTTTCTATCAAAGTTGCTTATGTTCTTCTACAAGAATTGTTCATGATGTTGTCTTGATTTATTTAGGTGTACAACTAGATAGATCTTGATAATTATCTATTGCTAGTCTAGGAGTCTTGATCCGTGTAATTGTCTTGATTTCCTATTCATAAGTGGCAATTTGTGATTAATGATTATGGTCAAGTTTTCAATAATTGCAAAGTGGAACATAACCTAAGTTGAACAATCCGAGCTTATGTGTTTGTTGCTTAGATCAACCTATCTTTCTCATCATAAAGCTGCCATTAAATTGAATTTAGAGAGCTTATTCTAGGTTGTTTAATGGTTAGAGATTAAATAGAGAGCTTGTTCTATTTAACGACAAACTAAGGAAAGATTGGGGTAACAGAGCTTGTTGTTATCTACGGTTGTTAACTTTGATAGTTGGTTGATATTGATAGATCTGAAATTGATTCTTAATGATGTCTAGTGGTGGAGAATAAAACCTTAACCATATTTTTCATATTTGATTCTTCTTACTTATTTGTTTTCTTACTTTTAGTTTGCTTATTTTTTATATTTATTTTTATTGGCTGGTTATACCGCCTAATTTGTATATTAACTTTGTTTTATTTTTATTGGCTGGTTATACCGCCTAATTTAGTATATATATATTTTTATTGGCTGGTTATACCGCCTAATTTAGTATATATATTTTTATTGGCTGGTTATACCGCCTTGCATCTTATTCTTATTATTTACTTTAGTTTAAATCTGGCTTCGAAAACCCCTTTTCTTTTATTGTTCTTGAATTTAAGTTTTAAACTATTAACTTATAAACTAAAACCCAATCCCTGAGGACTCGACCCTTGCTAACTACTATACTTACAATTTATCTTTTTAGTGCAAGGTTAAATAAGATACACTCTTTTGGGTGCATTATATTTTTGGCGCCGTTGCCGGGGATTGTTTTCTTTAGTTTATTTGTTACTTGGTTTATTCTTATTTTCAGTTCTAATGAGTTTTATTTTCTTGTACATACGGGTTTTTCTTATCAAATTTTGAAAAAAAAATAAAAAAAAAAAAGAAAAAAAAACGATGGAATTGAGCAATCTAACACTTGAAGAATTGGTGGCATACATGAACATGGAGAATCAACAAGCCAATCTCACCTTCCCAGTTCAACAATTGGCCATGGGAGGATGTCAAGGCCATCAAGTGTTCCAAGACCAACAGTATGATCATTACTCAAACACTTACCATGAGGGATGGTGTGATCATACTAATTATGGCTACTCGAAAAATTACCAAGAAGTAGATCCTTATGCCAATTACACTCATCCATCTAGCTTCAATCAATCATGGTCCCAAGAACCAGATCTTTTTCAACCACCACATATGACTCAAAACTCAGGTACTTCTTTAGAAGATCTTGTCTATTCTCTTGTTACTGATACTTTGCAATTTCAACAGGAAACAAGGGCAAGCATCCAGAGTTTGGAAAAGCAAATGATCCAATTGACGAGTAGTATGGTGGGATGGGTAGCACAAAGATCTGAAGAACTCCCTGCCCAAACGATGATTAACCCAAAGGAGAATGCTACTATTCTGACCTTGAGGAATGATGAACAAGATGAGGATGAGACAGAATTAGAGATGGATTCTATTCTTGAGGATAATGAAGCCACAAATACAAATAAGAGTATTTCGGCACCTGAGGCAACGTTTAAAGTTCCACTTTTTACTAATGTTTCTTCTCCACCTTTTCCTAGTAGATTCGCAAAGTTCAAGGAGGATGAACATGAACAAGACACGCTGGAAACCTTAAACAGTTTGTTTGTGGATGTCATTCAACAAGTACCAAAAGATGCACCATTCCTCGATAAGATATGCACCACCAAGGATGATGGAATAATACTTGTAATGGAGAATGCATCCACTGTTGTGCAAAGAAAGCTTCCTCTCAAACGCATAAATTTGGGAAATTTCATGTATGAGCCTGACAAGCCTAAAAAGCCAAGAAAGGGTGTTGGTTAGATTCAAAACACTAACTCAAGTGTTAATTGGGAAGGCAGCCCAATTAAAGATGAAATTGCCAACCTTCCATATTCAGATTTGCTTTCTCTTTCTCTTTCTTTTCCTTTTTCTTTTATTATTTTTATTGTTTTTATTTTATTTCTTATGTTTCTTTGTTAATTGTGTTTACTGCTTTTAAGTTCATTTAGGCTGCATAAGTTTCTTTTGTTTAATAGTTCTTTTCTCTTACATATAATTCTTGCATTGGGGGATAATAGCATTACATTAATGACAATGTAAGAATTATGTGTGGGGGGAAGAATTTAGGATTTTATTTAGAGTGTTTTGTTTTTGAGTCTTTTTATGTTGTTTTTCTTTCTGATCCTTGTTTTGAAAAACACTAGATGTAAATATAATTTTTTTTAACCCCGGTTAAATGGCGGATAACGGTACTCCGTGATTTTTTAAGTCGGTTCTATCAGCTACCCACAAAACTGATATTGTATATAAATTTCTCTTTCAATTTCTCTTTCATTTTTTTTTTCAGGATGGATGATATTCTCACAAGATTGCAGAAACGATTTCCTCCTTTTCCTCGAAATATTTTACTGAAGCTTTACCAAGTTCGATTTCAAAGATTAAGAATGCTTATGCACAAAGGGATTCCTGGAGACATACGTTGGATAATTGAAGCCAAGGTACGTGAAGATGAATATCTTCCTATTTTGCATTTACCAGGTACAGGTAGAAGCACTTTTGCAAAGAAGCGACGAGCAAAGCGCATGAGTTCAAATTGCCACAAATGTGCACGATGGACGTGTAACGGTAAATGTCGTTCTATTGGGATTCCGTCCTCTAATCGAGATGATAAAATTGAATTCATTAAGGATGGACTAAGTAAGGAGAATTTGGGTAATATCCAACTTTCTCTTGAGACGCATCCTAGTGGAGACGTACAAAGAGAAATTCTTGATTTATGGCCGCAATTCCAAAGGGAATGGCAACATCTTGGGAATCTGATGTTAAAAGACCCTGTTTGCCAGCTTGTAAGAAAACTGGATGGGAAGCATATCCTCGACTCATAGAAGGCGTTTAAGCCATTTCTGGATGTAAAACCAGAGGAAGATGTGAGCCACAATCACAACTACAATAAATGACTTCTCAGCTTTTGATTTGATTTGCAATAACTTTATTTTGGTTTAATTTACGTGTTGTTCGATTTGTGTAATTATTCTCGTTTTTTTTATTTGTCTTTTACTGTTGATTTTTTCTTCTCTTTTTGATTTTCTTCCTGAAATCACGCAAAAATCTTTTGTTAGGTTAACATTTTCTTCTGACAGGTCAGATACACTTTCGGCGACATTATTACTCTTGTCTGATTCACTACTCAGTCCTCTATATATTACACCATGTACTCATTCTCTTTCAGGCACTCGAAAAAGAAAAAAAAAATGGAAAGTACTTCATCCCAGCGCATAAAAAAAATTTGTGTCTTTGGAGGTGCTTATCCAGGGAAAAATAACATATTCGCTGATGAAGCCATAAGAGTTGGAGTAATACTTGCCCAACAAAAGATCCACTTGATTTATGGAGGCGGTAGTACGGGTTTAATGGGAGCAGTCGCTACAGCAGCACACGCCGGAGGAAGTCCAGTTCTAGGAATCGTGCCAAAACTATTCACAAGTTTTTGTGGACCTACCATGGGTAAGGAAATACAAGTCTGGAGTGTCCCTGAACGGATAACAATCATGTACCATTCTGCCGATGCATTCATTGCTTTACCAGGAGGTCTGGGTACATTGGAAGAAATAGCTTGCGTGGCTTCTTGGTCATCTTCGGTCACAAATAAGAAACCCATTGGTTTGCTTAATATTAATGGTTATTTTAGTAATTTGCTTTTATATTTAGATAATGCTGTGGATAATGGATTCATGTTTTCAGAGGCAAGGAGAACCATAATTTCTGCTACAACCATTGAAGATTTACTTAAAAAGCTCCAAGCTTATGAGTGTTTATCTGCTACGGTTGTTTTGCAAACGCTCGGAAAAAGAAAAAGAGATATGGACGAGCAAGGAGTGGATTGCACTTTGTCTTTGTGACATTATCTAACATTTTGCTTGTTGTGTCTCAGTTATAATAAGTGGTTAGCAACCTCTGCAGGTAATATCTCCTAAATTCTACCTTTAAAATTTGACATTGGGGACAATGTCATATTTTAGTAGGGGGTAAGGGACATATTTTGCTAATAAAAAAAAAAAAAAAAATTTTAAGAAGTATTCATTCTGAACAAGGTCTGAGTAAGGGAGACTTGAGACATACCTTGTCAGTTTGATTTCTTCTTTTCAAAAAAAAAAAAAAAAAAAAAGAGTTTGTTGTGTTTTAAGCAATTTAGAAGTATTCATTCTGAACAAGGTCTGAGTAAGGGAGACTTGAGACATACCTTGTCAGTTTGATTTTAATCTTTTTATGTTTACTTGTTAATTTTAGGATTATTTAGGTTGCATGAGTTTGTTTTGTTTTGAGTCTTAGTTGTTCCTATTCTTATGTTATTAGTTCTTTTCTCTTACACATGATTCTTTCATTTGTGTTAATAGACTTACCTTGAGGACAATGTAAGAATTAAGTGTGGGGGGAATGATTTAGGATTTCTTTTATTTTTGTCTACTATTTTTTTTTATGAGTCTTTATTATTATTATTATTTTTAGTGTGTTTTAGTTCCTTTTTAATACAATGATGAGATATGAATTGCATAGGTCTAAACTGGTTATTAGTGAGAAGATTTTCATGAGAATTGAGCTTGATATCATTTTTTTTATGAGCCAATGTTAATATGATATGTTGATTGAGAAAGAAGCATGTTTAGACTTAATCTGACTTGTATAATCATCCTTGTGAGTTTTTGAGCCTATAATGATTGATGCATTATACAAATCAATCTAATTTCTTTCTTGAGTGCTCTTATGATTACAGGATTCTCTAGAACTTGCTTTAAACCGTTTGAGACTATATTGATGCATGTGACAACATGAATATGATAGAGGCATTAGGATTTTTAGCCAGGGCCAAACAGCCATCCCTTATTGATGTTCCAAGAGAACACACCCTTAGTGAACCAATTTGAGCCTACATTGAATAAGCTATCACTTTGGTAACCATAACTTGTCCCTAACCTAAATATACTTATATCTTTACCTTTGTTCCAAAGATGAATTAGCATGTTTTGAGACAAGTTGCAAAGACAAGGAAGATCTATTGAAAATTTGGGTTAGAAACAAGAAATAAGTGTGGGGGGGGGGGGGAAAGAAAAGAAAAGTCAAGAGAAAAAGAAATGAAATACTGGCAAATACATTCCTATGTAAAAAATATATATATATATATATATATATATATATGAATCATCTCTTGAATTTGGGGAAAAAGAAAAAGATGTTACAAAGTTGTTTAGAATGAAGAAAAAGCCCAACATGAATATCCGGCGTAGGTGATTATGTACTTCTAAAGAATATTGAGAAGTTTTACTTGTATGATCTTATTATGTCTCTAAACTTTATGAACTCTTTGGAACCTTTGTGATATCTTTATCCTTTTGTTCTTCAACCACATTACAAACCCCTTGGCCCCATTACAACCTTGATTAAAGACCTCTTGATTCATGAAGTTGTATGATCTAAATAGTGGAGAATAGGTGGACAAGCAAGAATATGGTAGAACTGTTTTCATGAGATTGATTGAGTGTAAACACTTCACCACTACTTTAAAGAGTGAAAATCATGAGGGTATCCCATGTGAGAAGTTGAGATTAAATTTGAACATGCAATATTTTGATTGAGATATGTTATGCTAATATTGGCTTAACTCAAACAATTTACATTCAAGCATGATTTTTTGTGAAATTCTTTAAGCTATTGATTAGTTTATAAGACTTGTTCAAATATTGTATCTAATTTGTATTGAAAGGATTAGGAGTAAATATTTTTAGTATATGCAGTTTATTTATATTTTAGTTTTTCAATGTTTGTGGGTATCGTTCTAGTAAACCCTCACGAGACTAAACTCGTCCACTAGGGACACCTAGGGGTTTAAAGGCTTGTGTCACATGCTAAGTGCCACCGTGATTTCCTACGAAAATGGATTAGATTAGATTTTCTTATTTTATTTTTATTGAGTCGTTGCTAGGGACTAGCAACAATCTAAGTGTGGGGGTGTGATAACTCGTATAATTATATAGTTTTTAGTTATGTTTTATTAATGTTTTGTGTCAAATACGAGTTATTATTGTTTAGTCTAATTGTGTTTATGATCTTTTATATTTTTATGTATTTTGTTGTTTTTCACAAGTTTCTTTGAGTGATTTCAGATTACTAGAGTTAAGGGCAAATCCAGTTCAGTTTCAGTTCCGACACCTTTTACCATATCAGCTATATCTCGAATTTCACTAAAGCAATAAGGCTGAAATTTGTAGCCATGCAAAGCTAACAGGCATATCTATCTTTTTCATGTTTTACACTTCTTAAAACGGAGTCGTTTTCCCTAGCGAAATCGACCATCAAGTTGGCTGATGTGCAATGACGTCTGTGCTGACATGTTTTCGTATTATGCCCATATCTTCTTATCCACATCAGCAAATGAGCTGATTCCAATGGCTATGGTTCCGTAACTGATAGGGGAACCTTTGTCTAGAAGACCATGTGATCAGATCAGGCCTCCAATATTGAAGAAATCGACCATCAAGGTGGCTGATGTGCAATGACGTCTGTGCTGACATGTTTTCGTATTTTGCCCATATCTGCTTAACCACATCAGCAAATGAGCTGATTCCAACGGCTATGGTTCCGTAACTGATAGGGGAACCTTTGTCTAGAAGACCATGTGATCAGATCAGGCCTCCAATATTGACGAAATCGACCATCAAGTTGGCTGATCAAAATCGTCATATACCTACCTTTGAAATTTGTAAAGCTTGTCTCTTGTCATTTAGCCCTCCAAAATGTGTATAAATAGAGGGCCTTGGATGATTGTAAGGGATCATATTGTACATAGGTAGGATATTAGCCATTTTAATAAAATTCTCTAAGTTTTCTTCTTCTTTCTTTTCTCTAGTTTCTTTTTCTTTAGAGAGAGCAAGAGGTTGGATAATTAATATTCTTCCTCTTCTTCTTTCTTTCTTTTATTTTCTTCTTAGATTTTCTTTAATTTTATGTTTATGTTTATAATGCCTATGCTAGGCTAAACTTCTATTTGGTTAAGGGTGATTTCAAAGCCCTAGACATGTTTTGTGATTGATTTTCAGATTCTATCTATCATTAATTTTCTATCAAAGTTGCTTATGTTCTTCTACAAGAATTGTTCATGATGTTGTCTTGATTTATTTAGGTGTACAACTAGATAGATCTTGATAATTATCTATTGCTAGTCTAGGAGTCTTGATCCGTGTAATTGTCTTGATTTCCTATTCATAAGTGGCAATTTGTGATTAATGATTATGGTCAAGTTTTCAATAATTGCAAAGTGGAACATAACCTAAGTTGAACAATCCGAGCTTATGTGTTTGTTGCTTAGATCAACCTATCTTTCTCATCATAAAGCTGCCATTAAATTGAATTTAGAGAGCTTATTCTAGGTTGTTTAATGGTTAGAGATTAAATAGAGAGCTTGTTCTATTTAACGACAAACTAAGGAAAGATTGGGGTAACAGAGCTTGTTGTTATCTACGGTTGTTAACTTTGATAGTTGGTTGATATTGATAGATCTGAAATTGATTCTTAATGATGTCTAGTGGTGGAGAATAAAACCTTAACCATATTTTTCATATTTGATTCTTCTTACTTATTTGTTTTCTTACTTTTAGTTTGCTTATTTTTTATATTTATTTTTATTGGCTGGTTATACCGCCTAATTTGTATATTAACTTTGTTTTATTTTTATTGGCTGGTTATACCGCCTAATTTAGTATATATATTTTTATTGGCTGGTTATACCGCCTAATTTAGTATATATATTTTTATTGGCTGGTTATACCGCCTTGCATCTTATTCTTATTATTTACTTTAGTTTAAATCTGGCTTCGAAAACCCCTTTTCTTTTATTGTTCTTGAATTTAAGTTTTAAACTATTAACTTATAAACTAAAACCCAATCCCTGAGGACTCGACCCTTGCTAACTACTATACTTACAATTTATCTTTTTAGTGCAAGGTTAAATAAGATACACTCTTTTGGGTGCATTAGCCACTTATGAATAGGAAATCAAGACAATTACACGGATCAAGACTCCTAAACTAGCAATAGATAATTATCAAGATCTATCTAGTTGTACACCTAAACAAATCAAGACAACATCATGAACAATTCTTGTAGAAGAACATAAGCAACTTTGATAGAAAATTAATGATAGATAGAATCTGAAAATCAATCACAAAACATGTCTAGGGCTTTGAAATCACCCTTAACCAAATAGAAGTTTAGCATAGGCATTATAAACATAAAATTAAATAGAATCTAAGAAGAAAATAAAAGAAAGAAAGAAGAAGAAGAAGAATATTAATTATCCAACCTCTTGCTCTTTCTAAAGAAAAAGAAAACTAGAGAAAAGAAAGAAGAAGAAAACTTAGAGAATTTTGTTAAAATGGCTAATATCCTACCAATCTCCAATATGATCCCTTACAATCATCCAAGGCCCTCTATTTATACACATTTTGGAGGGCTAAATGACAAGAGACAAGCTTTACAAATTTCAAAGGTAGGTATATGACGATTTTGATCAGCCAACTTGATGGTCGATTTCGTCAATATTGGAGGCCTGATCTGATCACATGGTCTTCTAGAAAAAGGTTCCCCTATCAGTTACGGAACCATAGCCGTTGGAATCAGCTCATTTGCTGATGTGGTTAAGCAGATATGGGCAAAATACGAAAACATGTCAGCACAGATGTCATTACACATCAGCCACCTTGATGGTCGATTTATTCAATATTGGAGGCCTGATCTGATCACATGGTCTTCTAGACAAAGGTTCCCCTATAAGTTACGGAACCATAGCCGTTGGAATCAGCTCATTTGCTGATGTGGATAAGAAGATACGGGCATAATACGAAAACATGTCAGCACAGACGTCATTGCACATCAGCCAACTTGATGGTCGATTTCGCTAGGGAAAACGACTCCGTTTTAAGAAGTGTAAAACATGAAAAAGATAGATATGCCTCTTAGCTTTGCATGGCTACAAATTTCAGCCTTATTGCTTCAGTGAAACTCGAGCTATAGCTGATATGGCAAAAGGTGTCGGAACTGAAACTGAACTGGATTTGCCCTTAATTCTAGTAATCTGAAATCACTCAAAGAAACTTGTGAAAAACACCAAAATACATAAAAATATAAAAGATCATAAACACAATTAGACTAAACAATAATAACTCGTATTTGACACAAAACATTAATAAAACATAACTAAAAACTATATAATTATACGAGTTATCACACCCCCACACTTAGATTGTTGCTAGTCCCTAGCAACGACTCAATAAAAATAAAATAAGAAAATCTAATCTAATCCATTTTCGTAGGAAATCACGGTGGCACTTAGCATGTGACACAAGCCTTTAAACCCCTAGGTGTCCCTAGTGGACGAGTTTAGTCTCGTGAGGGTTTACTAGAACGATACCCACAAACATTGAAAAACTAAAATATAAATAAACTGCATATACTAAAAATATTTACTCCTAATCCTTTCAATACAAATTAGATACAATATTTGAACAAGTCTTATAAACTAATCAATAGCTTAAAGAATTTCACAAAAAATCATGCTTGAATGTAAATTGTTTGAGTTAAGCCAATATTAGCATAACATATCTCAATCAAAATATTGCATGTTCAAATTTAATCTCAACTTCTCACATGGGATACCCTCATGATTTTCACTCTTTAAAGTAGTGGTGAAGTGTTTACACTCAATCAATCTCATGAAAACAGTTCTACCATATTCTTGCTTGTCCACCTATTCTCCACTATTTAGATCATATAACTTCATGAATCAAGAGGTCTTTAATCAAGGTTGTAATGGGGCCAAGGGGTTTGTAATGTGGTTGAAGAACAAAAGGATAAAGATATCACAAAGGTTCCAAAGAGTTCATAAAGTTTAGAGACATAAAAAGATCATACAAAGAAACTTCTCAAAACTCTTTACAAGTACATAGTCACCTAGGCCGGATATTTATGTTGGGCCTTTTCTTCATTCTGAACAACTTTGTAACATCTTTTTCTTTTTCCCAAAATTCAAGAGATGATTCATATTTTTTTTTTGAATGTATTTGCCAGTATTCCATTTCTTTTTTTTTTTTTTTTTTTTTTTTTTTTTTGACTTTTCTTTTCTTTCCCCCCCACACTTATTTCTTGTTTCTAACCCAAATTTTTAACTAAAAATATCCCTTGTCTTTGCAACTTGTCTCAAAACATGCTAATTCATCTTTGGAACAAAGGTAAAGATATAAGTATATTTAGGTTAGGGACAAGTTATGGTTACCAAAGAGATAGCTTATTCAATGTAGGCTCAAATTGGTTCACTAAGGGTGTGTTCTCTTGGAACATCAATAAGGGATGGCTGTTTGCTCTGGCTAAAAATCCTAATGCCTCTATCATATTCATGTTGTCACATGTATCAATATAGTCTCAAACGGTTTAAAGCAAGTTCTAGAGAATCCTGTAATCATAAGAGCACTCAAGAAAGAAATTAGATTGATTTGTATAATGCATCAATCATTATAGGCTCAAAAACTCACAAGGATGATTATACAAGTCAGATTAAGTCTAAACATGCTTCTTTCTCAATCAACATATCATATTAACATTGGCTCATAAAAAAAAAAATGATATCAAGCTCAATTCTCATGAAAATCTTCTCACTAATAACTCTGTTTTAGAATTATGCAATTCATATCTCATCATTGTATTAAAAAGGAACTAAAACACACTAAAAATTATAATAAAGACTCATAAAAAAAAAAAAATAGTAGACAAAAATAAAAGAAATCCTAAATCATTCCCCCCACACTTAATTCTTACATTGTCCTCAATGTAAGTCTATTAACCCAAATGAAAGAATCATGTGTAAGAGAAAAGAACTAATAACATAAGAATAGGAACAGCTAAGACTCAAAACAAAACAAACTCATGCAACCTAAATAATCTTAAAATACTAAACAAAAATTAACAAGTAATCATAAAAAGATTAAAATCAAACTGACAAGGTGTGTCTCAAGTCTCCCTTACTCAGACCTTGTTCAGAATGAATACTTCTAAATTGCTTAAAACACAACAAACTTTTTTTTTTTTGAAAAGAAGAAATCAAACTGACAAGGTATGTCTCAAGTCTCCCTTACTCAGACCTTGTTCAGAATGAATACTTCTTAAATTTTTTTTTTTTTTTTTTTTTTTTTAAATTAGCAAAATATGTCCCTTACCCCCTACTAAAATATGACATTGTCCCCAATGTCAAATTTTAAAGGTAGAATTTAGGAGATATTACCTGCAGAGGTTGCTAACCACTTATTATAACTGAGACACAACAAGCAAAATGTTAGATAATGTCACAAAGACAAAGTGCAATCCACTCCTTGCTCGTCCATGTCTCTTTTTCTTTTTCCGAGCGTTTGCGAAACAACCGTAGCAGATAAACACTCATAAGCTTGGAGCTTTTTAAGTAAATCTTCAATGGTTGTAGCAGAAATTATGGTTCTCCTTGCCTCTGAAAACATGAATCCATTATCCACAGCATTATCTAAATATAAAAGCAAATTACTAAAATAACCATTAATATTAAGCAAACTGATGCACCCAAAAGAGTGTATCTTATTTAACCTTGCACTAAAAAGATCAATTGTAAGTATAGTAGTTAGCAAGGGTCGAGTCCTCAGGGATTGGGTTTTAGTTTATAAGTTAATAGTTTAAAACTTAAATTCAAGAACAATAAAAGAAAAGGGGTTTTTGAAGCCAGATTTAAACTAAAGTAAATAATAAGAATAAGATGCAAGGCGGTATAACCAGCCAATAAAAATATATATACTAAGCAAGGCGGTATAACCAGCCAATAAAAATATATATACTAAATTAGGCGGTATAACCAGCCAATAAAAATAAAACAAAATTAATATACAAATTAGGCGGTATAACCAGCCAATAAAAATAAATATACTTTTAAAAATAAGCAAACTAGAAAAGTAAGAAAACAAGTAAGAAGAATCAAAAATGAAAAAATATGGTTAAGGTTTCATTCTCCACCACTAGACATCATTAAGAATCAATTTCAGATCTATCAATATCAACCAACTATCAAAGTTAACAACCGTAGATAACAACAAGCTCTGTTATCCCAATCTTTCCTTAGTTTGTCGTTAAATAGAACAAGCTCTCTATTTAATCTCTAACCATCAAACAACCTAGAATAAGCTCTCTAGATTCAATTTAATGGCAGCTTTATGATGAGAAAGATAGGTTGATCTAAGCAACAAACACATAAGCTCGGATTGTTCAACTTAGGTTATGTTCCACTTTGCAATTATTGAAAACTTGACCATAATCATTAATCACAAATTGCCACTTATGAATAGGAAATCAAGACAATTACACGGATCAAGACTCCTAAACTAGCAATAGATAATTATCAAGATCTATCTAGTTGTACACCTAAACAAATCAAGACAACATCATGAACAATTCTTGTAGAAGAACATAAGCAACTTTGATAGAAAATTAATGATAGATAGAATCTGAAAATCAATCACAAAACATGTCTAGGGCTTTGAAATCACCCTTAACCAAATAGAAGTTTAGCCTAGCATAGGCATTATAAACATAAAATTAAATAGAATCTAAGAAGAAAATAAAAGAAAGAAAGAAGAAGAAGAAGAATATTAATTATCCAACCTCTTGCTCTTTCTAAAGAAAAAGAAAACTAGAGAAAAGAAAGAAGAAGAAAACTTAGAGAATTTTGTTAAAATGGCTAATATCCTACCAATCTCCAATATGATCCCTTACAATCATCCAAGGCCCTCTATTTATACACATTTTGGAGGGCTAAATGACAAGAGACAAGCTTTACAAATTTCAAAGGTAGGTATATGACGATTTTGATCAGCCAACTTGATGGTCGATTTCGTCAATATTGGAGGCCTGATCTGATCACATGGTCTTCTAGAAAAAGGTTCCCCTATCAGTTACGGAACCATAGCCGTTGGAATCAGCTCATTTTCTGATGTGGTTAAGCAGATATGGGCAAAATAAGAAAACATGTCAGCACAGACGTCATTACACATCAGCCACCTTGATGGTCGATTTCTTCAATATTGGAGGCCTGATCTGATCACATGGTCTTCTAGACAAAGGTTCCCCTATCAGTTACGGAACCATAGCCGTTGGAATCAGCTCATTTGCTGATGTGGATAAGAAGATATGGGCATAATACGAAAACATGTCAGCACAGACGTCATTGCACATCAGCCAACTTGATGGTCGATTTCGCTAGGAAAAACGACTTCGTTTTAAGAAGTGTAAAACATGAAAAAGATAGATATGCCTCTTAGCTTTGCATGGATACAAATTTCAGCCTTATTGCTTCAGTGAAACTCGAGCTATAGCTGATATGGCAAAAGGTGTCGGAACTGAAACTGAACTGGATTTGCCCTTAATTCTAGTAATCTGAAATCACTCAAAGAAACTTGTGAAAAACACCAAAATACATAAAAATATAAAAGATCATAAACACAATTAGACTAAACAATAATAACTCGTATTTGACACAAAACAATAATAAAACATAACTAAAAACTATATAATTATACGAGTTATCACACCCCCACACTTAGATTGTTGCTAGTCCCTAGCAACGACTCAATAAAAATAAAATAAGAAAATCTAATCTAATCCATTTTCGTAGGAAATCACGGTGGCACTTAGCATGTGACACAAGCCTTTAAACCCCTAGGTGTCCCTAGTGGACGAGTTTAGTCTCGTGAGGGTTTACTAGAACGATACCCACAAACATTGAAAAACTAAAATATAAATAAACTGCATATACTAAAAATATTTACTCCTAATCCTTTCAATACAAATTAGATACAATATTTGAACAAGTCTTATAAACTAATCAATAGCTTAAAGAATTTCACAAAAAATCATGCTTGAATGTAAATTGTTTGAGTTAAGCCAATATTAGCATAACATATCTCAATCAAAATATTGCATGTTCAAATTTAATCTCAACTTCTCACATGGGATACCCTCATGATTTTCACTCTTTAAAGTAGTGGTGAAGTGTTTACACTCAATCAATCTCATGAAAACAGTTCTACCATATTCTTGCTTGTCCACCTATTCTCCACTATTTAGATCATACAACTTCATGAATCAAGAGGTCTTTAATCAAGGTTGTAATGGGGCCAAGGGGTTTGTAATGTGGTTGAAGAACAAAAGGATAAAGATATCACAAAGGTTCCAAAGAGTTCATAAAGTTTAGAGACATAAAAAGATCATACAAAGAAACTTCTCAAAACTCTTTACAAGTACATAGTCACCTAGGCCGGATATTTATGTTGGGCCTTTTCTTCATTCTGAACAACTTTGTAACATCTTTTTCTTTTTCCCAAAATTCAAGAGATGATTCATATTTTTTTTTTGAATGTATCTGCCAGTATTCCATTTTTTTTTTTTTTCTTTCCCCCCCACACTTATTTCTTGTTTCTAACCCAAATTTTTAACTAAAAATATCCCTTGTCTTTGCAACTTGTCTCAAAACATGCTAATTCATCTTTGGAACAAAGGTAAAGATATAAGTATATTTAGGTTAGGGACAAGTTATGGTTACCAAAGAGATAGCTTATTCAATGTAGGCTCAAATTGGTTCACTAAGGGTGTGTTCTCTTGGAACATCAATAAGGGATGGCTGTTTGGCTCTGGCTAAAAATCCTAATGCCTCTATCATATTCATGTTGTCACATGTATCAATATAGTCTCAAACGGTTTAAAGCAAGTTCTAGAGAATCCTGTAATCATAAGAGCACTCAAGAAAGAAATTAGATTGATTTGTATAATGCATCAATCATTTTAGGCTCAAAAACTCACAAGAATGATTATACAAGTCAGATTAAGTCTAAACATGCTTCTTTCTCAATCAACATATCATATTAACATTGGCTCATAAAAAGGTTGACATCAAGCTCAATTCTCATGAAAATCTTCTCACTAATAAATATGTTTTAGACTTATGCAATTCATATCTCATCATTGTATTAAAAAGGAACTAAAACACACTAAAAATTATAATAAAGACTCATAAAAAAAAATAGTAGACAAAAATAAAAGAAATCCTAAATCATTCCCCCCACACTTAATTCTTACATTGTCCTCAATGTAAGTCTATTAACCCAAATGAAAGAATCATGTGTAAGAGAAAAGAACTAATAACATAAGAATAGGAACAACTAAGACTCAAAACAAAACAAACTCATGCAACCTAAATAATCCTAAAATACTAAACAAAAATTAACAAGTAAACATAAAAAGATTAAAATCAAACTGACAAGATATGTCTCAAGTCTCCCTTACTCAGACCTTGTTCAGAATGAATACTTCTAAATTGCTTAAAACACAACAAACTCTTTTTTTTTTTTTTTTGAAAAGAAGAAATCAAACTGACAAGGTATGTCTCAAGTCTCCTTTACTCAGACCTTGTTCAGAATGAATACTTCTAAATTGCTTAAAATACAACAAACTTTTTTTTTTTTTAAGAAAAGAAGAAATCAAACTGACAAGGTATGTCTCAAGTCTCCCTTACTCAGACCTTGTTCAGAATGAATACTTCTAAATTGCTTAAAACACAACAAACTTTTTTTTTTTTTTAAGAAGGTAAAATTTAGGAGATATTACCTGTAGAGGTTGCTAACCACTTATTATAACTTAGACACAACAAACAAAATGTTAGATAATGTCACAAAGACAAAGTGCAATCCACTCCTTGCTCGTCCATATCTCTTTTTCTTTTTCCAAGCGTTTGCGAAACAACCGTAGCAGATAACTACTCATAAGCTTGGAGCTTTTTGAGTAAATCTTCAATGGTTGTAGCAGAAATTATGGTTCTCCTTGCCTCTGAAAACATGAATCCATTTTCCACAGCATTATCTAAATATGAAAGCAAATTACTAAAATAACCATTAATATTAAGCAAACCAATGGGTTTCTTATTTGTGACCAAAGATGACCAAGAAGCCACGCAAGCTATTTCTTCCAATGTACCCAGACCTCCTGGTAAAGCAATGAATGCATCGGCAGAATGGTACATGATTGTTATCCGTTCAGGGATACTCCAGACTTGTATTTCCTTACCCAAGGTAGGTCCACAAAAATCTGTGAATAGTTTTGGCACGATTCCTAGAACTGGACTTCCTCCGGCGTGTGCTGCTGTAGCGACTGCTCCCATTAAACCCGTACTACCGCCTCCATAAATCAACTGGATCTTTTGTTGGGCAAGTATTACTCCAACTCTTATGGCTTCATCAGCGAATATGTTATTTTTCCCTGGATAAGCACCTCCAAAAACACAAATTTTTTTTATGCGTTGGGACGAAGTACTTTCCATTTTTTTTTTCTTTTTTTCGATGCCTGAAAGAGAATGAGTACATGGTGTAATATATAGAGGACTGAGTAGTGAATCAGACAAGAGTAATAATGTCGCCGAAAGTGTATCTGACCTGTCAGAAGAAAATGTTAACCTAACAAAAGATTTTTGCGTGATTTCAGGAAGAAAATCAAAAAGAGAAGAAAAATCAACCGTAAAATTCAAGAGTAATAATGTCGCCGAAAGTGTATTTGACCTGTCAGAAGAAAATGTTAACCTAACAAAAGATTTTTGCGTGATTTCAGGAAGAAAATCAAAAAAAGAAGAAAAATCAACCGTAAAAGACAAATAAAAAAAAAAGAATAATTATACAAATCGAACAACACGTAAATTAAACCAAAATTAAGTTATTGCAAATCAAACCAAAAGCTGAGAAGTCATTTATTGTAGTTGTGATTGTGGCTCACATCTTCCTCTGGTTTTACGTCCAGAAACGGCTTAAACGCCTTCTATGAGTCGAGGATATGCTTCCCATCCAGTTTTCTTACAAGCTGGCAAACAGGGTCTTTTAACATCAGATTCCCAAGATGTTGCCATTCCCTTTGGAATTGCGGCCATAAATCAAGAATTTCTCTTTGTACGTCTCCACTAGGATGCGTCTCAAGAGAAAGTTGGATATTACCCAAATTCTCCTTACTCAGTCCATCCTTGATGAATTCAATTTTATCATCTCGATTAGAGGACGGAATCCCAATAGAACGACATTTACCGTTACACGTCCATCGTGCACATTTGTGGCAATTTGAACTCATGCGCTTTGCTCGTCGCTTCTTTGCAAAAGTGCTTCTACCTGTACCTGGTAAATGCAAAATAGGAAGATATTCATCTTCACGTACCTTGGCTTCAATTATCCAACGTATGTCTCCAAGAATCCCTTTGTGCATAAGCATTCTTAATCTTTCAAATCGAACTTGGTAAAGCTTCAGTAAAATATTTCGAGGAAAAGGAGGAAATCGTTTTTGCAATCTTGTGAGAATATCATCCATCCTGAAAAAAAATGAAAAAAATTGAAAGAGAAATTGGAAGAAAAATTTATATACAATATCAGTTTTGTGGGTATCTGATAGAACCGATTTAAATAATCACTGAGTACCGTTATCCGCCATTTAACCGGGGTTAAAAAAAAAATTATATTTACATCTAGTGTTTTTCAAAACAAGGATCAGAAAGAAAAACAACATAAAAAGACTCAAAAACAAAACACTCTAAATAAAATCCTAAATTCTCCCCCCCACACATAATTCTTACATTGTCATTAATGTAATGCTATTATCCCCCAATGCAAGAATTATATGTAAGAGAAAAGAACTATTAAACAAAAGAAACTTATGCAGCCTAAATGAACTTAAAAGCAGTAAACACAATTAACAAAGAAACATAAGAAATAAAATAAAAACAATAAAAATAATAAAAGAAAAAGGAAAAGAAAGAGAAAGCAAATCTGAATATGGAAGGTTGGCAATTTCATCTTTAATTGGGCTGCCTTCCCAATTAACACTTGAGTTAGTGTTTTGAATCTAACCAACACCCTTTCTTGGCTTTTTAGGCTTGTCAGGCTCATACATGAAATTTCCCAAATTTATGCGTTTGAGAGGAAGCTTTCTTTGCACAACAGTGGATGCATTCTCCATTACAAGTATTATTCCATCATCCTTGGTGGTGCATATCTCATCGAGGAATGGTGCATCTTTTGGCACTTGTTGAACGACATCCACAAACAAACTGTTTAAGGTTTCCAGCATGTCTTGTTCATGTTCATCCTCCTTGAACTTTGCGAATCTACTAGGAAAAGGTGGAGAAGAAACATTAGTAAAAATTGGAATCTCAAACGTTACCTCAGGTGCCGAAATACTCTTATTTGGATCATTGGCTTCATTATCCTCAAGAATAGAATTCATCTCTAATTTTGTCTCATCCTCATCTTGTTCCTCATTCCTCAAGGTCACAATAGTAGCATTCTCCTTTGGGTTAATCATCGTTTGGGCAGGGAGTTCTTCAGATCTTTGTGCTACCCATACCACCATACTACTAGCCAATAGGCTCATTTGCCTTTCCAAACTCTGGATGCTTGCCCTTGTTTCCTGTTGAAATTGCAAATAATTAGTAACAAGAGAATAGACAAGATCTTCTAAAGAAGTACCTGAGTTTTGAGTCATATGTGGTGGTTGAAAAAAATCTGGTTCTTGAGACCATGATTGATTGAAGCTAGATGGATGAGTGTAATTGGCATAAGAATCTACTTCTTGGTAATTTTTCGAGTAGCCATAATTAGTATGATCCCACCATCCCTCATGGTAAGTGTTTGAGTAATGATCATACTGTTGGTCTTGGAACACTTGATGGCCTTGACATCCTCCCATGGCCAATTGTTGAACTGAGGAAGTGAGATTGGCTTGTTGATTCTCCATGTTCATGTATGCCACCAACTCTTCAAGTGTTAGATTGCTTAATTCCATCTTTTTTTTTTTTTTTTCAAAATTTTGAAAAGAAAAACATGTATGTACAAGAAAATAATACTAATTAGAACTGAAAATAAGAATAAACCAAGTAACAAATAAACTAAAGAAAACAATCCCCGGCAACGGCGCCAAAAACTTGATGCACCCAAAAGAGTGTATCTTATTTAACCTTGCACTAAAAAGATCAATTGTAAGTATAGTAGTTAGCAAGGGTCGAGTCCTCAGGGATTGGGTTTTAGTTTATAAGTTAATAGTTTAAAACTTAAATTCAAGAACAATAAAAGAAAAGGGGTTTTTGAAGCCAGATTTAAACTAAAGTAAATAATAAGAATAAGATGCAAGGCGGTATAACCAGCCAATAAAAATATATATACTAAGCAAGGCGGTATAACCAGCCAATAAAAATATATATACTAAATTAGGCGGTATAACCAGCCAATAAAAATAAAACAAAATTAATATACAAATTAGGCGGTATAACCAGCCAATAAAAATAAATATACTTTTAAAAATAAGCAAACTAGAAAAGTAAGAAAACAAGTAAGAAGAATCAAAAATGAAAAAATATGGTTAAGGTTTCATTCTCCACCACTAGACATCATTAAGAATCAATTTCAGATCTATCAATATCAACCAACTATCAAAGTTAACAACCGTAGATAACAACAAGCTCTGTTATCCCAATCTTTCCTTAGTTTGTCGTTAAATAGAACAAGCTCTCTATTTAATCTCTAACCATCAAACAACCTAGAATAAGCTCTCTAGATTCAATTTAATGGCAGCTTTATGATGAGAAAGATAGGTTGATCTAAGCAACAAACACATAAGCTCGGATTGTTCAACTTAGGTTATGTTCCACTTTGCAATTATTGAAAACTTGACCATAATCATTAATCACAAATTGCCACTTATGAATAGGAAATCAAGACAATTACACGGATCAAGACTCCTAAACTAGCAATAGATAATTATCAAGATCTATCTAGTTGTACACCTAAACAAATCAAGACAACATCATGAACAATTCTTGTAGAAGAACATAAGCAACTTTGATAGAAAATTAATGATAGATAGAATCTGAAAATCAATCACAAAACATGTCTAGGGCTTTGAAATCACCCTTAACCAAATAGAAGTTTAGCCTAGCATAGGCATTATAAACATAAAATTAAATAGAATCTAAGAAGAAAATAAAAGAAAGAAAGAAGAAGAAGAAGAATATTAATTATCCAACCTCTTGCTCTTTCTAAAGAAAAAGAAAACTAGAGAAAAGAAAGAAGAAGAAAACTTAGAGAATTTTGTTAAAATGGCTAATATCCTACCAATCTCCAATATGATCCCTTACAATCATCCAAGGCCCTCTATTTATACACATTTTGGAGGGCTAAATGACAAGAGACAAGCTTTACAAATTTCAAAGGTAGGTATATGACGATTTTGATCAGCCAACTTGATGGTCGATTTCGTCAATATTGGAGGCCTGATCTGATCACATGGTCTTCTAGAAAAAGGTTCCCCTATCAGTTACGGAACCATAGCCGTTGGAATCAGCTCATTTGCTGATGTGGTTAAGCAGATATGGGCAAAATACGAAAACATGTCAGCACAGACGTCATTACACATCAGCCACCTTGATGGTCGATTTCTTCAATATTGGAGGCCTGATCTGATCACATGGTCTTCTAGACAAAGGTTCCCCTATCAGTTACGGAACCATAGCCGTTGGAATCAGCTCATTTGCTGATGTGGATAAGAAGATATGGGCATAATACGAAAACATGTCAGCACAGACGTCATTGCACATCAGCCAACTTGATGGTCGATTTCGCTAGGGAAAACGACTTCGTTTTAAGAAGTGTAAAACATGAAAAAGATAGATATGCCTCTTAGCTTTGCATGGATACAAATTTCAGCCTTATTGCTTCAGTGAAACTCGAGATATAGCTGATATGGCAAAAGGTGTCGGAACTGAAACTGAACTGGATTTGCCCTTAATTCTAGTAATCTGAAATCACTCAAAGAAACTTGTGAAAAACACCAAAATACATAAAAATATAAAAGATCATAAACACAATTAGACTAAACAATAATAACTCGTATTTGACACAAAACAATAATAAAACATAACTAATAAAACCAATGGGTTTCTTATTTGTGACCAAAGATGACCAAGAAGCCACGCAAGCTATTTCTTCCAATGTACCCAGACCTCCTGGTAAAGCAATGAATGCATCGGCAGAATGGTACATGATTGTTATCCGTTCAGGGACACTCCAGACTTGTATTTCCTTACCCACGGTAGGTCCACAAAAACTTGTGAATAGTTTTGGCACGATTCCTAGAACTGGACTTCCTCCGGTGTGTGCTGCTGTAGCGACTGCTCCCATTAAACCCGTACTACCGCCTCCATAAATCAAGTGGATCTTTTGTTGGGCAAGTATTACTCCAACTCTTATGGCTTCATCAGCGAATATGTTATTTTTCCCTGGATAAGCACCTCCAAAGACACAAATTTTTTTAATGCGCTGGGATGAAGTACTTTCCATTTTTTTTTTTTCGAGTGCCTGAAAGAGAATGAGTACATGGTGTAATATATAGAGGACTGAGTAGTGAATCAGACAAGAGTAATAATGTCGCCGAAAGTGTATCTGACCTGTCAGAAGAAAATGTTAACCTAACACAAGATTTTTGCGTGATTTCAGGAAGAAAATCAAAAAGAGAAGAAAAAATCAACCGTAAAAGACAAATAAAAAAAACGAGAATAATTACACAAATCGAACAACACGTAAATTAAAACAAAATAAAGTTATTGCAAATCAAACCAAAAGCTGAGAAGTCATTTATTGTAGTTGTGATTGTGGCTCACATCTTCCTCTGGTTTTACGTCCAGAAACGGCTTAAACGCCTTCTATGAGTCGAGGATATGCTTCCCATCCAGTTTTCTTACAAGCTGGCAAACAGGGTCTTTTAACATCAGATTCCCAAGATGTTGCCATTCCCTTTGGAATTGCGGCCATAAATCAAGAATTTCTCTTTGTACGTCTCCACTAGGATGCGTCTCAAGAGAAAGTTGGATATTACCCAAATTCTCCTTACTCAGTCCATCCTTAATGAATTCAATTTTATCATCTCGATTAGAGGACGGAATCCCAATAGAACGACATTTACCGTTACACGTCCATCGTGCACATTTGTGGCAATTTGAACTCATGCGCTTTGCTCGTCGCTTCTTTGCAAAAGTGCTTCTACCTGTACCTGGTAAATGCAAAACAGGAAGATATTCATCTTCACGTACCTTGGCTTCAATTAGCCAACGTATGTCGTCAGGAATCCCTTTGTGCATAAGCATTCTTAATCTCTCAAGTCGAACTTGGTAAAGCTTCAGTAAAATATTTCGAGGAAAAGGAGGAAATCGTTTCTGCAATCTTGTGAGAATATCATCCATCCTGAAAAAAAAGAATGAAAAAAAAAAAATTGAAAGAGAAATTGGAAGAGAAATTTATATACAATATCAGTTTTGTGGGTAGCTGATGGAACCGATTTAAATAATCACGGAGTACCGTTATCCGCCATTTAACCGGGGTTAAAAAAAATAAATTAAAAATTATATTTACATCTTGTAAGAGAAAAGAACTATTAAACAAAAGAAAAGAAAAACAATAAAAGATAGAATGATGGAGAGTAAGGAATATGCAAATCTGATATAATAGATGCTCTCCATCCTTTTGGGTTGCCTCCCAAGAAGCGCTTGGTTTATTGTCCTCAGCCTAACTTAGACCCATGCCATTATTATTCAACATACTTTGGCTCAAAAAGTGGAAACTCCTCCACATCTTGTATTGGAAAGTTCTCATAGTAAGGCTTCAATCTATGACCATTCACTTTGAATGCCTTATCTGTTTTTGGGCTTTGGATTTCAACTGCACCATGAGTAAATACATTAGTAATAACAAAAGGTCCAACCCAACGAGAACGTAACTTACCTGGATATAACTTAAGGCGTGAATGGAAGAGAAGAACTTTTTGTCCAACAACAAATTCTTTTCTTGATATCATCTTGTCATGGAATGCCTTAGTCTTTTCCTTGTAAATCCTAGAATTCTGATAGGCATCATTCCTTATCTCCTCTAATTCTTGTAGGTCAAGTTTTCTTTTCTTTCCTATCTCATCCATCTCCATGTTGCATTGTTTGATAGCCCAATATGATTTATGTTCCAATTCAACCGGAAGATGACAAGGCTTACCATAAACAAGTCGATAAGGAGACATACCAATGGGTGTCTTATATGCTGTCCTATAAGCCCAAAGTGCATCATCAAGTCGTGAACTCCAATCCTTCCTATTTGGATTAACTGTCTTTTCAAGGATGGACTTAACTTCTCGGTTTGACACTTCAGCTTGCCCACTAGTTTGAGGATGATATGAGGTGGAGACCTTGTGTGTGATGTTATACTTCCTCAAAAGTGCTTCCATAGTCCTATTGCAAAAGTGAGTACCTCTATCGCTGATTATGGCCTTTGGCGTTCCAAACCTAGCCAAGATGTTAGTCTTGACAAAATCTGAAACAACTTTAGAGTCATTAGTCCTAGTGGATTTTGCTTCCACCCACTTTGAAACATAATCAACGGCAAGTAAAATATAAAGATTACCAAAAGAAGGAGGAAAAGGTCCCATGAAATCCATGCCCCATACATCAAAAATTTCAACAATAAGTATTGGAGTTTGAGGCATTTGATTTCTAGCACCTAAGTTACCAGTTCTTTGGCAACGATCACATGACTTGCAAAAGAGGTATGCATCTTTGAATATGGTAGGCCATAAAAATCCAGAATCAAGAACTTTCATGGCTGTTCTTTTGGATCCAAAGTGTCCTCCACATGCATAAGAGTGACAAAAGGTGAGAATAGATTGAAATCAGTTTCGAGTACACACCTTCTTATAATCTGATCGGAGCAATGCTTCCAAAGGTAAGGATCATCCCATATGTAGTATTTGGCATCACTCTTGATCTTATTTCTTTGAGCTTGTGTCAACTCTTGTGGCAACTTCTTGGTAACTAAGTAATTAACAATATCAGCATACCAAGGAGTTGTTGTTCTTATAAAAGAAGTTGCTCATCCGGAAAGTTCTCATTCAAGGGTTAGTGCATCATCTTCATGAACTAAACGGCTAAGATGGTCCGCAACCAGGTTGTCACTACCTCTCTTATCTTTTATCTCCAAATCAAACTCTTGTAAGAGAAGTATCCATCTAATCAACCTTGGTTTGGCCTCCCTTTTTAGTGAGTAAGTACTTAAGGGCTGCCATGGTCAGAAAAATACAATTACTTTAGTACCAATTAAATAAGATCGAAATTTTCTAAAGCAAATACAACAGCCAAAAGTTCTTTTTCAGTAGTGGAATAGTTCAATTGAGCATCATTAAGAGTTCTTGAGGCATAATAAATGGCATGTGAGGCTTTCCCAACCCGTTGGCCCAAAACAGCTCCAATGGCATAGTCACTAGCATCACACATGATTTCAAAGGTACATTCCAATCTGGTGGTTGGATGATAGGAGCTGATGTCAAGAGTCCCTTCAATGTTTCAAACGCCTCTTTGCATTTATCATCAAAGTGGAAAACCACATCTTTTTGTAGTAGCTTGCAAAGAGGTAATGTGATCTTTGAGAAGTCTTTGATAAATCTCCTATAGAAACCTGCATGTCCAAGAAAAGAACGAACCTCTCTCACATTTGTGGGAGGTGGTAAAGAATGCATAATATCTATTTTAGACTTATCAACCTCTATCCCTCTAGAAGAAATAACATGGGCCCAAAACTATTCCTTGTTCTACCATAAAGTGACATTTTTCCCAATTCAAAACAAGGTTAGTTTCCATGCATCTTTCAAGTACAAGTGTAAGGTTCTCTAGACATCTATCAAAAGAATCACCATAGACACTAAAATCATCCATAAACACTTCTATGATATTCTCTACATAATCTGAAAAATATGCTAACCATACACCTTTGGAATGTAGCTGGTGCATTACAAAGACCAAATGGCATACGCCGGTATGCAAAAGTACCAAATGGACATGTGAATGTTGTTTTCTCTTGGTCCTCCGGAGCAATGGCTATCTGATTATAACCTGAAAAACCATCAGAAAACAATAATGAGAATGGCCAGCTAACCTTTCAAGCATTTGATCAATAAAAGGTAAAGGAAAGTGGTCTTTGCGAGTTGTGGAATTAAGTTTACGATAATCAATACAAACTCGCCATCCTGTTTGAATCCTAGTAGGAACAAGTTCATTCTCATTATTTGTTACCACCGTTACACCTGATTTCTTTGGAACCACTTGGACTGGGCTCACCCATTTGCTATCCGAGATAGGATAGATCACTCCAACATCTAGGAGCTTCAGTATCTCCTTTTTCACAACCTCCATCATAGGAGGGTTCAATCTTCTTTGTGCTTCTCTTGTTGGTTTAGACCCTTCCTCTAACAAAATCCGGTGCATGCACATGGATGGGCTTATTCCCTTGATATCGGCAATTGTCCAACCAATTGCTGTTTTATGCTCTCTAAGCACCCGGATAAGTCGCTCTTCTTGCAAAGGTGTGAGCTCTTTGGCAATGATGACAGGTAGTGTGTCCTTTTCCCCTAAGAACAAATATTTCAAGTGGTTCGGTAGTGGTTTCAATTCTAAAGTTGGTGCCTGCAAAATGGAAGGTAGAAGTTTCTCATTAGATAAAGGCAATCAATAAATGAAACATCAAACCTTGCATCTTTAGGTTGCAGCGAGTGTAAAGATTCTAGTGCCCCTTCCACATGGTCACTCAAGGCTAGTTTAGCATTCCCCATTCCGAGATGGTTGCCTAAGGACTATTTCCACACTATCTTCACCATCTAGCTCATAAGCTTGCTGCACTAGTGAGTCAATTATATCAATATTAAAAACAGAATGCACATCACTAGGAGTATCTCATGGCCTCAAAAATGTTAAAGCGAATTATTTCACCATCAAATTCCATAGTTAAAGTGCCATCATGTACATCTATTTTAGTTCTTGCTGTTTTCGAGAATGGTCTCCCTAATAGAATAGGTGTGGGATTAGAAGACATCTCATCTTCCATCTCAATAACATAAAAGTCAGCGGGAAAAACCAATTCATTAACTGTACAAGAACGTCTTCTACAACTCCTCTTGGATAAGTGTTAGAACGGTCAGCAAGTTGTATTATACACCGGTTTCCTCTAATGGTCCTAGATTCAATGAAGCTTAAATTGAATATGGCATGACATTAATAGATGCCCCTAGATCTAGCATAGCACGCTCAAACCTGGTGTTGCCTATCTTACAAGGAATGGTAAACATACCTGGATCCTTGCATTTAGGTGGGGAGTTTCTTTGAAGAACAGCTGACACATTCTCCCCCACACTTACCTTTCATTCCATTTCAACTTCCGTTTAGATGTGCACAACTCTTTTAGGAACTTGGCATATCTTGGCACTTGCTTGATAGCATCTAGTAAAGGAATGTTCACCTCTACTTTCCGGAAGGTTTCCAAAATTCCTTCTCTTGCTCCTCCTTCTTGGACTTTGCTAACCTGCTAGGAAAAGGTGGAGGAGTTATATAAGAAGGAAAGGATGGTTTAGGAATTACCTTTTTTAGTGGCTCGTTGGGATGTGAAGAGGATGCCATGGTATTGTTCTCCCCTTGAGCACTATCATTTTGTGGTGTCTCTAGCTGTTTCCCACTTCTTAAATTTATAGCATTGGCATTCTCTCTTGGATCACTATGTTTGGGAAGGTAATTTCCCAGAATCCCTTGCTAGCATTTGACTCATGGTTGTTGCCAATTGCCCTATTTGAGTCTCCAAATTTCGAATACTTGTCTTTGTTTCCTGTTGAAATTGAATTGTATTAGTAGAAAGAGCTTTAACAAGATCTTCAAGAGAAGTACCTGAATTTTGGGTGGGTGGTAGTTGTTGTCGGGTTTGGTATGGTTGTTGCACTCTTTGCTGAAAACCCGGTGGCCTGTGGTCAAATGGTGGAGGAATAGTTTGTGATTGGTTCCCTCCATAATTGAAGTTTGGATGATCCCTCCATCCTGGATTGTATGTGTTTGAGTAGGGATCATATTTCCTTGATTGGTTCTGAAATCCACCCATGGCATTCACATGTTCATTGGTATCCTCTTGAAGTGTTGGACACATATCAGTTTGGTGCCCTATGTTTGAACATATGCCACAAGCCTTTATTTGTTGTATTTTACCTACAGCCAATTGTTGAACAAGAGAAGTCAGTTTATCAAATTTTTGTTCAAGGGATGATATACTTACCTCATTAACTCTCTGGATTGTGGTGGTGGATCTTGTCTCATTGAGAACTGTTGAGAATTGGCTGCCATGTTGGAGATTAATGTTCTAGCAGCCCTGGGAGTCTTATCAACTAGAGCTCCCCACTAGCGGCATCTATCATACTTCTCTCCATGGCATGAGACCTTCATAGAAGTATTGGATGAGAAGTTGTTCACTTATTTGATGGTGTGGGACATGATGCACAAAGTTTCTTGAACCTCTCCCAATGATTCATATAAGGACTCTCCGTTGTATTGCCGAATCCCACATATCTCTTTCCCTAATGTTGGCAGCCTTAGATGCTGGGAAATACCTTTCCAAGAATGCTTTCTTCAAATCATTCCATGTAGTGATGGTCCCGGATGGTAGATAGTAGAGCCATTCCTTTGCTGATCAGCTAGAGAGAATGGGAAGGCTCTCAACTTAACTTGCTCTTCCGTGACCCCTGTTGGTCTCATGCCTTGAGCAAACTACATGGAATTCCTTGAGGTGCTTATTTGGATCCTCTCCTGCAAAACCATGAAAAGTTGGGAGAAGTGGAATCACAAACCAGATTTTAATTCAAAAGCTACCTCAAGATTAGCATATTCAATGCATAATGGTTGTTGACCCCAAGTCCGGAGCGGCTAGCTCCTTGAAGTTCGGTTGTCAGCTGCTGCCATCTCTCCTTGCTTCTCTTGGGATGTTTTGGATCAACTCCTCGATTGGTTGTTGGTGAGAAGTTATAAATTCCCGAATTTTTCTAAGTCGTAAGTCTTTTTCGGGAGCTTGGAACATTCACTTATAAAAAAATATAAGAAAGTAAATAATTAGAACAGAAAATAAGAATAAACCAATAAACTAATAAACTAAGAAAGCAATCCCCGGCAACGGCGCCAAAAACTTGATGCACCCAAAAGAGTGTATCTTATTTAACCTTGCACTAAAAAGATCAATTGTAAGTATAGTAGTTAGCAAGGGTCGGAAGTCCTCAGGGATTGGGTTTTAGTTTATAAGTTGATAGTTTAAAACTTAAATTCAAGAACAATAAAAGAAAAGGGTTTTTGAAGCTAGATTTAAACTAAAGTAAATAATAAGAATAAGATGCAAGGCGGTATAACCAGCCAATAAAAATATATATACTAATTAGGCGGTATAACCAGCCAATAAACATATATATACTAATTAGGCGGTATAACCAGCCAATAAAAATAAAACAAAATTAATATACAAATTAGGCGGTATAACCAGCCATAAAAATAAATATACTTTTAAAATAAGCAAACTAGAAAGTAAGAAAACAAGTAAGAAGAATCAAAAATGAAAAATATGGTTAAGGTTTCATTCTCCACCACTAGACATCATTAAGAATCAATTTCAGATCTATCAATATCAACCAACTATCAAAGTTACAAACCGTAGATAACAACAAGCTCTGTTATCCCAATCTTTCCTTAGTTTGTCGTTAAATAGAACAAGCTCTCTATTAATCTCTAACCATCAAACAACTAGAATAAGCTCTCTAGATTCAATTTAATGGCAGCTTTATGATGAGAAAGATAGGTTGATCTAAGCAACAAACACATAAGCTCGGATTGTTCAACTTAGGTTATGTTCCACTTTGCAATTATTGAAAACTTGACCATAATCATTAATCACAAATTGCCACTTATGAATAGGAAATCAAGACAATTACACGGATCAAGACTCCTAAACTAGCAATAGATAATTATCAAGATCTATCTAGTTGTACACCTAAACAAATCAAGACAACATCATGAACAATTTCTTGTAGAAGAACATAAGCAACTTTGATAGAAAATTAATGATAGATAGAATCTGAAAATCAATCACAAAACATGTCTAGGGCTTTGAAATCACCCTTAACCAAATAGAAGTTTAGCCTAGCATAGGCATTATAAACATAAAATTAAAATAGAATCTAAGAAGAAAATAAAAGAAAGAAAGAAGAAGAAGAAGAATATTAATTATCCAACCTCTTGCTCTTTCTAAAGAAAAAGAAAACTAGAGAAAGAAAGAAGAAGAAACCTTAGAGAATTTTGTTTTAAAATGGCTAATATCCTACCAATCTCCAATAATGATCCCTTACAATCATCCAAGGCCCTCTATTTATACACATTTTGGAGGGCTAAATGACAAGAGACAAGCTTTTACAAATTTCAAAGGTAGGTATATGACGATTTTGATCAGCCACTTGATGGTCGATTTCGTCAATATTGGAGGCCTGATTCTGATCACATGGTCTTCTAGAAAAAGGTTCCCTATCAGTTACGGAACCATAGCCGTTGGAATTCAGCTCATTGCTGATGTGGTTAAGCATATATGGGCAAAATACGAAAACATGTCAGCACAGATGTCATTACACATCAGCCACCTTGATGGTCGATTTATTCAATATTGGAGGGCCTGATCTGATCACATGGTCTTCTAGACAAAGGTTCCCCTATCAGTTACGGAACCATAGCCGTTGGAATCAGCTCATTTGCTGATGTGGATAAGAAGATACGGGCATAATACGAAAACATGTCAGCACAGACGTCATTGCACAACAGCCAACTTGATGGTCGATTTCGCTAGGGAAAACGACTCCGTTTTAAGAAGTGTAAAACATGAAAAGATAGATATGCCTCTTAGCTTTGCATGGGCATGGCTACAAATTTCAGCCTTATTGCTTCAGTGAAACTCGAGCTATAGCTGATATGGCAAAAGGTGTCGGAACTGAAACTGAACTGGATTTGCCCTTAATTCTAGTAATCTGAAATCACTCAAAGAAACTTGTGAAAAACACCAAAATACATAAAAATATAAAAGATCATAAACACAATTAGACTAAACAATAATAACTCGTATTTGACACAAAACATTAATAAAACATAACTAAAAACTATATAATTATACGAGTTATCAATATCTTTATCCTTTTGTTCTTTAACCACATTATAACCATTTGGCCCCATTACAGCCTTGAATAAAGACCTCTTGATTTATGAAGTTGTATGATCTAAATAGTGGAGAATAGGTGGACAAGCAAGCATATGGTAGAACTGTTTTCATGAGATTGATTGAGTGTAAACACTTTACCACTACTTTAAAGAATGAAAATCATGAGAGTATCCCATGTGAGTAGTTGAGAATAAGTTTGAATGTGCACTATTTTGATTGAAATATGTTATGTTAATATTGGCTTAACACAAACAATTTTACATTCAAGCATGATTTTTTGTGAAATTCTTTAAGCTATTGATTAGTTTATAATACTTGTTCAAAGATTGTCTCTAATTTGTATTGAAAGGATTAGGAGTAAATATTTTTAGTATACGTAGTTTATTTATATTTTAGTTTTTCAATGTTTGTGGGTATCGTTCTAGTAAACCCTCACGAGACTAAACTCGTCCACTAGGGACACCTAGGGGTTTAAAGGCTTGTGTCACATGCTAAGTGCCACCGTGATTTCCTACGAAAGTGGATTAGATTAGATTTTCTTATTTTATTTTTATTTGTTTTTGCTCGAGGACTAGCAACAATCTAAGTGTGGGGGTGTGATAACTCGTATAATTATATAGTTTTTAGTTATGTTTTATTATTGTTTTGTGTCAAATACGAGTTATTATTGCTTAGTCTAATTGCGTTTATGATCTTTTATATTTTTATGTAATTTGGTGTTTTTTCACGAGTTTCTTTGAGTGATTTCAGATTACTAGGTTAAATAAAGAATTAAGGGCAAATCCAGTTCAGTTCCAGTTCCGACACCTTTTGCCATATCAGCTATATCTGGAGTTTCACTGAAGCATTAAAGCTGAAATTTTTACAGTGCAAAGTTAAGAGGCATATCTATCTTTTTCATGCTTTACACTTCTTGAAACGGAGTCGTTTTCCCTAGCGAAATCAACCATCAAGTTGGCTGATGTGCAATGACGTCTGTGCTGACCACTTTTGGTATTTTGACCATATCTTCTGATCCTCTTCAGCAAATGAGCTGATTCCAACGGCTATGGATCACAAACTGATAGGGGAAGATTTTTCTAGAAGACAATTTGATCAGATCAAGCCTCCAATATTGACAAAATCGACCATCAAACTGGCTGATCAAAATTGTCATACAATATGACGAAAATTGCTAGAAAAATGCACCCACCTATTATACCTACCTTTGAAATTTATAAAGCTTGTCTCTTGTCATTTAGCTCTCCAAAATGTGTATAAATAGAGGGCCTTGGTTGATTGTAAGGGACATTGTAGATTGGTAGGATATTAGCCATTGTAATAAAATTCTCTAAGTTTTCTTCTTCTTTCTTTTCTCTAGTTTTCTTTTTCTTTAGAGAGAGCAAGAGGCTGGATAATTAATATTCTTCCTCTTCTTCTTTCTTTCTTTTATTTTCTTCTTAGATTCTCTTTAATTTTATGTTTATGTTTACAATGCCTATGCTAGGCTAAATTTCTATTTGGTTAAGGGTGATTTCAAAGCCCTACACATGTTTTATAATTGATTTTCAGATTCTATCTATCATTAATTTTCTATCAAAGTTGCTTATGTTCTTCTACAAGAATTGTTCATGATGTTGTCTTGATTTGTTTAGGTGTACAACTAGATAGATCTTGATAATTATCTATTGCTAGTTTAGGAGTCTTGATCCGTGTAATTGTCTTGATTTCCTATTCATAAGTGGCAATTTGTGATTAATGATTATGGTCAAGTTTTCAATAATTGCAAAGTGGAACATAACCTAATTGAACAATCCGAGCTTATGTGTTTGTTGCTTAGATCAACCTATCTTTCTCATCATAAAGCTGCCATTAAATTGAACTTAGAGAGCTTATTCTAGGTTGTTTGATGGTTAGAGATTAAATAGAGAGCTTGTTCTATTTAACGACGAACTAAGGAAAGATTGGGGTAACAGAGCTTGTTGTTATCTACGGTTGTTAACTTTGATAGCTAATTAATGCTGATAGATATGAAATTGATTCTTAATGATGTCTAGTGGTGGAGAATGAAACCTTAACCATATTTTTAATATTTGATTATTCTTAATTACTTGTTTTCTCATTTTTATTATTTACTTTAATTTAAATCTGATTTCAAAAACCCCTTTTCTTTTATTGTTCTTGAATTTAAGTTTTAAACTATCAACTTATAAACTAAAACCCAATCCCTGAGGACTCGACCCTTGCTAACTACTATACTTACAATTGATCTTTTTAGTGCAAGGTTAAATAAGATACACTCTTTTGGGTGCATCAGCAACAAACACATAATCTCGGATTGTTCAACTTAGGTTATGTTCCACTTTGCAATTATCGAAAACTTGACCATAATCATTAATCACAAATTGCTACTTATGAATATGAAATCAAGACAATTACACGGATCAAGACTCCTAAACTAGCAATAGATAATTATCAAGATCTATCTAGTTGTACACCTAAATAAATCAAGACAGCATCATAAACAATTCTTGTAGAAGAACATAAGCAACTTTGATAGAAAATTAATGATAGATTGATAGGATCCAAGATGGCCCAATCCCATGGCAATTTTTATATGGGCCAAGATCCAAGAAGATCTAGGAAACATGGCAAGAATGAGTGGAATTCACTTGGGCCATGTTGCAAGTTATTCAAGAAAGGCTTCAACATGCAAGATGGGCTTGCATCCAAGTTTGGTCCATGTGATTCAAGAACACAAGGTGGCACATTAAGAGGACTTATTTGGGCTTATTTTAATTCTTATAATTACTTAGGCATTTGGGCCTATATTAGGTAACATGGACATCTTTTAATTATTTAGGTTTGGGCTTGAGTATGTTCAGCCCATATTTTACATATTATTACTTAGTAGATTAGGATTATTGTAGAGAGGCTAAAAATATTTGTCTTAGCCGCCTACTTCAATTATCTTTTGATCAATTGAGTTTGAATTTATTCAAAGTGAGTGTTTCACTCTTTTTAGTTCTTGAAAGAACTTAGGAACTTATCAAAGAATTCTTTCTTTGTGGCGTTCAACCTATCAAACTTAGGTTCTTGAAACGAGAGTTCTTAGGGTCTAGTTTACATGCTTAATCTAGGTTCTTTGAAACAAGCTTTTAAGGGTTTAAGTTTTCTTTGCCTGAATCTTGGCTTTTCTGGGTTAAGTATTTCAATTTGTTAGTGGGTTCAAAGGGTTTAACCCCTAGGGTTCACATCAGTTGGTATCAGAGCTTAGGGACCAATCAGGTCAAATATTTTTATCGTCTTTACCATAAGGTATTGGAGTTTTTCTCAACTTTTTTGTTTTGGGGTTTCAGACATACTTGTCATAGGGTTATAGCTTTAGGCTTTCTTTGTCTAATAGTTATAGTTTTTAGGCAGTTTTTGTTTGGGGTTTCAATCTTGAAAAGTGGTTTAAATCAAGATTTCATTTCTTGATTTCTTGATCAATTAAAATTTCTTCTTATTGATTCTTGATCCGAATCTTAAAAAAAAAAAATTCAAAGGAGCATTCGAACAGCCCCAAGAAAGAAAAAAGAAGTTCATCCGAGATTTCAAGAAGTCTCGTTCTTGAAAAAAAAGAAAAAGAGTGTTCGAATAGGCAGAAAAAGAAAGAAAGATTCGAAAAAGATTGAAAAGAAAAAGAAAGAATTCACATTCATTTTTTTTTTACTAACCAAAGTTGTTTTGCAGCGACTTTAAGATGTCTCTCACTTTATGCGACGAAGTAAAGCAAGCTCTACAAGAGATGAAAGATCTCACCTCATTGTTTGAGAGGTTTGTGCAACAAGAGGAAGAAAGATGGAGAACAAAAAAGAGAGAAAAAGAAGAGAGAAGAAAAAAAGAAAAAGAAATAAAGTTGGCTGAAATTAAAGAAGTAAGAGAGGAGCCACTAGTGGAAAAAGAAACAATTCCTGCTGAGGAAAACATAGAATTTGAGAATTTTACTGATGCAAAGGAGAGTGACGTTTTTATTCTTGATGCTCCTAACCAATCTCTTCCTATTTTTCCTGTTTCTTTGTTGAAGGATTGTGAGGATTTATTTTCGGAGGAGTTGCAGGATGGGTTGCCACCCATAAACAGCATTGTCCATCACCTTGATTTAGTATCTTGCACCATCATTCTCACACACAAGGCTAAGATTCAAGGGCGAATCTTTTCGAGGAAAGGGGGAATGATAGGATCCAAGATGGACCAATCCCATGGCAATTTTTATATGGGCCAAGATCCAAGAAGATCTAGGAAACATGGCAAGAATGAGTGGAATTCACTTGGGCCATGTTGCAAGTTATTCAAGAAAGGCTTCAACATGCAAGATGGGCTTGCATCCAAGTTTGGTCCATGTGATTCAAGAACACAAGGTGGCACATTAAGAGGACTTATTTGGGCTTATTTTAATTCTTATAATTACTTAGGCATTTGGGCCTATATTAGGTAACATGGACATCTTTTAATTATTTAGGTTTGGGCTTGAGTATGTTCAGCCCATATTTTACATATTATTACTTAGTAGATTAGGGTTATTGTAGGGAGGCTATAAATATATGTCTTAGCCGCCTACTTCAATTATCTTTTGATCAATTGAGTTTGAATTTATTCAAAGTGAGTGTTTCACTCTTTTTAGTTCTTGAAAGAACTTAGGAACTTATCAAAGAATTCTTTCTTTGTGGCGTTCAACCTATCAAACTTAGGTTCTTGAAACGAGAGTTCTTAGGGTCTAGTTTACATGCTTAATCTAGGTTCTTTGAAACAAGCTTTTAAGGGTTTAAGTTTTCTTTGCCTAAATCTTGGCTTTTCTCGGTTAAGTATTTCAATTTGTTAGTGGGTTCAAAGGGTTTAACCCCTACGGTTCACATCATAGATAGAATCTGAAAATCAATTACAAAACATGTCTAGGGCTTTGAAATCACCCTTAACCAAATAAAAGTTTAGCCTAGCATAGGCATTGTAAACATAAACATAAAATTAAAGAGAATCTAAGAAGAAAATAAAAGAAAGAAAGAAGAAGAAGAAGAATATTAATTATCCAGCCTCTTGCTCTCTCAAAAACAAAGAAACAAACAAGAAATCAGAATTTGATGCTTGGAGAAGTGTAAATTTCGTATGCCCCCTTAATCTCTATTTATAGGCAATAGCTAGGGCATCAAACAAGTGAATTTCAGCTCTATCCCTTCAATAAATGCTGACTTGTGGCTAAAGTTAAGGAAAAGTGGCTGACTTTTGTGTTTTAAGGAAAGATAAAAGCCTTGGCAGCCAAGTTTGAATAAAGTAGGAAAGTTTTAATCAAAGCACTCTTTAATGAAGAGAGATTACAAACTTGCAGGCAAAGTAAGTGTAAGGAAGGAAAGTCTTGGCTGATTTAATTCTCCTACTTTGACTAGGATTAGCTTTAAGGAAAGATACTTGCAATTAATGCAATTAATGCAAGATGACAGCCACTAATCCTTCTTTGGCAAGGATAAACATAAATGTCAGCTAGGGTATTAAGAAAAAGATGAGATTTGCGGCTAGGGTATTTTCTGCCACTAGGGTTGTTTAGGGAGATATTCCAGTGCCGATTTGGATGACCATTTCTTATCCGATTTAGAGCCATGACCAACCGTTGGAAAGATAATTAAGTTATCTTCAAAAGTCAAGAAGGAAGTTTCTTCGAATAAAGAGTCGAACATCATGTTTTCTTAGCAACAAGCTCCGGAGGTCAAATTTGTCTTCTTGCTTTGCACCAAGAATTTGATCTTTTTGACTCCCAACTCTTTTTCCATCTTGTGATTTCACTTTTGTAAGCTCTTTAACATCCTAATTGACATGTTTTGACTTCATCTCCTCCAAAATACCTACAAAGCATAAAAACCTAGTAAAATGTCAAGGAAGTAAGAATCAAAGCACAAAGTATAAGGAAATTAAATAGGAAAATGTATGAAATTTAGCACTTATCAATTATCGTCAAGTTTTCGCTAATTGCAAAGGGGAATGATGCACCCAAAAGAGTGTATCTTATTTAACCTTGCACTAAAAAGATCAATTGTAAGTATAATGATTAGCAAGGGTCGAGTCCTCAGGGATTGGGTTTTAATCTATGAGTTATTAGTTTATAACTTACGTTCAAAGAAAACAATAAAAGAAAAGGGGTTTTTGAAGCCAGATTTAAACTAAAGTAAATAATAAGAATAAGATGCAAGGCGGTATAACCAGCCAATAAAAATATATATACTAAATTAGGCGGTATAACCAGCCAATAAAAATAAAACAAAGTTAATATACAAATTAGGCGGTATAACCAGCCAATAAAAATAAATATACTTTTAAAAATAAGCAAACTAGAAAAGTAAGAAAACAAGTAAGTAAGAAGAATCAAATATGAAAAATATGGTTAAGGTTTCATTCTCCACCACTAGACATCATTAAGAATCAATTTCAGATCTATCAATATCAACCAACTATCAAAGTTAACAACCGTAGATAACAACAAGCTCTGTTATCCCAATCTTTCCTTAGTTTGTCGTTAAATAGAACAAGCTCTCTATTTAATCTCTAACCATTAAACAACCTAGAATAAGCTCTCTAAATTCAATTTAATGGCAGCTTTATGATGAGAAAGATAGGTTGATCTAAGCAACAAACACATAAGCTCGGATTGTTCAACTTAGGTTATGTTCCACTTTGCAATTATTGAAAACTTGACCATAATCATTAATCACAAATTGCCACTTATGAATAGGAAATCAAGACAATTACACGGATCAAGACTCCTAGACTAGCAATAGATACTTATCAAGATCTATCTAGTTGTACACCTAAATAAATCAAGACAACATCATGAACAAATCTTGTAGAAGAACATAAGCAACTTTGATAGAAAATTAATGATAGATAGAATCTGAAAATCAATCACAAAACATGTCTAGGGCTTTGAAATCACCCTTAACCAAATAGAAGTTTAGCCTAGCATAGGCATTGTAAACATAAACATAAAATTAAAGAGAATCTAAGAAGGAAATAAAAGAAAGAAAGAAGAAGAAGAAAATAAAGAAAAAGAAAACTAGAGAAAAGAAAGAAGAAGAAAACTTAGAGAATTTTATTACAATGGCTAATATCCTACCAATGTACAATATGATCCTCTACAATCATCCAAGGCCCTCTATTTATACACATTTTGGAGGGCTAAATGACAAGAGACAAGCTTTACAAATTTCAAAGGTAGGTATAATAGGTGGGTGCATTTTTCTAACAATTTTCGTCATATTGTATGACAATTTTGATCAGCCAATTTGATGGTCGATTTTGTCAATATTGGAGGCCTGATCTGATCACATGGCTTCTAGAAAAATGTTCCCCTGTCAGTTACTGATCCATAGCCGTTGGAATCAGCTCATTTGCTGATGTGGATAAGAAGATATGGGCAAAATACGAAAACAGGTCAGCACAGACGTCATTGCACATCAGCCAACTTGATGGTCGATTTCGCTAGGGAAAACGACTCCGTTTCAAGAAGTGTAAAACATGAAAAAGATAGATATGCCTCTTAACTTTGCACGGTTAAATTTCAGCCTTATTGCTTCAGTGAAACTCGAGATATAGCTGATATGGCAAAAGGTGTCGGAACTGAAACTGAACTGGATTTGCCATTAATTCTAGTAATCTGAAATCACTCAAAGAAACTTGTGAAAAATACCAAATTACATAAAAATATAAAAGATCATAAACACAATTAGACTAAACAATAATAACTCGTATTTGACACATGATGCACCCAAAAGAGTGTATCTTATTTAACCTTGCACTAAAAAGATCAATTGTAAGTATAGTAGTTAGCAAGGGTCGAGTCCTCAGGGATTGGGTTTGAGTTTATAAGTTGATAGTTTAAAACTTAAATTCAAGAACAATAAAAGAAAAGGGGTTTTTGAAATCAGATTTAAACTAAAGTAAATAATAAGAATAAGATGCAAGGCGGTATAACCAGCCAATAAAAATATATATACTAAATTAGGCGGTATAACCAGCCAATAAAAATAAAACAAAGTTAATATACAAATTAGGCGGTATAACCAGCCAATAAAAATAAATATACTTTTAAAAATAAGCAAACTAGAAAAGTAAGAAAACAAGTAAGTAAGAAGAATCAAATATGAAAAATATGGTTAAGGTTTCATTCTCCACCACTAGACATCATTAAGAATCTATTTCAGATCTATCAATATCAACCAACTATCAAAGTTAACAACCGTAGATAACAACAAGCTCTGTTACCCCAATCTTTCCTTAGTTTGTCGTTAAATAGAACAAGCTCTCTATTTAATCTCTAACCATTAAACAACCTAGAATAAGCTCTCTAAATTCAATTTAATGGCAGCTTTATGATGAGAAAGATAGGTTGATCTAAGCAACAAACACATAAGCTCGGATTGTTCAACTTAGGTTATGTTCCACTTTGCAATTATTGAAAACTTGACCATAATCATTAATCACAAATTGCCACTTATGAATAGGAAATCAAGACAATTACACGGATCAAGACTCCTAAACTAGCAATAGATAATTATCAAGATCTATCTAGTTGTACACCTAAATAAATCTAGACAACATCATGAACAATTCTTGTAGAAGAACATAAGCAACTTTGATAGAGAATTAATGATAGATAGAATCTGAAAATCAATCACAAAACATGTCTAGGGCTTTGAAATCACCCTTAACCAAATAGAAGTTTAGCCTAGCATAGGCATTATAAACATAAAATTAAATAGAATCTAAGAAGAAAATAAAAGAAAGAAAGAAGAAGAAGAAGAATATTAATTATCCAACTTCTTGCTCTTTCTAAAGAAAAAGAAAACTAGAGAAAAGAAAGAAGAAGAAAACTTAGAGAATTTTATTACAATGGCTAATATCCTACCTATCTACAATATGATCCTCTACAATCATCCAAGGCCCTCTATTTATACACATTTTGGAAGGCTAAATGACAAGAGACAAGCTTTACAAATTTCAAAGGTAGGTATAATAGGTGGGTGAATTTTTCTAACAATTTTCGTCATATTGTATGACAATTTTGATCAGCCAACTTGATGGTCGATTTCGTCAATGTTGGAGGCCTGATCTGATCACATGGTCTTCTAGAAAAAGGTTCCCCTATCAGTTACGGATCCATAGCCGTTGGAATCAGCTCATTTGCTGATGTGGATAAGCAGATATGGGCAAAATACGAAAACATGTCAGCACAGACGTCATTGCACATCAGCCAACTTGATGGTCGATTTCGTCAATATTAGAGGCCTGATCTGATCATATGGTCTTCTAGACAAAGGTTCCCGTATCAGTTACGGATCCATAGCCATTGGAATCAGCTCATTTTCTGATGTGGATAAGCAGATATGGGCAAAATACGAAAACAGTGCAGCACAGACGTCATTGCACATCAGCCAACTTGATGGTCGATTTCGCTAGGGAAAACGACTCCGTTTCAAGAAGTATAAAACATGAAAAAGATAGATATGCCTCTTAGCTTTGCACGGCTACAAATTGCAGCCTTATTGCTTCAGTGAAACTCCAGATATAGCTGATATGGAAAAATGTGTCGGAACTGGAACTGAACTGGATTTGCCCTTAATTCTAGTAATCTGAAATCACTCAAAGAAACTTGTGAAAAACACCAAATTACATAAAAATATAAAAGATCATAAACACAATTAGACTAAACAATAATAACTCGTATTTGACACAAAACAATAATAAAACATAACTAAAAACTATATAATTATACGAGTTATCACACCCCCACACTTAGATTGTTGCTAGTCCCTAGCAACGACTCAATAAAAATAAAATAAGAAAATCTAATCTAATCCACTTTCGTAGGAAATCACGGTGGCACTTAGCATGTGACACAAGCCTTTAAACCCCTAGGTGTCCCTAGTGGACGAGTTTAGTCTCGTGAGGGTTTACTAGAACGATACCCACAAACATTGAAAAACTAAAATATAAATAAACTACATATACTAAAAATATTTACTCCTAATCCTTTCAATACAAATTAGAGACAATCTTTGAACAAGTCTTATAAACTAATCAATAGCTTAAAGAATTTCACAAAAAATCATGCTTGAATGTAAATTGTTTGAGTTAAGCCAATATTAACATAACATATTTCAATCAAAATAGTGCATATTCAAACTTAATCTCAACTACTCACATGGGATACCCTCATGATTTTCACTCTTTAAAGTAATGGTGAAGTGTTTACACTCAATCAATCTCATGAAAACAGTTCTACCATATTCTTGCTTGTCCACCTATTCTCCACTATTTAGATCATACAACTTCATGAATCAAGAGGTCTTTAATCAAGGTTGTAATGGGGCCAAGGGGTTTGTAATGTGGTTGAAGAACAAAAGGATAAAGATATCACAAAGGTTCCAAAGAGTTCATAAAGTTTAGAGACATAAAAAGATCATACAAATAAAACTTCTCAAAACTCTTATAAAGCACATAATAACATAGGCTAAATATTCATGTTGAGCCTTTGCATCATTCTAACCAACTTTGTAACATCTTTTTCTTTACTTTAACTAGAAGTTCAAGAGAAGATTTTTTTTTTTTTTTTTTTTAATATGGGAATGTATTTGACAATGATCCCTTTCTTTTTCTCTTGACTTTTTTCTTTCTTTTCCCCCCACACTTATTTCTTGTTTCTAACCCAAATTTTCAATAAATCTTCTTTGTCTTTGCAACTTGTCTCAAAACATGCTAATTCATCTTTGGAACAAAGGTAAAGATATAAGTATATTTAGGTTAGGGACAAGTTATGGTTACCAAAGAGATTAGCTTATTCAATGTAGGCTCAAATTGGTTCACTAAGGGTGTGTTCTCTTGGAACATTAATAATGGATGGTTGTTTGGCTCTGGTTATAATCCTAATGCCTCTATCATATTCATGTTGTCACATGTATCAATATAGTCTCAAACGGTTTAAAGCAAGTTCTAGAGAATCATGTAATCATAAGAGCACTCAAGAAAGAAATTAGATTGATTTGTATAATGCATCAATCATTATAGGCTCAAAAACTCACAAGGATGATTATACAAGTCAGATTAAGTCTAAACATGCTTCTTTCTCAATCAACATATCATATTAACATTGGCTCATAAAAAGGTTGACATCAAGTTCAATTCTCATGAAAATCTTCTCACTAATAAATATGTTTTAGACTTATGCAATTCATATCTCATCATTGTATTAAAAAGGAACTAAAACACACTAAAAATAATAATAATAAAGACTCATAAAAAAATAGTAGACAAAAATAAAAGAAATCCTAAATCATTCCCCCCACACTTAATTCTTACATTGTCCTCAATGTAAGTCTGTTAACCCAAATGAAAGAATCATGTGTAAGAGAAAAGAACTAATAACATAAGAATAGGAACAACTAAGACTCAAAACAAAACAAACTCATGCAACCTAAATAATCCTAAAATACTAAACAAAAATTAACAAGTAAACATAAAAAATAAAAATAAAACAATAAAAATAAAAATAATAAAAGAAAAGAAAAAGGAAAAGAAAGAGAAAGCAAATCTGAATATGGAAGGTTGGCAATTTCTTCTTTAATTGGGTTGCCTTCCCAATTAACACTTGAGTTAGTGTTTTGAACCTAACCAACACCCCTTCTTGGCTTTTTAGGCTTGTCAGGCTCATACATGAAATTTTCCAAATTTATGCGTTTGAGAGGAAGCTTTCTTTGCACAACAGTGGATGCATTCTCCATTACAAGTATTATTCCATCATCCTTTGTGGTGCATATCTCATCGAGGAATGGAGCATATTTTGATACTTGTTGAATGGCATCCACAAACAAGTTGTTTAAGGTTTCTGGCATGTGTTGTTCATGTTCTTCCTCCATGAACTTTGCAAATCTACTAGGAAAAGGTGGAGAAGAAACATTAGTAAAAAGTGGAACCTTAAACGTTACCTCAGGTGCCGAAATACTCTTATTTGGATTTGTGGCTTCATTATCCTCAAGAATAGAATCCATCTCTAATTTTGTCTCATCCTCATCTTGTTCCTCATTCCTCAAGGTCACAATCGTAGCATTCTCCTTTGGGTTAATCATCGTTTGGGCAGGGAGTTCTTCAGATCTTTGTGCTACCCATCCCACCATACTACTAGTCAATTGGATCATTTGCTTTTCCAAACTCTGGATGCTTGCCCTTGTTTCCTGTTGAAATTGCAATGTATCAGTAACAAGAGAATAGACAAGATCTTCTAAAGAAGTACCTGAGTTTTGAGTCATATGTGGTGGTTGAAAAAGATCTGGTTCTTGGGACCATGATTCATTGAAGCTAGATGGATGAGTGTAATTGGCATAAGGATCTACTTCTTGGTAATTTTTCGAGTAGCCATAATTAGTATGATCCCACCATCCCTCATGGTAAGTGTTTGAGTAATGATCATACTGTTGGTCTTGGAACGCTTGATGGCCTTGACATCCTCCCATGGCAAATTGTTGAACTGGGAAGGTGAGATTGGCTTGTTGATTCTCCATGTTCATGTATGCCACCAACTCTTCAAGCGTTAGATTGCTCAATTCCATCGTTTTTCTTTTTTTTTTTTTTCAAAATTTGATAAGAAAAACTTGTATGTACAAGAAAAATAAAATTAATTACAACTGAAAATAAGAATAAACCAATGAACTAATAAACTAAAGAAAGCAATCCCCGGCAACGGCGCCAAAAATTTGATGCACCCAAAAGAGTGTATCTTATTTAACCTTGCACTAAAAAGATCAATTGTAAGTATAGTAGTTAGCAAGGGTCGAGTCCTCAGGGATTGGGTTTGAGTTTATAAGTTGATAGTTTAAAACTTAAATTCAAGAACAATAAAAGAAAAGGGGTTTTTGAAATCAGATTTAAACTAAAGTAAATAATAAGAATAAGATGCAAGGCGATATAACCAGCCAATAAAAATATATATACTAAATTAGGCGGTATAACCAGCCAATAAAAATAAAACAAAGTTAATATACAAATTAGGCGGTATAACCAGCCAATAAAAATAAATATACTTTTAAAAATAAGCAAACTAGAAAAGTAAGAAAACAAGTAAGTAAGAAGAATCAAATATGAAAAATATGGTTAAGGTTTCATTCTCCACCACTAGACATCATTAAGAATCAATTTCAGATCTATCAATATCAACCAACTATCAAAGTTAACAACCGTAGATAACAACAAGCTCTGTTACCCCAATCTTTCCTTAGTTTGTCGTTAAATAGAACAAGCTCTCTATTTAATCTCTAACCATTAAACAACCTAGAATAAGCTCTCTAAATTCAATTTAATGGCAGCTTTATGATGAGAAAGATAGGTTGATCTAAGCAACAAACACATAAGCTCGGATTGTTCAACTTAGGTTATGTTCCACTTTGCAATTATTGAAAACTTGACCATAATCATTAATCACAAATTGCCACTTATGAATAGGAAATCAAGACAATTACACGGATCAAGACTCCTAAACTAGCAATAGATAATTATCAAGATCTATCTAGTTGTACACCTAAATAAATCTAGACAACATCATGAACAATTCTTGTAGAAGAACATAAGCAACTTTGATAGAGAATTAATGATAGATAGAATCTGAAAATCAATCACAAAACATGTCTAGGGCTTTGAAATCACCCTTAACCAAATAGAAGTTTAGCCTAGCATAGGCATTATAAACATAAAATTAAATAGAATCTAAGAAGAAAATAAAAGAAAGAAAGAAGAAGAAGAAGAATATTAATTATCCAACTTCTTGCTCTTTCTAAAGAAAAAGAAAACTAGAGAAAAGAAAGAAGAAGAAAACTTAGAGAATTTTATTACAATGGCTAATATCCTACCTATCTACAATATGATCCTCTACAATCATCCAAGGCCCTCTATTTATACACATTTTGGAAGGCTAAATGACAAGAGACAAGCTTTACAAATTTCAAAGGTAGGTATAATAGGTGGGTGAATTTTTCTAACAATTTTCGTCATATTGTATGACAATTTTGATCAGCCAACTTGATGGTCGATTTCGTCAATGTTGGAGGCCTGATCTGATCACATGGTCTTCTAGAAAAAGGTTCCCCTATCAGTTACGGATCCATAGCCGTTGGAATCAGCTCATTTTCTGATGTGGATAAGCAGATATGGGCAAAATACGAAAACATGTCAGCACAGACGTCATTGCACTTCAGCCAACTTGATGGTCGATTTCGTCAATATTAGAGGCCTGATCTGATCATATGGTCTTCTAGACAAAGGTTCCCGTATCAGTTACGGATCCATAGCCATTGGAATCAGCTCATTTTCTGATGTGGATAAGCAGATATGGGCAAAATACGAAAACAGTGCAGCACAGACGTCATTGCACATCAGCCAACTTGATGGTCGATTTCGCTAGGGAAAACGACTCCGTTTCAAGAAGTATAAAACATGAAAAAGATAGATATGCCTCTTAGCTTTGCACGGCTACAAATTGCAGCCTTATTGCTTCAGTGAAACTCCAGATATAGCTGATATGGCAAAATGTGTCGGAACTGGAACTGAACTGGATTTGCCCTTAATTCTAGTAATCTGAAATCACTCAAAGAAACTTGTGAAAAACACCAAATTACATAAAAATATAAAAGATCATAAACACAATTAGACTAAACAATAATAACTCGTATTTGACACAAAACAATAATAAAACATAACTAAAAACTATATAATTATACGAGTTATCACACCCCCACACTTAGATTGTTGCTAGTCCCTAGCAACGACTCAATAAAAATAAAATAAGAAAATCTAATCTAATCCACTTTCGTAGGAAATCACGGTGGCACTTAGCATGTGACACAAGCCTTTAAACCCCTAGGTGTCCCTAGTGGACGAGTTTAGTCTCGTGAGGGTTTACTAGAACGATACCCACAAACATTGAAAAACTAAAATATAAATAAACTACATATACTAAAAATATTTACTCCTAATCCTTTCAATACAAATTAGAGACAATCTTTGAACAAGTCTTATAAACTAATCAATAGCTTAAAGAATTTCACAAAAAATCATGCTTGAATGTAAATTGTTTGAGTTAAGCCAATATTAACATAACATATTTCAATCAAAATAGTGCATATTCAAACTTAATCTCAACTACTCACATGGGATACCCTCATGATTTTCACTCTTTAAAGTAATGGTGAAGTGTTTACACTCAATCAATCTCATGAAAACAGTTCTACCATATTCTTGCTTGTCCACCTATTCTCCACTATTTAGATCATACAACTTCATGAATCAAGAGGTCTTTAATCAAGGTTGTAATGGGGCCAAGGGGTTTGTAATGTGGTTGAAGAACAAAAGGATAAAGATATCACAAAGGTTCCAAAGAGTTCATAAAGTTTAGAGACATAAAAAGATCATACAAATAAAACTTCTCAAAACTCTTATAAAGCACATAATAACATAGGCTAAATATTCATGTTGAGCCTTTGCATCATTCTAACCAACTTTGTAACATCTTTTTCTTTACTTTAACTAGAAGTTCAAGAGAAGATTTTTTTTTTTTTTTTTTTAATATGGGAATGTATTTGACAATGATCCCTTTCTTTTTCTCTTGACTTTTTTCTTTCTTTTCCCCCCACACTTATTTCTTGTTTCTAACCCAAATTTTCAATAAATCTTCTTTGTCTTTGCAACTTGTCTCAAAACATGCTAATTCATCTTTGGAACAAAGGTAAAGATATAAGTATATTTAGGTTAGGGACAAGTTATGGTTACCAAAGAGATTAGCTTATTCAATGTAGGCTCAAATTGGTTCACTAAGGGTGTGTTCTCTTGGAACATTAATAATGGATGGTTGTTTGGCTCTGGTTATAATCCTAATGCCTCTATCATATTCATGTTGTCACATGTATCAATATAGTCTCAAACGGTTTAAAGCAAGTTCTAGAGAATCATGTAATCATAAGAGCACTCAAGAAAGAAATTAGATTGATTTGTATAATGCATCAATCATTATAGGCTCAAAAACTCACAAGGATGATTATACAAGTCAGATTAAGTCTAAACATGCTTCTTTCTCAATCAACATATCATATTAACATTGGCTCATAAAAAGGTTGACATCAAGTTCAATTCTCATGAAAATCTTCTCACTAATAAATCTGTTTTAGACTTATGCAATTCATATCTCATCATTGTATTAAAAAGGAACTAAAACACACTAAAAATAATAATAATAAAGACTCATAAAAAAATAGTAGACAAAAATAAAAAAAAATCCTAAATCATTCCCCCCACACTTAATTCTTACATTGTCCTCAATGTAAGTCTGTTAACCCAAATGAAAGAATCATGTGTAAGAGAAAAGAACTAATAACATAAGAATAGGAACAACTAAGACTCAAAACAAAACAAACTCATGCAACCTAAATAATCCTAAAATACTAAACAAAAATTAACAAGTAAACATAAAAAATAAAAATAAAACAATAAAAATAAAAATAATAAAAGAAAAGAAAAAGGAAAAGAAAGAGAAAGCAAATCTGAATATGGAAGGTTGGCAATTTCTTCTTTAATTGGGTTGCCTTCCCAATTAACACTTGAGTTAGTGTTTTGAACCTAACCAACACCCCTTCTTGGCTTTTTAGGCTTGTCAGGCTCATACATGAAATTTTCCAAATTTATGCGTTTGAGAGGAAGCTTTCTTTGCACAACAGTGGATGCATTCTTGATGCACCCAAAAGAGTGTATCTTATATAACCTTGCACTAAAAAGATAAATTGTAAGTATAGTAGTTAGCAAGGGTCGAGTCCTCAGGGATTGGGTTTTAGTTTATAAGTTAATAGTTTAAAACTTAAATTCAAGAACAATAAAAGAAAAGGGGTTTTTGAAGCCAGATTTAAACTAAAGTAAATAATAAGAATAAGATGCAAGGCAGTATAACCAGCCAATAAAAATATATATACTAAATTAGGCGGTATAACCAGCCAATAAAAATATATATACTAAATTAGGCGGTATAACCAGCCAATAAAAATAAAACAAAGTTAATATACAAATTAGGCGGTATAACCAGCCAATAAAAATAAATATAAAAAATAAGCAAACTAAAAGTAAGAAAACAAATAAGTAAGAAGAATCAAATATGAAAAATATGGTTAAGGTTTCATTCTCCACCACTAGACATCATTAAGAATCAATTTCAGATCTATCAATATCAACCAACTATCAAAGTTAACAACCGTAGATAACAACAAGCTCTGTTACCCCAATCTTTCCTTAGTTTGTCGTTAAATAGAACAAGCTCTCTATTTAATCTCTAACCATTAAACAACCTAGAATAAGCTCTCTAAATTCAATTTAATGGCAGCTTTATGATGAGAAAGATAGGTTGATCTAAGCAACAAACACATAAGCTCGGATTGTTCAACTTAGGTTATGTTCCACTTTGCAATTATTGAAAACTTGACCATAATCATTAATCACAAATTGCCACTTATGAATAGGAAATCAAGACAATTACACGGATCAAGACTCCTAAACTAGCAATAGATAATTATCAAGATCTATCTAGTTGTACACCTAAATAAATCAAGACAACATCATGAACAATTCTTGTAGAAGAACATAAGCAACTTTGATAGAAAATTAATGATAGATAGAATCTGAAAATCAATCACAAAACCTGTCTAGGGCTTTGAAATCACCCTTAACCAAATAGAAGTTTAGCCTAGCATAGGCATTATAAACATAAACATAAAATTAAAGAAAATCTAAGAAGAAAATAAAAGAAAGAAAGAAGAAGAGGAAGAATATTAATTATCCAACCTCTTGCTCTCTCTAAAGAAAAAGAAAACTAGAGAAAAGAAAGAAAACTAGAGAAAAGAAAGAAGAAGAAAACTTAGAGAATTTTATTAAAATGGCTAATATCCTACCTATGTACAATATGATCCCTTACAATCATCCAAGGCCCTCTATTTATACACATTTTGGAGGGCTAAATGACAAGAGACAAGCTTTACAAATTTCAAAGGTAGGTATATGACGATTTTGATCAGCCAACTTGATGGTCGATTTCGTCAATATTGGAGGCCTGATCTGATCATATGGTCTTCTAGAAAAAGGTTCCCCTATCAGTTACGGAACCATAGCCGTTGGAATCAGCTCATTTTCTGATGTGGTTAAGCAGATATGGGCAAAATACGAAAACATGTCAGCACAGACGTCATTGCACATCAGCCACCTTGATGGTCGATTTCTTCAATATTGGAGGCCTGATCTGATCACATGGTCTTCTAGACAAAGGTTCCCCTATCAGTTACGGAACCATAGCCGTTGGAATCAGCTCATTTTCTGATGTGGTTAAGCCGATATGGGCAAAATACGAAAACATGTCAGCATAGACGTCATTGCACATCAGCCAACTTGATGGTCGATTTCGCTAGGGAAAACCACTCCGTTTTAAGAAGTGTAAAACATGAAAAAGATAGATATGCCTCTTAGCTTTGCATGGCTACAAATTTCAGCCTTATTGCTTCAGTGAAACTCGAGATATAGCTGATATGGCAAAAGGTGTCGGAACTGAAACTGAACTGGATTTGCCCTTAATTCTAGTAATCTGAAATCACTCAAAGAAACTTGTGAAAAACACCAAAATACATAAAAATATAAAAGATCATAAACACAATTAGACTAAACAATAATAACTCGTATTTGACACAAAACATTAATAAAACATAACTAAAAACTATATAATTATACGAGTTATCACACCCCCACACTTAGATTGTTGCTAGTCCCTAGCAACGACTCAATAAAAATAAAATAAGAAAATCTAATCTAATCCATTTTCGTAGGAAATCACGGTGGCACTTAGCATGTGACACAAGCCTTTAAACCCCTAGGTGTCCCTAGTGGACGAGTTTAGTCTCGTGAGGGTTTACTAGAACGATACCCACAAACATTGAAAACATAAGAAAAACTAAAAATAATAATTATAACTAATCCTTCCAATATAAATTTGAGATAATCATTGGACAAGTCTTAAAAACTAATCAATAGCTTAAAGAAATTCACAAAAAATCTTGCTTGAATGTAAATAGTTTGAGTTAAGCCAATATTAACATAACATATTTCAATCAAAATAATGCATATTCAAACTTAATCTCAACTTCTCACATGGGATACTCTCTTGATTTTTACTCTTTAAAGTAGTGGTAAAGTGTTTACACTCAATCAATCTCATGAAAACACTTCTACCATATGCTTGCTTGTCCACCTATTCTCCACTAAAAGATCATGCAACTTCATAAATCAAGAGGTCTTTAATCAAGGTTGTAATGGGGCCAAGGGGTTTGTAATGTGGTTGAAGAACAAAAGGATAAAGATATCACAAAGGTTCCAAAGAGTTCATAAAGTTTAGAGACATAAAAAAAATTATACAAAGAAACTTCTCAAAACTCTTTACAAGTACATAGTCACCTAGGCCGGATATTCATGTTGGGCCTTTTCTTCATTCTAATCAACTTTGTAACATCTTTTTCTTTTTCCACAAATTCAAGAGATGATTCATATATATATTTTTTTTACATAGGAATGTATTTTCCAGTATTCCATTTCTTTTTCTTGACTTTTCTTTTCTTTTCCCCCCACACTTATTTCTTGTTTCTAACCCAAATTTTCAACTAAAAATATCCCTTGTTTTTTGCAATATGTCTCAAAATATATAATCCATCTTTAGAACAAGGGTAAGGATATAAGTATATTTAGGCTAGGTGTAAGTTGTGGTTACCAATAAAATAGCATAAGTATATTTAGGCTAGGTGTAAGTTGTAGGCTCAAATTGGCTCACTAGTGGGGATGTTCTCTTAGAACATTAATAATGGATGGCTGTTTGGCTCTGGTTATAATCCTAATGCCTCTATCATATTCATGTTGTCACATGCATCAATATAGTCTCAACAAGGTCTAAAGCAAGTTCTAGAGAATCATGTAATCATAAGAGCACTCAAGAAAGAAATTAGATTGATTTGTATAATGCGTCAATCATTATAGGCTCAAAAACTCACAAGGATGATTATACAAGTCAGATTAAGTCTAAACATGCTTCTTTCTCAATCAACATATCATATTAACATTGGCTCATAAAAAGATTGATATCAAGTTCAATTCTCATGAAAATCTTCTCACTAAGAAATCTGTTTTAGACTTATGCAATTCATATCTCATCATAGTATTTAAAAGGAACTAAAACACACTAAAAATAATAATAAAGACTCATAAAAAAAATAGTAGACAAAAATAAAAGAAATCCTAAATCATTCCCCCCACACTTAATTCTTACATTGTCCTCAATGTAAGTCTATTAACCCAAATGAAAGAATCATGTGTAAGAGAAAAGAACTAATAACTTAAGAATAGGAACAACTAAGACTCAAAACAAAACAAACTCATGCAACCTAAATAATCCTAAAATACTAAACAAAAATTAACAAGTAAACATAAAAAGATTAAAATCAAACTGACAAGGTATGTCTCAAGTCTCCCTTACTCAGACCTTGTCCAGAATGAATACTTCTAAATTGCTTAAAACACAACAAACTTTTTTTTTTTTGAAAAGAAGAAATCAAACTGACAAGGTATGTCTCAAGTCTCCCTTACTCAGACCTTGTTCAGAATGAATACTTCTAAATGGCTTAAAACACATCAATTTTTCTTTTTTTTTTTTTTTTTTTTAAATTAGCAAAATATGTCCCTTACCCCCTACTAAAGGTAGAATTTAGGAGATATTACCTGTAGAGGTTGCTAACCACTTATTATAACTGAGACACAACAAACAAAATGTTAGATAATGTCACAAAGACAAAGTACAATCCACTCCTTGCTCGTCCATATCTCTTTTTCTTTTTCCGAGCGTTTGCGAAACAACCGTAGCAGATAAACACTCATAAGCTTGGAGCTTTTTGAGTAAATCTTCAATGGTTGTAGCAGAAATTATGGTTCTCCTTGCCTCTGAAAACATGAATCCATTATCCACAGCATTATCTAAATATGAAAGCAAATTACTAAAATAACCATTAATATTAAGCAAACCAATGGGTTTCTTATTGTGACCAAAGATGACCAAGAAGCCACGCAAGCTATTTCTTCCAATGTACCCAGACCTCCTGGTAAAGCAATGAATGCATCGGCAGAATGGTACATGATTGTTATCCGTTCAGGGATACTCCAGACTTGTATTTCCTTACCCACGGTAGGTCCACAAAAACTTGTGAATAGTTTTGGCACGATTCCTAGAACTGGACTTCCTCCGGCGTGTGCTGCTGTAGCGACTGCTCCCATTAAACCCGTACTACCGCCCCCATAAATCAAGTGGATCTTTTGTTGGGCAAGTATTACTCCAACTCTTATGGCTTCATCAGCGAATATGTTATTTTTCCCTGGATAAGCACCTCCAAAGACACAAATTTTTTTAATGCGCTGGGATGAAGTACTTTCCATTTTTTTTTTTCGAGTGCCTGAAAGAGAATGAGTACATGGTGTAATATATAGAGGACTGAGTAGTGAATCAGACAAGAGTAATAATGTCGCCGAAAGTGTATCTGACCTGTCAGAAGAAAATGTTAACCTAACAAAAGATTTTTGCGTGATTTCAGGAAGAAAATCAAAAAGAGAAGAAAAAATCAACCGTAAAAGACAAATAAAAAAAACGAGAATAATTACACAAATCGAACAACACGTAAATTAAAACAAAATAAAGTTATTGCAAATCAAACCAAAAGCTGAGAAGTCATTTATTGTAGTTGTGATTGTGGCTCACATCTTCCTCTGGTTTTACGTCCAGAAACGGCTTAAACGCCTTCTATGAGTCGAGGATATGCTTCCCATCCAGTTTTCTTACAAGCTGGCAAACAGGGTCTTTTAACATCAGATTCCCAAGATGTTGCCATTCCCTTTGGAATTGCGGCCATAAATCAAGAATTTCTCTTTGTACGTCTCCACTAGGATGCGTCTCAAGAGAAAGTTGGATATTACCCAAATTCTCCTTACTCAGTCCATCCTTAATGAATTCAATTTTATCATCTCGATTAGAGGACGGAATCCCAATAGAACGACATTTACCGTTACACGTCCATCGTGCACATTTGTGGCAATTTGAACTCATGCGCTTTGCTCGTCGCTTCTTTGCAAAAGTGCTTCTACCTGTACCTGGTAAATGCAAAACAGGAAGATATTCATCTTCACGTACCTTGGCTTCAATTATCCAACGTATGTCGTCAGGAATCCCTTTGTGCATAAGCATTCTTAATCTTTCAAGTCGAACTTGGTAAAGCTTCAGTAAAATATTTCGAGGAAAAGGAGGAAATCGTTTCTGCAATCTTGTGAGAATATCATCCATCCTGAAAAAAAAATGAAAAAAAATGAAAGAGAAATTGGAAGAGAAATTTATATACAATATCAGTTTTGTGGGTAGCTGATGGAACCGATTTAAATAATCACGGAGTACCGTTATCCGCCATTTAACCGGGGTTAAAAAAAATTATATTTACATCTAGTGTTTTTCAAAACAAGGATCAGAAAGAAAAACAACATAAAAAGACTCAAAAACAAAACACTCTAAATAAAATCCTAAATTCTTCCCCCCCACACATAATTCTTACATTGTCATTAATGTAATGCTATTATCCCCCAATGCAAGAATTATATGTAAGAGAAAAGAACTATTAAACAAAAGAAACTTATGCAGCCTAAATGAACTTAAAAGCAGTAAACACAATTAACAAAGAAACGTAAGAAATAAAAATAATAAAAATAATAAAAGAAAAAGGAAAAGAAAGAGAAAGCAAATCTGAATATGGAAGGTTGGCAATTTCATCTTTAATTGGGCTGCCTTCCCAATTAACACTTCAGTTAGTGTTTTGAATCTAACCAACACCCCTTCTTGGCTTTTTAGGCTTGTCAGGCTCATACATGAAATTTCCCAAATTTATGCGTTTGAGAGGTAGCTTTCTTTGCACAACAGTGGATGCATTCTCCATTACAAGTATTATTCCATCATCCTTGGTGGTGCATATATCATCGAGGAATGGTGCATCTTTTGGTACTTGTTGAATGACATCCACAAACAAACTGTTTAAGGTTTCCAGCGTGTCTTGTTCATGTTCATCCTCCTTGAACTTTGCGAATCTACTAGGAAAAGGTGGAGAAGAAACATTAGTAAAAATTGGAATCTCAAACGTTACCTCAGGTGCCGAAATACTCTTATTTGGATCATTGGCTTCATTATCCTCAAGAATAGAATCCATCTCTAATTCTGTCTCTTCCTCATCTTGTTCCTCATTCCTCAAGGTCACAATAGTAGCATTCTCCTTTGGGTTAATCATCGTTTGGGCAGAGAGTTCTTCAGATCTTTGTGCTACCCATACCACCATACTACTAGCCAATAGGCTCATTTGCCTTTCCAAACTCTGGATACTTGCCCTTGTTTCCTGTTGAAATTGCAAAGTATTAGTAACAAGAGAATCGACAAGATCTTCTAAAGAAGTACCTGAGTTTTGAGTCATATGTGGTGGTTGAAGAAGATCTGGTTCTTGAGACCATGATTGATTGAAGCTAGATGGATGAGTGTAATTGGCATAAGGATCTACTTCTTGGTAATTTTCTGAGTAGCCATAATTAGTATGATCCCACCATCCCTCATGGTAAGTGTTTGAGTAATGATCATACTGTTGGTCTTGGAACACTTGATGGCCTTGACATCCTCCCATGGCCAATTGTTGAACTGGGTAGGTGAGATTGGCTTGTTGATTTTCCATGTTCATGTATGCCACCAACTCTTCAAGTGTTAGATTGCTTAATTCCATCGTTTTTTTTTTTTTTTAAATTTGATAAGAAAAACTTGTATGTACAAGAAAATAAAACTAATTAGAACTGAAAATAAGAATAAACCAAGTAACAAATAAACTAAAGAAAACAATCCCCGGCAACGGCGCCAAAAACTTGATGCACCCAAAAGAGTGTATCTTATTTAACCTTGCACTAAAAAGATAAATTGTAAGTATAGTAGTTAGCAAGGGTCGAGTCCTCAGGGATTGGGTTTTAGTTTATAAGTTAATAGTTTAAAACTTAAATTCAAGAACAATAAAAGAAAAGGGGTTTTTGAAGCCAGATTTAAACTAAAGTAAATAATAAGAATAAGATGCAAGGCAGTATAACCAGCCAATAAAAATATATATACTAAATTAGGCGGTATAACCAGCCAATAAAAATATATATACTAAATTAGGCGGTATAACCAGCCAATAAAAATAAAACAAAGTTAATATACAAATTAGGCGGTATAACCAGCCAATAAAAATAAATATAAAAAATAAGCAAACTAAAAGTAAGAAAACAAATAAGTAAGAAGAATCAAATATGAAAAATATGGTTAAGGTTTCATTCTCCACCACTAGACATCATTAAGAATCAATTTCAGATCTATCAATATCAACCAACTATCAAAGTTAACAACCGTAGATAACAACAAGCTCTGTTACCCCAATCTTTCCTTAGTTTGTCGTTAAATAGAACAAGCTCTCTATTTAATCTCTAACCATTAAACAACCTAGAATAAGCTCTCTAAATTCAATTTAATGGCAGCTTTATGATGAGAAAGATAGGTTGATCTAAGCAACAAACACATAAGCTCGGATTGTTCAACTTAGGTTATGTTCCACTTTGCAATTATTGAAAACTTGACCATAATCATTAATCACAAATTGCCACTTATGAATAGGAAATCAAGACAATTACACGGATCAAGACTCCTAAACTAGCAATAGATAATTATCAAGATCTATCTAGTTGTACACCTAAATAAATCAAGACAACATCATGAACAATTCTTGTAGAAGAACATAAGCAACTTTGATAGAAAATTAATGATAGATAGAATCTGAAAATCAATCACAAAACATGTCTAGGGCTTTGAAATCACCCTTAACCAAATAGAAGTTTAGCCTAGCATAGGCATTATAAACATAAACATAAAATTAAAGAAAATCTAAGAAGAAAATAAAAGAAAGAAAGAAGAAGAGGAAGAATATTAATTATCCAACCTCTTGCTCTCTCTAAAGAAAAAGAAAACTAGAGAAAAGAAAGAAAACTAGAGAAAAGAAAGAAGAAGAAAACTTAGAGAATTTTATTAAAATGGCTAATATCCTACCTATGTACAATATGATCCCTTACAATCATCCAAGGCCCTCTATTTATACACATTTTGGAGGGCTAAATGACAAGAGACAAGCTTTACAAATTTCAAAGGTAGGTATATGACGATTTTGATCAGCCAACTTGATGGTCGATTTCGTCAATATTGGAGGCCTGATCTGATCATATGGTCTTCTAGAAAAAGGTTCCCCTATCAGTTACGGAACCATAGCCGTTGGAATCAGCTCATTTTCTGATGTGGTTAAGCAGATATGGGCAAAATACGAAAACATGTCAGCACAGACGTCATTGCACATCAGCCACCTTGATGGTCGATTTCTTCAATATTGGAGGCCTGATCTGATCACATGGTCTTCTAGACAAAGGTTCCCCTATCAGTTACGGAACCATAGCCGTTGGAATCAGCTCATTTTCTGATGTGGTTAAGCCGATATGGGCAAAATACGAAAACATGTCAGCACAGACGTCATTGCACATCAGCCAACTTGATGGTCGATTTCGCTAGGGAAAACGACTCCGTTTTAAGAAGTGTAAAACATGAAAAAGATAGATATGCCTCTTAGCTTTGAATGGCTACAAATTTCAGCCTTATTGCTTCAGTGAAACTCGAGATATAGCTGATATGGCAAAAGGTGTCGGAACTGAAATTGAACTGGATTTGCCCTTAATTCTAGTAATCTGAAATCACTCAAAGAAACTTGTGAAAAACACCAAAATACATAAAAATATAAAAGATCATAAACACAATTAGACTAAACAATAATAACTCGTATTTGACACAAAACATTAATAAAACATAACTAAAAACTATATAATTATACGAGTTATCAATTCTCCATTACAAGTATTATTCCATCATCCTTTGTGGTGCATATCTCATCGAGGAATGGAGCATATTTTGATACTTGTTGAATGGCATCCACAAACAAGTTGTTTAAGGTTTCTGGCATGTGTTGTTCATGTTCTTCCTCCATGAACTTTGCAAATCTACTAGGAAAAGGTGGAGAAGAAACATTAGTAAAAAGTGGAACCTTAAACGTTACCTCAGGTGCCGAAATACTCTTATTTGGATTTGTGGCTTCATTATCCTCAAGAATAGAATCCATCTCTAATTTTGTCTCATCCTCATCTTGTTCCTCATTCCTCAAGGTCACAATCGTAGCATTCTCCTTTGGGTTAATCATCGTTTGGGCAGGGAGTTCTTCAGATCTTTGTGCTACCCATCCCACCATACTACTAGTCAATTGGATCATTTGCTTTTCCAAACTCTGGATGCTTGCCCTTGTTTCCTGTTGAAATTGCAATGTATCAGTAACAAGAGAATAGACAAGATCTTCTAAAGAAGTACCTGAGTTTTGAGTCATATGTGGTGGTTGAAAAAGATCTGGTTCTTGGGACCATGATTCATTGAAGCTAGATGGATGAGTGTAATTGGCATAAGGATCTACTTCTTGGTAATTTTTCGAGTAGCCATAATTAGTATGATCCCACCATCCCTCATGGTAAGTGTTTGAGTAATGATCATACTGTTGGTCTTGGAACGCTTGATGGCCTTGACATCCTCCCATGGCAAATTGTTGAACTGGGAAGGTGAGATTGGCTTGTTGATTCTCCATGTTCATGTATGCCACCAACTCTTCAAGCGTTAGATTGCTCAATTCCATCGTTTTTCTTTTTTTTTTTTTCAAAATTTGATAAGAAAAACTTGTATGTACAAGAAAAATAAAATTAATTACAACTGAAAATAAGAATAAACCAATGAACTAATAAACTAAAGAAAGCAATCCCCGGCAACGGCGCCAAAAATTTGATGCACCCAAAAGAGTGTATCTTATTTAACCTTGCACTAAAAAGATCAATTGTAAGTATAGTAGTTAGCAAGGGTCGAGTCCTCAGGGATTGGGTTTGAGTTTATAAGTTGATAGTTTAAAACTTAAATTCAAGAACAATAAAAGAAAAGGGGTTTTTGAAATCAGATTTAAACTAAAGTAAATAATAAGAATAAGATGCAAGGCGGTATAACCAGCCAATAAAAATATATATACTAAATTAGGCGGTATAACCAGCCAATAAAAATAAAACAAAGTTAATATACAAATTAGGCGGTATAACCAGCCAATAAAAATAAATATACTTTTAAAAATAAGCAAACTAGAAAAGTAAGAAAACAAGTAAGTAAGAAGAATCAAATATGAAAAATATGGTTAAGGTTTCATTCTCCACCACTAGACATCATTAAGAATCAATTTCAGATCTATCAATATCAACCAACTATCAAAGTTAACAACCGTAGATAACAACAAGCTCTGTTACCCCAATCTTTCCTTAGTTTGTCGTTAAATAGAACAAGCTCTCTATTTAATCTCTAACCATTAAACAACCTAGAATAAGCTCTCTAAATTCAATTTAATGGCAGCTTTATGATGAGAAAGATAGGTTGATCTAAGCAACAAACACATAAGCTCGGATTGTTCAACTTAGGTTATGTTCCACTTTGCAATTATTGAAAACTTGACCATAATCATTAATCACAAATTGCCACTTATGAATAGGAAATCAAGACAATTACACGGATCAAGACTCCTAAACTAGCAATAGATAATTATCAAGATCTATCTAGTTGTACACCTAAATAAATCTAGACAACATCATGAACAATTCTTGTAGAAGAACATAAGCAACTTTGATAGAGAATTAATGATAGATAGAATCTGAAAATCAATCACAAAACATGTCTAGGGCTTTGAAATCACCCTTAACCAAATAGAAGTTTAGCCTAGCATAGGCATTATAAACATAAAATTAAATAGAATCTAAGAAGAAAATAAAAGAAAGAAAGAAGAAGAAGAAGAATATTAATTATCCAACTTCTTGCTCTTTCTAAAGAAAAAGAAAACTAGAGAAAAGAAAGAAGAAGAAAACTTAGAGAATTTTATTACAATGGCTAATATCCTACCTATCTACAATATGATCCTCTACAATCATCCAAGGCCCTCTATTTATACACATTTTGGAAGGCTAAATGACAAGAGACAAGCTTTACAAATTTCAAAGGTAGGTATAATAGGTGGGTGAATTTTTCTAACAATTTTCGTCATATTGTATGACAATTTTGATCAGCCAACTTGATGGTCGATTTCGTCAATGTTGGAGGCCTGATCTGATCACATGGTCTTCTAGAAAAAGGTTCCCCTATCAGTTACGGATCCATAGCCGTTGGAATCAGCTCATTTGCTGATGTGGATAAGCAGATATGGGCAAAATACGAAAACATGTCAGCACAGACGTCATTGCACATCAGCCAACTTGATGGTCGATTTCGTCAATATTAGAAGCCTGATCTGATCATATGGTCTTCTAGACAAAGGTTCCCGTATCAGTTACGGATCCATAGCCATTGGAATCAGCTCATTTTCTGATGTGGATAAGCAGATATGGGCAAAATACGAAAACATTGCACATCAGTCAACTTGATGGTCGATTTCGCTAGGGAAAACGACTTCGTTTCAAGAAGTATAAAACATGAAAAAGATAGATATGCCTCTTAGCTTTGCACGGCTACAAATTGCAGCCTTATTGCTTCAGTGAAACTCCAGATATAGCTGATATGGCAAAATGTGTCGGAACTGGAACTGAACTGGATTTGCCCTTAATTCTAGTAATCTGAAATCACTCAAAGAAACTTGTGAAAAACACCAAATTACATAAAAATATAAAAGATCATAAACACAATTAGACTAAACAATAATAACTCGTATTTGACACAAAACAATAATAAAACATAACTAAAAACTATATAATTATACGAGTTATCAACACAAAACAATAATAAAACATAACTAAAAACTATATAATTATACGAGTTATCACACCCCCACACTTAGATTGTTGCTAGTCCCTAGCAACGACTCAATAAAAATAAAATAAGAAAATCTAATCTAATCCACTTTCGTAGGAAATCACGGTGGCACTTAGCATGTGACACAAGCCTTTAAACCCCTAGGTGTCCCTAGTGGACGAGTTTAGTCTCGTGAGGGTTTACTAGAACGATACCCACAAACATTGAAAAACTAAAATATAAATAAACTACATATACTAAAAATATTTACTCCTAATCCTTTCAATACAAATTAGAGACAATCTTTGAACAAGTCTTATAAACTAATCAATAGCTTAAAGAATTTCACAAAAAATCATGCTTGAATGTAAATTGTTTGAGTTAAGCCAATATTAACATAACATATTTCAATCAAAATAGTGCATATTCAAACTTAATCTCAACTACTCACATGGGATACCCTCATGATTTTCACTCTTTAAAGTAGTGGTGAAGTGTTTACACTCAATCAATCTCATGAAAACAGTTCTACCATATTCTTGCTTGTCCACCTATTCTCCACTATTTAGATCATACAACTTCATGAATCAAGAGGTCTTTAATCAAGGTTGTAATGGGGCCAAGGAGTTTGTAATGTGGTTGAAGAACAAAAGGATAAAGATATCACAAAGGTTCCAAAGAGTTCATAAAGTTTAGAGACATAAAAAGATCATACAATTAAAACTTCTCAAAACTCTTATAAAGCACATAATAACATAGGCTAAATATTCATGTTGAGCCTTTGCATCATTCTAACCAACTTTGTAACATCTTTTTCTTTACTTTAACTAGAAGTTCAAGAGAAGATTTTTTTTTTTTTTTTTTTAATATGGGAATGTATTTGACAATGATCCCTTTCTTTTTCTCTTGACTTTTTTCTTTCTTTTCCCCCCACACTTATTTCTTGTTTCTAACCCAAATTTTCAATAAATCTTCTTTGTCTTTGCAACTTGTCTCAAAACATGCTAATTCGTCTTTGGAACAAAGGTAAAGATATAAGTATATTTAGGTTAGGGACAAGTTATGGTTACCAAAGAGATAGCTTATTCAATGTAGGCTCAAATTGTTTCACTAAGGGTGTGTTCTCTTGGAACATTAATAATGGATGGCTGTTTGGCTCTGGTTATAATCCTAATGCCTCTATCATATTCATGTTGTCACATGTATCAATATAGTCTCAAACGGTTTAAAGCAAGTTCTAGAGAATCATTGATAACTCGTATAATTATATAGTTTTTAGTTATGTTTTATTATTCTTTTGTGTCAAATACGAGTTATTATTGTTTAGTCTAATTGTGTTTATGATCTTTTATATTTTTATGTATTTTGGTGTTTTTCACAAGTTTCTTTGAGTGATTTCAGATTACTAGAATTAAGGGCAAATCCAGTTCAGTTCCAGTTCCAACACCTTTTGCCATATCAGCTATATCTCGAGTTTCACTGAAGCAATAAGGCTGAAATTTGTTGCCATGCAAAGCTAAGAGGCATATCTATCTTTTTCATGTTTTACACTTCTTGAAACGGAGTCGTTTTCCCTAGCGAAATCGACCATCAAGTTGGCTGATGTGCAATGACGTCTGTGCTGACCTGTTTTCGTATTATGCCCATATCTTCTTATCCACATCAGCAAATGAGCTGATTCAAACGGCTATGGATCAGTAACTGATAGGGTAACATTTGTCTAGAAGACAATGTGATCAGATAAGGCCTCCAAAATTGACAAAATCGACCATCAAGTTGGCTGATCAAAATCGTCATACATGACGAAAATTGTTAGAAAATGCACCCACCTATTATACCCACCTTTGAAATTTGTAAAGCTTGTCTCTTGTCATTTAGCCCTCCAAAATGTGTATAAATAGAGGGCCTTGGATGATTGTAAGGGATCATATTGGAGATTGGTAGGATATTAGCCATTTTAACAAAATTCTCTAAGTTTTCTTCTTCTTTCTTTTCTCTAGTTTTCTTTTTCTTTAGAAAGAGCAAGAGGTTGGATAATTAATATTCTTCTTCTTCTTCTTTCTTTCTTTTATTTCCTTCTTAGATTCTCTTTAATTTTATGTTTATGTTTATGATGCCTATGCTAGGCTAAACTTCTATTTGGTTAAGGGTGATTTCAAAGCCCTAGACACGTTTTGTGATTGATTTTCAGATTCTATCTATCATTAATTTTCTATCAAAGTTGCTTATGTTCTTCTACAAGAATGTTCATGATGTTGTCTTGATTTATTTAGGTGTACAACTAGATAGATCTTGATAATTATCTATTGCTAGTTTAGGAGTCTTGATCCGTGTAATTGTCTTGATTTCCTATTCATAAGTGGCAATTTGTGATTAATGATTATGGTCAAGTTTTCAATAATTGCAAAGTGGAACATAACCTAAGTTGAACAATCCGAGCTTATGTGTTTGTTGCTTAGATCAACCTATCTTTCTCATCATAAAGCTGCCATTAAATTGAATTTAGAGAGCTTATTCTAGGTTGTTTAATGGTTAGAGATTAAATAGAGAGCTTGTTCTATTTAACGACAAATTAAGGAAAGATTGGGATAACAGAGCTTGTTGTTATCTACGGTTGTTAACTTTGATAGTTGGTTGATATTGATAGATCTGAAATTGATTCTTAATGATGTCTAGTGGTGGAGAATGAAACCTTAACCATATTTTTCATATTTGATTCTTCTTACTTTCTTGTTTTCTTACTTTTAGTTTGCTTATTTTTTATATTTATTTTTATTGGCTGGTTATACCGCCTAATTTGTATATGAACTTTGTTTTATTTTTATTGGCTGGTTATACCGCCTAATTTAGTATATATATTTTTATTGGCTGGTTATACCGCCTAATTTAGTATATATATTTTTATTGGCTGGTTATACCGCCTTGCATCTTATTCTTATTATTTACTTTAGTTTAAATCTGGCTTCAAAAACCCTTTTTCTTTTATTGTTTTCTTTGAACGTAAGTTATAAACTAATAACTCATAGATTAAAACCCAATCCCTGAGGACTCGACCCTTGCTAATCATTATACTTACAATTGATCTTTTTAGTGCAAGGTTAAATAAGATACACTCTTTTGGGTGCATCAAATTTTTGGCGCCGTTGCCGGGGATTGCTTTCTTTAGTTTATTGGTTTATTCTTATTTTCTGTTCTAATTATTTACTTTCTTATTTTTTTTTTTATTAGTGAATGTTCCAAGCCCCCGAAGAAGACTTACGACTTAGGAAAATTCGGGAATTTATAACTTCTCACCAACAACCAATTGAGGAGTTGATCCAAAACATCCAAGAGAAGCAAGGAGAGATGGCAGCAGCTGACAACCGAACTCTCAAGGAGCTAGCCGCTATGGACTTGGGTCAACAACCATTATGCATTGAATATGCTAATCTTGAGGTAGCTTTTGAATTAAAATCTGGTTTGATTCATCTTCTCCCAACTTTTCATGGTTTTGCAGGAGAGGATCCAAATAAGCACCTCAAGGAATTCCATGTAGTTTGCTCAAGCATGAGACCAACAGGGGTCACGGAAGAGCAAGTTAAGTTGAGAGCCTTCCCATTCTCTCTAGCTGATTCAGCAAAGGAATGGCTCTACTATCTACCATCCGGGACCATCACTACATGGAATGATTTGAAGAAAGCATTCTTGGAAAGGTATTTCCCAGCATCTAAGGCTGCCAACATTAGGAAAGAGATATGTGGGATTCGGCAATACAACGGAGAGTCCTTATATGAATATTGGGAGAGGTTCAAGAAACTTTGTGCATCATGTCCACATCATCAGATAAGTGAACAACTTCTCATCCAATACTTCTATGAAGGTCTCATGCCCATGGAGAGAAGTATGATAGATGCCGCTAGTGGGGGAGCTCTAGTTGATAAGACTCCCAGGGCTGCTAGAACATTAATCTCCAACATGGCAGCCAATTCTCAACAGTTCTCAATGAGACAAGATCCACCACCACAACCCAAGAGAGTTAATGAGGTAAGTATATCATCCCTTGAACAAAAATTTGATAAACTGACTTCTCTTGTTCAACAATTGGCTGTAGGTAAAATACAACAAATAAAGGCTTGTGGCATATGTTCAAACATAGGGCACCAAACTGATATGTGTCCAACACTTCAAGAGGATACCAATGAACATGTGAATGCCATGGGTGGATTTCAGAACCAATCAAGGAAATATGATCCCTACTCAAACACTTACAATCTAGGATGGAGGGATCATCCAAACTTCAATTATGGAGGGAACCAATCACAAACTATTCCTCCACCATTTGACCACAGGCCACCGGGTTTTCAGCAAAGAGTGCAACAACCATACCAAACCCGACAACAACTACCACCCACCCAAAATTCAGGTACTTCTCTTGAAGATCTTGTTAAAGCTCTTTCTACTAATACAATTCAATTTCAACAGGAAACAAAGACAAGTATTCGAAATTTGGAGACTCAAATAGGGCAATTGGCAACAACCATGAGTCAAATGCAAGCAAGGGATTCTGGGAAATTACCTTCCCAAACCATAGTGAATCCAAGAGAGAATGCCAATGCTATAAATTTAAGAAGTGGGAAACAGCTAGAGACACCACAAAATGATAGTGCTCAAGGGGAGAACAATACCATGGCATCCTCTTCACATCCCAACGAGCCACTAAAAAAGGTAATTCCTAAACCATCCTTTCCTTCTTATATAACTCCTCCACCTTTTCCTAGCAGGTTAGCAAAGTCCAAGAAGGAGGAGCAAGAGAAGGAAATTTTGGAAACCTTCCGGAAAGTAGAGGTGAACATTCCTTTACTAGATGCTATCAAGCAAGTGCCAAGATATGCCAAGTTCCTAAAAGAGTTGTGCACATCTAAACGGAAGTTGAAATGGAATGAAAAGGTAAGTGTGGGGGAGAATGTGTCAGCTGTTCTTCAAAAGAAACTCCCACCTAAATGCAAGGATCCAGGTATGTTTACCATTCCTTGTAAGATAGGCAACACCATGTTTGAGCGTGCTATGCTAGATCTAGGGGCATCTATTAATGTCATGCCATATTCAATTTATGCTTCATTGAATCTAGGACCATTAGAGGAAACCGGTGTTATAATACAACTTGCTGACCGTTCTAACACTTATCCAAGAGGAGTTGTAGAAGACGTTCTTGTACAGGTTAATGAATTGGTTTTTCCCGCTGACTTTTATGTTATTGAGATGGAAGATGAGATGTCTTCTAATCCCACACCTATTCTATTAGGGAGACCATTCTTGAAAACAGCAAGAACTAAAATAGATGTACATGATGGCACTTTAACTATGGAATTTGATGGTGAAATAATTCGCTTTAACATTTTTGAGGCCATGAGATATCCTAGTGATGTGCATTCTGTTTTTAATATTGATATAATTGACTCACTAGTGCAGCAAGCTTATGAGCTAGATGGTGAAGATAGTGTAGAAATAGTCATTAGCAACCATCTCGGAATGGGGAATGCTAAACTAGCCTTGAGTGACCAGGTGGAAGGGGCACTAGAATCTTTACACTCGCTGCAACCTAAAGATGCAAGGTTTGATGTTTCATTTATTGATTTGCCTTTATCTAATGAGAAACTTCTACCTTCCATTTTGCAGGCACCAACTTTAGAATTGAAACCACTACCGAACCACTTGAAATATGTGTTCTTAGGTAAAAAGGACACACTACCGATCATCATTGCCAAAGAGCTCACACCTTTGCAAGAAGAGCGACTTATCCAGGTGCTTAGAGAGCATAAAACAGCAATTGGTTGGACAATTGCCGATATCAAGGGAATAAGCCCATCCATGTGCATGCACCGGATTTTGTTAGAGGAAGGGTCTAAACCAACAAGAGAAGCACAAAGAAGATTGAACCCTCCTATGATGGAGGTTGTGAAAAAGGAGATACTGAAACTCCTAGATGTTGGAGTGATCTATCCTATCTCGGATAGCAAATGGGTGAGCCCAGTCCAAGTGGTTCCAAAGAAATCAGGTGTAACGGTGGTAACAAATAATGAGAATGAACTTGTTCCTACTAGGATTCAAACAGGATGGCGAGTTTGTATTGATTATCGTAAACTTAATTCCACAACTCGCAAAGACCACTTTCCTTTACCTTTTATTGATCAAATGCTTGAAAGGTTAGCTGGCCATTCTCATTATTGTTTTCTTGATGGTTTTTCAGGTTATAATCAGATAGCCATTGCTCCGGAGGACCAAGAGAAAACAACATTCACATGTCCATTTGGTACTTTTGCATACCGGCGTATGCCATTTGGTCTTTGTAATGCACCAGCTACATTCCAAAGGTGTATGGTTAGCATATTTTCAGATTATGTAGAGAACATCATAGAAGTATTTATGGATGATTTTAGTGTCTATGGTGATTCTTTTGATAGATGTCTAGAGAACCTTACACTTGTACTTGAAAGATGCATGGAAACTAACCTTGTTTTGAATTGGGAAAAATGCCACTTTATGGTAGAACAAGGAATAGTTTTGGGCCATGTTATTTCTTCTAGAGGGATAGAGGTTGATAAGTCTAAAATAGATATTATACATTCTTTACTACCTCCCACAAATGTGAGAGAGGTTCGTTCTTTTCTTGGACATGCAGGTTTCTATAGGAGATTTATCAAAGACTTCTCAAAGATCACATTACCTCTTTGCAAGCTACTACAAAAAGATGTGGTTTTCCACTTTGATGATAAATGCAAAGAGGCGTTTGAAACATTGAAGGGACTCTTGACATCAGCTCCTATCATCCAACCACCAGATTGGAATGTACCTTTTGAAATCATGTGTGATGCTAGTGACTATGCCATTGGAGCTGTTTTGGGCCAACGGGTTGGCAAAGCCTCACATGCCATTTATTATGCCTCCCGAACTCTTAATGATGCTCAATTGAACTATTCCACTACTGAAAAAGAACTTTTGGCTTTTGTATTTGCTTTAGAAAAATTTCGATCTTATTTAATTGGTACTAAAGTAATTGTATATTCTGACCATGCAGCCCTTAAGTACTTGCTCACTAAAAAGGAGGCCAAACCAAGGTTGATTAGATGGATACTTCTCTTACAAGAGTTTGATTTGGAGATAAAAGATAAGAGAGGTAGTGACAACCTGGTTGCGGACCATCTTAGCCGTTTAGTTCATGAAGAGGATGCACTACCCTTGAATGAGAACTTTCCGGATGAGCAACTTCTTTTTATAAGTACAACAACTCCTTGGTATGCTGATATTGTTAATTACTTAGTTACCAAGAAGTTGCCACAAGAGTTGACACAAGCTCAAAGAAATAAGATCAAGAGTGATGCCAAATACTACATATGGGATGATCCTTACCTTTGGAAGCATTGCTCCGATCAGATTATAAGAAGGTGTGTACTCGAAACTGAATTTCAATCTATTCTCACCTTTTGTCACTCTTATGCATGTGGAGGACACTTTGGATCCAAAAGAACAGCCATGAAAGTTCTTGATTCTGGATTTTATTGGCCTACCATATTCAAAGATGCATACCTCTTTTGCAAGTCATGTGATCGTTGCCAAAGAATAGGTAACTTAGGTCCTAGAAATCAAATGCCTCAAACTCCAATACTTATTGTTGAAATTTTTGATGTATGGGGCATAGATTTCATGGGACCTTTTCCTCCTTCTTTTGGTAATCTTTATATTTTACTTGCCGTTGATTATGTTTCAAAGTGGGTGGAAGCAAAATCCACTAGGACTAATGACTCTAAAGTTGTTTCAGATTTTGTCAAGACTAACATCTTGGCTAGGTTTGGAACGCCAAAGGCCATAATCAGCGATAGAGGTACTCACTTTTGCAATAGGACTATGGAAGCACTTTTGAGGAAGTATAACATCACACACAAGGTCTCCACCTCATATCATCCTCAAACTAGTGGGCAAGCTGAAGTGTCAAACCGAGAAGTTAAGTCCATCCTTGAAAAGACAGTTAATCCAAATAGGAAGGATTGGAGTTCACGACTTGATGATGCACTTTGGGCTTATAGGACAGCATATAAGACACCCATTGGTATGTCTCCTTATCGACTTGTTTATGGTAAGCCTTGTCATCTTCCGGTTGAATTGGAACATAAATCATATTGGGCTATCAAACAATGCAACATGGAGATGGATGAGATAGGAAAGAAAAGAAAACTTGACCTACAAGAATTAGAGGAGATAAGGAATGATGCTGATAACTCGTATAATTATATAGTTTTTAGTTATGTTTTATTATTGTTTTGTGTCCAATACGAGTTATTATTGTTTAGTCTAATTGTGTTTATGATCTTTTATATTTTTATGTAATTTGGTGTTTTTCACAAGTTTCTTTGAGTGATTTCAGATTACTAGAATTAAGGGCAAATCCAGTTCAGTTCCAGTTCCAACACCTTTTGCCATATCAGCTATATCTGGAGTTTTACTGAAGCAATAAGGCCGAAATTTGTAGCCGTGCAAAGCTAAGAGGCATATCTATCTTTTTCATGTTTTACACTTCTTGAAACGGAGTCGCTTTCCCTAGCGAAATCGACCATCAAGTTGGCTGATGTGCAATGACATCTGTGCTGACCTATTTTCGTATTTTGCCCATATCTGCTTATCCACATCAGAAAATGAGCTGATTCCAATGGCTATGGATCCGTAACTGATACGGGAACCTTTGTCTAGAAGACCATATGATCAGATCAGGCCTCTAATATTGACGAAATCGACCATAAAGTTGGCTGATGTGCAATGACGTCTGTGCTGACCTGTTTTCGTATTTTGCCCATATCTGCTTATCCACATCAGCAAATGAGCTGATTCCAACGGCTATGGATCCGTAACTGATAGGGGAACCTTTTTCTAGAAGACCATGTGATCAGATAAGGCCTGAAAATTTGACAAAATCGACCATCAAGTTGGCTGATCAAAATCGTCATGTATGACGAAAATTGTTAGAAAATGCACCCACCTATTATACCTACCTTTGAAATTTGTAAAGTTTGTCTCTTGTCATTTAGCCCTCCAAAATGTGTATAAATAGAGGGCCTTGGATGATTGTAAGGGATCATATTGTACATAGGTAGGATATTAGCCATTTTAATAAAATTCTCTAAGTTTTCTTCTTCTTTCTTTTCTCTAGCTTTCTTTCTTTTCTCTAGTTTTCTTTTTCTTTAGAGAGAGCAAGAGGTTGGATAATTAATATTCTTCCTCTTCTTCTTTCTTTCTTTTATTTTCTTCTTAGATTTTCTTTAATTTTATGTTTATGTTTACAATGCCTATGCTAGGCTAAACTTCTATTTGGTTAAGGGTGATTTCAAAGCCCTAGACATGTTTTATAATTGATTTTCAGATTCTATCTATCATTAATTTTCTATCAAAGTTGCTTATGTTCTTCTACAAGAATTGTTCATGATGTTGTCTTGATTTGTTTAGGTGTACAACTAGATAGATCTTGATAATTATCTATTGCTAGTTTAGGAGTCTTGATCCGTGTAATTGTCTTGATTTCCTATTCATAAGTGGCAATTTGTGATTAATGATTATGGTCAAGTTTTCAATAATTACAAAGTGGAACATAACCTAAGTTGAACAATCCGAGCTTATGTGTTTGTTGCTTAGATCAACCTATCTTTCTCATCATAAAGCTGCCATTAAATTGAATCTAGAGAGCTTATTCTAGGTTGTTTGATGGTTAGAGATTAAATAGAGAGCTTGTTCTATTTAACGACAAACTAAGGAAAGATTGGGATAACAGAGCTTGTTGTTATCTACGGTTGTTAACTTTGATAGTTGGTTGATATTGATAGATCTGAAATTGATTCTTAATGATGTCTAGTGGTGGAGAATGAAACCTTAACCATATTTTTCATATTTGATTCTTCTTACTTACTTGTTTTCTTACTTTTAGTTTGCTTATTTTTTATATTTATTTTTATTGGCTGGTTATACCGCCTAATTTAGTATATATATTTTTATTGGCTGGTTATACCGCCTTGCATCTTATTCTTATTATTTACTTTAGTTTAAATCTGGCTTCAAAAACCCTTTTCTTTTATTGTTCTTGAATTTAAGTTTTAAACTATTAACTTATAAACTAAAACCCAATCCCTGAGGACTCGACCCTTGCTAACTACTATACTTACAATTTATCTTTTTAGTGCAAGGTTAAATAAGATACACTCTTTTGGGTGCATCAGATGCCTATCAGAATTCTAGGATTTACAAGGAAAAGACTAAGGCATTCCATGACAAGATGATATCAAGAAAAGAATTTGTTGTTGGACAAAAAGTTATTCTCTTCCATTCACGCCTTAAGTTATATCCAGGTAAGTTACGTTCTCGTTGGGTTGGACCTTTTGTTATTACTAATGTATTTACTCATGGTGCAGTTGAAATCCAAAGCCCGAAAACAGATAAGGCATTCAAAGTGAATGGTCATAGATTGAAGCCTTACTATGAGAACTTTCCAATACAAGATGTGGAGGAGTTTCCACTTTTTGAGCCAAAGTATGTTGAATAATAATGGCATGGGTCTAAGTCAAGCTGAGGACAATAAACCAAGCGCTTCTTGGAGAGGCAACCCAAAAGGATGGAGAGCATCTATTATATCAGATTTGCATATTCCTTACTCTCCATCATTCTATCTTTTATTGTTTTTCTTTTCTTTTGTTTAATAGTTCTTTTCTCTTACATATAATTCTTGCATTGGGGGATAATAGCATTACATTGAGGACAATGTAAAAATTATGTGTGGGGGGAAGAATTTAGGATTTTATTTAGAGTGTTTTGTTTTTGAGTCTTTTTATGTTGTTTTTCTTTCTGATCCTTGTTTTGAAAATAACTAGATGTAAATATAATTTTTTTTAACCCCGGTTAAATGGCGGATAACGGTACTCCGTGATTATTTAAATCGGTTCCATCAGCTACCCAGAAAACTGATATTGTATATAAATTTCTCTTCCAATTTCTCTTTCAATTTTTTTTCATTTTTTTCAGGATGGATGATATTCTCACAAGATTGCAGAAACGATTTCCTCCTTTTCCTCGAAATATTTTACTGAAGCTTTACCAAGTTCGACTTGAAAGATTAAGAATGCTTATGCACAAAGGGATTCCTGACGACATACGTTGGATAATTGAAGCCAAGGTACGTGAAGATGAATATCTTCCTGTTTTGCATTTACCAGGTACAGGTAGAAGCACTTTTGCAAAGAAGCGACGAGCAAAGCGCATGAGTTCAAATTGCCACAAATGTGCACGATGGACGTGTAACGGTAAATGTCGTTCTATTGGGATTCCGTCCTCTAATCGAGATGATAAAATTGAATTCATTAAGGATGGACTGAGTAAGGAGAATTTGGGTAATATCCAACTTTCTCTTGAGACGCATCCTAGTGGAGACGTACAAAGAGAAATTCTTGATTTATGGCCGCAATTCCAAAGGGAATGGCAACATCTTGGGAATCTGATGTTAAAAGACCCTGTTTGCCAGCTTGTAAGAAAACTGGATGGGAAGCATATCCTCGACTCATAGAAGGCGTTTAAGCCGTTTCTGGACGTAAAACCAGAGGAAGATGTGAGCCACAATCACAACTACAATAAATGACTTCTCAGCTTTTGGTTTGATTTGCAATAACTTTATTTTGGTTTAATTTACGTGTTGTTAGATTTGTGTAACTATTCTCGTTTTTTTTTTTTTTTTTTTATTTGTCTTTTACGGTTGTTTTTTTTTTCTCTTTTTGATTTTCTTCCTGAAATCACGCAAAAATCTTTTGTTAGGTTAACATTTTCTTCTGACAGGTCAGATACACTTTCGGCGACATTATTACTCTTGTCTGATTCACTACTCAGTCCTCTATATATTACACCATGTACTCATTCTCTTTCAGGCACTCGAAAAAAAAAAAAAATGGAAAGTACTTCATCCCAGCGCATTAAAAAAATTTGTGTCTTTGGAGGTGCTTATCCAGGGAAAAATAACATATTCGCTGATGAAGCCATAAGAGTTGGAGTAATACTTGCCCAACAAAAGATCCACTTGATTTATGGAGGCGGTAGTACGGGTTTAATGGGAGCAGTCGCTACAGCAGCACACACCGGAGGAAGTCCAGTTCTAGGAATCGTGCCAAAACTATTCACAAGTTTTTGTGGACCTACCGTGGGTAAGGAAATACAAGTCTGGAGTGTCCCTGAACGGATAACAATCATGTACCATTATGCCGATGCATTCATTGCTTTACCAGGAGGTCTGGGTACATTGGAAGAAATAGCTTGCGTGGCTTCTTAGTCATCTTTGGTCACAAATAAGAAACCCATTGGTTTGCTTAATATTAATGGTTATTTTAGTAATTTGCTTTTATATTTAGATAATGCTGTGGATAATGGATTCATGTTTTCAGAGGCAAGGAGAACCATAATTTCTGCTACAACCATTGAAGATTTACTTAAAAAGCTCCAAGCTTATGAGTGTTTATCTGCTACGGTTGTTTCGCAAACGCTCGGAAAAAGAAAAAGAGATATGGACGAGCAAGGAGTGGATTGCACTTTGTCTTTGTGACATTATCTAACATTTTGCTTGTTGTGTCTCAGTTATAATAAGTGGTTAGCAACCTCTGCAGGTAATATCTCCTAAATTCTACCTTTAAAATTTGACATTGGGGACAATGCCATATTTTAGTAGGGGGTAAGGGACATATTTTGCTAATTTAAAAAAAAAAAAAAAAAAAAAAAAAAATTAAGAAGTATTCATTCTGAACAAGGTCTGAGTAAGGGAGACTTGAGACATACCTTGTCAGTTTGATTTCTTCTTTTCAAAAAAAAAAAAAAAAAAAAAAAAAAAGAGTTTGTTGTGTTTTAAGCAATTTAGAAGTATTCATTTTGAACAAGGTCTGAGTAAGGGAGACTTGAGACATACCTTGTCAGTTTGATTTTAATCTTTTTATGTTTACTTGTTAATTTTTGTTTAGTATTTTAGGATTATTTAGGTTGCATGGTTTTGTTTTGTTTTGAGTCTTAGTTGTTCCTATTCTTATGTTATTAGTTCTTTTCTCTTACACATGATTCTTTCATTTGAGTTAATAGACTTACATTGAGGACAATGTAAGAATTAAGTGTGGGGGGGGAATGATTTAGGATTTCTTTTATTTTTGTCTACTATTTTTTTTTCTTTATTATTATTATTATTTTTTTTTGTGAGTTTTAGTTCCTTTTTAATACAATGATGAGATATGAATTGCATAAGTCTAAAACAGATTTATTAGTGAGAAGATTTTCATGAGAATTGAGCTTGATGTCAACCTTTTTATGAGCCAATGTTAATATAATATGTTGATTGAGAAAGAAGCATGTTTAGACTTAATCTGACTTGTATAATCATCCTTGTGAGTTTTTGAGCCTATAATGATTGATGCATTATACAAATCAATCTAATTTCTTTCTTGAGTGCTCTTATGATTACATGATTCTCTAGAACTTGCTTTAAACCGTTTGAGACTATATTGATACATGTGACAACATGAATATGATAGAGGCATTAGGATTTTTAGCCAGGGCCAAACAGCCATCCCTTATTGATGTTCCAAGAGAACACACCCTTAGTGAACCAATTTGAGCCTACATTGAATAAGCTATCTCTTTGGTAACCATAACTTGTCCCTAACCTAAATATACTTATATCTTTACCTTTGTTCCAAAGATGAATTAGGATGTTTTGAGACAAGTTGCAAAGACAAGGGATATTTTTAGTTAAAAATTTGGGTTAGAAACAAGAAATAAGTGTGGGGGGAAAAGAAAAGAAAAGTCAAGAGAAAAAGAAATGGAATACTGGCAAATACATTCCTATGTAAAAAAAAAATATATGAATCATCTCTTGAATTTGTGGAAAAAGAAAAAGATGTTACAAAGTCGTTTAGAATGAAGAAAAGGCCCAACATGAATATCCGGCCTAGGTGACTATGTACTTGTAAAGAGTTTTGAGAAGTTTCTTTGTATGATCTTTTTATATCTCTAAACTTTATGAACTCTTTGGAACCTTTGTGATATCTTTATCCTTTTGTTCTTCAACCACATTACAAACCCCTTGGCCCCATTACAACCTTGATTAAAGACCTCTTGATTCATGAAGTTGTATGATCTAAATAGTGGAGAATAGGTGGACAAGCAAGAATATGGTAGAATTGTTTTCATGAGATTGATTGAGTGTAAACACTTCACCACTACTTTAAAGAGTGAAAATCATGAGGGTATCCCATGTGAGAAGTTGAGATTAAATTTGAACATGCAATATTTTGATTGAGATATGTTATGCTAATATTGGCTTAACTCAAACAATTTACATTCAAGCATGAATTTTTGTGAAATTCTTTAAGCTATTGATTAGTTTATAAGACTTGTTCAAATATTGTCTCTAATTTGTATTGAAAGGATTAGGAGTAAATATTTTTAGTATATGCAGTTTATTTATATTTTAGTTTTTCAATGTTTGTGGGTATCGTTCTAGTAAACCCTCACGAGACTAAACTCGTCCACTAGGGACACCTAGGGGTTTAAAGGCTTGTGTCACATGCTAAGTGCCACCGTGATTTCCTACGAAAATGGATTAGATTAGATTTTCTTATTTTATTTTTATTGAGTCATTGCTAGGGACTAGCAACAATCTAAGTGTGGGGGTGTGATTACTCGTATAATTATATAGTTTTTAGTTATGTTTTATTATTGTTTTGTGTCAAATACGAGTTATTATTGTTTAGTCTAATTGTGTTTATGATCTTTTATATTTTTATGTATTTTGGTGTTTTTCACAAGTTTCTTTGAGTGATTTCAGATTACTAGAATTAAGGGCAAATCCAGTTCAGTTCCAGTTCCGACACCTTTTGCCATATCAGCTATATCTCGAGTTTCACTGAAGCAATAAGGCTGAAATTTGTTGCCATGCAAAGCTAAGAGGCATATCTATCTTTTTCATGTTTTACACTTCTTGAAACGGAGTCGTTTTCCCTAGCGAAATCGACCATCAAGTTGGCTGATGTGCAATGACGTCTGTGCTGACCTGTTTTCGTATTATGCCCATATCTTCTTATCCACATCAGCAAATGAGCTGATTCAAACGGCTATGGATCAGTAACTGATAGGGTAACATTTGTCTAGAAGACAATGTGATCAGATAAGGCCTCCAAAATTGACAAAATCGACCATCAAGTTGGCTGATCAAAATCGTCATACATGACGAAAATTGTTAGAAAATGCACCCACCTATTATACCTACCTTTGAAATTTGTAAAGCTTGTCTCTTGTCATTTAGCCCTCCAAAATGTGTATAAATAGAGGGCCTTGGATGATTGTAAGGGATCATATTGGAGATTGGTAGGATATTAGCCATTTTAACAAAATTCTCTAAGTTTTCTTCTTCTTTCTTTTCTCTAGTTTTCTTTTTCTTTAGAAAGAGCAAGAGGTTGGATAATTAATATTCTTCTTCTTCTTCTTTCTTTCTTTTATTTCCTTCTTAGATTCTCTTTAATTTTATGTTTATGTTTATGATGCCTATGCTAGGCTAAACTTCTATTTGGTTAAGGGTGATTTCAAAGCCCTAGACACGTTTTGTGATTGATTTTCAGATTCTATCTATCATTAATTTTCTATCAAAGTTGCTTATGTTCTTCTACAAGAATTGTTCATGATGTTGTCTTGATTTATTTAGGTGTACAACTAGATAGATCTTGATAATTATCTATTGCTAGTTTAGGAGTCTTGATCCGTGTAATTGTCTTGATTTCCTATTCATAAGTGGCAATTTGTGATTAATGATTATGGTCAAGTTTTCAATAATTGCAAAGTGGAACATAACCTAAGTTGAACAATCCGAGCTTATGTGTTTGTTGCTTAGATCAACCTATCTTTCTCATCATAAAGCTGCCATTAAATTGAATTTAGAGAGCTTATTCTAGGTTGTTTAATGGTTAGAGATTAAATAGAGAGCTTGTTCTATTTAACGACAAATTAAGGAAAGATTGGGATAACAGAGCTTGTTGTTATCTACGGTTGTTAACTTTGATAGTTGGTTGATATTGATAGATCTGAAATTGATTCTTAATGATGTCTAGTGATAACTCGTATAATTATATAGTTTTTAGTTATGTTTTATTAATGTTTTGTGTCAAATACGAGTTATTATTGTTTAGTCTAATTGTGTTTATGATCTTTTATATTTTTATGTATTTTGGTGTTTTTCACAAGTTTCTTTGAGTGATTTCAGATTACTAGAATTAAGGGCAAATCCAGTTCAGTTTCAGTTCCGACACCTTTTGCCATATCAGCTATATCTCGAGTTTCACTGAAGCAATAAGGCTGAAATTTGTAGCCATGCAAAGCTAAGAGGCATATCTATCTTTTTCATGTTTTACACTTCTTAAAACAGAGTCGTTTTCCCTAGCGAAATCGACCATCAAGTTGGCTGATGTGCAATGACGTCTGTGCTGACATGTTTTCGTATTATGCCCGTATCTTCTTATCCACATCAGCAAATGAGCTGATTCCAACGGCTATGGTTCCGTAACTGATAGGGGAACCTTTGTCTAGAAGACCATGTGATCAGATCAGGCCTCCAATATTGAATAAATCGACCATCAAGGTGGCTGATGTGTAATGACATCTGTGCTGACATGTTTTCGTATTTTGCCCATATCTGCTTAACCACATCAGCAAATGAGCTGATTCCAACGGCTATGGTTCCGTAACTGATAGGGGAACCTTTTTATAGAAGACCATGTGATCAGATCAGGCCTCCAATATTGACGAAATCGACCATCAAGTTGGCTGATCAAAATCGTCATATACCTACCTTTGAAATTTGTAAAGCTTGTCTCTTGTCATTTAGCCCTCCAAAATGTGTATAAATAGAGGGCCTTGGATGATTGTAAGGGATCATATTGTACATAGGTAGGATATTAGCCATTTTAATAAAATTCTCTAAGTTTTCTTCTTCTTTCTTTTCTCTAGTTTTCTTTCTTTTCTCTAGTTTTCTTTTTCTTTAGAAAGAGCAAGAGGTTGGATAATTAATATTCTTCTTCTTCTTCTTTCTTTCTTTTATTTTCTTCTTATATTCTATTTAATTTTATGTTTATAATGCCTATGCTAGGCTAAACTTCTATTTGGTTAAGGGTGATTTCAAAGCCCTAGACATGTTTTGTGATTGATTTTCAGATTCTATCTATCATTAATTTTCTATCAAAGTTGCTTATGTTCTTCTACAAGAATTGTACATGATGTTGTCTTGATTTATTTAGGTGTACAACTAGATAGATCTTGATAATTATCTATTGCTAGTTTAGGAGTCTTGATCCGTGTAATTGTCTTGATTTCCTATTCATAAGTGGCAATTTGTGATTATGGTCAAGTTTTCAATAATTGCAAAGTGGAACATAACCTAAGTTGAACAATCCGAGCTTATGTGTTTGTTGCTTAGATCAACCTATCTTTCTCATCATAAAGCTGCCATTAAATTGAATTTAGAGAGCTTATTCTAGGTTGTTTAATGGTTAGAGATTAAATAGAGAGCTTGTTCTATTTAACGACAAACTAAGGAAAGATTGGGATAACAGAGCTTGTTGTTATCTACGGTTGTTAACTTTGATAGTTGGTTGATATTGATAGATCTGAAATTGATTCTTAATGATGTCTAGTGGTGGAGAATGAAACCTTAACCATATTTTTCATATTTGATTCTTCTTACTTACTTGTTTTCTTACTTTTAGTTTGCTTATTTTTAAAAGTATATTTATTTTTATTGGCTGGTTATACCGCCTAATTTGTATATTAACTTTGTTTTATTTTTATTGGCTGGTTATACCGCCTAATTTAGTATATATATTTTTATTGGCTGGTTATACCGCCTTGCATCTTATTCTTATTATTTACTTTAGTTTAAATCTGGCTTCAAAAACCCCTTTTCTTTTATTGTTCTTGAATTTAAGTTTTAAACTATTAACTTATAAACTAAAACCCAATCCCTGAGGACTCGACCCTTGCTAACTACTATACTTACAATTTATCTTTTTAGTGCAAGGTTAAATAAGATACACTCTTTTGGGTGCATCAAGTTTTTGGCGCCGTTGCCGGGGATTGCTTTCTTTAGTTTATTAGTTTATTGGTTTATTCTTATTTTCTGTTCTAATTATTTACTTTCTTATATTTTTTTATTAGTGAATGTTCCAAGCTCCCGAAAAAGACTTACGACTTAGAAAAATTCGAGAATTTATAACTTCTCACCAACAACCAATCGAGGAGTTGATCCAAAACATCCAAGAGAAGCAAGGAGAGATGGCAGCAGCTGACAACCGAACTCTCAAGGAGCTAGCCGCTCCGGACTTGGGTCAACAACCATTATGCATTGAATATGCTAATCTTGAGGTAGCTTTTGAATTAAAATCTGGTTTGATTCACCTTCTCCCAACTTTTCATGGTTTTGCAAGAGAGGATCCAAATATGCACCTCAAGGAATTCCATGTAGTTTGCTCAAGCATGAGACCAACAGGGGTCACGGAAGAGCAAGTTAAGTTGAGAGCCTTCCCATTCTCTCTAGCTGATTCAGCAAAGGAATGGCTCTACTATCTACCATCCGGGACCATCACTACATGGAATGATTTGAAGAAAGCATTCTTGGAAAGGTATTTCCCAGCATCTAAGGCTGCCAACATTAGGAAAGAGATATGTGGGATTCGGCAATACAACGGAGAGTCCTTATATGAATATTGGGAGAGGTTCAAGAAACTTTGTGCATCATGTCCACACCATCAAATAAGTGAACAACTTCTCATCCAATACTTCTATGAAGGTCTCATGCCCATGGAGAGAAGTATGATAGATGCCGCTAGTGGGGGAGCTCTAGTTGATAAGACTCCCAGGGCTGCTAGAACATTAATCTCCAACATGGCAGCCAATTCTCAACAGTTCTCAATGAGACAAGATCCACCACCACAATCCAAGAGAGTTAATGAGGTAAGTATATCATCCCTTGAACAAAAATTTGATAAACTGACTTCTCTTGTTCAACAATTGGCTGTAGGTAAAATACAACAAATAAAGGCTTGTGGCATATGTTCAAACATAGGGCACCAAACTGATATGTGTCCAACACTTCAAGAGGATACCAATGAACATGTGAATGCCATGGGTGGATTTCAGAACCAATCAAGGAAATATGATCCCTACTCAAACACATACAATCCAGGATGGAGGGATCATCCAAACTTCAATTATGGAGGGAACCAATCACAAACTATTCCTCCACCATTTGACCACAGGCCACCGGGTTTTCAGCAAAGAGTGCAACAACCATACCAAACCCGACAACAACTACCACCCACCCAAAATTCAGGTACTTCTCTTGAAGATCTTGTTAAAGCTCTTTCTACTAATACAATTCAATTTCAACAGGAAACAAAGACAAGTATTCGAAATTTGGAGACTCAAATAGGGCAATTGGCAACAACCATGAGTCAAATGCAAGCAAGGGATTCTGGGAAATTACCTTCCCAAACCATAGTGAATCCAAGAGAGAATGCCAATGCTATAAATTTAAGAAGTGGGAAACAGCTAGAGACACCACAAAATGATAGTGCTCAAGGGGAGAACAATACCATGGCATCCTCTTCACATCCCAACGAGCCACTAAAAAAGGTAATTCCTAAACCATCCTTTCCTTCTTATATAACTCCTCCACCTTTTCCTAGCAGGTTAGCAAAGTCCAAGAAGGAGGAGCAAGAGAAGGAAATTTTGGAAACCTTCCGGAAAGTAGAGGTGAACATTCCTTTACTAGATGCTATCAAGCAAGTGCCAAGATATGCCAAGTTCCTAAAAGAGTTGTGCACATCTAAACGGAAGTTGAAATGGAATGAAAAGGTAAGTGTGGGGGAGAATGTGTCAGCTGTTCTTCAAAAGAAACTCCCACCTAAATGCAAGGATCCAGGTATGTTTACCATTCCTTGTAAGATAGGCAACACCAGGTTTGAGCGTGCTATGCTAGATCTAGGGGCATCTATTAATGTCATGCCATATTCAATTTATGCTTCATTGAATCTAGGACCATTAGAGGAAACCGGTGTTATAATACAACTTGCTGACCGTTCTAACACTTATCCAAGAGGAGTTGTAGAAGACGTTCTTGTACAGGTTAATGAATTGGTTTTTCCCGCTGACTTTTATGTTATTGAGATGGAAGATGAGATGTCTTCTAATCCCACACCTATTCTATTAGGGAGACCATTCTTGAAAACAGCAAGAACTAAAATAGATGTACATGATGGCACTTTAACTATGGAATTTGATGGTGAAATAATTCGCTTTAACATTTTTGAGGCCATGAGATATCCTAGTGATGTGCATTCTGTTTTTAATATTGATATAATTGACTCACTAGTGCAACAAGCTTATGAGCTAGATGGTGAAGATAGTGTGGAAATAGTCCTTAGCAACCATCTCGGAATGGGGAATGCTAAACTAGCCTTGAGTGACCATGTGGAAGGGGCACTAGAATCTTTACACTCGCTGCAACCTAAAGATGCAAGGTTTGATGTTTCATTTATTGATTTGCCTTTATCTAATGAGAAACTTCTACCTTCCATTTTGCAGGCACCAACTTTAGAATTGAAACCACTACCGAACCACTTGAAATATTTGTTCTTAGGGGAAAAGGACACACTACCTGTCATCATTGCCAAAGAGCTCACACCTTTGCAAGAAGAGCGACTTATCCGGGTACTTAGAGAGCATAAAACAGCAATTGGTTGGACAATTGCCGATATCAAGGGAATAAGCCCATCCATGTGCATGCACCGGATTTTGTTAGAGGAAGGGTCTAAACCAACAAGAGAAGCACAAAGAAGATTGAACCCTCCTATGATGGAGGTTGTGAAAAAGGAGATACTGAAGCTCCTAGATGTTGGAGTGATCTATCCTATCTCGGATAGCAAATGGGTGAGCCCAGTCCAAGTGGTTCCAAAGAAATCAGGTGTAACGGTGGTAACAAATAATGAGAATGAACTTGTTCCTACTAGGATTCAAACAGGATGGCGAGTTTGTATTGATTATCGTAAACTTAATTCCACAACTCGCAAAGACCACTTTCCTTTACCTTTTATTGATCAAATGCTTGAAAGGTTAGCTGGCCATTCTCATTATTGTTTTCTTGATGTTTTTTCAGGTTATAATCAGATAGCCATTGCTCCGGAGGACCAAGAGAAAACAACATTCACATGTCCATTTGGTACTTTTGCATACCGGCGTATGCCATTTGGTCTTTGTAATGCACCAGCTACATTCCAAAGGTGTATGGTTAGCATATTTTCAGATTATGTAGAGAATATCATAGAAGTGTTTATGGATGATTTTAGTGTCTATGGTGATTCTTTTGATAGATGTCTAGAGAACCTTACACTTGTACTTGAAAGATGCATGGAAACTAACCTTGTTTTGAATTGGGAAAAATGTCACTTTATGGTAGAACAAGGAATAGTTTTGGGCCATGTTATTTCTTCTAGAGGGATAGAGGTTGATAAGTCTAAAATAGATATTATGCATTCTTTACCACCTCCCACAAATGTGAGAGAGGTTCGTTCTTTTCTTGGACATGCAGGTTTCTATAGGAGATTTATCAAAGACTTCTCAAAGATCACATTACCTCTTTGCAAGCTACTACAAAAAGATGTGGTTTTCCACTTTGATGATAAATGCAAAGAGGCGTTTGAAACATTGAAGGGACTCTTGACATCAGCTCCTATCATCCAACCACCAGATTGGAATGTACCTTTTGAAATCATGTGTGATGCTAGTGACTATGCCATTGGAGCTGTTTTGGGCCAACGGGTTGGGAAAGCCTCACATGCCATTTATTATGCCTCAAGAACTCTTAATGATGCTCAATTGAACTATTCCACTACTGAAAAAGAACTTTTGGCTGTTGTATTTGCTTTAGAAAAATTTCGATCTTATTTAATTGGTACTAAAGTAATTGTATTTTCTGACCATGCAGCCCTTAAGTACTTACTCACTAAAAAGGAGGCCAAACCAAGGTTGATTAGATGGATACTTCTCTTACAAGAGTTTGATTTGGACATAAAAGATAAGAGAGGTAGTGACAACCTGGTTGCGGACCATCTTAGCCGTTTAGTTCATGAAGATGATGCACTACCCTTGAATGAGAACTTTCCGGATGAGCAACTTCTTTTTATAAGAACAACAACTCCTTGGTATGCTGATATTGTTAATTACTTAGTTACCAAGAAGTTGCCACAAGAGTTGACACAATCTCAAAGAAATAAGATCAAGAGTGATGCCAAATACTACATATGGGATGATCCTTACCTTTGGAAGCATTGCTCCGATCAGATTATAAGAAGGTGTGTACTCGAAACTGAATTTCAATCTTTCTCACCTTTTGTCACTCTTATGCATGTGGAGGACACTTTGGATCCAAAAGAACAGCCATGAAAATTCTTGATTCTGGATTTTATTGGCCTACCATATTCAAAGATGCATACCTCTTTTGCAAGTCATGTGATCGTTGCCAAAGAACTGGTAACTTAGGTGCTAGAAATCAAATGCCTCAAACTCCAATACTTATTGTTGAAATTTTTGATGTATGGGGCATGGATTTCATGGGACCTTTTCCTCATTCTTTTGGTAATCTTTATATTTTACTTGCCGTTGATTATGTTTCAAAGTGGGTGGAAGCAAAATCCACTAGGACTAATGACTCTAAAGTTGTTTCAGATTTTGTCAAGACTAACATCTTGGCTAGGTTTGGAACGCCAAAGGCCATAATCAGCGATAGAGGTACTCACTTTTGCAATAGGACTATGGAAGCACTTTTGAGGAAGTATAACATCACACACAAGGTCTCCACCTCATATCATCCTCAAACTAGTGGGCAAGCTGAAGTGTCAAACCGAGAAGTTAAGTCCATCCTTGAAAAGACAGTTAATCCAAATAGGAAGGATTGGAGTTCACGACTTGATGATGCACTTTGGGCTTATAGGACAGCATATAAGACACCCATTGGTATGTCTCCTTATCGACTTGTTTATGGTAAGCCTTGTCATCTTCCGGTTGAATTGGAACATAAATCATATTGGGCTATCAAACAATGCAACATGGAGATGGATGAGATAGGAAAGAAAAGAAAACTTGACCTACAAGAATTAGAGGAGATAAGGAATGATGCCTATCAGAATTCTAGGATTTACAAGGAAAAGACTAAGGCATTCCATGACAAGATGATATCAAGAAAAGAATTTGTTGTTGGACAAAAAGTTCTTCTCTTCCATTCACGCCTTAAGTTATATCCAGGTAAGTTACGTTCTCGTTGGGTTGGACCTTTTGTTATTACTAATGTATTTACTCATGGTGCAGTTGAAATCCAAAGCCCAAAAACAGATAAGGCATTCAAAGTGAATGGTCATAGATTGAAGCCTTACTATGAGAACTTTCCAATACAAGATGTGGAGGAGTTTCCACTTTTTGAGCCAAAGTATGTTGAATAATAATGGCATGGGTCTAAGTTAGGCTGAGGACAATAAACCAAGCGCTTCTTGGGAGGCAACCCAAAAGGATGGAGAGCATCTATTATATCAGATTTGCATATTCCTTACTCTCCATCATTCTATCTTTTATTGTTTTTCTTTTCTTTTGTTTAATAGTTCTTTTCTCTTACAAGATGTAAATATAATTTTTAATTTATTTTTTTTAACCCCGGTTAAATGGCGGATAACGGTACTCCGTGATTATTTAAATCGGTTCCATCAGCTACCCACAAAACTGATATTGTATATAAATTTCTCTTCCAATTTCTCTTTCAATTTTTTTTTCATTCTTTTTTTTCAGGATGGATGATATTCTCACAAGATTGCAGAAACGATTTCCTCCTTTTCCTCGAAATATTTTACTGAAGCTTTACCAAGTTCGACTTGAGAGATTAAGAATGCTTATGCACAAAGGGATTCCTGACGACATACGTTGGCTAATTGAAGCCAAGGTACGTGAAGATGAATATCTTCCTGTTTTGCATTTACCAGGTACAGGTAGAAGCACTTTTGCAAAGAAGCGACGAGCAAAGCGCATGAGTTCAAATTGCCACAAATGTGCACGATGGACGTGTAACGGTAAATGTCGTTCTATTGGGATTCCGTCCTCTAATCGAGATGATAAAATTGAATTCATTAAGGATGGACTGAGTAAGGAGAATTTGGGTAATATCCAACTTTCTCTTGAGACGCATCCTAGTGGAGACGTACAAAGAGAAATTCTTGATTTATGGCCGCAATTCCAAAGGGAATGGCAACATCTTGGGAATCTGATGTTAAAAGACCCTGTTTGCCAGCTTGTAAGAAAACTGGATGGGAAGCATATCCTCGACTCATAGAAGGCGTTTAAGCCGTTTCTGGACGTAAAACCAGAGGAAGATGTGAGCCACAATCACAACTACAATAAATGACTTCTCAGCTTTTGGTTTGATTTGCAATAACTTTATTTTGTTTTAATTTACGTGTTGTTCGATTTGTGTAATTATTCTCGTTTTTTTTATTTGTCTTTTACGGTTGATTTTTTCTTCTCTTTTTGATTTTCTTCCTGAAATCACGCAAAAATCTTTTGTTAGGTTAACATTTTCTTCTGATAGGTCAGATACACTTTCGGCGACATTATTACTCTTGTCTGATTCACTACTCAGTCCTCTATATATTACACCATGTACTCATTCTCTTTCAGGCACTCGAAAAAAAAAAAAAAATGGAAAGTACTTCATCCCAGCGCATTAAAAAAATTTGTGTCTTTGGAGGTGCTTATCCAGGGAAAAATAACATATTCGCTGATGAAGCCATAAGAGTTGGAGTAATACTTGCCCAACAAAAGATCCACTTGATTTATGGAGGCGGTAGTACGGGTTTAATGGGAGCAGTCGCTACAGCAGCACACACCGGAGGAAGTCCAGTTCTAGGAATCGTGCCAAAACTATTCACAAGTTTTTGTGGACCTACCGTGGGTAAGGAAATACAAGTCTGGAGTGTCCCTGAACGGATAACAATCATGTACCATTCTGCCGATGCATTCATTGCTTTACCAGGAGGTCTGGGTACATTGGAAGAAATAGCTTGCGTGGCTTCTTGGTCATCTTTGGTCACAAATAAGAAACCCATTGGTTTGCTTAATATTAATGGTTATTTTAGTAATTTGCTTTTATATTTAGATAATGCTGTGGATAATGGATTCATGTTTTCAGAGGCAAGGAGAACCATAATTTCTGCTACAACCATTGAAGATTTACTTAAAAAGCTCCAAGCTTATGAGTGTTTATCTGCTACGGTTGTTTCGCAAACGCTCGGAAAAAGAAAAAGAGATATGGACGAGCAAGGAGTGGATTGCACTTTGTCTTTGTGACATTATCTAACATTTTGCTTGTTGTGTCTCAGTTATAATAAGTGGTTAGCAACCTCTGCAGGTAATATCTCCTAAATTCTACCTTTAAAATTTGACATTGGGGACAATGTCATATTTTAGTAGGGGGTAAGGGACATATTTTGCTAATTTAAAAAAAAAAATAAAAAAAAAAAAATAAGAAGTATTCATTCTGAACAAGGTCTGAGTAAGGGAGACTTGAGACATACCTTGTCAGTTTGATTTCTTCTTTTCAAAAAATAAAAAAAAAAGTTTGTTGTGTTTTAAGCAATTTAGAAGTATTCATTCTGAACAAGGTCTGAGTAAGGGAGACTTGAGACACACCTTGTCAGTTTGATTTTAATCTTTTTATGTTAATTTTTGTTTAGTATTTTAAGATTATTTAGGTTGCATGAGTTTGTTTTGTTTTGAGTCTTAGCTGTTCCTATTCTTATGTTATTAGTTCTTTTCTCTTACACATGATTCTTTCATTTGGGTTAATAGACTTACATTGAGGACAATGTAAGAATTAAGTGTGGGGGGAATGATTTAGGATTTCTTTTATTTTTGTCTACTATTTTTTTTTATGAGTCTTTATTATAATTTTTAGTGTGTTTTACTTCCTTTTTAATACAATGATGAGATATGAATTGCATAAGTCTAAAACAGAGTTATTAGTGAGAAGATTTTCATGAGAATTGAGCTTGATATCATTTTTTTTTTATGAGCCAATGTTAATATGATATGTTGATTGAGAAAGAAGCATGTTTAGACTTAATCTGACTTGTATAATCATCCTTGTGAGTTTTTGAGCCTATAATGATTGATGCATTATACAAATCAATCTAATTTCTTTCTTGAGTGCTCTTATGATTACAGGATTCTCTAGAACTTGCTTTAAACCGTTTGAGACTATATTGATACATGTGACAACATGAATATGATAGAGGCATTAGGATTTTTAGCCAGAGCCAAACAGCCATCCCTTATTGATGTTCCAAGAGAACACACCCTTAGTGAACCAATTTGAGCCTACATTGAATAAGCTATCTCTTTGGTAACCATAACTTGTCCCTAACCTAAATATACTTATATCTTTACCTTTGTTCCAAAGATGAATTAGCATGTTTTGAGATAAGTTGCAAAGACAAGGGATATTTTTAGTTAAAAATTTGGGTTAGAAACAAGAAATAAGTGTGGGGGGGAAAGAAAAGAAAAGTCAAAAAAAAAAAAATGGAATACTGGCAAATACATTCAAAAAAAAAAATATGAATCATCTCTTGAATTTTGGGAAAAAGAAAAAGATGTTACAAAGTTGTTCAGAATGAAGAAAAGGCCCAACATAAATATCCGGCCTAGGTGACTATGTACTTGTAAAGAGTTTTGAGAAGTTTCTTTGTATGATCTTTTTATGTCTCTAAACTTTATGAACTCTTTGGAACCTTTGTGATATCTTTATCCTTTTGTTCTTCAACCACATTACAAACCCCTTGGCCCCATTACAACCTTGATTAAAGACCTCTTGATTCATGAAGTTGTATGATCTAAATAGTGGAGAATAGGTGGACAAGCAAGAATATGGTAGAACTGTTTTCATGAGATTGATTGAGTGTAAACACTTCACCACTACTTTAAAGAGTGAAAATCATGAGGGTATCCCATGTGAGAAGTTGAGATTAAATTTGAACATGCAATATTTTGATTGAGATATGTTATGCTAATATTGGCTTAACTCAAACAATTTACATTCAAGCATGATTTTTTGTGAAATTCTTTAAGCTATTGATTAGTTTATAAGACTTGTTCAAATATTGTATCTAATTTGTATTGAAAGGATTAGGAGTAAATATTTTTAGTATATGCAGTTTATTTATATTTTAGTTTTTCAATGTTTGTGGGTATCGTTCTAGTAAACCCTCACGAGACTAAACTCGTCCACTAGGGACACCTAGGGGTTTAAAGGCTTGTGTCACATGCTAAGTGCCACCGTGATTTCCTACGAAAATGGATTAGATTAGATTTTCTTATTTTATTTTTATTGAGTCGTTGCTAGGGACTAGCAACAATCTAAGTGTGGGGGTGTGATAACTCGTATAATTATATAGTTTTTAGTTATGTTTCATTAATGTTTTGTGTCAAATACGAGTTATTATTGTTTAGTCTAATTGTGTTTATGATCTTTTATATTTTTATGTATTTTGGTGTTTTTCACAAGTTTCTTTGAGTGATTTCAGATTACTAGAATTAAGGGCAAATCCAGTTCAGTTTCAGTTCCGACACCTTTTGCCATATCAGCTATATCTCGAGTTTCACTGAAGCAATAAGGCTGAAATTTGTAGCCATGCAAAGCTAAGAGGCATATCTATCTTTTTCATGTTTTACACTTCTTAAAACGGAGTCGTTTTCCCTAGCGAAATCGACCATCAAGTTGGCTGATCAAAATCGTCATATACCTACCTTTGAAATTTGTAAAGCTTGTCTCTTGTCATTTAGCCCTCCAAAATGTGTATAAATAGAGGGCCTTGGATGATTGTAAGGGATCATATTGTACATAGGTAGGATATTAGCCATTTTAATAAAATTCTCTAAGTTTTCTTCTTCTTTCTTTTCTCTAGTTTTCTTTCTTTTCTCTAGTTTTCTTTTTCTTTAGAAAGAGCAAGAGGTTGGATAATTAATATTCTTCTTCTTCTTCTTTCTTTCTTTTATTTTCTTCTTATATTCTATTTAATTTTATGTTTATAATGCCTATGCTAGGCTAAACTTCTATTTGGTTAAGGGTGATTTCAAAGCCCTAGACATGTTTTGTGATTGATTTTCAGATTCTATCTATCATTAATTTTCTATCAAAGTTGCTTATGTTCTTCTACAAGAATTGTACATGATGTTGTCTTGATTTATTTAGGTGTACAACTAGATAGATCTTGATAATTATCTATTGCTAGTTTAGTAGTCTTGATCCGTGTAATTGTCTTGATTTCCTATTCATAAGTGGCAATTTGTGATTATGGTCAAGTTTTCAATAATTGCAAAGTGGAACATAACCTAAGTTGAACAATCCGAGCTTATGTGTTTGTTGCTTAGATCAACCTATCTTTCTCATCATAAAGCTGCCATTAAATTGAATTTAGAGAGCTTATTCTAGGTTGTTTAATGGTTAGAGATTAAATAGAGAGCTTGTTCTATTTAACGACAAACTAAGGAAAGATTGGGATAACAGAGCTTGTTGTTATCTACGGTTGTTAACTTTGATAGTTGGTTGATATTGATAGATCTGAAATTGATTCTTAATGATGTCTAGTGGTGGAGAATGAAACCTTAACCATATTTTTCATATTTGATTCTTCTTACTTACTTGTTTTCTTACTTTTAGTTTGCTTATTTTTAAAAGTATATTTATTTTTATTGGCTGGTTATACCGCCTAATTTGTATATTAACTTTGTTTTATTTTTATTGGCTGGTTATACCGCCTAATTTAGTATATATATTTTTATTGGCTGGTTATACCGCCTTGCATCTTATTCTTATTATTTACTTTAGTTTAAATCTGGCTTCAAAAACCCCTTTTCTTTTATTGTTCTTGAATTTAAGTTTTAAACTATTAACTTATAAACTAAAACCCAATCCCTGAGGACTCGACCCTTGCTAACTACTATACTTACAATTTATCTTTTTAGTGCAAGGTTAAATAAGATACACTCTTTTGGGTGCATCATCTAGTGGTAGAGAATGAAACCTTAACCATATTTTTCATATTTGATTCTTCTTACTTTCTTGTTTTCTTACTTTTAGTTTGCTTATTTTTTATATTTATTTTTATTGGCTGGTTATACCGCCTAATTTGTATATTAACTTTGTTTTATTTTTATTGGCTGGTTATACCGCCTAATTTAGTATATATATTTTTATTGGCTGGTTATACCGCCTAATTTAGTATATATATTTTTATTGGCTGGTTATACCGCCTTGCATCTTATTCTTATTATTTACTTTAGTTTAAACCTGGCTTCAAAAACCCCTTTTCTTTTATTGTTTTCTTTGAACGTAAGTTATAAACTAATAACTCATAGATTAAAACCCAATCCCTGAGGACTCGACCCTTGCTAATCATTATACTTACAATTGATCTTTTTAGTGCAAGGTTAAATAAGATACACTCTTTTGGGTGCATCAATCATGTAATCATAAGAGCACTCAAGAAAGAAATTAGATTGATTTGTATAATGCATCAATCATTATAGGCTCAAAAACTCACAAGGATGATTATACAAGTCAGATTAAGTCTAAACATGCTTCTTTCTCAATCAACATAACATATTAACATTGGCTCATAAAAAGGTTGACATCAAGCTCAATTCTCATGAAAATCTTCTCACTAATAAATCTGTTTTAGACTTATGCAATTCATATCTCATCATTGTATTAAAAAGGAACTAAAACTCACAAAAAAATAATAATAATAATAATAATAATAAAGAAAAAAAAAATAGTAGACAAAAATAAAAGAAATCCTAAATCATTCCCCCCCACACTTAATTCTTACATTGTCCTCAATGTAAGTCTATTAACTCAAATGAAAGAATCATGTGTAAGAGAAAAGAACTAATAACATAAGAATAGGAACAACTAAGACTCAAAACAAAACAAACTCATGCAACCTAAATAATCATAAAATACTAAACAAAAATTAACAAGTAAACATAAAAAGATTAAAATCAAACTGACAAGGTATGTCTCAAGTCTCCCTTACTCAGACCTTGTTCAGAATGAATACTTCTAAATTGCTTAAAACACAACAAACTTTTTTTTTTTTTAAATTAGCAAAATATGTCCCTTACCCCCTACTAAAATATGACATTGTCCCCAATGTCAAATTTTAAAGGTAGAATTTAGGAGATATTACCTACAGAGGTTGCTAACCACTTATTATAACTGAGACACAACAAGCAAAATGTTAGATAATGTCTCAAAGACAAAGTGCAATCCACTCCTTGCTCGTCCATATCTCTTTTTCTTTTTCCGAGCGTTTGCGAAACAACCGTAGCAGATAAACACTCATAAGCTTGGAGCTTTTTAAGTAAATCTTCAATGGTTGTAGCAGAAATTATGGTTCTCCTTGCCTCTGAAAACATGAATCCATTATCCACAGCATTATCTAAATATGAAAGCAAATTACTAAAATAACCATTGATATTAAGCAAACCAATGGGTTTCTTATTTCTGACCAAAGATGACCAAGAACCCACGCAAGCTATTTCTTCCAATGTACCCAGACCTCCTGGTAAAGCAATGAATGCATCGGCAGAATGGTACATGATTGTCATCCGTTCAGGGATACTCCAGACTTGTATTTCCTTACCCACGGTAGGTCCACAAAAACTTGTGAATAGTTTTGGCACGATTCCTAGAACTGGACTTCCTCCAGCGTGTGCTGCTGTAGCGACTGCTCCCATTAAACCCGTACTACCACCTCCATAAATCAACTGGATCTTTTGTTGGGCAAGTATTACTCCAACTCTTATGGCTTCATCAGCGAATATGTTATTTTTCCCTGGATAAGCACCTCCAAAGACACAAATTTTTTTAATGCGCTGGGACGAAGTACTTTCCATTTTTTTTTTCTTCGAGTGCCTGAAAGAGAATGAGTACATGGTGTAATATATAGAGGACTGAGTAGTGAATCAGACAAGATTAATAATGTCGCCGAAAGTGTATCTGACCTGTCAGAAGAAAATGTTAACCTAACAAAAGATTTTTGCGTGATTTCAGGAAGAAAATCAAAAAGAGAAGAAAAATCAACCGTAAAAGACAAATAAAAAAAACGAGAATAATTACACAAATCGAACAACACGTAAATTAAACCAAAATAAAGTTATTGCAAATCAAACCAAAAGCTGAGAAGTCATTTATTGTAGTTGTGATTGTGGCTCACATCTTCCTCTGGTTTTACGTCCAGAAACGGCTTAAACGCCTTCTATGAGTCGAGGATATGCTTCCCATCCAGTTTTCTTACAAGCTGGCAAACAGGGTCTTTTAACATCAGATTCCCAAGATGTTGCCATTCCCTTTGGAATTGCGGCCATAAATCAAGAATTTCTCTTTGTACGTCTCCACTAGGATGCGTCTCAAGAGAAAGTTGGATATTACCCAAATTCTCCTTACTCAGTCCATCATTAATGAATTCAATTTTATCATCTCGATTAGAGGACGGAATCCCAATGGAACGACATTTACCGTTACACGTCCATCGTGCACATTTGTGGCAGTTTGAACTCGTGCGCTTTGCTCGTCGCTTCTTTGCAAAAGTGCTTCTACCTGTACCTGGTAAATGCAAAACAGACAGATATTCATCTTCACGTACCTTGGCTTCAATTATCCAACGTATGTCTTCAGGAATCCCTTTGTGCATAAGCATTCTTAATCTTTCAAATCGAACTTGGTAAAGCTTCAGTAAAATATTTCGAGGAAAAGGAGGAAATCGTTTCTGCAATCTTGTGAGAATATCATCCATCCTGAAAAAAATGAGAAAAAATTGAAAGAGAAATTGGAAGAGAAATTTATATACAATATCAGTTTTATGGGTAGCTGATGGAACCGACTTAAATAATCACGGAGTACCGTTATCCGCCAATTAACCGGGGTTAAAAAAAAATTATATTTACATCTAGTTATTTTCAAAACAAGGATCAGAAAGAAAAACAACATAAAAAGACTCAAAAACAAAACACTCTAAATAAAATCCTAAATTCTTCCCCCCACACATAATTCTTACATTGTCATTAATGTAATGCTATTAATCCCAAATGAAAGAATCATGTGTAAGTGAAAAGAACTAATAAACAAAATAAACTTATGCAGCCTAAATGAACTTAGAAACACTAAACACAATTAGCAAAGAAACATAAGAAAAAGATAAAGAAAAAGAGAGCAAATCTGAGGATGGCAGTTTGGCAATGCTTTCACTAATTAGGCTGCCTCCACCAATTAGCACTTGATTGATTGTTTTCAGCCTAGCCAATTCCCCTTCTTGGCATTTTAGGCTTGTCAGGCTCATACATGAAATTTTCCAAATTTATGCGTTTGAGAGGAAGCTTTCTTTGCACAACAGTGGATGCATTCTCCATTACAAGTACTATTCCATCATCCTTTGTGGTGCATATGTCATCGAGGAATAGAGCATATTTTGATACTTGTTGAATGACCTCCACAAACAAGTTGTTTAAGGTTTCTGGCATGTGTTGTTCATGTTCTTCCTCCTTGAACTTTGCAAATCTACTAGGAAAAGGTGGAGAAGAAACATTAGTAAAAAGTGAAACCTTAAACGTTACCTCAGGTGCCGAAATACTCTTATTTGGATCTTTGGCTTCATTATCCTCAAGAATAGAATCCATCTCTAATTTTCTTCATCCTCATCTTGTTCCTCATTCTTCAAGGTCACAATAGTAGCATTCTCCTTTGGGTTAACCATCGTTTGGGCTGGGAGTTCTTCAGATCTTTGTGCTACTAATTCCACCGTACTACTAGCCAATAGGCTCATTTGCCTTTCCAAACTCTGGATGCTTGCCCTTGTTTCCTGTTGAAATTGCAAAGTATCAGTAACAAGAGAATGTACAAGATCTTCTAAAGAAGTACCTGAGTTTTGAGTCATATGTGGTGGTTGAAAAAGATATGGTTCTTGAGACCATGATTGATTGAAGCTAGATGGATGAGTGTAATTGGCATAAGGATCTACTTCTTGGTAATTTTTCGAGTAGCCATAATTAGTATGATCGCACCATCCCTCATGGTAAGTGTTTGAGTAATGATCATACTGTTGGTCTTGGAACCATTGATGGACTTGACATCCTCCCATGGCCAATTGTTGAACTGGGGAGATGAGATTGGCTTGTTGATTCTCCATGTTCATGTATGCCACCAACTCTTCAAGTGTTAGATTGCTCAATTCCATCGTTTTTTTTTCTTTTCAAAATTTGATAAGAAAAACCCGTATGTACAAGAAAATAAAACTCATTAGAACAGAAAATAAGAATAAACTAAGTAACAAATAAACTAAAAAAACAATCCCCGGCAACGGCGCCAAAAATTTGATGCACCCAAAAGAGTGTATCTTATTTAACCTTGCACTAAAAAGATCAATTGTAAGTATAATGATTAGCAAGGGTCGAGTCCTCATGGATTGGGTTTTAATCTATGAGTTATTAGTTTATAACTTACGTTCAAAGAAAACAATAAAAGAAAAGGGGTTTTTGAAGCCAGATTTAAACTAAAGTAAATAATAAGAATAAGATGCAAGGCGGTATAACCAGCCAATAAAAATATATATACTAAATTAGGCGGTATAACCAGCCAATAAAAATAAAACAAAGTTAATATACAAATTAGGCGGTATAACCAGCCAATAAAAATAAATATACTTTTAAAAATAAGCAAACTAGAAAAGTAAGAAAACAAGTAAGTAAGAAGAATCAAATATGAAAAATATGGTTAAGGTTTCATTCTCCACCACTAGACATCATTAAGAATCAATTTCAGATCTATCAATATCAACCAACTATCAAAGTTAACAACCGTAGATAACAACAAGCTCTGTTATCCCAATCTTTCCTTAGTTTGTCGTTAAATAGAACAAGCTCTCTATTTAATCTCTAACCATTAAACAACCTAGAATAAGCTCTCTAAATTCAATTTAATGGCAGCTTTATGATGAGAAAGATAGGTTGATCTAAGCAACAAACACATAAGCTCGGATTGTTCAACTTAGGTTATGTTCCACTTTGCAATTATTGAAAACTTGACCATAATCATTAATCACAAATTGCCACTTATGAATAGGAAATCAAGACAATTACACGGATCAAGACTCCTAGACTAGCAATAGATACTTATCAAGATCTATCTAGTTGTACACCTAAATAAATCAAGACAACATCATGAACAATTCTTGTAGAAGAACATAAGCAACTTTGATAGAAAATTAATAATAGATAGAATCTGAAAATCAATCACAAAACATGTCTAGGGCTTTGAAATCACCCTTAACCAAATAGAAGTTTAGCCTAGCATAGGCATTGTAAACATAAACATAAAATTAAAGAGAATCTAAGAAGGAAATAAAAGAAAGAAAGAAGAAGAAGAAAATAAAGAAAAAGAAAACTAGAGAAAAGAAAGAAGAAGAAAACTTAGAGAATTTTATTACAATGGCTAATATCCTACCAATGTACAATATGATCCTCTACAATCATCCAAGGCCCTCTATTTATACACATTTTGGAGGGCTAAATGACAAGAGACAAGCTTTACAAATTTCAAAGGTAGGTATAATAGGTGGGTGCATTTTTCTAACAATTTTCGTCATATTGTATGACAATTTTGATCAGCCAACTTGATGGTCGATTTTGTCAATATTGGAGGCCTGATCTGATCACATGGTCTTTTAAAAAAATGTTCCCCTGTCAGTTACTGATCCATAGCCGTTAGAATCAGCTCATTTGCTGATGTGGATAAGAAGATATGGGCAAAATACGAAAACAGGTCAGCACAGACGTCATTGCACATCAGCCAACTTGATGGTCGATTTCGCTAGGGAAAACGACTCTGTTTCAAGAAGTGTAAAACATGAAAAAGATAGATATGCCTCTTAACTTTGCACGGTTAAAATTTCAGCCTTATTGCTTCAGTGAAACTCGAGATATAGCTGATATGGCAAAAGGTGTCGGAACTGGAATTGAACTAGATTTGCCCTTAATTCTAGTAATCTGAAATCACTCAAAGAAACTTGTGAAAAACACCAAATTACATAAAAATATAAAAGATCATAAACACAATTAGACTAAACAATAATAACTCGTATTTGACACAAAACAATAATAAAACACAACTAAAAACTATATAATTATACGAGTTATCAGGGAACATAACATAAGTTGAATAAATCCATGTTTATGTGCTTATTGCTTTAGATCAACCTATCTTTCTCTTCATAAAGCTGTTATCTCTTTGAATCTATAGTTGTTTATCTTACGTTATTTGATAGTTAGAGATCAAGTAGTGGCGTTTGTCCTACTTAACGATGAACTAAGGAAGGATTGGCGTAACATGGGATGTTGTTATTTATAATTGTTAACTTTGATAGATAATTGATATTGATAGGTCTAAATTTGATTCTTAATGATGTCTAGTGGTGGAGAATGAACCTTTAGCCATATTTCTCAGATTTGATTCATCTTAATTACTTGTTTTCTCAATCTTATTGTTACTTTAGTTTAAATCTGATCTCAAAACCCCTTTTACTCTTGTTTACTTGTTTTTAAGTGATAAACTATGAACTTGTAAACAAAAACCCAATCCCTCAGGACTCCACCCTTGCTAATCACTATACTCCGCAATTAATTCTTTTTAATTGCAAGGTTAAATAAGATACACTATTTTGGGTGCATCAATTTCAAATGGTTTAAGTTTCCATTGCCTGAATCTTGTGATAGGATCCAAGATGGCCCGATCCCATGGCAATTTCTATATGGGTCAAGATCCAAGAAGATCTAGGAAACATGGCCAGAATGGGTGGAATTCACTTGGGCCATGTTGCAAGTTATCAGGAAAGGCTTCAACATGCAAGATGGGCTTGCATCCAAGTTTGGTCCATGTGATTCAAGAACACTATGTGGCACATTAAAAGGGCTTATTTGGGATTATTTTAATTCTTATAATTACTTAGGCATTTGGGCCTATATTATGTAACATGGACATCTTTTAATTATTTAGGTTTGGACTTGAGCATGTTCAGCCCATATTTTACATATTATTACTTAGTAGATTAGGGTTATTGTAGGGAGGCTATAAATATATGTCTTAGCCGCCTACTTCAATTATCTTTTGATCAATTAAGTCTGATTTTATTCAGTGAGAGTTTTCTCTTTTTAGTTCTTGAAAGAACTTAGGAACTTATCAAAGAATTCTTTCTTTGTGGCGTTCAACCTATCAAACTTAGGTTCTTGAAACGAGAGTTCTTAGGGTCTAGCTTACATGCTTAATCTAGGTTCTTTGAAACAGGCTTTTAAGGGTTTAAGTTTTCTTTGCCTGAATCTTGGCTTTTCTGGGTTAGGTATTTCAATTTGTTAGTGGGTTCAAAGGGTTTAACCCCTAGGGTTCACATCATCTTGGCTTTCCTAGGGTTAGGATATTTCAATTTGTTAGTGGGTTCGAAGGGTTTAACCCCACGGGTTCACATCAGTTCAAATCAAGAGCTTAGGGTCCAATCAGGTTTTTATAGTTATCGCTTTGTTTTGTTGTTTTTTACTTCTTTTTGGGGTTTCAGATACTATCACAACAAAATCAATAACAAGATTTTGGGGTTTCAAGCATTATTGTCTTGGGGTTATAGTTTTTAGGTTGTTTCGTTTGGGCTTTCGTTTTTGGAAGTTGGTTTAGATCAAGATTCTACTTCTTGCAATCTTGATCGACAAAAAATCTTTCTTGCCAAGGGGTATACACAAGTAGAAGGTATTGATTATAAAGACACCATCTCACCTATTGTGCGATTCAACTTCATCAGGTTGATACTAGCTATTGTTGCTAATCTTGACATGCAATCATATCAAATGGATGTCAAGACTTCCTTCCGCAATTGTGATTTGAGTGAAGAGATCTACATGAAACAAACAGAAGGTTTCATAGTAGAAGGTAAGGAACACAAGGAATGTCGACTAAAGAAGTCGATATGTGGTCTTAAACAAGCTTCAAGACAATGGTATTTGAAGTACCATGAATCAGTCTTGAACTTTGGTTTCAAGATGATGGATGAAGACCATTGTGTTTATGTCTTAAATTCCAAAAACAAGTTTATAATTATGTCATTATATGTTGATGACATACTGTTAGCTAGTAATGATTTGAGTTTTGCGTTCACCATTAAGAGATGGTTGTCTTCCACCTTTGATATGAGGGATATGAGAGAAGCGACTTACATTCTTGGAGTTAAGATTCTAAGAGATAGGTCCAAAAGGTTGTTAGCGCTGTCTCAATAACCTTAAATCAATAAGATTCTAGAACGCTTCAACATGCACAACTCAAAGCCTATGAATACTCCTATTGCTCAAAATTGTAAAATTGGTAAAGTGTCCACAAAGTCTTGAAGAAAAGGAAGATATGAAAAGAGTTCCATATCTAAATGCCATAGGAAGTCTAATGTATGCCATGTTATGTACTAGGCCAGACATTAGTCAAGCGGTTGGTTTGTTAGCTAGGTATTCATCTAACCCTAGTCAACAGCATTGGAAGTGTATCAAAAGAATATTTCGTTACCTTAAGGGTACGAAAGACTATTGGTTGTATTACCAAAAGGGTAACATGAGGTTGCAAGGTGATGCACCAAAAGAGTTTATTTTATTAAACCTTGCAAATAATATGATAAATTATAGTAAAGTAGCATGCAAGGGTCGAATCCACCGAGATTGGTTTTTAGTTTATAAATTACTAGTTTAAAACTTAAATTCAAGAACAATAAAAGAAAGGGGGTTTTTGAAAGAGTTTTAAAAATTAAGCAAAGAATAAAAAGAAAATAAAAAGTAATCAAATATGAGAAATATGGTTAAGGTTTCATTCTCCACTACTAGACAAAAGTAAGAATCAATTTCAGACCGATCAACATCAATTCTCTATCAAAATTAACAACCGTAAATAACAATCTCCCATGTTACCCCAATCCTTCCTTAGTTTGTAGTTAAATAGGACAAACGCCACTACTCAATCTCTAACTATCTAATAACCTAAGATAAACATCTATAGATTCAAAGTGATAGCAGCCTTAAGATGAGAAAGATAGGTTGATCTAAGCAATAAACACAGAAACATGGATTTATTCAACTTAGGTTATGTTCTACATCATAATTATTGAAAACCCAACATAATCATGAATTACAAATTGATACTATTGAATAAGAAATCAAGACAAGCTACGTATCAAGTTTCTTAAAGTAACACTAGATAATTATCAAGATATATCTAGTTGTCCACCTAAACAAGTCAAGACAAAAATCATAAACAATTCTTGTAGAAGACCACAAGCAACTTTGAAAGAAAACTAATGATAGATAGAATCTCAAAATCAATTACACAACATGTTCTAGGGCTTTGAAGTCATACTTAACCAAAAAGAAGTTTAGCCTAGCATAGGCATAGATAATATATACATAAAACTAAAAAGAAAATAAAAGAATGGAAAAGAAGAAAAAGAATATGATGATCTTTGAGTCTCCTCAAAAGATGTCTAGTTTGTAGCTCAAAAGATGATATTTATAGAGTTTTAAAACCCTGGGAACAAGTCCTTGCCGCACAAGTAATCTTGTAGGCAGAAAATTGCGTTTTTGGGTAGTTTTTGCGGTTTTTCCTGAATTATTGGCGACTAGACGCTGGAATTTGGCACCTAGATGCCGGAATTTGGCACCTAGGCGCCGAGCATACTGCATTGTATTTTTCTGATAAATCATCTTGTACTTCTTCGGCTGATTTGGATGACCATTTCTTGTTCGATTTAAGGGTGAAAACTACCGTTGGAAAGTTATTCAAGTGAACTTCAAAAGTCAAGAAGGAAGTTTCTTCAAATAAGGAATTTAACATAATATTTTCCTTGGAACAAGTCCGGTGGTCAAATTTGCCTTCTTGCTTTGCAACAAGAAAATTGATCTTTTTAACTCCCAAGTCTTCTTCCATCTTGTGATTATGTTTTTGTAAGTTTTTTACCATCATTATTTACATATTTTGACTTCATTCTCCTTATTGTACCTAAAATTCAAAGACATAATATAAGTAAACAAGATAAATATCGAAAACATAACAAAAACTAAAGGTAGAAAGGCATAAAATGTATATTTTATGAGCTTACCAAATACCCCCACACTTAGCTTTTTGCTAGTCCTCGAGCAAAACAAAATAAAAAAAAAATAAGAAAATCTAATCTAATCCACTTTCGTAGGAAATCACGGTGGCACTTAGCATGTAACACAAGCCTTTAAAGCCCTAGGTGTCCCTAGTGGACGAGTTTAGTCTCGTGAGGGTTTGCTAGAACGATACCCACAAACATTGAAAAACTAAAATTTAAATAAACTACATATACTAAAAATATTTACTCCTAATCCTTTCAATATAAATTAGAGACAATCTTTGAACAAGTCTTATAAACTAATCAATAGCTCAAAGAATTTCACAAAAAATCATGCTTGAATGTAAATAAATAAATTAAGCCAATATTAACATAACATATTTCAATCAAAATAGTGCATATTCAAACTTAATCTCAACTTCTCACATGGGATACTCTCATGATTTTTCACACTTTAAAGTAGTGGTAAAGTGTTTACACTCAATCAATCTCATGAAAACACTTCTACCATATGCTAGCTTGTCCACCTATTCTCCACTATTTAGATCATACAACTTCATAAATCAAGAGGTCTTTATTCAAGGATAAAGATATCACAAAGGTTCCAAATACTTTATAGAATTTAGAGACAAAATAAGATTTTGCAAATAAAACTTCTCAAAATTCTTATAAAGCACATAATAATATAGGCTAAATATTCATGTTGAGCCTTTGCATCATTCTAACCAACTTTGTAACATCTTTTTCTTTACTTTAACTAGAAGTTCAAGAGATGATTTTTTTTTTCAATATGGGAATATATTTGTCAATGATCCCTTTCATTTTCTCTTGAATTTTTCTTTTCTTTTCTTCCCCCACACTTATCTTTTGTTTCCAACCCAAATTTTCAACTAAAAATATCCCTTGTTTTTTTGCAATATGTCTCAAAATATATAATCCATCTTTAGAACAAAGGTAAGGATATAAGTATATTTAGGCTAGGTGTAAGTTGTGGTTACCAATAAAATAGCATATTTAATGTAGGCTCAAATTGGCTCACTAGTGAGGATGTTCTCTTGGAACATTAATAATGGATGGCTATTTGGCTCTTGATAAGCTCATAAAATATACATTTTATGCCTTTCTACCTTTAGTTTTTGTTATGTTTTCGATCTTTATCATGTTTACTTATATTATGTTTTTGAATTTTAGGTACAATAAGGAGAATGAAGTCAAAAGATGTCAATAATGATGGTAAAGAGCTTACAAAATCGTAATCATAAGATGGAAGAAGACTTGGGAGTCAAAAATATCAATTTCTGGTTGAAAAGCAATTAGGCAGATTTGACCTCTGGAGATTGTTGTAAGGAAAACATGATGTTAGACTCTTTATTTGAAGAAACTTCCTTCTTCACTTTTGAAGTTGACTTGATTATCTTTCCAAAAATATATTATGGGCCCAAATAGGATAAGAAAAGGGCATTCAAAATGGCGCTAGAAGATCTCCCTAAAGAACCCTGCGGCCAGAAAAACCCTAATCGCAAATCTGAAAAAAAGGCAAAAACGTGATTTTTGCACCTCCAGGCTTACTTGTGCGGCAAGTACTTATTCTCAGGGTTTTAAAGCTCTATAAATACCATCTTTTGAGCCACAAACTAGACATCTTTTGAGGAGACTCAAGGATCATCATTATTCTTCTTTTTCTTCTTCTCCATTCTTTTATTTTCTTTTTAGTTTTATGTATATATTATCTATGCCTATGCTAGGCAAAATTTTATTTGGTTAAGGGTGATTTCAAAGCCCTAGACATGTTATGTAATTAATATTCAGAATCTATCTATCATTGTTTTCTATCAAAGTTGCTTATGTTCTTCTATTAAAATTGTTCATGATAAATGTTTTGATTTGTTTAGGTGGCCAACTAGATAAATCTTGATAATTGTCTAATGCTAGTTTAGGAGTCTTGATCCGTGTAATTGTCTTGATTTCCCATTCATAAGTAGCAATTTGTGATTAATGATTATGGTCAAGTTTTCAATAATTGCAAAGTGGAACATAACCTAAGTTGAACAATCCAAGCTTGTGTGTTTGTTGCTTAGACCAACCTATCTTTCTCATCATAAAGCTGCTATTAAATTGAACTTAGAGAGCTTTTTCTAGGTTGTTTGATAGTTAGAGATTAAATAGAGAGCATGTTCTATTTAACGACAAACTAAGGAAAGATTGGGGTAACAGAGCTTGTTGTTATCTACGGTTGTTAACTTTGATAGCTAATTAATGTTGATAGATATGAAATTGATTCTTAATGATGTCTAGTGGTGGAGAATGAAACCTTAACCATATTTTTCATATTTGATTCTTCTTAATTACTTGTTTTCTCATTCTTATTGTTAACTTTAGTATAAATCTGATTTCAAAATCTCATTTACTTTTGTTTACTTGTTTTTAAGTTTTAAACTATTAACTTATAAACTAAAACCCAATCCCTGAGGACTCTACCCTTGCTAATCACTATACAATTGATTCTTTTTAAGTGCAAGGTTAAATAAGATACACTCTTTTGGGTGCATAAGCTCTGGTTATAATCCTAATGCCTCTATCATATTCATGTTATCACATGTATCAATATAGTCTCAAACGGTTTAAAGCAAGTTCTAGAGAATCATGTAATCAAAAGAGCACTCAAGAAAGAAATTAGATTGATATGTATAATGCATCAATCATATAGGCTCGAAACTCACAAGGATAATTATACAAGTCAATTTTAAGTCTAAACATGCTTCTTTCTCAATCAATATATCATATTAACATTGGCTCATGGAAAATAGTGATATCAATCAAACTTAATTCTCATGAAAATCTTACCACTATTGATCAGTTTCAGAACTATCCAATTCATATCTCATCATAGTATAGAAAAGAACTAAAACACACTAAAAGTTTTAATAATTATAATAATAATATTAAAGACTCATAAAAAAAATAATAGCCAAAAATAAAATAAATCCTAAATCCTCCCCCCCCCCACACTTAATTCTTACATTGTGCTCAATGTAATGCTATTAACCAAAATGAAAGAATCATGTGTAAGAGAAAAGAACTAATAACTTAAGAATAGAAATAACTAAGACTCAAAACAAAACAAATTCATGCAACATAAATAATCCTAAAATACTAAACAAATAATTAACAAATAAACATAAAAATAAATAAATAAAAACAATCAAAATAATAAAAGGAAAAGGAAAAGGAAAAGAAAGCAAATCTGAGTATGGCAGGTTGGTAATTTCTTCATTAATTGGGCTGGCTTCCCAATTAGTACTTGATTTAAGTTGTTCAACCTAACCAACACCCCTTCTTGGCTTTTTAGGCTTGTTAGGCTCATACATAAAACTTTCCAAATTTGAGCATTTGATAGGAAGCTTTATTTGCACAAAAGTGGATGCATTCTCCATTACAAGTAATATTCCATCATCCTTTGTGGTGCATATCTCATCGAGGAGTGGAGCATATTTTGATTCTTGTTGAATGGCATCCACAAACAAGTTGTTTAAGGTTTCCGGCATGTGTTCATGTTCCTCCTCCTTGAACTTTGTGAATCTACTAGGAAAAGGTGGAGAAGAAACATTAGTAAAAATTGGAATCTTAAACGTTACCTCATGATAACTCGTATAATTATATAGCTTTTAGTTATGTTTTATTAATGTTTTGTGTCAAATACGAGTTATTATTGTTTAGTCTAATTGTGTTTATGATCTTTTATATTTTTATGTATTTTGGTGTTTTTCACAAGTTTCTTTGAGTGATTTCAGATTACTAGAATTAAGGGCAAATCCAGTTCAGTTTCAGTTCCGACACCTTTTGCCATATCAGCTATATCTCGAGTTTCACTGAAGCAATAAGGCTGAAATTTGTAGCCATGCAAAGCTAAGAGGCATATCTATCTTTTTCATGTTTTACACTTCTTAAAACGGAGTCGTTTTCCCTAGCGAAATCGACCATCAAGTTGGCTGATGTGCAATGACGTCTGTGCTGACATGTTTTCGTATTATGCCCATATCTTCTTATCCACATCAGCAAATGAGCTGATTCCAACGGCTATGGTTCCGTAACTGATAGGGGAACCTTTGTCTAGAAGACCATGTGATCAGATCAGGCCTCCAATATTGAAGAAATCGACCAACAAGGTGGCTGATGTGTAATGACGTCTGTGCTGACATGTTTTCGTATTTTGCCCATATCTGCTTAACCACATCAGCAAATGAGCTGATTCCAACGGCTATGGTTCCGTAACTGATAGGGGAACCTTTTTCTAGAAGACCATGTGATCAGATCAGGCCTCCAATATTGACGAAATCGACCATCAAGTTGGCTGATCAAAATCGTCATATACCTACCTTTGAAATTTGTAAAGCTTGTCTCTTGTCATTTAGCCCTCCAAAATGTGTATAAATAGAGGGCCTTGGATGATTGTAAGGAATCATATTGTACATAGGTAGGATATTAGCCATTTTAATAAAATTCTCTAAGTTTTCTTCTTCTTTCTTTTCTCTAGTTTTCTTTCTTTTCTCTAGTTTTCTTTTTCTTTAGAGAGAGCTAGAGGTTGGATAATTAATATTCTTCCTCTTCTTCTTTCTTTCTTTTATTTTCTTCTTAGATTTTCTTTAATTTTATGTTTATGTTTATAATGCCTATGCTAGGCTAAACTTCTATTTGGTTAAGGGTGATTTCAAAGCCCTAGACATGTTTTGTGATTGATTTTCAGATTCTATCTATCATTAATTTTCTATCAAAGTTGCTTATGTTCTTCTACAAGAATTGTTCATGATGTTGTCTAGATTTATTTAGGTGTACAACTAGATAGATCTTGATAATTATCTATTGCTAGTTTAGGAGTCTTGATCCGTGTAATTGTCTTGATTTTCTATTCATAAGTGGCAATTTGTGATTAATGATTATGGTCAAGTTTTCAATAATTGCAAAGTGGAACATAACCTAAGTTGAACAATCCGAGCTTATGTGTTTGTTGCTTAGATCAACCTATCTTTCTCATCATAAAGCTGCCATTAAATTGAATTTAGAGAGCTTATTCTAGGTTGTTTAATGGTTAGAGATTAAATAGAGAGCTTGTTCTATTTAACGACAAACTAAGGAAAGATTGGGGTAACAGAGCTTGTTGTTATCTACGGTTGTTAACTTTGATAGTTGGTTGATATTGATAGATCTGAAATTGATTCTTAATGATGTCTAGTGGTGGAGAATGAAACCTTAACCATATTTTTCATATTTGATTCTTCTTACTTATTTGTTTTCTTACTTTTAGTTTGCTTATTTTTTATATTTATTTTTATTGGCTGGTTATACCGCCTAATTTGTATATTAACTTTGTTTTATTTTTATTGGCTGGTTATACCGCCTAATTTAGTATATATATTTTTATTGGCTGGTTATACCGCCTAATTTAGTATATATATTTTTATTGGCTGGTTATACCGCCTTGCATCTTATTCTTATTATTTACTTTAGTTTAAATCTGGCTTCAAAAACCCCTTTTCTTTTATTGTTCTTGAATTTAAGTTTTAAACTATCAACTTATAAACTAAAACCCAATCCCTGAGGACTCGACCCTTGCTAACTACTATACTTACAATTGATCTTTTTAGTGCAAGGTTAAATAAGATACACTCTTTTGGGTGCATCAAATTTTTGGCGCCGTTGCCGGGGATTGTTTTCTTTAGTTTATTTGTTACTTGGTTTATTCTTATTTTCAGTTCTAATGAGTTTTGTTTTCTTGTACATACGGGTTTTTCTTATCAAATTTTGAAAAAAAAAAAAAAAAAAAAAAAACGATGGAATTGAGCAATCTAACACTTGAAGAGTTGGTGGCATACATGAACATGGAGAATCAACAAGCCAATCTCACCTTCCCAGTTCAACAATTTGCCATGGGAGGATGTCAAGGCCATCAAGTGTTCCAAGACCAGCAGTATGATCATTACTCAAACACTTACCATGAGGGATGGTGGGATCATACTAATTATGGCTACTCAGAAAATTACCAAGAAGTAGATCCTTATCCCAATTACACTCATCCATCTAGCTTCAATCAATCATGGTCCCAAGAACCAGATCTTTTTCAACCACCACATATGACTCAAAACTCAGGTACTTCTTTAGAAGATCTTGTCTATTCTCTTGTTACTGATACTTTGCAATTTCAACAGGAAACAAGGGCAAGCATCCAGAGTTTGGAAAAGCAAATGATCCAATTGACTAGTAGTATGGTGGGATGGGTAGCACAAAGATCTGAAGAACTCTCTGCCCAAACGATGATTAACCCAAAGGAGAATGCTACTATTGTGACCTTGAGGAATGAGGAACAAGATGAGGATGAGACAAAATTAGAGATGAATTCTATTCTTGAGGATAATGAAGCCAATGATCCAAATAAGAGTATTTCAGCACCTGAGGTAACGTTTGAGATTCCAATTTTTAATAATGTTTCTTCTCCACCTTTTCCTAGTAGATTTGCAAAGTTCAAGGAGGATGAACATGAACAAGACACGCTGGAAACCTTAAACAGTTTGTTTGTGGATGTCATTCAACAAGTACCAAAAGATGCACCATTCCACGATGAGATATGCACCACCAAGGATGATGGAATAATACTTGTAATGGAGAATGCATCCACTGTTGTGCAAAGAAAGCTTCCTCTTAAACGCATAAATTTGGGAAATTTCATGTATGAGCCTGACAAGCCTAAAAAGCCAAGAAAGGGTGTTGGTTAGATTCAAAACACTAACTCAAGTGTTAATTGGGAAGGCAGCCCAATTAAAGATGAAATTGCCAACCTTCCATATTCAGATTTGCTTTCTCTTTCTTTTCCTTTTTCTTTTATTATTTTTATTATTTCTATTTTATTTCTTATGTTTCTTTGTTAATTGTGTTTACTGCTTTTAAGTTCATTTAGGCTGCATAAGTTTCTTTTGTTTAATAGTTCTTTTCTCTTACATATAATTCTTGCATTGGGGGATAATAGCATTACATTAATGACAATGTAAGAATTATGTGTGGGGGGAAGAATTTAGGATTTTATTTAGAGTGTTTTATTTTTGAGTCTTTTTATGTTGTTTTTTTTTTTTTGATCTTTGTTTTGAAAATAACTAGATGTAAATATAATTTTTATTTTTTTAACCCCGGTTAAATGGCGGATAACGGTACTCCGTGATTATTTAAATCGGTTCCATCAGCTACCCACAAAACTGATATTGTATATAAATTCCTCTTTCAATTTCTCTTTCATTTTTTTTTTCATTTTTTTTTCAGGATGGATGATATTCTCACAAGATTGCAGAAACGATTTCCTCCTTTTCCTCGACATATTTTACTGAAGCTTTACCAAGTTCGATTTGAAAGATTAAGAATGCTTATGCACAAAGGGATTCCTTGAGACATACGTTGGATAATTGAAGCCAAGGTACGTGAAGATGAATATCTTCCTGTTTTGCATTTACCAGGTACAGGTAGAAGCACTTTTGCAAAGAAGCGACGAGCAAAGCGCATGAGTTCAAATTGCCACAAATGTGCACGATGGACGTGTAACGGTAAATGTCGTTCTATTGGGATTCCGTCCTCTAATCGAGATGATAAAATTGAATTCATTAAGGATGGACTGAGTAAGGAGAATTTGGGTAATATCCAACTTTCTCTTGAGACGCATCCTAGTGGAGACGTACAAAGAGAAATTCTTGATTTATGGCCGCAATTCCAAAGGGAATGGCAACATCTTGGGAATCTGATGTTAAAAGACCCTGTTTGCCAGCTTGTAAGAAAACTGGATGGGAAGCATATCCTCGACTCATAGAAGGCGTTTAAGCCGTTTCTGGACGTAAAACCAGAGGAAGATGTGAGCCACAATCACAACTACAATAAATGACTTCTCAGCTTTTGGTTTGATTTGCAATAACTTTATTTCGGTTTAATTTACGTGTTATTCGATTTGTGTAATTATTCTCATTTTTTTTATTTGTCTTTTACGATTGATTTTTCTTCTCTTTTTGATTTTCTTCCTGAAATCACGCAAAAATCTTTTGTTAGGTTAACATTTTCTTCTGACAGGTCAGATACACTTTCGGCGACATTATTACTCTTGTCTGATTCACTACTCAGTCCTCTATATATTACACCATGTACTCATTCTCTTTCAGGCACTCGAAAAAGAAAAAAAATGGAAAGTACTTCGTCCCAGCGCATTAAAAAAATTTGTGTCTTTGGAGGTGCTTATCCAGGGAAAAATAACATATTCGCTGATGAAGCCATAAGAGTTGGAGTAATACTTGCCCAACAAAAGATCCAGTTGATTTATGGAGGCGGTAGTACGGGTTTAATGGGAGCAGTCGCTACAGCAGCACACGCCGGAGGAAGTCCAGTTCTAGGAGTCGTGCCAAAACTATTCACAGATTTTTGTGGACCCACCTTGGGTAAGGAAATACAAGTCTGGAGTATCCCTGAACGGATGACAATCATGTACCATTCTGCCGATGCATTCATTGCTTTACCAGGAGGTCTGGGTACATTGGAAGAAATAGCTTGCGTGGCTTCTTGGTCATCTTTGGTCACAAATAAGAAACCCATTGGTTTGCTTAATATTAATGGTTATTTTAGTAATTTGCTTTTATATTTAGATAATGCTGTGGATAATGGATTCATGTTTTCAGAGGCAAGGAGAACCATAATTTTGCTACAACCATTGAAGATTTACTTAAAAAGCTCCAAGCTTATGAGTGTTTATCTGCTACGGTTATTTCGCAAACGCTCGGAAAAAGAAAAAGAGATATGGACGAGCAAGGAGTGGATTGCACTTTGTCTTTGTGACATTATCTAACATTTTGCTTGTTGTGTCTCAGATATAATAAGTGGTTAGCAACCTCTGCAGGTAATATCTCCTAAATTCTACCTTTAAAATTTGACATTGGGGACAATGTCATATTTTAGTAGGGGGTAAGGGACATATTTTAAAAAAAAAAAAAATTAAAAAAATTAAAGAAGTATTCATTCTGAACAAGGTCTGAGTAAGGGAGACTTGAGACATACCTTGTCAGTTTGATTTTAATCTTTTTATGTTTACTTGTTAATTTTTGTTTAGTATTTTAGGATTATTTAGGTTGCATGAGTTTGTTTTGTTTTGAGTCTAGTTATTCCTATTCTTATGTTATTAGTTCTTTTCTCTTACACATGATTCTTTCATTTGGGTTAATAGACTTACATTGAGGACAATGTAAGAATTAAGTGTGGGGGGAATGATTTAGGATTTCTTTTATTTTTGTCTACTATTTTTTTTATGAGTCTTTATTATTATTATTATTTTTTAGTGTGTTTTAGTTCCTTTTTAATACAATGATGAGATATGAATTGCATAAGTCTAAAACATATTTATTAGTGAGAAGATTTTCATGAGAATTGAGCTTGATGTCAACCTTTTTATGAGCCAATGTTAATATGATATGTTGATTGAGAAAGAAGCATGTTTAGACTTAATCTGACTTGTATAATCATTCTTGTGAGTTTTTGAGCCTAAAATGATTGATGCATTATACAAATCAATCTAATTTCTTTCTTGAGTGCTCTTATGATTACATGATTCTCTAGAACTTGCTTTAAACCGTTTGAGACTATATTGATACATGTGACAACATGAATATGATAGAGGCATTAGGATTTTTAGCCAGAGCCAAACAGCCATCCCTTATTGATGTTCCAAGAGAACACACCCTTAGTGAACCAATTTGAGCCTACATTGAATAAGCTATCTCTTTGGTAACCATAACTTGTCCCTAACCTAAATATACCTATATCTTTACCTTTGTTCCAAAGATGAATTAGCATGTTTTGAGACAAGTTGCAAAGACAAGGGATATTTTTAGAAACAAGAAATAAGTGTGGGGGGAAAAGAAAAGAAAAGTCAAGAGAAAAAGAAATGGAATACTGGCAAATACATTCCTATATAAAAAAAAAATGAATCATCTCTTGAATTTGTGGAAAAAGAAAAAGATGTTACAAAGTTGTTTAGAATGAAGAAAAGGCCCAACATGAATATCCGGCCTAGGTGACTATGTACTTGTAAAGAGTTTTGAGAAGTTTCTTTGTATGATCTTTTTATGTCTCTAAACTTTATGAACTCTTTGGAACCTTTGTGATATCTTTATCCTTTTGTTCTTCAACCACATTACAAACCCCTTGGCCCCATTACAACCTTGATTAAAGACCTCTTGATTCATGAAGTTGTATGATCTAAATAGTGGAGAATAGGTGGACAAGCAAGAATATGGTAGAACTGTTTTCATGAGATTGATTGAGTGTAAACACTTAACCACTACTTTAAAGAGTGAAAATAATGAGGGTATCCCATGTGAGTAGTTGAGATTAAGTTTGAATATGCACTATTTTGATTGAAATATGTTATGTTAATATTGGCTTAACTCAAACAATTTACATTCAAGCATGATTTTTTGTGAAATTCTTTAAGCTATTGATTAGTTTATAAGACTTGTTCAAAGATTGTCTCTAATTTGTATTGAAAGGATTAGGAGTAAATATTTTTAGTATATGTAGTTTATTTATATTTTAGTTTTTCAATGTTTGTGGGTATCGTTCTAGTAAACCCTCACGAGACTAAACTCGTCCACTAGGGACACCTAGGGGTTTAAAGGCTTGTGTCACATGCTAAGTGCCACCGTGATTTCCTACGAAAATGGATTAGATTAGATTTTCTTATTTTATTTTTATTGAGTCGTTGCTAGGGACTAGCAACAATCTAAGTGTGGGGGTGTGATAACTCGTATAATTATATAGCTTTTAGTTATGTTTTATTAATGTTTTGTGTCAAATACGAGTTATTATTGTTTAGTCTAATTGTGTTTATGATCTTTTATATTTTTATGTATTTTGGTGTTTTTCACAAGTTTCTTTGAGTGATTTCAGATTACTAGAATTAAGGGCAAATCCAGTTCAGTTTCAGTTCCGACACCTTTTGCCATATCAGCTATATCTCGAGTTTCACTGAAGAAATAAGGCTGAAATTTGTAGCCATGCAAAGCTAAGAGGCATATCTATCTTTTTCATGTTTTACACTTCTTAAAACGGAGTCGTTTTCCCTAGCGAAATCGACCATCAAGTTGGCTGATGTGCAATGACGTCTGTGCTGACATGTTTTCGTATTATGCCCATATCTTCTTATCCACATCAGCAAATGAGCTGATTCCAACGGCTATGGTTCCGTAACTGATAGGGGAACCTTTGTCTAGAAGACCATGTGATCAGATCAGGCCTCCAATATTGAAGAAATCGACCATCAAGGTGGCTGATGTGTAATGACGTCTGTGCTGACATGTTTTCGTATTTTGCCCATATCTGCTTAACCACATCAGCAAATGAGCTGATTCTAACGGCTATGGTTCCGTAACTGATAGGGGAACCTTTTTCTAGAAGACCATGTGATCATATCAGGCCTCCAATATTGACGAAATCGACCATCAAGTTGGCTGATCAAAATCGTCATATACCTACCTTTGAAATTTGTAAAGCTTGTCTCTTGTCATTTAGCCCTCCAAAATGTGTATAAATAGAGGGCCTTGGATGATTGTAAGGAATCATATTGTACATAGGTAGGATATTAGCCATTTTAATAAAATTCTCTAAGTTTTCTTCTTCTTTCTTTTCTCTAGTTTTCTTTCTTTTCTCTAGTTTTCTTTTTCTTTAGAGAGAGCTAGAGGTTGGATAATTAATATTCTTCCTCTTCTTCTTTCTTTCTTTTATTTTCTTCTTAGATTTTCTTTAATTTTATGTTTATGTTTATAATGCCTATGCTAGGCTAAACTTCTATTTGGTTAAGGGTGATTTCAAAGCCCTAGACATGTTTTGTGATTGATTTTCAGATTCTATCTATCATTAATTTTCTATCAAAGTTGCTTATGTTCTTCTACAAGAATTGTTCATGATGTTGTCTAGATTTATTTAGGTGTACAACTAGATAGATCTTGATAATTATCTATTGCTAGTTTAGGAGTCTTGATCCGTGTAATTGTCTTGATTTTCTATTCATAAGTGGCAATTTGTGATTAATGATTATGGTCAAGTTTTCAATAATTGCAAAGTGGAACATAACCTAAGTTGAACAATCCGAGCTTATGTGTTTGTTGCTTAGATCAACCTATCTTTCTCATCATAAAGCTGCCATTAAATTGAATTTAGAGAGCTTATTCTAGGTTGTTTAATGGTTAGAGATTAAATAGAGAGCTTGTTCTATTTAACGACAAACTAAGGAAAGATTGGGGTAACAGAGCTTGTTGTTATCTACGGTTGTTAACTTTGATAGTTGGTTGATATTGATAGATCTGAAATTGATTCTTAATGATGTCTAGTGGTGGAGAATGAAACCTTAACCATATTTTTCATATTTGATTCTTCTTACTTATTTGTTTTCTTACTTTTAGTTTGCTTATTTTTTATATTTATTTTTATTGGCTGGTTATACCGCCTAATTTGTATATTAACTTTGTTTTATTTTTATTGGCTGGTTATACCGCCTAATTTAGTATATATATTTTTATTGGCTGGTTATACCGCCTAATTTAGTATATATATTTTTATTGGCTGGTTATACCGCCTTGCATCTTATTCTTATTATTTACTTTAGTTTAAATCTGGCTTCAAAAACCCCTTTTCTTTTATTGTTCTTGAATTTAAGTTTTAAACTATCAACTTATAAACTAAAACCCAATCCCTGAGGACTCGACCCTTGCTAACTACTATACTTACAATTGATCTTTTTAGTGCAAGGTTAAATAAGATACACTCTTTTGGGTGCATCACCTCAGGTGCCGAAATACTCTTATTTGTATATGTGGCTTCATTATCCTCAAGAATAGAATCCATCTCTAATTTTGTCTCATCCTCATCTTGTTCCTCATTCCTCAAGGTCACAATAGTAGCATTCTCCTTTGGGTTAGTCATCGTTTGGACAGGGAGTTCTTCAGATCTTTGTGCTACCCATCCCACCATACTACTAGCCAATTGGCTCATTTGCTTTTCCAAACTCTGGATGCTTGCCCTTGTTTCCTGTTGAAATTGCAAAGTATCAGTAACAAGAGAATAGACAAGATCTTCTAAAGAAGTACCTGAGTTTTGAGTCATATGTGATGGCTGAAAAAGATCTGGTTCTTGAGACCAGATTGATTGAAGCTAGATGGATGAGTGTAATTGGCATAAAGATCTACTTCTTGGAAATTTTTTGAGTAGCCATAATTAGTATGATCCCACCATCCCTCATGGTAAGTGTTTGAGTAATGATCATGCGGTTGGTCTTGGAACCCTTGAAGGCCTTGACATCCTCCCATGGCCAATTGTTGAACTGGGGAGGTGAGATTGGCTTGTTGATTCTCCATGTTCATGTATGCCACCAACTCTTCAAGTGTTAGATTGCTCAATTCCATCGTTTTTTTTTTTAATTTTAAAAGAAAAACCTGTATGTACAAGAAGATAAAACTAATTAGAACTGAAAATAAGAATAAACCAAGTACCAAATAAACTAAAGAAAGCAATCCTCGACAACGACGCCAAAAATTTGATGCACCCAAAAGAGTGTATCTTATTTAACCTTGCACTTAAAAAAAATCAATTGTAGAGTATAGTGATTAGCAAGGGTCGAGTCCTCACGGATTGGGTTTTAGTTTATAAGTTAATAGTTTATCACTTAAAAACAATGAACAAAAGTAAAGGGAATTTTGAAATCAGATTTCAACTAAAGTTAACAATAAGAATGAGAAAACAAGTAATTAAAAAGAATCAAATATGAAAAATATGGTTAAGGTTTCATTCTCCACCACTAGACATCATTAAGAATAAATTTCATATCTATCAACATTAATTAGCTATCAAAGTTAACAATCGTAGATAACAAGCTCTATTATCCCAATCTTTCCTTAGTTTGTCGTTAAATAGAACATGCTCTCTATTTAATCTCTAACTATCAAACAACCTAGAAAAAGCTCTCTAAGTTCAATTTAATAGCAGCTTTATGATGAGAAAGGTAGGTTGATCTAAGCAACAAACACATAAGCTCGGATTGTTCAACTTAGGTTATGTTCCACTTTGCAATTATTGAAAACTTGACCATAATCATTAATCACAAATTGCCACTTATGAATAGGAAATCAAGACAATTACACGGATCAAAACTCCTAAACTAGCAATAGATGTTGGAGTTATCTATCCTATCTCGGATAGCAAATGGGTGAGCCCGGTACAAGTGGTTCCAAAGAAATCAAGTGTAACGGTGGTAACAAATAATGAGAATGAACTTGTTCCTACTAGGATTCAAACAGGGTGGCGAGTTTGTATTGATTGTCGAAAACTTAATTCCACAACTCGGAAAGACCACTTTCCTTTACCTTTTATTGATCAAATGCTTGAAAGGTTAGCTGGCCATTCTCATTATTGTTTTCTTGATGGTTTTTCAGGTTATAATCATATTGCCATTGCTCCGGAGGACCAAGAGAAAACAACATTCACATGTCCTATTGGTACTTTTGCATACCGGCGTATGTCATTTGGTCTTTGTAATGCACCAGCTACATTCCAAAGGTGTATGGTTAGCATATTTTTAGATTATGTAGAGAACATCATAGAAGTGTTTATGGATGATTTTAGTGTCTATGGTGATTCTTTTGATATATGTCTAGAGAACCTTACACTTGTACTTGAAAGATGCATGGAAACTAACCTTGTTTTGAATTGATAAAAATGTCACTTTATGGTAGAACAAGGAATAATTTTGGGCCATGTTATTTCTTCTAGAGGGATAGAGGTTGATAAATCTAAAGTAGATATTATGCATTCTTTACCACCTCCCACAAATGTGAGAGAGGTTCGTTCTTTTCTTGGACATGCAGGTTTCTATAGGAGATTTATCAAAGACTTCTCAAAGATCACATTACCTCTTTGCAAGCTACTACAAAAAGATGGGGTTTTCCACTTTGATGATACATGCAAAGAGGCGTTTGAAACATTGAAGGGACTCTTGACATCAGCTCCTATCATGCAACCACCAGATTGGAATGTACCTTTTGAAATCATGTGTGATGCTAGTGACTATGCCATTGGAGCTGTTTTGGGCCAACGGGTTGGCAATGCCTTACATGCTATTTATTATGCCTCCCAAATTCTTAATGATGCTCAATTAAACTATTCCACTATTGAAAAATAACTTTTGGCTGTTGTGTTTGTTTAGAAAAATTTCGATTTTATTTAATTGCTATTAAAGTAATTGTATTTTCTGACCATGCAGCCCTTAGGTACTTACTCACTAAGAAGGTGGCCAAACCAAGGTTGATTAGATGGATACTTCTCTTACAAGAGTTTGATTTGGAGATAAAAGATAAGAAAGGTAGTGACAACTTGGTTGCGGACCATCTTAGCCGTTTAGTTCATGAAGAGGATGCACTACCATTGATGAGAACTTTCCGGATGAGCAACTTCTTTTTATAAGTACATCAACTCCTTGGTATGCTGATATTATTATTACTTAGTTACCAAGAAGTTGCCACAAGAGTTGACACAAGCTCAAAGAAATAAGATCAAGAGTGATGCCAAATACTACATATGGGATGATCCTTACCTTTGGAAGCATTGCGCCAATCAGATTATAAGAAGGTGTGTACTCGAATCTGAATTTCAATCTATTCTCACCTTTTGTCACTCTTATGCATGTGGAGGACACTTTGGATCCAAAAGGACAGCCATGAAAGTTATTGATTCTGGATTTTATTGGCCTACTATGTTCAAAGATGCATACCTCTTTTGCAAGTCATGCAATCGTTGCCAAAGAACAGGTAACTTAGGTGCTAGAAATCAAATGCCCCAAACTCCAATACTTATTGTTGAAATTTTTGATGTATGGGGCATGGATTTCATGGGACCTTTTCCTTCTTGTTTTGGTAATCTTTATATTTTACTTGCCGTTGATTATGTTTCAAAATGGGTGGAAGCAAAATCCACTAGGACTAATGACTCTAAAGTTGTTTTAGATTTTGTCAATACTATCATTTTTGCTAGGTTTGGACCACCAAAGGCCATAATCAGCGATAGAGGTACTCACTTTTGCAATAGGACTATGGAAGCACTTTTGAGGAAGAATAACATCACACACAAGGTCTCCACCTCATATCATCCTCAAACTAGTGGGCAAGCTGAAGTGTCAAACCGAGAAGTTAAGTTCATCATTGAAAAGACAGTTAATCAAAATAGGAAGGATTGGAGTTCATGACTTGATGATGCACTTTGGGCTTATAGGGTAGCGTATAAGACACCCATTGGTATGTCTCTTTATCGACTTGTTTATGGTAAGCCTTGTAATCTTCCTGTTGAATTGGAACATAAATCATATTGGGATATCAAACAATGCAACATGGAGATGGATGAGGCAGGTAAGTGAAGAAAACTTGACCTACAAGAATTTGAGGAGATAAGGAATGATGCCTATGAGAATTCTAAGATTTACAAGGAAAAGACTAAGGCATTCCATGACAAGATGATATCAAGAAAGGACTTTGTTGTTGGACAAAAAGTTCTTCTCATCCATTCACGCCTTAAGTTGTTTCCAGGTAAGTTACGTTCTCGTTGGGTTGGACCTTTTGTTATTACTAATGTATTTACTCATGGTGCAGTTGAAATCCAAAGTCCAAAAACAGATAAGGCATTCAAAGTGAATGGTCATAGATTGAAGCCTTACCATGAGAACTTTCCAATACAAGGTGTGGAGAAGTTACCACTTTTTGAGCCAAATTATGTTGAATAATAATGACATGGGTCTAAGTCAGGCTGAGGACAATAACCTAAGCGCTTCTTGGGAGGCAACCCAAAAGGATGGAGAGCATCCATTATAATCAGATTTGCATATTCCATACTCTCCATCATTCTATCTTTTATTGTTTTTCTTTAGTTTGTTTTGTTTAGTAGTTCTTTTCTCTTTCATATAATTCTTGCATTGGGGATAATAGCATTATATTGAGGACAATGTAAAAATTAAGTGTGGGGGAAAGAATTTAGGATTTTCTTAGTGTGTTTTGTTTTTGATTCTTTTTATGTTGTTTTTAGTGTGTTTTAGTTACTTTGAATACTATGATGAGATATGAATTGCGTAAGTATAAAACTGATTTATTAGTGAGAAGATTTTCATGAGAATTGAGCTTGATATCATTTTTTTTGAGCCAATGTTAATATGATATGTTGATTGAGAAATAAGCATGTTTAGACTTAAATCTAACTTCTTCTTCTTCTTCTTCTTCTCCATTCTTTTATTTTTCTTTTTAGTTTTATGTTAGGCTAAACTTCTTTGGTTAAGGATGATTTCAAAGCCCTAGACATTTTTGTAATTGATTTTCAGATTCTATCTATCATTAATTTTCTATCAAATTTGCTTATGTTATTCACAAGAATTGTTTATAATGTTGTCTTGATTTATTTAGGTGTACAACTAGATAGATCTTAATAATTATCTATTGCTAGTTTAGGAGTCTTGATCCGTGTAATTGTCTTGATTTCCTATTCATAAGTGGCAATTTGTGATTAATGATTATGGTCAAGTTTTCGATAATTGCAAAGTGGAACATAACCTAAGTTGAACAATCCGAGCTTATGTGTTTGTTGCTTAGAATAACCTATCTTTCTCATCATAAAGCTTCCATTAAATTGAATTTAGAGAGCTTATTCTAGGTTGTTTGATGGTTAGAGATTAAATAGAGAGCTTGTTCTATTTAACGACAAACTAAGGAAAGATTGGAGTAACAGAGCTTGTTGTTATCTACGGTTGTTAACTTTGATAGTTGGTTGATATTGATAGATTTGAAATTGATTTTTAATGATGTCTAGTGGTGGAGAATGAAACCGTAACCATATTTCCCTCATATTTGATTTCTTATTTCTTACTTGCATCTTACTTTTCTTGTTTGCTTATTTTTAAAACTATTTCAAAACCCCTTTTTCTTTTGTTTTCTTTGAGCCTAAGTTATAAACTAATAATTTATAAACTAAAACCCAATCCCTAAGGACTCGACCCTTGCTAATCACTATACTCTACAATTGATTCTTTTTAAGTGCAAGGTTAAATAAGATACACTCTTTTGGGTGCATCATATTATGTGCTTTGTAAAGAGTTTTGAGAAGTTTTCTTTGTATGAATCTTTTTATGTCTCTAAACTCTATGAAATCTTTGGAACCTTTGTAATATCCTTTTCCTTTTACTCTCTAACCACATTTATTACCCCTTGGTCCCATTACAATATTAAATAAAGACCTCTTGATTTATGAAGTTGCATGATCTAAATAATGGATAATAGGAGGACAAGCATGCTTATGGTAGAACTGTTTTCATGAGATTGATTGAGTGTAAACACTTTACCACTACTTTAAAAAGTGAAAATCATGAGAGTATCCAATGTGAGAAGTTGAGATTAATGATGCACCCAAAAGAGTGTATCTTATTTAACCTTGCACTAAAAAGATAAATTGTAAGTATAGTAGTTAGCAAGGGTCGAGTCCTCAGGGATTGGGTTTTAGTTTATAAGTTAATAGTTTAAAACTTAAATTCAAGAACAATAAAAGAAAAGGGGTTTTTTGAAGCCAGATTTAAACTAAAGTAAATAATAAGAATAAGATGCAAGGCGGTATAACCAGCCAATAAAAATATATATACTAAATTAGGCGGTATAACCAGCCAATAAAAATATATATACTAAATTAGGCGGTATAACCAGCCAATAAAAATAAAACAAAGTTAATATACAAATTAGGCGGTATAACCAGCCAATAAAAATAAATATACTTTTAAAAATAAGCAAACTAAAAGTAAGAAAACAAGTAAGTAAGAAGAATCAAATATGAAAAATATGGTTAAGGTTTCATTCTCCACCACTAGACATCATTAAGAATCAATTTCAGATCTATCAATATCAACCAACTATCAAAGTTAACAACCGTAGATAACAACAAGCTCTGTTATCCCAATCTTTCCTTAGTTTGTCGTTAAATAGAACAAGCTCTCTATTTAATCTCGAACCATTAAACAACCTAGAATAAGCTCTCTAAATTCAATTTAATGGCAGCTTTATGATGACAAAGATAGGTTGATCTAAGCAACAAACACATAAGCTCGGATTGTTCAACTTAGGTTATGTTCCACTTTGCAATTATTGAAAACTTGACCATAATCATTAATCACAAATTGCCACTTATGAATAGGAAATCAAGACAATTACACGGATCAATATTCCTAAACTAGCAATAGATAATTATCAAGATCTATCTAGTTGTACACCTAAATAAATCAAGACAACATCATGAACAATTCTTGTAGAAGAACATAAGCAACTTTGATAGAAAATTAATGATAGATAGAATCTAAAAATCAATCACAAAACATGTCTAGGGCTTTGAAATCACCCTTAACCAAATAGAAGTTTAGCCTAGCATAGGCATTGTAAACATAAACATAAAATTAAAGAGAATCTAAGAAGGAAATAAAAGAAAGAAAGAAGAAGAAGAAGAAAATAAAGAAAAAGAAAACTAGAGAAAAGAAAGAAGAAGAAAACTTAGAGAATTTTATTACAATGGCTAATATCCTACCAATGTACAATATGATCCTCTACAATCATCCAAGGCCCTCTATTTATACACATTTTGGAGGGCTAAATGACAAGAGACAAGCTTTACAAATTTCAAAGGTAGGTATAATAGGTGGGTGCATTTTTCTAACAATTTTCGTCATATTGTATGACAATTTTGATCAGCCAACTTGATGGTCGATTTTGTCAATTTTGGAGGCCTGATCTGATCACATGGTCTTCTAGACAAATGTTCCCCTATCAGTTACTGATCCATAGCCGTTGGAATCAGCTCATTTGCTGATGTGGATAAGAAGATATGGACAAAATACGAAACAGGTCAGCACAGACGTCATTGCACATCAGCCAACTTGATGGTCGATTTCGCTAGGGAAAACGACTCCTTTTCAAGAAGTGTAAAACATGAAAAAGATAGATATGCCTCTTAACTTTGCACGGTAAAAATTTCAGCCTTATTGCTTCAGTGAAACTCGAGATATAGCTGATATGGCAAAAGGTTTCGGAACTGGAACTGAACTGGGTTTGCCCTTAATTCTAGTAATCTGAAATCACTCAAAGAAACTTGTGAAAAACACCAAATTACATAAAAATATAAAAGATCATAAACACAATTAGACTAAACAATAATAACTCGTATTTGACACAAAACAATAATAAAACATAACTAAAAACTATATAATTATACGAGTTATCACACCCCCACACTTAGATTGTTGCTAGTCCCTAGCAACGACTCAATAAAAATAAAATAAGAAAATCTAATCTAATCCACTTTCGTAGGAAATCACGGTGGCACTTAGCATGTGACACAAGCCTTTAAACCCCTAGGTGTCCCTAGTGGACGAGTTTAGTCTCGTGAGGGTTTACTAGGACGATACCCACAAACATTGAAGACATAAGAAAAACTAAAAATAATAATTATAACTAATCCTTCCAATATAAATTAGAGATAATCATTGGACAAGTCTTAAAAACTAATCAATAGCTTAAAGAAATTCACAAAATATCTTGCTTGAATGTAAATAGTTTGAGTTAAGCCAATATTAACATAACATATTTCAATCAAAATAGTGCATATTCAAACTTAATCTCAACTTCTCACATGGGATACTCTCTTGATTTTCACTCTTTAAAGTAGTGGTGAAGTGTTTACACTCAATCAATCTCATGAAAACAGTTCTACCATATTCTTGCTTGTCCACCTATTCTCCACTATTTAGATCATACAACTTCATGAATCAAGAGGTCTTTAATCAAGGTTGTAATGGGGCCAAGGGGTTTGTAATGTGGTTGAAGAACAAAAGGATAAAGATATCACAAAGGTTCCAAAGAGTTCATAAAGTTTAGAGACATAATAAGATCATACAAAGAAACTTCTCAAAACTCTTTACAAGTACATAGTCACCTAGGCCGAATATTCATGTTGGTCCTTTTCTTCATTGTAAACAAATTTGTAATATCTTTTTCTTTTTCTTTAAATTCAAGAGATGATTCATATTTTTTTACATAGGAATGTATTTGCCAGTATTCCATTTCTTTTTCTCTTGATTTTTCTATTCTTTTCCCCCCACACTTATTTCTTGTTTCTAACCCAAATTTTTAACTAAAAATATCCGTTGTTTTTTTTTGCAATATGTCTCAAAACATACTAATTCATCTTTGGAACAAAGGTAAAGATATAAGTATATTTAGGTTAGGGACAAGTTATGGTTACCAAAGAGATAGCTTATTCAATGTAGGCTCAAATTGGTTCACTAAGGGTGTGCTCTCTTGGAACATTAATAATGGATGGCTGTTTGGCTCTGGTTATAATCCTAATGCCTCTATCATATTCATGTTGTCACATGTATCAATATAGTCTCAAACGGTTTAAAGCAAGTTCTAGAGAATCATGTAATCATAAGAGCACTCAAGAAAGAAATTAGATTGATTTGTATAATGCATCAATCATTATAGGCTCAAAAACTCACAAGGATGATTATACAAGTCAGATTAAGTCTAAACATGCTTCTTTCTCAATCAACATATCATATTAACATTGGCTCATAAAAAGGTTGACATCAAGCTCAATTCTCATGAAAATCTTCTCACTAATAAATCTGTTTTAGACTTATGCAATTCATATCTCATCATTGTATTAAAAAGGAACTAAAACACACTAAAAAAAAATAATAATAATAATAAAGACTCATATAAAAAGAAAATAGTAGACAAAAATAAAAGAAATCCTAAATCATTCCCCCCACACTTAATTCTTACATTGTCCTCAATGTAAGTCTATTAACACAAATGAAAGAATCATGTGTAAGAGAAAAGAACTAATAACATAAGAATAGGAATAACTAAGACTCAAAACAAAACAAAACCATGCAACCTAAATAATCCTAAAATACTAAAAAAAAAAAAACAAGTAAACATAAAAAGATTAAAATCAAACTGACAAGGTATGTGATAACTCGTATAATTATATAGTTTTTAGTTATGTTTTATTATTGTTTTGTGTCAAATACGAGTTATTATTGTTTAGTCTAATTGTGTTTATGATCTTTTATATTTTTATGTAATTTGGTGTTTTTCACAAGTTTCTTTGAGTGATTTCAGATTACTAGAATTAAGGGCAAATCCAGTTCAGTTCCAGTTCCGACACATTTTTCCATATCAGCTATATCTGGAGTTTCACTGAAGAAATATGGCTGAAATTTGTAGCCGTGCAAAGCTAAGAGGCATATCTATCTTTTTCATGTTTTATACTTCTTGAAACGGAGTCGTTTTCCCTAGCGAAATCGACCATCAAGTTGGCTGATGTGCAATGACGTCTGTGCTGACCTGTTTTCGTATTTTGCCCATATCTGCTTATCCACATCAGCAAATGAGCTGATTCCAATGGCTATGGATCCGTAACTGATAGGGGAACATTTGTCTAGAAGACCATGTGATCAGATAAAGCCTCCAATATTGAAGAAATCGACCATCAAGTTGGCTGATGTGCAATGACGTCTGTGCTGACATGTTTTCGTATTTTGCCCATATCTGCTTATCCACATCAGCAAATGAGCTGATTCCAACGGCTATGGATCCGTAACTGATAGGGGAACCTTTTTCTAGAAGACCATGTGATCAGATCAGGCCTCCAACATTGACGAAATCGACCATCAAGTTGGCTGATCAAAATTGTCATACAATATGACGAAAATTGTTAGAAAAATTCACCCACCTATTATACCTACCTTTGAAATTTGTAAAGCTTGTCTCTTGTCATTTAGCCTTCCAAAATGTGTATAAATAGAGGGCCTTGGATGATTGTAGAGATTCATATTGTACATAGGTAGGATATTAGCCATTTTAATAAAATTCTCTAAGTTTTCTTCTTCTTTCTTTTCTCTAGTTTTCTTTTTCTTTAGAAAGAGCAAGAGGTTGGATAATTAATATTCTTCTTCTTCTTCTTTCTTTCTTTTATTTCCTTCTTAGATTCTCTTTAATTTTATGTTTATGTTTATGATGCCTATGCTAGGCTAAACTTCTATTTGGTTAAGGGTGATTTCAAAGCCCTAGACACGTTTTGTGATTGATTTTCAGATTCTATCTATCATTAATTTTCTATCAAAGTTGCTTATGTTCTTCTACAAGAATTGTTCATGATGTTGTCTTGATTTATTTAGGTGTACAACTAGATAGATCTTGATAATTATCTATTGCTAGTTTAGGAGTCTTGATCCGTGTAATTGTCTTGATTTCCTATTCATAAGTGGCAATTTGTGATTAATGATTATGGTCAAGTTTTCAATAATTGCAAAGTGGAACATAACCTAAGTTGAACAATCCGAGCTTATGTGTTTGTTGCTTAGATCAACCTATCTTTCTCATCATAAAGCTGCCATTAAATTGAATTTAGAGAGCTTATTCTAGGTTGTTTAATGGTTAGAGATTAAATAGAGAGCTTGTTCTATTTAACGACAAATTAAGGAAAGATTGGGATAACAGAGCTTGTTGTTATCTACGGTTGTTAACTTTGATAGTTGGTTGATATTGATAGATCTGAAATTGATTCTTAATGATGTCTAGTGGTGGAGAATGAAACCTTAACCATATTTTTCATATTTGATTCTTCTTACTTACTTGTTTTCTTACTTTTCTAGTTTGCTTATTTTTTATATTTATTTTTATTGGCTGGTTATACCGCCTAATTTGTATATTAACTTTGTTTTATTTTTATTGGCTGGTTATACCGCCTAATTTAGTATATATATTTTTATTGGCTGGTTATACCGCCTAATTTAGTATATATATTTTTATTGGCTGGTTATACCGCCTTGCATCTTATTCTTATTATTTACTTTAGTTTAAATCTGGCTTCAAAAACCCCTTTTCTTTTATTGTTTTCTTTGAACGTAAGTTATAAACTAATAACTCATAGATTAAAACCCAATCCCTGAGGACTCGACCCTTGCTAATCATTATACTTACAATTGATCTTTTTAGTGCAAGGTTAAATAAGATACACTCTTTTGGGTGCATCAAATTTTTGGCGCCGTTGCCGGGGATTGCTTTCTTTAGTTTATTAGTTCATTGGTTTATTCTTATTTTCAGTTGTAATTAATTTTATTTTTCTTGTACATACAAGTTTTTCTTATCAAATTTTGAAAAAAAAAAAAAACAAAAAAAAAACGATGGAATTGAGCAATCTAACACTTGAAGAGTTGGTGGCATACATGAACATGGAAAATCAACAAGCCAATCTCACCTACCCAGTTCAACAATTGGCCATGGGAGGATGTCAAGGCCATCAAGTGTTCCAAGACGAACTGTATGATCATTACTCAAACACTTACCATGAGGGATGGTGGGATCATACTAATTATGGCTACTCAGAAAATTACCAAGAAGTAGATCCTTATGCCAATTACACTCATCCATCTAGCTTCAATCAATCATGGTCTCAAGAACCAGATCTTCTTCAACCACCACATATGACTCAAAACTCAGGTACTTCTTTAGAAGATCTTGTCGATTCTCTTGTTACTAATACTTTGCAATTTCAACAGGAAACAAGGGCAAGCATCCGGAGTTTGGAAAGGCAAATGAGCCTATTGGCTAGTAGTATGGTGGTATGGGTAGCACAAAGATCTGAAGAACTCTCTGCCCAAACAATGATTAACCCAAAGGAGAATACTACTATTGTGACCTTGAGGAATGAGGAACAAGATGAGGATGAGACAGAATTAGAGATGGATTCTATTATTGAGGATAATGAAGCCACAAATACAAATAAGAGTATTTCGGCACCTGAGGTAACGTTTGAGATTCCAATTTTTACTAATGTTTCTTCTCCACCTTTTCCTAGTAGATTCGCAAAGTTCAAGGAGGATGAACATGAACAAGACACGCTGGAAACCTTAAACAGTTTGTTTGTGGATGTCATTCAACAAGTACCAAAAGATGCACCATTCCTCGATGAGATATGCACCACCAAGGATGATGGAATAATACTTGTAATGGAGAATGCATCCACTGTTGTGCAAAGAAAGCTTCCTCTCAAACGCATAAATTTGGGAAATTTCATGTATGAGCCTGACAAGCCTAAAAAGCCAAGAAAGGGTGTTGGTTAGATTCAAAACACTAACTCAAGTGTTAATTGGGAAGGCAGCCCAATTAAAGATGAAATTGCCAACCTTCCATATTCAGATTTGCTTTCTCTTTCTTTTCCTTTTTCTTTTATTATTTTTATTGTTTTTATTTTATTTCTTATGTTTCTTTGTTAATTGTGTTTACTGCTTTTAAGTTCATTTAGGCTGCATAAGTTTCTTTTGTTTAATAGTTCTTTTCTCTTACATATAATTCTTGCATTGGGGGATAATAGCATTACATTAATGACAATGTAAGAATTATGTGTGGGGGGAAGAATTTAGGATTCTATTTAGAGTGTTTTATTTTTGAGTCTTTTTATGTTGTTTTTTCTTTTTGATCATTGTTTTGAAAATAACTAGATGTAAATATAATTTTTATTTTTTTTAACCCCGGTTAAATGGCGGATAACGGTACTCCGTGATTATTTAAATTGGTTCCATCAGCTACCCACAAAACTGATATTGTATATAAATTTCTCTTCCAATTTCGCTTTCAATTTTTTTTTTTCATTTTTTTCTTCAGGATGGATGATATTCTCACAAGATTGCAGAAACGATTTCCTCCTTTTCCTCGAAATATTTTACTGAAGCTTTACCAAGTTCGATTTGAAAGATTAAGAATGCTTATGCACAAAGGGATTCCTGAAGACATACGTTGGATAATTGAAGCCAAGGTACGTGAAGATGAATATCTTCCTGTTTTGCATTTACCAGGTACAGGTAGAAGCACTTTTGCAAAGAAGCGACGAGCAAAGCGCATGAGTTCAAATTGCCACAAATGTGCACGATGGACGTGTAACGGTAAATGTCGTTCTATTGGGATTCCGTCCTCTAATCGAGATGATAAAATTGAATTCATTAAGGATGGACTGAGTAAGGAGAATTTGGGTAATATCCAACTTTCTCTTGAGACGCATCCTAGTGGAGACGTACAAAGAGAAATTCTTGATTTATGGCCGCAATTCCAAAGGGAATGGCAACATCTTGGGAATCTGATGTTAAAAGACCCTGTTTGCCAGCTTGTAAGAAAACTGGATGGGAAGCATATCCTCGACTCATAGAAGGCGTTTAAGCCGTTTCTGGACGTAAAACCAGAGGAAGATGTGAGCCACAATCACAACTACAATAAATGACTTCTCAGCTTTTGGTTTGATTTGCAATAACTTTATTTTGGTTTAATTTACGTGTTGTTCGATTTGTGTAATTATTCTCGTTTTTTTATTTGTCTTTTACGGCTGATTTTTTCTTCTCTTTTTGATTTTCTTCCTGAAATCACGCAAAAAAATCTTTTGTTAGGTTAACATTTTCTTCTGACAGGTCAGATACACTTTCGGCGACATTATTACTCTTGTCTGATTCACTACTCAGTCCTCTATATATTACACCATGTACTCATTCTCTTTCAGGCACTCGAAAAAAAAATGGAAAGTACTTCGTCCCAGCGCATAAAAAAAATTTGTGTCTTTGGAGGTGCTTATCCAGGGAAAAATAACTTATTCGCTGATGAAGCCATAAGAGTTGGAGTAATACTTGCCCAACAAAAGATCCACTTGATTTATGGAGGCGGTAGTACGGGTTTAATGGGAGCAGTCGCTACAGCAGCACACGCCGGAGGAAGTCCAGTTCTAGGAATTGTGCCAAAACTATTCACAAGTTTTTGTGGACCTACCTTGGGTAAGGAAATACAAGTCTGGAGTATCCCTGAACGGATGACAATCATGTACCATTCTGCCGATGCATTCATTGCTTTACCAGGAGGACTGGGTACATTGGAAGAAATAGCTTGCGTGGCTTCTTGGTCATCTTTGGTCACAAATAAGAAACCCATTGGTTTGCTTAATATTAATGGTTATTTTAGTAATTTGCTTTCATATTTAGATAATGCTGTGGATAATGGATTCATGTTTTCAGAGGCAAGGAGAACCATAATTTCTGCTACAACCATTGAAGATTTACTCAAAAAGCTCCAAGCTTATGAGTATTTATCTGCTACGGTTGTTTCGCAAACGCTCGGAAAAAGAAAAAGAGATATGGACGAGCAAGGAGTGGATTGCACTTTGTCTTTGTGACATTATCTAACATTTTGTTTGTTGTGTCTCAGTTATAATAAGTGGTTAGCAACCTCTACAGGTAATATCTCCTAAATTTTACCTTCTTAAAAAAAAAAAAAAAAAAAAAAAAAGTTTGTTGTGTTTTAAGCAATTTAGAAGTATTCATTCTGAACAAGGTCTGAGTAAGGGAGACTTGAGACATACCTTGTCAGTTTGATTTTAATCTTTTTACGTTTACTTGTTAATTTTTGTTTAGTATTTTAGGATTATTTAGGTTGCATGAGTTTGTTTTGTTTTGAGTCTAGTTATTCCTATTCTTATGTTATTAGTTCTTTTCTCTTACACATGATTCTTTCATTTGGGTTAATAAACTTACATTGAGGACAATGTAAGAATTAAGTGTGGGGGGAATGATTTAGGATTTCTTTTATTTTTGTCTACTATTTTTTTTTTATGAGTCTTTATTATTATTATTATTTTTTAGTGTGTTTTAGTTCATTTTTAATACAATGATGAGATATGAATTTCATAAGTCTAAAACATATTTATTAGTGAGAAGATTTTCATGAGAATTGAGCTTGATGTCAACCTTTTTATGAGCCAATGTTAATATGATATGTTGATTGAGAAAGAAGCATGTTTAGACTTAATCTGACTTGTATAATCATTCTTGTGAGTTTTTGAGCCTAAAATGATTGATGCATTATACAAATCAATCTAATTTCTTTCTTGAGTGCTCTTATGATTACATGATTCTCTAGAACTTGCTTTAAACCGTTTGAGACTATATTGATGCATGTGACAACATGAATATGATAGAGGCATTAGGATTTTTAGCCAGGGCCAAACAACCATCCCTTATTGATGTTCCGAGAGAACACACCCTTAGTGAACCAATTTGAGCCTACATTGAATAAGCTATCTCTTTGGTAACCATAACTTGTCCCTAACCTAAATATACTTATATCTTTACCTTTGTTCCAAAGATGAATTAGCATGATTTGAGACAAGTTGCAAAGACAAGGGATATTTTTTGGTTAGAAACAAGAAATAAGTGTGGGGGGAAAAGAAAAGAAAAGTCAAGAGAAAAAGAAATGGAATACTGGCAAATACATTCCTATATAAAAAAAAAATGAATCATCTCTTGAATTTGTGGAAAAAGAAAAAGATGTTACAAAGTTGTTTAGAATGAAGAAAAGGCCCAACATGAATATCCGGCCTAGGTGACTATGTACTTGTAAAGAGTTTTGAGAAGTTTCTTTGTATAATCTTTTTATGTCTCTAAACTTTATGAACTCTTTGGAACCTTTGTGATATCTTTATCCTTTTGTTCTTCAACCACATTACAAACCCCTTGGCCCCATTACAACCTTGATTAAAGACCTCTTGATTTATGAAGTTGCATGATCTTTTAGTGGAGAATAGGTGGACAAGCAAGCATATGGTAGAAGTGTTTTCATGAGATTGATTGAGTGTAAACACTTTACCACTACTTTAAAGAGTGAAAATCAAGAGAGTATCCCATGTGAGAAGTTGAGATTAAATTTGAACATGCACTATTTTGATTGAGATATGTTATGCTAATATTGGCTTAACTCAAACAATTTACGTTCAAGCATGATTTTTTGTGAAATTTTTTAAGCTATTGATTAGTTTATAAGACTTGTTCAAATATTGTCTCTAATTTGTATTGAAAGGATTAGGAGTAAATATTTTTAGTATATGTAGTTTATTTATATGAAGTTTATTTATATTTTAATTTTTCAATGTTTGTGGGTATCGTTCTAGTAAACCCTCACGAGACTAAACTCGTCCACTAGGGACACCTAGGGGTTTAAAGGCTTGTGTCACATGCTAAGTGCCACCGTGATTTCCTACGAAAGTGGATTAGATTAGATTTTCTTATTTTATTTTTATTGAGTCGTTGCTAGGGACTAGCAACAATCTAAGTGTGGGGGTGTGATAACTCGTATAATTATATAGTTTTTAGTTATGTTTTATTATTGTTTTGTGTCAAATACGAGTTATTATTGTTTAGTCTAATTGTGTTTATGATCTTTTATATTTTTATGTAATTTGGTGTTTTTCACAAGTTTCTTTGAGTGATTTCAGATTACTAGAATTAAGGGCAAATCCAGTTCAGTTCCAGTTCCGACACATTTTGCCATATCAGCTATATCTGGAGTTTCACTGAAGCAATAAGGCTGAAATTTGTAGCCGTGCAAAGCTAAGAGGCATATCTATCTTTTTCATGTTTTATACTTCTTGAAACGGAGTCGTTTTCCCTAGCGAAATCGACCATCAAGTTGGCTGATGTGCAATGACGTCTGTGCTGACCTGTTTTCGTATTTTGCCCATATCTGCTTATCCACATCAGAAAATGAGCTGATTCCAATGGCTATGGATCCGTAACTGATAGGGGAACATTTGTCTAGAAGACCATGTGATCAGATAAAGCCTCCAATATTGAAGAAATCGACCATCAAGTTGGCTGATGTGCAATGACGTCTGTGCTGACATGTTTTCGTATTTTGCCCATATCTGCTTATCCACATCAGCAAATGAGCTGATTCCAACGGCTATGGATCCGTAACTGATAGGGGAACCTTTTTCTAGAAGACCATGTGATCAGATCAGGCCTCCAACATTGACGAAATCGACCATCAAGTTGGCTGATCAAAATTGTCATACAATATGACGAAAATTGTTAGAAAAATTCACCCACCTATTATACCTACCTTTGAAATTTGTAAAGCTTGTCTCTTGTCATTTAGCCTTCCAAAATGTGTATAAATAGAGGGCCTTGGATGATTGTAGAGATTCATATTGTACATAGGTAGGATATTAGCCATTTTAATAAAATTCTCTAAGTTTTCTTCTTCTTTCTTTTCTCTAGTTTTCTTTTTCTTTAGAAAGAGCAAGAGGTTGGATAATTAATATTCTTCTTCTTCTTCTTTCTTTCTTTTATTTCCTTCTTAGATTCTCTTTAATTTTATGTTTATGTTTATGATGCCTATGCTAGGCTAAACTTCTATTTGGTTAAGGGTGATTTCAAAGCCCTAGACACGTTTTGTGATTGATTTTCAGATTCTATCTATCATTAATTTTCTATCAAAGTTGCTTATGTTCTTCTACAAGAATTGTTCATGATGTTGTCTTGATTTATTTAGGTGTACAACTAGATAGATCTTGATAATTATCTATTGCTAGTTTAGGAGTCTTGATCCGTGTAATTGTCTTGATTTCCTATTCATAAGTGGCAATTTGTGATTAATGATTATGGTCAAGTTTTCAATAATTGCAAAGTGGAACATAACCTAAGTTGAACAATCCGAGCTTATGTGTTTGTTGCTTAGATCAACCTATCTTTCTCATCATAAAGCTGCCATTAAATTGAATTTAGAGAGCTTATTCTAGGTTGTTTAATGGTTAGAGATTAAATAGAGAGCTTGTTCTATTTAACGACAAATTAAGGAAAGATTGGGATAACAGAGCTTGTTGTTATCTACGGTTGTTAACTTTGATAGTTGGTTGATATTGATAGATCTGAAATTGATTCTTAATGATGTCTAGTGGTGGAGAATGAAACCTTAACCATATTTTTCATATTTGATTCTTCTTACTTACTTGTTTTCTTACTTTTCTAGTTTGCTTATTTTTTATATTTATTTTTATTGGCTGGTTATACCGCCTAATTTGTATATTAACTTTGTTTTATTTTTATTTTCTGGTTATACCGCCTAATTTAGTATATATATTTTTATTGGCTGGTTATACCGCCTAATTTAGTATATATATTTTTATTGGCTGGTTATACCGCCTTGCATCTTATTCTTATTATTTACTTTAGTTTAAATCTGGCTTCAAAAACCCCTTTTCTTTTATTGTTTTCTTTGAACGTAAGTTATAAACTAATAACTCATAGATTAAAACCCAATCCCTGAGGACTCGACCCTTGCTAATCATTATACTTACAATTGATCTTTTTAGTGCAAGGTTAAATAAGATACACTCTTTTGGGTGCATCAGTATGTCTCAAGTCTCCCTTACTCAGACCTTGTTCAGAATGAATACTTTTAAATGGCTTAAAACACAAATTTCTTTTTTTTTTTTTTTTTTTAAAGAAGGTAAAATTTAGGTGATATTACCTGAAGAGGTTGCTAACCACTTATTATAACTGAGACACAACAAACAAAATGTTAGATAATGTCACAAAGACAAAGTGCAATCCACTCCTTGCTCGTCCATATCTCTTTTTCTTTTTCCGAGCGTTTGCGAAACAACCGTAGCAGATAAACACTCATAAGCTTGGAGCTTTTTGAGTAAATCTTCAATGGTTGTAGCAGAAATTATGGTTCTCCTTGCCTCTGAAAACATGAATCCATTATCCACAGCATTATCTAAATATGAAAGCAAATTACTAAAATAACCATTAATATTAAGCAAACCAATGGGTTTCTTATTTGTGACCAAAGATGACCAAGAAGCCACGCAAGCTATTTCTTCCAATGTACCCAGACCTCCTGGTAAAGCAATGAATGCATCGGCAGAATGGTACATGATTGTTATCCGTTCAGGGATACTCCAGACTTGTATTTCCTTACCCACGGTAGGTCCACAAAAATCTGTGAATAGTTTTGGCACGACTCCTAGAACTGGACTTCCTCCGGCGTGTGCTGCTGTAGCGACTGCTCCCATTAAACCCGTACTACCGCCTCCATAAATCAACTGGATCTTTTGTTGGGCAAGTATTACTCCAACTCTTATGGCTTCATCAGCGAATATGTTATTTTTCCCTGGATAAGCACCTCCAAAGACACAAATTTTTTTAATGCGTTGGGACGAAGTACTTTCCATTTTTTTTTTCGAGTGCCTGAAAGAGAATGAGTACATGGTGTAATATATAGAGGACTGAGTAGTGAATCAGACAAGAGTAATAATGTCGCCGAAAGTGTATTTGACCTGTCAGAAGAAAATGTTAACCTAACAAAAGATTTTTGCGTGATTTCAGGAAGAAAATCAAAAAGAAAAGAAAACATCAACCGTAAAAGACAAATAAAAAAAAACGAGAATAATTACACAAATCGAACAACACGTAAATTAAACCAAAATAAAGTTATTGCAAATCAAACCAAAAGCTGAGAAGTCATTTATTGTAGTTGTGATTGTGGCTCACATCTTCCTCTAGTTTTACGTCCAGAAACGGCTTAAACGCCTTCTATGAGTCGAGGATATGCTTCCCATCCAGTTTTCTTACAAGCTGGCAAACAGGGTCTTTTAACATCAGATTCCCAAGATGTTGCCATTCCCTTTGGAATTGCGGCCATAAATCAAGAATTTCTCTTTGTACGTCTCCACTAGGATGCGTCTCAAGAGAAAGTTGGATATTACCCAAATTCTCCTTACTCAGTCCATCCTTAATGAATTCAATTTTATCATCTCGATTAGAGGACGGAATCCCAATAGAACGACATTTACCGTTACACGTCCATCGTGCACATTTGTGGCAGTTTGAACTTGATGCACCCAAAAGAGTGTATCTTATTTAACCTTGCACTAAAAAGATTGATAACTCGTATAATTATATAGTTTTTAGTTATGTTTTATTATTGTTTTGTGTCAAATACGAGTTATTATTGTTTAGTCTAATTGTATTTATGATCTTTTATATTTTTATGTATTTTGGTGTTTTTCACAAGTTTCTTTGAGTGATTTCAGATTACTAGAATTAAGGGCAAATCCAGTTCAGTTTCAGTTCCGACACCTTTTGCCATATCAGCTATATCTCGAGTTTCACTGAAGCAATAAGGCTGAAATTGGTAGCCATGCAAAGCTAAGAGGCATATCTATCTTTTTCATGTTTTACACTTCTTAAAACGGAGTCGTTTTCCCTAGCGAAATCGACCATCAAGTTGGCTGATGTGCAATGACGTCTGTGCTGACATGTTTTCGTATTATGCCCGTATCTTCTTATCCACATCAGCAAATGAGCTGATTCCAACGGCTATGGTTCCGTAACTGATAGGGGAACCTTTGTCTAGAAGACCATATGATCAGATCAGGCCTCCAATATTGAATAAATCGACCATCAAGGTGGCTGATGTGTAATGACATCTATGCTGACATGTTTTCGTATTTTGCCCATATCTGCTTAACCACATCAGCAAATGAGCTGATTCCAACGGCTATGGTTCCGTAACTGATAGGGGAACCTTTCTCTAGAAGACCATGTGATCAGATCAGGCCTCCAATATTGACGAAATCGACAATCAAGTTGGCTGATCAAAATCGTCATATACCTACCTTTGAAATTTGTAAAGCTTGTCTCTTGTCATTTAGCCCTCCAAAATGTGTATAAATAGAGGGCCTTGGATGATTGTAAGGGAAGATATTGTACATAGGTAGGATATTAGCCATTTTAATAAAATTCTCTAAGTTTTCTTCTTCTTTCTTTTCTCTAGTTTTCTTTCTTTTCTCTAGTTTTCTTTTTCTTTAGAGAGAGCAAGAGGTTGGATAATTAATATTCTTCCTCTTCTTCTTTCTTTCTTTTATTTTCTTCTTAGATTCTCTTTAATTTTATGTTTATGTTTACAATGCCTATGCTAGGCTAAACTTCTATTTGGTTAAGGGTGATTTCAAAGCCCTAGACATGTTTTATAATTGATTTTCAGATTCTATCTATCATTAATTTTCTATCAAAGTTGCTTATGTTCTTCTACAAGAATTGTTCATGATGTTGTCTTGATTTGTTTAGGTGTACAACTAGATAGATCTTGATAATTATCTATTGCTAGTTTAGGAATCTTGATCCGTGTAATTGTCTTGATTTCCTATTCATAAGTGGCAATTTGTGATTAATGATTATGGTCAAGTTTTCAATAATTGCAAAGTGGAACATAACCTAAGTTGAACAATCCGAGCTTATGTGTTTGTTGCTTAGATCAACCTATCTTTCTCATCATAAAGCTGCCATTAAATTGAACTTAGAGAGCTTATTCTAGGTTGTTTGATGGTTAGAGATTAAATAGAGAGCTTGTTCTATTTAACGACAAACTAAGGAAAGATTGGGATAACAGAGCTTGTTGTTATCTACGGTTGTTAACTTTGATAGTTGGTTGATATTGATAGATCTGAAATTGATTCTTAATGATGTCTAGTGGTGGAGAATGAAACCTTAACCATATTTTTCATATTTGATTCTTCTTACTTACTTGTTTTCTTACTTTTCTAGTTTGCTTATTTTTAAAAGTATATTTATTTTTATTGGCTGGTTATACCGCCTAATTTGTATATTAACTTTGTTTTATTTTTATTGGCTGGTTATACCGCCTAATTTAGTATATATATTTTTATTGGCTGGTTATACCGCCTAATTTAGTATATATATTTTTATTGGCTGGTTATACCGCCTTGCATCTTATTCTTATTATTTACTTTAGTTTAAATCTGGCTTCAAAAACCCCTTTTCTTTTATTGTTTCTTGAATTTAAGTTTTAAACTATTAACTTATAAACTAAAACCCAATCCCTGAGGACTCGACCCTTGCTAACTACTATACTTACAATTTATCTTTTTAGTGCAAGGTTAAATAAGATACACTCTTTTGGGTGCATCAAATTTTTGGCGCCGTTGCCGGGGATTGTTTTCTTTAGTTTATTTGTTACTTGGTTTATTCTTATTTTCAGTTCTAATTATTTTTATTTTCTTGTACATACAAGTTTTTCTTTTCAAATTAAAAAAAAAAAAACAATGGAATTGAGCAATCTAACACTTGAAGAGTTGGTGGCATACATGAACATGGAGAATCAACAAGCCAATCTCACCTCCCCAGTTCAACAATTGGCCATGCGAGGATGTCAAGGCCATCAAGTGTTCCAAGACCAACAGTATGATCATTACTCAAACACTTACCATGAGGGATGGTGGGATCATACTAATTATGGCTACTCGAAAAATTACCAAGAAGTAGATCCTTATGCCAATTACACTCATCCATCTACCTTCAATCAATCATGGTCTCAAGAACCAGATCTTTTTCAACCACCACATATGACTCAAAACTCAGGTACTTCTTTAGAAGATCTTGTCTATTCTCTTGTTACTGATTCTTTGCAATTTCAACAGGAAACAAGGGCAAGCATCCAGAGTTTGGAAAAGCAAATGAGCCTATTGGCTAGTAGTATGGTGGTATGGGTAGCACAAAGATCTGAAGAACTCTCTGCCCAAACAATGATTAACCCAAAGGAGAATACTACTATTGTGACCTTGAGGAATGAGGAACAAGATGAGGATGAGACAGAATTAGAGATGGATTCTATTCTTGAGGATAATGAAGCCACAAATACAAATAAGAGTATTTCGGCACCTGAGGTAACGTTTGAGATTCCAATTTTTACTAATGTTTCTTCTCCACCTTTTCCTAGTAGATTCGCAAAGTTCAAGGAGGATGAACATGAACAAGACACGCTGGAAACCTTAAACAGTTTGTTTGTGGATGTCATTCAACAAGTACCAAAAGATGCACCATTCCTCGATGAGATATGCACCACCAAGGATGATGGAATAATACTTGTAATGGAGAATGCATCCACTGTTGTGCAAAGAAAGCTTCCTCTCAAACGCATAAATTTGGGAAATTTCATGTATGAGCCTGACAAGCCTAAAAAGCCAAGAAAGGGTGTTGGTTAGATTCAAAACACTAACTCAAGTGTTAATTGGGAAGGCAGCCCAATTAAAGATGAAATTACCAACCTTCCATATTCAGATTTGCTTTCTCTTTCTTTTCCTTTTTCTTTTATTATTTTTATTGTTTTTATTTTTATTTCTTATGTTTCTTTGTTAATTGTGTTTACTGCTTTTAAGTTCATTTAGGCTGCATAAGTTTCTTTTGTTTAATAGTTCTTTTCTCTTACATATAATTCTTAATAGCATTACATTAATGACAATGTAAGAATTATGTGTGGGGGGAAGAATTTAGGATTTTATTTAGAGTGTTTTGTTTTTGAGTTTTTTTATGTTGTTTTTCTTTCTGATCCTGGTTTTGAAAATAACTAGATGTAAATATAATTTTTAATTTTTTTACCCCGGTTAAATGGCGGATAACGGTACTCCGTGATTATTTAAATCGGTTCCATCAGCTACCCACAAAACTGATATTGTATATAAATTTCTCTTCCAATTTCTCTTTCATTTTTTTTCATTTTTTTTTTCAGGATGGATGATATTCTCACAAGATTGCAGAAACGATTTCCTCCTTTTCCTCGAAATATTTTACTGAAGCTTTACCAAGTTCGATTTGAAAGATTAAGAATGCTTATGCACAAAGGGATTCCTGGAGACATACGTTGGATAATTGAAGCCAAGGTACGTGAAGATGAATATCTTCCTGTTTTGCATTTACCAGGTACAGGTAGAAGCACTTTTGCAAAGAAGCGACGAGCAAAGCGCATGAGTTCAAATTGCCACAAATGTGCACGATGGACGTGTAACGGTAAATGTCGTTCTATTGGGATTTCGTCCTCTAATCGAGATGATAAAATTGAATTCATTAAGGATGGACTGAGTAAGGAGAATTTGGGTAATATCCAACTTTCTCTTGAGACGCATCCTAGTGGAGACGTACAAAGAGAAATTCTTGATTTATGGCCGCAATTCCAAAGGGAATGGCAACATCTTGGGAATCTGATGTTAAAAGACCCTGTTTGCCAGCTTGTAAGAAAACTCGATGAGAAGCATATCCTCGACTCATAGAAGGCGTTTAAGCCGTTTCTGGACGTAAAACCAGAGGAAGATGTGAGCCACAATCACAACTACAATAAATGACTTCTCAGCTTTTGGTTTGATTTGCAATAACTTTATTTTGGTTTAATTTACGTGTTATTCGATTTGTGTAATTATTCTCAATTTTTTATTTTTCTTTTACGATTGATTTTTCTTCTCTTTTTTATTTTCTTCCTGAAATCACGCAAAAATCTTTTGTTAGGTTAACATTTTCTTCTGACAGGTCAAATACACTTTCGGCGACATTATTACTCTTGACTTTTACGGTTGATTTTTCTTCTCTTTTTGATTTTCTTCCTGAAATCACGCAAAAATCTTTTGTTAGGTTAACATTTTCTTCTGACAGGTCAGATACACTTTCGGCGACATTATTACTCTTGTCTGATTCACTACTCAGTCCTCTATATATTACACCATGTACTCATTCTCTTTCAGGCACTCGAAAAAAAAGAAAAAAAAAAGAAAAAAAAAATGGAAAGTACTTCATCCCAGCGCATTAAAAAAATTTGTGTCTTTGGAGGTGCTTATCCAGGGAAAAATAACATATTCGCTGATGAAGCCATAAGAGTTGGAGTAATACTTGCCCAACAAAAGATCCACTTGATTTATGGAGGCGGTAGTACGGGTTTAATGGGAGCAGTCGCTACAGCAGCACACGCCGGAGGAAGTCCAGTTCTAGGAATCGTGCCAAAACTATTCACAAGTTTTTGTGGACCTACCGTGGGTAAGGAAATACAAGTCTGGAGTGTCCCTGAACGGATAACAATCATGTACCATTCTGCCGATGCATTCATTGCTTTACCAGGAGGTCTGGGTACATTGGAAGAAATAGCTTGCGTGGCTTCTTGGTCATCTTTGGTCACAAAAAAGAAACCCATTGGTTTGCTTAATATTAATGGTTATTTTAGTAATTTGCTTTCATATTTAGATAATGCTGTGGATAATGGATTCATGTTTTCAGAGGCAAGGAGAACCATAATTTCTGCTACAACCATTGAAGATTTACTCAAAAAGCTCCAAGCTTATGAGTGTTTATCTGCTACGGTTGTTTCGCAAACGCTCGGAAAAAGAAAAAGAGATATGGACGAGCAAGGAGTGGATTGCACTTTGTCTTTGTGACATTATCTAACATTTTGTTTGTTGTGTCTCAGTTATAATAAGTGATTAGCAACCTCTGCAGGTAATATCTCCTAAATTCTACCTTTAAAATTTGACATTGGGGACAATGCCATATTTTAGTAAGGGGTAAGGGACATATTTTGTTAATTCAAAAAAAAAAAAAAAAAAATTTGGGTTTTAAGCTATTTAGAAGTATTCATTCTGAACAAGGTCTGAGTAAGGGAGACTTGAGACATACCTTGTCAGTTTGATTTCTTCTTTTCAAAAAAAAAAAAAAAAAGGGTTTGTTATATTTTAAGCAATTAAGAAGTATTCATTCTGAACAAGGTCTGAGTAAGGGAGACTTGAGACATACCTTGTCAGTTTGATTTCTTCTTTTCAAAAAAAAAAAAAAAAAAAAAAGTTTGTTGTGTTTTAAGCAATTTAGAAGTATTCATTCTGAACAAGGTCTGAGTAAGGGAGACTTGAGACATACCTTGTCAGTTTGATTTTAATCTTTTTACGTTTACTTGTTAATTTTTGTTTAGTATTTTAGGATTATTTAGGTTGCATGAGTTTGTTTTGTTTTGAGTCTAGTTATTCCTATTCTTATGTTATTAGTTCTTTTCTCTTACACATGATTCTTTCATTTGGGTTAATAGACTTACATTGAGGACAATGTAAGAATTAAGTGTGGGGGGAATGATTTAAGATTTCTTTTATTTTTGTCTACTATTTTTTTTTATGAGTCTTTATTATAATTTTTAGTGTGTTTTAGTTCCTTTTTAATGCAATGATGAGATATGAATTGCATAAGTCTAAAACAGAGTTATTAGTGAGAAGATTTTCATGAGAATTGAGCTTGATATCATTTTTTTTTATGAGCCAATGTTAATATGATATGTTGATTGAGAAAGAAGCATGTTTAGACTTAATCTGACTTGTATAATCATCCTTGTGAGTTTTTGAGCCTATAATGATTGATGCATTATACAAATCAATCTAATTTCTTTCTTGAGTGCTCTTATGATTACAGGATTCTCTAGAACTTGCTTTAAACCGTTTGAGACTATATTGATACATGTGACAACATGAATATGATAGAGGCATTAGGATTTTTAGCCAGAGCCAAACAGCCATCCCTTATTGATGTTCCAAGAGAACACACCCTTAGTGAACCAATTTGAGCCTACATTGAATAAGCTATCTCTTTGGTAACCATAACTTGTCCCTAACCTAAATATACTTATATCTTTACCTTTGTTCCAAAGATGAATTAGCATGTTTTGAGACAAGTTGCAAAGACAAGGGATATTTTTAGTTAACAATTTGGGTTAGAAACAAGAAATAAGTGTGGGGGGGCGAAAGAAAAGAAAAGTCAAAAAAAAAAAAAAAAAAAGAAATGGAATACTGGCAAATACATTCAAAAAAAAAAAAATATGAATCATCTCTTGAATTTTGGGAAAAAGAAAAAGATGTTACAAAGTTGTTCAGAATGAAGAAAAGGCCCAACATAAATATCCGGCCTAGGTGACTATGTACTTGTAAAGAGTTTTGAGAAGTTTCTTTGTATGATCTTTTTATGTCTCTAAACTTTATGAACTCTTTCGAACCTTTGTGATATCTTTATCCTTTTGTTCTTCAACCACATTACAAACCCCTTGGCCCCATTACAACCTTGATTAAAGACCTCTTGATTCATGAAGTTATATGATCTAAATAGTGGAGAATAGGTGGACAAGCAAGAATATGGTAGAACTGTTTTCATGAGATTGATTGAGTGTAAACACTTCACCACTACTTTAAAGAGTGAAAATCATGAGGGTATCCCATGTGAGAAGTTGAGATTAAATTTGAACATGCAATATTTTGATTGAGATATGTTATGCTAATATTGGCTTAACTCAAACAATTTACATTCAAGCATGATTTTTTGTGAAATTCTTTAAGCTATTGATTAGTTTATAAGACTTGTTCAAATATTGTATCTAATTTGTATTGAAAGGATTAGGAGTAAATATTTTTAGTATATGCAGTTTATTTATATTTTAGTTTTTCAATGTTTGTGGGTATCGTTCTAGTAAACCCTCACGAGACTAAACTCGTCCACTAGGGACACCTAGGGGTTTAAAGGCTTGTGTCACATGCTAAGTGCCACCGTGATTTCCTACGAAAATGGATTAGATTAGATTTTCTTATTTTATTTTTATTGAGTCGTTGCTAGGGACTAGCAACAATCTAAGTGTGGGGGTGTGATAACTCGTATAATTATATAGTTTTTAGTTATGTTTTATTATTGTTTTGTGTCAAATACGAGTTATTATTGTTTAGTCTAATTGTGTTTATGATCTTTTATATTTTTATGTATTTTGGTGTTTTTCACAAGTTTCTTTGAGTGATTTCAGATTACTAGAATTAAGGGCAAATCCAGTTCAGTTTCAGTTCCGACACCTTTTGCCATATCAGCTATATCTCGAGTTTCACTGAAGCAATAAGGCTGAAATTGGTAGCCATGCAAAGCTAAGAGGCATATCTATCTTTTTCATGTTTTACACTTCTTAAAACGGAGTCGTTTTCCCTAGCGAAATCGACCATCAAGTTGGCTGATGTGCAATGACGTCTGTGCTGACATGTTTTCGTATTATGCCCGTATCTTCTTATCCACATCAGCAAATGAGCTGATTCCAACGGCTATGGTTCCGTAACTGATAGGGGAACCTTTGTCTAGAAGACCATATGATCAGATCAGGCCTCCAATATTGAATAAATCGACCATCAAGGTGGCTGATGTGTAATGACATCTATGCTGACATGTTTTCGTATTTTGCCCATATCTGCTTAACCACATCAGCAAATGAGCTGATTCCAACGGCTATGGTTCCGTAACTGATAGGGGAACCTTTCTCTAGAAGACCATGTGATCAGATCAGGCCTCCAATATTGACGAAATCGACAATCAAGTTGGCTGATCAAAATCGTCATATACCTACCTTTGAAATTTGTAAAGCTTGTCTCTTGTCATTTAGCCCTCCAAAATGTGTATAAATAGAGGGCCTTGGATGATTGTAAGGGAAGATATTGTACATAGGTAGGATATTAGCCATTTTAATAAAATTCTCTAAGTTTTCTTCTTCTTTCTTTTCTCTAGTTTTCTTTCTTTTCTCTAGTTTTCTTTTTCTTTAGAGAGAGCAAGAGGTTGGATAATTAATATTCTTCCTCTTCTTCTTTCTTTCTTTTATTTTCTTCTTAGATTCTCTTTAATTTTATGTTTATGTTTACAATGCCTATGCTAGGCTAAACTTCTATTTGGTTAAGGGTGATTTCAAAGCCCTAGACATGTTTTATAATTGATTTTCAGATTCTATCTATCATTAATTTTCTATCAAAGTTGCTTATGTTCTTCTACAAGAATTGTTCATGATGTTGTCTTGATTTGTTTAGGTGTACAACTAGATAGATCTTGATAATTATCTATTGCTAGTTTAGGAATCTTGATCCGTGTAATTGTCTTGATTTCCTATTCATAAGTGGCAATTTGTGATTAATGATTATGGTCAAGTTTTCAATAATTGCAAAGTGGAACATAACCTAAGTTGAACAATCCGAGCTTATGTGTTTGTTGCTTAGATCAACCTATCTTTCTCATCATAAAGCTGCCATTAAATTGAACTTAGAGAGCTTATTCTAGGTTGTTTGATGGTTAGAGATTAAATAGAGAGCTTGTTCTATTTAACGACAAACTAAGGAAAGATTGGGATAACAGAGCTTGTTGTTATCTACGGTTGTTAACTTTGATAGTTGGTTGATATTGATAGATCTGAAATTGATTCTTAATGATGTCTAGTGGTGGAGAATGAAACCTTAACCATATTTTTCATATTTGATTCTTCTTACTTACTTGTTTTCTTACTTTTCTAGTTTGCTTATTTTTAAAAGTATATTTATTTTTATTGGCTGGTTATACCGCCTAATTTGTATATTAACTTTGTTTTATTTTTATTGGCTGGTTATACCGCCTAATTTAGTATATATATTTTTATTGGCTGGTTATACCGCCTAATTTAGTATATATATTTTTATTGGCTGGTTATACCGCCTTGCATCTTATTCTTATTATTTACTTTAGTTTAAATCTGGCTTCAAAAACCCCTTTTCTTTTATTGTTTCTTGAATTTAAGTTTTAAACTATTAACTTATAAACTAAAACCCAATCCCTGAGGACTCGACCCTTGCTAACTACTATACTTACAATTTATCTTTTTAGTGCAAGGTTAAATAAGATACACTCTTTTGGGTGCATCAAAGATAAATTGTAAGTATAGTAGTTAGCAAGGGTCGAGTCCTCAGGGATTGGGTTTTAGTTTATAAGTTAATAGTTTAAAACTTAAATTCAAGAACAATAAAAGAAAAGGGGTTTTTGAAGCCAGATTTAAACTAAAGTAAATAATAAGAATAAGATGCAAGGCGGTATAACCAGCCAATAAAAATATATATACTAAATTAGGCGGTATAACCAGCCAATAAAAATAAAACAAAGTTAATATACAAATTAGGCGGTATAACCAGCCAATAAAAATAAATATAAAAAATAAGCAAACTAAAAGTAAGAAAACAAATAAGTAAGAAGAATCAAATATGAAAAATATGGTTAAGGTTTCATTCTCCACCACTAGACATCATTAAGAATCAATTTCAGATCTATCAATATCAACCAACTATCAAAGTTAACAACCGTAGATAACAACAAGCTCTGTTATCCCAATCTTTCCTTAGTTTGTCGTTAAATAGAACAAGCTCTCTATTTAATCTCTAACCATCAAACAACCTAGAATAGGCTCTCTAGATTCAATTTAATGGCAGCTTTATGATGAGAAAGATAGGTTGATCTAAGCAACAAACACATAAGCTCGGATTGTTCAACTTAGGTTATGTTCCACTTTCCAATTATTGAAAACTTGACCATAATCATTAATCACAAATTGCCACTTATGAATAGGAAATCAAGACAATTACACGGATCAAGACTCCTAAACTAGCAATAGATAATTATCAAGATCTATCTAGTTGTACACCTAAACAAATCAAGACAACATCATGAACAATTCTTGTAGAAGAACATAAGCAACTTTGATAGAAAATTAATGATAGATAGAATCTGAAAATCAATCACAAAACATGTCTAGGGCTTTGAAATCACCCTTAACCAAATAGAAGTTTAGCCTAGCATAGGCATTATAAACATAAACATAAAATTAAATAAAATCTAAGAAGAAAATAAAAGAAAGAAAGAAGAAGAGCAAGAATATTAATTATCCAACCTCTTGCTCTCTCTAAAGAAAAAGAAAACTAGAGAAAAGAAAGAAAACTAGAGAAAAGAAAGAAGAAGAAAACTTAGAGAATTTTATTAAAATGGCTAATATCCTACCTATGTACAATATGTGATGCACCCAAAAGAGTGTATCTTATTTAATCTTGCACTAAAAAGATCAATTGTAAGTATAGTAGTTAGCAAGGGTCGAGTCCTCAGGGATTGGGTTTTAGTTTATAAGTTGATAGTTTAAAACTTAAATTCAAGAACAATAAAAGAAAAGGGGTTTTTGAAATCAGATTTAAACTAAAGTAAATAATAAGAATAAGATGCAAGGCGGTATAACCAGCCAATAAAAATATATATACTAAATTAGGCGGTATAACCAGCCAATAAAATATATATACTAAATTAGGCGGTATAACCAGCCAATAAAAATAAAACAAAGTTAATATACAAATTAGGCGGTATAACCAGCCAATAAAAATAAATATACTTTTAAAAATAAGCAAACTAGAAAAGTAAGAAAACAAGTAAGTAAGAAGAATCAAATATGAAAAATATGGTTAAGGTTTCATTCTCCACCACTAGACATCATTAAGAATCAATTTCAGATCTATCAATATCAACCAACTATCAAAGTTAACAACCGTAGATAACAACAAGCTCTGTTACCCCAATCTTTCCTTAGTTTGTCGTTAAATAGAACAAGCTCTCTATTTAATCTCTAACCATTAAACAACCTAGAATAAGCTCTCTAAATTCAATTTAATGGCAGCTTTATGATGAGAAAGATAGGTTGATCTAAGCAACAAACACATAAGCTCGGATTGTTCAACTTAGGTTATGTTCCACTTTGCAATTATTGAAAACTTGACCATAATCATTAATCACAAATTGCCACTTATGAATAGGAAATCAAGACAATTACACGGATCAAGACTCCTAAACTAGCAATAGATAATTATCAAGATCTATCTAGTTGTACACCTAAATAAATCAAGACAACATCATGAACAATTCTTGTAGAAGAACATAAGCAACTTTGATAGAAAATTAATGATAGATAGAATCTGAAAATCAATCACAAAACATGTCTAGGGCTTTGAAATCACCCTTAACCAAATAGAAGTTTAGCCTAGCATAGGCATTATAAACATAAACATAAAATTAAAGAAAATCTAAGAAGAAAATAAAAGAAAGAAAGAAAAAGAAGAAGAATATTAATTATCCAACCTCTTGCTCTTTCTAAAGAAAAAGAAAACTAGAGAAAAGAAAGAAGAAGAAAACTTAGAGAATTTTGTTAAAATGGCTAATATCCTACCAATCTCCAATATGATCCCTTACAATCATCCAAGGCCCTCTATTTATACACATTTTGGAGGGCTAAATGACAAGAGACAAGCTTTACAAATTTCAAAGGTAGGTATATGACGATTTTGATCAGCCAACTTGATGGTCGATTTCGTCAATATTGGAGGCCTGATCTGATCACATGGTCTTCTAGAAAAAGGTTCCCCTATCAGTTACGGAACCATAGCCGTTGGAATCAGCTCATTTGCTGATGTGGTTAAGCAGATATGGGTAAAATACGAAAACATGTCAGCACAGACGTCATTGCACATCAGCCACCTTGATGGTCGATTTCTTCAATATTGGAGGCCTGATCTGATCACATGGTCTTCTAGACAAAGGTTCCTCTATCAGTTACGGAACCATAGCCGTTGGAATCAGCTCTTTTGCTGGTGTGGATAAGAAGATATGGGCATAATACGAAAACATGTCAGCACAGACGTCATTGCACATCAGCCAACTTGATGGTCGATTTCGCTAGGGAAAACGACTCCGTTTTAAGAAGTGTAAAACATGAAAAAGATAGATATGCCTCTTAGCTTTTCATGGCTACAAATTTCAGCCTTATTGCTTCAGTGAAACTCGAGATATAGCTGATATGGCAAAAGGTGTCGGAACTGGAATTGAACTGGATTTGCCCTTAATTCTAGTAATCTGAAATCACTCAAAGAAACTTGTGAAAAACACCAAATTACATAAAAATATAAAAGATCATAAACACAATTAGACTAAACAATAATAACTCGTATTTGACACAAAACAATAATAAAACATAACTAAAAACTATATAATTATACGAGTTAGCACACCCCCACACTTAGCTTTTTGCTAGTCCTCGAGCAAAATCAAATAAAAATAAAATAAGAAAGTCTAATCTAATCCACTTTCGTAGGAAATCACGGTGGCACTTAGCATGTGACACAAGCCTTTAAACCCCTAGGTGTCCCTAGTGGACGAGTTTAGTCTCGTGAGGGTTTACTAGAACGATACCCACAAACATTGAAAAACTAAAATATAAATAAACTACATATACTAAAAATATTTATTCCTAATCCTTTCAATACAAATTAGAGACAATCTTTGAACAAGTCTTATAAACTAATCAATAGCTTAAAGAATTTCACAAAAAATCATGCTTGAATGTAAATTGTTTGAGTTAAGCCAATATTAACATAACATATCTCAATCAAAATAGTGCATGTTCAAATTTAATCTCAACTTCTCACATGGGATACCCTCATGATTTTCACTCTTTAAAGTAGTGGTGAAGTGTTTACACTCAATCAATCTCATGAAAACAGTTCTACCATATTCTTGCTTGTCCACCTATTCTCCACTATTTAGATCATACAACTTCATGAATCAAGAGGTCTTTAATCAAGGTTGTAATAGGGCCAAGGGGTTTGTAATGTGGTTGAAGAACAAAAGGATAAAGATATCACAAAGGTTCCAAAGAGTTCATAAAGTTTAGAGACATAAAAAGATCATACAAAGAAACTTCTCAAAACTCTTTACAAGTACATAGTCACCTAGGCCGAATATTCATGTTGGGCCTTTTCTTCATTCTAAACGACTTTGTAACATCTTTTTCTTTTTCCACAAATTCAAGAGATGATTCATATTTTTTTTTTTTACATAGGAATGTATTTGCCAGTATTTCATTTCTTTTTCTCTTGACTTTTCTTTTCTTTCCCCCCCACACTTATTTCTTGTTTCTAACCCAAATTTTTAACTAAAAATATCCCTTGTCTTTGCAACTTGTTTCAAAACATGCTAATTCATCTTTGGAACAAAGGTAAAGATATAAGTATATTTAGGTTAGGGACAAGTTATGGTTACCAAAGAGATAGCTTATTCAATGTAGGCTCAAATTGGTTCACTAAGGGTGTGTTCTCTTGGAACATCAATAAGGGATGGCTGTTTGGCTCTGGCTAAAAATCCTAATGCCTCTATCATATTCATGTTGTCACATGTATCAATATAGTCTCAAACGGTTTAAAGCAAGTTCTAGAGAATCCTGTAATCATAAGAGCACTCAAGAAAGAAATTAGATTTATTTGTATAATGCATCAATCATTATAGGCTCAAAAACTCACAAGGATGATTATACAAGTCAGATTAAGTCTAAACATGCTTCTTTCTCAATCAACATATTATATTAACATTGGCTCATAAAAAGGTTGACATCAAGCTCAATTCTCATGAAAATCTTCTCACTAATAACCAGTTTAGACCTATGCAATTCATATCTCACCATTGTATTAAAAAGGAACTAAAACACACTAAAAATAATAATAATAATAAAGACTCATAAAAAAAAAAAAAAATAGTAGACAAAAATAAAAGAAATCCTAAATCATTCCCCCCACACTTAATTCTTACATTGTCCTCAATGTAAGTCTATTAACACAAATGAAAGAATCATGTGTAAGAGAAAAGAACTAATAACATAAGAATAGGAACAACTAAGACTCAAAACAAAACAAACTCATGCAACCTAAATAATCCTAAAATACTAAACAAAAATTAACAAGTAAACATAAAAAGATTAAAATCAAACTGACAAGGAATGTCTCAAGTCTCCCTTACTCAGACCTTGTTCAGAATGAATACTTCTAAATTGCTTAAAACACAACAAACTCTTTTTTTTTTTTTTTTTTTTTTTTTTTTTTTTTGAAAAGAAGAAATCAAACTGACAAGGTATGTCTCAAGTCTCCCTTACTCAGACCTTGTTCAGAATGAATACTTCTTAAATTTTTTTTTTTTTTTTTAATTAGCAAAATATGTCTCTTACCCCCTACTAAAATATGACATTGTCCCCAATGTCAAATTTTAAAGGTAGAATTTAGGAGATATTACCTGCAGAGGTTGCTAACCACTTATTATAACTGAGACACAACAAGCAAAATGTTAGATAATGTCACAAAGACAAAGTGCAATCCACTCCTTGCTCGTCCATATCTCTTTTTCTTTTTCCGAGCGTTTGCGAAACAACCGTAGCAGATAAACACTCATAAGCTTGGAGCTTTTTAAGTAAATCTTCAATGGTTGTAGCAGAAATTATGGTTCTCCTTGCCTCTGAAAACATGAATCCATTATCCACAGCATTATCTAAATATAAAAGCAAATTACTAAAATAACCATTAATATTAAGCAAACCAATGGGTTTCTTATTTGTGACCAAAGATGATCAAGAAGCCACGCAAGCTATTTCTTCCAATGTACCCAGACCTCCTGGTAAAGCAATGAATGCATCGGCAGAATGGTACATGATTGTTATCCGTTCAGGGACACTCCAGACTTGTATTTCCTTACCCACGGTAGGTCCACAAAAACTTGTGAATAGTTTTGGCACGATTCCTAGAACTGGACTTCCTCCGGCGTGTGCTGCTGTAGCGACTGCTCCCATTAAACCCGTACTACCGCCTCCATAAATCAAGTGGATCTTTTGTTGGGCAAGTATTACTCCAACTCTTATGGCTTCATCAGCGAATATGTTATTTTTCCCTGGATAAGCTCCTCCAAAGACACAAATTTTTTTAATGCGCTGGGATGAAGTACTTTTCATTTTTTTTTTTCGAGTGCATCTTCCTCTGGTTTTACGTCCAGAAACGGCTTAAACGCCTTCTATGAGTCGAGGATATGCTTCCCATCCAGTTTTCTTACGAGCTGGCAAACAGGGTCTTTTAACATCAGATTCCCAAGATGTTGCCATTCCCTTTGGAATTGCGGCCATAAATCAAGAATTTCTCTTTGTACGTCTCCACTAGGATGCGTCTCAAGAGAAAGTTGGATATTACCCAAATTCTCCTTACTCAGTCCATCCTTAATGAATTCAATTTTATCATCTCGATTAGAGGACGGAATCCCAATAGAACGACATTTACCGTTACACGTCCATCGTGCACATTTGTGGCAATTTGAACTCATGCGCTTTGCTCGTCGCTTCTTTGCAAAAGTGCTTCTACCTGTACCTGGTAAATGCAAAACAGGAAGATATTCATCTTCACGTACCTTGGCTTCAATTATCCAACGTATGTCGTCAGGAATCCCTTTGCGCATAAGCATTCTTAATCTTTCAAGTCGAACTTGGTAAAGCTTCAGTAAAATATTTCGAGGAAAAGGAGGAAATCGTTTCTGCAATCTTGTGAGAATATCATCCATCCTGAAAAAAAAAATGAAAAAAAATGAAAGAGAAATTGGAAGAGAAATTTATATACAATATCAGTTTTGTGGGTAGCTGATGGAACCGATTTAAATAATCACGGAGTACCGTTATCCGCCATTTAACCGGGGTAAAAAATTAAAAATTATATTTACATCTAGTTATTTTCAAAACCAGGATCAGAAAGAAAAACAACATAAAAAGACTCAAAAACAAAACACTCTAAATAAAATCCTAAATTCTTCCCCCCACACATAACTCTTACATTGTCATTAATGTAATGCTATTATCCCCCAATGCAAGAATTATATGTAAGAGAAAAGAACTATTAAACAAAAGAAACTTATGCAGCCTAAATGAACTTAAAAGCAGTAAACACAATTAACAAAGAAACATAAGAAATAAAATAAAAACAATAAAAATAATAAAAGAAAAAGGAAAAGAAAGAGAAAGCAAATCTGAATATGGAAGGTTGGTAATTTCATCTTTAATTGGGCTGCCTTCCCAATTAACACTTGAGTTAGTGTTTTGAATCTAACCAACACCCTTTCTTGGCTTTTTAGGCTTGTCAGGCTCATACATGAAATTTCCCAAATTTATGCGTTTGAGAGGAAGCTTTCTTTGCACAACAGTGGATGCATTCTCCATTACAAGTATTATTCCATCATCCTTGGTGGTGCATATCTCATCGAGGAATGGTGCATCTTTTGGTACTTGTTGAATGACATCCACAAACAAACTGTTTAAGGTTTCCAGCGTGTCTTGTTCATGTTCATCCTCCTTGAACTTTGCGAATCTACTAGGAAAAGGTGGAGAAGAAACATTAGTAAAAATTGGAATCTCAAACCTTACCTCAGGTGCCGAAATACTCTTATTTGTATTTGTGGCTTCATTATCCTCAAGAATAGAATCCATCTCTAATTCTGTCTCATCCTCATCTTGTTCCTCATTCCTCAAGGTCACAATAGTAGTATTCTCCTTTGGGTTAATCATTGTTTGGGTAGAGAGTTCTTCAGATCTTTGTGCTACCCATACCACCATACTACTAGCCAATAGGCTCATTTGCCTTTCCAAACTCCGGATGCTTGCCCTTGTTTCCTGTTGAAATTGCAAAGTATTAGTAACAAGAGAATCGACAAGATCTTCTAAAGAAGTACCTGAGTTTTGAGTCATATGTGGTGGTTGAAGAAGATCTGGTTCTTGAGACCATGATTGATTGAAGCTAGATGGATGAGTGTAATTGGCATAAGGATCTACTTCTTGGTAATTTTCTGAGTAGCCATAATTAGTATGATCCCACCATCCCTCATGGTAAGTGTTTGAGTAATGATCATACTGTTGGTCTTGGAACACTTGATGGCCTTGACATCCTCCCATGGCCAATTGTTGAACTGGGTAGGTGAGATTGGCTTGTTGATTTTCCATGTTCATGTATGCCACCAACTCTTCAAGTGTTAGATTGCTCAAATCCATCGTTTTTTTTTTTTTTTTTTTTCAAAATTTGATAAGAAAAACTTGTATGTACAAGAAAATAGAACTAATTAGAACTGAAAATAAGAATAAACCAAGTAACAAATAAACTAAAGAAAACAATCCCCGGCAACGGCGCCAAAAATTTGATGCACCCAAAAGAGTGTATCTTATTTAACCTTGCACTAAAAAGATCAATTGTAAGTATAGTAGTTAGCAAGGGTCGAGTCCTCAGGGATTGGGTTTTAGTTTATAAGTTGATAGTTTAAAACTTAAATTCAAGAACAATAAAAGAAAAGGGGTTTTTTCAAGCCAGATTTAAACTAAAGTAAATAATAAGAATAAGATGCAAGGCGGTATAACCAGCCAATAAAAATATATATACTAAATTAGGCGGTATAACCAGCCAATAAAAATATATATACTAAATTAGGCGGTATAACCAGCCAATAAAAATAAAACAAAGTTAATATACAAATTAGGCGGTATAACCAGCCAATAAAAATAAATATACTTTTAAAAATAAGCAAACTAGAAAAGTAAGAAAACAAGTAAGTAAGAAGAATCAAATATGAAAAATATGGTTAAGGTTTCATTCTCCACCACTAGACATCATTAAGAATCAATTTCAGATCTATCAATATCAACCAACTATCAAAGTTAACAACCGTAGATAACAACAAGCTCTGTTACCCCAATCTTTCCTTAGTTTGTCGTTAAATAGAACAAGCTCTCTATTTAATCTCTAACCATTAAACAACCTAGAATAAGCTCTCTAAATTCAATTTAATGGCAGCTTTATGATGAGAAAGATAGGTTGATCTAAGCAACAAACACATAAGCTCGGATTGTTCAACTTAGGTTATGTTCCACTTTGCAATTATTGAAAACTTGACCATAATCATTAATCACAAATTGCCACTTATGAATAGGAAATCAAGACAATTACACGGATCAAGACTCCTAAACTAGCAATAGATAATTATCAAGATCTATCTAGTTGTACACCTAAATAAATCAAGACAACATCATGAACAATTCTTGTAGAAGAACATAAGCAACTTTGATAGAAAATTAATGATAGATAGAATCTAAAAATCAATCACAAAACATGTCTAGGGCTTTGAAATCACCCTTAACCAAATAGAAGTTTAGCCTAGCATAGGCATTGTAAACATAAACATAAAATTAAAGAGAATCTAAGAAGGAAATAAAAGAAAGAAAGAAGAAGAAGAAGAAAATAAAGAAAAAGAAAACTAGAGAAAAGAAAGAAGAAGAAAACTTAGAGAATTTTATTACAATGGCTAATATCCTACCAATGTACAATATGATCCTCTACAATCATCCAAGGCCCTCTATTTATACACACTTTGGAGGGCTAAATGACAAGAGACAAGCTTTACAAATTTCAAAGGTAGGTATAATAGGTGGGTGCATTTTTCTAACAATTTTCGTCATATTGTATGACAATTTTGATCAGCCAACTTGATGGTCGATTTTGTCAATTTTGGAGGCCTGATCTGATCACATGGTCTTCTAGACAAATGTTCCCCTATCAGTTACTGATCCATAGCCGTTGGAATCAGCTCATTTGCTGATGTGGATAAGAAGATATGGGCAAAATACGAAACAGGTCAGCACAGACGTCATTGCACATCAGCCAACTTGATGGTCGATTTCGCTAGGGAAAACGACTCCGTTTCAAGAAGTGTAAAACATGAAAAAGATAGATATGCCTCTTAACTTTGAACGGTAAAAATTTCAGCCTTATTGCTTCAGTGAAACTCGAGATATAGCTGATATGGCAAAAGGTTTCGGAACTGGAACTGAACTGGGTTTGCCCTTAATTCTAGTAATCTGAAATCACTCAAAGAAACTTGTGAAAAACACCAAATTACATAAAAATAATAACTCGTATTTGACACAAAACAATAATAAAACATAACTAAAAACTATATAATTATACGAGTTATCAATTAAGTTTAAACATGCACTATTTTGATTGACATATGTTATGTTAACTTAACTCAAACCCTTTACTATCAAGCATGATTCTTTGTGAAACTCTTTAAGCTATTGAATAGTTTGTAAGACATGTTCAATGATTATGTATAAGTTGTATTGAAAGTGAACTAGATTCGGTTTTCTTACCTTGTGTCTATTTGATGCACCCAAAAGAGTGTATCTTATTTAACCTTGCACTAAAAAGATCAATTGTAAGTATAGTAGTTAGCAAGGGTCGAGTCCTCAGGGATTGGGTTTTAGTTTATAAGTTAATAGTTTGAAACTTAAATTCAAGGAAAACAAAAGAAAAGGGGGTTTTGAAATAGTTTTAAAAATAAGCAAACAATAAAAGTAAGATGCAAGTAAGAAATAAGAAATCAAATATGAGAGAAATATGGTTAAGGTTTCATTCTCCACCACTAGACATCATTAAGAATCAATTTCAGATCTATCAATATCAACCAACTATAAAAGTTAACAACCGTAGATAACAACAAGCTCTGTTATCCCAATCTTTCCTTAGTTTGTCGTTAAATAGAACAAGCTCTGATGCACCCAAAAGAGTGTATCTTATTTAACCTTGCACTAAAAAGATAAATTGTAAGTATAGTAGTTAGCAAGGGTCGAGTCCTCAGGGATTGGGTTTTAGTTTATAAGTTAATAGTTTAAAACTTAAATTCAAGAACAATAAAAGAAAAGGGGTTTTTGAAGCCAGATTTAAACTAAAGTAAATAATAAGAATAAGATGCAAGGCGGTATAACCAGCCAATAAAAATATATATACTAAATTAGGCGGTATAACCAGCCAATAAAAATAAAACAAAGTTAATATACAAATTAGGCGGTATAACCAGCCAATAAAAATAAATATACTTTTAAAAATAAGCAAACTAGAAAAGTAAGAAAACAAGTAAGGAAGAAGAATCAAATATGAAAAATATGGTTGAGGTTTCATTCTCCACCACTAGACATCATTAAGAATCAATTTCAGATCTATCAATATCAACCAACTATCAAAGTTAACAACCGTAGATAACAACAAGCTCTGTTATCCCAATCTTTCCTTAGTTTGTCGTTAAATAGAACAAGCTCTCTATTTAATCTCTAACCATTAAACAACCTAGAATAAGCTCTCTAAATTCAATTTAATGGCAGCTTTATGATGAGAAAGATAGGTTGATCTAAGCAACAAACACATAAGCTCGGATTGTTCAACTTAGGTTATGTTCCACTTTGCAATTATTGAAAACTTGACCATAATCATTAATCACAAATTGCCACTTATGAATAGGAAATCAAGACAATTACACGGATCAAGACTCCTAAACTAGCAATAGATAATTATCAAGATCTATCTAGTTGTACACCTAAATAAATCAAGACAACATCATGAACAATTCTTGTAGAAGAACATAAGCAACTTTGATAGAGAATTAATGATAGATAGAATCTAAAAATCAATCACAAAACATGTCTAGGGCTTTGAAATCACCCTTAACCAAATAGAAGTTTAGCCTAGCATAGGCATTGTAAACATAAACATAAAATTAAAGAGAATCTAAGAAGGAAATAAAAGAAAGAAAGAAAAAGAAGAAAATAAAGAAAAAGAAAACTAGAGAAAAGAAAGAAGAAGAAAACTTAGAGAATTTTATTACAATGGCTAATTTCCTACCAATCTACCATATGATCCTCTACAATCATCCAAGGCCCTCTATTTATACACATTTTGGAGGGCTGATGCACCCAAAAGAGTGTATCTTATTTAACCTTGCACTAAAAAGATCAATTGTAAGTATAGTAGTTAGCAAGGGTCGAGTCCTCAGGGATTGGGTTTTAGTTTATAAGTTAATAGTTTATAACTTACGTTCAAAGAAAACAAGAAAAGAAAAGGGGTTTTTGAAGCCAGATTTAAACTAAAGTAAATAATAAGAATAAGATGCAAGGCGGTATAACCAGCCAATAAAGATATATATACTAAATTAGGCGGTATAACCAGCCAATAAAAATATATATACTAAATTAGGCGGTATAACCAGCCAATAATATATATACTAAATTAGGCGGTATAACCAGCCAATAAAAATAAATATAAAAAATAAGCAAACTAAAAGTAAGAAAACAAGTGAGTAAGAAGAATCAAATATGAAAAATATGGTTAAGGTTTCATTCTCCACCACTAGACATCATTAAGAATCAATTTCAGATCTATCAATATCAACCAACTATCAAAGTTAACAACCGTAGATAACAACAAGCTCTGTTACCCCAATCTTTCCTTAGTTTGTCGTTAAATAGAACAAGCTCTCTATTTAATCTCTAACCATTAAACAACCTAGAATAAGCTCTCTAAATTCAATTTAATGGCAGCTTTATGATGAGAAAGATAGGTTGATCTAAGCAACAAACACATAAGCTCGGATTGTTCAACTTAGGTTATGTTCCACTTTGCAATTATTGAAAACTTGACCATAATCATTAATCACAAATTGCCACTTATGAATAGGAAATCAAGACAATTACACGGATCAAGACTCCTAAACTAGCAATAGATAATTATCAAGATCTATCTAGTTGTACACCTAAATAAATCAAGACAACATCATGAACAATTCTTGTAGAAGAACATAAGCAACTTTGATAGAGAATTAATGATAGATAGAATCTAAAAATCAATCACAAAACATGTCTAGGGCTTTGAAATCACCCTTAACCAAATAGAAGTTTAGCCTAGCATAGGCATTGTAAACATAAACATAAAATTAAAGAGAATCTAAGAAGGAAATAAAAGAAAGAAAGAAAAAGAAGAAAATAAAGAAAAAGAAAACTAGAGAAAAGAAAGAAGAAGAAAACTTAGAGAATTTTATTACAATGGCTAATTTCCTACCAATCTACCATATGATCCTCTACAATCATCCAAGGCCCTCTATTTATACACATTTTGGAGGGCTGATGCACCCAAAAGAGTGTATCTTATTTAACCTTGCACTAAAAAGATCAATTGTAAGTATAGTAGTTAGCAAGGGTCGAGTCCTCAGGGATTGGGTTTTAGTTTATAAGTTAATAGTTTATAACTTACGTTCAAAGAAAACAAGAAAAGAAAAGGGGTTTTTGAAGCCAGATTTAAACTAAAGTAAATAATAAGAATAAGATGCAAGGCGGTATAACCAGCCAATAAAGATATATATACTAAATTAGGCGGTATAACCAGCCAATAAAAATATATATACTAAATTAGGCGGTATAACCAGCCAATAATATATATACTAAATTAGGCGGTATAACCAGCCAATAAAAATAAATATAAAAAATAAGCAAACTAAAAGTAAGAAAACAAGTGAGTAAGAAGAATCAAATATGAAAAATATGGTTAAGGTTTCATTCTCCACCACTAGACATCATTAAGAATCAATTTCAGATCTATCAATATCAACCAACTATCAAAGTTAACAACCGTAGATAACAACAAGCTCTGTTACCCCAATCTTTCCTTAGTTTGTCGTTAAATAGAACAAGCTCTCTATTTAATCTCTAACCATTAAACAACCTAGAATAAGCTCTCTAAATTCAATTTAATGGCAGCTTTATGATGAGAAAGATAGGTTGATCTAAGCAACAAACACATAAGTTCGGATTGTTCAACTTAGGTTATGTTCCACTTTGCAATTATTGAAAACTTGACCATAATCATTAATCACAAATTGCCACTTATGAATAGGAAATCAAGACAATTACACGGATCAAGACTCCTAAACTAGCAATAGAAAATTATCAAGATCTATCTAGTTGTACACCTAAATAAATCAAGACAACATCATGAACAATTCTTGTAGAAGAACATAAGCAACTTTGATAGAAAATTAATGATAGATAGAATCTGAAAATCAATCACAAAACATGTCTAGGGCTTTGAAATCACCCTTAACCAAATAGAAGTTTAGCCTAGCATAGGCATTGTAAACATAAACATAAAATTAAAGAAAATCTAAGAAGGAAATAGAAGAAAGAAAGAAGAAGAGGAAGAATATTAATTATCCAACCTCTTGCTCTCTCTAAAGAAAAAGAAAACTAGAGAAAAGAAAGAAGAAGAAAACTTAGAGAATTTTATTAAAATGGCTAATATCCTACCTATGTACAATATGATCCTCTACAATCATCCAAGGCCCTCTATTTATACACATTTTGGAAGGCTAAATGACAAGAGACAAGCTTTACAAATTTCAAAGGTAGGTATAATAGGTGGGTGAATTTTTCTAACAATTTTCGTCATATTGTATGACAATTTTGATCAGCCAACTTGATGGTCGATTTCGTCAATGTTGGAGGCCTGATCTGATCACATGGTCTTCTAGAAAAAGGTTCCCCTATCAGTTACGGATCCATAGCCGTTGGAATCAGCTCATTTGCTGATGTGGATAAGCAGATATGGGCAAAATACGAAAACAGGTCAGCACAGACGTCATTGCACATCAGCCAACTTGATGGTCGATTTCGCTAGGGAAAACGACTCCGTTTCAAGAAGTGTAAAACATGAAAAAGATAGATATGCCTCTTAGCTTTGCACGGATACAAATTTCAGCCTTATTGCTTCAGTGAAACTCCAGATATAGCTGATATGGCAAAAGGTGTCGGAACTGGAACTGAACTGGATTTGCCCTTAATTCTAGTAATCTGAAATCACTCAAAGAAACTTGTGAAAAACACCAAATTACATAAAAATATAAAAGATCATAAACACAATTAGACTAAACAATAATAACTCGTATTTGACACAAAACAATAATAAAACATAACTAAAAACTATATAATTATACGAGTTATCACACCCCCACACTTAGCTTTTTGCTAGTCCTCGAGCAAAATCAAATAAAAATAAAATAAGAAAATCTAATCTAATCCACTTTCGTAGGAAATCACGGTGGCACTTAGCATGTGACACAAGCCTTTAAACCCCTAGGTGTCCCTAGTGGACGAGTTTAGTCTCGTGAGGGTTTACTAGAACGATACCCACAAACATTGAAAAACTAAAATATAAATTACATATACTAAAAATATTTATTCCTAATCCTTTCAATACAAATTAGAGACAATCTTTGAACAAGTCTTATAAACTAATCAATAGCTTAAAAATTTCACAAAAAATCATACTTGAATGTAAATTGTTTGAGTTAAGCCAATATTAACATAACATATTTCAATCAAAATAGTGCATATTCAAACTTAATCTCAACTTCTCACATGGGATACTCTCTTGATTTTCACTTTTTAAAGTAGTGGTAAAGTGTTTACACTCAATCAATCTCATGAAAACACTTCTACCATATGCTTGCTTGTCCACCTATTATCCACTATTTAGATCATACAACTTCATAAATCAAGAGGTCTTTATTCAAGGTTGTAATGGGGCCAAAGGGTTATAATGTGGTTAAAGAACAAAAGGATAAAGATATCACAAAGGTTCCAAAGAGTTCATAGAGTTTAGAGACATAATAAGATCATACAAATAAAACTTCTCAAAACTCTTATAAAGCACATAATAACATAGGCTAAATATTCATGTTGAGCCTTTGCATCATTCTAACCAACTTTGTAACATCTTTTTCTTTACTTTAACTAGAAGTTCAAGAGAAGATATTTTTTTTTTAATATGGGAATGTATTTGACAATGATCCCTTTCTTTTTCTCTTGACTTTTTTCTTTCTTTTCCCCCCACACTTATTTCTTGTTTCTAACCCAAATTTTCAATAAATCTTCTTTGTCTTTGCAACTTGTCTCAAAACATGCTAATTAATCTTTGGAACAAAGGTAAAGATATAAGTATATTTAGGTTAGGGACAAGTTATGGTTACCAAAGAGATAGCTTATTCAATGTAGGCTCAAATTGGTTCACTAAGGGTGTGTTCTCTTGGAACATTAATAATGGATAGCTGTTTGGCTCTGGTTATAATCCTAATGCCTCTATCATATTCATGTTGTCACATGTATCAATATAGTCTCAAACGGTTTAAAGCAAGTTCTAGAGAATCATGTAATCATAAGAGCACTCAAGAAAGAAATTAGATTGATTTGTATAATGCATCAATCATTATAGGCTCAAAAACTCACAAGGATGATTATACAAGTCAGATTAAGTCTAAACATGCTTCTTTCTCAATCAACATATCATATTAACATTGGCTAATAAAAAGGTTGACATCAAGCTCAATTCTCATGAAAATCTTCTCACTAATAAATCTGTTTTAGACTTATGCAATTCATATCTCATCATTGTATTAAAAAGGAACTAAAACTCACAAAAAAAAATAATAATAATAAAGAAAAAATAGTAGACAAAAATAAAAGAAATCCTAAATCATTCCCCCCCACACTTAATTCTTACATTGTCCTCAATGTAAGTCTATTAACTCAAATGAAAGAATCATGTGTAAGAGAAAAGAACTAATAACATAAGAATAGGAACAACTAAGACTCAAAACAAAACAAAACCATGCAACCTAAATAATCCTAAAATACTAAACAAAAATTAACAAGTAAACATAAAAAGATTAAAATCAAACTGACAAGGTATGTCTCAAGTCTCCCTTACTCAAACCTTGTTCAGAATGAATACTTCTAAATTGCTTAAAACACAACAAACTTTTTTTTTTTTTTTTGAAAAGAAGAAATCAAACTGAGAAGGTATGTCTCAAGTCTCCCTTACTCAGACCTTGTTCAGAATGAATACTTTTAAATGGCTTAAAACACAAATTTCTTTCTTTTTTTTTTTTTTTTTGAAGGTAAAATTTAGGAGATATTACCTGTAGAGGTTGCTAACCACTTATTATAACTGAGACACAACAAACAAAATGTTAGATAATGTCACAAAGACAAAGTGCAATCCACTCCTTGCTCGTCCATATCTCTTTTTCTTTTTCCGAGCGTTTGCGAAACAACCGTAGCAGATAAACACTCATAAGCTTGGAGCTTTTTGAGTAAATCTTCAATGGTTGTAGCAGAAATTATGGTTCTCCTTGCCTCTGAAAACATGAATCCATTATCCACAGCATTATCTAAATATGAAAGCAAATTACTAAAATAACCATTAATATTAAGCAAACCAATGGGTTTCTTATTTGTGACCAAAGATGACCAAGAAGCCACGCAAGCTATTTCTTCCAATGTACCCAGACCTCCTGGTAAAGCAATGAATGCATCGGCAGAATGGTACATGATTGTTATCCGTTTAGGGATACTCCAGACTTGTATTTCCTTACCCACGGTAGGTCCACAAAAATCTGTGAATAGTTTTGGCACGACTCCTAGAACTGGACTTCCTCCGGCGTGTGCTGCTGTAGCGACTGCTCCCATTAAACCCGTACTACCGCCTCCATAAATCAACTGGATCTTTTGTTGGGCAAGTATTACTCCAACTCTTATGGCTTCATCAGCGAATATGTTATTTTTCCCTCGATAAGCACCTCCAAAAACACAAATTTTTTTAATGCGTTGGGACGAAGTACTTTCCATTTTTTTTTCTTTTTTTCGAGTGCCTGAAAGAGAATGAGTACATGGTGTAATATATAGAGGACTGAGTAGTGAATCAGACAAGAGTAATAATGTCGCCGAAAGTGTATCTGACCTGTCAGAAGAAAATGTTAACCTAACAAAAGATTTTTGCGTGATTTCAGGAAGAAAATCAAAAAGAGAAGAAAAATCAACCGTAAAAGTCAAGAGTAATAATGTCGCCGAAAGTGTATTTGACCTGTCAGAAGAAAATGTTAACCTAACAAAAGATTTTTTGCGTGATTTCAGGAAGAAAATAAAAAAGAGAAGAAAAATCAATCGTAAAAGACAAATAAAAAAAATGAGAATAATTACACAAATCGAATAACACGTAAATTAAACCGAAATAAAGTTATTGCAAATCAAACCAAAAGCTGAGAAGTCATTTATTGTAGTTGTGATTGTGGCTCACATCTTCCTTTGGTTTTACGTCCAGAAACGGCTTAAACGCCTTCTATGAGTCGAGGATATGCTTCCCATCCAGTTTTCTTACAAGCTGGCAAACAGGGTCTTTTAACATCAGATTCCCAAGATGTTGCCATTCCCTTTGGAATTGCGGCCATAAATCAAGAATTTCTCTTTGTACGTCACCACTAGGATGCGTCTCAAGAGAAAGTTGGATATTACCCAAATTCTCCTTACTCAGTCCATCCTTAATGAATTCAATTTTATCATCTCGATTAGAGGACGGAATCCCAATAGAACGACATTTACCGTTACACGTCCATCGTGCACATTTGTGGCAATTTGAACTCATGCGCTTTGCTCGTCGCTTCTTTGCAAAAGTGCTTCTACCTGTACCTGGTAAATGCAAAACAGGAAGATATTCATCTTCACGTACCTTGGCTTCAATTATCCAACGTATGTCTCCAGGAATCCCTTTGTGCATAAGCATTCTTAATCTTTCAAATCGAACTTGGTAAAGCTTCAGTAAAATATTTCGAGGAAAAGGAGGAAATCGTTTCTGCAATCGTGTGAGAATATCATCCATCCTGAAAAAAAAAATGAAAGAGAAATTGAAAGAGAAATTTATATACAATATCAGTTTTGTGGGTAGCTGATGGAACCGACTTAAATAATCACGGAGTACCGTTATCCGCCGTTTAACCGGGGTTAAAAAATTATATTTACATCTAGTTATTTTCAAAACAAGGATCAGAAAGAAAAACAACATAAAAAGACTCAAAAACAAAACACACTAAATAAAATCCTAAATTCTTTCCCCACACATAATTCTTACATTGTCATTAATGTAATGCTATTAATCCCAAATGAAAGAATCATGTGTAAGTGAAAAGAACTAATAAACAAAATAAACTTATGCAGCCTAAATGAACTTAGAAACACTAAACACAATTAGCAAAGAAACATAAGAAAAAGATAAAGAAAAAGAGAGCAAATCTGAGGATGGCAGTTTGGCAATGCTTTCACTAATTAGGCTGCCTCCCCCAATTAGCACTTGATTTAGTGTTTTGAACCTAACCAACACCCCTTCTTGGCTTTTTAGGCTTGTCAGGCTCATGCATGAAATTTCCCAAATTTATGCGTTTGAGAGGAAGCTTTCTTTGCACAACAGTGGATGCATTCTCCATTACAAGTATTATTCCATCATCCTTGGTGGTGCATATCTCATCGAGGAATGGTGCATCTTTTGGTACTTGTTGAATGACATCCACAAACAAACTGTTTAAGGTTTCCAGCGTGTCTTGTTCATGTTCATCCTCCTTGAACTTTGCGAATCTACTAGGAAAAGGTGGAGAAGAAACATTAGTAAAAATTGGAATCTCAAACGTTACCTCAGGTGCCGAAATACTCTTATTTGGATCATTGGCTTCATTATCCTCAAGAATAGAATTCATCTCTAATTTTGTCTCATCCTCTTCTTGTTCCTCATTCCTCAAGGTCACAATAATAGTATTCTCCTTTGGGTTAATCATTGTTTGGGCAGGGAGTTCTTCAGATCTTTGTGCTACCCATCCCACCATACTACTAGTCAATTGGATCATTTGCTTTTCCAAACTCTGGATGCTTGCCCTTGTTTCCTGTTGAAATTGCAATGTATCAGTAACAAGAGAATAGACAAGATCTTCTAAAGAAGTACCTGAGTTTTGAGTCATATGTGGTGGTTGAAAAAGATCTGGTTCTTGGGACCATGATTGATTGAAGCTAGATGGATGAGTGTAATTGGCATAAGGATCTACTTCTTGGTAATTTTTCGAGTACCCATAATTAGTATGATCCCACCATCCCTCATGGTAAGTGTTTGAGTAATGATCATACTGTTGGTCTTGGAACACTTGATGGCCTTGACATCCTCCCATGGCCAATTGTTGAACTGGGAAGGTGAGATTGGCTTGTTGATTCTCCATGTTCATGTGTGCCACCAACTCTTCAAGTGTTAGATTGCTCAACTCCATCGTTTTTTTTTGTTTTTTTTTTTTTCAAAATTTGATCAGAAAAACCCGTATGTACAAGAAAATAAAACTCATTAGAACTGAAAATAAGAATAAACCAAGTAACAAATAAACTAAAGAAAACAATCCCCGGCAACGGCGCCAAAAATTTGATGCACCCAAAAGAGTATATCTTATTTAACCTTGCACTAAAAAGATCAATTGTAAGTATAGTAGTTAGCAAGGGTCGAGTCCTCAGGGATTGGGTTTTAGTTTATAAGTTAATAGTTTATAACTTACGTTCAAAGAAAACAAGAAAAGAAAAGGGGTTTTTGAAGCCAGATTTAAACTAAAGTAAATAATAAGAATAAGATGCAAGGCGGTATAACCAGCCAATAAAGATATATATACTAAATTAGGCGGTATAACCAGCCAATAAAAATATATATACTAAATTAGGCGGTATAACCAGCCAATAATATATATACTAAATTAGGCGGTATAACCAGCCAATAAAAATAAATATAAAAAATAAGCAAACTAAAAGTAAGAAAACAAGTGAGTAAGAAGAATCAAATATGAAAAATATGGTTAAGGTTTCATTCTCCACCACTAGACATCATTAAGAATCAATTTCAGATCTATCAATATCAACCAACTATCAAAGTTAACAACCGTAGATAACAACAAGCTCTGTTACCCCAATCTTTCCTTAGTTTGTCGTTAAATAGAACAAGCTCTCTATTTAATCTCTAACCATTAAACAACCTAGAATAAGCTCTCTAAATTCAATTTAATGGCAGCTTTATGATGAGAAAGATAGGTTGATCTAAGCAACAAACACATAAGTTCGGATTGTTCAACTTAGGTTATGTTCCACTTTGCAATTATTGAAAACTTGACCATAATCATTAATCACAAATTGCCACTTATGAATAGGAAATCAAGACAATTACACGGATCAAGACTCCTAAACTAGCAATAGAAAATTATCAAGATCTATCTAGTTGTACACCTAAATAAATCAAGACAACATCATGAACAATTCTTGTAGAAGAACATAAGCAACTTTGATAGAAAATTAATGATAGATAGAATCTGAAAATCAATCACAAAACATGTCTAGGGCTTTGAAATCACCCTTAACCAAATAGAAGTTTAGCCTAGCATAGGCATTGTAAACATAAACATAAAATTAAAGAAAATCTAAGAAGGAAATAGAAGAAAGAAAGAAGAAGAGGAAGAATATTAATTATCCAACCTCTTGCTCTCTCTAAAGAAAAAGAAAACTAGAGAAAAGAAAGAAGAAGAAAACTTAGAGAATTTTATTAAAATGGCTAATATCCTACCTATGTACAATATGATCCTCTACAATCATCCAAGGCCCTCTATTTATACACATTTTGGAAGGCTAAATGACAAGAGACAAGCTTTACAAATTTCAAAGGTAGGTATAATAGGTGGGTGAATTTTTCTAACAATTTTCGTCATATTGTATGACAATTTTGATCAGCCAACTTGATGGTCGATTTCGTCAATGTTGGAGGCCTGATCTGATCACATGGTCTTCTAGAAAAAGGTTCCCCTATCAGTTACGGATCCATAGCCGTTGGAATCAGCTCATTTGCTGATGTGGATAAGCAGATATGGGCAAAATACGAAAACAGGTCAGCACAGACGTCATTGCACATCAGCCAACTTGATGGTCGATTTCGCTAGGGAAAACGACTCCGTTTCAAGAAGTGTAAAACATGAAAAAGATAGATATGCCTCTTAGCTTTGCACGGATACAAATTTCAGCCTTATTGCTTCAGTGAAACTCCAGATATAGCTGATATGGCAAAAGGTGTCGGAACTGGAACTGAACTGGATTTGCCCTTAATTCTAGTAATCTGAAATCACTCAAAGAAACTTGTGAAAAACACCAAATTACATAAAAATATAAAAGATCATAAACACAATTAGACTAAACAATAATAACTCGTATTTGACACAAAACAATAATAAAACATAACTAAAAACTATATAATTATACGAGTTATCAAGGGCTAAATGACAAGAGACAAGCTTTACAAATTTCAAAGGTAGGTATAATAGGTGGGTGCATTTTTCTAACAATTTTCGTCATATTGTATGACAATTTTGATCAGCCAACTTGATGGTCGATTTTGTCAATATTGGAGGCCTGATCTGATCACATGGTCTCCTAGAAAAATGTTCCCCTGTCAGTTACTGATCCATAGCCGTTGGAATCAGCTCATTTGCTGATGTGGATAAGAAGATATGGGCAAAATACGAAAATAGGTCAGCACAGACGTCATTGCACATCAGCCAACTTGATGGTCGATTTCGCTAGGGAAAACGACTCCGTTTCAATAAGTGTAAAACATGAAAAAGATAGATATGCCTCTTAGCTTTGCACGGTTAAAATTTCAGCCTTATTGCTTCAGTGAAACTCCAGATATAGCTGATATGGCAAAAGGTGTCGGAATTGGAACTGAACTGGATTTGCCCTTAATTCTAGTAATCTGAAATCACTCAAAGAAACTTGTGAAAAACACCAAATTACATAAAAATATAAAAGATCATAAACACAATTAGACTAAACAATAATAACTCGTATTTGACACAAAACAATAATAAAACATAACTAAAAACTATATAATTATACGAGTTATCACACCCCCACACTTAGATTGTTGCTAGTCCCTAGCAACGACTCAATAAAAATAAAATAAGAAAATCTAATCTAATCCACTTTCGTAGGAAATCACGGTGGCACTTAGCATGTGACACAAGCCTTTAAACCCCTAGGTGTCCCTAGTGGACGAGTTTAGTCTCGTGAGGGTTTACTAGAACGATACCCACAAACATTGAAAAACTAAAATATAAATAAACTACATATACTAAAAATATTTATTCCTAATCCTTTCAATACAAATTAGAGACAATCTTTGAACAAGTCTTATAAACTAATCAATAGCTTAAAGAATTTCACAAAAATTCATGCTTGAATGTAAATTGTTTGAGTTAAGCCAATATTAACATAACATATCTCAATCAAAATAGTGCATGTTCAAATTTAATCTCAACTTCTCACATGATATACCCTCATGATTTTCACTCTTTAAAGTAGTGGTGAAGTGTTTACACTCAATCAATCTCATGCAAACAGTTCTACCATATTCTTGCTTGTCCACCTATTCTCTACTATTTAGATCATACAACTTCATGAATCAAGAGGTCGAAATAAAGGTTGTAATGGGGCCAAGGGGTTTGTAATGTGGTTGAATAACAAAAGGATAAAGATATCACAAAGGCTCCAAAGAGTTCATAAAGTTTAGAGACATAATAAGATCATACAAAGAAACTTCTCAAAACTCTTTACAAGTACATAGTCACCTAGGCCGAATATTCATGTTGGGCCTTTTCTTCATTCTAAACAACTTTGTAACATCTTTTTCTTTTTCCACAAATTCAAGAGATGATTCATATTTTTTTACTTAGGAATGTATTTGCCAGTATTCCATTTCTTTTTCTCTTGACTTTTCTTTTCTTTTCCCCCCACACTTATTTCTTGTTTCTAACCCAAATTTTCAACTAAAAATATCCCTTGTTTTTTGCAATATGTCTCAAAATATATAATCCATCTTTAGAACAAGGGTAAGGATATAAGTATATTTAGACTAGGTGTAAGTTGTGGTTACCAATAAAACAGCATATTTAATGTAGGCTCAAATTGGCTCACTAGTGGGGATGTTCTCTTAGAACATTAATAATGGATGGCTGTTTGGCTCTGGTTATAATCCTAATGCCTCTATCATATTCATGTTGTCACATGTATCAATATAGTCTCAAACGGTTTAAAGCAAGTTCTAGAGAATCATGTAATCATAAGAGCACTCAAGAAAGAAATTAGATTGATTTGTATAATGCATCAATCATTATAGGCTCAAAAACTCACAAGGATGATTATACAAGTCAGATTAAGTCTAAACATGCTTCTTTCTCAATCAACATATCATATTAACATTGGCTCATAAAAAGGTTGACATCAAGCTCAATTCTCATGAAAATCTTCTCACTAATAAATCTGTTTTAGACTTATGCAATTCATATCTCATCATTGTATTAAAAAGGAACTAAAACACACTAAAAAAAAATAATAATAATAATAAAGACTCATAAAAAAAAAATAGTAGACAAAAATAAAAGAAATCCTAAATCATTCCCCCCACACTTAATTCTTACATTGTCCTCAATCATATTTATTGTAGTTGTGATTGTGGCTCACATCTTCCTCTGGTTTTACGTCCAGAAACGGCTTAAACGCCTTCTATGAGTCGAGGATATGCTTCCCATCCAGTTTTCTTACAAGCTGGCAAACAGGGTCTTTTAACATCAGATTCCCAAGATGTTGCCATTCCCTTTGGAATTGCGGCCATAAATCAAGAATTTCTCTTTGTACGTCTTGATAACTCGTATAATTATATAGTTTTTAGTTATGTTTTATTATTGTTTTGTGTCAAATACGAGTTATTATTGTTTAGTCTAATTGTGTTTATGATCTTTTATATTTTTATATAATTTGGTGTTTTTCACAAGTTTCTTTGAGTCATTTCAGATTACTAGAATTAAGGGCAAATCCAGTTCAGTTCCAGTTCTGACACCTTTTGCCATATCAGCTATATCTGGAGTTTCACTGAAGCAATAAGGCTGAAATTTTAACCGTGCAAAGTTAAGAGGCATATCTATCTTTTTCATGTTTTACACTTCTTGAAACGGAGTCGTTTTCCCTAGCGAAATCAACCATCAAGTTGGCTGATGTGCAATGACGTCTTTCCTGAGCAGTTTTCGTATTTTGACCATATCGTCCGATACACATCAGCAAATGAGCTAATTCCAACGGCTATGGATCACTAACTGATAGGGGAACATTTGTCTAGAAGACCATGTGATCAGATAAAGCCTCCAATATTGAATAAATCGACCATCAAGTTGGCTGATGTGCAATGACGTCTGCGCTGACCGGTTTTCGTATTTTGACCATATCGTCCGATACACATCAGAAAATGAGCTGATTCCAACGGATATGGATCACTAACTGATAGGGGAACATTTGTCTAGAAGACCATGTGATCAGATAAAGCCTCCAATATTGAATAAATCGACCATCAAGTTGGCTGATGTGCAATGACGTCTGTGCTGACCTGTTTTCGTATTTTGCCCATATCTTCTTCTCCACATCAGAAAATGAGCTGATTCCAACGGCTATGAATCAGTAACTCATAGGGGAACATTTTTCTAGAAGACCATGTGATCAGATCAGGCATCCAAGATTGACAAAATCGACCATCAAGTTGGCTGATCAAAATGGTCATACAATATGACGAAAATTGTTAGAAAAATGCACCCACCTATTATACCTACCTTTGAAATTTGTAAAGCTTGTCTCTTGTCATTTAGCCCTCCAAAATGTGTATAAATAGAGGGCCTTGGATGATTGTAGAGGATCATATTGTACATAGGTAGGATATTAGCCATTTTAATAAAATTCTCTAAGTTTTCTTCTTCTTTCTTTTCTCTAGTTTTCTTTCTTTTCTCTAGTTTTCTTTTTCTTTAGAGAGAGCAAGAGGTTGGATAATTAATATTCTTCCTCTTCTTCTTTCTTTCTTTTATTTTCTTCTTAGATTTTCTTTAATTTTATGTTTATGTTTACAATGCCTATGCTAGGCTAAACTTCTATTTGGTTAAGGGTGATTTCAAAGCCCTAGACATGTTTTATAATTGATTTTCAGATTCTATCTATCATTAATTTTCTATCAAAGTTGCTTATGTTCTTCTACAAGAATTGTTCATGATGTTGTCTTGATTTGTTTAGGTGTACAACTAGATAGATCTTGATAATTATCTATTGCTAGTTTAGGAGTCTTGATCCGTGTAATTGTCTTGATTTCCTATTCATAAGTGGCAATTTGTGATTAATGATTATGGTCAAGTTTTCAATAATTGCAAAGTGGAACATAACCTAAGTTGAACAATCCGAGCTTATGTGTTTGTTGCTTAGATCAACCTATCTTTCTCATCATAAAGCTGCCATTAAATTGAATTTAGAGAGCTTATTCTAGGTTGTTTAATGGTTAGAGATTAAATAGAGAGCTTGTTCTATTTAACGACAAACTAAGGAAAGATTGGGGTAACAGAGCTTGTTGTTATCTACGGTTGTTAACTTTGATAGTTGGTTGATGCACCCAAAAGAGTGTATCTTATTTAACCTTGCACTAAAAAGATAAATTGTAAGTATAGTAGTTAGCAAGGGTCGAGTCCTCAGGGATTGGGTTTTAGTTTATAAGTTAATAGTTTAAAACTTAAATTCAAGAACAATAAAAGAAAAGGGGTTTTTGAAGCCAGATTTAAACTAAAGTAAATAATAAGAATAAGATGCAAGGCGGTATAACCAGCCAATAAAAATATATATACTAAATTAGGCGGTATAACCAGCCAATAAAAATATATATACTAAATTAGGCGGTATAACCAGCCAATAAAAATAAAACAAAGTTAATATACAAATTAGGCGGTATAACCAGCCAATAAAAATAAATATAAAAAATAAGCAAACTAAAAGTAAGAAAACAAATAAGTAAGAAGAATCAAATATGAAAAATATGGTTAAGGTTTCATTCTCCACCACTAGACATCATTAAGAATCAATTTCAGATCTATCAATATCAACCAACTATCAAAGTTAACAACCGTAGATAACAACAAGCTCTGTTACCCCAATCTTTCCTTAGTTTGTCGTTAAATAGAACAAGCTCTCTATTTAATCTCTAACCATTAAACAACCTAGAATAAGCTCTCTAAATTCAATTTAATGGCAGCTTTATGATGAGAAAGATAGGTTGATCTAAGCAACAAACACATAAGCTCGGATTGTTCAACTTAGGTTATGTTCCACTTTGCAATTATTGAAAACTTGACCATAATCATTAATCACAAATTGCCACTTATGAATAGGAAATCAAGACAATTACACGGATCAAGACTCCTAAACTAGCAATAGATAATTATCAAGATCTATCTAGTTGTACACCTAAATAAATCTAGACAACATCATGAACAATTCTTGTAGAAGAACATAAGCAACTTTGATAGAAAATTAATGATAGATAGAATCTGAAAATCAATCACAAAACATGTCTAGGGCTTTGAAATCACCCTTAACCAAATAGAACTTTAGCCTAGCATAGGCATTATAAAAATAAACATAAAATTAAAGAAATTCTAAGAAGAAAATAAAAGAAAGAAAGAAGAAGAGGAAGAATATTAATTATCCAACCTCTTGCTCTCTCTAAAGAAAAAGAAAACTAGAGAAAAGAAAGAAAACTAGAGAAAAGAAAGAAGAAGAAAACTTAGAGAATTTTATTAAAATGGCTAATATCCTACCTATGTACAATGTGATCCCTTACAATCATCCAAGGCCCTCTATTTATACACATTTTGGAGGGCTAAATGACAAGAGACAAGCTTTACAAATTTCAAAGGTAGGTATATGACGATTTTGATCAGCCAACTTGATGGTCGATTTCGTCAATATTGGAGGCCTGATCTGATCACATGGTCTTCTAGAACAAGGTTCCCCTATCAGTTACGGAACCATAGCCGTTGGAATCAGCTCATTTGCTGATGTGGTTAAGCAGATATGGGCAAAATACGAAAACATGTCAGCACAGACGTCATTGCACATCAGCCACCTTGATGGTCGATTTCTTCAATATTGGAGGCCTGATCTGATCACATGGTCTTCTAGACAAAAGCTCCCCTATCAGTTACGGAACCATAGCCGTTGGAATCAGCTCATTTGCTGATGTGGATAAGAAGATATGGGCATAATACGAAAACATGTCAGCACAGACGTCATTGCACATCAGCCAACTTGATGGTCGATTTCGCTAGGGAAAACGACTCCGTTTTAAGAAGTGTAAAACATGAAAAAGATAGATATGCCTCTTAGCTTTGCATGGCTACAAATGTCAGCCTTATTGCTTCAGTGAAACTCGAGATATAGCTGATATGGCAAAAGGTGTCGGAACTGAAACTGAACTGGATTTGCCCTTAATTCTAGTAATCTGAAATCACTCAAAGAAACTTGTGAAAAACACCAAAATACATAAAAATATAAAAGATCATAAACACAATTAGACTAAACAATAATAACTCGTATTTGACACAAAACATTAATAAAACATAACTAAAAACTATATAATTATACGAGTTATCACACCCCCACACTTAGATTGTTGCTAGTCCCTAGCAACGACTCAATAAAAATAAAATAAGAAAATCTAATCTAATCCATTTTCGTAGGAAATCACGGTGGCACTTAGCATGTGACACAAGCCTTTAAACCCCTAGGTGTCCCTAGTGGACGAGTTTAGTCTCGTGAGGGTTTACTAGAACGATACCCACAAACATTGAAAAACTAAAATATAAATAAACTGCATATACTAAAAATATTTACTCCTAATCCTTTCAATACAAATTAGATACAATATTTGAACAAGTCTTATAAACTAATCAATAGCTTAAAGAATTTCACAAAAAATCATGCTTGAATGTAAATTGTTTGAGTTAAGCCAATATTAGCATAACATATCTCAATCAAAATATTGCATGTTCAAATTTAATCTCAACTTCTCACATGGGATACCCTCATGATTTTCACTCTTTAAAGTAGTGGTGAAGTGTTTACACTCAATCAATCTCATGAAAACAGTTCTACCATATTCTTGCTTGTCCACCTATTCTCCACTATTTAGATCATACAACTTCATGAATCAAGAGGTCTTTAATCAAGGTTGTAATGGGGCCAAGGGGTTTGTAATGTGGTTGAAGAACAAAAGGATAAAGATATCACAAAGGTTCCAAAGAGTTCATAAAGTTTAGAGACATAAAAAGATCATACAAAGAAACTTCTCAAAACTCTTTACAAGTACATAGTCACCTAGGCCGGATATTTATGTTGGGCCTTTTCTTCATTCTAAACGACTTTGTAACATCTTTTTCTTTTTCCACAAATTCAAGAGATGATTCATATTTTTTTTTTTTACATAGGAATGTATTTGCCAGTATTCCATTTCTTTTTCTCTTGACTTTTCTTTTCTTTTCGCCCCACACTTATTTCTTGTTTCTAACCCAAATTTTTAACTAAAAATATCCCTTGTTTTTTTTGCAATATGTCTCAAAATATATAATCCATCTTTAGAACAAAGGTAAGGATATAAGTATATTTAGGCTAGGTGTAAGTTGTGGTTACCAATAAAACATCATATTTACTGTAGGCTCAAATTGGCTCACTAGTGGGGATGTTCTCTTAGAACATTAATAATGGATGGCTGTTTGGCTCTGGTTATAATCCTAATGCCTCTATCATATTCATGTTGTCACATGTATCAATATAGTCTCAAACGGTTTAAAGCAAGTTCTAGAGAATCATGTAATCATAAGAGCACTCAAGAAAGAAATTAGATTGATTTGTATAATGCATCAATCATTATAGGCTCAAAAACTCACAAGGATGATTATACAAGTCAGATTAAGTCTAAACATGCTTCTTTCTCAATCAACATATCATATTAACATTGGCTCATAAAAAGGTTGACATCAAGCTCAATTCTCATGAAAATCTTCTCACTAATAAATATGTTTTAGACTTATGCAATTCATATCTCATCATTGTATTAAAAAGGAACTAAAACTCACAACAAAAAAAATAATAATAATAATAAAGAAAAAAAAAATAGTAGACAAAAATAAACGAAATCCTAAATCATTCCCCCCCACACTTAATTCTTACATTGTCCTCAATGTAAGTCTATTAACTCAAATGAAAGAATCATGTGTAAGAGAAAAGAACTAATAACATAAGAATAGGAACAACTAAGACTCAAAACAAAACAAAACCATGCAACCTAAATAATCCTAAAATACTAAACAAAAATTAACAAGTAAACATAAAAAGATTAAAATCAAACTGACAAGGTGTGTCTCAAGTCTCCCTTACTCAGACCTTGTTCAGAATGAATACTTCTAAATTGCTTAAAACACAACAAACCTTTTTTTTTTTTTTTTTGAAAAGAAGAAATCAAACTCACAAGGTATGTCTCAAGTCTCCCTTACTCAGACCTTGTTCAGAATGAATACTTCTTAAATTTTTTTTTTTTTTTAAATTAGCAAAATATGTCCCTTACCCCCTACTAAAATATGACATTGTCCCCAATGTCAAATTTTAAAGGTAGAATTTAGGAGATATTACCTGCAGAGGTTGCTAACCACTTATTATAACTGAGACACAACAAGCAAAATGTTAGATAATGTCACAAAGACAAAGTACAATCCACTCCTTGCTCATCCATATCTCTTTTTCTTTTTCCGAGCGTTTGCGAAACAACCGTAGCAGATAAACACTCATAAGCTTGGAGCTTTTTGAGTAAATCTTCAATGGTTGTAGCAGAAATTATGGTTCTCCTTGCCTCTGAAAACATGAATCCATTATCCACAGCATTATCTAAATATGAAAGCAAATTATTAAAATAACCATTAATATTAAGGAAACCAATGGATTTCTTATTTGTGACCAAAGATGACCAAGAAGCCACGCAAGCTATTTCTTCCAATGTACCCAGACCTCCTGGTAAAGCAATGAATGCATCGGCAGAATGGTACATGATTGTTATCCGTTCAGGGATACTCCAGACTTGTATTTCCTTACCCAAGGTAGGTCCACAAAAATCTGTGAATAGTTTTGGCACGATTCCTAGAACTGGACTTCCTCCGGCGTGTGCTGCTGTAGCGACTGCTCCCATTAAACCCGTACTACCGCCTCCATAAATCAACTGGATCTTTTGTTGGGCAAGTATTACTCCAACTTTTATGGCTTCATCAGCGAATATGTTATTTTTCCCTGGATAAGCACCTCCAAAAACACAAATTTTTTTAATGCGTTGGGACGAAGTACTTTCCATTTTTTTTTTCTTTTTTTCGAGTGCCTGAAAGAGAATGAGTACATGGTGTAATATATAGAGGACTGAGTAGGGAATCAGACAAGAGTAATAATGTCGCCGAAAGTGTATTTGACCTGTCAGAAGAAAATGTTAACCTAACAAAAGATTTTTGCGTGATTTCAGGAAGAAAATAAAAAAGGGAAGAAAAATCAACCGTAAAAGACAAATAAAAAAATGAGAATAATTACACAAATCGAATAACACGTAAATTAAACCGAAATAAAGTTATTGCAAATCAAACCAAAAGCTGAGAAGTTATTTATTGTAGTTGTGATTGTGGCTCACATCTTCCTCTGGTTTTACGTCCAGAAACGGCTTAAACGCCTTCTATGAGTCGAGGATATGCTTCCCATCCAGTTTTCTTACAAGCTGGCAAACAGGGTCTTTTAACATCAGATTCCCAAGATGTTGCCATTCCCTTTGGAATTGCGGCCATAAATCAAGAATTTCTCTTTGTACGTCTCCACTAGGATGCGTCTCAAGAGAAAGCTGGATATTACCCAAATTCTCCTTACTCAGTCCATCCTTAATGAATTCAATTTTATCATCTCGATTAGAGGACGGAATCCCAATAGAACGACATTTACCGTTACACGTCCATCGTGCACATTTGTGGCAATTTGAACTCATGCGCTTTGCTCGTCGCTTCTTTGCAAAAGTGCTTCTACCTGTACCTGGTAAATGCAAAACAGGAAGATATTCATCTTCACGTACCTTGGCTTCAATTATCCAACGTATGTCTTCATGAATCCCTTTGTGCATAAGCATTCTTAATCTTTCAAATCGAACTTGGTAAAGCTTCAGTAAAATATTTCGAGGAAAAGGAGGAAATCGTTTCTGCAATCTTGTGAGAATATCATCCATCCTGAAAAAAAAATGAAAAAAATTGAAAGAGAAATTGGAAGAGAAATTTATATACAATATCAGTTTTGTGGGTAGCTGATGGAACCGACTTAAATAATCACGGAGTACCGTTATCCGCCATTTAACCGGGGTTAAAAAACAAAATTATATTTACATCTAGTTATTTTCAAAACAAGGATCAGAAAGAAAAACAACATAAAAAGACTCAAAAACAAAACACTCTAAATAAAATCCTAAATTCTTCCCCCCACACATAATTCTTACATTGTCATTAATGTAATGCTATTATCCCCCAATGCAAGAATTATATGTAAGAGAAAAGAACTATTAAACAAAAGAAACTTATGCAGCCTAAATGAACTTAAAAGCAGTAAACACAATTAACAAAGAAACATAAGAAATAAAATAAAAACAATAAAAATAATAAAAGGAAAAGGAAAAGAAAGAGAAAGAGAAAGCAAATCTGAATGTGGAAGGTTGGCAATTTCATCTTTAATTGGGCTGCCTTCCCAATTAACACTTGAGTTAGTGTTTTGAATCTAACCAACACCCCTTCTTGGCTTTTTAGGCTTGTCAGGCTCATACATGAAATTTCCCAAATTTATGCGTTTGAGAGGTAGCTTTCTTTGCACAACAGTGGATGCATTCTCCATTACAAGTATTATTCCATAATCCTTGGTGATGCATATCTCATCGAGGAATGGTGCATCTTTTGGTACTTGTTGAATGACATCCACAAACAAACTGTTTAAGGTTTCCAGCGTGTCTTGTTCATGTTCATCCTCCTTGAACTTTGCGAATCTACTATGAAAAGGTGGAGAAGAAACATTAGTAAAAATTGGAATCTCAAACGTTACCTCAGGTGCCGAAATACTCTTATTTGGATCATTGGCTTCATTATCCTCAAGAATAGAATTCATCTCTAATTTTGTCTCATTCTCATCTTGTTCCTCATTCCTCAAGGTTACAATAGTAGCATTCTCCTTTGGGTTAATCATCGTTTGGGCAGAGAGTTCTTCAGATCTTTGTGCTACCCATCCCACCATACTACTAGTCAATTGGATCATTTGCTTTTCCAAACTCTGGATGCTTGCCCTTGTTTCCTGTTGAAATTGCAAAGTATCAGTAACAAGAGAATAGACAAGATCTTCTAAAGAAGTACCTGAGTTTTGAGTTATATGTGGTGGTTGAAAAAGATCTGGTTCTTGGGACCATGATTGATTGAAGCTAGATGGATGAGTGTAATTGGCATAAGGATCTACTTCTTGGTAATTTTTCGAATAGCCATAATTAGTATGATCCCACCATCCCTCATGGTAAGTGTTTGAGTAATGATCATACTGTTGGTCTTGGAACACTTGATGGCCTTGACATCCTCCCATGGCCAATTGTTGAACTGGGGAGGTGAGATTGGCTTGTTGATTCTCAATGTTCATGTATGCCACCAACTCTTCAAGTGTTAGATTGCTCAATTCCATTGTGTTTTTTTTTTTTTTTTTTTTTTTTTTTTTAAATTTGAAAAGAAAAACTTGTATGTACAAGAAAATAAAACTAATTAGAACTGAAAATAAGAATAAACCAAGTAACAAATAAACTAAAGAAAACAATCCCCGGCAACGGCGCCAAAAATTTGATGCACCCAAAAGAGTGTATCTTATTTAACCTTGCACTAAAAAGATAAATTGTAAGTATAGTAGTTAGCAAGGGTCGAGTCCTCAGGGATTGGGTTTTAGTTTATAAGTTAATAGTTTAAAACTTAAATTCAAGAACAATAAAAGAAAAGGGGTTTTTGAAGCCAGATTTAAACTAAAGTAAATAATAAGAATAAGATGCAAGGCGGTATAACCAGCCAATAAAAATATATATACTAAATTAGGCGGTATAACCAGCCAATAAAAATATATATACTAAATTAGGCGGTATAACCAGCCAATAAAAATAAAACAAAGTTAATATACAAATTAGGCGGTATAACCAGCCAATAAAAATAAATATAAAAAATAAGCAAACTAAAAGTAAGAAAACAAATAAGTAAGAAGAATCAAATATGAAAAATATGGTTAAGGTTTCATTCTCCACCACTAGACATCATTAAGAATCAATTTCAGATCTATCAATATCAACCAACTATCAAAGTTAACAACCGTAGATAACAACAAGCTCTGTTACCCCAATCTTTCCTTAGTTTGTCGTTAAATAGAACAAGCTCTCTATTTAATCTCTAACCATTAAACAACCTAGAATAAGCTCTCTAAATTCAATTTAATGGCAGCTTTATGATGAGAAAGATAGGTTGATCTAAGCAACAAACACATAAGCTCGGATTGTTCAACTTAGGTTATGTTCCACTTTGCAATTATTGAAAACTTGACCATAATCATTAATCACAAATTGCCACTTATGAATAGGAAATCAAGACAATTACACGGATCAAGACTCCTAAACTAGCAATAGATAATTATCAAGATCTATCTAGTTGTACACCTAAATAAATCTAGACAACATCATGAACAATTCTTGTAGAAGAACATAAGCAACTTTGATAGAAAATTAATGATAGATAGAATCTGAAAATCAATCACAAAACATGTCTAGGGCTTTGAAATCACCCTTAACCAAATAGAACTTTAGCCTAGCATAGGCATTATAAAAATAAACATAAAATTAAAGAAATTCTAAGAAGAAAATAAAAGAAAGAAAGAAGAAGAGGAAGAATATTAATTATCCAACCTCTTGCTCTCTCTAAAGAAAAAGAAAACTAGAGAAAAGAAAGAAAACTAGAGAAAAGAAAGAAGAAGAAAACTTAGAGAATTTTATTAAAATGGCTAATATCCTACCTATGTACAATGTGATCCCTTACAATCATCCAAGGCCCTCTATTTATACACATTTTGGAGGGCTAAATGACAAGAGACAAGCTTTACAAATTTCAAAGGTAGGTATATGACGATTTTGATCAGCCAACTTGATGGTCGATTTCGTCAATATTGGAGGCCTGATCTGATCACATGGTCTTCTAGAACAAGGTTCCCCTATCAGTTACGGAACCATAGCCGTTGGAATCAGCTCATTTGCTGATGTGGTTAAGCAGATATGGGCAAAATACGAAAACATGTCAGCACAGACGTCATTGCACATCAGCCACCTTGATGGTCGATTTCTTCAATATTGGAGGCCTGATCTGATCACATGGTCTTCTAGACAAAAGTTCCCCTATCAGTTACGGAACCATAGCCGTTGGAATCAGCTCATTTGCTGATGTGGATAAGAAGATATGGGCATAATACGAAAACATGTCAGCACAGACGTCATTGCACATCAGCCAACTTGATGGTCGATTTCGCTAGGGAAAACGACTCCGTTTTAAGAAGTGTAAAACATGAAAAAGATAGATATGCCTCTTAGCTTTGCATGGCTACAAATGTCAGCCTTATTGCTTCAGTGAAACTCGAGATATAGCTGATATGGCAAAAGGTGTCGGAACTGAAACTGAACTGGATTTGCCCTTAATTCTAGTAATCTGAAATCACTCAAAGAAACTTGTGAAAAACACCAAAATACATAAAAATATAAAAGATCATAAACACAATTAGACTAAACAATAATAACTCGTATTTGACACAAAACATTAATAAAACATAACTAAAAACTATATAATTATACGAGTTATCATTGGTTGATATTGATAGATCTGAAATTGATTCTTAATGATGTCTAGTGGTGGAGAATGAAACCTTAACCATATTTTTCATACTTGATTCTTCTTACTTACTTGTTTTCTTACTTTTCTAGTTTGCTTATTTTTAAAAGTATATTTATTTTTATTGGCTGGTTATACCGCCTAATTTGTATATTAACTTTGTTTTATTTTTATTGGCTGGTTATACCGCCTAATTTAGTATATATATTTTTATTGGCTGGTTATACCGCCTAATTTAGTATATATATTTTTATTGGCTGGTTATACCGCCTTGCATCTTATTCTTATTATTTACTTTAGTTTAAATCTGATTTCAAAAACCCCTTTTCTTTTATTGTTCTTGAATTTAAGTTTTAAACTATCAACTTATAAACTAAAACCCAATCCCTGAGGACTCGACCCTTGCTAACTACTATACTTACAATTGATCTTTTTAGTGCAAGGTTAAATAAGATACACTCTTTTGGGTGCATCAAATTTTTGGCGCCGTTGCCGGGGATTGCTATCTTTAGTTTATTTGTTACTTGGTTTATTCTTATTTTCAGTTCTAATTAGTTTTATTTTCTTGTACATACAAGTTTTTCTTTTCAAATTAAAAAAAAAAAAAAAAAAACAATGGAATTGAGCAATCTAACACTTGAAGAGTTGGTGGCATACATGAACATGGAGAATCAACAAGCCAATCTCACCTCCCCAGTTCAACAATTGGCCATGGGAGGATGTCAAGGCCATCAAGGGTTCCAAGACCAACAGTATGATCATTACTCAAACACTTACCATGAGGGATGGTGGGATCATACTAATTATGGCTACTCGAAAAATTACCAAGAAGTAGATCCTTATGCCAATTACACTCATCCATCTAGCTTCAATCAATCATGGTCCCAAGAATGATGCACCCAAAAGAGTGTATCTTATTTAACCTTGCACTAAAAAGATAAATTGTAAGTATAGTAGTTAGCAAGGGTCGAGTCCTCAGGGATTGGGTTTTAGTTTATAAGTTAATAGTTTAAATCTTAAATTCAAGAACAATAAAAGAAAAGGGGTTTTTGAAGCCAGATTTAAACTAAAGTAAATAATAAGAATAAGATGCAAGGCGGTATAACCAGCCAATAAAAATATATATACTAAATTAGGCGGTATAACCAGCCAATAAAAATATATATACTAAATTAGGCGGTATAACCAGCCAATAAAAATAAAACAAAGTTAATATACAAATTAGGCGGTATAACCAGCCAATAAAAATAAATATAAAAAAATAAGCAAACTAAAAGTAAGAAAACAAATAAGTAAGAAGAATCAAATATGAAAAATATGGTTAAGGTTTCATTCTCCACCACTAGACATCATTAAGAATCAATTTCAGATCTATCAATATCAACCAACTATCAAAGTTAACAACCGTAGATAACAACAAGCTCTGTTACCCCAATCTTTCCTTAGTTTGTCGTTAAATAGAACAAGCTCTCTATTTAATCTCTAACCATTAAACAACCTAGAATAAGCTCTCTAAATTCAATTTAATGGCAGCTTTATGATGAGAAAGATAGGTTGATCTAAGCAACAAACACATAAGCTCGGATTGTTCAACTTAGGTTATGTTCCACTTTGCAATTATTGAAAACTTGACCATAATCATTAATCACAAATTGCCACTTATGAATAGGAAATCAAGACAATTACACGGATCAAGACTCCTAAACTAGCAATAGATAATTATCAAGATCTATCTAGTTGTACACCTAAATAAATCTAGACAACATCATGAACAATTCTTGTAGAAGAACATAAGCAACTTTGATAGAAAATTAATGATAGATAGAATCTGAAAATCAATCACAAAACATGTCTAGGGCTTTGAAATCACCCTTAACCAAATAGAAGTTTAGCCTAGCATAGGCATTATAAACATAAACATAAAATTAAAGAAAATCTAAGAAGAAAATAAAAGAAAGAAAGAAGAAGAGGAAGAATATTAATTATCCAACCTCTTGCTCTCTCTAAAGAAAAAGAAAACTAGAGAAAAGAAAGAAAACTAGAGAAAAGAAAGAAGAAGAAAACTTAGAGAATTTTATTAAAATGGCTAATATCCTACCTATGTACAATATGATCCTCTACAATCATCCAAGGCCCTCTATTTATACACATTTTGGAAGGCTAAATGACAAGAGACAAGCTTTACAAATTTCAAAGGTAGGTATAATAGGTGGGTGAATTTTTCTAACAATTTTCGTCATATTGTATGACAATATTGATCAGCCAACTTGATGGTCGATTTCGTCAATGTTGGAGGCCTGATCTGATCACATGGTCTTCTAGAAAAAGGTTCCCCTATCAGTTACGGATCCATAGCCGTTGGAATCAGCTCATTTGCTGATGTGGATAAGCAGATATGGGCAAAATACGAAAACATGTCAGCACAGACGTCATTGCACATCAGCCAACTTGATGGTCGATTTCGTCAATATTAGAGGCCTGATCTGATCATATGGTCTTCTAGACAAAGGTTCCCGTATCAGTTACGGATCCATAGCCATTAGAATCAGCTAATTTGCTGATGTGGATAAGCAGATATGGGCAAAATACGAAAACAGGTCAGCATAGACGTCATTGCACATCAGCCAACTTGATGGTCGATTTCGCTAGGGAAAACGACTCCGTTTCAAGAAGTATAAATGAAAAAGATAGATATGCCTCTTAGCTTTGCACGGCTACAAATTTCAGCCTTATTGCTTCAGTGAAACTCCAGATATAGCTGATATGGCAAAATGTGTCGGAACTGGAACTGAACTGGATTTGCCCTTAATTCTAGTAATCTGAAATCACTCAAAGAAACTTGTGAAAAACACCAAATTACATAAAAATATAAAAGATCATAAACACAATTAGACTAAACAATAATAACTCGTATTTGACACAAAACAATAATAAAACATAACTAAAAACTATATAATTATACGAGTTATCACACCCCCACACTTAGATTGTTGCTAGTCCCTAGCAACGACTCAATAAAAATAAAATAAGAAAATCTAATCTAATCCACTTTCGTAGGAAATCACGGTGGCACTTAGCATGTGACACAAGCCTTTAAACCCCTAGGTGTCCCTAGTGGACGAGTTTAGTCTCGTGAGGGTTTACTAGAACGATACCCACAAACATTGAAAAATTAAAATATAAATAAACTACATATACTAAAAATATTTACTCCTAATCCTTTCAATACAAATTAGAGACAATATTTGAACAAGTCTTATAAACTAATCAATAGCTTAAAAAAATTTCACAAAAAATCATGCTTGAATGTAAATTGTTTGAGTTAAGCCAATATTAGCATAACATATCTCAATCAAAATAGTGCATGTTCAAATTTAATCTCAACTTCTCACATGGGATACTCTCTTGATTTTCACTCTTTAAAGTAGTGGTAAAGTGTTTACACTCAATCAATCTCATGAAAACACTTCTACCATATGCTTGCTTGTCCACCTATTCTCCACTACAAGATCATGCAACTTCATAAATCAAGAGGTCTTTAATCAAGGTTGTAATGGGGCCAAGGGGTTTGTAATGTGGTTGAAGAACAAAAGGATAAAGATATCACAAAGGTTCCAAAGAGTTCATAAAGTTTAGAGACATAAAAAGATTATACAAAGAAACTTCTCAAAACTCTTTACAAGTACATAGTCACCTAGGCCGGATATTCATGTTGGGCCTTTTCTTCATTCTAAACAACTTTGTAACATCTTTTTCTTTTTCCACAAATTCAAGAGATGATTCATTTTTTTTTATATAGGAATGTATTTGCCAGTATTCCATTTCTTTTTCTCTTGACTTTTCTTTTCTTTTCCCCCCACACTTATTTCTTGTTTCTAACCAAAAAATATCCCTTGTCTTTGCAACTTGTCTCAAATCATGCTAATTCTTCTTTGGAACAAAGGTAAAGATATAAGTATATTTAGGTTAGGGACAAGTTATGGTTACCAAAGAGATAGCTTATTCAATGTAGGCTCAAATTGGTTCACTAAGGGTGTGTTCTCTTGGAACATCAATAAGGGATGGTTGTTTGGCCCTGGCTAAAAATCCTAATGCCTCTATCATATTCATGTTGTCACATGCATCAATATAGTCTCAAACGGTTTAAAGCAAGTTCTAGAGAATCATGTAATCATAAGAGCACTCAAGAAAAAAATTAGATTGATTTGTATAATGCATCAATCATTTTAGGCTCAAAAACTCACAAGAATGATTATACAAGTCAGATTAAGTCTAAACATGCTTCTTTCTCAATCAACATATCATATTAACATTGGCTCATAAAAAGGTTGACATCAAGCTCAATTCTCATGAAAATCTTCTCACTAATAAATATGTTTTAGACTTATGCAATTCATATCTCATCATTGTATTAAAAAGGAACTAAAACACACTAAAAAATAATAATAATAATAAAGACTCATAAAAAAAAATAGTAGACAAAAATAAAAGAAATCCTAAATCATTCCCCCCACACTTAATTCTTACATTGTCCTCAATGTAAGTCTATTAACCAAAATGAAAGAATCATGTGTAAGAGAAAAGAACTAATAACATAAGAATATGAATAACTAGACTCAAAACAAAACAAACTCATGCAACCTAAATAATCCTAAAATACTAAACAAAAATTAACAAGTAAACGTAAAAAGATTAAAATCAAACTGACAAGGTATGTCTCAAGTCTCCCTTACTCAGACCTTGTTCAGAATGAATACTTCTAAATTGCTTAAAACACAACAAACTCTTTTTTTTTTTTTTTGAAAAGAAGAAATCAAACTGACAAGGTATGTCTCAAGTCTCCCTTACTCAGACCTTGTTCAGAATGAATACTTCTAAATTGCTTAAAACACAACAAACTTTTTTTTTTTTTAAGAAGGTAAAATTTAGGAGATATTACCTGTAGAGGTTGCTAACCACTTATTATAACTGAGACACAACAAACAAAATGTTAGATAATGTCACAAAGACAAAGTGCAATCCACTCCTTGCTCGTCCATATCTCTTTTTCTTTTTCCGAGCGTTTGCGAAACAACCGTAGCAGATAAATACTCATAAGCTTGGAGCTTTTTGAGTAAATCTTCAATGGTTGTAGCAGAAATTATGGTTCTCCTTGCCTCTGAAAACATGAATCCATTATCCACAGCATTATCTAAATATGAAAGCAAATTACTAAAATAACCATTAATATTAAGCAAACCAATGGGTTTCTTATTTGTGACCAAAGATGACCAAGAAGCCACGCAAGCTATTTCTTCCAATGTACCCAGACCTCCTGGTAAAGCAATGAATGCATCGGCAGAATGGTACATGATTGTTATCCGTTCAGGGATACTCCAGACTTGTATTTCCTTACCCAAGGTAGGTCCACAAAAATCTGTGAATAGTTTTGGCACGATTCCTAGAACTGGACTTCCTCCGGCGTGTGCTGCTGTAGCGACTGCTCCCATTAAACCCGTACTACCGCCTCCATAAATCAACTGGATCTTTTGTTGGGCAAGTATTACTCCAACTCTTATGGCTTCATCAGCGAATATGTTATTTTTCCCTGGATATGCACCTCCAAAAACACAAATTTGTTTAATGCGTTGGGACGAAGTACTTTCCATTTTTTTTTCTTTTTTTCGAGTGCCTGAAAGAGAATGAGTACATGGTGTAATATATAGAGGACTGAGTAGTGAATCAGATAAGAGTAATAATGTCGCCGAAAGTGTATCTGACCTGTCAGAAGAAAATGTTAACCTAACAAAAGATTTTTGCGTGATTTCAGGAAGAAAATCAAAAAGAGAAGAAAAATCAACCGTAAAAGTCAAGAGTAATAATGTCGCCGAAAGTGTATTTGACCTGTCAGAAGAAAATGTTAACCTAACAAAAGATTTTTGCGTGATTTCAGGAAAAAAATAAAAAAGAGAAGAAAAATCAATCGTAAAAGACAAATAAAAAAATGAAAATAATTACACAAATCGAATAACACGTAAATTAAACCGAAATAAAGTTATTGCAAATCAAACCAAAAGCTGAGAAGTCATTTATTGTAGTTGTGATTGTGGCTCACATCTTCCTCTGGTTTTACGTCCAGAAACGGCTTAAACGCCTTCTATGAGTCGAGGATATGCTTCCCATCCAGTTTTCTTACAAGCTGGCAAACAGGGTCTTTTAACATCAGATTCCCAAGATGTTGCCATTCCCTTTGGAATTGCGGCCATAAATCAAGAATTTCTCTTTATACGTCTCCACTAGGATGCGTCTCAAGAGAAAGTTGGATATTACCCAAATTCTCCTTACTCAGTCCATCCTTAATGAATTCAATTTTATCATCTCGATTAGAGGACGGAATCCCAATAGAACGACATTTACCGTTACACGTCCATCGTGCACATTTGTGGCAATTTGAACTCATGCGCTTTGCTCGTCGCTTCTTTGCAAAAGTGCTTCTACCTGTACCTGGTAAATGCAAAACAGGAAGATATTCATCTTCACGTACCTTGGCTTCAATTATCCAACGTATGTCTCCAGGAATCCCTTTGTGCATAAGCATTCTTAATCTTTCAAATCGAACTTGGTAAAGCTTCAGTAAAATATTTCGAGGAAAAGGAGGAAATCATTTCTGCAATCTTGTGAGAATATCATCTATCCTGAAACAAAATGAAAAAAAAAATGAAAGAGAAATTGAAAGAGAACTTTATATACAATATCAGTTTTGTGGGTAGCTGATGGAACCGATTTAAATAATCACGGAGTACCGTTATCCGCCATTTAACCGGGGTTAAAAAAAAATTTATATTTACATCTAGTGTTTTCAAAACAAGGATCAGAAAGAAAAACAACATAAAAAGACACAAAAACAAAACAATCTAAATAAAATCCTAAATTCTTCCCCCCACACATAATTCTTACATTGTCATTACTGTAATGCTATTAATCCCAAATGAAAGAATCATGTGTAAGTGAAAAGAACTAATAAACAAAATAAACTTATGCAGCCTAAATGAACTTAGAAACACTAAACACAATTAGCAAAAAAAAAAGAAAAAAACATAAGAAAAAAGATAAAGAAAAAGAGAGCAAATCTGAGGATGGAAGTTTGGCAATGCTTTCACTAATTAGGCTGCCTCCCCCAATTAGCACTTGATTGATTGTTTTCAGCCTAGCCAATTCCCCTTCTTGGCATTTTAGGCTTGTCAGGCTCATACATGAAATTTCCCAAATTTATGCGTTTGAGAGGAAGCTTTCTTTGCACAACAGTGGATGCATTCTCCATTACAAGTATTATTCCATCATCCTTTGTGGTGCATATGTCATCGAGGAATGGAGCATATTTTGATACTTGTTGAATGACCTCCACAAACAAGTTGTTTAAGGTTTCCGGCATGTGTTGTTCATGTTCTTCCTCCTTGAACTTTGCAAATCTACTAGGAAAAGGTGGAGAAGAAACATTAGTAAAAAGTGAAACCTTAAACGTTACCTCAGGTGCCGAAATACTCTTATTTGGATCTTTGGCTTCATTATCCTCAAGAATAGAATCCATCTCTAATTTTGTTTCATCCTCATCTTGTTCCTCATTCTTCAAGGTCACAATAGTAGCATTCTCCTTTGGGTTAACCATCGTTTGGGCTGGGAGTTCTTCAGATCTTTGTGCTACCCATCCCACCATACTACTAGCCAATTGGCTCATTTGCTTTTCCAAACTCTGGATGCTTGCCCTTGTTTCCTGTTGAAATTGCAAAGAATCAGTAACAAGAGAATAGACAAGATCTTCTAAAGAAGTACCTGAGTTTTGAGTCATATGTGGTGGTTGAAAAAGATCTGGTTCTTGAGACCATGATTGATTGAAGCTAGATGGATGAGTGTAATTGGCATAAGGATCTACTTCTTGGTAATTTTTCGAGTAGCCATAATTAGTATGATCCCACCATCCCTCATGGTAAGTGTTTGAGTAATGATCATACTGTTGGTCTTGGAACACTTGATGGCCTTGACATCCTCCCATGGCCAATTGTTGAACTGGAGAGGTGAGATTGGCTTGTTGATTCTCCATGTTCATGTATGCCACCAACTCTTCAAGTGTTAGATTGCTCAATTCCATAGTTTTTTTTTTTTTTAATTTGAAAAGAAAAACATGTATGTACAAGAAAATAAAACTAATTAGAACTGAAAATAAAAATAAACCAAGTAACAAATAGACTAAAGAAAACAATCCCCGGCAACGGCGCCAAAAATTTGATGCACCCAAAAGAGTGTATCTTATTTAATCTTGCACTAAAAAGATAAATTGTAAGTATAGTAGTTAGCAAGGGTCGAGTCCTCAGGGATTGGGTTTTAGTTTATAAGTTAATAGTTTAAAACTTAAATTCAAGAACAATAAAAGAAAAGGGGTTTTTGAAGCCAGATTTAAACTAAAGTAAATAATAAGAATAAGATGCAAGGCGGTATAACCAGCCAATAAAAATATATATACTAAATTAGGCGGTATAACCAGCCAATAAAAATATATATACTAAATTAGGCGGTATAACCAGTCAATAAAAATAAAACAAAGTTAATATACAAATTAGGCGGTATAACCAGCCAATAAAAATAAATATAAAAAAATAAGCAAACTAAAAGTAAGAAAACAAATAAGTAAGAAGAATCAAATATGAAAAATATGGTTAAGGTTTCATTCTCCACCACTAGACATCATTAAGAATCAATTTCAGATCTATCAATATCAACCAACTATCAAAGTTAACAACCGTAGATAACAACAAGCTCTGTTACCCCAATCTTTCCTTAGTTTGTCGTTAAATAGAACAAGCTCTCTATTTAATCTCTAACCATTAAACAACCTAGAATAAGCTCTCTAAATTCAATTTAATGGCAGCTTTATGATGAGAAAGATAGGTTGATCTAAGCAACAAACACATAAGCTCGGATTGTTCAACTTAGGTTATGTTCCACTTTGCAATTATTGAAAACTTGACCATAATCATTAATCACAAATTGCCACTTATGAATAGGAAATCAAGACAATTACACGGATCAAGACTCCTAAACTAGCAATAGATAATTATCAAGATCTATCTAGTTGTACACCTAAATAAATCTAGACAACATCATGAACAATTCTTGTAGAAGAACATAAGCAACTTTGATAGAAAATTAATGATAGATAGAATCTGAAAATCAATCACAAAACATGTCTAGGGCTTTGAAATCACCCTTAACCAAATAGAAGTTTAGCCTAGCATAGGCATTATAAACATAAACATAAAATTAAAGAAAATCTAAGAAGAAAATAAAAGAAAGAAAGAAGAAGAGGAAGAATATTAATTATCCAACCTCTTGCTCTCTCTAAAGAAAAAGAAAACTAGAGAAAAGAAAGAAAACTAGAGAAAAGAAAGAAGAAGAAAACTTAGAGAATTTTATTAAAATGGCTAATATCCTACCTATGTACAATATGATCCTCTACAATCATCCAAGGCCCTCTATTTATACACATTTTGGAAGGCTAAATGACAAGAGACAAGCTTTACAAATTTCAAAGGTAGGTATAATAGGTGGGTGAATTTTTCTAACAATTTTCGTCATATTGTATGACAATTTTGATCAGCCAACTTGATGGTCGATTTCGTCAATGTTGGAGGCCTGATCTGATCACATGGTCTTCTAGAAAAAGGTTCCCCTATCAGTTACGGATCCATAGCCGTTGGAATCAGCTCATTTGCTGATGTGGATAAGCAGATATGGGCAAAATATGAAAACATGTCAGCACAGACGTCATTGCACATCAGCCAACTTGATGGTCGATTTCGTCAATATTAGAGGCCTGATCTGATCATATGGTCTTCTAGACAAAGGTTCCCGTATCAGTTACGGATCCATAGCCATTAGAATCAGCTAATTTGCTGATGTGGATAAGCAGATATGGGCAAAATACGAAAACAGGTCAGCATAGACGTCATTGCACATCAGCCAACTTGATGGTCGATTTCGCTAGGGAAAACGACTCCGTTTCAAGAAGTATAAAACATGAAAAAGATAGATATGCCTCTTAGCTTTGCACGGCTACAAATTTCAGCCTTATTGCTTCAGTGAAACTCCAGATATAGCTGATATGGCAAAATGTGTCGGAACTGGAACTGAACTGGATTTGCCCTTAATTCTAGTAATCTGAAATCACTCAAAGAAACTTGTGAAAAACACCAAATTACATAAAAATATAAAAGATCATAAACACAATTAGACTAAACAATAATAACTCGTATTTGACACAAAACAATAATAAAACATAACTAAAAACTATATAATTATACGAGTTATCAAAGAACCAGATCTTTTTCAACCACCACATATGACTCAAAACTCAGGTACTTCTTTAGAAGATCTTGTCTATTCTCTTGTTACTGATACTTTGCAATTTCAACAGGAAAAAAGGGCAAGTATCCAGAGTTTGGAAAGGCAAATGAGTCTATTGGCTAGTAGTATGGTGGTATGGGTAGCACAAAGATCTGAAGAACTCCCTACCCAAACGATGATTAACCCAAAGGAGAATGCTACTATTGTGACCTTGAGGAATGAGGAACAAGATGAGGATGAGACAAAATTAGAGATGAATTCTATTCTTGAGGATAATGAAACCAATGATCCAAATAAGAGTATTTCGGCACCTGAGGTAACGTTTGAGATTCCAATTTTTACTAATGCTTCTTCTCCACCTTTTCCTAGTAGATTCGCAAAGTTCAAGGAGGATGAACATGAACAAGACACGCTGGAAACCTTAAACAGTTTGTTTGTGGATGTCATTCAACAAGTACCAAAATATGCTCCATTCCTCTATGAGATATGCACCACAAAGGATGATGGAATAATACTTGTAATGGAGAATGCATCCACTGTTGTGCAAATAAAGCTTCCTCTCAAACGCATAAATTTGGAAAATTTCATGTATGAGCCTGACAAGCCTAAAAAGCCAAGAAGGGGTGTTGGTTAGGTTCAAAACACTAACTCAAGTGTTAATTGGGAAGGCAACCCAATTAAAGAAGAAATTGCCAACCTTCCATATTCAGATTTGCTTTCTCTTTTTCTTTCTTTTCCTTTTCCTTTTTCTTTTCTTTTATTATTTTTCTTTTTATTGTTTTTATTTTTATTTTTTATGTTTAATTGTTAATTTTTGTTTAGTATTTTAGGATTATTTAGCTTGCATGAGTTTCTTTTGTTTTGAGTCTTAGTTATTTCTATTCTTATGTTATTAGTTCTTTTCTCTTACACATGATTCTTTCATTTGGGTTAATAGACTTACATTGAGGACAATGTAAGAATTAAGTGTGGGGGGAATGATTTAGGATTTCTTTTATTTTTGTCTACTATTTTTTTTTGAGTCTTTATTATTATTATTTTTAGTGTGTTTTAGTTCATTTTTAATACAATGATGAGATATGAATTGCATAGGTCTAAACTGGTTACTAGTGAGAAGATTTTCATGAGAATTAAGCTTGATACTAATTTTTATGAGCCAATGTTAATATGATATGTTGATTGAGAAAGAAGCATGTTTAGACTTAATCTGACTTGTATAATCATTCTTGTGAGTTTTTGAGCCTATAATGATTGATGCATTATACAAATCAATCTAATTTCTTTCTTGAGTGCTCTTATGATTACATGATTATCTAGAACTTGCTTTAAACCATTTGAGACTATATTGATGCATGTAACAACATGAATATGATAGAGGCATTAGGACTTTTTAACTAGGGCCAAACAGCCATCCCTTATTGATGTTCCAAGAGAACATCCCTCTAGTGAACCAATTTGAGCCTACAGTGAATAAGCTATTTATTTGGTAACCACATCTTACACCTAGCCTAAACACATTTATATCTTTACCCTTGTTCTAAAGATGGACTAGAATGTTTGAGACATATTGCAAAAACAAGGGATACTTTTTGAAAATTTGGGTTAGAACAAAAGATAAGTGTGGGGGAGGAGAAAGGCAAAAGTCAAGAGAAAAATAGAGGCAATATTGCCAAATACATTCCCATGTGAAAAAAAAAAAAAACAATTTTTGAATAATCTCTTGAACTTCTAGTTAAAGAAAAGAAAAAGATGTTCGAAAGTTGGTTAGAATGAAGTAAAGGCTCAACATGAAATATTCAGCCTATGTGATTATGTACTTCTAAAGAATATTGAGAAAGTTTTATTTGCAAAATCTTATTTTGTCTCTAAATTCTATGAAGTCTTTGGAATGTTTGTGATATCTTTTCCTTTTTATTCATTAACCACATTATTACCTCTTGGCCCCATTACAACCTTGATTAAAGACCTCTTCATTTATGAAGTTGCATGATCTTTTAGTGGAGAATAGGTAGACAAGCAAGCATATGGTAGAACTATTTTCATGAGATTGATTGAGTGTAAACACTTTACCACTACTTTAAAGAGTGAAAATCATGAGAGTATCCCATGTGAGAAGTTGAGATTAAGTTTGAATGTGCACTATTTTGATTAAAATATGTTATGTTAATATTGGCTTAACTCAAACAATTTACATTCAAGCATGATTTTTTGTGAAATTCTTTAAGCTATTGATTAGTTTATAAGACTTGTTCAAAGATTGTCTCTAATTTATATTGAAAGGAATAGGAGTAAATATTTTCAGTATATGTAGTTTATTTTAGTTTTTCAATGTTTGTGGGTATCGTTCTAGTAAACCCTCACGAGACTAAACTCGTCCACTAGGGACACCTAGGGGTTTAAAGGCTTGTGTCACATGCTAAGTGCCACCGTGATTTCCTACGAAAATGGATTAGATTAGATTTTCTTATTTTATTTTTATTGAGTCGTTGCTAGGGACTAGCAACAATCTAAGTGTGGGGGTGTGATAACTCGTATAATTATATAGTTTTTAGTTATGTTTTATTATTGTTTTGTGTCAAATACGAGTTATTATTGTTTAGTCTAATTGTGTTTATGATCTTTTATATTTTTATGTAATTTGGTGTTTTTCACAAGTTTCTTTGAGTCATTTCAGATTACTAGAATTAAGGGCAAATCTAGTTCAGTTCCAGTTCCGACACCTTTTGCCATATCAGCTATATCTGGAGTTTCACTGAAGCAATAAGGCTGAAATTTTAACCGTGCAAAGATAAGAGGCATATCTATCTTTTTCATGTTTTACACTTCTTGAAACGGAGTCGTTTTCCCTAGCGAAATCAACCATCAAGTTGGCTGATGTGCAATGACGTCTGTCCTGAGCAGTTTTCGTATTTTGACCATATCGTCCGATACACATCAGAAAATGAGCTGATTCCAACGGCTATGGATCACTAACTGATAGGGGAACATTTGTCTAGAAGACCATGTGATCAGATAAAGCCTCCAATATTGAATAAATCGACCATCAAGTTGGCTGATGTGCAATGACGTCTGTGCTGACCGGTTTTCGTATTTTGACCATATCGTCCGATACACATCAGCAAATGAGCTGATTCCAACGTCTATGGATCACTAACTGATAGGGGAACATTTTTCTAGAAGACCATGTGATCAGATAAAGCCTCCAATATTGAATAAATCGACCATCAAGTTGGCTGATGTGCAATGACGTCTCTGCTGACCTGTTTTCGTATTTTGCCCATATCGTCTTCTCCACATCAGAAAATGAGCTGATTCCAACGGCTATGAATCAGTAACTCATAGGGGAACATTTTTCTAGAAGACCATGTGATCAGATCAGGCCTCCAAGATTGACAAAATCGACCATCAAGTTGGCTGATCAAAATGGTCATACAATATGACGAAAATTGTTAGAAAAATGCACCCACCTATTATACCTACCTTTGAAATTTGTAAAGCTTGTCTCTTGTCATTTAGCCCTCCAAAATGTGTATAAATAGAGGGCCTTGGATGATTGTAGAGGATCATATTGTACATAGGTAGGATATTAGCCATTTTAATAAAATTCTCTAAGTTTTCTTCTTCTTTCTTTTCTCTAGTTTTCTTTCTTTTCTCTAGTTTTCTTTTTCTTTAGAGAGAGCAAGAGGTTGGATAATTAATATTCTTCCTCTTCTTCTTTCTTTCTTTTATTTTCTTCTTAGATTTTCTTTAATTTTATGTTTATGTTTACAATGCCTATGCTAGGCTAAACTTCTATTTGGTTAAGGGTGATTTCAAAGCCCTAGACATGTTTTATAATTGATTTTCAGATTCTATCTATCATTAATTTTCTATCAAAGTTGCTTATGTTCTTCTACAAGAATTGTTCATGATGTTGTCTTGATTTGTTTAGGTGTACAACTAGATAGATCTTGATAATTATCTATTGCTAGTTTAGGAGTCTTGATCCGTGTAATTGTCTTGATTTCCTATTCATAAGTGGCAATTTGTGATTAATGATTATGGTCAAGTTTTCAATAATTGCAAAGTGGAACATAACCTAAGTTGAACAATCCGAGCTTATGTGTTTGTTGCTTAGATCAACCTATCTTTCTCATCATAAAGCTGCCATTAAATTGAATTTAGAGAGCTTATTCTAGGTTGTTTAATGGTTAGAGATTAAATAGAGAGCTTGTTCTATTTAACGACAAACTAAGGAAAGATTGGGGTAACAGAGCTTGTTGTTATCTACGGTTGTTAACTTTGATAGTTGGTTGATATTGATAGATCTGAAATTGATTCTTAATGATGTCTAGTGGTGGAGAATGAAACCTTAACCATATTTTTCATACTTGATTCTTCTTACTTACTTGTTTTCTTACTTTTCTAGTTTGCTTATTTTTAAAAGTATATTTATTTTTATTGGCTGGTTATACCGCCTAATTTGTATATTAACTTTGTTTTATTTTTATTGGCTGGTTATACCGCCTAATTTAGTATATATATTTTTATTGGCTGGTTATACCGCCTAATTTAGTATATATATTTTTATTGGCTGGTTATACCGCCTTGCATCTTATTCTTATTATTTACTTTAGTTTAAATCTGATTTCAAAAACCCCTTTTCTTTTATTGTTCTTGAATTTAAGTTTTAAACTATCAACTTATAAACTAAAACCCAATCCCTGAGGACTCGACCCTTGCTAACTACTATACTTACAATTGATCTTTTTAGTGCAAGGTTAAATAAGATACACTCTTTTGGGTGCATCACGTCTCCACTAGGATGCGTCTCAAGAGAAAGTTGGATATTACCCAAATTCTCCTTACTCAGTCCATCCTTAATGAATTCAATTTTATCATCTCGATTAGAGGACGGAATCCCAATAGAACGACATTTACCGTTACACGTCCATCGTGCACATTTGTGGCGATTTGAACTCATGCGCTTTGCTCGTCGCTTCTTTGCAAAAGTGCTTCTACCTGTACCTGGTAAATGCAAAACAGGAAGATATTCATCTTCACGTACCTTGGCTTCAATTATCCAACGTATGTCTTCAGGAATCCCTTTGTGCATAAGCATTCTTAATCTTTCAAATCGAACTTGGTAAAGCTTCAGTAAAATATTTCGAGGAAAAGGAGGAAATCGTTTCTGCAATCTTGTGAGAATATCATCCATCCTGAAAAAAAAAATTTGAAAGAGAAATTGGAAGAGAAATTTATATACAATATCAGTTTTGTGGGTAGCTGATGGAACCGATTTAAATAATCACGGAGTACCGTTATCCGCCATTTAACCGGGGTAAAAAAAATAAAAATTATATTTACATCTAGTTATTTTCAAAACAAGGATCAGAAAGAAAAACAACATAAAAAAAAACTCAAAAACAAAACACTCTAAATAAAATCCTAAATTCTTCCCCCCACACATAATTTTTACATTGTCCTCAATGTAATGCTATTATCCCCCAATGCAAGAATTATATGTAAGAGAAAAGAACTATTAAACAAAAGAAAAGAAAAACAATAAAATATAGAATGATGAAGAGTAAGGAATATGCAAATCTGATATAATAGACGCTCTCCATCCTTTTGGGTTGCCTCCCAAGAAGCGCTTGGTTTATTGTCCTCAGCCTAACTTAGACCCATGCCATTATTATTCAACATACTTTGGCTCAAAAAGTGGAAACTCCTCCACATCTTGTATTGGAAAGTTCTCATAGTAAGGCTTCAATCTATGACCATTCACTTTGAATGCCTTATCTGTTTTTGGGCTTTGGATTTCAACTGCACCATGAGTAAATACATTAGTAATAACAAAAGGTCCAACCCAACGAGAACGTAACTTACCTGGATATAACTTAAGGCGTGAATGGAAGAGAAGAACTTTTTGTCCAACAACAAATTCCTTTCTTGATATCATCTTGTCATGGAATGCCTTAGTCTTTTCCTTGTAAATCCTCGAATTCTGATAGGCATCATTCCTTATCTCCTCTAATTCTTGTAGGTCAAGTTTTCTTTTCTTTCCTGTCTCATCCATCTCCATGTTGCATTGTTTGATAGCCCAATATGATTTATGTTCCAATTCAACCGGAAGATGACAAGGCTTACCATAAACAAGTCGATAAGGAGACATACCAATGGGTGTCTTATATGCTGTCCTATAAGCCCAAAGTGCATCATCAAGTCGTGAACTCCAATCCTTCCTATTTGGATTAACTGTCTTTTCAAGGATGGACTTAACTTCTCGGTTTGACACTTCAGCTTGCCCACTAGTTTGAGGATGATATGAGGTGGAGACCTTGTGTGTGATGTTATACTTCCTCAAAAGTGCTTCCATAGTCCTATTGCAAAAGTGAGTACCTCTATCGCTGATTATGGCCTTTGGTGTTCCAAACCTAGCAAAGATGTTAGTCTTGACAAAATCTGAAACAACTTTAGAGTCATTAGTCCTAGTGGATTTTGCTTCCACCCACTTTGAAACATAATCAACGGCAAGTAAAATATAAAGATTACCAAAAGAAGGAGGAAAAGGTCCCATGAAATCCATGCCCCATACATCAAAAATTTCAACAATAAGTATTGGAGTTTGAGGCATTTGATTTCTAGCACCTAAGTTACCTGTTCTTTGGCAACGATCACATGACTTGCAAAAGAGGTATGCATCTTTGAATATGGTAGGCCAATAAAATCCAGAATCAAGAACTTTCATGGCTGTTCTTTTGGATCCAAAGTGTCCTCCACATGCATAAGAGTGACAAAAGGTGAGATTAGATTGAAATTCAGTTTCGAGTACACACCTTCTTATAATCTGATCGGAGCAATGCTTCCAAAGGTAAGGATCATCCCATATGTAGTATTTGGCATCACTCTTGATCTTATTTCTTTGAGCTTGTGTCAACTCTTGTGGCAACTTCTTGGTAACTAAGTAATTAACAATATCAGCATACCAAGGAGTTGTTGTACTTATAAAAAGAAGTTGCTCATCCGGAAAGTTCTCATTCAAGGGTAGTGCATCCTCTTCATGAACTAAACGGCTAAGATGGTCCGCAACCAGGTTGTCACTACCTCTCTTATCTTTTATCTCCAAATCAAACTCTTGTAAGAGAAGTATCCATCTAATCAACCTTGGTTTGGCCTCCTTTTTAGTGAGTAAGTACTTAAGGGCTGCATGGTCAGAATATACAATTACTTTAGTACCAATTAAATAAGATCGAAATTTTTCTAAAGCAAATACAACAGCCAAAAGTTCTTTTTCAGTAGTGGAATAGTTCAATTGAGCATCATTAAGAGTTCGGGAGGCATAATAAATGGCATGTGAGGCTTTGCCAACCCGTTGGCCCAAAACAGCTCCAATGGCATAGTCACTAGCATCACACATGATTTCAAAAGGTACATTCCAATCTGGTGGTTGGATGATAGGAGCTGATGTCAAGAGTCCCTTCAATGTTTCAAACGCCTCTTTGCATTTATCATCAAAGTGGAAAACCACATCTTTTTGTAGTAGCTTGCAAAGAGGTAATGTGATCCTTGAGAAGTCTTTGATAAATCTCCTATAGAAACCTGCATGTCCAAGAAAAGAACGAACCTCTCTCACATTTGTGGGAGGTGGTAAAGAATGTATAATATCTATTTTAGACTTATCAACCTCTATCCCTCTAGAAGAAATAACATGGCCCAAAACTATTCCTTGTTCTACCATAAAGTGACATTTTTCCCAATTCAAAACAATGTTAGTTTCCATGCATCTTTCAAGTACAAGTGTAAGGTTCTCTAGACATCTATCAAAAGAATCACCATAGACACTAAAATCATCCATAAACACTTCTATGATGTTCTCTACATAATCTGAAAATATGCTAACCATACACCTTTGGAATGTAGCTGGTGCATTACAAAGACCAAATGGCATACGCCGATATGCAAAAGTACCAAATGGACATGTGAATGTTGTTTTCTCTTGGTCCTCCGGAGCAATGGCTATCTGATTATAACCTGAAAAACCATCAAGAAAACAATAATGAGAATGGCCAGCTAACCTTTCAAGCATTTGATCAATAAAAGGTAAAGGAAAGTGGTCTTTGCGAGTTGTGGAATTAAGTTTACGATAATCAATACAAACTCGCCATCCTGTTTGAATCCTAGTAGGAACAAGTTCATTCTCATTATTTGTTACCACCGTTACACCTGATTTCTTTGGAACCACTTGGACCGGGCTCACCCATTTGCTATCCGAGATAGGATAGATCACTCCAACATCTAGGAGCTTCAGTATCTCCTTTTTCACAACCTCCATCATAGGAGGGTTCAATCTTCTTTGTGCTTCTCTTGTTGGTTTGGACCCTTCCTCTAACAAAATCCGGTGCATGCACATGGATGGGCTTATTCCCTTGATATCGGCAATTGTCCAACCAATTGCTGTTTTATGCTCTCTAAGCACCCGGATAAGTCGCTCTTCTTGCAAAGGTGTAAGCTCTTTGGCAATGATGATCGGTAGTGTGTCCTTTTTACCTAGGAACACATATTTCAAGTGGTTCGGTAGTGGTTTCAACTCTAAAGTTGGTGCCTGCAAAATGGAAGGTAGAAGTTTCTCATTAGATAAAGGCAAATCAATAAATGAAACATCAAACCTTGCATCTTTAGGTGGCAGCGAGTGTAAAGATTCTAGTGCCCCTTCCACATGGTCACTCAAGGCTAGTTTAGCATTCCCCATTCCGAGATGGTTGCTAAGGACTATTTCCACACTATCTTCACCATCTAGCTCATAAGCTTGCTGCACTAGTGAGTCAATTATATCAATATTAAAAACAGAATGCACATTACTAGGATATCTCATGGCCTCAAAAATGTTAAAGCGAATTATTTCACCATCAAATTCCATAGTTAAAGTGCCATCATGTACATCTATTTTAGTTCTTGCTGTTTTCAAGAATGGTCTCCCTAATAGAATAGGTGTGGGATTAGAAGATATCTCATCTTCCATCTCAATAACATAAAAGTCAGCGGGAAAAACCAATTCATTAACCTGTACAAGAACGTCTTCTACAACTCCTCTTGGATAAGTGTTAGAACGGTCAGCAAGTTGTATTATAACACCGATTTCCTCTAATGGTCCTAGATTCAATGAAGCATAAATTGAATATGGCATGACATTAATAGATGCCCCTAGATCTAGCATAGCACGCTCAAACCTGGTGTTGCCTATCTTACAAGGAATGGTAAACATACCTGGATCCTTGCATTTAGGTGGGAGTTTCTTTTGAAGAACAGCTGACATATTCTCCCCCACACTTACCTTTTAATTCCATTTCAACTTCCGTTTAGATGTGCACAACTCTTTTAGGAACTTGGCATATCTTGGCACTTGCTTGATAGCATCTAGTAAAGGAATGTTCACCTCTACTTTCCGTAAAGTTTCCAAAATTTCCTTCTCTTGCTCCTCCTTCTTGGACTTTGCTAACCTGCCAGGAAAAGGTGGAGGAGTTATATAAGAAGGAAAGGATGGTTTAGGAATTACCTTTTTTAGTGGCTCGTTGGGATGTGAAGAGGATGCCATGGTATTGTTCTCCCCTTGAGCACTATCATTTTGTGGTGTCTCTAGCTGTTTCCCACTTCTTAAAGTTATAGCATTGGCATTCTCTCTTGGATTCACTATGGTTTGGGAAGGTAATTTCCCAGAATCCCTTGCTTGCATTTGACTCATGGTTGTTGCCAATTGCCCTATTTGAGTCTCCAAATTTCGAATACTTGTCTTTGTTTCCTGTTGAAATTGAATTGTATTAGTAGAAAGAGCTTTAACAAGATCTTCAAGAGAAGTACCTGAATTTTGGGTGGGTGGTAGTTGTTGTCGGGTTTGGTATGGTTGTTGCACTCTTTGCTGAAAACCCGGTGGCCTGTGGTCAAATGGTGGAGGAATAGTTTGTGATTGGTTCCCTCCATAATTGAAGTTTGGATGATCCCTCCATCCTGGATTGTAAGTGTTTGAGTAGGGATCATATTTCCTTGATTGGTTCTGAAATCCACCCATGGCATTCACATGTTCATTGGTATCCTCTTGAAGTGTTGGACACATATCAGTTTGGTGCCCTATGTTTGAACATATGCCACAAGCCTTTATTTGTTGTATTTTACCTACAGCCAATTGTTGAACAAGAGAAGTCAGTTTATCAAATTTTTGTTCAAGGGATGATATACTTACCTCATTAACTCTCTTAGGTTGTGGTGGTGGATCTTGTCTCATTGAGAACTGTTGAGAATTGGCTGCCATGTTGGAGATTAATGTTCTAGCAGCCCTGGGAGTCTTATCAACTAGAGCTCCCCCACTAGCGGCATCTATCATACTTCTCTCCATGGGCATGAGACCTTCATAGAAGTATTGGATGAGAAGTTGTTCACTTATTTGATGGTGTGGACATGATGCACAAAGTTTCTTGAACCTCTCCCAATATTCATATAAGGACTCTCCGTTGTATTGCCGAATCCCACATATCTCTTTCCTAATGTTGGCAGCCTTAGATGCTGGGAAATACCTTTCCAAGAATGCTTTCTTCAAATCATTCCATGTAGTGATGGTCCCGGATGGTAGATAGTAGAGCCATTCCTTTGCTGAATCAGCTAGAGAGAATGGGAAGGCTCTCAACTTAACTTGCTCTTCCGTGACCCCTGTTGGTCTCATGCTTGAGCAAACTACATGGAATTCCTTGAGGTGCTTATTTGGATTCTCTCCTGCAAAACCATGAACAGTTGGGAGAAGATGAATCAAACCAGATTTTAATTCAAAAGCTACCTCAAGATTAGCATATTCAATGCATAATGGTTGTTGACCCAAGTCCGGCGCGGCTAGCTCCTTGAGAGTTCGGTTGTCAGCTGCTGCCATCTCTCCTTGCTTCTCTTGGATGTTTTGGATCAACTCCTCGATTGGTTGTTGGTGAGAAGTTATAAATTCCCGAATTTTCCTAAGTCGTAAGTCTTCTTCGGGAGCTTGGAACATTCACTAATAAAAAAAAATAAGAAAGTAAATAATTAGAACAGAAAATAAGAATAAACCAATAAACTAATAAACTAAAGAAAGCAATCCCCGGCAACGGCGCCAAAAATTTGATGCACCCAAAAGAGTGTATCTTATTTAACCTTGCACTAAAAAGATAAATTGTAAGTATAGTAGTTAGCAAGGGTCGAGTCCTCAGGGATTGGGTTTTAGTTTATAAGTTAATAGTTTAAAACTTAAATTCAAGAACAATAAAAGAAAAGGGGTTTTTGAAGCCAGATTTAAACTAAAGTAAATAATAAGAATAAGATGCAAGGCGGTATAACCAGCCAATAAAAATATATATACTAAATTAGGCGGTATAACCAGCCAATAAAAATAAAACAAAGTTAATATACAAATTAGGCGGTATAACCAGCCAATAAAAATAAATATACTTTTAAAAATAAGCAAACTAGAAAAGTAAGAAAACAAGTAAGTAAGAAGAATCAAATATGAAAAATATGGTTAAGGTTTCATTCTCCACCACTAGACATCATTAAGAATCAATTTCAGATCTATCAATATCAACCAACTATCAAAGTTAACAACCGTAGATAACAACAAGCTCTGTTATCCCAATCTTTCCTTAGTTTGTCGTTAAATAGAACAAGCTCTCTATTTAATCTCTAACCATTAAACAACCTAGAATAAGCTCTCTAAATTCAATTTAATGGCAGCTTTATGATGAGAAAGATAGGTTGATCTAAGCAACAAACACATAAGCTCGGATTGTTCAACTTAGGTTATGTTCCACTTTGCAATTATTGAAAACTTGACCATAATCATTAATCACAAATTGCCACTTATGAATAGGAAATCAAGACAATTACACGGATCAAGACTCCTAAACTAGCAATAGATAATTATCAAGATCTATCTAGTTGTACACCTAAATAAATCAAGACAACATCATGAACAATTCTTGTAGAAGAACATAAGCAACTTTGATAGAGAATTAATGATAGATAGAATCTAAAAATCAATCACAAAACATGTCTAGGGCTTTGAAATCACCCTTAACCAAATAGAAGTTTAGCCTAGCATAGGCATTGTAAACATAAACATAAAATTAAAGAGAATCTAAGAAGGAAATAAAAGAAAGAAAGAAAAAGAAGAAAATAAAGAAAAAGAAAACTAGAGAAAAGAAAGAAGAAGAAAACTTAGAGAATTTTATTACAATGGCTAATTTCCTACCAATCTACCATATGATCCTCTACAATCATCCAAGGCCCTCTATTTATACACATTTTGGAGGGCTAAATGACAAGAGACAAGCTTTACAAATTTCAAAGGTAGGTATAATAGGTGGGTGCATTTTTCTAACAATTTTCGTCATATTGTATGACAATTTTGATCAGCCAACTTGATGGTCGATTTTGTCAATATTGGAGGCCTGATCTGATCACATGATCTTCTAGAAAAATGTTTCCCTGTCAGTTACTGATCCATAGCCGTTGGAATCAGCTCATTTGCTGATGTGGATAAGAAGATATGGGCAAAATACGAAAACAGGTCAGCACAGACGTCATTGCACATCAGCCAACTTGATGGTCGATTTCGCTAGGAAAAACGACTCCGTTTCAAGAAGTGTAAAACATGAAAAAGATAGATATGCCTCTTAGCTTTGCACGGTTAAACTTTCAGCCTTATTGCTTCAGTGAAACTTCATATATAGCTGATATGGCAAAAGGTGTCGGAACTGGAACTGAACTGGATTTGCCCTTAATTCTAGTAATCTGAAATCACTCAAAGAAACTTGTGAAAAACACCACAATTATACGAATTATCAAGCTCTCTATTTAATCTCTAACCATCAAACAACCTAGAATAAGCTCTCTAAATTCAATTTAATGGCAGCTTTATGATGAGAAAGATAGGTTGATCTAAGCAACAAACACATAAGCTCGGATTGTTCAACTTAGGTTATGTTCCACTTTGCAATTATCGAAAACTTGACCATAATCATTAATCACAAATTGCCACTTATGAATAGGAAATCAAGACAATTACACGGATCAAGACTCCTAAACTAGCAATAGATAATTATCAAGATCTATCTAGTTGTACACCTAAATAAGTCAAGACAACATCATGAACAATTCTTGTAGAAGAACATAAGCAACTTTGATAGAAAATTAATGATAGATAGAATCTGAAAATCAATTATAAAACATGTCTAGGGCTTTGAAATCACCCTTAACCAAATAAAAGTTTAACCTAGCATAGGCATTGTAAACATAAACATAAAATTAAAGAGAATCTAAGAAGGAAATAAAAGAAAGAAAGAAGAAAAAGAAAATAAAGAAAAAGAAAACTAGAGAAAGGAAAGTAGAAGAAAACTTAGAGAATTTTATTATAATGGCTAATATCCTACCAATCTACCATGTCCCTTACAATCATCCAAGGCCCTCTATTTATACACATTTTGGAGAGCTAAATGACAAGAGACAAGCTTTATAAATTTCAAAGGTAGGTATAATAGGTGGGTGCATTTTTCTAACAATTTTCGTCATATTGTATGACAATTCTGATCAGCCAGCTTGATGGTTGATTTTGTCAATGTTGGAAGCTTGATCTGATCAAATGGTCTTCTAGAAAAATGTTCCCCTATCAGTGTGTGATCCATAGCCGTTGGAATCAGCTCATTTACTGATGTGGATAAGAAGATATAGTCAAAATACCAAAACTAGTCAGCACAGACGTCATTGCACATCAGCCAACTTGATGGTTGATTTCGCTAGGGAAAACGACTCCGTTTCTAGACGTGTAAAGCATGAAAAAGATAGATATGCCTCTTAACTTTGCACTGTAAAAATTTCAGCCTTAATGCTTCAGTGAAACTCCAGATATAGCTGATATGGCAAAAGGTGTCGGAACTGGAACTGAACTAGATTTGCCCTTAATTCTTGATTTAACCTAGTAATCAGAAATCACTCAAAGAAACTCGTGAAAAACACCAAATTACATAAAAATATAAAAGATCATAAACACAATTAGACTAAGCAATAATAACTCGTATTTGACACAAAACAATAATAAAATATAACTAAAAACTATATAATTATACGAGTTATCACACCCCCACACTTAGTTTGTTGCTAGTCCCTAGCAACGACTCAATCCTAGAAAAAAAAATAAATAAACAGGAAAACAAGTTAAAGGGATCTCAAACAAACTAGCAAGATCAAGCGTAAGAATTGACAAGGCATCTAATTAAGTATCATTGGCATATTAAGTTCGAGTAAAGGGTCAATGAGATTAAAATTGAAGGCACTACCGTACGATTGAGGAACTTCCTTCTTGGCGAGACTTTAGTTAGCCATGGAGTACTAGGCAAACTATAGCTTCATAAGTACACATGCTAAGATCCTTGTCACCGCAGTTCACAAGTGAACTTGACAAATCTGATCGGTACAGAGATGAATCTGAGGCTTATGGACAAGTGAGGGGTGGAATGTTCAAACATAATCTGAGGTTTATCACAAGTTAGGCTCAAGAAATATAATAATAATGTGATCAATCCTCTCAAAATATTTCCATTCTCACTCATCCTTAGTCCTATGTTCAACATTAATATTTTGAAAAGAAAACAAAAAGCAAGAAAAGACTCGATCCAAAGAAAATAGAAAAGTAAAAACCTCTCTATAATGAAGAACCTCGAATCTTGAATTCTGATTTTTTTTTTAAGCACAAGTGATTTTCTTTTGGTTTGTGCCCTCATTGGGACATCTTTTATGCACAATCACATCTATTCATAATCATCATTCTTTTTTTTTTTTATCACATTGGATTCCATACTTTCTTTTTCTTTCTTTTCATTCAATTGATCAAACAAGACAGATTTTCATTAGCTCTTTTTTTTCAGCATCTTTTTCTCAACTCATCACAACATTGTTTTGGCATCAATAAGTTCGAAGTTCACGACTCTAAAAACAGTCACTCATTCTAACTACCCTCTTTTGCATTATTCCCTTTTTTTTTTTCAGATTTCAAAAGATAACAAAATAAACAAGAAGGAAACACACAATCCCAAACCCAATGATCACAAATATTATCATAAAAGTATAAAGAGGGAATGGGGGTCGGAATCGTATCCGTTCACTTTGGCACAATTTCTGGAGTTCATATCTAGGGATCCAACCCGAAGGTTTACAACCTATGGGCTCCTAATGTAAGGGGGGCAAACATAAGGGGCTTTCTGGATAGTGACTTTGTTCTAAGATCAGATCATGTATAGATGCAAGCATCTATGTGATGACCTAAATCTGCATGTGGAATGAAGAGAAAAAGTAAACTTACTATGTCTTCCCAGTTTTTCGTGGCTTTCCAAAGGCTCACCATGAATTCACATTCCAACAAAAATTGAACCGATCTGCCAAAAACAATCTCAAAGACATTTGATCATCAGAAATATTCAATTTTCAGAAAACCAAATTGAAAATAACCTAGATAACTTAATCAAAGCCTTTGTAACTCTATTGCTTTATCCACATGCTTGCCAAGATTATACTAATACTCAAAAAAAAAAAAAATACATACACGAAAGTAGTAAAACACATGCAGATAATAAACGGACCAGATAGTTTTTTTTTTTTAGATAAGATTAAATCAAACTGACAAGGTATGTCTCAAGTCTCCCTTACTCAGACCTTGTTCAGAATGAATACTTCTAAATGGCTTAAAACACAACAATTTTTTTTTTTTTTTTACAAATTAGCAAAATATGTCCCTTACCCCCTACTAAAATATGACATTGTCCCCAATGTCAAATTTTAAAGGTAGAATTTAGGAGATATTACCTGTAGAGGTTGCTAACCACTTATTATAACTGAGACACAACAAACAAAATGTTAGATAATGTCACAAAGACAAAGTGCAATCCACTCCTTGCTTGTCTATATCTCTTTTTCTTTTTCCGAGCGTTTGCGAAACAACCGTAGCAGGTAAATACTCATAAGTTTTGAGCTTTTTGAGTAAATCTTCAATGGTTGTAGCAGAAATTATGGTTCTCCTTGTCTCTGAAAACATGAATCCATTTTCCACAGCATTATCTAAATATGAAAGCAAATTACTAAAATAACCATTAATATTAAGCAAACCAATGGGTTTCTTTTTTTGTGACCAAAGATGACCAAGAAGCCACGCAAGCTATTTCTTCCAATGTACCCAGACCTCCTGGTAAAGCAATGAATGCATCGGCACAATGGTACATGATTGTCATTCGTTCAGGGATACTCCAGACTTGTATTTCCTTACCCACGGTAGGTCCACAAAAACCTGTGAATAGTTTTGGCACGATTCCTAGAACTGGACTTCCTCCGGTCTGTGCTGCTGTAGCGACTGCTCCCATTAAACCCGTACTACCGCCTCCATAAATCAACTGGATCTTTTGTTGGGCAAGTATTACTATCGCTTCATCAGCTAATATTTTATTTTTCCCTGGATAAGCACCTCCAAAGACACAAATTTTTTCAATGCGCTAGGACGAAGTACTTTCCATTTTTTTTTTCGAGTGCCTGAAAGAGAATGAGTACATGGTGTAATATATAGAGGACTGAGTAGTGAATCAGACAAGAGTAATAATGTCGTCGAAAGTGTATTTGACCTGTCAGAAGAAAATGTTAACCTAACAAAAGATTTTTGCGTGATTTCAGGAAGAAAATCAAAAAGAGAAGAAAAATCAACCGTAAAAGACCAATGCAAAAAAAAAAAAAAAAAAACGAGAATAATTACACAAATAGAACAACACGTAAATTAAACCGAAATGAAGTTATTGCAAATCAAACCAAAAGCTGAGAAGTCATTTATTGTAGTTGTGATTGTGGCTCACATCTTCCTCTGGTTTTACGTCCAGAAACGGCTTAAACGCCTTCTATGAGTCGAGGATATGCTTCCCATCCTGTTTTCTTACAAGCTGGCAAACAGGGTCTTTTAACATCAGATTCCCAAGATGTTGCCATTCCCTTTGGAATTGCGGCATAAATCAAGAATTTCTCTTTGTACGTCTCCACTAGGATGCGTCTCAAGAGAAAGTTGGATATTACCCAAATTCTCCTTACTCAGTCCATCCTTAATGAATTCAATTTTATCATCTCGATTAGAGGACGGAATCCCAATAGAACGACATTTACCGTTACACGTCCATCGTGCACATTTGTGGCAATTTGAACTCATGCGCTTTGCTCGTCGCTTCTTTGCAAAAGTGCTTCTACCTGTACCTGGTAAATGCAAAACAGGAAGATATTCATCTTCACGTACCTTGGCTTCAATTATCCAACGTATGTCTTCAGGAATCCCTTTGTGCATAAGCATTCTTAATCTTTCAAATCGAACTTGGTAAAGCTTCAGTAAAATATTTCGAGGAAAAGGAGGAAATCGTTTCTGCAATCTTGTGAGAATATCATCTATCCTGAAAAAAAAAATGAAAAAAAAATGAAAGAGAAATTTATATACAATATCAGTTTTGTGGGTAGCTGATGGAACCGACTTAAATAATCACGGAGTACCGTTATCCGCCATTTAACCGGGGTTTAAAAATATAAAAATAAAAATTATATTTACATCTAGTTATTTTCAAAACAAGGATCAGAAAGAAAAACAACCTCTTCTTGAGTAACATGTAATCTTTTGCTAGTCCTCGAGCAAAATCAAATAGCGACAAAATAATAAAACCTAATCTAATCCTCTTTCAATACAAATTAGAGACAATCATTGAACAAGTCTTATAAACTAATCGATAGCTTAAAGAGTTTCACAAAAAATCATGCTTGATTGTAAATGGTTTGAGTTAAGCTAAAATTAACATAACATATCTCAATCAAAATAGTGCATGTTCAAATTTAATCTCAACTTCTCACATGGGATACCCTCATGATTTTCACTCTTTAAAGTAGTGGTGAAGTGTTTACACTCAATCAATCTCATGAAAACAGTTCTACCATATTCTTGCTTGTCCACCTATTCTCCACTATTTAGATCATACAACTTCATGAATCAAGAGGTCTTTAATCAAGGTTGTAATGGGGCCAAGGAGTTTGTAATGTGGTTGAAGAACAAAAGGATAAAGATATCACAAAGGTTCCAAAGAGTTCATAAAGTTTAGAGACATAATAAGATCATACAAAGAAACTTCTCAAAACATTTTACAAGTACATAGTCACCTAGGCCGGATATTTATGTTGTGCCTTTTCTTCATTCTAAACAACTTTGTAACATCTTTTTCTTTTTCCACAAATTCAAGAGATGATTCATATTTTTTTTTTTTACATAGGAATGTATTTGCCAGTATTCCATTTCTTTTTCTCTTGACTTTTCTTTTCTTTCCCCCCCACACTTATTTCTTGTTTCTAACCCAAATTTTCAATAGATCTTCCTTGTCTTTGCAACTTGTCTCAAAACATGCTAATTCATCTTTGGAACAAAGGTAAAGATATAAATAAGTATATTTAGGTTAGGGACAAGTTATGGTTACCAAAGAGATAGCATATTCAATGTAGGCTCAAATTGGTTCACTAAGGGTGTGTTCTCTTGGAACATCAATAAAGGATGGCTGTTTGGCCCTGGCTAAAAATCCTAATGCCTCTATCATATTCATGTTGTCACATGCATCAATATAGTCTCAACAAGGTTTAAAGCAAGTTCTAGAGAATCTTGTAATCATAAGAGCACTCAAGAAAGAAATTAGATTGATTTGTATAATGCATCAATCATTATAGGCTCAAAAACTCACAAGGATGGTTATACAAGTCAGATTAAGTCTAAACATGCTTCTTTCTCAATCAACATATCATATTAACATTGGCTCATAAAAAGGTTGATATCAAGCTCAATTCTCATGAAAATCTTCTCACTAATAAATCTGTTTTAGACTTATACAATTCATATCTCATTATTGTATTAAAAAGGAACTAAAACACTCTAATAATAATAATTATTATTATTATATTAAAGACTCATAAAAAAATAATAGGCAAAAATAAAAGAAATCCTAAATCCTTCCCCCCACACTTAATTCTTACATTGTCCTCAACGTAATGCTATTAACCCAAATGAAAGAATCATGTGTAAGAGAAAAGAACTAATAACATAAGAATAGAAATAACTAAGACTCAAAACAAAACAAAACAAAACAAACTCATGCAACCTAAATAATCCTAAAATACTAAACAAACAATTAACAAATAAACATAAAAACAATAAAAATAATAAAAGAAAAAGGAAAAGGAAAAGGAAAAGAAAGCAAATATGAGTATGGCAGGTGGTAATTTCTTCATTAATTGGGCTGCCTTCCCAATTAGTACTTGATTTAAGTTGTCCAACCTAACCAACACCCCTTCTTGGTTGTTTAGGATTTGCAAGATCATACAAGAAACTTCCCGAATTTGTGCGTTTTGTAGGGTGGTTTCTTTGCACAAAAGTGGATGCATTCTCCATTACAAGTATTATTCCATCCTTTGTAGTGCATTGCTCATCGAGGAATGGTGCATCTTTTGGTACTTGTTGAATGACATCCACAAACAAACTGTTTAAGGTTTCCAGCATGTTTTGTTCATGTTCCTCCTCCTTGAACTTTGCGAATCTACTAGGGAAAGGTGGAGAAGAAACATTAGTAAAAATTGGAATCTTAAACGTTACCTCAGGTGCCGAAGTACTCTCTTTCGGAATTGAAGATTCATTATCTTCAATAGTTGAATCCATCTTTAGTTCTTTCTCATCCTCGGGTTCCCTTGGATTTTCTGATTCATCCTCAAGTTGTGTGGCGCTAACACTCTCCTTTGGATCAATCATCGATTGGGAAGGGAGTGCTTGAGATCATTGTGCTACTAATTCCACCGTACTACTAGCCAATAGGCTCATTTGCCTTTCCAAACTCTGGATACTTGCCTTTGTTTCCTGTTGATAACTCGTATAATTATATAGTTTTTAGTTATGTTTTATTATTGTTTTGTGTCAAATACGAGTTATTATTGTTTAGTCTAATTGTGTTTATGATCTTTTATATTTTTATGTAATTTGGTGTTTTTCACAAGTTTGTTTGAGTGATTTCAGATTACTAGAATTAAGGGCAAATCCAGTTCAGTTCCAGTTCCGACACATTTTGCCATATCAGCTATATCTGGAGTTTCACTGAAGCAATAAGGCTGAAATTTGTAGCCGTGCAAAGCTAAGAGGCATATCTATCGTTTTCATGTTTTATACTTCTTGAAACGGAGTCGTTTTCCCTAGCGAAATCGACCATCAAGTTGGCTGATGTGCAATGACGTCTGTGCTGACCTGTTTTCGTATTTTGCCCATATCTGCTTATCCACATCAGCAAATGAGCTGATTCCAATGGCTATGGATCCGTAACTGATACGGGAACCTTTGTCTAGAAGACCATATGATCAGATCAGGCCTCTAATATTGACGAAATCGACCATCAAGTTGGCTGATGTGCAATGACGTCTGTGCTGACATGTTTTCGTATTTTGCCCATATCTGCTTATCCACATCAGCAAATGAGCTGATTCCAACGGCTATGGATCCGTAACTGACAGGGGAACCTTTTTCTAGAAGACCATGTTATCAGATCAGGCCTCCAACATTGACGAAATCGACCATCAAGTTGGCTGATCAAAATTGTCATACAATATGACGAAAATTGTTAGAAAAATTCACCCACCTATTATACCTACCTTTGAAATTTGTAAAGCTTGTCTCTTGTCATTTAGCCTTCCAAAATGTGTATAAATAGAGGGCCTTGGGTGATTGTAGAGGAGCATATTGTACATAGGTAGGATATTAGCCATTGTAATAAAATTCTCTAAGTTTTCTTCTTCTTTCTTTTCTCTAGTTTTCTTTTTCTTTAGAGAGAGCAAGAAGCTGGATAATTAATATTCTTCTTCTTCTTCTTTCTTTCTTTTATTTTCTTCTTAGATTCTCTTTAATTTTATGTTTATGTTTACAATGCCTATGCTAGGCTAAACTTCTATTTGGTTAAGGGTGATTTCAAAGCCCTAGACATGTTTTGTGATTGATTTTCAGATTCTATCTATCATTAATTTTCTATCAAAGTTGCTTATGTTCTTCTACAAGAATTGTTCATGATGTTGTCTTGATTTATTTAGGTGTACAACTAGATAGATCTTGATAATTATCTATTGCTAGTCTAGGAGTCTTGATCCGTGTAATTGTCTTGATTTCCTATTCATAAGTGGCAATTTGTGATTAATGATTATGGTCAAGTTTTCAATAATTGCAAAGTTGAAGATAACCTAAGTTGAACAATCCGAGCTTATGTGTTTGTTGCTTAGATCAACCTATCTTTCTCATCATAAAGCTGCCATTAAATTGAATTTAGAGAGCTTATTCTAGGTTGTTTAATGGTTAGAGATTAAATAGAGAGCTTGTTCTATTTAACGACAAACTAAGGAAAGATTGGGATAACAGAGCTTGTTGTTATCTACGGTTGTTAACTTTGATAGTTGGTTGATATTGATAGATCTGAAATTGATTCTTAATGATGTCTAGTGGTGGAGAATGAAACCTTAACCATATTTTTCATATTTGATTCTTCTTACTTATTTCTTTTCTTACTTTTAGTTTGCTTTTTTTTTTTATATTTATTTTTATTGGCTGGTTATACCGCCTAATTTGTATATTAACTTTGTTTTATTTTTATTGGCTGGTTATACCGCCTAATTTAGTATATATATTTTTATTGGCTGGTTATACCGCCTAATTTAGTATATATATTTTTATTGGCTGGTTATACCGCCTTGCATCTTATTCTTATTATTTACTTTAGTTTAAATCTGGCTTCAAAAACCCCTTTTCTTTTATTGTTCTTGAATTTAAGTTTTAAACTATTAACTTATAAACTAAAACCCAATCCCTGAGGACTCGACCCTTGCTAACTACTATACTTACAATTTATCTTTTTAGTGCAAGGTTAAATAAGATACACTCTTTTGGGTGCATAAAAAATAAAAAAACGATGGAATTGAGCAATCTAACACTTGAAGAGTTGGTGGCATACATGAACATGGAGAATCAACAAGCCAATCTCACCTTCCCAGTTCAACAATTGGCCATGGGAGGATGTCAAGGCCATCAAGTGTTCCAAGACCAACAGTATGATCATTACTCAAACACTTACCATGAGGGATGGTGGGATCATACTAATTATGGCTACTCGAAAAATTACCAAGAAGTAGATCCTTATGCCAATTACACTCATCCATCTAGCTTCAATCAATCATGGTCCCAAGAACCAGATCTTTTTCAACCACCACATATGACTCAAAACTCAGGTACTTCTTTAGAAGATCTTGTCTATTCTCTTGTTACTGATACATTGCAATTTCAACAGGAAACAAGGGCAAGCATCCAGAGTTTGGAAAAGCAAATGATCCAATTGACTAGTAGTATGGTGGGATGGGTAGCACAAAGATTCCCTGCCCAAACAATGATTAACCCAAAGGAGAATACTACTATTGTGACCTTGAGGAATGAGGAACAAGATGAGGATGAGACAAAATTAGAGATGAATTCTATTCTTGAGGATAATGAAGCCAATGATCCAAATAAGAGTATTTCAGCACCTGAGGTAACGTTTGAGATTCCAATTTTTACTAATGTTTCTTCTCCACCTTTTCCTAGTAGATTCGCAAAGTTCAAGGAGGATGAACATGAACAAGACACGTTGGAAACCTTAAACAGTTTGTTTGTGGATGTCATTCAACAAGTACCAAAAGATGCATCATTCCTAGATGAGATATGCACCACCAAGGATGATGGAATAATACTTGTAATGGAGAATACATCCACTGTTGTGCAAAGAAAGCTACCTCTCAAACGCATAAATTTGGGAAATTTCATGCATGAGCATGACAAGCCTAAAAAGCCAAGAAGGGGTGTTGGTTAGATTCAAAACACTAACTCAAGTGTTAATTGGGAAGGCAGCCCAATTAAAGATGAAATTGCCAACCTTCCATATTCAGATTTGCTTTCTCTTTCTTTTCCTTTTTCTTTTATTATTTTTATTGTTTTTATTTTTATTTCTTATGTTTCTTTGTTAATTGTGTTTACTGTTTTTAAGTTCATTTAGGCTGCATAAGTTTCTTTTGTTTAATAGTTCTTTTCTCTTACATATAATTCTTGCATTGGGGGATAATAGCATTACATTAATGACAATGTAAGAATTATGTGTGGGGGAAGAATTTAGGATTTTATTTAGAGTGTTTTGTTTTTGAGTCTTTTTATGTTGTTTTTCTTTCTGATCCTTGTTTTGAAAAACACTAGATGTAAATATAATTTTTTTTAACCCCGGTTAAATGGCGGATAACGGTACTCCGTGATTATTTAAATCGGTTCCATCAGCTACCCACAAAACTGATATTGTATATAAATTTCTCTTCCAATTTCTCTTTCATTTTTTTTTTCAGGATGGATGATATTCTCACAAGATTGCAGAAACGATTTCCTCCTTTTCCTCGAAATATTTTACTGAAGCTTTACCAAGTTCGACTTGAAAGATTAAGAATGCTTATGCACAAAGGGATTCCTGAAGACATACGTTGGATAATTGAAGCCAAGGTACGTGAAGATGAATATCTTCTTGTTTTGCATTTACCAGGTACAGGTAGAGGCACTTTTGCAAAGAAGCGACGAGCAAAGCGCATGAGTTCAAATTGCCACAAATGTGCACGATGGACGTGTAACGGTAAATGTCGTTCTATTGGGATTCCGTCCTCTAATCGAGATGATAAAATTGAATTCATTAAGGATGGACTGAGTAAGGAGAATTTGGGTAATATCCAACTATCTCTTGAGACGCATCCTAGTGGAGACGTACAAAGAGAAATTCTTGATTTATGGCCGCAATTCCAAAGGGAATGGCAACATCTTGGGAATCTGATGTTAAAAGACCCTGTTTGCCAGCTTGTAAGAAAACTGGATGGGAAGCATATCCTCGACTCATAGAAGGCGTTCAAGCCGTTTCTGGACGTAAAACCAGAGGAAGATGTGAGCCACAATCACAACTACAATAAATGACTTCTCAGCTTTTGGTTTGATTTGCAATAACTTTATTTCGGTTTAATTTACGTGTTATTCGATTTGTGTAATTATTCTCATTTTTTTTATTTGTCTTTTACGGTTGATTTTTCTTCTCTTTTTGATTTTCTTCCTGAAATCACGCAAAAATCTTTTGTTAGGTTAACATTTTCTTCTGACAGGTCAAATACACTTTCGGCGACATTATTACTCTTGACTTTTACGGTTGATTTTTCTTCTCTTTTTTATTTTCTTCCTGAAATCACGCAAAAATCTTTTGTTAGGTTAACATTTTCTTCTGACAGGTCAGATACACTTTCGGTGACATTATTACTCTTGTCTGATTCACTACTCAGTCCTCTATATATTACACCATGTACTCATTCTCTTTCAGGCACTCGAAAAAAAAGAAAAAAAAATGGAAAGTACTTCGTCCCAACGCATTAAAAAAATTTGTGTTTTTGGAGGTGCTTATCCAGGGAAAAATAACATATTCGCTGATGAAGCCATAAGAGTTGGAGTAATACTTGCCCAACAAAAGATCCAGTTGATTTATGGAGGCGGTAGTACGGGTTTAATGGGAGCAGTCGCTACAGCAGCACACGCCGGAGGAAGTCCAGTTCTAGGAATCGTGCCAAAACTATTCACAGATTTTTGTGGACCTACCTTGGGTAAGGAAATACAAGTCTGGAGTATCCCTGAACGGATAACAATCATGTACCATTCTGCCGATGCATTCATTGCTTTACCAGGAGGTCTGGGTACATTGGAAGAAATAGCTTGCGTGGCTTCTTGGTCATCTTTGGTCACAAATAAGAAACCCATTGGTTTGCTTAATATTAATGGTTATTTTAGTAATTTGCTTTCATATTTAGATAATGCTGTGGATAATGGATTCATGTTTTCAGAGGCAAGGAGAACCATAATTTCTGCTACAACCATTGAAGATTTACTCAAAAAGCTCCAAGCTTATGAGTATTTAACTGCTACGGTTGTTTCGCAAACGCTCGGAAAAAGAAAAAGAGATATGGACGAGCAAGGAGTGGATTGCACTTTGTCTTTGTGACATTATCTAACATTTTGTTTGTTGTGTCTCGGTTATAATAAGTGGTTAGCAACCTCTACAGGTAATATCTCCTAAATTTTACCTTCTTAAAAAAAAAAAGTTTGTTGTGTTTTAAGCAATTTAGAAGTATTCATTCTGAACAAGGTCTGAGTAAGGGAGACTTGAGACATACCTTGTCAGTTTGATTTCTTCTTTTCAAAAAAAAAAAAAAAAGTTTGTTGTGTTTTAAGCCATTTAAAAGTGTTCATTCTGAACAAGGTCTGAGTAAGGGAGACTTGAGACATACCTTGTCAGTTTGATTTTAATCTTTTTACGTTTACTTGTTAATTTTTGTTTAGTATTTTAGGATTATTTAGGTTGCATGAGTTTGTTTTGTTTTGAGTCTAGTTATTCCTATTCTTATGTTATTAGTTCTTTTCTCTTACACATGATTCTTTCATTTGGGTTAATAGACTTACATTGAGGACAATGTAAGAATTAAGTGTGGGGGGAATGATTTAGGATTTCTTTTATTTTTGTCTACTATTTTTTTTTTATGAGTCTTTATTATTATTATTATTTTTAGTGTGTTTTAGTTCCTTTTTAATACAATGATGAGATATGAATTGCATAAGTCTAAAACATATTTATTAGTGAGAAGATTTTCATGAGAATTGAGCTTGATGTCAACCTTTTTATGAGCCAATGTTAATATGATATGTTGATTGAGAAAGAAGCATGTTTAGACTTAATCTGACTTGTATAATCATTCTTGTGAGTTTTTGAGCCTAAAATGATTGATGCATTATACAAATCAATCTAATTTCTTTCTTGAGTGCTCTTATGATTACATGATTCTCTAGAACTTGCTTTAAACCGTTTGAGACTATATTGATGCATGTGACAACATGAATATGATAGAGGCATTAGGATTTTTAGCCAGGGCCAAACAACCATCCCTTATTGATGTTCCAAGAGAACACACCCTTAGTGAACCAATTTGAGCCTACATTGAATAAGCTATCTCTTTGGTAACCATAACTTGTCCCTAACCTAAATATACTTATATCTTTACCTTTGTTCCAAAGATGAATTAGCATGATTTGAGACAAGTTGCAAAGACAAGGGATATTTTTTTGGTTAGAAACAAGAAATAAGTGTGGGGGGAAAAGAAAAGAAAAGTCAAGAGAAAAAGAAATGGAATACTGGCAAATACATTCCTATATAAAAAAAAAAAATGAATCATCTCTTGAATTTGTGGAAAAAGAAAAAGATGTTACAAAGTTGTTTAGAATGAAGAAAAGGCCCAACATGAATATCCGGCCTAGGTGACTATGTACTTGTAAAGAGTTTTGAGAAGTTTCTTTGTATAATCTTTTTATGTCTCTAAACTTTATGAACTCTTTGGAACCTTTGTGATATCTTTATCCTTTTGTTCTTCAACCACATTACAAACCCCTTGGCCCCATTACAACCTTGATTAAAGACCTCTTGATTTATGAAGTTGCATGATCTTTTAGTGGAGAATAGGTGGACAAGCAAGCATATGGTAGAAGTGTTTTCATGAGATTGATTGAGTGTAAACACTTTACCACTACTTTAAAGAGTGAAAATCAAGAGAGTATCCCATGTGAGAAGTTGAGATTAAATTTGAACATGCACTATTTTGATTGAGATATGTTATGCTAATATTGGCTTAACTCAAACTATTTACATTCAAGCATGATTTTTTGTGAAATTTTTTAAGCTATTGATTAGTTTATAAGACTTGTTCAAATATTGTCTCTAATTTGTATTGAAAGGATTAGGAGTAAATATTTTTAGTATATGTAGTTTATTTATATGAAGTTTATTTATATTTTAATTTTTCAATGTTTGTGGGTATCGTTCTAGTAAACCCTCACGAGACTAAACTCGTCCACTAGGGACACCTAGGGGTTTAAAGGCTTGTGTCACATGCTAAGTGCCACCGTGATTTCCTACGAAAGTGGATTAGATTAGATTTTCTTATTTTATTTTTATTGAGTCGTTGCTAGGGACTAGCAACAATCTAAGTGTGGGGGTGTGATAACTCGTATAATTATATAGTTTTTAGTTATGTTTTATTATTGTTTTGTGTCAAATACGAGTTATTATTGTTTAGTCTAATTGTGTTTATGATCTTTTATATTTTTATGTAATTTGGTGTTTTTCACAAGTTTCTTTGAGTGATTTCAGATTACTAGAATTAAGGGCAAATCCAGTTCAGTTCCAGTTCCGACACATTTTGCCATATCAGCTATATCTGGAGTTTCACTGAAGCAATAAGGCTGAAATTTGTAGCCGTACAAATCCAAGAGGCATATCTATCTTTTTCATGTTTTATACTTCTTGAAACGGAGTCGTTTTCCCTAGCGAAATCGACCATCAAGTTGGCTGATGTGCAATGACGTCTGTGCTGACCTGTTTTCGTATTTTGCCCATATCTGCTTATCCACATCAGCAAATGAGCTGATTCCAATGGCTATGGATCCGTAACTGATACGGGAACCTTTGTCTAGAAGACCATATGATCAGATCAGGCCTCTAATATTGACGAAATCGACCATCAAGTTGGCTGATGTGCAATGACGTCTGTGCTGACATGTTTTCGTATTTTGCCCATATCTGCTTATCCACATCAGCAAATGAGCTGATTCCAACGGCTATGGATCCTTAACTGATAGGGGAACCTTTTTCTAGAAGACCATGTGATCTGATCAGGCCTCCAACATTGACGAAATCGACCATCAAGTTGGCTGATCAAAATTGTCATACAATATGACGAAAATTGTTAGAAAAATTCACCCACCTATTATACCTACCTTTGAAATTTGTAAAGCTTGTCTCTTGTCATTTAGCCTTCCAAAATGTGTATAAATAGAGGGCCTTGGATGATTGTAGAGGATCATATTGTACATTGGTAGGATATTAGCCATTGTAATAAAATTCTCTAAGTTTTCTTCTTCTTTCTTTTCTCTAGTTTTCTTTTTCTTTAGAAAGAGCAAGAGGTTGGATAATTAATATTCTTCTTCTTCTTCTTTCTTTCTTTTATTTTCTTCTTAGATTCTATTTAATTTTATGTTTATAATGCCTATGATAGGCTAAACTTCTATTTGGTTAAGGGTGATTTCAAAGCCCTAGACATGTTTTATAATTGATTTTCAGATTCTATCTATCATTAATTTTCTATCAAAGTTGCTTATGTTCTTCTACAAGAATTGTTCATGATGTTGTCTTGATTTGTTTAGGTGTACAACTAGATAGATCTTGATAATTATCTATTGCTAGTTTAGGAGTCTTGATCCGTGTAATTGTCTTGATTTCCTATTCATAAGTGGCAATTTGTGATTAATGATTATGGTCAAGTTTTCAATAATTGCAAAGTGGAACATAACCTAAGTTGAACAATCCGAGCTTATGTGTTTGTTGCTTAGATCAACCTATCTTTCTCATCATAAAGCTGCCATTAAATTGAATCTAGAGAGCTTATTCTAGGTTGTTTGATGGTTAGAGATTAAATAGAGAGCTTGTTCTATTTAACGACAAACTAAGGAAAGATTGGGATAACAGAGCATGTTGTTATCTACGGTTGTTAACTTTGATAGTTGGTTGATATTGATAGATCTGAAATTGATTCTTAATGATGTCTAGTGGTGGAGAATGAAACCTTAACCATATTTTTCATATTTGATTCTTCTTACTTATTTGTTTTCTTACTTTTAGTTTGCTTATTTTTTATATTTATTTTTATTGGCTGGTTATACCGCCTAATTTAGTATATATATTTTTATTGGCTGGTTATACCGCCTAATTTAGTATATATATTTTTATTGGATGGTTATACCGCCTTGCATCTTATTCTTATTATTTACTTTAGTTTAAATCTGGCTTCAAAAACCCCTTTTCTTTTATTGTTCTTGAATTTAAGTTTTAAACTATTAACTTATAAACTAAAACCCAATCCCTGAGGACTCGACCCTTGCTAACTACTATACTTACAATTTATCTTTTTAGTGCAAGGTTAAATAAGATACACTCTTTTGGGTGCATCAATAGTTGGTTGATATTGATAGATCTGAAATTGATTCTTAATGATGTCTAGTGGTGGAGAATGAAACCTTAACCATATTTTTCATATTTGATTCTTCTTACTTATTTGTTTTCTTACTTTTAGTTTGCTTATTTTTTATATTTATTTTTATTGGCTGGTTATACCGCCTAATTTGTATATTAACTTTGTTTTATTTTTATTGGCTGGTTATACCGCCTAATTTAGTATATATATTTTTATTGGCTGGTTATACCGCCTAATTTAGTATATATATTTTTATTGCCTGGTTATACCGCCTTGCATCTTATTCTTATTATTTACTTTAGTTTAAATCTGGCTTCAAAAACCCCTTTTCTTTTATTGTTTCTTGAATTTAAGTTTTAAACTATTAACTTATAAACTAAAACCCAATCCCTGAGGACTCGACCCTTGCTAACTACTATACTTACAATTTATCTTTTTAGTGCAAGGTTAAATAAGATACACTCTTTTGGGTGCATCAAATTTTTGGCGCCGTTGCCGGGGATTGCTTTCTTTAGTTTATTTTTTACTTGGTTTATTCTTATTTTCAGTTCTAATTAGTTTTATTTTCTTGTACATACAAGTTTTTCTTTTCAAATTTAAAAAAAAAATACAATGGAATTGAGCAATCTAACACTTGAAGAGTTGGTGGCATACATGAACATGGAGAATCAACAAGCCAATCTCACCTCCCCAGTTCAACAATTGGCCATGGGAGGTGATGCACCCAAAAGAGTGTAGGGGTTTAAAGGCTTGTGTCACATGCTAAGTGCCACCGTGATTTCCTACGAAAATGGATTAGATTAGATTTTCTTATTTTATTTTTATTGAGTCGTTGCTAGGGACTAGCAACAATCTAAGTGTGGGGGTGTGATAACTCGTATAATTATATAGTTTTTAGTTATGTTTTATTAATGTTTTGTGTCAAATACGAGTTATTATTGTTTATTCTAATTGTGTTTATGATCTTTTATATTTTTATGTATTTTGATGTTTTTCACAAGTTTCTTTGAGTGATTTCAGATTACTAGAATTAAGGGCAAATCCAGTTCAGTTTCAGTTCCGACACCTTTTGCCATATCAGCTATATGTCGAGTTTCACTGAAGCAATAAGGCTGAAATTTGTAGCCATGCAAAGCTAAGAGGCATATCTATCTTTTTCATGTTTTACACCTCTTAAAACGGAGTCGTTTTCCCTAGCAAAATCGACCATCAAGTTGGCTGATGTGCAATGACGTCTGTGCTGACATGTTTTCGTATTATGCCCATATCTTCTCATCCACATCAGCAAATGAGCTGATTCCAACGGCTATGGATCCGTAACTGATAGGGGAACCTTTTTCTAGAAGACCATGTGATCAGATCAGGCCTCCAATATTGACGAAATCGACCATCAAGTTGGCTGATCAAAATTGTCATACAATATGACGAAAATTGTTAGAAAAATTCACCCACCTATTATACCTACCTTTGAAATTTGTAAAGCTTGTCTCTTGTCATTTAGCCTTCCAAAATGTGTATAAATAGAGGGCCTTGGATGATTGTAGAGGATCATATTGTACATAGGTAGGATATTAGCCATTGTAATAAAATTCTCTAAGTTTTCTTCTTCTTTCTTTTCTCTAGTTTTCTTTTTCTTTAGAAAGAGCAAGAGGTTGGATAATTAATATTCTTCTTCTTCTTCTTTCTTTCTTTTATTTTCTTCTTAGATTCTATTTAATTTTATGTTTATAATGCCTAAGCTAGGCTAAACTTCTATTTGGTTAAGGGTGATTTCAAAGCCCTAGACATGTTTTGTGATTGATTTTCAGATTCTATCTATCATTAATTTTCTATCAAAGTTGCTTATGTTCTTCTACAAGAATTGTTCATGATGTTGTCTAGATTTATTTAGGTGTACAACTAGATAGATCTTGATAATTATCTATTGCTAGTTTAGGAGTCTTGATCCGTGTAATTGTCTTGATTTCCTATTCATAAGTGGCAATTTGTGATTAATGATTATGGTCAAGTTTTCAATAATTGCAAAGTGGAACATAACCTAAGTTGAACAATCCGAGCTTATGTGTTTGTTGCTTAGATCAACCTATCTTTCTCATCATAAAGCTGCCATTAAATTGAATTTAGAGAGCTTATTCTAGGTTGTTTAATGGTTAGAGATTAAATAGAGAGCTTGTTCTATTTAACGACAAACTAAGGAAAGATTGGGGTAACAGAGCTTGTTGTTATCTACGGTTGTTAACTTTGATAGTTGGTTGATATTGATAGATCTGAAATTGATTCTTAATGATGTCTAGTGGTGGAGAATGAAACCTTAACCATATTTTTCATATTTGATTCTTCTTACTTATTTGTTTTCTTACTTTTAGTTTGCTTATTTTTTATATTTATTTTTATTGGCTGGTTATACCGCCTAATTTGTATATTAACTTTGTTTTATTTTTATTGGCTGGTTATACCGCCTAATTTAGTATATATATTTTTATTGGCTGGTTATACCGCCTAATTTAGTATATATATTTTTATTGGCTGGTTATACCGCCTTGCATCTTATTCTTATTATTTACTTTAGTTTAAATCTGGCTTCAAAAATCCCTTTTCTTTTATTGTTCTTGAATTTAAGTTTTAAACTATTAACTTATAAACTAAAACCCAATCCCTGAGGACTCGACCCTTGCTAACTACTATACTTACAATTTATCTTTTTAGTGCAAGGTTAAATAAGATACACTCTTTTGGGTCCATCAAAATTTTGGCGCCGTTGCCGGGGATTGCTTTCTTTAGTTTATTAGTTCATTGGTTTATTCTTATTTTCAGTTGTAATTAATTTTATTTTTCTTGTACATACAAGTTTTTCTTATCAAATTTTGAAAAAAAAAAAAAAAAAAAAAAAACGATGGGATTGAGCAATCTAACACTTGAAGAGTTGGTGGCATACATGAACATGGAGAATCAACAAGCCAATCTCACCTTCCCAGTTCAACAATTGGCCATGGGAGGATGTCAAGGCCATCAAGTGTTCCAAGACCAACAGTATGATCATTACTCAAACACTTACCATGAGGGATGGTGGGATCATACTAATTATGGCTACTCGAAAAATTACCAAGAAGTAGATCCTTATGCCAATTACACTCATCCATCTAGCTTCAATCAATCATGGTCCCAAGAACCAGATCTTTTTCAACCACCACATATGACTCAAAACTCAGGTACTTCTTTAGAAGATCTTGTCTATTCTCTTGTTACTGATACATTGCAATTTCAACAGGAAACAAGGGCAAGCATCCGGAGTTTGGAAAGGCAAATGAGCCTATTGGCTAGTAGTATGGTGGTATGGGTAGCACAAAGATCTGAAGAACTCCCTGCCCAAACAATGATTAACCCAAAGGAGAATACTACTATTGTGACCTTGAGGAATGAGGAACAAGATGAGGATGAGACAAAATTAGAGATGAATTCTATTCTTGAGGATAATGAAGCCACAAATACAAATAAGAGTATTTCAGCACCTGAGGTAACGTTTGAGATTCCAATTTTTACTAATGTTTCTTCTCCACCTTTTCCTAGTAGATTCGCAAAGTTCAAGGAGGATGAACATGAAAAAGACACGCTGGAAACCTTAAACAGTTTGTTTGTGGATGTCATTCAACAAGTACCAAAAGATGCACCATTCCTCGATGAGATATGCACCACCAATGATGATGGAATAATACTTGTAATGGAGAATGCATCCACTGTTGTGCAAAGAAAGCTTCCTCTCAAACGCATAAATTTGGGAAATTTCATGTATGAGCCTGACAAGCCTAAAAAGCCAAGAAGGGGTGTTGGTTAGATTCAAAACACTAACTCAAGTGTTAATTGGGAAAGCAGCCCAGTTAAAGATGAAATTGCCAACCTTCCATATTCAGATTTGCTTTCTCTTTCTCTTTCTCTTTCTTTTCCTTTTTCTTTTATTATTTTTATTGTTTTTATTTTTATTTCTTATGTTTCTTTGTTAATTGTGTTTACTGTTTTTAAGTTCATTTAGGCTGCATAAGTTTCTTTTGTTTAATAGTTCTTTTCTCTTACATATAATTCTTGCATTGGGGGATAATAGCATTACATTAATGACAATGTAAGAATTATGTTTGGGGGGAAGAATTTAGGATATTATTTAGAGTGTTTTGTTTTTGAGTTTTTTTTATGTTGTTTTTCTTTCTGATCCTTGTTTTGAAAATAACTAGATGTAAATATAATTTTTTTTTAACCCCGGTTAAATGGCGGATAACGGTACTCCGTGATTATTTAAATCGGTTCCATCAGCTACCCACAAAACTGATATTGTATATAAATTTCTCTTCCAATTTCTCTTTCAATTTTTTTTCATTTTTTTTTTAGGATGGATGATATTCTCACAAGATTGCAGAAACGATTTCCTCCCTTTCCTCGAAATATTTTACTGAAGCTTTACCAAGTTCGATTTGAAAGATTAAGAATGCTTATGCACAAAGGGATTCCTTGAGACATACCTTGTCAGTTTGATTTCTTCTTTTCAAAAAAAAAAAAAAAAAAAAAAAGTTTGTTGTGTTTTAAGCAATTTAGAAGTATTCATTCTGAACAAGGTCTGAGTAAGGGAGACTTGAGACATACCTTGTCAGTTTGATTTTAATCTTTTTATGTTTACTTGTTAATTTTTGTTTAGTATTTTAGGATTATTTAAGTTGCATGAGTTTGTTTTGTTTTGAGTCTTAGTTGTTCCTATTCTTATGTTATTAGTTCTTTTCTCTTACACATGATTCTTTCATTTGGGTTAATAGACTTACATTGAGGACAATGTAAGAATTAAGTGTGGGGGGAATGATTTAGGATTTCTTTTATTTTTGTCTACTATTTTTTTTGAGTCTTTATTATTATTATTTTTAGTGTGTTTTAGTTCCTTTTTAATACAATGATGAGATATGAATTGCATAGGTCTAAACTGGTTACTAGTGAGAACATTTTCATGAGAATTAAGCTTGATACTAATTTTTATGAGCCAATGTTAATATGATATGTTGATTGAGAAAGAAGCATGTTTAGACTTAAAACTGACTTGTATAATCATCATTGTGAGTTTTTGAGCCTAAAATGATTGATGCATTATACAAATCAATCTAATTTCTTTCTTGAGTGCTCTTATGATTACATGATTCTCTAGAACTTGCTTTAAACCGTTTGAGACTACATTGATGCATGTGACAACATGAATATGATAGAGGCATTAGGATTATAACCAGAGCCAAACAGCCATCCCTTATTGATGTTCCAAGAGAACACACCCTTAGTGAACCAATTTGAGCCTACATTGAATAAGCTATCTCTTTGGTAACCATAACTTGTCCCTAACCTAAATATACTTATATCTTTACCTTTGTTCCAAAGATGAATTAGCATGATTTGAGACAAGTTGCAAAGACAAGGGATATTTTTTGGTTAGAAACAAGAAATAAGTGTGGGGGGAAAAGAAAAGAAAAGTCAAGAGAAAAAGAAATGGAAGACTGGCAAATACATTCCTATATAAAAAAAAATGAATCATCTCTTGAATTTGTGGAAAAAGAAAAAGATGTTACAAAGTTGTTTAGAATGAAGAAAAGGCCCAACATGAATATCCGGCCTAGGTGACTATGTACTTGTAAAGAGTTTTGAGAAGTTTCTTTGTATAATCTTTTTATGTCTCTAAACTTTATGAACTCTTTGGAACCTTTGTGATATCTTTATCCTTTTGTTCTTCAACCACATTACAAACCCCTTGGCCCCATTACAACCTTGATTAAAGACCTCTTGATTTATGAAGTTGCATGATCTTTTAGTGGAGAATAGGTGGACAAGCAAGCATATGGTAGAAGTGTTTTCATGAGATTGATTGAGGGTAAACACTTTACCACTACTTTAAAGAGTGAAAATCAAGAGAGTATCCCATGTGAGAAGTTGAGATTAAGTTTGAATATGCACTATTTTGATTGAAATATGTTATGTTAATATTGGCTTAACTCAAACTATTTACATTCAAGCAAGATTTTTTGTGAATTTCTTTAAGCTATTGATTAGTTTTTAAGACTTGTCCAATGATTATCTCAAATTTATATTGGAAGGATTAGTTATAATTATTATTTTTAGTTTTTCTTATGTTTTCAATGTTTGTGGGTATCGTCCTAGTAAACCCTCACGAGACTAAACTCGTCCACTAGGGACACCTAGGGGTTTAAAGGCTTGTGTCACATGCTAAGTGCCACCGTGATTTCCTACGAAAGTGGATTAGATTAGATTTTCTTATTTTATTTTTATTGAGTCGTTGCTAGGGACTAGCAACAATCTAAGTGTGGGGGTGTGATAACTCGTATAATTATATAGTTTTTAGTTATGTTTTATTATTGTTTTGTGTCAAATACGAGTTATTATTGTTTAGTCTAATTGTGTTTATGATCTTTTATATTTTTATGTAATTTGGTGTTTTTCACAAGTTTCTTTGAGTGATTTCAGATTACTAGAATTAAGGGCAAATCCAGTTCAGTTCCAGTTCCGACACATTTTGCCATATCAACTATATCTGGAGTTTCACTGAAGCAATAAGGCTGAAATTTGTAGCCGTGCAAAGCTAAGAGGCATATCTATCTTTTTCATGTTTTATACTTCTTGAAACGGAGTCGTTTTCCCTAGCGAAATCGACCATCAAGTTGGCTGATGTGCAATGACGTCTGTGCTGACCTGTTTTCGTATTTTGCCCATATCTGCTTATGCACATCAGCAAATGAGCTGATTCCAATGGCTATGGATCCGTAACTGATACGGGAACCTTTGTCTAGAAGACCATATGATCAGATCAGGCCTCTAATATTGACGAAATCGACCATCAAGTTGGCTGATGTGCAATGACGTCTGTGCTGACATGTTTTCGTATTTTGCCCATATCTGCTTATCCACATCAGCAAATGAGCTGATTCCAACGGCTATGGATCCGTAACTGATAGGGGAACCTTTTTCTAGAAGACCATGTGATCAGATCAGGCCTCCAACATTGACGAAAGCGACCATCAAGTTGGCTGATCAAAATTGTCATACAATATGACGAAAATTGTTAGAAAAATTCACCCACCTATTATACCTACCTTTGAAATTTGTAAAGCTTGTCTCTTGTCATTTAGCCTTCCAAAATGTGTATAAATAGAGGGCCTTGGATGATTGTAGAGGATCATATTGTACATAGGTAGGATATTAGCCATTGTAATAAAATTCTCTAAGTTTTCTTCTTCTTTCTTTTCGCTAGTTTTCTTTTTCTTTAGAAAGAGCAAGAGGTTGGATAATTAATATTCTTCTTCTTCTTCTTTCTTTCTTTTATTTTCTTCTTAGATTCTATTTAATTTTATGTTTATAATGCCTATGCTAGGCTAAACTTCTATTTGGTTAAGGGTGATTTCAAAGCCCTAGACATGTTTTGTGATTGATTTTCAGATTCTATCTATCATTAATTTTCTATCAAAGTTGCTTATGTTCTTCTACAAGAATTGTTCATGATGTTGTCTAGATTTATTTAGGTGTACAACTAGATAGATCTTGATAATTATCTATTGCTAGTTTAGGAGTCTTGATCCGTGTAATTGTCTCGATTTCCTATTCATAAGTGGCAATTTGTGATTAATGATTATGGTCAAGTTTTCAATAATTGCAAAGTGGAACATAACCTAAGTTGAACAATCCGAGCTTATGTGTTTGTTGCTTAGATCAACCTATCTTTCTCATCATAAAGCTGCCATTAAATTGAATTTAGAGAGCTTATTCTAGGTTGTTTAATGGTTAGAGATTAAATAGAGAGCTTGTTCTATTTAACGACAAACTAAGGAAAGATTGGGGTAACAGAGCTTGTTGTTATCTACGGTTGTTAACTTTGATAGTTGGTTGATATTGATAGATCTGAAATTGATTCTTAATGATGTCTAGTGGTGGAGAATGAAACCTTAACCATATTTTTCATATTTGATTCTTCTTACTTATTTGTTTTCTTACTTTTAGTTTGCTTATTTTTTATATTTATTTTTATTGGCTGGTTATACCGCCTAATTTGTATATTAACTTTGTTTTATTTTTATTGGCTGGTTATACCGCCTAATTTAGTATATATATTTTTATTGGCTGGTTATACCGCCTAATTTAGTATATATATTTTTATTGGCTGGTTATACCGCCTTGCATCTTATTCTTATTATTTACTTTAGTTTAAATCTGGCTTCAAAAACCCCTTTTCTTTTATTGTTCTTGAATTTAAGTTTTAAACTATTAACTTATAAACTAAAACCCAATCCCTGAGGACTCGACCCTTGCTAACTACTATACTTACAATTTATCCTTTATTTTCTTACTTGTTTTCTTAATTTGATAGTTGGCTTGTTGATTCTCCATGTTCATGTATGCCACCAACTCTTCAAGTGTTAGATTGCTCAACTCCATCGTTTTTTTTTTTTTTTTTTTTTTTCAAAATTTGATAAGAAAAACTTGTATGTACAAGAAAATAAAGCTAATTAGAACTGAAAATAAGAATAAACCAAGTAACAAATAGACTAAAGAAAACAATCCCCGGCAACGGCGCCAAAAATTTGATGCACCCAAAAGAGTGTATCTTATTTAACCTTGCACTAAAAAGATCAATTGTAAGTATAGTAGTTAGCAAGGGTCGAGTCCTCAGGGATTGGGTTTTAGTTTATAAGTTAATAGTTTAAAACTTAAATTCAAGAACAATAAAAGAAAATGGGTTTTTGAAGCCAGATTTAAACTAAAGTAAATAATAAGAAGAAGATGCAAGGCGGTATAACCAGCCAATAAAAATATATATACTAAATTAGGCGGTATAACCAGCCAATAAAAATATATATACTAAATTAGGCGGTATAACCAGCCAATAAAAGTAAAACAAAGTTAATATACAAATTAGGCGGTATAACCAGCCAATAAAAATAAATATACTTTTAAAAATAAGCAAACTAGAAAAGTAAGAAAACAAGTAAGTAAGAAGAATCAAATATAAAAAATATGGTTAAGGTTTCATTCTCCACCACTAGACATCATTAAGAATCAATTTCACATCTATCAATATCAACCAACTATCAAAGTTAACAACCGTAGATAACAACAAGCTCTGTTATCCCAATCTTTCCTTAGTTTGTCGTTAAATAGAACAAGCTCTCTATTTAATCTCTAACCATCAAACAACCTAGAATAAGCTCTCTAGATTCAATTTAATGGCAGCTTTATGATGAGAAAGATAGGTTGATCTAAGCAACAAACACATAAGCTCGGATTGTTCAACTTAGGTTATGTTCCACTTTGCAATTATTGAAAACTTGACCATAATCATTAATCACAAATTGCCACTTATGAATAGGAAATCAAGACAATTACACGGATCAAGACTCCTAAACTAGCAATAGATAATTATCAAGATCTATCTAGTTGTACACCTAAACAAATCAAGACAACATCATGAACAATTCTTGTAGAAGAACATAAGCAACTTTGATAGAAAATTAATGATAGATAGAATCTGAAAATCAATTATAAAACATGTCTAGGGCTTTGAAATCACCCTTAACCAAATAGAAGTTTAGCCTAGCATAGGCATTGTAAACATAAACATAAAATTAAAGAAAATCTAAGAAGAAAATAAAAGAAAGAAAGAAGAAGAGGAAGAATATTAATTATCCAACCTCTTGCTCTCTCTAAAGAAAAAGAAAACTAGAGAAAAGAAAGAAAACTAGAGAAAAGAAAGAAGAAGAAAACTTAGAGAATTTTATTAAAATGGCTAATATCCTACCTATGTACAATATGATCCCTTACAATCATCCAAGGCCCTCTATTTATACACATTTTGGAGGGCTAAATGACAAGAGACAAGCTTTACAAATTTCAAAGGTAGGTATATGACGATTTTGATCAGCCAACTTGATGGTCGATTTCGTCAATATTGGAGGCCTGATCTGATCACATGGTCTTCTAGACAAAGGTTCCCCTATCAGTTACGGAACCATAGCCATTGGAATCAGCTCATTTTCTGATGTGGTTAAGCAGATATGGGCAAAATACGAAAACATGTCAGCACAGACGTCATTGCACATCAGCCACCTTGATGGTCGATTTCTTCAATATTGGAGGCCTGATCTGATCCCATGGTCTTCTAGACAAAGGTTCCCCTATCAGTTACGGAACCATAGCCATTGGAATCAGCTCATTTGCTGATGTGGATGAGAAGATATGGGCATAATACGAAAACATGTCAGCACAGACGTCATTGCACATCAGCCAACTTGATGGTCGATTTTGCTAGGGAAAACGACTCCGTTTTAAGAGGTGTAAAACATGAAAAAGATAGATATGCCTCTTAGCTTTGCATGGCTACAAATTTCAGCCTTATTGCTTCAGTGAAACTCGACATATAGCTGATATGGTGATGCACCCAAAAGAGTGTATCTTATTTAACCTTGCACTAAAAAGATCAATTGTAAGTATAGTAGTTAGCAAGGGTCGAGTCCTCAGGGATTGGGTTTTAGTTTATAAGTTGATAGTTTAAAACTTAAATTCAAGAACAATAAAAGAAAAGGGGTTTTTGAAGCTAGATTTAAACTAAAGTAAATAATAAGAATAAGATGCAAGGCGGTATAACCAGCCAATAAAAATAAAACAAAATTAATATACAAATTAGGCGGTATAACCAGCCAATAAAAATAAATATACTTTTAAAAATAAGCAAACTAGAAAAGTAAGAAAACAAGTAAGAAGAATCAAAAATGAAAAATATGGTTAAGGTTTCATTCTCCACCACTAGACATCATTAAGAATCAATTTCAGATCTATCAATATCAACCAACTATCAAAGTTAACAACCGTAGATAACAACAAGCTCTGTTATCCCAATCTTTCCTTAGTTTGTCGTTAAATAGAACAAGCTCTCTATTTAATCTCTAACCATCAAACAACCTAGAATAAGCTCTCTAGATTCAATTTAATGGCAGCTTTATGATGAGAAAGATAGGTTGATCTAAGCAACAAACACATAAGCTCGGATTGTTCAACTTAGGTTATGTTCCACTTTGCAATTATTGAAAACTTGACCATAATCATTAATCACAAATTGCCACTTATGAATAGGAAATCAAGACAATTACACGGATCAAGACTCCTAAACTAGCAATAGATAATTATCAAGATCTATCTAGTTGTACACCTAAACAAATCAAGACAACATCATGAACAATTCTTGTAGAAGAACATAAGCAACTTTGATAGAAAATTAATGGTAGATAGACTCTGAAAATCAATCACAAAACATGTCTAGGGCTTTGAAATCACCCTTAACCAAATAGAAGTTTAGCCTAGCATAGGCATTATAAACATAAAATTAAATAGAATCTAAGAAGAAAATAAAAGAAAGAAAGAAGAAGAAGAAGAATATTAATTATCCAACCTCTTGCTCTTTCTAAAGAAAAAGAAAACTAGAGAAAAGAAAGAAGAAGAAAACTTAGAGAATTTTGTTAAAATGGCTAATATCCTACCAATCTCCAATATGATCCCTTACAATCATCCAAGGCCCTCTATTTATACACATTTTGGAGGGCTAAATGACAAGAGACAAGCTTTACAAATTTCAAAGGTAGGTATATGACGATTTTGATCAGCCAACTTGATGGTCGATTTCGTCAATATTGGAGGCCTGATCTGATCACATGGTCTTCTAGAAAAAGGTTCCCCTATCAGTTACGGAACCATAGCCGTTGGAATCAGCTCATTTGCTGATGTGGTTAAGCAGATATGGGCAAAATACGAAAACATGTCAGCACAGATGTCATTACACATCAGCCACCTTGATGGTCGATTTATTCAATATTGGAGGCCTGATCTGATCACATGGTCTTCTAGACAAAGGTTCCCCTATCAGTTACGGAACCATAGCCGTTGGAATCAGCTCATTTGCTGATGTGGATAAGAAGATACGGGCATAATACGAAAACATGTCAGCACAGACGTCATTGCACATCAGCCAACTTGATGGTCGATTTCGCTAGGGAAAACGACTCCGTTTTAAGAAGTGTAAAACATGAAAAAGATAGATATGCCTCTTAGCTTTGCATGGCCACAAATTTCAGCCTTATTGCTTCAGTGAAACTCGAGATATAGCTGATATGGAAAACGGTGTCGGAACTGAAACTGAACTGGATTTGCCCTTAATTCTAGTAATCTGAAATCACTCAAAGAAACTTGTGAAAAACACCAAAATACATAAAAATATAAAAGATCATAAACACAATTAGACTAAACAATAATAACTCGTATTTGACACAAAACATTAATAAAACATAACTAAAAACTATATAATTATACGAGTTATCACACCCCCACACTTAGATTGTTGCTAGTCCCTAGCAACGACTCAATAAAAATAAAATAAGAAAATCTAATCTAATCCATTTTCGTAGGAAATCACGGTGGCACTTAGCATGTGACACAAGCCTTTAAACCCCTAGGTGTCCCTAGTGGACGAGTTTAGTCTCGTGAGGGTTTACTAGAACGATACCCACAAACATTGAAAAACTAAAATATAAATAAACTGCATATACTAAAAATATTTACTCCTAATCCTTTCAATACAAATTAGATACAATATTTGAACAAGTCTTATAAACTAATCAATAGCTTAAAGAATTTCACAAAAAATCATGCTTGAATGTAAATTGTTTGAGTTAAGCCAATATTAGCATAACATATCTCAATCAAAATATTGCATGTTCAAATTTAATCTCAACTTCTCACATGGGATACCCTCATGATTTTCACTCTTTAAAGTAGTGGTGAAGTGTTTACACTCAATCAATCTCATGAAAACAGTTCTACCATATTCTTGCTTGTCCACCTATTCTCCACTATTTAGATCATACAACTTCATGAATCAAGAGGTCTTTAATCAAGGTTGTAATGGGGCCAAGGGGTTTGTAATGTGGTTGAAGAACAAAAGGATAAAGATATCACAAAGGTTCCAAAGAGTTCATAAAGTTTAGATACATAAAAAGATCATACAAAGAAACTTCTCAAAACTCTTTACAAGTACATAGTCACCTAGGCCGGATATTTATGTTGGGCCTTTTCTTCATTCTGAACAACTTTGTAACATCTTTTTCTTTTTCCCAAAATTCAAGAGATGATTCATATTTTTTTTTTTTGAATGTATTTTCCAGTATTCCATTTCTTTTTTTTTTTTTTTTTTTTTTTGACTTTTCTTTTCTTTCCCCCCCACACTTATTTCTTGTTTCTAACCCAAATTTTTAACTAAAAATATCCCTTGTCTTTGCAACTTGTCTCAAAACATGCTAATTCATCTTTGGAACAAAGGTAAAGATATAAGTATATTTAGGTTAGGGACAAGTTATGGTTACCAAAGAGATAGCTTATTCAATGTAGGCTCAAATTGGTTCACTAAGGGTGTGTTCTCTTGGAACATCAATAAGGGATGGCTGTTTGGCTCTGGCTAAAAATCCTAATGCCTCTATCATATTCATGTTGTCACATGTATCAATATAGTCTCAAACGGTTTAAAGCAAGTTCTAGAGAATCCTGTAATCATAAGAGCACTCAAGAAAGAAATTAGATTGATTTGTATAATGCATCAATCATTATATGCTCAAAAACTCACAAGGATAATTATACAAGTCAGATTAAGTCTAAACATGCTTCTTTCTCAATCAACATATCATATTAACATTGGCTCATAAAAAAAAAAATGATATCAAGCTCAATTCTCATGAAAATCTTCTCACTAATAACTCTGTTTTAGACTTATGCAATTCATATCTCATCATTGTATTAAAAAGGAACTAAAACACACTAAAAATTATAATAAAGACTCATAAAAAAAAAAAATAGTAGACAAAAATAAAAGAAATCCTAAATCATTCCCCCCACACTTAATTCTTACATTGTCCTCAATGTAAGTCTATTAACCCAAATGAAAGAATCATGTGTAAGAGAAAAGAACTAATAACATAAGAATAGGAACAGCTAAGACTCAAAACAAAACAAACTCATGCAACCTAAATAATCTTAAAATACTAAACAAAAATTAACAAGTAAACATAAAAAGATTAAAATCAAACTGACAAGGTGTGTCTCAAGTCTCCCTTACTCAGACCTTGTTCAGAATGAATACTTCTAAATTGCTTAAAACACAACAAACTTTTTTTTTTTTTTTTTTTTTTTGAAAAGAATAAATCAAACTGACAAGGTATGTCTCAAGTCTCCCTTACTCAGACCTTGTTCAGAATGAATACTTCTTAAAATTTTTTTTTTTTTTTTTTTTTTTTTTTAAATTAGCAAAATATGTCCTTTACCCCCTACTAAAATATGACATTGTCCCCAATGTCAAATTTTAAAGGTAGAATTTAGGAGATATTACCTGCAGAGGTTGCTAACCACTTATTATAACTGAGACACAACAAGCAAAATGTTAGATAATGTCACAAAGACAAAGTGCAATCCACTCCTTGCTCGTCCATATCTCTTTTTCTTTTTCCGAGCGTTTGCGAAACAACCGTAGCAGATAAACACTCATAATCTTGGAGCTTTTTAAGTAAATCTTCAATGGTTGTAGCAGAAATTATGGTTCTCCTTGCCTCTGAAAACATGAATCCATTATCCACAGCATTATCTAAATATAAAAGCAAATTACTAAAATAACCATTAATATTAAGCAAACCAATGGGTTTCTTATTTGTGACCAAAGATGACCAAGAAGCCACGCAAGCTATTTCTTCCAATGTACCCAGACCTCCTGGTAAAGCAATGAATGCATCAGCAGAATGGTACATGATTGTTATCCGTTCAGGGACACTCCAGACTTGTATTTCCTTACCCACGGTAGGTCCACAAAAACTTGTGAATAGTTTTGGCACGATTCCTAGAACTGGACTTCCTCCGGTGTGTGCTGCTATAGCGACTGCTCCCATTAAACCCGTACTACCGTGATGCACCCAAAAGAGTGTATCTTATTTAACCTTGCACTAAAAAGATAAATTGTAAGTATAGTAGTTAGCAAGGGTCGAGTCCTCAGGGATTGGGTTTTAGTTTATAAGTTAATAGTTTAAAAATTAAATTCAAGAACAATAAAAGAAAAGGGGTTTTTGAAGCTAGATTTAAACTAAAGTAAATAATAAGAATAAGATGCAAGGCGGTATAACCAGCCAATAAAAATATATATACTAAATTAGGCGGTATAACCAGCCAATAAAAATATATATACTAAATTAGGCGGTATAACCAGCCAATAAAAATAAAACAAAATTAATATACAAATTAGGCGGTATAACCAGCCAATAAAAATAAATATACTTTTAAAAATAAGCAAACTAGAAAAGTAAGAAAACAAGTAAGAAGAATCAAAAATGAAAAATATGGTTAAGGTTTCATTCTCCACCACTAGACATCATTAAGAATCAATTTCAGATCTATCAATATCAACCAACTATCAAAGTTAACAACCGTAGATAACAACAAGCTCTGTTATCCCAATCTTTCCTTAGTTTGTCGTTAAATAGAACAAGCTCTCTATTTAATCTCTAACCATCAAACAACCTAGAATAAGCTCTCTATGTTCAATTTAATGGCAGCTTTATGATGAGAAAGATAGGTTGATCTAAGCAACAAACACATAAGCTCGGATTGTTCAACTTAGGTTATGTTCCACTTTGCAATTATTGAAAACTTGACCATAATCATTAATCACAAATTGCCACTTATGAATAGGAAATCAAGACAATTACACGGATCAAGACTCCTAAACTAGCAATAGATAATTATCAAGATCTATCTAGTTGTACACCTAAACAAATCAAGACAACATCATGAACAATTCTTGTAGAAGAACATAAGCAACTTTGATAGAAAATTAATGATAGATAGAATCTGAAAATCAATCACAAAACATGTCTAGGGCTTTGAAATCACCCTTAACCAAATAGAAGTTTAGCCTAGCATAGGCATTATAAACATAAAATTAAATAGAATCTAAGAAGAAAATAAAAGAAAGAAACAAGAAGAAGAAGAATATTAATTATCCAACCTCTTGCTCTTTCTAAAGAAAAAGAAAACTAGAGAAAAGAAAGAAGAAGAAAACTTAGAGAATTTTGTTAAAATGGCTAATATCCTACCAATCTCCAATATGATCCCTTACAATCATCCAAGGCCCTCTATTTATACACATTTTGGAGGGCTAAATGACAAGAGACAAGCTTTACAAATTTCAAAGGTAGGTATATGACAATTTTGATCAGCCAACTTGATGGTCGATTTCGTCAATATTGGAGGCCTGATCTGATCACATGGTCTTCTAGACAAAGGTTCCCCTATCAGTTACGGAACCATAGCCGTTGGAATCAGCTCCTTTGCTGATGTGGTTAAGCAGATATGGGCAAAATACGAAAACATGTCAGCACAGACGTCATTACACATCAGCCACCTTGATGGTCGATTTCTTCAATATTGGAGGCCTGATCTGATCACATGGTCTTCTAGACAAAGGTTCCCCTATCAGTTACGGAACCATAGTCGTTGGAATCAGCTTATTTGCTGATGTGGATAAGAAGATATGGGCATAATACGAAAACATGTCAGCACAGACGTCATTGCACATCAGCCAACTTGATGGTCGATTTCACTAGGGAAAACGACTCCGTTTTAAGAAGTGTAAAACATGAAAAAGCTAGATATGCCTCTTAGCTTTGCATGGCTACAAATTTCAGCCTTATTGCTTCAGTGAAACTCGAGATATAGCTGATATGGCAAAAGGTGTCGGAACTGAAACTGAACTGGATTTGCCCTTAATTCTAGTAATCTGAAATCACTCAAAGAAACTTGTGAAAAACACCAAAATACATAAAAATATAAAAGATCATAAACACAATTAGACTAAACAATAATAACTCGTATTTGACACAAAACATTAATAAAACATAACTAAAAACTATATAATTATACGAGTTATCACACCCCCACACTTAGATTGTTGCTAGTCCCTAGCAACGACTCAATAAAAACAAAATAAGAAAATCTAATCTAATCCACTTTCGTAGGAAATCACGGTGGCACTTAGCATGTGACACAAGCCTTTAAACCCCTAGGTGTCCCTAGTGGACGAGTTTAGTCTCGTGAGGGTTTACTAGAACGATACCCACAAACATTGAAAAACTAAAATATAAATAAACTGCATATACTAAAAATATTTACTCCTAATCCTTTCAATACAAATTAGATACAATATTTGAACAAGTCTTATAAACTAATCAATAGCTTAAAGAATTTCACAAAAATTCATGCTTGAATGTAAATTGTTTGAGTTAAGCCAATATTAGCATAACATATCTCAATCAAAATATTGCATGTTCAAATTTAATCTCAACTTCTCACATGGGATACCCTCATGATTTTCACTCTTTAAAGTAGTGGTGAAGTGTTTACACTCAATCAATCTCATGAAAACAGTTCTACCATATTCTTGCTTGTCCACCTATTCTCCACTATTTAGATCATACAACTTCATGAATCAAGAGGTCTTTAATCAAGGTTGTAATGGGGCCAAGGGGTTTGTAATGTGGTTGAAGAACAAAAGGATAAAGATATCACAAAGGTTCCAAAGAGTTCATAAAGTTTAGAGACATAAAAAGATCATACAAAGAAACTTCTCAAAACTCTTTACAAGTACATAGTCACCTAGGCCGGATATTTATGTTGGGCCTTTTCTTCATTCTAAACGACTTTGTAACATCTTTTTCTTTTTCCACAAATTCAAGAGATGATTCATATATATTTTTTTTTTACATAGGAATGTATTTGCCAGTATTTCATTTCTTTTTCTCTTGACTTTTCTTTTCTTTCCCCCCCACACTTATTTCTTGTTTCTAACCCAAATTTTTAACTAAAAATATCCCTTGTCTTTGCAACTTGTTTCAAAACATGCTAATTCATCTTTGGAACAAAGGTAAAGATATAAGTATATTTAGGTTAGGGACAAGTTATGGTTACCAAAGAGATAGCTTATTCAATGTAGGCTCAAATTGGTTCACTAAGGGTGTGTTCTCTTGGAACATCAATAAGGGATGGCTGTTTGGCTCTGGCTAAAAATCCTAATGCCTCTATCATATTCATGTTGTCACATGTATCAATATAGTCTCAAACGGTTTAAAGCAAGTTCTAGAGAATCCTGTAATCATAAGAGCACTCAAGAAAGAAATTAGATTGTTTTGTATAATGCATCAATCACTATAGGCTCAAAAACTCACAAGGATGATTATACAAGTCAGATTAAGTCTAAACATGCTTCTTTCTCAATCAACATATTATATTAACATTGGCTCATAAAAAGGTTGACATCAAGCTCAATTCTCATGAAAATCTTCTCACTAATAACCAGTTTAGACCTATGCAATTCATATCTCATCATTGTATTAAAAAGGAACTAAAACACACTAAAAATAATAATAATAATAAAGACTCATAAAAAAAAAAAAATAGTAGACAAAAATAAAAGAAATCCTAAATCATTCCCCCCACACTTAATTCTTACATTGTCCTCAATGTAAGTCTATTAACACAAATGAAAGAATCATGTGTAAGAGAAAAGAACTAATAACATAAGAATAGGAACAACTAAGACTCAAAACAAAACAAACTCATGCAACCTAAATAATCCTAAAATACTAAACAAAAATTAACAAGTAAACATAAAAAGATTAAAATCAAACTGACAAGGTATGTCTCAAGTCTCCCTTACTCAGACCTTGTTCAGAATGAATACTTCTAAATTTCTTAAAACACAACAAACTCTTTTTTTTTTTTTTTTTTTTTTTTTGAAAAGAAGAAATCAAACTGACAAGGTATGTCTCAAGTCTCCCTTACTCAGACCTTGTTCAGAATGAATACTTCTTAATTTTTTTTTTTTTTTTTTTTTTAAATTAGCAAAATATGTCCCTTACCCCCTACTAAAATATGACATTGTCCCCAATGTCAAATTTTAAAGGTAGAATTTAGGAGATATTACCTGCAGAGGTTGCTAACCACTTATTATAACTGAGACACAACAAACAAAATGTTAGATAATGTCACAAAGACAAAGTGCAATCCACTCCTTGCTCGTCCATATCTCTTTTTCTTTTTCCGAGCGTTTGCGAAACAACCGTAGCAGATAAACACTCATAAGCTTGAAGCTTTTTAAGTAAATCTTCAATGGTTGTAGCAGAAATTATGGTTCTCATTGCCTCTGAAAACATGAATCCATTATCCACAGCATTATCTAAATATAAAAGCAAATTACTAAAATAACCATTAATATTAAGCAAACCAATGGGTTTCTTATTTGTGACCAAAGATGACCAAGAAGCCACGCAAGCTATTTCTTCCAATGTACCCAGACCTCCTGGTAAAGCAATGAATGCATCGGCAGAATGGTACATGATTGTTATCCGTTCAGGGACACTCCAGACTTGTATTTCCTTACCCACGGTAGGTCCACAAAAACTTGTGAATAGTTTTGGCACGATTCCTAGAACTGGACTTCCTCCGGCGTGTGCTGCTGTAGCGACTGCTCCCATTAAACCCGTACTACCGCCTCCATAAATCAAGTGGATCTTTTGTTGGGCAAGTATTACTCCAACTCTTATGGCTTCATCAGCGAATATGTTATTTTTCCCTGGATAAGCACCTCCAAAGACACAAATTTTTTTAATGCGCTGGGACGAAGTACTTTCCATTTTTTTTTCGAGTGCCTGAAAGAGAATGAGTACATGGTGTAATATATAGAGGACTGAGTAGTGAATCAGACAAGAGTAATAATGTCGCCGAAAGTGTATCTGACCTGTCAGAAGAAAATGTTAACCTAACAAAAGATTTTTGCGTGATTTCAGGAAGAAAATCAAAAAGAGAAGAAAAATCAACCGTAAAAGTCAAGAGTAATAATGTCACCGAAAGTGTATTTGGCATTTTCCTCTGGTTTTACGTCCAGAAACGGCTTAAACGCCTTCTATGAGTCGAGGATATGCTTCCCATCCAGTTTTCTTACAAGCTGGCAAACAGGGTCTTTTAACATCAGATTCCCAAGATGTTGCCATTCCCTTTGGAATTGCGGCCATAAATCAAGAATTTCTCTTTGTACGTCTCCACTAGGATGCGTCTCAAGAGAAAGTTGGATATTACCCAAATTCTCCTTACTCAGTCCATCCTTAATGAATTCAATTTTATCATCTCGATTAGAGGACGGAATCCCAATAGAACGACATTTACCGTTACACGTCCATCGTGCACATTTGTGGCAATTTGAACTCATGCGTTTTGCTCGTCGCTTCTTTGCAAAAGTGCTTCTACCTGTACCTGGTAAATGCAAAACAGGAAGATATTCATCTTCACGTACCTTGGCTTCAATTATCCAACGTATGTCGTCAGGAATCCCTTTGTGCATAAGCATTCTTAATCTTTCAAGTCGAACTTGGTAAAGCTTCAGTAAAATATTTCGAGGAAAAGGAGGAAATCGTTTCTGCAATCTTGTGAGAATATCATCCATCCTGAAAAAAAGAATGAAAAAAAAATTGAAAGAGAAATTGGAAGAGAAATTTATATACAATATCAGTTTTGTGGGTAGCTGATGGAACCGATTTAAATAATCACGGAGTACCGTTATCCGCCATTTAACCGGGGTTAAAAAAAAAATTATATTTACATCTAGTGTTTTTCAAAACAAGGATCAGAAAGAAAAACAACATAAAAAGACTCAAAAACAAAACACTCTAAATAAAATCCTAAATTCTTCCCCCCACACATAATTCTTACATTGTCATTAATGTAATGCTATTATCCCCCAATGCAAGAATTATATGTAAGAGAAAAGAACTATTAAACAAAAGAAACTTATGCAGCCTAAATGAACTTAAAAGCAGTAAACACAATTAACAAAGAAACATAAGAAATAAAATAAAAACAATAAAAATAATAAAAGAAAAAGGAAAAGAAAGAGAAAGCAAATCTGAATATGGAAAGTTGGCAATTTCATCTTTAATTGGGCTGCCTTCCCAATTAACACTGGAGTTAGTGTTTTGAATCTAACCAACACCCCTTCTTGGCTTTTTAGGCTTGTCAGGCTCATACATGAAATTTCCCAAATTTATGCGTTTGAGAGGAAGCTTTCTTTGCACATTCTCCATTACAAGTATTATTCCATCATCCTTGGTGGTGCATATCTCATCGAGGAATGGTGCATCTTTTGGTACTTGTTGAATGGCATCCACAAATAAACTGTTTAAGGTTTCCAGGATGTCTTGTTCATGTTCCTCCTCCTTGAACTTTGCGAATCTACTAGGAAAAGGTGGAGAAGAAACATTAGCAAAAATTGGAATCTTAAACGTTACCTCCGGTGTCGAAATACTCTTATTTGGATCTGTGGCTTTATTATCCTCAAGAATAGAATCCATCTCTAATTCTGTCTCATCCTCATCTTGTTCCTCATTCCTCAAGGTCACAATAGTAGTATTCTCCTTTGGGTTAATCATTGTTTGGGCAGAGAGTTCTTCAGATCTTTGTGCTACCCATACCACCATACTACTAGCCAATAGGCTCATTTGCCTTTCCAAACTCTGGATACTTGCCCTTGTTTCCTGTTGAAATTGCAAAGTATTAGTAACAAGAGAATCGACAAGATCTTCTAAAGAAGTACCTGAGTTTTGAGTCATATGTAGTGGCTGAAAAAGATCTGGTTCTTGAGACCATGATTGATTAAATCTAGATGGATGAGTGTAATTGGCATAAGGATCTACTTCTTGGTAATTTTTCGAGTAGCCATAATTAGTATGATCCCACCATCCCTCATGGTAAGTGTTTGAGTGATGATCATACTGTTGGTCTTGGAACACTTGATGGCCTTGACATCCTCCCATGGCAAATTGTTGAACTAGGAAGGTGAGATTGGCTTGTTGATTCTCCATGTTCATGTATGCCACCAACTCTTCAAGTGTTAGATTGCTCAATTCCATCGTTTTTTTTTTTGTTTTTTTTTTCAAAATTTGATAAGAAAAACCCGTATGTACAAGAAAACAAAACTCATTAGAACTGAAAGTAAGAATAAACCAAGTAACAAATAAACTAAAGAAAACAATCCCCGGCAACGGCGCCAAAAACTTGATGCACCCAAAAGAGTGTATCTTATTTAACCTTGCACTAAAAAGATAAATTGTAAGTATAGTAGTTAGCAAGGGTCGAGTCCTCAGGGATTGGGTTTTAGTTTATAAGTTAATAGTTTAAAAATTAAATTCAAGAACAATAAAAGAAAAGGGGTTTTTGAAGCTAGATTTAAACTAAAGTAAATAATAAGAATAAGATGCAAGGCGGTATAACCAGCCAATAAAAATATATATACTAAATTAGGCGGTATAACCAGCCAATAAAAATATATATACTAAATTAGGCGGTATAACCAGCCAATAAAAATAAAACAAAATTAATATACAAATTAGGCGGTATAACCAGCCAATAAAAATAAATATACTTTTAAAAATAAGCAAACTAGAAAAGTAAGAAAACAAGTAAGAAGAATCAAAAATGAAAAATATGGTTAAGGTTTCATTCTCCACCACTAGACATCATTAAGAATCAATTTCAGATCTATCAATATCAACCAACTATCAAAGTTAACAACCGTAGATAACAACAAGCTCTGTTATCCCAATCTTTCCTTAGTTTGTCGTTAAATAGAACAAGCTCTCTATTTAATCTCTAACCATCAAACAACCTAGAATAAGCTCTCTATGTTCAATTTAATGGCAGCTTTATGATGAGAAAGATAGGTTGATCTAAGCAACAAACACATAAGCTCGGATTGTTCAACTTAGGTTATGTTCCACTTTGCAATTATTGAAAACTTGACCATAATCATTAATCACAAATTGCCACTTATGAATAGGAAATCAAGACAATTACACGGATCAAGACTCCTAAACTAGCAATAGATAATTATCAAGATCTATCTAGTTGTACACCTAAACAAATCAAGACAACATCATGAACAATTCTTGTAGAAGAACATAAGCAACTTTGATAGAAAATTAATGATAGATAGAATCTGAAAATCAATCACAAAACATGTCTAGGGCTTTGAAATCACCCTTAACCAAATAGAAGTTTAGCCTAGCATAGGCATTATAAACATAAAATTAAATAGAATCTAAGAAGAAAATAAAAGAAAGAAACAAGAAGAAGAAGAATATTAATTATCCAACCTCTTGCTCTTTCTAAAGAAAAAGAAAACTAGAGAAAAGAAAGAAGAAGAAAACTTAGAGAATTTTGTTAAAATGGCTAATATCCTACCAATCTCCAATATGATCCCTTACAATCATCCAAGGCCCTCTATTTATACACATTTTGGAGGGCTAAATGACAAGAGACAAGCTTTACAAATTTCAAAGGTAGGTATATGACAATTTTGATCAGCCAACTTGATGGTCGATTTCGTCAATATTGGAGGCCTGATCTGATCACATGGTCTTCTAGACAAAGGTTCCCCTATCAGTTACGGAACCATAGCCGTTGGAATCAGCTCCTTTTCTGATGTGGTTAAGCAGATATGGGCAAAATACGAAAACATGTCAGCACAGACGTCATTACACATCAGCCACCTTGATGGTCGATTTCTTCAATATTGGAGGCCTGATCTGATCACATGGTCTTCTAGACAAAGGTTCCCCTATCAGGTACGGAACCATAGTCGTTGGAATCAGCTTATTTGCTGATGTGGATAAGAAGATATAGGCATAATACGAAAACATGTCAGCACAGACGTCATTGCACATCAGCCAACTTGATGGTCGATTTCACTAGGGAAAACGACTCCGTTTTAAGAAGTGTAAAACATGAAAAAGCTAGATATGCCTCTTAGCTTTGCATGGCTACAAATTTCAGCCTTATTGCTTCAGTGAAACTCGAGATATAGCTGATATGGCAAAAGGTGTCGGAACTGAAACTGAACTGGATTTGCCCTTAATTCTAGTAATCTGAAATCACTCAAAGAAACTTGTGAAAAACACCAAAATACATAAAAATATAAAAGATCATAAACACAATTAGACTAAACAATAATAACTCGTATTTGACACAAAACATTAATAAAACATAACTAAAAACTATATAATTATACGAGTTATCATACCGCCTCCATAAATCAAGTGGATCTTTTGTTGGGCAAGTATTACTCCAACTCTTATGGCTTCATCAGCGAATATGTTATTTTTCCCTGGATAAGCACCTCCAAAGACACAAATTTTTTTAATGCGCTGGGATGAAGTACTTTCCATTTTTTTTTTTTTTTTTCGAGTGCCTGAAAGAGAATGAGTACATGGTGTAATATATAGAGGACTGAGTAGTGAATCAGACAAGAGTAATAATGTCGCCGAAAGTGTATCTGACCTGTCAGAAGAAAATGTTAACCTAACAAAAGATTTTTGCGTGATTTCAGGAAGAAAATCAAAAAGAGAATAAAAAATCAACCGTAAAAGACAAATAAAAAAAAACGAGAATAATTACACAAATCGAACAACACGTAAATTAAAACAAAATAAAGTTATTGCAAATCAAACCAAAAGCTGAGAAGTCATTTATTGTAGTTGTGATTGTGGCTCACATCTTCCTCTGGTTTTACGTCCAGAAACGGCTTAAACGCCTTCTATGAGTCGAGGATATGCTTCCCATCCAGTTTTCTTACAAGCTGGCAAACAGGGTCTTTTAACATCAGATTCCCAAGATGTTGCCATTCCCTTTGGAATTGCGGCCATAAATCAAGAATTTCTCTTTGTACGTCTCCACTAGGATGCGTCTCAAGAGAAAGTTGGATATTACCCAAATTCTCCTTACTCAGTCCATCCTTAATGAATTCAATTTTATCATCTCGATTAGAGGACGGAATCCCAATAGAACGACATTTACCGTTACACGTCCATCGTGCACATTTGTGGCAATTTGAACTCATGCGCTTTGCTCGTCGCTTCTTTGCAAAAGTGCTTCTACCTGTACCTGGTAAATGCAAAACAGGAAGATATTCATCTTCACGTACCTTGGCTTCAATTAGCCAACGTATGTCGTCAGGAATCCCTTTGTGCATAAGCATTCTTAATCTCTCAAGTCGAACTTGATAAAGCTTCAGTAAAATATTTCGAGGAAAAGGAGGAAATCGTTTCTGCAATCTTGTGAGAATATCATCCATCCTGAAAAAAAGAATGAAAAAAAAATTGAAAGAGAAATTGGAAGAGAAATTTATATACAATATCAGTTTTGTGGGTAGCTGATGGAACCGATTTAAATAATCACGGAGTACCGTTATCCGCCATTTAACCGGGGTTAAAAAAAATAAATTAAAAATTATATTTACATCTTGTAAGAGAAAAGAACTATTAAACAAAAGAAAAGAAAAACAATAAAAGATAGAATGATGGAGAGTAAGGAATATGCAAATCTGATATAATAGATGCTCTCCATCCTTTTGGGTTGCCTCCCAAGAAGCGCTTGGTTTATTGTCCTCAGCCTAACTTAGACCCATGCCATTATTATTCAACATACTTTGGCTCAAAAAGTGGAAACTCCTCCACATCTTGTATTGGAAAGTTCTCATAGTAAGGCTTCAATCTATGACCATTCACTTTGAATGCCTTATCTGTTTTTGGGCTTTGGATTTCAACTGCACCATGAGTAAATACATTAGTAATAACAAAAGGTCCAACCCAACGAGAACGTAACTTACCTGGATATAACTTAAGGCGTGAATGGAAGAGAAGAACTTTTTGTCCAACAACAAATTCTTTTCTTGATATCATCTTGTCATGGAATGCCTTAGTCTTTTCCTTGTAAATCCTAGAATTCTGATAGGCATCATTCCTTATCTCCTCTAATTCTTGTAGGTCAAGTTTTCTTTTCTTTCCTATCTCATCCATCTCCATGTTGCATTGTTTGATAGCCCAATATGATTTATGTTCCAATTCAACCGGAAGATGACAAGGCTTACCATAAACAAGTCGATAAGGAGACATACCAATGGGTGTCTTATATGCTGTCCTATAAGCCCAAAGTGCATCATCAAGTCGTGAACTCCAATCCTTCCTATTTGGATTAACTGTCTTTTCAAGGATGGACTTAACTTCTCGGTTTGACACTTCAGCTTGCCCACTAGTTTGAGGATGATATGAGGTGGAGACCTTGTGTGTGATGTTATACTTCCTCAAAAGTGCTTCCATAGTCCTATTGCAAAAGTGAGTACCTCTATCGCTGATTATGGCCTTTGGCGTTCCAAACCTAGCCAAGATGTTAGTCTTGACAAAATCTGAAACAACTTTAGAGTCATTAGTCCTAGTGGATTTTGCTTCCACCCACTTTGAAACATAATCAACGGCAAGTAAAATATAAAGATTACCAAAAGAAGGAGGAAAAGGTCCCATGAAATCCATGCCCCATACATCAAAAATTTCAACAATAAGTATTGGAGTTTGAGGCATTTGATTTCTAGCACCTAAGTTACCAGTTCTTTGGCAACGATCACATGACTTGCAAAAGAGGTATGCATCTTTGAATATGGTAGGCCAATAAAATCCAGAATCAAGAACTTTCATGGCTGTTCTTTTGGATCCAAAGTGTCCTCCACATGCATAAGAGTGACAAAAGGTGAGAATAGATTGAAATTCAGTTTCGAGTACACACCTTCTTATAATCTGATCGGAGCAATGCTTCCAAAGGTAAGGATCATCCCATATGTAGTATTTGGCATCACTCTTGATCTTATTTCTTTGAGCTTGTGTCAACTCTTGTGGCAACTTCTTGGTAACTAAGTAATTAACAATATCAGCATACCAAGGAGTTGTTGTTCTTATAAAAAGAAGTTGCTCATCCGGAAAGTTCTCATTCAAGGGTAGTGCATCATCTTCATGAACTAAACGGCTAAGATGGTCCGCAACCAGGTTGTCACTACCTCTCTTATCTTTTATCTCCAAATCAAACTCTTGTAAGAGAAGTATCCATCTAATCAACCTTGGTTTGGCCTCCTTTTTAGTGAGTAAGTACTTAAGGGCTGCATGGTCAGAAAATACAATTACTTTAGTACCAATTAAATAAGATCGAAATTTTTCTAAAGCAAATACAACAGCCAAAAGTTCTTTTTCAGTAGTGGAATAGTTCAATTGAGCATCATTAAGAGTTCTTGAGGCATAATAAATGGCATGTGAGGCTTTCCCAACCCGTTGGCCCAAAACAGCTCCAATGGCATAGTCACTAGCATCACACATGATTTCAAAAGGTACATTCCAATCTGGTGGTTGGATGATAGGAGCTGATGTCAAGAGTCCCTTCAATGTTTCAAACGCCTCTTTGCATTTATCATCAAAGTGGAAAACCACATCTTTTTGTAGTAGCTTGCAAAGAGGTAATGTGATCTTTGAGAAGTCTTTGATAAATCTCCTATAGAAACCTGCATGTCCAAGAAAAGAACGAACCTCTCTCACATTTGTGGGAGGTGGTAAAGAATGCATAATATCTATTTTAGACTTATCAACCTCTATCCCTCTAGAAGAAATAACATGGCCCAAAACTATTCCTTGTTCTACCATAAAGTGACATTTTTCCCAATTCAAAACAAGGTTAGTTTCCATGCATCTTTCAAGTACAAGTGTAAGGTTCTCTAGACATCTATCAAAAGAATCACCATAGACACTAAAATCATCCATAAACACTTCTATGATATTCTCTACATAATCTGAAAATATGCTAACCATACACCTTTGGAATGTAGCTGGTGCATTACAAAGACCAAATGGCATACGCCGGTATGCAAAAGTACCAAATGGACATGTGAATGTTGTTTTCTCTTGGTCCTCCGGAGCAATGGCTATCTGATTATAACCTGAAAAACCATCAAGAAAACAATAATGAGAATGGCCAGCTAACCTTTCAAGCATTTGATCAATAAAAGGTAAAGGAAAGTGGTCTTTGCGAGTTGTGGAATTAAGTTTACGATAATCAATACAAACTCGCCATCCTGTTTGAATCCTAGTAGGAACAAGTTCATTCTCATTATTTGTTACCACCGTTACACCTGATTTCTTTGGAACCACTTGGACTGGGCTCACCCATTTGCTATCCGAGATAGGATAGATCACTCCAACATCTAGGAGCTTCAGTATCTCCTTTTTCACAACCTCCATCATAGGAGGGTTCAATCTTCTTTGTGCTTCTCTTGTTGGTTTAGACCCTTCCTCTAACAAAATCCGGTGCATGCACATGGATGGGCTTATTCCCTTGATATCGGCAATTGTCCAACCAATTGCTGTTTTATGCTCTCTAAGCACCCGGATAAGTCGCTCTTCTTGCAAAGGTGTGAGCTCTTTGGCAATGATGACAGGTAGTGTGTCCTTTTCCCCTAAGAACAAATATTTCAAGTGGTTCGGTAGTGGTTTCAATTCTAAAGTTGGTGCCTGCAAAATGGAAGGTAGAAGTTTCTCATTAGATAAAGGCAAATCAATAAATGAAACATCAAACCTTGCATCTTTAGGTTGCAGCGAGTGTAAAGATTCTAGTGCCCCTTCCACATGGTCACTCAAGGCTAGTTTAGCATTCCCCATTCCGAGATGGTTGCTAAGGACTATTTCCACACTATCTTCACCATCTAGCTCATAAGCTTGCTGCACTAGTGAGTCAATTATATCAATATTAAAAACAGAATGCACATCACTAGGATATCTCATGGCCTCAAAAATGTTAAAGCGAATTATTTCACCATCAAATTCCATAGTTAAAGTGCCATCATGTACATCTATTTTAGTTCTTGCTGTTTTCAAGAATGGTCTCCCTAATAGAATAGGTGTGGGATTAGAAGACATCTCATCTTCCATCTCAATAACATAAAAGTCAGCGGGAAAAACCAATTCATTAACCTGTACAAGAACGTCTTCTACAACTCCTCTTGGATAAGTGTTAGAACGGTCAGCAAGTTGTATTATAACACCGGTTTCCTCTAATGGTCCTAGATTCAATGAAGCATAAATTGAATATGGCATGACATTAATAGATGCCCCTAGATCTAGCATAGCACGCTCAAACCTGGTGTTGCCTATCTTACAAGGAATGGTAAACATACCTGGATCCTTGCATTTAGGTGGGAGTTTCTTTTGAAGAACAGCTGACACATTCTCCCCCACACTTACCTTTTCATTCCATTTCAACTTCCGTTTAGATGTGCACAACTCTTTTAGGAACTTGGCATATCTTGGCACTTGCTTGATAGCATCTAGTAAAGGAATGTTCACCTCTACTTTCCGGAAGGTTTCCAAAATTTCCTTCTCTTGCTCCTCCTTCTTGGACTTTGCTAACCTGCTAGGAAAAGGTGGAGGAGTTATATAAGAAGGAAATGATGGTTTAGGAATTACCTTTTTTAGTGGCTCGTTGGGATGTGAAGAGGATGCCATGGTATTGTTCTCCCCTTTAGCACTATCATTTTGTGGTGTCTCTAGCTGTTTCCCACTTCTTAAATTTATAGCATTGGCATTCTCTCTTGGATTCACTATGGTTTGGGAAGGTAATTTCCCAGAATCCCTTGCTTGCATTTGACTCATGGTTGTTGCCAATTGCCCTATTTGAGTTTCCAAATTTCGAATACTTGTCTTTGTTTCCTGTTGAAATTGAATTGTATTAGTAGAAAGAGCTTTAACAAGATCTTCAAGAGAAGTACCTGAATTTTGGGTGGGTGGTAGTTGTTGTCGGGTTTGGTATGGTTGTTGCACTCTTTGCTGAAAACCCGGTGGCCTGTGGTCAAATGGTGGAGGAATAGTTTGTGATTGGTTCCCTCCATAATTGAAGTTTGGATGATCCCTCCATCCTGGATTGTATGTGTTTGAGTAGGGATCATATTTCCTTGATTGGTTCTGAAATCCACCCATGGCATTCACATGTTCATTGGTATCCTCTTGAAGTGTTGGACACATATCAGTTTGGTGCCCTATGTTTGAACATATGCCACAAGCCTTTATTTGTTGTATTTTACCTACAGCCAATTGTTGAACAAGAGAAGTCAGTTTATCAAATTTTTGTTCAAGGGATGATATACTTACCTCATTAACTCTCTTGGATTGTGGTGGTGGATCTTGTCTCATTGAGAACTGTTGAGAATTGGCTGCCATGTTGGAGATTAATGTTCTAGCAGCCCTGGGAGTCTTATCAACTAGAGCTCCCCCACTAGCGGCATCTATCATACTTCTCTCCATGGGCATGAGACCTTCATAGAAGTATTGGATGAGAAGTTGTTCACTTATTTGATGGTGTGGACATGATGCACAAAGTTTCTTGAACCTCTCCCAATATTCATATAAGGACTCTCCGTTGTATTGCCGAATCCCACATATCTCTTTCCTAATGTTGGCAGCCTTAGATGCTGGGAAATACCTTTCCAAGAATGCTTTCTTCAAATCATTCCATGTAGTGATGGTCCCGGATGGTAGATAGTAGAGCCATTCCTTTGCTGAATCAGCTAGAGAGAATGGGAAGGCTCTCAACTTAACTTGCTCTTCCGTGACCCCTGTTGGTCTCATGCTTGAGCAAACTACATGGAATTCCTTGAGGTGCTTATTTGGATCCTCTCCTGCAAAACCATGAAAAGTTGGGAGAAGGTGAATCAAACCAGATTTTAATTCAAAAGCTACCTCAAGATTAGCATATTCAATGCATAATGGTTGTTGACCCAAGTCCGGAGCGGCTAGCTCCTTGAGAGTTCGGTTGTCAGCTGCTGCCATCTCTCCTTGCTTCTCTTGGATGTTTTGGATCAGCTCCTCGATTGGTTGTTGGTGAGAAGTTATAAATTCCCGAATTTTTCTAAGTCGTAAGTCTTTTTCGGGAGCTTGGAACATTCACTAATAAAAAAATATAAGAAAGTAAATAATTAGAACAGAAAATACGAATAAACCAATAAACTAATAAACTAAAGAAAGCAATCCCCGACAACGGCGCCAAAAACTTGATGCACCCAAAAGAGTGTATCTTATTTAACCTTGCACTAAAAAGATCAATTGTAAGTATAGTAGTTAGCAAGGGTCGAGTCCTCAGGGATTGGGTTTTAGTTTATAAGTTGATAGTTTAAAACTTAAATTCAAGAACAATAAAAGAAAAGGGGTTTTTGAAGCTAGATTTAAACTAAAGTAAATAATAAGAATAAGATGCAAGGCGGTATAACCAGCCAATAAAAATAAAACAAAATTAATATACAAATTAGGCGGTATAACCAGCCAATAAAAATAAATATACTTTTAAAAATAAGCAAACTAGAAAAGTAAGAAAACAAGTAAGAAGAATCAAAAATGAAAAATATGGTTAAGGTTTCATTCTCCACCACTAGACATCATTAAGAATCAATTTCAGATCTATCAATATCAACCAACTATCAAAGTTAACAACCGTAGATAACAACAAGCTCTGTTATCCCAATCTTTCCTTAGTTTGTCGTTAAATAGAACAAGCTCTCTATTTAATCTCTAACCATCAAACAACCTAGAATAAGCTCTCTAGATTCAATTTAATGGCAGCTTTATGATGAGAAAGATAGGTTGATCTAAGCAACAAACACATAAGCTCGGATTGTTCAACTTAGGTTATGTTCCACTTTGCAATTATTGAAAACTTGACCATAATCATTAATCACAAATTGCCACTTATGAATAGGAAATCAAGACAATTACACGGATCAAGACTCCTAAACTAGCAATAGATAATTATCAAGATCTATCTAGTTGTACACCTAAACAAATCAAGACAACATCATGAACAATTCTTGTAGAAGAACATAAGCAACTTTGATAGAAAATTAATGGTAGATAGACTCTGAAAATCAATCACAAAACATGTCTAGGGCTTTGAAATCACCCTTAACCAAATAGAAGTTTAGCCTAGCATAGGCATTATAAACATAAAATTAAATAGAATCTAAGAAGAAAATAAAAGAAAGAAAGAAGAAGAAGAAGAATATTAATTATCCAACCTCTTGCTCTTTCTAAAGAAAAAGAAAACTAGAGAAAAGAAAGAAGAAGAAAACTTAGAGAATTTTGTTAAAATGGCTAATATCCTACCAATCTCCAATATGATCCCTTACAATCATCCAAGGCCCTCTATTTATACACATTTTGGAGGGCTAAATGACAAGAGACAAGCTTTACAAATTTCAAAGGTAGGTATATGACGATTTTGATCAGCCAACTTGATGGTCGATTTCGTCAATATTGGAGGCCTGATCTGATCACATGGTCTTCTAGAAAAAGGTTCCCCTATCAGTTACGGAACCATAGCCGTTGGAATCAGCTCATTTGCTGATGTGGTTAAGCAGATATGGGCAAAATACGAAAACATGTCAGCACAGATGTCATTACACATCAGCCACCTTGATGGTCGATTTATTCAATATTGGAGGCCTGATCTGATCACATGGTCTTCTAGACAAAGGTTCCCCTATCAGTTACGGAACCATAGCCGTTGGAATCAGCTCATTTGCTGATGTGGATAAGAAGATACGGGCATAATACGAAAACATGTCAGCACAGACGTCATTGCACATCAGCCAACTTGATGGTCGATTTCGCTAGGGAAAACGACTCCGTTTTAAGAAGTGTAAAACATGAAAAAGATAGATATTCCTCTTAGCTTTGCATGGCCACAAATTTCAGCCTTATTGCTTCAGTGAAACTCGAGATATAGCTGATATGGAAAAAGGTGTCGGAACTGAAACTGAACTGGATTTGCCCTTAATTCTAGTAATCTGAAATCACTCAAAGAAACTTGTGAAAAACACCAAAATACATAAAAATATAAAAGATCATAAACACAATTAGACTAAACAATAATAACTCGTATTTGACACAAAACATTAATAAAACATAACTAAAAACTATATAATTATACGAGTTATCAAATGGCAAAAGGTGTCGGAACTGAAACTGAACTGGATTTGCCCTTAATTCTAGTAATCTGAAATTACTCAAAGAAACTTGTGAAAAACACCAAAATACATAAAAATATAAAAGATCATAAACACAATTAGAATAAACAATAATAACTCGTATTTGACACAAAACATTAATAAAACATAACTAAAAACTATATAATTATACGAGTTATCACACCCCCACACTTAGATTGTTGCTAGTCCCTAGCAACGACTCAATAAAAATAAAATAAGAAAATCTAATCTAATCCATTTTCGTAGGAAATCACGGTGGCACTTAGCATGTGACACAAGCCTTTAAACCCCTAGGTGTCCCTAGTGGACGAGTTTAGTCTCGTGAGGGTTTACTAGAACGATACCCACAAACATTGAAAAACTAAAATATAAATAAACTGCATATACTAAAAATATTTACTCCTAATCCTTTCAATACAAATTAGATACAATATTTGAACAAGTCTTATAAACTAATCAATAGCTTAAAGAATTTCACAAAAAATCATGCTTGAATGTAAATTGTTTGAGTTAAGCCAATATTAGCATAACATATCTCAATCAAAATATTGCATGTTCAAATTTAATCTCAACTTCTCTCATGGGATACCCTCATGATTTTCACTCTTTAAAGTAGTGGTGAAGTGTTTACACTCAATCAATCTCATGAAAACAGTTCTACCATATTCTTGCTTGTCCACCTATTCTCCACTATTTAGATCATACAACTTCATGAATCAAGAGGTCTTTAATCAAGGTTGTAATGGGGCCAAGGGGTTTGTAATGTGGTTGAAGACCAAAAGGATAAAGATATCACAAAGGTTCCAAAGAGTTCATAAAGTTTAGAGACATAAAAAGATCATACAAAGAAACTTCTCAAAACTCTTTACAAGTACATAGTCACCTAGGCCGGATATTCATGTTGGGCCTTTTCTTCATTCTAAACGACTTTGTAACATCTTTTTCTTTTTCCACAAATTCAAGAGATGATTCATTTTTTTTTTTTACATAGGAATGTATTTGCCAGTATTCCATTTCTTTTTCTCTTGACTTTTCTTTTCTTTTCCCCCCACACTTATTTCTTGTTTCTAACCCAAATTTTTAACTAAAAATATCCCTTGTCTTTGCAACTTGTCTCAAAACATGCTAATTCATCTTTGGAACAAAGGTAAAGATATAAGTATATTTAGGTTAGGGACAAGTTATGGTTACCAAAGAGATAGCTTATTCAATGTAGGCTCAAATTGGTTCACTAAGGGTGTGTTCTCTTGGAACATCAATAAGGGATGGCTGTTTGGCCCTGGCTAAAAATCCTAATGCCTCTATCATATTCATGTTGTCACATGTATCAATATAGTCTCAAACGGTTTAAAGCAAGTTCTAGAGAATCATGTAATCATAAGAGCACTCAAGAAAGAAATTAGATTGATTTGTATAATGCATCAATCATTATAGGCTCAAAAACTCACAAGGATGATTATACAAGTCAGATTAAGTCTAAACATGCTTCTTTCTCAATCAACATATTATATTAACATTGGCTCATAAAAAGGTTGACATCAAGCTCAATTCTCATGAAAATCTTCTCACTAATAACCAGTTTAGACCTATGCAATTCATATCTCATCATTGTATTAAAAAGGAACTAAAACACACTAAAAATAATAATAATAATAAAGACTCATAAAAAAAAATAGTAGACAAAAATAAAAGAAATCCTAAATCATATAGACAAAAATAAAAGAAATCCTAAATCATTCCCCCCACACTTAATTCTTACATTGTCCTCAATGTAAGTCTATTAACACAAATGAAAGAATCATGTGTAAGAGAAAAGAACTAATAACATAAGAATAGGAACAACTAAGACTCAAAACAAAACAAACTCATGCAACCTAAATAATCCTAAAATACTAAACAAAAATTAACAAGTAAACATAAAAAGATTAAAATCAAACTGACAAGGTATGTCTCAAGTCTCCCTTACTCAGACCTTGTTCAGAATGAATACTTCTAAATTGCTTAAAACACAACAAACTCTTTTTTTTTTTTTTTTTTTTTTTTTGAAAAGAAGAAATCAAACTGACAAGGTATGTCTCAAGTCTCCCTTACTCAGACCTTGTTCAGAATGAATACTTCTTAAATTTTTTTTTTTTTTTTTATTAAATTAGCAAAATATGTCCCTTACCCCCTACTAAAATATGACATTGTCCCCAATGTCAAATTTTAAAGGTAGAATTTAGGAGATATTACCTGCAGAGGTTGCTAACCACTTATTATAACTGAGACACAACAAGCAAAATGTTAGATAATGTCACAAAGACAAAGTGCAATCCACTCCTTGCTCGTCCATATCTCTTTTTCTTTTTCCGAGCGTTTGCGAAACAACCGTAGCAGATAAACACTCATAAGCTTGGAGCTTTTTAAGTAAATCTTCAATGGTTGTAGCAGAAATTATGGTTCTCCTTGCCTCTGAAAACATGAATCCATTATCCACAGCATTATCTAAATATAAAAGCAAATTACTAAAATAACCATTAATATTAAGCAAACCAATGGGTTTCTTATTTGTGACCAAAGATGACCAAGAAGCCACGCAAGCTATTTCTTCCAATGTACCCAGACCTCCTGGTAAAGCAATGAATGCATCGGCAGAATGGTACATGATTGTTATCCGTTCAGGGACACTCCAGACTTGTATTTCCTTACCCACGGTAGGTCCACAAAAACTTGTGAATAGTTTTGGCACGATTCCTAGAACTGGACTTCCTCCGGCGTGTGCTGCTGTAGCGACTGCTCCCATTAAACCCGTACTACCGCCTCCATAAATCAAGTGGATCTTTTGTTGGGCAAGTATTACTCCAACTCTTATGGCTTCATCAGCGAATATGTTATTTTTCCCTGGATAAGCACCTCCAAAGACACAAATTTTTTTTAATGCGCTGGGATGAAGTACTTTCCATTTTTTTTTTCGAGTGCCTGAAAGAGAATGAGTACATGGTGTAATATATAGAGGACTGATTAGTGAATCAGACAAGAGTAATAATGTCGCCGAAAGTGTATCTGACCTGTCAGAAGAAAATATTAACCTAACAAAAGATTTTTTGCGTGATTTCAGGAAGAAAATCAAAAAGAGAAGAAAAATCAACCGTAAAAGACAAAAAAAAAAAAAAACGAGAATAATTACACAAATCGAACAATACGTAAATTAAAACAAAATAAAGTTATTGCAAATCAAACCAAAAGCTGAGAAGTCATTTATTGTAGTTGTGATTGTGGCTCACATCTTCCTCTGGTTTTACGTCCAGAAACGGCTTAAACGCCTTCTATGAGTCGAGGATATGCTTCCCATCCAGTTTTCTTACAAGCTGGCAAACAGGGTCTTTTAACATCAGATTCCCAAGATGTTGCCATTCCCTTTGGAATTGCGGCCATAAATCAAGAATTTCTCTTTGTACGTCTCCACTAGGATGCGTCTCAAGAGAAAGTTGGATATTACCCAAATTCTCCTTACTCAGTCCATCCTTAATGAATTCAATTTTATCATCTCGATTAGAGGACGGAATCCCAATAGAACGACATTTACCATTACACGTCCATCGTGCACATTTGTGGCAATTTGAACTCATGCGCTTTGCTCGTCGCTTCTTTGCAAAAGTGCTTCTACCTGTACCTGGTAAATGCAAAACAGGAAGATATTCATCTTCACGTACCTTGGCTTCAATTATCCAACGTATGTCGTCAGGAATCCCTTTGTGCATAAGCATTCTTAATCTTTCAAGTCGAACTTGGTAAAGCTTCAGTAAAATATTTCGAGGAAAAGGAGGAAATCGTTTCTGCAATCTTGTGAGAATATCATCCATCCTGAAAAAAAATGAAAAAAATGAAAGAGAAATTGGAAGAGAAATTTATATACAATATCAGTTTTGTGGGTAGCTGATGGAACCGACTTAAATAATCACGGAGTACCGTTATCCGCCATTTAACCGGGGTTAAAAAAAATTAAAAATTATATTTACATCTAGTTATTTTCAAAACAAGGATCAGAAAGAAAAAAAAAACATAAAAAAAACTCAAAAACAAAACACTCTAAATAAAATCCTAAATTCTTCCCCCCACACATAATTCTTACATTGTCATTAATGTAATGCTATTATCCCCCAATGCAAGAATTATATGTAAGAGAAAAGAACTATTAAATAAAAGAAACTTATGCAGCCTAAATGAACTTAAAAGCAGTAAACACAATTAACAAAGAAACATAAGAAATAAAATAAAAATAATAAAAATAATAAAAGAAAAAGGAAAAGAAAGAGAAAGCAAATCTGAATATGGAAGATTGGCAATTTCATCTTTAATTGGGCTGCCTTCCCAATTAACACTTGAGTTAGTGTTTTGAATCTAACCAACACCCCTTCTTGGCTTTTTAGGCTTGTCAGGCTCATACATGAAATTTCCCAAATTTATGCGTTTGAGAGGTAGCTTTCTTTGCACAACAGTGGATGCATTCTCCATTACAAGTATTATTCCATCATCCTTGGTGGTGCATATCTCATCGAGGAATGGTGCATCTTTTGGTACTTGTTGAATGACATCCACAAACAAACTGTTTAAGGTTTCCAGCGTGTCTTGTTCATGTTCATCCTCCTTGAACTTTGCGAATCTACTAGGAAAAGGTGGAGAAGAAACATTAGTAAAAATTGGAATCTCAAACGTTACCTCAGGTGCCGAAATACTCTTATTTGAATTTGTGGCTTCATTATCCTCAAGAATAGAATCCATCTCTAATTCTGTCTCATCCTCATCTTGTTCCTCATTCCTCAAGGTCACAATAGTAGTATTCTCCTTTGGGTTAATCATTGTTTGGGCAGAGAGTTCTTCAGATCTTTGTGCTACCCATCCCACCATACTACTAGTCAATTGGATCATTTGCTTTTCCAAACTCTGGATGCTTGCCCTTGTTTCCTGTTGAAATTGCAATGTATCAGTAACAAGAGAATAGACAAGATCTTCTAAAGAAGTACCTGAGTTTTGAGTCATATGTGGTGGTTGAAAAAGATCTGGTTCTTGGGACCATGATTGATTGAAGCTAGATGGATGAGTGTAATTGGCATAAGGATCTACTTCTTGGTAATTTTCCGAATAGCCATAAGTAGTATGATCCCACCATCCCTCATGGTAAGTGTTTGAGTAATGATCATATTGTTGGTCTTGGAACACTTGATGGCCTTGACATCCTCCCATGGCCAATTGTTGAACTAGGGAAGTGAGATTGGCTTGTTGATTCTCCATGTTCATGTATGCCACCAACTCTTCAAGTGTTAGATTGCTCAACTCCATCGTTTTTTTTTTTTTTTTTTTTTTTCAAAATTTGATAAGAAAAACTTGTATGTACAAGAAAATAAAGCTAATTAGAACTGAAAATAAGAATAAACCAAGTAACAAATAGACTAAAGAAAACAATCCCCGGCAACGGCGCCAAAAATTTGATGCACCCAAAAGAGTGTATCTTATTTAACCTTGCACTAAAAAGATCAATTGTAAGTATAGTAGTTAGCAAGGGTCGAGTCCTCAGGGATTGGGTTTTAGTTTATAAGTTAATAGTTTAAAACTTAAATTCAAGAACAATAAAAGAAAATGGGTTTTTGAAGCCAGATTTAAACTAAAGTAAATAATAAGAAGAAGATGCAAGGCGGTATAACCAGCCAATAAAAATATATATACTAAATTAGGCGGTATAACCAGCCAATAAAAATATATATACTAAATTAGGCGGTATAACCAGCCAATAAAAGTAAAACAAAGTTAATATACAAATTAGGCGGTATAACCAGCCAATAAAAATAAATATACTTTTAAAAATAAGCAAACTAGAAAAGTAAGAAAACAAGTAAGTAAGAAGAATCAAATATAAAAAATATGGTTAAGGTTTCATTCTCCACCACTAGACATCATTAAGAATCAATTTCACATCTATCAATATCAACCAACTATCAAAGTTAACAACCGTAGATAACAACAAGCTCTGTTATCCCAATCTTTCCTTAGTTTGTCGTTAAATAGAACAAGCTCTCTATTTAATCTCTAACCATCAAACAACCTAGAATAAGCTCTCTAGATTCAATTTAATGGCAGCTTTATGATGAGAAAGATAGGTTGATCTAAGCAACAAACACATAAGCTCGGATTGTTCAACTTAGGTTATGTTCCACTTTGCAATTATTGAAAACTTGACCATAATCATTAATCACAAATTGCCACTTATGAATAGGAAATCAAGACAATTACACGGATCAAGACTCCTAAACTAGCAATAGATAATTATCAAGATCTATCTAGTTGTACACCTAAACAAATCAAGACAACATCATGAACAATTCTTGTAGAAGAACATAAGCAACTTTGATAGAAAATTAATGATAGATAGAATCTGAAAATCAATTATAAAACATGTCTAGGGCTTTGAAATCACCCTTAACCAAATAGAAGTTTAGCCTAGCATAGGCATTGTAAACATAAACATAAAATTAAAGAAAATCTAAGAAGAAAATAAAAGAAAGAAAGAAGAAGAGGAAGAATATTAATTATCCAACCTCTTGCTCTCTCTAAAGAAAAAGAAAACTAGAGAAAAGAAAGAAAACTAGAGAAAAGAAAGAAGAAGAAAACTTAGAGAATTTTATTAAAATGGCTAATATCCTACCTATGTACAATATGATCCCTTACAATCATCCAAGGCCCTCTATTTATACACATTTTGGAGGGCTAAATGACAAGAGACAAGCTTTACAAATTTCAAAGGTAGGTATATGACGATTTTGATCAGCCAACTTGATGGTCGATTTCGTCAATATTGGAGGCCTGATCTGATCACATGGTCTTCTAGACAAAGGTTCCCCTATCAGTTACGGAACCATAGCCGTTGGAATCAGCTCATTTTCTGATGTGGTTAAGCAGATATGGGCAAAATACGAAAACATGTCAGCACAGACGTCATTGCACATCAGCCACCTTGATGGTCGATTTCTTCAATATTGGAGGCCTGATCTGATCCCATGGTCTTCTAGACAAAGGTTCCCCTATCAGTTACGGAACCATAGCCATTGGAATCAGCTCATTTGCTGATGTGGATGAGAAGATATGGGCATAATACGAAAACATGTCAGCACAGACGTCATTGCACATCAGCCAACTTGATGGTCGATTTTGCTAGGGAAAACGACTCCGTTTTAAGAGGTGTAAAACATGAAAAAGATAGATATGCCTCTTAGCTTTGCATGGCTACAAATTTCAGCCTTATTGCTTCAGTGAAACTCGACATATAGCTGATATGGCAAAAGGTGTCGGAACTGAAACTGAACTGGATTTGCCCTTAATTCTAGTAATCTGAAATTACTCAAAGAAACTTGTGAAAAACACCAAAATACATAAAAATATAAAAGATCATAAACACAATTAGAATAAACAATAATAACTCGTATTTGACACAAAACATTAATAAAACATAACTAAAAACTATATAATTATACGAGTTATCAGGAGGATGTCAAGGCCATCAAGTGTTCCAAGACCAACAGTATGATCATTACTCAAACACTTACCATGAGGGATGGTGGGATCATACTAATTATGGCTACTCGAAAAATTACCAAGAAGTAGATCCTTATGCCAATTACACTCATCCATCTAGCTTCAATCAATCATGGTCTCAAGAACCAGATCTTTTTCAACCACCACATATCACTCAAAACTCAGGTACTTCTTTAGAAGATCTTGTATATTCTCTTGTCACTGATACTTTGCAATTTCAACAGGAAACAAGGGCAAGCATCCAGAGTTTGGAAAGGCAAATGAGCCTATTGGCTAGTAGTATGGTGGGATGGGTAGCACAAAGATCTGAAGAACTCCCAGCCCAAACGATGATTAACCCAAAGGAGAATGCTACTATTGTGACCTTGAAGAATGAGGAACAAGATGAGGATGAGACAAAATTAGAGATGGATTCTATTCTTGAGGATAATGAAGCCACAAATCCAAATAAGAGTATTTCGGCACCTGAGGTAACGTTTAAGATTCCAATTTTTACTAATGTTTCTTCTCCACCTTTCCCTAGTAGATTCGCAAAGTTCAAGGAGGAGGAACATGAACAAAACATGCTGGAAACCTTAAACAGTTTGTTTGTGGATGCCATTCAACAAGTACCAACATATGCTCCATTCCTCGATGAGATATGCACCACAAAGGATGATGGAATAATACTTGTAATGGAGAATGCATCCAGTTTTGTGCAAAGAAAACTTCCTATCAAACGCTCAAATTTGGGAAGTTTCATGTATGAGCCTAACAAGCCTAAAAAGCCAAGAAGGGGAATTGGCTAGGCTGAAAACAATCAATCAAGTGCTAATTGGGGGAGGCAGCCTAATTAGTGAAAGCATTGCCAAACTGCCATCCTCAGATTTGCTCTCTTTTTCTTTATCTTTTTCTTATGTTTCTTTGTTAATTGTGTTTAGTGTTTTTAAGTTCATTTAGGCTGCATAAGTTTATTTTGTTTATTAGTTCTTTTCACTTACACATGATTCTTTCATTTGGGATTAATAGCATTACATTAATGACAATGTAAGAATTATGTGTGGGGGGAAGAATTTAGGATTTTATTTAGAGTGTTTTGTTTTTGTGTCTTTTTATGTTGTTTTTCTTTCTGATCCTTGTTTTGAAAATAACTAGATGTAAATATAATTTTTAATTTTTTTAACCCCGGTTAAATGGCGGATAACGGTACTCCGTGATTATTTAAGTCGGTTCCATCAGCTACCCATAAAACTGATATTGTATATAAATTTCTCTTTCAATTTCTCTTTTATTTTTTTTTCAGGATGGATGATATTCTCACAAGATTGCAGAAACGATTTCCTCCTTTTCCTCGAAATATTTTACTGAAGCTTTACCAAGTTCGATTTGAAAGATTAAGAATGCTTATGCACAAAGGGATTCCTGCAGACATACGTTGGATAATTGAAGCCAAGGTACGTGAAGATGAATATCTTCCTGTTTTGCATTTACCAGGTACAGGTAGAAGCACTTTTGCAAAGAAGCGACGAGCAAAGCGCATGAGTTCAAATTGCCACAAATGTGCACGATGGACGTGTAACGGTAAATGTCGTTCTATTGGGATTCCGTCCTCTAATCGAGATGATAAAATTGAATTCATCAAGGATGGACTGAGTAAGGAGAATTTGGGTAATATCCAACTTTCTCTTGAGACGCATCCTAGTGGAGACGTACAAAGAGAAATTCTTGATTTATGGCCGCAATTCCAAAGGGAATGGCAACATCTTGGGAATCTGATGTTAAAAGACCCTGTTTGCCAGCTTGTAAGAAAACTGGATGGGAAGCATATCCTCGACTCATAGAAGGCGTTTAAGCCGTTTCTGGACGTAAAACCAGAGGAAGATGTGAGCCACAATCACAACTACAATAAATGACTTCTCAGCTTTTGGTTTGATTTGCAACAACTTCATTTTGGTTTAATTTACGTGTTGTTCGATTTGTGTAATTATTCTCGTTTTTTTTTTTATTTGTCTTTTACGGTTGATTTTTCTTCTCTTTTTGATTTTCTTCCTGAAATCACGCAAAAATCTTTTGTTAGGTTAACATTTTCTTCTGACAGGTCAGATACACTTTCGGCGACATTATTACTCTTGACTTTTACGGTTGATTTTTCTTCTCTTTTTGATTTTCTTCCTGAAATCACGCAAAAATCTTTTGTTAGGTTAACATTTTCTTCTGACAGGTCAGATACACTTTCGGCGACATTATTACTCTTGTCTGATTCACTACTCAGTCCTCTATATATTACACCATGTACTCATTCTCTTTCATGCACTCGAAAAAAAAGAAAAAAAAAAGAAAAAAAAAATGGAAAGTACTTCGTCCCAACGCATTAAAAAAATTTGTGTTTTTGGAGGTGCTTATCCAGGGAAAAATAACATATTCGCTGATGAAGCCATAAGAGTTGGAGTAATACTTGCCCAACAAAAGATCCAGTTGATTTATGGAGGCGGTAGTACGCGTTTAATGGGAGCAGTCGCTACAACAGCACACGCCGGAGGAAGTCCAGTTCTAGGAATCGTGCCAAAACTATTCACAAGTTTTTGTGGACCTACCGTGGGTAAGGAAATACAAGTTTGGAGTATCCCTGAACGGATGACAATCATGTACCATTCTGCCGATGCATTCATTGCTTTACTAGGAGGTCTGGGTACATTGGAAGAAATAGCTTGCGTGGCTTCTTGGTCATCTTTGGTCACAAAAAAGAAACCCATTGGTTTGCTTAATATTAATGGTTATTTTAGTCATTTGCTTTCATATTTAGATAATGCTGTGGATAATGGATTCATGTTTTCAGAGGCAAGGAGAACCATAATTTCTGCTACAACCATTGAAGATTTACTCAAAAAGCTCCAAGCTTATGAGTGTTTATCTGCTACGGTTGTTTCGCAAGCGCTCGGAAAAAGAAAAAGAGATATGGACGAGCAAGGAGTGGATTGCACTTTGTCTTTGTGACATTATCTAACATTTTGTTTGTTGTGTCTCAGTTATAATAAGTGGTTAGCAACCTCTACAGGTAATATCTCCTAAATTTTACCTTCTTAAAAAAAAAAAAAGTTTGTTGTGTTTTAAGCAATTTAGAAGTATTCATTCTGAACAAGGTCTGAATAAGGGAGACTTGAGACATACCTTGTCAGTTTGATTTCTTCTTTTCAAAAAAAAAAAAAAAAAGTTTGTTGTGTTTTAAGCAATTTAGAAGTATTTATTCTGAACAAGGTCTGAGTAAGGGAGACTTGAGACATATCTTGTCAGTTTGATTTTAATCTTTTTATGTTTACTTGTTAATTTTTGTTTAGTATTTTAGGATTATTTAGGTTGCATGAGTTTGTTTTGTTTTGAGTCTTAGTTGTTCCTATTCTTATGGTATTAGTTCTTTTCTCTTACACATGATTCTTTCATTTGGGTTAATAGACTTACATTGAGGACAATGTAAGAATTAAGTGTGGGGGGAATGATTTAGGATTTCTTTTATTTTTGTCTACTATTTTTTTTTATGAGTCTTTATTACTTTTAGTTTGCCATATCAGCTATATCTCGAGTTTCACTGAAGCAATAAGGCTGAAATTTGTGGCCATGCAAAGCTAAGAGGCATATCTATCTTTTTCATGTTTTACACTTCTTGAAACGGAGTCGTTTTCCCTAGCGAAATCAACCATCAAGTAGGCTGATGTGCAATGACGTCTGTGCTGACATGTTTTCGTATTATGCCCATATCTTCTTATCCACATCAGCAAATGAGCTGATTCCAACGGCTATGGTTCCGTAACTGATAGGGAAACCTTTGTCTAGAAGACCATGTGATCAGATCAGGCCTCTAATATTGACGAAATCGACCATCAAGGTGGCTGATGTGTAATGACGTCTGTGCTGACATGTTTTCGTATTTTGCCCATATCTGCTTAACCACATCAGAAAATGAGCTGATTCCAACGGCTATGGTTCCGTAACTGATAGGGGAACCTTTGTCTAGAAGACCATGTGATCAGATCAGGCCTCCAACATTGACGAAATCGACCATCAAGTTGGCTGATCAAAATCGTCATATACCTACCTTTGAAATTTGTAAAGCTTGTCTCTTGTCATTTAGCCCTCCAAAATGTGTATAAATAGAGGGCCTTGGATGATTGTAAGGGATCATATTGTACATAGGTAGGATATTAGCCATTTTAATAAAATTCTCTAAGTTTTCTTCTTCTTTCTTTTCTCTAGTTTTCTTTCTTTTCTCTAGTTTTCTTTTTCTTTAGAGAGAGCAAGAGGTTGGATAATTAATATTCTTCCTCTTCTTCTTTCTTTCTTTTATTTTCTTCTTAGATTTTCTTTAATTTTATGTTTATGTTTATAATGCCTATGCTAGGCTAAACTTCTATTTGGTTAAGGGTGATTTCAAAGCCCTAGACATGTTTTGTGATTGATTTTCAGATTCTATCTATCATTAATTTTCTATCAAAGTTGCTTATGTTCTTCTACAAGAATTGTTCATGATGTTGTCTTGATTTATTTAGGTGTACAACTAGATAGATCTTGATAATTATCTATTGCTAGTTTAGGAGTCTTGATCCGTGTAATTGTCTTGATTTCCTATTCATAAGTGGCAATTTGTGATTAATGATTATGGTCAAGTTTTCAATAATTGCAAAGTGGAACATAACCTAAGTTGAACAATCCGAGCTTATGTGTTACACGGATCAAGACTCCTAAACTAGCAATAGATAATTATCAAGATCTATCTAGTTGTACACCTAAACAAATCAAGACAACATCATGAACAATTCTTGTAGAAGAACATAAGCAACTTTGATAGAAAATTAATGATAGATAGAATCTGAAAATCAATCACAAAACATGTCTAGGGCTTTGAAATCACCCTTAACCAAATAGAAGTTTAACCTAGCATAGGCATTATAAACATAAAATTAAATAGAATCTAAGAAGAAAATAAAAGAAAGAAAGAAGAAGAAGAAGAATATTAATTATCCAACCTCTTGCTCTTTCTAAAGAAAAAGAAAACTAGAGAAAAGAAAGAAGAAGAAAACTTAGAGAATTTTGTTAAAATGGCTAATATCCTTCCGAGTCTTAATAAAAATATATATACTAAATTAGGCGGTATAACCAGCCAATAAAAATATATATACTAAATTAGGCGGTATAACCAGCCAATAAATATAAAACAGAGTTAATATACAAATTAGGCGGTATAACCAGCCAATAAAAATAAATATAAAAAATAAGCAAACTAAAAGTAAGAAAACAAGTAAGTAAGAAGAATCAAATATGAAAAATCTGGTTAAGGTTTCATTCTCCACCACTAGACATCCTTAAGACTCAATTTCAGATCTATCAATATCAACCAACTATCAAAGTTAACAACCGTAGATAACAACAAGCTCTGTTACCCCAATCTTTCCTTAGTTTGTCGTTAAATAGAACAAGCTCTCTATTTAATCTCTAACCATTAAACAACCTAGAATAAGCTCTCTAAATTCAATTTAATGGCAGCTTTATGATGAGAAAGATAGGTTGATCTAAGCAACAAACACATAAGCTCGGATTGTTCAACTTAGGTTATGTTCCACTTTGCAATTATTGAAAACTTGACCATAATCATTAATCACAAATTGCCACTTATGAATAGGAAATCAAGACAATTACACGGATCAAGACTCCTAAACTAGCAATAGATAATTATCAAGATCTATCTAGTTGTACACCTAAATAAATCAAGACAACATCATGAACAATTCTTGTAGAAGAACATAAGCAACTTTGATAGAAAATTAATGATAGATAGAATCTGAAAATCAATCACAAAACATGTCTAGGGCTTTGAAATCACCCTTAACCAAATAGAAGTTTAGCCTAGCATAGGCATTGTAAACATAAACATAAAATTAAAGAAAATCTAAGAAGGAAATAGAAGAAAGAAAGAAGAAGAGGAAGAATATTAATTATCCAACCTCTTGCTCTCTCTAAAGAAAAAGAAAACTAGAGAAAAGAAAGAAGAAGAAAACTTAGAGAATTTTATTAAAATGGCTAATATCCTACCTATGTACAATATGATCCCTTACAATCATCCAAGGCCCTCTATTTATACACATTTTGGAGGGCTAAATGACAAGAGACAAGCTTTACAAATTTCAAAGGTAGGTATATGACGATTTTGATCAGCCAACTTGATGGTCGATTTCGTCAATATTGGAGGCCTGATCTGATCACATGGTCTTCTAGAAAAAGGTTCCCCTATCAGTTACGGAACCATAGCCGTTGGAATCAGCTCATTTGCTGATGTGGTTAAGTAGATATGGGCAAAATACGAAAACATGTCAGCACAGACGTCATTGCACATCAGCCACCTTGATGGTCGATTTCGTCAATATTGGAGGCCTGATCTGATCACATGGTCTTCTAGACAAAGGTTTCCCTATCAGTTACGGAACTATAGCCGTTGGAATCAGCTCATTTGCTGATGTGGATAAGAAGATATGGGCATAATACGAAAACATGTCAGCACAGACGTCATTGCACATCAGCCAACTTCATGGTCGATTTCGCTAGGGAAAACGACTCCGTTTTAAGAAGTGTAAAACATGAAAAAGATAGATATGCCTCTTAGCTTTGCATGGCTACAAATTTCAGCCTTATGGCTTCAGTGAAACTCGAGATATAGCTGATATGGCAAAAGGTGTCGGAACTGAAACTGAACTGGATTTGCCCTTAATTCTAGTAATCTGAAATCACTCAAAGAAACTTTTGAAAAACACCAAAATACATAAAAATATAAAAGATCATAAACACAATTAGACTAAACAATAATAACTCGTATTTGACACAAAACATTAATAAAACATAACTAAAAACTATATAATTATACGAGTTATCACACCCCCACACTTAGATTGTTGCTAGTCCCTAGCAACGACTCAATAAAAATAAAATAAGAAAATCTAATCTAATCCATTTTCGTAGGAAATCACGGTGGCACTTAGCGTGTGACACAAGCCTTTAAACCCCTAGGTGTCCCTAGTGGACGAGTTTAGTCTCGTGAGGGTTTACTAGAACGATACCCACAAACATTGAAAAACTAAAATATAAATAAACTGCATATACTAAAAATATTTACTCCTAATCCTTTCAATACAAATTAGATACAATATTTGAACAAGTCTTATAAACTAATAAAAAGCTTAAAGAATTTCACAAAAAATCATGCTTGAATGTAAATTGTTTGAGTTAAGCCAATATTAGCATAACATATCTCAATCAAAATATTGCATGTTCAAATTTAATCTCAACTTCTCACATGGGATACCCTCATGATTTTCACTCTTTAAAGTAGTGGTGAAGTGTTTACACTCAATCAATCTCATGAAAACAGTTCTACCATATTCTTGCTTGTCCACCTATTCTCCACTATTTAGATCATACAACTTCATGAATCAAGAGGTCTTTAATCAAGGTTGTAATGGGGCCAAGGGGTTTGTAATGTGGTTGAAGAACAAAAGGATAAAGATATCACAAAGGTTCCAAAGAGTTCATAAAGTTTAGAGACATAAAAAGATCATACAAAGAAACTTCTCAAAACTCTTTACAAGTTCAAGAGATCTGTGCTGACATGTTACGGAACCATAGCCGTTGGAATCAGCTCATTTGCTGATGTGGTTAAGTAGATATGGGCAAAATACGAAAACATGTCAGCACAGACGTCATTGCACATCAGCCACCTTGATGGTCGATTTCTTCAATATTGGAGGCCTGATCTGATCACATGGTCTTCTAGACAAAGGTTTCCCTATCAGTTACGGAACTATAGCCGTTGGAATCAGCTATATCTCGAGTTTCACTGAAGCAATAAGGCTGAAATTTGTAGCCATGCAAAGCTAAGAGGCATATCTATCTTTTTCATGTTTTACACTTCTTAAAACGGAGTCGTTTTCCCTAGCGAAATCGACCATCAAGTTGGCTGATGTGCAATGACGTCTGTGCTGACATGTTTTCGTATTATGCCCGTATCTTCTTATCCACATCAGCAAATGAGCTGATTCCAACGGCTATGGTTCCGTAACTGATAGGGGAACCTTTGTCTAGAAGACCATGTGATCAGATCAGGCCTCCAATATTGAATAAATCGACCATCAAGGTGGCTGATGTGTAATGACATCTGTGCTGACATGTTTTCGTATTTTGCCCATATCTGCTTAACCACATCAGCAAATGAGCTGATTCCAACGGCTATGGTTCCGTAACTGATAGGGGAACCTTTTTCCAGAAGACCATGTGATCAGATCAGGCCTCCAATATTGACGAAATCGACCATCAAGTTGGCTGATCAAAATCGTCATATACCTACCTTTGAAATTTGTAAAGCTTGTCTCTTGTCATTTAGCCCTCCAAAATGTGTATAAATAGAGGGCCTTGGATGATTGTAAGGGATCATATTGTACATAGGTAGGATATCAGCCATTTTAATAAAATTCTCTAAGTTTTCTTCTTCTTTCTTTTCTCTAGTTTTCTTTTTCTTTAGAGAGAGCAAGAGGTTGGATAATTAATATTCTTCCTCTTCTTCTTTCTTTCTTTTATTTTCTTCTTAGATTTTCTTTAATTTTATGTTTATGTTTACAATGCCTATGCTAGGCTAAACTTCTATTTGGTTAAGGGTGATTTCAAAGCCCTAGACATGTTTTGTGATTGATTTTCAGATTCTATCTATCATTAATTTTCTATCAAAGTTGCTTATGTTCTTCTACAAGAATTGTTCATGATGTTGTCTTGATTTATTTAGGTGTACAACTAGATAGATCTTGATAATTATCTATTGCTAGTTTAGGAGTCTTGATCCGTGTAATTGTCTTGATTTCCTATCCATAAGTGGCAATTTGTGATTAATGATTATGGTCAAGTTTTCAATAATTGCAAAGTGGAACATAACCTAAGTTGAACAATCCGAGCTTATGTGTTTGTTGCTTAGATCAACCTATCTTTCTCATCATAAAGCTGCCATTAAATTGAATTTAGAGAGCTTATTCTAGGTTGTTTAATGGTTAGAGATTAAATAGAGAGCTTGTTCTATTTAACGACAAACTAAGGAAAGATTGGGGTAACAGAGCTTGTTGTTATCTACGGTTGTTAACTTTGATAGTTGGTTGATATTGATAGATCTGAAATTGATTCTTAATGATGTCTAGTGGTGGAGAATGAAACCTTAACCATATTTTTCATATTTGATTCTTCTTACTTATTTGTTTTCTTACTTTTAGTTTGCTTATTTTTTATATTTATTTTTATTGGCTGGTTATACCGCCTAATTTGTATATTAACTTTGTTTTATTTTTATTGGCTGGTTATACCGCCTAATTTAGTATATATATTTTTATTGGCTGGTTATACCGCCTAATTTAGTATATATATTTTTATTGGCTGGTTATACCGCCTTGCATCTTATTCTTATTATTTACTTTAGTTTAAATCTGGCTTCAAAAACCCCTTTTCTTTAATTGTTCTTGAATTTAAGTTTTAAACTATTAACTTATAAACTAAAACCCAATCCCTGAGGACTCGACCCTTGCTAACTACTATACTTACAATTTATCTTTTTAGTGCAAGGTTAAATAAGATACACTCTTTTGGGTGCATCAGCGGTATAACCAGCCAATAAAAATATATATACTAAATTAGGCGGTATAACCAGCCAATAAAAATATATATACTAAATTAGGCGGTATAACCAGCCAATAAATATAAAACAAAGTTAATATACAAATTAGGCGGTATAACCAGCCAATAAAAATAAATATAAAAAATAAGCAAACTAAAAGTAAGAAAACAAGTAAGTAAGAAGAATCAAATATGAAAAATCTGGTTAAGGTTTCATTCTCCACCACTAGACATCCTTAAGACTCAATTTCAGATCTATCAATATCAACCAACTATCAAAGTTAACAACCGTAGATAACAACAAGCTCTGTTACCCCAATCTTTCCTTAGTTTGTCGTTAAATAGAACAAGCTCTCTATTTAATCTCTAACCATTAAACAACCTAGAATAAGCTCTCTAAATTCAATTTAATGGCAGCTTTATGATGAGAAAGATAGGTTGATCTAAGCAACAAACACATAAGCTCGGATTGTTCAACTTAGGTTATGTTCCACTTTGCAATTATTGAAAACTTGACCATAATCATTAATCACAAATTGCCACTTATGAATAGGAAATCAAGACAATTACACGGATCAAGACTCCTAAACTAGCAATAGATAATTATCAAGATCTATCTAGTTGTACACCTAAATAAATCAAGACAACATCATGAACAATTCTTGTAGAAGAACATAAGCAACTTTGATAGAAAATTAATGATAGATAGAATCTGAAAATCAATCACAAAACATGTCTAGGGCTTTGAAATCACCCTTAACCAAATAGAAGTTTAGCCTAGCATAGGCATTGTAAACATAAACATAAAATTAAAGAAAATCTAAGAAGGAAATAGAAGAAAGAAAGAAGAAGAGGAAGAATATTAATTATCCAACCTCTTGCTCTCTCTAAAGAAAAAGAAAACTAGAGAAAAGAAAGAAGAAGAAAACTTAGAGAATTTTATTAAAATGGCTAATATCCTACCTATGTACAATATGATCCCTTACAATCATCCAAGGCCCTCTATTTATACACATTTTGGAGGGCTAAATGACAAGAGACAAGCTTTACAAATTTCAAAGGTAGGTATATGACGATTTTGATCAGCCAACTTGATGGTCGATTTCGTCAATATTGGAGGCCTGATCTGATCACATGGTCTTCTAGAAAAAGGTTCCCCTATCAGTTACGGAACCATAGCCGTTGGAATCAGCTCATTTGCTGATGTGGTTAAGTAGATATGGGCAAAATACGAAAACATGTCAGCACAGAGGTCATTGCACATCAGCCACCTTGATGGTCGATTTCTTCAATATTGGAGGCCTGATCTGATCACATGGTCTTCTAGACAAAGGTTTCCCTATCAGTTACGGAACTATAGCCGTTGGAATCAGCTCATTTGCTGATGTGGATAAGAAGATATGGGCATAATACGAAAACATGTCAGCACAGACGTCATTGCACATCAGCCAACTTCATGGTCGATTTCGCTAGGGAAAACGACTCCGTTTTAAGAAGTGTAAAACATGAAAAAGATAGATATGCCTCTTATTTAACCTTGCACTAAAAAGATCAATTGTAAGTATAGTAGTTAGCAAGTGTCGAGTCCTCAGGGATTGGGTTTTAGTTTATAAGTTAATAGTTTATAACTTACGTTCAAAGAAAACAAGAAAAGAAAAGGGGTTTTTGAAGCTAGATTTAAACTAAAGTAAATAATAAGAATAAGATGCAAGGCGGTATAACCAGCCAATAAAGATATATATACTAAATTAGGCGGTATAACCAGCCAATAAAAATATATATACTAAATTAGGCGGTATAACCAGCCAATAATATATATACTAAATTAGGCGGTATAACCAGCCAATAAAAATAAATATAAAAAATAAGCAAACTAAAAGTAAGAAAACAAGTGAGTAAGAAGAATCAAATATGAAAAATATGGTTAAGGTTTCATTCTCCACCACTAGACATCATTAAGAATCAATTTCAGATCTATCAATATCAACCAACTATCAAAGTTAACAACCGTAGATAACAACAAGCTCTGTTACCCCAATCTTTCCTTAGTTTGTCGTTAAATAGAACAAGCTCTCTATTTAATCTCTAACCATTAAACAACCTAGAATAAGCTCTCTAAATTCAATTTAATGGCAGCTTTATGATGAGAAAGATAGGTTGATCTAAGCAACAAACACATAAGTTCGGATTGTTCAACTTAGGTTATGTTCCACTTTGCAATTATTGAAAACTTGACCATAATCATTAATCACAAATTGCCACTTATGAATAGGAAATCAAGACAATTACACGGATCAAGACTCCTAAACTAGCAATAGAAAATTATCAAGATCTATCTAGTTGTACACCTAAATAAATCAAGACAACATCATGAACAATTCTTGTAGAAGAACATAAGCAACTTTGATAGAAAATTAATGATAGATAGAATCTGAAAATCAATCACAAAACATGTCTAGGGCTTTGAAATCACCCTTAACCAAATAGAAGTTTAGCCTAGCATAGGCATTGTAAACATAAACATAAAATTAAAGAAAATCTAAGAAGGAAATAGAAGAAAGAAAGAAGAAGAGGAAGAATATTAATTATCCAACCTCTTGCTCTCTCTAAAGAAAAAGAAAACTAGAGAAAAGAAAGAAGAAGAAAACTTAGAGAATTTTATTAAAATGGCTAATATCCTACCTATGTACAATATGATCCCTTACGATCATCCAAGGCCCTCTATTTATACACATTTTGGAGGGCTAAATGACAAGAGACAAGCTTTACAAATTTCAAAGGTAGGTATATGACGATTTTGATCAGCCAACTTGATGGTCGATTTCGTCAATATTGGAGGCCTGATCTTATCACATGGTCTTCTAGAAAAAGGTTCCCCTATCAGTTACCGAACCATAGCCGTTGGAATCAGCTCATTTGCTGATGTGGTTAAGTAGATATGGGCAAAATACGAAAACATGTCAGCACAGACGTCATTGCACATCAGCCACCTTGATGGTCGATTTCTTCAATATTGGAGGCCTGATCTGATCACATGGTCTTCTAGACAAAGGTTTCCCTATCAGTTACGGAACTATATCCGTTGGAATCAGCTCATTTGCTGATGTGGATAAGAAGATATGGGCATAATACGAAAACATGTCAGCACAGACGTCATTGCACATCAGCCAACTTCATGGTCGATTTCGCTAGGGAAAACGACTCCGTTTTAAGAAGTGTAAAACATGAAAAAGATAGATATGCCTCTTAGCTTTGCATGGCTACAAATTTCAGCCTTATTTCTTCAGTGAAACTCGAGATATAGCTGATATGGCAAAAGGTGTCGGAACTGAAACTGAACTGGATTTGCCCTTAATTCTAGTAATCTGAAATCACTCAAAGAAACTTGTGAAAAACACCAAAATACATAAAAATATAAAAGATCATAAACACAATTAGACTAAACAATAATAACTCGTATTTGACACAAAACAATAATAAAACATAACTAAAAACTATATAATTATACGAGTTATCACACCCCCACACTTAGATTGTTGCTAGTCCCTAGCAACGACTCAAAAAAAATAAAATAAGAAAATCTAATCTAATCCACTTTCGTAGGAAATCACGGTGGCACTTAGCATGTGACACAAGCCTTTAAACCCCTAGGTGTCCCTAGTGGACGAGTTTAGTCTCGTGAGGGTTTACTAGAACGATACCCACAAACATTGAAAAACTAAAATATAAATAAACTACATATACTAAAAATATTTATTCCTAATCCTTTCAATACAAATTAGAGACAATCTTTGAACAAGTCTTATAAACTAATCAATAGCTTAAATAATTTCACAAAAAATCATGCTTGAATGTAAATTGTTTGAGTTAAGCCAATATTAACATAACATATCTCAATAAAAATAGTGCAAGTTCAAATTTAATCTCAACTTCTCACATGGGATACCCTCATGATTTTCACTCTTTAAAGTAGTGGTGAAGTGTTTACACTCAATCAATCTCATGAAAACAGTTCTACCATATTCTTGCTTGTCCACCTATTCTCCACTATTTAGATCATACAACTTCATGAATCAAGAGGTCTTTAATCAAGGTTGTAATGGGGCCAAGGGTTTTGTAATGTGGTTGAAGAACAAAAGGATAACGATATCACAAAGGTTCCAAAGTGTTCATAAAGTTTAGAGACATAATAAGATCATACAAAGAAACTTATCAAAACTCTTTACAAGTACATAGTCACCTAGGCCGGATATTCATGTTGGGCCTTTTCTTCATTCTAAACAACTTTGTAACATCCTTTTCCTTTTCCACAAATTCAAGAGATGATTCATATTTTTTACTTAGGAATGTATTTGCCAGTATTTCATTTCTTTTTCTCTTGACTTTTCTTTTCTTTCCCCCCCACACTTATTTCTTGTTTCTAACCCAAATTTTTAACTAAAAATATCCCTTGAATTTGCAATATGTCTCAAAATATATAATCCATCTTTAGAACAAGGGTAAGGATATAAGTATATTTAGGCTAGGTGTAAGTTGTGATTACCAATAAAACAGCATATTTAATGTAGGCTCAAATTGGCTCACTAGTGGGGATGTTCTCTTAGAACATTAATAATGGATGGCTGTTTGGCTCTGGTTATAATCCTAATGCCTCTATCATATTCATGTTGTCACATGTATCAATATAGTCTCAAACGGTTCAAAGCAAGTTCTAGAGAATCATGTAATCATAAGAGCACTCAAGAAAGAAATTAGATTGATTTGTATAATGCATAAATCATTATAGGCTCAAAAACTCACAAGGATGATTATACAAGTCAGATTAAGTCTAAACATGCTTCTTTCTCAATCAACATATCATATTAACATTGGCTCATAAAAAAAATTGACATCAAGCTCAATTCTCATGAAAATCTTCTCACTAATAAATCTGTTTTAGACTTATGCAATTCATATCTCATCATTGTATTAGCCATTGTAAGTATAGTACATAGGTAGGATATTAGCCATTTTAATAAAATTCTCTAAGTTTTCTTCTTCTTTCTTTTCTCTAGTTTTCTTTCTTTTCTCTAGTTTTCTTTTTCTTTAGAGAGAGCAAGAGGTTGGATAATTAATATTCTTCCTCTTCTTCTTTCTTTCTTTTATTTTCTTCTTAGATTTTCTCTAATTTTATGTTTATGTTTACAATGCCTATGCTAGGCTAAACTTCTATTTGGTTAAGGGTGATTTCAAAGCCCTAGACATGTTTTATAATTGATTTTCAGATTCTATCTATCATTAATTTTCTATCAAAGTTGCTTATGTTCTTCTACAAGAATTGTTCATGATGTTGTCTTGATTTGTTTAGGTGTACAACTAGATAGATCTTGATAATTATCTATTGCTAGTTTAGGAGTCTTGATCCGTGTAATTGTCTTGATTTCCTATTCATAAGTGGCAATTTGTGATTAATGATTATGGTCAAGTTTTCAATAATTGCAAAGTGGAACATAACCTAAGTTGAACAATCCGAGCTTATGTGTTTGTTGCTTAGATCAACCTATCTTTCTCATCATAAAGCTGCCATTAAATTGAATCTAGAGAGCTTATTCTAGGTTGTTTGATGGTTAGAGATTAAATAGAGAGCTTGTTCTATTTAACGACAAACTAAGGAAAGATTGGGATAACAGAGCTTGTTGTTATCTACGGTTGTTAACTTTGATAGTTGGTTGATATTGATAGATCTGAAATTGATTCTTAATGATGTCTAGTGGTGGAGAATGAAACCTTAACCATATTTTTCATATTTGATTCTTCTTAAGTATAGTAGTTAGCAAGGGTCGAGTCCTCAGAGATTGGGTTTTAGTTTATAAGTTGATAGTTTAAAACTTAAATTCAAGAACAATAAAAGAAAAGGGGTTTTTGAAGCTAGATTTAAACTAAAGTAAATAATAAGAATAAGATGCAAGGCGGAATAACCAGCCAATAAAAATATATATACTAAATTAGGCGGTATAACCAGCCAATAAAAATAAAACAAAATTAATATACAAATTAGGCGGTATAACCAGCCAATAAAAATAAATATACTTTTAAAAATAAGCAAACTAGAAAAGTAAGAAAACAAGTAAGAAGAATCAAAAATGAAAAATATGGTTAAGGTTTCATTCTCCACCACTAGACATCATTAAAAATCAATTTCAGATCTATCAATATCAACCAACTATCAAAGTTAACAACCGTAGATAACAACAAGCTCTGTTATCCCAATCTTTCCTTAGTTTGTCGTTAAATAGAACAAGCTCTCTATTTAATCTCTAACCATCAAACAACCTAGAATAAGCTCTCTAGATTCAATTTAATGGCAGCTTTATGATGAGAAAGATAGGTTGATCTAAGCAACAAACACATAAGCTCGGATTGTTCAACTTAGGTTATGTTCCACTTTGCAATTATTGAAAACTTGACCATAATCATTAATCACAAATTGCCACTTATGAATAGGAAATCAAGACAATTACACGGATCAAGACTCCTAAACTAGCAATAGATAATTATCAAGATCTATCTAGTTGTACACCTAAACAAATCAAGACAACATCATGAACAATTCTTGTAGAAGAACATAAGCAACTTTGATAGAAAATTAATGATAGATAGAATCTGAAAATCAATCACAAAACATGTCTAGGGCTTTGAAATCACCCTTAACCAAATAGAAGATTAGCCTAGCATAGGCATTATAAACATAAACATAAAATTAAAGAAAATCTAAGAAGAAAATAAAAGAAAGAAAGAAGAAGAGGAAGAATATTAATTATCCAACCTCTTGCTCTCTCTAAAGAAAAAGAAAACTAGAGAAAAGAAAGAAAACTATAGAAAAGAAAGAAGAAGAAAACTTAGAGAATTTTATTAAAATGGCTAATATCCGTAACTGATAGGGGAACCTTTGTCTAGAAGACCATGTGATCAGATCAGGCCTCCAATATTGAATAAATCGACCATCAAGGTGGCTGATGTGTAATGACATCTGTGCTGACATGTTTTCGTATTTTGCCCATATCTGCTTAACCACATCAGCAAATGAGCTGATTCCAACGGCTATGGTTCCGTAACTGATAGGGGAACCTTTTTCTAGAAGACCATGTGATCAGATCAGGCCTCCAATATTGACGAAATCGACCATCAAGTTGGCTGATCAAAATCGTCATATACCTACCTTTGAAATTTGTAAAGATTGTCTCTTGTCATTTAGCCCTCCAAAATGTGTATAAATAGAGGGCCTTGGATGATTGTAAGGGATGATATTGTACATAGGTAGGATATTAGCCATTTTAATAAAATTCTCTAAGTTTTCTTCTTCTTTCTTTTCTCTAGTTTTCTTTCTTTTCTCTAGTTTTCTTTTTCTTTAGAGAGAGCAAGAGGTTGGATAATTAATATTCTTCCTCTTCTTCTTTCTTTCTTTTATTTTCTTCTTAGATTTTCTTTAATTTTATGTTTATGTTTATAATGCCTATGCTAGGCTAAACTTCTATTTGGTTAAGGGTGATTTCAAAGCCCTAGACATGTTTTGTGATTGATTTTCAGATTCTATCTATCATTAATTTTCTATCAAAGTTGCTTATGTTCTTCTACAAGAATTGTTCATGATGTTGTCTAGATTTATTTAGGTGTACAACTAGATAGATCTTGATAATTATCTATTGCTAGTTTAGGAGTCTTGATCCGTGTAATTGTCTTGATTTCCTATTCATAAGTGGCAATTTGTGATTAATGATTATGGTCAAGTTTTCAATAATTGCAAGTATAGTAGTTAGCAAGGGTCGAGTCCTCAGGGATTGGGTTTTAGTTTATAAGTTAATAGTTTAAAACTTAAATTCAAGAACAATAAAAGAAAAGAGGTTTTTGAAGCCAGATTTAAACTAAAGTAAATAATAAGAATAAGATGCAAGGCGGTATAACCAGCCAATAAAAATATATATACTAAATTAGGCGGTATAACCAGCCAATAAAAATATATATACTAAATTAGGCGGTATAACCAGCCAATAAAAATAAAACAAAGTTAATATACAAATTAGGCGGTATAACCAGCCAATAAAAATAAATATAAAAAATAAGCAAACTAAAAGTAAGAAAACAAATAGGTAAGAAGAATCAAATATGAAAAATATGGTTAAGGTTTCATTCTCCACCACTAGACATCATTAAGAATCAATTTCAGATCTATCAATATCAACCAACTATCAAAGTTAACAACCGTAGATAACAACAAGCTCTGTTATCCCAATCTTTCCTTAGTTTGTCGTTAAATAGAACAAGCTCTCTATTTAATCTCTAACCATTAAACAACCTAGAATAAGCTCTCTAAATTCAATTTAATGGCAGCTTTATGATGAGAAAGATAGGTTGGTCTAAGCAACAAACACATAAGCTCGGATTGTTCAACTTAGGTTATGTTCCACTTTGCAATTATTGAAAACTTGACCATAATCATTAATCACAAATTGCCACTTATGAATAGGAAATCAAGACAATTACACGGATCAAGACTCCTAAACTAGCAATAGATAATTATCAAGATCTATCTAGTTGTACACTTAAACAAATCAAGACAACATCATGAACAATTCTTGTAGAAGAACATAAGCAACTTTGATAGAAAATTAATGATAGATAGAATCTGAAAATCAATTATAAAACATGTCTAGAGCTTTGAAATCACCCTTAACCAAATAGAAGTTTAGCCTAGCATAGGCATTGTAAACATAAACATAAAATTAAAGAAAATCTAAGAAGAAAATAAAAGAAAGAAAGAAGAAGAGGAAGAATATTAATTATCCAACCTCTTGCTCTCTCTAAAGAAAAAGAAAACTAGAGAAAAGAAAGAAAACTAGAGAAAAGAAAGAAGAAGAAAACTTAGAGAATTTTATTAAAATGGCTAATATCCTACCTATATACAAAAATTTGATGCACCCAAAAGAGTGTATCTTATTTAACCTTGCACTAAAAAGATAAATTGTAAGTATAGTAGTTAGCAAGGGTCGAGTCCTCAGGGATTGGGTTTTAGTTTATAAGTTAATAGTTTAAAACTTAAATTCAAGAACAATAAAAGAAAAGGGGTTTTTGAAGCCAGATTTAAACTAAAGTAAATAATAAGAATAAGATGCAAGGCGGTATAACCAGCCAATAAAAATATATATACTAAATTAGGCGGTATAACCAGCCAATAAAAATATATATACTAAATTAGGCGGTATAACCAGCCAATAAAAATAAAACAAAGTTAATATACAAATTAGGCGGTATAACCAGCCAATAAAAATAAATATAAAAAATAAGCAAACTAAAAGTAAGAAAACAAATAAGTAAGAAGAATCAAATATGAAAAATATGGTTAAGGTTTCATTCTCCACCACTAGACATCATTAAGAATCAATTTCAGATCTATCAATATCAACCAACTATCAAAGTTAACAACCGTAGATAACAACAAGCTCTGTTACCCCAATCTTTCCTTAGTTTGTCGTTAAATAGAACAAGCTCTCTATTTAATCTCTAAGCATTAAACAACCTAGAATAAGCTCTCTAAATTCAATTTAATGGCAGCTTTATGATGAGAAAGATAGGTTGATCTAAGCAACAAACACATAAGCTCGGATTGTTCAACTTAGGTTATGTTCCACTTTGCAATTATTGAAAACTTGACCATAATCATTAATCACAAATTGCCACTTATGAATAGGAAATCAAGACAATTACACGGATCAAGACTCCTAAACTAGCAATAGATAATTATCAAGATCTATTTAGTTGTACACCTAAATAAATCTAGACAACATCATGAACAATTCTTGTAGAAGAACATAAGCAACTTTGATAGAAAATTAATGATAGATAGAATCTGAAATCAATCACAAAACATGTCTAGGGCTTTGAAATCACCCTTAACCAAATAGAAGTTTAGCCTAGCATAGGCATTATAAACATAAACATAAAATTAAAGAAAATCTAAGAAGAAAATAAAAGAAAGAAAGAAGAAGAGGAAGAATATTAATTATCCAACCTCTTGCTCTTTCTAAAGAAAAAGAAAACTAGAGAAAAGAAAGAAGAAGAAAACTTAGAGAATTTTATTACAATGGCTAATATCCTACCTATGTACAATATGATCCCTTACAATCATCCAAGGCCCTCTATTTATACACATTTTGGAGGGCTAAATGACAAGAGACAAGCTTTACAAATTTCAAAGGTAGGTATATGACGATTTTGATCAGCCAACTTGATGGTCGATTTCGTCAATATTGGAGGCCTTATCTAATCACATGGTCTTCTAGAAAAAGGTTCCCCTATCAGTTACGGAACCATAGCCGTTGGAATCAGCTCATTTGCTGATGTGGTTAAGCAGATATGGGCAAAATACGAAAACATGTCAGCATAGACGTCATTGCACATCAGCCACCTTGATGGTCGATTTCTTCAATATTGGAGGCCTGATCTGATCACATGGTCTTCTAGACAAAGGTTACCCTATCCGTCACGGAACCATAGCCGTTGGAATCAGATCATTTGCTGATGTGGATAAGAAGATATGGGCATAATACGAAAACATGTCAGCACAGACGTCATTGCACATCAGCCAACTTGATGGTCGATTTCGCTAGGGAAAACGACTCCGTTTTAAGAAGTGTAAAACATGAAAAAGATAGATATGCCTCTTAGCTTTGCATGGCTACAAATTTCAGCCTTAATGCTTCAGTGAAACTCGAGATATAGCTGATATGGAAAAAGGTGTCGGAACTGAAACTGAACTGGATTTGCCCTTAATTCTAGTAATCTGAAATCACTTAAAGAAACTTGTGAAAAACACCAAAATACATAAAAATATAAAAGATCATAAACACAATTAGACTAAACAATAATAACTCGTATTTGACACAAAACATTAATAAAACATAACTAAAAACTATATAATTATACGAGTTATCACTACTAAATTAGGCGGTATAACCAGCCAATAAAAATAAAACAAAGTTAATATACAAATTAGGCGGTATAACCAGCCAATAAAAGTAAATATAAAAAATAAGCAAACTAAAAGTAAGAAAACAAATAAGTAAGAAGAATCAAATATGAAAAATATGGTTAAGGTTTCATTCTCCACCACTAGACATCATTAAGAATCAATTTCAGATCTATCAATATCAACCAACTATCAAAGTTAACAACCGTAGATAACAACAAGCTCTGTTACCCCAATCTTTCCTTAGTTTGTCGTTAAATAGAACAAGCTCTCTATTTAATCTCTAACCATTAAACAACCTAGAATAAGCTCTCTAAATTCAATTTAATGGCAGCTTTATGATGAGAAAGATAGGTTGATCTAAGCAACAAACACATAAGCTCGGATTGTTCAACTTAGGTTATGTTCCACTTTGCAATTATTGAAAACTTGACCATAATCATTAATCACAAATTGCCACTTATGAATAGGAAATCAAGACAATTACACGGATCAAGACTCCTAAACTAGCAATAGATAATTATCAAGATCTATCTAGTTGTACACCTAAATAAATCTAGACAACATCATGAACAATTCTTGTAGAAGAACATAAGCAACTTTGATAGAAAATTAATGATAGATAGAATCTGAAAATCAATCACAAAACATGTCTAGGGCTTTGAAATCACCCTTAACCAAATAGAAGTTTAGCCTAGCATAGGCATTATAAACATAAACATAAAATTAAAGAAAATCTAAGAAGAAAATAAAAGAAAGAAAGAAGAAGAGGAAGAATATTAATTATCCAACCTCTTGCTCTCTCTAAAGAAAAAGAAAACTAGAGAAAAGAAAGAAAACTAGAGAAAAGAAAGAAGAAGAAAACTTAGAGAATTTTATTAAAATGGCTAATATCCTACCTTTAGTTTATTTGTTGGTGGCATACATGAACATGGAGAATCAACAAGCCAATCTCACCTCCCTAGTTCAACAATTGGCCATGGGAGGATGTCAAGGCCATCAAGTGTTCCAAGACCAACTGTATGATCATTACTCAAACACTTACCATGAGGGATGGTGGGATCATACTAATTATGGCTACTCAGAAAATTACCAAGAAGTAGATCCTTATGCCAATTACACTCATCCATCTAGCTTCAATCAATCATGGTCCCAAGAACCAGATCTTTTTCAACCACCACATATGACTCAAAACTCAGGTACTTCTTTAGAAGATCTTGTCTATTCTCTTGTTACTGATACTTTGCAATTTCAACAGGAAACAAGGGCAAGCATCCAGAGTTTGGAAAAGCAAATGATCCAATTGACTAGTAGTATGGTGGGATGGGTAGCACAAAGATGTGAAGAACTCCCTGCCCAAACGATGATTAACCGAAAGGAGAATGCTACTATTGTGACCTTGAGGAATGAGGAACAAGATGAGGATGAGACAAAATTAGAGATGAATTCTATTCTTGAGGATAATGAAGCCAATGATCCAAATAAGAGTATTTCGGCACCTGAGGTAACGTTTGAGATTCCAATTTTTACTAATGTTTTTTCTCCACCTTTTCCTAGTAGATTCGCAAAGTTCATGGAGGAAGAACATGAACAACACATGCCAGAAACCTTAAACAACTTGTTTGTGGATGCCATTCAACAAGTATCAAAATATGCTCCATTCCTCGATGAGATATGCACCACAAAGGATGATGGAATAATACTTGTAATGGATAATGCATCCACTGTTGTGCAAAGAAAGCTTCCTCTCAAACGCATTAATTTGGAAAATTTCATGTATGAGCCTGACAAGCCTAAAAAGCCAAGAAGGGGTGTTGGTTAGGTTCAAAACATTAACTCAAGTGTTAATTGGGAAGGCAACCCAATTAAAGAAGAAATTGCCAACCTTCCATATTCAGATTTGCTTTCTCTTTCTCTTTCTTTTCCTTTTCCTTTGTCTTTTCTTTTCTTTTATTATTTTTATTTTTATTTTTATTGTTTTTATTTTTATTTTTTATGTTTACTTGTTAATTTTTGTTTAGTATTTTAGGATTATTTAGGTTGCATGAGTTTGTTTTGTTTTGAGTCTTAGTTGTTCCTATTCTTATGTTATTAGTTCTTTTCTCTTACACATGATTCTTTCATTTGGGTTAATAGACTTACATTGAGGACAATGTAAGAATTAAGTGTGGGGGGAATGATTTAGGATTTCTTTTATTTTTGTCTACTATTTTTTTTATGAGTCTTTATTATTATTATTTTTAGTGTGTTTTAGTTCCTTTTTAATACAATGATGAGATATGAATTGCATAAGTCTAAAACAGATTTATTAATGAGAAGATTTTCATGAAAATTGAACTTGATATCAATCTTTTTATGAGCCAATGTTAATATGATATGTTGATTGAGAAAGAAGCATGTTTAGACTTAATCTGACTTGTATAATCATCCTTGTGAGTTTTTGAGCCTATAATGATTGATGCATTATACAAATCAATCTAATTTCTTTCTTGAGTGCTCTTATGATTACATGATTCTCTAGAACTTGCTTTAAACCGTTTGAGACTATATTGATGCATGTGACAACATGAATATGATAGAGGCATTAGGATTTTTAACCAGGGCCAAACAACCATCCCTTATTGATGTTCCAAGAGAACACACCCTTAGTGAACCAATTTGAGCCTACATTGAATAAGCTATCTCTTTGGTAACCATAACTTGTCCCTAACCAAATATACTTATATCTTTACCTTTGTTCCAAAGATGAATTAGCATGTTTTGAAACAAGTTGCAAAGACAAGGGATATTTTTAGTTAAAAATTTGGGTTAGAAACAAGAAATAAGTGTGGGGGGGAAAGAAAAGAAAAGTCAAGAGAAAAAGAAATGAAATACTGGCAAATACATTCCTATGTAAAAAATATGAATCATCTCTTGAATTTGTGGAAAAAGATGTTACAAAGTCGTTTAGAATGAAGAAAAGGCCCAACATAAATATCCGGCCTAGGTGACTATGTACTTGTAAAGAGTTTTGAGAAGTTTCTTTGTATGATCTTTTTATGTCTCTAAACTTTATGAACTCTTTGGAACCTTTGTGATATCTTTATCCTTTTGTTCTTCAACCACATTACAAACCCCTTGGCCCCATTACAACCTTGATTAAAGACCTCTTGATTCATGAAGTTGTATGATCTAAATAGTGGAGAATAGGTGGACAAGCAAGAATATGGTAGAACTGTTTTCATGAGATTGATTGAGTGTAAACACTTCACCACTACTTTAAAGAGTGAAAATCATGAGGGTATCCCATGTGAGAAGTTGAGATTAAATTTGAACATGCAATATTTTGATTGAGATATGTTATGCTAATATTGGCTTAACTCAAACAATTTACATTCAAGCATGATTTTTTGTGAAATTCTTTAAGCTATTGATTAGTTTATAAGACTTGTTCAAATATTGTATCTAATTTGTATTGAAAGGATTAGGAGTAAATATTTTTAGTATATGTAGTTTATTTATATTTTAGTTTTTCAATGTTTGTGGGTATCGTTCTAGTAAACCCTCACGAGACTAAACTCGTCCACTAGGGACACCTAGGGGTTTAAAGGCTTGTGTCACATGCTAAGTGCCACCGTGATTTCCTACGAAAATGGATTAGATTAGATTTTCTTATTTTATTTTTATTGAGTCGTTGCTAGGGACTAGCAACAATCTAAGTGTGGGGGTGTGATAACTCGTATAATTATATAGTTTTTAGTTATATTTTATTATTGTTTTGTGTCAAATACGAGTTATTATTGTTTAGTCTAATTGTGTTTATGATCTTTTATATTTTTATGTATTTTGGTGTTTTTCACAAGTTTCTTTGAGTGATTTCAGATTACTAGAATTAAGGGCAAATCCAGTTCAGTTCCAGTTCCGACACCTTTTGCCATATCAGCTATATCTCGAGTTTCACTGAAGCAATAAGGCTGAAATTTGTGGCCATGCAAAGCTAAGAGGCATATCTATCTTTTTCTTGTTTTACACTTCTTGAAACGGAGTCGTTTTCCCTAGAGAAATCGACCATCAAGTAGGCTGATGTGCAATGACGTCTGTGCTGACATGTTTTCGTATTATGCCCATATCTTCTTATCCACATCAGCAAATGAGCTGATTCCAACGGCTATGGTTCCGTAACTGATAGGGGAACCTTTGTCTAGAAGACCATGTGATCAGATCAGGCCTCTAATATTGACGAAATCGACCATCAAGGTGGCTGATGTGTAATGACGTCTGTGCTGACATGTTTTCGTATTTTGCCCATATCTGCTTAACCACATCAGCAAATGAGCTGATTCCAATGGCTATGGTTCCGTAACTGATAGGGGAACCTTTGTCTAGAAGACCATGTGATCAGATCAGGCCTCCAACATTGACGAAATCGACCATCAAGTTGGCTGATCAAAATCGTCATATACCTACCTTTGAAATTTGTAAAGCTTGTCTCTTGTCATTTAGCCCTCCAAAATGTGTATAAATAGAGGGCCTTGGATGATTGTAAGGGATCATATTGTACATAGGTAGGATATTAGCCATTTTAATAAAATTCTCTAAGTTTTCTTCTTATTTCTTTTCTCTAGTTTTCTTTCTTTTCTCTAGTTTTCTTTTTCTTTAGAGAGAGCAAGAGGTTGGATAATTAATATTCTTCCTCTTCTTCTTTCTTTCTTTTATTTTCTTCTTAGATTTTCTTTAATTTTATGTTTATGTTTATAATGCCTATGCTAGGCTAAACTTCTATTTGGTTAAGGGTGATTTCAAAGCCCTAGACATGTTTTGTGATTGATTTTCAGATTCTATCTATCATTAATTTTCTATCAAAGTTGCTTATGTTCTTCTACAAGAATTGTTCATGATGTTGTCTAGATTTATTTAGGTGTACAACTAGATAGATCTTGATAATTATCTATTGCTAGTTTAGGAGTCTTGATCCGTGTAATTGTCTTGATTTCCTATTCATAAGTGGCAATTTGTGATTAATGATTATGGTCAAGTTTTCAATAATTGCAAAGTGGAACATAACCTAAGTTGAACAATCCGAGCTTATGTGTTTGTTGCTTAGATCAACCTATCTTTCTCATCATAAAGCTGCCATTAAATTGAATTTAGAGAGCTTATTCTAGGTTGTTTAATGGTTAGAGATTAAATAGAGAGCTTGTTCTATTTAACGACAAACTAAGGAAAGATTGGGGTAACAGAGCTTGTTGTTATCTACGGTTGTTAACTTTGATAGTTGGTTGATATTGATAGATCTGAAATTGATTCTTAATGATGTCTAGTGGTGGAGAATGAAACCTTAACCATATTTTTCATATTTGATTCCTCTTACTTATTTGTTTTCTTTTCATATAATGGCTAATATCCTACCTATGTGCAATGTACAAAGAAACATCAAGTTGGCTGATGTGCAATGACGTCTGTGCTGACCTGTTTTCGTATTTTGCCCATATCTGCTTATCCACATCAGCAAATGAGCTGATTCCAACGGCTATGGATCCGTAACTGATAGGGGAACCTTTTTCTAGAAGACCATGTGATCAGATCAGGCCTCCAACATTGACGAAATCGACCATCAAGTTGGCTGATCAAAATTGTCATACAATATGACGAAAATTGTTAGAAAAATTCACCCACCTATTATACCTACCTTTGAAATTTGTAAAGCTTGTCTCTTGTCATTTAGCCTTCCAAAATGTGTATAAATAGAGGGCCTTGGATGATTGTAGAGGATCATATTGTACATAGGTAGGATATTAGCCATTTTAATAAAATTCTCTAAGTTTTCTTCTTCTTTCTTTTCTCTAGTTTTCTTTTTCTTTAGAGAGAGCAAGAGGTTGGATAATTAATATTCTTCCTCTTCTTCTTTCTTTCTTTTATTTTCTTCTTAGATTTTCTTTAATTTTATGTTTATGTTTACAATGCCTATGCTAGGCTAAAATTCTATTTGGTTAAGGGTGATTTCAAAGCTCTAGACATGTTTTGTGATTGATTTTCATATTCTATCTATCATTAATTTTCTATCAAAGTTGCTTATGTTCTTCTACAAGAATTGTTCATGATGTTGTCTTGATTTGTTTAGATGTACAACTAGATAGATCTTGATAATTATCTATTGCTAGTTTAGGAGTCTTGATCCGTGTAATTGTCTTGATTTCCTATTCATAAGTGGCAATTTGTGATTAATGATTATGGTCAAGTTTTCAATAATTGCAAAGTGGAACATAACCTAAGTTGAACAATCCGAGCTTATGTGTTTGTTGCTTAGATCAACCTATCTTTCTCATCATAAAGCTGCCATTAAATTGAATTTAGAGAGCTTATTCTAGGTTGTTTAATGGTTAGAGATTAAATAGAGAGCTTGTTCTATTTAACGACAAACTAAGGAAAGATTGGGGTAACAGAGCTTGTTGTTATCTACGGTTGTTAACTTTGATAGTTGGTTGATATTGATAGATCTGAAATTGATTCTTAATGATGTCTAGTGGTGGAGAATGAAACCTTAACCATATTTTTCATATTTGATTCTTCTTACTTATTTGTTTTCTTACTTTTAGTTTGCTTATTTTTTATATTTATTTTTATTGGCTGGTTATACCGCCTAATTTGTATATTAACTTTGTTTTATTTTTATTGGCTGGTTATACCGCCTAATTTAGTATATATATTTTTATTGGCTGGTTATACCGCCTAATTTAGTATATATATTTTTATTGGCTGGTTATACCGCCTTGCATCTTATTCTTATTATTTACTTTAGTTTAAATCTGGCTTCAAAAACCCATTTTCTTTTATTGTTCTTGAATTTAAGTTTTAAACTATTAACTTATAAACTAAAACCCAATCCCTGAGGACTCGACCCTTGCTAACTACTATACTTACAATTTATCTTTTTAGTGCAAGGTTAAATAAGATACTATCTTTTTATGAACAATTCTTGTAGAAGAACATAAGCAACTTTGATAGAAAATTAATGATAGATAGAATCTGAAAATCAATTATAAAACATGTTTAGGGCTTTGAAATCACCCTTAACCAAATAGAAGTTTAGCCTAGCATAGGCATTGTAAACATAAACATAAAATTAAAGAAAATCTAAGAAGAAAATAAAAGAAAGAAAGAAGAAGAGGAAGAATATTAATTATCCAACCTCTTGCTCTCTCTAAAGAAAAAGAAAACTAGAGAAAAGAAAGAAAACTAGAGAAAAGAAAGAAGAAGAAAACTTAGAGAATTTTATTAAAATGGCTAATATCCTACCTATGTACAATATGATCCTCTACAATCATCCAAGGCCCTCTATTTATACACATTTTGGAGGGCTAAATGACAAGAGACAAGCTTTACAAATTTCAAAGGTAGGTATAATAGGTGGGTGCATTTTTCTAACAATTTTCGTCATATTGTATGACCATTTTGATCAGCCAACTTGATGGTCGATTTTGTCAATCTTGGAGGCCTGATCTGATCACATGGTCTTCTAGAAAAATGTTCCCCTATGAGTTAATGATTCATAGCCGTTGGAATCAGCTCATTTGCTGATGTGGAGAAGAAGATATGGGCAAAATACGAAAACAGCTCAGCACAGACGTCATTGCACATCAGCCAACTTGATGGTCGATTTCTTCAATATTGGAGGCTTTATCTGATCACATGGTCTTGAGAAGTTTCTTTGTATGATCTTTTTATGTCTCTAAACTTTATGAACTCTTTGGAACCTTTGTGATATCTTTATCCTTTTGTTCTTCAACCACATTACAAACCCCCTGGCCCCATTACAACCTTGATTAAAGACCTCTTGATTCATGAAGTTGTATGATCTAAATAGTGGAGAATAGGTGGACAAGCAAGAATATGGTAGAACTGTTTTCATGAGATTGATTGAGTGTAAACACTTCACCACTACTTTAAAGAGTGAAAATCATGAGGGTATCCCATGTGAGAAGTTGAGATTAAATTTGAACATGCAATATTTTGATTGAGATATGTTATGCTAATATTGGCTTAACTCAAACAATTTACATTCAAGCATGATTTTTTGTGAAATTCTTTAAGCTATTGATTAGTTTATAAGACTTGTTCAAATATTGTATCTAATTTGTATTGAAAGGATTAGGAGTAAATATTTTTAGTATATGCAGTTTATTTATATTTTAGTTTTTCAATGTTTGTGGGTATCGTTCTAGTAAACCCTCACGAGACTAAACTCGTCCACTAGGGACACCTAGGGGTTTAAAGGCTTGTGTCACACGTTAAGTGCCACCGTAATTTCCTACGAAAATGGATTAGATTAGATTTTCTTATTTTATTTTTATTGAGTCGTTGCTAGGGACTAGCAACAATCTAAGTGTGGGGGTGTGATAACTCGTATAATTATATAGTTTTTAGTTATGTTTTATTAATGTTTTGTGTCAAATACGAGTTATTATTGTTTAGTCTAATTGTGTTTATGATCTTTTATATTTTTATGTATTTTGGTGTTTTTCAAAAGTTTCTTTGAGTGATTTCAGATTACTAGAATTAAGGGCAAATCCAGTTCAGTTTCAGTTCCGACACCTTTTGCCATATCAGCTATATCTCGAGTTTCACTGAAGCAATAAGGCTGAAATTTGTAGCCATGCAAAGCTAAGAGGCATATCTATCTTTTTCATGTTTTACACTTCTTAAAACGGAGTCGTTTTCCCTAGCGAAATCGACCATGAAGTTGGCTGATGTGCAATGATGTCTGTGCTGACATGTTTTCGTATTATGCCCATATCTTCTTATCCACATCAGCAAATGAGCTGATTCCAACGGCTATAGTTCCGTAACTGATAGGGAAACCTTTGTCTAGAAGACCATGTGATCAGATCAGGCCTCCAATATTTAAGAAATCGACCATCAAGGTGGTTGATGTGCAATGACGTCTGTGCTGACATGTTTTCGTATATTGCCCATATCTACTTAACCACATCAGCAAATGAGCTGATTCCAACGGCTATGGTTCCGTAACTGATAGGGGAACCTTTTTCTAGAAGACCATGTGATCAGATCAGGCCTCCAATATTGACGAAATCGACCATCAAGTTGGCTGATCAAAATCGTCATATACCTACCTTTGAAATTTGTAAAGCTTGTCTCTTGTCATTTAGCCCTCCAAAATGTGTATAAATAGAGGGCCTTGGATGATTGTAAGGGATCATATTGTACATAGGTAGGATATTAGCCATTTTAATAAAATTCTCTAAGTTTTCTTCTTCTTTCTTTTCTCTAGTTTTCTTTTTCTTTAGAGAGAGCAAGAGGTTGGATAATTAATATTCTTCCTCTTCTTCTTTCTTTCTTCTATTTCCTTCTTAGATTTTCTTTAATTTTATGTTTATGTTTACAATGCCTATGCTAGGCTAAACTTCTATTTGGTTAAGGGTGATTTCAAAGCCCTAGACATGTTTTGTGATTGATTTTCAGATTCTATCTATCATTAATTTTCTATCAAAGTTGCTTATGTTCTTCTACAAGAATTGTTCATGATGTTTGTCTTGATTTATTTAGGTGTACAACTAGATAGATCTTGATAATTTTCTATTGCTAGTTTAGGAGTCTTGATCCGTGTAATTGTCTTGATTTCCTATTCATAAGTGGCAATTTGTGATTAATGATTATGGTCAAGTTTTCAATAATTGCAAAGTGGAACATAACCTAAGTTGAACAATCCGAACTTATGTGTTTGTTGCTTAGATCAACCTATCTTTCTCATCATAAAGCTGCCATTAAATTGAATTTAGAGAGCTTATTCTAGGTTGTTTAATGGTTAGAGATTAAATAGAGAGCTTGTTCTATTTAACGACAAACTAAGGAAAGATTGGGGTAACAGAGCTTGTTGTTATCTACGGTTGTTAACTTTGATAGTTGGTTGATATTGATAGATCTGAAATTGATTCTTAATGATGTCTAGTGGTGGAGAATGAAACCTTAACCATATTTTTCATATTTGATTCTTCTTACTCACTTGTTTTCTTACTTTTAGTTTGCTTATTTTTTATATTTATTTTTATTGGCTGGTTATACCGCCTAATTTAGTATATATATTATTGGCTGGTTATACCGCCTAATTTAGTATATATATTTTTATTGGCTGGTTATACCGCCTAATTTAGTATATATATCTTTATTGGCTGGTTATACCGCCTTGCATCTTATTCTTATTATTTACTTTAGTTTAAATCTGGCTTCAAAAACCCCTTTTCTTTTCTTGTTTTCTTTGAACGTAAGTTATAAACTATTAACTTATAAACTAAAACCCAATCCCTGAGGACTCGACCCTTGCTAACTACTATACTTACAATTGATCTTTTTAGTGCAAGGTTAAATAAGATACACTCTTTTGGGTGCATCAAGTTTTTGGGTGCATCAAATTTTTGGCGCCGTTGCCGGGGATTGCTTTCTTTAGTTTATTTGTTACTTGGTTTATTCTTATTTTCAGTTCTAATTAGTTTTATTTTCTTGTACATACAAGTTTTTCTTTTCAAATTTAAAAAAAAAAAAAAATGGAATTGAGCAATCTAACACTGGAAGAGTTGGTGGCATACATGAACATGGAGAATCAACAAGCCAATCTCACCTCCCCAGTTCAACAATTGGCCATGGGAGGATGTCAAGGCCATCAAGTGTTCCAAGACCAACAGTATAATCATTACTCAAACACTTACCATGAGGGATGGTGGGATCATACTAATTATGGCTACTCGAAAAATTACCAAGAAGTAGATACTTATGCCAATTACACTCATCCATCTAGCTTCAATCAATCATGGTCTCAAGAACCAGATCTTTTTCAACCACCACATATGACTCAAAACTCAGGTACTTCTTTAGAAGATCTTGTCTATTCTCTTGTTACTGATTCTTTGCAATTTCAACAGGAAACAAGGGCAAGCATCCAGAGTTTGGAAAAGCAAATGAGCCAATTGGCTAGTAGTATGGTGGGATGGGTAGCACAAAGATCTGAAGAACTCCCAGCCCAAACGATGGTTAACCCAAAGGAGAATGCTACTATTGTGACCTTGAAGAATGAGGAACAAGATGAGGATGAAACAAAATTAGAGATGGATTCTATTCTTGAGGATAATGAAGCCAAAGATCGAAATAAGAGTATTTCGGCACCTGAGGTAACGTTTAAGGTTTCACTTTTTACTAATGTTTCTTCTCCACCTTTTCCTAGTAGATTTGCAAAGTTCAAGGAGGAAGAACATGAACAACACATGCCGAAAACCTTAAACAACTTGTTTGTGGAGGTCATTCAACAAGTATCAAAATATGCTCCATTCCTCGATGACATATGCACCACAAAGGATGATGGAATAATACTTGTAATGGAGAATGCATCCACTGTTGTGCAAAGAAAGCTTCCTCTCAAACGCATAAATTTGGGAAATTTCACGTATGAGCCTGACAAGCCTAAAATGCCAAGAATGGGTGTTGGTTAGATTCAAAACACTAACTCAAGTGTTAATTGGGAAGGCAGCCCAATTAAAGAAGAAATTGCCAACCTGCCATACTCAGATTTGCTTTCTTTTCCTTTTCCTTTTATTATTTTTATTTATTTTTATGTTTACTTGTTAATTTTTGTTTAGTATTTTAGTATTATTTAGGTTGCATGAGTTTGTTTTGTTTTGAGTCTTAGTTGTTCCTATTCTTATGTTATTAGTTCTTTTCTCTTACACATGATTCTTTCATTTGGGTTAATAGACTTACATTGAGGACAATGTAAGAATTAAGTGTGGGGGAATGATTTAGGATTTCTTTTATTTTTGTCTACTATTTTTTTTTTTATGAGTCTTTATTATTATTTTTTAGTGTGTTTTAGTTCCTTTTTAATACAATGATGAGATATGAATTGCATAAGTCTAAAACAGATTTATTAGTGAGAAGATTTTCATGAGAATTGAGCTTGATGTCAACCATTTTATGAGTCAATGTTAATATGATATGTTGATTGAGAAAGAAGCATGTTTAGACTTAATCTGACTTGTATAATCATCCTTGTGAGTTTCTGAGCCTATAATGATTGATGCGTTATACAAATCAATCTAATTTCTTTCTTGAGTGCTCTTATGATTACATGATTCTCTAGAACTTGCTTTAAACCGTTTGAGACTATATTGATGCATGTGACAACATGAATATGATAGAGGCATTAGGATTTTTAGCCAGGGCCAAACAGCCATCCCTTATTGATGTTCCAAGAGAACACACCCTTAGTGAACCAATTTGAGCCTACATTGAATAAGCTATCTCTTTGGTAACCATAACTTGTCCCTAACCTAAATATACTTATATCTTTACCTTTGTTCCAAAGAAGAATTAGCATGATTTGAGACAAGTAGCAAAGACAAGGGATATTTTTTGGTTAGAAACAAGAAATAAGTGTGGGGGGAAAAGAAAAGAAAAGTCAGGAGAAAAAGAAATGGAATACTGGCAAATACATTCCTATGTAAAAAAAAATATATATATATGAATCATCTCTTGAATTTGTGGAAAAAAAAAAAGATATTACAAAGTTGTTTAGAATGAAGAAAAGGCCCAACATGAATATCCGGCCTAGGTGACTATGTACTTGTAAAGAGTTTTGAGAAGTTTCTTTGTATAATCTTTTTATGTCTCTAAACTTTATGAACTCTTTGGAACCTTTGTGATATCTTTATCCTTTTGTTCTTCAACCACATTACAAACCCCTTGGCCCCATTACAACCTTGATTAAAGACCTCTTGATTTATGAAGTTGCATGATCTTTTAGTGGAGAATAGGTGGACAAGCAAGCATATGGTAGAAGTGTTTTCATGAGATTGATTGAGTGTAAACACTTTACCACTACTTTAAAGAGTGAAAATCAAGGGAGTATCCCATCTGAGAAGTTGAGATTAAATTTGAACATGCACTATTTTGATTGAGATATGTTATGCTAATATTGGCTTAACTCAAACAATTTACATTCAAGCATGATTTTTTGTGAAATTTTTTAAGCTATTGATTAGTTTATAAGACTTGTTCAAATATTGTCTCTAATTTGTATTGAAAGGATTAGAAGTAAATATTTTTAGTATATGTAGTTTATTTATATGAAGTTTATTTATATTTTAATTTTTCAATGTTTGTGGGTATCGTTCTAGTAAACCCTCACGAGACTAAACTCGTCCACTAGGGACACCTAGGGGTTTAAAGGCTTGTGTCACATGCTAAGTGCCACCGTGATTTCCTACGAAAATGGATTAGATTAGATTTTCTTATTTTATTTTTATTGAGTCGTTGCTAGGGACTAGCAACAATCTAAGTGTGGGGGTGTGATAACTCGTATAATTATATAGTTTTTAGTTATGTTTTATTAATGTTTTGTGTCAAATACGAGTTATTATTGTTTAGTCTAATTGTGTTTATGATCTTTTATATTTTTATGTATTTTGGTGTTTTTCACAAGTTTCTTTGAGTGATTTCAGATTACTAGAATTAAGGGCAAATCCAGTTCAGTTTCAGTTCCGACACCTTTTGCAATATCAGCTATATCTCGAGTTTCACTGAAGCAATAAGGCTGAAATTTGTAGCCATGCAAAGCTAAGAGGCATATCTATCTTTTTCATGTTTTACACTTCTTAAAACGGAGTCGTTTTCCCTAGCGAAATCGACCATCAAGTTGGCTGATGTGCAATGACGTCTGTGCTGACATGTTTTCGTATTATGCCCGTATATTCTTATCCACATCAGCAAATGAGCTGATTCCAACGGCTATGGTTCCGTAACTGATAGGGGAACCTTTGTCTAGAAGACCATGTGATCAGATCAGGCCTCCAATATTGAATAAATCGACCATCAAGGTGGCTGATGTGTAATGACATCTGTGCTGACATGTTTTCGTATTTTGCCCATATCTGCTTAACCACATCAGCAAATGAGCTGATTCCAACGGCTATGGTTCCGTAACTGATAGGGGAACCTTTTTCTAGAAGACCATGTGATCAGCTCAGGCCTCCAATATTGACGAAATCGACCATCAAGTTGGCTGATCAAAATCGTCATATACCTACCTTTGAAATTTGTAAAGATTGTCTCTTGTCATTTAGCCCTCCAAAATGTGTATAAATAGAGGGCCTTGGATGATTGTAAGGGATCATATTGTACATAGGTAGGATATTAGCCATTTTAATAAAATTCTCTAAGTTTTCTTCTTCTTTCTTTTCTCTAGTTTTCTTTAGAGAGAGCAAGAGGTTGGATAATTAATATTCTTCCTCTTCTTCTTTCTTTCTTTTATTTTCTTCTTAGATTTTCTTTAATTTTATGTTTATGTTTATAATGCCTATGCTAGGCTAAACTTCTATTTGGTTAAGAGTGATTTCAAAGCCCTAGACATGTTTTGTGATTGATTTTCAGATTCTATCTATCATTAATTTTCTATCAAAGTTGCTTATGTTCTTCTACAAGAATTGTTCATGATGTTGTCTAGATTTATTTAGGTGTACAACTAGATAGATCTTGATAATTATCTATTGCTAGTTTAGGAGTCTTGATCCGTGTAATTGTCTTGATTTCCTATTCATAAGTGGCAATTTGTGATTAATGATTATGGTCAAGTTTTCAATAATTGCAAAGTGGAACATAACCTAAGTTGAACAATCCGAGCTTATGTGTTTGTTGCTTAGATCAACCTATCTTTCTCATCATAAAGCTGCCATTAAATTGAATTTAGAGAGCTTATTCTAGGTTGTTTAATGGTTAGAGATTAAATAGAGAGCTTGTTCTATTTAACGACAAACTAAGGAAAGATTGGGGTAACAGAGCTTGTTGTTATCTACGGTTGTTAACTTTGATAGTTGGTTGATATTGATAGATCTGAAATTGATTCTTAATGATGTCTAGTGGTGGAGAATGAAACCTTAACCATATTTTTCATATTTGATTCCTCTTACTTATTTGTTTTCTTACTTTTAGTTTGCTTATTTTTTATATTTATTTTTATTGGCTGGTTATACCGCCTAATTTGTATATTAACTTTGTTTTATTTTTATTGGCTGGTTATACTGCCTAATTTAGTATATATATTTTTATTGGCTGGTTATACCGCCTAATTTAGTATATATATTTTTATTGGCTGGTTATACCGCCTTGCATCTTATTCTTATTATTTACTTTAGTTTAAATCTGGCTTCAAAAACGCCTTTTCTTTTATTGTTCTTGAATTTAAGTTTTAAACTATTAACTTATAAACTAAAACCCAATCCCTGAGGACTCGACCCTTGCTAACTACTATACTTACAATTTATCTTTTTAGTGCAAGTTTGTTTCTTTGGCGCCGTTGCCGGGGATTGCTTTCTTTAGTTTATTTGTTACTTGGTTTATTCTTATTTTCAGTTCTAATTAGTTTTATTTTCTTGTACATACAAGTTTTTCTTTTCAAATTTAAAAAAAAAAAAAAAAACAATGGAATTGAGCAATCTAACACTGGAAGAGTTGGTGGCATACATGAACATGGAGAATCAACAAGCCAATCTCACCTCCCCAGTTCAACAATTGGCCATGGGAGGATGTCAAGGCCATCAAGTGTTCCAAGACCAACAGTATGATCATTACTCAAACACTTACCATGAGGGATGGTGGGATCATACTAATTATGGCTACTCGAAAAATTACCAAGAAGTAGATCCTTATGCCAATTACACTCATCCATCTAGCTTCAATCAATCATGGTCTCAAGAACCAGATCTTTTTCAACCACCACATATGACTCAAAACTAGAGATGGAGGAAGAACATGAACAACACATGCCAGAAACCAAAGGAGAATGCTACGATTGTGACCTTGAGGAATGAGGAACAAGATGAGGATGAGACAAAATTAGAGATGGATTCTATTCTTGAGGATAATGAAGCCAAAGATCGAAATAAGAGTATTTCGGCACCTGAGGTAACGTTTAAGGTTCCACTTTTTACTAATGTTTCTTCTCCACCTTTTCCTAGTAGATTTGCAAAGTTCATGGAGGAAGAACATGAACAACACATGCCAGAAACCTTAAACAACTTGTTTGTGGATGCCATTCAACAAGTATCAAAATATGCTCCATTCCTCGATGAGATATGCACCACAAAGGATGATGGAATAATACTTGTAATGGAGAATGCATCCACTGTTGTGCAAAGAAAGCTTCCTCTCAAACGCATTAATTTGGAAAATTTCATGTATGAGCCTGACAAGCCTAAAAAGCCAAGAAGGGGTGTTGGTTAGGTTCAAAACATTAACTCAAGTGTTAATTGGGAAGGCAACCCAATTAAAGAAGAAATTGCCAACCTTCCATATTCAGATTTGCTTTCTCTTTCTTTTCCTTTTCCTTTTTCTTTTCTTTTATTATTTTTATTTTTATTTTTATTGTTTTTATTTTTATTTTTTATGTTTACTTGTTAATTTTTGTTTAGTATTTTAGGATTATTTAGGTTGCATGAGTTTGTTTTGTTTTAAGTCTTAGTTGTTCCTATTCTTATGTTATTAGTTCTTTTCTCTTACACATGATTCTTTCATTTGGGTTAATAGACTTACATTGAGGACAATGTAAGAATTAAGTGTGGGGGGAATGATTTAGGATTTCTTTTATTTTTGTCTACTATTTTTTTTTTATGAGTCTTTATTATTATTATTATTTTTAGTGTGTTTTAGTTCCTTTTTAATACAATGATGAGATATGAATTGCATAGGTCTCAACTGGTTATTAGTGAGAAGATTTTGATGAGAATTGAGCTTGATGTCAACCTTTTTATGAGCCAATGTTAATATAATATGTTGATTGAGAAAGAAGCATGTTTAGACTTAATCTGACTTGTATAATCATCCTTGTGAGTTTTTGAGCCTATAATGATTGATGCATTATACAAATCAATCTAATTTCTTTCTTGAGTGCTCTTATGATTACAGGATTCTCTAGAACTTGCTTTAAACCGTTTGAGACTATATTGATACATGTGACAACATGAATATGATAGAGGCATTAGGATTTTTAGCCAGAGCCAAACAGCCATCCCTTATTGATGTTCCAAGAGAACACACCCTTAGTGAACCAATTTGAGCCTACATTGAATAAGCTATCTCTTTGGTAACCATAACTTGTCCCTAACCTAAATATACTTATATCTTTACCTTTGTTCCAAAGATGAATTAGCATGTTTTGAGACAAGTTGCAAAGACAAGGGATATTTTTAGTTAAAAATTTGGGTTAGAAACAAGAAATAAGTGTGGGGGGGAAAGAAAAGAAAAGTCAAGAGAAAAAGAAATGAAATACTGGCAAATACATTCCTATGTAAAAAAAAAAATATATATGAATCATCTCTTGAATTTGTGGAAAAAGAAAAAGATGTTACAAAGTCGTTTAGAATGAAGAAAAGGCCCAACATAAATATCCGGCCTAGGTGACTATGTACTTGTAAAGAGTTTTGAGAAGTTTCTTTGTATGATCTTTTTATGTCTCTAAACTTTATGAACTCTTTGGAACCTTTGTGATATCTTTATCCTTTTGTTCTTCAACCACATTACAAACCCCTTGGCCCCATTACAACCTTGATTAAAGACCTCTTGATTCATGAAGTTGTATGATCTAAATAGTGGAGAATAGGTGGACAAGCAAGAATATGGTAGAACTGTTTTCATGAGATTGATTGAGTGTAAACACTTCACCACTACTTTAAAGAGTGAAAATCATGAGGGTATCCCATGTGAGAAGTTGAGATTAAATTTGAACATGCAATATTTTGATTGAGATATGTTATGCTAATATTGGCTTAACTCAAACAATTTACATTCAAGCATGATTTTTTGTGAAATTCTTTAAGCTATTGATTAGTTTATAAGACTTGTTCAAATATTGTATCTAATTTGTATTGAAAGGATTAGGAGTAAATATTTTTAGTATATGCAGTTTATTTATATTTTAGTTTTTCAATGTTTGTGGGTATCGTTCTAGTAAACCCTCACGAGACTAAACTCGTCCACTAGGGACACCTAGGGGTTTAAAGGCTTGTGTCACACGCTAAGTGCCTCCGTGATTTCCTACGAAAATGGATTAGATTAGATTTTCTTATTTTATTTTTATTGAGTCGTTGCTAGGGACTAGCAACAATCTAAGTGTGGGGGTGTGATAACTCGTATAATTATATAGTTTTTAGTTATGTTTTATTAATGTTTTGTGTCAAATACGAGTTATTATTGTTTAGTCTAATTGTGTTTATGATCTTTTATATTTTTATGTATTTTGGTGTTTTTCAAAAGTTTCTTTGAGTGATTTCAGATTACTAGAATTAAGGGCAAATCCAGTTCAGTTTCAGTTCCGACACCTTTTGCCATATCAGCTATATCTCGAGTTTCACTGAAGCAATAAGGCTGAAATTTGTAGCCATGCAAAGCTAAGAGGCATATCTATCTTTTTCATGTTTTACACTTCTTAAAACGGAGTCGTTTTCCCTAGCGAAATCGACCATGAAGTTGGCTGATGTGCAATGACGTCTGTGCTGACATGTTTTCGTATTATGCCCATATCTTCTTATCCACATCAGCAAATGAGCTGATTCCAACGGCTATAGTTCCGTAACTGATAGGGAAACCTTTGTCTAGAAGACCATGTGATCAGATCAGGCCTCCAATATTGAAGAAATCGACCATCAAGGTGGCTGATGTGCAATGACGTCTGTGCTGACATGTTTTCGTATTTTGCCCATATCTACTTAACCACATCAGCAAATGAGCTGATTCCAACGGCTATGGTTCCGTAACGGATAGGGGAACCTTTTTCTAGAAGACCATGTGATCAGATCAGGCCTCCAATATTGACGAAATCGACCATCAAGTTGGCTGATCAAAATCGTCATATACCTACCTTTGAAATTTGTAAAGCTTGTCTCTTGTCATTTAGCCCTCCAAAATGTGTATAAATAGAGGGCCTTGGATGATTGTAAGGGATCATATTGTACATAGGTAGGATATTAGCCATTTTAATAAAATTCTCTAAGTTTTCTTCTTCTTTCATTTCCAATGGCTATGGATCCGTAACTGATACGGGAACCTTTGTCTAGAAGACCATATGATCAGATCAGGCCTCTAATATTGACGAAATCGACCATCAAGTTGGCTGATGTGCAATGACGTCTGTGCTGACATGTTTTCGTATTTTGCCCATATCTTCTTATCCACATCAGCAAATGAGCTGATTCAAACGGCTATGGATCCGTAACTGATAGGGAAACATTTTTCTAGAAGACCATGTGATCAGATCAGGCATCCAACATTGACAAAATCGACCATCAAGTTGGCTGATCAAAATTGTCATACAATATGACGAAAATTGTTAGAAAAATGCACCCACCTATTATACCTACCTTTGAAATTTGTAAAGCTTGTCTCCTGTCATTTAGCCCTCCAAAATGTGTATAAATAGAGGGCCTTGGATGATTGTAGAGGATCATATTGTACATAGGTAGGATATTAGCCATTTTAATAAAATTCTCTAAGTTTTCTTCTTCTTTCTTTTCTCTAGTTTTCTTTTTCTTTAGAGAGAGCAAGAGGTTGGATAATTAATATTCTTCCTCTTCTTCTTTCTTTCTTTTATTTTCTTCTTAGATTCTATTTAATTTTATGTTTATAATGCCTATGCTAGGCTAAACTTCTATTTGGTTAAGGGTGATTTCAAAGCCCTAGACATGTTTTGTGATTGATTTTCAGATTCTATCTATCATTAATTTTCTATCAAAGTTGCTTATGTTCTTCTACAAGAATTGTTCATGATGTTGTCTTGATTTGTTTAGGTGTACAACTAGATAGATCTTGATAATTATCTATTGCTAGTTTAGGAGTCTTGATCCGTGTAATTGTCTTGATTTCCTATTCATAAGTGGCAATTTGTGATTAATGATTATGGTCAAGTTTTCAATAATTGCAAAGTGGAACATAACCTAAGTTGAACAATCCGAGCTTATGTGTTTGTTGCTTAGATCAACCTATCTTTCTCATCATAAAGCTGCCATTAAATTGAATTTAGAGAGCTTATTCTAGGTTGTTTAATGGTTAGAGATTAAATAGAGAGCTTGTTCTATTTAACGACAAACTAAGGAAAGATTGGGGTAACAGAGCTTGTTGTTATCTACGGTTGTTAACTTTGATAGTTGGTTGATATTGATAGATCTGAAATTGATTCTTAATGATGTCTAGTGGTGGAGAATGAAACCTTAACCATATTTTTCATATTTGATTCTTCTTACTTATTTGTTTTCTTACTTTTAGTTTGCTTATTTTTTATATTTATTTTTATTGGCTGGTTATACCGCCTAATTTGTATATTAACTTTGTTTTATTTTTATTGGCTGGTTATACCGCCTAATTTAGTATATATATTTTTATTGGCTGGTTATACCGCCTAATTTAGTATATATATTTTTATTGCCTGGTTATACCGCCTTGCATCTTATTCTTATTATTTACTTTAGTTTAAATCTGGCTTCAAAAACCCCTTTTCTTTTATTGTTTCTTGAATTTAAGTTTTAAACTATTAACTTATAAACTAAAACCCAATCCCTGAGGACTCGACCCTTGCTAACTACTATACTTACAATTTATCTTTTTAGTGCAAGGTTAAATAAGATACACTCTTTTGGGTGCATCAGTGTCTTAGTTATAATAAGTGGTTAGCAACCTCTACAGGTAATATCTCCTAAATTTTACCTTCTTAAAAAAAAAAAGTTTGTTGTGTTTTAAGCAATTTAGAAGTATTCATTCTGAACAAGGTCTGAGTAAGGGAGACTTGAGACATACCTTGTCAGTTTGATTTCTTCTTTTCAAAAAAAAAAAAAAAGAGTTTGTTGTGTTTTAAGCAATTTAGAAGTATTCATTCTGAACAAGGTCTGAGTAAGGGAGACTTGAGACATACCTTGTCAGTTTGATTTTAATCTTTTTACGTTTACTTGTTAATTTTTGTTTAGTATTTTAGGATTATTTAGGTTGCATGAGTTTGTTTTGTTTTGAGTCTAGTTATTCCTATTCTTATGTTATTAGTTCTTTTCTCTTACACATGATTCTTTCATTTGGGTTAATAGACTTACATTGAGGACAATGTAAGAATTAAGTGTGGGGGGAATGATTTAGGATTTCTTTTATTTTTGTCTACTATTTTTTTTTTATGAGTCTTTATTATTATTATTATTATTATTTTTTAGTATGTTTTAGTTCCTTTTTAATACAATGATGAGATATGAATTGCATAAGTCTAAAACATATTTATTAGTGAGAAGATTTTCATGAGAATTGAGCTTGATGTCAACCTTTTTATGAGCCAATGTTAATATGATATGTTGATTGAGAAAGAAGCATGTTTAGACTTAATCTGACTTGTATAATCATTCTTGTGAGTTTTTGAGCCTAAAATGATTGATACATTATACAAATCAATCTAATTTCTTTCTTGAGTGCTCTTATGATTACATGATTCTCTAGAACTTGCTTTAAACCGTTTGAGACTATATTGATGCATGTGACAACATGAATATGATAGAGGCATTAGGATTTTTAGCCAGGGCCAAACAACCATCCCTTATTGATGTTCCAAGAGAACACACCCTTAGTGAACCAATTTGAGCCTACATTGAATAAGCTATCTCTTTGGTAACCATAACTTGTCCCTAACCTAAATATACTTATATCTTTACCTTTGTTCCAAAGATGAATTAGCATGATTTGAGACAAGTTGCAAAGACAAGGGATATTTTTTGGTTAGAAACAAGAAATAAGTGTGGGGGGAAAAGAAAAGAAAAGTCAAGAGAAAAAGAAATGGAATACTGGCAAATACATTCCTATATAAAAAAAAAAAAATGAATCATCTCTTGAATTTGTGGAAAAAGAAAAAGATGTTACAAAGTTGTTTAGAATGAAGAAAAGGCCCAACATGAATATTCGGCCTAGGTGACTATGTACTTGTAAAGAGTTTTGAGAAGTTTCTTTGTATAATCTTTTTATGTCTCTAAACTTTATGAACTCTTTGGAACCTTTGTGATATCTTTATCCTTTTGTTCTTCAACCACATTACAAACCCCTTGGCCCCTTTACAACCTTGATTAAAGACCTCTTGATTTATGAAGTTGCATGATCTTTTAGTGGAGAATAGGTGGACAAGCAAGCATATGGTAGAAGTGTTTTCATGAGATTGATTGAGTGTAAACACTTTACCACTACTTTAAAGAGTGAAAATCAAGAGAGTATCCCATGTGAGAAGTTGAGATTAAATTTGAACATGCACTATTTTGATTGAGATATGTTATGCTAATATTGGCTTAACTCAAACAATTTACATTCAAGCATGATTTTTTGTGAAATTTTTTAAGCTATTGATTAGTTTATAAGACTTGTTCAAATATTGTCTCTAATTTGTATTGAAAGGATTAGGAGTAAATATTTTTAGTATATGTAGTTTATTTATATGAAGTTTATTTATATTTTAATTTTTCAATGTTTGTGGGTATCGTTCTAGTAAACCCTCACGAGACTAAACTCGTCCACTAGGGACACCTAGGGGTTTAAAGGCTTGTGTCACATGCTAAGTGCCACCGTGATTTCCTACGAAAGTGGATTAGATTAGATTTTCTTATTTTATTTTTATTGAGTCGTTGCTAGGGACTAGCAACAATCTAAGTGTGGGGGTGTGATAACTCGTATAATTATATAGTTTTTAGTTATGTTTTATTATTGTTTTGTGTCAAATACGAGTTATTATTGTTTAGTCTAATTGTGTTTATGATCTTTTATATTTTTATGTAATTTGGTGTTTTTCACAAGTTTGTTTGAGTGATTTCAGATTACTAGAATTAAGGGCAAATCCAGTTCAGTTCCAGTTCCGACACATTTTGCCATATCAGCTATATCTGGAGTTTCACTGAAGCAATAAGGCTGAAATTTGTAGCCGTGCAAAGCTAAGAGGCATATCTATCGTTTTCATGTTTTATACTTCTTGAAACGGAGTCGTTTTCCCTAGCGAAATCGACCATCAAGTTGGCTGATGTGCAATGACGTCTGTGCTGACCTATTTTCGTATTTTGCCCATATCTGCTTATCCACATCAGCAAATGAGCTGATTCTAATGGCTATGGATCCGTAACTGATACGGGAACCTTTGTCTAGAAGACCATATGATCAGATCAGGCCTCTAATATTGACGAAATCGACCATCAAGTTGGCTGATGTGCAATGACGTCTGTGCTGACATGTTTTCGTATTTTGCCCATATCTGCTTATCCACATCAGCAAATGAGCTGATTCCAACGGCTATGGATCCGTAACTGACAGGGGAACCTTTTTCTAGAAGACCATGTTATCATATCAGGCCTCCAACATTGACGAAATCGACCATCAAGTTGGCTGATCAAAATTGTCATACAATATGACGAAAATTGTTAGAAAAATTCACCCACCTATTATATCTACCTTTGAAATTTGTAAAGCTTGTCTCTTGTCATTTAGCCTTCCAAAATGTGTATAAATAGAGGGCCTTGGATGATTGTAGAGGAGCATATTGTACATAGGTAGGATATTAGCCATTGTAATAAAATTCTCTAAGTTTTCTTCTTCTTTCTTTTCTCTAGTTTTCTTTTTCTTTAGAGAGAGCAAGAAGCTGGATAATTAATATTCTTCTTCTTCTTCTTTCTTTCTTTTATTTTCTTCTTAGATTCTCTTTAATTTTATGTTTATGTTTACAATGCCTATGCTAGGCTAAACTTCTATTTGGTTAAGGGTGATTTCAAAGCCCTAGACATGTTTTGTGATTGATTTTCAGATTCTATCTATCATTAATTTTCTATCAAAGTTGCTTATGTTCTTCTACAAGAATTGTTCATGATGTTGTCTTGATTTATTTAGGTGTACAACTAGATAGATCTTGATAATTATCTATTGCTAGTCTAGGAGTCTTGATCCGTGTAATTGTCTTGATTTCCTATTCATAAGTGGCAATTTGTGATTAATGATTATGGTCAAGTTTTCAATAATTGCAAAGTTGAAGATAACCTAAGTTGAACAATCCGAGCTTATGTGTTTGTTGCTTAGATCAACCTATCTTTCTCATCATAAAGCTGCCATTAAATTGAATTTAGAGAGCTTATTCTAGGTTGTTTAATGGTTAGAGATTAAATAGAGAGCTTGTTCTATTTAACGACAAACTAAGGAAAGATTGGGATAACAGAGCTTGTTGTTATCTACGGTTGTTAACTTTGATAGTTGGTTGATATTGATAGATCTGAAATTGATTCTTAATGATGTCTAGTGGTGGAGAATGAAACCTTAACCATATTTTTCATATTTGATTCTTCTTACTTATTTCTTTTCTTACTTTTAGTTTGCTTTTTTTTTTTTATATTTATTTTTATTGGCTGGTTATACCGCCTAATTTGTATATTAACTTTGTTTTATTTTTATTGGCTGGTTATACCGCCTAATTTAGTATATATATTTTTATTGGCTGGTTATACCGCCTTGCATCTTATTCTTATTATTTACTTTAGTTTAAATCTGGCTTCAAAAACCCCTTTTCTTTTATTGTTCTTGAATTTAAGTTTTAAACTATTAACTTATAAACTAAAACCCAATCCCTGAGGACTCGACCCTTGCTAACTACTATACTTACAATTTATCTTTTTAGTGCAAGGTTAAATAAGATACACTCTTTTGGGTGCATCACCTGTTGAAATTGCAAAGTATCAGTAACAAGAGAATACACAAGATCTTCTAAAGAAGTACCTGAGTTTTGAGTCATATGTGGTGGTTGAAAAAGATCTGGTTCTTGAGACCGTGATTGATTGAAGCTAGAGGATGAGTGTAATTGGCATAAGGATCTACTTCTTGGTAATTTTTCGAGTAGCCATAATTAGTATGATCCCACCATCCCTCATGGTAAGTTTTTGAGTAATGATCATACTGTTGGTCTTGGAACCCTTGATGGCCTTGACATCCTCCCATGGCCAATTGTTGAACTGGGGAGGTGAGATTGGCTTGTTGATTCTCTATGTTCATGTATGCCACCAACTCTTCAAGTGTTAGATTGTTCAATTCAATTGTTTTTTTTTTTTTAAAATTTGAAAAGAAAAACTTGTATGTACAAGAAAATAAAACTAATTAGAACTGAAAATAAGAATAAACCAATAAACTAAAGAAAGCAATCCCCGGCAACGGCGCCAAAAATTTTGATGCACCCAAAAGAGTGTATCTTATTTAACCTTGCACTAAAAAGATCAATTGTAAGTATAGTAGTTAGCAAGGGTCGAGTCCTCAGGGATTGGGTTTTAGTTTATAAGTTAATAGTTTGAAACTTAAATTCAAGGAAAACAAAAGAAAATGGGGTTTTGAAATAGTTTTAAAAATAAGCAAACAATAAAAGTAAGATGCAAGTAAGAAATAAGAAATCAAATATGAGAGAAATATGGTTAAGGTTCCATTCTCCACCACTAGACATCATTAAGAATCAATTTCAGATCTATCAATATCAACCAACTATCAAAGTTAACAACCGTAGATAACAACAAGCTCTGTTATCCCAATCTTTCCTTAGTTTGTCGTTAAATAGAACAAGCTCTCTATTTAATCTCTAACCATCAAACAACCTAGAATAAGCTCTCTAAATTCAATTTAATGGCAGCTTTATGATGAGAAAGATAGGTTGATCTAAGCAACAAACACATAAGCTCGGATTGTTCAACTTAGGTTATGTTCCACTTTGCAATTATCGAAAACTTGACCATAATCATTAATCACAAATTGCCACTTATGAATAGGAAATCAAGACAATTACACGGATCAAGACTCCTAAACTAGCAATAGATAATTATCAAGATCTATCTAGTTGTACACCTAAATAAATCAAGACAACATCATGAAAAATTCTTGTAGAAGAACATAAGCAACTTTGATAGAAAATTAATGATAGATAGAATCTGAAAATCAATTATAAAACATGTCTAGGGCTTTGAAATCACCCTTAACCAAATAAAAGTTTAACCTAGCATAGGCATTGTAAACATAAACATAAAATTAAAGAGAATCTAAGAAGGAAATAAAAGAAAGAAAGAAGAAAAAGAAAATAAAGAAAAAGAAAACTAGAGAAAGGAAAGTAGAAGAAAACTTAGAGAATTTTATTATAATGGCTAATATCCTACCAATATACCATGTCCCTGACAATCATCCAAGGCCCTCTATTTATACACATTTTGGAGAGCTAAATGACAAGAGACAAGCTTTATAAATTTCAAAGGTAGGTATAATAGGTGGGTGCATTTTTCTAACAATTTTCGTCATATTGTATGACAATTCTGATCAGCCAGCTTGATGGTTGATTTTGTCAATGTTGGAAGCTTGATCTGATCAAATGGTCTTCTAGAAAAATGTTCCCCTATCAGTGTGTGATCCATAGCCGTTGGAATCAGCTCATTTGCTGATCTGGATCAGAAGATATGGTCAAAATAGCAAAACTGGTCAGCACAGACGTCATTGCACATCAGCCAACTTGATGGTTGATTTCGCTAGGGAAAACGACTCCGTTTCAAGACATGTAAAGCATAAAAAAGATAGATATGCCTCTTAACTTTGCACTGTAAAAATTTCAGCCTTAATGCTTCAGTGAAACTCCAGATATGGCTGATATGGCAAAAGGTGTCGGAACTGGAACTGAACTGGATTTGCCCTTAATTCTTGATTTAACCTAGTAATCTGAAATCACTCAAAGAAACTCGTGAAAAACACCAAATTACATAAAAATATAAAAGATCATAAACACAATTAGACTAAGCAATAATAACTCGTATTTGACACAAAACAATAATAAAATATAACTAAAAACTATATAATTATACGAGTTATCACTATTTGATTTTGCTCGAGGACTAGCAAAAGATTAAGTGTGGGGGGAATTTGATAAGTGCTTAATTTCATACATTTTCCTATTAAATTTTCTTATACTTTGTGCTTTGATTCTTACTTCCTGGACATTTTACTAGGTTTTTATGTTTTGTAGGTATTTTGGAGGAGATGAAGTCAAAACATGTCAATTATGATATTAAAGAGCTTACAAAATCACAATCACAATCACAAGATGGAAAAAGACTTGGGAGTCAAAAAGATCAAATTTTTGGTGCAAAGCAAGAAGACAGATTTGACCTCCGGAGCTTTTGCTAAAAAAAATGATGTTAGACTCTTTATTCGGAGAAACTTCCTCTTGACTTTTGAAGATCACTTTATTACATTTCCAACGATTGATCATGGGCCTAAATCGGATAAGAAATGGTCATCCAAATCGACATTGGAATATCTCCCTAAACAACCGTAGTGGCAGAAAAAACCCTAGCCGCAAATCACATTTTTTTCTTAAAACCCTAGCTGACATTTATGTTTATCCTTGTCAAAGAAGGATTAGTGGCTGTCAACTTGAATTAATTGCATTAATTGCAAGTATCTTTCCTTAAAGATAATCCTAATCAAAGTAGGAGAATTAAATCAGCCAAGACTTTCTCTCCTTACACTTACTTTGGCTGCAAGTTTGTAATCTCTCTTCATTAAAGAGTGCTTTGACTAAAACTTTCCTACTTTATTCAAACTTGGCTGCCAAGGCTTATATCTTTCCTTACAACACAAAAGTCAGCCACTTTTCCTTAACTTTAGCCACAAGTTAGCATTTATTGAAGGGAGAGAGCTGAAATTCACTTGTTTGATGCCCTAACTATTGCCTATAAATAGAGAACAAGGGGGCAAACGAAAATAGACTTCTCCAAGCATCAAAGTTCTGATTTCTTACTTGTTTCTTTGTTTTTGAGAGAGCAAGAGGCTGGATAATTAATATTCTTCTTCTTTCTTTCTTTTATTTTCTTCTTAGATTCTCTTTAATTTTATGTTTATGTTTACAATGCCTATGCTAGGCTAAACTTTTATTTGGTTAAGGGTGATTTCAAAGCCCTCGACATGTTATGTAATTAATTTTCAGAATCTATCTATCATTGTTTTCTATCAAAGTTGCTTATGTTCTTCCATTAAAATTGTTTATGATGATGTTTTGATTTGTTTACGTGGCCAACTAGATAAATCTCGATAATTGTCTTATGCTAGTTTAGGAGTCTTGATCCGTGTAATTGTCTTGATTTCCTATTCATAGGTGGCAATTTGTGATTAATGATTATGGTCAAGTTTTCAATAATTTCAACGTGGAACATAATCCGAGCTTATGTGTTTGTTGCTTAGATCAACCTATCTTTCTCATCATAAAGCTGCTGTTAAATTAAACTTAGAGAGCTTCTTCTAGGTTGTTTGATAGTTAGAGGTTAAATAGAGAGCTTGTTCTATTTGATGACAAATTAAGGAAAGATTGGGGTAACAGAGCTTGTTGTTATCTACGGTTGTTATCTTTGATAGCTAATTAATATTGATAGATATGAAATTGATTCTTAATGATGTCTAGTGGTGGAGAATGAAACCTTAACCATATTTTTCATATTTGATTCTTCTTAATTACTTGTTTTCTCATTCTTATGTTAACTTTAGTTTAGATCTGATTTCAAAATCCCCTTTACTTTTGTTTACTTGTTTTTAAGTGATAAACTATTAACTTATAAACTAAAACCCAATCCCTGAGGACTCGACCCTTGCTAATCACTATACTCTACAATTGATTTTTTTTAAGTGCAAGGCTAAATAAGATACACTCTTTTGGGTGCATCAGTGCTGTTGCATTTGCAACTGGTTAGTAGCAAGGGATTTGACAAGATCTGCTAGAGACACACCTGAATTTTGAGATTAGGGCTGAGAAAGATCTGGTTCTTGAGACCATGATTGATTGAAGCTCGATGGATGAGTGTAATTGGTATAAGGATCTACTTCAGATTATTTCCCAAGTAGCCATAATTAGGATGATCCCACCATCCCTCATTATAAGTGTTTGGGAAAGGATCATACTCTAGTTTGTGGAACCCTTGTTGGCTTTGGTATCCTTCCACATCATAGGCTGGTCCAAAATCATCTTTTCGGTAGTATGGGCACGAATTGGTTGGATGATCCATCATGAAGCACATTCCACACTGCCTTGATTGTTGAACATTACCGATGGCCAATTGTTGAACTGGGGAGGTGAGATTGGCTCGTCGGTTCTCAATCTTCATGTATGCCTCCAACTCCTCAAGTGTTAAATTGCTCATTTCTATCGTGTTTTGCTCAAAAAAAAAAAACTATGTACAAGAAAAATAAAATTAATTACAATTGAAAATAAGAATAAATCAAATAACTAATAAACTAAATAAAGCAATCCCTGGCAACGGCGCCAAAAATTTGATGCATCCAAAAGAGTGTATCTTTATTAAACCTTGCAAATAATATGATCAATTATAGTAAAGTAGCATGCAAGGGTCGAATCCACAAAGATTGGTTTTTTAGTTTATAAATTACGAGTTTAAAACTTAAATTCAAGAACAATAAAAGAAAAGGAGATTTTTGAAAGAGAAGCAAACAATAAAATAAATAAATAAATAAATAAAATGTAATAAAATATGAGAAATATGGTTAAGGTTTCATTCTCCACCACTAAATAATATTAAGAATCAATTTCAGACCTATCAACATCAATTCTCTATCAAAATTAACAACCGTAGATAACAACCTCCCGTGTTACCCCAATCCTTCCATAGTTTGTAGTTAAATAGGACAAACGCCACTACTTAATCTCTAACTATCAAATAACCTAAGATAAACATTTATAGATTCAAAGTGATAGCAGAATTAAGATGAGAAAGATAGGTTGATCTAAGCAATAAACACATAAACATGGATTTATTCATCTTAGGTTATATTCCACATCATAATTCCTAAAAACACATAAACATGAATTTCAAATTGCTACTATTGAATAAGAAATCAAGACAAGCTATGTATTAAGTTTCTTAAACTAGCATTAGATAATTATCAAGATATATCTAGTTGGGCACCTAAACAAATCAAGACAAAAATCATAAACAATTATTGCAGAAGAACACAAGCAACTTTGAAAGAAAACTAATGATAGATAGAATCAAAAGATCAATTACACAACATGTTCTAGGGCTTTGAAATCACCATCATAGGCATAGATAATATATACATAAAACTAAAAAGAAAATAAAAGATTGGAAACGAAGAATAATAATGATGATCCTTGAGTCTCCTCAAAAGATGTTTAGTTTGTGGCTCAAAAGATGGTATTTATAGAGTTTTAAAACCCTAGAATAAGTCCTTGCCGCACAAGTAAGCCTGGAGGCAGAAAATTACGTTTTTGGGCAGCTTTTGCAGCTTTTCTCGAATTATTGGCGCCTAGGCGCTGAGCATACTGCCTTGTATTTTTCTGATGCATCATCTCGCACTTCTTTTACTGATTTGGTTGACCATTTCTTGTCTGATTTGGGCGTTTAACTATAGTTGGAAAGGTATTCAAGTCAGCTTCAAAAGTTAAGAGAGAGTTTCTTCAAATAAGGATTTAACATAATGTTTTCCTTGCAACAAGCTCTGGAGGTGATAAGTGCTTAATTTCATACATTTTCCTATTTAATTTCCTTTTACTTTGTGCTTTGATTCTTACTTCCTTGACATTTTACTAGGTTTTTATGTTTTGTAGGTATTTTGGAGGAGATGAAGTCAAATGATAACTCGTATAATTATATAGTTTTTAGTTATGTTTTATTATTGTTTTGTGTCAAATACGAGTTATTATTGTTTAGTCTAATTGTGTTTATGATCTTTTATATTTTTATGTAATTTGGTGTTTTTCACAAGTTTCTTTAAGTGATTTCAGATTACTAGAATTAAGGGCAAATCCAGTTCAGTTCCAGTTCCGACACATTTTGCCATATCAGCTATATCTGGAGTTTCACTGAAGCAATAAGGCTTAAATTTGTAGGCGTGCAAAGCTAAGAGGCATATCTATCTTTTTCATGTTTTATACTTCTTGAAACGGAGTCGTTTTCCCTAGCGAAATCGACCATCAAGTTGGCTGATGTGCAATGACGTCTGTGCTGACCTGTTTTCGTATTTTGCCCATATCTGCTTATCCACATCAGCAAATGAGCTGATTCCAATGGCTATGGATCCGTAACTGATACGGGAACCTTTGTCTAGAAGACCATATGATCAGATCAGGCCTCTAATATTGACGAAATCGACCATCAAGTTGGCTGATGTGCAATGACGTCTGTGCTGACATGTTTTCGTATTTTGCCCATATCTGCTTACCCACATCAGCAAATGAGCTGATTCCAACGGCTATGGATCCGTAACTGATAGGGGAACCTTTTTCTAGAAGACCATGTGATCAGATCAGGCCTCCAACATTGACGAAATCGACCATCAAGTTGGCTGATCAAAATTGTCATACAATATGACGAAAATTGTTAGAAAAATTCACCCACCTATTATACCTACCTTTGAAATTTGTAAAGCTTGTCTCTTGTCATTTAGCCTTCCAAAATGTGTATAAATAGAGGGCCTTGGATGATTGTAGAGGATCATATTGTACATAGGTAGGATATTAGCCATTTTAATAAAATTCTCTAAGTTTTCTTCTTCTTTCTTTTCTCTAGTTTTCTTTCTTTTCTCTAGTTTTCTTTTTCTTTAGAGAGAGCAAGAGGTTGGATAATTAATATTCTTCCTCTTCTTCTTTCTTTCTTTTATTTTCTTCTTAGATTTTCTTTAATTTTATGTTTATGTTTACAATGCCTATGCTAGGCTAAACTTCTATTTGGTTAAGGGTGATTTCAAAGCCCTAGACATGTTTTGTGATTGATTTTCAGATTCTATCTATCATTAATTTTCTATCAAAGTTGCTTATGTTCTTCTACAAGAATTGTTCATGATGTTGTCTTGATTTATTTAGGTGTACAACTAGATAGATCTTGATAATTATCTATTGCTAGTTTAGGAGTCTTGATCCGTGTAATTGTCTTGATTTCCTATTCATAAGTGGCAATTTGTGATTAATGATTATGGTCAAGTTTTCAATAATTGCAAAGTGGAACATAACCTAAGTTGAACAATCCGAGCTTATGTGTTTGTTGCTTAGATCAACCTATCTTTCTCATCATAAAGCTGCCATTAAATTGAACTTAGAGAGCTTATTCTAGGTTGTTTGATGGTTAGAGATTAAATAGAGAGCTTGTTCTATTTAACGACAAACTAAGGAAAGATTGGGATAACAGAGCTTGTTGTTATCTACGGTTGTTAACTTTGATAGTTGGTTGATATTGATAGATCTGAAATTGATTCTTAATGATGTCTAGTGGTGGAGAATGAAACCTTAACCATATTTTTCATATTTGATTCTTCTTACTTATTTGTTTTCTTACTTTTAGTTTGCTTATTTTTTATATTTATTTTTATTGGCTGGTTATACCGCCTAATTTGTATATTAACTTTGTTTTATTTTTATTGGCTGGTTATACCGCCTAATTTAGTATATATATTTTTATTGGCTGGTTATACCGCCTAATTTAGTATATATATTTTTATTGGCTGGTTATACCGCCTTGCATCTTATTCTTATTATTTACTTTAGTTTAAATCTGGCTTCAAAAACCCCTTTTCTTTTATTGTTCTTGAATTTAAGTTTTAAACTATTAACTTATAAACTAAAACCCAATCCCTGAGGACTCGACCCTTGCTAACTACTATACTTACAATTTATCTTTTTAGTGCAAGGTTAAATAAGATACACTCTTTTGGGTGCATCAAATTTTTGGCGCCGTTGCCGGGGATTGTTTTCTTTAGTCTATTTGTTACTTGGTTTATTCTTATTTTCAGTTCTAATTAGTTTTATTTTCTTGTACATACAAGTTTTTCTTATCTAATTTTGAAAAAAAAAAAAAAAAAACGATGGAATTGAGCAATCTAACACTTGAAGAGTTGGTGGCATACATGAACATGGAGAATCAACAAGCCAATCTCACCTTCCCAGTTCAACAATTGGCCATGGGAGGATGTCAAGGCCATCAAGTGTTCCAAGACCAACAGTATGATCATTACTCAAACACTTACCATGAGGGATGGTGGGATCATACTAATTATGGCTACTCGAAAAATTACCAAGAAGTAGATCCTTATGCCAATTACACTCATCCATCTAGCTTCAATCAATCATGGTCCCAAGAACCAGATCTTTTTCAACCACCACATATGACTCAAAACTCAGGTACTTCTTTAGAAGATCTTGTCTATTCTCTTGTTACTGATACATTGCAATTTCAACAGGAAACAAGGGCAAGCATCCAGAGTTTGGAAAAGCAAATGATCCAATTGACTAGTAGTATGGTGGGATGGGTAGCACAAAGATCTGAAGAACTCCCTGCCCAAACGATGATTAACCCAAAGGAGAATGCTACGATTGTGACCTTGAGGAATGAGGAACAAGATGAGGATGAGACAAAATTAGAGATGGATTCTATTCTTGAGGATAATGAAGCCACAAATCCAAATAAGAGTATTTCGGCACCTGAGGTAACGTTTAAGGTTCCACTTTTTACTAATGTTTCTTCTCCACATTTTCCTAGTAGATTTGCAAAGTTCAAGGAGGAAGAACATGAACAACACATGCCAGAAACCTTAAACAACTTGTTTGTGGATGCCATTCAACAAGTATCAAAATATGCTCCATTCCTCGATGAGATATGCACCACAAAGGATGGTGGAATAATACTTGTAATGGAGAATGCATCCACTGTTGTGCAAAGAAAGCTTCCTCTCAAACGCATTAATTTGGAAAATTTCATGTATGAGCCTGACAAGCCTAAAAAGCCAAGAAGGGGTGTTGGTTAGGTTCAAAACATTAACTCAAGTGTTAATTGGGAAGGCAACCCAATTAAAGAAGAAATTGCCAACATTCCATATTCAGATTTGCTTTCTCTTTCTCTTTCTCTTTCTTTTCCTTTTTCTTTTCTTTTATTATTTTTATTTTTATTGTTTTTATTTTTATTTTTTTATGTTTACTTGTTAATTTTTGTTTAGTATTTTAGGATTATTTAGGTTGCATGAGTTTGTTTTGTTTTGAGTCTTAGTTGTTCCTATTCTTATGTTATTAGTTCTTTTCTCTTACACATGATTCTTTCATTTGGGTTAATAGACTTACATTGAGGACAATGTAAGAATTAAGTGTGGGGGGAATGATTTAGGATTTCTTTTATTTTTGTCTACTATATATATATATATATTTTTTTAGAGTCTTTATTTTTATTATTATTATTTTTTTTAGTGTGTTTTAGTTCCTTTTCAATACTATGATGAGATATGAATTGCATAAGTCTAAAACAGATTTATTAGTGAGAAGATTTTCATGAGAATTGAGCTTGATGTCAACCTTTTTATGAGCCAATGTTAATATGATATGTTGATTGAGAAAGAAGCATGTTTAGACTTAATCTGACTTGTATAATCATCCTTGTGAGTTTTTGAGCCTATAATGATTGATGCATTATACAAATCAATCTAATTTCTTTCTTGAGTGCTCTTATGATTACATGATTCTCTAGAACTTGCTTTAAACCGTTTGAGACTATATTGATACATGTGACAACATGAATATGATAGAGGCATTAGGATTATAACCAGAGCCAAACAGCCATCCATTATTAATGTTCCAAGAGAACACACCCTTAGTGAACCAATTTGAGCCTACATTGAATAAGCTATCTCTTTGGTAACCATAACTTGTCCCTAACCTAAATATACTTATATCTTTACCTTTGTTCCAAAGATGAATTAGCATGTTTTGAGACAAGTTGCAAAGACAAGGAAGATTTATTGAAAATTTGGGTTAGAAACAAGAAATAAGTGTGGGGGGAAAAGAAAGAAAAAAGTCAAGAGAAAAAGAAAGGGATCATTGTCAAATACATTCCCATATGAAAAAAAAAATTTTTTTTTGAATAATCTCTTGAACTTCTAGTTAAAGAAAAGAAAAAGATGTTCGAAAGTTGGTTAGAATGAAGTAAAGGCTCAACATGAAATATTCAGCCTATGTGATTATGTACTTCTAAAGAATATTGAGAAAGTTTTATCTGCAAAATCTTATTTTGTCTCTAAATTCTATGAAGTCTTTGGAATGTTTGTGATATCTTTTCCTTTTTATTCTTCAACCACATTACAAACCCCTTGGCCCCATTACAACCTTGATTAAAGACCTCTTGATTCATGAAGTTGTATGATCTAAATAGTGGAGAATAGGTGGACAAGCAAGAATATGGTAGAACTGTTTTCATGAGATTGATTGAGTGTAAACACTTCACCACTATTTTAAAGAGTGAAAATCATGAGGGTATCCCATGTGAGAAGTTGAGATTAAATTTGAATATGCACTATTGAAATATGTTATGTTAATATTGGCTTAACTCAAACAATTTACATTCAAGCATGATTTTTTGTGAAATTCTTTAAGCTATTGATTAGTTTATAAGACTTGTTCAAAGATTGTCTCTAATTTGTATTGAAAGGATTAGGAGTAAATATTTTTAGTATATTTAGTTTATTTATATTTTAGTTTTTCAATGTTTGTGGGTATCGTTCTAGTAAACCCTCACGAGACTAAACTAGTCCACTAGGGACACCTAGGGGTTTAAAGGCTTGTGTCACATGCTAAGTGCCACCGTGATTTCCTACGAAAGTGGATTAGATTAGATTTTCTTATTTTATTTTTATTGAGTCGTTGCTAGGGACTAGCAACAATCTAAGTGTGGGGGTGTGATAACTCGTATAATTATATAGTTTTTAGTTATGTTTTATTATTGTTTTGTGTCAAATACGAGTTATTATTGTTTAGTCTAATTGTGTTTATGATCTTTTATATTTTTATGTAATTTGGTGTTTTTCACAAGTTTCTTTAAGTGATTTCAGATTACTAGAATTAAGGGCAAATCCAGTTCAGTTCCAGTTCCGACACATTTTGCCATATCAGCTATATCTGGAGTTTCACTGAAGCAATAAGGCTGAAATTTGTAGGCGTGCAAAGCTAAGAGGCATATCTATCTTTTTCATGTTTTATACTTCTTGAAACGGAGTCTTTTTCCCTAGCGAAATCGACCATCAAGTTGGCTGATGTGCAATGACGTCTGTGCTGACCTGTTTTCGTATTTTGCCCATATCTGCTTATCCACATCAGCAAATGAGCTGATTCCAATGGCTATGGATCCGTAACTGATACGGGAACCTTTGTCTAGAAGACCATATGATCAGATCAGGCCTCTAATATTGACGAAATCGACCATCAAGTTGGCTGATGTGCAATGACGTCTGTGCTGACATGTTTTCGTATTTTGCCCATATCTGCTTACCCACATCAGCAAATGAGCTGATTCCAACGGCTATGGATCCGTAACTGATAGGGGAACCTTTTTCTAGAAGACCATGTGATCAGATCAGGCCTCCAACATTGACGAAATCGACCATCAAGTTGGCTGATCAAAATTGTCATACAATATGACGAAAATTGTTAGAAAAATTCACCCACCTATTATACCTACCTTTGAAATTTGTAAAGCTTGTCTCTTGTCATTTAGCCTTCCAAAATGTGTATAAATAGAGGGCCTTGGATGATTGTAGAGGATCATATTGTACATAGGTAGGATATTAGCCATTTTAATAAAATTCTCTAAGTTTTCTTCTTCTTTCTTTTCTCTAGTTTTCTTTCTTTTCTCTAGTTTTCTTTTTCTTTAGAGAGAGCAAGAGGTTGGATAATTAATATTCTTCCTCTTCTTCTTTCTTTCTTTTATTTTCTTCTTAGATTTTCTTTAATTTTATGTTTATGTTTACAATGCCTATGCTAGGCTAAACTTCTATTTGGTTAAGGGTGATTTCAAAGCCCTAGACATGTTTTGTGATTGATTTTCAGATTCTATCTATCATTAATTTTCTATCAAAGTTGCTTATGTTCTTCTACAAGAATTGTTCATGATGTTGTCTTGATTTATTTAGGTGTACAACTAGATAGATCTTGATAATTATCTATTGCTAGTTTAGGAGTCTTGATCCGTGTAATTGTCTTGATTTCCTATTCATAAGTGGCAATTTGTGATTAATGATTATGGTCAAGTTTTCAATAATTGCAAAGTGGAACATAACCTAAGTTGAACAATCCGAGCTTATGTGTTTGTTGCTTAGATCAACCTATCTTTCTCATCATAAAGCTGCCATTAAATTGAACTTAGAGAGCTTATTCTAGGTTGTTTGATGGTTAGAGATTAAATAGAGAGCTTGTTCTATTTAACGACAAACTAAGGAAAGATTGGGATAACAGAGCTTGTTGTTATCTACGGTTGTTAACTTTGATAGTTGGTTGATATTGATAGATCTGAAATTGATTCTTAATGATGTCTAGTGGTGGAGAATGAAACCTTAACCATATTTTTCATATTTGATTCTTCTTACTTATTTGTTTTCTTACTTTTAGTTTGCTTATTTTTTATATTTATTTTTATTGGCTGGTTATACCGCCTAATTTGTATATTAACTTTGTTTTATTTTTATTGGCTGGTTATACCGCCTAATTTAGTATATATATTTTTATTGGCTGGTTATACCGCCTTGCATCTTATTCTTATTATTTACTTTAGTTTAAATCTGGCTTCAAAAACCCCTTTTCTTTTATTGTTCTTGAATTTAAGTTTTAAACTATTAACTTATAAACTAAAACCCAATCCCTGAGGACTCGACCCTTGCTAACTACTATACTTACAATTTATCTTTTTAGTGCAAGGTTAAATAAGATACACTCTTTTGGGTGCATCATCAAAACATGTCAATTAGGATATTAAAGAGCTTACAAAATCACAATCACAAGATGGAAAAAGACTTGGGAGTCAAAAAGTTCAAATTCTTGGTGCAAAGCAAGAAGACAGATTTGACCTCCGGAGCTTGTTGCTAAGAAAACATGATGTTAGACTCTTTATTCGGAGAAACTTCCTCTTGACTTTTGAAGATCACTTGATTACCTTTCCAACTGTTAGTCATGGGCCTAAATCGGATAAGAAATGGTCATCCAAATCGGCATTGGAATATCTCCCTAAGCAACCCTAGTGGCAGAAAATACCCTAGCCGCAAATCACATTTTTTTCTTAATACCCTAGCTGACATTTATGTTTATCCTTGTCAAAGAAGTATTAGTGGCTGTCAACTTGCATTAATTGCATTAATTGCAAGTATCTTTCCTTAAAGATAATCCTAATCAAAGTAGGAGAATTAAATCAGCCAAGACTTTCCTTCCTTACACTTACATTGGCTGCAAGTTTGTAATCTCTCTTCATTAAAGAGTGCTTTGACTAAAACTTTCCTACTTTATTCAAACTTGGCTGCCAAGGTTTATATCTTTCCTTAAAACACAAAAGTTAGCCACTTTTCCTTAACTTTAGCCACAAGTCAGCATTTATTGAAGGGAGAGAGCTGAAATTCACTTGTTTGATGCCCTAGCTATTGCCTATAAATAGAGAACAAAGGGGCAAACGAAAATAGACTTCTCCAAGCATCAAAGTTCTGATTTCTTCTTTGTTTCTTTGTTTTTGAGAGAGCAAGAGGCTGGATAATTAATATTCTTCTTCTTTCTTTCTTTTATTTTCTTCTTACATTCTCTTTAATTTTATGTTTATGTTTACAATGCCTATGCTAGGTTAAACTTTTATATGGTTAAGGGTGATTTCAAAGCCCTAGACATGTTATGTAATTAATTTTCAGAATCTATCTATCATTGTTTTCTATCAAAGTTGCTTATGTTCTTCCATTAAAATTGTTCATGATGATGTTTTGATTTGTTTAGGTGGTCAACTAGATAAATATTGATAATTGTATAATGCTAGTTTAGGAGTCTTGATCCGTGTAATTGTCTTGATTTCCTATTCATAAGTGGCAATTTTTGATTAATGATTATGGTCAAGTTTTCAATAATTGCAAAGTGGAACATAACCTAAGTTGAACAATCCGAGCTTATGTGTTTGTTGCTTAGATCAACCTATCTTTCTCATCATAAAGCTGCTATTAAATTGAACTTAGAGAGCTTATTCTAGGTTGTTTGATAGTTAGAGGTTAAATAGAGAGTTTGTTCTATTTAACGACAAACTAAGAAAAGATTGGGGTAACAGAGCTTGTTGTTATCTACGGTTGTTAACTTTAATAGCTAATTAATGTTGATAGATATGAAATTGATTCTTAATGATGTCTAGTGGTGGAGAATGAAACCTTAACCATATTTTTCATATTTGATTCTTCTTAATTACTTGTTTTCTCATTCTTATTGTTAACTTTAGTTTAAATCTGATTTCAAAATCTCCTTTACTTTTGTTTACTTGTTTTTAAGTGATAAACTATTAACTTATAAACTAAAACCCAATGCCTGAGGACTCGAACCCTGCTAATCACTATACTCTATAATTGATTCTTTTTAAGTGCAAGGTTAAATAAGATACACTCGTTTGAGTGCATCCTGAGGTCAAATCTGCCTTCTTGCTTTGCAACCGGAAATTGATCTTTTTGACTCCCAAGTCTTCTTCCATCTTGTGATTATGATTTTGTAAATTTTTTACCATCATTATTGACATCTTTTGATTTCATTCTCCTTATTGTACCTAAAATTCAAAAACATAATATAAGTTAACAAGATAAAGATCGAAAACATAACAAAAACTAAAGGTAGAAAAGCATAAAATGTATATTTTTTTGCTTATCACAAGGATACACGGATGCTGATTGGGGTGGTGATAGAGATGAATACTAGTCTAGATCAGGTTATATTTTTTTGCTTTCTAGTGGTGCTATCTCATGGATTAGAAAGAAGCAGAGTGATGCCGGAACAAGTGGATTAACAAGTTTCAACAGAACAATGAAGTTTAATAAACTAATAATAAGATTCGTCCAGTAGGATACAGAAATCACCACCCAAGTTGGAAGATTTGGTAAAGGAAACAAAAGCTCGCCACCAAGAATGGATCAATGAGGATATAGAAATTCACCACCCCAATGATGCTATTCAAGGATACAAAAACCAAGATTAAATCCACCACTCAAAGGAAATCCACCAAAGAGATACAGGATTTGGGTAGAGTCTCAAAGAGAACTTAAACTTTTCTTCAATCTAATCTACCTAATACCTAGTTTTAAGCCAATTTAAATACTAATGGCTAGAACAACCCTCCAAGCCTTAGGAAATCTGAAAGAAAACAAGAGTTGACTGAAAATAAAAGAAAATCAACTAAATAAGGAAAGTAGGGATTTCAATCCCGAAATTCCAGCAAATCTGTCTTCTGACCCGTATGTAGTAATCTTGCCATAACTTTCTCCACAGGACTTCAATACTCAAAAAGTCAAATGTTCTAGAAACTAGACATGAATATATTTCCATCCATATATGGATTGCCTCTTAACTCCTTTAGAATCAATACAGATTAGTCTCCCAAGTTGACCTATGTGCTATGATTGCTGCATTCAATACACCAAAGTCAGAATCTATGGTTGCATTGAACCAAGACTTGCATGGCTTTCATCACTTGCTCCCATGAATGTAGACACTCTTGTATCAATCTCTCTTGGTTGAAAAAGATTTGTCCTCAAATCTGAGCTGGTCTCATCACCATGATAAGGAGAAAGATCTGCCACATTGAATGTGCTAGAAATCTCATATTCTTCCGGAAGCTCTATCTTGTAGGCATTCTCCCCAATGCGCTGAAGCACTTTGAATGGTCCATCAGCTTTAGGTTTAAGCTTCCCATACCTGCCAGGATAGAAACTTTCCTTGCGAAGATGAACCCACACCAAATCACCTTCTTTGAACTCAACATGTTTGCGATGTTTGTCAGCTGCTTTCTAGTACTTCTCATTTCTCTTTGAAAAGGTGTGCCAAAAATGACTTAAGAACTTAGAGTCTCGGTTAGAAACCATAGTCTTGGGAATACCATGCAATTTCACAATTTCCCTGAAATATAAATCAGCAACATAAGAAGCATCTATATGGTTTTATTACAAGGAACAAAGTGAGCCATTTTTGAGAATCTATCCACAACCACCAAAATAGAGTCTTTGTTGCGTTGAGTCCTAGGTAGGCCCAAAACAAAGTCAAGACTAACATCTTCCCATGGAGCACAAGGTATTGGAAGTAGAGTATACAGATCGGAGTTTTGACCTTTACTTTTGGCCAAATGACAAATGCTGCATCTTTCAACATGTCTCATGACATCTTTCCCCATCTTAGGCCAATAGAAGTTTACTTGTACAAGGGCAAGTGTTTTGTCTCAACCAAAATGACCACCCAATGTACCACCATGTGCTTCACTTACAATGGCCTGTCTAAGAGAACATTGAGGAACTAATAAGTGCTTAATTTCATGCATTTGCCTGTTGAATTTCCTTATACTTTGTGTTTTGATTCTTAAGTTCCTTGACAGTTTACTAAGTTTTTATGCTTTGTAGGTATTTTGGAAGAGATGAAGTCAAAACATGTCAATTAGGATGTTAAAGAGCTTACAATATCACAATCACAAGATGAAAAAAGACTTGGGAGTCAAAAAGATCAAATTCTTGGTGCAAAAAAGCAAAAAGACAGATTTGACCTCTAGAGTTTGTTGCTACACAAACATGATGTTAGATTCTTTATTCGAAGAAACTTCCTTCTTGACTTTTGAAGATCACTTGATCACCTCTCCAACGGTTGGTCATGAGATAAAATCGGATAAGAAATGGTCAGCCAAATCGGCATTGGAATATGTCCCTAAACAACCCTAGTGGCAGAAAAAATCGTAGCCGCAAGATAAATTTTTTTCTTAATACCCTAGCTGACATTTATGTTTATCCTTGTCAAAGAAGGATTAGTGGTTGTCAACTTGCATTAATTGCAAGAATTTTTCCTTAAAGCTAATCCTAGTCAAAGTAGGAAAATTAAATCAGCCAAGACTTTCCTTCCTTACACTTACTTTGGTTGCAAGTTTGTAATCTCTCCTCATTAAAGAGTGCTTTGAATAAGACTTTCCTACTTTATTCAAACTTGGCTACCAAGGCTTATATCTTTCCTTAAAACAAAAAAGTCAGCCACCTTTCCTTAACTTTAGCCACAAGTCAGCATTTATTGAAGGGAGAGAGCTGAAATTCACTTGTTTGATGCCCTAGCTATTGCCTATAATAGAGATCAAGGGGGCAAACGAAATTTACACTTCTCCAAGCATCAAAGTTATGATTTCCTCTTTGTTTTAGAGTTTTTAGAGAACAAGAGGCTGGATAATTAATATTCTTCTTCTTTCTTTCTTTTATTTTCTTCTTAGATTCTCTTTAATTTTATCTTTATGTTTACAATGCCTATGCTATGCTAAACTTTTATTTGGTTAAGGATGATTTCAAAGCCCTAGTGATGCACCCAAAAGAGTGTATCTTATTTAACCTTGCACTTAAAAAGAATAAATTGTAGAGTATAGTGATTAGCAAGGGTTGAGTCCTCAGGGATTGGGTTTTAGTTTATAAGTTAATGAACTTAAATTCAAGAACAATAAAAGAAAAGGGATTTTAAAAATCAGATTTAAACTAAAGTTAACAATAAGAATGAGAAAACAAGAAATTAAAAAGCATCAAATATGAAAAATATGGTTAAGGTTTCATTCTCCACCACTAGACATCATTAGGAATCAATTTCATATCTATCAACATCAATTAACTATCAAAGTTAACAACCGTTGATAACAACAAGTTCTGTTACCCCAATATTTCCTTAGTTCATCATTAAATAGAACAAGCTCTCTATTTAATCTCTAACTATCAAACAACCTAGAATAAGCTCTCTTAGTTCAATTTAATAGCAGCTTTATGATGAGAAAGATAGGTTGATCTAAGCAACAAACACATAAGCTTGGATTGTTCAAATTAGGTTATGTTCCACTTTGCAATTATTGAAAACTTGACCATAATCATTAATCACAAATTGCTACTTATGAATAGAAAATCCAGACAATTACACGGATCAAGACTTCTAAACTAGCATTAGACAATTATCAAGATTTATCTAATTGGCCACCTAAACAAATCAAAACATCATCATGAACAATTTTAATGGAAGAGCATAAGCAACTTCGATAGAAAATAATGATAGATAGATTCTAAAATTTAATTACATAACATTTCTAGGGCTTTGAAATCACCCTTAGCCAGATAAAAGTTTAGCCTAGCATAGGCATTGTAAACATAAACATAAAATTAAAGAGAATCTAACAAGAAAATAAAAGAAAGAAAGAAAGAAGAAGAAGAAGAATATTAATTATCCAGCCTCTTATTCTCTCAAAAACTCTAAAACAAAGAAGAAATTATAACTTTGATGCTTGGAGAAGTGTAAATTTTGTTTGCCCCCTTGATCTCTATTTATAGGCAATAGCTAGGGCATCAAACAAGTGAATTTCAGCTCTCTCCCTTCAATAAATGCTGACTTGTGGCTAAAGTTAAGGAAAGGTGGCTGACTTTTGTGTTTTAAGGAAAGATAGAAGCCTTGGCAGCCAAGTTTGAATAAAGTAGGAAAGTATTAGTCAAAGCACTCTTTAATGAGGAGAGATTACAAACTTGCAGCCAAAGTAAGTGTAAGGAACGAAAGTCTTGGCTGATTTAATTCTCCTACTTTGACTAGGACTAGCTTTAAGGAATGATTCTTGCAGTTAATGCAAGCTGACAGCCACAAATCCTTCTTTGACAAGGATAAACATAAATGTCAGCTAGGGTATTAAGAAAAAAATGTGATTTGCGGCTAGGGTTTTTTCTGCCAATAGGGTTGTTTAGGGAGATATTCCAACGCCAATTTGGATGACCATTACTTACCCGATGGAAAGATAATTAAGTGATCTTCAAAATTCAAAAAGGAAGTTTCTTCGAATAAATAATTTAACATCATGTTTTCTTAGTAACAAGCTTCAGAGATCAAATCTGTCTTCTTGCTTTGCACCTAGAATTTGATCTTTTTGACTCCCAAATCTTTTTCCATCTTGTGATTATGATTTTGTAAGCTCTTTAACATCCTAATTGACATGTTTTGACTTCATCTCTTCCAAAATAACTACAAGCTCTGTTACCCCAATCTTTCCTTAGTTCTTCGTTAAATAGAACAAGCTCTCTATTTAATCTCTAACTATCAAACAACCGAGAATAAGCTCTCTAAGTTTAATTTAATAGTAGCTTTATGATGAGAAAGATAGGTTGATCTAAGCAACAAACACATAAACTCGGATTGTTCAACTTAGGTTATGTTCCACTTTGCAATTATTGAAAACTTGACCATAACCATTAACACAAATTGCTACTTATGAATAGGAAATCAAGGCAATTACACGGATCAAGACTCCTAAACTAGCATTAGACAATTATCAAGATTTATCTAGTAGGCCACCTAAACAAATCAAAACATCATCATGAACAATTTTAATGGAAGAACATAAGCAACATTGATAGAAAACAATGATAGGTAGATTCTAATTATTAATTACATAACATGTCTAGGACTTTGAAATCACCCTTAACCAAATAAAACTTTAGCCTAGCATAGGCATTGTAAACATAAACATAAAATTAAAGAGAATCTAAGAAGAAAATAAAAGAAAGAAAGAAGAAGAAGAAGAAAAATATTAATTATCCAGCCTCTTGGTCTCTCAAAAACAAAGAAACAAAGAAGAAATCAGAACTTTGATGCTTGGAGAAGTGTATTTTCGTTTGCCCCCTTGTTCTCTATTTATAGGCAATAGCTAGGGCATCAAACAAGTGAATTTCAGCTCTCTCCCTTCAATAAATGCTGACTTGTGGCTAAAGTTAAAGAAAAGTGGCTGACTTTTGTGTTTTAAGGAAAGATATAAGTCTTGGCAGCCAAGTTTGAATAAAGTAGGAAAGTTTTAGTCAAATCACTCTTTAATGAAAAGAGATTACAAACTTGCAGCCAAAGTAAGTGTAAGGAAGGAAAGTCTTGGCTGATTTAATTCTTTTACTTTGACTAGGATTAGTTTTAAGAAAAGATTCTTGCAATTAATGCAATTAATGCAAGTTGACAGCCACTAATCCTTCTTTGACAAGGATAAACATAAATGTCAGCTAGGGTATTAAGAAAAATTGTGATTTGTGGCTAGGATTTTTTCTGCCACTAGGGTTGTTTAGGGAGATATTCCAATGCCGATTTGGATGACCATTTCTTATCCGATTTTGGCTCATTACCAACCGTTGGGAAGGTAATCAAGTTAGCTTCAAAAGTAAAGTAGGAAGTTTCTTCGAATAATGAATCTAACATCATGTTTTCTTAGCAACAAGCTCCGGAGGTGAAATCTGTCTACTTGCTTTGAACCAAGAATTTGATCTTTTTGACTCCCAACTCTTTTTCCATCTTGTGATTGTGATTTGTAAGCTCTTTAACATCCTAATTGACATGTTTTGACTTCATTTTCTCCAAAATACCTACAAAGCATAAAAACCTAGTGAAATGTCAAGGAAGTAAGAATCAAAGCACAAAGTATAAAGAAATTAAATAGGAAAATGTATGAAATTAATCACTTATCAAATTCCCCCACACTTAATCTTTTGCTAGTCCGCGAGCAACATCAAATAGAAACAAGGTAAGAAAACCGAATCTAGTTCACTTTCAATACAACTTATAGATAATCATTGAACATGTCTTACAAACTAATCAATATCTTAAAGAGTTTCGCAAAGAATCATGCTTGATAGTAAAGGGTTTGAGTGAAGTTAATATAACATATCTCAGTCAAAATAGTGCATGTTCAAACTTAATCTCAACTTCTCACATGGGATACTCTCATGATTTTCACTTTTTAAAGTAGTGGTAAAGTGTTTACACTCAATCAATCTCATAAAAACAGTTCTACGATATGCTTGCTTGTCCAGCTATTATCAACAATTTAGATCATGAACTTCATAAATCAAGAGGTCTTTATTCATTTTATGCCTTTCTAAGGGATAATAAATGTGGTGATAAGCTCATAAAATATACATTTTATGCCTTTCTACCATTAGTTTTTATTATGTTTTCGATCTTTATCTTGTTTACTTATAATATGTTTTTGAATTTTAGGTACAATAAGGATAATGAAGTCAAAAGATGTCAATAATGATGGTAAAGAGCTTACAAAATCATAATCACAAAATGGAAGAAGACGTGGGAGTCAAAAAAATCAATTTCTGGTTGAAAAGCAATCAGGCAGATTTGACCTCCGGAGCTTTTTGCAAGGAAAACATGATGTTAGATTCTTTAGTTGAAGAAACTTACTTCTTGACTTTTAAAGTTAACTTGATTATCTTTCCAACGATATATTATGGGCCCAAATCGGATAACAAATGGGCATTCAACATGGTGCTAGAAGATCTCCCTAAAGAACCCTGCGGCCAGAAAAACCTTAATCGCAAATCTGAAAAAAAATGCAAAAACGTGATTTTTGCACCTCCAGGCTTACTTATGCGGCAATGACTTATTCTCAGGTTTTTAAAGCTCTATAAATACCATCTTTTGAGCCACAAACTAGACATCTTTTGAGGAGACTCAAAGGATCATCATCATTCTTCTTCTTCATCTTCTTCTTCTTCTTCATTCTTTTATTTTTCTTTTTTGTTTTATGTATATATTATCTATTCCTATGCTAGGCTAAACTTCTATTTGGTTAAGGGTGATTTCAAAGCCCTAGACATGTTTTGTAATTGATTTTCAGATTCTAGCTATCAAAGTTAACAACCGTAGATAACAACAAGCTCTGTTACCCCAATCTTTCCTTAGTTCGTCGTTAAATAGAATAAGCGCTCTATTTAATCTCTAACCATCAAACAACCTAGAATAAGCTCTCTAAATTCAATTTAATGGCAGCTTTATGATGAGAAAGATAGGTTGATCTAAGCAACAAACACATAATCTCGTATTGTTCAACTTAGGTTATGTTCCACTTTGCAATTATTGAAAACTTAACCATAATCATTAATCACAAATTGCTACTTATGAATAAGAAATCAAGACAATTACACGGATCAAGACTCCTAAACTAGCATTAGACAATTATCAAGATTTATCTAGTTGGCCACCTAAACAAATGAAAACATCATCATGAACAATTTTAATGGAAGAACATAAGCAACTTTGATAGAAAACAATGATAGATAGATTCTGAAAATTAATTACATAACATGTCTAGGGCTTTGAAATCACCCTTAACCAAATAAATGTTTAGCCTAACATAGGTATAGATAATATATACATAAAACTAAAAAGGAAAATAAAAGAATGGAGAAGAAGAAGAAGAATAATGATGATGATCCTTGAGTCTCCTCAAAAGATGTCTAATTTGTAGCTCAAAAGATGGTATTTATAGAGCTTTAAAACCCTGAGAATAAGTCATTGCCGCACAAGAAAGCCTGGAGGCAGAAAAATCACGTTTTTGTCTTTTTTTAAGATTTGCGGTTAGGGTTTTTCTGGCCGCATGGTTCTTTAGGGAGATCTTCTAGCGCCATTTTGAATGCCCATTTCTTATCCGATTTGGGCCCATAATATATTGTTGGAAAGATAATCAAGTCCGCTTCAAAAGTGAAGAAGAAAGTTTCTTCAAATAAAGAATTTAACATCATGTTTTCCTTGCAACAAGCTCCGGAGGTCAAATCTGCCTAATTGCTTTTCAACCAGAAATTGATATTTTGGACTCCCAAGTCTTCTTCCATATTGTGATTATGATTTTGTAAGCTCTTTACCATCATTATTGACATCTTTTGACTTCATTCTCCTTATTGTACCTAAAATTCAAAAACATATTATAAGTAAACAAGATAAAGATCGAAAACATAACAAAAACTAAAGGTAGAAAGGCATAAAATGTATATTTTATGAGCTTATCAACCTATCTTTCTCATCATAAAGCTTCCATTAAATTGAATTTAGAGAGCTTATTCTAGGTTGTTTGATGGTTAGAGATTAAATAGAGAGCCTATTCTATTTAACGACAAACTACGGAAAGATTGGGGTAACAGAGCTTGTTGTTATCTACGGTTGTTAACTTTGATAGGTGGTTCATATTGATAGATTTGAAATTGATTCTTATTGATGTCTAGTGGTAGAGAATGAAACCTTTACCATATTTCTCTCATATTTGATTTCTTATTTCTTACTTGCATCTTACTTTTCTTGTTTGCTTATTTTTAAAACTATTTCAAAACCCCCTTTTCTTTTGTTGTCCTTGAATTTAAGTTTTAAACTATTAACTTATAAACTAAAACCCAATCCCTGAGGACTCGACCCTTGCTAATCACTATACTCTACAATTGATTCTTTTTAAGTGCAAGGTTAAATAAGATACACTTTTTTGGGTGCATCAAGTTTTTGGCGCCGTTGCCGGGGATTGCTTTCTTTAGTTATTTGGTACTTGGTTTATTATTATTTTCAGTTCTAATTAGTTTTATTTTCTTGTATATACAGGTTTTTCTTTTCAAATTTTGAAAAAAAAAAACGATGGAATTAAGCAATCTAACACTTGAAGAGTTGGTGGCGTACATGAACATGGAGAATCAACAAACCAATCTCACCTCCCCAGTTCAACAATTGGCCACTGGAGGATGTCAAGGCCTTCAATGGTTCCAAGACCAACCGCATGATCAGTACTCAAACACTTACCATGAGGGATGGTGGGGTCATACTAATTATGGCTACTCGAAAAATTTCCAAGAAGTAGATCCTTATGCCAATTTCACTCATCCATCTAGCTTCAATCAATCATGGTCTGAATAACCAGATCTTTTTCAGCCATCACATATGACTCAAAACTCAGGTACTTCCTTAGAAGATCTTGTCTATTCTCTTGTTACTGATACTTTGCAATTTCAACAGGAAACAAGGGCAAGCATCCAGAGTTTGGAAAAGCAAATGAGCCAATTGGCTAGTAGTATGGTGGGATGGGTAGCATAAAGATCTGAAGAACTCCCTGCCCAAACGATGATTAACCCAAAAGAGAATGCTACTATTGTGACCTTGAGGAATGAGAAACAAGTTGAGGATGAGACAAAATTAGAGATGGATTCTATTCTTGAGGATAAAGAAGCCACAAATCCAAATAAGAGTATTTCGGCACCTGAGGTAACGTTTAAGATTCCAATTTTTACTAATGTTTCTTCTCCACCTTTTCCTAATAGATTTGCAAAGTTCAAGGAGGAGGAACATGAACAACACATGCCGAAAATCTTAAACAATTTGTTTGTGGATGCTATTCAACAAGTATCAAAATATGCTTCATTCCTCGATGAGATATGCACCACAAAGGATGATGAAATAATACTTGTAATGGAGAATGCATCCACTGTTGTGCAAAGAAAGCTTCCTATCAAACGCATAAATTTGGGAAATTTCATGTATGAGCCTGACAAGCCTAAAAAGCCAAGAAGGGGTGTTGGGTAGGTTCAAAACACTAACTCAAGTGTTAATTGGGAAGGCAGCCCAATTAAAGAAGAATTGCCAACCTGCCATATTCAGATTTGTTTTCTCTTTCTTTTCCATTTCCTTTTATTGTTTTTATTTTTTATGTTTATTTGTTCATTTTTTGTTTAGTATTTTAGGATTATTTAGGTAGCAGGGGTTTGTTTTGTTTTGAGTTTTAGTTGTTCCTATTCTTATGTTATTAGTTCTTTTTTCTTACACATGATTCTTTCATTTGGGTTGATAGCATTACATTGAGGACAATATAAGAATTAAGTGTAGGGGAAAGGATTTAGGATTTCATTTATTTTTGGCTATTATTTTTTTTTATGAGTCTTTAATATTATTATTATTTTTTTAGTGTGTTTTAGTTCTTGAGTCTCCTCAAAGTATGTCTTGTTTGTGGCTCAAAAGATAGTATTTATAGAGCTTTAAAACCCTGAGAATAAGTCCTTGCCGCACAAGTAAGCCTAGAGGTGCAAAAATCACGTTTTTTTGCCTTCTTCTTTTTTCAGATTGCGATTAGGGTTTTTCTGGCCGCAGGGTTCTTTAGGGAGATCTTCTAGCGCCATTTTAAATGCCCATTTCTTATCCGATTTGGGCCCATAATATATAGTTGGAAAGGTAATCAAGTCAACTTCAAAAGTAAAGAGGAAGTTTCTTCAAATAAAGAATCTAACATCATGTTTTCCTTACAACAAGCTCCAAAGGTCAAATCCTCCTGATTGCTTTTCAAACGAAAATCGATATTTTTGACTCCCAAGTCTTCTTCCATCTTGTGATTATGATTTTGTAAGCTGTTTACCATCATTATTGACATCTTTTGATTTCACCTAAAATTCAAAAACATAATATAAGTAAACAAGATAAAGATCGAAAATATAACAAAAACTAAAGGTAGAAAGGCCAAAAATGTATATTTCATGAGCTTATCAAATACCCCCACACTTAGTTTTTTCCTTGTCCTCGAGCAAAACAAAATAAAAATAAAATAAGAAAATCTAATCTACTCCACTTTCGTAGGAACTCACGATGGCACTTAGCATGTGACACAAGCCTTTAAACCCCTAAGTGTCCCTAGTTGACGAGTTTAGTCTCATGAGGGTTTACAAGGACGATACCCACAAACATTGAAGACATAAGAAGAACTAAAAAAAATAAAAATAATAATAATTATAACTAATCCTTCCAATATAAATTAGAAATAATCATTGGACAAGTCTTATAAACTAATCAGTAGCTTAAAGAAATTCACAAAAAATCTTGCTTGAATGTAAATAGTTTGAGTTAAGCCAATATTAACATAACATATTTCAATCAAAATAGTGCATATTCAAACTTAATCTCAACTTCTCACTATACTCTCATGATTTTCACTCTTTAAAGTTGTGGTAAAGTGATTACACTCAATCAATCACATGAAAATAGTTCTACCATATGCTTGCTTGTCCACCTATTATCCATTATTTAGATCATGCATCTTCATAAATTAAGAGGTCTTTAATCAAGGTTGTAATGGGGACAAGGGGTTGTAACGTGGTTAAAGAATAAAAGATATTACAAAGGTTCCAAAGACTTCATAGAATTTAGATACAAAATAAGATTTTGCAAATAAAACTTTTCAAAACTCTTATAAAGCACATAATAATATAGGCTAAATATTCATGTTGAGCCTTTGCTTCATTCTAACCAACTTTGTAACATCTTTTTCTTTACTTTCACTAGAAGTTCAAGAGATGGTTTTTTTTTTTTTCAATATGGGAATGTATTTGACAATGATCCTTTTCTTTTTTTCTTGACTTTTTTTTTTCTTTTCTTCCCCCACACTTATTTTTTGTTTCCAACCCAAATTTTCAACTAAAAATATCCCTTGTTTTTTGCAATATGTCTCAAAATATATAATCCATCTTTAGAACAAGGGTAAGGATATAAGTATATTTAGGCTAGGTGTAAGTTGTGGTTACCAAAAAAATAGCATATTTAATGTAGGCTCAAATTGGCTCACTATTGGGGATGTTCTCTTGGAACATTAATAATGGATGGTTGTTTGGCTCTGGTTATAATCCTAATGCCTCTATAATATTCATGTTATCACATGTATCAATATAGTCTCAAACGGTTTAAAGCAAGTTCTTGAGAATCGTGCAATCATAAGAGCACTCAAGAAAGAAATTAGATTGATATGTATAATGCATCAATCATATAGGCTCAAAAACTCACAAGGATGATTATACAAGTCAATATCAAGTCTAAACATGCTTCTTTCTCAATCAACATATCATATCAACATTGGCTCATAAAAATTACTATCAAGCTTAATTCTCATGAAAATCTTCTCACTAATAACCAGTTTAGACCTATGCAAATCATATCTCATCATTGTATTAAAAAGGAACTAAAACAAACTAAAAATAATAATAATAATATTATTAAAGACTCATAAAAAAATTAAAAGACATTAATAAAAGAAATCCAAAATCCTTCCCCCCCCCCACACTTAATTCTTACATTGTCATCAATGTAATGCTATTAACCCCAATGAAAGAATCATGTGTAAGAGAAAAGAACTAATAACATAAGAATAGGAACAACTGAGACTCAAAACAAAACAAAACAAAACAAACTCATGCAACCTAAATAATCCTAAAATACTAAACAAACAATTAACAAATAAACATAAAAAAAATAAAAATAGTAAAAATAATAAAAATAATAAAAGAAAAAGGAAAAGAAAGCAAATTTGCGTGTGGCAGGTTCGTAATTTCTTTATTAATTGGGCTGCCTTCCCAATTAGTACTTGAGTTAAGTTGTCCAACCTAACCAACACCCCTTCTTGGCTGTTTAGGATTTGCAAGATCATACAAGAAACTTTCCAAATTTGTGCGTTTTTAGGGCAGTTTCTTTGCACAATAGTAGATGCATTCTCCATTACAAGTATTATTCCATCATCCTTTGTGGTGCATAGCTTGTCAAGGAATGGCGTATATTTTGGTATTTGTTGAATGGCATCCACAAACAAGCTGTTTAAGGTTTCCGGCATGTGTTGTTCATGTTCTTCCACCTTGAACTTTGCAAATCTACTAGAAAAAGGTGGAGAAGAAACATTAGTAAAAAGTGGAACATTAAACGTTACCTCAGCTGCCGAAGTACTCTATTTCGGAATTGAAGCTTTATTATCTTCAATAGTTGAATCCATATTTAGTTCTTTCTCATCCTCGGGTTCCCTTGGATTTTTTGATTCATCCTCAAGTTGTGTGGCACTAACACTCTCCTTTGGATCAATCATCGATTGGGAAGGGAGTGCTTGAGATCTTTGTGCTACTAATTCCACCGTATTACTAGCCAATAGGCTCATTTGCGTTTCCAAACTCTGGATACTTGCCTTTGTTTCCCTTGTTTCCTGTTGAAGTTGCAGAGTTTTAATAACAAGAAAATTGACAACTTCTTCTAAAGAATTACCTGAGTTTTTAGGTGGTGGCTCAAAAAGATCTTGTTGTTGATCCCATCGTTGATTGAACACAAATTGATTAGTGTAATTAGCATAAGGATCTACTTCTTGATAATCTCCCGAGTAGCCATAATGAGTATGATTCCACCATCCCTCATTGTAAGTGTTTGGGAAAGCATCATACTGTTGTCCTTGGAACCCTTGATGGCTTTGGTATTCTCCCACATCATAGGCTAGTTCAAAATTATCTTTTTGGTAGTATGGGCACCAATTGGTTGGATGATCCATCATGAAGCAAACTCGACACTGCCTTGATTGTTGAATCTTACTTATGGCCACTTGTTGAACTATGGAGATGAGATTGTCTAGTTGGTTCTGAAGGTTCTGAAGTTTTGATGCAGCACCTGCCATCTCTTTTGCTTGAAGTTTGAAAACAAAAACCTGTAAGTACAAGAAAAATAAAATTAATTACAACTGAAAATAAGAATAAACCAATAAACTAAATAAAGCAATCCTCGGCAACGGAAAAATTTAATGCACCCAAAAGAGTGTATCTTATTTAACCTTGCACTTAAAAAGAATCTATTGTAGAGTATAGTGATTAGCAAGGGTCGAGTCCTCAAGGGTTGGGTTTTAGTTTATAAGTTAATAGTTGATAACTCGTATAATTATATAATTTTTAGTTATGTTTTATTATTCTTTTGTGTCAAATACGAGTTATTATTGTTTAGTCTAATTGTGTTTATGATCTTTTATATTTTTATGTAATTTGGTGTTTTTCACAAGTTTCTTTGAGTGATTTCAGATTACTAGAATTAAGGGCAAATCGAGTTCAGTTCCAGTTCCGACACCTTTTGCCATATCAGCTATATCTGGAGTTTCACTGAAGCAATAAGGCTGAAATTTCTAGTCGTGCAAAGCTAAGAGGCATATCTATCTTTTTCATGTTTTACACTTCTTGAAACTGAGTCGTTTTCTCTAGCGAAATCGACCATCAAAGTAGCTGATGTGCAATGACGTCTGTGCTGACCTGTTTTCGTATTTTGCCCATATCTGCTTATCCACATCAGCAAATGAGCTGATTCCAATGGCTATGGATCCGTAACGGATACGGGAACCTTTGTCTAGAAGACCATATGATCAGATCAGGCCTCCAATATTGACGAAATCGACCATCAAGTTGGCTGATGTGCAATGACGTCTGTGCTGACCTGTTTTCGTATTTTGCCCATATCTTCTTATCCACATCAGAAAATGAGCTGATTCAAACGGCTATGGATCCGTAACTGATAGGGGAACATTTTTATAGAAGACCATGTGATCAGATCAGGCCTCCAACATTGACGAAATCGACCATCAAGTTGGCTGATCAAAATTGTCATACAATATGACGAAAATTGTTAGAAAAATGCACCCACCTATTATAGCTACCTTTGAAATTTGTAAAGCTTGTCTCTTGTCATTTAGCCCTCCAAAATGTGTATAAATAGAGGGCCTTGGATGATTGTAGAGGATCATATTGTACATAGGTAGGATATTAGTCATTGTAATAAAATTCTCTAAGTTTTCTTCTTCTTTCTTTTCTCTAGTTTTCTTTTTCTTTATTTTCTTCTTCTTCTTCTTTCTTTCTTTTATTTCCTTCTTAGATTCTCTTTAATTTTATGTTTATGTTTACAATGCTTATGCTAGGCTAAACTTCTATTTGGTTAAGGGTGATTTCAAAGCCCTAGACATGTTTTGTGATTGATTTTCAGATTCTATCTATCATTAATTTTCTATCAAAGTTGCTTATGTTCTTCTACAAGAATTGCTCATGATGTTGTCTTGATTTATTTAGGTGTACAACTAGATAGATCTTGATAATTATCTATTGCTAGTTTAGGAGTCTTGATCCGTGTAATTGTCTTGATTTCCTATTCATAAGTGGCAATTTGTGATTAATGATTATGGTCAAGTTTTCAATAATTGCAACGTGGAACATAACCTAAGTTGAACAATCCGAGCTTATGTGTTTGTTGCTTAGATCAACCTATCTTTCTCATCATAAAGCTGCCATTAAATTGAATTTAGAGAGCTTATTCTAGGTTGTTTAATGGTTAGAGATTAAATAGAGAGCTTGTTCTATTTAACGACAAACTAAGGAAAGATTGGGATAACAGAGCTTGTTGTTATCTACGGTTGTTAACTTTGATAGTTGGTTGATATTGATAGATCTGAAATTGATTCTTAATGATGTCTAGTGGTGGAGAATGAAACCTTAACCATATTTTTCATTTTTGATTTTTCTTACTTACTTGTTTTCTTACTTTTAGTTTGCTTATTTTTAAAAGTATATTTATTTTTATTGGCTGGTTATACCGCCTAATTTGTATATTAACTTTGTTTTATTTTTATTGGCTGGTTATACCGCCTAATTTAGTATATATATTTTTATTGGCTGGTTATACCGCCTAATTTAGTATATATATTTTTATTGGCTGGTTATACCGCCTTGCATCTTATTCTTATTATTTACTTTAGTTTAAATCTGGCTTCAAAAACCCCTTTTCTTTTATTGTTTTCTTTGAACGTAAGTTATAAACTAATAACTCATAGATTAAAACCCAATCCCTGAGGACTCGACCCTTGCTAATCATTATACTTACAATTGATCTTTTTAGTGCAAGGTTAAATAAGATACACTCTTTTGGGTGCATCAAATTTTTGGCGCCGTTGCCGGGGATTGTTTTCTTTAGTTTATTTGTTACTTGGTTTATTCTTATTTTCAGTTCTAATTAGTTCTATTTTCTTGTACATACAAGTTTTTCTTTTCAAATTTTTTTTAAAAAAAAAAAAAAAAAAAAAACAATGGAATTGAGCAATCTAACACTTGAAGAGTTGGTGGCATACATGAACATGGAAAATCAACAAGCCAATCTCACCTCCCCAGTTCAACAATTGGCCATGGGAGGATATCAAGGCCATCAAGTGTTCCAAGACCAACAGTATGATCATTACTCAAACACTTACCATGAGGGATGGTGGGATCATACTAATTATGGCTACTCGAAAAATTACCAAGAAGTAGATCCTTATGCCAATTACACTCATCCATCTAGCTTCAATCAATCATGGTCTCAAGAACCAGATCTTTTTCAACCACCACATATGACTCAAAACTCAGGTACTTCTTTAGAAGATCTTGTCTATTCTCTTGTTACTGATTCTTTGCAATTTCAACAGGAAACAAGGGCAAGCATCCAGAGTTTGGAAAAGCAAATGAGCCAATTGGCTAGTAGTATGGTGGGATGGGTAGCACAAAGATCTGAAGAACTCCCAGCCCAAACGATGGTTAACCCAAAGGAGAATGCTACTATTGTGACCTTGAAGAATGAGGAACAAGATGAGGATGAAACAAAATTAGAGATGGATTCTATTCTTGAGGATAATGAAGCCAAAGATCCAAATAAGAGTATTTCGGCACCTGAGGTAACGTTTAAGGTTTCACTTTTTACTAATGTTTCTTCTCCACCTTTTCCTAGTAGATTTGCAAAGTTCAAGGAGGAAGAACATGAACAACACATGCCGGAAACCTTAAACAACTTGTTTGTGGAGGTCATTCAACAAGTATCAAAATATGCTCCATTCCTCGATGACATATGCACCACAAAGGATGATGGAATAATACTTGTAATGGAGAATGCATCCACTGTTGTGCAAAGAAAGCTTCCTCTCAAACTCATAAATTTGGGAAATTTCATGTATGAGCCTGACAAGCCTAAAATGCCAAGAAGGGGAATTGGCTAGGCTGAAAACAATCAATCAAGTGCTAATTGGGGGAGGCAGCCTAATTAGTGAAAGCATTGCCAAACTGCCATCCTCAGATTTGCTCTCTTTTTCTTTATCTTTTTCTTATGTTTTTTTTTGCTAATTGTGTTTAGTGTTTCTAAGTTCATTTAGGCTGCATAAGTTTATTTTGTTTATTAGTTCTTTTCACTTACACATGATTCTTTCATTTGGGATTAATAGCATTACATTAATGACAATGTAAGAATTATGTGTGGGGGGAATAATTTAGGATTTTATTTAGAGTGTTTTGTTTTTGTGTCTTTTTATGTTGTTTTTCTTTCTGATCCTTGTTTTGAAAATAACTAGATGTAAATATAATTTTTAATTTTTTTTAACCCCGGTTAAATGGCGGATAACGGTACTCCGTGATTATTTAAATCGGTTCCATCAGCTACCCAAAAAACTGATATTGTATATAAATTTCTCTTCCAATTTCTCTTTCATTTTTTTTTTTTCATTTTTTTTCAGGATGGATGATATTCTCACAAGATTGCAGAAACGATTTCCTCCTTTTCCTCGAAATATTTTACTGAAGCTTTACCAAGTTCGATTTGAAAGATTAAGAATGCTTATACACAAAGGGATTCCTGGAGACATACGTTGGATAATTGAAACCAAGGTACGTGAAGATGAATATCTTCCTGTTTTGCATTTACCAGGTACAGGTAGAAGCACTTTTGCAATGAAGCGACGAGCAAAGCGCATGAGTTCAAATTGCCACAAATGTGCACGATGGACGTGTAACGGTAAATGTCGCTCTATTGGGATTCCGTCCTCTAATCGAGATGATAAAATTGAATTCATTAAGAATGGACTTAGTAAGGAGAATTTGGATAATATCCAACTTTCTCTTGAGACGCATCCTAGTGGTGACGTACAAAGAGAAATTCTTGATTTATGGCCACAATTCCAAAGGGAATGGCAACATCTTGGGAATCTGATGTTAAAAGACCCTGTTTGCCAGCTTGTAAGAAAACTGGATGGGAAGCATATCCTCGACTCATAGAAGGCGTTTAAGCCGTTTCTGGACGTAAAACCAGAGGAAGATGTGAGCCACAATCACAACTACAATAAATGACTTCTCAGCTTTTGGTTTGATTTGCAATAACTTTTTTTTGGTTTAATTTACGTGTTGTTCGATTTGTGTAATTATTCTCGTTTTTTTTTATTTGTCTTTTACGTTTGATTTTTTCTTCTCTTTTTGATTTTCTTCCTGAAATCACGCAAAAATCTTTCGTTAGGTTAACATTTTCTTCTGACAGGTCAGATACACTTTCGGCGACATTATTACTCTTGTCTGATTCACTACTGAGTCCTCTATATATTACACCATGTACTCATTCTCTTTCAGGCACTCGAAAAAAAAAAATGGAAAGTACTTCGTCCCAACGCATTAAAAAAATTTGTGTCTTTGGAGGTGCTTATCCAGGGAAAAATAACATATTCGCTGATGAAGCCATAAGAGTTGGAGTAATACTTGCCCAACAAAAGATCCAGTTGATTTATGGAGGCGGTAGTACGGGTTTAATGGGAGCAGTCGCTACAGCAGCACACGCCGGAGGAAGTCCAGTTCTAGGAATCGTGCCAAAACTATTCACAAGTTTTTGTGGACCTACCGTGGGTAAGGAAATACAAGTCTGGAGTATCCCTGAACGGATAACAATCATGTACCATTCTGCCGATGCATTCATTGCTTTACCAGGAGGTCTGGGTACATTGGAAGAAATAGCTTGCGTGGCTTCTTGGTCATCTTTGGTCACAAATAAGAAACCCATTGGTTTGCTTAATATTAATGGTTATTTTAATAATTTGCTTTCATATTTAGATAATGCTGTGGATAATGGATTCATGTTTTCAGAGGCAAGGAGAACCATAATTTCTGCTACAACCATTGAAGATTTACTCAAAAAGCTCCAAGCTTATGAGTGTTTATCTGCTACGGTTGTTTCGCAAACGCTCGGAAAAAGAAAAAGAGATATGGACGAGCAAGGAGTGGATTGCACTTTGTCTTTGTGACATTATCTAACATTTTGTTTGTTGTGTCTCAGTTATAATAAGTGGTTAGCAACCTCTACAGGTAATATCTCCTAAATTTTACCTTCAAAAAAAAAAAAAAAAAAAAAGAAAGAAATTTGTGTTTTAAGCCATTTAAAAGTATTCATTCTGAACAAGGTCTGAGTAAGGGAGACTTGAGACATACCTTGTCAGTTTGATTTTAATCTTTTTATGTTTACTTGTTAATTTTTGTTTAGTATTTTAGGATTATTTAGGTTGCATGGTTTTGTTTTGTTTTGAGTCTTAGTTGTTCCTATTCTTATGTTATTAGTTCTTTTCTCTTATACATGATTCTTTCATTTGGGTTAATAGACTTACATTGAGGACAATGTAAGAATTAAGTGTGGGGGGAATGATTTAGGATTTCTTTTATTTTTGTCTACTATTTTTTTTATGAGTCTTTATTATTATTATTATTTTAGTGTGTTTTAGTTCCTTTTTAATACAATGATGAGATATGAATTGCATAGGTCTAAACTGGTTATTAGTGAGAAGATTTTCATAAAAATTAAGCTTGATACTAATTTTTATGAGCCAATGTTAATATGATATGTTGATTGAGAAAGAAGCATGTTTAGACTTAATCTGACTTGTATAATCATCCTTGTGAGTTTTTGAGCCTATAATGATTGATGCATTATACAAATCAATCTAATTTCTTTCTTGAGTGCTCTTATGATTACATGATTCTCTAGAACTTGCTTTAAACCGTTTGAGACTATATTGATACATGTGACAACATGAATATGATAGAGGCATTAGGATTATAACCAGAGCCAAACAGCCATCCATTATTAATGTTCTAAGAGAACATCCCCACTAGTGAGCCAATTTGAGCCTACATTAAATATGCTGTTTTATTGGTAACCACAACTTACACCTAGCCTAAATATACTTATATCCTTACCCTTGTTCTAAAGATGGATTATATATTTTGAGACATATTGCAAAAAAACAAGGGATATTTTTAGTTAAAAATTTGGGTTAGAAACAAGAAATAAGTGTGGGGGGAAAAGAAAAGAAAAGTCAAGAGAAAAAGAAATGGAATACTGGCAAATATATTCCTATGTAAAAAAAAAAAAATATGAATCATCTCTTGAATTTGTGGAAAAAGAAAAAGATGTTACAAAGTTGTTTAGAATGAAGAAAAGGCCCAACATGAATATCCGGCCTAGGTGACTATGTACTTGTAAAGAGTTTTGAGAAGTTTCTTTGTATGATCTTTTTATGTCTCTAAACTTTATGAACTCTTTGGAACCTTTGTGATATCTTTATCCTTTTGTTCTTCAACCACATTACAAACCCCTTGGCCCCATTACAACCTTGAATAAAGACCTCTTGATTTATGAAGTTGTATGATCTAAATAGTGGATAATAGGTGGACAAGCAAGCATATGGTAGAAGTGTTTTCATGAGATTGATTGAGTGTAAACACTTTACCACTACTTTAAAAAGTGAAAATCAAGAGAGTATCCCATGTGAGAAGTTGAGATTAAGTTTGAATATGCACTATTTTGATTGAAATATGTTATGTTAATATTGGCTTAACTCAAACAATTTACATTCAAGCAAGATTTTTTGTGGATTTCTTTAAGCTATTGATTAGTTTTTAAGACTTGTCCAATGATTATCTCTAATTTATATTGGAAGGATTAGTTATAATTATTATTTTTAGTTTTTCTTATGTCTTCAATGTTTGTGGGTATCGTCCTAGTAAACCCTCACGAGACTAAACTCGTCCACTAGGGACACCTAGGGGTTTAAAGGCTTGTGTCACATGCTAAGTGCCACCGTGATTTCCTACGAAAATGGATTAGATTAGATTTTCTTATTTTATTTTTATTGAGTCGTTGCTAGGGACTAGCAACAATCTAAGTGTGGGGGTGTGATAACTCGTATAATTATATAATTTTTAGTTATGTTTTATTATTCTTTTGTGTCAAATACGAGTTATTATTGTTTAGTCTAATTGTGTTTATGATCTTTTATATTTTTATGTAATTTGGTGTTTTTCACAAGTTTCTTTGAGTGATTTCAGATTACTAGAATTAAGGGCAAATCGAGTTCAGTTCCAGTTCCGACACCTTTTGCCATATCAGCTATATCTGGAGTTTCACTGAAGCAATAAGGCTGAAATTTGTAGTCGTGCAAAGCTAAGAGGCATATCTATCTTTTTCATGTTTTACACTTCTTGAAACTGAGTCGTTTTCTCTAGCGAAATCGACCATCAAAGTAGCTGATGTGCAATGACGTCTGTGCTGACCTGTTTTCGTATTTTGCCCATATCTGCTTATCCACATCAGCAAATGAGCTGATTCCAATGGCTATGGATCCGTAACGGATACGGGAACCTTTGTCTAGAAGACCATATGATCAGATCAGGCCTCCAATATTGACGAAATCGACCATCAAGTTGGCTGATGTGCAATGACGTCTGTGCTGACCTGTTTTCGTATTTTGCCCATATCTTCTTATCCACATCAGCAAATGAGCTGATTCAAACGGCTATGGATCCGTAACTGATAGGGGAACATTTTTATAGAAGACCATGTGATCAGATCAGGCCTCCAACATTGACGAAATCGACCATCAAGTTGGCTGATCAAAATTGTCATACAATATGACGAAAATTGTTAGAAAAATGCACCCACCTATTATACCTACCTTTGAAATTTGTAAAGCTTGTCTCTTGTCATTTAGCCCTCCAAAATGTGTATAAATAGAGGGCCTTGGATGATTGTAGAGGATCATATTGTACATAGGTAGGATATTAGTCATTGTAATAAAATTCTCTAAGTTTTCTTCTTCTTTCTTTTCTCTAGTTTTCTTTTTCTTTATTTTCTTCTTCTTCTTCTTTCTTTCTTTTATTTCCTTCTTAGATTCTCTTTAATTTTATGTTTATGTTTACAATGCTTATGCTAGGCTAAACTTCTATTTGGTTAAGGGTGATTTCAAAGCCCTAGACATGTTTTGTGATTGATTTTCAGATTCTATCTATCATTAATTTTCTATCAAAGTTGCTTATGTTCTTCTACAAGAATTGCTCATGATGTTGTCTTGATTTATTTAGGTGTACAACTAGATAGATCTTGATAATTATCTATTGCTAGTTTAGGAGTCTTGATCCGTGTAATTGTCTTGATTTCCTATTCATAAGTGGCAATTTGTGATTAATGATTATGGTCAAGTTTTCAATAATTGCAACGTGGAACATAACCTAAGTTGAACAATCCGAGCTTATGTGTTTGTTGCTTAGATCAACCTATCTTTCTCATCATAAAGCTGCCATTAAATTCAATTTAGAGAGCTTATTCTAGGTTGTTTAATGGTTAGAGATTAAATAGAGAGCTTGTTCTATTTAACGACAAACTAAGGAAAGATTGGGATAACAGAGCTTGTTGTTATCTACGGTTGTTAACTTTGATAGTTGGTTGATATTGATAGATCTGAAATTGATTCTTAATGATGTCTAGTGGTGGAGAATGAAACCTTAACCATATTTTTCATATTTGATTTTTCTTACTTACTTGTTTTCTTACTTTTAGTTTGCTTATTTTTAAAAGTATATTTATTTTTATTGGCTGGTTATACCGCCTAATTTGTATATTAACTTTGTTTTATTTTTATTGGCTGGTTATACCGCCTAATTTAGTATATATATTTTTATTGGCTGGTTATACCGCCTAATTTAGTATATATATTTTTATTGGCTGGTTATACCGCCTTGCATCTTATTCTTATTATTTACTTTAGTTTAAATCTGGCTTCAAAAACCCCTTTTCTTTTATTGTTTTCTTTGAACGTAAGTTATAAACTAATAACTCATAGATTAAAACCCAATCCCTGAGGACTCGACCCTTGCTAATCATTATACTTACAATTGATCTTTTTAGTGCAAGGTTAAATAAGATACACTCTTTTGGGTGCATCAATAGTTTATCACTTAAAAACAAGTAAACAAAAGTAAAGGGGATTTTGAAATCAGATTTAAACTAAAGTTAAACATAAGAATGAGAAAACAAGTAATTAAGAAGAATCAAATATGAAAAATATGGTTAAGGTCTAATTCTCCACCACTAGACATCATTAAGAATCAATTTCATATCTATCAACATTAATTAGCTATAAAAGTTAACAACCGTAGATAACAACAAGCTCTGGTACCCCAATCTTTCCTTTGTTTGTTGTTAAATAGAACAGACTCTCTATTTAATCTCTAACTATCAAACAACCTAGAATAAGCTCTCTAAGTTCAATTTAATAGCAGCTTTATGATGAGAAAGATAGGTTGATCTAAGAAACAAACACATAAGTTCGGATTGTTCAACTTACGTTATGTTCCACTTCGCAATTATTGAAAACTTGACCATAATCATTAATCACAAATTGCCACTTATGAATAGGAAATCAAGACAATTACACGGATCAAGACTCCTAAACTAGCATTAGACAATTATCAAGATTTATCTAGCTGGCCACCTAAACAAGTCAAAACATCATCATGAACAATTTTAATGGAAGAACATAAGCAACTTTGATAGAAAACAATGATAGATAGATTCTGAAAATTAATTACATAACATGTCTAGGGCTTTGAATTCACAATTAACCAAATAAAAGTTTAGCCTAGCATAGGCATAGATAATATATACATAAAACTAAAAAGAAAATAAATGAATGGAGAAGAAGAAGAAGAATAATGATGATGATCCTTGAGTCTCCTCAAATGATGTCTAGTTTGTGGCTCAAAAGATGATATTTATAGAGCTTTAAATCCTTGAGAATAAGTCCTTGCCCCACAAGTAAGCCTGGAGGTGCAAAAATTACGTTTTTGCCTTTTTTTTTTTCAGATTTGCGATTAGGGTTTTTCTGGCCGCAGGGTTCTTTCGGGAGATCTTCTAGCGCCATTTTGAATGCCCATTTCTTATCCGATTTGGGGTCATAATATATCGTTGGAAAGGTAATCGAGTCAACTTCAAAAGTCAAGAAGGAAATTTCTTCAAATAAAGAATATAACATCATGTTTTCCTTACAACAATCTCAAAAGTCAAATCTACCTGATTGCTTTTCAACCAGAAATTGATATTTTTGACTCTTAAGTCTTCTTCCATCATGTGATTATGATTTTGTAAGCTCTTTACTATCATTATTGACATATTTTGACTTCATTCTCCTTGTTGTACCTAAAATTCAAAAACATAATATAAGTAAACAAGATAAAGATCGAAAACATAACAAAAACTAAAGGTAGAAAGGCATAAAATGTATATTTTATGAACTTATCAAATACCCCCACACTTAGCTTTTTGCTAGTCCTCGAGCAAAAAAAAATATATATAAAATAAGAAAATCTAATCTAATCCACTTTCGTAGGAAATCACGGTGGCACTTAGCATGTGACAAGCCTTTAAGCCCCTAGGTGTCCATAGTGGACGAGTTTAGTCTCGTGAGGGTTTACTAAGACGATACCCACAAACATTGAAGACATAAGAAAAACTAAAAAAAAATAATAATAATAATTACAAATAATCTTTCCCATATAAATTAGATATAATCATTGGACAAGTCTTATAAACTAATCAATAGCTTAAAGAAATTCACAAAAAATCTTGCTTGAATGTAAATAGTTTGAGTTAAGCCAATATTAACATAACATATTTCAATCAAAATAGTGCATATTCAAACTTAATCTCAACTTCTCACTAGGATACTCTCATGATTTTCACTCTTTGAAGTAGTGGTAAAGTGTTTACAGTCAATCAATCTCATGAAAACAGTTATACCATATGCTTGCTTGTCCATTTGATGCATCCAAAAGAGTGTATCTTATTTAACCTTGCACTTAAAAAGAATCAATTGTAGAGTATAGTGATTAGCAAGGGTCGAGTCCTCAGGGATTGGGTTTTAGTTTATAAGTTAATAGTTTATCGCTTAAAAACAAGTAAACAAAAGTAAAAGGGATTTTGAAATCAGATTTAAACTAAAGTTAACAATAAGAATGAGAAAACAAGTAATTAAGAAGAATCAAATATAAAAAATATGGTTAAGGTTTCATTCTCCACCACTAGACATCATTAAGAATCAATTTCATATCTATCAACATTAATTAGCTATCAAAGTTAACAACCGTAGATAACAACAAGCTCTGTTACCCCAATCTTTCCTTAGTTTGTCGTTAAATAGAACAAGCTCTCTATTTAATATCTAACTATCAAACAACCTAGAATAAGCTCTCCAAGTTCAATTTAATAGTAGCTTTATGATGAGAAAGATAGGTTGATCTAAGCAACAAACACATAAGCTCGGATTGTTCAACTTAGGTTATGTTCCACTTTGCAATTATTGAAAACTTGACCATAATCATTAATTGCAAATTGCTACTTATGAATAGGAAATCAAGACAATTACACGGATCAAGACTCCTAAACTAGCCTTAGACAATTATCAAGATTTATCTAGTTGGCCGCCTAAACAAATCAAAACATCATCATGAACAATTTTAATAGCAGAACATAAGCAACTTTGATAGAAAACAATGATAGATAGATTCTGAAAATTAATTACATAACATGTCTAGGGCTTTGAAATCAACCTTAACCAAATAAAAGTTTAAGCTAGCATAGGCATAGGCATAGATAATATATACATAAAACTAAAAAGAAAATAAAAGAATGGAGAAGAAGAAGAAGAAGAATAATGATGATCCTTGAGTCTCCTCAAAATATGTCTAGTTTGTGGCTCAAAAGATGGTATTTATAGAGCTTTAGAACCCTGAGAATAAGTCCTTGCTGCACAAGTAAGCCTGGAGGTGCAAACATCACATTTTTGCCTTTTTTTTTTTTCAGATTTGCGATTAGAGTTTTTCTGGTCGCAGGGTTGTTTAGGGAGATCTTCTAGCGTCATTTTGAATGCTCATTTCTTATCCTATTTGGGCCCATAATATATCGTTGGAAAGATAATCAAGTCAAATTCAAAAGTAAAGAAGGAAGTTTCTTCAAATAAAGAATCTAACATCATGTTTTCCTTACAGCAAGCTCCAAAGGTCAAATCTGCCTGATTGTTTTTCAACCAGAAATTGATATTTTTGACTCCCAAGTCTTCTTTCATCTTGTGATTATGATTTTGTAAGCTCTTTACCATCATTATTGACATATTTTGACTTCATTCTCCTTATTGTACCTAAAATTCAAAAACTTATTATAAGTAAACAAGATAAAGATCGAAAATATAACAAAAACTAAAGGTAGAAAGGCATAAAATGTATATTTTATGAGCTTATCAAATACCCCCATACTTAGCTTTTTGCTAGTCCTCGAGCAAAACAAAATAAAAATAAAATAATAAAATCTAATCTAATCCACTTTCGTAGTAAATCACGGTGGCACTTAGCATGTGACACAAGCCTTTAAACCCCTAGGTGTCCCTAGTGGACGAGTTTAGTCTCGTGAGGGTTTACTAGGACGATACCCACAAACATTGAAGACATAAGAAAAACTAAAAAAAATAAAATAATAATAATAATAATTACAACAAATCCTTCCAATATAAATTAGAGATAATCATTGGACAAGTCTTATAAACTAATCAATAGTTTAAAGAAATTCACAAAAAATCTTGCTTGAATGTAAATAGTTTGAGTTAAGCCAATATTAACATAACATATTTCAATCAAAATAGTGCGTATTCAAACTTAATCTCAACTTCTCACTATACTCTCATGATTTTCACTCTTTAAAAGTAGTAGTAAAGTGTTTACACTCAATCAATCTCATGAAAACAGTTCTACCATATGCTTGCTTGTCCACCTATTCTCCACATTTAGATCATGCAACTTCATAAATCAAGAGGTCTTTAATCAAGGTTGTAATTGGGCCAAGGGGAAATATTGTGGTTAAAGAATAAAAAGGAAAAGATATCACAAAGGTTCAAAAGACTTCATAGAATTTCGAGACAAAATAAGATTTTGCAAATAAAACTTTCCCAATATTCTTTAGAAGTAAATAATCACATAGGCTAAATATTTCATGTTGAACCTTTGCTTCATTCAAACCAACCTTGTAACATTCTTTTTCTTTTCTTTAACCAAAAGTCCAAGAGATGATTCAATTTTTTTTTTCATGGGAATGTATTTTTACAATGTTCCCTTTTCTTTTTCTCTTGACTTTTGCCTCTCTCCTCCCCCACACTTATCTTTTGTTCTAACCCAAATTTTCAAAAAGTATCCCTTGTTTCTGTAATATGTCTCAAGCATTCTAGTTCATCTTTAGAACAAGGGTAAAGATATAAATGTTTTTAGGCTAGGTGTAAGATATGGTTACTGATAACTCGTATAATTATATAGTTTTTAGTTATGTTTTATTATTGTTTTGTGTCAAATACGAGTTATTATTGTTTAGTCTAATTGTGTTTATGATCTTTTATATTTTTATGTAATTTGGTGTTTTTCACAAGTTTCTTTGAGTGATTTCAGATTACTAGAATTAAGGGCAAATCCAGTTCAGTTCCAGTTCCAACACCTTTTGCCATATCAGCTATATCTGGAGTTTCACTGAAGCAATAAGGCTGAAATTTATATCCGTGCAAAGCTAAGAGGCATATCTATCTTTTTCATGTTTTACACTTCTTGAAACGGAGTCGTTTTCCCTAGCGAAATTGACCATCAATTTGGCTGATGTGCAATGACGTCTGTGCTGATCTGTTTTCGTATTTTGCCCATATCTGCTTATCCACATCAGCAAATGAGCTGATTCCAATGGCTATGGATCCATAACTGATACGGGAACATTTGTCTAGAAGACCATATGATCAGATCAGGCCTCTAATATTGACGAAATCGACCATCAAGTTGGCTGATGTGCAATGACGTCTGTGCTGACCTGTTTTCGTATTTTGCCCATATCTGCTTATCCACATCAGCAAATGAGCTGATTCCAACGGCTATGGATCCGTAACTGATAGGGGAACCTTTTTCTAGAAGATCATGTGATCAGATAAGGCCTGCAAAATTGACAAAATCGACCATCAAGTTGGCTGATCAAAATCGTCATGTATGACGAAAATTGTTAGAAAATGCACCCACCTATTATACCTACCTTTGAAATTTGTAAAGCTTGTCTCTTGTCATTTAGCCCTCCAAAATGTGTATAAATAGAGGGCCTTGGATGATTGTAAGGGATCACATTGTACATAGGTAGGATATTAGCCATTATAATAAAATTCTCTAAGTTTTCTTCTTCTTTCTTTTCTCTAGTTTTCTTTTTCCTTAGAGAGAGCAAGAGGTTGGATAATTAATATCCTTCTTCTTCTTCTTTCTTTCTTTTATTTTCTTCTTAGATTCTCTTTAATTTTATGTTTATGTTTACAATGCCTATGCTAGGCTAAACTTCTATTTGGTTAAGGGTGATTTCAAAGCCCTAGACATGTTTTGTGATTGATTTTCAGATTCTATCTATCATTAATTTTCTATCAAAGTTGCTTATGTTCTTCTACAAGAATTGTTCATGATGTTGTCTAGATTTATTTAGGTGTACAACTAGATAGATCTTGATAATTATCTATTGCTAGTTTAGGAGTCTTGATCCGTGTAATTGTCTTGATTTCCTATTCATAAGTGGCAATTTGTGATTAATGATTATGGTCAAGTTTTCAATAATTGCAAAGTGGAACATAACCTAAGTTGAACAATCCGAGCTTATGTGTTTGTTGCTTAGATCAACCTATCTTTCTCATCATAAAGCTGCCATTAAATTGAATTTAGAGAGCTTATTCTAGGTTGTTTAATGGTTAGAGATTAAATAGAGAGCTTGTTCTATTTAACGACAAACTAAGGAAAGATTGGGGGTAACAGAGCTTGTTGTTATCTACGGTTGTTAACTTTGATAGTTGGTTGATATTGATAGATCTGAAATTGATTCTTAATGATGTCTAGTGGTGGAGAATGAAACCTTAACCATATTTTTCATATTTGATTCTTTTTACTTATTTGTTTTCTTACTTTTAGTTTGCTTATTTTTTATATTTATTTTTATTGGCTGGTTATACCGCCTAATTTGTATATTAACTTTGTTTTATTTTTATTGGCTGGTTATACCGCCTAATTTAGTATATATATTTTTATTGGCTGGTTATACCGCCTAATTTAGTATATATATTTTTATTGGCTGGTTATACCGCCTTGCATCTTATTCTTATTATTTACTTTAGTTTAAATCTGGCTTCAAAAACCCCTTTTCTTTTATTGTTCTTGAATTTAAGTTTTAAACTATTAACTTATAAACTAAAACCCAATCCCTGAGGACTCGACCCTTGCTAACTACTATACTTACAATTTATCTTTTTAGTGCAAGGTTAAATAAGATACACTCTTTTGGGTGCATCAAATTTTTGGCGCCGTTGCCGGGGATTGTTTTCTTTAGTCTATTTGTTACTTGGTTTATTCTTATTTTCAGTTCTAATTAGTTTTATTTTCTTGTACATACAAGTTTTTCTTATCAAATTTTGAAAAAAAAAAAAAACGATGGAGTTGAGCAATCTAACACTTGAAGAGTTGGTGGCATACATGAACATGAAGAATCAACAAGCCAATCTCACTTCCCTAGTTCAACAATTGGCCATGGGAGGATGTCAAGGCCATCTAGTGTTCCAAGACCAACAGTATGATCATTACTCAAACACTTACCATGAGGGATGGTGGGATCATACTAATTATGGCTACTCGAAAAATTACCAAGAAGTAGATCCTTATGCCAATTACACTCATCCATCTAGCTTCAATCAATCATGGTCCCAAGAACCAGATCTTTTTCAACCACCACATATGACTCAAAACTCAGGTACTTCTTTAGAAGATCTTGTCTATTCTCTTGTTACTGATACATTGCAATTTCAACAGGAAACAAGGGCAAGCATCCAGAGTTTGGAAAAGCAAATGATCCAATTGACTAGTAGTATGGTGGGATGGGTAGCACAAAGATCTCAAGAACTCCCTGCCCAAACGATGATTAACCCAAAGGAGAATGCTACGATTGTGACCTTGAGGAATGAGGAACAAGATGAGGATGAGACAAAATTAGAGATGGATTCTATTCTTGAGGATAATGAAGCCACAAATCCAAATAAGAGTATTTCGACACCTGAGGTAACGTTTAAGGTTCCACTTTTTACTAATGTTTCTTCTCCACCTTTTCCTAGTAGATTTGCAAAGTTCATGGAGGAAGAACATGAACAACACATGCCAGAAACCTTAAACAACTTGTTTGTGGATGCCATTCAACAAGTATCAAAATATGCTCCATTCCTCGATGAGATATGCACCACAAAGGATGATGGAATAATACTTGTAATGGAGAATGCATCCACTGTTGTACAAAGAAAGCTTCCTCTCAAACGCCTTAATTTGGAAAATTTCATGTATGAGCCTGACAAGCCTAAAAAGCCAAGAAGGGGTGTTGGTTAGGTTCAAAACATTAACTCAAGTGTTAATTGGGAAGGCAACCCAATTAAAGAAGAAATTGCCAACCTTCCATATTCAGATTTGCTTTCTCTTTCTTTTCCTTTTTCTTTTCTTTTATTATTTTTATTTTTATTGTTTTTATTTTTATTTTTTATGTTTACTTGTTAATTTTTGTTTAGTATTTTAGGATTATTTAGGTTGCATGAGTTTGTTTTGTTTTGAGTCTAGTTATTCCTATTCTTATGTTATTAGTTCTTTTCTCTTACACATGATTCTTTCATTTGGGTTAATAGACTTACATTGAGGACAATGTAAGAATTAAGTGTGGGGGGAATGATTTAGGATTTCTTTTATTTTTGTCTACTATTTTTTTTTATGAGTCTTTATTATTATTATTATTATTATTATTTTAGTGTGTTTTAGTTCCTTTTTAATACAATGATGAGATATGAATTGCATAAGTCTAAAACAGATTTATTAGTGAGAAGATTTTCATGAGAATTGAACTTGATATCAATCTTTTTATGAGCCAATGTTAATATGATATGTTGATTGAGAAAGAAGCATGTTTAGACTTAATCTGACTTGTATAATCATCCTTGTGAGTTTTTGAGCCTATAATGATTGATGCATTATACAAATCAATCTAATTTCTTTCTTGAGTGCTCTTATGATTACATGATTCTCTAGAACTTGCTTTAAACCATTTGAGACTATATTGATGCATGTAACAACATGAATATGATAGAGGCATTAGGACTTTTTAACTAGGGCCAAACAGCCATCCCTTATTGATGTTCCAAGAGAACATCCCTCTAGTGAACCAATTTGAGCCTACATTGAATAAGCTATTTATTTGGTAACCACATCTTACACCTAGCCTAAACACATTTATATCTTTACCCTTGTTCTAAAGATGGACTAGAATGTTTGAGACATATTGCAAAAACAAGGGATATTTTTTGAAAATTTGGGTTAGAACAAAAGATAAGTGTGGGGGAGGAGAAAGGCAAAAGTCAAGAGAAAAATAGAGGGAATATTGCCAAATACATTCCCATGTGAAAAAAAAAAAAAATTTTGAATAATCTCTTGAACTTCTAGTTAAAGAAAAGAAAAAGATGTTCGAAAGTTGGTTAGAATGAAGTAAAGGCTCAACATGAAATATTCAGCCTATGTGATTATGTACTTCTAAAGAATATTGAGAAAGTTTTATCTGCAAAATCTTATTTTGTCTCTAAATTCTATGAAGTCTTTGGAATGTTTGTGATATCTTTTCCTTTTTATTCTTTAACCACATTATTACCTCTTGGCCCCATTACAACCTTGATTAAAGACCTCTTGATTTATGAAGTTGCATGATCTTTTAGTGGAGAATAGGTAGACAAGCAAGCATATGGTAGAACTATTTTCATGAGATTGATTGAGTGTAAACACTTTACCACTACTTTAAAGAGTGAAAATCATGAGAGTATCCCATATGAGAAGTTGAGATTAAGTTTGAATGTGCACTATTTTGATTGAAATATGTTATGTTAATATTGGCTTAACTCAAACAATTTACATTCAAGCATGATTTTTTGTGAAATTCTTTAAGCTATTGATTAGTTTATAAGACTTGTTCAAAGATTGTCTCTAATTTATATTGAAAGGAATAGGAGTAAATATTTTTAGTATATGTAGTTTATTTATATTTTAGTTTTTCAATGTTTGTGGGTATCGTTCTAGTAAACCCTCACGAGACTAAACTCGTCCACTAGGGACACCTAGGGGTTTAAAGGCTTGTGTCACATGCTAAGTGCCACCGTGATTTCCTACGAAAATGGATTAGATTAGATTTTCTTATTTTATTTTTATTGAGTCGTTGCTAGGGACTAGCAACAATCTAAGTGTGGGGGTGTGATAACTCGTATAATTATATAGTTTTTAGTTATGTTTTATTATTGTTTTGTGTCAAATACGAGTTATTATTGTTTAGTCTAATTGTGTTTATGATCTTTTATATTTTTATGTAATTTGGTGTTTTTCACAAGTTTCTTTGAGTGATTTCAGATTACTAGAATTAAGGGCAAATCCAGTTCAGTTCCAGTTCCAACACCTTTTGCCATATCAGCTATATCTCGAGTTTCACTGAAGCAATAAGGCTGAAATTTATATCCGTGAAAAGCTAAGAGGCATATCTATCTTTTTCATGTTTTACACTTCTTGAAACGGAGTCGTTTTCCCTAGCGAAATCGACCATCAAGTTGGCTGATGTGCAATGACGTCTGTGCTGACCTGTTTTCGTATTTTGCCCATATCTGCTTATCCACATCAGCAAATGAGCTGATTCCAATGGCTATGGATCCATAACTGATACGGGAACATTTGTCTAGAAGACCATATGATCAGATCAGGCCTCTAATATTGACGAAATCGACCATCAAGTTGGCTGATGTGCAATGACGTCTGTGCTGACCTGTTTTCGTATTTTGCCCATATCTGCTTATCCACATCAGCAAATGAGCTGATTCCAACGGCTATGGATCCGTAACTGATAGGGGAACCTTTTTCTAGAAGATCATGTGATCAGATAAGGCCTGAAAAATTGACAAAATCGACCATCAAGTTGGCTGATCAAAATCGTCATGTATGACGAAAATTGTTAGAAAATGCACCCACCTATTATACCTACCTTTGAAATTTGTAAAGCTTGTCTCTTGTCATTTAGCCCTCCAAAATGTGTATAAATAGAGGGCCTTGGATGATTGTAAGGGATCACATTGTACATAGGTAGGATATTAGCCATTATAATAAAATTCTCTAAGTTTTCTTCTTCTTTCTTTTCTCTAGTTTTCTTTTTCCTTAGAGAGAGCAAGAGGTTGGATAATTAATATCCTTCTTCTTCTTCTTTCTTTCTTTTATTTTCTTCTTAGATTCTCTTTAATTTTATGTTTATGTTTACAATGCCTATGCTAGGCTAAACTTCTATTTGGTTAAGGGTGATTTCAAAGCCCTAGACATGTTTTGTGATTGATTTTCAGATTCTATCTATCATTAATTTTCTATCAAAGTTGCTTATGTTCTTCTACAAGAATTGTTCATGATGTTGTCTAGATTTATTTAGGTGTACAACTAGATAGATCTTGATAATTATCTATTGCTAGTTTAGGAGTCTTGATCCGTGTAATTGTCTTGATTTCCTATTCATAAGTGGCAATTTGTGATTAATGATTATGGTCAAGTTTTCAATAATTGCAAAGTGGAACATAACCTAAGTTGAACAATCCGAGCTTATGTGTTTGTTGCTTAGATCAACCTATCTTTCTCATCATAAAGCTGCCATTAAATTGAATTTAGAGAGCTTATTCTAGGTTGTTTAATGGTTAGAGATTAAATAGAGAGCTTGTTCTATTTAACGACAAACTAAGGAAAGATTGGGGTAACAGAGCTTGTTGTTATCTACGGTTGTTAACTTTGATAGTTGGTTGATATTGATAGATCTGAAATTGATTCTTAATGATGTCTAGTGGTGGAGAATGAAACCTTAACCATATTTTTCATATTTGATTCTTCTTACTTATTTGTTTTCTTACTTTTAGTTTGCTTATTTTTTATATTTATTTTTATTGGCTGGTTATACCGCCTAATTTGTATATTAACTTTGTTTTATTTTTATTGGCTGGTTATACCGCCTAATTTAGTATATATATTTTTATTGGTTGGTTATACCGCCTAATTTAGTATATATATTTTTATTGGCTGGTTATACCGCCTTGCATCTTATTCTTATTATTTACTTTAGTTTAAATCTGGCTTCAAAAACCCCTTTTCTTTTATTGTTCTTGAATTTAAGTTTTAAACTATTAACTTATAAACTAAAACCCAATCCCTGAGGACTCGACCCTTGCTAACTACTATACTTACAATTTATCTTTTTAGTGCAAGGTTAAATAAGATACACTCTTTTGGGTGCATCAGTTACCAAAGAAATAGCATATTCAATGTAGGCTCAAATTGGTTCACTAGGGGGATGTTCTCTTGGAACATCAATAGGGATGGCTGTTTGGCCCTGATTATAATCTTAATGCCTCTATCATATTCATGTTATCACATGTATCAATATAGTCTCAAACGGTTTAAAGCAAGTTCTAGAGAATCATGTAATCATAAGAGCACTCAAGAAAGAAATTAGATTGATACGTATAATGCATCAATCATATAGGCTCAAAAACTCACAAGGATGATTATACAAGTCAATATCAAGTCTAAACATGCTTCTTTCTCAATCAACATATCATATCAACATTGGCTCATAAAAATTAGTATCAAGCTTAATTCTCATGAAAATCTTCTCACTAATAACCAGTTTAGACCTATGCAATTCATATCTCATCATTGTATTAAAAAGGAACTAAAACACACTAATAATAATAATAATAATAATAATAATAATAATGATAATATTAAAGACTCATAAAAAAATAATAGACAAAAATAAAAGAAATCCTAAATCCTTCCCCCCACACTTAATTCTTACATTTTCCTTAATGTAATGCTATTAACCCAAATGAAAGAATCATGTGTAAGCGAAAAGAACTAATAACATAAGAATAGAAATAACTAAGACTCAAAACAAAACAAATTCATGCAACCTAAATAATCCTAAAATACTAAACAAATAATTAACAAATAAACATAAAAATAAATAAATAAAAATAATATAAATAATAAAAGAAAAAGGAAAAGAAAGCAAATCTGAGTATGGCAGGTTGGCAATTTGTTCTTTAATTGGGCTGCCTTCCCAATTAACACTTGAGTTAGTGTTTTGAACCTAACCAACACCCCTTCTTGGCTCTTTAGGCTTGTCAGGCTCATACATGAAATTTTCCAAATTTATGCGTTTGATAGAAAGCTTTCTTTGCACAACAGTGGATGCATTCCCATTACAAGTATTATTTCATCATCCTTTGTGGTGCATATCTCATCGAGGAATGGAGCATATTTTGATACTTGTTGAATGGCATCCACAAACAAGTTGTTTAAGATTTACGGCATGTGTTGTTCATGTTCCTCCTCCTTGAACTTTGCAAATCTACTAGGAAAAAGTGTAAAAGAAACATTAGTAAAAATTGGAACCTTAAACGTTACCTCAGGTGCCGAAGTACTCTTATTTGGATTTGTGACTTCATTATCCTCAAGAATAGAATCCATCTCTAATTTTGTCTCATCCTCATCTTGTTTCTCATTCCTCAAGGTCACAATAGTAGCATTCTCCTTTGGGTTAATCATCTTTTGGGCAGGGAGTTCTTCAGATCTTTGTGCTACCCATTCCACCATACTACTAGCCAATTGGCTCATTTGCATTTCTAAACTCTGGATGCTTGCCCTTGTTTCCTGTCGAAATTGCAAAGTATCAGTAACAAGAGAATAGACAAGATCTTCTAAAGAAGTACCTGAGTTTTGAGTCATATATTGTGGCTGAAAAAGATCTGGTTCTTGAGACCATGATTGATTGAAGCTAGATGGATGAGTGTAATTGGCATAAGGATCTACTTCTTGGAAATTTTTGGAGTAGCCATAATTAGTATGATCCCACCATCCCTCATGGTAAGTGTTTGAGTAATGATCATGCGGTTGGTCTTGGAACCCTTGATGGCCTTGACATCCTCCCATGGCCAATTGTTGAACTGGGGAGGTGAGATTGGCTTGTTGATTCTCCATGTTCATGTATGCCACCAACTCTTCAAGTGCTAGATTGCTCAATTCCATCGTTTTTTTTTTTCAAAATGTGAAAAGAAAAACTTGTATGTATAAGAAAATAAAACTAATTAGAACTGAAAATAAGAATAAACCAAGTACCAAATAAACTAAAGAAAGCAATCCCCGGCAATGGCGCCAAAAATTTGATGCATCCAAAAAAGTGTATCTTATTTAACCTTGCACTTAAAAAGAATCAATTGTAGAGTATAGTGATTAGCAAGGGTCGAGTCCTCAGGGATTGGGTTTTAGTTTATAAGTTAATAGTTTATCGCTTAAAAACAAGTAAACAAAAGTAAAAGGGATTTTGAAATCAGATTTAAACTAAAGTTAACAATAAGAATGAGAAAACAAGTAATTAAGAAGAATCAAATATAAAAAATATGGTTAAGGTTTCATTCTCCACCACTAGACATCATTAAGAATCAATTTCATATCTATCAACATTAATTAGCTATCAAAGTTAACAACCGTAGATAACAACAAGCTTTGTTACCCCAATCTTTCCTTAGTTTGTCGTTAAATAGAACAAGCTCTCTATTTAATCTCTAACTATCAAACAACCTAGAATAAGCTCTCCAAGTTCAATTTAATAGTAGCTTTATGATGAGAAAGATAGGTTGATCTAAGCAACAAACACATAAGCTCGGATTGTTCAACTTAGGTTATGTTCCACTTTGCAATTATAGAAAACTTGACCATAATCATTAATTACAAATTGCTACTTATGAATAGGAAATCAAGACAATTACACGGATCAAGACTCCTAAACTAGCCTTAGACAATTATCAAGATTTATCTAGTTGGCCGCCTAAACAAATCAAAACATCATCATGAACAATTTTAATAGCAGAACATAAGCAACTTTGATAGAAAACAATGATAGATAGATTCTGAAAATTAATTACATAACATGTCTAGGGCTTTGAAATCACCCTTAACCAAATAAAAGTTTAAGCTAGCATAGGCATAGGCATAGATAATATATACATAAAACTAAAAAGAAAATAAAAGAATGGAGAAGAAGAAGAAGAAGAATAATGATGATCCTTGAGTCTCCTCAAAATATGTCTAGTTTGTGGCTCGATAGATGGTATTTATAGAGCTTTAGAACCCTGAGAATAAGTCCTTGCTGCACAAGTAAGCCTGGAGGTGCAAACATCACATTTTTGCCTTTTTTTTTTTCAGATTTGCGATTAGGGTTTTTCTGGTCGCAGGGTTGTTTAGGGAGATCTTCTAGCGTCATTTTGAATGCTCATTTCTTATCCTATTTGGGCCCATAATATATCGTTAGAAAGATAATCAAGTCAACTTCAAAAGTCAAGAAGGAAGTTTCTTCAAATAAAGAATCTAACATCATGTTTTCCTTACAACAAACTCCAAAGGTCAAATCTGCCTGATTGTTTTTCAACCAAAAATTGATATTTTTGACTCCCAAGTCTTCTTTCATCTTGTGATTATGATTTTGTAAGCTCTTTACCATCATTATTGACATATTTTGACTTCATTCTCCTTATTGTACCTAACATTCAAAAACTTATTATAAGTAAACAAGATAAAGATCGAAAACATAACAAAAACTAAAGGTAGAAAGGCATAAAATGTATATTTTATGAGCTTATCACCATCTATTGTCCACTATTTAGATCATGCAACTTCATAAATCAAGAGGTCTTTAACCAAAAGTTTACGAGATGATTTTTTTTTCCAATATGGGAATGTATTTGATAATGATCCCTTTCTTTTTATCTTGACTTTTTTTTCCTTTTCTTCCCCCACTCTTATCTTTTGTTTCCAACCCAAATTTTGAACTAAAAATATCCATTGTTTTTTGCAATATGTCTCAAAATATATAATGCATATTTAGAACAAGGGTAAGGATATAAGTATATTTAGGCTAGGTGTAAGTTGTGGTTACCAATAAAATAGCATATTTAATGTAAGCTCAAATTGGCTCACTAGTGGGGATGTTTTCTTGGAACATTAATAATGGATGGCTATTTGGCTCTGGTTATAATCCTAATGCCTCTATCATATTCATGTTATCACATGTATCAATATAGTCTCAAACGGTTTAAAGCCAGTTCTAGAGAATCATGTAATCATAAGAGCACTCAAGAAAAATTAGATTGATATGGATAATGCATCAATCATATAGGCTCAAAAACTCAGAAGGATGACTATACAAGTCAATATCAAGTCTAAACATGCTTCTTTCTCAATCAACATATCATATCAACATTGGCTCATAAAAATTAGTATCAAGCTTAATTCTCATGAAAATCTTCTCACTAATAACCAGTTTAGACCTATGCAATTCATATCTCATCATTGTATTAAAAAGGAACTAAAACACACTAATAATAATAATAATAATAATATTAAAGACTCATAAAAAAAATAATAAACAAAAATAAAAGGTCTTATAAACTAATCAATACCTTAAAGAGTTCACAAAAAATCATGCTTGATAGTAAATGGTTAGAGTTAAGCTAAAATTAAAATTACATATCTCAATCAAAATAGTGCATGTTCAAACTTAATCTCAACTTCTCACATGGGATACCCTCATATTTTCACTCTTTAAAGTTGTGGTCAAGTGTTTACACTCAATCAATCTCATGAAAACACTTTCTACCATATGCTTGCTTGTCCACCTATTCTCCACTGCTTAGATCATGCAACTTCATGAATCAAGAGGTCTTTATGCAAGGTTATAATGGGTCCAAGGGGTAATAATGTGGCTAAAAAAATAAAAGATAAAGGATTTACAATAGTTCCAAAGATTTTATAGAGTTTAGAGACATAATAAGATTCATACAAAGAAACTTCTCAAAACTCTTTACAAGTACATAATCATATAGGCCGAATATTCATGTTGAGCCTTTTCTTCATTCTAAACAACTTTGTAACATCTTTTTCTTTTTCCACAATATCAAGAGATGATTCATATTTTTTTTTTCATTTTTTTCCACATAGGAATGTATTTGGCAATATTCCCTTTCTTTTTCTCTTGACTTTTCTTTAGTTTTTCTCCACACTTATTTCTTATTTCTAACCCAAATTTTCAATAGATCTTCCTTGTCTTTGCAATATGTCTCAAAATATGCTAATTCATCTTTAGAACAAGGGTAAAGATATAAATAAGTATTTTAGGTTAGGGACAAGTTATAGATACCAAAGAAATAGCTTAATCAATTTAGGCTCAAATTGGTTCACTAAGGGGGATGTTCTCTTGGAACATTAATAAGGGATGGCTGTTTGGCCCTGGTTAAAAATCCTAACTTACTTGTGTGGTAAGGACTTGTTCTCAGGGTTTTAAAACTCTATAAATACAATCTTTTGAGCCACAAACTAGACATCTCTTTTATGTTTATCTTAATAATGCCTATGCTAGGCAAAACTTTTCTTTGGTTAAGGGTGATTTCAAAGCCCTAGACATGTTTTGTAATTGATTTTCATATTCTATCTATTATTGGTTTGCTATCAAAGTTGCTTATGTTCTTCTGTAAGAATTGTTCATGATGTTGTCTTGATTTTTTTGGTGGCCAACTAGATAGATCTTGATAATTATCCGTTGCGAGTGAAAATATCAGTGTCCACAACTGTAAGAGTCTGCTGGAGTGGATGTGGCCGCTGTAGTGGCAGAGACTAAGGCTGAACACTAACGAACAATAGAGTACTGATGTGTTGGGTGTGTTTGGGCCAAAGTAAATGGCACTTAGGTGGACATCATACACATGGAGCCCGAAGTCAATAGATGTGCGTGGCACTTGGGAACCGAAGTGGTTAGTCTCTCGCCGAGTGTACAAGGCACTTAGGAACTGATATGATCAACCTTCTGCTAGAGGTGCGTGGCACATCGGATCACATCGGGCGACATCGGGACTAATTGGGACCGAAGTGATCTTCACTAGTTGGATGGTTTCATGCAAGAAAGCAACGAGGATAGAGTGCCGCCAAAGATTTACCTCCGGGGCGCGCTCAGACGCTCAAGTCAGTATCACCTGAAGTGTTTAGCACATAAAGACATAGGATCACTTAGGATATTCGAAATTTAAAATGTAGAGTAAGATAGGGAGAACTGATCTGGTTAGAGTATTCTCTCTCTCTAGTCCGAATTTTAGGCTTATGATGAGGTGTCTTGGAGTAGGCTAGTAGTAACCTATTTATAGGTTGACGAACGATCCAGATTGTGCCACGTGTCAGCATCTGAATGAGGGTACATGATGGGAGATGTATCTGCTTTGCACCCAATCCGAACCTATTTCTGTTGGGACAGTTGTGTAGGTGTTCTGATTTCGCGTCCGGTTCTGACAGCTAGACCACAGTGGGCCTAGTTCCAGGTCCTCCCTAACATTCAGTCACCCCTCAAGACTGAAAGTGTGAATCAGTTCCGGTCACTTGAGGAGGATTGGGTGCAATGATGATCAGGATGAGCGGGGCGCGTCTCTTGGAGCGATGAAGAGTCTGATGAGCGCCTTGTGACTCTCGGCGTGGGAGAACGAGAGCTCTTCATGCCCTGCGTGCAATTTTTGGTAGGACATCTTCACTTTTGGTGATTGAGCCATCACATTTGGAGCTCTGTTGTAAAGCTCGGAATTGGGTCATCCTTGGTGTGCATCCTCATCCATTTTCCTTGTCCATGAAGGATGGTGTCATGCTTGGGAGATAAGTGTCCGTTAGTCGCTAGTTTTAGCACGTTCAGGTTTTAGCTTTGTGACCCCGCTGTAGACACCTAATTTTGTTCGGACCACTAAAACAGGTATATTTTCTTCCTAAATTGATGTTTCAGAATGTAAAAAGACTTTTTTCATCTTGCAGGTGGTACTCCGAGACTTAGTCTAAGAAGACGAGCATAGAAAGTCAAACTTGAAAAAGTCAACCTCAAAAAGTCAAATACTAAAAAAGTCAACCCACTTTCAAAATCAAGATTTGAAGTTCAATTGAAAAATGGCGAAATAATTTTGATAATCAGAGGTCTACATCGAAAGATATGGAGTTTGAAAGTTGGGTTACAGAGATTCAGTAGAACAGAAACCCTAATTCAAGAAATTTGGGGAAAAATGCTTAAATGCTCAAATTGGTCAAAATTGAAGGTTCCAAATGAAAGATAAGCAGTGACTATGGGTAATGGAGAAGCTACTTAGAAGAAAAACTGAAAATCCGGAAGAAAATCGAGGATTAGGGTTTTTGGTGGATTTCGGTGAAATTTGGAAGAATTACGGAAATGACCCGATTCGGTAAGACTAAAGCCCCTAATGGATAAGGAATGATCAAAAAAGGATAGCCCAAAGCTCAGTTTGAAGAAAATCTGAAAATCGGACTTGTTTTGAGCAAAATCGGGTTTCGGATGCAAAAGGGCAAAATTGGAAAATTTTGGAAAATAGTAAATGAACTCAAAAAATTCTGAAAAATTGCAGATCTCATTCTTAAATCATTTCAAAGAGATTGGCGAAAGAAAATCCTTATTCGGAGTTCGTTTGCAAAATGGCCAAATCCCGAGTCCCCTATGCAAAAATTTAAGAAGATAAATCCCGGAAAAATAGCAAATGAACTCCAAAAATTCTGAAATTATGAAAATTTGCAAATCTCATTTTTAAATTATTTTGAAGAGACAAGAGAAATAAAATTTGAATTCAGAGTTCGTTTGCAAAATGGCCAAATCCCGGGCCCTTATGTAGTAATTCAAGCAGATAAATCCAGAAAAAATACCAAATGAGTTCCAAAAATTATAAAAACTTCTAGATCACACTTTTAAATTATTTGGAAGAGATTGGTGAAGAAAAATCTTGATTTGGAGCTTGTATAAAAAATAGTAAAGTTTGGAGCACAAAAGGGCAATTTTGGAAGAAAAATCCAAATAAATAGCAAATGGACTCGAAAAATTTTGAAAACCTCCAGAATTCAATTTTTTATTATTTTGAAAGTATTGAAAAAAGAAAATTTGAATTTGGAGTCCGTTTGCTATTTATTTATGCTCGAGAGGCAAAAAGGTTATTTTACCCAAGAAACCAAAAAAGGTTTTCTTGCCTTTTAAAAAAAGGAAGCATGGGCTTGAAGAAAAGGGGTTGGCTGGCCAAGGCCCAAGGATGGGTAGTTATTTTCTAATTTTTAATCAAAAGGCCAACAATGAAGAGGAATTTAGTTATTTTTTTATGAAGCCTTTGCAAATAAGCCACATGGACCAATGCATGAAGAGGGATAGTGTTAACATAATGGCTTAAGATTCTTGAACAGCTGTAATTGTGGATAATTGATGGCCTAATCTAATGGGGATAATTTCATTTTTTAAACATCTTGGATCAATAGCCTTTGGATGAAAATTGGATGAATGAAAAATGACAACATCCTAGCATTAGGGGCGGCATTCGGCCACTATAAGGGGAGCTCTCTCTCTTTTCATTTTCAGCTATTCACTCTCTATTCTCTCTTGGTTTTTCCTGATTTTTCTCTCCATTGTTGAAAGGCAAAAAGAAAAGTTTAGAAAAAAAAAAAAGTTATAAGAGAAAAAGCTTGAAAGATAGCTTCTAGAGGTTACTTTAAGCACCATACTCTTGCACTTTCTTTGATTTTCCATTCTTGATTTGCTGTTTTCATTTAATATTTGGTGAGTTTCTTTTGATTTTCCTTTTTAAATAAGTATTTTTAATATTCTTCTTTAAGTTCTTTCTTGATTCTTTCTTGTAAAAAGCATTTGAATTTTTTTTTCCTTCTTATTTTTGGGTTGGCCGAATGGCCTAGTATTTTTGAGAGTTGCTGTTTTGCTTTGTTATTTCATGTTATTCTTGATATTGAATAAGTTTTGATGTTTTAAATCTTCTTCTAATACATAAACATGAAGCTTGTTTTAATTTGGTTTCTTGCTTATTTCCATTTTTGAGTCTATTATCATGCTTATTTTACTTATCTTGCATTTTTGATTTTCTGCTTTCAAAATGTTTAAGTTTGTTTATGTTTTACATTTTGTAATCCATGTGTTTGTGAAAATGCCTATTTATTTTCATGTCTTTACTTTATGTTTGCATGATTTGAGTGTTATTCTTTAGCTATGCATGTTAGTATATCATGTGTTTGTGGAAATGCCATGTTCATTTTGAAGCATGAGGCCATTCGACCACCCCTCTATTTTATGCTTTGCATGTACATTTTCATCATGCTAGTTGATAGGTTTGCATTTTCATGACATTTCGTTGAATATTTTGTTTAAGCATGCCATATGTTTGTGTTATTTCCATGCATTTTTTAGGTTTAGGATTGGTTTGCTTTGCCATGCATATTCATGCATTTTAGACCTAGGTTGCATTAAATTCCATGCAAGTTCATTTAGGTCTAGGTCATTTTATTGATGTCATGCATTTTTCAGGTCATTTGGGTTTTAAATCATGCATTTCAAGCATCATATTTATTGTATTTTTCATGCATTTCATGTCCTTGCCACTTGGCTTATGACTTAGGCCAATCAATGGTTCAAAGTCATGCTTACTTGAGCATACTTGTGGAAAATTAAAGAGTTGTCAAATTGATTATTCTACCTTTGTGATTTTTTTTACTTAGCCAATTTTTCGCCTAACATTTCAAAAGTGTTAGCTACTGTTTGTGAGTCTTTTAGAGAGTCTCTAATATTTTTACTTTGTTTTTTAAATGATTTTATCAAAGGCAAAAGAATGTGTTTTGGCAAAACAGTTTTTTTACCCACTACTCGTACTTTCGTAATTTTTCTGAGCAGTCATCTTTAATCAAAAAATTAAGCCGATTTTTTCTCGTCTAGTTTTATGTGTCCTGAGTCTCCAGTATTTTTTTAGATTTGTTTGAATTTTTAAAAATAGGGTAAAAAATCATGCTTTAAAACTAGACAGTGGAGGCAGAATTGAATTTGAAGGAAAATCATTTTTTTTGTTTTGGTTAAGTTACTTAGAGGGGGCTGATTAGGAAGTTTAGCTACTAACTTAGTTTCTAAGCCTTTTTAAACTCTAAAAATGATTTTTTAAGTCTCGGGTTAAGGGTGATCAAGTTCGGGATTTTAAACTTAGGAAATTAGAGCCATTTAAAAAAGGGTTTAGCTAAGTTTTAATTTTTAATCTAAGCTTTTCAAAATTGTTTTCAAACAATCACAAAGTATTTTGGTTTTAGAATATTTAATTTGATATATTTTCCTAAGGTAGCCAGATATCTTTTTAGATATATGGATTTCCTTAATTAAAGGAAAAAAATACATTCTCATGCATTGCATTTTACATATTCATGCATATTATATAATATGTAATTTTTGGTAAGTTTTATTTTCAGGATGGTGTTATTATCTTGGATTTAAATTTTTGATATTATATTATTTGTTATATGGTTTTGAATATTTCATGATATCCTATGCTTTTTATTTAGTTATTTTTGTCATATTATTTAGCATATACTATGTTCATACATTATTATTTTTATTTTTACTTCCATGCATATTATATGATAGCATTATTTTATGTTTCATGTCATTTAGATTATAGGCCATATCATTTATATTTGCCATGTCGTTTAAAGTATTTCATTTCATATAGAATATATTATGTTACCTAGGTTATTACATTTCATATAGAATATATCATGTTACCTAGGTCATTTCTTTTCATTTAGAATATATCATATAACCTAGGATATTTCATTTCATTTAGAATATGCTAAGACATTTAAATTATGTCATACCGTTTAGGTTGGATTATATTATTTAGACTTTGCTATGTCATTTTATTTATGTCACACATATTCATATTCTTATATTTTTTAAATGTCTTGAAAAAGGTAACGATTTTCAATAAAATAAAGATATTCTCGAGTTAAAATAATTCATGAGTTCTCTGTCGGGTTTGCTGGGGAGGATATCATCAATTATCATTAATAACAGAATATCTTCTTTAAAATGAGAATGATTCGGAAAATTTTCAAACTAATAAAAATTTCTACTTTTTGCCACGTTTGTTGGGGAATATAGGAATATTTTGAATTAATAAATTCCGGATCATTTTCAATTAAAAATGGAATTATTTTTTTTAAATTGGGAATTAACTTGAAATACCAAATTAAAAAAATTGACTTTTTTACTGAGACTTGAGATAACACACGATTAATAAGGTACCGTTTTATACGGGCGTTGTGGGGGTGCTAGTCCTTCCCCACACGTAACCGAGTCCCGAACCCGCTTCTTTGATTTCTTTGGTTTAGAACGTAGACTTGAAATTGGTTCTAAAAATGTTTTAATTATTTTAAAATGTTTTATAAAACCGGTTTTAATAGGTGGCCGATCACACCTAGCTAAACAAAATTGGTGGCGACTCGATGTCTTTTTCAAGGTCATTTTCAAAACCTTCATTTTTTAAGAGGAATTAAGTCGACTTTTCCTCTTTTTTTTTTTTTTTTTAATGTCACGCTTAACGAAAAATAAAGTCTTGCGATTAGACTTGTTATTTTTTAGGTTGCGACAGCTTGGTGACTCCGCTGGGGACTATTAGAGAGTCAGGCCTAAAATTAGTCTTGTGTTATCAAAGTCTCGGTTTTGTTGGTTTAATTGGTATTTAATTTTAATTCCAACATTTTTTTTAAAATAAGGATAATTTCAAAAATAATAAAATGTTTTTAAATATGTCCATATTCATGTGTATACATATTATAATTGTTCTCTGGTTATTTTGGTGCATATATTCATTTATTGATTAATTGATGGTTTATGTTGTTTAATCTTGTTGGGGCATTTAGAATAAAGGATGTAGAATAGGTGGTGAAAGGTTTGTTATTTCTCCTCACACACTAAATGTGTTTTTGCAAATCATGAATCCTATACCCGGGTACCGTCCTTTTAGGTGGGAGCAAAGTAACTAAGCCTTTGTGATTAACAATCCGCATGGGCTAGGGAAATAGACTCTAACGAATTGAACCCGCTTTTCTCGGGGTGCCTTACTAGCCTTTACCGGCGACAGTGAGTGATGCACCCAAAAGAGTGTATCTTGTTCAACCTTGCACTTAAAAAAAATCAATTGTAGAGTATAGTGATTAGCAAGGGTCGAATCCTCAAGGATTGGGTTTTAATCTATGAGTTATTAGTTTATAAATTAGGTTCAAAGAAAACAAAAGAAAAGGGGGTTTTGAAATAGTTTTAAAAATAAGCAAACAAGAAAGTAAGATGCAAGTAAGAAATAAGAAATCAAATATGAGAGAAATATGGTTAAGGTTTCATTCTCCACCACTAGAAATCATTAAGAACCAATTTCAGATCTATCAATATCAACCAACTATCAAAGTTAACAACCGTAGATAACAACAAGCTCTGTTATCCCAATCTTTCCTTAGTTTGTCGTTAAATAGAACAAACTCTCTATTTAATCTCTAACCATCAAACAACATAGAATAAGCTCTCTAAATTCAATTTAATGGCAGCTTTATGATGAGAAAGATAGGTTGATCTAAGCAACAAACACATAAGCTCGGATTGTTAAACTTAGGTTATGTTCCACTTTGCAATTATCGAAAACTTGACCATAATCATTAATCACAAATTGCCACTTATGAAAAGGAAGTCAAGACAATTACACGGATCAAGACTCCTAAACTAGCAATAGATAATTATCAAGATCTATCTAGTTGTACACCTAAATAAATCAAGACAACATCATAAAACAATTCTTGTAGAAGAACATAAGCAACTTTGATAGAAAATTAATGATAGATAGAATCTGAAAATCAATTACAAAACATGTCTATGGCTTTGAAATCACCCTTAACCAAATAAAAGTTTAGCCTAGCATAGGCATTGTAAACATAAACATAAAATTAAAGAGAATCTAAGAAGAAAATAAAAGAAAGAAAGAAGAAGAAGAATAATATTAATTATCCAGCCTCTTGCTCTCTCAAAAACAAAGAAACAAAGAAGAAATCAGAACTTTGATGCTTGGGAAAAAGTAAATTTCGTATGCCCCCTTAATCTCTATTTATAGCTAGGGCATCAAACAAGTGAATTTCAGCTCTCTCCCTTCAATAAATGCTGACTTGTGGCTAAAGTTAAGGAAAAGTGGCTGACTTTTGTGTTTTAAGGAAAGATATAAGCCTTGGCAGCCAAGTTTGAATAAAGTAGGAAAGTTTTAGTCAAAGCACTCTTTAATGAAGAGAGATTATATTCTTGCAGCCAAAGTAAGTGTAAGGAAGGAAAGTCTTGGCTGATTTAATTCTCCTACTTTGACTAGGATTAGCTTTAAGGAAAGATACTTGCAATTAATGCAAGTTGACAGCCACTAATCCTTCTTTGGCAAGGATAAACATAAAATTCAGCTAGGGTATTAAGAAAAATATGTGATTTGCGGCTAGGGTTTTTTCTGCCACTAGGGTTTTTAGGGAGATATTCCATTGCCGATTTGGATGACCATTTCTTATCCGATATAGGCCCATGACCAACCCTTGGAAAGATAATCAACTGATCTTCAAAAGTCAAGAAGGAAGTTTCTTCGAATAAAGAGTCTAACATCATGTTTTCTTAGCAACAAGCTCCGGAGGTCAAATCTGTCTTCTTGCTTTGCACCAAGAATTTGATCTTTTTGACTCCCAACTCTTTTTCCATCTTGTGAGTTCACTTTTGTAAGCTCTTTAACATCCTAATTGACATGTTTCTACTTCATCTCCTCCAAAATACCTACAAAGCATAAAAACCTAGTAAAATGTCAAGGAAGTAAGAATCAAAGCACAAAGTATAAGGAAATTAAATAGGAAAATGTATGAAATTAAGCACTTATCAAATTCCCCCACACTTAATCTTTTGCTAGTCCTCGAGCAAAATCAAATAGACACAATGTAATAAAACCTAATCTAATCCTCTTTCAATACAAGTTAGAGACAATCATTGAACAAGTCTTATAAACTAATCAATAGCTTAAAGAGTTTCACAAAAAATCATGCTTGATAGTAAATGGTTTGAGTTAAGCTAAAATTAACATAACATATCTCAATCAAAATAGTGCATGTTCAAACTTAATCTCAACTTCTCACATGGGATACCCTCATGATTTTCACTCTTTAAAGTACTGGTGATGTATTTACACTCAATCAATCTCATGAAAACAGTTTCTACCATATGCTTGCTTGTCCACCTATTCTCCACTACTTAGATCATGCAACTTCATGAATCAAGAGGTCTTTATGCAAGGTTATTATGGGGCCAAAGGGTAATAATGTGGCTAAAGAATAAAAGATAAAGGATATTACAAAAGTTCCAAAGATTTTATAGAGTTTAGAGACATAATAAGATTTATACAAAGAAACTTCTCAAAACTCTTTACAAGTACATAGTCACATAGGCCGGATATTCATGTTGGGCCTTTTCTTCATTCTAAACAACTTTGTAACATCTTTTTCTTTTTCCACAAATTCAAGAGATGATTCATATATTTTTTTTTTCACATAGGAATGTATTTGCCAGTATTCCATTTCTTTTTCTCTTGACTTTTCTTTTCTTTTTCCCCCACACTTATTTCTTGTTTCAAACCCAAATTTTCAATAGATCTTCCTTGTCTTTGCAACTTGTCTCAAAACAAGCTAATTCATCTTTAGAACAAAGGTAAAGATATAAATAAGTATATTTAGGTTAGGGACAAGTTATGGTTACCAAAGAAATAGCTTATTCAATGTAGGCTCAAATTGGTTCACTAAGGGTGTGTTCTCTTGGAACATCAATAAGGGATGGCTGTTTGGCCCTGGCTAAAAATCCTAATGCCTCTATCATATTCATGTTGTCACATGCATCAATATAGTCTCAACAAGGTTTAAAGCAAGTTCTAGAGAATCATGTAATCATAAGAGACTCAAGAAAGAAATTAGATTGATATGTATAATACATCAATCATTATAGGCTCAAAAACTCACAAGGATGAGTATACAAGTCAGATTTAAGTCTAAACATGCTTCTTTCTCAATCAACATATCATATTAACATTGGCTCATAAAAAAGTTGATATCAAGCTCAATTCTTATGAAAATCTTCTCAGTAATAAATCTGTTTTAGACTTATGCAATTCATATCTCATCATAGTATTGAAAGTAACTAAAACACACTAAAAACAACATAAAAGACTCAAAAACTAAACACTCTAAATAAAATCCTAAATTCTTCCCCCCTACACATAAATTTTACATTGTCCTCAATGTAATGCTATTATCCCCCACTGCTAGAATTATATGTAAGAGAAAAGAACTACTAAACAAAACAAAAGAAAAACAATAAAAGATAGAATGATGGAGAGTAAGGAATATGCAAATCTGATATAATAGATGCTCTCCATCCTTTTGGGTTGCCTCCCAAGAAGCGCTTGGTTTATTGTCCTCAGCCTGACTTAGACCCATGCCATTATTATTCAACATAATTTGGCTCAAAAAGTGGTAACTCCTCTACATCTTCTATTGGAAAGTTCTCATAGTAAGGCTTCAATCTATGACCATTCACTTTGAATGCCTTATCTGTTTTTGGGCTTTGGATTTCAACTGCACCATGAGTAAATACATTAGTAATAACAAAAGGTCCAACCCAACGAGAACGTAACTTACCTGGAAATAACTTAAGGCGTGAATGGAAGAGAAGAACTTTTTGTCCAACAACAAAGTCCTTTCTTGATATCATCTTCTCATGGAATGCCTTAGTCTTTTCCTTGTAAATCCTAGAATTCTCATAGGCATCATTCCTTATCTCCTCTAATTCTTGTAGGTCAAGTTTTCTTTACTTACCTGTCTCATCCATCTCCATGTTGCATTGTTTGATAGCCCAATATGATTTATGTTCCAATTCAACCGGAAGATGAAAAGGCTTACCATAAACAAGTCGATAAGGAGACATACCAATGGGTGTCTTATATGCTGTCCTATAAGCCCAAAGTGCATCAAGTCGTGAACTCCAATCCTTCCTATTTGGATTAAGTGTCTTTTCAAGGATGGACTTAACTTCTCGGTTTGACACTTCAGCTTGCCCACTAGTTTGAGGATGATATGAGGTGGAGACCTTGTGTGTGATGTTATACTTCCTCAAAAGTGCTTCCATAGTCCTATTGCAAAAGTGAGTACCTCTATCGTTGATTATGGCCTTTGGTGTTCCAAACCTAGCAAAGATGTTAGTCTTGACAAAATCTGAAACAACTTTAGAGTCATTAGTCCTAGTGGATTTTGCTTCCACCCACTTTGAAACATAATCAACGGCAAGTAAAATATAAAGATTACCAAAAGAAGAAGGAAAAGGTCCCATGAAATCCATGCCCCATACATCAAAAATTTCAACAATAAGTATTGGAGTTTGAGGCATTTGATTTCTAGCACCTAAGTTACCTGTTCTTTGGCAATGATCACATGACTTGCAAAAGAGGTATGCATCTTTGAATATAGTAGGCCAATAAAATCCAGAATCAAGAACTTTCATGGCTGTTCTTTTAGATCCAAAGTGTCCTCCACATGCATAAGAGTGACAAAAGGTGAGAATAGATTGAAATTCAGATTCGAGTACACACCTTCTTATAATCTGATCGGAGCAATGCTTCCAAAGGTAAGGATCATCCCATATGTAGTATTTGGCATCACTCTTGATCTTATTTCTTTGAGCTTGTGTCAACTCTTGTGGCAACTTCTTGGTAACTAAGTAATTAACAATATCGGCATACCAAGGAGTTGTTGTACTTATAAAAAGAAGTTGCTCATCCGGAAAGTTCTCATTCGAGGGTAGTGCATCCTCTTCATGAACTAAACGGCTAAGATGGTCCGCAACCAGGTTGTCACTACCTTTCTTATCTTTTATCTCCAAATCAAACTCTTGTAAGAGAAGTATCCATCTAATCAACCTTGGTTTGGCCTCCTTCTTAGTGAGTAAGTACCTAAGTGGGCTGCATGGTCAGAATATACAATTACTTTAGTACCAATTAAATAAGATCGAAATTTTTCTAAAGCAAATACAACAGCCAAAAGTTCTTTTTCAGTAGTGGAATAGTTCAATTGAGCATCATTAAGAGTTCGGGAGGCATAATAAATGGCATGTGAGGCTTTGCCAACCCGTTGGCCCAAAACAGCTCCAATGGCATAGTCACTAGCATCACACATGATTTCAAAAGGTACATTCCAATCTAGTGGTTGCATGATAGGAGCTGATGTCAAGAGTCCCTTCAATGTTTCAAGCGCCTCTTTGCATTTGTCATCAAAGTGGAAAACCACATCTTTTTGTAGTAGCTTGCAAAGAGGTAATGTGATCTTTGAGAAGTCTTTGATAAATCTCCTATAGAAACCTGCATGTCCAAGAAAAGAACGAACCTCTCTCACATTTGTGGGAGGTGGTAAAGAATACATAATATCTATTTTAGATTTATCAACCTCTGATAACTCGTATAATTATATAGTTTTTAGTTATGTTTTATTATTGTTTTGTGTCAAATACGAGTTATTATTGTTTAGTCTAATTGTGTTTATGATCTTTTATATTTTTATGTAATTTGGTGTTTTTCACAAGTTTCTTTGAGTGATTTCAGATTACTAGAATTAAGGGCAAATCCAGTTCAGTTCCAGTTCCGACACCTTTTGCCATATCAGCTATATCTGGAGTTTCACTGAAGAAATAAGGCTGAAATTTTAACCGTGCAAAGTTAAGAGGCATATCTATCTTTTTCATGTTTTACACTTCTAGAAACGGAGTCGTTTTCCATAGCGAAATCAACCATCAAGTTGGCTGATGTGCAATGACGTCTGTCCTGAGCAGTTTTCGCATTTTGACCATATCGTCCGATACACATCAGACAATGAGCTGATTTCAATGGCTATGGATCACTAACTGATAGGGGAACATTTGTCTAGAAGACCATGTGATCAGATAAAGCCTCCAATATTGAAGAAATCGACCATCAAGTTGGCTGATGTGCAATGACGTCTGTGCTGACCTGTTTTCGTATTTTGCCCATATCTTCTTCTCCACATCAGCAAATGAGCGGATTCCAACGGCTATGAATCAGTAACTCATAGGGGAACATTTTTCTAGAAGACCATGTGATCAGATGAGGCCTCCAAGATTGACAAAATCGACCATCTAGTTGGCTGATCAAAATGGTCATACAATATGACGAAAATTGTTACAAAAATGCACCCACCTATTATACCTACCTTTGAAATTTGTAAAGCTTGTCTCTTGTCATTTAGCCCTCCAAAATGTGTATAAATAGAGGGCCTTGGATGATTGTAGAGGATCATATTGTACATTGGTAGGATATTAGCCATTGTAATAAAATTCTCTAAGTTTTCTTCTTCTTTCTTTTCTCTAGTTTTCTTTTTCTTTATTTTCTTCTTCTTCTTTCTTTCTTTTATTTCCTTCTTAGATTCTCTTTAATTTTATGTTTATGTTTACAATGCCTATGCTAGGCTAAACTTCTATTTGGTTAAGGGTGATTTCAAAGCCCTAGACATGTTTTGTGATTGATTTTCAGATTCTATCTATCATTAATTTTCTATCAAAGTTGCTTATGTTCTTCTACAAGAATTGTTCATGATGTTGTCTTGATTTATTTAGGTGTACAACTAGATAGATCTTGATAATTATCTATTGCTAGTCTAGGAGTCTTGATCCGTGTAATTGTCTTGATTTCCTATTCATAAGTGGCAATTTGTGATTAATGATTATGGTCAAGTTTTCAATAATTGCAAAGTGGAACATAACCTAAGTTGAACAATCCGAGCTTATGTGTTTGTTGCTTAGATCAACCGATCTTTCTCATCATAAAGCTGCCATTAAATTGAATTTAGAGAGCTTATTCTAGGTTGTTTAATGGTTAGAGATTAAATAGAGAGCTTGTTCTATTTAACGACAAACTAAGGAAAGATTGGGATAACAGAGCTTGTTGTTATCCACGGTTGTTAACTTTGATAGTTGGTTGATATTGATAGATCTGAAATTGATTCTTAATGATGTCTAGTGGTGGAGAAATTGTATATTAACGTTTATTGTTTTCTTTGAACGTAAGTTATAAGTTAATAAACCCAAAAGAGTGTATCTTATTTAACCTTGCACTAAAAAGATAAATTGTAAGTATAGTAGTTAGCAAGGGTTGAGTCCTCAGGGATTGGGTTTTAGTTTATAAGTTAATAGTTTAAAACTTAAATTCAAGAACAATAAAAGAAAAGGAGTTTTTGAAGCCAGATTTAAACTAAAGTAAATAATAAGAATAAGATGCAAGGCGGTATAACCAGCCAATAAAAATATATATACTAAATTAGGCGGTATAACCAGCCAATAAAAATATATATACTAAATTAGGCGGTATAACCAGCCAATAAAAATAAATATACTTTTAAAAATAAGCTAACTAGAAAAGTAAGAAAACAAGTAAGTAAGAAGAATCAAATATGAAAAATATGGTTAAGGTTTCATTCTCCACCACTAGACATCATTAAGAATCAATTTCAGATCTATCAATATCAACCAACTATCAAAGTTAACAACCGTAGATAACAACAAGCTCTGTTATCCCAATCTTTCCTTAGTTTGTCGTTAAATAGAACAAGCTCTCTATTTAATCTCTAACCATTAAACAACCTAGAATAAGCTCTCTAAATTCAATTTAATGGCAGCTTTATGATGAGAAAGATAGGTTGATCTAAGCAACAAACACATAAGCTCGGATTGTTCAACTTAGGTTATGTTCCACTTTGCAATTATTGAAAACTTGACCATAATCATTAATCACAAATTGCCACTTATGAATAGGAAATCAAGACAATTACACGGATCAAGATTCCTAAACTAGCAATAGATAATTATCAAGATCTATCTAGTTGTACACCTAAATAAATCAAGACAACATCATGAACAATTCTTGTAGAAGAACATAAGCAACTTTGATAGAAAATTAATGATAGATAGAATCTAAAAATCAATCACAAAACATGTCTAGGGCTTTGAAATCACCCTTAACCAAATAGAAGTTTAGCCTAGCATAGGCATTGTAAACATAAACATAAAATTAAAGAGAATCTAAGAAGGAAATAAAAGAAAGAAAGAAGAAGAAAAAAAAATAAAGAAAAAGAAAACTAGAGAAAAGAAAGAAAAAGAAAACTTAGAGAATTTTATTACAATGGCTAATATCCTACCAATGTACAAGAGAAAGCATTTGTTAATCTTAAAGATAGGTTATGTTCTTCTACAAGAATTGTTCATGATGTTGTCTTGATTTATTTAGGTGTACAACTAGATAGATCTTGATAATTATCTATTGCTAGTCTAGGAGTCTTGATCCGTGTAATTGTCTTGATTTCCTATTCATAAGTGGCAATTTGTGATTAATGATTATGGTCAAGTTTTCAATAATTGCAAAGTGGAACATAACCTAAGTTGAACAATCCGAGCTTATGTGTTTGTTGCTTAGATCAACCTATCTTTCTCATCATAAAGCTGCCATTAAATTGAATTTAGAGAGCTTATTCTAGGTTGTTTAATGGTTAGAGATTAAATAGAGAGCTTGTTCTATTTAACGACAAACTAAGGAAATATTGGGATAACAGAGCTTGTTGTTATCCACGGTTGTTAACTTTGATAGTTGGTTGATATTGATAGATCTGAAATTGATTCTTAATGATGTCTAGTGGTGGAGAATGAAACCTTAACCATATTTTTCATATTTGATTCTTCTTACTTACTTGTTTTCTTACTTTTCTAGTTTGCTTATTTTTAAAAGTATATTTATTTTTATTGGCTGGTTATACCGCCTAATTTGTATATTAACTTTGTTTTATTTTTATTGGCTGGTTATACCGCCTAATTTAGTATATATATTTTTATTGGCTGGTTATACCGCCTAATTTAGTATATATATTTTTATTGGCTGGTTATACCGCCTTGCATCTTATTCTTATTATTTACTTTAGTTTAAATGTGGCTTCAAAAACCCCTTTTCTTTTATTGTTTTCTTTGAACGTAAGTTATAAACCAATAACTCATAGATTAAAACCCAATCCCTGAGGACTCGACCCTTGCTAATCATTATACTTACAATTGATCTTTTTAGTGCAAGGTTAAATAAGATACACTCTTTTGGGTGCATCAAATTTTTGGCGCCGTTGCCGGGGATTGCTTTCTTTAGTTTATTTGTTACTTGGTTTATTCTTATTTTCAGTTCTAATTAGTTTTATCTTCTTGTACATACAGGTTTTTCTTTTCAAATTTAAAAAAAAAAAAACGATGGAATTGAGCAATCTAACACTTGAAGAGTTGGTGGCATACATGAACATGGAGAATCAACAAGCCAAGCTCACCTCCCCAGTTCAACAATTGGCCATGGGAGGATGTCAAGGCCATCAAGTGTTTCAAGACCAACAGTATGATCATTACTCAAACACTTACCATGAGGGATGGTGGGATCATACTAATTATGGCTACTCGAAAAATTACCAAGAAGTAGATCCTTATGCCAATTACACTCATCCATCTAGCTTCAATCAATCATGGTCTCAAGAACCAGATCTTTTTCAACCACCACATATGACTCAAAACTCAGGTACTTCTTTAGAAGATCTTGTCTATTCTCTTGTTACTGATTCTTTGCAATTCCAACAGGAAACAAGGGCAAGCATCCAGAGTTTGGAAAAGCAAATGAGCCAATTGGCTAGTAGTATGGTGGGATGGGTAGCACAAAGATCTGAAGAACTCCCAGCCCAAATAATGGTTAACCCAAAGGAGAATGCTACTATTGTGACCTTGAAGAATGAGGAACAAGATGAGGATGAAATAAAATTAGAGATGGATTCTATTCTTGAGGATAATGAAGCCAAAGATCCAAATAAGAGTATTTCGGCACCTGAGGTAACGTTTAAGGTTTCACTTTTTACTAATGTTTCTTCTCCACCTTTTCCTAGTAGATTTGCAAAGTTCAAGGAGGAAGAACATGAACAACACATGCCGGAAACCTTAAACAACTTGTTTGTGGAGGTCTTTCAACAAGTATCAAAATATGCTCCATTCCTCGATGACATATGCACCACAAAGGATGATGGAATAATACTTGTAATGGAGAATGCATCCACTGTTGTGCAAAGAAAGTTTCCTCTCAAACGCATAAATTTGGGAAATTTCATGTATGAGCCTGACAAGCCTAAAATGCCAAGAAGGGGTGTTGGTTAGGTTCAAAACACTAAATCAAGTGCTAATTGGGGGAGGCAGCCTAATTAGTGAAAGCATTGCCAAACTGCCATCCTCAGATTTGCTCTCTTTTTCTTTATCTTTTTCTTATGTTTCTTTGCTAATTGTGTTTAGTGTTTCTAAGTTCATTTAGGCTGCATAAGTTTATTTTGTTTATTAGTTCTTTTCACTTACACATGATTCTTTCATTTGGGATTAATAGCATTACATTAAGGACAATGTAAAAATTATGTGTGGGGGGAAGAATTTAGGATTTTATTTAGAGTGTTTTGTTTTTGAGTCTTTTTATGTTGTTTTTCTTTCTGATCCTGGTTTTGAAAATAACTAGATGTAAATATAATTTTTTACCCCGGTTAAATGGCGGATAACGGTACTCCGTGATTATTTAAATCGGTTCCATCAGCTACCCACAAAACTGATATTGTATATAAATTTCTCTTCCAATTTCTCTTTCAATTTTTTTCATTTTTTTTTCAAGATGGATGATATTCTCACAAGATTGCAGAAACGATTTCCTCCTTTTCCTCGAAATATTTTACTGAAGCTTTACCAAGTTCGATTCGAAAGATTAAGAATGCTTATGCACAAAGGGATTCCTGGAGACATACGTTGGATAATTGAAACCAAGGTACGTGAAGATGAATATCTTCCTGTTTTGCATTTACCAGGTACAGGTAGAAGCACTTTTGCAAAGAAGCGACGAGCAAAGCGCATGAGTTCAAATTGCCAAAAATATGCACGATGGACGTGTAACGGTAAATGTCGTTCTATTGGGATTCCGTCCTCTAATCGAGATGATAAAATTGAATTCATTAAAGATGGACTGAGTAAGGAGAATTTGGGTAATATCCAACTTTCTCTTGAGACGCATCCTAGTGGAGACGTACAAAGAGAAATTCTTGATTTATGGCCGCAATTCCAAAGGGAATGGAAACATCTTGGGAATCTGATGTTAAAAGACCCTGTTTGCCAGCTTGTAAGAAAACTGGATGGGAAGCATATCCTCGACTCATAGAAGGCGTTTAAGCCGTTTCTGGACGTAAAACCAGAGGAAGATGTGAGCCACAATCACAACTACAATAAATGACTTCTCAGTTTTTGGTTTGATTTGCAATAACTTTATTTTGGTTTAATTTACGTGTTGTTCGATTTGTGTAATTATTCTCGTTTTTTTTATTTGTCTTTTACGGTTGATTTTTTCTTCTCTTTTTGATTTTCTTCCTGAAATCACGCAAAAATATTTTGTTAGGTTAATATTTTCTTCTGACAGGTCAGATACACTTTCGGCGACATTTTTACTCTTGTCTGATTCACTACTCAGTCCTTTATATATTACACCATGTACTCATTCTCTTTCAGGCACTCGAAGAAAAAAAAAATGGAAAGTACTTCGTCCCAGCGCATTAAAAAAATTTGTGTCTTTGGAGGTGCTTATCCAGGGAAAAATAACATATTCGCTGATGAAGCCATAAGAGTTGGAGTAATACTTGCCCAACAAAAGATCCACTTGATTTATGGAGGCGGTAGTACGGGTTTAATGGGAGCAGTCGCTACAGAAGCACACGCCGGAGGAAGTCCAGTTCTAGGAATCGTGCCAAAACTATTCACAAGTTTTTGTGGACCTACCGTGGGTAAGGAAATACAAGTCTGGAGTATCCCTGAACGGATAACAATCATGTACCATTCTGCCGATGCATTCATTGCTTTACCAGGAGGTCTGGGTACATTGGAAGAAATAGCTTGCGTGGCTTCTTGGTCATCTTTGGTCACAAATAAGAAACCCATTGGTTTGCTTAATATTAATGGTTATTTTAGTAATTTGCTTTCATATTTAGATAATGCTGTGGATAATGGATTCATGTTTTCAGAGGCAAGGAGAACCATAATTTCTGCTACAACCATTGAAGATTTACTCAAAAAGCTCCAAGCTTATGAGTATTTATCTGCTACGGTTGTTTCGCAAACGCTCGGAAAAAGAAAAAGAGATATGGACGAGCAAGGAGTGGATTGCACTTTGTCTTTGTGACATTATCTAACATTTTGTTTGTTGTGTCTCAGTTATAATAAGTGGTTAGCAACCTCTGCAGGTAATATCTCCTAAATCCTACCTTTAAATTTTGACATTGGGGACAATGTCATATTTTAGTATGGGGTAAGGGACATATTTTGCTAATTTAAAAAAAAAAAAAATTGTTGTGTTTTAAGCCATTTAGAAGTATTCATTCTGAACAAGGTCTGAGTAAGGGAGACTTGAGACATACCTTGTCAGTTTGATTTTAATCTTTTTATGTTTACTTGTTAATTTTTCTTTAGTATTTTAGGATTATTTAGGTTGCATGAGTTTGTTTTGTTTTGTTTTGAGTCTAGTTGTTCCTATTCTTATGTTATTAGTTCTTTTCTCTTACACATGATTCTTTCATTTGGGTTAATAGACTTACATTGAGGACAATGTAAGAATTAAGTGTGGGGGGAATGATTTAGGATTTCTTTTATTTTCGTCTACTATTTTTTTTTATGAGTCTTTATTATTATTATTTTTAGTGTGTTTTAGTTCCTTTTTAATACAATGATGAGATATGAATTGCATAGGTCTAAACTGGTTACTAGTGAGAAGATTTTCATGAGAATTAAGCTTGATACTAATTTTTATGAGCCAATGTTAATATGATATGTTGATTGAGAAAGAAGCATGTTTAGACTTAAAACTGACTTGTATAATCATCATTGTGAGTTTTTGAGCCTAAAATGATTGATGCATTATACAAATCAATCTAATTTCTTTCTTGAGTGCTCTTATGATTACATGATTCTCTAGAACTTGCTTTAAACCGTTTGAGACTATATTGATACATGTGACAACATGAATATGATAGAGGCATTAGGATTATAACCAGAGCCAAACAGCCATCCCTTATTGATGTTCCAAGAGAACACACCCTTAGTGAACCAATTTGAGCCTACATTGAATAAGCTATCTCTTTGGTAACCATAACTTGTCCCTAACCTAAATATACTTATATCTTTACCTTTGTTCCAAAGATGAATTAGCATGATTTGAGACAAGTTGCAAAGACAAGGGATATTTTTTGGTTAGAAACAAGAAATAAGTGTGGGGGGAAAAGAAAAGAAAAGTCAAGAGAAAAAGAAATGGAATACTGGAAAATACATTCCTATGTAAAAAAAAAAATATGAATCATCTCTTGAATTTGTGGAAAAAGAAAAAGATATTACAAAGTTGTTTAGAATGAAGAAAAGGCCCAACATGAATATCCGGTCTAGGTGACTATGTACTTGTAAAGAGTTTTGAGAAGTTTCTTTGTATAATTTTTTTATGTCTCTAAACTTTATGAACTCTTTGGAACCTTTGTGATATCTTTATCCTTTTGTTCTTCAACCACATTACAAACCCCTTGGCCCCATTACAACCTTGATTAAAGACCTCTTGATTTATGAAGTTGCATGATCTTTTAGTGGAGAATAGGTGGACAAGCAAGCATATGGTAGAAGTGTTTTCATGAGATTTATTGAGTGTAAACACTTTACCACTACTTTAAAGAGTGAAAATCAAGAGAGTATCCCATGTGAGAAGTTGAGATTAAGTTTGAATATGCACTATTTTGATTGAAATATGTTATCTTAATATTGGCTTAACTCAAACTATTTACATTCAAGCAAGATTTTTTGTGAATTTCTTTAAGCTATTGATTAGTTTTTAAGACTTGTCCAATGATTATCTCAAATTTATATTGGAAGGATTAGTTATAATTATTATTTTTAGTTTTTCTTATGTTTTCAATGTTTGTGGGTATCGTCCTAGTAAACCCTCACGAGACTAAACTCGTCCACTAAGGACACCTAGGGGTTTAAAGGCTTGTGTCACATGCTAAGTGCCACCGTGATTTCCTACGAAAATGGATTAGATTAGATTTTCTTATTTTATATTTATTGAGTCGTTGCTAGGGACTAGCAACAATCTAAGTGTGGGGGTGTGATAACTCGTATAATTATATAGTTTTTAGTTATGTTTTATTATTGTTTTGTGTCAAATACGAGTTATTATTGTTTAGTCTAATTGTGTTTATGATCTTTTATATTTTTATGTAATTTGGTGTTTTTCACAAGTTTCTTTGAGTGATTTCAGATTACTAGAATTAAGGGCAAATCCAGTTCAGTTCCAGTTCCGACACCTTTTGCCATATCAGCTATATCTGGAGTTTCACTAAAGCAATAAGGCTGAAATTTTAACCGTGCAAAGCTAAGAGGCATATCTATCTTTTTCATGTTTTACACTTCTTGAAACGGAGTCGTTTTCCATAGCGAAATCAATCATCAAGTTGGCTGATGTGCAATGACGTCTGTCCTGAGCAGTTTTCGCATTTTGACCATATCGTCCGATACACATCAGAACATGAGCTGATTTCAACGGCTATGGATCACTAACTGATAGGGGAACATTTGTCTAGAAGACCATGTGATCAGATAAATCCTCCAATATTGAAGAAATCGACCATCAAGTTGGCTGATGTGCAATGACGTCTGTGCTGACCTATTTTCGTATTTTGCCCATATCTTCTTCTCCACATCAGCAAATGAGCTGATTCCAACGGATATGAATCAGTAACTCATAGGGGAACATTTTTCTAGAAGACCATGTGATCAGATCAGGCCTCCAAGATTGACAAAATCGACCATCTAGTTGGCTGATCAAAATGGTCATACAATATGACGAAAATTGTTAGAAAAATGCACCCACCTATTATACCTACCTTTGAAATTTGTAAAGCTTGTCTCTTGTCATTTAGCCCTCCAAAATGTGTATAAATAGAGGGCCTTGGATGATTGTAGAGGATCATATTGTACATTGGTAGGATATTAGCCATTGTAATAAAATTCTCTAAGTTTTCTTCTTCTTTCTTTTCTCTAGTTTTCTTTTTCTTTATTTTCTTCTTCTTCTTTCTTTCTTTTATTTCCTTCTTAGATTCTCTTTAATTTTATGTTTATGTTTACAATGCCTATGCTAGGCTAAACTTCTATTTGGTTAAGGGTGATTTCAAAGCCCTAGACATGTTTTGTGATTGATTTTCTGATTCTATCTATCATTAATTTTCTATCAAAGTTGCTTATGTTCTTCTACAAGAATTGTTCATGATGTTGTCTTGATTTATTTAGGTGTACAACTAGATAGATCTTGATAATTATCTATTGCTAGTCTAGGAGTCTTGATCCGTGTAATTGTCTTGATTTCCTATTCATAAGTGGCAATTTGTGATTAATGATTATGGTCAAGTTTTCAATAATTGCAAAGTGGAACATAACCTAAGTTGAACAATCCGAGCTTATGTGTTTGTTGCTTAGATCAACCTATCTTTCTCATCATAAAGCTGCCATTAAATTGAATTTAGAGAGCTTATTCTAGGTTGTTTAATGGTTAGAGATTAAATAGAGAGCTTGTTCTATTTAACGACAAACTAAGGAAAGATTGGGATAACAGAGCTTGTTGTTATCCACGGTTGTTAACTTTGATAGTTGGTTGATATTGATAGATCTGAAATTGATTCTTAATGATGTCTAGTGGTGGAGAATGAAACCTTAACCATATTTTTCATATTTGATTCTTCTTACTTACTTGTTTTCTTACTTTTCTAGTTTGCTTATTTTTAAAAGTATATTTATTTTTATTGGCTGGTTATACTGCCTAATTTGTATATTAACTTTGTTTTATTTTTATTGGCTGGTTATACCGCCTAATTTAGTATATATATTTTTATTGGCTGGTTATACCGCCTAATTTAGTATATATATTTTTATTGGCTGGTTATACCGCCTTGCATCTTATTCTTATTATTTACTTTAGTTTAAATCTGGCTTCAAAAACCCCTTTTCTTTTATTTTTTTTTTTGAACGTAAGTTATAAACCAATAACTCATAGATTAAAACCCAATCCCTGAGGACTCGACCCTTGCTAATCATTATACTTACAATTGATCTTTTTAGTGCAAGGTTAAATAAGATACACTCTTTTGGGTGCATCAACCTCTATCCCTCTAGAAGAAATAACATGGCCCAAAACTATTCCTTGTTCTACCATAAAGTGACATTTTTCCCAATTCAAAACAAGGTTCGTTTCCATGCATCTTTCAAGTACAAGTGTAAGGTTCTCTAGACATCTATCACAAGAATCACCATAGACACTAAAATCATCCATAAACACTTCTATGATGTTTTCTACATAATCTTAAAATATGCTAACCATACACCTTTGAAATGTAGCTGGTGCATTACAAAGACCAAATGGCATACGCATGTTGTTTTCTCTTGGTCCTCCGGAGCAATGGCTATCTGATTATAACCTGAAAAACCATCAAGAAAACAATAATGAGAATGGCCAGCTAACCTTTCAAGCATTTGATCAATAAAAGGTAAAGGAAAGTGGTCTTTGCGAGTTGTGGAATTAAGTTTACGATAATCAATACAAACTCGCCACCCTGTTTTAATCCTAGTAGGAACAAGTTCATTCTCATTATTTGTGACCAACGTTACACCTGATTTCTTTGGAACCACTTGGACTGGGCTCACCCATTTGCTATCCGAGATAGGATAGATCACTCCAACATCTAGGAGCTTCAGTATCTCCTTTTTCACAACCTCCATCATAGGAGGGTTCAATCTTCTTTGTGCTTCTCTTGTTGGTTTGGACCCCTCCTCTAACAAAATCTGGTGCATGCACATGGATGGGCTTATTCCCTTGATATCGGCAATTGTCCAACCAATTGCTGTTTTATGCTCTCTAAGCATCCCGGATAAGTCGCTCTTCTTGCAAAGGTGTGAGCTCTTTGCCAATGATGACAGGTAGTGTGTCCTTTTCACCTAAGAACACATATTTCAAGTGGTTCGGTAGTGGTTTCAACTCTAAAGTTGGTGCCTGCAAAATGGAAGGTAGAAGTTTCTCATTAGATAATTGCAAATCAATAAATGAAACATCAAACCTTGCATCTTTAGGTGGCAGTGAGTGTAAAGATTCTAGTGCCCCTTCCACATGGTCACTCAAGGCTAGCTCCCCTTTAGCATTCCCCATTCCGAGATGTTTGCTAAGGACTATCTCCACACTATCTTCACCATCTAGCTCATAAGCTTGCAGCACTAGTGAGTCAATTATATCAATATTAAAAACAGAATGCACCTCACTAGGATATCTCATGGCCTCAAAAATGTTAAAGCGAATTATTTCACCATCAAATTCCATAGTTAAAGTGCCACCATGTACATCTATTTTAGTTCTTGCTGTTTTCAAGAATGGTCTCCCAAATAGAATAGGTGTGGGATTAGAAGACATCTCATCTTCCATCTCAATAACATAAAAGTCAGCGGGAAAAACTAATTCATTAACCTGTACAAGAACGTCTTCGACAACTCCTCTTGGGTAAGTGTTAGAACGGTCAGCAAGTTGTATTATAACACCGGTTTCCTCTAATGGTCCTAGATTCAATGAAGCATAAATTGAATATGGACTGACATTAATAGATGCCCCTAGATCTAGCATAGCACGCTCAAACCTGGTGTTGCCTATCTTACAAGGAATGGTAAACATACCTGGATCATTGCATTTAGGTGGGAGTTTCTTTTGAAGAACAGCTGACACATTCTCCCCCACACTTACCTTTTCATTCCATTTCAACTTCCGTTTAGATGTGGGAAGGTAATTTCCCAGAATCCCTTGCTTGCATTTGACTCAGGGTTGTTGCCAATTGCCCCATCTGAGCCTCTAAGTTTCGGACACTTACCTTTGTCTCCCTTGATTCCTGTTGAAGTTGAATTGTATTAGTAGTAAGGGTTTTGACAAGATCTTCAAGAGTCTCACCTGAACTTTTTTGTGGTGGCACTTGTTGTCGGGTTTGATATGGTTGTTGCACTCTTTGCTGAAAACCCGGTGGCCGATTGTCAAATGGTGGAGGAACAACTTGTGATTGGTTCCCTCCATAATTGAAGTTTGGATGATCCCTCCATCCTGGATTGTATGTGTTTGAGTAGGGATCATATTTCCTTGGTTGGTTCTGAAAGCCACCCATGGCATTCACATGTTCATTGGTGTCTTCTTGAAGTGTTGGACACATATCAGTTTGGTGCCCCATGTTTGAACATATGCCACAAGCCTTTATTTGCTGTATATTACCTACAGCCAATTGTTGAACAAGAGAAGTCAGTTTATCAAATTTTTGTTCAAGGGATGATATACTTACCTCATTAACTCTCTTGGGTTGTGGTGGTGGATCTTGTCTCATTGAGAATTTTTGAGAATTGGCTGCCATGTTGGAGATTAGAGTTCTAGCAGCCCGGGAGTCTTATCAACTAGAGCTCCCCCACTAGCGGCATCTATCATACTTCTCTCCATGGGCATGAGACCTTCATAGAAGTATTGGATGAGAAGTTGTTCACTTATCTGATGGTGTGGACATGATGCACAAAGTTTCTTGAACCTCTCCCAATATTCATATAAGGACTCTCCATTGTATTGCCTAATCCCACATATCTCTTTTCTAATGTTGGCAGCCTTAGATGCTGGGAAATACCTTTCCAAGAATGCTTTCTTCATATCATTCCATGTAGTGATGGTCCCGGATGGTAGATAGTTGAGCCATTCCTTTGCTGAATCAGCTAGAGAGAATGGGAAGGCTCTCAACTTAACTTGCTCTTCCGTGACTCCTGTTGGTCTCATGCTTGAGCAAACTACATGGAATTCCTTGAGGTGTTTATTTGGATCCTCTCCTGCAAAACCATGAAAAGTTGGGAGAAGATGAATCAAACCAGATTTTAATTCAAAAGCTACCTCAAGATTAGCATATTCAATGCATAATGGTTGTTGATCCAAGTCCGGAGCGGCTAGCTCCTTGAGAGTTCGGTTGTCAGCTGCTGCCATCTCTCCTTGCTCCTCTTGGATGTTTTGGATCAACTTCTCGATTGGTTGTTGGTGAGAAGTTATAAATTCCCGAATTCTCCTAAATCTTAAGTCTTCTTCAGGAGCTTGGAACATTCACTAATAAAAAAAAAAGAAAGTAAATAATTAGAACAAAAAATAAGAATAAACCAATAAACTAATAAACTAAAGAAAGCAATCCCCGGCAACGGCGCCAAAAACTTGATGCACCCAAAAGAGTGTATCAACCTTGCACTTAAAAAAAATCAATTGTAGAGTATAGTGATTAGCAAGGGTCGAATCCTCAGGGATTGGGTTTAATCTATGAGTTATTAGTTTATAACTTAGATTCAAAGAAAACAAAAGAAAAGGGGGTTTTGAAATAGTTTTAAAAATAAGCAAACAAGAAAAGTAAGATGCAAGTAAGAAATAAGAAATCAAATATGAGAGAAATGTGGTTAAGGTTTCATTCTCCACCACTAGACATCATTAAGAATCAATTTCAGATCTATCAATATCAACCAACTATCAAAGTTAACAACCGTAGATAACAAAAAGCTCTGTTATCCCAATCTTTCCTTAGTTTGTCGTTAAATAGAACAAGCTCTATATTTAATCTCTAACCATCAAACAACCTAGAATAAGCTCTCTAAATTCAATTTAATGGCAGCTTTATGTTGAGAAAGATAGGTTGATCTAAGCAACAAACACATAAGCTCAGATTGTTCAACTTAGGTTATGTTCCACTTTGCAATTATCGAAAACTTGACCATAATCATTAATCAGAAATTGCCACTTATGAATAGGAAATCAAGACAATTACACGGATCAAGACTCCTAAACTAGCAATAGATAATTATCAAGATCTATCTAGTTGTACACCTAAATAAATCAAGACAACATCATAAACAATTCTTGTAGAAGAACATAAGCAACTTTGATAGAAAATTAATGATAGATAGAATCTGAAAATCAATTACAAAACATGTCTAGGGCTTTGAAATCACCCTTAACCAAATAAAAGTTTAGCCTAGCATAGGCATTGTAAACATAAACATAAAATTAAAGAGAATCTAAGAAGAAAATAAAAGAAAGAAAGAAAGAAGAAGAAGAATATTTATTATCCAGCCTCTTGCTCTCTCAAAAACAAAGAAACAAAGAAGAAATCAGAACTTTGATGCTTGGGAAAAAGTAAATTTCGTATGCCCCCTTAATCTCTATTTATAGGCAATAGCTAGGGCATCAAACAAGTGAATTTCAGCTCTCTCCCTTCAATAATTGCTGACTTGTGGCTAAAGTTAAGGAAAAGTGGCTGACTTTTGTGTTTTAAGGAAAGATATAAGCCTTGGCAGCCAAGTTTGAATAAAGTAGGAAAGTTTTAGTCAAAGCACTTTTTAATGAAGAGAGATTATATTCTTGCAGCCAAAGTAAGTGTAAGGAAGGAAAGTCTTGGCTGATTTAATTCTCCTACTTTGACTAGGATTAGCTTTAAGGAAAGATACTTGCAATTAATGCAAGTTGACAGCCACTAATCCTTCTTTGGCAAAGATAAACATAAATGTCAGCTAGGGTATTAAGAAAAATATGTGATTTGCGGCTAGGGTTTTTTCTGCCGCTAGGGTTTTTAGGGAGATATTCCAATGCCGATTTGGATGACCATTTCTTATCCGATATAGGCCCATGACCAACCCTTGGAAAGATAACCAACTGATCTTCAAAAGTCAAGAAGGAAGTTTCTTCGAATAAAGAGTCTAATATCATGTTTTCTTAGCAACAAGCTCCGGAGGTCAAATCTATCTTCTTGCTTTGCACCAAGAATTTGATCTTTTTGACTCCCAACTCTTTTTCCATTTTGTGATTTCACTTTTGTAAGCTCTTTAACATCCTAATTGACATGTTTTGACTTCATCTCCTCCAAAATACCTACAAAGGATAAAAACCTAGTAAAATGCCAAGGAAGTAAGAATCAAAGCACAAAGTATCGGGAAATTAAATAGGAAAATGTATGAAATTAAGCACTTATCAGTGAGGAACAATTTGGGGCTTTTAATACTAATTCACCTTCATATAGTAAACCTAGGCGAAGCCATGCCGGATTTCCAATTAGATATCCCGAAGTTAAGAACACATGGAGGAATATTTCGAATCCTTTTACCTTCTATTCTACTTTCCGAATACATTTATTTTTGAAAATCGGACAATGATGAACGTACATCACAATGCCCGTAATAAGTGTTGGTATTTAGTCCCAGTGCTGTTATAATTTTGTTAGCATCCTCAGGGATAATTATTGTTTTGAATTATATGTTTTTTTTTTTTGTATTATTCGAATTTATTCCCGTTACTAATTCATTTTCTTTTAGTTGTTTTTTTTTTTTTTTTTTTGTATTCTTGTCATCATTTTTTGCATATGGAAGGTTATTGGTCTCGGGATAATATTCAACCAAAAGGGCTTCCATGGAGGGTCAGAATGTCGCAGTAGTCGAGAAGCATTTAGAGGTTAGGAAACAGTCCGAGAAAGGCCAATACGATAATGGGGATTGTTTAAAAATGGGATATGTGTCAGCATTGCCAGTCGAGGTTGATCTTACTATTAGGCAAAATGATCTCCGAGAATTGATGGATATATGGAATCAATGGAACATATCAGTAAAAAAAAGCCTTCACTCAGACTTATGGGGACATAGCATTGTTAGTTCAGGTTAAGGTCAGTGGTGAGGTGATCCGGGCTTGTGGGGCAATTCTGGAATCCTGCTTATCGGTGTTTTACCTTCAACCGAGAGGATATGACTCCAACCGTAGAGGAATATTCGACCTCGCTGCATATTGAGAACGTTATTCCCTATCGTATTTACTTGAAGGATACAAAGACGCCGGGTTTTAAGAAAAAGGTGTCTAAAATTCTAGGAGTGGAAAGAAATTGGGTCGAAAGTCATGTTGCCCGAAAAGGGGTAAGCTATTGTATATCATGAGATTTTTTACGGACCTTAATCCATAGCCATTCAAGTAAGGAGACAGTTAGGAATATTTTTGCTTTGGCTATCTATGGTTTAGTTATCTTCCCAAAGATATTAGGGTGTGTGGATGTGGCGATATTTGATGTTTTTGAGAGGCTTGAGTAGAGGATAAACCCAGCCCCAGCAATTATAGCAGAAACAATCCAATCGCTAAATTTCTGTTGACGAGAAGGAAAAAGGCGTTTTATAGGTTGTATACAACTTCTTTACATACGGGTTTAGAGCCATTTTTGTAAACAAGAGAATTTCCCTCTTCGCTCATATTGGAAGTCTTTTACACCAATTGGTGAATTTCTTAAGAGGGATTGGCTTGAAAATAGGACTGAGGAGCAATGGATCAACATATTCCAGAATATCAGGGCTGAGATGATAATTTGGAGAGCTCCATGGATAGCTCCTATGCTGACATTGTACAAGTGCGGAGATAAAGCTTCGGTTCCATTATTGGGAGTATGGGGAGGAGTGAGCTATGCACCACTGCTGGTACTAAGACAATCGAAATCCCGTCAGTTTACTCCTATGACCCATGACCTTAGTAATTTGGAATTTGCTTATGGAGAAGATGGATACTTAGGAAAGGTACGTGAGATTGTAGTAGCATGGAAAGAAACTCATCGGGTGGAGGTAGCTAGATATGCCGACATCGTCACACCTAATTACTTGATATGAAGGGAATTGAGGATTAATGATAGGTTGTTGACATCAGATGGGGAAGAAGTTCAGCTCTTGAGTTCGCCACCCAAGGAAGAGCCATCAGAGTTAGAAATTGCAAAGATAGAATTCAAAAAAGAAAAGGCCCAAATGAGCAAGAAAATTGCCCGATTGCAAGAAAGAGCTTGAGGATATGAAAAATAAGGAATCAACTCAAGAAAGAGAAAAGAAAAAGATCAAGAGAGAAAGGGACACTGCTAAAAGCGATCTTCAGGAATTACACTTGGAGAACAAGAACTACTGTTTCGAGCTCAGATTCCAGGGGACTCTCAAGACTTTCAGGGAATGGGAGCAAGAAGTCAAAAACCTCAAGAAGGAGAAGAACTATTGGACAGAGAGAGCAAAGCATGAGGAAGCCCGATGCAATCAACTGGAGAAACAAGCTAAGGAAAGCTTACACGTTGATGCGTCTGCTGACATGTCAAAGGGTCGTGAACAAGTAGGGGTCAGATTGAAGAGCGGCAATCAAAAGAGGACAGTGAAAAAGGTCCAAGATCTGAGGGGTTACTAAAGGACCGGTGTTTTGTAATAGCATTTTTAAATTATGATAGACAGATTATCAGATTGTCTTAAGTAGTGATCTTTTTTCTTTGACGTATTTAGTTCTAGGAAATCAATGAAAGACCGTTTGGTTGGAATTATCCCGGGGCCAATACTTTTAAATGCATTCATCATTCATTTGTTTTTTCCTTTATATATTTTGTTTGTTCATTCATTTATATTTATAATCATTCATTCATTTATATTTTATAAATTGTTCATACACTTAGTCATTTATTTATTTGTCCATTCATTTATTCTTTATAATTAGTCATTCATGTTCATACACTTAGTCATTTACATATTTGTTCATTCATTAACATTTAGTCATTTATCCATTCATTCATTCATTTTTATAAAATAAAAAAAATGTGTCAATAATTTCTAATCCATGGTTTTTAAAAACTAAAGGTACAATTGGTCGCACTCGAAAGAATCAGACTTTCAACACCCCTACAATACTCAATCTCAAGCAAGAGCTATGGAGAACGATCAGCTTGCTAGAATTGAAAGGATGGAAAGAATTCAAAAAGAACTACAGGAACAGTTGGCTAAGTCTCAAGAGGAGTCATGGGAATAAATGACCAAACTCATGGAGATGATGAGTACCATGACGAGGCAGAAGTGGCCAGGAGAAAATTCAGTTACAGGAATGAGGGCAGTAAACCAGGAAGATCGACTAGAGGTGGTATAGAAGAATGGCCAAACATCCCAGCTTGTGGGAAATGAACTTCCGACTGGGGTAGCATCCTATATTTACATCCAACCAGCGACCGAAGCACAGAATTTTGGTCCTAAAAGGGGTAATATTGGGGTTGACCCAATCGATGTGGACATTCCAGACTTTGAGGAATTAGCCGAAAAGGAAAGGGAAAAGATGACTGAACTGAAGAGGGTTGAAACGGTAGAATCCCAGAAAAAATATCAGCTGCACGAGGAAAGATTGAGGGCAGTTGAAGGAGTAGAGCTATTTGGAAGTTTAGATTCCAAAGAAATGAGTTTAGGGCCATGTCTGGTGATTACTCCAAAGTTAAAAGTACCAGACTTTGAAAAATATAACGGAACTACCAACCCATCAGCGCATCTGACCATGTACTCCGGAAGATGACCAGACATGATGAAGATGAAAAATTGCTCATCCACTGTTTCCAAGATAGCTTGATAGGGTCCGCAACTTGGTGGTATAACCAGCTTACTCGTACTAAGATCCATTCCTGCATGGATCTAGCTAAAGCTTTCATTGAACAATACAAGCATGTGAAGACATGGTGCCTGACTGTCTAACTCTCCAAAACATGGAAAAGAAAGCTACTGAAAGCTTTAAAGAATATTCTCAGAGATGGAGAGACCTGGCTACACAAGTGCAACCCCCTTTAACCAACAAGGAAACTACAGTGCTTTTCATCAATACCCTAAAAGCACCTTATTATGATAAATTCGTGGGAAGTGTCACCAAGGACTTTGCAGATATGGTGATATCTGGGGAGATGATAGAGTCTGCCATTAAGAACGGGAAAATGTAAGGGGGTGAGTCTGCTACCCCGAAGAGAGTTTTTCCTGCAAAGAAGGAGGAGGAGACACATGCAATTGGTTTTAATCAATACCCCTATACACCTCTTACACCATATACACCTCCCACGCCTTATACTCCTACTACATCTTATGCACCTTCGACACCTTACACACCTTACTCGGGGTATAATCCTTACTACCCCAATGTGAACCACCTTACCCAAAATTCATTCCCCTATAACAATATACCACGACAGCCATTTCCAACTAGTATATCCCCACAGATAACCCTTTCTCGAAACACTGTCCCAAACACTCAAGGTCCCGTGCACAATGACTATCGTTCACCAAGGAATGATTAAAAACCTCAGTTTGATCCCATTCCTACCACCTATGGTGAGCTATATCCTAAACTACTGCAAGGCCAAATTGTCGTGCCCGTATATCTTAAACCCTTGACCCCACCATACTCAAGGTGCTACAATGCAAATACCAACTGCGCATATCATGCAGGAATTCAGGGGCATTCAACAGAGGATTGCATTGCCTTAAAAAAGAAAGTCCAAAGTTCAATCAATATCGGAGTTGTGAAGTTTGGGTCAAAGAATGGGCCGAATGTAGCGGGAAACCCATTGCCTGATCATGCTGAGAATCGAGTAAATGCAATATTGACAGGGGAAGTCAGAAGGTTAAAAAGGGATGCCAGGAAAGTCAAGACTCTGATGTTAATACTATGGTCGAGATGGTTAAGGCAGGAATGGTGTAGGATGCAGACAGTTTAAAAATGGTTGCAAAGAGGGTACAGAATTGGTGCCCGTTCCATAACTGTTCAGGTCATATCATATAGGACTGCGAGGACTTTCTGGCTAAAGTCCAAAAGATGATGGATAATGGAGAGGCCCAGTTTTACGAGGGAAAGAGGAAAAAGTTATGTCCCTGAGGAAATATGACTGCAGCATGGTTATGCCCGGGTCTTCAAGTCAACAAGATATTACAGGTGTGGGGCACTTAACATGAAGTGGAAGATGTTATGTCCCTGAGGTTGTTGAACAGGGATCAACAAGAAAGGATGGAGGAATGGACAAAGGGAAGAAAGCAGCAGAACCAATCCATATTGAGATGGATTTGTCAAAAGAAGCAGAGAGGGGATCAGCCCCGATAAAAAGGATAAAAGAGCCGGTGAACGAGAAGGTGGCTTGCGAGTTTTTAGAGTTCATAAAACATAGTGAGTATATTGTGGTTGAGCAATTGCAACGTTAGCCAGCAAGAATCTCCATCTTATCTTTGCTATTAAACTCGGAGCCACGTAAAAATACCCTGTTGAGAGTGTTAAATCAGGCATATATGGCTAACAACATATCGTAGAAAAGTTAGACAGGCTGGTGGGAAACATTGCGGCAAACGACCATATATTTTCAGTTATGATCAAATACCACCCAAAGGTATTGGGTCCACAAAGGCTCTTCACATAACAACCACCTGCAAGGGGCATATACTACCAAACGTGCTTCTGGATAATGGTTCTTAATCAAATGTAATGTGATAAGCTCATAAAATATACATTTTATGCCTTTCTACCTTTAGTTTTTGTTATGTTTTCGATATTTATCTTGTTTACTTATATTATGTTATTGAATTTTAGGTACAATAAGGAGAATGAAGTCAAAATATGTCAATAATGATGGTAAACAGCTTACAAAATCAAAATCACAAGATGGAAGAAGACTTTGGAGTCAAAAATATCAATTTCTGGTTGCAAAGCAAGAAGGCAGATTTGACCTCCGAAACTTGTTTGATGCACCCAAAAGAGTGTATCTAATTTAACCTTGCACTTAAAAAGAATCAATTGTAGAGTATAGTGATTAGCAAGGGTCGAGTCCTCATGGATTGGGTTTTAATCTATGAGTTATTAGTTTATAACTTACGTTCAAAGAAAACAAAATAAAAGGGGGTTTTGAAATAGTGTTAAAAATTAGCAAACAAGAAAAGTAAGAAAACAAGTAAGAAATAAGAAATCAAATATGATAGAAATATGGTTAAGGTTTCATTCTCCACCACTAGACATCATTAAGAATCAATTTCAAATCTATCAATATCAACCAACTATCAAAGTTAACAACCGTAGATAACAACAAGCTCTGTTATCCCAATCTTTCCTTAGTTCGTCGTTAAATAGAACAAGCTCTCTATTTAATCTCTAACTATCAAACAACCTAGAATAAGCTCTCTAAGTTCAATTTAATAGCAGCTTTATGATGAGAAAGATAGGCTGATCTAAGCAACAAACACATAAGCTCGGATTGTTCAACTTAGGTTATGTTCCACTTTGCAATTATTGAAAACTTGACCATAATCATTAATCACAAATTGCTACTTATGATTAGGAAATCAAGACAATTACACGGATCAAGACTCCTAAACTAGCATTAGACAATTATCAAGATTTATCTAGTTGACCACCTAAACAAATCAAAACATCATCATGAACAATTTTTATGGAAGAACATAAGCAACTTTGATAGAAAATTAATGATAGATAGAATCTAAAAATCAATTACAAAACATGTCTAGGGCTTTGAAATCACCCTTAACCAAATAAGTTTAGCCTAACATAGGCATAGATAATATATACATAAAACTAAAAAGAAAATAAAAGAATGGAGAAGAAGAAGAAGAAGAAGAAGAATGATGATCCTTTGAGTCTCCTCAAAAGATGTCTAATTTGTGGCTCAAAAGATGGTATTTATACAGCTTTCAAACCCTGAGAATAAGTCATTGCCGCACAAGTAAGCCTGGAGGCAGAAAAATCACGTTTTTGCCTTTTTTTAAGATTTGCGATTAGGGTTTTTCTGGCTCCGGGTTCTTTAGGGAGATTTCTAGCAACATTTTGAATGACCATTTCTTATCCGATTTGGGCCCATAATATATCGTTGGAAAGATAATCAAGTCAGCTTCAAAAGTGAAGAAGGAAGTTTCTTCAAATAAAGACTCGAACATCATGTTTTCCTTGAAACAAGCTCCAGAGGTCAAATCTGTCTGATTGCTTTTCAACCAGAAATTGATATTTTTGACTCCCAAGTCTTCTTCCATCTTGTGATTATGATTTTGTATGCTCTTTACCATCATTATTGACAACTTTTGACTTCATTCTCCTTATTGTACCTAAAATTCAAAAACATAATATAAGTAAACAAGATAAAGATCGAAAACATAACAAAAACTAAAGGTAGAAAGGCATAAAATGTATATTTTATGAGCTTATCATTGTTGCAAGTAAAACATGATGTTATATTCTTTATTTGAAGAAGCTTTCTTCTTGACCTTTGAAGTTAACTTGATTATCTTTCCAACGATATATAATGGTCCCAAATCGGATAAGAAATGGGCATTCAAAATGGTGCTAGAAGATCTCCCTAAAGAACCCTACGGCCAGAAAAACCCTAATCGCAAATCTGAAAAAAGAAGAAGGCAAAAACATGATTTTTGCACCTCCAGCTTACTTGTGCTTATGTTCTTCCATTAAAATTGTTCATGATGATGTTTTGATTTGTTTAGGTGGCCAACTAGATAAATCTTGATAATTGTCTAATGCTAGTTTAGGAGTCTTGATCCGTGTAATTGTCTTGATTTCCTATTCATAAGTGGCAATTTGTGATTAATGATTATGGTCAAGTTTTCAATAATTGCAAAGTGGAACATAACCTAAGTTGAACAATCCGAGCTTATGTGTTTGTTGCTTAGATCAACCTATCTTTCTCATCATAAAGCTGCCTCCCGCACTTGATAGATTGTTTTCAGCCTAGCCAATACCCCTAGGTTGATCTAAGCTTTATGATGAGAAAGATAAATTGATCTAAGCAACAAACACATAAGCTCGGATTGTTCAACTTAGGTTATGTTCCACTTTGCAATTATTGAAAACTTGACCGTAATCATTAATCACAAATTGCTACTTATGAATAGTAAATCAAGACAATTACACGGATCAAGACTCCTAAACTAGCATTAGACAATTATCAAGATTTATCTAGTTGGCCACCTAAACAAATCAAAACATCACCATGAACAATTTTTATGGAAGAACATAAGCAACGTTGATAGAAAACAATGATAGATAGATTCTGAAAATTAATTACATAACATGTCTAGGGCTTTGAAATCACCCTTAACCAAATAAAAGTTTAGCCTAGCATAGGCATTGTAAACATAAACATAAAATTAAAGAGAATCTAAGAAGAAAATAAAAGAAAGAAAGAAGAAGAAGAAAAATATTAATTATTCAGCCTCTTGCTCTCTCAAAAACAAAGAAACAAAGAAGAAATCAGAATTTGATGCTTGGAGAAGTGTCAATTTCGTATGCTCCCTTGATCTCTATTTATAGGCAATAGCTAGGGCATCAAACAAGTGAATTTCAGCTCTCTCCCTTCAATAAATGCTGACTTATGGCTAAAGTTAAGGAAAAGTGGCTGACTTTTGTGTTTTAAGGAAAGATATAAGCCTTGGCAGCCAAGTTTGAATAAAGTAGGAAAGTTTTAGTCAAAGCACTCTTTAATGAAGAGAGATTACAAACTTGCAGGCAAAGTAAGTGTAAGGAAGGAAAGTCTTGGCTGATTTAATTCTCCTACTTTGACTAGGATTAGCTTTAAGGAAAGATACTTGCAATTTAACTCAGGGTTGTTGCCAATTGCCCCATCTGAGCCTCTAAGTTTCGGATACTTACCTTTGTCTCCCTTGATTCCTGTTGAAGTTGAATTGTATTAGTAGTAAGTGTTTTGACAAGATCTTCAAGAGTCTCACCTGAACTTTTTTGTGGTGGCACTTGTTGTCGGGTTTGATATGGTTGTTGCACTCTTTGCTGAAAACCCGGTGGCCTATTGTCAAATGGTGGAGGAACAGCTTGTGATTGGTTCCCTCCATAATTGAAGTTTTGATGATCCCTCCATCCTGGATTGTATGTGTTTGAGTAGGGATCATATTTCCTTGGATGGTTTTGAAAGCCACCCATGGCATTCACATGTTCATTGGTGTCTTCTTGAAGTGTTGGACACATATCAGTTTGGTGCCCCATGTTTGAACATATGCCACAAGCCTTTATTTGCTGTATATTACTTACAGCCAATTGTTGAACAAGATTAGCATATTCAATGCATAATGGTTGTTGATCCAAGTCCGGAGCGGCTAGCTCCTTGAGAGTTCGGTTGTCAGCTGCTGCCATCTCTCCTTGCTCCTCTTGGATGTTTTGGATCAACTCCTTGATAGGTTGTTGGTGAGAAGTTATAAATTCTCGAATTCTCCTAAGTCTTAAGTCTTCTTTAGGAGCTTGGAACATTCACTAATAAAAAAAAAATAAGTAAATAATTAGAACATAAAATAAGAATAAACTAATAAACTAAAGAAAGCAATCCCAAGCAACGGCGCCAAAAACTTGATATACACAAAAGAGTATATCTTATTTAACCTTGAACTTAAAAAGAATCAATTGTAAAGTATAGTGATTAGCAAGGGTCGAGTCCTCAGGGATTGGGTTTTAGTTTATAAGTTAATAGTTTAAAACTTAAAAACAAGTAAACAAAAGTAAAGGTGATTTTGAAATCAGATTTAAACTAAAGTTAACAATAAGAATGAGAAAACAAGTAATTAAGAAGAATCAAATATGAACAATATGGTTAAGGTTTCATTCTCCACCACTAGACATCATTAAGAATCAATTTCAAATCTATCAACATTAATTAGCTATCAAAGTTAACAACCGTAGATAACAACAAGCTCTGTTACCCCAATCTTTCCTTAGTTCGTCGTTAAATAGGACAAGCTCTCTATTTAATCTCTAACTATCAAACAACCTAGAATAAGCTCTCTAAGTTCAATTTAATAGCAGCTTTATGATGAGAAAGATAGGTTGATCTAAGCAACAAACACATAAGCTCGGATTGTTCAACTTAGGTTATGTTCCACTTTGCAATTATTGAAAACTTGACCATAATCATTAATCACAAATTGCTACTTATGAATAGGAAATCAAGACAATTACACGGATCAAGACTCCTAAACTAGCATTAGACAATTATCAAGATTTATCTAGTTGGCCACCTAAACAAATCAAAACATCACCATGAACAATTTTTATGGAAGAACATAAGCAACTTTGATAGAATACAATGATAGATAGATTCTGAAAATTAATTACATAACATGTCTAGGGCTTTGAAATCACCCTTAACCAAATAAAAGTTTAGCCTAGCATAGGCATTGTAAACATAAACATAAAATTAAAGAGAATCTAAGAAGAAAATAAAAGAAAGAAAGAAGAAGAAGAAGATTATTAATTATTCAGCCTCTTGCTCTCTCAAAAACAAAGAAACAAAGAAGAAATCAGAATTTGATGCATGGAGAAGTGTCAATTTCGTATGCTTGATAACTCGTATAATTATATAGTTTTTAGTTATGTTTTATTAATGTTTTGTGTCAAATACGAGTTATTATTGTTTAGTCTAATTGTGTTTATGATCTTTTATATTTTTATGTATTTTGGTGTTTTTCACAAGTTTCTTTGAGTGATTTCAGATTACTAGAATTAAGGGCAAATCCAGTTCAGTTTCAGTTCCGACACCTTTTGCCATATCAGCTATATCTCGAGTTTCACTGAAGCAATAAGGCTGAAATTTGTAGCCATGCAAAGCTAAGAGGCATATCTATCTTTTTCATGTTTTACACTTCTTAAAACGGAGTCGTTTTCCCTAGCGAAATCGACCATCAAGTTGGCTGATGTGCAATGACGTCTGTGCTGACATGTTTTCGTATTATGCCCATATCTTCTTATCCACATCAGCAAATGAGCTGATTCCAAAGGCTATGGTTCCGTAACTGATAGGGGAACCTTTGTCTAGAAGACCATGTGATCAGATCAGGCCTCCAATATTGAAGAAATCGACCATCAAGGTGGCTGATGTGCAATGACGTCTGTGCTGACATGTTTTCGTATTTTGCCCATACCTGCTTAACCACATCAGCAAATGAGCTGATTCCAACGGCTATGGTTTCGTAACTGATAGGGGAACCTTTGTCTAGAAGACCATGTGATCAGATCAGGCCTCCAATATTGACGAAATCGACCAACAAGTTGGCTGATCAAAATCGTCATATACCTACCTTTGAAATTTGTAAAGCTTGTCTCTTGTCATTTAGCCCTCCAAAATGTGTATAAATAGAGGGCCTTGGATGATTGTAAGGGATCATATTGGAGATTGGTAGGATATTAGCCATTTTAACAAAATTCTCTAAGTTTTCTTCTTCTTTCTTTTCTCTAGTTTTCTTTTTCTTTAGAAAGAGCAAGAGGTTGGATAATTAATATTCTTCTTCTTCTTCTTTCTTTCTTTTATTTCCTTCTTAGATTCTCTTTAATTTTATGTTTATGTTTATGATGCCTATGCTAGGCTAAACTTCTATTTGGTTAAGGGTGATTTCAAAGCCCTAGACACGTTTTGTGATTGATTTTCAGATTCTATCTATCATTAATTTTCTATCAAAGTTGCTTATGTTCTTCTACAAGAATTGTTCATGATGTTGTCTTGATTTATTTAGGTGTACAACTAGATAGATCTTGATAATTATCTATTGCTAGTTTAGGAGTCTTGATCCGTGTAATTGTCTTGATTTCCTATTCATAAGTGGCAATTTGTGATTAATGATTATGGTCAAGTTTTCAATAATTGCAAAGTGGAACATAACCTAAGTTGAACAATCCGAGCTTATGTGTTTGTTGCTTAGATCAACCTATCTTTCTCATCATAAAGCTGCCATTAAATTGAATTTAGAGAGCTTATTCTAGGTTGTTTAATGGTTAGAGATTAAATAGAGAGCTTGTTCTATTTAACGACAAATTAAGGAAAGATTGGGATAACAGAGCTTGTTGTTATCTACGGTTGTTAACTTTGATAGTTGGTTGGTATTGATAGATCTGAAATTGATTCTTAATGATGTCTAGTGGTGGAGAATGAAACCTTAACCATATTTTTCATATTTGATTCTTCTTACTTACTTGTTTTCTTACTTTTCTAGTTTGCTTATTTTTTATATTTATTTTTATTGGCTGGTTATACCGCCTAATTTGTATATTAACTTTGTTTTATTTTTATTGGCTGGTTATACCGCCTAATTTAGTATATATATTGGCTGGTTATACCGCCTAATTTAGTATATATATTTTTATTGGCTGGTTATACCGCCTTGCATCTTATTCTTATTATTTACTTTAGTTTAAATCTGGCTTCAAAAACCCCTTTTCTTTTATTGTTTTCTTTGAACGTAAGTTATAAACTAATAACTCATAGATTAAAACCCAATCCCTGAGGACTCGACCCTTGCTAATCATTATACTTACAATTGATCTTTTTAGTGCAAGGTTAAATAAGATACACTCTTTTGGGTGCATCAAGTTTTTGGCGCCGTTGCCGGGGATTGCTTTCTTTAGTTTATTAGTTTATTGGTTTATTCTTATTTTCTGTTCTAATTATTTACTTTCTTATTTTTTTTTATTAGTGAATGTTCCAAGCCCCCGAAGAAGACTTACGACTTAGGAAAATTCGGGAATTTATAACTTCTCACCAACAACCAATTGAGGAGTTGATCCAAAACATCCAAGAGAAGCAAGGAGAGATGGCAGCAGCTGACAACCGAACTCTCAAGGAGCTAGCCGCTCCGGACTTGGGTCAACAACCATTATGCATTGAATATGCTAATCTTGAGGTAGCTTTTGAATTAAAATCTGGTTTGATTCATCTTCTCCCAACTTTTCATGGTTTTGCAGGAGAGGATCCAAATAAGCACCTCAAGGAATTCCATGTAGTTTGCTCAAGCATGAGACCAACAGGGGTCACGGAAGAGCAAGTTAAGTTGAGAGCCTTCCCATTCTCTCTAGCTGATTCAGCAAAGGAATGGCTCTACTATCTACCATCCGGGACCATCACTACATGGAATGATTTGAAGAAAGCATTCTTGGAAAGGTATTTCCCAGCATCTAAGGCTGCCAACATTAGGAAAGAGATATGTGGGATTCGGCAATACAACGGAGAGTCCTTATATGAATATTGGGAGAGGTTCAAGAAACTTTGTGCATCATGTCCACACCATCAGATAAGTGAACAACTTCTCATCCAATACTTCTATGAAGGTCTCATGCCCATGGAGAGAAGTATGATAGATGCCGCTAGTGGGGGAGCTCTAGTTGATAAGACTCCCAGGGCTGCTAGAACATTAATCTCCAATATGGCAGCCAATTCTCAACAGTTCTCAATGAGACAAGATCCACCACCACAACCCAAGAGAGTTAATGAGGTAAGTATATCATCCCTTGAACAAAAATTTGATAAACTGACTTCTCTTGTTCAACAATTGGCTGTAGGTAAAATACAACAAATAAAGGCTTGTGGTATATGTTCAAACATAGGGCACCAAACTGATATGTGTCCAACACTTCAAGAGGATACCAATGAACATGTGAATGCCATGGGTGGATTTCAGAACCAATCAAGGAAATATGATCCCTACTCAAACACTTACAATCCAGGATGGAGGGATCATCCAAACTTCAATTATGGAGGGAACCAATCACAAACTATTCCTCCACCATTTGACCACAGGCCACCGGGTTTTCAGCAAAGAGTGCAACAACCATACCAAACCCGACAACAACTACCACCCACCCAAAATTCAGGTACTTCTCTTGAAGATCTTGTTAAAGCTCTTTCTACTAATACAATTCAATTTCAACAGGAAACAAAGACAAGTATTCGAAATTTGGAGACTCAAATAGGGCAATTGGCAACAACCATGAGTCAAATGCAAGCAAGGGATTCTGGGAAATTACCTTCCCAAACCATAGTGAATCCAAGAGAGAATGCCAATGCTATAAATTTAAGAAGTGGGAAACAGCTAGAGAAACCACAAAATGATAGTGCTCAAGGGGAGAACAATACCATGGCATCCTCTTCACATCCCAACGAGCCACTAAAAAAGGTAATTCCTAAACCATCCTTTCCTTCTTATATAACTCCTCCACCTTTTCCTAGCAGGTTAGCAAAGTCCAAGAAGGAGGAGCAAGAGAAGGAAATTTTGGAAACCTTCCGGAAAGTAGAGGTGAACATTCCTTTACTAGATGCTATCAAGCAAGTGCCAAGATATGCCAAGTTCCTAAAAGAGTTGTGCACATCTAAACGGAAGTTGAAATGGAATGAAAAGGTAAGTGTAGGGGAGAATGTGTCAGCTGTTCTTCAAAAGAAACTCCCACCTAAATGCAAGGATCCAGGTATGTTTACCATTCCTTGTAAGATAGGCAACACCAGGTTTGAGCGTGCTATGCTAGATCTAGGGGCATCTATTAATGTCATGCCATATTCAATTTATGCTTCATTGAATCTAGGACCATTAGAGGAAACCGGTGTTATAATACAACTTGCTGACCGTTCTAACACTTATCCAAGAGGAGTTGTAGAAGACGTTCTTGTACAGGTTAATGAATTGGTTTTTCCCGCTGACTTTTATGTTATTGAGATGGAAGATGAGATGTCTTCTAATCCCACACCTATTCTATTAGGGAGACCATTCTTGAAAACAGCAAGAACTAAAATAGATGTACATGATGGCACTTTAACTATGGAATTTGATGGTGAAATAATTCGCTTTAACATTTTTGAGGCCATGAGATATCCTAGTGATGTGCATTCTGTTTTTAATATTGATATAATTGACTCACTAGTGCAGCAAGCTTATGAGCTAGATGGTGAAGATAGTGTAGAAATAGTCCTTAGCAACCATCTCGGAATGGGGAATGCTAAACTAGCCTTGAGTGACGAGGTGGAAGGGGCACTAGAATCTTTACACTCGCTGCAACCTAAAGATGCAAGGTTTGATGTTTCATTTATTGATTTGCCTTTATCTAATGAGAAACTTCTACCTTCCATTTTGCAGGCACCAACTTTAGAGTTGAAACCACTACCGAACCACTTGAAATATTTGTTCTTAGGGGAAAAGGACACACTACCTGTCATCATTGCCAAAGAGCTCACACCTTTGCAAGAAGAGCGACTTATCCGGGTGCTTAGAGAGCATAAAACAGCAATTGGTTGGACAATTGCCGATATCAAGGGAATAAGCCCATCCATGTGCATGCACAGGATTTTGTTAGAGGAAGGGTCTAAACCAACAAGAGAAGCACAAAGGAGATTGAACCCTCCTATGATGGAGGTTGTGAAAAAGGAGATACTGAAGCTCCTAGATGTTGGAGTGATCTATCCTATCTCGGATAGCAAATGGGTGAGCCCAGTCCAAGTGGTTCCAAAGAAATCAGGTGTAACGGTGGTAACAAATAATGAGAATGAACTTGTTCCTACTAGGATTCAAACAGGATGGCGAGTTTGTATTGATTATCGTAAACTTAATTCCACAACTCGCAAAGACCACTTTCCTTTACCTTTTATTGATCAAATGCTTGAAAGGTTAGCTGGCCATTCTCATTATTGTTTTCTTGATGGTTTTTCAGGTTATAATCAAATAGCCATTGCTCCGGAGGACCAAGAGAAAACAACATTCACATGTCCATTTGGTACTTTTGCATACCGACGTATGCCATTTGGTCTTTGTAATGCACCAGCTACATTCCAAAGGTGTATGGTTAGCATATTTTCAGATTATGTAGAGAACATCATAGAAGTGTTTATGGATGATTTTAGTGTCTATGGTGATTCTTTTGATAGATGTCTAGAGAACCTTACACTTGTACTTGAAAGATGCATGGAAACTAACCTTGTTTTGAATTGGGAAAAATGTCACTTTATGGTAGAACAAGGAATAGTTTTGGGTCATGTTATTTCTTCTAGAGGGATGGAGGTTGATAAATCTAAAATAGATATTATGCATTCTTTACCACCTCCCACAAATGTGAGAGAGGTTCGTTCTTTTCTTGGACATGCAGGTTTCTATAGGAGATTTATCAAAGACTTCTCAAAGATCACATTACCTCTTTGCAAGCTACTACAAAAAGATGTGGTTTTCCACTTTGATGATAAATGCAAAGAGGCGTTTGAAACATTGAAGGGACTCTTGACATCAGCTCCTATCATGCAACCACCAGATTGGAATATACCTTTTGAAATCATGTGTGATGCTAGTGACTATGCCATTGGAGCTGTTTTGGGCCAACGGGTTGGCAAAGCCTCACATGCCATTTATTATGCCTCACGAACTCTTAATGATGCTCAATTGAACTATTCCACTACTGAAAAAGAACTTTTGGCTGTTGTATTTGCTTTAGAAAAATTTCGATCTTATTTAATTGGTACTAAAGTAATTGTATTTTCTGACCATGCAGCCCTTAGGTACTTACTCACTAAGAAGGAGGCCAAACCAAGGTTGATCAGATGGATACTTCTCTTACAAGAGTTTGATTTGGAGATAAAAGATAAGAGAGGTAGTGACAACTTGGTTGCGGACCATCTTAGCCGTTTAGTTCATGAAGATGATGCACTACCCTTGAATGAGAACTTTCCGGATGAGCAACTTCTTTTTATAAGAACAACAACTCCTTGGTATGCTGATATTGTTAATTACTTAGTTACCAAGAAGTTGCCACAAGAGTTGACACAAGCTCAAAGAAATAAGATCAAGAGTGATGCCAAATACTACATATGGGATGATCCTTACCTTTGGAAGCATTGCTCCGATCAGATTATAAGAAGGTGTGTACTCGAAACTGAATTTCAATCTATTCTCACCTTTTGTCACTCTTATGCATGTGGAGGACACTTTGGATCCAAAAGAACAGCCATGAAAGTTCTTGATTCTGGATTTTATTGGCCTACCATATTCAAAGATGCATACCTATTTTGCAAGTCATGTGATCGTTGCCAAAGAACTGGTAACTTAGGTGCTAGAAATCAAATGCCTCAAACTCCAATACTTATTGTTGAAATTTTTGATGTATGGGGCATGGATTTCATGGGACCTTTTCCTCCTTCTTTTGGTAATCTTTATATTTTACTTGCCGTTGATTATGTTTCAAAGTGGGTGGAAGCAAAATCCACTAGGACTAATGACTCTAAAGTTGTTTCAGATTTTGTCAAGACTAACATCTTTGCTAGGTTTGGAACGCCAAAGGCTATAATCAGCGATAGAGGTACTCACTTTTGCAATAGGACTATGGAAGCACTTTTGAGGAAGTATAACATCACACACAAGGTCTCCACCTCATATCATCCTCAAACTAGTGGGCAAGCTGAAGTGTCAAACCGAGAAGTTAAGTCCATCCTTGAAAAGACAGTTAATCCAAATAGGAAGGATTGGAGTTCACGACTTGATGATGCACTTTGGGCTTATAGGACAGCATATAAGACACCCATTGGTATGTCTCCTTATCGACTTGTTTATGGTAAGCCTTGTCATCTTCCTGTTGAATTGGAACATAAATCATATTGGGCTATCAAACAATGCAACATGGAGATGGATGAGATAGGAAAGAAAAGAAAACTTGACCTACAAGAATTAGAGGAGATAAGGAATGATGCCTATCAGAATTCTAGGATTTACAAGGAAAAAACTAAGGCATTCCATGACAAGATGATATCAAGAAAAGAATTTGTTGTTGGACAAAAAGTTCTTCTCTTCCATTCACGCCTTAAGTTATATCCAGGTAAGTTACGTTCTCGTTGGGTTGGACCTTTTGTTATTACTAATGTATTTACTCATGGTGCAGTTGAAATCCAAAGCCCGAAAACAGATAAGGCATTCAAAGTGAATGGTCATAGATTGAAGCCTTACTATGAGAACTTTCCAATACAAGATGTGGAGGAGTTTCCACTTTTTGAGCCAAAGTATGTTGAATAATAATGGCATGGGTCTAAGTCAAGCTGAGGACAATAAACCAAGCGCTTCTTGGAGAGGCAACCCAAAAGGATGGAGAGCATCTATTATATCAGATTTGCATATTCCTTACTCTCCATCATTCTATCTTTTATTGTTTTTCTTTTCTTTTGTTTAATAGTTCTTTTCTCTTAAATATAATTCTTGCATTGGGGGATAATAGCATTACATTGAGGACAATGTAAAAATTATGTGTGGGGGGAAGAATTTAGGATTTTATTTACAGTGTTTTGTTTTTGAGTCTTTTTATGTTGTTTTTCTTTCTGATCCTTGTTTTGAAAATAACTAGATGTAAATATAATTTTTTTTTTTTTTAACCCCGGTTAAATGGCGGATAACGGTACTCCGTGATTATTTAAATCGGTTCCATCAGCTACCCACAAAACTGATATTGTATATAAATTTCTCTTCCAATTTCTCTTTCAATTTTTTTTCATTCTTTTTTTTTCAGGATGGATGATATTCTCACAAGATTGCAGAAACGATTTCCTCCTTTTCCTCGAAATATTTTACTGAAGCTTTACCAAGTTCGACTTGAAAGATTAAGAATGCTTATGCAAAAAGGGATTCCTGACGACATACGTTGGATAATTGAAGCCAAGGTACGTGAAGATGAATATCTTCCTGTTTTGCATTTACCAGGTACAGGTAGAAGCACTTTTGCAAAGAAGCGACGAGCAAAGCGCATGAGTTCAAATTGCCACAAATGTGCACGATGGACGTGTAACGGTAAATGTCGTTCTATTGGGATTCCGTCCTCTAATCGAGATGATAAAATTGAATTCATTAAGGATGGACTGAGTAAGGAGAATTTGGGTAATATCCAACTTTCTCTTGAGACGCATCCTAGTGGAGACGTACAAAGAGAAATTCTTGATTTATGGCCGCAATTCCAAAGGGAATGGCAACATCTTGGGAATCTGATGTTAAAAGACCCTGTTTGCCAGCTTGTAAGAAAACTGGATGGGAAGCATATCCTCGACTCATAGAAGGCGTTTAAGCCGTTTCTGGACGTAAAACCAGAGGAAGATGTGAGCCACAATCACAACTACAATAAATGACTTCTCAGCTTTTGGTTTGATTTGCAATAACTTTATTTTGGTTTAATTTACGTGTTGTTCGATTTGTGTAACTATTCTCGTTTTTTTTTATTTGTCTTTTACGGTTGATTTTTTTTTTTTCTCTTTTTGATTTTCTTCCTGAAATCACGCAAAAATCTTTTGTTAGGTTAACATTTTCTTCTGACAGGTCAGATACACTTTCGGCGACATTATTACTCTTGTCTGATTCACTACTGAGTCCTCTATATATTACACCATGTACTCATTCTCTTTCAGGCACTCGAAGAAAAAAAAAATGGCAAGTACTTCATCCCAGCGCATTAAAAAAATTTGTGTCTTTGGAGGTGCTTATCCAGGAAAAAATAACATATTCGCTGATGAAGCCATAAGAGTTGGAGTAATACTTGCCCAACAAAAGATCCACTTGATTTATGGAGGCGGTAGTACAGGTTTAATGGGAGCAGTCGCTACAGCAGCACACGCCGGAGGAAGTCCAGTTCTAGGAATCGTGCCAAAACTATTCACAAGTTTTTGTGGACCCACCGTGGGTAAGGAAATACAAGTCTGGAGTGTCCCTGAACGGATAACAATCATGTACCATTCTGCCGATGCATTCATTGCTTTACCAGGAGGTCTGGGTACATTGGAAGAAATAGCTTGCGTGGCTTCTTGGTCATCTTTGGTCACAAATAAGAAACCCATTGGTTTGCTTAATATTAATGGTTATTTTAGTAATTTGCTTTCATATTTAGATAATGCTGTGGATAATGGATTCATGTTTTCAGAGGCAAGGAGAACCATAATTTCTGCTACAACCATTGAAGATTTACTCAAAAAGCTCCAAGCTTATGAGTGTTTATCTGCTACGGTTGTTTCGCAAACGCTCGGAAAAAGAAAAAGAGATATGGACGAGCAAGGAGTGGATTGCACTTTGTCTTTGTGACATTATCTAACATTTTGCTTGTTGTGTCTCAGTTATAATAAGTGGTTAGCAACCTCTGCAGGTAATATCTCCTAAATTCTACCTTTAAAATTTGACATTGGGGACAATGTCATATTTTAGTAGGGGGTAAGGGACATATTTTGCTAATTTAATAAAAAAAAAAAAAAAAAAAAATTTAAGAAGTATTCATTCTGAACAAGGTCTGAGTAAGGGAGACTTGAGACATACCTTGTCAGTTTGATTTCTTCTTTTCAAAAAAAAAAAAAAAAAAAAAGAGTTTGTTGTGTTTTAAGCAATTTAGAAGTATTCATTCTGAACAAGGTCTGAGTAAGGGAGACTTGAGACATACCTTGTCAGTTTGATTTTAATCTTTTTATGTTTACTTGTTAATTTTTGTTTAGTATTTTAGGATTATTTAGGTTGCATGAGTTTGTTTTGTTTTGAGTCTTAGTTGTTCCTATTCTTATGTTATTAGTTCTTTTCTCTTACACATGATTCTTTGATTTGAGTTAATAGACTTACATTGAGGACAATGTAAGAATTAAGTGTGGGGGGGAATGATTTAGGATTTCTTTTATTTTTGTCTACTATTTTTTTTTTTTTTTTTTTTGAGTCTTTATTATTATTATTATTTTTTTTAGTGTGTTTTAGTTCCTTTTTAATACAATGATGAGATATGAATTGCATAAGTCTAAAACAGATTTATTAGTGAGAAGATTTTCATGAGAATTGAGCTTGATGTCAACCTTTTTATGAGCCAATGTTAATATAATATGTTGATTGAGAAAGAAGCATGTTTAGACTTAATCTGACTTGTATAATCATCCTTGTGAGTTTTTGAGCCTATAATGATTGATGCATTATACAAATCAATCTAATTTCTTTCTTGAGTGCTCTTATGATTACATGATTCTCTAGAACTTGCTTTAAACCGTTTGAGACTATATTGATACATGTGACAACATGAATATGATAGAGGCATTAGGATTTTTAGCCAGGGCCAAACAGCCATCCCTTATTGATGTTCCAAGAGAACACACCCTTAGTGAACCAATTTGAGCCTACATTGAATAAGCTATCTCTTTGGTAACCATAACTTGTCCCTAACCTAAATATACTTATATCTTTACCTTTGTTCCAAAGATGAATTAGCATGTTTTGAGACAAGTTGCAAAGACAAGGGATATTTTTAGTTAAAAATTTGGGTTAGAAACAAGAAATAAGTGTGGGGGGAAAAGAAAAGAAAAGTCAAGAGAAAAAGAAATGGAATACTGGCAAATACATTCCTATGTAAAAAAAAATATATATGAATCATCTCTTGAATTTGTGGAAAAAGAAAAAGATGTTACAAAGTCGTTTAGAATGAAGAAAAGGCCCAACATGAATATCCGGCCTAGGTGACTATGTACTTGTAAAGAGTTTTGAGAAGTTTCTTTGTATGATCTTTTTATATCTCTAAACTTTATGAACTCTTTGGAACCTTTGTGATATCTTTATCCTTTTGTTCTTCAACCACATTACAAACCCCTTGGCCCCATTACAACCTTGATTAAAGACCTCTTGATTCATGAAGTTGTATGATCTAAATAGTGGAGAATAGGTGGACAAGCAAGAATATGGTAGAACTGTTTTCATGAGATTGATTGAGTGTAAACACTTCACCACTACTTTAAAGAGTGAAAATCATGAGGGTATCCCATGTGAGAAGTTGAGATTAAATTTGAACATGCAATATTTTGATTGAGATATGTTATGCTAATATTGGCTTAACTCAAACAATTTACATTCAAGCATGATTTTTTGTGAAATTCTTTAAGCTATTGATTAGTTTATAAGACTTGTTCAAATATTATCTCTAATTTGTATTGAAAGGATTAGGAGTAAATATTTCTAGTATATGCAGTTTATTTATATTTTAGTTTTTCAATGTTTGTGGGTATCGTTCTAGTAAACCCTCACGAGACTAAACTCGTCCACTAGGGACACCTAGGGGTTTAAAGGCTTGTGTCACATGCTAAGTGCCACCGTGATTTCCTACGAAAATGGATTAGATTAGATTTTCTTATTTTATTTTTATTGAGTCGTTGCTAGGGACTAGCAACAATCTAAGTGTGGGGGTGTGATAACTCGTATAATTATATAGTTTTTAGTTATGTTTTATTAATGTTTTGTGTCAAATACGAGTTATTATTGTTTAGTCTAATTGTGTTTATGATCTTTTATATTTTTATGTATTTTGGTGTTTTTCACAAGTTTCTTTGAGTGATTTCAGATTACTAGAATTAAGGGCAAATCCAGTTCAGTTTCAGTTCCGACACCTTTTGCCATATCAGCTATATCTCGAGTTTCACTGAAGCAATAAGGCTGAAATTTGTAGCCATGCAAAGCTAAGAGGCATATCTATCTTTTTCATGTTTTACACTTCTTAAAACGGAGTCGTTTTCCCTAGCGAAATCGACCATCAAGTTGGCTGATGTGCAATGACGTCTGTGCTGACATGTTTTCGTATTATGCCCATATCTTCTTATCCACATCAGCAAATGAGCTGATTCCAAAGGCTATGGTTCCGTAACTGATAGGGGAACCTTTGTCTAGAAGACCATGTGATCAGATCAGGCCTCCAATATTGAAGAAATCGACCATCAAGGTGGCTGATGTGCAATGACGTCTGTGCTGACATGTTTTCGTATTTTGCCCATACCTGCTTAACCACATCAGCAAATGAGCTGATTCCAACGGCTATGGTTTCGTAACTGATAGGGGAACCTTTGTCTAGAAGACCATGTGATCAGATCAGGCCTCCAATATTGACGAAATCGACCAACAAGTTGGCTGATCAAAATCGTCATATACCTACCTTTGAAATTTGTAAAGCTTGTCTCTTGTCATTTAGCCCTCCAAAATGTGTATAAATAGAGGGCCTTGGATGATTGTAAGGGATCATATTGGAGATTGGTAGGATATTAGCCATTTTAACAAAATTCTCTAAGTTTTCTTCTTCTTTCTTTTCTCTAGTTTTCTTTTTCTTTAGAAAGAGCAAGAGGTTGGATAATTAATATTCTTCTTCTTCTTCTTTCTTTCTTTTATTTCCTTCTTAGATTCTCTTTAATTTTATGTTTATGTTTATGATGCCTATGCTAGGCTAAACTTCTATTTGGTTAAGGGTGATTTCAAAGCCCTAGACACGTTTTGTGATTGATTTTCAGATTCTATCTATCATTAATTTTCTATCAAAGTTGCTTATGTTCTTCTACAAGAATTGTTCATGATGTTGTCTTGATTTATTTAGGTGTACAACTAGATAGATCTTGATAATTATCTATTGCTAGTTTAGGAGTCTTGATCCGTGTAATTGTCTTGATTTCCTATTCATAAGTGGCAATTTGTGATTAATGATTATGGTCAAGTTTTCAATAATTGCAAAGTGGAACATAACCTAAGTTGAACAATCCGAGCTTATGTGTTTGTTGCTTAGATCAACCTATCTTTCTCATCATAAAGCTGCCATTAAATTGAATTTAGAGAGCTTATTCTAGGTTGTTTAATGGTTAGAGATTAAATAGAGAGCTTGTTCTATTTAACGACAAATTAAGGAAAGATTGGGATAACAGAGCTTGTTGTTATCTACGGTTGTTAACTTTGATAGTTGGTTGGTATTGATAGATCTGAAATTGATTCTTAATGATGTCTAGTGGTGGAGAATGAAACCTTAACCATATTTTTCATATTTGATTCTTCTTACTTACTTGTTTTCTTACTTTTCTAGTTTGCTTATTTTTTATATTTATTTTTATTGGCTGGTTATACCGCCTAATTTGTATATTAACTTTGTTTTATTTTTATTGGCTGGTTATACCGCCTAATTTAGTATATATATTGGCTGGTTATACCGCCTAATTTAGTATATATATTTTTATTGGCTGGTTATACCGCCTTGCATCTTATTCTTATTATTTACTTTAGTTTAAATCTGGCTTCAAAAACCCCTTTTCTTTTATTGTTTTCTTTGAACGTAAGTTATAAACTAATAACTCATAGATTAAAACCCAATCCCTGAGGACTCGACCCTTGCTAATCATTATACTTACAATTGATCTTTTTAGTGCAAGGTTAAATAAGATACACTCTTTTGGGTGCATCAATGCTCCCTTGATCTCTATTTATAGGCAATAGCTAGGGCATTAAACAAGTGAATTTCAGCTCTCTCCCTTCAATAAATGCTGACTTGTGGCTAAAGTTAAGGAACAGTGGCTGACTTTTGTGTTTTAAGGAAAGATATAAGCCTTGGCAGCCAAGTTTGAATAAAGTAGGAAAGTTTTAGTCAAAGCACTCTTTAATGAAGAGAGATTATATTCTTGCAGCCAAAGTAAGTGTAAGGAAGGAAAGTCTTGGCTGATTTAATTCTCCTACTTTGACTAGGATTAGCTTTAAGGAAAGATACTTGCAATTTAACTCAGGGTTGTTGCCAATTGCCCCATCTGAGCCTCTAAGTTTCGGATACTTACCTTTGTCTCCCTTGATTCCTGTTGAAGTTGAATTGTATTAGTAGTAAGTGTTTTGACAAGATCTTCAAGAGTCTCACCTGAACTTTTTTGTGGTGGCACTTGTTGTCGGGTTTGATATGGTTGTTGCACTCTTTGCTGAAAACCCGGTGGCCTATTGTCAAATGGTGGAGGAACAGCTTGTGATTGGTTCCCTCCATAATTGAAGTTTGGATGATCCCTCCATCCTGGATTGTATGTGTTTGAGTAGGGATCATATTTCCTTGGATGGTTTTGAAAGCCACCCATGGCATTCACATGTTCATTGGTGTCTTCTTGAAGTGTTGGACACATATCAGTTTGGTGCCCCATGTTTGAACATATGCCGGAGGTTTTGAGAAGGACGTCTAGGGCTTTGAAATCACCCTTAACCAAATAGAAGTTTAGCCTAGCATAGGCATTGTAAACATAAACATAAAATTAAAGAAAATCTAAGAAGAAAATAAAAGAAAGAAAGAAGAAGAGGAAGAATATTAATTATCCAACCTCTTGCTCTCTCTAAAGAAAAAGAAAACTAGAGAAAAGAAAGAAAACTAGAGAAAAGAAAGAAGAAGAAAACTTAGAGAATTTTATTAAAATGGCTAATATCCTACCTATGTACAATATGATCCTCTACAATCATCCAAGGCCCTCTATTTATACACATTTTGGAGGGCTAAATGACAAGAGACAAGCTTTACAAATTTCAAAGGTAGGTATAATAGGTGGGTGCATTTTTCTAACAATTTTCGTTATATTGTATGACCATTTTGATCAGCCAACTTGATGGTCGATTTTGTCAATCTTGGAGGCCTGATCTGATCACATGGTCTTCTAGAAAAATGTTCCCCTATGAGTTACTGATTCATAGCCTTTAGAATCAGCTCATTTTCTGATGTGGAGAAGAAGATATGGGCAAAATACGAAAACAGGTCAGCACAGACGTCATTGCACATCAGCCAACTTGATGTTCGATTTCTTCAATATTGGAGGCTTTATCTGATCACATGGTCTTCTAGACAAATGTTCCCCTATCAGTTAGTGATCCATAGCCGTTGGAATCAGCTCATTTTCTGATGTGTATCGGACGATATGGTCAAAATACGAAAACTGCTCAGGACAGACGTCATTGCACATCAGCCAACTTGATGGTTGATTTCGCTAGGGAAAACGACTCCGTTTCAAGAAGTGTAAAACATGAAAAAGATAGATATGCCTCTTAACTTTGCACGGTTAAAGTTTCAGCCTTATTGCTTCAGTGAAACTCCATATATAGCTGATATGGCAAAAGGTGTCGGAACTGGAACTGAACTGGATTTGCCCTTAATTCTAGTAATCTGAAATCACTCAAAGAAACTTGTGAAAAACACCAAATTACATAAAAATATAAAAGATCATAAACACAATTAGACTAAACAATAATAACTCGTATTTGACACAAAACAATAATAAAACATAACTAAAAACTATATAATTATACGAGTTATCACACCCCCACACTTAGATTGTTGCTAGTCCCTAGCAACGACTCAATAAAAATAAAATAAGAAAATCTAATCTAATCCATTTTCGTCGGAAATCACGGTGGCACTTAGCATGTGACACAAGCCTTTAAACCCCTAGGTGTCCCTAGTGGACGAGTTTAGTCTCGTGAGGGTTTACTAGGACGATACCCACAAACATTGAAGACATAAGAAAAACTAAAAATAATAATTATAACTAATCCTTCCAATATAAATTAGAGATAATCATTGGACAAGTCTTAAAAACTAATCAATAGCTTAAAGAAATTCACAAAAAATCTTGCTTGAATGTAAATTGTTTGAGTTAAGCCAATATTAACATAACATATTTCAATCAAAATAGTGCATATTCAAACTTAATCTCAATTTCTCACATGGGATACTCTCTTGATTTTCACTTTTTAAAGTAGTGGTAAAGTGTTTACACTCAATCAATCTCATGAAAACACTTCTACCATATGCTTGCTTGTCCACCTATTATCCACTATTTAGATCATACAACTTCATAAATCAAGAGGTCTTTATTCAAGGTTGTAATGGGGCCAAAGGGTTATAATGTGGTTAAAGAACAAAAGGATAAAGATATCACAAAGGTTCCAAAGAGTTCATAGAGTTTAGAGACATAATAAGATCATACAAATAAAACTTCTCAAAACTCTTATAAAGCACATAATAACATAGGCTAAATATTCATGTTGAGCCTTTGCATCATTCTAACCAACTTTGTAACATCTTTTTCTTTACTTTAACTAGAAGTTCAAGAGAAGATTTTTTTTTTAATATGGGAATGTATTTGACAATGATCCCTTTCTTTTTCTCTTGACTTTTTTTCTTTCTTTTCCCCCCACACTTATTTCTTGTTTCTAACCCACATTTTCAATAAATCTTCCTTGTCTTTGCAACTTGTCTCAAAACATGCTAATTCATCTTTGGAACAAAGGTAAAGATATAAGTATATTTAGGTTAGGGACAAGTTATGGTTACCAAAGAGATAGCTTATTCAATGTAGGCTCAAATTGGTTCACTAAGGGTGTGTTCTCTTGGAACATTAATAATGGATAGCTGTTTGGCTCTGGTTATAATCCTAATGCCTCTATCATATTCATGTTGTCACATGTATCAATATAGTCTCAAACGGTTTAAAGCAAGTTCTAGAGAATCATGTAATCATAAGAGCACTCAAGAAAGAAATTAGATTGATTTGTATAATGCATCAATCATTATAGGCTCAAAAACTCACAAGGATGATTATACAAGTCAGATTAAGTCTAAACATGCTTCTTTCTCAATCAACATATCATATTAACATTGGCTCATAAAAAGGTTGACATCAAGCTCAATTCTCATGAAAATCTTCTCACTAATAAATCTGTTTTAGACTTATGCAATTCATATCTCATCATAGTATTGAAAGTAACTAAAACACACTAAAAATAATAATAAAGACTCATAAAAAAAAATAGTAGACAAAAATAAAAGAAATCCTAAATCATTCCCCCCACACTTAATTCTTACATTGTCCTCAATGTAAGTCTATTAACCCAAATGAAAGAATCATGTGTAAGAGAAAAGAACAAATAAACAAAATAAACTTATGCAGCCTAAATGAACTTAGAAACACTAAACACAATTAGCAAAGAAACATAAGAAAAAGATAAAGAAAAAGAGAGCAAATCTGAGGATGGCAGTTTGGCAATGCTTTCACTAATTAGGCTGCCTCCCCCAATTAGCACTTGATTGATTGTTTCCAGTCTAGCCAATTCCCCTTCTTGGCTTTTTAGGATCTTTTGGCTTAGACATGAAACTTCTCGGATTTTTGCGTTTTGGAGGAAGTTTTCTTTGCAAAACAGCCAATGCATTCTCCCCCACACGTATTATTTCATCATTCTTGGTGGGGTATAGCTCTTTGAGGAATTGTGCATATCTTGGTACTTGTCTAATGGAATCCACAAGCAAGCTGTTTAAGGTTTCCAAAAATTGTTGTACATGTTCCTCCTTCTTGGACTTTGCAAATTTGCTAGGAAAAAGTGGAGAAGGAACATTACTAGAAACAAGAACCTTAAAAGCTACCTGAGGTGTCAAAGTACTCTCCTTTTGAATGGTGGCTTCATTATCCTCAAGAAGTGAATCCATCTTTGGTTTTGTCTCATCCTCATCTTGTTCCTCATTTCTCAAGGTCACAATAGTAGCATTCTCCTTTGGGTTAATCACCGTTTGGGAAGAGAGTGCTAGAGATCTTTCTGGTACTAATTCCACCATACTACTAGCCAATAGGCTCATTTGCCTTTCCAAACTCTGGATGCTTGCCCTTGTTTCCTGTTGAAATTGCAAAGTATCAGTAACAAGAGAATGTACAAGATCTTCTAAATAAGTACCTGAGTTTTGAATCATATGTGGTGGTTGAAAAAGATCTGGTTCTTGAGACCATGATTGATTGAAGCTAGATGGATGAGTGTAATTGGCATAAGGATCTACTTCTTGGTAATTTTTTGAGTAGCCATAATTAGTATGATCCCACCATCCCTCATGGTAAGTTTTGGAGTAATGATCATACTGTTGGTCTTGGAACACTTGATGGCCTTGACATCCTCCCATGGCCAATTGTTGAACTGGGGAGGTGAGATTGGCTTGTTGATTCTCCATGTTCATGTATGCCACCAACTCTTCAAGTGTTAGATTGCTCAATTCCATTTTTTTTTTTTTTTTTTTTTTTTTTTTTAAATTTGAAAAGAAAAACTTGTATGTACAAGTAAATAAAACTAATTAGAACTGAAAATAAGAATAAACCAAGTAACAAATAAACTAAAGAAAGCAATCCCCGGCAACGGCGCCAAAAATTTGATGCAGCCAAAAGAGTGTATCTTATTTAACCTTGCACTAAAAAGATAAATTGTAAGTATAGTAGTTAGCAAGGGTCGAGTCCTCAGGGATTGGGTTTTAGTTTATAAGTTAATAGTTTAAAACTTAAATTCAAGAACAATAAAAGAAAAGGGGTTTTTGAAGCCAGATTTAAACTAAAGTAAATAATAAGAATAAGATGCAAGGCGGTATAACCAGCCAATAAAAATATATATACTAAATTAGGCGGTATAACCAGCCAATAAAAATAAAACAAAGTTAATATACAAATTAGGCGGTATAACCAGCCAATAAAAATAAAACAAAGTTAATATACAAATTAGGCGGTATAACCAGCCAATAAAAATAAATATAAAAAATAAGCAAACTAAAAGTAAGAAAACAAGTAAGTAAGAAGAATCAAATATGAAAAATATGGTTAAGGTTTCATTCTCCACCACTAGACATCATTAAGAATCAATTTCAGATCTATCAATATCAACCAACTATCAAAGTTAACAACCGTAGATAACAACAAGCTCTGTTACCCCAATCTTTCCTTAGTTTGTCGTTAAATAGAACAAGCTCTCTATTTAATCTCTAACCATTAAACAACCTAGAATAAGCTCTCTAAATTCAATTTAATGGCAGCTTTATGATGAGAAAGATAGGTTGATCTAAGCAACAAACACATAAGCTCGGATTGTTCAACTTAGGTTATGTTCCACTTTGCAATTATTGAAAACTTGACCATAATCATTAATCACAAATTGCCACTTATGAATAGGAAATCAAGACAATTACACGGATCAAGACTCCTAAACTAGCAATAGATAATTATCAAGATCTATCTAGTTGTACACCTAAATAAATCAAGACAACATCATGAACAATTCTTGTAGAAGAACATAAGCAACTTTGATAGAAAATTAATGATAGATAGAATCTGAAAATCAATCACAAAGCATGTCTAGGGCTTTGAAATCACCCTTAACCAAATAGAAGTTTAGCCTAGCATAGGCATTGTAAACATAAACATAAAATTAAAGAAAATCTAAGAAGAAAATAAAAGAAAGAAAGAAGAAGAGGAAGAATATTAATTATCCAACCTCTTGCTCTCTCTAAAGACAAAGAAAACTAGAGAAAAGAAAGAAAACTAGAGAAAAGAAAGAAGAAGAAAACTTAGAGAATTTTATTAAAATGGCTAATATCCTACCTATGTACAATATGATCCTCTACAATCATCCAAGGCCCTCTATTTATACACATTTTGGAGGGCTAAATGACAAGAGACAAGCTTTACAAATTTCAAAGGTAGGTATAATAGGTGGGTGCATTTTTCTAACAATTTTCGTTATATTGTATGACCATTTTGATCAGCCAACTTGATGGTCGATTTTGTCAATCTTGGAGGCCTGATCTGATCACATGGTCTTCTAGAAAAATGTTCCCCTATGAGTTACTGATTCATAGCCTTTAGAATCAGCTCATTTTCTGATGTGGAGAAGAAGATATGGGCAAAATACGAAAACAGGTCAGCACAGACGTCATTGCACATCAGCCAACTTGATGTTCGATTTCTTCAATATTGGAGGCTTTATCTGATCACATGGTCTTCTAGACAAATGTTCCCCTATCAGTTAGTGATCCATAGCCGTTGGAATCAGCTCATTTTCTGATGTGTATCGGACGATATGGTCAAAATGCGAAAACTGCTCAGGATAGACGTCATTGCACATCAGCCAACTTGATGGTTGATTTCGCTAGGGAAAACGACTCCGTTTCAAGAAGTGTAAAACATGAAAAAGATAGATATGCCTCTTAACTTTGCACGGTTAAAGTTTCAGCCTTATTGCTTCAGTGAAACTCCATATATAGCTGATATGGCAAAAGGTGTCGGAACTGGAACTGAACTGGATTTGCCCTTAATTCTAGTAATCTGAAATCACTCAAAGAAACTTGTGAAAAACACCAAATTACATAAAAATATAAAAGATCATAAACACAATTAGACTAAACAATAATAACTCGTATTTGACACAAAACAATAATAAAACATAACTAAAAACTATATAATTATACGAGTTATCATTGATCCAAAACATCCAAGAGGAGCAAGGAGAGATGGCAGCAGCTGATAACCGAACTCTCAAGGAGCTTGCCGCTTCGGACTTGGGTCAACAACCATTATGCATTGAATATGCTAATCTTGAGGTAGCTTTTGAATTAAAATCTGGTTTGATTCATCTTCTCCCAACTTTTCATGGTTTTGCAGGAGAGGATCCAAATAAGCACCTCAAGGAATTCCATGTAGTTTGCTCAAGCATGAGACCAACAGGTGTCACGGAAGAGCAAGTTAAGTTGAGAGCCTTCCCATTCTCTCTATCTGATTCAATAAAGGAATGGCTCTACTATCTACCATCTGGGACCATCACTACATAGAATGATTTGAAGAAAGCATTCTTGGAAAGGTATTTCCCAACATCTAAGGCTGCCAACATTAAGAAAGAGATATGTGGGATTCGGCAATACAACGGAGAGTCCTTATATGAATATTGGGAGAGGTTCAAGAAACTTTGTGCATCATGTCCACACCATCAGATAAGTTGACAACTTCTCATCCAATACTTCTATGAAGGTCTCATGCCCATGGAGAGAAGTATGATAGCTGCCGCTAGTGGGGGAACTCTAGTTGATAAGACTCCCGGGGCTGCTAGAACATTAATCTCCAACATGGCAGCCAATTCTCAACAGTTCTCAATGAGACAAGATCCACCACCATAACCCAAGAGAGTTAATGAGGTAAGTATATCATCTCTTGAACAAAAATTTGATAAACTGACTTCTCTTGTTCAACAATTGGCTGTAGGTAATATACAACAAATAAAGGCTTGTGGCATATGTTCAAACATAGGGCACCAAACTGATATGTGTCCAACACTTCAAGGGGACACCAATGAACATGTGATTGCCATGGGTGGATTTCAGAACCAATCAAGGAAATATGATCCCTACTCAAACACTTACAATCCAGGATGGAGGGATCATCCAAACTTCAATTATGGAGGGTTCCAATCACAAACTATTCCTCCACCATTTGACAATAGGCCACCGGGTTTTCAGCAAAGAGTGCAACAACCATACCAAACCCGACAACAACCATGAGTCAAATGCAAGCAAGGGATTCTGGGAAATTACCTTCCCAAACCATAGTGAATCCAAGAGAGAATGCCAATGCTATAACTTTAAGAAGTGGGAAACAGCTAGAGACACCACAAAATGATAGTGCTCAAAGGGAGAACAATACCATGGCATCCTCTTCACATCCCAACGAGCCACTAAAAAAGGTAATTCCTAAACCATCCTTTCCTTCTTATATAACTCCTCCACCTTTTCCTAGCAGGTTAGCAAAGTCCAAGAAAGAGGAGCAAGAGAAGGAAATTTTGGAAACCTTCCGGAAAGTAGAGGTGAACATTCCTTTACTAGATGCTATCAAGCAAGTGCCAAGATATGCCAAGTTCCTAAAAGAGTTGTGCACATCTAAACGGAAGTTGAAATGGAATGAAAAGGTAAGTGTGGGGGAGAATGTGTCAGCTGTTCTTCAAAAGAAACTCCCACCTAAATGCAAGGATCCAGGTATGTTTACCATTCCTTGTAAGATAGGCAACACCAGGTTTGAGCGTGCTATGCTAGATCTAGGGGCATCTATTAATGTCATGCCATATTCAATTTATGCTTCATTGAATCTAGGACCATTAGAGGAAACCGGTGTTATAATACAACTTGCTGACCGTTCTAACACTTATCCAAGAGGAGTTGTAGAAGACGTTCTTGTACAGGTTAATGAATTGGTTTTTCCCGCTGACTTTTATGTTATTGAGATGGAAGATGAGATGTCTTCTAATCCCACACCTATTCTATTAGGGAGACCATTCTTGAAAATAGCAAGAACTAAAATAGATGTACATGATGGCACTTTAACTATGGAATTTGATGGTGAAATAATTCGCTTTAACATTTTTGAGGCCATGAGATATCCTAGTGATGTGCATTCTGTTTTTAATATTGATATAATTGACTCACTAGTGCAGCAAGCTTATGAGCTAGATGGTGAAGATAGTGTGGAGATAGTCCTTAGCAAACATCTCGGAATGTGAAATGCTAAAGGGAAACTAGCCTTGAGTGACCATGTGGAAGGGGCACTAGAATCTTTACACTCACTGCCACCTAAAGATGCAAGGTTTGATGTTTCATTTATTGATTTGCAATTATCTAATGAGAAACTTCTACCTTCCATTTTGCAGGCACCAACTTTAGAGTTGAAACCACTACCGAACCACTTGAAATATGTGTTCTTAGGTGAAAAGGACACACTACCTGTCATCATTGCCAAAGAGCTCACACCTTTGCAAGAAGAGCGACTTATCCGGGTGCTTAGAGAGCATAAAACAGCAATTGGTTGGACAATTGCCGATATCAAGGGAATAAGCCCATCCATGTGCATGCACCGGATTTTGTTAGAGGAGGGGTCCAAACCAACAAGAGAAGCACAAAGAAGATTGAACCCTCCTATGATGGAGGTTGTGAAAAATGAGATACTGAAGCTCCTAGATGTTGGAGTGATCTATCCTATCTCGGATAGCAAATGGGTGAGCCCAGTCCAAGTGGTTCCAAAGAAATCAGGTGTAACGGTGGTAACAAATAATGAGAATGAACTTGTTCCTACTAGGATTCAAACAGGATGGCGAGTTTGTATTGATTATCGTAAACTTAATTCCACAACTCGAAAAGACCACTTTCCTTTACCTTTTATTGATCAAATGCTTGAAAGGTTAGCTGGCCATTCTCATTATTGTTTTCTTGATGGTTTTTCAGGTTATAATCAGATAGCCATTGCTCCGGAGGACCAAGAGAAAACAACATTCACATGTCCATTTGGTACTTTTGCATACCGGCGTATGCCATTTGGTCTTTGTAATGCACCAGCTACATTCCAAAGGTGTATGGTTAGCATATTTTCAGATTATGTAGAGAACATCATAGAAGTGTTTATGGATGATTTTAGTGTCTATGGTGATTCTTTTGATAGATGTCTAGAGAACCTTACACTTGTACTTAAAAGATGCATGGAAACTAACCTTGTTTTGAATTGGGAAAAATGTCACTTTATGGTAGAACAAGGAATAGTTTTGGGCCATGTTATTTCTTCTAGAGGGATAGAGGTTGATAAGTCTAAAATAGATATTATGCATTCTTTACCACCTCCCACAAATGTGAGAGAGGTTCGTTCTTTTCTTGGACATGCAGGTTTCTATAGGAGATTTATCAAAGACTTCTCAAAGATCACATTACCTCTTTGCAAGCTACTACAAAAAGATGTGGTTTTCCACTTTGATGACAAATGCAAAGAGGCGTTTGAAACATTGAAGGGACTCTTGACATCAGCTCCTATCATCCAACCACCAGATTGGAATGTACCTTTTGAAATCATGTGTGATGCTAGTGACTATGCCATTGGAGCTGTTTTGGGCCAACGGGTTGGCAAAGCCTCACATGCCATTTATTATGCCTCCCGAACTCTTAATGATGCTCAATTGAACTATTCCACTACTGAAAAAGAACTTTTGGCTGTTGTATTTGCTCTAGAAAAATTTCGATCTTATTTAATTGGTACTAAAGTAATTGTATATTCTGACCATGCAGCCCTTAAGTACTTACTCACTAAGAAGGAGGCCAAACCAAGGTTGATTAGATGGATACTTCTCTTACAAGAGTTTGATTTGGAGATAAAAGATAAGAGAGGTAGTGACAACCTGGTTGCGGACCATCTTAGCCGTTTAGTTCATGAAGAGGATGCACTACCCTTGAATGAGAACTTTCCGGATGAGCAACTTCTTTTTATAAGTACAACAACTCCTTGGTATGCCGATATTGTTAATTACTTGGTTACCAAGAAGTTGCCACAAGCTCAAAGGAATAAGATCAAGAGTGATGCCAAATATTACATATGGGATGATCCTTACCTTTGGAAGCATTGCTCCGATCAGATTATAAGAAGGTGTGTACTCGAATCTGAATTTCAATCTATTCTCACCTTTTGTCACTCTTATGCATGTGGAGGACACTTTGGATCCAAAAGAACAGCCATGAAAGTTCTTGATTCTGGATTTTATTGGCCTACTATATTCAAAGATGCATACCTCTTTTGCAAGTCATGTGATCGTTGCCAAAGAACAGGTAGCTTAGGTGCTAGAAATCAAATGCCTCAAACTCCAATACTTATTGTTGAAATTTTTGATGTATGGGGCATGGATTTCATGGGACCTTTTCCTTCTTCTTTTGGTAATCTTTATATTTTACTTGCCGTTGATTATGTTTCAAAGTGGGTGGAAGCAAAATCCACTAGGACTAATGACTCTAAAGTGGTTTCAGATTTTGTCAAGACTAACATCTTTGCTAGGTTTGGAACGCCAAAGGCCATAATCAGCGATAGAGGTACTCACTTTTGCAATAGGACTATGGAAACACTTTTGAGGAAGTATAACATCACACACAAGGTCTCCACCTCATATCATCCTCAAACTAGTGGGCAAGCTGAAGTGTCAAACCGAGAAGTTAAGTCCATCCTTGAAAAGACAGTTAATCCAAATAGGAAGGATTGTAGTTCACGACTTGATGATGCACTTTGGGCTTATAGGACAGCATATAAGACACCCATTGGTATGTCTCCTTATCGACTTGTTTATGGTAAGCCTTGTCATCTTCCGGTTGAATTGGAACATAAATCATATTGGGCTATTGATAACTCGTATAATTATATAGTTTTTAGTTATGTTTTATTATTGTTTTGTGTCAAATACGAGTTATTATTGCTTAGTCTAGTTGTGTTTATGATCTTTTATATTTTTATGTAATTTGGTGTTTTTTTACGAGTTTCTTTGAGTGATTTCAGATTACTAGGTTAAATCAACAATTAAGGGCAAATTCAGTTCAGTTCCAGTTCCGGCACCTTTTGCCATATCAGCTATATCTGGAGTTTCACTGAAGCAATAAGGCTGAAATTTGAACAGTGCAAAGTTAAGAGGCATATCTATCTTTTTCATGTTTAACACTTCTTGAAACGGAGTCGTTTTCCCTAGCGAAATCGACCATCAAGTTGGCTGATGTGCAATGACGTCTGTGCTGACCAGTTTTGGTATTTTGACCATATCTTCTGATCCACATCAGCAAATGAGCTGATTTCAACGGCTATGGATCACTAACTGATAGGGGAACATTTTTCTAGAAGACCATGTGATCAGATCAAGCCTCCAATATTGAAAAAATTGACTATCAAGTTGGCTGATCAAAATTGTCATACAATATGACGAAAATTGTTAGAAAAATGCACCCACCTATTATACCTACCTTTGAAATTTGTAAAGCTTGTCTCTTGTCATTTAGCCCTCCAAAATGTGTATAAATAGAGGGCCTTGGATGATTGTAAGAGAGGGTACATTGGTAGGATATTAGCCATTGTAATAAAATTCTCTAAGTTTTCTTCTTCTTTCTTTTCTCTTGTTTTCTTTTTCTTTATTTTCTTCTTCTTCTTTCTTTCTTTTATTTCCTTCTTAGATTCTCTTTAATTTTATGTTTATGTTTACAATGCCTATGCTAGGCTAAACTTCTATTTGGTTAAGGGTGATTTCAAAGCCCTAGACATGTTTTGTGATTGATTTTCAGATTCTATTTATCATTAATTTTCTATCAAAGTTGCTTATGTTCTTCTACAAAAATTGTTCATGATGTTGTCTTGATTTATTTAGGTGTACAACTAGATAGATCTTGATAAATATCTATTGCTAGTTTAGGAGTCTTGATCCGTGTAATTGTCTTGATTTCCTATTCATAAGTGGCAATTTGTGATTAATGATTATGGTCAAGTTTTCAATAATTGCAAAGTGGAACATAACCTAAGTTGAACAATCCGAGCTTATGTGTTTGTTGCTTAGATCAACCTATCTTTCTCATCATAAAGCTGCCATTAAATTGAATTTAGAGAGCTTATTCTAGGTTGTTTAATGGTTAGAGATTAAATAGAGAGCTTGTTCTATTTAACGACAAACTAAGGAAAGATTGGGATAACAGAGCTTGTTGTTATCTACGGTTGTTAACTTTGATAGATGGTTGATATTGATAGATCTGAAATTGATTCTTAATGATGTCTAGTGGTGGAGAATGAAACCTTAACCATATTTTTCATATTTGATTCTTCTTATTTACTTGTTTTCTTACTTTTCTAGTTTGCTTATTTTTAAAAGTATATTTATTTTTATTGGCTGGTTATACCGCCTAATTTGTATATTAACTTTGTTTTATTTTTATTGGCTAGTTATACCGCCTAATTTAGTATATATATTTTTATTGGCTAGTTATACCGCCTTGCATCTTATTCTTATTATTTACTTTAGTTTAAATCTGGCTTCAAAAACCCCTTTTCTTTTATTGTTCTTGAATTTAAGTTTTAAACTATTAACTTATAAACTAAAACTCAATCCCTGAGGACTCGACCCTTGCTAACTACTATACTTACAATTTATCTTTTTAGTGCAAGGTTAAATAAGATACACTCTTTTGGGTGCATCAGCTATCAAACAATGCAACATGGAGATGGATGAGACAGGAAAGAAAAGAAAACTTGACCTACAAGAATTAGAGGAGATAAGGAATGATGCCTATCAGAATTCTAGGATTTACAAGGAAAAGACTAAGGCATTCCATGACAAGATGATATCAAGAAAGGAATTTGTTGTTGGACAAAAAGTTCTTCTCTTCCATTCACGCCTTAAGTTATTTCCAGGTAAGTTACGTTCTCGTTGGGTTGGACCTTTTGTTATTACTAATGTATTTACTCATGGTGCAGTTGAAATCCAAAGCCCAAAAACAGATAAGGCATTCAAAGTGAATGGTCATAGATTGAAGCCTTACTATGAGAACTTTCCAATACAAGATGTGGAGGAGTTTCCACTTTTTGAGCCAAATTATGTTGAATAATAATGGCATGGGTCTAAGTCAGGCTGAGGACAATAAACCAAGCGCTTCTTGGGAGGCAACCCAAAAGGACGGAGAGCATCTATTATATCAGATTTGCATATTCCTTACTCTCCATCATTCTACCTTTCATTGTTTTTTTTCTTTTCTTTTGTTTAATAGTTCTTTTCTCTTACATATAATTCTTGCATTGGGGGATAATAGCATTACATTGAGGACAATGTAAAAATTATGTGTGGGGGGGGAAGAATTTAGGATTTTATTTAGAGTGTTTTGTTTTTGAGTCTTTTTATGTTGTTTTTAGTGTGTTTTAGTTACTTTCAATACTATGATGAGATATGAATTGCATAAGTCTAAAACAGATTTATTAGTAAGAAGATTTTCATGAGAATTGAGCTTGATATCAACCTTTTTATGAGCCAATGTTAATATGATATGTTGATTGAGAAAGAAGCATGTTTAGACTTAATCTGACTTGTATAATCATCCTTGTGAGTTTTTGAGCCTATAATGATTGATGCATTATACAAATCAATCTAATTTCTTTCTTGAGTGCTCTTATGATTTCATGATTCTCTAGAACTTGCTTTAGACCTTGTTGAGACTATATTGATGCATGTGACAACATGAATATGATAGAGGCATTAGGATTTTTAGCCAGGGCCAAACAGCAATCCCTTATTGATGTTCCAAGAGAACACACCCTTAGTGAACCAATTTGAGCCTACATTGAATATGCTATCTCTTTGGTAACCATAACTTGTCCCTAACCTAAATATACTTATTTATATCTTTACCTTTGTTCCAAAGATTAATTAGCATGTTTTGAGACAAGTTGCAAAGACAAGGAAGATCTATTGAAAATTTGGGTTAGAAACAAGAAATAAGTGTGGGGGGGAAAGAAAAGAAAAGTCAAGAGAAAAAGAAATGGAATACTGGCAAATACATTCCTATGTAAAAAAAAATATATATGAATCATCTCTTGAATTTGTGGAAAAAGAAAAAGATGTTACAAAGTTGTTTAGAATGAAGAAAAGGCCCAACATGAATATCTGGCCTATGTGACTATGTACTTGTAAAGAGTTTTGAGAAGTTTCTTTGTATGATCTTATTATGTCTCTAAACTTTATGAACTCTTTGGAACCTTTGTGATATCTTTATCCTTTTGTTCTTCAACCACATTACAAACCCCTTAGCCCCATTACAACCTTGATTAAAGACCTCTTGATTCATGAAGTTGTATGATCTAAATAGTAGAGAATAAGTGGACAACCAAGAATATGGTAGAATTGTTTTCATGAGATTGATTGAGTGTAAACACTTCACCACTACTTTAAAGAGTGAAAATCATGAGGGTATCCCATGTGAGAAGTTTAGATTAAGTTTGAACATGCACTATTTTGATATGTTATGTTAATTTTAGCATAACTCAAACCATTTACTAGATGTAAATACAATTTTTTTTAACCCCGGTTAAATGGCAGATAACGGTACTACGTGATTATTTAAGTCGGTTCCATTAGCTACCCACAAAACTGATATTGTATATAAATTTCTCTTTCAATTTCTCTTTCATTTTTTTTTTCAGGATGGATGATATTCTCACAAGATTGCAGAAACGATTTCCTCCTTTTCCTCGAAATATTTTACTGAAGCTTTACCAAGTTCGATTTGAAAGATTAAGAATGCTTATGCACAAAGGGATTCCTGAAGACATACGTTGGATAATTGAAGCCAAGGTACGTGAAGATGAATATCTTCCTGTTTTGCATTTACCAGGTACAGGTAGAAGCACTTTTGCAAAGAAGCGACGAGCAAAGCGCATGAGTTCAAATTGCCACAAATGTGCACGATTGACGTGTAACGGTAAATGTCGTTCTATTAGGATTCCGTCCTCTAATCGAGATGATAAAATTGAATTCATTAAGGATGGACTGAGTAAGGAGAATTTGGGTAATATCCAACTTTCTCTTGAGACGCATCCTAGTGGAGACGTACAAAGAGAAATTCTTGATTTATGGCCGCAATTCCAAAGGGAATGGCAACATCTTGGGAATCTGATGTTAAAAGACCCTGTTTGCCAGCTTGTAAGAAAACTGGATGGGAAGCATATCCTCGACTCATAGAAGTCGTTTAAGCCGTTTCTGGACGTAAAACCAGAGGAAGATGTGAGCCACAATCACAACTACAATAAATGACTTCTCAGCTTTTGGTTTGATTTGCAATAACTTCATTTCGGTTTAATTTACGTGTTGTTCGATTTGTGTAATTATTCTCGTTTTTTTTTTTGCATTGGTCTTTTACGGTTGATTTTTCTTCTCTTTTTGATTTTCTTCCTGAAATCACGCAAAAATCTTTTGTTAGGTTAACATTTTCTTCTGACAGGTCAAATACACTTTCGGGGACATTATTACTCTTGTCTGATTCACTACTCAGTCCTCTATATATTACACCATTTACTCATTCTCTTTCAGGCACTCGAAAAAAAAATGGAAAGTACTTCGTCCCAGCGCATTGAAAAAATTTGTGTCTTTGGAGGTGCTTATCCAGGGAAAAATAAAATATTAGCTGATGAAGCCATAAGAGTTGGAGTAATACTTGCCCAACAAAAGATCCAGTTGATTTATGGAGGCGGTAGTACGGGTTTAATGGGAGCAGTCGCTACAGCAGCACACGCAGGAGGAAGTCCAGTTCTAAGAATCGTGCCAAAACTATTCACAGGTTTTTGTGGACCTACCGTGGGTAAGGAAATACAAGTCTGGAGTATCCCTGAACGGATGACAATCATGTACCATTGTGCCGATGCATTCATTGCTTTACTAGGAGGTCTGGGTACATTGGAAGAAATAGCTTGCGTGGCTTCTTGGTCATCTTTGGTCACAAAAAAGAAACCCATTGGTTTGCTTAATATTAATGGTTATTTTAGTAATTTGCTTTCATATTTAGATAATGCTGTGGAAAATGGATTCATGTTTTCAGAGGCAAGGAGAACCATAATTTCTGCTACAACCATTGAAGATTTACTCAAAAAGCTCCAAGCTTATGAGTATTTACCTGCTACTGTTGTTTCGCAAACGCTCGGAAAAAGAAAAAGAGATATAGACAAGTAAGGAGTGGATTGCACTTTGTCTTTGTGACATTATCTAACATTTTATTTGTTGTGTCTCAGTTATAATAAGTGGTTAGCAACCTCTGCAGGTAATATCTCCTAAATTCTACCTTTAAAATTTGACATTGGGGACAATGTCATATTTTAGTAGGGGGTAAGGGACATATTTTGCTAATTTGTAAAAAAATATATATATATATATATATTGTTGTGTTTTAAGCCATTTAGAAGTATTCATTCTGAACAAGGTCTGAGTAAGGGAGACTTGAGACATACCTTATCAGTTTGATTTAATCTTTTCAAAAAAAAAAACACTATCTGGTCCGTTTATTATCTGCATGTGTTTTACTACTTTCGTGTATGTATTTTTTTTTTATTTGAGTATTAGTATAATCTTGGCAAGCATGTGGATAAAGCAATAGAGTTACAAAGGCTTTGATTAAGTTATCTAGGTTATTTTCAATTTGGTTTTCTGAAAATTGAATATTTTTGATGATCAAATGTCTTTGAGATTGTTTTTGGCAGATCGGTTCGATTTTTGTTGGAATGTGAATTCATGATGAGCCTTTGGAAAGCCACGGAAAACTGGGAAGACATAATAAGTTTACTTTTTCTCTTCATTCCACATGCAGATTTAGGTCATCACATAGATGCTTGCATCTATACATGATCTGATCTTAGAACAAAGTCACTATCCAGAAAGCCCATTATCTTTGCCCCCCTTACATTAGGAGCCCATAGGTTGTAAACCTTCGGGTTGGATCCCTAGATATGAACTCCAGAAATTATGCCAAAGTGAACGGATACGATTCCGACCCCCATTCCCTCTTTATACTTTTATGATAATATTTGTGATCATTGGGTTTGGGATTGTGTGTTTCCTTCTTGTTTATTTTGTTATCTTTTGAAATCTGAAAAAAAGAAGGGAATAATGCAAAAGAGGGTAGTTAGAATGAGTGACTGTTTTTAGAGTCGTGAACTTCGAACTTATTGATGCCAAAACAATGTTGTGATGAGTTGAGAAAAAGATGCTAAAAAAAAGAGCTGATGAAAATCTGTCTTGTTTGATCAATTGAATGAAAAGAAAGAAAAAGAAAGTATGGAATCCAATGTGATTTCTGAAAAAAAAAAAAAAAAAAAAAAAGAATGATGACTATGAATAGATGTGATTGTGCATAAAAGATGTCCCAATGAGGGCACAAATCAAAAGAAAATCACTTGTGCTTAAAAAAAAAAAATCAGAATTCAAGATTCGAGGTTCTTCATTATAGAGAGGTTTTTACTTTTCTATTTTCTTTGGATCGAGTCTTTTCTTGCTTTTTGTTTTCTTTTCAAAATATTTATGTTGAACATAGGACTAAGGATGAGTGAGAATGGAAATATTTTGAGAGGATTGATCACATTATTATTATATTTCTTGAGCCTAACTTGTGATAAACCTCAGATTATGTTTGAACATTCCACCCCTCACTTGTCCATAAGCCTCAGATTCATCTCTATACCGATCAGATTTGTCGAGTTCACTTGTGAACTGCGGTGACAAGGATCTTAGCATGTGTACTTATAAAGCTATAGTTTGCCTAATCCTCCATGGCTAGCTAAATTCTCGCCAAGAAGGAAGTTCCTCAATCGTACGGTAATGCCTTCAATTTTAATCTCATTGACCCTTTACTCGAACTTAATATGCCAATGATACTTAATTAGATGCCTTGCCAATTCTTACGCTTGATCTTGCTTGTTTGTTTGAGATCCCTTTAACTTGTTTCCTGTTTATTTTTTCTAGGATTGAGTCGTTGCTAGGGACTAGCAACAATCTAAGTGTGGGGGTGTGATAACTCGTATAATTATATAGTTTTTAGTTATGTTTTATTATTGTTTTGTGTCAAATACGAGTTACTATTGCTTAGTCTAATTGTGTTTATGATCTTTTATATTTTTATGTAATTTGGTGTTTTTCACGAGTTTCTTTGAGTGATTTCAGATTACTAGGTTAAATCAAGAATTAAGGGCAAATCCAGTTCAGTTCCAATTCCGACACCTTTTTCCATATCAGCTATATCTGGAGTTTCACTGAAGCATTAAGGCTGAAATTTTTACAGTGCAAAGTTAAGAGGCATATCTATCTTTTTCATGCTTTACACTTCTTGAAACGGAGTCGTTTTCCCTAGCGAAATGGGGTATCAAGTTGGCTGATGTGCAATGACGTCTGTTCTGACCAGTTTTGGTATTTTGACCACATCTTCTGATCCACATGAGAAAATGAGCTGATTCCAACGGCTATGGATCACAAACAGATAGGGGAATATTTTTCTAGAAGACCATTTGATCAGATCAAGCCTCCAACACTGACAAAATCAACCATCAAGCTGGCTGATCAGAATGTCATACAATATGACGAAAATTGTTAGAAAAATGCACCCACCTATTATACCTACCTTTGAAATTTATAAAGCTTGTCTCTTGTCATTTAGCTCTCCAAAATGTGTATAAATAGAGGGCCTTGGATGATTGTAAGAGACATGGTAGATTGGTAGGATATTAGCCATTATAATAAAATTCTCTAAGTTTTCTTCTACTTTCCTTTCTCTAGTTTTCTTTTTCTTTATTTTCTTCTTCTTCTTTCTTTCTTTTATTTCTTTCTTAGATTCTCTTTAATTTTATGTTTATGTTTACAATACCTATGCTAGGTTAAACTTTTATTTGGTTAAGGGTGATTTCAAAGCCCTAGACATGTTTTGTAATTGATTTTCAAATTCTATCTATCATTAATTTTCTATCAAAGTTGCTTATGTTCTTCTACAAGAACTGTTTATGATGTTGTCTTGATTTATTTAGGTGTACAACTAGATAGATCTTGATAATTATCTATTGCTAGTTTAGGAGTCTTGATCCGTGTAATTGTCTTGATTTCCTATTCATAAGTGGCAATTTGTGATTAATGATTATGGTCAAGTTTTCGATAATTGCAAAGTGGAACATAACCTAAGTTGAACAATCTGAGCTTATGTGTTTGTTGCTTAGATCAACCTATCTTTCTCATCATAAAGCTGCCATTAAATTGAATTTAGAGAGCTTATTCTAGGTTGTTTGATGGTTAGAGATTAAATAGAGAACTTGTTCTATTTAACGACAAACTAAGGAAAGATTGGGATAACAGAGCTTGTTGTTATCTACGGTTGTTAACTTTGATAGTTGGTTGATATTGATAGATCTGAAATTGATTCTTAATGATGTCTAGTGGTGGAGAATGAAACCTTAACCATATTTCTCTCATATTTGATTTCTTATTTCTTACTTGCATCTTACTTTTATTTTTTGCTTATTTTTTAAAACTATTTCAAAACCCCCTTTTCTTTTAATTGTTCTTGAATTTAAGTTTTAAACTATCAACTTATAAACTAAAACCCAATCCCTGAGGACTCGACCCTTGCTAATCATTATACTTTACAATTGATTCTTTTTAAATGCAAGGTTAAATAAGATACACTCTTTTGGGTGTACCAGTTAGAATATGCACTATTTTGATTGAAATATGTTAAGTTAATATTGGCTTAACTCAAACTATTTACATTCAAGCAAGATTTTTTGTGAATTTCTTTAAGCTATTGATTAGTTTATAAGACTTGTCCAATGATTATATCTAATTTATATTGGAAGGATTAGTTGTACTTATTATTATTTTTATTTTTTTTAGTTTTTCTTATGTTATCAATGTTTGTGGGTATCGTCCTAGAAATCCTCACGAGACTAATCTCATCCACTAGGGACACCTAGGGGTTTAAAGGCTTGTGTCACATGCTAAGTTCCACCGTGATTTCCTACGAAAGTGGATTAGATTAGATTTTCTTATTTTATTTTTATTTTGTTTTGCTCGAGGAATAGCAAAAAGCTAAGTGTGGGGGTATTTGATAAGCTCATAAAATATACATTTTATGCCTTTCTACCTTTAGTTTTTGTATGGAAAGATTGGGGTAACAGAACTTGTTGTTACCTACGATTGTTAACTTTGATACCTAATTGATGTTGATAGATCTAATTATTGATTCTCAATGATGTCTAGTGGTGGAGAATGAAACCTTAACCATATTTTTCTCATATTTGATTACTTTTTATTTATTTGCTTTCTTCTTTGATTATAAGTCCTTAGTTTAAATTGATTTTAAAAACCTCCCCTTTTTATTTTGTTTTCTTTGAATTTAGGTTTTAGACTAATAATTCTTAAACTAAAACCCAATCCCTGAGGACTCAACCCTTGCTAACTACTATACTTACAATTGATCTTTTTAGTGCAAGGTTAAATAAAGATATACTCTTTTGGGTGCATCATAATGCCCTTGGCAACCCTATCTAAGTTGTCAGTTGATATGTTTTATATGTTATCGAGTTGCACAGTAGTCAGGGCTTTCGATGGTACCAGGAGAGAGGTAATGGGAACTATTGAGGTTCCTTTAGAGATATGCCCATGCACCTATACGATGAACTTTCAGGTCATGTGATAACTCGTATAATTATATAGTTTTTAGTTATGTTTTATTATTGTTTTGTGTCAAATACGAGTTATTATTGTTTAGTCTAATTGTGTTTATGATCTTTATGTATTTTGGTGTTTTTCACAAGTTTCTTTGAGTGATTTCAGATTACTAGAATTAAGGGTAAATCCAGTTCAGTTCCAGTTCCGACACCTTTTGCCATATCAGCTATATCTCGAGTTTCACTGAAGCAATAAGGCTGCAATTTGTAGCCGTGCAAAGCTAAGAGGCATATTTATTTTTTTCATGTTTTACACTTCTTGAAACGGAGTCGTTTTCCCTAGCGAAATCGACCATGAAGTTGGCTGATGTGCAATGACGTCTGTGCTGACCTGTTTTCGTATTTTGCCCATATCTTCTTATCCACATCAGAAATTGAGCCGATTCTAACGGCTATGGATCAGTAACTGATAGGGTAACATTTTTCTGGAAGACCATGTGATCAGATAAGGCCTGCAAAATTGACAAAATCGACCATCAAGTTGGCTGATCAAAATCATCATGTATGACGAAAATTGTTAGAAAATGCACCCACCTATTATACCTACCTTTGAAATTTGTAAAGCTTGTCTCTTGTCATTTAGCCCTCCAAAATGTGTATAAATAGAGGGCCTTGGATGATTGTAAGGGATCATATTGTACATTGGTAGGATATTAGCCATAATAAATAAATTCTCTAAGTTTTCTTCTTCTTTCCTTTCTCTAGTTTTCTTTTTCTTTATTTTCTTCTTCTTCTTTCTTTCTTTAATTTCCTTCTTAGATTCTATTTAATTTTATGTTTATAATGCCTATGCTAGGCTAAACTTCTATTTGGTTAAGGGTGATTTCAAAGCCCTAAACATGTTTTGTGATTGATTTTCAGATTTTATCTATCATTAATTTTCTATCAAAGTTGCTTATGTTCTTCTACAAGAATTGTTCATGATGTTGTCTTGATTTATTTAGGTGTACAACTAGATAGATCTTGATAATTATCTATTGCTAGTCTAGGAGTCTTGATCAGTGTAATTGTCTTGATTTCCTATTCATAAGTGGCAATTTGTGATTAATGATTATGGTCAAGTTTTCAATAATTGCAAAGTGGAACATAACCTAAGTTGAACAATCCGAGCTTATGTGTTTGTTGCTTAGACCAACCTATCTTTCTCATCATAAAGCTGCCATTAAATTGAATTTAGAGAGTGATGCACCCAAAAGAGTGTATCTTATTTAACCTTGCACTAAAAAGATAAATTGTAAGTATAGTAGTTAGCAAGGGTCGAGTCCTCAGGGATTGGGTTTTAGTTTATAAGTTAATAGTTTAAAACTTAAATTCAAGAACAATAAAAGAAAAGGGGTTTTTGAAGCCAGATTTAAACTAAAGTAAATAATAAGAATAAGATGCAAGGCGGTATAACCAGCCAATAAAAATATATATACTAAATTAGGCGGTATAACCAGCCAATAAAAATATATATACTAAATTAGGCGGTATAACCAGCCAATAAAAATAAATATAAAAAATAAGCAAACTAAAAGTAAGAAAACAAATAAGTAAGAAGAATCAAATATGAAAAATATGGTTAAGGTTTCATTCTCCACCACTAGACATCATTAAGAATCAATTTCAGATCTATCAATATCAACCAACTATCAAAGTTAACAACCGTAGATAACAACAAGCTCTGTTATCCCAATCTTTCCTTAGTTTGTCGTTAAATAGAACAAGCTCTCTATTTAATCTCTAACCATCAAACAACCTAGAATAAGCTCTCTAGATTCAATTTAATGGCAGCTTTATGATGAGAAAGATAGGTTGATCTAAGCAACAAACACATAAGCTCGGATTGTTCAACTTAGGTTATGTTCCACTTTGCAATTATTGAAAACTTGACCATAATCATTAATCACAAATTGCCACTTATGAATAGGAAATCAAGACAATTACACGGATCAAGACTCCTAAACTAGCAATAGATAATTATCAAGATCTATCTAGTTGTACACCTAAACAAATCAAGACAACATCATGAACAATTCTTGTAGAAGAACATAAGCAACTTTGATAGAAAATTAATGATAGATAGAATCTGAAAATCAATTATAAAACATGTCTAGGGCTTTGAAATCACCCTTAACCAAATAGAAGTTTAGCCTAGCATAGGCATTGTAAACATAAACATAAAATTAAAGAAAATCTAAGAAGAAAATAAAAGAAAGAAAGAAGAAGAGGAAGAATATTAATTATCCAACCTCTTGCTCTCTCTAAAGAAAAAGAAAACTAGAGAAAATAAAGAAAACTAGAGAAAAGAAAGAAGAAGAAAACTTAGAGAATTTTATTAAAATGGCTAATATCCTACCTATGTACAATATGATCCCTTACAATCATCCAAGGCCCTCTATTTATACACATTTTGGAGGGCTAAATGACAAGAGACAAGCTTTACAAATTTCAAAGGTAGGTATATGACGATTTTGATCAGCCAACTTGATGGTCGATTTCGTCAATAATGGATGCCTGATCTGATCACATGGTCTTCTAGACAAAGGTTCCCCTATCAGTTACGGAACCATAGCCGTTGGAATCAGCTCATTTGCTGATGTGGTTAAGCAGATATGGGCAAAATACGAAAACATGTCAGCACAGACGTCATTACACATCAGCCACCTTGATGGTCGATTTCTTCAATTTTGGATGCCTGATCTGATCACATGGTCTTCTAGACAAAGGTTCCCCTATCAGTTACGGAACCATAGCCGTTGGAATCAGCTCATTTGCTGATATGGTTAAGCGGATATGGGCAAAATACGAAAACATGTCAGCACAGACGTCATTGCACATCAGCCAACTTGATGGTCGATTTCGCTAGGGAAAACGACTCCGTTTTAAGAAGTGTAAAACATGAAAAAGATAGATATGCCTCTTAGCTTTGCATGGCTACAAATTTCAGCCTTATTGCTTCAGTGAAACTCGAGATATAGCTGATATGGCAAAAGGTGTCGGAACTGAAACTGAACTGGATTTGCCCTTAATTCTAGTAATCTGAAATCACTCAAAGAAACTTGTGAAAAACACCAAATTACATAAAAATATAAAAGATCATAAACACAATTAGACTAAACAATAATAACTCGTATTTGACACAAAACAATAATAAAACATAACTAAAAACTATATAATTATACGAGTTATCACACCCCCACACTTAGATTGTTGCTAGTCCCTAGCAACGACTCAATAAAAATAAAATAAGAAAATCTAATCTAATCCATTTTCGTAGGAAATCACGGTGGCACTTAGCATGTGACACAAGCCTTTAAACCCCTAGGTGTCCCTAGTGGACGAGTTTAGTCTCGTGAGGGTTTACTAGGACGATACCCACAAACATTGAAAACATAAGAAAAACTAAAAATAATAATTATAACTAATCCTTCCAATATAAATTTGAGATAATCATTGGACAAGTCTTAAAAACTAATCAATAGCTTAAAGAAATTCACAAAAAATCATGCTTGAATGTAAATTGTTTGAGTTAAGCCAATATTAATATAACATATTTCAATCAAAATAGTGCATATTCAAACTTAATCTCAACTACTCACATGGGATACCCTCATGATTTTCACTCTTTAAAGTAGTGGTGAAGTGTTTACACTCAATCAATCTCATGAAAACAGTTCTACCATATTCTTGCTTGTCCACCTATTCTCCACTATTTAGATCATACAACTTCATGAATCAAGAGGTCTTTAATCAAGGTTGTAATGGGGCCAAGGGGTTTGTAATGTGGTTGAAGAACAAAAGGATAAAGATATCACAAAGGTTCCAAAGAGTTCATAAAGTTTAGAGACATAAAAAGATCATACAAAGAAACTTCTCAAAACTTTTTACAAGTACAGAGTCACCTAGGCCGGATATTCATGTTGGGCCTTTTCTTCATTGTAAACATCTTTGTAACATCTTTTTCTTTTTCCACAAATTCAAGAGATGATTCATATATTTTTATTTTTTTTTTTACATAGGAATGTATTTGCCCGTATTCCATTTCTTTTTCTCTTGACTTTTCTTTTCTTTTCCCCCCACACTTATTTCTTGTTTCTAACCCAAATTTTTAACTAAAAATATCCCTTGTTTTTGCAACTTGTCTCAAAACATGCTAATTCATCTTTGGAACAAAGGTAAAGATATAAGTATATTTAGGTTAGGGACAAGTTATGGTTACCAAAGAGATAGCTTATTCAATGTAGGCTCAAATTGGTTCACTAAGGGTGTGTTCTCTTGGAACATTAATAATGGATGGCTGTTTGGCTCTGGTTAAAAATCCTAATGCCTCTATCATATTCATGTTGTCACATGTATCAATATAGTCTCAAACGGTTTAAAGCAAGTTCTAGAGAATCATGTAATCATAAGAGCACTCATGAAAGAAATTAGATTGATTTGTATAATGCATCAATCATTTTAGGCTCAAAAACTCACAATGATGATTATACAAGTCAGTTTTAAGTCTAAACATGCTTCTTTCTCAATCAACATATCATATTAACATTGGCTCATAAAACGATTGATATTAAGTTCAATTCTCATGAAAATCTTCTCACTAATAAATCTGTTTTAGACTTATGCAATTCATATCTCATCGTAGTATTGAAAAATAACTAAAACACACTAAAAATAATAATAAAGACTCATAAAAAAAATAGTAGACAAAAATAAAAGAAATCCTAAATCATTCCCCCCACACTTAATTCTTACATTGTCCTCAATGTAAGTCTATTAACCCAAATGAAAGAATCATGTGTAAGAGAAAAGAACTAATAACATAAGAATAGGAACAACTAAGACTCAAAACAAAACAAACTCATGCAACCTAAATAATCCTAAAATACTAAACAAAAATTAACAAGTAAACATAAAAAATAAAAATAAAAACAATAAAAATAAAAATAAAAATAATAAAAGAAAAGAAAAAGGAAAAGAAAGAGAAAGAGAAAGCAAATCTGAATATGGAAGGTTGGCAATTTCTTCTTTAATTGGGTTGCCTTCCCAATTAACACTTGAGTTAGTGTTTTGAATCTAACCAACATCCTTTCTTGGCTTTTTAGGCTTGTCAGGCTCATACATGAAATTTCCCAAATTTATGCGTTTGAGAGGAAGCTTTCTTTGCACAACAGTGGATGCATTCTCCATTACAAGTATTATTCCATCATCCTTGGTGGTGCATATCTCATCGAGGAATGGTGCATCTTTTGGTACTTGTTGAATGACATCCACAAACAAACTGTTTAAGGTTTCCAGCGTGTCTTGTTCATGTTCATCCTCCTTGAACTTTGCGAATCTACTAGGAAAAGGTGGAGAAGAAACATTAGTAAAAATTGGAATCTCAAACGTTACCTCAGGTGCCGAAATACTCTTATTTGGATCTTTGGCTTCATTATCCTCAAGAATAGAATCCATCTCTAATTTTGTTTCATCCTCATCTTGTTCCTCATTCTTCAAGGTCACAATAGTAGCATTCTCCTTTGGGTTAACCATCGTTTGGGCTGGGAGTTCTTCAGATCTTTGTGCTACCCATCCCACCATACTACTAGTCAATTGGATCATTTGCTTTTCCAAACTCTGGATGCTTGCCCTTGTTTCCTGTTGAAATTGCAATGTATCAGTAACAAGAGAATAGACAAGATCTTCTAAAGAAGTACCTGAGTTTTGAGTCATATGTGGTGGTTGAAAAAGATCTGGTTCTTGAGACCATGATTGATTGAAGCTAGATGGATGAGTGTAATTGGCATAAGGATCTACTTCTTGGTAATTTTTCGAATAGCCATAATTAGTATGATCCCACCATCCCACATGGTAAGTGTTTGAGTAATGATCATACTGTTGGTCTTGGAACACTTGATGGCCTTGACATCCTCCCATGGCCAATTGTTGAACTGGGGAGGTGAGATTGGCTTGTTGATTCTCCATGTTCATGTATGCCACCAACTCTTCAAGTGTTAGATTGCTCAATTCCATCGTTGTTTTTTTTTTTTTTTAAATTTGAAAAGAAAAACTTGTATGTACAAGAAAATAAAACTAATTAGAACTAAAAATAAGAATAAACCAAGTAACAAATAAACTAAAGAAAGCAATCCCCGGCAACGGCGCCAAAAATTTGATGCACCCAAAAGAGTGTATCTTATTTAACCTTGCACTAAAAAGATAAATTGTAAGTATAGTAGTTAGCAAGGGTCGAGTCCTCAGGGATTGGGTTTTAGTTTATAAGTTAATAGTTTAAAACTTAAATTCAAGAACAATAAAAGAAAAGGGGTTTTTGAAGCCAGATTTAAACTAAAGTAAATAATAAGAATAAGATGCAAGGCGGTATAACCAGCCAATAAAAATATATATACTAAATTAGGCGGTATAACCAGCCAATAAAAATATATATACTAAATTAGGCGGTATAACCAGCCAATAAAAATAAATATAAAAAATAAGCAAACTAAAAGTAAGAAAACAAATAAGTAAGAAGAATCAAATATGAAAAATATGGTTAAGGTTTCATTCTCCACCACTAGACATCATTAAGAATCAATTTCAGATCTATCAATATCAACCAACTATCAAAGTTAACAACCGTAGATAACAACAAGCTCTGTTATCCCAATCTTTCCTTAGTTTGTCGTTAAATAGAACAAGCTCTCTATTTAATCTCTAACCATCAAACAACCTAGAATAAGCTCTCTAGATTCAATTTAATGGCAGCTTTATGATGAGAAAGATAGGTTGATCTAAGCAACAAACACATAAGCTCGGATTGTTCAACTTAGGTTATGTTCCACTTTGCAATTATTGAAAACTTGACCATAATCATTAATCACAAATTGCCACTTATGAATAGGAAATCAAGACAATTACACGGATCAAGACTCCTAAACTAGCAATAGATAATTATCAAGATCTATCTAGTTGTACACCTAAACAAATCAAGACAACATCATGAACAATTCTTGTAGAAGAACATAAGCAACTTTGATAGAAAATTAATGATAGATAGAATCTGAAAATCAATTATAAAACATGTCTAGGGCTTTGAAATCACCCTTAACCAAATAGAAGTTTAGCCTAGCATAGGCATTGTAAACATAAACATAAAATTAAAGAAAATCTAAGAAGAAAATAAAAGAAAGAAAGAAGAAGAGGAAGAATATTAATTATCCAACCTCTTGCTCTCTCTAAAGAAAAAGAAAACTAGAGAAAATAAAGAAAACTAGAGAAAAGAAAGAAGAAGAAAACTTAGAGAATTTTATTAAAATGGCTAATATCCTACCTATGTACAATATGATCCCTTACAATCATCCAAGGCCCTCTATTTATACACATTTTGGAGGGCTAAATGACAAGAGACAAGCTTTACAAATTTCAAAGGTAGGTATATGACGATTTTGATCAGCCAACTTGATGGTCGATTTCGTCAATAATGGATGCCTGATCTGATCACATGGTCTTCTAGACAAAGGTTCCCCTATCAGTTACGGAACCATAGCCGTTGGAATCAGCTCATTTGCTGATGTGGTTAAGCAGATATGGGCAAAATACGAAAACATGTCAGCACAGACGTCATTACACATCAGCCACCTTGATGGTCGATTTCTTCAATTTTGGATGCCTGATCTGATCACATGGTCTTCTAGACAAAGGTTCCCCTATCAGTTACGGAACCATAGCCGTTGGAATCAGCTCATTTGCTGATATGGTTAAGCGGATATGGGCAAAATACGAAAACATGTCAGCACATACGTCATTGCACATCAGCCAACTTGATGGTCGATTTCGCTAGGGAAAACGACTCCGTTTTAAGAAGGGTAAAACATGAAAAAGATAGATATGCCTCTTAGCTTTGCATGGCTACAAATTTCAGCCTTATTGCTTCAGTGAAACTCGAGATATAGCTGATATGGCAAAAGGTGTCGGAACTGAAACTGAACTGGATTTGCCCTTAATTCTAGTAATCTGAAATCACTCAAAGAAACTTGTGAAAAACACCAAATTACATAAAAATATAAAAGATCATAAACACAATTAGACTAAACAATAATAACTCGTATTTGACACAAAACAATAATAAAACATAACTAAAAACTATATAATTATACGAGTTATCAGAGAGCTTATTCTAGGTTGTTTAATGGTTAGAGATTAAATAGAGAGCTTGTTCTATTTAACGACAAACTAAGGAAAGATTGGGATAACAGAGCTTGTTGTTATCTACGGTTGTTAACTTTGATAGTTGGTTGATATTGATAGATCTGAAATTGATTCTTAATGATGTCTAGTGGTGGAGAATGAAACCTTAACCATATTTTTCATATTTGATTCTTCTTACTTACTTGTTTTCTTACTTTTCTAGTTTGCTTATTTTTAAAAATATTTTTATTTTTATTGGCTGGTTATACCGCCTAATTTGTATATTAACTTTGTTTTATTTTTATTGGCTGGTTATACCGCCTAATTTAGTATATATATTTTTATTGGCTGGTTATACCGCCTAATTTAGTATATCTATTTTTATTGGTTGGTTATACCGCCTTGCATCTTATTCTTATTATTTACTTTAGTTTAAATCTGGCTTCAAAAACCCCTTTTCTTTTATTGTTTTCTTTGAACGTAAGTTATAAACTAATAACTCATAGATTAAAACCCAATCCCTGAGGACTCGACCCTTGCTAATCATTATACTTACAATTGATCTTTTTAGTGCAAGGTTAAATAAGATACACTCTTTTGGGTGCATCAAGTTTTTGGCGCCGTTGCCGGGGATTGCTTTCTTTAGTTTATTAGTTTATTGGTTTATTCTTATTTTCTGTTCTAATTATTTACTTTCTTATTTTTTTTTATTAGTGAATGTTCCAAGCTCCCGAAGAAGACTTACGACTTAGGAAAATTCGGGAATTTATAACTTCTCACCAACAACCAATCGAGGAGTTGATCCAAAACATCCAAGAGGAGCAAGGAGAGATGGCAGCAGCTGACAACCGAACTCTCAAGGAGCTAGCCGCTCCGGACTTGGGTCAACAACCATTATGCATTGAATATGCTAATCATGAGGTAGCTTTTGAATTAAAATCTGGTTTGATTCATCTTCTCCCAACTTTTCATGGTTTTGCAGGAGAGGATCCAAATAAGCACCTCAAGGAATTCCATGTAGTTTGCTCAAGCATGAGACCAACAGGGGTCACGGAAGAGCAAGTTAAGTTGAGAGCCTTCCCATTCTCTCTAGCTGATTCAGCAAAGGAATGGCTCTACTATCTACCATCCGGGACCATCACTACATGGAATGATTTGAAGAAAGCATTCTAGGAAAGGTATTTCCCAGCATCTAAGGCTGCCAACATTAGGAAAGAGATATGTGGGATTCGGCAATACAACGGAGAGTCCTTATATGAATATTGGGAGAGGTTCAAGAAACTTTGTGCATCATGTCCACACCATCAAATAAGTGAACAACTTCTCATCCAATACTTCTATGAAGGTCTCATGCCCATGGAGAGAAGTATGATAGATGCCGCTAGTGGGGGAGCTCTAGTTGATAAGACTCCCAGGGCTGCTAGAACATTAATCTCCAACATGGCAGCCAATTCTCAACAGTTCTCAATGAGACAAGATCCACCACCACAACCCAAGAGAGTTAATGAGGTAAGTATATCATCCCTTGAACAAAAATTTGATAAACTGACTTCTCTTGTTCAACAATTGGCTGTAGGTAAAATACAACAAATAAAGGCTTGTGGCATATGTTCAAACATAGGGCACCAAACTGATATGTGTCCAACACTTCAAGAGGATACCAATGAACATGTGAATGCCATGGGTGGATTTCAGAACCAATCAAGGAAATATGATCCCTACTCAAACACTTTGATGCACCCAAAAGAGTGTATCTTATTTAACCTTGCACTAAAAAGATAAATTGTAAGTATAGTAGTTAGCAAGGGTCGAGTCCTCAGGGATTGGGTTTTAGTTTATAAGTTAATAGTTTAAACTTAAATTCACGAACAATAAAAGAAAAGGGGTTTTTGAAGCCAGATTTAAACTAAAGTAAATAATAAGAAGAAGATGCAAGGCGGTATAACCAGCCAATAAAAATATATATACTAAATTAGGCGGTATAACCAGCCAATAAAAATATATATACTAAATTAGGCGGTATAACCAGCCAATAAAAGTAAAACAAAGTTAATATACAAATTAGGCGGTATAACCAGCCAATAAAAGTAAAACAAAGTTAATATACAAATTAGGCGGTATAACCAGCCAATAAAAATAAATATACTTTTAAAAATAAGCAAACTAGAAAAGTAAGAAAACAAGTAAGTAAGAAGAATCAAATATGAAAAATATGGTTAAGGTTTCATTCTCCACCACTAGGCATCATTAAGAATCAATTTCAGATCTATCAATATCAACCAACTATCAAAGTTAACAACCGTAGATAACAACAAGCTCTGTTATCCCAATCTTTCCTTAGTTTGTCGTTAAATAGAACAAGCTCTCTATTTAATCTCTAACCATTAAACAACCTAGAATAAGCTCTCTAAATTCAATTTAATGGCAGCTTTATGATGAGAAAGATAGGTTGATCTAAGCAACAAACACATAAGCTCGGATTGTTCAACTTAGGTTATGTTCCACTTTGCAATTATTGAAAACTTGACCATAATCATTAATCACAAATTGCCACTTATGAATAGGAAATCAAGACAATTACACGGATCAAGACTCCTAGACTAGCAATAGATAATTATCAAGATTTATCTAGTTGTACACCTAAATAAATCAAGACAACATCATGAACAATTCTCGTAGAAGAACATAAGCAACTTTGATAGAAAATGAATGATAGATAGAATCTGAAAATCAATCACAAAACATGTCTAGGGCTTTGAAATCACCCTTAACCAAATAGAAGTTTAGCCTAGCATAGGCATTGTAAACATAAACATAAAATTAAAGAAAATCTAAGAAGAAAATAAAAGAAAGAAAGAAGAAGAGGAAGAATATTAATTATCCAACCTCTTGCTCTCTCTAAAGAAAAAGAAAACTAGAGAAAATAAAGAAAACTAGAGAAAAGAAAGAAGAAGAAAACTTAGAGAATTTTATTAAAATGGCTAATATCCTACCTATGTACAATATGATCCCTTACAATCATCCAAGGCCCTCTATTTATACACATTTTGGAGGGCTAAATGACAAGAGACAAGCTTTACAAATTTCAAAGGTAGGTATATGACGATTTTGATCAGCCAACTTGATGGTCGATTTCGTCAATAATGGATGCCTGATCTGATCACATGGTCTTCTAGACAAAGGTTCCCCTATCAGTTACGGAACCATAGCCGTTGGAATCAGCTCATTTGCTGATGTGGTTAAGCAGATATGGGCAAAATACGAAAACATGTCAGCACAGACGTCATTACACATCAGCCACCTTGATGGTCGATTTCTTCAATTTTGGATGCCTGATCTGATCACATGGTCTTCTAGACAAAGGTTCCCCTATCAGTTACGGAACCATAGCCGTTGGAATCAGCTCATTTGCTGATATGGTTAAGCGGATATGGGCAAAATACGAAAACATGTCAGCACATACGTCATTGCACATCAGCCAACTTGATGGTCGATTTCGCTAGGGAAAACGACTCCGTTTTAAGAAGGGTAAAACATGAAAAAGATAGATATGCCTCTTAGCTTTGCATGGCTACAAATTTCAGCCTTATTGCTTCAGTGAAACTCGAGATATAGCTGATATGGCAAAAGGTGTCGGAACTGAAACTGAACTGGATTTGCCCTTAATTCTAGTAATCTGAAATCACTCAAAGAAACTTGTGAAAAACACCAAATTACATAAAAATATAAAAGATCATAAACACAATTAGACTAAACAATAATAACTCGTATTTGACACAAAACAATAATAAAACATAACTAAAAACTATATAATTATACGAGTTATCAGAGAGCTTATTCTAGGTTGTTTAATGGTTAGAGATTAAATAGAGAGCTTGTTCTATTTAACGACAAACTAAGGAAAGATTGGGATAACAGAGCTTGTTGTTATCTACGGTTGTTAACTTTGATAGTTGGTTGATATTGATAGATCTGAAATTGATTCTTAATGATGTCTAGTGGTGGAGAATGAAACCTTAACCATATTTTTCATATTTGATTCTTCTTACTTACTTGTTTTCTTACTTTTCTAGTTTGCTTATTTTTAAAAATATTTTTATTTTTATTGGCTGGTTATACCGCCTAATTTGTATATTAACTTTGTTTTATTTTTATTGGCTGGTTATACCGCCTAATTTAGTATATATATTTTTATTGGCTGGTTATACCGCCTAATTTAGTATATCTATTTTTATTGGTTGGTTATACCGCCTTGCATCTTATTCTTATTATTTACTTTAGTTTAAATCTGGCTTCAAAAACCCCTTTTCTTTTATTGTTTTCTTTGAACGTAAGTTATAAACTAATAACTCATAGATTAAAACCCAATCCCTGAGGACTCGACCCTTGCTAATCATTATACTTACAATTGATCTTTTTAGTGCAAGGTTAAATAAGATACACTCTTTTGGGTGCATCAAGTTTTTGGCGCCGTTGCCGGGGATTGCTTTCTTTAGTTTATTAGTTTATTGGTTTATTCTTATTTTCTGTTCTAATTATTTACTTTCTTATTTTTTTTTATTAGTGAATGTTCCAAGCTCCCGAAGAAGACTTACGACTTAGGAAAATTCGGGAATTTATAACTTCTCACCAACAACCAATCGAGGAGTTGATCCAAAACATCCAAGAGGAGCAAGGAGAGATGGCAGCAGCTGACAACCGAACTCTCAAGGAGCTAGCCGCTCCGGACTTGGGTCAACAACCATTATGCATTGAATATGCTAATCATGAGGTAGCTTTTGAATTAAAATCTGGTTTGATTCATCTTCTCCCAACTTTTCATGGTTTTGCAGGAGAGGATCCAAATAAGCACCTCAAGGAATTCCATGTAGTTTGCTCAAGCATGAGACCAACAGGGGTCACGGAAGAGCAAGTTAAGTTGAGAGCCTTCCCATTCTCTCTAGCTGATTCAGCAAAGGAATGGCTCTACTATCTACCATCCGGGACCATCACTACATGGAATGATTTGAAGAAAGCATTCTAGGAAAGGTATTTCCCAGCATCTAAGGCTGCCAACATTAGGAAAGAGATATGTGGGATTCGGCAATACAACGGAGAGTCCTTATATGAATATTGGGAGAGGTTCAAGAAACTTTGTGCATCATGTCCACACCATCAAATAAGTGAACAACTTCTCATCCAATACTTCTATGAAGGTCTCATGCCCATGGAGAGAAGTATGATAGATGCCGCTAGTGGGGGAGCTCTAGTTGATAAGACTCCCAGGGCTGCTAGAACATTAATCTCCAACATGGCAGCCAATTCTCAACAGTTCTCAATGAGACAAGATCCACCACCACAACCCAAGAGAGTTAATGAGGTAAGTATATCATCCCTTGAACAAAAATTTGATAAACTGACTTCTCTTGTTCAACAATTGGCTGTAGGTAAAATACAACAAATAAAGGCTTGTGGCATATGTTCAAACATAGGGCACCAAACTGATATGTGTCCAACACTTCAAGAGGATACCAATGAACATGTGAATGCCATGGGTGGATTTCAGAACCAATCAAGGAAATATGATCCCTACTCAAACACTTTGATGCACCCAAAAGAGTGTATCTTATTTAACCTTGCACTAAAAAGATAAATTGTAAGTATAGTAGTTAGCAAGGGTCGAGTCCTCAGGGATTGGGTTTTAGTTTATAAGTTAATAGTTTAAACTTAAATTCACGAACAATAAAAGAAAAGGGGTTTTTGAAGCCAGATTTAAACTAAAGTAAATAATAAGAAGAAGATGCAAGGCGGTATAACCAGCCAATAAAAATATATATACTAAATTAGGCGGTATAACCAGCCAATAAAAATATATATACTAAATTAGGCGGTATAACCAGCCAATAAAAGTAAAACAAAGTTAATATACAAATTAGGCGGTATAACCAGCCAATAAAAGTAAAACAAAGTTAATATACAAATTAGGCGGTATAACCAGCCAATAAAAATAAATATACTTTTAAAAATAAGCAAACTAGAAAAGTAAGAAAACAAGTAAGTAAGAAGAATCAAATATGAAAAATATGGTTAAGGTTTCATTCTCCACCACTAGGCATCATTAAGAATCAATTTCAGATCTATCAATATCAACCAACTATCAAAGTTAACAACCGTAGATAACAACAAGCTCTGTTATCCCAATCTTTCCTTAGTTTGTCGTTAAATAGAACAAGCTCTCTATTTAATCTCTAACCATTAAACAACCTAGAATAAGCTCTCTAAATTCAATTTAATGGCAGCTTTATGATGAGAAAGATAGGTTGATCTAAGCAACAAACACATAAGCTCGGATTGTTCAACTTAGGTTATGTTCCACTTTGCAATTATTGAAAACTTGACCATAATCATTAATCACAAATTGCCACTTATGAATAGGAAATCAAGACAATTACACGGATCAAGACTCCTAGACTAGCAATAGATAATTATCAAGATTTATCTAGTTGTACACCTAAATAAATCAAGACAACATCATGAACAATTCTCGTAGAAGAACATAAGCAACTTTGATAGAAAATGAATGATAGATAGAATCTGAAAATCAATCACAAAACATGTCTAGGGCTTTGAAATCACCCTTAACCAAATAGAAGTTTAGCCTAGCATAGGCATTGTAAACATAAACATAAAATTAAAGAAAATCTAAGAAGAAAATAAAAGAAAGAAAGAAGAAGAGGAAGAATATTAATTATCCAACCTCTTGCTCTCTCTAAAGAAAAAGAAAACTAGAGGAAAGAAAGAAAACTAGAGAAAAGAAAGAAGAAGAAAAATTAGAGAATTTTATTAAAATGGCTAATATCCTACCTATGTACAATATGATCCTCTACAATCATCCAAGGCCCTCTATTTATACACATTTTGGAGGGCTAAATGACAAGAGACAAGCTTTACAAATTTCAAAGGTAGGTATAATAGGTGGGTGCATTTTTCTAACAATTTTCGTCATATTGTATGACCATTTTGATCAGCCAACTTGATGGTCGATTTTGTCAATCTTGTAGGCCTGATCTGATCACATGGTCTTCTAGAAAAATGTTCCCCTATGAGTTACTGATTCATAGCCGTTGGAATCAGCTCATTTGCTGATGTGGAGAAGAAGATATGGGTAAAATACGAAAACAGGTCAGCACAGACGTCATTGCACATCAGCCAACTTGATGTTCGATTTCTTCAATATTGGAGGCTTTATCTGATCACATGGTCTTCTAGACAAATGTTCCCCTATCAGTTAGTGATCCATAGCCGTTAGAATCAGCTCATTTGCTGATGTGTATCGGACGATATGGTCAAAATTCGAAAACTGCTCAGGACAGACGTCATTGCACATCATCCAACTTGATGGTTGATTTCGCTAGGGAAAACGACTCCGTTTCAAGAAGTGTAAAACATTAAAAAGATAGATATGCCTCTTAACTTTGCACGGTTAAAATTTCAGCCTTATTGCTTCAGTGAAACTCCAGATATAGCTGATATGGAAAAAGGTGTCGGAACTGGAACTGAACTGGATTTGCCCTTAATTCTAGTAATCTGAAATCACTCAAAGAAACTTGTGAAAAACACCAAATTACATAAAAATATAAAAGATCATAAACACAATTAGACTAAACAATAATAACTCGTATTTGACACAAAACAATAATAAAACATAACTAAAAACTATATAATTATACGAGTTATCACACCCCCACACTTAGCTTTTTGCTAGTCCTCGAGCAAAATCAAATAAAAATAAAATAAGAAAATCTAATCTAATCCACTTTCGTAGGAAATCACGGTGGCACTTAGCATGTGACACAAGCCTTTAAACCCCTAGGTGTCCCTAGTGGACGAGTTTAGTCTCGTGAGGGTTTACTAGAACGATACCCACAAACATTGAAAAACTAAAATATAAATAAACTACATATACTAAAAATATTTATTCATAATCCTTTCAATACAAATTAGAGACAATCTTTGAACAAGTCTTATAAACTAATCAATAGCTTAAAGAATTTCACAAAAAATCATGCTTGAATGTAAATTGTTTGAGCTAAGCCAATATTAACATAACATATCTCAATCAAAATAGTGTATGTTCAAATTTAATCTCAACTTCTCCAATGGGATACCCTCATGATTTTCACTCTTTAAAGTAGTGGTGAAGTGTTTACACTCAATCAATCTCATGAAAATAGTTCTACCATATTCTTGCTTGTCCACCTATTCTCCACTATTTAGATCATACAACTTCATGAATCAAGAGGTCTTTAATCAAGGTTGTAATGGGGCCAAGGGGTTTGTAATGTGGTTGAAGAACAAAAGGATAACGATATCACAAAGGTTCCAAAGAGTTCATAAAGTTTAGAGACATAATAAGATCATACAAAGAAACTTATCAAAACTCTTTACAAGTACATAGTCACCTAGGCCGGATATTCATGTTGGGCCTTTTCTTCATTCTAAACAACTTTGTAACATCTTTTTCCTTTTCCATAAATTCAAGAGATGATTCATATATATATTTTTTTTTACATAGGAATGTATTTGCCAGTATTCCATTTCTTTTTCTCTTGACTTTTCTTTTCTTTTCCCCCCACACTTATTTCTTGTTTCTAACCCAAATTTTTAACTAAAAATATCCCTTGTTTTTTTTTTGCAATATGTCTCAAAATATATAATCCATCTCTAGAACAAGGGTAAGGATATAAGTATATTTAGGCTAGGTGAAAGTTGTGGTTACCAATAAAACATCATATTTAATGTAGGCTCAAATTGGCTCACTAGTGGGGATGTTCTCTTAGAACATTAATAATGGATGGCTGTTTGGCTCTGGTTATAATCCTAATGCCTCTATCATATTCATGTTGTCACATGTATCAATATAGTCTCAAACGGTTTAAAGCAAGTTCTAGAGAATCATGTAATCATAAGAGCACTCAAGAAAGAAATTAGATTGATTTGTATAATGCATCAATCATTATAGGCTCAAAAACTCACAAGGATGATTATACAAGTCAGATTAAGTCTAAACATGCTTCTTTCTCAATCAACATATCATATTAACATTGGCTCATAAAAAGGTTGACATCAAGCTCAATTCTCATGAAAATCTTCTCACTAATAAATCTGTTTTAGACTTATGCAATTCATATCTCATCATTGTATTAAAAAGGAACTAAAACACACTAAAAATAATAATAATAATAATAATAATAAAGACTCATAAAAAAAAATAGTAGACAAAAATAAAAGAAATCCTAAATCATTCCCCCGACACTTAATTCTTACATTGTCCTCAATGTAAGTCTATTAACCCAAATGAAAGAATCATGTGTAAGAGAAAAGAACTAATAACATAAGAATAGGAATAACTAGACTCAAAACAAAACAAACTCATGCAACCTAAATAATCCTAAAATACTAAACAAAAATTAACAAGTAAACGTAAAAAGATTAAAATCAAACTGACAAGGTATGTCTCAAGTCTCCCTTACTCAGACCTTGTTCAGAATGAATACTTCTAAATTGCTTAAAACACAACAAACTCTTTTTTTTTTTTTTTTGAAAAGAAGAAATCAAACTGACAAGGTATGTCTCAAGTCTCCCTTACTCAGACCTTGTTCAGAATGAATACTTCTAAATTGCTTAAAACACAACAAACTTTTTTTTTTTTTTAAGAAGGTAAAATTTAGGAGATATTACCTGTAGAGGTTGCTAACCACTTATTATAACTGAGACACAACAAACAAAATGTTAGATAATGTCACAAAGACAAAGTGCAATCCACTCCTTGCTCGTCCATATCTCTTTTTCTTTTTCCGAGCGTTTGCGAAACAACCGTAGCAGATAAATACTCATAAGCTTGGAGCTTTTTGAGTAAATCTTCAATGGTTGTAGCAGAAATTATGGTTCTCCTTGCCTCTGAAAACATGAATCCATTATCCACAGCATTATCTAAATATGAAAGCAAATTACTAAAATAACCATTAATATTAAGCAAACCAATGGGTTTCTTATTTGTGACCAAAGATGACCAAGAAGCCACGCAAGCTATTTCTTCCAATGTACCCAGACCTCCTGGTAAAGCAATGAATGCATCGGCAGAATGGTACATGATTGTTATCCGTTCAGGGATACTCCAGACTTGTATTTCCTTACCCAAGGTAGGTCCACAAAAATCTGTGAATAGTTTTGGCACGATTCCTAGAACTGGACTTCCTCCGGCGTGTGCTGCTGTAGCGACTGCTCCCATTAAACCCGTACTACCGCCTCCATAAATCAACTGGATCTTTTGTAGGGCAAGTATTACTCCAAATCTTATGGCTTCATCAGCGAATATGTTATTTTTACCTGGATAAGCACCTCCAAAAACACAAATTTTTTTTAATGCGTTGGGACGAAGTACTTTCCATTTTTTTTTCTTTTTTTTTTTGTTTTTTTCGAGTGCCTGAAAGAGAATGAGTACATGGTGTAATATATAGAGGACTGAGTAGTGAATCAGACAAGAGTAATAATGTCGCCGAAAGTGTATCTGACCTGTTAGAAGAAAATGTTAACCTAACAAAAGATTTTTGCGTGATTTCAGGAAGAAAATCAAAAAAGAGAAGAAAAATCAATCGTAAAAGACAAATAAAAAAAATGAGAATAATTACACAAATCGAATAACACGTAAATTAAACCGAAATAAAGTTATTGCAAATCAAACCAAAAGCTGAGAAGTCATTTATTGTAGTTGTGATTGTGGCTCACATCTTCCTCTGGTTTTACGTCCAGAAACGGCTTAAACGCCTTCTATGAGTCGAGGATATGCTTCCCATCCAGTTTTCTTACAAGCTGGCAAACAGGGTCTTTTAACATCAGATTCCCAAGATGTTGCCATTCCCTTTGGAATTGCGGCCATAAATCAAGAATTTCTCTTTGTACGTCTCCACTAGGATGCGTCTCAAGAGAAAGTTGGATATTACCCAAATTCTCCTTACTCAGTCCATCCTTAATGAATTCAATTTTATCATCTCGATTAGAGGACGGAATCCCAATAGAACGACATTTACCGTTACACGTCCATCGTGCACATTTGTGGCAATTTGAACTCATGCGCTTTGCTCGTCGCTTCTTTGCAAAAGTGCTTCTACCTGTACCTGGTAAATGCAAAATAGGAAGATATTCATCTTCACGTACCTTGGCTTCAATTATCCAACGTATGTCTCCAGGAATCCCTTTGTGCATAAGCATTCTTAATCTTTCAAATCGAACTTGGTAAAACTTCAGTAAAATATTTCGAGGAAAAGGAGGAAATCGTTTCTGCAATCTTGTGAGAATATCATCCATCCTGAAAAAAAAATGAAAGAGAAATTGAAAGAGAAATTTATATACAATATCAGTTTTGTGGGTAGCTGATAGAACCGATTTAAATAATCACGGAGTACCGTTATCCGCCATTTAACCGGGGTTAAAAAAAAAATTATATTTACATCTAGTGTTTTTCAAAACAAGGATCAGAAAGAAAAACAACATAAAAAGACTCAAAAACAAAACACTCTAAATAAAATCCTAAATTCTCCCCCCCACACATAATTCTTACATTGTCATTAATGTAATGCTATTATCCCCCAATGCAAGAATTATATGTAAGAGAAAATAACTATTAAACAAAAGAAACTTATGCAGCCTAAATGAACTTAAAAGCAGTAAACACAATTAACAAAGAAACATAAGAAATAAAATAAAAACAATAAAAATAATAAAAGGAAAAGGAAAAGAAAGAGAAAGCAAATCTGAATATGGAAGGTTGGCAATTTCATCTTTAATTGGGCTGCCTTCCCAATTAACACTTGAGTTAGTGTTTTGAATCTAACCAACACCCCTTCTTGGCTTTTTAGGCTTGTCAGGCTCATACATGAAATTTCCCAAATTTATGCGTTTGAGAGGAAGCTTTCTTTGCACAACAGTGGATGCATTCTCCATTACAAGTATTATTCCATCATCCTTGGTGGTGCATATCTCATCGAGGAATGGTGCATCTTTTGGTACTTGTTGAATGGCATCCACAAATAAACTGTTTAAGGTTTCCAGGATGTCTTGTTCATGTTCCTCCTCCTTGAACTTTGCGAATCTACTAGGAAAAGGTGGAGAAGAAACATTAGCAAAAATTGGAATCTTAAACGTTACCTCCGGTGTCGAAATACTCTTATTTGGATCTGTGGCTTTATTATCCTCAAGAATAGAATCCATCTCTAATTTTGTCTCATCCTCATCTTGTTCCTCATTCCTGAAGGTCACTGATGCACCCAAAAGAGTGTATCTTATTTAACCTTGCACTAAAAAGATAAATTGTAAGTATAGTAGTTAGCAAGGGTCGAGTCCTCAGGGATTGGGTTTTAGTTTATAAGTTAATAGTTTAAAACTTAAATTCAAGAACAATAAAAGAAAAGGGGTTTTTGAAGCCAGATTTAAACTAAAGTAAATAATAAGAAGAAGATGCAAGGCGGTATAACCAGCCAATAAAAATATATATACTAAATTAGGCGGTATAACCAGCCAATAAAAATATATATACTAATTTAGGCGGTATAACCAGCCAATAAAAGTAAAACAAAGTTAATATACAAATTAGGCGGTATAACCAGCCAATAAAAGTAAAACAAAGTTAATATACAAATTAGGCGGTATAACCAGCCAATAAAAATAAATATACTTTTAAAAATAAGCAAACTAGAAAAGTAAGAAAACAAGTAAGTAAGAAGAATCAAATATGAAAAATATGGTTAAGGTTTCATTCTCCACCACTAGACATCATTAAGAATCAATTTCAGATCTATCAATATCAACCAACTATCAAAGTTAACAACCGTAGATAACAACAAGCTCTGTTATCCCAATCTTTCCTTAGTTTGTCGTTAAATAGAACAAGCTCTCTATTTAATCTCTAACCATCAAACAACCTAGAATAAGCTCTCTAGATTCAATTTAATGGCAGCTTTATGATGAGAAAGATAGGTTGATCTAAGCAACAAACACATAAGCTCGGATTGTTCAACTTAGGTTATGTTCCACTTTGCAATTATTGAAAACTTGACCATAATCATTAATCACAAATTGCCACTTATGAATAGGAAATCAAGACAATTACACGGATCAAGACTCCTAAACTAGCAATAGATAATTATCAAGATCTATCTAGTTGTACACCTAAACAAATCAAGACAACATCATGAACAATTCTTGTAGAAGAACATAAGCAACTTTGATAGAAAATTAATGATAGAATCTGAAAATCAATTATAAAACATGTCTAGGGCTTTGAAATCACCCTTAACCAAATAGAAGTTTAGCCTAGCATAGGCATTATAAACATAAAATTAAATAGAATCTAATAAGAAAATAAAAGAAAGAAAGAAGAAGAAGAAGAATATTAATTATCCAACCTCTTGCTCTTTCTAAAGAAAAAGAAAACTAGAGAAAAGAAAGAAGAAGAAAACTTAGAGAATTTTATTACAATGGCTAATATCCTACCTATCTACAATATGATCCCTTACAATCATCCAAGGCCCTCTATTTATACACATTTTGGAGGGCTAAATGACAAGAGACAAGCTTTACAAATTTCAAAGGTAGGTATATGACGATTTTGATCAGCCAACTTGATGGTCGATTTCATCAAAATATTGGAGGCCTGATCTGATCACATGGTCTTCTAGACAAAGGTTCCCCTATCAGTTACGGAACCATAGCCGTTGGAATCAGCTCATTTGCTGATGTGGATAAGAAGATATGGGCATAATACGAAAACATGTCAGCACAGACGTCATTGCACATCAGCCAACTTGATGGTCGATTTCACTAGGGAAAACGACTCCGTTTTAAGAAGTGTAAAACATGAAAAAGATAGATATGCCTCTTAGCTTTGCATGGCTACAAATTTCAGCCTTATTGCTTCAGTGAAACTCGAGATATAGCTGATATGGCAAAAGGTGTCGGAACTGAAACTGAACTGGATTTGCCCTTAATTCTAGTAATCTGAAATCACTCAAAGAAACTTGTGAAAAACACCAAAATACATAAAAATATAAAAGATCATAAACACAATTAGACTAAACAATAATAACTCGTATTTGACACAAAACATTAATAAAACATAACTAAAAACTATATAATTATACGAGTTATCACACCCCCACACTTAGATTGTTGCTAGTCCCTAGCAACGACTCAATAAAAATAAAATAAGAAAATCTAATCTAATCCACTTTCGTAGGAAATCACGGTGGCACTTAGCATGTGACACAAGCCTTTAAACCCCTAGGTGTCCCTAGTGGACGAGTTTAGTCTCGTGAGGGTTTACTAGAACGATACCCACAAACATTGAAAAATTAAAATATAAATAAACTGCATATACTAAAAATATTTACTCCTAATCCTTTCAATACAAATTAGATACAATATTTGAACAAGTCTTATAAACTAATCAATAGCTTAAAGAATTTCACAAAAAATCATGCTTGAATGTAAATTGTTTGAGTTAAGCCAATATTAACATAACATATTTCAATCAAAATAGTGCACATTCAAACTTAATCTCAACTTCTCATATGGGATACTCTCATGATTTTCACTCTTTAAAGTAGTGGTAAAGTGTTTACACTCAATCAATCTCATGAAAATAGTTCTACCATATGCTTGCTTGTCTACCTATTCTCCACTAAAAGATCATGCAACTTCATAAATCAAGAGGTCTTTAATCAAGGTTGTAATGGGGCCAAGAGGTAATAATGTGGTTAAAGAATAAAAAGGAAAAGATATCACAAACATTCCAAAGACTTCATAGAATTTAGAGACAAAATAAGATTTTGCAGATAAAACTTTCTCAATATTCTTTAGAAGTACATAATCACATAGGCTGAATATTTCATGTTGAGCCTTTACTTCATTCTAACCAGCTTTCGAACATCTTTTTCTTTTCTTTAACTAGAAGTTCAAGAGATTATTCAAAAAAATTTTTTTTTTTCACATGGGAATGTATTTGGCAATATTCCCTCTTGATGCACCCAAAAGAGTGTATCTTATTTAACCTTGCACTAAAAAGATAAATTGTAAGTATAGTAGTTAGCAAGGGTCGAGTCCTCAGGGATTGGGTTTTAGTTTATAAGTTAATAGTTTAAAACTTAAATTCAAGAACAATAAAAGAAAAGGGGTTTTTGAAGCCAGATTTAAACTAAAGTAAATAATAAGAATAAGATGCAAGGCGGTATAACCAGCCAATAAAAATATATATACTAAATTAGGCGGTATAACCAGCCAATAAAAATATATATACTAAATTAGGCGGTATAACCAGCCAATAAAAATAAAACAAAGTTAATATACAAATTAGGCGGTATAACCAGCCAATAAAAATAAATATAAAAAATAAGCAAACTAAAAGTAAGAAAACAAATAAGTAAGAAGAATCAAATATGAAAAATATGGTTAAGGTTTCATTCTCCACCACTAGACATCATTAAGAATCAATTTCAGATCTATCAATATCAACCAACTATCAAAGTTAACAACCGTAGATAACAACAAGCTCTGTTACCCCAATCTTTCCTTAGTTTGTCGTTAAATAGAACAAGCTCTCTATTTAATCTCTAACCATTAAACAACCTAGAATAAGCTCTCTAAATTCAATTTAATGGCAGCTTTATGATGAGAAAGATAGGTTGATCTAAGCAACAAACACATAAGCTCGGATTGTTCAACTTAGGTTATGTTCCACTTTGCAATTATTGAAAACTTGACCATAATCATTAATCACAAATTGCCACTTATGAATAGGAAATCAAGACAATTACACGGATCAAGACTCCTAAACTAGCAATAGATAATTATCAAGATCTATCTAGTTGTACACCTAAATAAATCTAGACAACATCATGAACAATTCTTGTAGAAGAACATAAGCAACTTTGATAGAAAATTAATGATAGATAGAATCTGAAAATCAATCACAAAACATGTCTAGGGCTTTGAAATCACCCTTAACCAAATAGAAGTTTAGCCTAGCATAGGCATTATAAACATAAACATAAAATTAAAGAAAATCTAAGAAGAAAATAAAAGAAAGAAAGAAGAAGAGGAAGAATATTAATTATCCAACCTCTTGCTCTCTCTAAAGAAAAAGAAAACTAGAGAAAAGAAAGAAAACTAGAGAAAAGAAAGAAGAAGAAAACTTAGAGAATTTTATTAAAATGGCTAATATCCTACCTATGTACAATATGATCCCTTACAATCATCCAAGGCCCTCTATTTATACACATTTTGGAGGGCTAAATGACAAGAGACAAGCTTTACAAATTTCAAAGGTAGGTATATGACGATTTTGATCAGCCAACTTGATGGTGGATTTCGTCAATATTGGAGGCCTGATCTGATCACATGGTCTTCTATACAAAGGTTCCCCTATCAGTTACGGAACCATAGCCGTTGGAATCAGCTCATTTGCTGATGTGGTTAAGCAGATATAGGCAAAATACGAAAACATGTCAGCACAGACGTCATTGCACATCAGCCACCTTGATGGTCGATTTCTTCAATATTGGAGGCCTGATCTGATCACATGGTCTTCTAGACAAAGGTTCCCCTATCAGTTACGGAACCATAGCCGTTGGAATCAGCTCATTTTCTGATGTGGATAAGAAGATATGGGCATAATACGAAAACATGTCAGCACAGACGTCATTGCACATCAGCCAACTTGATGGTCGATTTCGCTAGGGAAAACGACTCCGTTTTAAGAAGTGTAAAACATGAAAAAGATAGATATGCCTCTTAGCTTTGCATGGCTACAAATTTCAGCCTTATTGCTTCAGTGAAACTCGAGATATAGCTGATATGGCAAAAGGTGTCGGAACTGAAACTGAACTGGATTTGCCCTTAATTCTAGTAATCTGAAATCACTCAAAGAAACTTGTGAAAAACACCAAAATACATAAAAATATAAAAGATCATAAACACAATTAGACTAAACAATAATAACTCGTATTTGACACAAAACAATAATAAAACATAACTAAAAACTATATAATTATACGAGTTATCACCTCTATTTTTCTCTTGACTTTTGCCTTTCTCCTCCCCCACACTTATCTTTTGTTCTAACCCAAATTTTCAAAAAATATCCCTTGTTTTTGCAATATGTCTCAAACATTCTAGTCCATCTTTAGAACATGGGTAAAGATATAAATGTGTTTAGGCTAGGTGTAAGATGTGGTTACCAAATAAATAGCTTATTCAATGTAGGCTCAAATTGGTTCACTAGAGGGATGTTCTCTTGGAACATCAATAAGGGATGGCTGTTTGGCCCTAGTTAAAAAGTCCTAATGCCTCTATCATATTCATGTTGTTACATGCATCAATATAGTCTCAAATGGTTTAAAGCAAGTTCTAGAGAATCATGTAATCATAAGAGCACTCAAGAAAGAAATTAGATTGATTTGTATAACGCATCAATCATTATAGGCTCAAAAACTCACAAGGATGATTATACAAGTCAGATTAAGTCTAAACATGCTTCTTTCTCAATCAACATATCATATTAACATTGGCTCATAAAAAGATTGATATCAAGTTCAATTCTCATGAAAATCTTCTCACTAATAAATCTGTTTTAGACTTATGCAATTCATATCTCATCATTGTATTAAAAAGGAACTAAAACACACTAAAAATAATAATAATAAAGACTCATAAAAAAAAATAGTAGACAAAAATAAAAGAAATCCTAAATCATTCCCCCCACACTTAATTCTTACATTGTCCTCAATGTAAGTCTATTAACCCAAATGAAAGAATCATGTGTAAGAGAAAAGAACTAATAACATAAGAATAGGAACAACTAAGACTCAAAACAAAACAAACTCATGCAACCTAAATAATCCTAAAATACTAAACAAAAATTAACAAGTAAACATAAAAAATAAAAATAAAACAATAAAAATAAAAATAATAAAAGAAAAGAAAAAGGAAAAGAAAGAGAAAGCAAATCTGAATATGGAAGGTTGGCAATTTCTTCTTTAATTGGGTTGCCTTCCCAATTAACACTTGAGTTAATGTTTTGAACCTAACCAACTCCCCTTCTTGGCTTTTTAGGCTTGTCAGGCTCATACATGAAATTTTCCAAATTAATGCGTTTGAGAGGAAGCTTTCTTTGCACAACAGTGGATGCATTCTCCATTACAAGTATTATTCCATCATCCTTTGTGGTGCATATATCATCGCGGAATGGAGCATATTTTGATACTTGTTGAATGGCATCCACAAACAAGTTGTTTAAGGTTTCTGGCATGTGTTGTTCATGTTCTTCCTCCATGAACTTTGCAAATCTACTAGGAAAAGGTGGAGAAGAAACATTAGTAAAAAGTGGAACCTTAAACGTTACCTCAGGTGCCGAAATACTCTTATTTGGATTTGTGGCTTCATTATCCTCAAGAATAGAATCCATCTCTAATTTTGTGTCATCCTCATCTTGTTCCTCATTCCTCAAGGTCACAATAGTAGTATTCTCCTTTGGGTTAATCATTGTTTGGGCAGGGAGTTCTTCAGATCTTTGTGCTACCCATCCCACCATACTACTAGTCAATTGGATCATTTGCTTTTCCAAACTCTGGATGCTTGCCCTTGTTTCCTGTTGAAATTGCAATGTATCAGTAACAAGAGAATAGACAAGATCTTCTAAAGAAGTACCTGAGTTTTGAGTCATATATGGTGGTTGAAAAAGATCTGGTTCTTGGGACCATGATTGATTGAAGCTAGATGGATGAGTGTAATTGGCATAAGGATCTACTTCTTGGTAATTTTTCGAGTAGCCATAATTAGTATGATCCCACCATCCCTCATGGTAAGTGTTTGAGTAATGATCATACTGTTGGTCTTGAAACACTTGATGGCCTTGACATCCTCCCATGGCAAATTGTTGAACTGGGAAGGTGATATTGGCTTGTTGATTCTCCATGTTCATGTATGCCACCAACTGTTCAAGTGTTAGATTGCTCAATTCCATCATTTTTTTTTTTTTTTTATTTTTTTTTATTTTTTTTTTTCAAAATTTGATAAGAAAAACCCGTATGTACAAGAAAATAAAACTCATTAGAACTGAAAATAAGAATAAACCAAGTAACAAATAAACTAAAGAAAACAATCCCCGGCAACGGCGCCAAAAATTTGATGCACCCAAAAGAGTGTATCTTATTTAACCTTGCACTAAAAAGATAAATTGTAAGTATAGTAGTTAGCAAGGGTCGAGTCCTCAGGGATTGGGTTTTAGTTTATAAGTTAATAGTTTAAAACTTAAATTCAAGAACAATAAAAGAAAAGGGGTTTTTGAAGCCAGATTTAAACTAAAGTAAATAATAAGAAGAAGATGCAAGGCGGTATAACCAGCCAATAAAAATATATATACTAAATTAGGCGGTATAACCAGCCAATAAAAATATATATACTAATTTAGGCGGTATAACCAGCCAATAAAAGTAAAACAAAGTTAATATACAAATTAGGCGGTATAACCAGCCAATAAAAGTAAAACAAAGTTAATATACAAATTAGGCGGTATAACCAGCCAATAAAAATAAATATACTTTTAAAAATAAGCAAACTAGAAAAGTAAGAAAACAAGTAAGTAAGAAGAATCAAATATGAAAAATATGGTTAAGGTTTCATTCTCCACCACTAGACATCATTAAGAATCAATTTCAGATCTATCAATATCAACCAACTATCAAAGTTAACAACCGTAGATAACAACAAGCTCTGTTATCCCAATCTTTCCTTAGTTTGTCGTTAAATAGAACAAGCTCTCTATTTAATCTCTAACCATCAAACAACCTAGAATAAGCTCTCTAGATTCAATTTAATGGCAGCTTTATGATGAGAAAGATAGGTTGATCTAAGCAACAAACACATAAGCTCGGATTGTTCAACTTAGATTATGTTCCACTTTGCAATTATTGAAAACTTGACCATAATCATTAATCACAAATTGCCACTTATGAATAGGAAATCAAGACAATTACACGGATCAAGACTCCTAAACTAGCAACAGATAATTATCAAGATCTATCTAGTTGTACACCTAAACAAATCAAGACAACATCATGAACAATTCTTATAGAAGAACATAAGCAACTTTGATAGAAAATTAATGATAGAATCTGAAAATCAATTATAAAACATGTCTAGGGCTTTGAAATCACCCTTAACCAAATAGAAGTTTAGCCTAGCATAGGCATTATAAACATAAAATTAAATAGAATCTAAGAAGAAAATAAAAGAAAGAAAGAAGAAGAAGAAGAAGAAGAATATTAATTATCCAACCTCTTGCTCTTTCTAAAGAAAAAGAAAACTAGAGAAAAGAAAGAAGAAGTAAACTTAGAGAATTTTATTACAATGGCTAATATCCTACCTATCTACAATATGATCCCTTACAATCATCCAAGGCCCTCTATTTATACACATTTTGGAGGGCTAAATGACAAGAGACAAGCTTTACAAATTTCAAAGGTAGGTATATGACGATTTTGATCAGCCAACTTGATGGTCGATTTCGTCAATATTGGAGGCCTGATCTGATCACATGGTCTTCTAGACAAAGGTTCCCCTATCAGTTACGGAACCATAGCCGTTGGAATCAGCTCATTTGCTGATGTGGATAAGAAGATATGGGCATAATACGAAAACATGTCAGCACAGACGTCATTGCACATCAGCCAACTTGATGGTCGATTTCACTAGGGAAAACGACTCCGTTTTAAGAAGTGTAAAACATGAAAAAGATAGATATGCCTCTTAGCTTTGCATGGCTACAAATTTCAGCCTTATTGCTTCAGTGAAACTCGAGATATAGCTGATATGGCAAAAGGTGTCGGAATTGAAACTGAACTGGATTTGCCCTTAATTCTAGTAATCTGAAATCACTCAAAGAAACTTGTGAAAAACACCAAAATACATAAAAATATAAAAGATCATAAACACAATTAGACTAAACAATAATAACTCGTATTTGACACAAAACATTAATAAAACATAACTAAAAACTATATAATTATACGAGTTATCAGTCACAATAGTAGCATTCTCCTTTGGGTTAATCATCGTTTGGGCAGGGAGTTCTTCAGATCTTTGTGCTACCCATCCCACCATACTACTAGCCAATTGGCTCATTTGCTTTTCCAAACTCTTGATGCTTGCCCTTGTTTCCTGTTGAAATTGCAAAGTATTAGTAACAAGAGAATCGACAAGATCTTCTAAAGAAGTACCTGAGTTTTGAGTCATATGTGGTGGTTGAAGAAGATCTGGTTCTTGAGACCATGATTGATTGAAGCTAGATGGATGAGTGTAATTGGCATAAGGATCTACTTCTTGGTAATTTTCTGAGTAGCCATAATTAGTATGATCCCACCATCCCTCATGGTAAGTGTTTGAGTAATGATCATACTGTTGGTCTTGGAACACTTGATGGCCTTGACATCCTCCCATGGCCAATTGTTGAACTGGGTAGGTGAGATTGGCTTGTTGATTTTCCATGTTCATGTATGCCACCAACTCTTCAAGTGTTAGATTGCTCAATTCCATCGGTTTTTTTTTTTTTTTTTTTTTTTTTTCAAAATTTGATAAGAAAAACTTGTATGTACAGGAAAATAGAACTAATTAGAACTGAAAATAAGAATAAACCAAGTAACAAATAAACTAAAGAAAACAATCCCCGGCAACGGCGCCAAAAATTTGATACACCCAAAAGAGTGTATCTTATTTAACCTTGCACTAAAAAGATAAATTGTAAGTATAGTAGTTTTATGGGTCGAGTCCTCAGGGATTGGGTTTTAGTTTATAAGTTAATAGTTTAAACTTAAATTCACGAACAATAAAAGAAAAGGGGTTTTTGAAGCCAGATTTAAACTAAAGTAAATAATAAGAAGAAGATGCAAGGCGGTATAACCAGCCAATAAAAATATATATACTAAATTAGGCGGTATAACCAGCCAATAAAAATATATATACTAAATTAGGCGGTATAACCAGCCAATAAAAGTAAAACAAAGTTAATATACAAATTAGGCGGTATAACCAGCCAATAAAAGTAAAACAAAGTTAATATACAAAATAGGCGGTATAACCAGCCAATAAAAATAAATATACTTTTAAAAATAAGCAAACTAGAAAAGTAAGAAAACAAGTAAGTAAGAAGAATCAAATATGAAAAATATGGTTAAGGTTTCATTCTCCACCACTAGGCATCATTAAGAATCAATTTCAGATCTATCAATATCAACCAACTATCAAAGTTAACAACCGTAGATAACAACAAGCTCTGTTATCCCAATCTTTCCTTAGTTTGTCGTTAAATAGAACAAGCTCTCTATTTAATCTCTAACCATTAAACAACCTAGAATAAGCTCTCTAAATTCAATTTAATGGCAGCTTTATGATGAGAAAGATAGGTTGATCTAAGCAACAAACACATAAGCTCGGATTGTTCAACTTAGGTTATGTTCCACTTTGCAATTATTGAAAACTTGACCATAATCATTAATCACAAATTGCCACTTATGAATAGGAAATCAAGACAATTACACGGATCAAGACTCCTAGACTAGCAATAGATAATTATCAAGATTTATCTAGTTGTACACCTAAATAAATCAAGACAACATCATGAACAATTCTCGTAGAAGAACATAAGCAACTGATAACTCGTATAATTATATAGTTTTTAGTTATGTTTTATTAATGTTTTGTGTCAAATACGAGTTATTATTGTTTAGTCTAATTGTGTTTATGATCTTTTATATTTTTATGTATTTTGGTGTTTTTCACAAGTTTCTTTGAGTGATTTCAGATTACTAGAATTAAGGGCAAATCCAGTTCAGTTTCAGTTCCGACACCTTTTGCCATATCAGCTATATCTCGAGTTTCACTGAAGCACTAAGGCTGAAATTTGTAGCCATGCAAAGCTAAGAGGCATATCTATCTTTTTCATGTTTTACACTTCTTAAAACGGAGTCGTTTTCCCTAGCGAAATCGACCATCAAGTTGGCTGATGTGCAATGACGTCTGTGCTGACATGGTTTCGTATTATGCCCATATCTTCTTATCCACATCAGCAAATGAGCTGATTCAAACGGATATGGTTCCGCAACTGATAGGGGAACCTTTGTCTAGAAGACCATGTGATCAGATCAGGCCTCCAATATTGAAGAAATCGACCATCAAGGTGGCTGATGTGTAATGACGTCTGTGCTGACATGTTTTCGTATTTTGCCCATATCTGCTTAACCACATCAGCAAATGAGCTGATTCCAACGGCTAGGGTTCCGTAACTGATAGGGGAACCTTTTTCTAGAATACCATGTGATCAGATCAGGCCTCCAATATTGACGAAATCGACCATCAAGTTGGCTGATCAAAATCGTCATATACCTACCTTTGAAATTTGTAAAGCTTGTCTCTTGTCATTTAGCCCTCCAAAATGTGTATAAATAGAGGGCCTTGGATGATTGTAAGGGATCATATTGGAGATTGGTAGGATATTAGCCATTTTAATAAAATTCTCTAAGTTTTCTTCTTCTTTCTTTTCTCTAGTTTTCTTTCTTTTCTCTAGTTTTCTTTTTCTTTAGAGAGAGCAAGAGGTTGGATAATTAATATTCTTCCTCTTCTTCTTTCTTTCTTTTATTTTCTTCTTAGATTTTCTTTAATTTTATGTTTATGTTTATAATGCCTATGCTAGGCTAAACTTCTATTTGGTTAAGGGTGATTTCAAAGCCCTAGACATGTTTTGTGATTGATTTTCAGATTCTATCTATCATTAATTTTCTATCAAAGTTGCTTATGTTCTTCTACAAGAATTGTTCATGATGTTGTCTAGATTTATTTAGGTGTACAACTAGATAGATCTTGATAATTATCTATTGCTAGTTTAGGAGTCTTGATCCGTGTAATTGTCTTGATTTCCTATTCATAAGTGGCAATTTGTGATTAATGATTATGGTCAAGTTTTCAATAATTGCAAAGTGGAACATAACCTAAGTTGAACAATCCGAGCTTATGTGTTTGTTGCTTAGATCAACCTATCTTTCTCATCATAAAGCTGCCATTAAATTGAATTTAGAGAGCTTATTCTAGGTTGTTTAATGGTTAGAGATTAAATAGAGAGCTTGTTCTATTTAACGACAAACTAAGGAAAGATTGGGGTAACAGAGCTTGTTGTTATCTACGGTTGTTAACTTTGATAGTTGGTTGATATTGATAGATCTGAAATTGATTCTTAATGATGTCTAGTGGTGGAGAATGAAACCTTAACCATATTTTTCATATTTGATTCTTCTTACTTATTTGTTTTCTTACTTTTAGTTTGCTTATTTTTTATATTTATTTTTATTGGCTGGTTATACCGCCTAATTTGTATATTAACTTTGTTTTATTTTTATTGGCTGGTTATACCGCCTAATTTAGTATATATATTTTTATTGGCTGGTTATACCGCCTAATTTAGTATATATATTTTTATTGGCTGGTTATACCGCCTTGCATCTTATTCTTATTATTTACTTTAGTTTAAATCTGGCTTCAAAAACCCCTTTTCTTTTATTGTTCTTGAATTTAAGTTTTAAACTATTAACTTATAAACTAAAACCCAATCCCTGAGGACTCGACCCTTGCTAACTACTATACTTAAAATTTATCTTTTTAGTGCAAGGTTAAATAAGATACACTCTTTTTGGTGCATCAAATTTTTGGCGCCGTTGCCGGGGATTGTTTTCTTTAGTTTATTTGTTACTTGGTTTATTCTTATTTTCAGTTCTAATGAGTTTTATTTTCTTGTACATACGGGTTTTTCTGATCAAATTTTGAAAAAAAAAAAAAAAAAAAAAAAAAAACGATGGAATTGAGCAATCTAACACTTGAAGAGTTGGTGGCATACATGAACATGGAGAATCAACAAGCCAATCTCACCTCCCCAGTTCAACAATTGGCCATGGGAGGATGTCAAGGCTATCAAGTGTTCCAAGACCAACAGTATGATCATTACTCAAACACTTACCATGAGGGATGGTGGGATCATACTAATTATGGCTACTCGAAAAATTACCAAGAAGTAGATCCTTATGCCAATTACACTCATCCATCTAGCTTCAATCAATCATGGTCTCAAGAACCAGATCTTTTTCAACCACCACATATGACTCAAAACTCAGGTACTTCTTTAGAAGATCTTGTCTATTCTCTTGTAACTGATTCTTTGCAATTTCAACAGGAAACAAGGGCAAGCATCCAGAGTTTGGAAAGGCAAATGAGCCTATTGGCTAGTAGTATGGTGGGATGGGTAGCACAAAGATCTGAAGAACTCCCAGCCCAAACGATGGTTAACCCAAAGGAGAATGCTACTATTGTGACCTTGAAGAATGAGGAACAAGATGAGGATGAAACAAAATTAGAGATGGATTCTATTCTTGAGGATAATGAAGCCAAAGATCCAAATAAGAGTATTTCGGCACCTGAGGTAACGTTTGAGATTCCAATTTTTACTAATGTTTCTTCTCCACCTTTTCCTAGTAGATTCGCAAAGTTCAAGGAGGATGAACATGAACAAGACACGCTGGAAACCTTAAACAGTTTGTTTGTGGATGTCATTCAACAAGTACCAAAAGATGCACCATTACTCGATGAGATATGCACCACCAAGGATGATGGAATAATACTTGTAATGGAGAATGCATCCACTGTTGTGCAAAGAAAGCTTCCTCTCAAACGCATAAATTTGGGAAATTTCAAGTATGAGCCTGACAAGCCTAAAAAGCCAAGAAAGGGTGTTGGTTAGATTCAAAACACTAACTCAAGTGTTAATTGGGAAGGCAGCCCAATTAAAGATGAAATTACCAACCTTCCATATTCAGATTTGCTTTCTCTTTCTCTTTCTTTTCCTTTTTCTTTTATTATTTTTATTGTTTTTATTTTATTTCTTATGTTTCTTTGTTAATTGTGTTTACTGCTTTTAAGTTCATTTAGGCTGCATAAGTTTCTTTTGTTTAATAGTTCTTTTCTCTTACATATAATTCTTGCATTGGGGGATAATAGCATTACATTAATGACAATGTAAGAGTTATGTGTGGGGGGAAGAATTTAGGATTTTATTTAGAGTGTTTTGTTTTTGAGTCTTTTTATGTTGTTTTTCTTTCTGATCCTTGTTTTGAAAAACACTAGATGTAAATATAATTTTTTTTTAACCCCGGTTAAATGGCGGATAACGGTACTCCGTGATTATTTAAGTCGGTTCCATCAGCTACCCAAAAAACTGATATTGTATATAAATTTCTCTTTCAATTTCTCTTTTATTTTTTTTTTTTTCAGGATGGATGATATTCTCACAAGATTGCAGAAATGATTTCCTCCTTTTCCTCGAAATATTTTACTGAAGCTTTACCAAGTTCGATTTGAAAGATTAAGAATGCTTATGCACAAAGGGGTTCCTGGAGACATACGTTGGATAATTGAAGCCAAGGTACGTGAAGATGAATATCTTCCTGTTTTGCATTTACCAGGTACAGGTAGAAGCACTTTTGCAAAGAAGCGACGAGCAAAGCGCATGAGTTCAAATTGCCACAAATGTGCACGATGGACGTGTAACGGTAAATGTCGTTCTATTGGGATTCCGTCCTCTAATCGAGATGATAAAATTGAATTCATTAAGGATGGACTGAGTAAGGAGAATTTGGGTAATATCCAACTTTCTCTTGAGACGCATCCTAGTGGAGACGTACAAAGAGAAATTCTTGATTTATGGCCGCAATTCCAAAGGGAATGACAACATCTTGGGAATCTGATGTTAAAAGACCCTGTTTGCCAGCTTGTAAGAAAACTGGATGGGAAGCATATCCTCGACTCATAGAAGGCGTTTAAGCCGTTTCTGGACGTAAAACCAGAGGAAGATGTGAGCCACAATCACAACTACAATAAATAACTTCTCAGCTTTTGGTTTGATTTGCAATAACTTTATTTTGTTTTAATTTACGTGTTGTTCGATTTGTGTAATTATTCTCGTTTTTTTTATTTGTCTTTTACGGTTGATTTTTTCTTCTCTTTTTGATTTTCTTCCTGAAATCACGCAAAAATCTTTTGTTAGGTTAACATTTTCTTCTGACAGGTCAGATACACTTTCGGCGACATTATTACTCTTGTCTGATTCACTACTCAGTCCTCTATATATTACACCATGTACTCATTCTCTTTCAGGCACTCGAAAAAAAAAATGGAAAGTACTTCATCCCAGCGCATTAAAAAAATTTGTGTCTTTGGAGGTGCTTATCCAGGGAAAAATAACATATTCGCTGATGAAGCCATAAGAGTTGGAGTAATACTTGCCCAACAAAAGATCCACTTGATTTATGGAGGCGGTAGTACGGGTTTAATGGGAGCAGTCGCTACAGCAGCACACACCGGAGGAAGTCCAGTTCTAGGAATCGTGCCAAAACTATTCACAAGTTTTTGTGGACCTACCGTGTGTAAGGAAATACAAGTCTGGAGTGTCCCTGAACGGATAACAATCATGTACCATTCTGCCGATGCATTCATTGCTTTACCAGGAGGTCTGGGTACATTGGAAGAAATAGCTTGCGTGGCTTCTTGGTCATCTTTGGTCACAAATAAGAAACCCATTGGTTTGCTTAATATTAATGGTTATTTTAGTAATTTGCTTTTATATTTAGATAATGCTGTGGATAATGGATTCATGTTTTCAGAGGCAAGGAGAACCATAATTTCTGCTACAACCATTGAAGATTTACTTAAAAAGCTCCAAGCTTATGAGTGTTTATCTGCTACGGTTGTTTCGCAAACGCTCGGAAAAAGAAAAAGAGATATGGACGAGCAAGGAGTGGATTGCACTTTGTCTTTGTGACATTATCTAACATTTTGCTTGTTGTGTCTCAGTTATAATAAGTGGTTAGCAACCTCTGCAGGTAATATCTCCTAAATTCTACCTTTAAAATTTGACATTGGGGACAATGTCATATTTTAGTAGGGGGTAAGGGACATATTTTGCTAATTTAAAAAAAAAAAAAAAAAAAAAATTTAAGAAGTATTCATTCTGAACAAGGTCTGAGTAAGGGAGACTTGAGACATACCTTGTCAGTTTGATTTCTTCTTTTCAAAAAAAAAAAAAAAAGTTTGTTGTGTTTTAAGCAATTTAGAAGTATTCATTCTGAACAAGGTCTGAGTAAGGGAGACTTGAGACACACCTTGTCAGTTTGATTTTAATCTTTTTATGTTTACTTGTTAATTTTTGTTTAGTATTTTAAGATTATTTAGGTTGCATGAGTTTGTTTTGTTTTGAGTCTTAGCTGTTCCTATTCTTATGTTATTAGTTCTTTTCTCTTACACATGATTCTTTCATTTGGGTTAATAGACTTACATTGAGGACAATGTAAGAATTAAGTGTGGGGGGAATGATTTAGGATTTCTTTTATTTTTGTCTACTATTTTTTTTTATGAGTCTTTATTATAATTTTTAGTGTGTTTTAGTTCCTTTTTAATACAATGATGAGATATGAATTGCATAAGTCTAAAACAGAGTTATTAGTGAGAAGATTTTCATGAGAATTGAGCTTGATATCATTTTTTTTTTATGAGCCAATGTTAATATGATATGTTGATTGAGAAAGAAGCATGTTTAGACTTAATCTGACTTGTATAATCATCCTTGTGAGTTTTTGAGCCTATAATGATTGATGCATTATACAAATCAATCTAATCTCTTTCTCGAGTGCTCTTATGATTACATGATTCTCTAGAACTTGCTTTAAACCGTTTGAGACTATATTGATGCATGTGACAACATGAATATGATAGAGGCATTAGGATTTTTAGCCAGGGCCAAACAACCATCCCTTATTGATGTTCCAAGAGAACACACCCTTAGTGAACCAATTTGAGCCTACATTGAATAAGCTATCTCTTTGGTAACCATAACTTGTCCCTAACCTAAATATACTTATATCTTTACCTTTGTTCCAAAGATGAATTAGCATGATTTGAGACAAGTTGCAAGGACAAGGGATATTTTTTGGTTAGAAACAAGAAATAAGTGTGGGGGGAAAAGAAAAGAAAAGTCAAGAGAAAAAGAAATGGAATACTGGCAAATACATTCCTATATAAAAAAAAAATGAATCATCTCTTGAATTTGTGGAAAAAGAAAAAGATGTTACAAAGTTGTTTAGAATGAAGAAAAGGCCCAACATGAATATCCGGCCTAGGTGACTATGTACTTGTAAAGAGTTTTGAGAAGTTTCTTTGTATAATCTTTTTATGTCTCTAAACTTTATGAACTCTTTGGAACCTTTGTGATATCTTTATCCTTTTGTTCTTCAACCACATTACAAACCCCTTGGCCCCATTACAACCTTGATTAAAGACCTCTTGATTTATGAAGTTGCATGATCTTTTAGTGGAGAATAGGTGGACAAGCAAGCATATGGTAGAAGTGTTTTCATGAGATTGATTGAGTGTAAACACTTTAACACTACTTTAAAGAGTGAAAATCAAGAGAGTATCCCATGTGAGAAGTTGAGATTAAATTTGAACATGCACTATTTTGATTGAGATATGTTATGCTAATATTGGCTTAACTCAAACAATTTACATTCAAGCATGATTTTTTGTGAAATTTTTTAAGCTATTGATTAGTTTATAAGACTTGTTCAAATATTGTCTCTAATTTGTATTGAAAGAATTAGGAGTAAATATTTTTAGTATATGTAGTTTATTTATATGAAGTTTATTTATATTTTAATTTTTCAATGTTTGTGGGTATCGTTCTAGTAAACCCTCACGAGACTAAACTCGTCCACTAGGGACACCTAGGGGTTTAAAGGCTTGTGTCACATGCTAAGTGCCACCGTGATTTCCTACGAAAATGGATTAGATTAGATTTTCTTATTTTATTTTTATTGAGTCGTTGCTAGGGACTAGCAACAATCTAAGTGTGGGGGTGTGATAACTCGTATAATTATATAGTTTTTAGTTATGTTTTATTAATGTTTTGTGTCAAATACGAGTTATTATTGTTTAGTCTAATTGTGTTTATGATCTTTTATATTTTTATGTATTTTGGTGTTTTTCACAAGTTTCTTTGAGTGATTTCAGATTACTAGAATTAAGGGCAAATCCAGTTCAGTTTCAGTTCCGACACCTTTTGCCATATCAGCTATATCTCGAGTTTCACTGAAGCAATAAGGCTGAAATTTGTAGCCATGCAAAGCTAAGAGGCATATCTATCTTTTTCATGTTTTACACTTCTTAAAACGGAGTCGTTTTCCCTAGCGAAATCGACCATCAAGTTGGCTGATGTGCAATGACGTCTGTGCTGACATGTTTTCGTATTATGCCCATATCTTCTTATCCACATCAGCAAATGAGCTGATTCCAACGGCTATGGTTCCGTAACTGATAGGGGAACCTTTTTCTAGAAGACCATGTGATCAGATCAGGCCTCCAATATTGAAGAAATCGACCATCAAGGTGGCTGATGTGTAATGACGTCTGTGCTGACATGTTTTCGTATTTTGCCCATATCTGCTTAACCACATCAGCAAATGAGCTGATTCCAACGGCTAGGGTTCCGTAACTGATAGGGGAACCTTTTTCTAGAAGACCATGTGATCAGATCAGGCCTCCAATATTGACGAAATCGACCATCAAGTTGGCTGATCAAAATCGTCATATACCTACCTTTGAAATTTGTAAAGCTTGTCTCTTGTCATTTAGCCCTCCAAAATGTGTATAAATAGAGGGCCTTGGATGATTGTAAGGGATCATATTGGAGATTGGTAGGATATTAGCCATTTTAATAAAATTCTCTAAGTTTTCTTCTTCTTTCTTTTCTCTAGTTTTCTTTCTTTTCTCTAGTTTTCTTTTTCTTTAGAGAGAGCAAGAGGTTGGATAATTAATATTCTTCCTCTTCTTCTTTCTTTCTTTTATTTTCTTCTTAGATTTTCTTTAATTTTATGTTTATGTTTATAATGCCTATGCTAGGCTAAACTTCTATTTGGTTAAGGGTGATTTCAAAGCCCTAGACATGTTTTGTGATTGATTTTCAGATTCTATCTATCATTAATTTTCTATCAAAGTTGCTTATGTTCTTCTACAAGAATTGTTCATGATGTTGTCTAGATTTATTTAGGTGTACAACTAGATAGATCTTGATAATTATCTATTGCTAGTTTAGGAGTCTTGATCCGTGTAATTGTCTTGATTTCCTATTCATAAGTGGCAATTTGTGATTAATGATTATGGTCAAGTTTTCAATAATTGCAAAGTGGAACATAACCTAAGTTGAACAATCCGAGCTTATGTGTTTGTTGCTTAGATCAACCTATCTTTCTCATCATAAAGCTGCCATTAAATTGAATTTAGAGAGCTTATTCTAGGTTGTTTAATGGTTAGAGATTAAATAGAGAGCTTGTTCTATTTAACGACAAACTAAGGAAAGATTGGGGTAACAGAGCTTGTTGTTATCTACGGTTGTTAACTTTGATAGTTGGTTGATATTGATAGATCTGAAATTGATTCTTAATGATGTCTAGTGGTGGAGAATGAAACCTTAACCATATTTTTCATATTTGATTCTTCTTACTTATTTGTTTTCTTACTTTTAGTTTGCTTATTTTTTTATATTTATTTTTATTGGCTGGTTATACCGCCTAATTTGTATATTAACTTTGTTTTATTTTTATTGGCTGGTTATACGGCCTAATTTAGTATATATATTTTTATTGGCTGGTTATACCGCCTAATTTAGTATATATATTTTTATTGGCTGGTTATACCGCCTTGCATCTTATTCTTATTATTTACTTTAGTTTAAATCTGGCTTCAAAAACCCCTTTTCTTTTATTGTTCTTGAATTTAAGTTTTAAACTATTAACTTATAAACTAAAACCCAATCCCTGAGGACTCGACCCTTGCTAACTACTATACTTAAAATTTATCTTTTTAGTGCAAGGTTAAATAAGATACACTCTTTTGGGTGCATCAGCAACTTTGATAGAAAATGAATGATAGATAGAATCTGAAAATCAATCACAAAACATGTCTAGGGCTTTGAAATCACCCTTAACCAAATAGAAGTTTAGCCTAGCATAGGCATTGTAAACATAAACATAAAATTAAAGAAAATCTAAGAAGAAAATAAAAGAAAGAAAGAAGAAGAGGAAGAATATTAATTATCCAACCTCTTGCTCTCTCTAAAGAAAAAGAAAACTAGAGAAAAGAAAGAAAACTAGAGAAAAGAAAGAAGAAGAAAAATTAGAGAATTTTATTAAAATGGCTAATATCCTACCTATGTACAATATGATCCTCTACAATCATCCAAGGCCCTCTATTTATACACATTTTGGAGGGCTAAATGACAAGAGACAAGCTTTACAAATTTCAAAGGTAGGTATAATAGGTGGGTGCATTTTTCTAACAATTTTCGTCATATTGTATGACCATTTTGATCAGCCAACTTGATGGTCGATTTTGTCAATCTTGTAGGCCTGATCTGATCACATGGTCTTCTAGAAAAATGTTCCCCTATGAGTTACTGATTCATAGCCGTTGGAATCAGCTCATTTTCTGATGTGGAGAAGAAGATATGGGTAAAATACGAAAACAGGTCAGCACAGACGTCATTGCACATCAGCCAACTTGATGTTCGATTTCTTCAATATTGGAGGCTTTATCTGATCACATGGTCTTCTAGACAAATGTTCCCCTATCAGTTAGTAATCCATAGCCGTTAGAATCAGCTCATTTGCTGATGTGTATCGGACGATATGGTCAAAATTCGAAAACTGCTCAGGACAGACGTCATTGCACATCATCCAACTTGATGGTTGATTTCGCTAGGGAAAACGACTCCGTTTCAAGAAGTGTAAAACATTAAAAAGATAGATATGCCTCTTAACTTTGCACGGTTAAAATTTCAGCCTTATTGCTTTAGTGAAACTCCAGATATAGCTGATATGGAAAAAGGTGTCGGAACTGGAACTGAACTGGATTTGCCCTTAATTCTAGTAATCTGAAATCACTCAAAGAAACTTGTGAAAAACACCAAATTACATAAAAATATAAAAGATCATAAACACAATTAGACTAAACAATAATAACTCGTATTTGACACAAAACAATAATAAAACATAACTAAAAACTATATAATTATACGAGTTATCACACTTACAATCCAGGATGGAGGGATCATCCAAACTTCAATTATGGAGGGAACCAATCACAAACTATTCCTCCACCATTTGACCACAGGCCACCGGGTTTTCAGCAAAGAGTGCAACAACCATACCAAACCCGACAACAACTGCCACCCACCCAAAATTCAGGTACTTCTCTTGAAGATCTTGTTAAAGCTCTTTCCACTAATACAATTCAATTTCAACAGGAAACAAAGACAAGTATTCGAAATTTGGAGACTCAACTAGGGCAATTGGCAACAACCATGAGTCAAATGCAAGCAAGGGATTCTGGGAAATTACCTTCCCAAACCATAGTGAATCCAAGAGAGAATGCCAATGCTATAAATTTAAGAAGTGGGAAACAGCTAGAGACACCACAAAATGATAGTGCTCAAGGGGAGAACAATACCATGGCATCCTCTTCACATCCCAACGAGCCACTAAAAAAGGTAATTCCTAAACCATCCTTTCCTTCTTATATAACTCCTCCACCTTTTCCTAGCAGGTTAGCAAAGTCCAAGAAGGAAGAGCAAGAGAAGGAAATTTTGGAAACCTTCCGGAAAGTAGAGGTGAACATTCCTTTACAAGATGCTATCAAGCAAGTGCCAAGATATGCCAAGTTCCTAAAAGAGTTCTGCACATCTAAACGGAAGTTGAAATGGAATGAAAAGGTAAGTGTGGGGGAGAATGTGTCAGCTGTTCTTCAAAAGAAACTCCCACCTAAATGCAAGGATCCAGGTATGTTTACTATTCCTTGTAAGATAGGCAACACCAGGTTTGAGCGTGCTATGCTAGATCTAGGGGCATCTATTAATGTCATGCCATATTCAATTTATGCTTCATTGAATCTAGGACCATTAGAGGAAACCGGTGTTATAATACAACTTGCTGACCGTTCTAACACTTATCCAAGAGGAGTTGTAGAAGACGTTCTTGTACAGGTTAATGAATTGGTTTTTCCCGCTGACTTTTATGTTATTGAGATGGAAGATGAGATGTCTTCTAATCCCACACCTATTCTATTAGGGAGACCATTCTTGAAAACAGCAAGAACTAAAATAGATGTACATGATGGCACTTTAACTATGGAATTTGATGGTGAAATAATTCGCTTTAACATTTTTGAGGCCATGAGATATCCTAGTGATGTGCATTCTGTTTTTAATATTGATATAATTGACTCACTAGTGCAGCAAGCTTATGAGCTAGATGGTGAAGATAGTGTGGAAATAGTCCTTAGCAACCATCTCGGAATGGGGAATGCTAAACTAGCCTTGAGTGACCATGTGGAAGGGGCACTAGAATCTTTACACTCGCTGCCACCTAAAGATGCAAGGTTTGAAGTTTCATTTATTGATTTGCCTTTATCTAATGAGAAACTTCTACCTTCCATTTTGCAGGCACCAACTTTAGAGTTGAAACCACTACCGAACCACTTGAAATATGTGTTCCTAGGTAAAAAGGACACACTACCGATCATCATTGCCAAAGAGCTCACACTTTTGCAAGAAGAGCGACTTATCCGGGTGCTTAGAGAGCATAAAACAGCAATTGGTTGGACAATTGCCGATATCAAGGGAATAAGCCCATCCATGTGCATGCACCGGATTTTGTTAGAGGAAGGGTCCAAACCAACAAGAGAAGCACAAAGAAGATTGAACCCTCCTATGATGGAGGTTGTGAAAAAGGAGATACTGAAGCTCCTAGATGTTGGAGTGATCTATCCTATCTCGGATAGCAAATGGGTGAGCCCGGTCCAAGTGGTTCCAAAGAAATCACGTGTAACGGTGGTAACAAATAATGAGAATGAACTTGTTCCTACTAGGATTCAAACAGGATGGCGAGTTTGTATTGATTATCGTAAACTTAATTCCACAACTCGCAAAGACCACTTTCCTTTACCTTTTATTGATCAAATGCTTGAAAGGTTAGCTGGCCATTCTCATTATTGTTTTCTTGATGGTTTTTCAGGTTATAATCAGATAGCCATTGCGCCGGAGGACCAAGAGAAAACAACATTCACATGTCCATTTGGTACTTTTGCATACCGGCGTATGCCATTTGGTCTTTGTAATGCACCAGCTACATTCCAAAGGTGTATGGTTAGCATATTTTCAGATTATGTAGAGAACATCATAGAAGTGTTTATGGATGATTTTAGTGTCTATGGTGATTCTTTTGATAGATGTCTAGAGAACCTTACACTTGTACTTGAAAGATGCATGGAAACTAACCTTGTTTTGAATTGGGAAAAATGTCACTTTATGGTAGAACAAGGAATAGTTTTGGGCCATGTTATTTCTTCTAGAGGGATGGAGGTTGATAAATCTAAAATAGATATTATGCATTCTTTACCACCTCCCACAAATGTGAGAGAGGTTCGTTCTTTTCTTGGACATGCAGGTTTCTATAGGAGATTTATCAAAGACTTCTCAAAGATCACATTACCTCTTTGCAAGCTACTACAAAAAGATGTGGTTTTCCACTTTGATGATAAATGCAAAGAGGCGTTTGAAACATTGAAGGGACTCTTGACATCAGCTTCTATCATCCAACCACCAGATTGGAATGTACCTTTTGAAATCATGTGTGACGCTAGTGACTATGCTATTGGAGCTGTTTTGGGCCAACGGGTTGGCAAAGCCTCACATGCCATTTATTATGCCTCACGAACTCTTAATGATGCTCAATTGAACTATTCCACTACTGAAAAAGAACTTTTTGTTGTTGTATTTGCTTTAGAAAAATTTCGATCTTATTTAATTGGTACTAAAGTAATTGTATTTTCTGACCATGCAGCCCTTAGGTACTTACTCACTAAGAAGGAGGCCAAACCAAGGTTGATCAGATGGATACTTCTCTTACAAGAGTTTGATTTGGAGATAAAAGATAAGAGAGGTAGTGACAACTTGGTTGCGGACCATCTTAGCCGTTTAGTTCATGAAGAGGATGCACTACCCTTGAATGAGAACTTTCCGGATGAGCAACTTCTTTTTATAAGTACAACAACTCCTTGGTATGCTGATATTGTTAATTACTTAGTTACCAAGAAGTTGCCACAAGAGTTGACACAAGCTCAAAGAAATAAGATCAAGAGTGATGCCAAATACTACATATGGGATGATCCTTACCTTTGGAAGCATTGCTCCGATCAGATTATAAGAAGGTGTGTACTCGAAACTGAATTTCAATCTATTCTCACCTTTTGTCACTCTTATGCATGTGGAGGACACTTTGGATCCAAAAGAACAGCCATGAAAGTTCTTGATTCTGGATTTTATTGGCCTACCATATTCAAAGATGCATACCTCTTTTGCAAGTCATGTGATCGTTGCCAAAGAACAGGTAACTTAGGTGCTAGAAATCAAATGCCTCAAACTCCAATACTTATTGTTGAAATTTTTGATGTATGGGGCATGGATTTCATGGGACCTTTTCCTCCTTCTTTTGGTAATCTTTATATTTTACTTGCCGTTGATTATGTTTTGATGCACCCAAAAGAGTGTATCTTATTTAACCTTGCACTAAAAAGATCAATTGTAAGTATAGTAGTTAGCAAGGGTCGAGTCCTCAGGGATTGGGTTTTAGTTTATAAGTTGATAGTTTAAAACTTAAATTCAAGAACAATAAAAGAAAAGGGGTTTTTGAAGCTAGATTTAAGCTAAAGTAAATAATAAGAATAAGATGCAAGGCGGTATAACCAGCCAATAAAAATATATATACTAAATTAGGCGGTATAACCAGCCAATAAAAATATATATACTAAATTAGGCGGTATAACCAGCCAATAAAAATAAATATACTTTTAAAAATAAGCAAACTAGAAAAGTAAGAAAACAAGTAAGAAGAATCAAAAATGAAAAATATGGTTAAGGTTTCATTCTCCACCACTAGACATCATTAAGAATCAATTTCAGATCTATCAATATCAACCAACTATCAAAGTTAACAACCGTAGATAACAACAAGCTCTGTTATCCCAATCTTTCCTTAGTTTGTCGTTAAATAGAACAAGCTCTCTATTTAATCTCTAACCATCAAACAACCTAGAATAAGCTCCCTAGATTCAATTTAATGGCAGCTTTATGATGAGAAAGATAGGTTGATCTAAGCAACAAACACATAAGCTCGGATTGTTCAACTTAGGTTATGTTCCACTTTGCAATTATTGAAAACTTGACCATAATCATTAATCACAAATTGCCACTTATGAATAGGAAATCAAGACAATTACACGGATCAAGACTCCTAAACTAGCAATAGATAATTATCAAGATCTATCTAGTTGTACACCTAAACAATTCAAGACAACATCATGAACAATTCTTGTAGAAGAACATAAGCAACTTTGATAGAAAATTAATGATAGATAGAATCTGAAAATCAATCACAAAACATGTCTAGGGCTTTGAAATCACCCTTAACCAAATAGAAGTTTAGCCTAGCATAGGCATTATAAACATAAAATTAAATAGAATCTAAGAAGAAAATAAAAGAAAGAAAGAAGAAGAAGAAGAATATTAATTATCCAACCTCTTGCTCTTTCTAAAGAAAAAGAAAACTAGAGAAAAGAAAGAAGAAGAAAACTTAGAGAATTTTGTTAAAATGGCTAATATCCTACCAATCTCCAATATGATCCCTTACAATCATCCAAGGCCCTCTATTTATACACATTTTGGAGGGCTAAATGACAAGAGACAAGCTTTACAAATTTCAAAGGTAGGTATATGACGATTTTGATCAGCCAACTTGATGGTCGATTTCGTCAATATTGGAGGCCTGATCTGATCACATGGTCTTCTAGAAAAAGGTTCCCCTATCAGTTACGGAACCATAGCCGTTCGAATCAGCTCATTTGCTGATGTGGTTAAGCAGATATGGGCAAAATACGAAAACATGTCAGCACAGATGTCATTACACATCAGCCACCTTGATGGTCGATTTATTCAATATTGGAGGCCTGATCTGATCACATGGTCTTCTAGACAAAGGTTCCCCTATCAGTTACGGAACCATAGCCGTTGGAATCAGCTCATTTGCTGATGTGGATAAGAAGATACGGGCATAATACGAAAACATGTCAGCACAGACGTCATTGCACATCAGCCAACTTGATGGTCGATTTCTCTAGGGAAAACGACTCCGTTTTAAGAAGTGTAAAACATGAAAAAGATAGATATGCCTCTTAGATTTGCATGGCTACAAATTTCAGCCTTATTGCTTCAGTGAAACTCGAGCTATAGCTGATATGGCAAAAGGTGTCGGAACTGAAACTGAACTGGATTTGCCCTTAATTCTAGTAATCTGAAATCACTCAAAGAAACTTGTGAAAAACACCAAAATACATAAAAATATAAAAGATCATAAACACAATTAGACTAAACAATAATAACTCGTATTTGACACAAAACATTAATAAAACATAACTAAAAACTATATAATTATACGAGTTATCACACCCCCACACTTAGATTGTTGCTAGTCCCTAGCAACGACTCAATAAAAATAAAATAAGAAAATCTAATCTAATCCATTTTCGTAGAAAATCACAGTGGCACTTAGCATGTGACACAAGCCTTTAAACCCCTAGGTGTCCCTAGTGGACGAGTTTAGTCTCGTGAGGGTTTACTAGAACGATACCCACAAACATTGAAAAACTAAAATATAAATAAACTGCATATACTAAAAATATTTACTCCTAATCCTTTCAATACAAATTAGATACAATATTTGAACAAGTCTTATAAACTAATCAATAGCTTAAAGAATTTCACAAAAAATCATGCTTGAATGTAAATTGTTTGAGTTAAGCCAATATTAGCATAACATATCTCAATCAAAATATTGCATGTTCAAATTTAATCTCAACTTCTCACATGGGATACCCTCATGATTTTCACTCTTTAAAGTAGTGGTGAAGTGTTTACACTCAATCAATCTCATGAAAACAGTTCTACCATATTCTTGCTTGTCCACCTATTCTCCACTATTTAGATCATATAACTTCATGAATCAAGAGGTCTTTAATCAAGGTTGTAATGGGGCCAAGGGGTTTGTAATGTGGTTGAAGAACAAAAGGATAAAGATATCACAAAGGTTCCAAAGAGTTCATAAAGTTTAGAGACATAAAAAGATCATACAAAGAAACTTCTCAAAACTCTTTACAAGTACATAGTCACCTAGGCCGGATATTTATGTTGGGCCTTTTCTTCATTCTGAACAACTTTGTAACATCTTTTTCTTTTTCCCAAAATTCAAGAGATGATTCATATTTTTTTTTTTTGAATGTATTTGCCAGTATTCCATTTCTTTTTTTTTTTTTTTTTTTTTTTTTTTTTGACTTTTCTTTTCTTTCCCCCCCACACTTATTTCTTGTTTCTAACCCAAATTTTTAACTAAAAATATCCCTTGTCTTTGCAACTTGTCTCAAAACATGCTAATTCATCTTTGGAACAAAGGTAAAGATATAAGTATATTTAGGTTAGGGACAAGTTATGGTTACCAAAGAGATAGCTTATTCAATGTAGGCTCAAATTGGTTCACTAAGGGTGTGTTCTCTTGGAACATCAATAAGGGATGGCTGTTTGGCTCTGGCTAAAAATCCTAATGCCTCTATCATATTCATGTTGTCACATGTATCAATATAGTCTCAAACGGTTTAAAGCAAGTTCTAGAGAATCCTGTAATCATAAGAGCACTCAAGAAAGAAATTAGATTGATTTGTATAATGCATCAATCATTATAGGCTCAAAAACTCACAAGGATGATTATACAAGTCAGATTAAGTCTAAACATGCTTCTTTCTCAATCAACATATCATATTAACATTGGCTCATAAAAAAAATGATATCAAGCTCAATTCTCATGAAAATCTTCTCACTAATAACTCTGTTTTAGACTTATGCAATTCATATCTCATCATTGTATTAAAAAGGAACTAAAACACACTAAAAATTATAATAAAGACTCATAAAAAAAAAATAGTAGACAAAAATAAAAGAAATCCTAAATCATTCCCCCCACACTTAATTCTTACATTGTCCTCAATGTAAGTCTATTAACCCAAATGAAAGAATCATGTGTAAGAGAAAAGAACTAATAACATAAGAATAGGAACAGCTAAGACTCAAAACAAAACAAACTCATGCAACCTAAATAATCTTAAAATACTAAACAAAAATTAACAAGTAAACATAAAAAGATTAAAATCAAACTGACAAGGTGTGTCTCAAGTCTCCCTTACTCAGACCTTGTTCAGAATGAATACTTCTAAATTGCTTAAAACACAACAAACTTTTTTTTTTTTTTTTTGAAAAGAAGAAATCAAACTGACAAGGTATGTCTCAAGTCTCCCTTACTCAGACCTTGTTCAGAATGAATACTTCTTAAATTTTTTTTTTTTTTTTTTTTTTTTTTAAATTAGCAAAATATGTCCCTTACCCCCTACTAAAATATGACATTGTCCCCAATGTCAAATTTTAAAGGTAGAATTTAGGAGATATTACCTGCAGAGGTTGCTAACCACTTATTATAACTGAGACACAACAAGCAAAATGTTAGATAATGTCACAAAGACAAAGTGCAATCCACTCCTTGCTCGTCCATGTCTCTTTTTCTTTTTCCGAGCGTTTGCGAAACAACCGTAGCAGATAAAAACTCATAAGCTTGGAGCTTTTTAAGTAAATCTTCAATGGTTGTAGCAGAAATTATGGTTCTCCTTGCCTCTGAAAACATGAATCCATTATCCACAGCATTATCTAAATATAAAAGCAAATTACTAAAATAACCATTAATATTAAGCAAACCAATGGGTTTCTTATTTGTGACCAAAGATGACCAAGAAGCCACGCAAGCTATTTCTTCCAATGTACCCAGACCTCCTGGTAAAGCAATGAATGCATCGGCAGAATGGTACATGATTGTTATCCGTTCAGGGACACTCCAGACTTGTATTTCCTTACCCACGGTAGGTCCACAAAAACTTGTGAATAGTTTTGGCACGATTCCTAGAACTGGACTTCCTCCGGTGTGTGCTGCTGTAGCGACTGCTCCCATTAAACCCGTACTACCGCCTCCATAAATCAAGTGGATCTTTTGTTGGGCAAGTATTACTCCAACTCTTATGGCTTCATCAGCGAATATGTTATTTTTCCCTGGATAAGCACCTCCAAAGACACAAATTTTTTTAATGCGCTGGGATGAAGTACTTTCCATTTTTTTTTTTCGAGTGCCTGAAAGAGAATGAGTACATGGTGTAATATATAGAGGACTGAGTAGTGAATCAGACAAGAGTAATAATGTCGCCGAAAGTGTATCTGACCTGTCAGAAGAAAATGTTAACCTAACACAAGATTTTTGCGTGATTTCAGGAAGAAAATCAAAAAGAGAAGAAAAAATCAACCGTAAAAGACAAATAAAAAAAACGAGAATAATTACACAAATCGAACAACACGTAAATTAAAACAAAATAAAGTTATTGCAAATCAAACCAAAAGCTGAGAAGTCATTTATTGTAGTTGTGATTGTGGCTCACATCTTCCTCTGGTTTTACGTCCAGAAACGGCTTAAACGCCTTCTATGAGTCGAGGATATGCTTCCCATCCAGTTTTCTTACAAGCTGGCAAACAGGGTCTTTTAACATCAGATTCCCAAGATGTTGCCATTCCCTTTGGAATTGCGGCCATAAATCAAGAATTTCTCTTTGTACGTCTCCACTAGGATGCGTCTCAAGAGAAAGTTGGATATTACCCAAATTCTCCTTACTCAGTCCATCCTTAATGAATTCAATTTTATCATCTCGATTAGAGGACGGAATCCCAATAGAACGACATTTACCGTTACACGTCCATCGTGCACATTTGTGGCAATTTGAACTCATGCGCTTTGCTCGTCGCTTCTTTGCAAAAGTGCTTCTACCTGTACCTGGTAAATGCAAAACAGGAAGATATTCATCTTCACGTACCTTGGCTTCAATTAGCCAACGTATGTCGTCAGGAATCCCTTTGTGCATAAGCATTCTTAATCTCTCAAGTCGAACTTGGTAAAGCTTCAGTAAAATATTTCGAGGAAAAGGAGGAAATCGTTTCTGCAATCTTGTGAGAATATCATCCATCCTGAAAAAAAAAAGAATGAAAAAAAAAAAAAAATTGAAAGAGAAATTGGAAGAGAAATTTATATACAATATCAGTTTTGTGGGTAGCTGATGGAACCGATTTAAATAATCACGGAGTACCGTTATCCGCCATTTAACCGGGGTTAAAAAAAATAAATTAAAAATTATATTTACATCTTGTAAGAGAAAAGAACTATTAAACAAAAGAAAAGAAAAACAATAAAAGATAGAATGATGGAGAGTAAGGAATATGCAAATCTGATATAATAGATGCTCTCCATCCTTTTGGGTTGCCTCCCAAGAAGCGCTTGGTTTATTGTCCTCAGCCTAACTTAGACCCATGCCATTATTATTCAACATACTTTGGCTCAAAAAGTGGAAACTCCTCCACATCTTGTATTGGAAAGTTCTCATAGTAAGGCTTCAATCTATGACCATTCACTTTGAATGCCTTATCTGTTTTTGGGCTTTGGATTTCAACTGCACCATGAGTAAATACATTAGTAATAACAAAAGGTCCAACCCAACGAGAACGTAACTTACCTGGATATAACTTAAGGCGTGAATGGAAGAGAAGAACTTTTTGTCCAACAACAAATTCTTTTCTTGATATCATCTTGTCATGGAATGCCTTAGTCTTTTCCTTGTAAATCCTAGAATTCTGATAGGCATCATTCCTTATCTCCTCTAATTCTTGTAGGTCAAGTTTTCTTTTCTTTCCTATCTCATCCATCTCCATGTTGCATTGTTTGATAGCCCAATATGATTTATGTTCCAATTCAACCGGAAGATGACAAGGCTTACCATAAACAAGTCGATAAGGAGACATACCAATGGGTGTCTTATATGCTGTCCTATAAGCCCAAAGTGCATCATCAAGTCGTGAACTCCAATCCTTCCTATTTGGATTAACTGTCTTTTCAAGGATGGACTTAACTTCTCGGTTTGACACTTCAGCTTGCCCACTAGTTTGAGGATGATATGAGGTGGAGACCTTGTGTGTGATGTTATACTTCCTCAAAAGTGCTTCCATAGTCCTATTGCAAAAGTGAGTACCTCTATCGCTGATTATGGCCTTTGGCGTTCCAAACCTAGCCAAGATGTTAGTCTTGACAAAATCTGAAACAACTTTAGAGTCATTAGTCCTAGTGGATTTTGCTTCCACCCACTTTGAAACATAATCAACGGCAAGTAAAATATAAAGATTACCAAAAGAAGGAGGAAAAGGTCCCATGAAATCCATGCCCCATACATCAAAAATTTCAACAATAAGTATTGGAGTTTGAGGCATTTGATTTCTAGCACCTAAGTTACCAGTTCTTTGGCAATGATCACATGACTTGCAAAAGAGGTATGCATCTTTGAATATGGTAGGCCAATAAAATCCAGAATCAAGAACTTTCATGGCTGTTCTTTTGGATCCAAAGTGTCCTCCACATGCATAAGAGTGACAAAAGGTGAGAATAGATTGAAATTCAGTTTCGAGTACACACCTTCTTATAATCTGATCGGAGCAATGCTTCCAAAGGTAAGGATCATCCCATATGTAGTATTTGGCATCACTCTTGATCTTATTTCTTTGAGCTTGTGTCAACTCTTGTGGCAACTTCTTGGTAACTAAGTAATTAACAATATCAGCATACCAAGGAGTTGTTGTTCTTATAAAAAGAAGTTGCTCATCCGGAAAGTTCTCATTCAAGGGTAGTGCATCATCTTCATGAACTAAACGGCTAAGATGGTCCGCAACCAGGTTGTCACTACCTCTCTTATCTTTTATCTCCAAATCAAACTCTTGTAAGAGAAGTATCCATCTAATCAACCTTGGTTTGGCCTCCTTTTTAGTGAGTAAGTACTTAAGGGCTGCATGGTCAGAAAATACAATTACTTTAGTACCAATTAAATAAGATCGAAATTTTTCTAAAGCAAATACAACAGCCAAAAGTTCTTTTTCAGTAGTGGAATAGTTCAATTGAGCATCATTAAGAGTTCTTGAGGCATAATAAATGGCATGTGAGGCTTTCCCAACCCGTTGGCCTAAAACAGCTCCAATGGCATAGTCACTAGCATCACACATGATTTCAAAAGGTACATTCCAATCTGGTGGTTGGATGATAGGAGCTGATGTCAAGAGTCCCTTCAATGTTTCAAACGCCTCTTTGCATTTATCATCAAAGTGGAAAACCACATCTTTTTGTAGTAGCTTGCAAAGAGGTAATGTGATCTTTGAGAAGTCTTTGATAAATCTCCTATAGAAACCTGCATGTCCAAGAAAAGAACGAACCTCTCTCACATTTGTGGGAGGTGGTAAAGAATGCATAATATCTATTTTAGACTTATCAACCTCTATCCCTCTAGAAGAAATAACATGGCCCAAAACTATTCCTTGTTCTACCATAAAGTGACATTTTTCCCAATTCAAAACAAGGTTAGTTTCCATGCATCTTTCAAGTACAAGTGTAAGGTTCTCTAGACATCTATCAAAAGAATCACCATAGACACTAAAATCATCCATAAACACTTCTATGATATTCTCTACATAATCTGAAAATATGCTAACCATACACCTTTGGAATGTAGCTGGTGCATTACAAAGACCAAATGGCATACGCCGGTATGCAAAAGTACCAAATGGACATGTGAATGTTGTTTTCTCTTGGTCCTCCGGAGCAATGGCTATCTGATTATAACCTGAAAAACCATCAAGAAAACAATAATGAGAATGGCCAGCTAACCTTTCAAGCATTTGATCAATAAAAGGTAAAGGAAAGTGGTCTTTGCGAGTTGTGGAATTAAGTTTACGATAATCAATACAAACTCGCCATCCTGTTTGAATCCTAGTAGGAACAAGTTCATTCTCATTATTTGTTACCACCGTTACACCTGATTTCTTTGGAACCACTTGGACTGGGCTCACCCATTTGCTATCCGAGATAGGATAGATCACTCCAACATCTAGGAGCTTCAGTATCTCCTTTTTCACAACCTCCATCATAGGAGGGTTCAATCTTCTTTGTGCTTCTCTTGTTGGTTTAGACCCTTCCTCTAACAAAATCCGGTGCATGCACATGGATGGGCTTATTCCCTTGTTATCGGCAATTGTCCAACCAATTGCTGTTTTATGCTCTCTAAGCACCCGGATAAGTCGCTCTTCTTGCAAAGGTGTGAGCTCTTTGGCAATGATGACAGGTAGTGTGTCCTTTTCCCCTAAGAACAAATATTTCAAGTGGTTCGGTAGTGGTTTCAATTCTAAAGTTGGTGCCTGCAAAATGGAAGGTAGAAGTTTCTCATTAGATAAAGGCAAATCAATAAATGAAACATCAAACCTTGCATCTTTAGGTTGCAGCGAGTGTAAAGATTCTAGTGCCCCTTCCACATGGTCACTCAAGGCTAGTTTAGCATTCCCCATTCCGAGATGGTTGCTAAGGACTATTTCCACACTATCTTCACCATCTAGCTCATAAGCTTGCTGCACTAGTGAGTCAATTATATCAATATTAAAAACAGAATGCACATCACTAGGATATCTCATGGCCTCAAAAATGTTAAAGCGAATTATTTCACCATCAAATTCCATAGTTAAAGTGCCATCATGTACATCTATTTTAGTTCTTGCTGTTTTCAAGAATGGTCTCCCTAATAGAATAGGTGTGGGATTAGAAGACATCTCATCTTCCATCTCAATAACATAAAAGTCAGCGGGAAAAACCAATTCATTAACCTGTACAAGAACGTCTTCTACAACTCCTCTTGGATAAGTGTTAGAACGGTCAGCAAGTTGTATTATAACACCGGTTTCCTCTAATGGTCCTAGATTCAATGAAGCATAAATTGAATATGGCATGACATTAATAGATGCCCCTAGATCTAGCATAGCACGCTCAAACCTGGTGTTGCCTATCTTACAAGGAATGGTAAACATACCTGGATCCTTGCATTTAGGTGGGAGTTTCTTTTGAAGAACAGCTGACACATTCTCCCCCACACTTACCTTTTCATTCCATTTCAACTTCCGTTTAGATGTGCACAACTCTTTTAGGAACTTGGCATATCTTGGCACTTGCTTGATAGCATCTAGTAAAGGAATGTTCACCTCTACTTTCCGGAAGGTTTCCAAAATTTCCTTCTCTTGCTCCTCCTTCTTGGACTTTGCTAACCTGCTAGGAAAAGGTGGAGGAGTTATATAAGAAGGAAAGGATGGTTTAGGAATTACCTTTTTTAGTGGCTCGTTGGGATGTGAAGAGGATGCCATGGTATTGTTCTCCCCTTGAGCACTATCATTTTGTGGTGTCTCTAGCTGTTTCCCACTTCTTAAATTTATAGCATTGGCATTCTCTCTTGGATTCACTATGGTTTGGGAAGGTAATTTCCCAGAATCCCTTGCTTGCATTTGACTCATGGTTGTTGCCAATTGCCCTATTTGAGTCTCCAAATTTCGAATACTTGTCTTTGTTTCCTGTTGAAATTGAATTGTATTAGTAGAAAGAGCTTTAACAAGATCTTCAAGAGAAGTACCTGAATTTTGGGTGGGTGGTAGTTGTTGTCGGGTTTGGTATGGTTGTTGCACTCTTTGCTGAAAACCCGGTGGCCTGTGGTCAAATGGTGGAGGAATAGTTTGTGATTGGTTCCCTCCATAATTGAAGTTTGGATGATCCCTCCATCCTGGATTGTATGTGTTTGAGTAGGGATCATATTTCCTTGATTGGTTCTGAAATCCACCCATGGCATTCACATGTTCATTGGTATCCTCTTGAAGTGTTGGACACATATCAGTTTGGTGCCCTATGTTTGAACATATGCCACAAGCCTTTATTTGTTGTATTTTACCTACAGCCAATTGTTGAACAAGAGAAGTCAGTTTATCAAATTTTTGTTCAAGGGATGATATACTTACCTCATTAACTCTCTTGGATTGTGGTGGTGGATCTTGTCTCATTGAGAACTGTTGAGAATTGGCTGCCATGTTGGAGATTAATGTTCTAGCAGCCCTGGGCATGAGACCTTCATAGAAGTATTGGATGAGAAGTTGTTCACTTATTTGATGGTGTGGACATGATGCACAAAGTTTCTTGAACCTCTCCCAATATTCATATAAGGACTCTCCGTTGTATTGCCGAATCCCACATATCTCTTTCCTAATGTTGGCAGCCTTAGATGCTGGGAAATACCTTTCCAAGAATGCTTTCTTCAAATCATTCCATGTAGTGATGGTCCCGGATGGTAGATAGTAGAGCCATTCCTTTGTTGAATCAGCTAGAGAGAATGGGAAGGCTCTCAACTTAACTTGCTCTTCCGTGACCCCTGTTGGTCTCATGCTTGAGCAAACTACATGGAATTCCTTGAGGTGCTTATTTGGATCCTCTCCTGCAAAACCATGAAAAGTTGGGAGAAGGTGAATCAAACCAGATTTTAATTCAAAAGCTACCTCAAGATTAGCATATTCAATGCATAATGGTTGTTGACCCAAGTCCGGAGCGGCTAGCTCCTTGAGAGTTCGGTTGTCAGCTGCTGCCATCTCTCCTTGCTTCTCTTGGATGTTTTGGATCAACTCCTCGATTGGTTGTTGGTGAGAAGTTATAAATTCCCGAATTTTTCTAAGTCATAAGTCTTTTTCGGGAGCTTGGAACATTCACTAATAAAAAATATAAGAAAGTAAATAATTAGAACAGAAAATAAGAATAAACCAATAAACTAATAAACTAAAGAAAGCAATCCCCGGCAACGGCGCCAAAAACTTGATGCACCCAAAAGAGTGTATCTTATTTAACCTTGCACTAAAAAGATCAATTGTAAGTATAGTAGTTAGCAAGGGTCGAGTCCTCAGGGATTGGGTTTTAGTTTATAAGTTGATAGTTTAAAACTTAAATTCAAGAACAATAAAAGAAAAGGGGTTTTTGAAGCTAGATTTAAACTAAAGTAAATAATAAGAATAAGATGCAAGGCGGTATAACCAGCCAATAAAAATATATATACTAAATTAGGCGGTATAACCAGCCAATAAAAATATATATACTAAATTAGGCGGTATAACCAGCCAATAAAAATAAATATACTTTTAAAAATAAGCAAACTAGAAAAGTAAGAAAACAAGTAAGAAGAATCAAAAATGAAAAATATGGTTAAGGTTTCATTCTCCACCACTAGACATCATTAAGAATCAATTTCAGATCTATCAATATCAACCAACTATCAAAGTTAACAACCGTAGATAACAACAAGCTCTGTTATCCCAATCTTTCCTTAGTTTGTCGTTAAATAGAACAAGCTCTCTATTTAATCTCTAACCATCAAACAACCTAGAATAAGCTCTCTAGATTCAATTTAATGGCAGCTTTATGATGAGAAAGATAGGTTGATCTAAGCAACAAACACATAAGCTCGGATTGTTCAACTTAGGTTATGTTCCACTTTGCAATTATTGAAAACTTGACCATAATCATTAATCACAAATTGCCACTTATGAATAGGAAATCAAGACAATTACACGGATCAAGACTCCTAAACTAGCAATAGATAATTATCAAGATCTATCTAGTTGTACACCTAAACAAATCAAGACAACATCATGAACAATTCTTGTAGAAGAACATAAGCAACTTTGATAGAAAATTAATGATAGATAGAATCTGAAAATCAATCACAAAACATGTCTAGGGCTTTGAAATCACCCTTAACCAAATAGAAGTTTAGCCTAGCATAGGCATTATAAACATAAAATTAAATAGAATCTAAGAAGAAAATAAAAGAAAGAAAGAAGAAGAAGAAGAATATTAATTATCCAACCTCTTGCTCTTTCTAAAGAAAAAGAAAACTAGAGAAAAGAAAGAAGAAGAAAACTTAGAGAATTTTGTTAAAATGGCTAATATCCTACCAATCTCCAATATGATCCCTTACAATCATCCAAGGCCCTCTATTTATACACATTTTGGAGGGCTAAATGACAAGAGACAAGCTTTACAAATTTCAAAGGTAGGTATATGACGATTTTGATCAGCCAACTTGATGGTCGATTTCGTCAATATTGGAGGCCTGATCTGATCACATGGTCTTCTAGAAAAAGGTTCCCCTATCAGTTACAGAACCATAGCCGTTGGAATCAGCTCATTTGCTGATGTGGTTAAGCAGATATGGGCAAAATACGAAAACATGTCAGCACAGATGTCATTACACATCAGCCACCTTGATGGTCGATTTATTCAATATTGGAGGCCTGATCTGATCACATGGTCTTCTAGACAAAGGTTCCCCTATCAGTTACGGAACCATAGCCGTTGGAATCAGCTCATTTTCTGATGTGGATAAGAAGATACGGGCATAATACGAAAACATGTCAGCACAGACGTCATTGCACATCAGCCAACTTGATGGTCGATTTCGCTAGGGAAAACGACTCCGTTTTAAGAAGTGTAAAACATGAAAAAGATAGATATGCCTCTTAGCTTTGCATGGCTACAAATTTCAGCCTTATTGCTGATAACTCGTATAATTATATAGTTTTTAGTTATGTTTTATTATTGTTTTGTGTCAAATACGAGTTATTATTGTTTAGTCTAATTGTGTTTATGATCTTTTATATTTTTATGTAATTTGGTGTTTTTCACAAGTTTCTTTGAGTGATTTCAGATTACTAGAATTAAGGGCAAATCCAGTTCAGTTCCAGTTCCGACACCGTTTGCCATATCAGCTATATCTCGAGTTTCACTGAAGCAATAAGGCTGAACTTTGTATCCCTGCAAAGCTAAGAGGCATATCTATCTTTTTCATGTTTTACACTTCTTGAAACGGAGTCGTTTTCCCTAGCGAAATCGACCATCAAGTTGGCTGATGTGCAATGACGTCTGTTCTGCACCGTTTTGGTATTTTGACCATATCTTCCGATCCACGTACGCAAATGATCTGATTCCAACGGCTATGGATCCGTAACTGATAGGGGTATATTTTTCTAGAAGACCATTTTATCAGATCGAGCCTCCAACATTGACAAAATCGACCATCAAGCTGGCTGATCAGAATTGTCATACAATATGACGAAAATTGTTAGAAAAATGCACCCACCTATTATACCTACCTTTGAAATTTGTAAAGCTTGTCTCTTGTCATTTAGCCCTCCAAAATGTGTATAAATAGAGGGCCTTGGATGAGTATTGGGATACATTATACATTGGTAGGATATTTGCCATTGTAATAAAATTCTCTAAGTTTCTTTCCTTTCTCTAGTTTTCTTTTTCTTTACTTATGTTTCTTACATTTCTTTTCATTTTATTCATATCTAGTATGTGTTGCTAATCATATTGTTGAGGTGATGAGGTGAAGCTCTTGGTAAATGCTAAGGTTAGTCTCTTCAACATGAGCTAAAATGAATCATTATTTATAAACACTAGTGTAGATAATATTTTCTTTTGGTTTAAAATCATACTTGCAAAGTAGAGATCTTGATTCATTATTGACAATGAAAATGGCACAGTAAATGCTTGGTTTCATAACCTTGATTTGTTGTAGACATATACCTTGGCATAAGGAATGCTTGGACTCTTTTTGTGAGTTTTGAGGACACCAAATGAACATAATATCATATGCTATGGACGTTGGACAATTTGGACTGAATTGCTAAACCTTCCGGTTGGAACCTCCCTTATGTGTGGATTTCAATTGTGTAATAAAACAAGATTAATCTTAGCATAACACCAAGAGTGGATTCTCTAACCTCAACATCTTTTCTTATTGTTTTTTTTATATCTTGTTTAATTGCTTTTATGTTATTTTGTTTATTTTGTTCTCTAATATCTTGTTTACTTTCTTTGTTATTGATTCCCTAATATCTTGTTTATTTTCTTTTTCTTATATATTTATAAACTTATACTTACTAATACGCTTCCCTGTGGTTCGACCTCGGACACCCGAGAATTTATTACTTGAACATAACCTGCACTTGGGTTTACAACTCTTAATTGAGTTTCCATCAAGTTTTTGGCGCCGTTGCCGGGGAGGCAATACTAAGTATATAAGTTTATAAGTATATTTATTTTTATTGGCTGGTTATACCGCCTATTTTTATTTTTATTGGCTGGTTATACCGCCTATATTTATTTTTATTGGCTGGTTATACCGCCTAATTTGTTTATATTTATTTTTATTGGCTGGTTATACCGCCTAATTTGTTTATATTTATTTTTATTGGCTGGTTATACCGCCTAATTTTGTATATTAACTTTGTTTTATGCTTGTTTGGCGACGTGATTTTAGATCTCGTCGTTTAGTTAGATTTTATTGTGAAACTTTTTAAGGTAATCTTTCTAATACAACTCCTACCATGGCTGACAATGAAAGTGTTCATGCTGAAGATGAGAACAGACAAGTACGCACCATGCGTGACTACTTGCAACCAACTCGAAGCTCATCACCCTCTTGTTTTATTTTTCCTCTCAATGCAAACAACTTTCGTTTTAAACCAGGTATGATAGCTTTGCTTCCAAATTTCTATGGGTTGGAATCGGAAAGTGCTTACTCGTTTCTAAAAGACTTCGAAGATGTATGTGTCACCTTTAATGACCAACAATGTACAAATGAAATTGTCAAAGCTAAAATTATTTCCTTTTTCTTTAAAAGATAAAGCAAAAATTTGGCTTCATAATTTAAAACCAAGGTCAATTGGCACATGGCAAGAATTACAAACTGAGTTTCTAAAGAAATTTTTCCCAGCACATAAAACTACTGCTTTGAAAAGACAGATTCAAAATTTCAATCAAAATCAAAATGAAGCATTTTTTCAATGCTGGGAGCGTTTTAAAGATTTGTTAAGTTCTTGTCCACATCATGGTTTTGAAAAATGGCGTCTTATTAGTTTCTTTTATGAAAGTTTAACTCCCGAAACTAAACAATTTGTTGAAACAATGTGTAACGGTGAGTTTCTAGAAAAAGAACCTGAAGAAGCCTTTGACTACTTAGACCATTTGGCAGATAACTCTCAAGCCTGGCACACAGATAATTCCTCTGAAAGTTCCAATAGATCTAATGTTGTTTCTAACAGAGGAAAATATCATTTTAGTCAAGAAGATGAGATAAAAGCTAAAGTAGCTAATTTGGCTAGAAAGATTGAAGCCATGGAACTTAGAGAAGTAAAAGAAGTCAAAACGGTTAAAAATGAAGAAAGTTGTGGAATTTGTGAAATCATGGGACACCCCACTTCTGAATGTCCAAACATTCCCATTCTTAAAGAAGCGTTGCATGATCAAGTAAATTCCATAAACACATTTAAAAAGCCTTTTCCTTCTCCTTACTCTGAAACGTATAACCCTGAATGGAGAAATCATCCCAACTTCAGTTGGCGGAATAATAATCATGTTCAGGTACCACAATCTCAAAAGCCGGGCAACACTTTTTCCTATCAACCTTCACGTGTACAAACCTTGGAAGAAACATTGCAAGCATTCATGCAAACACAAGCAAATGTGAATAGCCGGACTTCACAGGACATCAATGAGATCAAAAACACCTTGTCCACATTGACAGCTTCATTACGCACTCAAAAAAAAGGTAAGTTTCCTGCTCAACCTCAGCCTAACCCTTCTACTCAATGTCTTGTTTCTTGCTCCAATGAAACTCAACAGGAAAATGCCAGTTCTATCACAACTCTTCGAAGTGGAAAGGCAATTGACAAAAACATTCCATCAAAAGACCAAGATCCTCTTTCCCCTCCGAAAAGTAATGGTAAGGATGATGGTAAGTCTGAACTTCTTGAAAATTTGGACAAAGAAAAAGGTATGCATCCTGCTCCTTTTCCTCAAAGGTTGCAAACAATAAAGAATTTGAATCAAAATGCAGAAATTTATGAACTTTTCAAACAAGTTAAGATTAACATTCCTTTATTGGATGCAATCAAACAAGTTCCATCTTATGCTAAATTTTTGAAGGACATGTGCACAGTTAAAAGGAAACATAATGTACAAAAGAAAGCATTTTTGACGGAAAGTGTGAGCTCAATCATTCAGCACCTTACTCCACCAAAATTCAAAGATCCTGGATGTCCAACAATCTCATGCATCATTGGAAACACTAAAATAGAACGTGCATTGCTTGATCTTGGTGCTAGTGTTAATCTTTTACCTTTTTCTGTTTATCAACAGTTAGGTTTAGGTGAACTCAAGGAAACACCTGTTACACTTCAACTAGCTGATCGTTCTGTAAAAATTCCTCGAGGGATAGTTGAAGATGTTTTGGTTCAAATTGATAATTTTTACTTCCCTGTTGATTTTATTGTTTTGGACACACATCCTGTTTCAAATCCAAATGTTCAAATTCCTGTTATATTAGGCCGTCCATTTCTTGCAACTTCTAATGCTCTGATAAATTGCAGGAATGGTATGTTGAACATTTCTTTTGGAAATATGACTTTAGAATTAAATGTGTTCAACACTTGCAAGCAACCTGGTGATGATTCAGAAGTACATGAAGTGGATTTCATTGAAGAACTTGTTCATGAACATCTCACCACTACCACATTCCATGATCCTTTAGAAGCTTATTTAATTGAATATGAGTTTGATAATGCTTCAGAAATTTCACACACTGATTCTTTGTTAAATTCTTTTCAGGTTAAGCATTGTTGGAAACAAAAGTTTGAGGAACTTCTATCACTCACAAATGTCACTGTACCATCAACTATTGAACCACCCAAGCTGGATTTAAAACCATTGCCATCCGAGCTAAAATATTCCTTTTTGGGTGAGAATGAAACTTTTCCAGTCATAAATAAACTTGAGGAACTCAGAAATGATGCATATGAGAATTCTAAAATTCATAAAGAAAGAACTAAAGCCTTTCATGACAAGTTAATTTCAAGAAAAACATTTAATGTTGGGCAAAAAGTTCTACTTTATAATTCTAGACTTCACATATTTCCTGGTAAGTTGAGATCAAGATGGACTGGCCCATTTGTGGTTAAGCATGTGTATCATTATGGAGCAGTTGACATTGAGAATCCTCAAAATGGTAACGTATTCAAGGTAAATGGACAAAGACTCAAACTCTTTTTGGAAAATCATGTTACTCAAGAAGAGGTTGTTTTTCTTTCTGATCCTTGTTTTGAAAATAACTAGATGTAAATATAACTTTTACTAATCTTCAAAAAAAAAAAAAAAAAAAAAAAAAAATTTCATTTTTTTTCCGGTTAAATGGCGGATAACGGTATTCCGTGATTATTTAAGTCGGTTCCATCAGCTACCCACAAAACTGATATTGTATATAAATTTCTCTTTCATTTTATTTTATTTCATTTTTTTCAGGATGGATGATATTCTCAAAAGATTGCAGAAACGATTTCCTCCTTTTCCTCGGAATATTTTACTGAAGCTTTACCAAGTTCGATTAGAAAGATTAAGAATGCTTATGAACAAAGGGATTCCTGAAGACATACGTTGGATAATTGAAGCCAAGGTACGTGAAGATGAATATCTTCCTGTTTTGCATTTACCAGGTACAGGTAGAAGCACTTATGCAAAGAAGCGACGAGCAAAGCGCATGAGTTCAAATTGCCACAAGTGTGCACGATGGACGTGTAACGGTAAATGTCGTTCTATTGGGATTCCGTCCTCTAATCGAGATGATAAAATTGAATTCATTAAGGATGGACTGAGTAAGGAGAATTTGGGTAATATCCAACTTTCTCTTGAGACGCATCCTAGTGGAGACGTACAAAGAGAAATTCTTGATTTATGGCCGCAATTCCAAAGGGAATGGCAACATCTTGGGAATCTGATGTTAAAAGACCCTGTTTGCCAGCTTGTAAGAAAACTGGATGGGAAGCATATCCTCGACTCATAGAAGGCGTTTAAGCCGTTTCTGGACGTAAAACCAGAGGAAGATGTGAGCCACAATCACAACTACAATAAATGACTTCTCAGCTTTTGGTTTGATTTGCAATAACTTTATTTCAGTTTAATTTACGTGTTGTTCGATTTGTGTAATTATTCTCGTTTTTTTTTTTTTTTTTGCATTGGTTTTTTACGATTGATTTTTCTTCTCTTTTTGATTTTCTTCCTGAAATCACGCAAAAATCTTTTGTTAGGTTAACATTTTCTTCTGACAGGTCAAATACACTTTCGGCGACATTATTACTCTTGTCTGATTCACTACTCAGTCCTCTATATATTACACCATGTACTCATTCTCTTTCAGGCACTCGAAAAAGAAAAAAAAATGGAAAGCACTTCGTCCCAGCGCATTAAAAAAATTTGTGTCTTTGGAGGTGCTTATCCAGGGAAAAATAACATATTCGCTGATGAAGCCATAAGAGTTGGAGTAATACTTGCCCAACAAAAGATCCACTTGATTTATGGAGGCGGTAGTACGGGTTTAATGGGAGCAGTCGCTACAGCAGCACACGCCGGAGGAAGTCCAGTTCTAGGAATCGTGCCAAAACTATTCACAGATTTTTGTGGACCTACCGTGGGTAAGGAAATACAAGTCTGGAGTATCCCTGAACGGATAACAATCATGTACCATTCTGCCGATGCATTCATTGCCTTACCAGGAGGTCTGGGTACATTGGAAGAAATAGCTTGCGTGGCTTCTTGGTCATCTTTGGTCACAAATAAGAAACCCATTGGTTTGCTTAATATTAATGGTTATTTTAGTAATTTACTTTCATATTTAGATAATGCTGTGGATAATGGATTCATGTTTTCAGAGGCAAGGAGAACCATAATTTCTGCTACAACCATTGAAGATTTACTCAAAAAGCTACAAGCTTATGAGTGTTTATCTGCTACGGTTGTTTCGCAAACGCTCGGAAAAAGAAAAAGAGATATGGACGAGCAAGGAGTGGATTGCACTTTGTCTTTGTGACATTATCTAACATTTTGCTTGTTGTGTCTCAGTTATAATAAGTGGTTAGCAACCTCTGCAGGTAATATCTCCTAAATTCTACCTTTAAAATTTGACATTGGGGACAATGTCATATTTTAGTAGGGGGTAAGGGACATATTTTGCTAAAAAAAAAAAAAAAAAATTTGTTGTGTTTTAAGACATTTAGAAGTATTCATTCTGAACAAGGTCTGAGTAAGGGAGACTTGAGACATACCTTGTCAGTTTGATTTAATCTTCTTCTTCAAAAAAACAAAAAAAAAAAAACAAAAAAAAAAAACAAAAAAACAAAAAAAAAAAAAAAAACAAAAAAAAAAGCATGTTTAGACTTAGTGTGTTTTTTTTAGTTACTTTCAATACAATGATGAGATATGAATTGCATAAGTCTAAAACAGATTTATTAGTGAGAAGATTTTCATGAGAATTGAGCTTGATGTCAACCTTTTTATGAGCCAATGTTAATATGATATGTTGATTGAGAAAGAAGCATGTTTAGACTTAATCTGACTTGTATAATCATCTTTGTGAGTTTTTGAGCCTATAATGATTGATGCATTATACAAATCAATCTAATTTCTTTCTTGAGTGCTCTTATGATTACATTATTCTCTAGAACTTGCTTTAAACCGTTTGAGACTATATTGATACATGTGACAACATGAATATGATAGAGGCATTAGGATTATAACCAGAGCCAAACAGCCATCCATTATTAATGTTCTACGAGAACATCCCCACTAGTGAGCCAATTTGAGCCTACATTAAATATGATGTTTTATTGGTAACCACAACTTACACCTAGCCTAAATATGCTTATATCCTTACCCTTGTTCTAAAGATGAATTTTATATTTTGAGACATATTGCAAAAAAACAAGGGATATTTTTATTTGAAAATTTGGGTTAGAAACAAAAGATAAGTGTGGGGGAAGAAAAGAAAAGAAAAAGTCAAGAGAAAAAGAAAGGGATCATTGTCAAATACATTCCCATATTAAAAAAAAAAAAAAAAAAAAAAAAAAAATCTTCTCTTGAACTTCTAGAAAAAGATGTTACAAAGTTGGTTACAATGATGCAAAGGCTCAACATGAATATTTAGCCTATGTTATTATGTGCTTTATAAGAGTTTTGAGAAGTTTTATTTGTATGATCTTATTATGTCTCTAAAATCTATGAACTCTTTGGAACCTTTGTGATATCTTTATCCTTTTGTTCTTTAACCACATTATAACCCTTTGGCCCCATTACAACCTTGAATAAAGACCTCTTGATTTATGAAGTTGTATGATCTAAATAGTGGAGAATAGGTGGACAAGCAAGCATATGGTAGAAGTGTTTTCATGAGATTGATTGAGTGTAAACACTTTACCACTACTTTAAAGAGTGAAAATCAAGAGAGTATCCCATGTGAGAAGTTGAGATTAAGTTTGAATATACACTATTTTGATTGAAATATGTTATGTTATTATTGGCTTAACTCAAACTATTTACATTCAAGCAAGATCTTTTGTGAATTTCTTTAAGCTATTGATTAGTTTTTAAGACTTGTCCAATGATTATCTCTAATTTATATTGGAAGGATTAGTTATAATTATTATTTTTAGTTTTTCTTATGTCTTCAATGTTTGTGGGTATCGTCCTAGTAAACCCTCACGAGACTAAACTCGTCCACTAGGGACACCTAGGGGTTTAAAGGCTTGTGTCACATGCTAAGTGCCACCGTGATTTCCTACGAAAATGGATTAGATTAGATTTTCTTATTTTATTATTATTTTTTTTTTATTGAGTCGTTGCTAGGGACTAGCAACAATCTAAGTATGGGGGTGTGATAACTCGTATAATTATATAGTTTTTAGTTATGTTTTATTATTGTTTTGTGTCAAATACGAGTTATTATTGTTTAGTCTAATTGTGTTTATGATCTTTTATATTTTTATGTAATTTGGTGTTTTTCACAAGTTTCTTTGAGTGATTTCAGATTACTAGAATTAAGGGCAAATCCAGTTCAGTTCCAGTTCCGACACCGTTTGCCATATCAGCTATATCTCGAGTTTCACTGAAGCAATAAGGCTGAACTTTGTATCCCTGCAAAGCTAAGAGGCATATCTATCTTTTTCATGTTTTACACTTCTTGAAACGGAGTCGTTTTCCCTAGCGAAATCGACCATCAAGTTGGCTGATGTGCAATGACGTCTGTTCTGCACCGTTTTGGTATTTTGACCATATCTTCCGATCCACGTACGCAAATGATCTGATTCCAACGGCTATGGATCCGTAACTGATAGGGGTATATTTTTCTAGAAGACCATTTTATCAGATCGAGCCTCCAACATTGACAAAATCGACCATCAAGCTGGCTGATCAGAATTGTCATACAATATGACGAAAATTGTTAGAAAAATGCACCCACCTATTATACCTACCTTTGAAATTTGTAAAGCTTGTCTCTTGTCATTTAGCCCTCCAAAATGTGTATAAATAGAGGGCCTTGGATGAGTATTGGGATACATTATACATTGGTAGGATATTTGCCATTGTAATAAAATTCTCTAAGTTTCTTTCCTTTCTCTAGTTTTCTTTTTCTTTACTTATGTTTCTTACATTTCTTTTCATTTTATTCATATCTAGTATGTGTTGCTAATCATATTGTTGAGGTGATGAGGTGAAGCTCTTGGTAAATGCTAAGGTTAGTCTCTTCAACATGAGCTAAAATGAATCATTATTTATAAACACTAGTGTAGATAATATTTTCTTTTGGTTTAAAATCATACTTGCAAAGTAGAGATCTTGATTCATTATTGACAATGAAAATGGCACAGTAAATGCTTGGTTTCATAACCTTGATTTGTTGTAGACATATACCTTGGCATAAGGAATGCTTGGACTCTTTTTGTGAGTTTTGAGGACACCAAATGAACATAATATCATATGCTATGGACGTTGGACAATTTGGACTGAATTGCTAAACCTTCCGGTTGGAACCTCCCTTATGTGTGGATTTCAATTGTGTAATAAAACAAGATTAATCTTAGCATAACACCAAGAGTGGATTCTCTAACCTCAACATCTTTTCTTATTGTTTTTTTTATATCTTGTTTAATTGCTTTTATGTTATTTTGTTTATTTTGTTCTCTAATATCTTGTTTACTTTCTTTGTTATTGATTCCCTAATATCTTGTTTATTTTCTTTTTCTTATATATTTATAAACTTATACTTACTAATACGCTTCCCTGTGGTTCGACCTCGGACACCCGAGAATTTATTACTTGAACATAACCTGCACTTGGGTTTACAACTCTTAATTGAGTTTCCATCAATTGCTTCAGTGAAACTCGAGCTATAGCTGATATGACAAAAGGTGTCGGAACTGAAACTGAACTAGATTTGCCCTTAATTCTAGTAATCTGAAATCACTCAAAGAAACTTGTGAAAAACACCAAAATACATAAAAATATAAAAGATCATAAACACAATTAGACTAAACAATAATAACTCGTATTTGACACAAAACATTAATAAAACATAACTAAAAACTATATAATTATACGAGTTATCATGTTTCAAAGTGGGTGGAAGCAAAATCCACTAGGACTAATGACTCTAAAGTTGTTTCAGATTTTGTCAAGACTAACATCTTGGCTAGGTTTGGAACGCCAAAGGCCATAATCAGCGATAGAGGTGCTCACTTTTGCAATAGGACTATAGAAGCACTTTTGAGGAAGTATAACATCACACACAAGGTCTCCACCTCATATCATCCTCAAACTAGTGGGCAAGCTGAAGTGTCAAACCGAGAAGTTAAGTCCATCCTTAAAAAGACAGTTAATCCAAATAGGAAGGATTGGAGTTCACGACTTGATGATGCACTTTGGGCTTATAGGACAGCATATAAGACACCCATTGGTATGTCTCCTTATCGACTTGTTTATGGTAAGCCTTGTCATCTTCCGGTTGAATTGGAACATAAATCATATTGGGCTATCAAACAATGCAACATGGAGATGGATGAGATAGGAAAGAAAAGAAAACTTGACCTACAAGAATTAGAGGAGATAAGGAATGATGCCTATCAGAATTCTAGGATTTACAAGGAAAAGACTAAGGCATTCCATGACAAGATGATATCAAGAAAAGAATTTGTTGTTGGACAAAAAGTTCTTCTCTTCCATTCACGCCTTAAGTTATATCCAGGTAAGTTACGTTCTCGTTGGGTTGGACCTTTTGTTATTACTAATGTATTTACTCATGGTGCAGTTGAAATCCAAAGCCCGAAAACAGATAAGGCATTCAAAGTGAATGGTCATAGATTGAAGCCTTACTATGAGAACTTTCCAATACAAGATGTGGAGGAGTTTCCACTTTTTGAGCCAAAGTATGTTGAATAATAATGGCATGGGTCTAAGTCAGGCTGAGGACAATAAACCAAGCGCTTCTTGGAGAGGCAACCCAAAAGGATGGAGAGCATCTATTATATCAGATTTGCATATTCCTTACTCTCCATCATTCTATCTTTTATTTGTTTTTCTTTTCTTTTGTTTAATAGTTCTTTTCTCTTACATATAATTCTTGCATTGGGGGATAATAGCATTACATTGAGGACAATGTAAAAATTATGTGTGGGGGGAAGAATTTAGGATTTTATTTAGAGTGTTTTGTTTTTGAGTCTTTTTATGTTGTTTTTCTTTCTGATCCTTGTTTTGAAAATAACTAGATGTAAATATAATTTTTTTTTTAACCCCGGTTAAATGGCGGATAACGGTACTCCGTGATTATTTAAATCGGTTCCATCAGCTACCCACAAAACTGATATTGTATATAAATTTCTCTTCCAATTTCTCTTTCAATTTTTTTCATTTTTTTTCAGGATGGATGATATTCTCACAAGATTGCAGAAACGATTTCCTCCTTTTCCTCGAAATATTTTACTGAAGCTTTACCAAGTTCGACTTGAAAGATTAAGAATGCTTATGCACAAAGGGATTCCTGACGACATACGTTGGATAATTGAAGCCAAGGTACGTGAAGATGAATATCTTCCTGTTTTGCATTTACCAGGTACAGGTAGAAGCACTTTTGCAAAGAAGCGACGAGCAAAGCGCATGAGTTCAAATTGCCACAAATGTGCACGATGGACGTGTAACGGTAAATGTCGTTCTATTGGGATTCCGTCCTCTAATCGAGATGATAAAATTGAATTCATTAAGGATGGACTGAGTAAGGAGAATTTGGGTAATATCCAACTTTCTCTTGAGACGCATCCTAGTGGAGACGTACAAAGAGAAATTCTTGATTTATGGCCGCAATTCCAAAGGGAATGGCAACATCTTGGGAATCTGATGTTAAAAGACCCTGTTTGCCAGCTTGTAAGAAAACTGGATGGGAAGCATATCCTCGACTCATAGAAGGCGTTTAAGCCGTTTCTGGACGTAAAACCAGAGGAAGATGTGAGCCACAATCACAACTACAATAAATGACTTCTCAGCTTTTGGTTTGATTTGCAATAACTTTATTTTGTTTTAATTTACGTGTTGTTCGATTTGTGTAATTATTCTCGTTTTTTTTATTTGTCTTTTACGGTTGATTTTTTCTTCTCTTTTTGATTTTCTTCTTGAAATCACGCAAAAATCTTTTGTTAGGTTAACATTTTCTTCTGACAGGTCAGATACACTTTCGGCGACATTATTACTATTGTCTGATTCACTACTCAGTCCTCTATATATTACACCATGTACTCATTCTCTTTCAGGCACTCGAAGAAAAAAAAATGGAAAGTACTTCATCCCAACGCATTAAAAAAATTTGTGTCTTTGGAGGTGCTTATCCAGGGAAAAATAACATATTCGCTGATGAAGCCATAAGAGTTGGAGTAATACTTGCCCAACAAAAGATCCACTTGATTTATGGAGGCGGTAGTACGGGTTTAATGGGAGCAGTCGCTACAGCAGCACACGCCGGAGGAAGTCCAGTTCTAGGAATCGTGCCAAAACTATTCACAAGTTTTTGTGGACCTACCGTGGGTAAGGAAATACAAGTCTGGAGTGTCCCTGAACGGATAACAATCATGTACCATTCTGCCGATGCATTCATTGCTTTACCAGGAGGTCTGGGTACATTGGAAGAAATAGCTTGCGTGGCTTCTTGGTCATCTTTGGTCACAAATAAGAAACCCATTGGTTTGCTTAATATTAATGGTTATTTTAGTAATTTGCTTTCATATTTAGATAATGCTGTGCATAATGGATTCATGTTTTCAGAGGCAAGGAGAACCATAATTTCTGCTACAACCATTGAAGATTTACTCAAAAAGCTCCAAGCTTATGAGTGTTTATCTGCTACGGTTGTTTCGCAAACGCTCGGAAAAAGAAAAAGAGATATGGACGAGCAAGGAGTGGATTGCACTTTGTCTTTGTGACATTATCTAACATTTTGCTTGTTGTGTCTCAGTTATAATAAGTGGTTAGCAACCTCTGCAGGTAATATCTCCTAAATTCTACCTTTAAAATTTGACATTGGGGACAATGTCATATTTTAGTAGGGGGTAAGGGACATATTTTGCTAATTTAAAAAAAAAAAATTGTTGTGTTTTAAGCCATTTAGAAGTATTCATTCTGAACAAGGTCTGAGTAAGGGAGACTTGAGACATATCTTGTCAGTTTGATTTCTTCTTTAAAAAAAAAAAAAAAAAAGTTTGTTGTGTTTTAAGCAATTTAGAAGTATTCATTCTGAACAAGGTCTGAGTAAGGGAGACTTGAGACACACCTTGTCAGTTTGATTTTAATCTTTTTATGTTTAATTATTAATTTTTGTTTAGTATTTTAAGATTATTCAGGTTGCATGAGTTTGTTTTATTTTGAGTCTTAGCTTTTCCTATTCTTATGTTATTAGTTCTTTTCTCTTACACATGATTCTTTCATTTGAGTTAATAGACTTACATTGAGGACAATGTAAGAATTAAGTGTGGGGGGAATGATTTAGGATTTCTTTTATTTTGTCTACTATTTTTTTTTATGAGTCTTTATTATTATTAATTTTTTTTTTGAGTTTTAGTTCCTTTTTAATACAATGATGAGATATGAATTGCATAAGTATAAAACAGATTTATTAGTGAGAAGATTTTCATGAGAATTGAGCTTGATGTCAACCTTTTTATGAGCCAATGTTAATATGATATGTTGATTGAGAAAGAAGCATGTTTAGACTTAATCTGACTTGTATAATCATCCTTGTGAGTTTTTGAGCCTATAATGATTGATGCATTATACAAATCAATCTAATTTCTTTCTTGAGTGCTCTTATGATTACATGATTCTCTAGAACTTGCTTTAAACCGTTTGAGACTATATTGATACATGTGACAACATGAATATGATAGAGGCATTAGGATTATAACCAGAGCCAAACAGCCATCCATTATTAATGTTCCAAGAGAACACACCCTTAGTGAACCAATTTGAGCCTACATTGAATAAGCTATCTCTTTGGTAACCATAACTTGTCCCTAACCTAAATATACTTATATCTTTACCTTTGTTCCAAAGATGAATTAGCATGTTTTGAGACAAGTTGCAAAGACAAGGAAGATTTATTGAAAATTTGGGTTAGAAACAAGAAATAAGTGTGGGGGGAAAAGAAAGAAAAAAGTCAAGAGAAAAAGAAAGGGATCATTGTCAAATACATTCCCATATTAAAAAAAAAAAAAAAAAAAACTTCTCTTGAACTTCTAGTTAAAGTAAAAAAAAAAAAGATGTTACAAAGTTGGTTAGAATGATGCAAAGGCTCGACATGAATATTTAGCCTATGTTATTATGTGCTTTATAAGAGTTTTGAGAAGTTTTATTTGTATGATCTTTTTATGTCTCTAAACTTTATGAACTCTTTGGAACCTTTGTGATATCTTTATCCTTTTGTTCTTCAACCACATTACAAACCCCTTGGCCCCATTACAACCTTGATTAAAGACCTCTTGATTCATGAAGTTGTATGATCTAAATAGTGGAGAATAGGTGGACAAGCAAGAATATGGTAGAACTGTTTTCATGAGATTGATTGAGTGTAAATTCTTCACCATTACTTTAAAGAGTGAAAATCATGAGGGTATCCCATGTGAGTAGTTGATATTAAGTTTGAATATGCACTATTTTGATTGAAATATGTTATGTTAATATTGGCTTAACTCAAACAATTTACATTCAAACATGATTTTTTGTGAAATTCTTTAAGCTATTGATTAGTTTATAAGACTTGTTCAAAGATTGTCTCTAATTTGTATTGAAAGGATTAGGAGTAAATATTTTTAGTATATGTAGTTTATTTATATTTTAGTTTTTCAATGTTTGTGGGTATCGTTCTAGTAAACCCTCACGAGACTAAACTCGTCCACTAGGGACACCTAGGGGTTTAAAGGCTTGTGTCACATGCTAAGTGCCACCGTGATTTCCTACGAAAGTGGATTAGATTAGATTTTCTTATTTTATTTTTATTGAGTCGTTGCTAGGGACTAGCAACAATCTAAGTGTGGGGGTGTGATAACTCGTATAATTATATAGTTTTTAGTTATGTTTTATTATTGTTTTGTGTCAAATACGAGTTATTATTGTTTAGTCTAATTGTGTTTATGATCTTTATGTATTTTGGTGTTTTTCACAAGTTTCTTTGAGTGATTTCAGATTACTAGAATTAAGGGTAAATCCAGTTCAGTTCCAGTTCCGACACCTTTTGCCATATCAGCTATATCTCGAGTTTCACTGAAGCAATAAGGCTGCAATTTGTAGCCGTGCAAAGCTAAGAGGCATATTTATCTTTTTCATGTTTTACACTTCTTGAAACGGAGTCGTTTTCCCTAGCGAAATCGACCATGAAGTTGGCTGATGTGCAATGACGTCTGTGCTGACCTGTTTTCGTATTTTGCCCATATCTTCTTATCCACATCAGCAAATGAGCTGATTCCAACGGCTATGGATCAGTAACTGATAGGGTAACATTTTTCTAGAAGACCATGTGATCAGATAAGGCCTGAAAAATTGACAAAATCGACCATCAAGTTGGCTGATCAAAATCGTCATGTATGACGAAAATTGTTAGAAAATGCACCCACCTATTATACCTACCTTTGAAATTTGTAAAGCTTGTCTCTTGTCATTTAGCCCTCCAAAATGTGTATAAATAGAGGGCCTTGGATGATTGTAAGGGATCATATTGTACATTGGTAGGATATTAGCCATAATAAATAAATTCTCTAAGTTTTCTTCTTCTTTCCTTTCTCTAGTTTTCTTTTTCTTTATTTTCTTCTTCTTCTTTCTTTCTTTTATTTCCTTCTTAGATTCTATTTAATTTTATGTTTATAATGCCTATGCTAGGCTAAACTTCTATTTGGTTAAGGGTGATTTCAAAGCCCTAAACATGTTTTGTGATTGATTTTCAGATTCTATCTATCATTAATTTTCTATCAAAGTTGCTTATGTTCTTCTACAAGAATTGTTCATGATGTTGTCTTGATTTATTTAGGTGTACAACAAGATAGATCTTGATAATTATCTATTGCTAGTCTAGGAGTCTTGATCCGTGTAATTGTCTTGATTTCCTATTCATAAGTGGCAATTTGTGATTAATGATTATGGTCAAGTTTTCAATAATTGCAAAGTGGAACATAACCTAAGTTGAACAATCCGAGCTTATGTGTTTGTTGCTTAGACCAACCTATCTTTCTCATCATAAAGCTGCCATTAAATTGAATTTAGAGAGCTTATTCTAGGTTGTTTAATGGTTAGAGATTAAATAGAGAGCTTGTTCTATTTAACGACAAACTAAGGAAAGATTGGGATAACAGAGCTTGTTGTTATCTACGGTTGTTAACTTTGATAGTTGGTTGATATTGATAGATCTGAAATTGATTCTTAATGATGTCTAGTGGTGGAGAATGAAACCTTAACCATATTTTTCATATTTGATTCTTCTTACTTACTTGTTTTCTTACTTTTCTAGTTTGCTTATTTTTAAAAATATATTTATTTTTATTGGCTGGTTATACCGCCTAATTTGTATATTAACTTTGTTTTATTTTTATTGGCTGGTTATACCGCCTAATTTAGTATATATATTTTTATTGGCTGGTTATACCGCCTAATTTAGTATATCTATTTTTATTGGTTGGTTATACCGCCTTGCATCTTATTCTTATTATTTACTTTAGTTTAAATCTGGCTTCAAAAACCCCTTTTCTTTTATTGTTTTCTTTGAACGTAAGTTATAAACTAATAACTCATAGATTAAAACCCAATCCCTGAGGACTCGACCCTTGCTAATCATTATACTTACAATTGATCTTTTTAGTGCAAGGTTAAATAAGATACACTCTTTTGGGTGTATCATCATGGATATTAATACGTCCTATAATTGCTTGTTGGGAAGGCCGTGGATACATTCAGCAGGGGCTGTACCCTCGTCTCTCCACCAAAAGCTGAAATTTGTGATGGAAGGCAGTTTGATCACTGTATCAGGAGAAAAAGACATAATAGCCTCTGCATCTACTAAATCTCCTTATCTTGAACCCAATTAAGATGCCATAGAATGTTCTTTTCGGTCTTTGGAATTCGTAAATGCGGTTTTCGTCTCTAAAGGACAACAAATTCCAAAACCAAGGTTGTCCAAGAACACAAGGCTGGGAGTAAGAGCCACAGTGGGAAAAAACTACAGGGCTGGAAAAGGTCTTGGGAAATATCTTCAAGGGATGGCCTGAGCAATGGAAGTAGTGGGAAAGAAACACCAGTTTGGCTTAGGGTATCTTCCGAAGGCTCATGAGAGGAGGAAACAAGTTGAAAGGAATCGACAAAGGAGGATGGCCCGTTTCGCGGGAATGGATATTGAATGGGAACCCATGACTTTCCCACCAAGCCTTCACAACTTCCGCTCTGCTGGTTTTCTATTCGGAGAAAAGAACTCCGAGGATGTACTCATAATGATCGAGCAAGCTTTTGAAAACTGCATGTGAATAAAAAGGGCCAGATTCAGGATATGGTAATTTGCATGACTGGGAAAGAAGGGATGGAAAGTGACAATGTGAACTGGATGGTGCGAACTTGTCCACCAGGATATAGACTAACCAATTGGAGTGCGACTAAGTTGGCCATAGTTTTTATGTCTATTCCAACGTAATACTTTAAAAAAAAATCTTAATTATCTTTACCCAGAGATATCAAGAGTTTTTTTTTCTATAATGGGCTTTTTTGTTTAAACATTTTCATTCAATAAATAACAATCTTAACAATAAATAATGCATTTTATTCATATTGATGTGTCCATATTCTTTCATTTTTTCTTATTTATTTTGTTTTCATTATATATATATTTTCCTATATTGTTTCTTCTCCACCTATTTACAGGTGTACGGATGCGGAATATGAGGACCTTCCTGTCAGTAATTCTGAAATTGATTTTGAAAGACCCATTTGCACGGGTGATTTTGAGGCTAACAAAGATACTAAGGATTATGGTCTACCTCCGGATCTATTAAGGAAAATAGAACAAGTGGAGAAACAAGTACTTCCTCATAAGGAATTATTGGAAATGATAAATCTGGGAAATGGTGAAGAGATAAAAGAAGTCAAAATCGGGACTTCATTGTCATCATAAATAAAGGGTGAATTGATAGCTTTGCTCAAAGAATATGTGGATGTATTTGCATGATCTTACCAAGACATGCCAGGGTTGGATCCGGATATTGTGCTTCATAAGCTCACTTTACGGCTAGAATGCAAGCCAATTCAGCAAAAGTTGAGAAGAATGAGGCCGGACATGCTGTTAAAGATAAAAGAGGAGATGAAGAAGCAATTTGATGCTGGATTCTTAGAGGTGGCAAAATATCTAGAATGGGTGGCAAATATTGTTCCAGTACCAAATAAGGATGGCAAGGTGCGGATGTGCGTTGATTACCGAGATTTGAACAAGGCCAACCCTAAAAATAATTTCCCTTTGCCCCATATTGATACTCTGGTGGATAATACGACAAAGACTTCTTTATTTTCTTTCATGGACGGATTCTCAAGATACAATCAGATAAAGATGGCACCGGAAGATATGGAGAAAACCACATTTGTTACAATATGGAGAACTTTTGCTACAAGGTAATGCCATTTGGGTTGAAGAATGCTGGGGTAACATATCAGAGAGCCATGGTGACCTTGTTTCATGATATGATGCATAAGGGAATTGAGGTCTATGTTGATGATATGATCGCAAAGTCACAAGGAGAAGAAGAGCATATTGCGAATCTTAAGAAGCTCTTTGAACGACTAAGGAAGTTTAGACTCAAGCTAAATCCGGCAAAATCCACTTTTGGAGTCACCTCGGGAAAATTGTTGGGTTTTGTCGTCAGCAAAAGAGGAATTGAGATTGACCCGGATAAAGTGAAGGCCCTCGTACTCAAAAGGAAGTAAAAGGCTTTCTGGGGAGATTGAATTACATTGCTCGGTTTATTTCTCAGTTAACTGACAAATGTGATCCAATATTTAAGTTACTTTGAAAACGTGATCAAGGAGAATGGGATGAAGGTTGTTAGATTGCATTTGAAAAGGTTAAACATTATGTATCCAACCTACCAGTATTAATGCCACATGTTCCAGATAAACCAATGATACTGTATTTATCAATATTTGAGAGATCCATGGGTTGTGTTTTGGGGCAGCTTAATGAGACTGGAAAGAAAGAACAGGCAGTTTACTACCTCAACAAGAAGTTCGCAGATTATGGGTTGAAATATTCGTCGGTAGAAAAGTTGTTATGTGCCTTAGGTTGGACTGCTCGAAGACTCAGACAGTACATGTTGTACCACACAACGTGGTTGATTGCCAAGCTAGATCCAATCAAGTACATGTTGGAAGCACCTTATTTGTTAGGGAGGAAGGCAACATGGCAGGTTTTATTGTCAGAGTACGACATTGTATATGTGAGCCAGAAAACTATCAAAGGCAATGCAGTGGCTGAATTCTTAGCAAGTCGGGTAATGGAAGATTATGAGCCGTTGAACTTTGACTTCCCGGATGAAGATTTGATGTATGTTTCGCAAGCAGATGAGATTTCCCTCAAGAAGAAAGTATGGAAAATGTACTTTGATGGCGCATCTGATAAGCTCATAAAATATACATTTTATGCCTTTCTACCTTTAGTTTTTGTTATGTTTTCGATCTTTATCTTGTTTACTTACATTATGTTTTTGAATTTTAGGTACAATAAGGGGAATGAAGTCAAAATATGTAAATAATGATGATAAAAAGCTTACAAAATCATAATCACAAGATGGAAGAAGACTTGGGAATCAAAAATATCAATTTCTGGTTGAAAAGCAATCAGGCAGATTTACCTCTGGAGCTTGTTGTAAGGAAAACATGATGTTAGATTCTTTATTTGAAGAAACTTCCTTCTTGACTTTTGAATTTGACTTGATTATCTTTCCAACGATATATTATGGGCCCAAATCGAATAAGAAATGGGCACCCAAATTGGCGCTAGAAGATCTCCTTAAAGAACCCTACGGCCAGAAAAACCCTAACCGCAAATCTGAAAAAAAAAAAAAAAAAAAGAAGGCAAAAACGTGATTTTTCTGCCTCCAGCCTTACTTGTGCAGCAAGGACTTATTCTCAGGTTTTAAAGCTCTATAAATACCATCTTTTGAGCCATAAATTAGACATCTTTTGAGGAGACTCAAAGGATCATCATTATTCTTCTTCTTCTTCTCCATTCTTTTATTTTCTTTTTAGTTTTATGTATATATTATCTATGCCTATGTTATGCTAAACTTCTCTAGTTAAGGGTGATTTCAAAGCCCAGGACATGTTATGTAATTAATTTTCAGAATCTATCTATCATTGTTTTCTATCAAAGTTGCTTATGTTCTTCCATTAAAATTGTTCATGATGATGTTTTGATTTGTTTAGGTGGCCAACTAGATAAATCTTGATAATTGTCTAATGCTAGTTTAGGAGTCTTGATCCGTGTAATTGTCTTGATTTCCTATTCATAAGTGGCAATTTGTGATTAATGATTATGGTCAAGTTTTCAATAATTGCAAAGTGGAACATAACCTAAGTTGAACAATCCGAGCTTATGTGTTTGTTGCTTAGATCAACCTATCTTTCTCATCATAAAGCTGCTATTCAATTGAACTTAGAGAGCTTATTCTAGGTTGTTTGATAGTTAGAGATTAAATAGAGAGCTTGTTCTATTTAATGACAAACTAAGGAGGGATTGGGGTAACAGAGCTTGTTGTTATCTACGGTTGTTAACTTTGATAGCTAATTAATGTTGATAGATATGAAATTGATTCTTAATGATGTCTAGTGGTGGAGAATGAAACCTTAACCATATTTTTCATATTTGATTCTTCTTAATTACTTGTTTTCTCATTCTTATTGTTAACTTTAGTTTAAATCTGATTTCAAAATCCTCTTTACTTTTGTTTACCTGTTTTTAAGTGATAAACTATTAACTTATAAACTAAAACCCAATCCCTGAGTACTCGACCCTTGCTAATCACTATACTCTACAATTGATTTTTTTTTCTAAGTGCAAGGTTAAATAAGATACACTCTTTTGGGTGCATCAGCATCTAATGCCATGGAGCATGGAATCGATGCAGTCCTCATATCCCCAGAAGAAGATTATTATCCTTTCACTGCTAGATTGGATTTTGATTGTACAAACAATACTGCCAAGTATGAAGCATGTACTATGAGCCTTTGTGATAGGATCCAAGATGGCCCAATCCCATGGCAATTTCTATATGGGCCAAGATCGAAGAAAATCTAGAAAACATTGCAAGAATGGGTGGAATTCACTTGGATCATGTTGCAAGTTATTCAAGAAAGGCATTAACATGCAAGATGGGCTTGCATCCAAGTTTGGTCCATGTGATTCAAGAATACAAGGTGGCACATTAAGAGGGCTTATTTGTGCTTATTTTAAGTCTTATAATTACTTAGGCATTTGGGCCTATATTATTTAACATGGACATCTTTTAAATTTAGTTAGGATTGGGCTTGAGCTTGTTCAGCCCATAGTTAAGCTTTCATTTAATTATGTAAGTAGTAAGCCTTGGCTGCAAAGGAGTTTCATTTGTACTAGGAGTTCCTAGGCTAGTTGAATTAGGGTTAGTAGGGAGGCTATAAATACCCTTGTTTAGCCATCTACTTCAGCAACAATTATTAATCTTTTGAGTTTGAATTTATTCAAAGTGAGTGTTTCACTCTTTTTAGTTCTTCGCAGAAATTAGGAACTTATCAAAGAATTCTTTTTTTGTGGCGCTCAACCTATCAAACTTATGTTCTTGAAATGAGAGTTCTTAGGGTCTAGCTTACATGCTTAATCTAGGTTCTTTGAAACAGGCTTTCTAAGGGTTTAAGTTTTCTTTGCCTGAATCTTGGCTTTCTTGGGGTTAGGGTATTTCAATTTGTTAGTGGGTTCAAAGGGTTTAACCCCTATGGTTCACATCAGTTGGTATCAGAGCTCAAGTTCCAATCAGGCTTTTTGTTTGGATTGTCACTAACAAGATTTTTGGGGTTTCAAACAAGCTTGTCTTCGGGTTAAAGCTTTAGGCATTTTTCCTAGGGTTCACATCATTTTTCCTAGGGTATTTTAAATTTTTTTCCTAGGGTTATAGTTTTTAGGCAGTCTAAGTTTGGGGTTTCAGTCTTGAAAAGTGGTTTAGATCAAGATTTTGTTCCTTAAATTCTTGATCCATTAAAACTTTTTCTTGTTGATTCTTGATCCGAATCTTGAAAAAAAACATCAAGAATTCAAAGGGGCATTCGAACAGAGCCAAGAAAAAAAAAAGAAGTTCATCCGAGATTTCAAGAAAATCAAGAAGTCTCGTTCTTGAAAAAAAAAAGAAGAAGAATGCTCGATTAGTCAAAAAAAGAAAGAAAGATTCGAAAAAGATTGAAAAGAAGAGGAAAGAATCGACATTCATCTTTTTTTTACTAACCAAATTTGTTTTGCAGCAACTTTAAGATGTCTCTCACATGTGGCGACGAAGTAAAGCAGGCTCTGCAAGAGATGAAAGAGTTCACCTTATTGTTTGGGAGGTTTGTACAATAAGAGGAAGAAAGATGGAGAAGAAAAAAAAAAGAGAAAAAAAGAAAAAGAAAGTGAGGTGGTGCAAATAAAGAAAAGCAAGAGGAAAATGAGAGTAGAAAAGAAAGTGAAAAAGAAATAGCGGTGGCTGAAATTAAAGAAGTAAGAGAGGAGCCACTAGTTGAAAAAGAGATAATTCCTACCCAGAAAAACAAAGAATTTGAGAATTTTTCTGATGCAAAGGAGAGTGAAGTTTTTATTCTGGATGCTCCTAACCAATCTCTTCCTATTTTTCCTCTTTTTTTTTTTTTGTTGAAGGATTTGAGGATTTATTTTCGGAGGAGTTGCAGGATGGGTTGCCACCCATAAGCGGCATTATCCATCACCTTGATTTAGTATCTTGCACCGTCATTCTCACACACAAGGCTAAGACTCGAGGGCGAATCTTTTCGAGGAAAGGGGGAATGATAGGATCCAAGATGGCCCAATCCCATGGCAATTTCTATATGGGCCAAGATCCAAGAAGATCTAGGAAACATGGCAAGAATGGATAGAATTCACTTGGATCATGTTGCAACTTAATCAAGAAAGGCTTCAACATGCAAGATGGGCTTGCATCCAAGTTTGGTCCTTGTGATTCAAGAACACAAGGTGGCACATTAAGAGGGCTTATTTTAAGTCTTATAATTACTTAGACATTTGGGCCTATATTAGGTAACATGGACATCTTTTAAATTTAATTAGGATTGGGCTTGAGCTTGTTCAGCCTATAGTTAAGCTTTCATTTAATTATGTAAGTAGTAAGCCTTGGCTGCCAAAGAGTTTCATTTGTGCTAGGAGTTCTTAGGCTAGTTGAATTAGGGCTAGTAAGGAGGCTATAAATACCCTTGTTTAGCCATCTACTTCAGCAACAATTATTAATCTTTTGAGTTTGAATTTATTCAAAGTGAGTGTTTCACTCTCTTTAGTTCTTGACAGAACTTAGGAACTTATCAAAGAATTCTTTCTTTGTGGCGTTCAACCTATCAAACTTAGGTTCTTGAAATGAGAGTTCTTAGGGTCTATCTTGTAGCTTAATCTAGGTTCTTTGAAACAGGCTTTCTAAGGGTTTAAGTTTTCTTTGCCTAAATCTTGGCTTTCTTGGGGTTAGGGTATTTCAATTTGTTAGCGGGTTCAAAGGGTTTAACCCCTAGGGTTCACATCACTTCATGCTGCAATGGACAAAAAGATCAAAGTATTGGAAGTTTTTGGAGACTCAGCCCTAGTGATATACAAGCTACGGGGAGAATGAGAAACCCGAGATACAAAGCTAATTCGATATCGAGAACTAATATTGAGTTTATTGGAGGAATTTGAAGAAGTGAATTTCAATTACATCCCTCGAGAAGAAAACCGAATGGCAGATACTCTGGCTACTTTGTCATCAATGTTAAAGTGAATGAAGGGGCTGAAGTTGTGCCAATAAAGATGAGTATATATGAGTCTCCTGCCCACTGTCTGAGTATTGAAGAAAAAGCATATGGACTCCCTTGGTATAATGACATCTTGTAGTACATCAAGAGTCAACGTTATCCAGAACAAGCAACAGAAAATGACAAGAGGACTCTGAGAAGGCTAGCAATGGTATTGTTCTAGACAGTGAGATTCTCTACAAGAAAGGAAAAGACCAAGTCTTATTGAGATGTGTCGGATCTGCCGAAGCTCAAAAAATTATAGAAGAGGTGGCATTCATGCTAATGGTCACATGCTTACTAAGTAGATTATGAGGACAGGGTATTATTGGTTGACAATGGAAGGAGATTGTATCAGTTATTCCGGGAAGTGCCATAAATGCCAGATATATGCAGATAAAATTCATGTTCCGCCACCGCCATTGCATGTCATGACTGCACCATGGCCCTTTTCAACGTGGGGAATGGATATGATTGGACCTACTACCCCGAAAGCTTCAAATGGACATCGTTTTATCTTGGTGGCCATAGATTATTTCACAAAGTGGGTAGAAGTTGCTTCCTATACGAATGTAACCAAGTCCGTGGTATGCAGATTTGTTAAGAAAGAAATCGTATGCAGCTACGGGTTGCCAGCAAGAATTATTTCGGACAATGTTCTCAATTTGAACAATATGATGATGAGAGAAGTGTGTACTCAGTTCAAGATCACACATCATAATTCGGCACCTTACCGTCCGAAGATGTATGGGGCAGTAGAAACAGCTAACAAGAACATCAAGAAGATTGTTGAGAAGATGACTGGCATGAGATCTTGCCTTTTGCTCTTCATGCATATCATACTTCGGCCCGCACATCTACAGGGGCAACGCCGTTTTCTTTGGTATACGGGATGGAAGCAGTGCTACCTATTGAAGTTGAAATCCCTTCATTACGAGTTTTGATGGAAGTTGGCCTAGAAGAATAAGAATGGGTTAGAGCTCGTTATGAACAGCTGAATCTTATTGAGGAGAAAAGACTGAAAGCAATTTGTCACGGGCAGTTGTATCAGAAAAGGTTGATTCGAGCTCACAACAAGAAAGTTCGTACTAGACAGTTCCGGGAAGGAGATTTAGTACTAATTGTGGATTGCTGATGGCCTAATCTAAGGGTGATAATTTCATTTTTTAAACATCTTGGGTCAATAGCCTTTGGATGAAAATTGGTTGAATGAAAAATGACAACATCCTAGCATTGGGGGGGCATTCGGCCACTACAAGGGGAGCTCTCTCTCTTTTCGTTTTCAGCTATGCACTCTCTATTCTCTCTTGGTTTTTGCTGATTTTTCTCTCCATTGTTGAAAGGCAAAAAGAAAAATTTAGAAAAAAAAAAGAAAGTTATAAGAGAAAAAGCTTGAAAGATAGCTTCTCGAGGTTGCTTTAAGCACCATATTCTTGCACTTTCTTTGATTTTCCATTCTTGATTTGCTGTTTTCATTTAATATTTGGTGAGTTTCTTTTGATTTTCCATTTTAAATAAGTATTTTTAATAGTCTTCTCTAAGTTCTTTCTTGTAAAAAGCTTTTGAATTTTTTTTTTCTTCTTATTTTTGGGTTGGCCGAATGGCCTAGTACTTTCAAGAGTTGCTGTTTTGCTTTGCTATTTCATGTTATTCTTGATATTTAATAAGTTTTGATCCTTTAAATCTTCTTCTAATTGATGCACCCAAAAGAGTGTATCTTTATTTAACCTTGCACTAAAAAGATCAATTGTAAGTATAGTAGTTAGCAAGGGTCGAGTCCTCAGGGATTGAGTTTTAGTTTAAGAATTATTAGTCTAAAACCTAAATTCAAAGAAAACAAAATAAAAGGAGAGGTTTTTAAAATCAATTTAAACTAAAGACTTATAATCAAAGAAGAAAGCAAATAAATAAGAAGTAATCAAATATGAGAAAAATATGGTTAAGGTTTCATTCTCCACCACTAGACATCATTAAGAATCAATTTCATATCTATCAACATTAATTAACTATCAAAGTTAACAACCGGAGATAACAACAAGCTCTGTTACCCCAATCTTTCCATAGTTTGTCGTTAAATAGAACAAGCTCTCTATTTAATCTCTAACTATCAAACAACCTAGAATAAGCTCTCTAAGTTCAATTTAATAGCAGCTTTATGATGAGAAAGATAGGTTGATTTAAGCAACAAACACATAAGCTCGGATTCTTCAACTTAGGTTATGTTCCACTTTGCAATTATTGAAAACTTGACCATAATCATTAATCACAAATTGCCACTTATGAATAGGAAATCAAGACAATTACACGAATCAAGACTCCTAAACTAGCATTAGACATTTATCAAGATTTATCTAGTTGGCCACCTAAACAAATCAAAACATCATCATGAACAATTTAATGGAAGAACATAAGCAACTTTGATAGAAAACAATGATAGATAGATTCTGAAAATCAATTACAAAACATGTCTAGGGCTTTGAAATCACCCTTAACCAAATAAAAGTTTAGCCTAGCATAGACATATATAATATATACATAAAACTAAAAAGAAAATAAAAGAATGGAGAAGAAGAAGAAGAATAATAAAAATGATGATCTTTGAGTCTCCTCAAAAGATGTCTAGTTTGTGGCTCAAAAGATGATATTTATAGAGCTTTAAAACCCTAAGAATAAGTCCTTGCCGCACAAGTAAGCTTGGAGGTGGAAAAATCACGTTTTTGCCTTTTTTTCAGATTTGCGATTAGGGTTTTTCTGGCCGCAGGGTTCTTTAGGGAGATCTTCTAGCGCCATTTTGAATGCCCATTTCTTATCTGATTTAGGCCCATAATATATCGTCGGAAAGATAATCAAGTCAACTTCAAAAGTCAAGAAGGAAGTTTCTTCAAATAAAGAGGCTAAATTATGTTTTTCTTACAAAAAGCTCCAGAGGTTAAATCTGCCTGATTGCTTTTCAATCGAAAATTGATATGTTTGACTCCCAAGTCTTCTTCCATCTTGTGATTATGATTTTGTAAGCTCTTTACCATCATTATTGACATCTTTTGACTTCATTCTCCTTATTGTACCTAAAATTCAAAAACATAATATAAGTAAACAAGATAAAGATTGAAAACATAACAAAAACTAAAGGTAGAAAGGCATAAAATGTATATTTTATGAGCATATCACTAATACATAAACATGAAGCTTGTTTTAATTTGGTTGCTTGATTATTTCCATTTTTGAGTCTATTATCATGTTTATTTTACTTATCTTGCATTTTTTATTTTTTGTTTTCAGAATGTTTAAGTTTGCTTATGTTTTACATTTTGTAATCCATGTGTTTGTGAAAATGCCTATTTATTTTCATGCCTTTACTTTATGTTTGCATGATTTGAGTGTTATTCTTTAGCTATGCATGTTAGTATATCATGTGTTTGTGGAAATGCCATGTTCATTTTGAGGCATGAGGCCATTCGGCCACCCCTCTATTTTATCCTTTGCACGTACATTTTCATCATGCTAGTTGATAGGTTTGCATTTTCATGATATTTGGTTGAATATTTTGTTTAAGAATGCCATATGTTTGTGTTATTGCCATGCATTTTTTAGGTTTAGGATTGGTTTGCTTTGCCATGCATATTCATGCATTTTAAACCTAGGTTGCATTAAATGCCATGCAAGTTCATTTAGGTCTAGGTCATTTTATTGATGCCATGTATTTTTCATGTCATTTAGGTTTTAAATCATGCATTTAATGCATCATATTGCTATATTTTTCAAGCATTTCATGTCCTTGCCACTTGATTTATGACTTAGGCCAATCAATAGTTCAAATTCATGCTCACTTGAGCATACTTGTGGAAAATTAAAGAGTTGTCAAATTGATTATTCTACCTTTGTGATTTTTTTTACTTAGCCAATTTTTTGCCTAACTTTTCAAAAGTGTTAGCTACTATTTGTGAGTATTTTAGAGAGTCTCTAATATTTTTACTTTGATTTTTATATGATTTTATCAAAGGCCAAAGAATGTGTTTTGGCAAAACAGTTTTTTTACCTAGTACTTGTACTTTCCTGATTTTTTTTGGGCAGTCATTTTTAATCAGAAAATTAAGCCGATATTTTCCTGTGTAGTTTCAGGTGTCTAACCGATATTTTTTTTTTGATTAAAAGAAAATTAAGCCGATATTTTTTTTCTTTTGATTTTCTCCGGGCTGTAATTTTTTTTATTAAATAAAAGAAAACCAAAAAAAAAATCACAAAGTCAAATAAAAAAAAAAGATAATCAGAAAATGAAAAAAAAATCAAAAAATTCGAAATTAAAAAAAATTAAAAAAAAAATACAAGTTTGGGTTGAAATGAAATTCTTCTTTGGATTGAACTTAGACTCTAAGAGTTTTGATTGGAACAAAAAATCCTTCTTAATCAGATTGAAGACTCCTAACTAGATTAAAACCTAATTTCCTTCCCTATTTAAAGAACCTTCAGATTCAACAATAAATACATCAGAAAATATACGAATTTGAGGAAAAAAAAGAAGAGAGAATTTTTGAAACTCAGAGCAAGGAAATTGGGGCAAGTCAGTAACAAATTTTTTTTGGGAGGTTTCGAAATTTTTGAGGATTGGAGAGTTCGGGTATTTGTTTTACGAAATGAAACGGTGGAGACCTAGGAATTAATTAAAGGAAGCTTGAGTCAGAGTTTGGTGGTCATCGGGTGGTCATCATCGGAGATCGAAAGAGTTGAAGCCGCCACATTCAAACTCAGATCTAGGAAATTCTAGAGAGATTCGGGCAAAACTAATTGAGTTTTTGAGTTGAGGAGATCGAAAGGAATTTTTTAAGATTTTTTAAAATATTTTTGACCACGGTAGATCGGCGACGACTGCGGCGACGGCAGCGGTGAACGGCGACGAGCAGTGGCGAACGGCGACGACGGAGATCGAAATCTGGGTTTTGAAGAACATTCATCAATGTTCTTGAGGAGAAAAATTCAGAGAGAAAGGAAAGGTTTTTTCTTTTTTTGAAACAGGTAAAAAGAATGAAAGAAAAAAAAATTAGTTTATATAACAGCAGCTGGGTAGGGGCAGGTCGACCTGCGAGCGACCCGCGCGCTGACCCGACCCGTATGCTGCTGGTTCTGTTTTTTTTTTTTTTGCAATTTATGTTATATTTATGATTTATTTTGTATTTATTATTACTAATAATATTTTAAGTTTTTTTTTGCAGGTTAATTGTTTACAAATTATTTATTATTAAATATTTATTAACCATTATATATAGAAAAAAAAAATATTATTTATTTTTATTATTACTATTATATCATTAATTATTATTATATTATATTATTATTATCATTATATTTTAGTATAATTTTTTTATTATTATTATTAACTATTAATTTACTTATTAATAAGATTAGATTAATTTTTTAGTTGAAGATTAGTTATTGTTAAAATTAATAAATTGAGATTTTTTCAATGATGAAATTCAAAGAAATTACGAATGGTTGATTTCTGAGAAATTTCTAGGTGAGAAATTTCTCTTAAAAATTCTCCAAAATGAATGGAAGGATTTTTTAAGAGATTATTTTCAATACCAATGAAGAAAAAAAATTTATTTTTTAAGAATAATTAATTTTCAACATCTCTTTCTTTTTCTAAGATGATTTTCCATAATAAATGCTTAACTAAATTGAAGGATAAATTAGGATTTTTTCCGGTGATGAAATTCAAGAAAGTCGCGAATGGTTGACTTTTAAGAAATTTCTAGGTGACAAAAAATATCTAAAAAATTCTCCAGAACGAGTGGAAGAATATTCTAAGGGATAATTTTCGATATTAAGATCTGAATTTATTTTTCGAACAAATATTAATAAAAATGTGGATTAATTTTGGAAGATTAATTTAAAAGAAATAATTTTGTTGAATAATCTAACTTTTCCGACGACGGAGCCTTTTCAATAGAACGAATGATTTCTTTTGCATACTCTCGAGGTGAGGAAACATTTTTTAGTAATTTCTCCAGAATGAATGGAAGGAAGACCTAAAAAAATGATTTCCGAGATTTCTAACTTTATCAATTAAAATGAAATAGGATAGACAAAACCATTTAATTCAGACTTTTTAAGTATCACAAGACTAATTAGGTACTATCTCTTAGATAGGCGTCGTGAGGGTGCTAATCCTTCCTCACACGTAACCGTACTCCCGAACCTAGTTCTGATAAGTAGACCAGAACCTATTCTTTTTAAGGTGCCTTAGTCAAGCTTAGGATTACTTTAAAAGGGATAGATTCGTATAGGTGGCTAATCACACCTAGATTAGATGATTAGTGGCGACTCCATTGTTTGCGTCTAGCATGCTGAATTCGTATTTGGCACGTTATGACAGTTTGGCGACTCCATTGGGGACATTAGAGAGTCGAGCCATGGATTAGTCTTGTGACACCTTAGGTTTTAAATATTGGTCTTTAAGTGTTAAATTTTTATTTATTTATTTATTTATTTTTATTTTTATTTTTATTTTTATTTTTATTTTTTGATTTTGATTTTATTATTTTAGATAACTCTTGTTTCTTATACATTGGTGGGAAATAGAAGGTTTGATTGTTCCTTCGCACAAACGACACATTGCATATCATAAAGCCCTATACCCGTGCTCATCCCTTTTAGGAGGGGGTAAAGTACCTACGCCTTTGAGAGGTGATAACCTCCGCAATGGCTAGCGAAACACCTTCAGAGTGTAAAGTACCAAAGTTTTCGAGAGGTGATAACCTCCGCTATAACTTTGGAAAATACTCTCACCTGAATTGAACCCTTCCGGTTGGAGCCTATAATGGGTGAGGAATGGGGTGCCTTACTCATTCTACATGGATGATGTTAAGGATCATCTTGGGGATCTTTTTAGCTTGGTCAAGTATCCTAACCGAGCATATAAACAACACTTAAGTGGCCAAACTTTAAGATAGAGCCATGTCCATCCTTATATAGAGGAGAACCCGAACTTAGGACACATGAAGGGACACTTCTTACCCTATACTTTTTCATTAACATGATGCTTGTTTATCTGACACATTTGTTTTGCTGATATGCTCACCATGATGATGTAATGCTTACACAAGTTGTTGTATTTTTATCTTTTCATAAGTTTGTTGATATACTATCTAAGTGTTTCTTTCTTTCTTTTCATACATCATGCATCTTCATAAAGTCATCTTGCCACATAACGGTCTAGATAAAAAGAATGTCCACTAAATCCATGGAAAACCAGACAGTCGCCAAGCGTGAGTCTGCCAATAGTTTGAAGTTTAGATCTGAAGCAATCCAGCAAAGTACAGGAGATTGCCTTCCAGTCGGGTATGTCTCTACTCTTCCCGAGAAAGTTCACATGGATCTGGCACAGAACAACCTCGAAGGTTTGATCAGTATTTGGCATTCTTGGGATGAAACTCGACAAGAGGCATTCATACGAAAATATGGGGATCTGGCTTTGCTCCTATCTGTCGAAGTCGATAATAACGTGGTAAGGGCCATGATGCAGTTTTGGGACCCATCATACAGGTGCTTCGTGTTCAATGAAGTAGATATGGTTCCAACTATAGAAGAATATTCAGTCTTGCTTCGTTTGGACCCTCCTAATCCGGACAAAGTTTACTGGAAGAACAAGATAGGTTACCGGAAGAAGTTAGCAAAGATCATGGGAATCAGCTTGATAGAAGTTGACAAAATTATGAAGACAAAGGGTAAGAGCACTGGAAATCCGTGGAGTGTTCTCCGAAACTTCATTATCAAACACCCAGATGATGACAAAGGTCTGGAGGTGATCGCTTTGGCTATCTACGGACTTGTGGTTTTCCAGAAGATATTGGGATTTATTGAAACAACTGTGGTGAATTTCATGGACCAAGTTCAACACCAGATCAATACGGCTCCAGCTATATTAGCCGAGACTATCAGGTCACTAAATCAGTGCAGGAGAAATGGAAAAGGATGTTTCATCGGATGTTTACAGTTGCTCTACATCTGGATGAAAAGTCATTTTGAGTGCCAAGAGTCGAAGTTTCGAAAGCCATACTTCACCACTAGCATCCCTATCAAGGAGTTTTGTGAGAGTGCATGGCCTGAATCAAGGTCAAAAGAAGACTGGATAATGATGTTGCGAGAACTCACAAGCTGACAAGTGATCTAGAAAGCACCATGGATGCCCCATGGATTAATGTTATTTAGCTGTGGTGATCAACCTTGGGTTCCTCTCTTGGGACTTTGGGGTGTTACTTTCCCATCATGGTACGGAGACAGGCAGGGTATAAGCAGTTCATACCGATGACTCATGGACTTAACCAGGTGGATTTCTCTTATTCAGATAAATGGGTTATCAACATGATAGAGAACTCACAAGGGCTTGGAAATTAACGATTAGAGTTGAAGGGGGTAGTATCTCATGGAACACTACTCCTGAATACTCTGTGTGGCAGGCAAGAAGAGTAAAAGATGTTGTGATTCCTTGCAAAAGAAGTCCAGATGGTCCAGCCAAGGTTATAACATCGGATCCTATGCTGAAGATAGAAAAGGCTAAAAGCAAGCTACAAGAAGAAAAAGATGAATTGGTAGAAGAAAACCAGAAACTGCAATCAAGGATAGAAGAGTTAGAAGGGGGTTTGAAAAAAGAAAAAAGCAAGGCCAAGAGTTTTCGATTACAAGTTTGAAAGTTGGAGAACGGTTTAGTGGAAAGAGATGGCAGTATTCAGAAACTTACCAAAGATGGTGACACTTTGAAAGAATCCTTGACAGGTATGGAAAAGAAATATTCGCTTTTGACTACTGAGGTCGGACGCCTAAAAGAAGAAAATGGAGAATTATTGTTTGATCAAGAAAGGAAAGCAGCAGATTGCCAAGAATTGGTTATCGCATTAATGAACTTGAAGGAAGAATGCTCGCAACTCCGAGATGCGAACTCCAAAAAGCAGAATCTTATGGAGAATATGTTAACCATTTTGATGTGGCATCCCGCAAGGCAGAAGACATGTATAATAGAATCATGGAGATTAAGGCGAAAGTACATCTGTTCCATGAAAACGGCCAGCTCATATTCGAACTTTTGGATGAAGCTCAATCTCACTACTGTCAGATTGTCAAGTTCCTTTAGAGAATTTAGGATTTTAGATTTATGTTTTTAGGATGTTTTGTAAGAATTTTCATATTTTAATGCTTTAGGACCAGTTGAAGTTTTTATTTTTATGTTTTTAGGATCGCTTTGGTTTTTGGGATTTCTATGGATTTGGTAATTTTATTTATAAGATTCTTTTTATCTATATTTGTTATGTGCCTGGTGTTCTTTCATACATCTCATCCATATGTGCATAAACATCATAATTTAGTTCTAATTTTTAAACACATCATCCTGATTTAAGAAATTTTGCTAAAGGTTCAAGGATAGCTCGACAGTCGAAATCTTCGAGACAGTCTTCTCGTCACTCTTACAATACCAGATCAAGAGTTAGAGAAATGGCCGAAGAGAAATCCTCAAGGATAGATAGGGTTGAACAAGCTCAGAATGAGATTAGAGAGCAATTAAGTTCTTTGATGGAAACGATGAAGAATCTGAAAGGGAAAAATAAAGAAGATGAATCTGGTTCTCAAGGGAAATAACAGAATGTGCGCGAATCTTTATGTCCACCCGGTTTTCGATCTCAAGCTCAACAGGAACATTCACAACAGGTGCCATACATGGAAGGATTCACTTACCCACACGGCCAACCTCAAATCCCTGGATTCACCATTCCTGGGACAAAGATAGACCCAGTCCAAATTCCAGATCTAGACGATCCCAAAAAGTTAGAGAAGTTGAAAGTGGCAGAAGAGATCGAGTCTCGAAAAATGAAATTGATTGCAGAAAGGCTTCAGGCTGTTGAGGGGTTAGACTGCTATGGTTCTATGGATGCTGAGGGGCTTTGTTTAGTGCCAGATGTAGTGTTGTTCGTTTGTACTCTTAAAGCTCTGTACTACGACAGGATGATTGGGAACGCCACAAAGAACATTGCTGATATGGTGATTTCTGGTGAAATCATAGAGAATGCCATCAAGAATGGTAAGATTGAAGGAGGAGAATCTGTCATAAAGAGGAATAGTGTGACGAAAAATAAGGAAGCTGATGTCCAGACTGTTGCATATGGAGGGCAACAAATGGGATGTTACATCCCGTATTTCCCACAATCCGTGTACCAGCCATACTACCCGAATACCAATGCCATAAATCCAAGCTCATATGCTTATCCACCCGCACCTCCACAGGTATTCCAACCTAATTTCCGCCCCAGACCATTGGCTCCTCCAGTCGGGCCACCCGTACAAACCAATCAATCCCCAATTAATCCGAGGGGACCACGAGCCAGCCAGGAAAGAATGCCTTTTGATCCGATTCCCATGTCCTATGCAGACTTGCTTCCAGATCTTATCAAGAACCATCTGGTTGCACTGATACATTTGGAGCCCTTGAAACCTCCATACCCTAGGTGGTATGATCCTAATACCAGATGTGACTACCATTCTGGAAACATTGGACACTCCACCGAAAATTGCATAGCTTTGAAGTACAAAGTGCAAAGTTTGATTAAGGCTGGGTTGATAAACTTTGAAGAGAAGGGTGGCCCGAACGTCAACGGTAATCCTTTATCAAACCATGCAAGACCAGCGGTAAATGCTTTGGGAGACGGCAAAATTACCGTAATCAAGGGAAAAGAGGATGCAGTTTTTACATCAATGGATTACATTTTCGATGTCCTGGTCAAAGCTAGCATGATTCGTCCTATGCCGATTAATTCAGATAGTTATCTTGGCGAATATGATTCAAGCAAGGTTTGCAAATATCACCAAGGGATTGTTGGCCATTCGGTGCAAGGTTGTGTTGAATTTTGGCAGGAGTTACAGAAACTAATGGATCTCTACCGGATTGAGTTTTACACAGAGTTTGGGGCAGATGAAGTTAATGTGATAATTGGAGAATCTTCATTGCCTATTGTGAAACCGATCACATTCTTTTATGAGAAAAAGACGAGTCAATTCGAAGATGAGAAGCCAGTAGGGATCAAGAATCCTGTTGTTACGATTAGTGTCCCGAGCCCATTCCCATACCGAAGCGATAAGCCAGTACCATGGAGGTATGGGTGCGACGTCATAACCCGGGAAACGCTTGGTAGTTCAGTTGTGATTAATTCTGAAGCTGCCAAGACTGCAAATCTAATTGGAGTAGGGGGAGTGACTAGGAGTGGGCGTTGTTATTCGCCTAAAATACTTGATAGGGACAGGAAAGGAAAAACAGCGGAAGAGGAAAAGAATGAAGAGCCAGGAAGCAAAACGAACCCATTGGTGGTTCGAGATACGGAATATAAGAAGCCTGTGACTGAGAGGGAAGCTTGTGAATTTTTGAAGCTCATCAAACATAGTGAATAGTGTGGTTGAACAGTTGAATAAAATACCAGCTCGAATTTCGCTGTTGTCACTATTGTTGAATTTCGAGCCTCATATAGAACTTTGCTCAAAGTTTTGAACAAGGCACATGTGCCGCACAATATTTTCGTGGAGAATGTGGATCATATTGCAGGAAATCTGGTGGCTACAAATTTTATAACTTTTAATGATGATGAGATTGCTCCGAAAGGCAGGGGCAGTACTAAGGCCCTTCATATCACGGTCAAGTGCAAAAGTCATGTTATGGCTAAAATGCTTATTGATAATGGTTCTTCCATTAATGTTATGCCGATGACTACATTATCCAAGCTGCCAATTGATGTGTCTCATATTCAACCTAGTCACATGATTGTGAGAGCCTTTGATGGGACCCGTCAGGCGGTCTTGAGAGATATTGAAATGCCTCTGCAGATTGGGCCTTGCACTTTCAAAATAAAGTTTCAGGTTATGGAGATTTCACCATCTTACATTTGTCTGTTGGGAAGGCCATGGATTCACATGGCAGGAGCAGTTTCGTCATCATTACACCAGAAAATCAAGTTTGTTATAGAGGATTATCTAGTATGTGTTAACGGGGAAGAGGATTTGTTGGTAACCAAGTCCCCAACCACTCCTTATGTCGAGGCAGCTGATGAAGCATTGGAGTGTTCATTCAGATCGTTTGAATTCATCAATGGGACATACGTTGGTGAAGGGTCAAAAGTGCCTACTCCGCGTTTTTCTCGAACGGTTAGTATGTTGTTCAAGTAGACTATTGGGATGGGTTGGCGAGTTGGATTTGGATTGGGGAAGCATCTTTAATGGATCAGGGAAATGCCAGAGATACAAGAAAATAGAGAAAGGTTTGGGCTAGGTTACAGGCCAACTAGGAGGGATTGGGAGATGGTCAAGTTCACGAAAAAGAAGAAAAGATTGGCTCGTGTGAAGGGGCATGAGTGGGAGTAGAGGAAGATGGTTTTTCCTTATCTTTATTCTACTTTTCGTCTGGGGGGACGTATTTATCCCCATGCACCTCCACCAAATTTAGAAGAAGCGTTTTCTGAGCTCTCTATTCAAATGGTAGAGAAAGAAGGAGTGAAGTCTGATGTGGAAGAAAAGTTGTTGGTGTACCCATGCTCACCTGAAACGGAGCTAGGTAATTGGAAAGTGACGAAGCTATCGGTTATCCTTGAATCTCATAAAATGTAATGCAGTGAGTCAAGTCCCTAGTTGCTCATGCCCAAGGGCATTGGGGATGGTCTTTTATGTATGGGCTAGTTTATTTCTTATTATTTTAATAAATTAGGAACAAGATGCATTTTCATTCCCTCTTTCATTCATGGTTGTCATTTTTCCTTTCTTTCATTGTTGCCATTCTTTTTTTTTATACCAATATATATTCTTTCGATTCAATTCAATTTCAGGATTCCAAGTAATGAATACAAAGACAATCGTAATAATAATTTGGGATTCGATTTTGAAAACATAGTTCATGTTGATGAATTTGATAATGAAGAGGAATCAGATGATTATACTTTGTCTCCGGATTTGTTGAGATTAATGGAACAGGAAAAGAAACCGATTGAACCACATCAAGAGGTTACTGAGATGATCAATTTGGGAGATGAGGAAAATAAGAAAGAAGTAAAAATTGGCGCGTCATTACCACCTGCTCAAAATAAGAGATTAGAAGATCTGCTTAGAGAATTTGTGGATTGTTCGCATGGTCATACAGAGACATGCCGGGTTTGGATACAGATATTGTGGAGCACAAATTGCCTTTGAGGCCAGAATGCAAGCCAGTGCAACAAAAGTTAAGGCGGATGAAGCCAGAGATACTGTTAAAGATTAAAGAAGAAGTAAAAAAGCAGTTTGATGTAGGCTTTCTGGAGGTAGCTAAGTACCCGGAGTGGGTAGCCAATATAGTCCTAGTTCCTAAGAAAGATGGGAAGGTGAGAATGTGCGTCGATTACCGAGATTTGAACAAGGTAAGTCCAAAGGATAACTTTCCTTTGCCCCATATTGACACCCTCGTGGATAACACTGCTAGACATTCCACATTTTCGTTCATGGACGGTTTTTCAGGGTATAACCAGATTAAGATGGCTTCAGAGGATATGGAGAAAACCACATTTGTTACAATGTGGGGAACCTTCTGTTATAAGGTCATGCCTTTTGGGTTGAAAAATGCCGGAGCTACTTACCAAAGGGCAATGGTAACTCTATTTCATGACATGATGCATAGAGAGATTGAAGTATATGTGGATGACATGATAGCAAAATCCCGTGAAGGTGAAGATCATTTGGTTAATCTCAGGAAGTTGTTTGAAAGATTAAGAAAGTTTCGGCTGAGATTGAATCCTGCCAAGTGTACGCTCAGTGTCAAATCCGGCAAGTTGTTGGGTTTTGTGGTTAGTGGTAGAGGAATTGAAGTGGATCCATATAAAATAAAAGCGATTCAGAATCTGTCTCCCCCTCGTACGCAAAAAGAAGTTAGAGGTTTCTTGGGAAGGCTGAATTACATATCACGCTTTATTTCCCAGCTCACCTTTAAGTGTGATCCTATCTTCAAGCCTCTTCGCAAACAGGATACTGGTGAATGGACCGGAGAATGTCGAGAAGCTTTTGATAAAGTTAAAGAGTACCTATCGAATCCACCGGTGTTAGTTCCTCCGATTTCGGGAAAGCCATTGATTCTGTATTTGACGGTGTTCGAGAAATCCATAGGATATGTTCTGGGGCAACGAGATGAGACGGGAAAGAAGGAACATGCCATCTATTATATGAGTAAAAAGTTTACTGACTATGAATCTAGATACTCATCGCTAGAAAAGATGTGTTGCGCTCTAGCATGGACGGCTCATAGAATCAGACAGTATATGTTGTACAACACAACGTGGCTCATAGCAAGGTTGGATCCTCTGAAGTACATTTTTGAGAAGTCGTAGTTATCAGGAAGAATTGCAAGATGGCAAGTCACTTTATTCGAATATGACATTGTTTATGTGACTCAGAAAACAATAAAAAGAAGTGTGATAGCCGAATTCCTGGCGGATCAGGCTTCTGAAGAATATGAGTCAATGCAATTTGATTTCCCGGATGAGGATTTGATGGCCATTTCAAGAGGAGATGGTGAAGAATGTGAAGAAAAACCCTGGAAGATGTTCTTTGATGGAGCTTCTAATGCTTTTGGGCATGGAATTGGAGTAGTTTTGATATCTCTAGATGGTCAATATTATCCGATTACTGCACGATTGGATTTTAATTGCACCAAAAATATGGCTGAATATGAGGCATGCGTCACGGGCTTGCAAGCAGCGATTGAAAGAAAGATTGATGTGTTGGAGGTATATGGTGATTCAGCTTTGGTTATTTATCAGCTGAAAAGAGAGTGGGAAACAAGGGATTCGAAGTTGATCCTGTACCAGAAATACACAACTAATTAATCAAGCATTTTGAGAAGATTCAGTTTCAGCACTTGCCCCGGGAGGAAAATCAGATAGCTGATGCCTTAGCTACTTTAGCTGCGATGTTTAAGCTGGATGCAAAAGCTGAGATTCAACCAATCAAGTTGGGTGTGAAAGGATCTCCGGCACATTGTTTAGATGTTGAAGAAGCTGATGGTCAGCCTTGGTATTTTGACATCATGCAATACGTCAAATATCAACGATACCCAGAATACGCCTCGGATAATGATAAACGGTTCATTCGAAGATTAGCTAGGGTTTCTTCCTCGACGGAGAAATATTGTATAAGAGGAGCCGAGATATGGTACTTTTGAGATGTGTTGACGCCGTAGAAGCAAAGAGGATACTGGAAGATAATGAGGGCACATGCGAATGGTCACATGATGGCTAGGCAGATAATGAGGGTGGGTTATTATTGGCTAATGATGGAGAAAGACAGTATTGATTATGCTCGAAAATGTCATAAATGCCAGATCTATGCGGATAAGATCAACTCTCCTCCGAATGAGTTGCATGTTTTGGCACCTCCGTGGCCGTTCTCAATGTGGGGCATGGATGTAATTGGACCTATCACCCCAAAGGCGATGAATAGGCATCGATTCATTTTCGTGATGATCGATTATTTCAAAAAGTGGGTAGAGGCAGCCTCATATGTGAGTGTAACACGGGCAGTGGTCTGTAAGTGATGCACCCAAAAGAGTGTATCTTATTTAACCTTGCACTTAAAAAGAATCAATTGTAAAGTATAGTGATTAGCAAGGGTCGAGTCCTCAGGAATTGGGTTTTAGTTTATATGTTAATAGTTTAAAACTTAAAAACAAGTAAACAAAAGTAAAGGGGATTTTGGAATCAGATTTAAGCTAAAGTTAACAATAAGAATAAGAAAACAAGTAATTAAGAAGAATCAAATATGAAAAATATGGTTAAGGTTTCATTCTCCACCACTAGACATCATTAAGAATCAATTTCATATCTATCAACATTAATTAGCTATCAAAGTTAACAACCGTAGATAACAACAAGCTCTGTTACCCCAATCTTTCCTTAGTTCGTCGTTAAATAGAACAAGCTCTCTATTTAATCTCTAACTATCAAACAACCTAGAATAAGCTCTCTAAGTTCAATTTAATAGCAGCTTTATGATGAGAAAGATAGGTTGATCTAAGCAACAAACACATAAGCTCGGATTGTTCAACTTAGGTTATGTTCCACTTTGCAATTATTGAAAACTTGACCATAATCATTAATCACAAATTGCTACTTATGAATAGGAAATCAAGACAATTACACGGATCAAGACTCCTAAACTAGCATTAGACAATTATAAAGATTTATCTAGTTGGCCACCTAAAAAAATCAAAACATCACCATGAACAATTTTTATGGAAGAACATAAGCAACTTTGATAGAAAACAATGATAGATAGATTCTGAAAATTAATTACATAACATGTCTAGGGCTTTGAAATCACCCTTAACCAAATAAAAGTTTAGCCTAGCATAGGCTTTAAGGAAAGTACTTGCAATTAATGCAATTAATGCAAGTTGACAGCCACTAATCCTTCTTTTGAAAGGATAAACTTAAATGTCAACTAGGGTATTAAGAAAAAGTTGTCATTTACGGCTAGGGTTTTTTTTTCTGCCACTAGGGTTTTTAGAGAGATATTCCAATGCCGATTTGGATGACCATTTATTATCCGATTTAAGCCCATGACCAGCCGTTGGAAAGGTAATCAAGTGATCTTCAAAAGTCAAGAAGGAAGTTTCCTCGAATAAAGAGTCTAACATCATGTTTTCTTAGCAACAAGCTCCGGAGGTCAAATCTGTCTTCTTGCTTTGCACCAAGAATTTGATCTTTTTGACTCCCAACTCTTTTTCCATCTTGTGATTGTGATTTTGTAAGCTCTTTAACATCCTAATTGACATGTTTTGACTTCATCTCCTCCAAAATACCTACAAAGCATAAAAACCTAGTAAAATGTCAAGGAAGTAAGAATCAAAGCACAAAGTATAAAGAAATTAAATAGGAAAATGTATGAAATTAAGCACTTATCAGTAAGTTCATAAAGAAAAAAATAATTTGTCGATATGGACTGCCAGAGAGAATCATTTCTGATAATGCTCGCAATTTGAATAGCAAGATGTTGAAAAAGGTTTGTGAACAATTTAAGATCAAGCATCACAACTAAGCACCATATCGTCCAAAGATGAATGAAGCAATGGAAGTAGCCAATAAGAACATCAAAAAGATTGTAGAGAAGATGACCGATTTCTACAAAGATTGGCATGAAAAGTTGCCTTTTGCCTTGCATGCTTATAGAACTTCGGTCCGCACATCCACAAGGGCAACCCCGTTTTCGTTGGTATATGGAATGGAGGCTGTGTTACCAGTCGAGGTAGAAATCCCTTCTTTAAGGGTGCTGAAAGAGGTTGATCTGGAAGAAGCAGAATCGATACGGGATAGTTTTGAGCAATTGAATCTCATTGAGGAAAAGAGATCGGCAGCGTTGTGCCATGGTCAATTGTACCAGAAGCGAATGATGCGAGCGCATGATAAGAAAGTCCATCCCAGACATTTCAGGTAAGGAGAGTTAGTCTTGAAAAAGATTCTTCCTTATCAGCATGATCATCGAGGGAAGTGGACGCCGAATTGGGAAGGTCCTTATGTGGTGAAAAAAGCTTTTTCAGGTGGAGCTTTGGTTTTGGCTGAAATGGATGGGGATGTTTTGCCAAACCCTATTAATTCAGACGCTGTGAAGAATTATTTTGCTTAAAAAAAGGAGGACTCATTGAAAACCCGAAAAGGGTGGTTTTGGTCAATGGGGGTTGTCTAAATTGAAAACCCGAAAGGGCGACTTAGATATGAGGAGGATCAGCGTCGCTCATAAAATTTCATAAAGAGAGACAATGTCTAGTTTGATGAACTCTGAAGGATTGAAGACATCGATTGGGATTGGTTTTTGGATGAGAATTTTGAATGAACTGTTAAGGTTGTCTAAGTATTCATTGTTTGGATACTAGTTTTGTTATCCTAACACCTTTGTGATAAACCTTTTGAGATGCTCTTTTGTTCCTTGAGATGAATTCTTTTCCTTATTTTGTTAATAAAGATCTTTCTTTCCAGCTAATTTTTGCCTTCCATTTGTTATTCTCAATTTTATACCTTTGCATTGAATATAGGGAATGCATCATGCATTGCGTTTGCTATGAAATTAAAATAATGATTGATAAATTGGAATATAATCTTAAGAGATCCCTGCATTTATTTTTATGAGAAATCTATGGATAACTAAACAAAAAAGTCGGGAGATGAGATGAGATGTGAATTTTAAAAGTGAGAATTCTTCAAGATGAGAATTTCCATGATGAAATGTTAAAGCCTAGTTAAGCTGGCATAAGATGAAACCGTCGAGAAAAGAAATTGTTCATATTTAACAGATATGGGAAAAAGGAAAGAGATTAGTAAGATTCGTTCTTCCAGTTTGAAGCTAAGTGCAAACAGAGATGAATGATGAACTTGAGAACCTTTTATTTTTATTAAGAAATTCAAGGAGTTGATATTGTTTATTATAGAGCATTCATGACACCCATTGCACGATATGCATCGGCATTCATGGCATTCATGTACTGCATTGCATTTATGTATTTGCATCCAAGAAAGATTATTTCGGGTACTCGGTATGATTTGGACGTGAATTTTAATTTGGAATGCTAATTTGCGAGGTTAGCGATTTCTTTTGGGATTCAAGGTAAGATTTTTGAAGTTTACATTTACGTTTGGTAATTTACAAATTTCGTTTGGTATTTAAAGTTGATGCCTCGGTGGAGGAGTATGTTTTCATGTTAAGTTTATTTAAAGTTGATGCCTCGGTGGAGGAGTATGTTTTCATGTTAAGTTTATTTAAAGTTGATGCCTCAGTGGAAGAGTATGTTTTCATGTTAAGTTTATTTAAAGTTAATGCCTCGGTGGAGGAGTATGTTTTCATGTTAAGTTTATTTAAGGTTGATGCCTCGGTGGAGGAATATGTTAAGTTTATTTAAATTTGAAGCCTCGATGGAGGAGTATGTTTTCCTTAAAGTTGAAGCCTCGGTGGAGGAGTATGTTTTCCTTTAAAGTTGAAGCCTCGGTGGAGGAGTATGTTTTCCTTTAAAGTTGAAGCCTCAGTGGAGGAGTATGTTTTCCTATTAAGTTGAAGCCTCGGTGGAGGAGTATGTTTTTACGTTGGGTTTATTCAAAGTTTATGCCTCGCTTAGAGGAGCTTTGCTACGATAGGAATTTCTTTAAGTACATAGGACTTAATAGGGTGTCTACATCTTTGCACATCCCCTGTTCCTCAGGAAATGCACAAAGAGGGGCAACTGTAGACACCGGATTTTATCCGGGCTATAAATTTATTTATTTTATATTAAATAAAAGAAAACCAAAAAAAATAAAAAAAAATGAAAATCAGAAAATGAAAAAAAAAATCAAAAAATTCAAAATTAAAAAAAATTAAAAAAAAAAGTTTAGGTTGAAATGAAATTCTTCTTTGGATTGAACTTGGACTCTAAGAGTTTTGATTGGAACAAAAAAACCTTCTTGATCAGATGGAAGACTCCTAACTAGATTAAAACCTAATTTCCTTCCCTATTTAAAGAACCTTCAGATTCAACAACAAATACATCAAAAAATATACGAATTTGAGGAAAAAAAGAAAAGAAAAGAGAATATTTGAAACTCAGAGCAAGGAAATTGGGGCAAGTCAGTAACAATTTTTTTGGGAGGTTTCAAAATTTTTGAGGATTGGAGATTTCGGGTATTTGTTTTACGAATTCAAACGGTGGAGACCTAGGAATTAATTAAAGGAAGCTTGAGTCATCGGGTGGTCATCGTCGGAGATCGAAATAGTTGAAGCCGCGACATTCAAACTCAGATCTAGGAAATTCTAGAGAGATTCGGGCAAAACTAATTAGGTTTTTGAGTTGAGGAGATCGAAAGGAATTTTTTAAGATTTTTTTTGATTTTTTCGACCACCGGAGATCGGCGACGGCGAACGACGATGACCGGCAGCGACGGTGATTGAAATCTAGGTTTTGAAGAACATTCATCAGTGTTGTTGAGGAGGAAAATTCAGAGAGAAAGGAAAGATTTTTTATTTTTGAAACAGGTAAAAAAATGAAAGAAAAAAAAAATTAGTTTATATAACCAGCAGCTGGGTCGGGTCAAGTCGACCCGCGCGCTGACCGACCCCGTATGCTGCTGGTTCTGTTTTTTTTCCTTTCTTATTTATGTTATATTTATGATTTATTTTGTATTTATTATTACTAATAATATTTTAAGTTTTTTTTGCAGGTTAATTGTTTACTAATTATTTATTATTAAATATTTATTAACCATTATATATATAAAAAAATATTATTTATTTTGATTATTACTATTATATCATTAATTATCATTATATTATATTATTATCATTATATTTTAGTATAATTTTTTTTTTATTATTATTATTAACTATTAATTTACTTATTAATAAGATTAGATTAATTTTCAATTGAAGATTTGTTATTTTTAAAATTAATAAATTGAGATCTTTTCCAATGATGAAATTCAAAAAAATTACGAATGGTTGATTTCTGAGAAATTATAGGTGAGAAATTTCTCTTAAAAATTCTCCAGAATGAATGGAAGGATTTTTTAAGAGATTATTTTCAATACCAATAAAGAATTTTTTTTTTTTTTTTAAGAATAATTAATTTTCAACATCTCTTTCTTTTTCTAAGATGATTTTCCATAATAAATGATTAATTAAAATTGAAGGATAAATTAGGAATTTTTCCGATGATGAAATTCAAGAAAGTCGCGAATGGTTGACTTTTAAGAAATTTCTAGGTGAGAAAAATTCTCTTAAAAATTCTCCAGAACGAGTGGAAGAATATTCTAAGGGATAATTTTTGATATTAAGATCAGAATTTATTTTTCGAACAAATATTAATAAAAATGTGGATTAATTTTGGAAGATTAATTTAAAAGAAATAATTTTGTTGAATAATCTAACTTTTCCGATGACGGAGCCTCTTCAATAGAACGAATGGTTTCTTTTGAATACTCTCAAGGTGAGGAAACATTTTTTTAGTAATTTCTCCAGAATGAATGAAAGGAAGACCTAAAAAAATGATTTCCGAGATTTCTAACTCTAACAATTAAAATGAAATAGGATAGACAAGACCATTTAATTAAGACTTTATAAGTATCACAAGACTAATTAGGTATTATCTCTTAGATAGGCGTCGTGAGGGTGCTAATCCTTTCTCACACGTAACCGTACTCCCGAACCTAGTTCTGATAAGTAGACCAGAACCTATTCTTTTTAAGGTGCCTTAGTCAAGCTTAGGATTACTTTAAAAGGGATAGATTCGTATAGGTGACTAATCACACCTAGATTAGATGATTAGTGGTGACTCCATTGTTTGCGTCTAGCATGCTGAATTCGTATTTGGCACGTTATGACAGGGGAGGTTTTTAAAATCAGTTTAAACTAAAGACTTATAATCAAAGAAGAAAGCAAGTAAATAAGAAGTAATCAAATATGAGAAAAATATGGTTAAAGTTTCATTCTCCACCACTAGACATCATTGATAATAAATAATCAAATCTATCAACATCAAATTAACTATCAAAATTATCAACCGTAGATAACAACAAGCTCTGTTACCCCAATCTTTCCTTAGTTCGTCGTTAAATAGAATAAGCTCTCTATTTAATCTCTAACCACTAGACAACCTAGAATAAGCTCTCTAGATAGGTAAATAAGAAAGATAGGTTGATCTAGGCAACAAACACATAAGCTCGGATTGTTTAACCTATGTTATGTTCCACTTTGCAATTAGCGAAAACTTGACCATAATCATTAATTACAAATTGTCACTTATGAATAGGAAATCAAGTCAATTACACGGATCAAGACTCCTAAACTAGCAATAGATAATTATCAAGATAGATTGACATCTTATGATTGTGACTCTATAAGCTCTTGATCATCATAATTGACATGTTTTGACTTCATCTCTTCCAAAATACTTATAATTCATAAAAATATAAAAATTTGTCAAGGAACTTAAGAATTAAAGCACAAAGTATAAGGAAATAATAAATGAAAATGTATGCAATTACGCACTTATCAAATTCCTTCACACTTAGTCTTTTGCTAGTCCTCGAGCAAAATCAAATAAAAACAAAATAAGAAAACCTAATCTAATCTACTTTCAATAAAAATGATAGATAATCATTAAACAAGTTTTATAACTAATCACTAACTTAAAGAGTTTCACAAAGAATCATGCTTGATAGTAAAGGTTTTGAGTTAAGCTAACATTAACATAATACATCTCAATCAAAATAGTGCATGATCAAACTTAATTTCAATTTCCCACATGGGATACTCTCATGATTTTCACTCTTTAAAGTAGTGGTAAAGTGTTTACACTCAATCAATCTCATAAAAACAGTTCTACCATATGCTTACTTCTCCACCTTGATGCACCCAAAAGAGTGTATCTTATTATAACCTTGCACTTAAAAGGAATCAATCGTAAAGTATAGTGATTAGCAAGGGTCGAGTCCTCAGGGATTGGGTTTTAGTTTGTAAGTTAATAGTTTATCACTTAAAAACAAGTAAACAAAAGTAAAAGGGGTTTTGAGATCAGATTTAAACTAAAGTTAATCAATAAGAATGATAAAATAAGAAATTAAGAAGAATCAAATATGAGAAATATAGTTAAGGTTTCATTCTCCACCACTAGACATCAGTAAGAATCAATTTCTTATCTATCAACATCAATTAGTTTGTCGTTGGTTAACAACCGTAGATAACAACAAGTTCTGTTACCCCAATCTTTCCTTAGTTTGTCGTTAAATATAACAAGCTCTCTATCTAATCTCTAACTTATCACACCTATTCTCCACTACTTAGATCATGCAACTTCATGAATCAAGAGGTCTTTATTCTAGGTTGTAATGGGGCGAAGGGGTTGTAATGTGGTTAAAGAATAAAAGGATAAAAATATCACAAAGGTTCCAAAGATTTTATAGAGTTACATAATAAGATCATACCAATAAAACTTCTCAAAACTCACAAAATAACATAGGCGAAATATTCATGTTGAGCATTCGCTTCATTCTAACCAACTTTGTAACATCTTTTTCTTTAACCAAAAGTTGAAGAGATTATTCAATTTTTTTTTTCAGTATGGGATTGTATTTGACAATGATCCCTTTCTTTTTCTCTGGACTTTTTTTTTCACACTTATCTTTTGTTTCCAACCCAAATTTTCAATAAGTATCCCTTGTTTTGCAATATGTCTCAAAATATGTAATCCATCTTTAGAACAAGGTAAGGATATAAGTACATTTAGGCTAGGGAAAAGATGTGGTTACCAAAGAAATAACTTATTCAATGTAGGCTCAAATTGGCTCACTAGTGGGGATGTTCTCTTGGAACATCAATAATGGATGGCTGTTTAGCCCTGGTTATAATCCTAATCCCGCAATCATATTCATGTTGTTACATGCATCAATATAGTCTTTAATGGTTTAAAGCAAGTTCAAGTGAAACATGTTATCCTGAGAGCACACAAGAAAGAAATTAGATTGATATGTATAATGCATCAATCATATAGGCTCAAAACTCACAAGGATGATTATACAAGTCAATATTAAGTCTAAACCTGCTTCTTTCTCAATCAACATGTCATATTAACATTTGCTTATGAAAAATAGTGATATCAAGCTTAATTCTCATGAAAAACTTACCACTAACGATCAGTTTTAGACCTATTCAATTCATATCTCATCATAGTATCGAAAGTAACTAGAACACAGTAAAAACAAACTAAAAACAAAATGATGCACTCAAAAGTGTGTATCTTATTTAACCTTGCACTTAAAAAGAATCAATTGTAGAGTATAGTAGTTAGCAAGGGTCAAGTCCTCAGGGATTGGGTTTTAGTTTATAAGTTAATAGTTTAAAACTTAAATTCAAGGAAAACAAAAGAAAATGGGGTTTTTGAAATAGTTTTAAAAATAAGCAAACAAGAAAAGTAAGATGCAAGTAAGAAATAAGAAATCAAATATGAGAGAAATATGGTTAAGGTTTCATTCTCCACCACTAGACATCATTAAGAATCAATTTCAGATCTATCAATATCAACCAACTATCAAAGTTAACAACCGTAGATAACAACAAGCTCTGTTACCCCAATCTTTCCTTAGTTTGTCGTTAAATAGAACAAGCTCTCTATTTAATCCTAACCATCAAACAACCTAGAATAAGCTCTCTAAATTCAATTTAATGGCAGCTCTATGATGAGAAAGATAGGTTGATCTAAGCAACAAACACATAAGCTCGGATTGTTCAACTTAGGTTATGTTCCACTTTGCAATTATCGAAAACTTGACCATAATCATTAATCACAAATTACCACTTATGAATAGAAAATCAAGACAATTACACGGATCAAGACTCCTAAACTAGCAATAGATAATTATCAAGATCTATATAGTTGTACACCTAAATAAATCAAGACAACATCATAAACAGTTCTTGTAGAAGAACATAAGCAACTTTGATAGAAAATTAATGATAGATAGAATCTGAAAATCAATTACAAAACATGTCTAGGGCTTTGAAATCACCCTTAACCAAATAGAAGTTTAGCCTTGCATAGGCATAGATAATATATACATAAAACTAAAAAGAAAAATAAAAGAATGGAGAAGAAGAAGAAAAAGAAAAAGAAGAAGAATAATGATCCTTTGAGTCTCCTCAAAAGATGTCTAGTTTGTGGCTCAAAAGATGGTATTTATAAAGCTTTAAAACTCTGAGAATAAGTCTTTGCCGCACAAGTAAGCCTGGAGGTGCAAAAATCACGTTTTTGCCTTTTTTTTCAGATTTGCGATTAGGGTTTTTCTGGCCGTAGGGTTCTTTAGGTAGATCTTCTAGTGTCATTTTGAATGCCCATTTCTTATCCGATTTGGGCCCATAATATATCGTTGGAAAGATAATCAAGCCAACTTCAAAAGTCAAGAGGAAGTTTCTTAAAATAAAGAATCTAACATCATGTTTTCCTTACAACAAACTCCGGAGGTCAAATCTGCCTGATTGCTTTTCAACCAGAAATTGATATTTTTGACTCCCAAGTCTTCTTCCATCTTGTAAGCTCTTTACCATCATTATTGACATCTTTTGACTCTGCTTATTGTACCTAAAATTCAAAAACATATTATAAGTAAAGAAGATAAAGATCGAAAACATAACAAAAACTAAAGGTAGAAAGGAATAAAATGTATATTTGATGAGCTTATCACAAAACAAAAATAAAGCAAATCCTAAATTCTTCCCCCCACACTTAATTCTTATATTGTTCTCAATGTAATTCTATTATCCCCAAATATAAGAATCATGGTAAAAGAAAAGAATTAATAATTAAAAAAAACTAAAGAAAAAAAATAAAGATAGAATGATGGAGAGTAAAGAATAGCAAATCTGATTATAATATGTGCTCTCCATCCTTTTGGGTTGCCTCCCAAGAAGCGCTTGGTTTATTGTCGTTAGCCTGACTTAGCCCATTGCCATCATCCACACCATATCCTTGAGTATTTCAAATGATCCGGTGGTGGTTCTAAATCCAATGTTGATGCCTGCAAAAGAAAAGGTAGACATTTCTCATTAGATAAAGGAATATTAATAACTGAAACATCAAACCTTTTATTACAAGGTAGTAACACTTTCAAAGATGACAATGCTTCCTCCACATGTTCATTTAAAACAGGTTCATCTTTAGAGGTCTCCATGCCAAGGTGTTTGTTAATGTCTATGTCTTTGCTACTTAACTCAAAAGGTGGCTGCACTAAAGAGTCAAATGTATTAATTGCATAAATAGAGTATACATCACTAGGGTATTTCACTTTCTTCAAAGATATTAAAACAGATTACATCACCATCAAATTCCATTGTGAGTGTGCCATTATTAACATTAATTATTGTCTTGGCTATTTTTAAGAATGGTCTTCCTAATAAAATAGGAGTTGGGTTAGAAGACATCTCATCTTCCATGTCAAGCACATAAAAGTCAGCTGGAAAGACCAATTCATCAACTTGCACAAGAAAATTTTCTACAACTCCTGTTGGATAAGTAATATAACGATCAGCAAGTTGTAAAATAACACCGGTTTCTTTTAATAGTCCTAGTTTCAAAGAAGCATAAATTGAATATGGCATCACATTGATAGATGCTCCTAAGTCTAGCATAGCATGTGCAAACCTGGTGTTTCCTATCTTATAAGGAATGGTAACCAAACCTGGATCCTTGCATTTAGGTGGGAGTTTCTTTTGAAGAACAGCTTACACATTTACCCCCATACTTACCTTTTCATTCCCTTTGAGCTTCCTTTTGGATGTGCACAATTCTTTCAAAAACTTTGAATATCGTGGCACTTGCTTTATAGAATCTAGTAGAGGAATGTTTACCTCAACTTTTCGGAAGGTCTCGAAAATTTCCTTCCCTTTTTCCTCCTTTTTGGACTTTGCTAACCTGCTTGGAAAAGGTGGAGGAGTTATATATGAAGGAAAAGAAGGTTTAGGGATTACCTTAGAAATTGGCTCATTGGGTTGTGAAGATGATGCATTGGTGTTGTCCACCCTTTGAGCACTATCGTTTTGTGGTGTCTCAAGCTGTTTTCCACTTCTTAAGGTTACAACATTCACATGTTCTTTGGGATTCACTATGCCTTGGGAAGGTAATTTCCCAGAATCCATTGCTTGTGATTGACTCATTATTGTTGCCATTTGATTCTCTAAATTGAGGATACTTGCCTCAAAACTTGTCCTTGTTTCCTGAAATTGCAAATTACAAGTAACAAGAGAATTGACAAGGTCTTCAAGAGACTTACCTGAATTTTGAGATGGAGGCACTTGTTCTTGGGTTTGGTATGGTTGTTGCGTTCTTTGCTGAAAACCCGGTTATCTATCATTAGAGGGTGGAGGAGCAACATGTGATTGGTTTCCTCCATAATTAAAGTTTGGATGATCCCTCCATCTTGGATTGTAAGTTTTTGAGTAGGGATCATACTTTCTTGGTTGGCCCGGAAATCCACCCATAGCATTAACATGTTCATTTGGATCATCTTGGAGTGTTGGACACATATCAGTTTGGTGCCTCATGTTTGAACATATACCACAAGTCTTAATTTGCTGCATTTGACCTACAACCATTTGTTCTACAAGAGAAGTCAGTTTACCAAATTTTTGTTCAAGGGATGATATACTTACCTCATTCGTTTTCTTTGGTTGTGGTGGTATGATGCACCCAAAAGAGTGTATCTTATTTAACCTTGCACATAAAAAGAATCAATTGTAGAGTATTAGCAAGGGTCGGGTCCTCAGGGATTGGGTTTTAGTTTATAAGTTAATAGTTTATCACTAAAAAAAAAAGTAAACAAAAGTAAAGGGGGTTTTGAGATCAAATTTAAACTAAGGTTAAAAATAAGAATGATAAAACACGTAATTAAGAAGAATCAAATATGAGAAATATGGCTAAAGGTTCATTCTCCACCACTAGACATTATTAAAAATCAATTTCATATCTATCAACATCAATCAGCTATCAAAGTTAACAACCGTAGATAACAACAAGCTCTGTTACCCCAATCTTTCCTTAGATCGTCGTTAAATAGAACAAGCTCTCTATTTAATCTCTAACGATCAAACAACCTAGAATAAGCTCTCTAAGGTCAATTTAATAGTAGCTTTATGATAAGAAAGATAGGTTGATCTAAGCAACAAACACATAAGCTCGGATTGATCAACTTAGGTTATGTTCCACTTTGCAATTATTGAAAACTTGACCATAATCATTAATCACAAATTGCCACTTATGAATAAGAAATCAAGACAATTACACGGATCAAACCTCTTAAACTAATAAATTAAAAAGGATGTCCAATAAGTAGCCTAATGGACATATTACATAAGTTAGGCCCAAATGCCTAAATAATTACAAGACTTAAAATAAGCCCAAATCAGCCCTCTTAATGTTCCACCTTGTGTTCTTGAGTCAAATGGACCAAACTTGGATGCAAGCCCATCTTGCATGTTGTAGCCTTTCTTGAATAACTTGCAACATGGCCCAAGTGAATTGCACCCATTTTTTCCATGCTTCCTAGATCTTCGTGGATCTTGGCCCATATAGAAATTGTCATGGGATTGGGTCATCTTGGATCTTATCATTCCCCCTTTCCTCTAAAAGATTCGCCCTCGAATCTTAGCCTTGTGTGTGAGAATGACGGCGCTAGGAACTAAATCAAGGTAATGCACAATGCCGATTATGGGTGGCAACCCAGACTGCAACTCCTCCGAAAACAAATCCTCACAATCCTTCAACAAAGAAATAGGAAAAATAGGAAGAGATTGGTTAGGAGCATCAAGAATAAAAACCTCACTATCCTTTGCATCAGAAAAATTCTCAAATTCTTTGTTTCTCTCGGCAGGAATTGTTTCCTTTTCCATTGGTGGCTCCTCTCTTGTGTCATTATTTTCAGCCACCTCTATTTCTTTTTCACTTTCTTCTTTACTCTCCATTTCTCTTGCTTTTCTTTATGTGAAACCACCTCACTTTCTTTTTGTTTCTTTTTTCTCTCTTTTTCTGTTCTCCATCTTTCTTCATCTTGTTGCACAAACCTCCCAAACAATAAGGTTAAATCTTTCATCTCTTGTAGAGCCTGATTTACATCGTAGCCACATTTGAGAGACATCTTAAACTACTGCAAAACAAATTTGGTTAGTAAAAAAAAATCCTTCTTCCGAATCTTTCCTTTTTCTTTTGATCTTTTTCGAATCTTTCTTTCTTTTTCTTGCTATTCGAACACTTTTCTTGTTTTTTTTTTTTCAAGAATGAGACTTCTTGATTTTCTTGGAATCTCGGATGAACTTTTTTTTTCTTTCTTAGGACTATTCAAATTCCCCTCTGAATTCTTGATTTTTTTTTTTCAAGATTCGGATCAAGAATTCAAGAAACGAAATCTTTATCTAAACCACTTTTCAAGAATGAAACCCCAAACTAGACTGCCTAAAAACTATAACCCTAAAAAAAATGCCTAAAGCTATAACCCCCAGACAAGAATGCTTGAAACCCCAAAATCTTGTTAGATTGATTTGATTCAATTACAAGAAACGAAATCCCAAAGCAAGACTACCTAAAAACTATAACCTAGGGCAAGAATGGCTAAAGCTATAACCTTAAGACAAGAATGACTAAAACCCCAAAATCGTGTTATTGATTATGCTGTGATAGTATCTGAAACCCCAAAAAGAAGTAACAAATAACAAATCAAAGCGATAATTATAAAAACCTGATTGGAAACCTAAGCTTTAATACCAAATGATGTGAAGCCGTGGGGGTTGAACCCACAAACAAATTGAAATACCCTAACCCCGAGAAAGCCAAGTTTCAGGAAATGGAACTTAAACCCATTGAAATCTTGTTTCAAAGAACCTAGATTAGCTAAGCTAACTAAACCCCAAAAACACTTGTTTCTAGAACCTAAGTTTGATAGGAAGAACGCCACAAAGAAAGGAATTCTTTGATAAGTTTGCTAGTTCTGTCAAGAACTAAAAAAAAAAGAGTGAAACACTCACTTTGAATAAATTCAAACTGAATAGATTAATAATGGTTGCTGAAGTAAATGGCTAAACAAAGGTATTTATAGCCTCCCTACTAACCCTAATTCAACTAGCCTAATAACTCCTAGTACAAATGAAACTCCTTGGTAGCCAAGGACTCTTATCCTAAGTGCAAGACTTAATAATCAGCCAAGCACACTCCTGCAAGTGTAAATTCGTCTAGTCCTAATCTAAGTAAGAAATACTACTTGAATTATGGGCTGAACATGCTCAAGCCCGAACCTAATAAATTAAAAAGGATGTCCAATAAGTAGCCTAATGGACATATTACATAAGTTACATAAGTTAGGCCCAAATGCCTAAGTAATTACAAGACTTAAAATAAGCCCAAATAAGCCCTCTTAATGTGCCACCTTGTGTTCTTGAGTCACATTGATGCACTCAAAAGAGTATATTTTATTTAACCTTGCACTAAAAAGATCAATTGTAAGTATAGTAGTTAGCAAGGGTCGAGTCCTCAGGGATTAGGTTTTAGTTTATAAGTTAATAGTTTAAAACTTAAATTCAAGAACAATAAAAGAAAAGGGGTTTTTGAAATCAGATTTAAACTAAAGTAAATAATAAGAATGAGAAAACAAGTAATTAAGAAGAATCAAATATTAAAAATAAGGTTAAGGTTTCATTCTCCACCACTAGACATCATTAAGAATCAATTTCATATCTATCAGCATTAATTAGCTATCAAAGTTAACAACCGTAGATAACAACAAGCTCTATTACCCCAATCTTTCCTTAGTTCGTCGTTAAATAGAACAAGCTCTCTATTTAATCTCTAAATATCAAACAACCTAGAATAAGCTCTTTAAGTTCAATTTAATAGCAGCTTTATGATGAGAAAGATAGGTTGATCTAAGCAACAAACACATAAGCTCGGATTGTTCAACTTAGGTTATGTTCCACTTTGCAATTATTGAAAACTTGACCATAATCATTAATCACAATTTGCCACTTATGAATAGGAAATCAATACAATTACACAGATCAAGACTCCTAAACTAGCATTAGACAATTATCAAGATTTATCTAGTTGGCCACCTAAACAAATCAAAACATCATCATGAACAATTTTAATGGAAGAACATAAGCAACTTTGATAGAAAACAATGATAGATAGATTCTGAAAATCAATTGCAAAACATGTCTAGGGCTTTGAAATCACCCTTAACCAAATAAAAGTTTAGCCTAGCATAAACATAGATAATATATACATAAAACTAAAAAGAAAATAAAAGAATGGAGAAGAAGAACAATGATGATCCTTTGAGTCTCCTCAAAAGATGTCTAGTTTGTGGCTCAAAAGATGGTATTTATAGAGCTTTAAAACCCTGAGAATAAGTCATTGCCGCAGAAGTAAGCCTAGAGGTAGAAAAATCACGTTTTTGCCTATTTTTTTTTTCAGATTTGCGATTAGGGTTTTTCTGGCCGCAGGGTTCTTTCGGGAGATCTTCTAGCACCACTTTCAATGCCCATTTCTTATCCGATTTGGGTCTGGGCCCATAATATATCGTTGGAAAGATAATCAAGTCAACTTCAAAAGTCAAGAAGGAAGTTTCTTCAAATAAAGAATCTAACATCATGTTTTCCTTACAACAAGCTCCGGAGGTCAAATCTGCCTGATTGCTTTTCAACCAGAAATTGATATTTTTGACTCTCAAGTCATCTTCCATCTTGTGATTATGATTTTGTAAGCTCTTTACCATCATTATTGACATCTTTTCACTTCATTCTCCTTATAGTACCTAAAAAATTCAAAAACATAATATAAGTAAATAAGATAATGATCGAAAACATAACAAAAACTAAAGGTAAAAAGGCATAAAATGTATATTTTATGAGCTTATCAAATATCCCCACACTTAGCTTTTTGCTAGTCCTCGAGCAAAACAAAATAAAAATAAAATAAAATAAGAAAATCTAATCCACTTTCGTAGGAAATCACGGTGGCACTTAGCATGTGACACAAGCCTTTAAACCCCTAGGTGTCCCTAGTCGACGAGTTTAGTCTCGTGAGGGTTTACTAGGATGATACCCACAAACATTGAAGACATAAGAAAAACTAAAAAAATTAAAAATAATAGTAATAATAATAATGATAAAAATAATAATTACAACTAATCCTTCCAATATAAATTAGAGATAATCATTGGACAAGTCTTATAAACTAATCAACAGCTTAAAGAAATTCACAAAAAATCTTGCTTGAATGTAAATAGTTTGAGTTAAGCCAATATTAACATAACATATTTCAATCAAAATAGTGCATATTCAAACTTAATCTCAACTTCTCACATGGGATACTCTCCTGGTTTTCACTCTTTAAAGTAGTGGTAAAGTGTTTACACTCAATCAATCTCATGAAAACACTTCTACCATATGCTTGCTTGTCCACCTATTCTCCACTATTTAGATCATACAACTTCATAAATCAAGAGGTCTTTATTCAAGGTTGTAATGGGGCCAAAGGGTTATAATGTGGTTAAAGAATAAAAGATAAAAGATATTACAAAGGTTCCAAAGACTTCATAGAATTTAGAGACAAAATAAGATTTTGTAAATAAAACTTTCTCAATATTCCTTGGAAGTACATAATCACATAGGCTGAATATTTTATGTTGAGCCTTTGCTTCATTCTAACCAACTTTGTAACATCTTTTTCTTTACTTTAACTAGAAGTACAAGAGATGATTTTTTTTTTTTTTTTTTGCATTATGAGAATGTATTTGACAATGATCCCTTTCTTTTTCTCTTGACTTTTTTTTTTCTTTTCTTCCCCCACACTTATCTTTTGTTTCCAACCCAAATTTTTAACTAAAAACATCCCTTGTTTTTTAGCAATATGTCTCAAAATATGTAATCCATCTTTAGAACAAGGGTAAGGATATAAGTATATTTAGGCTAGGTGTAAGTTGTGGTTACTAATAAAATAGCATATTTAATGTAGGCTCAAATTGGCTCACTAGTGGGGATGTTCTCTTGGAACATTAATAATGGATGGCTGTTTGGCCCTGGTTATAATCCTAATGCCTCTATCATATTCATGTTATCACATGTATCAATATAGTCTCAAACGGTTTAAAGCAAGTTCTAGAGAATCATGTAATCATAAGAGCACTCAAGAAAGAAATTAGATTGATATGTATAATGCATCAATCATATAGGCTCAAAAACTCACAAGGATGATTATACAAGTCAATATCAAGTCTAAACATGCTTCTTTCTCAATCAACATATGATATCAACATTGGCTCATAAAAAATAGTATCAAGCTCAATTCTCATGAAAATCTTCTCACTAATAACTAGTTTTAGACCTATACAATTCATATGTCATCATTGTATTAAAAAGAACTAAAACACACTAAAAATAATAATAATAATTATATTAAAGACTCATAAAAAAAATAGACAAAAATAACAGAAATCCTAAATCCTTCCCCCCACACTTAATTCTTACATTGTCCTCAATGAAATGCTATTAACCCGAATGAAAGAATCATGTGTAAGAGAAAAGAACTAGTAACATAATAATAGAAATAACTAAGACTCAAAACAAAATAAATTCATGTAACCTAAATAATCCTAAAACACTAAACAAATAATTAACAAATAAACATAAAAATAAATAAATAAAAACAATAAAAATAATAAAAGAAAAAGGAAAAGAAAGAGATAGAGAAAGCAAATCTGAATATAGCAGGTTGATAATTTCTTCTTTAATTGGGCTGCCTTCCCAATTAACACTTGAGTTAGTGTTTTGAACCTAACCAACACCCCTTCTTGGCTTTTTAGGCTTGTTAGGCTTATACACGAAATTTTCCAAATTTATGCGTTTGATAAGAAGCTTTCTTTGCACAACAGTGGATGCATTCTTCATTACAAGTATTGTTCTATCATCCTTTGTGGTGCATATCTCATCGAGTAATGGAGCATATTTTGATACTTGTTGAATGGCATCCACAAACAAGTTGTTCAAGATTTCCGGCATGTGTTGTTCATGTTCCTCCTCTTTGAACTTTGCAAATCTACTAGGAAAAAGTGTAAAAGAAACATTAGTAAAAATTGGAACCTTAAACGTTACCTCAGGTGCCGAAGTACTCTTATTTGGATTTGTGGCTTCATTATCCTCAAGAATAGAATCCATCTCTAATTTTATCTCATCCTCATCTTGTTTCTCATTCCTCAAGGTCACAATAGTAGCATTCTCCTTTGGGTTAATCATCTTTTGGGCAGGGAGTTCTTCAGATCTTTGTGCTACCCATCCCACCATACTACTAGCCAATTGGCTCATTTGCTTTTCCAAACTCTGGATGCTTGCCCTTGTTTCCTGTTGAAATTGCAAAGTATCAGTAACAAGAGAATAGACAAGATCTTCTAAAGAAGTACCTGAGTTTTGAGTCATATGTGATGGCTGAAAAAGATCTGGTTCTTGAGACCATGATTGATTGAAGCTAGATGGATAAGTGTAATTGGCATAAGGATCTACTTCTTGGAAATTTTTTGAGTAGCCATAATTAGTATAATCCCACCATCCCTCATGGTAAGTGTTTGAGTAATGATCATACTGTTGGTCTTGGAACCCTTGATGGCCTTGACATCCTCCCATGGCCAATTGTTGAATTGGGGAGGTGAGATTGGCTTGTTGATTCTCCATGTTCATGTATGCCACCAATTCGTCGAGTGTTAGATTGCTCAATTCCATCGTTTTCTTTTTCTTTTTCTATTTTTTCAAAATTTGATAAGAAAAACCTGTATGCACAAGAAAATAAAACTAATTAGAACTGAAAATAAGAATAAACCAAGTAACAAATAAACTAAAGAAAACAATCCCCGGCAACGGCGCCAAAAACTTGATGCACTCAAAAGAGTATATCTTATTTAACCTTGCACTTAAAAGATCAATTGTAAGTATAGTAGTTAGCAAGGGTCGAGTCCTCAGGGATTGGGTTCTAGTTTATAAGTTAATAGTTTAAAACTTAAATTCAAGAACAATAAAAGAAAAGGGGTTTTTGAAATCAGATTTAAACTAAAGTAAATAATAAGAATGAGAAAACAAGTAATTAAGAAGAATCAAATATTAAAAATAAGGTTAAGGTTTCATTCTCCACCACTAGACATCATTAAGAATCAATTTCATATCTATCAGCATTAATTAGCTATCAAAGTTAACAACCGTAGATAACAACAAGCTCTGTTACCCCAATCTTTCCTTAGTTCGTCGTTAAATAGAACAAGCTCTCTATTTAATCTCTAACTATCAAACAACCTAGAATAAGCTCTCTAAGTTCAATTTAATAGCAGCTTTATGATGAGAAAGATAGGTTGATCTAAGCAACAAACACATAAGCTCGGATTGTTCAACTTAGGTTATGTTCCACTTTGCAATTATTGAAAACTTGACCATAATCATTAATCACAATTTGCCACTTACAAATAGGAAATCAAGACAATTACACAGATCAAGACTCCTAAACTAGCATTAGACAATTATCAAGATTTATCTAGTTGGCCACCTAAACAAATCAAAACATCATCATGAACAATTTTAATGGAAGAACATAAGCAACTTTGAGAGAAAACAATGATAGATAGATTCTGAAAATCAATTGCAAAACATGTCTAGGGCTTTGAAATCACCCTTAACAAAATAAAAGTTTAGCCTAGCATAGACATATATAATATATACATAAAACTAAAAAGAAAATAAAAGAATGGAGAAGAAGAAGAAGAATGATGATCCTTTGAGTCTCCTCAAAAGATGTCTAGTTTGTGGCTCAAAAGATGGTATTTATAGAGCTTTAAAACCCTGAGAATAAGTCATTGCCGCACAAGTAAGCCTAGAGGTAGAAAAATCACGTTTTTGCCTTTTTTTTTTCTTTTTTTTTTCAGATTTGCGATTAGGGTTTTTCTGGCCGCAGGGTTCTTTAGGGAGATCTTCTAGCACCACTTTGAATGCCCATTTCTTATCCGATTTGGGCCCATAATATATCGCTGGAAAGATAATCAAGTCAACTTCAAAAGTCAAGAGGGAAGTTTCTTCAAATAAAGAATCTAACATCATGTTTTCCTTACAACAAGCTCCGGAGGTCAAATCTGCCTGATTGCTTTTCAACCAGAAATTAATATTTTTGACTTTCAAGTCATCTTCCATCTTGTGATTATGATTTTGTAAGCTCTTTACCATCATTATTGACATCTTTTCACTTCATTCTCCTTATTGTACCTAAAATTCAAAAACATAATATAAGTAAACAAGATAATGATCGAAAACATAACAAAAACTAAAGGTAAAAAGGCATAAAATGTATATTTTATGAGCTTATCACACATGGACCAAACTTGGATGCAAGCCCATCTTGCATGTTGTAGCCTTACTTGAATAACTTGCAACATAGCCTAAGTGAATTCTACCCATTTTTGCCATGCTTCCTAGATCTTCTTGGATCTTGGCCCATATAGAAATTGTCATGGGATTGGTCCATCTTGGATCTTATCACCTTATCTCCTCTAGTTCTTGTAGGTCAAGTTTTCATTGCTTACCTACCTCATCCATCTCCATGTTTCATTGTTTGATAACCCATTATGCCTTATGTTCTAATTCAACCGGAAGATGACAAGGCTTACCATAAACAAGTCGATAAGGAGACATACCAATGGGTGTCTTATATGTTGTCCTATAAGCCCAAAGTGCATCATCAAGTCGTAAACTCCAATCCTTTCTGTTTGTATTAAATGTCTTTTCAAGGATGGACTTTACTTTCGGTTTGACACTTCAGCTTGCCCACTAGTTTGAGGATGGTATGAGGTGGAGACCCTATGTGTGATGTTATACTTCCTCAAAAGTGCTTCGATAGTCCTATTGGAAAAGTGAGTAACTCTATCGTTGATTATGGCCTTTGGTGTTCCAAACCTAGCAAAGATGTTATCTTGACAAAATCTGAAACAACTTTAGAGTCATTAGTCCTAGTGGCTTTTGCTTCCACCCACTTTGAAACATAATCAACGGCAAGTAAAATATAAAGATTACCAAAAGAAGAAGGAAAGGGTCCAATGAAATCCATGCCCCATACATCAAAAATTTCAACAATAAGTATTGGAGTTTGAGGCATTTGATTTCTAGCACCTAAGTTACCTGTTCTTTGGCAACAATCACATGACTTGAAAAAGAGGTATGCATCTTTGAACATAGTAGGCCAATAAAATCCAAAATCATGAACTCTCATGGCTGTTCTTTTGGATCCAAAGTGTCCTCCACATGCATAAGAGTGACAAAAGGTGAGAATAGATTGAAATTCAGATTCGAGTACACACCTTCTTATAATCTGATCGGAGCAATGCTTCCAAAGGTAAGGACAATTTCATATGTAGTATTTGGCATCACTCTTGATCTTATTTCTTTAAGCTTGTGTCAACTCTTGTGGCAACTTCTTCGTAACTAAGTAATTAACAATATCGGCATACCAAGGAGTTGTTGTACTTATAAAAAGAAGTTGCTAATCCGGAAAGTTCTCATTCAAGGGTAGTGCATCCTCTTCATGAACTAAACGGCTAAGATGGTCCGCAACCAAGTTGTCACTACCTCTCTTATCTTTTATCTCCAAATCAAACTCTTGTAAGAGAAGTATCCATCTAATCAACCTTGGTTTGTGTAAGACCCTCGTAAGTACGAGATCAATTCGAGACAATTATAACATGCGGATGGCTCGGGGTTAAACTTTGAAATGCCTATAGAAAGGATGGGCTACCATGTGGTATACATGTTGTATGATAAATTGTAGAGTTGGGGGGTTAATCAAGTGATTAAGTGATTTAACCCCAAATTGACTACAAGTCGGGATAGGGGAAGTCCGTAAAAGGTGATAATTTAACTTTACATAGTGTTGATATGTGATATAACATTATTTGGGAGTGTTATTACATGAATCGGCAGAAAAATCGATAAAATGTAAACAGGGTATTTTGGTAATTTTACCCAAAATTTGGTTTTTAGTCCGTAAATGATGTTTAGATAAAAAATTGGACATTAAAATCAAATCCGATAGCTAAAATTGTCTAATTCGTCATTTAGTGACGCTGGCGTAAATTGCCATAACAACATGGTTCGGGATTTTTTGAAACTGATCCGAACACATGGACATATGTTATAACATATGAGGATTATGAATATGACAAGAAAAATCAAAAACAGAGTTGAAACCAGATACGTCCTTAAGTAACCTAAAGGAATGAAAATCGAAAACTGACTGCGGGAAAGTCCGGAAAAGGTTTTAAATGGATCAATAGATTAATATAGACATAAAATGATGTTAGCAAGCTACTGGTGAAATCAGAACAAAAATCGGAGCTAAAACAGAAAAAGTCAAAATGTTGACCCGTTCGCGCACCGAGGCCAAGATTTGGGTTTCGGGATTTCAAAAAAATTAGCCGAACATGCAGATCAGTATATTATCATATTTGGAACATATCCGTGTCAAGAAAAGTGAAAAACGGGCTTCCGAACGTTAAAATTTCATGTTGGACTACTAAGGTACTAAAAGACAAAACAGGGGCAAAATGGTCATTTGACCATGGTCCACTTATTAAGTCTGAAAATCAAACTTCTTCCTCCCCATTTTTCATGTGAAAACCAGAAAAAAAAAAAAAAAAAAAAGAGAAAGAAAGAGGGGAAGCCATGGAAGCTTGCTTCCAAGCTTTCTCTCTCCTCCGTTTACTAGGCAGATCACCAAATTTTTCAAAGGTTTCCCAAACCCAAAGGTAACTTCATGTTCTAAGCTTGATTTTGATGTTATATTTTCAAGATTTTGCCTTTAGCTATGAGAAACCATGTGGGCTAAAAATTGGTGGTGGTGAACCACCATGTTGCCACCATTTTTGTCCCCACGGGAGGTGTTTCTCAGCCTCTTTGAACCATAAATTAGTATCGGATAGCTTTGAATCAAAATTTAGAGGCTAGAACAAGTTTAGCCGGAACCCTAGCTTGCCCATGAGGTGGTGCCGCCACCTTCCTTAGTTGTTCGAGGCCACCGTTAGCTTTGCTGTCATCGTGTGAGCAACTTTCTTGTTGATTGTTGCTCCAAATTTTTAATCCGTGCTAAATGTAAAAATTTATTTGTAAGAATTCTTAAGCTGAAAAATTTTGGATAGCAGCTAACTATTATAAATAATGGAAGCCCAAAGTGCATCATCAAGTCGTGAACTCCAATCCTTCCTATTTGGGTTAACTGTCTTTTCAAGGATGGACTTTACTTCTCGATTTGACACTTCAGCTTGCCCACTAGTTTGAGGATGGTATGAGGTGGAGACCTTGTGTGTGATGTTATACTTCCTCAAAAGTGCTTCCATAGTTCTATTGCAAAAGTGAGTACCTCTATCGCTGATTATGGCCTTTGGTGTTCCAAACATAGCAAAGATGTTAGTCTTGACAAAATCTGAAACAACTTTAGAGTCACTAGTCCTAGTGGCTTTTGCTTCCACGCACTTCGAAACATAATAACTGGCAAGTAAAATATAAAGATTACCAAAAGAAGAAGGAAAAGGTCCCATGAAATCCATGCCCCATACATCAAAAATTTCAACAATAAGTATTGGAGTTTGAGGCATTTGATTTCTAGCACCTAAGTTACCTGTTCTTTGGCAACGATCACATGACTTGCAAAAGAGGTATGCATCTTAGAATATAGTAGGCCAATAAAATCAAGAATCAAGAACTTTCAAGGCTGTTCTTTTGCATCCAAAGTGTCCTCCACATGCATAAGACAGACAAAAGGTGAGAATAGATTGAAATTCAGTTTCGAGTACACACCTTCTTATAATCTGATCGGAGCAATGCTACCAAAGGTAAGGATCATCCCATATGTAGTATTTGGCATCACTCTTGATCTTATTTCTTTGAGCTAATGTCAACTCTTGTGGCAACTTCTTGGTAAATAAGTAATTAACAATATCGGCATACCAAGGAGTTGTTGTACTTAATAAAAAGAAGTTGCTCATCTAGAAAGTTCTCGTTGTCACTACCTCTCTTATCTTTTATCTCCAAATCAAACTCTTGTAAGAGAAGTATCCAACTAATCAACCTTGGTTTGGCCTCCTTCTTAATGAGTAAGTACCTAAGGGCTGCATGGTCAGAAAGTACGATTACTTTAATACCAATTAAATAAGATCGAAATTTTTCTAGAGCAAATATAACAGCCAAAAGTTCTTTTTCAATAGTGGAATAGTTTAATTGAGCATCATTAAGAGTTCGGGAGGCATAATAATTGGCATGTGAGGCTTTTCCAACCCGTTGGCCCAAAACAACTCCAATGGCATAGTCACTAGCATCACACATGATTTTAGATGGTACATTCCAATCTGGGCGTTGCATGATAGGAGCTGATGTCAAGAGTCCCTTCAATGTTTCAAACGCTTCTTTGCATTTATCATCAAAGTGTAAAACCACATCTTTTTGTAGTAGCTTGCAAAGAGGTAGTGTGATCTTTGAGATGTCTTTGATAAATCTTCCTATAGAAACCTGCATGTCTAAGAAAAGAACGAACCTCTCTCACATTTGTAGGAGGTGGCAAAGAATGCATAATAATTATTTTAGATTTATCAACCTCTATTCCTTTAGAGGAAATAACATGGCCCAAAACTATTCCTTGTTCGACCATTGATGCACCCAAAAGAATGTATCTTATTTAACCTTGCACTTAAAATCAATTGTACAGTACAGAGATTAGCAAGGGTCGAGCCCTCAGGGGTTGGGTTTTAGATTATAAGTTAATAGTTTATCACTTAAAAACAAGTAAACAAAAGTAAAGGGGATTTTGAAATCAGATTTAAACTAAAGTTAACAATAAGAATGAGAAAACAATTCATTAAGAAGAATCAAATATGAAAAATATGGTTAAGGTTTCATTCTCCACCACTAGACATCATTAAGAATCAATTTCATATTTATCAACATTAATTAGCTATCAAAGTTAACAACCGTAGATAACAACAACCTCTGTTACCCCAATCTTTCCTTAGTTTGTCGTTAAATAGAACAAGCTCTCTATTTAATCTCTAACTATCAAACAACCTAGAATAAGCTCTCTAAGTTCAATTTAATAGCAGCTTTATGATGAGAAAGATAGGTTGATCTAAGCAACAAACACATAAGCTCGGATTGTTCAACTTAGGTTATGTTCCACTTTGCAATTATTGAAAACTTGACCATAATCATTAATCAGAAATTGCCACTTATGAATAGGAAATCAAGACAATTACACGGATCAAGACACCTAAACTAGCATTAGATATTTATCAAGATCTATCTAGTTGTACACCTAAATAATTCAAGACAACATCATAAACAATTATTGTAGAAAAACATAAGCAACTTTGATAGAAAATTAATGATAGGTAGAATCTGAAAATCAATTACAAAATATGTCTAGGGCTTTGAAATCACAATTAACCAAATAAAAGTTTAGCCTAGCATAGGCATTGTAAACATAAACATAAAATTAAAGAGAATCTTAGAAGAAAATAAAAGAAAGAAAGAAGAAGAAGAAGAATATTAATTATCCAGCCTCTTGTTCTCTCAAAAACTCTAAAACAAAGAAGAAATCAGAATTTTGATGCTTGGAGAAGTGTCAATTTCATTTGCTCCTTTGATCTCTATTTATAGGTAATAGCTAGGGCATCAAACAAGTGAATTTCAGCTCTCTCCCTTCAATAAATGCTGACTTGTGGCTAATGTTAAGAAAAAGTGGTTGACTTTTATGTTTTAAGGAAAGATATAAGCCTTGGCAGCCAAGTTTGAATAAAGTAGGAAAGTTTTAGTCAAAGCACTCTTTAATGAAGAGAGATTACAAACTTGCAGCCAAAGTAAGTGTAAGGAAGGAAAGTCTTGGCTGATTTAATTCTCCTACTTTGACTAGGATTAGCTTAAAGGAAAGATACTTGCAATTAATGCAATTAATGCAAGTTGACAGCCACTAATCCTTCTTTGACAAGGATAAACATAAATGTCAGCTAGGGTATTAAGGAAAAGATGTGATTTGCGGCTAGGGATTTTTCTGCCACTACGGTTTTTAGGGAGATATTCCAATGCCGAATTGGATGACCATATCTTATCTGATTTAGGCCCATGAACAACCATTGGAAAGATAATCAAGTGATCTTCAAACGTCAAGGGGACGTTTCTTCAAATAAAGAGTCTAACATCATGTTTTCTTAGCAACAAGCTCCGGAGGTCAAATCTGTCTTCTTGCTTCAATCTATGACCATTCACTTTGACTGCCTTATCTGTTTTTGGGCTTTGGATTTCAACTGCACCATGAGTAAATACATTAGTAATAACAAAAGGTCAAACCCAACGAGAACATAACTTACCTGGAAATAACTTAAGGCGTGAATGGAAGAGAAGAACTTTTTGTCCAACAACAAAGTCCTTTCTTGATATCATCTTGTCATGGAATCCTTAGTATTTTCCTTGTAAATCCTAGAATTCTCATAGGCATCATTGCTTATCTCCTCTAATTCTTGTAGGTCAAGTTTTCTTTGCTTACCTGTCTCATCTATCTCCATGTTGCATTGTTTGATAGCCCAATATGATTTATGTTCCAATTCAATCGGAATATGGCAAGGCTTACCATAAACAAGTCGATAAGGAGACATACCAATAGGTGTCTTATATGTTGTCCTATAAGCCCAAAGTGCATCATCAAGTCGTGAACTCCAATCCATCCTATTTGAGTTAACTGTCTTTTCAAGGATGGACTTTACTTCTCGATTTGACACTTCAGCTTGCCCACTAGTTTGAGGATGGTATGAGGTGGAGACCTTGTGTGTGATGTTATACTTCCTCAAAAGTGCTTCCATAGTTCTATTGCAAAAGTGAGTACCTCTATCGCTGATTATGGCCTTTGGTGTTCCAAACCTAGCAAAGATGTTAGTCTTGACAAAATCTGAAACAACTTTAGAGTCACTAGTCCTAGTGGCTTTTGCTTCCATGCACTTCGAAACATAATAACCGGCAAGTAAAATATAAAGATTACCAAAAGAAGAAGGAAAAGGTCCCATGAAATCCATGCCCCATACATCAAAAATTTCAACAATAAGTATTGGAGTTTGAGGCATTTGATTTCTAGCACCTAAGTTACCTGTTCTTTGGCAACGATTGATGCACTCAAAAGAGTGTATCTTATTTAATCTTGCACTTAAAAAGAACCAATTGTAGAGTATAGTGATTAGCAAGGGTCGAGTCCTCAGGGATTGGGTTTTAGTTTATAAGTTAATAGTTTATCACTTAAAAACAAGTAAACAAAAGTAAAGGGGATTTTGAAATCAGATTTAAACTAAAGTTAATAATAAGAATGAGAAAACAAGTAATTAAGAAGAATCAAATATGAAAAATATGGTTAAGGTTTCATTCTCCACCACTAGACATCATTAAGAATCAATTTCATAACTATCACATTAATTAGCTATCAAAGTTAACAACCGTAGATAACAACAAGCTCTGTTACCCCAACTTTCCTTAGTTCGTCGTTAAATAGAACAAGCTCTCTATTTAATCTCTAACTATCAAACAACCTAGAATAAGCTTCAATTTAATAGCAGTTTTATGATGAGAAAGATAGGTTGATCTAAGCAACAAACACATAAGCTCGGATTGTTCAACTTAGGTTATGTTCCACTTTGCAATTATTGAAAACTTGACCATAATCATTAATCACAAATTACTACATATGAATAGGAAATCAAGACAATTACACGGATCAAGACTCCTAAACTAGCATTAGACAATTATCAAGATTTATCTAGTTGGCCACCTAAACAAATTAAAACATCATCATGAACAATTTTAATGGAAGAACATAAGCAACTTTGATAGAAAACAATGATAGATAGATTCTGAAAATTAATTACATAACATGTCTAGCGCTTTGAAATCACCCTTAACCAAAGAATTTTAGCATAGTATAGGCATAGATAATATATACATAAAACTAAAAATAAAAGAATGGAGAAGAAGAAGAATAATGATGATCCTTGAGTCTCCTCAAAAGATGTCTAGTTTGTGGCTCAAAAGATGGTATTTATAGAGCTTTAAAACCTTGAGAATAAGTCCTTGCCGCATAAGTAAGCCTGGAGGTGCAAAAATCACGTTTTTGTCTTTTTTTTAGATTTGCGATTAGGATTTTTCTGGCCGCAGGGTTCTTTAGGGAGATCTTCTAGCGCCATTTTGAATGCCCATTTCTTATCCGATTCGGGACCATAATATATCGTTGGAAAGATAATCAAGTCAACTTTAAAAGTCAAGAACAAAGTTTCTTCAAATAAAGAATCTAGGATCACGTTTTCCTTACAACAAGCTCCAGAGGTCAAATCTGCCTGATTGCTTTTCAACCAGAAATTGATATTTTTGACTCTCAAGTTTTCTTCTATCTTGTGATTATGATTTTGTAAGATCTTTACCATCATTATTGACATCTTTTGACTTCATTCTCCTTATTGTACCTAAAATTCAAAAACATATTATAAGTAAACAAGATAAAGATCGAAAACATAACAAAAACTAAAGGTAGAAAGGCATAAAATGTATATTTTATGAGCTTATCAAATACCCCCACACTTAGCTTTTTGCTAGTCCTCGAGCAAAACAAAATAAAAATAAAATAAGAAAATCTAATCTAATCCACTTTCGTAGGAAATCACGGTGGCACTTAGCATGTGACACAAGCCTTTAAACCCCTAGATGTCCCTAGTGGACGAGTTTGGTCTCGTGAGGGTTTACTAGGACGATACCCACAAACATTGAAGACATAAGAAAAACTAAAAATAATAATTATAATTATAACTAATCCTTCCAATATAAATTAGAGATAATCATTGGACAAGTCTTATAAACTAATCAATAGCTTAAAGAAATTCACAAAAAATCTTGCTTGAATGTAAATAGTTCGAGTTAAGCCAATATTAACTTAACATATTTCAATCAAAATAGTGCATATTCAAACATAATCTCAACTTCTCACATGGGATACTCTCCTGATTTTCACTCTTTAAAGTAGTGGTAAAGTGTTTACACTCAATCAATCTCATGAAAACAATTCTACCATATGCTTGCTTGTCCACCTATTCTCCACTATTTAGATCATACAACTTCATAAATCAAGAGGTTTTTATTCAAGGTTGTAATGGGGCCAAAGGGTTATAATGTGGTTAAAGAACAAAAGGATAAAGATATCACAAAGGTTCCAAAGAGTTCATAAAGTTTAGAGACAAAATAAGATCATACAAATAAAACTTCTCAAAACTCTTATAAAGCACATAATAACATAGGCTAAATATTCATGTTGAGCCTTTGCTTCATTCTAACCAACTTTGTAACATCTTTTTCTTTACTTTAACTAGAAGTTCAAGAGAAGATTTTTTTTTTTTAATATGGGAATGTATTTGACAATGATCCCTTTCTTTTTCTCTTGACTTTTTCTTTTCTTTTCTTCCCCCACACTTGTCTTTTGTTTCCAACCCAAATTTTCGACTAAAAATATCCCTTATTTTTTGCAATATGTCTCAAAATATATAATCCATCTTTAGAACAAGGGTAAGGATATAAGTATATTTAGGCTAGGTGTAAGTTGTGGTTACCAATAAAATAGCATATTTAATTTAGGCTCAAATTGGCTCACTAGTGGGGATGTTCTCTTAGAACATTAATAATGGATGGCTGTTTGGCTCTGGTTATAATCCTAATGCCTCTATCATATTCATGTTATCACATGTATCAATATAGTCTCAAATGGTTTAAAGCAAGTTCTAGAGAATCATGTAATCATAAGAACACTCAAGAAAGAAATTAGATTGATATGTATAATGCATCAATCATATAGGCTCAAAAACTCACAAGGATGATTATACAAGTCAATATCAAGTCTAAACATGCTTCTTTCTCAACCAACATATCATATCAACATTGGCTCATAAAAATTAGTATCAAGCTTAATTCTCATGAAAATCTTCTCACTAACAACCAGTTTAGACCTATGCAATTCATATCTCATCATTGTATTAAAAAGGAACTAAAACACACTAAAAATAATAATAATAATAATAAAGACTCATAAAAAAAATAGTAGACAAAAATAAAAGAAATCCTAAATCATTCCCCCCACATTTAATTCTTACATTGTCCTCAATGTAAGTCTATTAACCCAAATGAAAGAATCATGTGTAAGAGAAAAGAACTAATAACATATGAATAGGAACAACTAAGACTCAAAACAAAACAAACCCATGCAACCTAAATAATCCTAAAATACTAAACAAAAATTAACAAATAAACATAAAAAATAAAAATAAAAACAATAAAAATAAAAATAAAAATAAAAAGAAAAATAATAAAAGAAAAGAAAAGAAAAGAAAAAGGAAAAGAAAGAAAAAGAAAAAGAAAAAGAAAAAGAAAAAGAAAAAGAAAAAGCAAAAGCAAATATGAATATGGCAGGTTGGCAATTTCTTCTTTAATTGGGCTGCCTTCCCAATTAACACTTGAGTTAGTGTTTTGAATCTAACCAACATCCCTTCTTGGCATTTTAGGCTTGTCAGGCTCATACATGAAATTTCCCAAATTTATGCGTTTGAGAGGAAGCTTTCTTTACACAACAGTGGATGCATTCTCCATTACAAGTATTATTCCATCATCCTTTGTGGTGCATATCTCATCGAGGAATGGAGCATATTTTGATACTTGTTGAATGGCATCCATAAACAAGTTGTTTAAGGTTTCCGGCATGTGTTGTTCATGTTCTTCCTCCTTGAACTTTGCAAATCTACTAGGAAAAGGTGGAGAAGAAACATTAGTAAAAAGTGGAACCTTAAACGTTACCTCAAGTGCCGAAATACTCTAATTTGGATATGTGGCTTCATTATCCTCAACAATATAATCCATCTCTAATTTTGTCTCATCCTCATTCCTCAAGGTCACAATAGTAGCATTGTCCTTTGGGTTAATCATCGTTTGGGCAGGGAGTTCTTCAGATCTTTGTGCTACCCTTCCCACCATACTACTAGCCAATTGGCTCATTTGCTTTTCCAAACTCTGGATGCTTGCCCTTGTTTCCTGTTGAAATTGCAAAGTATTAGTAACAAGAGAATAGACAAGATCTTCTAAAGAAGTACCTGAGTTTTGAGTCATATGTGGTGGCTGAAAATGATCTGGTTCTTGAGACCATGATTGATCAAATCTAGATGGATGAGTGTAATTGGCATAAGGATCTACTTCTTGGTAATTTTCTGAGTAGCCATAATTAGTATGATCCCACCATCCCTCATGGTAAGTGTTTGAATAATGATCATACTGTTGGTCTTGAAACACTTGATGGCCTTGACATCCTCCCATGGCCAATTGTTGAACTGGGGAGGTGAGATTGGCTTGTTGATTCTCCATGTTCATGTATGCCACCAACTCTTCAAGTGTTAGATTGCTCAATTCTATCGTTTTTTTTTTTAATTTGAAAAGAAAAATCTGTATGTACAAGAAAATAAAACTAATTAGAACTGAAAATAAGAATAAACCAAGTAACAAATAAACTAAAGAAAGCAATCCCCGGCAACGGCGCCAAAAACTTGATGCACTCAAAAGAGTGTATCTTATTTAACCTTGCACTTAAAAAGAATCAATTGTAGAGTATAGTGATTAGCAAGTGTCGAGTCCTCAGGGATTGGGTTTTAGTTTATAAATTCATAGTTTATCACTTAAAAACAAGTAAACAAAAGTAAAGGGGATTTTGAAATCAGATTTAAACTAAAGTTAATAATAAGAATGAGAAAACAAGTAATTAAGAAGAATCAAATATGAAAAATATGGTTAAGGTTTCATTCTCCACCACTAGACATCATTAAGAATCAATTTCATAACTATCAACATTAATTAGCTATCAAAGTTAACAACCGTAGATAACAACAAGCTCTGTTACCCCAATCTTTCCTTAGTTCGTCGTTAAATAGAACAAGCTCTCTATTTAATCTCTAACTATCAAACAACCTAGAATAAGCTCTCTAAGTTCAATTTAATAGCAGCGTTATGATGAGAAAGATAGGTTGATCTAAGCAACAAACACATAAGCTCGGATTGTTCAACTTAGGTTATGTTCCACTTTGCAATTATTGAAAACTTGACCATAATCATTAATCACAAATTACTACTTATGAATAGGAAATCAAGACAATTACACGGATCAAGACTCCTAAACTAGCATTAGACAATTATCAAGATTTATCTAGTTGGCCACCTAAACAAATCAAAACATCATCATGAACAATTTTAAAGGAAGAACATAAGCAACTTTGATAGAAAACAATGATAGATAGATTCTGCAAATTAATTACATAACATGTCTTGGGCTTTGAAATCACCCTTAACCAAATAATGATGGTCCTTGAGTCTCCTAAAAAGATGTCTAGTTTGTAGCTCAAAAGATGGTATTTATAGAGCTTTAAAACCCTGAGAATAAGTCCTTGCCGCATAAGTAAGCCTCGAGGTGCAAAAATCACGTTTTTGTCTTTTTTTTAGATTTGCGATTAGGGTTTTTCTGGCCGCAGGGTTCTTTAGGGAGATCTTCTAGCGCCATTTTGAATGCCCATTTCTTATCCGTTTTGGGCCCATAATATATCGTTGGAAAGATAACCAAGTCAACTTCAAAAGTAAAGAAGGAAGTTTCTTCAAATAAAGAATCTAACATCATGTTTTCCTTACAACAAGCTCAGAGGTCAAATCTGCCTGATTGCTTTTCAACCAGAAATTGATATTTTTGACTCCCAAGTCTTCTTCCATCTTGTGATTATGATTTTGTAAGCTCTTTACCATCATTATTGACATCTTTTGACTTCATTCTCCTTATTGTACCTGAAATTCAAAAGCATATTATAAGTAAACAAGATAAAGATCGAAAACATAACAAAAACTAAAGGTACAAAGGCATAAAATGTATATTTTATGAGCTTATCAACGATCACATGACTTGCAAAAGAGGTATGCATCTTAGAATATAGTAGGCCAATAAAATCCAGAATCAAGAACTTTCAAGGCTGTTCTTTTGGATCCAAAGTTTCCTCCACATGCATAAGACAGACAAAAGGTGAGAATAGATTGAAATTCAGTTTCGAGTACACACCTTCTTATAATCTGATCGGAGCAATGCTACCAAAGGTAAGGATCATCCCATATGTAGTATTTGGCATCACTCTTGATCTTATTTCTTTGAGCTAATGTCAACTCTTGTGGCAACTTCTTGGTAACTAAGTAATTAACAATATCGGCATACCAAAGAGTTGTTGTACTTAATAAAAAGAAGTTGCTCATCCAGAAAGTTCTCGTTGTCACTACCTCTCTTATCTTTTATCTCCAAATCAAACTCTTGTAAGAGAAGTATCCAACTAATCAACCTTGGTTTGGCCTCCTTCTTAGTGAGTAAGTACCTAAGGGCTGCATGGTCAGAAAGTATGATTACTTTAATACCAATCAACCTCTATTCCTTTAGAGGAAATAACATGGCCCAAAACTATTCCTTGTTCGACCATTGATGCACCCAAAATAATGTATCTTATTTAACCTTGCACTTAAAAAAATCAATTGTACAGTATAGTGATTAGCAAGGGTCGAGTCCTCAGGGGTTGGGTTTTAGATTATAAGTTAATAGTTTATCACTTAAAAACAAGTAAACAAAAGTAAATTGGATTTTGAAATCAGATTTAAACTAAAGTTAACAATAAGAATGAGAAAACAATTAATTAAGAAGAATCAAATATGAAAAATATGGTTAAGGTTTCATTCTCCACCACTAGACATCATTAAGAATCAATTTCATATCTATCAACATTAATTAGCTATCAAAGTTAACAACCGTAGATAACAACAAGCTCTGTTACCCCAATCTTTCCTTTGTGTTGCCTGTGGCTATAAAACATGTGAATCGTCTGAAATGTATTTTCGCAACATAGACACATGGAATACATGGTGTACAAAGCTCAAGTCTGGAGGCAACGCTAACTCATATGCTACCGCACCTTTACGGCTCAATATCTGGAATGATCCAATGTACCTTGGACTCAACTTACCTCGTCTCCCAAATCTCATAACCCCTTTGAAAGGTGAAACTTTTAGGAACCCATAATCTCCAACATCAAACTCTAACTCACGTCTCCGGTTATCAGCATAGGCCTTTTGCCGATTTTGGGCAGCCATCAACTTCTCTCTTATTATTCCAACCTTTTGCACTGCATCTTGCACAATATCTAGACCAAGTAGCCGATACTCGCCTGCCTCAAACCAACCAACAGGTGATCTACACTTCCGACCATATAGTGCCTCAAATGGTGCCATCTGTATACTGTTGTGATAAATGTTGTTATAAGCGAACTCAATCAAAGGTAAATGATCATCCCAAATCCCTTCAAAATCTAATACACAAGCCCGCAACATATCCTCAAGGGTCTGTATAGTCCTCTCGAATTGTCCATCTGTCTGGGGTGAAAAGCAGTGCTAAACCGCAATTGCGTACCGAGGGCCTCCTGGAATGATTTCCAAAATCTCGCTGTAAACTGCGAACCTCTTTCTGATATAATCGATAATGGTACACCATGTAAAGGCACAATTCGATCCAAATAAAGCTTAGCATACTTATTAGCTGGATAAGTAGTTTTCACTGGAATAAAATGTGCCGACTTAGTCAATCTATCGACAATCACCCAAATAGAATCATATCCTGTCTTTGTTCTAGGCAAAGCAATTACTAAATCCATGGTAACATGATCCCATTTCCACTCTGGCACTTCAAGGCTCTGCAATAGACCAGCTAGTCTCAAATGTTCAGCCTTTACTTGCTGACATATTAGGCATTTAGCCACATAATCTGCTACATCACGTTCCATGCCTTGCCACCAATAGAATTGCTTATGATCACGGTACATCATGGTAGCACCAGGATGCATCGTATATGATGAATTATGTGCTACATCAAAGATCTTACCTCGAATTCCCTCTATCTCAAGAACTACCAATCGACTATGGAAACGGAGACTTCCCTCTTCATCTACTTGAAATCCATCGTCTTTACCCTGTTTCACACTAGTTATAGTCTCAGTACAAAAAGCATCGACATGCTGCCTTGCTTTTACTTCCTCTACTAAAGAGGATCTAACCTGTACATGTGCAATAAGTGCACCAGTCCCAATAAAACTCAAGGTAACACCTCTTCCCAAACAATCCTGAATAGCCCTAGCCAACGGTCTCTTCTCTAGGGACAAGTGAGCCATGCTTCTTATAGATTTACGACTCAAAGCGTCTGCAACCACGTTGGCTTTAACTGGATGATAAAGGATAATGCAATCGTAATCCTTGAGTAATTCCAACCACCGCCTCTATCTTAAATTTAACTCCCGTTGATCAAAAATATATTTTAAACTCTTGTGATCGGTGTATAGCTCACATGATTGGCCATATAAGTAATGTCGCCATATCTTTAATGCAAAGATAATGGCTGCTAACTCCAAATCATGAGTAGGATAATTCTGCTCATGCTTCTTCAACTACCTTGAGGCATATGCTATAACCTTGCCACCCTGCATTAACACACATCCCAATCCAACCCTGGATGCATCACAATATACAAAATATCCACCGGATCCCGTGGGTAATGTCAAAACTGGAGCAGTAGTCAAACGTTCCTTGAGCTCTAGAAAGCTCCTCTCACATTCATTTGACCACTCAAACTTGACATCCTTCTGGGTAAGTCTAGTCAATGGAGCTGCCAATCTCGAAAAATTCTCAACAAACCTCCTGTAATACCCTGCCAGCCCCAAGAAACTCCGAATCTCAGTAACGGTGGTAGGCCTTTTCCAGTCACGCACTGCCTCCACCTTTTTAGGGTCCACACTAATACCTTCCTTGGATACAATATGTCCAAGGAATCCTACACTACTCAACCAAAACTCGCACTTTGAAAACTTAGCATATAACTGGTGTGTTCTCAAGGTCTCAAGCACCACCCTAAGATGCTGGCTATGATCATCCTCAGTCTGTGAATACACCAAGATATCATCAATAAATACTATCACGAAGTGATCTAAATAGGGTTTAAACACCCTGTTCATTAGATCCATAAAAGCTGCAGGGGCGCTAGTCAGTCCAAAAGACATTACAAGAAACTCATAGTGCCCATAACGCGTACGAAAAGCAGTCTTAGGCACATCTTCCCTCCGAATACGGAGCTGATGATAACCTGATCGAAGATCAATCTTAGAAAAACAACTAGCTCCCTGCAACTGATCAAACAAATCATCAATCCTCGGTAGTGGGTATTTATTTTTAATAGTCATCTTATTAAGTTGCCTATAGTCAATACATAGCCGCAGGGATCCATCCTTTTTCTTAACAAACAATACCGGAGCACCCCAGGGTGAAGTACTTGGGCGTATGAATCCCTTGTCCAACAAATCCTGAAGTTGTACCTTTAATTCCCTCAGTTCAAGGGGAGCCATACGGTAAGGGGAAATTGAAATAGGTTGGGTTCCTGGCAACACATCAATACATAACTCAATCTCTCGCTCAGGAGGCAGTCCGGGTAACTCCTCTGGAAATACATCTGGAAACTCAGATACTACTGGTTTCTTATCCAAATCCGAAACCTTGCCTTTCAATATTGCACACATAGGCTAAATAGCCTTGACAGCCACTGTTTGGTAGCTAGCCAATCCATGCCCAGTATCACATCAAATTCAAGTATATCTAGTATCACTAGATCGGCTATGAACACCTCCCCGCCAATCTCAATATCCCACCCTTTCAAAACTCGACTAACTACATACTCTACCCCGACAGGTGTTGAAACTAGCAAAGGTTCATTTAACTCACTAACATCTCTGAGCAAAATATCCACAAACCGAGGGCAAATAAATGAATGGGTGGCACCCGGATCAAATAAAGCATGTGCAGGTGATGCACCCAAAAGAGTGTATCTTATTTAACCTTGCACTAAAAAGATCAATTGTAAGTATAATGATTAGCAAGGGTCGAGTCCTCAGGGATTGGGTTTTAATCTATGAGTTATTAGTTTATAACTTACGTTCAAAGAAAACTATAAAAGAAAAGGGGGTTTTCTTTAGAAATATTACCTGAAAAAGTTTCACAATAAAATTTAACTAAACGACGAGATCTAAAATCACGTCGCCAAACAAGCATAAAACAAAGTTAATATACAGATAATATATTTATATAAATATAAACTTTACAATATAAATATAAATATATAGAAAATTAGGCGGTATATCCAGCCAATAAAAATAAATTAGGCGGTATAACCAGCCAATAAAAATAAATATAGTTTTAAAAATAAGCAAACTAGAAAAGTAAGAAAACAAGTAAGTAAGAAGAATTAAATAAAAAAAAATATGGTTAAGGTTTCATTCTCCACCACTAGACATCATTAAGAATCAATTTCATATCTATCAGCATTAATTAGCTATCAAAGTTAACAACCGTAGATAACAACAAGCTCTGTTACCCCAATCTTTCCTTAGTTCGTCGTTAAATAGAACAAGCTCTCTATTTAATCTCTAACTATCAAACAACCCAGAATAAGCTCTCTAAGTTCAATTTAATAACAGCTTTATGATGAGAAAGATAGGTTGATCTAAGCAACAAACACATAAGCTCGGATTGTTCAACTTAGGTTATGTTCCACTTTGCAATTATTGAAAACTTGACCATAATCATTGATCACAAATTGCTACTTATGAATAGGAGATCAAGACAATTACATGGATCAAGACTCCTAAACTAGCATTAGACAATTATCAAGATCTATCTAGTTGTACACCTAAATAAATCAAGACAACATCATAAACAATTTTAATGGAAGAACATAAGCAACTTTGATAGAAAACAATGATAGATAGAATCTGAAAATCAATTACAAAACATGTCTAGGGTTTTGAAATCATCCTTAACCAAATAGAAGTTTAGCCTAGCATAGGCATTGTAAACATAAACATAAAATTAAAGAGAATCTAAGAAGGAAATAAAAGAAAGAAAGAAGAAGAAGAAAATAAAGAAAAAGAAAACTAGAGAAAGGAAAGTAGAAGAAAACTTAGAGAATTTTATTATAATGGCTAATATCCTACCAATCTACCATGTCTCTTACAATCATCCAAGGCCCTCTATTTATACACATTTTGGAGAGCTAAATGACAAGAGACAAGCTTTATAAATTTCAAAGGTAGGTATAATAGGTGGGTGCATTTTTCTAACAATTTTCGTCATATTGTATGACAATTTTGATCAGCCAGCTTGATGGTTGATTTTGTCAATCTTGGAGGTCTTCTAGAAAAATGTTCCCCTATCAGTTGGTGATCCATAGCCGTTGGAATCAGCTCATTTGCTGATGTGGATCAGAAGATATGGTCAAAATACCAAAACTGGTCAGCACAGACGTCATTGCACATCAGCCAACTTGATGGTTGATTTCGCTAGGGAAAACGACTCCGTTTCAAGAAGTGTAAAGCATGAAAAAGATAGATATGCCTCTTAACTTTGCACTGTAAAAAATTCAGCCTTATTGCTTCAGTGAAACTCCAGATATAGCTGATATGGCAAAAGGTGTCGGAACTGGAACTGAACTGGATTTGCCCTTAATTCTTGATTTAACCTAGTAATCTCAAAGAAACTCGTGAAAAACATCAAATTACATAAAAATATAAAAAATCATAAAAACAATTAGACTAAGCAATAATAACTCGTATTTGACACAAAACAATAATAAAACATAACTAAAAACTATATAATTATACGAGTTATCACACCCCCACACCTAGATTGTTGCTAGTCCCTAGCAACGACTCAATAAAAATAAAATAAGAAAATCTAATCTAATCCATTTTCGTAGGAAATTACGGTGGCACTTAGCATGTGACACAAGCCTTTAAACCCCTAGGTGTCCCTAGTGGACGAGTTTAGTCTCGTGAGGGTTTGCTAGAACGATACCCATAAACATTGAAAAACTAAAATATAAGTAAACTACATACACTAAAAATATTTACTCCTAATCCTTTCAATATAAATTAGAGACAATCTTTGAACAAGTCTTATAAACTAATCAATAGCTCAAAGAATTTCACAAAAAATCATGCTTGAATGTAAATAAATGAGTTAAGCCAATATTAACATAACATATTTCAATCAAAATAGTGCATATTCAACTTAATCTCAACCTCTCACATGGGATACTCTCATGATTTTCACTCTTTAAAGTAGTGGTAAAGTGTTTACACTCAATCAATCTCATGAAAATAGTTCTACCATATGCTTGCTTGTCCACCTATTCTCCACTAAAAGATCATGCAACTTCATAAATCAAGAGGTCTTTAATCAAGGTTGTAATAGGGCCAAGGGGTTTGTAATGTGGTTGAAGAACAAAAGGATAAAGATATCACAAAGGTTCCAAAGAGTTCATAAAGTTTAGAGACATAATAAGATCATAAAAAGAAACTTCTCAAAACTCTTTACAAGTACATAGTCACATAGGCTAAATATTCATGTTGAGCCTTTGCTTCTTTCTAACCAACTTTGTAACATCTTTTTCTTTACTTTAACTAGAATTCAAGAGAAGATTTTTTTTTTTTTTGAAGAATATGTCCCTTACCCCCTACTAAAATATGACATTGTCCCCAATGTCAAATTTTAAAGGTAGAATTTAGGAGATATTACCTGTAAAGGTTGCTAACCACTTATTATAACTGAGACACAACAAAGAAAATGTTAGATAATGTCACAAAGACAAAGTGCAATCCACTCCTTGCTTGTCTATATCTCTTTTTCTTTTTTCGAGCGTTTGCGAAACAACCGTAGCAGGTAAATACTCATAAGCTTGGAGCTTTTTGAGTAAATCTTCAATGGTTGTAGCAGAAATTATGGTTCTCCTTGCCTCTGAAAATATGAATCCATTATCCACAACATTATCTAAATATGAAAGCAAATTACTAAAATAACCATTAATATTAAGCAAACCAATGGGTTTCTTTTTTGTGACCAAAGATGACCAAGAAGCCACGCAAGCTATTTCTTCCAATGTACCCAGACCTCCTGGTAAAGCAATGAATGCATCGGCACAATGGTACATGATTGTCATCCGTTCTGGGATACTCCAGACTTGTATTTCCTTACCCACGGTAGGTCCACAAAAACCTGTGAATAGTTTTGGCACGATTCCTAGAATTGGACTTCCTCCGGCGTGTGCTGCTGTAGCGACTGCTCCCATTAAACCCGTACTACCGCCTCCATAAATCAACTGCATCTTTTGTTGGGCAAGTATTACTCCAACTCTTATGGCTTCATCAGCTAATATTTTATTTTTCCCTGGATAAGCACCTCCAAAGACACAAATTTTTTCAATGCGCTGGGACGAAATACTTTCCATTTTTTTTTTGGAGTGCTTGAAAGAGAATGAGTACATGGTGTAATATATAGAGGACTGAGTAGTGAATCAGACAAGAGTAATAATGTCGCCGAAAGTGTATTTGACCTGTCAGAAGAAAATGTTAACCTAACAAAAGATTTTTGCGTGATTTCAGGAAGAAAATCAAAAAGAGAAGAAAAATCAACCGTAAAGACCAATGCAAAAAAAAAAAAAACGAGAATAATTACACAAATCGAACAACACGTAAATTAAATCGAAATGAAGTTATTGCAAATCAAACCAAAAGCTGAGAAGTCATTTATTGTAGTTGTGATTGTGGCTCACATCTTCCTCTGGTTTTACGTCCAGAAACGGCTTAAACGCCTTCTATGAGTCGAGGATATGCTTCCCATCCAGTTTTCTTACAAGCTGGCAAACAGGGTCTTTTAACATCAGATTCCCAAGATGTTGCCATTCCCTTTGGAATTGCGGCCATAAATCAAGAATTTCTCTTTGTACGTCTCCACTAGGATGCGTCTCAAGAGAAAGTTGGATATTACCCAAATTCTCCTTACTCAGTCCATCCTTAATGAATTCAATTTTATCATCTCGATTAGAGGACGGAATCCCAATAGAACGACATTTACCGTTACACGTCCATCGTGCACATTTGTGGCAATTTGAACTCATGCACTTTGCTCGTCGCTTCTTTGCAAAAGTGCTTCTACCTGTACCTGGTAAATGCAAAACAGGAAGATATTCATCTTCACGTACCTTGGCTTCAATTATCCAACGTATGTCGTCAGGAATCCCTTTGTGCATAAGCATTCTTAATCTTTCAAGTCGAACTTGGTAAAGCTTCAGTAAAATATTTCGAGGAAAAGGAGGAAATCGTTTCTGCAATCTTGTGAGAATATCATCCATCCTGAAAAAAAATGAAAAAAATTGAAAGAGAAATTGGAAGAGAAATTTATATACAATATCAGTTTTGTGGGTAGCTGATGGAACCGATTTAAATAATCACGGAGTACCGTTATCCGCCATTTAACCGGGGTTAAAAAAAATTATATTTACATCTAGTTATTTTCAAAACAAGGATCAGAAAGAAAAACAACATAAAAAGACTCAAAAACAAAACACTCTAAATAAAATCCTAAATTCTTCCCCCCACACATAATTTTTACATTGTCCTCAATGTAATGCTATTATCCCCCAATGCAAGAATTATATGTAAGAGAAAAGAACTATTAAACAAAAGAAAAGAAAAACAAATAAAAGATAGAATGATGGAGAGTAAGGAATATGCAAATCTGATATAATAGATGCTCTCCATCCTTTTGGGTTGCCTCTCCAAGAAGCGCTTGGTTTATTGTCCTCAGCCTGACTTAGACCCATGCCATTATTATTCAACATACTTTGGCTCAAAAAGTGGTAACTTCTCCACATCTTGTATGGGAAAGTTCTCATAGTAAGGCTTCAATCTATGACCATTCACTTTGAACGCCTTATCTGTTTTTGGGCTTTGGATTTCAACTGCACCATGAGTAAATACATTAGTAATAACAAAAGGTCCAACCCAACGAGAACGTAACTTACCTGGAAATAACTTAAGGCGTGAATGGAAGAGAAGAACTTTTTGTCCAACAACAAAGTCCTTTCTTGATATCATCTTGTCGTGGAATGCCTTAGTCTTTGCCTTGTAAATCCTAGAATTCTCATAGGCATCATTCCTTATCTCCTCTAATTCTTGTAGGTCAAGTTTTCTTTTTTTTCCTGTCTCATCCATCTCCATGTTGCATTGTTTGATAGCCCAATATGATTTATGTTCCAATTCAACCGGAAGATGACAAGGCTTACCATAAACAAGTCGATAAGGAGACATACCAATGGGTGTCTTATATGCTGTCCTATAAGCCCAAAGTGCATCATCAAGTCGTGAACTCCAATCCTTCCTATTTGGATTAACTGTCTTTTCAAGGATGGACTTAACTTCTCGGTTTGACACTTCAGCTTGCCCACTAGTTTGAGGATGATATGAGGTGGAGACCTTGTGTGTGATGTTATACTTCCTCAAAAGTGCTTCCATAGTCCTATTGCAAAAAGTGAGTACCTCTATCGCTGATTATGGCCTTTGGCGTTCCAAACCTAGCAAAGATGTTAGTCTTGACAAAATCTGAAACAACTTTAGAGTCATTAGTCCTAGTGGATTTTGCTTCCACCCACTTTGAAACATAATCAACGGCAAGTAAAATATAAAGATTACCAAAAGAAGAAGGAATAGGTCCCATCAAATCCATGCCCCATACATCAAAAATTTCAACAATAAGTATTGGAGTTTGAGGCATTTGATTTCTAGCACCTAAGTTACCTATTCTTTGGCAACGATCACATGACTTGCAAAAGAGGTATGCATCTTTGAATATGGTAGGCCAATAAAATCCAGAATCAAGAACTTTCATGGCTGTTCTTTTGGATCCAAAGTGTCCTCCACATGCATAAGAGTGACAAAAGGTGAGAATAGATTGAAATTCAGTTTCGAGTACACACCTTCTTATAATCTGATCGGAGCAATGCTTCCAAAGGTAAGGATCATCCCATATGTAGTATTTGGCATCACTCTTGATCTTATTTCTTTGAGCTTGTGTCAACTCTTGTGGCAACTTCTTGGTAACTAAGTAATTAACAATATCAGCATACCAAGGAGTTGTTGTACTTATAAAAAGAAGTTGCTCATCCGGAAAGTTCTCATTCAAGGGTAGTGCATCCGCTTCATGAACTAAACGGCTAAGATGGTCCGCAACCAAGTTGTCACTACCTCTCTTATCCATCTGATCAACCTTGGTTTTGCCTCCTTCTTAGTGAGTAAGTACCTAAGGGCTGCATGGTCAGAAAATACAATTACTTTAGTACAAATTAAATAAGATCGAAATTTTTCTAAAGCAAATACAACAGCCAAAAGTTCTTTTTCAGTAGTGGAATAGTTCAATTGAGCATCATTAAGAGTTCGTGAGGCATAATAAATGGCATGTGAGGCTTTGCAAAACCGTTGGCCCAAAACAGCTCCAATGGCATAGTCACTAGCATCACACATGATTTCAAAAGGTACATTCCAATCTGGTGGTTGGATGATAGGAGCTGATGTCAAGAGTCCCTTCAATGTTTTAAACGCCTCTTTGCATTTGTCATCAAAGTGGAAAACCACATCTTTTTGTAGTAGCTTGCAAAGAGGTAATGTGATCTTTGAGAAGTCTTTGATAAATCTCCTATAGAAACCTGCATGTCTAAGAAAAGAACGAACCTCTCTCACATTTGTGGGAGGTGGTAAAGAATGCATAATATGTATTTTAGATTTATCAACCTCTATCCCTCTAGAAGAAATAACATGGCCCAAAACTATTCCTTGTTCTACCATAAAGTGACATTTTTCCCAATTCAAAACAAGGTTAGTTTCCATGCATCTTTCAAGTACAAGTGTAAGGTTCTCTAGACATTTATCAAAAGAATCACCATAGACACTAAAATCATCCATAATGTTGGCAGCCTTAGATGCTGGGAAATATCTTTCCAAGAATGCTTTCTTCAAATCATTCCATGTAGTGATGGTCCCCGATGGTAGATAGTAGAGCCATTCCTTTGCTGAATCAGCTAGAGAGAATGGGAAGGCTCTCAACTTAACTTGCTCTTCCGTGACCCCTGTTGGTCTCATGCTTGAGCAAACTACATGGAATTCCTTGAGGTGCTTATTTGGATCCTCTCCTGCAAAACCATGAAAAGTTGGGAGAAGATGAATTAAACCAGATTTTAATTCAAAAGCTACCTCAAGATTAGCATATTCAATGCATAATGGTTGTTGACCCAAGTCCGGAGCGGCTAGCTCCTTGAGAGTTCGGTTGTCAGCTGCTGCCATCTCTCCTTGCTCCTCTTGGATGTTTTGGATCAACTCCTCGATTGGTTGTTGGTGAGAAGTTATAAATTCCCGAATTTTCCTAAGTCGTAAGTCTTCTTCGGGAGCTTGGAACATTCACTGAAAAAAAAATAAGAAAGTAAATAATTAGAACAGAAAATAAGAATAAACCAATAAACTAATAAACTAAAGAAAGCAATCCCCGGCAACGGCGCCAAAAATTTGATGCACCCAAAAGAGTGTATCTTATTTAACCTTGCACTAAAAAGATCAATTGTAAGTATAATGATTAGCAAGGGTCGAGTCCTCAGGGATTGGGTTTTAATCTATGAGTTATTAGTTTATAACTTACGTTCAAAGAAAACTGTAAAAGAAAAGGGGGTTTTCTTTAGAAAGATTACCTGAAAAAGTTTCACAATAAAATCTAACTAAACGACGAGATCTAAAATCACGTCGCCAAACAAGCATAAAACAAAGTTAATATACAGATAATATATTTATATAAATATAAACTTTACAATATAAATATAAATATATAGAAAATTAGCCAATAAAAATAAATTAGGCGGTATAACCAGCCAATAAAAATAAATATAGTTTTAAAAATAAGCAAACTAGAAAAGTAAGAAAACAAGTAAGTAAGAAGAATCAAATAAAAAAAAATATGGTTAAGGTTTCATTCTCCACCACTAGACATCATTAAGAATCAATTTCATATCTATCAGCATTAATTAGCTATCAAAGTTAACAACCGTAGATAACAACAACCTCTGTTACCCCAATCTTTCCTTAGTTCGTCGTTAAATAGAACAAGCTCTCTATTTAATCTCTAACTATCAAACAACCCAGAATAAGCTCTCTAAGTTCAATTTAATAGCAGCTTTATGATGAGAAAGATAGGTTGATCTAAGCAACAAACACATAAGCTCGGATTGTTCAACTTAGGTTATGTTCCACTTTGCAATTACTGAAAACTTGACCATAATCATTGATCACAAATTGCTACTTATGAATAGGAGATCAAGACAATTACACGGATCAAGACTCCTAAACTAGCATTAGACAATTATCAAGATCTATCTAGTTGTACACCTAAATAAATCAAGACAACATCATAAACAATTTTAATGGAAGAACATAAGCAACTTTGATAGAAAACAATGATAGATAGAATCTGAAAATCAATTACAAAACATGTCTAGGGTTTTGAAATCATCCTTAACCAAATAGAAGTTTATCCTAGCATAGGCATTGTAAACATAAACATAAAATTAAAGAGAATCTAAGAAGGAAATAAAAGAAAGAAAGAAGAAGAAGAAAATAAAGAAAAAGAAAACTAGAGAAAGGAAAGTAGAAGAAAACTTAGAGACTTTTATTATAATGGCTAATATCCTACCAATCTACCATGTCTCTTACAATCATCCAAGGCCCTCTATTTATACACATTTTGGAGAGCTAAATGACAAGAGACAAGCTTTATAAATTTCAAAGGTAGGTATAATAGGTGGGTGCATTTTTCTAACAATTTTCGTCATATTGTATGACAATTTTGATCAGCCAGCTTGATGGTCGATTTTGTCAATCTTGGAGGTCTTCTAGAAAAATGTTCCCCTATCAGTTGGTGATCCGTAGCCGTTGGAATCAGCTCATTTGCTGATGTGGATCAGAAGATATGGTCAAAATACCAAAACTGGTCAGCACAGACGTCATTGCACATCAGCCAGCTTGATGGTTGATTTCGCTAGGGAAAACGACTCCGTTTCAAGAAGTGTAAAGCATGAAAAAGATAGATATGCCTCTTAACTTTGTACTGTAAAAAATTCAGCCTTATTGCTTCAATGAAACTCCATATATAGCTGATATGGCAAAAGGTGTCGGAACTGGAACTGAACTGGATTTGCCTTAATTCTTGATTTAACCTAGTAATCTGAAATCACTCAAAGAAATTCGTGAAAAACACCAAATTACATAAAAATATAAAAAATCATAAACACAATTAGACTAAGCAATAATAACTCGTATTTGACACAAAACAATAATAAAACATAACTAAAAACTATATAATTATACGAGTTATTAGCAGGCTGTAAACAAACCATAATAATACCTGTTACAACTGCATTGGATGCCTGGGCATCCCTAGGTGTGTGTCAGTGCAAAAACTCGAGCCTGCCCCCTGCCGCCTGACGTCTGTCCCCTACCAGCAGATTGCTGTCCCCAACCCTGAGTACCTCTGCCTCCCTGCTGTGCGACTAATCCTGCTGACTGCCCTGGTGCAGCTGTAGTTGGGAGTGGAGCTACTACTGATGGGAGTGAGCCGGAACCCAATGGGCAGTCTCTCCTCATGTGCCCCGATTTACCGCATCTAAAACATAAATCTGACCTCCAACATACGCTTCTATGTCGACGTCCACAAATCTGACATAATGGGGTAGAAGCTTCCCCAGTAGTTGTAGCAGCTGATGTACTCTGAGGGCGACCACCAGGTCTATGCTCACTGTTCTGACCCCCGTCCCTCTGTACACCACTAGTAGATGCCTCTCCTCTAGACACGATACCACCAACCGGCCCAGATAACCTTATCGCCCTAGAACCCTGTCCACCAAATCTGGGCCTCTTTTGTGGGCCCCTATCACTCTGCCTATCTCAGGCTCGCTGCTCGAACCTCAGAGCAGAATTTAGTACCTCAGCATATGTGGATGTCTCTGTCAACTGAACTGACCTAAACAAATACTCCCGAAGACCATCCACAAACCTCTTAGCTCTATCATACTCGGTGGATACCAACTGTGGCGCATATACAGAAAGATCAGAAAATTGAATATCATAATCAGTCACAGTCATGGTCTCTGTTTGCTTTAGCTGCTCGAATTCGCGAGCCCTAGCCTCGCGAACACTTTGTGGTAAGAACCTACGAAGAAACTCAGTACAAAATTCTGGCCACGCTAATGGAGGATCAGTAGCTCGTCGTCTCTTAAGCAAGGTCGAATACCACATCCCAACTATACTCCTAAGCTAGAAACTAATTAACTCCACAGATCGAACCGGAGAACATCCCAATGATATGAACAATCTACTGCATTGATCCAAAAAGTGATTGGGATCAGCATTAGCATCCTTCCCTGTAAACAAAGGTGGTTGATTCTTCTTAAACTCAGATAACGAAACCTGAAGGTATCCCTCTGGTCGGCCCTGCTCTAACTCTACCGGTGCAGCTGCCGGCTGTGCCTGCTGGGCCTGATCTAGTTTCCTCTGTTGCTCTGCCACAACCTGCGTCAGAGCCTCTACCTGGTGTAATACCTCATCTATTTTAGCATCCATCCTATCAAATCTCATCTCCGTCTCTGTAGTATCCCTAGTAGAAGTCCTACTACTTTCCCCACTCTGGCCTCTAATCTCAGGGCCAGCAGAAATCTGATCCGGGACCTCAAGCTCTCGGTCCCCTGATTTATCTCTAGGTCTACGAGTTCTTGTTTGGGGAGGCATCGTATCTAGAAAATAAACATATGTCAGTAACTCCATAATATTATTTAAAAAGTTCAGTATGTGCTAGCTAGCTTAAAAATCACCGGACGTATTAGCATGTGACGATGCACACCCGTAGGGGTAGTACACTACTTATCGATATCCCGGGATTACTTGTAAGCAATGCACTACTACCCTACCCCTTTTTGCAGTCACTGACCTCTAGACCATGCTCTGATACCACCTTTGTCACACCCCAAACTCAGGGCATGTGACCGGCTAGAGACAAGGTATGCCCCTGCCTCCGAAGCCTGACTATACTTATTAAACCAAATTAAAGAAAATTTTGGCATAATCTCGCCCTACATGGGGATTTTCCGCTCAATCACCAACATTCACAATGTAATAATTCATCAACATATGACATCTCGGTTTGGACGCCTCCGATAGGGAGTAACCGAAATGCCCCGCAGCAGACTCAACCTTTATGACATCTTATATACAAACATATATTTATAATATATCATAACAAAATGATCATCACCATGTCATACCAGGCCTCTAAGATGATATACGTCATACATCACTTAATTACATCCGCTTACAAAATATACAGTACATATTCAACATACACAAAATACAGAGGACCCATGATACCCTAGTGACTGCAAAATGTACCCTACCATCGCCACTGCTTACTACGTCTTGGGTCAATTCGCTCACCACAAGTATGTGAGCAGCTAGCTATCCGGAATCTGGGAAGAGCTGGGTCTATTAGAATCTGAAAAAAAAATGAAAATAAACGAAGTGAGTCGAAAAACTCTATGAGCATAAGGTAACTAGGAAGACTACTTGGAAATTTCGTACTTCCTTTCTTGACCATTAAAGTATAAAAATGACATATCAAGTATGACTAATTAATCGAAAAGTAATATTTAAAAATTGTTCCGGGACTTATAAAAATTATTTGTCCCATATGAAATCTTCTATACTGAGTGCTGAATATAAATAAGCCATTGGCCAGCCTAAATTGATAGCCAAAAATATTTAACAATCGATTTTACGTGTATACCTCCACAATTATTAATGAAGAATTTCTCATGTCTATATCATCAAAACGTCCCGGACTTATACCAGTTCGTAATATTTGTCATCCTGGACTATCTTGTCCATATCATCCCGGACTCATCTTGCACGTACAACAATAGCATCCCAGACTTCACCTTGTCCGTACAATATTAGCATCCCGGACATCACCCTGTCCGTATAATAATAGCATCCCGGACATCACCCTGTCCGTACAATAATAGCATCCCGGACATTACCTTGTCCGTACAATAATAGCATCCCGGACATCACCTTGTTCGTACAATAATAGCATGATATATTAATTCTCTAATATCATGGAGTAATATATATATATATATATATATATATATATATATATATATATATACTATGCTAGGAAACAATCTCTACACCTCAAAGCATTACAGTTTCACTTAGATTTTTTTTATCAAACAACTTATATGCATAACCTTTGAATTTACAATATCTAACTACCCTTAAATACTCAACCATCCTATACAATATCATTCATTATCATTCAACTCCACACTTACGCCTTTGATCCGTGTAAGGTTCGAAACTTACCATTTTTGTAATCCGAGCAATCTTTCGTGTTTCAATATCCATATCAGTCAACAATGCATATAAAACAATAACTACTTCCTAGATTAACCTAAATACTCACAGTGTTATTTCGAGTATTAAAGCGACACTTTCATGACTCTGTCGCTATCCCAGGCTAACTCCACGATATGGGTACCTACGACATCGTCAGGATATTCTGTAAGTATTTTACAACTACGGGACACTCAAATTCCCATTATTTATAATAGTTAGCTGCTATCCAAAATTTTTCAGCTTAAGAATTTTTACGAATAAATTCCTACACTTAGCTCGAGTCAAAATTCGGAGCAACAATCAACTGAAAAGTTGCTCACACAATAACAACGAAGCTAACGGTGGCCTCGGACAACCAAGGAAGGTGGCGGCACCACCTCATGGGCAAGCTAGGGTTTTAGCCAAGCTTGTTTTAGCCTCTAAATTTGATTCAAAGCTATCCGATACTAATTTACAGTTTAAGGAGGTGGAGGAACACCTCCCGTAACGAAAAAAGTGGCGGCAACATGGTGATTCATCACCACCAATTTTCAGCCAAAATGATTTCTCATAGATAGAGACAAATTCTTCAAAATCTAATATCAAAATCAAGCTTAGAACATGAAATTACCTATAGGTTAGTGAAATCCTTGCAAAATTTGGTGATTTCCCTTGAAATTTGGAGGAGAGAGAAAGCTTTAGTAAGCTTTAATGGAGTTTTTGGTGAGAAAATGCATAAAGGCATCAAGAATAAGAAGAAGACGTTGTGTCTTCTTATTTGGGCTGAAATCTTATGGGAAATTATCCCATGTTTCTCATCTTGCCTAAGCTTAGTCAAAAGAGTTGACCAACTTTGACTTTTTGCACATGCCTTATAGAACGTGATGTTCGGGATTTCGTTTTTCATTTTTCTCAACATATTCATGTTTCTTGGGTGTTAACACATCTATCCATGTGTTCGGATCGATAACAAGAATTTTTGAACCACGTTTTTCGGGAAAAGTACGACAATGTCACAATTTTCCAATTTTATCGATTCTAGTCTCTTTTTTTTTTTTGATGCCAAATATTAGATCCAAATGTCATATTAACATATTATATAGTCAAAAAGCCCATTTATACCATTTCTCGGACTAAAATTGGAAAGGGTGTAAAATGACCAAAATACCCCTAATGCATATTTTTTTGAATTTGATGCTGATTGTTGCTCTGATAATAGGTATGGGTTCTATATAGTATATTCTCATCATATCCACTCAATTTATCATATTTTATGGAATTTTCCCCTTCCCGATTTTAGTCTGAATTTTAAACTATTTTAGGGTCAGATCGTTTAACCACCTGATTTAACCTCCAATTCTATAATCTATCATACAACATGTATACCACATGATAGCCCGTCCTTCCTAGTGGCTTTTACATGTGTAGTTCCGAGCCATTAGAATGTTATAGGAGACCCGAGTCATCTCTGGCTTACGAGGGTCTCACACTTAGTTACCAAGAAGTTGCCACAAGAGTTGACACAAGCTCAAAGAAATAAGATCAAGAGTGATGCCAAATACTACATATTCGGCAAGGACTTATTCTCAGGGTTTTAAAGCTCTATAAATACCATCTTTTGAGCCACAAACTAGACATCTTTTGAGGAGACTCAAAGATCATCATTATTATTCTTCTTCTTCTTCTTCTCCATTCTTTTTTTTTTCTTTTTAGTTTTAAGTATATATTATCTATGCCTATGCTAGGTTAAACTTATATTTGGTTAAGGGTGATTTCAAAGCCCTAGATATGTTTTGTAATTGATTTTCAGATTCTATCTATCATTAATTTTCTATCAAAGTTGCTTATGTTCTTCTACAAGAATTGTTTATGATGTTGTCTTGATTTATTTAGGTGTACAACTAGATAGATCTTGATAATTATCTATTGCTAGTTTAGGAGTCTTGATCTATGTAATTGTCTTGATTTCCTATTCATAAGTGGCAATTTGTGATTAATGATTATGGTCAAGTTTTCGATAATTGCAAAATGAAACCTTAACCATATTTCTCTTATATTTGATTTCTTATTTCTTACTTGCATCTTACCTTTCTTGTTTGCTTATTTTTAAAACTATTTCAAAACCCCCTTTTTTTCTTTGAACCTAAGTTATAAACTAATAACTCATAGATTAAAACCCAATCCCTGAGGACTCGACCCTTGCTAATCACTAAACTCTACAATTTGATTCTTTTTAAGTGCAAGGTTAAATAAGATACACTCTTTTGGGTGCATCACGAGTCCTCAGGGATTGGGTTTTAGTTTATAACTTAATAGTTTAAAACTTAAAAACAAGTAAACAAAAGTAAAGGGGATTTTGAAATCAGATTTAAACTAAAGTTGACAATAAGAATGAGAAAATAAGTAATTAAGAAGAAACAAATATGAAAACTAGGGTTAAGGTTTCATTCTCCACCACTAGACATCATTAAGAATCAATTTCATATCTATCAACATTAATTAGCTATCAAAATTAACAACCGTAGTTAACAACAAGCTCTGTTACCCCAATCTTTCCTTAGTTTGTCGTTAAATAGAACAAGCTCTCTATTTAATCACAAACTATTAAACAACCTAGAATAAGTTCTATAAGTTCAATTTAATAACAGCTTTATGATAAGAAAGATAGGTTGATCTAAGCAACAAACACATAAGCTCGGATTGTTCAACTTAGGTTATGTTCCACTTTGCAATTATTGAAAACTTGACCATAATCATTAATCACAAATTGCTACTTATGAATAGGAAATCAAGACAATTACACGGATCAAGACTCCTAAACTAGCATTAGACAATTATCAAGATTTATCTAGTTGGCCACCTAAACAAATTAAAACATCATCATGAACAATTTTAATGGAAGAACATCATCATGATAGAAAACAATGATAGATAGATTCTGAAAATAAATTACAGAACATGTCTAGGGCTTTGAAATCACCCTTAACCAAATAAAAGTTTAGCCTAGCATAGACATAGATAATATATACGTGAAACTAAAAAGAAAATAAAAGAATGGAGAAGAAGAAGAAGAAGAATGATGATCCTTGAGCCTCCTCAAAAGATGTCTAGTTTGTGGCTCAAAAGATGGTATTTATAGAGGTTTAAAACCTTGAGAATAAGTCCTTGCCGCACAAGTAAGCCTGGAGGTGCAAAAATCACGTTTTTATCTTCTTCTTTTTCTTTTCCGATTTGCGATTAGGGTTTTTCTGGCCGCAAGGTTCTTTAGGGAGATCTTCTAGCGCCATTTTGAATGCACATTTCTTATCCGATTTGGGCCCATAATTATCGTTGGAAAGATAATCAAGTCAACTTCAAAAGTCAAGAATGAAGTTTCTTCAAATAAAGACTCTAACATCATGTTTTCTGATGCACCCAAAAGAGTGTATCTTTATTTAATCTTGCACAAAAAAGATCAATTGTAAGTATAGTAGTTAGCAAGGGTCGAGTCCTCAGGGATTGAGTTTTAGTTTAAGAATTATTAGCCTAAAACCTAAATTCAAAGAAAACAAAATAAAAGGGGAGGTTTTTAAAATCAATTTAAACTAAAGACTTATAATCAAAGAAGAAAGCTAGTAAACAAGAAGTAATCAAATATGAGAAAAATATGGTTAAAGTTTCATTCTCCACCACTAGACATCATTAAGAATCAATTTCATATCTATCAACATTAATTAGCTATCAAAGTTAACACTAAAAACAACATAAAAAGAATAAAAAACAAGACACACTAAAGAAAATCCTAAATTTTTCCCCCCACACTTAATTTTTACATTGTCCTCAATGTAATGCTATTATCCCCAATGCAAGAATTATATGTAAGAGAAAAGAACTACTACACAAAAGAAAAGAAAAACAATAAAAGATAGAATGATGGAGACTTAAACCCATGCCATTATTATTCAACATAATTCGGCTCAAAAAGTGGTAACTCCTCCACATCTTGTATTGGAAAGTTCTGATAGCAAGGCTTCAATCTATGACCATTCACTTTGAATGCCTTATCTGTATTTGGGCTTTGGATTTCAACTGCACCATGAGTAAATACATTAGTAATAACAAAAGGTCCAACCCAACGAGAACGTAACTTACCTGGAAATAACTTAAGGCGTGAATGGAAGAGAAGAACTTTTTGTCCAACAACAAAGTCCTTTCTTGATATCATCTTGTCATGGAATGCCTTAGTCTTTTCCTTGTAAATCCTAGAATTATCATAGGCATCATTCCTTATCTCCTCTAATTCTTATAGGTCAAGTTTTCTTTGCTTACCTGTCTCATCCATCTCCATGTTGCATTGTTTGATAGCCCAATATGATTTATGTTCCAACTCAACCGGAAGATGACAAGGCTTACAATAAACAAGTCGATAAGGAGACATACCAATGGGTGTCTTATATGCTTTCCTAGAAGCCCAAAGTGCATCATCAAGTCGTGAACTCCAATCCTTCCTATTTGGATTAACTGTCTTTTCATGGATGGACTTAACTTCTCGGTTTGACACTTCAGCTTGCCCACTAGTTTGAGGATGATATGAGGTGGAGACCTTGTGTGTGATGTTATACTTCCTCAAAAGTGCTTCCATAGTCCTATTGCAAAAGTGAGTACCTCTATCGCTGATTATGGCCTTTGGCGTTCCAAACCTAGCAAAGATGTTAGTCTTGACAAAATCTGAAACAACTTTAGAGTCATTAGTCCTAGTGGATTTTGCTTCCACCCACTTTGAAACATAATCAACGGCAACTAAAATATAAAGATTACCAAAAGAAGAAGGAAAAGGTCCCACGAAATCCATGCCCCATACATCAAAAATTTCAACAATAAATATTGGAGTTTGAGGCATTTGATTTCTAGCACCTAAGTTACCTGTTCTTTGGCAACGATCACATGACTTGCAAAAGAGGTATGCATCTTTGAATATAGTAGGCCAATAAAATCCAGAATCAAGAACTTTCATGGCTGTTCTTTTGGATCCAAAGTGTCCTCCACATGCATAAGAGTGACAAAAGGTGAGAATAGATTGAAATTCAGATTCGAGTACACACCTTCTTATAATCTGATCGGAGCAATGCTTCAAAGGTAAGGATCATCTTATATGTAGTATTTGGCATCACTCTTGATCTTATTTCTTTGAGCTTGTGTCAACTCTTGTGGCAACTTCTTGGTAACTAAGTAATTAACAATATCGGCATACCAAGTAGTTGTTGTACTTATAAAAAGAAGTTGCTCATCCGGAAAGTTCTCATTCAAGGGTAGTGCATCCTCTTCATGAACTAAACGGCTAAGATGGTCCGCAACCAGGTTGTCACTACCTCTCTTATCTTTTATCTCCAAATAAAACTCTTGTAAGAGAAGTATCCATCTAATCAACCTTGGTTTGGCCTCCTTCTTAGTGAGTAAGTACCTAAGGGCTGCATGGTCAGAATATACAATTACTTTAGTACCAATTAAATAAGATCGAAATTTTTCTAAAGCAAATACAACAACCAAAAGTTCTTTTTCAGTAGTGGAATAGTTCAATTGAGCATCATGAAGAGTTCGGGAGGCATAATAAATGGCATGTGAGGCTTTGCCAACCCGTTGGCCCAAAACAGCTCCAATGGCATAGTCACTAGCATCACACATGATTTCAAAAGGTACATTCCAATCTGGTGGTTGCATGATAGGAGCTGATGTCAAGAGTCCCTTCAATGTTTCAAACGCCTCTTTGCATTTGTCATCAAAGTGGAAAACCACATCTTTTTGTAGTAGCTTGCAAAGAGGTAATGTGATCTTTGAGAAGTATTTGATAAATCTCCTATAGAAACCTGCATGTCCAAGAAAAGAACGAACCTCTCTCACATTTGTGGGAGGTGGTAAAGAATACATAATATCTATTTTAGATTTATCAACCTCTATCCCTCTAGAAGAAATAACATGGCCCAAAACTATTCATTGTTCTACCATAAAGTGACATTTTTCCCAATTCAAAACAAGGTTAGTTTCCATGCATCTTTCAAGTACAAGTGTAAGGTTCTCTAGACATCTATCAAAACAATCACCATAGACACTAAAATCATCCATAAACACTTCTGTGATGTTCTCTACATAATCTGAAAATATGCTAACCATACACCTTTGGAATGTTGCTGGTGCATTACAAAGACCAAATGGCGTACGCCTGTATGCAAAAGTACCAAATGGACAAGTGAATGATGTTTTCTCTTGGTCCTCCGAAGCAATGGCAATCTGATTATAACCTGAAAAACCATCAAGAAAATAATAACGAGAATGGCCAGCAAACCTTTCAAGCATTTGATCAATAAAAGGTAAAGGAAAGTGGTCTTTGCGAGTTGTGGAATTAAGTTTTCGATAATCAATACAAACTCGCCACCCTATTTGAATCCTAGTAGGAACAAGTTCATTCTCATTATTTGTTACCACCGTTACACCTGATTTCTTTGGAACCACTTGGACCGGGCTCACCCATTTGCTATCCGAGAGAGGATAGATCACTCCAACATCTAGGAGCTTTAGTATCTCCTTTTTCACAACTTCCATCATAGGAGGGTTCAATCTTCTTTGTGCTTCTCTTGTTGGTTTGGACGTCTCCTCTAACAAAATCCGGTGCATGCACATAGATGGGCTTATTCCCTTGATATCGGCAATTGTCCAACCAATTGCTGTTTTATGCTCTCTAAGCACCCGAATAAGTCGATCTTCTTGAAAAGGTGTGAGCTCTTTGGCAATGATGACCGGTAGTGTGTCCTTTTCACCTAAGAACACATATTTCAAGTGGTTCGGTAGTGGTTTCAACTCTAAAGTTGGTGCCTGCAAAATGGAAGGTAGAAGTTTCTCATTAGATAAAGGCAAATCAATAAATGAAACATCAAACCTTGCATCTTTAGGTGGCAGCGAGTGTAAAGATTCTAGTGCCCCTTCCACATGGTCACTAAAGGCTAGTTCCCCTTTAGCATTTCCCATTCCGAGATGTTTGCTAAGGACTATTTCCACACTATCTTCACCATCTAGCTCATAAGCTTGCAGCACTAGTGAGTCAATTATATCAATATTAAAAACAGAATGCACGTCACTAGGATATCTCATGGCCTCAAAAATGTTAAAGCGAATTATTTCACCATCAAATTCCATAGTTAAAGTGCCATCATGTACATCTATTTTAGTTCTTGCTGTTTTCAAGAATGGTCTCCCTAATAGAATAGGTGTGGGATTAGAAGACATCTCATCTTCCATCTCAATAACGTAAAAGTCAGCGGGAAAAACCAATTCATTAACCTGTACAAGAATGTCTTCTACAACTCCTCTTGGGTAAGTGTTAGAACGGTCAGCAAGTTGTATTATAACACCGGTTTCCTCTAATGGTCCTAGATTCAATGAAGCATAAATTGAATATGGCATGACATTAATAGATGCCCCTAGATCTAGCATAGCACGCTCAAACCTGGTGTTACCTATCTTACAAGGAATGGTAACAATACCTGGATCCTTGCATTTAGGTGGGAGTTTCTTTTGAAGAACATCTGACACATTCTCCCCTACACTTACCTTTTCATTCCATTTCAACTTCCGTTTAGATGTGCACAACTCTTTTAGGAACTTGGCATATCTTGGCACTTGCTTGATAGCATCTAGTAAAGGAATGTTCACCTCTACTTTTCGGAAGGTTTCCAAAATTTCCTTCTCTTGCTCCTCCTTCTTGGACTTTGCTAATCTGCTAGGAAAAGGTGGAGGAGTTATATAAGAAGGAAAGGATGGTTTAGGAATTACCTTTTTTAGTGGCTCGTTGGGATGTGAAGAGGATGCCATGGTGTTGTTTTCCCCTTGAGCACTATCATTTTGTGGTTTCTCTAGCTGTTTCCCACTTCTTAAAGTTATAGCATTGGCATTCCCTCTTGGATTCACTATGGTTTGGGAAGGTAATTTTCCAGAATCCCTTGCTTGCATTTGACTCATGGTTGTTGCCAATTGCCCAATTTGAGTCTCCAAATTTCGAATACTTGTCTTTGTTTCCTGTTGAAATTGAATTGTATTAGTAGAAAGAGCTTTAACAAGATCTTCAAGAGAGTATCTTATTTAACCTTGCACTAAAAAGATCAATTGTAAGTATAGTAGTTAGCAAGGGTCGAGTCCTCAGGGATTGGGTTTTAGTTTATAAGTTAATAGTTTAAAACTTAAATTCAAGAACAATAAAAGAAAAGGGGATTTTGAAATCAAATTTAAACTAAAGTTAACAATAAAAGTAAGATGCAAGTAAGAAATAAGAAATCAAATATGAGAGAAATATGGTTAAGGTTTCATTCTCCACCACTAGATATCATTAAGAATCAATTTCAAATCTATCAATATCAACCAACTTTTAAAGTTAACAACCGTAGATAACAACAAGCTCTGTTATCCCAATCTTTCCTTAGTTTGTCGTTAAATAGAATAAGCTCTCTATTTAATCTCTAACCATCAAACAACCTAGAATAAGCTCTCTAAATTCAACTTTATGGCAGCTTTATGATGAGAAAGATAGGTTGATCTAAGCAACAAACACATAAGCTCGGATTGTTCAACTTAGGTTATGTTCCACTTTGCAATTATTGAAAACTTGACCATAATCATTAATCACAAATTGCTACTTATGAATAGGAAATCAAGACAATTACACGGATCAAGACTCCTAAACTAGCATTAGACAATTATCAAGATTTATCTAGTTGGCCACCTAAACAAATCAAAACATCATCATGAACAATTTTAATGGAAGAACATAAGCAACTTTGATAGAAAACAATGATAGATTCTGAAAATTAATTACATAACATGTCTAGGGCTTTGAAATCACCCTTAACCAAAGAAGTTTAGCCTAACATAAGGATGGATAATATATACATAAAACTAAAAAGAAAATAAAAGAATGGAGAAGAAGAATAATGATGATCTTTGAGTCTCCTCAAAAGATGTCTAGTTTGTGGCTCAAAAGATGGTATTTATAGAGCTTTAAAACCCTGAGAATAAGTCCTTGCCGCACAAGTAAGCCTAGAGGTAGAAAAATCACGTTTTTGCCTTTTTCTCAGATTTGCGATTAGGGTTTTTCTGGCTGCAGGGTTCTTTAGGGAGATCTTCTAGCGCTATTTTGAATACCCAATTCTTATCTGATGCACCCAAAAGAGTGTATCTTATTTAACCTTGCACTAAAAAGATCAATTGTAAGTATAATGATTAGCAAGGGTCGAGTCCTCAGGGATTGGGTTTTAATCTATGAGTTATTAGTTTATAACTTACGTTCAAAGAAAACAATAAAAGAAAAGGGGTTTTTGAAGCCAGATTTAAACTAAAGTAAATAATAAGAATAAGATGCAAGGCGGTATAACCAGCCAATAAAAATATATATACTAAATTAGGCGGTATAACCAGCCAATAAAAATATATATACTAAATTAGGCGGTATAACCAGCCAATAAAAATAAAACAAAGTTAATATAAAAATTAGGCGGTACACCAGCCAATAAAAATAAATATACTTTTAAAAATAAGCAAACTAGAAAAGTAAGAAAACAAGTAAGTAAGAAGAATCAAATATGAAAAATATGGTTAAGGTTTCATTCTCCACCACTAGACATCATTAAGAATCAATTTCAGATCTATCAATATCAACCAACTATCAAAGTTAACAACCGTAGATAACAACAAGCTCTGTTATCCCAATCTTTCCTTAGTTTGTCATTAAATAGAACAAGCTCTCTATTTAATCTCTAACCATTAAACAACCTAGAATAAGCTCTCTAAATTCAATTTAATGGCAGCTTTATGATGAGAAAGATAGGTTGATCTAAGCAACAAACACATAAGCTCGGATTGTTCAACTTAGGTTATGTTCCACTTTGCAATTATTGAAAACTTGACCATAATCATTAATCACAAATTGCCACTTATGAATAGGAAATCAAGACAATTACACGGATCAAGACTCCTATACTAGCAATAGATAATTATCAAGATCTATCTAGTTGTACACCTAAATAAATCAAGACAACATCATGAACAATTCTTGTAGAAGAACATAAGCAACTTTGATAGAAAATTAATGATAGATAGAATCTGAAAATCAATCACAAAACATGTCTAGGGCTTTGAAATCACCCTTAACCAAATAGAAGTTTAGCCTAGCATAGGCATTGTAAACATAAACATAAAATTAAAGAGAATCTAAGAAGGAAATAAAAGAAAGAAAGAAGAAGAAGAAAATAAAGAAAAAGAAAACTAGAGAAAAAAAAGAAGAAGAAAACTTAGAATTTTATTACAATGGCTAATATCCTACCAATGTACAATGCCTCTTACAATCATCCAAGGCCCTCTATTTATACACATTTTGGAGAGCTAAATGACAAGAGACAAGCTTTATAAATTTCAAAGGTAGGTATAATAGGTGGGTGCATTTTTCTAACAATTTTCGTTATATTGTATGACAATTCTGATCAGCCAGCTTGATGATCGATTTTGTCAATATTGGAGGCTTGATCTGATCAAATGGTCTTCTAGAAAAATGTTCCCCTATCAGTCGGTGATCCATAGCCGTTGGAATCAGCTCATTTGCTGATGTGGATCAGAAGATATGGGCAAAATACCAAAACAGGTCAGCACAGACGTCATTGCTCATCAGCCAACTTGATGGTCGATTTCTCTAGGGAAAACGACTCCGTTTCAAGAAGTGTAAAACATGAAAAAGTTAGATATGCCTCTTAACTTTGCACGGAATTTCAGCCTTATTGCTTCAGTGAAACTCCAGATATAGCTGATATGGCAAAAGGTGTCGGAACTGGAACTGAACTGAATTTGCCCTTAATTGTTGATTTAACCTAGTAATCTGAAATCACTCAAAGAAACTCGTAAAAAAACACCAAATTAAATAAAAATATAAAAGATCATAAACACAATTAGACTAAGCAATAATAACTCGTATTTGACACAAAACAATAATAAAACATAACTAAAAACTATATAATTATACGAGTTATCACACCCCCACACTTAGATTGTTGCTAGTCCTCGAGCAAAAACAAATAAAAATAAAATAAGAAAATCTAATCTAATCCACTTTCGTAGGAAATCACGGTGGCACTTAGCATGTGACACAAGCCTTTAAACCCCTAGGTGTCCCTAGTGGACGAGTTTAGTCTCGTGAGGGTTTACTAGAACGATACCCACAAACATTGAAAAACTAAAATATAAATAAACTACATATACTAAAAATATTTACTCCTAATCCTTTCAATACACATTGGAGACAATCTTTGAACAAGTCTTATAAACTAATCAATAGCTTAAAGAATTTCACAAAAAATCATGCTTGAATGTAAATTGTTTGAGTTAAGCCAATATTAACATAGCATATTTCAATCAAAATAGTGCATATTCAAACTTAATCTCAACTACTCACATGGGATACTCTCATGATTTTCATTCTTTAAAGTAGTGGTAAAGTGTTTACACTCAATCAATCTCATGAAAACAGTTCTACCATATTCTTGCTTGTCCACCTATTCTCCACTATTTAGATCATACAACTTCATGAATCAAGAGGTCTTTAATCAAGGTTGTAATGAGGCCAAGGGGTTTGTAATGTGGTTGAAGAACAAAAGGATAAAGATATCACAAAGGTTCCAAAGAGTTCATAAAGTTTAGAGACATAATAAGATCATACAAAGAAACTTCTCAAAACTCTTTACAAGTACATAGTCACCTAGGCCGGATATTCATGTTGGGCCTTTTCTTCATTCTAAACAAACTTTGTAACATCTTTTTCTTTTTCCCCAAATTCAAGAGATGATTCATATTTTTTTTTTTTTACATAGGAATGTATTTGCCAGTATTCCATTTCTTTTTTTTTTCTCTTGAAATTTCTTTTCTTTCCCCCCCCCCCACACTTATTTCTTGTTTCTAACCCAAATTTTCAATAGATCTTCCTTGTCTTTGCAACTTGTCTCAAAACATGCTAATTCATCTTTGGAACAAAGGTAAGGATATAAGTATATTTAGGTTAGGGACAAGTTATGGTTACCAAAGAGATAGCTTATTCAATGTAGGCTCAAATTGGTTCACTAAGGGTGTGTTCTCTTGGAACATCAATAAGGGATGGCTGTTTGGCCCTGGCTAAAAATCCTAATGCCTCTATCATATTCATGTTGTCACATGCATCAATATAGTCTCAACAAGGTCTAAAGCAAGTTCTAGAGAATCATGTAATCATAAGAGCACTCAAGAAAGAAATTAGATTGATTTATATAATGCATCAATCATTATAGGCTCAAAAACTCACAAGGATGATTATACAAGTCAGATTAAGTCTAAACATGCTTCTTTCTCAACCAACATATCATATTAACATTGGCTCATAAAAAGGTTGATATCAAGCTCAATTCTCATGAAAATCTTCTCAATTAATAAATCTGTTTTAGACTTATGCAATTTATATCTCATCATAGTATTGAAAGTAACTAAAACACACTAAAAACACACTAAGTCTAAACATGCTTTTTTTTTTGAAGAAGATTAAATCAAACTGACAAGGTATGTCTCAAGTCTCCCTTACTCAGACCTTGTTCAGAATGAATACTTCTAAATGTCTTAAAACACAACAATTTTTTTTTTTTAAATTAGCAAAATATGTCCCTTACCCCCTACTAAAATATGACATTGTCCCCAATGTCAAATTTTAAAGGTAGAATTTAGGAGATATTGATAACTCGTATAATTATATAGTTTTTAGTTATGTTTTATTATTGTTTTGTGTCAAATACGAGTTATTATTGCTTAGTCTAATTGTGTTTATGATCTTTTATATTTTTATGTAATTTGGTTTTTTTTACGAGTTTCTTTGAGTGATTTCAGATTACTAGGTTAAATCAACAATTAAGGGCAAATTCAGTTCAGTTCCAGTTCCGACACCTTTTTCCATATCAGCTATATATGGAGATTCACTGAAGCAATAAGGCTGAAATTTTGACCGTGCAAAGTTAAGAGGCATATCTAACATTTTCATGTTTTACACTTCTTGAAACGGAGTCGTTTTCCCTAGCGAAATCGACCATCAAGTTGGCTGATGAGCAATGACGTCTATGCTGACCTGTTTTGGTATTTTGCCCATATCTTCTGATCCACATCAGGAAATGAGCTGATTCCACGGCTATGGATCACCGACTGATAGGGGAACATTTTTCTAGAAGACCATTTGATCAGATCAAGCCTCCAATATTGACAAAATCGATCATCAAGCTGGCTGATCAGAATTGTCATACAATATGACGAAAATTGTTAGAAAAATGCACCCACCTATTATACCTACCTTTGAAATTTATAAAGCTTGTCTCTTGTCATTTAGCTCTCCAAAATGTGTATAAATAGAGGGCCTTGGATGATTTTATGAGGCATTGTACATTGGTAGGATATTAGCCATTGTAATAAAATTCTCTAAGTTTTCTTCTTCTTTCTTTTCTCTAGTTTTCTTTTTCTTGATTTTCTTCTTCTTCTTTCTTTCTTTTATTTCCTTCTTAGATTCTCTTTAATTTTATGTTTATGTTTACAATGCCTATGCTAGGCTAAACTTCTATTTGGTTAAGGGTGATTTCAAAGCCCTAGACATGTTTTGTGATTGATTTTCAGTTTCTATCTATCATTAATTTTCTATCAAAGTTGCTTATGTTCTTCTACAAGAATTGTTCATGATGTTGTCTTGATTTATTTAGGTGTACAACTAGATAGATCTTGATAATTATCTATTGCTAGTCTAGGAGTCTTGATCGGTGTAATTGTCTTGATTTCCTATTCATAAGTGGCAATTTGTGATTAATGATTATGGTCAAGTTTTCAATAATTGCAAAGTGGAACATAACCTAAGTTGAACAATCCGAGCTTATGTGTTTGTTGCTTAGATCAACCTATCTTTCTCATCATAAAGCTGCCATTAAATTGAATTTAGAGAGCTTATTCTAGGTTGTTTAATGGTTAGAGATTAAATAGAGAGCTTGTTCTATTTAACGACAAACTAAGGAAAGATTGGGATAACAGAGCTTGTTGTTATCTACGGTTGTTAACTTTGATAGTTGGTTGATATTTGATGCACCCAAAAGAGTGTATCTTATTTAGCCTTGCACTAAAAAGATCAATTGTAAGTATAATGATTAGCAAGGGTCGAGTCCTCAGGGATTGGGTTTTAATCTATGAGTTATTAGTTTATAACTTACGTTCAAAGAAAACAATAAAAGAAAAGGGGTTTTTGAAGCCAGATTTAAACTAAAGTAAATAATAAGAATAAGATGCAAGGCGGTATAACCAGCCAATAAAAATATATATACTAAATTAGGCGGTATAACCAGCCAATAAAAATATATATACTAAATTAAGCGGTATAACCATCCAATAAAAATAAAACAAAGTTAATATACAAATTAGGCGGTATAACCAGCCAATAAAAATAAATATACTTTTAAAAATAAGCAAACTAGAAAAGTAAGAAAACAAGTAAGTAAGAAGAATCAAATATGAAAAATAAGCAAACTAGAAAAGTAAGAAAACAAGTAAGTAAGAAGCATCAAATTTTTGGCGCCGTTGCCGGGGATTGCTTTCTTTAGTTTATTTGTTACTTGGTTTATTCTTATTTTCAGTTCTAATTAGTTTTATTTTCTTGTACATACAAGTTTTTCTTTTCAAATTAAAAAAAAAAAAAAAAAAAAAAAAAAAAACAATGGAATTGAGCAATCTAACACTTGAAGAGTTGGTGGCATACATAAACATGGAGAATCAACAAGCCAATCTCACCTCCCTAGTTCAACAATTGGCCATGGGAGGATGTCAAGGCCATCAAGTGTTCCAAGACCAACAGTATGATCATTACTCAAACACTTACCATGAGGGATGGTGGGATCATACTGATGCACCCAAAAGAGTGTATCTTATTTAACCTTGCACTAAAAAGATCAATTGTAAGTATAGTAGTTAGCAAGGGTCGAGTCCTCAGGGATTGGGTTTTAATTTATGAGTTATTAGTTTATAACTTACATTCAAAGAAAACAATAAAAGAAAAGGGGTTTTTGAAGCCAGATTTAAACTAAAGTAAATAATAAGAATAAGATGCAAGGCGGTATAACCAGCCAATAAAAATATATATACTAAATTAGGCGGTATAACCAGCCAATAAAAATAAATATACTAAATTAGGCGGTATAACCAGCCAATAAAAATAAAACAAAGTTAATATACAAATTAGGCGGTATAACCAGCCAATAAAAATAAATATACTTTTAACAATAAGCAAACTAGAAAAGTAAGAAAACAAGTAAGTAAGAAGAATCAAATATGAAAAATATGGTTAAGGTTTCATTCTCCACCACTAGACATCATTAAGAATCAATTTCAGATCTATCAATATCAACCAACTATCAAAGTTAACAACCGTAGATAACAACAAGCTCTGTTATCCCAATCTTTCCTTAGTTTGTCGTTAAATAGAACAAGCTCTCTATTTAATCTCTAACCATCAAACAACCTAGAATAAGCTCTCTAGATTCAATTTAATGGCAACTTTATGATGAGAAAGATAGGTTGATCTAAGCAACAAACACATAAGCTCGGATTGTTCAACTTAGGTTATGTTCCACTTTGCAATTATTGAAAACTTGACCATAATCATTAATCACAAATTGCCACTTATGAATAGGAAATCAAGACAATTACACGGATCAAGACTCCTAAACTAGCAATAGATAATTATCAAGATCTATCTAGTTGTACACCTAAACAAATCAAGACAACATCATGAACAATTCTTGTAGAAGAACATAAGCAACTTTGATAGAAAATTAATGATAGATAGAATCTGAAAATCAATTATAAAACATGTCTAGAGCTTTGAAATCACCCTTAACCAAATAGAAGTTTAGCCTAGCATAGGCATTGTAAACATAAACATAAAATTAAAGAAAATCTAAGAAGAAAATAAAAGAAAGAAAGAAGAAGAGGAAGAATATTAATTATCCAACCTCTTGCTCTCTCTAAAGAAAAAGAAAATTAGAGAAAAGAAAGAAAACTAGAGAAAAGAAAGAAGAAGAAAACTTAGAGAATTTTATTAAAATGGCTAATATCCTACCTATGTACAATATGATTCTCTACAATCATCCAAGGCCCTCTATTTATACACATTTTGGAGGGCTAAATGACAAGAGACAAGCTTTACAAATTTCAAAGGTAGGTATAATAGGTGGGTGCATTTTTCTAACAATTTTCGTCATATTGTATGACCATTTTGATCAGCCAACTTGATGGTCGATTTTGTCAATCTTGGAGGCCTGATCTGATCAAATGGTCTTCTAGAAAAATGTTCCGCTATGAGTTACTGATTCATAGCCGTTGGAATCAGCTCATTTGCTGATGTGGATAAGAAGATATGGGCAAAATACGAAAACAGGTCAGCACAGACGTCATTGCACATCAGCCAACTTGATGGTCGATTTCTTCAATATTGGAGGCTTTATCTGATCACATGGTCTTCTAGACAAATGTTCCCCTATCAGTTTGTGAGCCATAGCCGTTGGAATCAGCTCATTTTCTGATGTGTATCGGACGATATGGTCAAAATGCGAAAACTGCTCAGGACAGACGTCATTGCACATCAGCCAACTTGATGGTTGATTTCGCTAGGGAAAACGACTCCGTTTCAAGAAGTATAAAACATGAAAAAGATAGATATGCCTCTTAACTTTGCACGGTTAAAATTTCTGCCTTATTTCTTCAGTGAAACTCCAGATATAGCTGATATGGCAAAAGGTGTCGGAACTGGAACTGAACTGGATTTGCCCTTAATTCTAGTAATCTGAAATGACTCAAAGAAACTTGTGAAAAACACCAAATTACATAAAGATATAAAAGATCATAAACACAATTAGACTAAACAATAATAACTCGTATTTGACACAAAACAATAATAAAACATAACTAAAAACTATATAATTATACGAGTTATCACACCCCCACACTTAGATTGTTGCTAGTCCCTAGCAACGACTCAATAAAAATAAAATAAGAAAATCTAATCTAATCCATTTTCGTAGGAAATCACGGTGGCACTTAGCATGTGACACAAGCCTTTAAACCCCTAGGTGTCCCTAGTGGACGAGTTTAGTCTCGTGAGGGTTTACTAGAACGATACCCACAAACATTGAAAAACTAAAATATAAATAAACTACATATACTAAAAATATTTATTCCTAATCCTTTCAATACAAATTAGAGACAATCTTTGAACAAGTCTTATAAACTAATCAATAGCTTAAAGAATTTCACAAAAATTCATGCTTGAATGTAAATTGTTTGAGTTAAGCCAATATTAGCATAACATATCTCAATCAAAATAGTGCATGTTCAAATTTAATCTCAACTTCTCACATGGGATACTCTCTTGATTTTCACTCTTTAAAGTAGTGGTAAAGTGTTTACACTCAATCAATCTCATGAAAACACTTCTACCATATGCTTGCTTGTCCACCTATTCTCCACTAAAAGATCATGCAACTTCATAAATCAAGAGGTCTTTAATCAAGGTTGTAATGGGGCCAAGGGGTTTGTAATGTGGTTGAAGAACAAAAGGATAAAGATATCACAAAGGTTCCAAAGAGTTCATAAAGTTTAGAGACATAAAAAGATTATACAAAGAAACTTCTCAAAACTCTTTACAAGTACATAGTCACCTAGGCCGGATATTCATGTTGGGCCTTTTCTTCATTCTAAACAACTTTGTAACATCTTTTTCTTTTTCCACAAATTCAAGAGATGATTCATTTTTTTTTTATATAGGAATGTATTTGCCAGTATTCCATTTCTTTTTCTCTTGACTTTTCTTTTCTTTTCCCCCCACACTTATTTCTTGTTTCTAACCAAAAAAATATCCCTTGTCTTTGCAACTTGTCTCAAATCATGCTAATTCATCTTTGGAACAAAGGTAAAGATATAAGTATATTTAGGTTAGGGACAAGTTATGGTTACCAAAGAGATAGCTTATTCAATGTAGGCTCAAATTGGTTCACTAAGGGTGTGTTCTCTTGGAACATCAATAAGGGATGGTTGTTTGGCCCTGGCTAAAAATCCTAATGCCTCTATCATATTCATGTTGTCACATGCATCAATATAGTCTCAAACGGTTTAAAGCAAGTTCTAGAGAATCATGTAATCATAAGAGCACTCAAGAAAGAAATTAGATTGATTTGTATAATGCATCAATCATTTTAGGCTCAAAAACTCACAAGAATGATTATACAAGTCAGATTAAGTCTAAACATGCTTCTTTCTCAATCAACATATCATATTAACATTGGCTCATAAAAAGGTTGACATGAAGCTCAATTCTCATGAAAATCTTCTCACTAATAAATATGTTTTAGACTTATGCAATTCATATCTCATCATTGTATTAAAAAGGAACTAAAACACACTAAAAAATAATAATAATAATAATAAAGACTCATAAAAAAAATAGTAGACAAAAATAAAAGAAATCCTAAATCATTCCCCCCACACTTAATTCTTTCATTGTCCTCAATGTAAGTCTATTAACCCAAATGAAAGAATCATGTGTAAGAGAAAAGAACTAATAACATAAGAATAGGAATAACTAGACTCAAAACAAAACAAACTCATGCAACCTAAATAATCCTAAAATACTAAACAAAAATTAACAAGTAAACGTAAAAAGATTAAAATCAAACTGACAAGGTATGTCTCAAGTCTCCCTTACTCAGACCTTGTTCAGAATGAATACTTCTAAATTTCTTAAAACACAACAAACTCTTTTTTTTTTTTTTTTTTGAAAAGAAGAAATCAAACTGACAAGGTATGTCTCAAGTCTCCCTTACTCAGACCTTGTTCAGAATGAATACTTCTAAATTGCTTAAAACACAACAAACTTTTTTTTTTTTTAAGAAGGTAAAATTTAGGAGATATTACCTGTAGAGGTTGCTAACCACTTATTATAACTGAGACACAACAAACAAAATGTTAGATAATGTCACAAAGACAAAGTGCAATCCACTCCTTGCTCGTCCATATCTCTTTTTCTTTTTCCGAGCGTTTGTGAAACAACCGTAGCAGATAAATACTCATAAGCTTGGAGCTTTTTGAGTAAATCTTCAATGGTTGTAGCAGAAATTACGGTTCTCCTTGCCTCTGAAAACATGAATCCATTATCCACAGCATTATCTAAATATGAAAGCAAATTACTAAAATAACCATTAATATTAAGCAAACCAATGGGTTTCTTATTTGTGACCAAAGATGACCAAGAAGCCACGCAAGCTATTTCTTCCAATGTACCCAGACCTCCTGGTAAAGCAATGAATGCATCGGCAGAATGGTACATGATTGTTATCCGTTCAGGGATACTCCAGACTTGTATTTCCTTATCCAAGGTAGGTCCACAAAAATCTGTGAATAGTTTTGGCACGATTCCTAGAACTGGACTTCCTCCGGCGTGTGCTGTTGTAGCGACTGCTCCCATTAAACCCGTACTACCGCCTCCATAAATCAACTGGATCTTTTGTTGGGCAAGTATTACTCCAACTCTTATGGCTTCATCAGCGAATATGTTATTTTTCCCTGGATAAGCACCTCCAAAAACACAAATTTTTTTAATGCGTTGGGACGAAGTACTTTCCGTTTTTTTTTTTTTTTTCTTTTTTTCGAGTGCCTGAAAGAGAATGAGTACATGGTGTAATATATAGAGGACTGAGTAGTGAATCAGACAAGAGTAATAATGTCGCCGAAAGTGTATCTGACCTGTCAGAAGAAAATGTTAACCTAACAAAAGATTTTTGCGTGATTTCAGGAAGAAAATCAAAAAGAGAAGAAAAATCAACCGTAAAAGTCAAGAGTAATAATGTCGCCGAAAGTGTATTTGACCTGTCAGAAGAAAATGTTAACCTAACAAAAGATTTTTGCGTGATTTCAGGAAGAAAATAAAAAAGGGAAGAAAAATCAACCGTAAAAGACAAATAAAAAAAATGAGAATAATTACACAAATCGAATAACACGTAAATTAAACCGAAATAAAGTTATTGCAAATCAAACCAAAAGCTGAGAAGTCATTTATTGTAGTTGTGATTGTGGCTCACATCTTCCTCTGGTTTTACGTCCAGAAACGGCTTAAACGCCTTCTATGAGTCGAGGATATGCTTCCCATCCAGTTTTCTTACAAGCTGGCAAACAGGGTCTTTTAACATCAGATTCCCAAGATGTTGCCATTCCTTTTGGAATTGCGGCCATAAATCAAGAATTTCTCTTTGTACGTCTCCACTATGATGCGTCTCAAGAGAAAGTTGGATATTACCCAAATTCTCCTTACTCAGTCCATCCTTAATGAATTCAATTTTATCATCTCGATTAGAGGACGGAATCCCAATAGAACGACATTTACCGTTACACGTCCATCGTGCACATTTGTGGCAATTTGAACTCATGCGCTTTGCTCGTCGCTTCTTTGCAAAAGTGCTTCTACCTGTACCTGGTAAATGCAAAACAGGAAGATATTCATCTTCACGTACCTTGGCTTCAATTTTCCAACGTATGTCTCCAGGAATCCCTTTGTACATAAGCATTCTTAATCTTTCAAATCGAACTTGGTAAAGCTTCAGTAAAATATTTCGAGGAAAAGGAGGAAATCGTTTCTGCAATCTTGTGAGAATATCATCCATCCTGAAAAAATGAAAAAAAAATGAAAGAGAAATTGAAAGAGAAATTTATATACAATATCAGTTTTGTGGGTAGCTGATGGAACCGATTTAAATAATCACGGAGTACCGTTATCCGCCATTTAACCGGGGTTAAAAAAATTATATTTACATCTAGTGTTTTTCAAAACAAGGATCAGAAAGAAAAACAACATAAAAAGACTCAAAAACAAAACACTCTAAATAAAATCCTAAATTCTTCCCCCCACACATAATTCTTACATTGTCATTAATGTAATGCTATTATCCCCCAATGCAAGAATTATATGTAAGAGAAAAGAACTATTAAACAAAAGAAACTTATGCAGCCTAAATGAACTTAAAAACAGTAAACACAATTAACAAAGAAACATAAGAAATAAAAATAAAAACAATAAAAATAATAAAAGAAAAAGGAAAAAAAAGAGAAAGAGAAAGCAAATCTGAATATGGAAGTTTGGCAATTTCATCTTTAATTGGGCTGCCTTCCCAATTAACACTTGAGTTAGTGTTTTGAATCTAACCAACACCCCTTCTTGGCTTTTTAGGCTTGTCAGGCTCATGCATGAAATTTCCCAAATTTATGCGTTTGAGAGGAAGCTTTCTTTGCACAACAGTGGATGCATTCTCCATTACAAGTATTATTCCATCATCCTTGGTGGTGCATATCTCATCGAGGAATGGTGCATCTTTTGGTACTTGTTGAATGACATCCACAAACAAACTGTTTAAGGTTTCCAGCGTGTCTTGTTCATGTTCATCCTCCTTGAACTTTGCGAATCTACTAGGAAAAGGTGGAGAAGAAACATTAGTAAAAATTGGAATCTCAAACGTTACCTCAGGTGCTGAAATACTCTTATTTGGATCATTGGCTTCATTATCCTCAAGAATAGAATTCATCTCTAATTTTGTTTCATCCTCATCTTGTTCCTCATTCCTCAAGGTCACAATAGTAGTATTCTCCTTTGGGTTAATCATTGTTTGGGCAGGGAGTTCTTCAGATCTTTGTGCTACCCATCCCACAATACTACTAGTCAATTGGATCATTTGCTTTTCCAAACTCTGGATGCTTGCCCTTGTTTCCTGTTGAAATTGCAATGTATCAGTAACAAGAGAATAGACAAGATCTTCTAAAGAAGTACCTGAGTTTTGAGTCATATGTGGTGGTTGAAAAAGATCTGGTTCTTGGAACCATGATTGATTGAAGCTAGATGGATGAGTGTAATTGGCATAAGGATCTACTTCTTGGTAATTTTCTGAGTAGCCATAATTAGTATGATCCCACCATCCCTCATGGTAAGTGTTTGAGTAATGATCATACTGTTGGTCTTGGAACACTTGATGGCCTTGACATCCTCCCATGGCCAATTGTTGAACTGGGTAGGTGAGATTGGCTTGTTGATTTTCCATGTTCATGTATGCCACCAACTCTTCAAGTGTTAGATTGCCCAATTCCATCGTTTTTTTTTTTTTCAAAATTTGATAAGAAAAACTTGTATGTACAAGAAAATAGAACTAATTAGAACTGAAAATAAGAATAAACCAAGTAACAAATAAACTAAAGAAAACAATCCCCGGCAACGGCGCCAAAAATTTGATGCACCCAAAAGAGTGTATCTTATTTAACCTTGCACTAAAAAGATCAATTGTAAGTATAGTAGTTAGCAAGGGTCGAGTCCTCAGGGATTGGGTTTTAATTTATGAGTTATTAGTTTATAACTTACATTCAAAGAAAACAATAAAAGAAAAGGGGTTTTTGAAGCCAGATTTAAACTAAAGTAAATAATAAGAATAAGATGCAAGGCGGTATAACCAGCCAATAAAAATATATATACTAAATTAGGCGGTATAACCAGCCAATAAAAATATATATACTAAATTAGGCGGTATAACCAGCCAATAAAAATAAAACAAAGTTAATATACAAATTAGGCGGTATAACCAGCCAATAAAAATAAATATACTTTTAACAATAAGCAAACTAGAAAAGTAAGAAAACAAGTAAGTAAGAAGAATCAAATATGAAAAATATGGTTAAGGTTTCATTCTCCACCACTAGACATCATTAAGAATCAATTTCAGATCTATCAATATCAACCAACTATCAAAGTTAACAACCGTAGATAACAACAAGCTCTGTTATCCCAATCTTTCCTTAGTTTGTCGTTAAATAGAACAAGCTCTCTATTTAATCTCTAACCATCAAACAACCTAGAATAAGCTCTCTAGATTCAATTTAATGGCAGCTTTATGATGAGAAAGATAGGTTGATCTAAGCAACAAACACATAAGCTCGGATTGTTCAACTTAGGTTATGTTCCACTTTCCAATTATTGAAAACTTGACCATAATCATTAATCACAAATTGCCACTTATGAATAGGAAATCAAGACAATTACACGGATCAAGACTCCTAAACTAGCAATAGATAATTATCAAGATCTATCTAGTTGTACACCTAAACAAATCAAGACAACATCATGAACAATTCTTGTAGAAGAACATAAGCAACTTTGATAGAAAATTAATGATAGATAGAATCTGAAAATCAATTATAAAACATGTCTAGAGCTTTGAAATCACCCTTAACCAAATAGAAGTTTAGCCTAGCATAGGCATTGTAAACATAAACATAAAATTAAAGAAAATCTAAGAAGAAAATAAAAGAAAGAAAGAAGAAGAGGAAGAATATTAATTATCCAACCTCTTGCTCTCTCTAAAGAAAAAGAAAATTAGAGAAAAGAAAGAAAACTAGAGAAAAGAAAGAAGAAGAAAACTTAGAGAATTTTATTAAAATGGCTAATATCCTACCTATGTACAATATGATCCTCTACAATCATCCAAGGCCCTCTATTTATACACATTTTGGAGGGCTAAATGACAAGAGACAAGCTTTACAAATTTCAAAGGTAGGTATAATAGGTGGGTGCATTTTTCTAACAATTTTCGTCATATTGTATGACCATTTTGATCAGCCAACTTGATGGTCGATTTTGTCAATCTTGGAGGCCTGATCTGATCAAATGGTCTTCTAGAAAAAGGTTCCCCTATGAGTTACTGATTTATAGCCGTTGGAATCAGCTCATTTGCTGATGTGGATAAGAAGATATGGGCAAAATACGAAAACAGGTCAGCACAGACGTCATTGCACATCAGCCAACTTGATGGTCGATTTCTTCAATATTGGAGGCTTTATCTGATCACATGGTCTTCTAGACAAATGTTCCCCTATCCGTTTGTGAGCCATAGCCGTTGGAATCAGCTCATTTGCTGATGTGTATCGGACGATATGGTCAAAATGCGAAAACTGCTCAGGACAGACGTCATTGCACATCAGCCAACTTGATGGTTGATTTCGCTAGGGAAAACGACTCCGTTTCAAGAAGTATAAAACATGAAAAAGATAGATATGCCTCTTAACTTTGCACGGTTAAAATTTCAGCCTTATTTCTTCAGTGAAACTCCAGATATAGCTGATATGGCAAAAGGTGTCGGAACTGGAACTGAACTGGATTTGCCCTTAATTCTAGTAATCTGAAAGGACTCAAAGAAACTTGTGAAAAACACCAAATTACATATAAGATATAAAAGATCATAAACACAATTAGACTAAACAATAATAACTCGTATTTGACACAAAACAATAATAAAACATAACTAAAAACTATATAATTATACGAGTTATCACATACTAATTATGGCTACTCGAAAAATTACCAAGAAGTAGATCCTTATGCCAATTACACTCATCCATCTAGCTTCAATCAATCATGGTCTCAAGAACCAGATCTTTTTCAACCACCACATATGACTCAAAACTCAGGTACTTCTTTAGAAGATCTTGTCTATTCTCTTGTTACTGATTCTTTGCAATTTCAACAGGAAACAAGGGCAAGCATCCAGAGTTTGGAAAAGCAAATGAGCCAATTGGCTAGTAGTATGGTGGGATGGGTAGCACAAAGATCTGAAGAACTCCCACCCCAAACGATGGTTAACCCAAAGGAGAATGCTACTATTGTGACCTTGAAGAATGAGGAACAAGATGAGGATGAAACAAAATTAGAGATGGATTCTCTTCTTGAGGATAATGAAGCCAAAGAACCAAATAAGAGTATTTCGGCACCTGAGGTAACGTTTAAGGTTTCACTTTTTACTAATGTTTCTTCTCCACCTTTTCCTAGTAGATTTGCAAAGTTCAAGGAGGAAGAACATGAACAACACATGCCGGAAACCTTAAACAACTTGTTTGTGGAGGTCATTCAACAAGTATCAAAATATGCTCCATTCCTCGATGACATATGCACCACAAAGGATGATGGAATAATACTTGTAATGGAGAATGCATCCACTGTTGTGCAAAGAAAGCTTCCTCTCAAACGCATAAATTTGGGAAATTTCATGTATGAGCCTGACAAGCCTAAAATGCCAAGAAGGGGTGTTGGTTAGGTTCAAAACACTAAATCAAGTGCTAATTGGGGGAGGCAGCCTAATTAGTGAAAGCATTGCCAAACTGGCATCCTCAGATTTGCTCTCTTTTTCTTTATCTTTTTCTTATGTTTCTTTGCTAATTGTGTTTAGTGTTTCTAAGTTCATTTAGGCTGCATAAGTTTATTTTGTTTATTAGTTCTTTTCACTTACACATGATTCTTTCATTTGGGATTAATAGCATTACATTAATGACAATGTAAGAATTATGTGTGGGGGGAAGAATTTAGGATTTTATTTAGAGTGTTTTGTTTTTGAGTCTTTTTATGTTGTTTTTCTTTCTGATCCTTGTTTTGAAAATAACTAGATGTAAATATAATTTTTTAACCCCGGTTAAATGGCGGATAACGGTACTCCGTGATTATTTAAATCGGTTCCATCAGCTACCCACAAAACTGATATTGTATATAAATTTCTCTTCCAATTTCTCTTTCAATTTTTTTCATTTTTTTTTTCAGGATGGATGATATTCTCACAAGATTGCAGAAACGATTTCCTCCTTTTCCTCGAAATATTTTACTGAAGCTGACCAAGTTCGATTTGAAAGATTAAGAATGCTTATGCACAAAGGGATTCCTGAAGACATACGTTGGATAATTGAAGCCAAGGTATGTGCAGATAAATATCTTCCTGTTTTGCATTTACCAGGTACAGGTAGAAGCACTTTTGCAAAGAAGCGACGAGCAAAGCGCATTAGTTCAAATTGCCACAAATGTGCACGATGGACGTGTAACGGTAAATGTCGTTCTATTGGGATTCCGTCCTCTAATCGAGATGATAAAATTGAATTCATTAAGGATGGACTGAGTAAGGAGAATTTGGGTAATATCCAACTTTCTCTTGAGACGCATCCTAGTGGAGACGTACAAAGAAAAATTCTTTATTTATGGCCGCAATTCCAAAGGGAATGGCAACATCTTGGGAATCTGATGTTAAAAGACCATGTTTGCCAGCTTGTAAGAAAACTGGATGGGAAGCATATCCTCGACTCATAGAAGGCGTTTAAGCCGTTTCTGGACGTAAAACCAGAGGAAGATGTGAGCCACAATCACAACTACAATAAATAACTTCTCAGCTTTTGGTTTGATTTGCAATAACTTCATTTCGGTTTAATTTACGTGTTCTTCGATTTGTGTAATTATTCTCGTTTTTTTTTATTGGTCTTTTACGGTTGATTTTTCTTTTCTTTTTGATTTTCTTCCTGAAATCACGCAAAAATCTTTTGTTAGGTTAACATTTTATTCTGACAGGTCAGATACACTTTCGGCGACATTATTACTCTTGTCTGATTCACTACTCAGTCCTCTATATATTACACCATGTACTCATTCTCTTTCAGGCACTCGAAAAAAAAATGGAAAGTACTTCGTCCCAGCGCATTAAAAAAGTTTGTGTCTTTGGAGGTATTTATCCAGGGAAAAATAACATATTCGCTGATGAAGCCATAAGAGTTGGAGTAATACTTGCCCAACAAAAGATCCAGTTGATTTATGGAGGTGGTAGTACGGGTTTAATGGGAGCAGTCGCTACAGCAGCACACGCCGGAGGAAGTCCAGTTCTAGGAATCGTGCCAAAACTATTCACAGATTTTTGTGGACCTACCTTGGGTAAGGAAATACAAGTCTGGAGTATCCCTGAACGGATAACAATCATGTACCATTCTGCCGATGCATTCATTGCTTTACCAGGAGGTCTGGGTACATTGGAAGAAATAGCTTGCGTGGCTTCTTGGTCATCTTTGGTCACAAATAAGAAACCCATTGGTTTGCTTAATATTAATGGTCATTTTAGTAATTTGCTTTCATATTTAGATAATGCTGTGGAAAATGGATTCATGTTTTCAGAGGCAAGGAGAACCATAATTTCTGCTACAACCATTGAAGATTTACTCAAAAAGCTCCAAGCTTATGAGTGTTTATCTGCTACGGTTGTTTCGCAAACGCTCGGAAAAAGAAAAAGAGATATGGACGAGCAAGGAGTGGATTGCACTTTGTCTTTGTGACATTATCTAACATTTTGCTTGTTGTGTCTCAGTTATAATAAGTGGTTAGCAACCTCTGCAGGTAATATCTCCTAAATTCTACCTTTAAAATTTGACATTGGGGACAATGTCATATTTTAGTAGGGGGTAAGGGACATATTTTGCTAATTTAAAAAAAAAAAAATTGTTGTGTTTTAAGACATTTAGAAGTATTCATTCTGAACAAGGTCTGAGTAAGGGAGACTTGAGACAAACCTTGTCAGTTTGATTTAATCTTCTTCTTCAAAAAAAAAAAAAGCATGTTTAGACTTAGTGTGTTTTTAGTGTGTTTTAGTTACTTTCGATACTATGATGAGATATGAATTGCATAAGTCTAAAACAAATTTATTAGTGAGAAGATTTTCATGAGAATTGAGCTTGGTATCAACCTTTTTATGAGCCAATGTTAATATGATATGTTGATTGAGAAATAAGCATGTTTAGACTTAATCTGACTTGTATAATCATCCTTGTGAGTTTTTGAGCCTATAATGATTAATGCATTATATAAATCAATCTAATTTCTTTCTTGAGTGCTCTTATGATTACATGATTCTCTAGAACTTGCTTTAGACCTTGTTGAGACTATATTGATGCATGTGACAACATGAATATGATAGAGGCATTAGGATTTTTAGCCAGGGCCAAACAGCCATCCCTTATTGATGTTCCAAGAGAACACACCCTTAGTGAACCAATTTGAGCCTACATTGAATAAGCTATCTCTTTGGTAACCATAACTTGTCCCTAACCTAAATATACTTATATCCTTACCTTTGTTCCAAAGATGAATTAGCATGTTTTGAGACAAGTTGCAAAGACAAGGAAGATCTATTGAAAATTTGGGTTAGAAACAAGAAATAAGTGTGGGGGGGAAAAGAAAAGAAAAAAAAAAGAAATGGAATACTGGCAAATACATTCAAAAAAAAATATGAATCATCTCTTGAATTTTGGGAAAAAGAAAAAGATGTTACAAAGCTGTTTAGAATGAAGAAAAGGCCCAACATGAATATCCGGCCTAGGTGACTATGTACTTGTAAAGAGTTTTGAGAAGTTTCTTTGTATGATCTTATTATGTCTCTAAACTTTATGAACTCTTTGGAACCTTTGTGATATCTTTATCCTTTTGTTCTTCAACCACATTACAAACCCCTTGGCCCCATTACAACCTTGATTAAAGACCTCTTGATTCATGAAGTTGTATGATCTAAATAGTGGAGAATAGGTGGACAAGCAAGAATATGGTAGAACTGTTTTCATGAGATTGATTGAGTGTAAACACTTTACCACTACTTTAAAGAATGAAAATCATGAGAGTATCCCATGTGAGTAGTTGAGATTAAGTTTGAATATGCACTATTTTGATTGAAATATGTTATGTTAATATTGGCTTAACTCAAACAATTTACATTCAAGCATGATTTTTTGTGAAATTCTTTAAGCTATTGATTAGTTTATAAGACTTGTTCAAAGATTGTCTCTAATGTGTATTGAAAGGATTAGGAGTAAATATTTTTAGTATATGTAGTTTATTTATATTTTAGTTTTTCAATGTTTGTGGGTATCGTTCTAGTAAACCCTCACGAGACTAAACTCGTCCACTAGGGACACCTAGGGGTTTAAAGGCTTGTGTCACATGCTAAGTGCCACCGTGATTTCCTACAAAAGTGGATTAGATTAGATTTTCTTATTTTATTTTTATTTGTTTTTGCTCGAGGACTAGCAACAATCTAAGTGTGGGGGTGTGATAACTCGTATAATTATATAGTTTTTAGTTATGTTTTATTATTGTTTTGTGTCAAATACGAGTTATTATTGCTTAGTCTAATTGTGTTTATGATCTTTTATATTTTTATTTAATTTGGTGTTTTTTTACGACTTTCTTTGAGTGATTTCAGATTACTAGGATAAATCAACAATTAAGGGCAAATTCAGTTCAGTTCTAGTTCCGACACCTTTTGCCATATCAGCTATATCTGGAGTTTCACTGAAGCATTAAGGCTGAAATTTTAACCGTGCAAAGTTAAGAGGCATATCTAACATTTTCATGTTTTACACTTCTTGAAACGGAGTCGTTTTCCCTAGCGAAATCGACCATCAAGTTGGCTGATGAGCAATGACGTCTGTGCTGACCAGTTTTGGTATTTTACCCATATCTTCTGATCCACATCAGCAAATGAGCTGATTCCAACGGCTATGGATCACCGACTGATAGGGGAACATTTTTCTAGAAGACCATTTGATCAGATCAAGCCTCCAATATTGACAAAATCGAACATCAAGCTGGCTGATCAGAATTGTCATACAATATGACGAAAATTGTTAGAAAAATGCACCCACCTATTATACCTACCTTTGAAATTTATAAAGCTTGTCTTTTGTCGTTTAGCTCTCCAAAATGGGTATAAATAGAGGGCCTTGGATGATTGTATGAGGCATTGTACATTGGTAGGATATTAGCCATTGTAATAAAATTCTCTAAGTTTTCTTCTTCTTTCTTTTCTCTAGTTTTCTTTTTCTTTATTTTCTTCTTCTTCTTTCTTTCTTTCTTTTATTTCCTTCTTAGATTCTCTTTAATTTTATGTTTATGTTTACAATGCCTATGCTAGGCTAAACTTCTATTTGGTTAAGGGTGATTTCAAAGCCCTAGACATGTTTTGTGATTGATTTTCAGATTCTATCTATCATTAATTTTCTATCAAAGTTGCTTATGTTCTTCTACAAGAATTGTTCATGATGTTGTCTTGATTTATTTAGGTGTACAACTAGATAGATCTTGATAATTATCTATTGCTAGTCTAGGAGTCTTGATCCGTGTAATTGTCTTGATTTCCTATTCATAAGTAGCAATTTGTGATTAATGATTATGGTCAAGGTTTCAATAATTGCAAAGTGGAACATAACCTAAGTTGAACAATCCGAGCTTATGTGTTTGTTGCTTAGATCAACCTATCTTTCTCATCATAAAGCTGCCATTAAATTGAATTTAGAGAGCTTATTCTAGGTTGTTTAATGGTTAGAGATTAAATAGAGAGCTTGTTCTATTTAACGACAAACTAAGGAAAGATTGGGATAACAGAGCTTGTTGTTATCTACGGTTGTTAACTTTGATAGTTGGTTGATATTGATAGATTTGAAATTGATTCTTAATGATGCACCCAAAAGAGTGTATCTTATTTAACCTTGCACTAAAAAGATAAATTGTAAGTATAGTAGTTAGCAAGGTCGAGTCCTCAGGGATTGGGTTTTAGTTTATAAGTTAATAGTTTAAAACTTAAATTCAAGAACAATAAAAGAAAAGGGGTTTTTGAAGCCAGATTTAAACTAAAGTAAATAATAAGAATCAGAAGCAAGGCGGTATAACCAGCCAATAAAAATATATATAATAAATTAGGCGGTATAACCAGCCAATAAAAATAAAACAAAGTTAATATACAAATTAGGCGGTATAACCAGCCAATAAAAATAAAACAAAGTTAATATACAAATTAGGCGGTATAAGCAGCCAATAAAAATAAATATAGTCTTAAAAATAAGCAAACGAGAAAAGTAAGAAAACAAGTAAGTAAGACGAATCAAATATGAAAAATATGGTTAAGGTTTCATTCTCCACCACTAGACATCATTAAGAATCAATTTCATATCTATCAACATTAACCAACTATCAAAGTTAACAACCGTAGATAACAACAAGCTCTGTTATCCCAATCTTTCCTTAGTTTGTTGTTAAATAGAACAAGCTCTCTATTTAATCTCTAACCATCAAACAACCTAGAATAAGCTCTCTAAGTTCAATTTAATGGCAGCTTTATGATGAGAAAGATAGGTTGATCTAAGCAACAAACACATAAGCTCGGATTGTTCAACTTAGGTTATGTTCCACTTTGCAATTATTGAAAACTTGACCATAATCATTAATCACAAATTGCCACTTATGAATAGGAAATCAAGACAATTACACGGATCAAGACTCCTAAACTAGCAATAGATAATTATCAAGATCTATCTAGTTGTACACCTAAACAAATCAAGACAACATCATGAACAATTCTTGTAGAAGAACATAAGCAACTTTGATAGAAAATTAATGATAGATAGAATCTGAAAATCAATTATAAAACATGTCTAGAGCTTTGAAATCACCCTTAACCAAATAGAAGTTTAGCCTAGCATAGGCATTGTAAACATAAACATAAAATTAAAGAAAATCTAAGAAGAAAATAAAAGAAAGAAAGAAGAAGAGGAAGAATATTAATTATCCAACCTCTTGCTCTCTCTAAAGAAAAAGAAAACTAGAGAAAAGAAAGAAGAAGAAAACTTAGAGAATTTTATTAAAATGGCTAATATCCTACCTATGTACAATATGATCCTCTACAATCATCCAAGGCCCTCTATTTATACACATTTTGGAGGGCTAAATGACAAGAGACAAGCTTTACAAATTTCAAAGGTAGGTATAATAGGTGGGTGAATTTTTCTAACAATTTTCGTCATATTGTATGACAATTTTGATCAGCCAACTTGATGGTCGATTTCGTCAATGTTGGAGGCCTGATCTGATCACATGGTCTTCTAGAAAAAGGTTCCCCTATCAGTTACGGATCCATAGCCGTTGGAATCAGCTCATTTGCTGATGTGGATAAGCAGATATGGGCAAAATACGAAAACATGTCAGCACAGACGTCATTGCACATCAGCCAACTTGATGGTCGATTTCGTCAATATTAGAGGCCTGATCTGATCATATGGTCTTCTAGACAAAGGTTCCCGTATCAGTTACGGATCCATAGCCATTGGAATCAGCTCATTTGCTGATGTGGATAAGCAGATATGGGCAAAATACGAAAACAGGTCAGCACAGACGTCATTGAACATCAGCCAACTTGATGGTCGATTTCGCTAGGGAAAACGACTCCGTTTCAAGAAGTATAAAACATGAAAAAGATAGATATGCCTCTTAGCTTTGCACGGCTACAAATTTCAGCCTTATTGCTTCAGTGAAACTCCAGATATAGCTGATATGGCAAAATGTGTCGGAACTGGAACTGAACTGGATTTGCCCTTAATTCTTGTTATCTGAAATCACTCAAAGAAACTTGTGAAAAACACCAAATTACATAAAAATATAAAAGATCATAAACACAATTAGACTAAACAATAATAACTCGTATTTGACACAAAACAATAATAAAACATAACTAAAAACTATATAATTATACGAGTTATCACTTAATGATGTCTAGTGGTGGAGAATGAAACCTTAACCATATTTTTCATATTTGATTTTTCTTACTTACTTGTTTTCTTACTTTTCTAGTTTGCTTATTTTTAAAAGTATATTTATTTTTATTGGCTGGTTATACCGCCTAATTTGTATATTAACTTTGTTTTATTTTTATTGGCTGGTTATACCGCCTAATTTAGTATATATATTTTTATTGGCTGGTTATACCGCCTAATTTAGTATATATATTTTTATTGGCTGGTTATACCGCCTTGCATCTTATTCTTATTATTTACTTTAGTTTAAATCTGGCTTCAAAAACCCCTTTTCTTTTATTGTTTTCTTTGAACGTAAGTTATAAACTAATAACTCATAGATTAAAACCCAATCCCTGAGGACTCGACCCTTGCTAATCATTATACTTACAATTGATCTTTTTAGTGCAAGGTTAAATAAGATACACTCTTTTGGGTGCATCAGATATTACCTGCAGAGGTTGCTAACCACTTATTATAATTGAGACACAATAAGCAAAATGTTAGATAATGTCACAAAGACAAAGTGCAATCCACTCCTTGCTCGTCCATATCTCTTTTTCTTTTTCCGAGCGTTTGCGAAACAACCGTAGCAGATAAACACTCATAAGCTTGGAGCTTTTTGAGTAAATCTTCAATGGTTGTAGCAGAAATTATGGTTCTCCTTGCCTCTGAAAACATGAATCTATTTTCCACAGCATTATCTAAATATGAAAGAAAATTACTAAAATAACCATTAATATTAAGCAAACCAATGGGTTTCTTATTTGTGACCAAAGATGACCAAGAAGCCACGCAAGCTATTTCTTCCAATGTACCCAGACCTCCTGGTAAAGCAATGAATGCATCGGCACAATGGTACATGATTGTCATCCGTTCAGGGATACTCCAGACTTGTATTTCCTTACCCACGGTAGGTCCACAAAAACCTGTGAATAGTTTTGGAACGATTCCTAGAACTGGACTTCCTCCGGCGTGTGCTGCTGTAGCGACTGCTCCCATTAAACCCGTACTACCACCTCCATAAATCAACTGGATCTTTTGTTGGGCAAGTATTACTCCAACTCTTATGGCTTCATCAGCTAATCTTTTATTTTTCCCTGGATAAGCACCTCCAAAGACACAAATTTTTTTAATGCGCTGGGACGAAGTACTTTCCATTTTTTTTTCGAGTGCCTCAAAGAGAATGAGTACATGGTGTAATATATAGAGGACTGAGTAGTGAATCAGATAAGAGTAATAATGTCGCCGAAAGTGTATTTGACCTGTCAGAAGAAAATGTTAACCTAACAAAAGATTTTTGCGTGATTTCAGGAAGAAAATCAAAAAGAGAAGAAAAATCAACCGTAAAAGACCAATAAAAAAAAACGAGAATAATTACACAAATCGAACAACACGTAAATTAAACCGAAATGAAGTTATTGCAAATCAAACCAAAAGCTGAGAAGTTATTTATTGTAGTTGTGATTGTGGCTCACATCTTCCTCTGGTTTTACGTCCAGAAACGGCTTAAACGCCTTCTATGAGTCGAGGATATACTTCCCATCCAGTTTTCTTACAAGCTGGCAAACAGGGTCTTTTAACATCAGATTCCCAAGATGTTGCCATTCCCTTTGGAATTGCGACCATAAATCAAGAATTTCTCTTTGTACGTCTCCACTAGGATGCGTCTCAAGAGAAAGTTGGATATTACCCAAATTCTCCTTACTCAGTCCATCCTTAATGAATTCAATTTTATCATCTCGATTAGAGGACGGAATCCCAATAGAACGACATTTACCGTTACACGTCCATCGTGCACATTTGTGGCAGTTTGAACTCATGCGCTTTGCTCGTCGCTTCTTTGCAAAAGTGCTTCTACCTGTACCTGGTAAATGTAAAACAGAAAGATATTCATCTTCACGTACCTTGGCTTCAATTATCCAACGTATGTCTTCAGGAATCTCTTTGTGCATAAGCATTCTTAATCTTTCAAATCGAACTTGGTAAAGCTTCAGTAAAATATTTCGAGGAAAAGGAGGAAATCGTTTCTGCAATCTTGTGAGAATATCATCCATCCTGAAAAAAAAATGAAAAAAATTGAAAGAGAAATTGGAAGAGAAATTTATATACAATATCAGTTTTGTGGGTAGCTGATGGAACCGACTTAAATAATCACGGAGTACCGTTATCCGCCATTTAACCGAGGTTAAAAAAATTAAAAATTATATTTACATCTAGTTATTTTCAAAACAAGGATCAGAAAGAAAAACAACATAAAAAGACACAAAAACAAAACACTCTAAATAAAATCCTAAATTCTTCCCCCCACACATAATTCTTACATTGTCATTAATGTAATGCTATTAATCCCAAATGAAAGAATCATGTGTAAGTGAAAAGAACTAATAAACAAAATAAACTTATGCAGCCTAAATGAACTTAGAAACACTAAACACAATTAGCAAAAAAAAACATAAGAAAAAGATAAAGAAAAAAAGAGCAAATCTGAGGATGGCAGTTTGGCAATGCTTTCACTAATTAGGTTGCCTCCCCCAATTAGCACTTGATTGATTGTTTTCAGCCTAGCCAATTCCCCTTCTTGGCTTTTTAGGATCTTTTGGCTTAAACATCAAACTTCTCGGATTTTTGCGTTTTGGAGAAAGTTTTCTTTGCAAAACAGCCAATGCCTTCTCCCCCACACGTATTATTTCATCATTCTTGGTGGGGTATAGCTCTTTGAGGAATTGTGCATATCTTGGTACTTGTCTAATGGCATCCACAAGCAAGCTGTTTAAGGTTTCCAAAAATTGTTGTTCATGTTCCACCTTTTTGGACTTTGCAAATCTGCTAGGAAAAAGTGGAGAAGGAACATTAGTAGAAATAAGAACCTTAAAAGCTACCTGAGGTGTCAAAGTACTCTCAATTTGAATGGTGGCTTCATTATCCTCAAGAAGTGAATCCATCTTTGGTTTTGTCTCATCCTCATCTTGTTCCTCATTTCTCAAGGTCACAATAGTAGCATTCTCATTTGGGTTAATCACCGTTTGGGAAGGGAGTGCTAGAGATCTTTCTACTACTAATTCCACCGTACTACTAGCCAATAGGCTCATTTGCCTTTCCAAACTCTGGATGCTTGCCCTTGTTTCCTGTTGAAATTGCAAAGTATCAGTAACAAGAGAATATACAAGATCTTCTAAAGAAGTACCTGAGTTTGGAGTCATATGTGGTGGTTGAAAAAGATCTGGTTCTTGAGACCATGATTGATTGAAGCTAGATGGATGAGTGTAATTGGCATAAGGATCTACTTCTTGGTAATTTTTCGAGTAGCCATAATTAGTATGATCCCACCATCCCTCATGGTAAGTGTTGGAGTACTGATCATGCGGTTGGTCTTGGAACCATTGATGGCCTTGACATCCTCCCATGGCCAATTGTTGAACTGAAGAAGTGAGATTGGCTTGTTGATTCTCCATGTTCATGTATGCCACCAACTCTTCAAGTGTTAGATTGCTTAATTCCATCTTTTTTTTTTCAAAATTTGAAAAGAAAAACATGTATGTACAAGAAAATAATACTAATTAGAACTGAAAATAAGAATAAACCAAGTAACAAATAAACTAAAGAAAACAATCCCCGGCAACGGCGCCAAAAATTTGATGCACCCAAAAGAGTGTATCTTATTTAACCTTGCACTAAAAAGATCAATTGTAAGTATAATGATTAGCAAGGGTCGAGTCCTCAGGGATTGGGTTTTAATCTATGAGTTATTAGTTTATAACTTACGTTCAAAGAAAACAATAAAAGAAAAGGGGTTTTTGAAGCCAGATTTAAACTAAAGTAAATAATAAGAATAAGATGCAAGGCGGTATAACCAGCCAATAAAAATATATATACTAAATTAGGCGGTATAACCAGCCAATAAAAATATATATACTAAATTAGGCGGTATAACCAGCCAATAAAAATAAAACAAAGTTAATATAAAAATTAGGCGGTATAACCAGCCAATAAAAATAAATATACTTTTAAAAATAAGCAAACTAGAAAAGTAAGAAAACAAGTAAGTAAGAAGAATCAAATATGAAAAATATGGTTAAGGTTTCATTCTCCACCACTAGACATCATTAAGAATCAATTTCAGATCTATCAATATCAACCAACTATCAAAGTTAACAACCGTAGATAACAACAAGCTCTGTTATCCCAATCTTTCCTTAGTTTGTCATTAAATAGAACAAGCTCTCTATTTAATCTCTAACCATTAAACAACCTAGAATAAGCTCTCTAAATTCAATTTAATGGCAGCTTTATGATGAGAAAGATAGGTTGATCTAAGCAACAAACACATAAGCTCGGATTGTTCAACTTAGGTTATGTTCCACTTTGCAATTATTGAAAACTTGACCATAATCATTAATCACAAATTGCCACTTATGAATAGGAAATCAAGACAATTACACGGATCAAGACTCTTAGACTAGCAATAGATAATTATCAATATCTATCTAGTTGTACACCTAAATAAATCAAGACAACATCATGAACAATTCTTGTAGAAGAACATAAGCAACTTTGATAGAAAATTAATGATAGATAGAATCTGAAAATCAATCACAAAACATGTCTAGGGCTTTGAAATCACCCTTAACCAAATAGAAGTTTAGCCTAGCATAGGCATTGTAAACATAAACATAAAATTAAAGAGAATCTAAGAAGGAAATAAAAGAAAGAAAGAAGAAGAAGAAAATAAAGAAAAAGAAAACTAGAGAAAAGAAAGAAGAAGAAAACTTAGAATTTTATTACAATGGCTAATATCCTACCAATGTACAATGCCTCTTACAATCATCCAAGGCCCTCTATTTATACACATTTTGGAGAGCTAAATGACAAGAGAGAAGCTTTATAAATTTCAAAGGTAGGTATAATAGGTGGGTGCATTTTTCCAACAATTTTCGTCATATTGTATGACAATTCTGATCAGCCAGCTTGATGATCGATTTTGTCAATATTGGAGGCTTGATCTGATCAAATGGTCTTCTAGAAAAATGTTCCCCTATCAGTCGGTGATCCATAGCCGTTGGAATCAGCTCATTTGCTGATGTGGATCAGAAGATATGGGTAAAATACCAAAACTGGTCAGCACAGACGTCATTGCTCATCAGCCAACTTGATGGTCGATTTCGCTAGGGAAAACGACTCCGTTTCAAGAAGTGTAAAACATGAAAAAGTTAGATATGCCTCTTAACTTTGCACGGTTAAAATTTCAGCCTTAATGCTTCAGTGAAACTCCAGATATAGCTGATATGGAAAAAGGTGTCGGAACTAGAACTGAACTGAATTTGCCCTTAATTGTTGATTTAACCTAGTAATCTGAAATCACTCAAAGAAACTCGTAAAAAAACACCAAATTAAATAAAAATATAAAAGATCATAAACACAATTAGACTAAGCAATAATAACTCGTATTTGACACAAAACAATAATAAAACATAACTAAAAACTATATAATTATACGAGTTATCATTATCCGATTTGGGCCCATAATATATCGTTGGAAAGATAATCAAGTCAAATTCAAAAGTCAAGAAGGAAGTTTCTTCAAATAAAGACTCTAACATCTTGTTTTCCTTACAACAAGCTCCAGAGGTCAAATCTGCCTGATTGCTTTTCAACCAGAAATTGATATTTTTGACTCCCAAGTCTTCTTCCATCTTGTGATTACGATTTTGTAAGCTCTTTACCATCATTATTGACATCTTTTGACTTCATTCTCCTTATTGTACCTAAAATTAAAAAATATATTATAAGTAAACAAGATAAAGATCGAAAACATAACAAAAACTAACGGTAGAAAGGCATAAAATGTATATATTTTATGAGCTTATCAAATACCCCCACACTTAGCTTTTTGCTAGTCCTCGAGCAAAACAAAATAAAAACAAAATAAGAAAATCTAATCTAATCCACTTTCATAGGAAATCACGGTGGCACTTAGCATGTGACACAAGCCTTTAAACCCCTAGGTGTCCCTAGTGGACGAGTTTAGTCTTGTGAGGGTTTACTAGAACGATACCCACAAACATTGAAAAACTAGAATATAAATAAACTACATATACTAAAAAAATTTACTCCTAATCTTTTCAATATAAATTAGAGACAATCTTTGAACAAGTCTATAAACTAATCAATAGCTCAAAAAATTTCACAAAAAATCATGCTTGAATGTAAATTGTTTGAGTTAAGCCAATATTAACATAACATATTTCAATCAAAATAGTTCATATTCAAACTTAATCTCAACTTCTCACATGGTATACTCTCATGATTTTCACTCTTTAAAGTAGTGGTAAAGTGTTTACACTCAATCAATCTCATGAAAACAGTTCTACCATATGCTTGCTTGTCCACCTATTCTCTACTATTTAGATCATGCAACTTCATAAATCAAGAGGTCTTTAATCAAGGTTGTAATGGGGCCAAAGGGTTATAATGTGGTGAAAGAACAAAAGGATAAAGATATCACAAAGGTTCCAAAGAGTTCATAGAGTTTAGAGACATAATAAGATCATACAAATAAAACTTCTCAAAACTCTTATAAAGCACATAATAATATAGGCTAAATATTCATGTTGAGCATTTGCTTCATTCTAACCAACTTTGTAACATCTTTTTCTTTAACCAAAAGTTTAAGAGATGATTTTTTTTTTTCAATATGGGAATGTATTTGACAATGATCCCTTTCTTTTTCTCTTGACTTTTTTTTTTCCTTTTCTTCCCCCACGCTTATCTTTTACTTCCAACTTAAATTTTCAACTGAAAATATCCCTTGTTTTTTGCAATATGTCTCAAAATATATAATCCATCTTAAGAACAAGGGTAGGGATATAAGTATATTTACGCTAGGTGTAAGTTGTGGCTACCAATAAAATAGCATATTTAATGTAGGCTCAAATTGGCTCACTAGTGGGGATGTTCTCTTGGAACATTAATAATGGATGGCTGTTTGGCTCTGGTTATAATCCTAATGCCTCTATCATATTCATGTTATCACATGTATCAATATAGTCTCAAATGGTTTAAAGCAAGTTCTAGAGAATCATGTAATCATAAGAACACTCAAGAAAGAAATTAGATTGATATGTATAATGCATCAATCATATAGGCTCAAAAACTCACAAGGATGATTATACAATTCAATATCAAGTCTAAACATGCTTCTTTCTCAATCATCATATCATATCAACATTGGCTCATAAAAATTAGTATCAAGCTTAATTCTCATGAAAATCTTCTCACCAATAACCAGTTTAGACCTATGCAATTCATATCTCATCATTGTATTAAAAAGGAACTAAAACACACTAAAAATAACAATAATAATAATAATAAAGACTCATAAAAAAAAATAGTAGACAAAAATAAAAGAAATCCTAAATCCTTCCCCCACACTTAATTCTTACATTGTCCTCAATGTAAGTCTATTAACCCAAATGAAAGAATCATGTGTAAGAGAAAAGAACTAATAACATAAGATAGGAACAACTAAGACTCAAAACAAAACAAACTCATGCAACCTAAATAATCCTAAAATACTAAACAAAAAATTAACCAATAAACATAAAAAATAAAAATAAAATCAAAAAAATAAAAATAATAAAAGAAAAAGGAAAAGAAAGAGAAAGAGAAAGCAAATCTGAATATGGCAGGTTGGCAATTTCTTCTTTAATTGGGCTGCCTTCCCAATTAACACTTGAGTTAGTGTTTTGAACCTAACCAACACCCCTTCTTGGCTGTTTAGGATTTGCAAGATCATACAAGAAACTTCCCAAATTTGTGCGTTTGATAGGAAGCTTTCTTTGCAAAAAAATGGATGCATTCTCCATTACAAGTATTATTCCATCATCCTTTGTAGTGCATTGCTCATCGAGGAATAGTGCATCTTTTGGTACTTGTTAAATGGCATCCACAAACAAACTGTTTAAGGTTTCCAGCATGTCTTGTTCATGTTCCTCCTCCTTGAACTTTGTGAATCAACTAGAAAAAGGTGGATGATAACTCGTATAATTATATAGTTTTTAGTTATGTTTTATTATTGTTTTGTGTCAAATACGAGTTATTATTGTTTAGTCTAATTGTGTTTATGATCTTTTATATTTTTATGTATTTTGGTGTTTTTCACAAGTTTCTTTGAGTGATTTCAGATTACTAGAATTAAGGGCAAATCCAGTTCAGTTCCAGTTCCGACACCTTTTGCCATATCAGCTATATCTGGAGTTTCACTGAAGCAATAAGGCTGAAATTTGTAGTCGTGCAAAGCTAAGAGGCATATCTATCTTTTTCATGTTTTACACTTCTTGAAACGGAGTCGTTTTCCCTAGCGAAATCGACCATCAAAGTAGCTGATATGCAATGATGTCTGTGCTGACCTGTTTTCGTATTTTGCCCATATCTGCTTATCCACATCAGCAAATGAGCTGATTCCAATGGCTATGGATCCGTAACTGATACGGGAACCTTTGTCTAGAAGACCATATGATCAGATCAGGCCTCCAATATTGACGAAATCGACCATCAAGTTGGCTGATGTGCAATGACGTCTGTGCTGACCTGTTTTCGTATTATGCCCATATCTTCTTATCCACATCAGCAAATGAGCTGATTTCAACGGCTATAGATCAGTAACTGATAGGGTAACATTTGTCTAGAAGACCATGTGATCAGATAAGGCCTCCAAAATTGACAAAATCGACCATCAAGTTGGCTGATCAAAATCGTCATACATGACGAAAATTGTTAGAAAATGCACCCACCTATTATACCTACCTATGAAATTTGTAAAGCTTGTCTCTTGTCATTTAGCCCTCCAAAATGTGTATAAATAGAGGGCCTTGGATGATTGTCAGGGATCATATTGTACATAGGTAGGATATTAGCCATTGTAATAAAATTCTCTAAGTTTTCTTCTTCTTTCTTTTCTCTAGTTTTCTTTTTCTTTAGAAAGAGCAAGAGGTTGGATAATTAATATTCTTCCTCTTCTTCTTTCTTTCTTTTATTTTCTTCTTAGATTTTCTTTAATTTTATGTTTATGTTTATAATGCCTATGCTAGGCTAAACTTCTATTTGGTTAAGGGTGATTTCAAAGCCCTAGACATGTTTTGTGATTGATTTTCAGATTCTATCTATCATTAATTTTCTATCAAAGTTGCTTATGTTCTTCTACAAGAATTGTTCATGATGTTGTCTAGATTTATTTAGGTGTACAACTAAATAGATCTTGATAATTATCTATTGCTAATTTAGGAGTCTTGATCCGTGTAATTGTCTTGATTTCCTATTCATAAGTGGCAATTTGTGATTAATGATTATGGTCAAGTTTTCAATAATTGCAAAGTGGAACATAACCTAAGTTGAACAATCCGAGCTTATGTGTTTGTTGCTTAGATCAACCTATCTTTCTCATCATAAAGCTGCCATTAAATTGAATTTAGAGAGCTTATTCTAGGTTGTTTAATGGTTAGAGATTTAATAGAGAGCTTGTTCTATTTAACGACAAACTAAGGAAAGATTGGGGTAACAGAGCTTGTTGTTATCTACGGTTGTTAACTTTGATAGTTGGTTGATATTGATAGATCTGAAATTGATTCTTAATGATGTCTAGTGGTGGAGAATGAAACCTTAACCATATTTTTCATATTTGATTCTTCTTACTTACTTGTTTTCTTACTTTTCTAGTTTGCTCATTTTCAAAAGCATATTTATTTTTATTGGCTGGTTATACCGCCTAATTTGTATATTAACTTTGTTTTATTTTTATTGGCTGGTTATACCGCCTAATTTAGTATATATATTTTTATTGGCTGGTTATACCGCCTAATTTAGTATATATATTTTTATTGGCTGGTTATACCGCCTAATTTAGTATATATATTTTTATTGGCTGGTTATACCGCCTTGCATCTTATTCTTATTATTTACTTTAGTTTAAATCTGGCTTCAAAAACCCCTTTTCTTTTATTGTTTTCTTTCAACGTAAGTTTTAAACTAATAACTCATAGATTAAAACCCAATCCCTGAGGACTCGACCCTTGCTAATCATTATACTTACAATTGATCTTTTTAATGCAAGGTTAAATAAGATACACTCTTTTGGGTGCATCAAATTTTTGGCGCCGTTGCCGGGGATTGCTTTCTTTAGTTTATTTGTTACTTGGTTTATTCTTATTTTCAGTTCTAATTAGTTTTATTTTCTTGTACATACAAGTTTTTCTTTTCAAATTTAAAAAAAAAAAAAAAAAAGATCTTCTTCTTTCTTTAAACAAAAAAAAAAAAACGATGGAATTGAGCAATCTAACACTTGAAGAGTTGGTGGCATACATGAACATGGAAAATCAACAAGCCAATCTCACCTACCCAGTTCAACAATTGGCCATGGGAGGATGTCAAGGCCATCAAGTGTTCCAAGACCAACAGTATGATCATTACTCAAACACTTACCATGAGGGATGGTGGGATCATACTAATTATGGCTACTCAGAAAATTACCAAGAAGTAGATCCTTATGCCAATTACACTCATCCATCTAGCTTCAATCAATCATGGTCTCAAGAACCAGATCTTCTTCAACCACCACATATGACTCAAAACTCAGGTACTTCTTTAGAAGATCTTGTCTATTCTCTTGTTACTGATTCTTTGCAATTTCAACAGGAAACAAGGGCAAGCATCCAGAGTTTGGAAAGGCAAATGAGCCAATTGGCTAGTAGTATGGTGGGATGGGTAGCACAAAGATCTGAAGAACTCCCAGCCCAAACGATGGTTAACCCAAAGGAGAATGCTACTATTGTGACCTTGAAGAATGAGGAACAAGATGAGGATGAAACAAAATTAGAGATGGATTCTATTCTTGAGGATAATGAAGCCAAAGATCCAAATAAGAGTATTTCGGCACCTGAGGTAACGTTTAAGGTTTCACTTTTTACTAATGTTTCTTCTCCACCTTTTCCTAGTAGATTTGCAAAGTTCAAGGAGGAAGAACATGAACAACACATGCCAGAAACCTTAAACAACTTGTTTGGGGAGGTCATTCAACAAGTATCAAAATATGCTCCATTCCTCGATGACATATGCACCACAAAGGATGATGGAATAATACTTGTAATGGAGAATGCATCCACTGTTGTGCAAAGAAAGCTTCCTCTCAAACGCATAAATTTGGGAAATTTCATGTATGAGCCTGACAAGCCTAAAAAGCCAAGAAGGGGAATTGGCTAGGCTGAAAACAATCAATCAAGTGCTAATTGGGGGAGGCAGCCTAATTAGTGAAAGCATTGCCAAACTGCCATCCTCAGATTTGCTCTCTTTTTCTTTATCTTTTTTTTATGTTTCTTTGCTAATTGTGTTTAGTGTTTCTAAGTTCATTTAGGCTGCATAAGTTTATTTTGTTTATTAGTTCTTTTCACTTACACATGATTCTTTCATTTGGGATTAATAGCATTACATTAATGACAATGTAAAAATTATGTGTGGGGGGAAGAATTTAGGATTTTATTTAGAGTGTTTTGTTTTTGAGTTTTTTTTTTATCTTGTTTTTCTTTCTGATCCTTGTTTTGAAAATAACTAGATGTAAATATAATTTTTATTTTTTTACCTCGGTTAAATGGCGGATAACGGTACTCCGTGATTATTTAAATCGGTTCCATCAGCTACCCACAAAACTTATATTGTATATAAATTTCTCTTTCAATTTCTCTTTCATTTTTTTTTTTCAGGATGGATGATATTCTCACAAGATTGCAGAAACGATTTCCTCCTTTTCCTCGAAATATTTTACTGAAGCTTTACCAAGTTCGATTTGAAAGATTAAGAATGCTTATGCACAAAGGGATTCCTGACGACATACGTTGGATAATTGAAGCCAAGGTACGTGAAGATGAATATCTTCCTATTTTGCATTTACCAGGTACAGGTAGAAGCACTTTTGCAAAGAAGCGACGAGCAAAGCGCATGAGTTCAAATTGCCAAAAATGTGCACGATGGACGTGTAACGGTAAATGTCGTTCTATTGGGATTCCGTCCTCTAATCGAGATGATAAAATTGAATTCATTAAGGATGGACTGAGTAAGGAGAATTTGGGTAATATCCAACTTTCTCTTGAGACGCATCCTAGTGGAGACGTACAAAGAGAAATTCTTGATTTATGGCCGCAATTCCAAAGGGAATGGCAACATCTTGGGAATCTGATGTTAAAAGACCCTGTTTGCCAGCTTGTAAGAAAACTGGATGGGAAGCATATCCTCGACTCATGGAAGGCGTTTAAGCCGTTTCTGGACGTAAAACCAGAGGAAGATGTGAGCCACAATCACAACTACAATAAATGACTTCTCAGCTTTTGGTTTGATTTGCAATAACTTTATTTTGGTTTAATTTACGTGTAGTTCGATTTGTGTAATTATTCTCGTTTTTTTTTTATTTGTCTTTTACGGTTGATTTTTTCTTCTCTTTTTGATTTTCTTCCTGAAATCACGCAAAAATCTTTTGTTAGGTTAACATTTTCTTTTGACAGGTCAGATACACTTTCGGCGACATTATTACTCTTGTCTGATTCACTACTCAGTCCTCTATATATTACACCATGTACTCATTCTCTTTCAGGCACTCGAAAAAAAAAATGGAAAGTACTTCATCCCAGCGCATTAAAAAAATTTGTGTCTTTGGAGGTGCTTATCCAGGGAAAAATAACATATTCGCTGATGAAGCCATAAGAGTTGGAGTAATACTTGCCCAACAAAAGATCCAGTTGATTTATGGAGGCGGTAGTACGGGTTTAATGGGAGCAGTCGCTACAGCAGCACACTCCGGAGGAAGTCCAGTTCTAGGAATCGTGCCAAAACTATTCACAGATTTTTGTGGACCTACCGTGGGTAAGGAAATACAAGTCTGGAGTATCCCTGAACGGATGACAATCATGTACCATTCTGCCGATGCATTCATTGCTTTACCAGGAGGTCTGGGTACATTGGAAGAAATAGCTTGCGTGGCTTCTTGGTCATCTTTGGTCACAAATAAGAAACCCATTGGTTTGCTTAATATTAATGGTTATTTTAGTAATTTGCTTTCATATTTAGATAATGCTGTGGATAATGGATTCATGTTTTCAGAGGCAAGGAGAACCATAATTTCTGCTACAACCATTGAAGATTTACTCAAAAAGCTCCAAGCTTATGAGTGTTTATCTGCTACGGTTGTTTCGCAAACGCTCGAAAAAAGAAAAAGAGATATGGACGAGCAAGGAGTGGATTGCACTTTGTCTTTGTGACATTATCTAACATTTTGTTTGTTGTGTCTCAGTTATAATAAGTGGTTAGCAACCTCTACAGGTAATATCTCCTAAATTTTACCTTCTTAAAAAAAAAAAAAAAAAAAAAAAGTTTGTTGTGTTTTAAGCAATTTAGAAGTATTCATTATGAACAAGGTCTGAGTAAGTGAGACTTGAGACATACCTTGTCAGTTTGATTTCTTCTTTTCAAAAAAAAAAAAAAAAGAGTTTGTTGTGTTTTAAGCAATTTAGAAGTATTCATTCTGAACAAGGTCTGAGTAAGGGAGACTTGAGACATACCTTGTCAGTTTGATTTTAATCTTTTTATGTTTACTTGTTAATTTTTGTTTAGTATTTTAGGATTATTTAGGTTGCATGGTTTTGTTTTGTTTTTGAGTCTTACTTGTTCCTATTCTTATGTTATTAGTTCTTTTCTCTTACACATGATTCTTTCATTTGAGTTAATAGACTTACATTGAGGACAATGTAAGAATTAAGTGTGGGGGGAATGATTTAGGATTTCTTTTATTTTGTCTACTATTTTTTTTTATGAGTCTTTATTATTATTATTATTTTTTTGTGAGTTTTAGTTCCTTTTTAATACAATGATGAGATATGAATTGCATAAGTCTAAAACAGATTTATTAGTGAGAAGATTTTCATGAGAATTGAGCTTGATGTCAACCTTTTTATGAGCCAATGTTAATATGATATGTTGATTGAGAAAGAAGCATGTTTAGACTTAATCTGACTTGTATAATCATCCTTGTGAGTTTTTGAGCCTATAATGATTGATGCATTATACAAATCAATCTAATTTCTTTCTTGAGTGCTCTTATGATTACATGATTCTCTAGAACTTGCTTTAAACCGTTTGAGACTATATTGATGCATGTGACAACATGAATATGATAGAGGCATTAGGATTTTTAGCCAGGGCCAAACAACCATCCCTTATTGATGTTCCAAGAGAACACACCCTTAGTGAACCAATTTGAGCCTACATTGAATAAGCTATCTCTTTGGTAACCATAACTTGTCCCTAACCTAAATATACTTATATCTTTACCTTTGTTCCAAAGATGAATTAGCATGATTTGAGACAAGTTGCAAAGACAAGGGATATTTTTTTGGTTAGAAACAAGAAATAAGTGTGGGGGGAAAAGAAAAGAAAAGTCAAGAGAAAAAGAAATGGAATACTGGCAAATATATTCCTATGTAAAAAAAAAAATATGAATCATCTCTTGAATTTGTGGAAAAAGAAAAAGATGTTACAAAGTTGTTTAGAATGAAGAAAAGGCCCAACATGAATATCCGGCCTAGGTGACTATGTACTTGTAAAGAGTTTTGAGAAGTTTCTTTGTATGATCTTTTTATGTCTCTAAACTTTATGAACTCTTTGGAACCTTTGTGATATCTTTATCCTTTTGTTCTTCAACCACATTACAAACCCCTTGGCCCCATTACAACCTTGAATAAAGACCTCTTGATTTATGAAGTTGTATGATCTAAATAGTGGATAATAGGTGGACAAGCAAGCATATGGTAGAAGTGTTTTCATGAGATTGATTGAGTGTAAACACTTTACCACTACTTTAAAAGGTGAAAATCAAGAGAGTATCCCATGTGAGAAGTTGAGATTAAGTTTGAATATGCACTATTTTGATTGAAATATGTTATGTTAATATTGGCTTAACTCAAACAATTTACATTCAAGCAAGATTTTTTGTGGATTTCTTTAAGCTATTGATTAGTTTTTAAGACTTGTCCAATGATTATCTCTAATTTATATTGGAAGGATTAGTTATAATTATTATTTTTAGTTTTTCTTATGTCTTCAATGTTTGTGGGTATCGTCCTAGTAAACCCTCACGAGACTAAACTCGTCCACTAGGGACACCTAGGGGTTTAAAGGCTTGTGTCACATGCTAAGTGCCACCGTGATTTCCTACGAAAATGGATTAGATTAGATTTTCTTATTTTATTTTTATTGAGTCATTGCTAGGGACTAGCAACAATCTAAGTGTGGGGGTGTGATAACTCGTATAATTATATAGTTTTTAGTTATGTTTTATTATTGTTTTGTGTCAAATACGAGTTATTATTGTTTAGTCTAATTGTGTTTATGATCTTTTATATTTTTATGTATTTTGGTGTTTTTCACAAGTTTCTTTGAGTGATTTCAGATTACTAGAATTAAGGGCAAATCCAGTTCAGTTCTAGTTCCGACACCTTTTGCCATATCAGCTATATCTGGAGTTTCACTGAAGGAATAAGGCTGAAATTTGTAGTCGTGCAAAGCTAAGAGGCATATCTATCTTTTTCATGTTTTACACTTCTTGAAACGGAGTCGTTTTCCCTAGTGAAATCGCCCATCAAAGTAGCTGATATGCAATGACGTATGTGCTGACCTGTTTTCGTATTTTGCCCATATCTGCTTATCCACATCAGCAAATGAGCTGATTCCAATGGCTATGGATCCGTAACTGATACGGGAACCTTTGTCTAGAAGACCATATGATCAGATCAGGCCTCCAATATTGACGAAATCGACCATCAAGTTGGCTGATGTGCAATGACGTATGTGCTGACCTGTTCTCGTATTATGCCCATATCTTCTTATCCACATTAGCAAATGAGCTGATTCCAACGGCTATGGATCAGTAACTGATAGGGTAACATTTGTCTAGAAGACCATGTGATCAGATAAGGCCTCCAAAATTGACAAAATCGACCATCAAGTTGGCTGATCAAAATCGTCATACATGACGAAAATTGTTAGAAAATGCACCCACCTATTATACCTACCTTTGAAATTTGTAAAGCTTGTCTCTTGTCATTTAGCCCTCCAAAATGTGTATAAATAGAGGGCCTTGGATGATTGTAAGGGATCATATTGTACATAGGTAGGATATTAGCCATTGTAATAAAATTCTCTAAGTTTTCTTCTTCTTTCTTTTCTCTAGTTTTCTTTTTCTTTAGAAAGAGCAAGAGGTTGGATAATTAATATTCTTCCTCTTCTTCTTTCTTTCTTTTATTTTCTTCTTAGATTTTCTTTAATTTTATGTTTATGTTTATAATGCCTATGCTAGGCTAAACTTCTATTTGGTTAAGGGTGATTTCAAAGCCCTAGACATGTTTTGTGATTGATTTTCAGATTCTATCTATCATTAATTTTCTATCAAAGTTGCTTATGTTCTTCTACAAGAATTGTTCATGATGTTGTCTAGATTTATTTAGGTGTACAACTAAATAGATCTTGATAATTATCTATTGCTAATTTAGGAGTCTTGATCCGTGTAATTGTCTTGATTTCCTATTCATAAGTGGCAATTTGTGATTAATGATTATGGTCAAGTTTTCAATAATTGCAAAGTGGAACATAACCTAAGTTGAACAATCCGAGCTTATGTGTTTGTTGCTTAGATCAACCTATCTTTCTCATCATAAAGCTTCCATTAAATTGAATTTAGAGAGCTTATTCTAGGTTGTTTAATGGTTAGAGATTAAATAGAGAGCTTGTTCTATTTAACGACAAACTAAGGAAAGATTGGGGTAACAGAGCTTGTTGTTATCTACGGTTGTTAACTTTGATAGTTGGTTGATATTGATAGATCTGAAATTGATTCTTAATGATGTCTAGTGGTGGAGAATGAAACCTTAACCATATTTTTCATATTTGATTCTTCTTACTTGTTTTCTTACTTTTCTAGTTTGCTCATTTTTAAAAGCATATTTATTTTTATTGGCTGGTTATACCGCCTAATTTGTATATTAACTTTGTTTTATTTTTATTGGCTGGTTATACCGCCTAATTTAGTATATATATTTTTATTGGCTGGTTATACCGCCTAATTTAGTATATATATTTTTATTGGCTGGTTATACCGCCTAATTTAGTATATATATTTTTATTGGCTGGTTATACCGCCTTGCATCTTATTCTTATTATTTACTTTAGTTTAAATCTGGCTTCAAAAACCCCTTTTCTTTTATTGTTTTCTTTCAACGTAAGTTTTAAACTAATAACTCATAGATTAAAACCCAATCCCTGAGGACTCGACCCTTGCTAATCATTATACTTACAATTGATCTTTTTAATGCAAGGTTAAATAAGATACACTCTTTTGGGTGCATCAGTGGAGAATAAACATTAGTAAAAATTAGAATCTTAAACGATACCTCAGGTGCCGAAATACTCTTATTTGAATCTGTGGCTTCATTATCCTCAAGAATAGAATCCATCTCAAATTTTGTCTCATCCTCATCTTGTTCTTCATTCCTCAAGGTCACAATAGTAGCATTCTCCTTTGGGTTAATCATCGTTTGGGCTGGGAGTTCTTCAGATCTTTGTGCTACCCATCCCACCATACTACTAGCCAATTGGCTCATTTGCTTTTCCAAACTCTGGATGCTTGCCCTTGTTTCCTGTTGAAATTGCAAAGTATTAGTAACAACAGAATAGACAAGATCTTCTAAAGAAGTACCTGAGTTTTGAGTCACATGTGGTGGCTGAAAAAGATCTAATTCTTGAAACCATGATTGATTAAATCTAGATGGATGAGTGTAATTGGCATAAAGATCTACTTCTTGGTAATTTTCTGAATAGCCAAAATTAGTATGATCCCACCATCCCTCATGGTGAGTGTTTGAGTAACGATCATACTGTTGGTCTTGAAACTCTTGATGGCCTTGACATCTTCCCATGGCCAATTGTTGAATTGGGGAGGTGAGATTGGCTTGTTGATTCTCCATGTTCATGTATGCCACCAACTCTTCAAGTGTTAGATTGCTCAATTCCATTTTTTTTTTTAATTTGAAAAGAAAAACCTGTATGTACAAGAAAATAAAACTAATTAGAACTGAACATAATAATAAACCAAGTAACAAATAAACTAAAGAAAGCAATCCCCGGCAACGGCGCCAAAAATTTGATACATCCAAAAGAGTGTATCTTATTTAACCTTGCACTAAAAAGATCAATTGTAAGTATAGTAGTTAGCAAGGGTCGAGTACTCAGGGATTGGGTTTTAGTTTATAAGTTAATAGTTTAAAACTTAAATTCAAGAACAATAAAAGAAAAGGGGATTTTGAAATTAGATTTAAACTAAAGTTAACAATAAAAGTAAGATGCAAGTAAGAAATAAGAAATCAAATATGAGAGAAATATGGTTAAGGTTTCATTCTCCACCACTAGACATCATTAAGAATCAATTTCAAATCTATCAATATCAACCAACTATCAAAGTTAACAACCGTAGATAACAACAAGCTCTGTTATCCCAATCTTTCCTTAGTTTGTTGTTAAATAGAATAAGCTCTCTATTTAATCTCTAACCATCAAACAACCTAGAATAAGCTCTCTAAATTCAACTTAATGACAGCTTTATGATGAGAAAGATAGGTTGATCTAAGCAACAAACACATAAGCTCGGATTGTTCAACTTAGGTTATGTTCCACTTTGCAATTATTGAAAACTTGACCATAATCATTAATCACAAATTGCTACTTATGAATAGGAAATTAAGACAATTACACGGATTAAGACTCCTAAACTAGCATTAGACAATTATCAAGATTTATCTAGTTGGCCACCTAAACAAATCAAAACATCATCATGAACAATTTTAATGGAAGAACATAAGCAACTTTGATAGAAAACAATGATAGATAGATTCTGAAAATTAATTACATAACATGTCTAGGGCTTTGAAATCACCCTTAACCAAAGAAGTTTAGCCTAACATAAGCATGGATAATATATACATAAAACTGAAAAGAAAATAAAAGAATGGAGAAGAAGAATAATGATGATCTTTGAGTCTCCTCAAAAGATGTCTAGTTTGTGGCTCAAAAGATGGTTACTTATAGAGCTTTAAAACCCTGAGTATAAGTCCTTGCCGCACAAGTAAGCCTAGAGGTAGAAAAATCACGTTTTTTCCTTTTTCTCAGATTTGCGATTAGGGTTTTTCTGGCCGCAGGGTTCTTTAGGGAGATCTTCTAGTGCTATTTTGAATACCCATTTCTTATCCGATTTGGGCCCATAATCTATCGTTGGAAAGATAATCAAGTCAACTTCAAAAGTCAAGAAGGAAGTTTCTTCAAATAAAGAATCTAACATCATGTTTTCCTTACAACAAGCTCTAGAGGCAAATCTGCGATTGCTTTTCAACCAGAAATTGATATTTTTGAATCCCAAGTCTTCTTCCATCTTGTGATTATGATTTTGTAAGCTCTTTACCATCATTATTGACATCTTTTGACTTCATTCTCCTTATTTTACCTAAAATTCAAAAATATATTATAAGTAAACAAGATAAAGATCGAAAACATAACAAAAACTAAAGGTAGAAAGGCATAAAATGTATATTTTATGAGCTTATCAGTTGTCGGGTTTGGTATGGTTGTTGCACTCTTTGCTGAAAACCCGGTGGCCTGTTGTCAAATGGTGGAGGAATAGTTTGTGATTGGTTCCCTCCATAATTGAAGTTTGGATGATCCCTCCATCCTGGATTGTAAGTATTTGAGTAGGGTTTTCAGCAAACTATTCCTGGAACCAATCACAAACTATTCCTCCACCATTTGACAATAGGCCACCGGGTTTTCAGCAAAGAGTGCAACAACCATACCAAACCCGACAACTGATAAGCTCATAAAATATACATTTTATGCCTTTCTACCTTTAGTTTTTGTTATGTTTTCGATCTTTATCTTGTTTACTTATAATATGTTTTTGAATTTTAGGTACAATAAGGAGAATGAAGTCAAAAGATGTCAATAATAATGGTAAAGAGCTTACAAAATCATAATCACAAGATGGAAGAAGACTTAGGAGTCAAAAATATCAATTTCTGGTTGAAAACAATCAGGCAGATTTGACCTCCGGAGCTTGTTGTAAGGAAAACATGATGTTAGATTCTTTATTTGAAAAAACTTCCTTCTTAACTTTTGAAGTTGACTTGATTATCTTTCCAACGATATATTATGGGCCTAAATCAGATAAGAAATGAGTACTCAAAATAACGCTAGAAGATCCCCCTAAAGAACCCTGCGGCCAGAAAAACTCTAATCGCAAATCTGAAAAAAAAAAAAAAAAAAAGAAAAGGCAAAAGCGTGATTTTTGCACCTCTAGGCTTACTTGTGCGGCAATGACTTATTCTCAGGGTTTTAAAGCTCTATAAATACCATCTTTTGAGCCACAAACTAGACATCTTTTGAGGAGACTCAAGGATCATCATTATTATTCTTCTTCTTCTCCATTATTTTATTTTCTTTTTAGTTTTATGTATATATTATTCATGCTTATGTTATGCTAAACTTATTTGGTAAAGGGTGATTTCAAAGCCCTAGACATGTTTTGTAATTGATTTTCAGATTCTATCTACCATTGTTTTTTATCAAAGTTGCTTATGTTCTTCCATTAAAATTGTTCATGATAATGTTTTGATTTGTTTAGGTGGCCAACTAGATAAATCTTGATAATTGTCTAATGCTAGTTTAGGAGTCTTGATCCGTGTAATTGTCTTGATTTCCTATTCATAAGTGGCAATTTGTGATTAATGATTATGGTCAAGTTTTCAATAATTGCAAAGTGGAACATAACCTAATTTGAACAATCCGAGCTTATGTGTTTGTTGCTTAGATCAACCTATCTTTCTCATCATAAAGCTGCTATTAAATTTAACTTAGAGAGCTTATTCTAGGTTGTTTGATAGTTAGAGATTAAATAGAGAGCTTGTTCTATTTAACGACAAACTAAGGAAAGATTGGGGTAACAGAGCTTGTTGTTATCTACGGTTGTTAACTTTGATAGCTAATTAATGTTGATAGATATGAAATTGATTCTTAATGATGTCTAGTGGTGGAGAATGAAACCTTAACCATATTTTTCATATTTGATTCATCTTAATTACTTGTTTTCTCATTCTTATTGTTAACTTTAGTTTAAATATGATTTCAAAATACCCTTTACTTTTGTTTACTTGTTTTTAAGTTTTAAACTATTAACTTATAAACTAAAACCCAATCCCTGAGGACTCAACCATTGCTAATCACTATACTCTACAATTGATCTTTTTAAGTGCAAGGTTAAATAAGATACACTCTTTTGGGTGCATCAAGTGCCACCACAAAAAAATTCAGGTGAGACTCTTGAAGATCTTGTCAAAACCCTTACTACTAATACAATTCAACTTCAACAGGAATCAAGGGTGACAAAGGTAAGTATCCGAAACTTAGAGGCTCAGATGGGGCAATTGGCAACAACCCTGAGTCAAATGCAAGCAAGGGATTCTGGGAAATTACCTTCCCAAACCATAGTGAATCCAAGAGAGATTGCCAATGCTATAACTTTAAGAAGTGGGAAACAGCTAGAGACACCACAAAATGATAGTGCTCAAGGGGAGAACAATACCATGGCATCCTCTTCACATCCCAACGAGCCACTAAAAAAGGTAATTCCTAAACCATCCTTTCCTTCTTATATAACTCCTCCACCTTTTCCTAGCAGGTTAGTAAAGTCCAAGAAGGAGGTGCAAGAGAAGGAAATTTTGGAAACCTTCCGGAAAGTAGAGGTGAATATTCCTTTACTAGATGCTATCAATGATAACTCGTATAATTATATAGTTTTTAGTTATGTTTTATTATTGTTTTGTGTCAAATACGAGTTATTATTGCTTAGTCTAATTGTGTTTATGATCTTTTATATTTTTATGTAATTTGGTGTTTTTTACGAGCTTCTTTGAGTGATTTCAGATTACTAGGTTAAATCAACAATTAAGGGCAAATTCAGTTCAGTTCCAATTCCGACACCTTTTGCCATATCAGCTATATCTGGAGTTTCACTGAAGCAATAAGGCTGAAATTTTAACCATGCAAAGTTAAGAGGCATATCTAACCTTTTCATGCTTTACACTTCTTGAAACGGAGTAGTTTTCCCTAGCGAAATCGACCATCAAGTTGGCTGATGTGCAATGACGTCTGTGCTGACCTGTTTTGGTATTTTGCCCATATCTTCTGATCCACATTAGCAAAAGAGCTGATTCCAACGGCTATGGATCACTAACTGATAGGGAAACATTTTTCTAGAAGACCATGTGATCAGATCAAGCTTTCAATATTGACAAAAGCGACCATCAAGTTGGCTGATCAAAATTGTCATACAATATGACGAAAATTGTTAGAAAAATGCACCCACCTATTATACCTACCTTTGAAATTTGTAAAGCTTGTCTCTTGTCATTTAGTCCTCCAAAATGTGTATAAATAGAGGGCCTTGGATGATTGTATGAGGCATTGTACATTGGTAGGATATTAGCCATTGTAATAAAATTCTCTAAGTTTTCTTCTTCTTTCTTTTCTCTAGTTTTCTTTTTCTTTATTTTCTTCTTCTTCTTTCTTTCTTTCTTTTATTTCCTTCTTAGATTCTCTTTAATTTTATGTTTATGTTTACAATGCCTATGCTAGGCTAAACTTCTATTTGGTTAAGGGTGATTTCAAAGCCCTAGACATGTTTTGTGATTGATTTTCAGATTCTATCTATCATTAATTTTCTATCAAAATTGCTTATGTTCTTCTACAAGAATTGTTCATGATGTTGTCTTGATTTATTTAGGTGTACAACTAGATAGATCTTGATAATTATCTATTGCTAGTCTAGGAGTCTTGATCCGTGTAATTGTCTTGATTTCCTATTCATAAGTGGCAATTTGTGATTAATGATTATGGTCAAGTTTTCAATAATTGCAAAGTGGAACATAACCTAAGTTGAACAATCCGAGCTTATGTGTTTGTTGCTTAGATCAACCTATCTTCCTCATCATAAAGCTGCCATTAAATTGAATTTAGAGAGCTTATTCTAGGTTGTTTAATGGTTAGAGATTAAATAGAGAGCTTGTTCTATTTAACGACAAACTAAGGAAAGATTGGGATAACAGAGCTTGTTGTTATCAACGGTTGTTAACTTTGATAGTTGGTTGATATTGATAGATCTGAAATTGATTCTTAATGATGTCTAGTGGTGGAGAATGAAACCTTAACCATATTTTTCATATTTGATTCTTCTTACTTACTTGTTTTCTTACTTTTCTAGTTTGCTTATTTTTAAAAGTATATTTATTTTTATTGGCTGGTTATACCGCCTAATTTGTATATTAACTTTGTTTTATTTTTATTGGCTGGTTATACCGCCTAATTTAGTATATATATTTTTATTGGCTGGTTATACCGCCTTGCATCTTATTCTTATTATTTACTTTAGTTTAAATCTGGCTTCAAAAACCCCTTTTCTTTTATTGTTCTCTTTGAACGTAAGTTATAAACTAATAACTCATAGATTAAAACCCAATCCCTGAGGACTCGACCCTTGCTAATCATTATACTTACAATTGATCTTTTTAGTGCAAGGTTAAATAAGATACACTCTTTTGGGTGCATCAAATTTTTGGCGCCGTTGCCGGGGATTGCTTTCTTTAGTTTATTTGTTACTTGGTTTATTCTTATTTTCAGTTCTAATTAGTTTTATTTTCTTGTACATACAAGTTTTTCTATTCAAATTTAAAAAAAAAAAAAAATGGAATTGAGCAATCTAACACTTGAAGAGTTGGTCGCATACATGAACATGGAGAATCAACAAGCCAATCTCACCTCCCCAGTTCAACAATTGGCCATGGGAGGATGTCAAGGCCATCAAGTGTTCCAAGACCAACAGTATGATCATTACTCAAACACTTACCATGAGGGATGGTGGGATCATACTAATTATGGCTACTCGAAAAATTACCAAGAAGTAGATCCTTATGCCAATTACACTCATCCATCTAGCTTCAATCAATCATGGTCTCAAGAACCAGATCTTTTTCAACCACCACATATGACTCAAAACTCAGGTACTTCTTTAGAAGATCTTGTCTATTCTCTTGTTACTGATTCTTTGCAATTTCAACAGGAAACAAGGGCAAGCATCCAGAGTTTGGAAAAGCAAATGAGCCAATTGGCTAGTAGTATGGTGGGATGGGTAGCACAAAGATCAGAAGAACTCCCAGCCCAAACGATGGTTAACCCAAAGGAGAATGCTACTATTGTGACCTTGAAGAATGAGGAACAAGATGAGGATGAAACAAAATTAGAGATGGATTCTATTCTTGAGGATAATGAAGCCAAAGATCCAAATAAGAGTATTTCGGCACCTGAGGTAACGTTTAAGGTTTCACTTTTTCCTAATGTTTCTTCTCCACCTTTTCCTAGTAGATTTGCAAAGTTCAAGGAGGAAGAACATGAACAACACATGCGGGAAACCTTAAACAACTTGTTTGTGGAGGTCATTCAACAAGTATCAAAATATGCTCCATTCCTCGATGACATATGCACCACAAAGGATGATGGAATAATACTTGTAATGGAGAATGCATCCACTGTTGTGCAAAGAAAGCTTCCTCTCAAACGCATAAATTTGGGAAATTTCATGTATGAGCCTGACAAGCCTAAAATGCCAAGAAGGGGTGTTGGTTAGGTTCAAAACACTAAATCAAGTGCTAATTGGGGGAGGCAGCCTAATTAGTGAAAGCATTGCCAAACTGCCATCCTCAGATTTGCTCTCTTTTTCTTTATCTTTTTCTTATGTTTCTTTGTTAATTGTGTTTAGTGTTTCTAAGTTCATTTAGGCTGCATAAGTTTATTTTGTTTATTAGTTCTTTTCACTTACACATGATTCTTTCATTTGGGATTAATAGCATTACATTAATGACAATGTAAGAATTATGTGTGGGGGGGGAGAATTTAGGATTTTATTTAGAGTGTTTTGTTTTTGAGTCTTTTTATGTTGTTTTTCTTTCTGATCCTTGTTTTGAAAATAATTAAATGTAAATATAATTTTTATTTTTTTAACCCCGGTTAAATGGCGGATAACGGTACTCCGTGATTATTTAAATCGGTTCCATCAGCTACCCACAAAACTGATATTGTATATAAATTTCTCTTCCAATTTCTCTTTCAATTTTTTTCATTTTTTTTTCAGGATGGATGATATTCTCACAAGATTGCAGAAACGATTTCCTCCTTTTCCTCGAAATATTTTACTTAAGCTTTACCAAGTTCGATTTGAAAGATTAAGAATGCTTATGCACAAAGGGATTCCTGAAGACATACGTTGGATAATTGAAGCCAAGGTACGTGAAGATGAATATCTTCCTGTTTTGCATTTACCAGGTACAGGTAGAAGCACTTTTGCAAAGAAGCGACGAGCAAAGCGCATGAGTTCAAATTGCCACAAATGTGCACGATGGACGTGTAACGGTAAATGTCGTTATATTGGGATTCCGTCCTCTAATCGAGATGATAAAATTGAATTCATTAAGGATGGACTGAGTAAGGAGAATTTGGGTAATATCCAACTTTCTCTTGAGACGCATCCTAGTGGAGACGTACAAAGAGAAATTCTTGATTTATGGCCGCAATTCCAAAGGGAATGGCAACATCTTGGGAATCTGATGTTAAAAGACCCTGTTTGCCAGCTTGTAAGAAAACTGGATGGGAAGCATATCCTCGACTCATAGAAGGCGTTTAAGCCGTTTCTGGACGTAAAACCAGAGGAAGATGTGAGCCACAATCACAACTACAATAAATAACTTCTCAGCTTTTGGTTTGATTTGCAATAACTTCATTTCGGTTTAATTTACGTGTTGTTCGATTTGTGTAATTATTCTCGTTTTTTTTATTGGTCTTTTACGGTTGATTTTTCTTCTCTTTTTGATTTTCTTCCTGAAATCACGCAAAACTCTTTTGTTAGGTTAACATTTTCTTCTGACAGGTCAAATACACTTTCGGCGACATTATTACTCTTGTCTGATTCACTACTCAGTCCTCTATATATTACACCATGTACTCATTCTCTTTCAGGCACTCGAAAAAAGAAAATGGAAAGTACTTCGTCCCAGCGCATTAAAAAAATTTGTGTCTTTGGAGGTGCTTATCCAGGGAAAAATAACATATTTGCTGATGAAGCCATAAGAGTTGGAGTAATACTTGCCCAACAAAAGATCCAGTTGATTTATGGAGGTGGTAGTACGGGTTTAATGGGAGCAGTCGCTACAGCAGCACACGCCGGAGGAAGTCCAGTTCTAGGAATCGTGCCAAAACTATTCACAGATTTTTGTGGACCTACCTTGGGTAAGGAAATACAAGTCTGGAGTATCCCTGAACGGATAACAATCATGTACCATTCTGCCGATGCATTCATTGCTTTACCAGGAGGTCTGGGTACATTGGAAGAAATAGCTTGCGTGGCTTCTTGGTCATCTTTGGTCACAAATAAGAAACCCATTGGTTTGCTTAATATTAATGGTTATTTTAGTAATTTGCTTTCATATTTAGATAATGCTGTGGAAAATGGATTCATGTTTTCAGAGGCAAGGAAAACCATAATTTCTGCTACAACCATTGAAGATTTACTCAAAAAGCTCCAAGCTTATGAGTGTTTATCTGCTACGGTTGTTTCGCAAACGCTCGAAAAAAGAAAAAGAGATATGGACGAGCAAGGAGTGGATTGTACTTTGTCTTTGTGACATTATCTAACATTTTGCTTGTTGTGTCTCAGTTATAATAAGTGGTTAGCAACCTCTGCAGGTAATATCTCCTAAATTCTACCTTTAAAATTTGACATTGGGGACAATGTCATATTTTAGTAGGGGGTAAGGGACATATTTTGCTAATTTAAAAAAAAAAAAATTTTGTTGTGTTTTAAGACATTTAGAAGTATTCATTCTGAACAAGGTCTGAGTAAGGGAGACTTGAGACATACCTTGTCAGTTTGATTTAATCTTCTTCTAAAAAAAAAAAAAAAAAAAAAAAAAAAAGCATGTTTAGACTTAGTGTGTTTTTAGTGTGTTTTAGTTACTTTCAATACTATGATGAGATATGAATTGCATAAGTCTAAAACAGATTTATTAGTGAGAAGATTTTCATGAGAATTGAGCTTGAAATCAACCTTTTTATGAGCCAATGTTAATATGATATGTTGATTGAGAAAGAAGCATGTTTAGACTTAATCTGACTTGTATAATCATCCTTGTGAGTTTTTGAGCCTATAATGATTGATGCATTATATAAATCAATCTAATTTCTTTCTTGAGTGCTCTTATGATTACATGTGATAACTCGTATAATTATATAGTTTTTAGTTATGTTTTATTATTGCTTTGTGTCAAATACGAGTTATTATTGTTTAGTCTAATTGTGTTTATGATCTTTTATATTTTTATGTAATTTGGTGTTTTTCACAAGTTTTTTTGAGTGATTTCAGATTACTAGAATTAAGGGCAAATCTAGTTCAGTTTCAGTTCCGACACCTTTTTCCATATCAGCTATATCTCGAGTTTCACTGAAGCAATAAGGCTGAAATTTTAACCGTGCAAAGTTAAGAGGCATATCTATCTTTTTCATGTTTTACACTTCTTGAAACGGAGTCGTTTTCCCTAGCGAAATCGACCATCAAGTTGGCTGATGTGCAATGACGTCTGTGCTGACCTGTTTTCATATTTTGCCCATATCTTCTTATCCACATCAGCAAATGAGCTGATTCCAATGGGTATGGATCAGTAACTGATAGGGGAACATTTTTCTAGAAGACCATGTGATCAGATCAGGCCTCCAAAATTGACAAAATCGACCATCAAGTTGGCTGATCAAAATTGTCATACAATATGACGAAAATTGTTAGAAAAATGCACCCACTTATTATACCTACCTTTGAAATTTGTAAAGCTTGTCTCTTGTCATTTAGCCCTCCAAAATGTGTATAAATAGAGGGCCTTGGATGATTGTAGAGGATCATATGGTACATTGGTAGGATATTAGCCATTGTAATAAAATTCTCTAAGTTTTCTTCTTCTTTCTTTTCTCTAGTTTTCTTTTTCTTTATTTTCTTCTTCTTCTTTCTTTCTTTTATTTCCTTCTTAGATTCTCTTTAATTTTATGTTTATGTTTACAATGCCTATGCTAGGCTAAACTTCTATTTGGTTAAGGGTGATTTCAAAGCCCTAGACATGTTTTGTGATTGATTTTCAGATTCTATCTATCATTAATTTTCTATCAAAGTTGCTTATGTTCTTCTACAAGAATTGTTCATGATGTTGTCTTGATTTATTTAGGTGTACAACTAGATAGATCTTGATAATTATCTATTGCTAGTCTAGGAGTCTTGATCCGTGTAATTGTCTTGATTTCCTATTCATAAGTTGCAATTTGTGATTAATGATTATGGTCAAGTTTTCAATAATTGCAAAGTGGAACATAACCTAAGTTGAACAATCCGAGCTTATGTGTTTGTTGCTTAGATCAACCTATCTTTCTCATCATAAAGCTGCCATTAAATTGAATTTAGAGAGCTTATTCTAGGTTGTTTAATGGTTAGAGATTAAATAGAGAGCTTGTTCTATTTAACGACAAACTAAGGAAAGATTGGGATAACAGAGCTTGTTGTTATCTACGGTTGTTAACTTTGATAGTTGGTTGATATTTGATAACTCGTATAATTATATAGTTTTTAGTTATGTTTTATTATTGTTTTGTGTCAAATACGAGTTATTATTGTTTAGTCTAATTGTGTTTATGATCTTTTATATTTTTATGTAATTTGGTGTTTTTCACAAGTTTCTTTGAGTGATTTCATATTACTAGAATTAAGGGCAAATCCAGTTCAGTTCCAGTTCCGATACCTTTTGCCATATCAGCTATATCTGGAGTTTCACTAAAGAAATAAGGCTGAAATTTTAACCGTGCAAAGTTAAGAGGGATATCTATCTTTTTCATGTTTTACACTTCTTGAAACGGAGTCGTTTTCCCTAGCGAAATCAACCATCAATTTGGCTGATGTGCAATGACGTCTGTCCTGAGCAGTTTTCGCATTTTGACCATATCGTCCGATACACATCAGCAAATGAGCTGATTCCAACGGCTATGGATCACTAACTGATAGGAGAACATTTGTCTAGAAGACCATGTGATCAGATAAAGCCTCCAATATTGAAGAAATCGATCATCAAGTTGGCTGATGTGCAATGACGTCTGTGCTGACCTGTTTTCGTATTTTACCCATATCTTCTTCTCCACATCAGCAAATGAGCTGATTCCAACGGCTATGAATCCGTAACTCATAGGGGAACATTTTTCTAGAAGACCATGGGATCAGATCAGGCCTTCAAGATTGACAAAATCGACCATCAAGTTGGCTGATCAAAATGGTCATACAATATGACGAAAATTCTTAGAAAAATGCACCCACCTATTATACCTACCTTTGAAATTTGTAAAGCTTGTCTCTTGTCATTTAGCCCTCCAAAATGTGTATAAATAGAGGGCCTTGGATGATTGTAGAGGATCATATTGTACATTGGTAGGATATTAGCCATTTTAATAAAACTCTCTAAGTTTTCTTCTTCTTTCTTTTCTCTAGTTTTCTTTCTTTTCTCTAGTTTTCTTTTTCTTTAGAGAGAGCAAGAGGTTGGATAATTAATATTCTTCCTCTTCTTCTTTCTTTATTTTATTTTCTTCTTAGATTTTCTTTAATTTTATGTTTATGTTTACAATGCCTATGCTAGGCTAAACTTCTATTTGGTTAAGGGTGATTTCAAAGCCCTAGACATGTTTTATAATTGATTTTCAGATTCTATCTATCATTAATTTTCTATCAAAGTTGCTTATGTTCTTCTACAAGAATTGTTCATGATGTTGTCTTGATTTGTTTAGGTGTACAACTAGATAGATCTTGATAATTATCTATTGCTAGTTTAGGAGTCTTGATCCGTGTAATTGTCTTGATTTCCTATTCATAAGTGGCAATTTGTGATTAATGATTATGGTCAAGTTTTCAATAATTGCAAAGTGGAACATAACCTAAGTTGAACAATCCGAGCTTATGTGTTTGTTGCTTAGATCAACCTATCTTTCTCATCATAAAGCTGCCATTAAATTGAATCTAGAGAGCTTATTCTAGGTTGTTTGATGGTTAGAGATTAAATAGAGAGCTTGTTCTATTTAACGACAAACTAAGGAAAGATTGGGATAACAGAGCTTGTTGTTATCTACGGTTGTTAACTTTGATAGTTGGTTGATATTGATAGATCTGAAATTGATTCTTAATGATGTCTAGTGGTGGAGAATGAAACCTTAACCATATTTTTCATATTTGATTCTTCTTACTTACTTGTTTTCTTACTTTTCTAGTTTGCTTATTTTTAAAAGTATATTTATTTTTATTGGCTGGTTATACCGCCTAATTTAGTATATATATTTTTATTGGCTGGTTATACCGCCTAATTTAGTATATATATTTTTATTGGCTGGTTATACCGCCTAATTTGTATATTAACTTTGTTTTACTTTTATTGGCTGGTTATACCGCCTAATTTAGTATATATATTTTTATTGGCTGGTTATACCGCCTTGCATCTTCTTCTTATTATTTACTTTAGTTTAAATCTGGCTTCAAAAACCCCTTTTCTTTTATTGTTCTTGAATTTAAGTTTTAAACTATTAACTTATAAACTAAAACCCAATCCCTGAGGACTCGACCCTTGCTAACTACTATACTTACAATTTATCTTTTTAGTGCAAGGTTAAATAAGATACACTCTTTTTGGGTGCATCAAATTTTTGGCGCCGTTGCCGGGGATTGTTTTCTTTAGTTTATTTGTTACTTGGTTTATTCTTATTTTCAGTTCTAATGAGTTTTATTTTCTTGTACATACGGGTTTTTCTGATCAAATTTTGAAAAAAAAAAAAAAAAAACGATTGAATTGAGCAATCTAACACTTGAAGAGTTGGTGGCATACATGAACATGGAGAATCAACAAGCCAATCTGACCTTCCCAGTTCAACAATTGGCCATGGGAGGATGTCAAGGCCATCAAGTGTTCCAAGACCAACAGTATGATCATTACTCAAACACTTACCATGAGGGATGGTGGGATCATACTAATTATGGCTACTCGAAAAATTACCAAGAAGTAGATCCTTATGCCAATTACACTCATCCATCTAGCTTCAATCAATCATGGTCCCAAGAACCAGATCTTTTTCAACCACCACATATGACTCAAAACTCAGGTACTTCTTTAGAAGATCTTGTCTATTCTCTTGTTACTGATACATTGCAATTTCAACAGGAAACAAGGGCAAGCATCCAGAGTTTGGAAAAGCAAATGATCCAATTGACTAGCAGTATGGTGGGATGGGTAGCACAAAGATCTGAAGAACTCCCTGCCCAAACAATGATTAACCCAAAGGAGAATTCTACTATTGTGACCTTGAGGAATGAGGAACAAGATGAGGATGAGACAAAACCAAAGATGGATTCACTTCTTGAGGATAATGAAGCCACCATTCAAATTGAGAGTACTTTGACACCTCAGGTAGCTTTTAAGGTTCTTATTTCTACTAATGTTCCTTCTCCACTTTTTCCTAGCAGATTTGGAAAGTCCAAGAAGGAGGAACATGAACAACAATTTTTGGAAACCTTAAACAGCTTGCTTGTGGATGCCATTAGACAAGTACCAAGATATGCACAATTCCTCAAAGAGCTATACCCCACCAAGAATGATGAAATAATACGTGTGGGGGAGAATGCATTGGCTGTTTTGCAAAGAAAACTTCCTCCAAAACGCAAAAATCCGAGAAGTTTCATGTCTAAGCCAAAAGATCCTAAAAAGCCAAGAAGGGGAATTGGCTAGGCTGAAAACAATCAATCAAGTGCTAATTGGGGGAGGCAGCCTAATTAGTGAAAGCATTGCCAAACTGCCATCCTCAGATTTGCTCTCTTTTTCTTTATCTTTTTCTTATGTTTCTTTGTTAATTGTGTTTTGTGTTTTTAAGTTCATTTAGGCTGCATAAGTTTATTTTGTTTATTAGTTCTTTTCACTTACACATGATTCTTTCATTTGGGTTAATAGCATTACATTAATGACAATGTAAGAATTATGTGTGGGGGAAAGAATTTAGGATTTTATTTAGAGTGTTTTGTTTTTGAGTCTTTTTATGTTGTTTTTCTTTCTGATCCTTGTTTTGAAAATAACTAGATGTAAATATAATTTTTATTATTATTTTTTTTCCCCGGTTAAATGGCGGATAACGGTACTCCGTGATTATTTAAATCGGTTCCATCAGCTACCCACAAAACTGATATTGTATATAAATTTCTCTTCCAATTTCTCTTTCAATTTTTTTCATTTTTTTTTTCAGGATGGATGATATTCTCACAAGATTGCAGAAATGATTTCCTCATTTTCCTCGAAATATTTTACTGAAGCTTTACCAAGTTTGATTTGAAAGATTAAGAATGCTTATGCACAAAGGGATTCCTGACGACATACGTTGGATAATTGAAGCCAAGGTACGTGAAGATGAATATCTTCCTGTTTTGCATTTACCAGGAACAGGTAGAAGCACTTTTGCAAAGAAGCGACGAGCAAAGCGCATGAGTTCAAATTGCCACAAATGTGCACGATGGACGTGTAACGGTAAATGTCGTTCTATTGGGATTCCGTCCTCTAATCGAGATGATAAAATTGAATTCATTAAGGATGGACTGAGTAAGGAGAATTTGGGTAATATCCAACTTTCTCTTGAGACGCATCATAGTGGAGACGTACAAAGAGAAATTCTTGATTTATGGCCGCAATTCCAAAGGGAATGGCAACATCTTGGGAATCTGATGTTAAAAGACCCTGTTTGCCAGCTTGTAAGAAAACTGGATGGGAAGCATATCCTTGACTCATAGAAGGCGTTTAAGCCGTTTCTGGACGTAAAACCAGAGGAAGATGTGAGCCACAATCACAACTACAATAAATGACTTCTCAGTTTTTGGTTTGATTTGCAATAACTTTATTTTGGTTTAATTTACGTGTTGTTCGATTTGTGTAATTATTCTCGTTTTTTTTTTTGTCTTTTACGGTTGATTTTTTCTTCTCTTTTTGATTTTCTTCCTGAAATCACGCAAAAATCTTTTGTTAGGTTAATATTTTCTTCTGACAGGTCAGATACACTTTCGGCGACATTATTACTCTTGTCTGATTCACTACTCAGTCCTCTATATATTACACCATGTACTCATTCTCTTTCAGGCACTCGAAAAAGAAAAAAAAAATGGAAAGTACTTCGTCCCAACGCATTAAAAAAATTTGTGTCTTTGGAGGTGCTTATCCAGGGAAAAATAACATATTCGCTGATGAAGCCATAAGAGTTGGAGTAATACTTGCCCAACAAAAGATCCAGTTGATTTATGGAGGCGGTAGTACGGGTTTAATGGGAGCAGTCGCTACAGCAGCACACGCCGGAGGAAGTCCAGTTCTAGGAATCGTGCCAAAACTATTCACAAGTTTTTGTGGACCTACCGTGGGTAAGGAAATACAAGTCTGGAGTATCCCTGAACGGATAACAATCATGTACCATTCTGCCGATGCATTCATTGCTTTACCAGGAGGTCTGGGTACATTGGAAGAAATAGCTTGCGTGGCTTCTTGGTCATCTTTGGTCACAAATAAGAAACCCATTGGTTTGCTTAATATTAATGGTTATTTTAGTAATTTGCTTTCATATTTAGATAATGCTGTGGATAATGGATTCTTGTTTTCAGAGGCAAGGAGAACCATAATTTCTGCTACAACCATTGAAGATTTACTCAAAAAGCTCCAAGCTTATGAGTGTTTATCTGCTACGGTTGTTTCGCAAATGCTCGGAAAAAGAAAAAGAGATATGGACGAGCAAGGAGTGGATTGTACTTTGTCTTTGTGACATTATCTAACATTTTGTTTGTTGTGTCTCAGTTATAATAAGTGGTTAGCAACCTCTGCAGGTAATATCTCCTAAATTCTACCTTTAAAATTTGACATTAGGGACAATGTCATATTTTAGTAGGGGGTAAGGGACATATTTTGCTAATTTAAAAAAAAAAAATTTTGTTGTGTTTTAAGCCATTTAGAAGTATTCATTCTGAACAAGGTCTGAGTAAGGGAGACTTGAGACATACCTTGTCAGTTTGATTTCTTCTTTTCAAAAAAAAAAAGTTTGTTGTGTTTTAAGCAATTTAGAAGTATTCATTCTGAACAAGGTCTGAGTAAGGGAGACTTGAGACATACCTTGTCAGTTTGATTTTAATCTTTTTATGTTTACTTGTTAATTTTTGTTTAGTATTTTAGGATTATTTAGGTTGCATGAGTTTGTTTTGTTTTGAGTCTTAGTTGTTCCTATTCTTATGTTATTAGTTCTTTTCTCTTACACATGATTCTTTCATTTGGGTTAATAGACTTACATTGAGGACAATGTAAGAATTAAGTGTGGGGGGAATGATTTAGGATTTCTTTTATTTTTGTCTACTATTTTTTTTTTATGAGTCTTTATTATTATTTTTAGTGTGTTTTAGTTCCTTTTCAATACTATGATGAGATATGAATTGCATAAGTCTAAAACAGATTTATTAGTGAGCAGATTTTCATGAGAATTAAGCTTGATACTAATTTTTATGAGCCAATGTTAATATGATATGTTGATTGAGAAAGAAGCATGTTTAGACTTAATCTGACTTGTATAATCATCCTTGTGAGTTTTTGAGCCTATATGATTGATGCATTATACATATCAATCTAATTTCTTTCTTGAGTGCTCTTATGATTACATGATTCTCTAGAACTTGCTTTAAACCATTTGAGACTATATTGATGCATGTGACAACATGAATATGATAGAGGCATTATGATTTTTAGCCAGGGCCAAACAGCCATCCCTTATTGATGTTCCAAGAGAACACACCCTTAGTGAACCAATTTGAGCCTACATTGAATAAGCTATCTCTTTGGTAACCATAACTTGTCCCTAACCTAAATATACTTATATCTTTACCTTTGTTCCAAAGATGAATTAGCATGTTTTGAGACAAGTTGCAAAGACAAGGAAGATCTATTGAAAATTTGGGTTAGAAACAAGAAATAAGTGTGGGGGGGAAAGAAAAGAAAAGTCAAAAAAAAAAATAAAAGAAATGGAATACTGGCAAATACATTCAAAAAAAAAAATATGAATCATCTCTTGAATTTTGGGAAAAAGAAAAAGATGTTACAAAGTTGTTCAGAATGAAGAAAAGGCCCAACATGAATATCCGGCCTAGGTGACTATGTACTTGTAAAGAGTTTTGAGAAGTTTCTTTGTATAATCTTTTTATGTCTCTAAACTTTATGAACTCTTTGGAACCTTTGTGATATCTTTATCCTTTTGTTCTTCAACCACATTACAAACCCCTTGGCCCCATTACAACCTTGATTAAAGACCTCTTGATTTATGAAGTTGCATGATCTTTTAGTGGAGAATAGGTGGACAAGCAAGCATATGGTAGAAGTGTTTTCATGAGATTGATTGAGTGTAAACACTTTACCACTACTTTAAAGAGTGAAAATCAAGAGAGTATCCCATGTGAGAAGTTGAGATTAAATTTGAACATGCACTATTTTGATTGAGATATGTTATGCTAATATTGGCTTAACTCAAACAATTTACAATCAAGCATGATTTTTTGTGAAATTTTTTAAGCTATTGATTAGTTTATAAGACTTGTTTAAATATTGTCTCTAATTTGTATTGAAAGGATTAGGAGTAAATATTTTTAGTATATGTAGTTTATTTATATGAAGTTTATTTATATTTTAATTTTTCAATGTTTGTGGGTATCGTTCTAGTAAACCCTCACGAGACTAAACTCGTCCACTAGGGACACCTAGGGGTTTAAAAGCTTGTGTCACATGCTAAGTGCCACCGTGATTTCCTACGAAAATGGATTAGATTAGATTTTCTTATTTTATTTTTATTGAGTCGTTGCTAGGGACTAGCAACAATCTAAGTGTGGGGGTGTGATAACTCGTATAATTATATAGTTTTTAGTTATGTTTTATTATTGTTTTGTGTCAAATACGAGTTATTATTGTTTAGTCTAATTGTGTTTATGATCTTTTATATTTTTATGTAATTTGGTGTTTTTCACAAGTTTCTTTGAGTGATTTCAGATTACTAGAATTAAGGGCAAATCCAGTTCAGTTCCAGTTCCGATACCTTTTGCCATATCAGCTATATCTGGAGTTTCACTGAAGCAATAAGGCTGAAATTTTAACCGTGCAAAGTTAAGAGGCATATCTATCTTTTTCATGTTTTACACTTCTTGAAACGGAGTCGTTTTCCCTAGCGAAATCAACCATCAAGTTGGCTGATGTGCAATGACGTCTGTCCTGAGCAGTTTTCGCATTTTGACCATATCGTCCGATACACATCAGCAAATGAGCTGATTCCAACGGCTATGGATCACTAACTGATAGGAGAACATTTGTCTAGAAGACCATGTGATCAGATAAAGCCTCCAATATTGAAGAAATCGACCATCAAGTTGGCTGATGTGCAATGACGTCTGTGCTGACCTGTTTTCGTATTTTGCCCATATCGTTTTCTCCACATCAGCAAATGAGCTGATTCCAACGGCTATGAATCCGTAACTCATAGGGGAACATTTTTCTAGAAGGCCATGTGATCATATCAGGCCTCCAAGATTGACAAAATCGACCATCAAGTTGGCTGATCAAAATGGTCATACAATATGACGAAAATTCTTAGAAAAATGCACCCACCTATTATACCTACCTTTGAAATTTGTAAAGCTTGTCTCTTGTCATTTAGCCCTCCAAAATGTGTATAAATAGAGGGCCTTGGATGATTGTAGAGGATCATATTGTACATTGGTAGGATATTAGCCATTTTAATAAAACTCTCTAAGTTTTCTTCTTCTTTCTTTTCTCTAGTTTTCTTTTTCTTTAGAGAGAGCAAGAGGTTGGATAATTAATATTCTTCCTCTTCTTCTTTCTTTCTTTTATTTTCTTTTTAGATTTTCTTTAATTTTATGTTTATGTTTACAATGCCTATGCTAGGCTAAACTTCTATTTGGTTAAGGGTGATTTCAAAGCCCTAGACATGTTTTATAATTGATTTTCAGATTCTATCTATCATTAATTTTCTATCAAAGTTGCTTATGTTCTTCTGCAAGAATTGTTCATGATGTTGTCTTGATTTGTTTAGGTGTACAACTAGATAGATCTTGATAATTATCTATTGCTAGTTTAGGAGTCTTGATCCGTGTAATTGTCTTGATTTCCTATTCATAAGTGGCAATTTGTGATTAATGATTATGGTCAAGTTTTCAATAATTGCAAAGTGGAACATAACCTAAGTTGAACAATCCGAGCTTATGTGTTTGTTGCTTAGATCAACCTATCTTTCTCATCATAAAGCTGCCATTAAATTGAATCTAGAGAGCTTATTCTAGGTTGTTTGATGGTTAGAGATTAAATAGAGAGCTTGTTCTATTTAACGACAAACTAAGGAAAGATTGGGATAACAGAGCTTGTTGTTATCTACGGTTGTTAACTTTGATAGTTGGTTGATATTGATAGATCTGAAATTGATTCTTAATGATGTCTAGTGGTGGAGAATGAAACCTTAACCATATTTTTCATATTTGATTCTTCTTACTTACTTGTTTTCTTACTTTTCTAGTTTGCTTATTTTTAAAAGTATATTTATTTTTATTGGCTGGTTATACCGCCTAATTTAGTATATATATTTTTATTGGCTGGTTATACCGCCTAATTTAGTATATATATTTTTATTGGCTGGTTATACCGCCTAATTTGTATATTAACTTTGTTTTACTTTTATTCGCTGGTTATACCGCCTAATTTAGTATATATATTTTTATTGGCTGGTTATACCGCCTTGCATCTTCTTCTTATTATTTACTTTAGTTTAAATCTGGCTTCAAAAACCCCTTTTCTTTTATTGTTCTTGAATTTAAGTTTTAAACTATTAACTTATAAACTAAAACCCAATCCCTGAGGACTCGACCCTTGCTAACTACTATACTTACAATTTATCTTTTTAGTGCAAGGTTAAATAAGATACACTCTTTTTGGGTGCATCAATATTGATAGATCTGAAATTGATTCTTAATGATGTCTAGTGGTGGAGAATGAAACCTTAACCATATTTTTCATATTTGATTCTTCTTACTTACTTGTTTTCTTACTTTTCTAGTTTGCTTATTTTTAAAAAGTATATTTATTTTTATTGGCTGGTTATACCGCCTAATTTGTATATTAACTTTGTTTTATTTTTATTGGCTGGTTATACCGCCTAATTTAGTATATATATTTTTATTGGCTGGTTATACCGCCTAATTTAGTATATATATTTTTATTGGCTGGTTATACTGCCTAATTTAGTATATATATTTTTATTGGCTAGTTATACCGCCTTGCATCTTATTCTTATTATTTACTTTAGTTTAAATCTGGCTTCAAAACCCCCTTTTCTTTTATTGTTCTTGAATTTAAGTTTTAAACTATTAACTTATAAACTAAAACCCAATCCCTGAGGACTCGACCCTTGCTAACTACTATACTTACAATTTATCTTTTTAGTGCAAGGTTAAATAAGATACACTCTTTTGGGTGCATCAACATGATTCTCTAGAACTTGCTTTAGACCTTGTTGAGACTATATTGATGCATGTGACAACATGAATATGATAGAGGCATTAGGATTTTTAGCCAGGGCCAAACAGCCATCCCTTATTGATGTTCCAAGAGAACACACCCTTAGTGAACCAATTTGAGCCTACATTGAATAAGCTATCTCTTTGGTAACCATAACTTGTCCCTAACCTAAATATACTTATATCCTTACCTTTGTTCCAAAGATGAATTAGAATGTTTTGAGACAAGTTGCAAAGACAAGGAAGATCTATTGAAAATTTGGGTTAGAAACAAGAAATAAGTGTGGGGGGGGGGAAAGAAAAGAAAAGTCAAGAGAAAAAAAAAAGAAATGGAATACTGGCAAATACATTCCTATGTAAAAAAAAATATGAATTATCTCTTGAATTTGGGGAAAAAGAAAAAGATGTTACAAAGTTGTTTAGAATGAAGAAAAGGCCCAACATGAATATCCGGCCTAGGTGACTATGTACTTGTAAAGAGTTTTGAGAAGTTTCTTTGTATGATCTTATTATGTCTCTAAACTTTATGAACTCTTTGGAACCTTTGTGATATCTTTATCCTTTTGTTCTTCAACCACATTACAAACCCCTTGGCCCCATTACAACCTTGATTAAAGACCTCTTGATTCATGAAGTTGTATGATCTAAATAGTGGAGAATAGGTGGACAAGCAAGAATATGGTAGAACTGTTTTCATGAGATTGATTGAGTGTAAACACTTTACCACTACTTTAAAGAATGAAAATCATGAGAGTATCCCATGTGAGTAGTTGAGATTAAGTTTGAATATGCACTATTTTGATTGAAATATGTTATGTTAATATTGGCTTAACTCAAACAATTTACATTCAAGCATGATTTTTTGTGGAATTCTTTAAGCTATTGATTAGTTTATAAGACTTGTTCAAAGATTGTCTCTAATGTGTATTGAAAGGATTAGGAGTAAATATTTTTAGTATATGTAGTTTATTTATATTTTAGTTTTTCGATGTTTGTGGGTATCGTTCTAGTAAACCCTCACGAGACTAAACTCGTCCACTAGGGACACCTAGGGGTTTAAAGGCTTGTGTCACATGCTAAGTGCCACCGTGATTTCCTACGAAAGTGGATTAGATTAGATTTTTTTATTTTATTTTTATTTGTTTTTGCTCGAGGACTAGCAACAATCTAAGTGTGGGGGTGTGATAACTCGTATAATTATATAGTTTTTAGTTATGTTTTATTATTGTTTTGTGTCAAATACGAGTTATTATTGCTTATTCTAATTGTGTTTATGATCTTTTATATTTTTATGTAATTTGGTGTTTTTTACGAGTTTCTTTGAGTGATTTCAGATTACTAGGTTAAATCAACAATTAAGGGCAAATTCAGTTCAGTTCCAGTTCCGACACCTTTTGCCATATCAGCTATATCTGAAGTTTTACTGAAGCAATAAGGCTGAAATTTTAACCGTGCAAAGTTAAGAGGCATATCTAACTTTTTCATGTTTTACACTGCTTGAAACGGAGTCGTTTTCCCTAGCGAAATCGACCATCAAGTTGGCTGATGTGCAATGACGTCTGTGCTGACCTGTTTTTGGTATTTGGCCCATATCTTCTGATCCACATCAGCAAATGAGCTGATTCCAACGGCTATGGATCACTAACTGATAGGGGAACATTTTTCTAGAAGACCATGTGATCAGATCAAGCTTCCAATATTGACAAAATCGACCATCAAGTTGGCTGATCAAAATTGTCATACAATATGACGAAAATTGTTAGAAAAATGCACCCACCTATTATACCTACCTTTGAAATTTGTAAAGCTTGTCTCTTGTCATTTAGTCCTCCAAAATGTGTATAAACAGAGGGCCTTGGATGATTGTATGAGGCATTGTACATTGGTAGGATATTAGCCATTGTAATAAAATTCTCTAAGTTTTCTTCTTCTTTCTTTTTCTTTATTTTCTTCTTCTTCTTTCTTTCTTTTATTTCCTTCTTAGATTCTCTTTAATTTTATGTTTATGTTTACAATGCCTATGCTAGGCTAAACTTCTATTTGGTTAAGGGTGATTTCAAAGCCCTAGACATGTTTTGTGATTGATTTTCAGATTCTATCTATCATTAATTTTCTATCAAAGTTGCTTATGTTCTTCTACAAGAATTGTTCATGATGTTGTCTTGATTTATTTAGGTGTACAACTAGATAGATCTTGATAATTATCTATTGCTAGTCTAGGAGTCTTGATCCGTATAATTGTCTTGATTTCCTATTCATAAGTGGCAATTTGTGATTAATGATTATGGTCAAGTTTTCAATAATTGCAAAGTGGAACATAACCTAAGTTGAACAATACGAGCTGATGTGTTTGTTGCTTAGATCAACCTATCTTCCTCATCATAAAGCTGCCATTAAATTGAATTTAGAGAGCTTATTCTAGGTTGTTTAATGGTTAGAGATTAAATAGAGAGCTTGTTCTATTTAACGACAAACTAAGGAAAGATTGGGATAACAGAGCTTGTTGTTATCTACGGTTGTTAACTTTGATAGTTGGTTGATATTGATAGATCTGAAATTGATTCTTAATGATGTCTAGTGGTGGAGAATGAAACCTTAACCATATTTTTCATATTTGATTCTTCTTACTTACTTGTTTTCTTACTTTTCTAGTTTGCTTATTTTTAAAAGTATATTTATTTTTATTGGCTGGTTATACCGCCTGATTTGTATATTAACTTTGTTTTATTTTTATTGGCTGGTTATACCGCCTAATTTAGTATATATATTTTTATTGGCTGGTTATACCGCCTTGCATCTTATTCTTATTATTTACTTTAGTTTAAATCTGGCTTCAAAAACCCCTTTTCTTTTATTGTTCTCTTTGAACGTAAGTTATAAACCAATAACTCATAGATTAAAACCCAATCCCTGAGGACTCGACCCTTGCTAATCATTATACTTACAATTGATCTTTTTAGTGCAAGGTTAAATAAGATACACTCTTTTGGGTGCATCAATCAAGCAAGTGCCAAGATATGACAAGTTCATAAAAGAGTTGTGCACATCTAAACGGAAGTTGAAATGGAATGAAAAGGTAAGTGTGGGGGAGAATGTGTCAGCTGTTCTTCAAAAGAAACTCCCACCTAAATGCAAGGATCCAGGTATGTTTACCATTCCTTGTAAGATAGGCAACACCAGGTTTGAGCGTGCTATGCTAGATCTAGGGGCATCTATTAATGTCATGCCATATTCAATTTATGCTTCATTGAATCTAGGACCATTAGAGGAAACCGGTGTTATAATACAACTTGTTGACCGTTCTAACACTTATCCAAGAGGAGTTGTAGAAGACGTTCTTATACAGGTTAATGAATTGGTTTTTCCCGCTGACTTTTATGTTATTGAGATGGAATATGAGATGTCTTCTAATCCCACACCTATTCTATTAAGGAGACCATTCTTGAAAACAGCAAGAACTAAAATAGATGTACATGATGGCACTTTAACTATGGAATTTGATGGTGAAATAATTCACTTTAACATTTTTTAGGCCATGAGATATTATAGTGATGTGCATTCTGTTTTTAATATTGATATAATTGACTCACTAGTGCAGCAAGCTTATGAGCTAGATGGTGAAGATACTGTGGAGATAGTTCTTAGCAAACATCTCGGAATGGGGAATGCTAAAGGGGAACTAGCCTTGAGTGACCATGTGGAAGGGGCACTAGAATCTTTACACTCACTGCCACCTAAAGATGCAGGGTTTGATGTTTCATTTATTGATTTGCAATTATCTAATGAGAAACTTCTACCTTCCATTTTGCAGGCACCAACTTTAGAGTTGAAACCACTACCGAACCACTTGAAATATGTGTTCTTAGGTGAAAAGGACACACTACCTGTCATCATTGCCAAAGAGCTCACACCTTTGCAAGAAGAGCGACTTATCCGGGTGCTTAGAGAGCATAAAACAACAATTGGTTGGACAATTGCCGATATCAAGGGAATAAGCTCATCCATGTGCATGCATCGGATTTTGTTAGAGGAGGGGTCCAAACCAACAAGAGAAGCACAAAGAAGATTGAACCCTCCTATGATGGAGGTTGTGAAAAAGGAGATACTGAAGCTCCTAGATGTTGGAGTGATCTATCCTATCTCGGATAGCAAATGCGTGAGCCCAGTCCTAGTGGTTCCAAAGAAATCAGGTGTAACGGTGGTAACAAATAATGAGAATGAACTTGTTCCTACTAGGATTCAAACAGGGTGGCGAGTTTGTATTGATTATCGTAAACTTAATTCCACAACTCGCAAAGACCACTTTCCATTTCCTTTTATTGATCAAATGCTTGAAAGGTTAGCTGGCCATTCTCATTATTGTTTTCTTGATGGTTTTTCAGGTTATAATCAGATAGCCATTGCTCCGGAGGACCAAGAGAAAACAACATTCACATGTCCATTTGGTACTTTTGCATACCGGCGTATGCCATTTGGTCTTTGTAATGCACCAGCTACATTCCAAAGGTGTATGGTTAGCATATTTTCAAATTATGTAGAGAACATCATAGAAGTGTTTATGGATGATTTTAGTGTCTATGGTGATTCTTTTGATAGATGTCTAGAGAACCTTACACTTGTACTTGAAAGATGCATGGAAACTAACCTTGTTTTGAATTGGGAAAAATGTCACTTTATGGTAGAACAAGGAATAGTTTTGGGCCATGTTAGAGGGATAGAGGTTGATAAATCTAAAATAGATATTATGTATTCTTTACCACCTCCCACAAATGTGAGAGAGGTTCGTTCTTTTCTTGGACATGCAGGTTTCTATAGGAGATTTATCAAAGACTTCTCAAATATCACATTACCTCTTTGCAAGCTACTACAAAAAGATGTGGTTTCCCACTTTGATGACAAATGCAAAGAGGCGTTTGAAACATTGAAGGGACTCTTGACATCAGCTCCTATCATGCAACCACCAGATTGGAATGTACCTTTTGAAATCATGTGTAATGCTAGTGACTATGCCATTGGAGCTGTTTTGGGCCAATGGGTTGGCAAAGCCTCACATGCCATTTATTATGCCTCCCGAACTCTTAATGATGCTCAATTGAACTATTCCACTACTGAAAAATAACTTTTGGCTATTGTATTTGCTTTAGAAAAATTTCGATCTTATTTAATTGGTACTAAAGTAATTGTATATTCTGACCATGCAGCCCTTAGGTACTTACTCACTAAGAAGGAGGCCAAACCAAGGTTGATTAGATGGATACTTCTCTTACAAGAGTTTGATTTGGAGATAAAAGATAAGAGAGGTAGTGACAAGATTTGACAATATCGGCATACGGCTAAGATGGTCCGCAACCAGGTTGTCACTACCAAGGAGTTGTTTAGCCTTAACCAAAGAAAACATGATGTTATACTCTTTATTCGAAGATACTTCCTTCTTGACTTTTGAAGATAACTTGATTACCTTTCCAACAGCTGGTCATGGGCATAAAGAGGATAAGAAATGGTCATCCAAATCGGCATTGGAATATCTCCCTAAAAACCCTAGTGGCAGAAAAAAACCCTAGCCGTAAATGACAACTTTTTCTTAACACCCTAGCTTACATTTATGTTTATCCTTGTCAAAGAAGCATTAGTGGCTGTCAACTTGCATTAATTGCATTAATTGCAAGTATCTATCCTTAAAGCTAATCCTAGTCAAAGTTGGAGAATTAAATCAGCCAAGACTTTCCTTCCTTACACTTACTTTGCTTGCAAGTTTGTAATCTCTCTTCATTAAAGAGTGCTTTGACTAAAACTTTCCTACTTTATTCAAACTTGGCTGCCAAGGCTTATATCTTTCCTTAAAACACAAAAGTTAGCCACTTTTCCTTAACTTTAGCCACAAGTCAGCATTTATTGAAGGGAGAGAGCTGAAATTCACTTGTTTGATGCCCTAGCTATTGCCTATAAATAGAGACCAAGTGGGCATACGAACTTTACACCTCTCCAAGCATCAAATTCTGATTTCTTCTTTGTTTCTTTGTTTTTGAGAGAGCAAGAGACTCGACCCTTGCTAATCACTATACTTTGATTATCCAGCCTCTTGCTCTCTCAAAAACAAAGAAACAAAGAAGAAATCGGAACTTTGATGCTTGGAGTAGTGTAAATTTTGTATGCCCCCTTGGTCTCTATTTATAGGCAATAGCTAGGGCATCAAACAAGTGAATTTCAGCTCTCTCCCTTCAATAAATGCTGACTTGTGGCTAAAGTTAAGGAAAAGTGGCTGACTTTTGTGTTTTAAGGAAAGATATAAGCCTTGGCAGCCAAGTTTGAATAAAGTAGGAAAGTTTTAGTCAAAGCACTCTTTAATGAAGAGAGATTACAAACTTGCAGGCAAAGTAAGTGTAAGGAAGGAAAGTCTTGGCTGATTTAATTCTCCAACTTTGACTAGGATTAGCTTTAAGGAAAGATACTTGCAATTAATGCAATTAATGCAAGTTGACAACCATTAATTCTTCTTTGACAATGATAAACATAAATGTAAGCTAGGGTATTAAGAAAATGTTGTCAATTACGGCTAGGGTTTTTTTTTCTGCCACTAGGGTTTTTAGGGAGATATTCCAATGCCGATTTGGATGACCATTTCTTATCCGATTTAGGCCCATCACTAGCCGTTGGAAGGGTAATCAAGTTATCTTCAAAAGTCAAGAAGGAAGTTTCTTCGAATAACGAGTCTAACATCATGTTTTCTTAGCAACAAGCTCCGGAGGTCAAATCTGTCTTCTTGCTTTGCACCAAGAGTTTGATCTTTTTGACTCCCAACTCTTTTTCCATCTTGTGATGTGATTTTGTAAGCTCTTTAACATCCTAATTGACATGTTTTGACTTCATCTCCTCCAAAATACCTACAAAGCATAAAAACCTAGTAAAATGCAAGGAAGTAAGAATCAAAGCACAAAGTATAAGGAAATTAAATAGGAAAATGTATGAAATTAAGCACTTATCAGCTAGGCTAAACTTTTATTTGGTTAAGGGTGATTTCAAAGCCCTAGACATGTTATGTAATTAATATTCAGAATCCATCTATCATTGTTTTCTATCAAAGTTGCTTATGTTCTTCTATTAAATTTGTTCATGATGATGTTTTGATTTGTTTAGGTGGCCAACTAGATAAATTTTGATAATTGTCTAATGCTAGTTTATGAGTCTTGATCCGTGTAATTGTCTTCATAAGTGGCAATTTGTGATTAATGATTATGGTCAAGTTTTCAATAATTGCAAAGTTGAACATAACCTAAGTTGAACAATCCGAGCTTATGTGTTTGTTGCTTTAGATCAACCTATCTTTCTCATCATAAAGCTTATATTAAATTGAACTTAGAGAGCTTATTCTAGGTTGTTTGATGGTTAGAGATTAAATAGAGAGCTTGTTCTATTTAACGACGAACTAAGGAAAGATTGGGGTAACAGAGCTTGTTGTTATCTACGGTTGTTAACTTTGATAGCTAATTAATGTTGATAGATATGAAATTGATTCTTAATGATGTCTAGTTGTGGAGAATGAAACCTTAACCATATTTTTCATATTTGATTCTTCTTAATTACTTGTTTTCTCATTCTTATTGTTAACTTTAGTTTAAACCTGATTCCAAAATCCCCTTTACTTTTGTTTACTTGTTTTTAGGTGATAAACTATTAACTTATAAACTAAAACCCAATCCCTAAACACTCGGCCCTTGCTAATCACTATACTCTACGATTGATTCTTTTTAAGTGCAAGGTTAAATAAGATACACTCTTTTGAGTGCATCAAGCTCTCTATTTAATCTCTAACTATCAAACAACTAGAATAAGCTCTCTAAGGTCAATTTAATAGCAGCTTTATGATAAGAAAGATAGGTTGATCTAAGCAACAAACACATAAGCTCGGATTGTTCAACTTAGGTTATGTATCACAAATTTCCACTTACGAATAGGAAATCAAGACAATTTCACGAATCAAGACTCCTAAACTAGCAATAGGCAATTATCAAGATTTATCTAGTTGGCCACCTAAACAAATCAAAACATCGTCATGAAAAATTTTAATGGTAGAACATAAGCAACTTTGATAGAATACAATGATAGATAGATTCTGAAAATTAATTACATAATATGTATAGGGCTTTGAAATCACCCTTAACCAAATAAAAGTTTAGCCTAGCATAGGCATTGTTAACATAAACATAAAATTAAAGAGAATCTAAGAAGAAAATAAAAGAAGGAAGAAGAAGAGGAAGAATATTAATTATCCAGCCTCTTGCTCTCTCAAAAACAAAAGAAACAAAGAAGGAATCAAAACTCTAATGCTTGGAGAAGTGTGATTTTCGTTTGCCCCCTTGTTCTCTATTTATAGGCAATAGTTAGGGCATCAAACAAGTGAGTTCCAACTCTCCCCCTTCAATAAATGCTGACTTGTGGCTAAAGTTAAGGAAATGTGGCTGACTTTTGTGTTTTAAGGAAAGAAGGAATACTTGGCAGCCAAGGCATGTAGATATAAGGAAAGAAAGAATTAATTGTAGTCAAAGCACTTTTTAATGAGGAGAGATTACAAACTTGCAGCCAAAGTTAGTGTAAGGAAGGAAAGTCTTGGCTAGTTTAATTCTCCTTCTTTGACTAGGATTAGTTTTAAGGAAAGATCTTTGCAATTAATGTAATTAATTCAAGTTGACAGCCACTAATCCTACTTTGGCAAGGAAAGACAAATATTTCAATTAGGGTATTTATTAAGGGATAAATTAAAGCAGCCCATACTGTTACAAAAGAAGGTGGCGGCTACATATTTAGGAAGTTGAAAGTTTTGCTGCTAGGGTTCTTTTGAGTTTAGGAATTATGGTTTTCGGCTAGGGCTTATACATGGTGGAATATTTCTTGCTGCTAGCCACCTTTATGCCTTAGAATTAGGTTGCCAACAAGGTTTTTTAGGAGATGAGATGTAGGCAACCGCATCTAGTCTTCTTGAAGTGTTCCTTGTGCTTGAAGCTTCTTTTCTTGTCCAAATTCATTCTTTTCAACTCCATAGCAATTCTTATCTTGCAAAACACCTACAAAACACAAAACCATAATAAATTATCTAGGATTTCAAGGAACTAAGCATAAAATATAAGGAATTGATATATGAAAATGATGAATTTAAACACTTATCATGGTAGTTCATCTCTCATGTTGAACTGTTGTGAGTTGGATGCCATATTAGAGATAAGAAGTCTAGCAACTTTGGGAGTTTTATCAACTAGTGCTCCCCCACTTGCTGCATCTTTCAAGTGTCTCTCCATGGGCAAGAGACCTTCATAGAAATATTGGATGAGCAATTGTTCACTTATCTGATGATGTGGACATGATGCACAAAGTTTCTTGAACCTCTCCCAATATTCATACAAGGATTCTCCGTTGTATTGCTGAATCCCACATATTTCCTTTCTAATATTGGCAGCCTTATATGCTGGGAAATATCTTTTCAAGAATGCTTTCTTCATACCATTCCATGTAGTGATAGTCCCGGATGGTAGGTAGCAGAGCCATTCCTTTGCCGAATCAACTAGAGAGAATGGGAATGCTCATAACTTTATTTGCTCTTCCGTTATTCCTGTTGGTCTCATGCTAGAGCATACTACATGGAAATCCTTGAGGTGTTTATTTGGATCCTCTCCTGCAAAACCATGAAAAATTGGAAGAAGATGAATCAAGCCAGATTTTAATTCAAATGGTACCTCAAGAGTAGGACTCTATGCACAATGGTTGTTGATCCAAGTCCGAAGTGGCTAGCTCCTTAAGAGTTCAGTTGTTTGCTGCCATCTCTCCTTGTTCCTCTTGGATAGTTTGGATCAACTCTTCGTTTGTTCTTTGGTGGGCAGCTATGAATTCTCTAATTCGCCAAAGTCTGAAGAAAGGTTCTTCTACTTCTTTGGGAAAGTGGGACATTCACTGAAAAAGAAAACAAGAAAATAAACTAATTAAAATAGAAAATAAGAATAAACCAAATAATTAATAAACTAAAGAAATCAATCGCTGGCAACGGCGCCAAAAACTTGATGCACTCAAAATAGTATATCTTATTTAATCCTTGCACTAAAAATATCAATTCTAAAGTATAGCAATAATCAAGGGTCGAGTCTAAAATGATTGGGTTTTAGATTAAGAATTATTAGTCTAAAACTTAAATTCAAAGAAAACAAAATAAAAGGGGAGGTTTTTAAAGTCAGTTTAAACTAAAGACTTATAATCAAAAAAGAAAACAAGTAAATAAGAGGTAATCAAATATCAGAAATTGACGCTGCTAAACCATCACATGGATTCAAACTTCCCACAATGGACTCCTACGACGGCACTTCAGATCCTGTAGACCACTTGGAGATGTTTACCACAAACATGTCCATCCAAGGTGCTAGCGACGCAATCATGTGTAAAGCCTTCCCAACGACGCTCAAAAGGGCAGCAAGGTCGTGCTACTCATCACGTAAGCCGCGCACCATCTCAAACTTCAAAGAACTAGGCCAAAAGAACTACTTATCACTTAAAACTTCGATGACTGATAAGCTCATAAAATATACATTTTATGCCTTTCTACCTTTAGTTTTTGTTATGTTTTCGATCTTTATCTTGTTTACTTATATTATGTTTTTAAATTTTAGGTACAATAAGAAGAATGAAGTCAAAACATGTAAATAATGATGGTAAAGAGCTTACAAAATCATAATCACAAGATGAAAGAAGACTTGGGAGTCAAAAATATCAATTTCTGGTTCAAAAGCAATTAGGCAGATTTGCCTCTAGAGCTTGTTATAAGGAAAACATGATGTTAGAATCTTTATTTGAAGAAACTTCCTTCTTGACTTTTGAATTTGACTTGATTATCTTTCCAACGATATATTATGGGCCCAAATCGGATAAGAAATGGGCATTCAAAATGGCGCTAGAAGATCTCCCTAAAGAACCCTGCGGCTAGAAAAACCCTAATCGCAAATCTGAAAAAAAAAAAAAGAAGGCAAAAACGTGATTTTTGCACCTCTAGGCTTACTTGTGCGGCAATGACTTATTGTCAGCATTTTAAAGCTCTATAAATACCATCTTTTGAGCCACAACTATACATCTTTTGAGGAGACTCAAGGATCATCATTCTTCTTCTTCTTCTTCTTCTCCATTCTTTTATTTTTATTTTTCTTTTTAGTTTTATGTATATATTATCTATGCCTATCCTAGGCTAAACATTTATTTGGTTAAGGATGATTTCAAAGCCCTAGACATGTTATGTAATTAATTTTCGGAATCTATCTATCATTGTTTTCTATCAAAGTTGCTTATGTTCTTCCATTAAAATTGTTCATGATGATGTTTTGATTTGTTTAGGTGGCCAACTAGATAAATCTTGATAGTTGTCTAATGCTAGTTTAGGAGTCTTGATCCGTGTAATTGTCTTGATTTCCTATTCATAAGTGGTAATTTGTGATTAATGATTATGGTCAAGTTTTCAATAATTGCAAAGTGGAACATAACCTAAGATGAACAATCCGAGCTTATGTGTTTGTTGCTTAGATCAACCTATCTTTCTCATCATAAAGCTGCTATTAAATTGAACTTAGAGAGCTTATTCTAGGTTGTTTGATAGTTAGAGATTAAATTGAGAGCTTGTTCTATTTTACGACAAATTAAGGAAAGATTGGGGTAATAGAGCTTGTTGTTATCTACGGTTGTTAACTTTGATAGCTAATTAATGTTGATAGATATGAAATTGATTCTTAATGATGTCTAGTGGTGGAGAATGAAACCTTAACCATATTTTTCATATTTGATTCTTCTTAATTACTTGTTTTCTCGTTCTTATTGTTAACTTTAGTTTAAATCTGATTTCAAAATCCCCTTTTGTTTACTTGTTTTTAAGTTTTAAACTATTAACTTATAAACTAAAACCCAATCCCTGAGGACTCGACCCTTGCTAATCACTATACTCTACAATTGATTCTTTTTAGGTGCAAGGTTAAATAAGATACACTCTTTTAGGTGCATCAAATTTTTGGCGCCGTTGCCAGGGATTGCTTTCTTTAGTTTATTTGGTACTTGGTTTATTCTTATTTTCAGTTCTAATTAGTTTTATCTTCTTCTACATACAGGTTTTTCTTTTCACATTTTGAAAAAAAAAAACGATGGAATTGAGCAATCCAACTTATGCACCCAAAAGAGTGTATCTTATTTAACCTTGCACTAAAAAGATCAATTGTAAGTATAATGATTAACAAGGGTCGAGTCCTAAGGGATTGGGTTTTAATCTATGAGTTATTAGTTTATAACTTACGTTCAAAGAAAACAATAAAAGAAAAGGGGTTTTTGAAACCAGATTTAAACTAAAATAAATAATAAGAATAAGATGCAAGGCGGTATAACCAGCCAATAAAAATATATATACTAAATTAGGCGGTATAACCAGCCAATAAAAATATATATACTAAATTAGGCGGTATAACCAGCCAATAAAAATAAAACAAAGTTAATATACAAATTAGGCGGTATAACCAGCCAATAAAAATAAATATACTTTTAAAAATAAACAAACTAGAAAAGTAAGAAAACAAGTAAGTAAGAAGAATCAAATATGAAAAATATGGTTAAGGTTTCATTCTCCACCACTAGACATCATTAAGAATCAATTTCAGATCTATCAATATCAACCAACTATCAAAGTTAACAACCGTAGATAACAACAAGCTCTGTTATCCCAATCTTTCCTTAGTTTGTCGTTAAATAGAACAAGCTCTCTATTTAATCTCTAACCATTAAACAACCTAGAATAAGCTCTCTAAATTCAATTTAATGGCAGCTTTATGATGAGAAAGATAGGTTGATCTAAGCAACAAACACATAAGCTCGGATTGTTCAACTTAGGTTATGTTCCACTTTGCAATTATTGAAAACTTGACCATAATCATTAATCACAAATTGCCACTTATGAATAGGAAATCAAGACAATTACACGGATCAAGACTCCTAAACTAGCAATAGATAATTATCAAGATCTATCTAGTTGTACACCTAAATAAATCAAGACAACATCATGAACAATTCTTGTAGAAGAACATAAGCAACTTTGATAGAAAATTAATGATAGATAGAATCTGAAAATCAATCACAAAACATGTCTAGGGCTTTGAAATCACCCTTAACCAAATAGAAGTTTAGCCTAGCATAGGCATTGTAAACATAAACATAAAATTAAAGATAATCTAAGAAGGAAATAAAAGAAAGAAAGAAGAAGAAGATAATAAAGAAAAAGAAAACTAGAGAAAAGAAAGAAGAAGAAAACTTAGAGAATTTTATTACAATGGCTAATTTCCTACCAATCTACAATACCTCTTACAATCATCCAAGGCCCTCTATTTATACACATTTTGGAGGGCTAAATGACAAGAGACAAGCTTTACAAATTTCAAAGGTAGGTATAATAGGTGGGTGCATTTTTCTAACAATTTTCGTCATATTGTATGACAATTTTGATCAGCCAACTTGATGGTCGATTTTTGCAATATTGGAGGCTTGATCTGATCACATGGTCTTCTATAAAAATGTTCCCCTATCAGTTAGTGATCCATAGCCGTTGGAATCAGCTCATTTACTGATGTGGATCAGAAGATATGGTCAAAATACCAAAACAGGTCAGCACAGACGTCATTGCACATCAGCCAACTTGATGGTCGATTTCGCTAGGGAAAACGACTCTGTTTCAAGAAGTGTAAAACATAAAAAAGATAGATATGCCTCTTAACTTTGCACGGTTAAAATTTCAGCCTTATTGCTTCGGTGAAACTCCAGATATAGCTGATATGGAAAAAGGTGTCGGAATTGGAACTGAACTGGATTTGCCCTTAATTCTAGTAATCTGAAATCACTCAAAGAAACTTGTGAAAAACACCAAATTAGATAGAAATATAAAAGATCATAAACACAATTAGACTAAACAATAATAACTCGTATTTGACACAAAACAATAATAAAACATAACTAAAAACTATATAATTATACGAGTTATCACACCCCCACACTTAGATTGTTGCTAGTCCCTAGCAACGACTCAATAAAAATAAAATAAGAAAATCTAATCTAATCCACTTTCGTAGGAAATCACGGTGGCACTTAGCATGTGACACAAGCCTTTAAACCCCTAGGTGTCCCTAGTGGACGAGTTTAGTCTCGTGAGGGTTTACTAGAACGATACCCACAAACATTGAAAAACTAAAATATAAATAAACTACATATACTAAAAATATTTACTCCTAATCATTTCAATACACATTAGAGACAATCTTTGAACAAGTCTTATAAACTAATCAATAGCTTAAAGAATTTCACAAAAAATCATGCTTGAATGTAAATTGTTTGAGTTAAGCCAATATTAACATAACATATTTCAATCAAAATAGTGCATATTCAAACTTAATCTCAACTACTCACATGGGATACTCTCATGATTTTCATTCTTTAAAGTAGTGGTAAAGTGTTTACACTCAATCAATCTCATGAAAACAGTTCTACCATATTCTTGCTTGTCCACCTATTCTCCACTATTTAGATCATACAACTTCATGAATCAAGAGGTCTTTAATCAAGGTTGTAATGGGGCCAAGGGGTTTGTAATGTGGTTGAAGAACAAAAGGATAAAGATATCACAAAGGTTCCAAAGAGTTCATAAAGTTTAGAGACATAATAAGATCATACAAAGAAACTTCTCAAAACTCTTTACAAGTACATAGTCACCTAGGCTGAAAATTTCATGTTGAGCCTTTACTTTATTCTAACGAACCTTGTAACATTCTTTTTCTTTTCTTTAACTAGAAGTTCAAGAGATGATTCATTATATATATATATATATATATTTCATAATATTCCCTTTCTTTTTCTCTTGACTTTTCTTTTCTTTTCCCCCACACTTATTTCTTGTTTCTAACCCAAATTTTCAATAGATGTTCCTTGTCTTTGCAACTTGTCTCAAAACATGCTAATTCATCTTTGGAACAAAGGTAAGGATATAAGTATATTTAGGTTAGGGACAAGTTATGGTTACCAAAGAGATAGCTTATTCAATGTAGGCTCAAATTGGCTCACTAGGGGTGTGTTCTCTTGGAACATCAATAAGGGATGGCTGTTTGGCCCTGGCTAAAAATCCTAATGCCTCTATCATATTCATGTTGTCAAATGCATCAATATAGTCTCAACAAGGTCTAAAGCAAGTTCTAGAGAATCATGTAATCATAAGAGCACTCAAGAAAGAAATTAGATTGACTTATATAATGCATCAATCATTATAGGCTCAAAAACTCACAAGGATGATTATACAAGTCAGATTAAGTCTAAACATGCTTCTTTCTCAATCAACATATCATATTAACATTGGCTCATAAAAAGGTTGATATCAAGCTCAATTCTCATGAAAATCTTCTCACTAATAAATCTGTTTTAGACTTATGCAATTCATATCTCATCATAGTATTGAAATTAACTAAAAAACACTAAAAACACACTAAGTCTAAACATGCTTTTTTTTTTTTTTTTGAAGAAGAAGATTAAATCAAACTGACAAGGTATGTCTCAAGTCTCCCTTACTCAGACCTTGTTCAGAATGAATACTTCTAAATGTCTTAAAACACAACAAATTTTTTTTTTTTTTTTTAAAAGATTAAATCAAACTGACAAGGTATGTCTCAAGCCTTCCTTACTCAGACCTTGTTTAGAATGAATGCTTCTAAATAGCTTAAAACACAACAATATTATTATTATTTTTTTTTTTAACAAATTAGCAAAATATGTCCCTTACCCCTACTAAAATATGACATTGTCCCCAATGTCCCTTACAACCTGCAGAGGTTGCTAACCACTTATTATAACTGAGACACAACAAACAAAATGTTAGATAATGTCACAAAGACAAAGTGCAATCCACTCCTTGCTCGTCCATATCTCTTTTTCTTTTTCCGAGCGTTTGCGAAACAACCGTAGCACATAAATACTCATAAGCTTGGAGCTTTTTGAGTAAATCTTCAATGGTTGTAGCAGAAATTATGGTTCTCCTTGCCTCTGAAAACATGAATCCATTTTCCACAGCATTATCTAAATATGAAAGCAAATTACTAAAATAACCATTAATATTAAGCAAACCAATGGGTTTCTTTTTTGTGACCAAAGATGACCAAGAAGCCACGCAAGCTATTTCTTCCAATGTACCCAGACCTCCTGGTAAAGCAATGAATGCATCGGCACAATGGTACATGATTGTCATCCGTTCAGGGATACTCCAGACTTGTATTTCCTTACCCACGGTAGGTCCACAAAAACCTGTGAATAGTTTTGGCACGACTCCTAGAACTGGACTTCCTCCGGCGTGTGCTGCTGTAGCGACTGCTCCCATTAAACCCGTACTACCGCCTCCATAAATCAACTGGATCTTTTGTTGGGCAAGTATTACTCCAACTCTTATGGCTTCATCAGCAAATATGTTATTTTTCCCTGGATAAGCACCTCCAAAGACACAAATTTTTTTAATGCGCTGGGACGAAGTACTTTCCATTTTTTTTTCGAGTGCCTGAAAGAGAATGAGTACATGGTGTAATATATAGAGGACTGAGTAGTGAATCAGACAAGAGTAATAATGTCGCCGAAAGTGTATCTGACCTGTCAGAAGAAAATGTTAACCTAACAAAAGGCTTTCAGCGACCATAATCATTAATTACAAATTGCCACTTATGAATAGGAAATCAAGACAATTACACGGATCAAGACTCCTAAACTAGCAATAGATAATTATCAAGATCTATCTAGTTGTACACCTAAATAAATCAAGACAACATCATGAACAATTCTTGTAGAAGAACATAAGCAACTTTGATAGAAAATTAATGATAGATAGAATCTGAAAATCAATCACAAAACATGTCTAGGGCTTTGAAATCACCCTTAACCAAATAGAAGTTTAGCCTAGCATAGGCATTGTAAACATAAACATAAAATTAAAGAGAATCTAAGAAGGAAATAAAAGAAAGAAAGAAGAAGAAGATAATAAAGAAAAAGAAAACTAGAGAAAAGAAAGAAGAAGAAAACTTAGAGAATTTTATTACAATGGCTAATTTCCTACCAATCTACAATACCTCTTACAATCATCCAAGGCCCTCTATTTATACACATTTTGGAGGGCTAAATGACAAGAGACAAACTTTACAAATTTCAAAGGTAGGTATAATAGGTGGGTGCATTTTTCTAACAATTTTCGTCATATTGTATGACAATTTTGATCAGCCAACTTGATGGTCGATTTTGTCAATATTGGAGGCTTGATCTGATCACATGGTCTTCTAGACAAATGTTCCCCTATCAGTTAGTGATCCATAGCCGTTCGAATTAGCTCAGTTGCTGATGTGGATCAGAAGATATGGTCAAAATACCAAAACAGGTCAGCACAGACGTCATTGCACATCAGCCAACTTGATGGTCGATTTCGCTAGGGAAAACGACTCCGTTTCAAGAAGTGTAAAACATGAAAAAGATAGATATGCCTCTTAACTTTGCACGGTTAAAATTTCAGCCTTATTGCTTCAGTGAAACTTCAGATATAGCTGATATGGAAAAAGGTGTCGGAACTGGAACTGAACTGGATTTGCCCTTAATTCTAGTAATCTGAAATCACTCAAAGAAACTTGTGAAAAACACCAAATTACATAAAAATATAAAAGATCATAAACACAATTAGACTAAACAATAATAACTCGTATTTGACACAAAACAATAATAAAACATAACTAAAAACTATATAATTATACGAGTTATCACCAACACTTGAAGAGTTGGTGGCATACATGAACATGGAGAATCAACAAGCCAATCTCACCTCCCAGTTCAACAATTGGCCATGGAAGGATGTCAAGGCCATCAAGGGTTCCAAGACCAACCGCATGATCATTACTCAAACACTTACCATGAGGGATGGTGGGATCATACTAATTATGGCTACTCAAAAAATTTCCAAGAAGTAGATCCTTATGCCAATTACACTCATCCATCTAGCTTCAATCAATCATGGTCTCAAGAACCAGATCTTTTTCAGCCATCACATATGACTCAAAACTCAGGTACTTCTTTAGAAGATCTTGTCTATTCTCTTGTTACTGATACTTTGCAATTTCAACAGGAAACAAGGGCAAGCATCCAGAGTTTGGAAAAGCAAATGAGCCAATTGGCTAGTAGTATGGTGGGATGGGTAGCACAAAGATCTGAAGAACTCCCTACCCAAACGATGATTAACCCAAAAGAGAATGCTACTATTGTGACCTTGAGGAATGAGGAACAAGATGAGGATGAGACAAAATTAGAGATGGATTCTATTCTTGAGGATAATGAAGCCACATATCCAAATAAGAGTATTTCGGCACCTGAGGTAACGTTTAAGATTCCAATTTTTACTAATGTTTCTTCTCCACCTTTTCCTAGTAGATTCACAAAGTTCAAGGAGGGGGAACATGAACAACACATGCCGGAAACCTTAAACAACTTGTTTGTGGATGCCATTCAACAAGTATCAAAATATGCTCCATTCCTCGATGAGATATGCACCACAAAGGATGATGGAATAATACTTGTAATGGAGAATGCATCCACTTTTGTGCAAAGAAAGCTTCCTAGCAAATGCTCAAATTTGGAAAGTTTCATGTATGAGCCTAACAAGCCTAAAAAGCCAAGAAGGGGTGTTGGTTAGGTTGGACAACTTTAATCAAGTACTAATTGGGAAGGCAGCCCAATTAATGAAGAAATTACCAACCTGCCATACTCAGATTTGCTTTCTTTTCTTTTCTTTTTCTTTTCTTTTATTATTTTTATTTATTTATTTTTATGTTTATTTGTTAATTATTTGTTTAGTATTTTAGGATTATTTAGGTTGCATGAATTTGTTTTGTTTTGTTTTGAGTCTTAGTTGTTTCTATTCTTATGTTATTAGTTCTTTTCTCTTACACATGATTCTTTCATTTGGGTTAATAGCATTACATTAAGGACAATGTAAGAATTAAGTGTAGGGGGAAGGATTTAGGATTTCTTTTATTTTTGTCTATTATTTTTTTTATGAGTCTTTAATATTATTATTATTATTTTTAGTGTGCTTTTAATACAATGATGAGATATGAATTGGATAGGTCTAAAACTGATCATTTGTGGTAAGATTTTCATGAGAATTAAGCTTGATTGATATCACTATTTTTCATGAGCCAATGTTAATATGATATATTGATTGAGAAAGAAGCATGTTTAGACTTAAAATTGACTTGTATAATTATCCTTGTGAGTTTTTGAGCCAATATGATTGATGCATTATACATATCAATCTAATTTCTTTCTTGAGTGCTCTTATGATTACATGATTCTCTAGAACTTGCTTTAAACCTTGTTGAGACTATATTGATACATGTGATAACATGAATATGATAGAGGCATTAGGATTATAACCAGAGCCAAACAACCATCCATTATTAATGTTCCAAGAGAACATCCCCACTAGTGAGCCAATTTGAGCCTACATTAAATATGCTATTTTATTGCTAACCACAACTTACACCTAGCCCAAATATACTTATATCCTTACCCTTGTTCTAAAGATGGATTATATATTTTGAGACATATTGCAAAAAAAACAAGGGATATTTTTAGTTGAAAATTTGGGTTGGAAACAAAAGATAAGTGTAGGGGAAGAAAAGAAAAAAAAAAATCAAGAGAAAAAGAAAGTGATCATTGTCAAATATATTCCTATAGTGAAAAAGAAAAAGAAATCATCTCTTAAACTTCTAGTTAAAAGTAAAGAAAAAGATGTTACAACGTTGGTTAGAATGAAGCAAAGGCTCAACATGAATATTTAGCCAATGTTATTATGTGCCTTATAAGAGTTTTCAGAAGTTTTACTTGTATGATCTTATTATGTCTCTAAACTCTATGAACTCTTTGGAACCTTTGTGATATCTTTATCCTTTTGTTCTTTAACCACATTATAACCCTTTGGCCCCATTACAACCTTGAATAAAGACCTCTTGATTTATGAAGTTGTATGATCCAAATAGTGGAGAATAGGTGGACAAGCAAGCATATGGTAGAACTATTTTCAGGAGATTGATTGAGTGTAAACACTTTACCACTACTGTAAAGAGTGAAAATCATGATAGTATCCCATGTGAGAAGTTGAGATTATGTTTGAATATGCACTATTTTGATTGAAATATGTTAAGTTAATATTGGCTTAACTCAAACTGTTTACATTCAAGCAAGATTTTTTGTGAATTTCTTTAAGCTATTGATTAGTTTATAAGAAAAATAAAAGAATGGAGAAGAAGAAGAAAAATAATATATACATAAAACTAAAAAGAAAAATAAAAGAATGGAGAAGAAGAAGAATAATAATAATGATCCTTGAGTCTCCTCAAAAGATATCTAGTTTGTGGCTCAAAAGATGGTATTTATAGAGCTTTAAAACCTTGAGAATAAGTCATTGCCGCACAAGAAAGCCTGGAGGCAGAAAAATCACGTTTTTGCCTTTTTTTAAGATTTGCGGTTAGGGTTTTTCTGGCCGTAGGATTCTTTAGGGAGATCGTCTAGTGCCATTTTGAATGACCATTTCTTATCCGATTTGGGCCTATAATATATCGTTGGAAAGATAATCAAGTCAACCTCAAAAGTCAAAAAGGAAGTTTCTTCAAATAAAGAATCTAACATCATGTTTTCCTTGAAACAAGCTCCGGAGGTCAAATCTGCCTGATTGCTTTTCAACCAGAAATTGATATTTTTGACCCCCAAGTCTTCTTCCATCTTGTGATTATGATTTTGTATGCTCTTTACCATCATTATTGACAAATTTTGACTTCATTCTCCTTATTGTACCTAAAATTCAAAAACATAATATAAGTAAACAAGATAAAGATCGAAAACATAACAAAAACTAAAGGTAGAAAGGCATAAAATGTATATTTTATGAGCTTATCATATGTTTTTGAATTTTAGGTACAATAAGAAGAATGAAGTCAAAACATGTAAATAATGATGGTAAAGAGCTTACAAAATCATAATCACAAGATGGAAGAAGACTTGGGAGTCAAAAATATCAATTTCTGGTTGAAAAGCAATCAGGCAGATTTGACTTCTGGAGCTTGTTATAAGGAAAACATGATGTTAGAATCTTTATTTGAAGAAACTTCCTTCTTGACTTTTTAATTTGACTTGATTATCTTTCCAACGATATATTATGGGCCCAAATCGGATAAGAAATGGGCATTCAAAATGGCGTTAGAAGATCTCCCTAAAGAACCATGCGGCCAGAAAAACCCTAATCGCAAATCTGAAAAAAAAAAAAAAGGCAAAAACGTGATTTTTGCACCTCTAGGCTTACTTGTGCGGCAATGACTTATTGTCAGGGTTTTAAAGCTCTATAAATACCATCTTTTGAGTCACAAACTATACATCCTTTGAGAAGACTCAAGGATCATCATTCTTCTTCTTCTTCTTCTCCATTCTTTTATCTTTCTTTTTCTTTTTAGTTTTATGTATATATTACCTATGCCTATACTAGGCTAAACATTTATTTGGTTAAGGGTGATGCACCCAAAAGAGTGTTCTTATTTAACCTTGCACTTAAAAAAGAATCAATTGTAGAGTATAGTGATTAGCAAGGGTCGAGTCCTCAGGGATTGGATTTTAATCTATGAGTTATTAGTTTATAACTTACGTTCAAAGAAAACAAAAGAAAAGGGGGTTTTGAAATAGTTTTAAAAATAAGCAAACAAGAAAAGTAAGAAAACAAGTAATTAAGAAGAATAAAATATGAAAAATATGGTTAAGGTTTCATTCTCCACCACTAGACATCATTAAGAATCAATTTCATATCTATCAACATTAATTAGCTATCAAAGTTAACAACCGTAGATAACAACAAGCTCTGTTACCTCAATCTTTCCTTAGTTCGTCGTTAAATAGAACAAGCTCTCTATTTAATCTCTAACTATCAAACAACCTAGAATAAGCTCTCTAAGTTCAATTTAATAGCAGCTTTATGATGAGAAAGATAGGTTGATCTAAGCAACAAACACATAAGCTCGGATTGTTCAACTTAGGTTATGTTCCACTTTGCAATTATTGAAAACTTGACCTTAATCATTAATCACAAATTGCCACTTATGAATAGGAAATCAAGACAATTACACAGATCAAGACTCCTAAACTAGCATTAGACAATTATCAAGATTTATCTAGTTGGCCACCTAAACAAATCAAAACATCATCATGAACAATTTTAATGGAAGAACATAAGCAACTTTGATAGAAAACAATGATAGATAGATTCTGAAAATCAATTACAAAACATGTCTAGGGCTTTGAAATCACCCTTAACCAAATAAAAGTTTAACCTAGCATAGACATAGATAATATATATATATAAAACTAAAAAGAAAATAAAAGAATGGAGAAGAAGAAGAAGAATGATGATCTTTGAGTCTCCTCAAAAGATGTCTAGTTTGTGGCTCAAAAGATGGTATTTATAGAGCTTTAAAACCCTGAGAATAAGTCATTGCCGCACAAGTAAGCATGGAGGCAGAAAAATCACGTTTTTTCCTTTTTTTTAAGATTTGCGATTAGGGTTTTTCTAGCTGCAGGGTTCTTTAGGGAGATCTTCTAGCGACATTTTGAATGATCATTTCTTATCCGATTTGTACCCATAATATATCCTTGGAAAGATAATCAAGTCAGCTTCAAAAGTGAAGAAGGAAGTTTCTTCAAATAAAGACTCTAACATCATGTTTTCCTTGAAACAAGCTCCGGAGGTCAAATCTGCCTGATTGCTTTTCAACCAGAAATTGATATTTTTGACTCCCAAGTCTTCTTCCATCTTGTGATTATGATTTTGTATGCTCTTTACCATCATTATTGACAACTTTTGACTTCATTCTCCTTATTGTACCTAAAATTCAAAAACATAATATAAGTAAACAAGATAAAGATCGAAAACATAACAAAAACTAAAGGTAGAAAGGCATAAAATGTATATTTTATGAGCTTATCAAATACCCCCACACTTAGCTTTTTGATAGTCCTCGAGCAAAACAAAATAAAAATAAAATAAGAAAATCTAATCTAATCCACTTTCGTAGGAAATCACGGTGGCACTTAGCATGTGACACAAGCCTTTAAACCCCTAGGTGTCCCTAGTGGACGAGTTTAGTCTCGTGAGGGTTTACTAGAACGATACCCACAAACATTGAAAAACTAAAATATAAATAAACTACATATACTAAAAATATTTACTCCTAATCCTTTCAATATAAATTAGAGACAATCTTTGAACAGGTCTTATAAACTAATCAATAGCTCAAAGAATTTCACAAAAAATCATGCTTGAATGTAAATTGTTTGAGTTAAGCCAATATTAACATAACATATTTCAATCAAAATAGTGCATATTCAAACTTAATCTCAACTTCTCACATGGGATACTCTCATGATTTTCACTCTTTAAAGTAGTGGTAAAGTGTTTACACTCAATCAATCTCATGAAAACAGTTCTACCATATGCTTGCTTGTCCACCTAATCTCCACTATTTAGATCATGCAACTTCATAAATCAAGAGGTCTTTAATCAAGGTTGTAATGGGGCCAAAGGGTTATAATGTGGTTAAAGAACAAAAGGATAAAGATATCACAAAGGTTCCAAAGAGTTCATAGAGTTTAGAGACATAATAAGATCATACAAATAAAACTTCTCAAAACTCTTATAAAGCACATAATAACATAGGCTAAATATTCATGTTGAGCCTTTGCTTCATTCTAACCAACTTTGTAACATCTTTTTTTTACTTTAACTAGAAGTTCAAAAGAAGATTTTTTTTTTTCAATATGGGAATATATTTGACAATGATCCCTTTCTTTTTCTCTTGACTTTTGTTTTTTCTTTTCTTCCCCCACACTTATCTTTTGTTTCCAACCCAAATTTTCAACTAAAAATATTCCTTGTTTTTTGCAATATGTCTCAAAATATATAATCCATCTTTAGAACAAGGGTAAGGATATAAGTATATTTAGGCTAGGTGTAAGTTGTGGTTACCAATAAAATAACATATTTAATGTAGGCTCAAATTGGCTCACTAGTGGGGATGTTCTCTTGGAACATTAATAATGGATGGTTGTTTGGCTCTGGTTATAATCCTAATGCCTCTATCATATTCATGATATCACATGTATCAATATAGTCTCAAACGGTTTAAAGCAAGTTCTAGAGAATCATGTAATCATAAGAGCACTCAAGAAAGAAATTAGATTGATATGTATAATGCATCAATCATATAGGCTCAAAAACTCACAAGGATGATTATACAAGTCAATATCAAGTCTAAACATCCTTCTTTCTCAATCAACATATCATATCAACATTGGCTCATAAAAATACTAAACAAAAAATTAACAAATAAACATAAAAAATAAAAAGAGAAACAATAAAAATAAAAATAATAAAAGAAAAAGGAAAAGAAAGAGAAAGAGAAAGCAAATCTGAATATGGCAGGCAGGCAATTTCTTCTTTAATTGGGCTGCCTTCCCAATTAACACTAGAGTTAGTGTTTTGAATCTAACCAACACCCATTCTTGGCATTTTAGGCTTGTCAGGCTCATACATGAAATTTCCCAAATTTATGCGTTTGAGAGGAAGCTTTCTTTGCACAACAGTGGATGCATTCTCCATTACAAGTATTATTTCATCATCCTTTATGGTGCATATCTCATCGAGGAATGGAGCATATTTTGATACTTGTTGAATGGCATCCACAAACAAGTTGTTTAAGATTTTCGGCATGTGTTGTTCATGTTCCTCCTCCTTGAACTTTCCAAATCTACTAGGAAAAGGTGAAAAAGAAACATTAGTAAAAATTGGAACCTTAAACTTTACCTCAGGTGCCGAAGTACTCTTATTTGGATTTGTGGCTTTATTATCCTCAAGAATAGAATCCATCTCTAATTTTGTCTCATCCTCATCTTGTTTCTCATTCCTCAAGGTCACAATAGTAGCATTCTCCTTTGGGTTAATCATCGTTTGGGCAGGGAGTTCTTCAGATCTTTGTGCTACCCATCCCACCATATTACTAGCCAATTGGCTCATTTTCTTTTCCAAACTCTGGATGCTTGCCCTTGTTTCCTGTTGAAATTGCAAAGTATTAGTAACAAGAGAATAGACAAGATCTTCTAAAGAAGTACCTGAGTTTTGAGTCATATGTGGTGGCTGAAAAAGATCTCGTTCTTGAGACCATGATTGATTAAATCTAGATGGATGAGTGTAATTGGCATAAGGATCTACTTCTTGGTAATTTTCTGAGTAGCCATAATTAGTATGATCCCACCATCCCTCATGGTAAGTGTTTGAGTAATGATCATACTGTTGGTCTTCGAACACTTGATGGCCTTGACATCCTCCCATGGCCAATTGTTGAACTGGGGAGGTACGATTGGCTTGTTGATTCTCCATGTTCATGTATGCCACCAACTCTTCAAGTGTTAGATTGCTCAATTCCATCGTTTTTTTTTTTTTAATTTGAAAAAAAAAACCTGTATGTACAAGAAAATAAAACTAATTAGAACTGAAAATAAGAATAAACCAAGTAACAAATAAACTAAAGAAAGCAATCCCCGGCAACGGCGCCAAAAATTTGATGCACCCAAAAGAGTGTATCTTATTTAACCTTGCACTTAAAAAAGAATCAATTGTAGAGTATAGTGATTAGCAAGGGTCGAGTCCTTAGGGATTGGGTTTTAATCTATGAGTTATTAGTTTATAACTTACGTTCAAAGAAAACAAAAGAAAAGGGGGTTTTGAAATAGTTTTAAAAATAAGCAAACAAGAAAAGTAAGAAAACAAGTAATTAAGAAGAATAAAATATGAAAAATATGGTTAAGGTTTCATTCTCCACCACTAGACATCATTAAGAATCAATTTCATATCTATCAACATTAATTAGCTATCAAAGTTAACAACCGTAGATAACAACTGATGCACCCAAAAGAGTGTATCTTATTTAACCTTGCACTAAAAAGATAAATTGTAAGTATAGTAGTTAGCAAGGGTCGAGTCCTCAGGGATTGGGTTTTAGTTTATAAGTTAATAGTTTAAAACTTAAATTCAAGAACAATAAAAGAAAAGGGGTTTTTGAAGCCAGATTTAAACTAAAGTAAATAATAAGAATAAGATGCAAGGCGGTATAACCAGCCAATAAAAATATATATACTAAATTAGGCGGTATAACCAGCCAATATATATACTAAATTAGGCGGTATAACCAGCCAATAAAAATAAATATACTTTTAAAAATAAGCAAACTAGAAAAGTAAGAAAACAAGTAAGTAAGAAAAATCAAATATGAGAAATATGGTTAAGGTTTCATTCTCCACCACTAGACATCATTAAGAATCAATTTCAGATCTATCAATATCAACCAACTATCAAAGTTAACAACCGTAGATAACAACAAGCTCTGTTATCCCAATCTTTCCTTAGTTTGTCGTTAAATATAACAAGCTCTCTATTTAATCACTAACCATTAAACAACCTAGAATAAGCTCTCTAAATTCAATTTAATGGCAGCTTTATGATGAGAAAGATAGGTTGATTGATAACTCGTATAATTATATAGTTTTTAGTTATGTTTTATTATTGTTTTGTGTCAAATACGAGTTATTATTGTTTAGTCTAATTGTCTTTATGATCTTTTATATTTTTATGTAATTTGGTGTTTTTCACAAGTTTCTTTGAGTGATTTCAGATTACTAGAATTAAGGGCAAATCCAGTTCAGTTCCAGTTCCGACACCTTTTGCCATATCAGCTATATCTCGAGTTTCACTGAAGCAATAAGGCTGAAATTTTAACCGTGCAAAGCTAAGAGGCATATCTATCTTTTTTATGTTTTACACTTCTTGAAACGGAGTCGTTTTTCCTAGCGAAATCGACCATCAAGTTGGCTGATGTGCAATGACGTCTGTGCTGACCTGTTTTCGTATTTTTCCCATATCTTCTTATCCACATCAGCAAATGAGCTGATTCCAATGGCTATGGATCAGTAACTGATAGGGGAACATTTTTCTAGAAGACCATGTGATCAGATCAGGATTCCAAAATTTACAAAATCGACCATCAAGTTGGCTGATCAAAATTGTCATACAATATGACGAAAATTGTTAGAAAAATGCACCCACCTATTATACCTACCTTTGAAATTTGTAAAGCTTGTCTCTTGTCATTTAGCCCTCCAAAATGTGTATAAATAGAGGGCCTTGGATGATTGTAGAGGATCATATTGTACATTGGTAGGATATTAGCCATTGTAATAAAATTCTCTAAGTTTTCTTCTTCTTTCTTTTCTCTAGTTTTCTTTTTCTTTATTTTCTTCTTCTTCTTTCTTTCTTTTATTTCCTTCTTAGATTCTCTTTAATTTTATGTTTATGTTTACAATGCCTATGCTAGGCTAAACTTCTATTTGGTTAAGGGTGATTTCAAAGCCCTAGACATGTTTTGTGATTGATTTTCAGATTCTATCTATCATTAATTTTCTATCAAAGTTGCTTATGTTCTTCTATAAGAATTGTTCATGATGTTGTCTTGATTTATTTAGGTGTACAACTAGATAGATCTTGATAATTATCTATTGCTAGTCTAGGAGTCTTGATCCGTGTAATTGTCTTGATTTCCTATTCATAAGTGGCAATTTGTGATTAATGATTATGGTCAAGTTTTCAATAATTGCAAAGTGGAACATAACCTAAGTTGAACAATCCGAGCTTATGTGTTTGTTGCTTAGATCAACCTATCTTTCTCATCATAAAGCTGCCATTAAATTGAATTTAGAGAGCTTATTCTAGGTTGTTTAATGGTTAGAGATTAAATAGAGAGCTTGTTCTATTTAACGACAAACTAAGGAAAGATTGGGATAACAGAGCTTGTTGTTATCTACGGTTGTTAACTTTGGTAGTTGGTTGATATTGATAGATCTGAAATTGATTCTTAATGATGTCTAGTGGTGGAGAATGAAACCTTAACCATATTTTTCATATTTGATTCTTCTTACTTACTTGTTTTCTTACTTTTCTAGTTTGCTTATTTTTAAAAAGTATATTTATTTTTATTGGCTGGTTATACCGCCTAATTTGTATATTAACTTTGTTTTATTTTTATTGGCTGGTTATACCGCCTAATTTAGTATATATATTTTTATTGGCTGGTTATACCGCCTAATTTAGTATATATATTTTTATTGGCTGGTTATACCGCCTAATTTAGTATATATATTTTTATTGGCTGGTTATACCGCCCTGCATCTTATTCTTATTATTTACTTTAGTTTAAATCTAGCTTCAAAAACCCCTTTTCTTTTATTGTTCTTGAATTTAAGTTTTAAACTATTAACTTATAAACTAAAACCCAATCCCTGAGGACTCGACCCTTGCTAACTACTATACTTACAATTTATCTTTTTAGTGCAAGGTTAAATAAGATACACTCTTTTGGATGCATCAAATTTTTGGCGCCGTTGCCGGGGATTGTTTTCTTTAGTTTATTTGTTATTTGGTTTATTCTTATTTTCAGTTCTAATTAGTATTATTTTCTTGTACATACATGTTTTTCTTTTCAAATTTTGAAAAAAAAAAAAAAGATGGAATTAAGCAATCTAACACTTGAAGAGTTGGTGGCATACATGAACATGGAGAATCAACAAGCCAATCTCACCTCCCCAGTTCAACAATTGGCCATGGGAGGATGTCAAGGCCATCAAGTGTTCCAAGACCAACAGTATGATCATTACTCAAACACTTACCATGAGGGATGGTGGGATCATACTAATTATGGCTACTCGAAAAATTACCAAGAAGTAGATCCTTATGCCAATTACACTCATCCATCTAGCTTCAATCAATCATGGTCTCAAGAACCATATCTTTTTCAACCACCACATATGACTCAAAACTCAGGTACTTCTTTAGAAGATCTTGTATATTCTCTTGTTACTGATACTTTGCAATTTCAACAGGAAACAAGGGCAAGCATCCAGAGTTTGGAAAGGCAAATGAGCCTATTGGCTAGTAGTACGGTGGAATTAGTAGCAGAAAGATCTCTAGCACTCCCTTCCCAAACGGTGATTAACCCAAAGGAGAATGCTACTATTGTGACCTTGAGAAATGAGGAACAAGATGAGGATGAGACAAAACCAAAGATGGATTCACTTCTTGAGGATAATGAAGCCACCATTCAAATTGAGAGTACTTTGACACCTCAGGTAGCTTTTAAGGTTCTTATTTCTACTAATGTTCCTTCTCCACTTTTTCCTAGCAGATTTGCAAAGTCCAAGAAGGAGGAACCTGAACAACAATTTTTGGAAACCTTAAACAGCTTGCTTGTGGATGCCATTAGACAAGTACCAAGATATGCACAATTCCTCAAAGAGCTATACCCCACCAAGAATGATGAAATAATACGTGTGGGGGAGAATGCATTGGCTGTTTTGCAAAGAAAACTTCCTCCAAAACGCAAAAATCCGAGAAGTTTGATGTCTAAGCCAAAAGATCCTAAAAACCCAAGAAGGGGAAATGGCTAGGCTGAAAACAATCAATCAAGTGCTAATTGGGGGAGACAGCCTAATTAGTGAAAGCATTGCCAAACTGCCATCCTCAGATTTGCTCTCTTTTTCTTTATCTTTTTCTTATGTTTTTTTTTTTGCTAATTGTGTTTAGTGTTTCTAAGTTCATTTAGGCTGCATAAGTTTATTTTGTTTATTAGTTCTTTTCACTTACGCATGATTCTTTCATTTGGGATGAATAGCATTACATTAATGACAATGTAAGAATTATGTGTGGGGGGAAGAATTTAGGATTTTATTTAGAGTGTTTTGTTTTTGAGTCTTTTTATGTTGTTTTTCTGTCTGATCCTTGTTTTGAAAATAACTAGATGTAAATATAATTTTTTAACCCCGGTTAAACGGCGGATAACGGTACTCCGTGATTATTTAAATCGGTTCCATCAGCTACCCACAAAACTGATATTGTATATAAATTTCTATTCCAATTTCTCTTTCAATTTTTTTTCATTTTTTTTTTCAGGATGGATGATATTCTCACAAGATTGCAGAAACGATTTCCTCCTTTTCCTCGAAGTATTTTACTGAAGCTTTACCAAGTTCGATTTGAAAGATTAAGAATGCTTATGCACAAGGGGATTCCTGGAGACATACGTTGGATAATTGAAGCCAAGGTACGTGAAGATGAATATCTTCCTGTTTTGCATTTACCAGGTACAGGTAGAAGCACTTTTGCAAAGAAGCGACGAGCAAAGCGCATGAGTTCAAATTGCCACAAATGTGCACGATGGACGTGTAACGGTAAATGTCGTTCAATTGGGATTCCGTCCTCTAATCGAGATGATAAAATTGAATTCATTAAGGATGGACTGAGTAAGGAGAATTTGGGTAATATCCAACTTTCTCTTGAGACGCATCCTAGTGGAGACGTACAAAGAGAAATTCTTGATTTATGGCCGCAATTCCAAAGGGAATGGCAACATCTTGGGAATCTGATGTTAAAAGACCCTGTTTGCCAGCTTGTAAGAAAACTGGATGGGAAACATATCCTCGACTCATAGAAGGCGTTTAAGCCGTTTCTAGACGTAAAACCAGAGGAAGATGTGAGCCACAATCACAACTACAATAAATGACTTCTCAGCTTTTGGTTTGATTTGCAATATCTTCATTTTGGTTTAATTTACGTGTTGTTCGATTTATGTAATTATTCTCATATTTTTTTTATTGGTCTTTTACGGTTGATTTTTCTTCTCTTTTTGATTTTCTTCCTGAAATCACGCAAAAATCTTTTGTTAGGTTAACATTTTCTTCTGACAGGTCAAATACACTTTCGGCGACATTACTACTCTTGTCTGATTCACTACTCAGTCCTCTATATATTACACCATGTACTCATTCTCTTTCAGGCACTCGAAAAAAAAAATGGAAAGTACTTCGTCCCAACGCATTAAAAAAATTTGTGTCTTTGGAGGTGCTTATCCAGGGAAAAATAACATATTCGCTGATGAAGCCATAAGAGTTGGAGTAATACTTGCCCAACAAAAGATCCAGTTGATTTATGGAGGCGGTAGTACGGGTTTAATGGGAGCAGTCGCTACAGCAGCACACGCCGGAGGAAGTCCAGTTCTAGGAGTCGTGCCAAAACTATTCACAGATTTTTGTGGACCTACCGTGGGTAAGGAAATACAAGTCTGGAGTATCCCTGAACGGATAACAATCATGTACCATTCTGCCGATGCATTCATTGCTTTACCAGGAGGTCTGGGTACATTGGAAGAAATAGCTTGCGTGGCTTCTTGGTCATCTTTGGTCACAAATAAGAAACCCATTGGTTTGCTTAATATTAATGGTTATTTTAATAATTTGCTTTCATATTTAGATAATGCTGTGGATAATGGATTCATGTTTTCAGAGGCAAGGAGAACCATAATTTCTGCTACAACCATTGAAGATTTACTCAAAAAGCTCCAAGCTTATGAGTGTTTATCTGCTACGGTTGTTTCGTAAACGCTCGAAAAAAGAAAAAGAGATATGGACGAGCAAGGAGTGGATTGCACTTTGTCTTTGTGACATTATCTAACATTTTTCTTGTTGTGTCTCAGTTATAATAAGTGGTTAGCAACCTCTGCTGGTAATATCTCCTAAATTCTACCTTTAAAATTTGACAATGGGGACAATGTCATATTTTAGTAGGGGGTAAGGGACATATTTTGCTAATTTAAAAAAAAAATTAAATTAAGAAGTATTCATTCTGAACAAGGTCTGAGTAAGGGAGACTTGAGACATACCTTGTCAGTTTGATTTCTTCTTTTCAAAAAAAAAAAAAAAAAAGTTTGTTGTCTTTTAAGCAATTTAGAAGTATTCATTCTGAACAAGGTCTGAGTAAGGGAGACTTGAGACATACCTTGTCAGTTTGATTTTAATCTTTTTATGTTTACTTGTTAATTTTTGTTTAGTATTTTAGGATTATTTAGGTTGCATGGTTTTGTTTTGTTTTGAGTCTTAGTTGTTCCTATTCTTATGTTATTAGTTCTTTTCTCTTACACATGATTCTTTCATTTGAGTTAATAGACTTACATTGAGGACAATGTAAGAATTAAGTGTGGGGGGGGAATGATTTAGGATTTCTTTTATTTTTGTCTACTATTTTTTTTTCTTTATTATTATTATTATTATTTTTTTTGTGAGTTTTAGTTCCTTTTTAATACAATGATGAGATATGAATTGCATAAGTCTAAAACAGATTTATTAGTGAGAAGATTTTCATGAGAATTGAGCTTGATGTCAACCTTTTTATGAGCCAATGTTAATATGATATGTTGATTGAGAAAGAAGCATGTTTAGACTTAATCTGACTTGTATAATCATCCTTGTGAGTTTTTGAGCCTATAATTATTGATGCATTATACAAATCAATCTAATTTCTTTCTTGAGTGCTCTTATGATTACATGATTCTCTAGAACTTGCTTTAAACCGTTTGAGACTATATTGATACATGTGACAACATGAATATGATAGAGGCATTAGGATTATAACCAGAGCCAAACAGCCATCCATTATTAATGTTCCAAGAGAACACACCCTTAGTGAACCAATTTGAGCCTACATTGAATAAGCTATCTCTTTGGTAACCATAACTTGTCCCTAACCTAATTATATTTATATCTTTACCTTTGTTCCAAAGATGAATTAGCATGTTTTGAGACAAGTTGCAAAGACAAAGAAGATTTATTGAAAATTTGGGTTAGAAACAAGAAATAAGTGTGGGGGGAAGAGAAAGAAAAAAGTCAAGAGAAAAAGAAAGGGATCATTGTCAAATAAATTCCCATATTAAAAAAAAAAAAAAAAATCTTCTCTTGAACTTCTAGTTAAAGTAAAGAAAAAGATGTTACAAAGTTGGTTAGAATGATGCAAAGGCTCAACATGAATATTTAGCCTATGTTATTATGTGCTTTATAAGAGTTTTGAGAAGTTTTATTTGTATGATCTTTTTATGTCTCTAAACTTTATGAACTCTTTGGAACCTTTGTGATATCTTTATCCTTTTGTTCTTCAACCACATTACAAACCCCTTGGCCCCATTACAACCTTGATTAAAGACCTCTTGATTCATGAAGTTGTATGATCTAAATAGTGGAGAATATGTGGACAAGCAAGAATATGGTAGAACTGTTTTCATGAGATTGATTGAGTGTAAACACTTCACCACTACTTTAAAGAGTGAAAATCATGAGGGTATCCCATGTGAGTAGTTGAGATTAAGTTTGAATATGCACTATTTTGATTGAAATATGTTATGTTAATATTGGCTTAACTCAAACAATTTACATTCAAGCATCATTTTTTGTGAAATTCTTTAAGCTATTGATTAGTTTATAAGACTTGTTCAAATATTGTCTCTAATTTGTATTGAAAGGATTAGGAGTAAATATTTTTAGTATATGTAGTTTATTTATATTTTAGTTTTTCAATGTTTGTGGGTATCGTTCTAGTAAACCCTCACGAGACTAAACTCGTCCACTAGGGACACCTAGGGGTTTAAAGGCTTGTGTCACATGCTAAGTGCCACCGTGATTTCCTACGAAAGTGGATTAGATTAGATTTTCTTATTTTATTTTTATTGAGTCGTTGCTAGGGACTAGCAACAATCTAAGTGTGGGGGTGTGATAACTCGTATAATTATATAGTTTTTAGTTATGTTTTATTATTGTTTTGTGTCAAATACGAGTTATTATTGTTTAGTCCAATTGTCTTTATGATCTTTTATATTTTTATGTAATTTGGTGTTTTTCACAAGTTTCTTTGAGTGATTTCAGATTACTAGAATTAAGGGCAAATCCAATTCAGTTCCAGTTCCGACACCTTTTGCCATATCAGCTATATCTCGAGTTTCACTGAAGAAATAAGGCTGAAATTTTAACCGTGCAAAGTTAAGAGGCATATCTATCTTTTTCATGTTTTACACTTCTTGAAACGGAGTCGTTTTCCCTAGCGAAATCGACCATCAAGTTGGCTGATGTGCAATGATGTCTGTGCTGACTTGTTTTCGTATTTTGCCCATATCTTCTTATCCACATCAAAAAATGAGCTGATTCCAACGGCTACGGATCAGTAACTGATAGGGGAACATTTTTCTAGAAGACCATGTGATCAGATCAGGCCTCCAAAATTGACAAAATCGACCATCAAGTTGGCTGATCAAAATTGTCATACAATATGACGAAAATTGTTAGAAAAATGCACCCACCTATTATACCTACCTTTGAAATTTGTAAAGCTTGTCTCTTGTCATTTAGCCCTCCAAAATGTGTATAAATAGAGGGCCTTGGATGATTGTAGAGGATCATATTGTACATTGGTAGGATATTAGCCATTGTAATAAAATTCTATAAGTTTTCTTCTACTTTCTTTTCTCTAGTTTTCTTTTTCTTTATTTTCTTCTTCTTCTTTCTTTCTTTTATTTCCTTCTTAGATTCTCTTTAATTTTATGTTTATGTTTACAATGCCTATGCTAGGCTAAACTTCTATTTGGTTAAGGGTGATTTCAAAGCCCTAGACATGTTTTGTGATTGATTTTCAAATTCTATCTATCATTAATTTTCTATCAAAGTTGCTTATGTTCTTCTACAAGAATTGTTCATGATGTTGTCTTGATTTATTTAGGTGTACAACTAGATAGATCTTGATAATTATCTATTGCTAGTCTAGGAGTCTTGATCCGTGTAATTGTCTTGATTTCCTATTCATAAGTGGCAATTTGTGATTAATGATTATGGTCAAGTTTTCAATAATTGCAAAGTGGAACATAACCTAAGTTGAACAATCCGAGCTTATGTGTTTGTTGCTTAGATCAACCTATCTTTCTCATCATAAAGCTGCCATTAAATTGAATTTAGAGAGCTTATTCTAGGTTGTTTAATGGTTAGAGATTAAATAGAGAGCTTGTTCTATTTAACGACAAACTAAGGAAAGATTGGCATAACAGAGCTTGTTGTTATCTACGGTTGTTAACTTTGATAGTTGGTTGATATTGATAGATCTGAAATTGATTCTTAATGATGTCTAGTGGTGGAGAATGAAACCTTAACCATATTTTTCATATTTGATTCTTCTTACTTACTTGTTTTCTTACTTTTCTAGTTTGCTTATTTTTAAAAAGTATATTTATTTTTATTGGCTGGTTATACCGCCTAATTTGTATATTAACTTTGTTTTATTTTTATTGGCTGGTTATACCGCCTAATTTAGTATATATATTTTTATTGGCTGGTTATACCGCCTAATTTAGTAGATATATTTTTATTGGCTGGTTATAACGCCTTGCATCTTATTCTTATTATTTACTTTAGTTTAAATCTGGCTTCAAAAACCCCTTTTCTTTTATTGTTCTTGAATTTAAGTTTTAAACTATTAACTTATAAACTAAAACCCAATCCCTGAGGACTCGACCCTTGCTAACTACTATACTTACAATTTATCTTTTTAGTGCAAGGTTAAATAAGATACACTCTTTTGGGTGCATCATTGATCTAAGCAACAAACACATAAGCTCGGATTGTTCAACTTAGGTTATGTTCCACTTTGCAATTATTGAAAACTTGACCATAATCATTAATCACAAATTGCCACTTATGAATAGGAAATCAAGACAATTACACGGATCAAGACTCCTAGACTAGCAATAGATACTTATCAAGATCTATCTAGTTGTACACCTAAATAAATCAAGACAACATCATGAACAATTCTTGTAGAAGAACATAAGCAACTTTGATAGAAAATTAATGATAGATAGAATCTGAAAATCAATCACAAAACATGTCTAGGGCTTTGAAATCACCCTTAACCAAATAGAAGTTTAGCGTAGCATAGGCATTGGAAACATAAACATAAAATTAAAGAGAATCTAAGAAGGAAATAAAAGAAAGAAAGAAGAAGAAGAAAATAAAGAAAAAGAAAACTAGAGAAAAGAAAGAAGAAGAAAACTTAGAGAATTTTATTACAATGGCTAATATCCTACCAATGTACAATATGATCCTCTACAATCATCCAAGGCCCTCTATTTATACACATTTTGGAGGGCTAAATGACAAGAGACAAGCTTTACAAATTTCAAAGGTAGGTATAATAGGTGGGTGCATTTTTCTAACAATTTTCGTCATATTGTATGACAATTTTCATCAGCCAACTTGATGGTCGATTTTGTTAATATTGGAGGCCTGATCTGATCACATGGTCTTCTAGAAAAATGTTCCCCTGTCAGTTACTGATCCATAGCCGTTAGAATCAGCTCATTTGCTGATGTGGATAAGAAGATATGGGCAAAATACGAAAACAGGTCAGCACAGACATCATTGCACATCAGCCAACTTGATGGTCGCTTTCTCTAGGGAAAACGATTCCGTTTCAAGAAGTGTAAAACATGAAAAAGATAGATATGCCTCTTAGCTTTGCACTGTTAAAATTTCAGCCTTATTGCTTCAGTGAAACTCCAGATATAGCTGATATGGAAAAAGGTGTCGGAACTGGAACTGAACTGGATTTGCCCTTAATTCTAGTAATCTGAAATCACTCAAAGAAACTTGTGAAAAACACCAAATTACATAAAAATATAAAAGATCATAAACACAATTAGACTAAACAATAATAACTCGTATTTGACACAAAACAATAATAAAACATAACTAAAAACTATATAATTATACGAGTTATCACACCCCCACACTTAGATTGTTGCTAGTCCCTAGCAACGACTCAATAAAAATAAAATAAGAAAATCTAATCTAATCCACTTTCGTAGGAAATCACGGTGGCACTTAGCATGTGACACAAGCCTTTAAACCCCTAGGTGTCCCTAGTGGACGAGTTTAGTCTCGTGAGGGTTTACTAGAACGATACCCACAAACATTGAAAAACTAAAATATAAATAAACTACATATACTAAAAATATTTATTCCTAATCCTTTCAATACAAATTAGAGACAATCTTTGAACAAGTCTTATAAACTAATCAATAGCTTAAAGAATTTCACAAAAATTCATGCTTGAATGTAAATTGTTTGAGTTAAGCCAATATTAACATAACATATCTCAATCAAAATAGTGCATGTTCAAATTTAATCTCAACTTCTCACATGGGATACCCTCATGATTTTCACTCTTTAAAGTAGTGGTGAAGTGTTTACACTCAATCAATCTCATGAAAACAGTTCTACCATATTCTTGCTTGTCCACCTATTCTCCACTATTTAGATCATACAACTTCATGAATCAAGAGGTCTTTAATCAAGGTTGTAATGGGGCCAAAGGGGTTTGTAATGTGGTTGAATAACAAAAGGATAAAGATATCACAAAGGCTCCAAAGAGTTCATAAAGTTTAGAGACATAATAAGATCATACAAAGAAACTTCTCAAAACTCTTTACAATTACATAGTCACCTAGGCCGAATATTCATGTTGGGCCTTTTCTTCATTCTAAACAACTTTGTAACATCTTTTTCTTTTTCCACAAATTCAAGAGATGATTCATATTTTTTACATAGGAATGTATTTGCCAGTATTCCATTTCTTTTTCTCTTGACTTTTCTTTTCTTTTCCCCCCACACTTATTTCTTGTTTCTAACCCAAATTTTCAACTAAACATATCCCTTGTTTTTTGCAATATGTCTCAAAATATATAATCCATCTTTAGAACAAGGGTAAGGATATAAGTATATTTAGGCTAGGTGTAAGTTGTGGTTACCAATAAAACAGCATATTTAATGTAGGCTCAAATTGGCTCACTAGTGGGGATGTTCTCTTAGAACATTAATAATGGATGGCTGTTTGGCTCTGGTTATAATCCTAATGCCTCTATCATATTCATGTTGTCACATGTATCAATATAGTCTCAAACGGTTTAAAGCAAGTTCTAGAGAATCATGTAATCATAAGAGCACTCAAGAAAGAAATTAGATTGATTTGTATAATGCATCAATCATTATAGGCTCAAAAACTCACAAGGATGATTATACAAGTCAGATTAAGTCTAAACATGCTTCTTTCTCAATCAACATATCATATTAACATTGGCTCATAAAAAGGTTGACATCAAGCTCAATTCTCATGAAAATCTTCTCACTAATAAATCTGTTTTAGACTTATGCAATTCATATCTCATCATTGTATTAAAAAGGAACTAAAGCACACTAAAAAAAAAATAATAATAATAATAAAGACTCATAAAAAAAATAGTAGTCAAAAATAAAAGAAATCCTAAATCATTCCCCCCACACTTAATTCTTACATTGTCCTCAATGTAAGTCTATTAACCCAAATGAAAGAATCATGTGTAAGAGAAAAGAACTAATAACATAAGAATAGGAACAACTAAGACTCAAAACAAAACAAACTCATGCAACCTAAATAATCCTAAAATACTAAACAAAAATTAACAAGTAAACATAAAAAGATTAAAATCAAACTGACAAGGTATGTCTCAAGTCTCCCTTACTCAGACCTTGTTCAGAATGAATACTTCTAAATTGCTTAAAACACAACAAACTTTTTTTTTTTTTTTTTTAAATTAGAAAAATATGTCCTTTACCCCCTACTAAAATATGACATTGTCCCCAATGTCAAATTTTAAAGGTAGAATTTAGGAGATATTACCTGCAGAGGTTGCTAATCACTTATTATAACTGAGACACAACAAGCAAAATGTTAGATAATGTCACAAAGACAAAGTGCAATCCACTCCTTGCTCGTCCATATCTCTTTTTCTTTTTCCGAGCGTTTGCGAAACAACCGTAGCAGATAAACACTCATAAGCTTGGAGCTTTTTGAGTAAATCTTCAATGGTTGTAGCAGAAATTATGGTTCTCCTTGCCTCTGAAAACATGAATCCATTTTCCACAGCATTATCTAAATATGAAAGCAAATTACTAAAATAACCATTAATATTAAGCAAACCAATGGGTTTCTTATTTGTGACCAAAGATGACCAAGAAGCCACGCAAGCTATTTCTTCCAATGTACCCAGACCTCCTGGTAAAGCAATGAATGCATCGGCAGAATGGTACATGATTGTCATCCGTTTAGGGATACTCCAGACTTGTATTTCCTTACCCAAGGTAGGTCCACAAAAACTTGTGAATAGTTTTGGCACGATTCCTAGAACTGGACTTCCTCCGGCGTGTGCTGCTGTAGCGACTGCTCCCATTAAACCCGTACTACCGCCTCCATAAATCAAGTGGATCTTTTGTTGGGCAAGTATTACTTCAACTCTTATGGCTTCATCAGCGAATATGTTATTTTTCCCTGGATAAGCACCTCCAAAGACACAAATTTTTTTAATGCGCTGGGATGAAGTACTTTCCATTTTTTTTTTCTTCGAGTGCCTGAAAGAGAATGAGTACATGGTGTAATATATAGAGGACTGAGTAGTGAATCAGACAAGAGTAATAATGTCGCCGAAAGTGTATCTGACCTGTCAGAAGAAAATGTTAACCTAACAAAAGATTTTTACGTGATTTCAGGAAGAAAATCAAAAAGAGAAGAAAAAATCAACCGTAAAAGACAAATAAAAAAAAACGAGAATAATTACACAAATCGAACAACACGTAAATTAAACCAAAATAAAGTTATTGCAAATCAAACCAAAAGCTGAGAAGTCATTTATTGTAGTTGTGATTGTGGCTCACATCTTCCTCTGGTTTTACGTCCAGAAACGGCTTAAACGCCTTCTATGAGTCGAGGATATGCTTCCCATCCAGTTTTCTTACAAGCTGGCAAACAGGGTCTTTTAACATCAGATTCCCAAGATGTTGCCATTCCCTTTGGAATTGCGGCCATAAATCAAGAATTTCTCTTTGTACGTCTCCACTAGGATGCGTCTCAAGAGAAAGTTGGATATTACCCAAATTCTCCTTACTCAGTCCATCCTTAATGAATTCAATTTTATCATCTCGATTAGAGGACGGAATCCCAATAGAACGACATTTACCGTTACACGTCCATCGTGCACATTTGTGGCAGTTTTGAACTCATGCGCTTTGCTCGTCGCTTCTTTGCAAAAGTGCTTCTACCTGTACCTGGTAAATGCAAAACAGGAAGATATTCATCTTCACGTACCTTGGCTTCAATTATCCAACGTATGTCTTCAGGAATCCCTTTGTGCATAAGCATTCTTAATCTTTCAAATCGAACTTGGTATAAGCTTCAGTAAAATATTTCAAGGAAAAGGAGGAAATCGTTTCTGCAATCGTGTGAGAATATCATCCATCCTGAAAAAAAAAATGAAAGAGAAATTGAAAGAGAAATTTATATACAATATCAGTTTTGTGGGTAGCTGATGGAACCGACTTAAATAATCACGGAGTACCGTTATCCGCCGTTTAACCGCGGTTAAAAAATTATATTTACATCTAGTTATTTTCAAAACAAGGATCAGAAAGAAAAACAACATAAAAAGACTCAAAAACAAAACACTCTAAATAAAATCCTAAATTCTTCCCCCCACACATAATTCTTACATTGTCATTAATGTAATGCTATTAATCCCAAATTAAAGAATCATGAGTAAGTGAAAAGAACTAATAAACAAAATAAATTTATGCAGCCTAAATGAACTTAGAAACACTAAACACAATTAGCAAAGAAACATAAGAAAAAGAGAGCAAATCTGAGGATGGCAGTTTGGCAATGCTTTCACTAATTAGGCTGCCTCCCCCAATTAGCACTTGATTTAGTGTTTTGAACCTAACCAACACCCCTTCTTGGCATTTTAGGCTTGTCAGGCTGATAACTCGTATAATTATATAGTTTTTAGTTATGTTTTATTATTGTTTTATGTCAAATACGAGTTATTATTGTTTAGTCTAATTGTGTTTATGATCTTTTATATTTTTATGTAATTTGGTGTTTTTCACAAGTTTCTTTGAGTGATTTCAGATTACTAGAATTAAGGGCAAATCCAGTTCAGTTCCAGTTCCGACACATTTTGCCAGATCAGCTATATCTGGAGTTTCACTGAAGCAATAAGGCTGAAATTTGTAGCCGTGCAAAGCTAAGAGGCATATCTATCTTTTTCATGTTTTATACTTCTTGAAACGGAGTCGTTTTCCCTAGCGAAATCGACCATCAAGTTGGCTGATGTGCAATGACGTCTGTGCTGACCTGTTTTCGTATTTTGCCCATATCTGCTTATCCACATCAGAAAATGAGCTGATTCTAATGGCTATGGATCCGTAACTGATACGGGAACCTTTGTCTAGAAGACCATATGATCAGATCATGCCTCTAATATTGACGAAATCGACCATCAAGTTGGCTGATGTGCAATGACGTCTGTGCTGACATGTTTTCGTATTTTGCCCATATCTGCTTATCCACATCAGCAAATGAGCTGATTCCAACGGCTATGGATCCGTAACTGATAGGGGAACCTTTTTCTAGAAGACCATGTGATCAGATCAGGCATGCAACATTGACGAAATCGACCATCAAGTTGGCTGATCAAAATTGTCATACAATATGACGAAAATTGTTAGAAAAATTCACCCACCTATTATACCTACCTTTGAAATTTGTAAAGCTTGTCTCTTGTCATTTAGCCTTCCAAAATGTGTATAAATAGAGGGCCTTGGATGATTGTAGAGGATCATATTGTACATAGGTAGGATATTAGCCATTGTAATAAAATTCTCTAAGTTTTCTTCTTCTTTCTTTTCTCTAGTTTTCTTTTTCTTTAGAAAGAGCAAGAGGTTGGATAATTAATATTCTTCTTCTTCTTCTTTCTTTCTTTTATTTTCTTCTTAGATTCTATTTAATTTTATGTTTATGATGCCTATGCTAGGCTAAACTTCTATTTGGTTAAGGGTGATTTCAAAGCCCTAGACATGTTTTGTGATTGATTTTTAGATTCTATCTATCATTAATTTTCTATCAAAGTTGCTTATGTTCTTCTACAAGAATTGTTCATGATGTTGTCTTGATTTATTTAGGTGTACAACTAGATAGATCTTGATAATTATCTATTGCTAGTTTAGGAGTCTTGATCCGTGTAGTTGTCTTGATTTCCTATTCATAAGTGGCAATTTGTGATTAATGATTATGGTCAAGTTTTCAATAATTGCAAAGTGGAACATAACCTAAGTTGAACAATCCGAGCTTATGTGTTTGTTGCTTAGATCAACCTATCTTTCTCATCATAAAGCTGCCATTAAATTGAATTTAGAGAGCTTATTCTAGGTTGTTTAATGGTTAGAGATTAAATAGAGAGCTTGTTCTATTTAACGACAAACTAAGGAAAGATTGGGATAACAGAGCTTGTTGTTATCTACGGTTGTTAACTTTGATAGTTGGTTGATATTGATAGATCTGAAATTGATTCTTAATGATGTCTAGTGGTGGAGAATGAAACCTTAACCATATTTTTCATATTTGATTCTTCTTACTTATTTGTTTTCTTACTTTTAGTTTGCTTATTTTTTATATTTATTTTTATTGGCTGGTTATACCGCCTAATTTGTATATTAACTTTGTTTTATTTTTATTGGCTGGTTATACCGCCTAATTTAGTATATATATTTTTATTGGCTGGTTATACCGCCTAATTTAGTATATATATTTTTATTGGCTGGTTATACCGCCTTGCATCTTTTTCTTATTATTTACTTTAGTTTAAATCTGGCTTCAAAAACCCATTTTCTTTTATTGTTCTTGAATTTAAGTTTTAAACTATTAACTTATAAACTAAAACCCAATCCCTGAGGACTCGACCCTTGCTAACTACTATACTTACAATTTATCTTTTTAGTGCAAGGTTAAATAAGATACACTCTTTTGGGTGCATCACAGGCTCATACATGAAATTTCCCAAATTTATGCGTTTGAGAGGAAGCTTTCTTTGCACAACAGTGGATGCATTCTCCATTACAAGTATTATTCCATCATCCTTTGTGGTGCATATGTCATCGAGGAATGGAGCATATTTTGATACTTGTTGAATGACCTCCACAAACAAGTTGTTTAAGGTTTCCGGCATGTGTTGTTCATGTTCTTCCTCCTTGAACTTTGCAAATCTACTAGGAAAAGGTGGAGAAGAAACATTAGTAAAAAGTGAAACCTTAAACGTTACCTCAGGTGCCGAAATACTCTTATTTGGATCTTTGGCTTCATTATCCTCAAGAATAGAATCCATCTCTAATTTTGTTTCATCCTCATCTTGTTCCTCATTCTTCAAGGTAACAATAGTAGCATTCTCCTTTGGGTTAACCATCGTTTGGGCTGGGAGTTCTTCAGATCTTTGTGCTACCCATCCCACCATACTACTAGCCAATTGGCTCATTTGCTTTTCCAAACTCTGGATGCTTGCCCTTGTTTCCTGTTGAAATTGCAAGGAATCAGTAACAAGAGAATAGACAAGATCTTCTAAAGAAGTACCTGAGTTTTGAGTCATATGTGGTAGTTGAAAAAGATCTGGTTCTTGAGACCATGATTGATTGAAGCTAGATGGATGAGTGTAATTGGCATAAGGATCTACTTCTTGGTAATTTTTCGAGTAGCCATAATTAGTATGATCCCACCATCCCTCATGGTAAGTGTTTGAGTAATGATCATACTGTTGATCTTGGAACACTTGATGGCCTTGACATCCTCCCATGGCCAATTGTTGAACTGGGGAGGATGTCAAGGCCATCAAGGGTTCCAAGACCAACCGCATGATCATTACTCAAACACTTACCATGAGGGATGGTGGGATCATACTAATTATGGCTACTCAAAAAATTTCCAAGAAGTAGATCCTTATGCCAATTACACTCATCCATCTAGCTTCAATCAATCATGGTCTCAAGAACCAGATCTTTTTCAGCCATCACATATGACTCAAAACTCAGGTACTTCTTTAGAAGATCTTGTCTATTCTCTTGTTACTGATACTTTGCAATTTCAACAGGAAACAAGGGCAAGCATCCAGAGTTTGGAAAAGCAAATGAGCCAATTGGCAAGTAGTATGGTGGGATGGGTAGCACAAAGATCTGAAGAACTCCCTACCCAAACGATGATTAACCCAAAAGAGAATGCTACTATTGTGACCTTGAGGAATGAGGAACAAGATAAGGATGAGACAAAATAGAGATGGATTCTATTCTTGAGGATAATGAAGCCACATATCCAAATAAGAGTATTTCGGCACCTGAGGTAACGTTTAAGATTCCAATTTTTACTAATGTTTCTTCTCCACCTTTTCCTAGTAGATTCACAAAGTTCAAGGAGGGGGAACATGAACAACACATGCCGGAAACCTTAAACAACTTGTTTGTGGATGCCATTCAACAAGTATCAAAATATGCTCCATTCCTCGATGAGATATGCACCACAAAGGATGATGGAATAATACTTGTAATGGAGAATGCATCCACTTTTGTGCAAAGAAAGCTTCCTAGCAAACGCTCAAATTTGGAAAGTTTCATGTATGAGCCTAACAAGCCTAAAAAATCAAGAATGGGTGTTGGTTAGGTTGGACAACTTTAATCAAGTACTAATTGGGAAGGCAGCCCAATTAATGAAGAAATTACTAACCTGCCATACTCAGATTTGCTTTCTTTTCTTTTCCTTTTCTTTTATTATTTTTATTTATTTATTTTTATGTTTATTTGTTAATTATTTGTTTAGTATTTTAGGATTATTTAGGTTGCATGAATTTGTTTTGTAATAATAATAATTACAACTAATAATAATAATAATAATTACAACTAATCCTTCCAATATAAATTAGAGATAATCATTGGACAAGTCTTATAAACTAATCAATAGGTTAAAGAAATTCACAAAAAAAATCTTGCTTGAATGTAAATAGTTTGAGTTAAGCCAATATTAACATAACATATTTCAATCAAAATATTACATATTCAAACTTAATCTCAACTTCTCACATGGGATACTCTCCTGATTTTCACTCTTTAAAGTAGTGGTAAAGTGTTTACACTCAATCAATCTCATGAAAACACTTCTACCATATGCTTGCTTGTCCACCTATTCTCCACTACTTAGATCATGCAACTTCATGAATCAAGAGGTCTTTAATCAAGGTTGTAATGGGGCCAAAGGGTTGTAATGTGGCTAAAGAATAAAAGATAAAGGATATTACAAAAGTTCCAAAGATTTTATAGAGTTTAGAGACATAATAAGATTCATACAAAGAAACTTCTCAAAACTCTTTACAAGTGCATAATCACATAGGCCGAATATTCATGTTGGGCCTTTTCTTCATTCTAAACAACTTTGTAACATCTTTTTCTTTTTCCACAAATTGAAGAGATGATTCATATATATATATATATATATTTTTTTTTTTCATTTTTTTTTCACATAGGAATTTTTTTGCCAATATTCCCTTTCTTTTTCTCTTGACTTTTCTTTTCTTTTCCCCCACACTTATTTCTTGTTTCTAACCCAAATTTTCAATAGATCTTCCTTGTCTTTGCAACATGTCTCAAAACATGCTAATTCATCTTTAGAACAAGGGTAAGGATATAAGTATATTTAGGCTAGGTGTAAGTTGTGGTTACCAATAAAATAGCATATTTAATGTAGGCTCAAATTGGCTCACTAGTGGGGATGTTCTCTTGGAACATTAATAATGGATGGCTGTTTGGCTCTGGTTATAATCCTAATGCCTCTATCATATTCATGTTATCACATGTATCAATATAGTCTCAAACGGTTTAAAGCAAGTTCTAGAGAATCATGTAATCATAAGAGCACTCAAGAAAGAAATTAGATTGATATGTATAATGCATCAATCATATAGGCTCAAAAACTCAGAAGGATGATTATACAAGTCAATATCAAGTCTAAACATGCTTCTTTCTCAATCAACATATCATATCAATATTGGCTCATAAAAATTAGTAAGCTTAATTCTCAAGAAAATCTTCTCACTAATAACCAGTTTAGACCTACGCAATTCATATCTCATCATTGTATTAAAAAGGAACTAAAACACACTAAAAATAATAATAATAATAATAATAATATTAAAGATTCACAAAAAAAAAATAGACAAAAATAAAAGAAATCCTAAATCCTTCCCCCCACACTTAATTCTTACATTGTCCTCAATGTAATGATATTAACCCAAATGAAAGAATCATGTGTAAGAGAAAAGAACTAATAACATAAGAATAGGAACAACTAAGACTCAAAACAAAACAAACTCATGCAACCTAAATAATCCTAAAATACTAAACAAATAATTAACAAATAAACATAAAAATAAATAAATAAAAACAATAAAAACAATAAAAGAAAAAGGAAAAGAAAGCAAATCTGAGTATGGCAGGTTGGTAATTTCTTCATTAATTGGGCTGCCTTCCCAATTAGTACTTGATTTAAGTTGTCTAACCTAACCAACACCCCTTCTTGGCATTTTAGGCTTGTCAGGCTCATACATGAAATTTCCCAAATTTATGCGTTTGAGAGGAAGCTTCTTTGCACAACAGTGGACGCATTCTCCATTACAAGTATTATTCAATCATCCTTTGTGGTGCATATCTCATCGAGGAATGGAGCATATTTTGATACTTTTTGAATGGCATCCACAAACAAGTTGTTTAAGGTTTCCGGCATGTGTTGTACATGTTCTTCCTTCTTGAACTTTGCAAATCTACTAGGAAAAGGTGGAGAAGAAACATTAGTAAAAAGTGGAACCTTAAACGTTACCTCAGGTGTCGAAGTACTCTCTTTCGGAATTGAAGCTTCATTATCTTCAATAGTTGAATCCATCTTTAGTTTTTTCTCATCCTCGGGTTCCCTTGGATTTTCTGATTCATCCTCAAGTTGTGTGGCACTAACACTCTCCTTTGGATCAATCATCGATTGGGAAGGGAGTGCTTGAGATCTTTGTGCTACTAATTCCACCGTACTACTAGCCAATAGGCTCATTTTCCTTTCCAAACTCTGGATACTTGCCTTTGTTTCCCTTGTTTCCTGTTGAAGTTGAAAAGTATTAATAACAAGAAAATTGACAAGTTCTTCTAAAGAATTACCTGAGTTTTGAGGTGGTGCTCAAAATGATCTTGTTGTTGATCCCATGGTTGATTGAAGACAAATTGATTAGTGCAATTAGCATAAGGATCCACTTCTTGATAATCTCCCGAGTAGCCATTAATGAGTATGATTCCACCATCCTTCATTGTAAGTGTTTGGGAAAGCATCATACTGTTGTCCTTGGAACCCTTGATGGCTTGGGTGTTCTCCCACATCATAGGCTGGTTCAAAATTATCTTTTTGGTAGTATGGGCACCAATTGGTTGGATGATCCATCATGAAGCACACTCCACACTGCCTTGATTGTTGAATCTTACTTATGGCCACTTGTTGAACTATGGAGATGCGATTGTCTAGTCGGTTTTGAAGGTTCTGAAGTTTTGATGTAGCACCTGCCATCTCTTCTTGCTTGAAATTTGAAAACAAAAACCTGTATGTACAAGAAAAATAAAATTAATTACAATTGAAAATAAGAATAAACCAATAAACTAATAAACTAAATAAAGCAATCCCCGGCAACGGCGCCAAAAATTTGATGCACCCAAAAGAGTGTATCTTATTTAACCTTGCACTTAAAAAATCAATTGTAGAGTATAGTGATTAGCAAGGGTCGAGTCCTCAGGGATTGGGTTTTAGTCTATGACTTATTAGTTTATAACTTAGGTTCAAAGAAAACAAAAGAAAAGGGGGTTTTGAAATAGTTTTAAAAATAAGCAAACAAGAGCAGTAAGATGCAAGTAAGAAATACGAAATCAAATATGAGAGAAATATGGTTAAGGTTTCATTCTCCACCACTAGACATCATTAAGAACCAATTTCAGATCTATCAATATCAACCAACTATCAAAGTTAACAACCGTAGATAACAACAAGCTCTGTTATCCCAATCTTTCCTTAGTTTGTCGTTAAATAGAACAAGCTCTCTATTTAATCTCTAACCATGAAACAACCTAGAATAAGCTCTCTAAATTCAATTTAATGACAGCTTTATGATGAGAAAGATAGGTTGATCTAAGCAACAAACACATAAGCTCGGATTGTTCAACTTAGGTTATGTTCTACTTTGCAATTATCGAAAACTTGACCTTAATCATTAATCACAAATTGCCACTTATGAATAGGAAATCAAGACAATTACACGGATCAAGACTCCTAAACTAGCAATAGATAATTATCAAGATCGATCTAGTTGTACACCTAAACAAATCAAGACAACATCATAAACAATTCTTGTAGAAGAACATAAGCAACTTTGATAGAAAATTAATGATAGATAGAATCTGAAAATCAATTACAAAACATGTCTAGGGCTTTGAAATCACCCTTAACCAAAGAAGTTTAGCATAACATAAGCATGGATAATATATACATAAAACTAAAAAGAAAAATAAAAGAATGGAGAAGAAGAAGAAGAAGAATAATGATGATCCCTTGAGTATCCCCAAAAGATGTCTAGTTTGTGGCTCTTTTTTTTTGCCTCTTTTTTTTATAGAGCTTTAAAACCCTGAGAATAAGTCCTTGCCGCACAAGTAAGCCTGGAGGCTGAAAAATCACGTTTTTGCCTCTTTTTTTTTTAGATTTGCGGTTAGGGTTTTTCTGGCCGCAGGGTTCTTTAGGGAGATCTTCTAGCGCCATTTTGAATACCCATTTCTTATCCGATTTGGGCCCATAATATATTGTTGGAAAGATAATCAAGTCAACTTCAAAAGTAAAACGGGAAGTTTCTTCAAATAAAGAACCTAATATCATGTTTTCCTTGCAACAAGCTCCGGAGGTCAAATCTGCCAGATTGGTTTTCAACCAGAAATTGATATTTTTGACTCCTAAGTCTTCTTCCGTCTTGTGATTATGATTTTGTAAGCTCTTTACCATCATTATTGACATCTTTTGAATTCATTCTCCTTATTGTACCTAAAAGTCAAAAACATATTATAAGTAAACAAGATAAAGATCGAAAACATAACAAAAACTAAAGGTAGAAAGGCATAAAATGTATATTTTATGAGCTTATCACTCTGCCCCCTTATCTCACATGTAAGGATGAGAGACCAATCGTCTTGAGCTCTGATAACTCGTATAATTATATAGTTTTTAGTTATGTTTTATTATTGTTTTGTGTCAAATACGAGTTATTATTGTTTAGTCTAATTGTGTTTATGATCTTTTATATTTTTATGTAATTTGGTGTTTTTCACAAGTTTCTTTGAGTGATTTCAGATTACTAGAATTAAGGGCAAATCCAGTTCAGTTCCAGTTCCGACACCTTTTGCCATATCAGCTATATCTGGAGTTTCACTGAAGCAATAAGGCTGAAATTTTAACCGTGCAAAGTTAAGAGGCATATCTATCTTTTTCATGTTTTACACTTCTTGAAACGGAGTCGTTTTCCCAGGCGAAATCGACCATCAAGTTGGCTGATGTGCAATGACGTCTGTGCTGACCTGTTTTCGTATTTTGCCCATATCTTCTTATCCACATCAGTAAATGAGCTGATTCCAACGGATATGGATCAGTAACTGACAGGGCAACATTTTTTTAGAAGACCATGTGATCAGATCAGGCCTCCAATATTGACAAAATCGACCATCAAGTTGGCTGATCAAAATTGTCATACAATATGACGAAAATTGTTAGAAAAATGCACCCACCTATTATACCTACCTTTGAAATTTGTAAAGCTTGTCTCTTGTCATTTAGCCCTCCAAAATGTGTATAAATAGAGGGCCTTGGATGATTGTAGAGGATCATATTGTACATTGGTAGGATATTAGCCATTGTAATAAAATTCTCTAAGTTTTCTTCTTCTTTCTTTTCTCTAGTTTTCTTTTTCTTTATTTTCTTCTTCTTCTTCTTTCTTTTATTTCCTTCTTAGATTCTCTTTAATTTTATGTTTATGTTTACAATGCCTATGCTAGGCTAAACTTCTATTTGGTTAAGGGTGATTTCAAAGCGCTAGACATATTTTGTGATTGATTTTCAGATTCTATCTATCATTAATTTTCTATCAAAGTTGCTTATGTTCTTCTACAAGAATTGTTCATGATGTTGTCTTGATTTATTTAGGTGTACAACTAGATAGATCTTGATAATTATCTATTGCTAGTTTAGGAGTCTTGATCCGTGTAATTGTCTTGATTTCCTATTCATAAGTGGCAATTTGTGATTAATGATTATGGTCAAGTTTTCAATAATTGCAAAGTGGAACATAACCTAAGTTGAACAATCCGAGCTTATGTGTTTGTTGCTTAGATCAACCTATCTTTCTCATCATAAAGCTGCCATTAAATTGAATTTAGAGAGCTTATTCTAGGTTGTTTAATGGTTAGAGATTAAATAGAGAGCTTGTTCTATTTAACGACAAACTAAGGAAAGATTGGGATAACAGAGCTTGTTGTTATCTACGGTTGTTAACTTTGATAGTTGGTTGATATTGATAGATCTGAAATTGATTCTTAATGATGTCTAGTGGTGGAGAATGAAACCTTAACCATATTTTTCATATTTGATTCTTCTTACTTACTTGTTTTCTTACTTTCCTAGTTTGCTTATTTTTAAAAGTATATTTATTTTTATTGGCTGGTTATACCGCCTAATTTGTATATTAACTTTGTTTTATTTTTATTGGCTGGTTATACCGCCTAATTTAGTATATATATTTTTATTGGCTGGTTATACCACCTAATTTAGTATGTATATTTTTATTGGCTGGTTATACCGCCTTGCATCTTATTCTTATTATTTACTTTAGTTTAAATCTGGCTTCAAAAACCCCTTTTCTTTTATTGTTTTCTTTGAACGTAAGTTATAAACTAATAACTCATAGATTAAAACCCAATCCCTGAGGACTCGACCCTTGCTAATCATTATACTTACAATTGATCTTTTTAGTGCAAGGTTAAATAAGATACACTCTTTTGGGTGCATCAAGCTCACCTTAACACATGAGGAGATGATGTCCGAAGAAGAGGCCTGATGAACCTCCTTTCATGATGTCTCCCTATGTATTAAGAGGAGAACGACGTAGAACAAAGCGCCACTACTTGAGAGATGCCTATTATCCCTACAATGACAAACAAATCATCAAAAAGTTCACCTACAACCGGACCACTTAAAGGTCTGAAGTCGAGCCATAAGAGCGCTAAACAAGTCTTCTAAAGACTAACACAACGACCTCCTATGATACGGCTTGATGCTAGCGAAATCGCAGTTGATGGTCGGACCACGTAAAGTGTCCAATGCCGAGGATCGTCCTAATCACGCCCTCGCTGCCAGGACCATAGCGACGGACTGAAGCCCTCCTTGAGAGCTGACCAAGAGAGGTCCTTGAGAAACAAATTAACCTACGACGAACATGATGGCTAACCTGATGGGATCCAAGATGGACCAAGTTTTCAAGAAGCAATACAAGGATTCCACTTGGGCCGAATCAAGGAAGCAATGCAAGGAAAGGACTTGGGCAGAATCTACAAGTCTTTTAAGCAAGGCCAAGACATTCAAGATGGGCTTGAATGAAGAGGAACCAGCTTTGTTCCATGTGATCCAAGTTTTACAAGTGGCATAAGGCTTAATGAAGTGGACTTGTTTATTAGATGACATGGCAAGGGTGGGGATCAATTCATTAAAATATGTGGTGCCTATTAAATGAGTATTTGGGCTTGTGTTAAATTTTTATTTAGTTTAGGCTTTTGGGCCTGACTTGTGTACATGTCCAATAAAATTGTGTGGACTACCCTCACTAAACTATTGGGCATCTTTTAAATTTAATTAGGATTGGGCTTGATCATGTTCAGCCCATATTTTACTTATTATTAGGTTAGCTGATTAGGGTTATTGTAGGGAGGTTATAAATATATGTCTTAGCCGCCTACTTCAATTATCTTTTGATCAATTAAGTCTGATTTTATTCAGTGAGAGTTTTCTCTTTTTTAGTTCTTGGCAGAACTTAGGAACTTATCAAAGAATTCTTTCTTTGTGGCGTTCAACCTATCAAACTTAGTTTCTTGAAACGAGAGTTCTTAGGGTCTAGCTTACATGCTTAATCTAGGTTCTTTGAAACAGGCTGTTAAGGGTTTAAGTTTTCTTTGCCTGAATCTTGGCTTTTCTGGGTTAGGTATTTCAATTTGTTAGTGGGTTCAAAGGGTTTAACCCCTAGGGTTCACATCAGTTGGTATAAGAGCTTAGGCTTCCAATCAGGTTTTTATAATTATCGCTTTGATTTGTAATTTGTTACTTCTTTTGGGGTTTCAAATACTATCACAGCAAAATCAATAACAAGATTTTGGGGTTTCAGGCATTCTTGTCTTAGGGTTATAGCTTTAGGCATTCTTGCCCTCGGTTATAGTTTTTAGGCAGTCTTGCTTTGGGGTTTCGTTTCTTGTAATTGAATCAAATCAATCTAACAAGATTTTGGGGTTTCAGGCATTATTGTCATAGGGGTTATAGCTTTAGGCTTTCTTTGTCTAATAGTTATAGTTTTTAGGGCAGTTTTCGTTTGGGATTTCATTCTTTGAAGTTGGTTTAGATACTATCATAACAAAATCAATAACAAGATTTTGGGGTTTCAGTATTCTTGTCTTGGGGTTATAGCTTTAGGCATTTTCCCTAGGGTTATAGTTTTTAGGCCGTCTAAGTTTGGAGTTTCAGTCTTGAAAGGTGGTTTAAATCAAGATTTCGTTTCTTGAATTCTTGATCAATTAAAATTCCTTCTTATTGATTCTTGACCCGAATCTTGAAAAAAAAAAAATCATCCGAGATTTCAAGAAAATCAAGAAGTCTCGTTCTTGAAAAAAAAAAGAAAAAAAAAGAAAGAAAAGTGTTCGAACACAAGAAAAGGAAAGAAAGATTCGAAAAAGATCAAGGAAAGTAGGAAAGATTTGAAAACTTGGTCCATCTTGGATCCCATCATTTAGGGTTCACATCATAACCTCAAGGACAACCAAACTCCACAATTTCATCTTTCAACACAATAACAGAGTTTGATGAACCAAAACACACTTCGGACTCCTACGAGATCCGGCACAGAACCATGGAAACACTAAGAAAATAGTTAAGACCTACATAAAGGTTTGATGCCAAGCCACACACGCTTGATGCCAGACATCCAATCCGAAGTCCCGAACTGGTAAGAACTCAAAGGATAACTAAACATCCTCTGACCACCTACGTTCGAAGTTCCAAATCAAAGACCAACGGTTTGATGCTCCTCAAGCCTCTGAAATGGGTTTTCGGCCAAAGAGGGATGGCTCACCAATAGGGGGCGACACCCGATATCAAAAATGACTTCGGAAGGCAGGGCATGAGCTAGAAAATCAAAAGCCAAGAGAAATCCACTACGGTTAGTCTGAGGTAAGTTTTGTCAAATAGATTTACACTAAACCCTCTTGACTTTTTCACAGAAAAAACAAAGTCGGACAAAAGTAAACCATGTAGGGAGGCCTACAACATGGAAGGAAAATCCACATTGGGAGATTTCGCGCCCCATGTGAATTTGAAAAATGAGCTCAAAGTTCGGACAAAGGACCCTCCGATGTAAAAACACATCCGGAGGTCCGGTCTGCCAAAAATTGTCAACAAAGGACCCTCCAAGATAAAAACACATATGGAGGTGCAGCCGCCAAAAGACTATTAACAAGGGACCCTTCAATGTACACACACGTCTAGAGGCGCTTTCCGACAAAGAACCATTAACAGATTACCCTCCAAAATTCAAACACATTTGGAGATGCTGTCCGCAGAGGAGCCATCAACAAAAAATCTTCCCATGACTACAACACTAAGGAAGAGAACGCATCAAAAGGATAAAGAAGAGTTGGCCTCCTTACAAACACGAGCAAAACACATTGGAACCAATGTCCCAATGTCCCAACATCCTATCCATGCTACAAAAAATGTTGCAAAGATGAGGTCCGACCTAAGGTCCTTAGGAGAACACAACTCATAAAAAGCAATCTCTACAAATCTCGTCAGCTGGCATTAGTAGAATTCAAAGAAAATAACTCCGCTAAAAAATCCAAGCTCGACCAACCACCAACAAATCACGAACTAGGTCCACTCTAGCCCACAAACTCTCAAGATGGGCGAATTGCAATAGGCATGGCATAAAAATGCATGCCCCCATTCAGGCTCCTAGGAAGACAAGCATCGGACCAACCTCATTCGAGATTGGTCTCTGAAGGGGGAGCAGAACCCCCTTAGATAAATCCCATCAACAAGCCAAACATACACGGACACACCTAAAGCTTGAATGCCTTCAAAAAGTAAGTGTTTTTCGCACCAACATTGGACGCAGACGAATAATTACATCAAGGCACAAGAAACAACAAAAGCTTGAGTGCCATCAAAAAATAAGTTAAGAGTTTATCGCACCAACATCGGACGCGGAAGAATAATTACATCAAGGCGTAAGCAACAAAAGAAGCTTGAACACCTTCAAAAAAATAGGTCAAGTACTAAAAATACACCAAATCAACAAAAGGAAGCCTACACATCAGCTCCCTCGACAATGTCTCCAGACTGGGCTTCCTCGCCATCCTCAACACCATCCTCTTTAGCAGCCTCTTCCGGGTTCTCACCCTCCTCACGATCACGCTCCCCTAAATATTCTATCTCAGGCACATTCGAACTAGTGGAAGAGGCTAATTTCGCGATGCAGATGCACCGCGTCGCGCTCTGGCCATATCAAGGACCGAATATTCTGGGTACAAGACGTTGGGAAAGTTGTCCCTCATTTGACTAAGGCAGAGCTCGAAACCGGCCCGGAATGACCAGCACTCGCAAAAGCTGCATCTTGCGCAAAGGCAAAAGAGTTCCTGTAGTCCGAAACGGCCTTCGACCTCTCCTCCTTCAACTTCCTCACATTCTTCGAAAGCTTTTTGATTTGTTGCTCGTTGTCACCATCCTTTTTCTTTAGAATAGCAAGCTCAGACCTCACTTCATCATAATACTTCTGAAGATGAGAGCTGCGGGCAAAAGTTTCAGCTTGCTTCATCCTGGCCACTCTAGTCTCTTTGGCCATCTGAGAACGAATGCTCTCTAAGTGCAAATTCTGAGAAACAAGCTTATCACACTTCGCCATTACCGCAACAGAATTGAGAAGAGCCTATAAACAAGCAAAAGAAGAAGTAAGCATGAAAGGAAACGGACTAAGAAACACTAGGAAAAGGAAGTGGAGAGAATACCCTGACATGATCGTGAACCAAATTGTGCGCCAGCTCCGAAAAGGCTTCCACCCAACGAATAATCTCCTCACGATCCGCGGGAAGTACCATCCCTTGGGATAATAAGCAAGCGGCACAACAATTGGAAATCGCGCTCTCCTCCAGTTGGAGAGGGAAGTTGATGCTGAGTTGAGAGTTCGAAAACTCTTCCCAAACTCCCATCCCCTCTAGACTCGAAAGAAGAGGATCTGAAATAGAAAGCAAGACAACATCTGATGAGAACCAAGCTGGTATTAGACTTCAAGATCAATTGCCTATTCCAATTGGGCCTATTACAAAGTCAAGATCCAAGAAGCTCAAGGAAGCTATGCAAGGATTGGTGCAAAGGACTTGGGAAGAATCTACAAGTCTTTTAAGCAATGTCAAGCCATTCAAGTTGGGCTGCTTGAATGAGGAAGACCAAGAATTGGTCCATGTGATCCAAGCTTCACATGATGGGCCATATAGGAATTCAAGGGGGCGGCAATATTAATGAATTAGTGGGCCTGTTTTTAGTTCATTATTTAGTATGAAGTGGAGACTATATTGATGCATGTGACAACATGAATATGATAGAGGCATTAGGATTTTTAACTAGGGCCAAACAGCCATCCCTTATTGACGTTCCAAGAGAACATCCCCCTTAGTAAGCCAATTTGAGCCTACATTGAATAAGCTGTCTATTTGGTAACCACATCTTGTCCCTAATCTAAATATACTTATTTATATCCTTACCCTTGTTCTAAAGATGAATTAGCATGTATTGAGACATATTGCAAAGACAAGGAAGATCTATTCAAATTTTGGGTTAGAAACAAGAAATAAGTGTGGGGGAGAAGAAAGGGAAAAGTCAAGAGAAAAAGAGAGGGAATATTGCCAAATACATTCTCATGTGAAAAAAACAAAAAATTGAATAATCTCTTGAACTTCTAGTTAAAGAAAAGAAAAAGACATTACAAAGTTGTTTAGAATGAAGAAAAGGCCCAACTTGAATATTCGGCCTATTGATAAGCTCATAAAATATACATTTTATGCCTTTCTACCTTTAGTTTTTGTTATGTTTTCGATCTTTATCTTGTTTACTTATAATATGTTTTTGAATTTTAGGTGCAATAAGGAGAATGAAGTCAAAAGATGTCAATAATGATGGTAAAGAGCTTACAAAATCATAATCACAAGATGGAAGAAGACTTGGGAGTCAAAAATATCAATTTCTGGTTGAAAAGCAATCAGGCAGATTTGACCTCCGGAGCTTGTTGTAAGTAAAACATGATGTTAGAATCTTTCTTTGAAGAAACTTCCTTCTTGACTTTTGAATTTGACTTGATTATCTTTCCAACGATATATTATGGGCCCAAATTGGATAAGAAATGGGCATTCAAAGTGGCGCTAGAAGATCTCCCTAAAGAACCGTGCGGCCAGAAAAACCCTAATCGCAAATCTGAAATAAAAGGCAAAAACGTGATTTTTGCACCTCCATGCTTACTTGTGCGGCAAGGACTTATTCTCAGGGTTTTAAAGCTCTATAAATACCATCTTTTGAGCCACAAACTAGACATCTTTTGGGGAGACTCAAAGATCATCATTATTCTTCTTTCTTTCTTTCTTTTATTTTCTTCTTAGATTCTCTTTAATTTTATGTTTATGTTTACAATGCCTATGCTAGGCTAAACTTTTATTTGGTTAAGGGTGATTTCAAAGCCCTAGACATGTTTTGTAATTGATTTTCAGATTCTATCTATCATTAATTTTCTATCAAAGTTGCTTATGTTCTTCTACAAGAATTGTTTATGATGTTGTCTTGATTTATTTAGGTGTACAACTAGATAGATCTTGATAATTATCTATTGCTAGTTTAGGAGTCTTGATCCGTGTAATTGTCTTGATTTCCTATTCATAAGTGGCAAATTGTGATTAATGATTATGGTCAAGTTTTCAATAATTGCAAAGTGGAACATAACCTAAGTTGAACAATCCGAGCTTATGTGTTTGTTGCTTAGATCAACCTATCTTTCTCATCATAAAGCTGCCATTAAATTGAATTTAGAGAGCTTATTCTAGGTTATTTGATAGTTAGAGATTATATAGAGAGCTTGTTCTATTTAACGACAAACTAAGGAAAGATTGGGGTAACAGAGCTTGTTGTTATCTACGGTTGTTAACTTTGATAGCTAATTAATATTGATAGATATGAAATTGATTCTTAATGATGTCTAGTGGTAGAGAATGAAACCTTAACCATATTTTTCATATTTGATTCTTCTTAATTACTTGTTTTCTCATTCTTATTGTTAACTTTAGTTTAAATCTGATTTCAAAATCCCCTTTACTTTTGTTCACTTGTTTTTAAGTGATAAACTATTAACTTATAAACTAAAACCCAATCCATGAGGACTCGACCCTTGCTAATCACTATACTTTACAATTGATTTTTTTTTTAAGTGCAAGGTTCAATAAGATACACTCTTTTGGGTATATCAACAATTCTCAATGAGACAAGATCCACCACCACAACCTAAGAGAGTTAATGAGGTAAGTATATCATCCCTTGAACAAAAATTTGATAAACTGACTTCTCTTGTTCAACAATTGGCTGTAGGTAATATACAGCAACTAAAGGCTTGTGGCATATGTTCAAACATGGGGCACCAAACTGATATGTGTCCAACACTTCAAGAAGACACCAATGAACATGTGAATGCCATGGGTGGCTTTCAGAACCAACAAAGGAAATATGATCCCTACTCAAACACATACAATCCAGGATTGAGGGATCATCCAAACTTCAATTATGGAGGGAACCAATCACAAGCTGTTCCTCCAACATTTGACAATAGGCCACCGGGTTTTCAGCAAAGAGTGCAACAACCATATCAAACCCGACAACAAGTGCCACCACAAAAAAGTTCAGGTGAGACTCTTGAAGATCTTGTCAAAACCCTTACTACTAATACAATTCAACTCCAACAGGAATCAAGGGAGACAAAGGTAAGTATCCGAAACTTAGAGGCTCAGATGGGGCAATTGGCAACAACCCTGAGTCAAATGCAAGCAAGGGATTCTGGGAAATTACCTTCCCAAACCATAGTGAATCCAAGAGAGAATGCCAATGCTATAACTTTAAGAAGTGGGAAACAGCTAGAGACACCACACAATGATAGTGCTCAAGGGGAGAACAATACCATGGCATCCTCTTCACATCCCAACGAGCCACTAAAAAAGGTAATTCCTAAACCATCCTTTCCTTCTTATATAACTCCTCCACCTTTTCCTAGCAGGTTAGCAAAGTCCAAGAAGGAGGAGCAAGAGAAGGAAATTTTGGAAACCTTCCGAAAAGTAGAGGTGAACATTTGATGCACCCAAAAGAGTGTATCTTATTTAACCTTGCACTAAAAAGATCAATTGTAAGTATAATGATTAGCAAGGGTCGAGTCCTCAGGGATTGGGTTTTAATCTATGAGTTATTAGTTTATAACTTACGTTCAAAGAAAACAATAAAAGAAAAGGGGTTTTTGAAGCCAGATTTAAACTAAAGTAAATAATAAGAATAAGATGCAAGGCGGTATAACCAGGCAATAAAAATATATATACTAAATTAGGCGGTATAACCAGCCAATAAAAATATATATACTAAATTAGGCGGTATAACCAGCCAATAAAAATAAAACAAAGTTAATATACAAATTAGGCGGTATAACCAGCCAATAAAAATAAATATACTTTTAAAAATAAGCAAACTAGAAAAGTAAGAAAACAAGTAAGTAAGAAGAATCAAATATGAAAAATATGGTTAAGGTTTTATTCTCCACCACTAGACATCATTAAGAATCAATTTCAGATCTATCAATATCAACCAACTATCAAAGTTAACAACCGTAGATAACAACAAGCTCTGTTATCCCAATCTTTCCTTAGTTTGTCGTTAAATAGAACAAGCTCTCTATTTAATCTCTAACCATTAAACAACCTAGAATAAGCTCTCTAAATTCAATTTAATGGCAGCTTTATGATGAGAAAGATAGGTTGATCTAAGCAACAAACACATAAGCTCGGATTGTTCAACTTAGGTTATGTTCCACTTTGCAATTATTGAAAACTTGACCATAATCATTAATCACAAATTGCCACTTATGAATAGGAAATCAAGACAATTACACGGATCAAGACTCCTAGACTAGCAATAGATAATTATCAAGATCTATCTAGTTGTACACCTAAATAAATCAAGACAACATCATGAACAATTCTTGTAGAAGAACATAAGCAACTTTGATAGAAAATTAATGATAGATAGAATCTGAAAATCAATCACAAAACATGTCTAGGGCTTTGAAATCACCCTTAACCAAATAGAAGTTTAGCCTAGCATAGGCATTGTAAACATAAACATAAAATTAAAGAGAATCTAAGAAGGAAATAAAAGAAAGAAAGAAGAAGAAGAAAATAAAGAAAAAGAAAACTAGAGAAAAGAAAGAAGAAGAAAACTTAGAGAATTTTATTACAATGGCTAATATCCTACCAATGTACAATGCCCCATACAATCATCCAAGGCCCTCTATTTATACACATTTTGGAGGACTAAATGACAAGAGACAAGCTTTACAAATTTCAAAGGTAGGTATAATAGGTGGGTGCATTTTTCTAACAATTTTTGTCATATTGTATGACAATTTTGATCAGCCAATTTGATGGTCGATTTTGTCAATATTGGAAGCTTGATCTGATCACATGGTCTTCTATAAAATGTTCCCCTATCAGTTAGTGATCCATAGCCGTTAGAATCAGCTCATTTTCTGATGTGGATAAGAAGATATGGGCAAAATACCAAAACAGGTCAGCACAGACGTCATTGCTCATCAGCCAACTTGATGGTCGATTTCGCTAGGGAAAACGACTCCGTTTCAAGAAGTGTAAAACATGGAAAACTTAGATATGCCTCTTAACTTTGCACGGTTAAAATTTCAGCCTTATTGCTTCAGTGAAACTCTAGATATAGCTGATATAGCAAAAGGTGTCGGAACTGGAACTGAAGTGAATTTGCCCTTAATTGTTGATTTAACCTACTAATCTGAAATCACTCAAAGAAACTCGTGAAAAACACCAAATTACATAAAAAATCATAAACACAATTAGACTAAACAATAATAACTCGTATTTGACACAAAACAATAATAAAACATAACTAAAAACTATATAATTATACGAGTTATCACACCCCCACACTTAGATTGTTGCTAGTCCCTAGCAACGACTCAATAAAAATAAAATAAGAAAATCTAATCTAATCCATTTTCGTAGGAAATCACGGTGGCACTTAGCATGTGACACAAGCCTTTAAACCCCTAGGTGTCCCTAGTGGACGAGTTTAGTCTCGTGAGGGTTTACTAGAACGATACCCACAAACATTGAAAAACTAAAATATAAATAAACTACATATACTAAAAATATTTACTCCTAATCCTTTCAATACACATTAGAGACAATCTTTGAACAAGTCTTATAAACTAATCAATAGCTTAAAGAATTTCACAAAAAATCATGCTTGAATGTAAATTGTTTGAGTTAAGCCAATATTAACATAACATATTTCAATCAAAATAGTGCATGTTCAAATTTAATCTCAACTTCTCACATGGGATACTCTCATGATTTTCATTCTTTAAAGTAGTGGTAAAGTGTTTACACTCAATCAATCTCATGAAAACAGTTCTACCATATTCTTGCTTGTCCACCTATTCTCCACTATTTAGATCATACAACTTCATGAATCAAGAGGTCTTTAATCAAGGTTGTAATGGGGCCAAGGGGTTTGTAATGTGGTTGAAGAACAAAAGGATAAAGATATCACAAAGGTTCCAAAGAGTTCATAAAGTTTAGAGACATAATAAGATCATACAAAGAAACTTCTCAAAACTCTTTACAAGTACATAGTCACCTAGGCCGGATATTCATGTTGGGCCTTTTCTTCATTCTAAACAACTTTGTAACATCTTTTTCTTTTTCCCCAAATTCAAGAGATGATTCATATTTTTTTTTTACATAGGAATGTATTTGCCAGTATTCCATTTCTTTTTTATTTTTTTTTTTCTTGACTTTTCTTTTCTTAACATAACATTGGCTCATAAAAAGGTTGATATCAAGCTCAATTCTCATGAAAATCTTCTAACTAATAAATCTGTTTTAGACTTATGCAATTCATATCTCATCATAGTATTGAAAGTAACTAAAACACACTAAAAACACACTAAGTCTAAACATGCTTTTTTTTTTTTTTTTTTTTGAAGATTAAATCAAACTGACAAGGTATGTCTCAAGTCTCCCTTACTCAGACCTTGTTCAGAATGAATACTTCTAAATGTCTTAAAACACAACAAATTTTTTTTTTTAAATTAGCAAAATATGTCCCTTACCCCCTACTAAAATATGACATTGTCCCCAATGTCAAATTTTAAAGGTAGAATTTAGGAGATATTACCTGCAGAGGTTGCTAACCACTTATTATAACTGAGACACAACAAGCAAAATGTTAGATAATGTCACAAAGACAAAGTGCAATCCACTCCTTGCTCGTCCATATCTCTTTTTCTTTTTCCGAGCGTTTGCGAAACAACCGTAGCAGATAAACACTCATAAGCTTGGAGCTTTTTGAGTAAATCTTCAATGGTTGTAGCAGAAATTATGGTTCTCCTTGCCTCTGAAAACATGAATCCATTTTCCACAGCATTATCTAAATATGAAAGCAAATTACTAAAATAACCATTAATATTAAGCAACCAATGGGTTTCTTTTTTGTGACCAAAGATGACCAAGAAGCCACGCAAGCTATTTCTTCCAATGTACCCAGACCTCCTGGTAAAGCAATGAATGCATCGGCACAATGGTACATGATTGTCATCCGTTCAGGGATACTCCAGACTTGTATTTCCTTACCCACGGTAGGTCCACAAAAACCTGTGAATAGTTTTGGCACGATTCCTAGAACTGGACTTCCTCCGGCGTGTGCTGCTGTAGCGACTGCTCCCATTAAACCCGTACTACCGCCTCCATAAATCAACTGGATCTTTTGTTGGGCAAGTATTACTCCAACTCTTATGGCTTCATCAGCGAATATGTTATTTTTCCCTAGATAAGCACCTCCAAAGACACAAATTTTTTCAATTCGCTGGGACGAAGTACTTTCCATTTTTTTTTCTTTTTCGAGTGCCTGAAAGAGAATGAGTACATGGTGTAATATATAGAGGACTGAGTAGTGAATCAGACAAGAGTGATAATGTCGCCGAAAGTGTATTTGACCTGTCAGAAGAAAATGTTAACCTAACAAAAGATTTTTGCGTGATTTCAGGAAGAAAATCAAAAAGAGAAGAAAAATCAACCGTAAAAGACCAAAAAAAAAAAAACGAGAATAATTACACAAATCGAACAACACGTAAATTAAACCGAAATGAAGTTATTGCAAATCAAACCAAAAGCTGAAAAGTTATTTATTGTAGTTGTGATTGTGGCTCACATCTTCCTCTGGTTTTACGTCCAGAAACGGCTTAAACGCCTTCTATAAGTCGAGGATATGCTTCCCATCCAGTTTTCTTACAAGCTGGCAAACAGGGTCTTTTAACATCAGATTCCCAAGATGTTGCCATTCCCTTTGGAATTGCGGCCATAAATCAAGAATTTCTCTTTGTACGTCTCCACTAGGATGCGTCTCAAGAGAAAGTTGGATATTACCCAAATTCTCCTTACTCAGTCCATCCTTAATGAATTCAATTTTATCATCTCGATTAGAGGACGGAATCCCAATAGAACGACATTTACCGTTACACGTCCATCGTGCACATTTGTGGCAGTTTGAACTCATGCGCTTTGCTCGTCGCTTCTTTGCAAAAGTGCTTCTACCTGTACCTGGTAAATGCAAAACAGGAAGATATTCATCTTCACGTACCTTGGCTTCAATTATCCAACGTATGTCTTCAGGAATCCCTTTGTGCATAAGCATTCTTAATCTTTCAAATCGAACTTGGTAAAGCTTCAGTAAAATATTTCGAGGAAAAGGAGGAAATCGTTTCTGCAATCTTGTGAGAATATCATCCATCCTGAAAAAAATGAAAAAAAAATTGAAAGAGAAATTGGAAGAGAAATTTATATACAATATCAGTTTTGTGGGTAGCTGATCGAACCGACTTAAATAATCACGGAGTACCGTTATCCGCCATTTAACCGGGGTTAAAAAAAATAAAAATAAAAATAAAAATTATATTTACATCTAGTTATTTTAAAAACAAGGATCAGAAAGAAAAACAACCTAAAAAGACTCAAAAACAAAACACTCTAAATAAAATCCTAAATTCTTCCCCCCATGATGCACCCAAAAGAGTGTATCTTATTTAACCTTGCACTAAAAAGATAAATTGTAAGTATAGTAGTTAGCAAGGGTCGAGTCCTCAGGGATTGGGTTTTAGTTTATAAGTTAATAGTTTAAAACTTAAATTCAAGAACAATAAAAGAAAAGGGGTTTTTGAAGCCAGATTTAAACTAAAGTAAATAATAAGAATAAGATGCAAGGCGGTATAACCAGCCAATAAAAATATATATACTAAATTAGGCGGTATAACCAGCCAATATATATACTAAATTAGGCGGTATAACCAGCCAATAAAAATAAAACAAAGTTAATATACAAATTAGGCGGTATAACCAGCCAATAAAAATAAATATACTTTTTAAAAATAAGCAAACTAGAAAAGTAAGAAAACATGTAAGTAAGAAGAATCAAATATGAAAAATATGGTTAAGGTTTCATTCTCCACCACTAGACATCATTAAGAATCAATTTCAGATTTATCAATATCAACCAACTATCAAAGTTAACAACCGTAGATAACAACAAGCTCTGTTATCCCAATCTTTCCTTAGTTTGTCGTTAAATAGAACAAGCTCTCTATTTAATCTCTAACCATTAAACAACCTAGAATAAGCTCTCTAAATTCAATTTAATGGCAGCTTTATGATGAGAAAGATAGGTTGATCTAAGCAACAAACACATAAGCTCGGATTGTTCAACTTAGGTTATGTTCCACTTTGCAATTATTGAAAACTTGACCATAATCATTAATCACAAATTGCCACTTATGAATAGGAAATCAAGACAATTACACGGATCAAGACTCCTAAACTAGCAATAGATAATTATCAAGATCTATCTAGTTGTACACCTAAATAAATCAAGACAACATCATGAACAATTCTTGTAGAAGAACATAAGCAACTTTGATAGAAAATTAATGATAGATAGAATCTGAAAATCTATCACAAAACATGTCTAGGGCTTTGAAATCACCCTTAACCAAATAGAAGTTTAGCCTAGCATAGGCATTGTAAACATAAACATAAAATTAAAGAGAATCTAGGAAGGAAATAAAAGAAAGAAAGAAGAAGAAGAAAATAAAGAAAAAGAAAACTAGAGAAAAGAAAGAAGAAGAAAACTTAGAGAATTTTATTACAATGGCTAATTTCCTACCAATCTACAATATGATCCTCTACAATCATCCAAGGCCCTCTATTTATACACATTTTGGAGGGCTAAATGACAAGAGACAAGCTTTACAAATTTCAAAGGTAGGTATAATAGGTGGGTGCATTTTTCTAACAATTTTCGTCATATTGTATGACAATTTTGATCAGCCAACTTGATGGTCGATTTTGTCAATATTGGAGGCCTGATCTGATCACATGGTCTTCTAGAAAAATGTTCCCCTGTCAGTTACTGATCCATAGCCGTTGGAATCAGCTCATTTGCTGATGTGGATAAGAAGATATGGGCAAAATACGAAAACGGGTCAGCACAGACGTCATTGCACATTAGCCAACTTGATGGTCGATTTCGCTAGGGAAAACGACTCCATTTCAAGAAGTGTAAAACATGAAAAAGATAGATATGCCTCTTAACTTTGCACGGTTAAAATTTTAGCCTTATTGCTTCAGTGAAACTCCAGATATAGCTGATATGGCAAAAGGTGTCGGAACTGGAACTGAACTGGATTTGCCCTTAATTGTTGATTTAACCTAGTAATCTGAAATCACTCAAAGAAACTCGTGAAAAACACCAAATTACATAAAAATATAAAAAATCATAAACACAATTAGACTAAACAATAATAGCTCGTATTTGACACAAAAAATAATAAAACATAACTAAAAACTATATAATTATACGAGTTATCACACCCCCACACTTAGATTGTTGCTAGTCCCTAGCAACGACTCAATAAAAATAAAATAAGAAAATCTAATCTAATCCACTTTCGTAGGAAATCACGGTGGCACTTAGCATGTGACACAAGCCTTTAAACCCCTAGGTGTCCCTAGTGGACGAGTTTAGTCTCGTGAAGGTTTACTAGGACGATACCCACAAACATTGAAGACATAAGAAAAACTAAAAATAATAATTATAACTAATCCTTCAAATATAAATTAGAGATAATCATTGAACAAGTATTATAAACTAATCAATAGCTTAAAGAATTTCACAAAAAATCATGCTTGAATGTAAATTGTTTGAGTTAAGCCAATATTAACATAACATATTTCAATCAAAATAGTGCATATTCAAACTTAATCTCAACTACTCACATGGGATACCCTCATGATTTTCACTCTTTAAAGTAGTGGTGAAGTGTTTACACTCAATCAATCTCATGAAAACAGTTATACCATATTCTTGCTTGTCCACTTATTCTCCACTATTTAGATCATACAACTTCATGAATCAAGAGGTCTTTAATCAAGGTTGTAATGGGGCCAAGGGGTTTGTAATGTGGTTGAAGAACAAAAGGATAAAGATATCACAAAGGTTCCAAAGAGTTCATAAAGTTTAGAGACATAAAAAGATCATACAAATAAAACTTCTCAAAACTCTTATAAAGCACATAATAACATAGGCTAAATATTCATGTTGAGCCTTTGCATCATTCTAACCAACTTTGTAACATCTTTTTCTTTACTTTAACTAGAAGTTCAAGAGAAGATTTTTTTTTTTAATATGGGAATGTATTTGACAATTATCCCTTTCTTTTTCTCTTGACTTTTTTCTTTCTTTTCCCCCCCACACTTATTTCTTGTTTCTAACCCAAATTTTCAATAAATCTTCCTTGTCTTTGCAACTTGTCTCAAAACATGCTAATTCATCTTTGGAACAAAGGTAAAGATATAAGTATATTTAGGTTAGGGACAAGTTATGGTTACCAAAGAGATAGCTTATTCAATGTAGGCTCAAATTGGTTCACTAAGGGTGTGTTCTCTTGGAACATTAATAATGGATGGCTGTTTGGCTCTGGTTATAATCCTAATGCCTCTATCATATTCATGTTGTCACATGTATCAATATAGTCTCAAACGGTTTAAATCAAGTTCTAGAGAATCATGTAATCATAAGAGCACTCAAGAAAGAAATTAGATTGATTTGTATAATGCATCAATCATTATAGGCTCAAAAACTCACAAGGATGATTATACAAGTCAGATTAAGTCTAAACATGCTTCTTTCTCAATCAACATATCATATTAACATTGGCTCATAAAAAGGTTGACATCAAGCTCAATTCTCATGAAAATCTTCTCACTAATAAATCTGTTTTAGACTTATGCAATTCATATCTCATCATTGTATTAAAAAGGAACTAAAACTCACAAAAAATAATAATAATAATAATAAAGACTCAAAAAAAAAAATAGTAGACAAAATAAAAGAAATCCTAAATCATTCCCCCCACACTTAATTCTTACATTGTCCTCAATGTAAGTCTATTAACTCAAATGAAAGAATTATGTGTAAGAGAAAAGAACTAATAACATAAGAATAGGAACAACTAAGACTCAAAACAAAACAAAACCATGCAACCTAAATAATCCTAAAATACTAAACAAAAATTAACAAGTAAACATAAAAATATTAAAATCAAACTGACAAGGTATGTCTCAAGTCTCCCTTACTCAGACCTTGTTCAGAATGAATACTTTTAAATGGCTTAAAACACAAATTTCTTTCTTTTTTTTTTCTTTTTTTTTTTTTTTGAAGGTAAAATTTAGGAGATATTACCTGTAGAGGTTGCTAACCACTTATTATAACTGAGACACAACAAACAAAATGTTAGATAATGTCACAAAGACAAAGTGCAATCCACTCCTTGCTAGTCCATATCTCTTTTTTTTTTGTTCCGAGCGTTTGCGAAACAACCGTAGCAGATAAACACTCATAAGCTTGGAGCTTTTTGAGTAAATCTTCAAAGGTTGTAGCAGAAATTATGGTTCTCCTTGCCTCTGAAAACATGAATCCATTATCCACAGCATTATCTAAATATGAAAGCAAATTATTAAAATAACCATTAATATTAAGCAAACCAATGGGTTTCTTATTTGTGACCAAAGATGACCAAGAAGCCACGCAAGCTATTTCTTCCAATGTACCCAGACCTCCTGGTAAAGCAATGAATGCATCGGCAGAATGGTACATGATTGTTATCCGTTCAGGGATACTCCAGACTTGTATTTCCTTACCCACGGTAGGCCCACAAAAATCTGTGAATAGTTTTGGCACGACTCCTAGAACTGGACTTCCTCCGGCGTGTGCTGCTGTAGCGACTGCTCCCATTAAACTCGTACTACCGCCTCCATAAATCAACTAGATCTTTTGTTGGGCAAGTATTACTCCAACTCTTATGGCTTCATCAGCGAATATGTTATTTTTCCCTGGATAAGCACCTCCAAAGACACAAATTTTTTTAATGCGTTGGGACGAAGTACTTTCCATTTTTTTTTCTTTTTTTTTTTTCGAGTGCCTGAAAGAGAATGAGTACATGGTGTAATATATAGAGGACTGAGTAGTGAATCAGACAAGAGTAATAATGTCGCCGAAAGAGTATTTGACCTGTCAGAAGAAAAATGTTAACCTAACAAAAGATTTTTACGTGATTTCAGGAAGAAAATCAAAAAGAGAAGAACAATCAACCGTAAAAGACAAATAAAAAAAATGAGAATAATTACACAAATCGAATAACACGTAAATTAAACTGAAATAAAGTTATTGCAAATCAAACCAAAAGCTGAGAAGTCATTTATTGTAGTTGTGATTGTGGCTCACATCTTCCTCTTGTTTTACGTCCAGAAACGGCTTAAACGCCTTCTATGAGTCGAGGATATGCTTCCCATCCAGTTTTCTTACAAGCTGGCAAACAGGGTCATTTAACATCAGATTCCCAAGATGTTGCCATTCCCTTTGGAATTGCGGCCATAAATCAAGAATTTCTCTTTGTACGTCTCCACTAGGATGCGTCTCAAGAGAAAGTTGGATATTACCCAAATTCTCCTTACTCAGTCCATCCTTAATGAATTCAATTTTATCATCTCGATTAGAGGACAGAATCCCAATTGAACGACATTTTCCGTTACACGTCCATCGTGCACATTTGTGGCAATTTGAACTCATGCGCTTTGCTCGTCGCTTCTTTGCAAAAGTGCTTCTACCTGTACCTGGTAAATGCAAAACAGGAAGATATTCATCTTCACGTACCTTGGCTTCAATTATCCAACGTATGTCTCCAGGAATCCCTTTGTGCATAAGCATTCTTAATCTTTCAAATCGAACTTGGTAAAGCTTCAGTAAAATATTTCGAGGAAAAGGAGGAAATCGTTTCTGCAATCTTGTGAGAATATCATCCATCCTAAAAAAAAAAATAAAAAAAATTGAAAGAGAAATTGGAAGAGAAATTTATATACAATATCAGTTTTGTGGGTAGCTGATGGAACCGATCTGATCACATGGTCTTCTAGAAAAATGTTCCCCTGTCAGTTACTGATCCATAGCCGTTGGAATCAGCTCATTTGCTGATGTGGATAAGAAGATATGGGCAAAATACGAAAACAGGTCAGTACAGACGTCATTGCACATCAGCCAACTTGATGGTCGATTTCGCTAGGGAAAACGACTCCATTTCAAGAAGTGTAAAACATGAAAAAGATAGATATGCCTCTTAACTTTGCACGGTTAAAATTTCAGCCTTATTGCTTCAGTGAAACTCCAGATATAGCTGATATGGCAAAAGGTGTCGGAACTGGAACTGAACTGGATTTGCCCTTAATTGTTGATTTAACCTAGTAATCTGAAATCACTCAAAGAAACTCGTGAAAAACACCAAATTACATAAAAATATAAAAAATCATAAACACAATTAGACTAAACAATAATAACTCGTATTTGACACAAAACAATAATAAAACATAACTAAAAACTATATAATTATACGAGTTATCACCCCACACATAATTCTTACATTGTCATTAATGTAATGCTATTAATCCCAAATGAAAGAATCATGTGTAAGTGAAAAGAACTAATAAACAAAATAAACTTATGCATTTAACTTAGAAACACTAAACACAATTAGCAAAGAAACATAAGAAAAAGATAAAGAAAAAGAGAGCAAATCTGAGGATGGCAGTTTGGCAATGCTTTCACTAATTAGGCTGCCTCCCCCAATTAGCACTTGATTTAGTGTTTTGAACCTAACCAACACCCCTTCTTGGCATTTTAGGCTTGTCAGGCTCATACATGAAATTTCCCAAATTTATGCGTTTGAGAGGAAGCTTTCTTTGCACAACAGTGGATGCATTCTCCATTACAAGTATTATTCCATCATCCTTTGTGGTGCATATGTCATCGAGGAATGGAGCATATTTTGATACTTGTTGAATGACCTCCACAAACAAGTTGTTTAAGGTTTCCGGCATGTGTTGTTCATGTTCTTCCTCCTTGAACTTTGCAAATCTACTAGGAAAAGGTGGAGAAGAAACATTAGTAAAAAGTGAAACCTTAAACGTTACCTCAGGTGCCGAAATACTCTTATTTGGATCTTTGGCTTCATTATCCTCAAGAATAGAATCCATCTCTAATTTTGTTTCGTCCTCATCTTGTTCCTCATTCTTCAAGGTCACAATAGTAGCATTCTCCTTTGGGTTAACCATCGTTTGGGCTGGGAGTTCTTCAGATCTTTGTGCTACCCATCCCACCATACTACTAGCCAATTGGCTCATTTGCTTTTCCAAACTCTGGATGCTTGCCCTTGTTTCCTGTTGAAATTGCAAAGAATCAGTAACAAGAGAATAGACAAGATCTTCTAAAGAAGTACCTGAGTTTTGAGTCATATGTGGTGGTTTAAAAAGATCTGGTTCTTGAGACCATGATTGATTGAAGCTAGATGGATGAGTGTAATTGGCATAAGGATCTACTTCTTGGTAATTTTTCGAGTAGCCATAATTAGTATGATCCCACCATCCCTCATGGTAAGTGTTTGAGTAATGATCATACTGTTGGTCTTGGAACACTTGATGGCCTTGACATCCTCCCATGGCCAATTGTTGAACTGGGGAGGTGAGATTGGCTTGTTGATTCTCCATGTTCATGTATTCCACCAACTCTTCAAGTGTTAGATTGCTCAATTCCATTGTTTTTTTTTTTTTTTTTAAATTTGAAAAGAAAAACTTATATGTACAAGAAAATAAAACTAATTAGAACTGAAAATAAGAATAAACCAAGTAACAAATAAACTAAAGAAAGCAATCCTCGGCAACGGCGCCAAAAATTTGATGCACCCAAAAGAGTGTATCTTATTTAACCTTGCACTAAAAAGATCAATTGTAAGTATAATGATTAGCAAGGGTCGAGTCCTCAGGGATTGTGTTTTAATCTATGAGTTATTAGTTTATAACTTACGTTGAAAGAAAACAATAAAAGAAAAGGGGTTTTTGAAGCCAGATTTAAACTAAAGTAAATAATAAGAATAAGATGCAAGGCGGTATAACCAGCCAATATAAATATATATACTAAATTAGGCGGTATAACCAGCCAATAAAAATATATATACTAAATTAGGCGGTATAACCAGCCAATAAAAATAAAACAAAGTTAATATACAAATTAGGCGGTATAACCACCCAATAAAAATAAATATACTTTTAAAAATAAGCAAACTAGAAAAGTAAGAAAACAAGTAAGTAAGAAGAATCAAATATGAAAAATATGGTTAAGGTTTTATTCTCCACCACTAGACATCATTAATAATCAATTTCAGATCTATCAATATCAACCAACTATCAAAGTTAACAACCGTAGATAACAACAAGCTCTGTTATCCCAATCTTTCCTTAGTTTGTCGTTAAATAGAACAAGCTCTCTATTTAATCTCTAACCATTAAACAACCTAGAATAAGCTCTCTAAATTCAATTTAATGGCAGCTTTATGATGAGAAAGATAGGTTGATCTAAGCAACAAACACATAAGCTCGGATTGTTCAACTTAGGTTATGTTCCACTTTGCAATTATTGAAAACTTGACCATAATCATTAATCACAAATTGCCACTTATGAATAGGAAATCAAGACAATTACACGGATCAAGACTCCTAGACTAGCAATAGATAATTATCAAGATCTATCTAGTTGTACACCTAAATAAATCAAGACAACATCATGAACAATTCTTGTAGAAGAACATAAGCAACTTTGATAGAAAATTAATGATAGATAGAATCTGAAAATCAATCACAAAACATGTCTAGGGCTTTGAAATCACCCTTAACCAAATAGAAGTTTAGCCTAGCATAGGCATTGTAAACATAAACATAAAATTAAAGAGAATCTAAGAAGGAAATAAAAGAAAGAAAGAAGAAGAAGAAAATAAAGAAAAAGAAAACTAGAGAAAAGAAAGAAGAAGAAAACTTAGAGAATTTTATTACAATGGCTAATATCCTACCAATGTACAATGCCCCATACAATCATCCAAGGCCCTCTATTTATACACATTTTGGAGGACTAAATGACAAGAGACAAGCTTTACAAATTTCAAAGGTAGGTATAATAGGTGGGTGCATTTTTCTAACAATTTTCGTCATATTGTATGACAATTTTGATCAGCCAACTTGATGGTCGATTTTGTCAATATTGGAAGCTTGATCTGATCACATGGTCTTCTAGAAAAATGTTCCCCTATCAGTTAGTGATCCATAGCCATTGGAATCAGCTCATTTGCTGATGTGGATCAGAAGATATGGGCAAAATACCAAAACAGGTCAGCACAGACGTCATTGCTCATCAGCCAACTTGATGGTCGATTTCGCTAGGGAAAACGACTCCGTTTCAAGAAGTGTAAAGCATAAAAAAGTAAGATATGCCTCTTAACTTTGCACGGTTAAAATTTCAGCCTTATTTCTTCAGTGAAACTTCAGATATAGCTGATATGGCAAAAGGTGTCGGAACTAGAACTGAACTGAATTTGCCCTTAATTGTTGATTTAACCTAGTAATCTGAAATCACTCAAAGAAACTCGTGAAAAACACCAAATTACATAAAAACATAAAAAATCATAAACACAATTAGACTAAACAATAATAACTCGTATTTGACACAAAACAATAATAAAACATAACTAAAAACTATATAATTATACGAGTTATCAACATTCCTTTACTAGATGCTATCAAGCAAGTGCCAAGATATGCCAAGTTCCTAAAAGAGTTGTGCACATCTAAACGGAAGCTGAAATGGAACGAAAAGGTAAGTGTGGGGGAGAATGTGTCAGCTGTTCTTCAAAAGAAACTCCCACCTAAATGCAAGGATCCAGGTATGTTTACCATTCCTTGTAAGATAGGCAACACCAGGTTTGAGCGTGCTATGCTAGATCTAGGGGCATCTATTAATGTCATGCCATATTCAATTTATGCTTCATTGAATCTAGGACCATTAGAGGAAACCGGTGTTATAATACAACTTGCTGATCGTTCTAACACTTATCCAAGAGGAGTTGTAGAAGACGTTCTTGTACAGGTTAATGAATTGGTTTTTCCCGCTGACTTTTATGTTATTGAGATGGAAGATGAGATGTCTTCTAATCCCACACCTATTCTTTTAGGGAGACCATTCTTGAAAACAGCAAGAACTAAAATAGATGTACATGATGGCACTTTAACTATGGAATTTGATGGTGAAATAATTCGCTTTAACATTTTTGAGGCCATGAGATATCCTAGTGATGTGCATTCTGTTTTTAATATTGATATAATTGACTCACTAGTGCAGCAAGCTTAAGAGCTAGATGGTGAAGATACTGTGGAGATAGTCCTTAGCAAACATCTCGGAATGGGGAATGCTAAAGGGGAACTAGCCTTGAGTGACCATGTGGAAGGGGCACTAGAATCTTTACACTCATTGCCACCTAAAGATGCAAGGTTTGATGTTTCATTTATTGATTTGCAATTATCTAATGAGAAACTTCTACCTTCCATTTTGCAGGCACCAACTTTAGAGTTGAAACCACTACCGAACCACTTGAAATATGTGTTCTTAGGTGAAAAGGACACACTACCTGTCATCATTGCCAAAGAGCTCACACCTTTGCAAGAAGAGCGACTTATCCGGGTGCTTAGAGAGCATAAAACAGCAATTGGTTGGACAATTTCCGATATCAAGGGAATAAGCCCATCTATGTGCATGCACCGGATTTTGCTAGAGGAGGGGTCCAAACCAACAAAAAAAGCCCAAAGAAGATTGAACCCTCCTATGATGGAGGTTGTGAAAAAGGAGATACTGAAGCTCCTAGATGTTGGAGTGATCTATCCTATCTCGGATAGCAAATGGGTGAGCCCAGTCCAAGTGGTTCCAAAGAAATCAGGTGTAACGGTAGTAACAAATAATGAGAATGAACTTGTTCCTACTAGGATTCAAACAGGGTGGCGAGTTTGTATTGATTATCGTAAACTTAATTCCACAACTCGCAAAGACCACTTTCCTTTACCTTTTATTGATCAAATGCTTGAAAGGTTAGCTGGCCATTCTCATTATTGTTTTCTTGATGGTTTTTCAGGTTATAATCAGATAGCCATTGCTCCGGAGGACCAAGAGAAAACAACATTCACATGTCCATTTGGTACTTTTGCATAACGGCGTATGCCATTTGGTCTTTGTAATGCACCAGCTACATTCCAAAGGTGTATGGTTAGCATATTTTCAGATTATGTAGAGAACATCATAGAAGTGTTTATGGATGATTTTAGTGTCTATGGTGATTCTTTTGATAGATGTCTAGAGAACCTTACACTTGTACTCGAAAGATGCATGGAAACTAACCTTGTTTTGAATTGGGAAAAATGTCACTTTATGGTAGAACAAGGAATAGTTTTGGGACATGTTATTTCTTCTAGAGGGATAGAGGTTGATAAATCTAAAATAGATATTATGCATTCTTTACCACCTCCCACAAATGTGAGAGAGGTTCGTTCTTTTCTTGGACATGCAGGTTTCTATAGGAGATTTATCAAAGACTTCTTAAAGATCACATTACCTCTTTGCAAGCTACTACAAAAAGATGTGGTTTTCCACTTTGATGATAAATGCAAAGAGGCGTTTGAAACATTGAAGGGACTCTTGACATCAGCTCCTATCATGCAACCACCAGATTGGAATGTACCTTTTGAAATCATGTGTGATGCTAATGACTATGCCATTGGAGCTGTTTTGGGCCAACGGGTTGGCAAAGCCTCACATGCCATTTATTATGCCTCCCGAACTCTTAATGATGCTCAATTGAACTATTCCACTACTGAAAAAGAACTTTTGGCTGTTGTATTTGCTTTAGAAAAATTTCGATCTTATTTATTTGGTACTAAATTAATTGTATATTCTGACCATGCAGCCCTTAGGTACTTACTCACTAAGAAGGAGGCCAAACCAAGGTTGATTAGATGGATACTTCTCTTACAAGAGTTTGATTTGGAGATAAAAGATAAGAGAGGTAGTGACAACCTAGTTGCGGACCATCTTAGCCGTTTAGTTCATGAAGAGGATGCACTACCCTTGAATGAGAACTTTCCGGATGAGCAACTTCTTTTTATAAGTACAACAACTCCTTGGTATGCCGATATTGTTAATTACTTAGTTACCAAGAATTTGCCACAAGAGTTGACACAAGCTCAAAGAAATAAGATCAAGAGTGATGCCAAATACTACATATGGGATGATCCTTACCTTTGGAAGCATTGCTCCGATCAGATTATAAGAAGGTGTGTACTCGAATCTGAATTTCAATCTATTCTCACCTTTTGTCACTCTTATGCATGTGGAGGACACTTTGGATCCAAAAGAACAGCCATGAAAGTTCTTGATTCTGGATTTTATTGGCCTACTATATTCAAAGATGCATACCTCTTTTGCAAGTCATGTGATCGTTGCCAAAGAACAGGTAACTTAGGTGCTAGAAATCAAATGCCTCAAACTCCAATACTTATTGTTGAAATTTTTGATGTATGGGGCATGGATTTCATGGGACCTTTTCCTTCTTCTTTTGGTAACCTTTATATTTTACTTGCCGTTGATTATGTTTCAAAGTGGGTGGAAGCAAAATCCACTAGGACTAATGACTCTAAAGTTGTTTCAGATTTTGTCAAGACTAACATCTTTGCTAGGTTTGGAACACCAAAGGCCATAATCAGCGATAGAGGTACTCACTTTTGCAATAGGACTATGGAAGCACTTTTGAGGAAGTATAACATCACACACAAGGTCTCCACCTCATATCATCCTCAAACTAGTGGGCAAGCTGAAGTGTCAAACCGAGAAGTTAAGTCCATCCTTGAAAAGACAGTTAATCCAAATAGGAAGGATTGGAGTTCACGACTTGATGATGCACTTTGGGCTTATAGGACAGCATATAAGACACCCATTGATATGTCTCCTTATCGACTTGTTTATGGTAAGCCTTGTCATCTTCCGGTTGAATTGGAACATAAATCATATTGGGCTATCAAACAATGCAACATGGAGATGGATGAGACAGGTAAGCAAAGAAAACTTGACCTACAAGAATTAGAGGAGATAAGGGATGATGCCTATGAGAATTCTAGGATTTACAAGGAAAAGACTAAGGCATTCCACGACAAGATGATATCAAGAAAGGACTTTGTTGTTGGACAAAAAGTTCTTCTCTTCCATTCACGCCTTAAGTTATTTCCAGGTAAGTTACGTTCTCGTTGGGTTGGACCTTTTGTTATTACTAATGTATTTACTCATGGTGCAGTTGAAATCCAAAGCCCAAAAACAGATAAGGCGTTCAAAGTGAATGGTCATAGATTGAAGCCTTACTATGAGAACTTTCCCATACAAGATGTGGAGGAGTTACCACTTTTTGAGCCAAATTATGTTGAATAATAATGGCATGGGTCTAAGTCAGGCTGAGGACAATAAACCAAGCGCTTCTTGGGAGGCAACCCAAAAGGATGGAGAGCATCTATTATATCAGATTTGCATATTCCTTACTCTCCATCATTCTATCTTTTATTGTTTTTCTTTTGTTTTGTTTAATAGTTCTTTTCTCTTACATATAATTCTTGCATTGGGGGATAATAGTATTACATTGAGGACAATGTAAAAATTATGTGTGGGGGGAAGAATTTAGGATTTTGTTTTTGAGTCATTTTATGTTGTTTTTAGTGTGTTTTAGTTACTTTCAATACTATGATGAGATATGAATTGCATAAGTCTAAAACAGATTTATTAGTGAGAAGATTTTCATGAGAATTGAGCTTGATATCAACTTTTTTTTATGAGCCAATGTTAATATGATATGTTGATTGAGAAAGAAGCATGTTTAGACTTAAATCTGACTTGTATAATCATCCTTGTGAGTTTTCGAGCCTATATGATTGATGCATTATACATATCAATCTAATTTCTTTCTTGAGTGCTCTTATGATTACAAGATTCTATAGAACTTGCTTTAAACCTTGTTGAGACTATATTGATGCATGTGACAACTGAATATGATAGAGGCATTAGGATTTTTAGCCAGGGCCAAACAGCCATCCCTTATTGATGTTCCAAGAGAACACACCCTTAGTGAACCAATTTGAGCCTACATTGAATAAGCTATTTCTTTGGTAACCATAACTTGTCCCTAACCTAAATATACTTATTTATATCTTTACCTTTGTTCCAAAGATGAATTAGCATGTTTTGAGACAAGTTGCAAAGACAAGGAAGATCTATTGAAAATTTGGGTTAGAAACAAGAAATAAGTGTGGGGGGAAAAGAAAAGAAAAGTCAAGAGAAAAAGAAATGGAATACTGGCAAATACATTCCTATGTGAAAAAAAAATGAAAAAAAAATATGAATCATCTCTTGAATTTGTGGAAAAAGAAAAAGATGTTACAAAGTTGTTTAGAATGAAGAAAAGGCCCAACATGAATATCCGGCCTATGTGTCTATGTACTTGTAAAGAGTTTTGAGAAGTTTCTTTGTATAAATCTTACTATGTCTCTAAACTCTATAAAATCTTTGGAACTTTTGTAATATCCTTTATCTTTTATTCTTTAGCCACATTATTACCCCTTGGCCCCATTATAACCTTGCATAAAGACCTCTTGATTCATGAAGTTGCATGATCTAAGTAGTGGAGAATAGGTGGACAAGCAAGCATATGGTAGAAACTGTTTTCATGAGATTGATTGAGTGTAAACACTTCACCACTATTTTTAAAGAGTGAAAATCATGAGGGTATCCCATTTGAGAAGTTGAGATTAAGTTTGAACATGCACTATTTTGATTGAGATATGTTGTGTTAATTTTAGCTTAACTTAAACCATTTACTATCAAGCATGATTTTTGTGAAACTCTTTAAGCTATTGATTAGTTTATAAGACTTGTTCAATGATTATCTATAAGTTGTATTAGATTCGATTTTCTTACCTTGTGTCTATTTGATTTTGCTCGAGGACTAGCAAAAGATTAAGTGTGGGGAATTTGATAAGTGCTTAATTTCATACTTTTTCCTATTTAATTTCTTTATACTTTGTGCTTTGATTCTTACTTCCTTGACATTTTACTAGGTTTTTATGCTTTGTATGTATTTTGGAGGAGATGAAGTCAAAACATGTCAATTAGGATGTTAAAGAGCTTACAAAATCATAATCACAAGATGGAAAAAGAGTTGGGAGTCAAAAAGATCAAATTCTTGGTGCAAAGCAAGAAGACAGATTTGTCCTTCGGAGCTTATTGCTAAGAAAACATGATGTTAGACTCTTTATTCGAAGAAACGTCCTGCCTGACTTTTGAAGATCACTTGATTACCTTTCCAACGGCTGGTCATTGGCCTAAATCGGATAAGAAATGGTCATCCAAATCGGCATTGGAATATCTCCCTAAAAACTCTAGTGGCAGAAAAAAAACCCTAGCCGTAAATGACAACTTTTTCTTAACACCCTAGCTTACATTTATGTTTATCCTTGTCAAAGAAGGATTAGTGGCTGTCAACTTGCATTAATTGCATTAATTGCAAGTATCTTTCCTTAAACCTAATCCTAGTCAAAGTTGGAGAATTAAATCAGCTAAGACTTTCCTTCCTTACACTTACTTTGCCTGCAAGTTTGTAATCTCTCTTCATTAAAGAGTGCTTTGACTAAAACTTTCCTACTTTATTCAAACTTGGCTGCCAAGGCTTATATCTTTATTTAAAACACAAAAGTCAGCCACTTTTCCTTAACTTTAGCCACAAGTCAGCATTTATTGAAGGGAGAGAGCTGAAATTCACTTGTTTGATGCCCTAGCTATTGCCTATAAATAGAGACCAAGGGGGCATACGAAATTTAGACTTTCCCAAGCATCAAATTCTGATTTCTTCTTTGTTTCTTTGTTTTTGAGAGAGCAAGAGGCTGGATAATTAATATTCTTCTTCTTCTTCTTTCTTTCTTTTATTTTCTTCTTAGATTCTCTTTAATTTTATGTTTATGTTTACAATGCCTATGCTAGGCTAAAATTTTATTTGGTTAAGGGTGATTTCAAAGCCCTAGACATGTTTTGTAATTGATTTTCAGATTCTATCTATCATTAATTTTCTATCAAAGTTGCTTATGTTCTTCTACAAGAATTGTTTATGATGTTGTCTTGATTTATTTAGGTGTACAACTAGATAGATCTTGATAATTATCTATTGCTAGTTTAGGAGTCTTGATCCGTGTAATTGTCTTGATTTCCTATTCATAAGTGGCAAATTGTGATTAATGATTATGGTCAAGTTTTCAATAATTGCAAAGTGGAACATAACCTAAGTTGAACAATCCGAGCTTATGTGTTTGTTGCTTAGATCAACCTATCTTTCTCATCATAAAGCTGCTATTAAATTGAATTTAGAGAGCTTATTCTAGGTTATTTGATAGTTAGAGATTAAATAGAGAGCTTGTTCTATTTAACGACAAACTAAGGAAATATTGGGGTAACAGAGCTTGTTGTTATCTACGGTTGTTAACTTTGATAGCTAATTAATATTGATAGATATGAAATTGATTCTTAATGATGTCTAGTGGTGGAGAATGAAACCTTAACCATATTTTTCATATTTGATTCTTCTTAATTACTTGTTTTCTCATTCTTATTGTTAACTTTAGTTTAAATCTGATTTCAAAATCCCCTTTACTTTTGTTCACTTGTTTTTAAGTGATAAACTATTAACTTATAAACTAAAACCCAATCCCTGAGGACTCGACCCTTGCTAATCACTATACTTTACAATTGATTTTTTTTTTTAAGTGCAAGGTTCAATAAGATACACTCTTTTGGGTGCATCATATTTCTATTCTTATGTTATTAGTTCTTTTCTCTTACACATGATTCTTTCATTTGGGTTAATAGCATTACATTGAGGACAATGTAAGAATTAAGTGTGGGGGGAAGGATTTAGGATTTCTTTTATTTTTGTATATTATTTTTTTTATGAGTCTTTAATTTTATTATTATTATTTTTAGTGTGTTTTAGTTCCTTTTTAATACAATGATGAGATATGAATTGCATAGGTCTAAATTGGTTATTAGTGAGAAGATTTTCATGAGAATTAAGCTTGATACTAATTTTTATGAGCCAATGTTGATATGATATGTTGATTGAGAAAGAAGCATGTTTAGACTTAAAATTGACTTGTATAATCATCCTTGTGAGTTTGAGCCTATATGATTGATGCATTATACATATCAATCTAATTTCTTTCTTGAGTGTTCTTATGATTACATGTTTCTCTAGAACTTGCTTTAAACCTTTTTGAGACTATATTGATGCATGTAACAACATGAAAATGATAGAGGCATTAGAATTATAACCAGGGCCAAACAGCCATTCCTTATTGATGTTCCAAGAGAACATCCCACTAGTGAGCCAATTTGAGCCTACAATGAATAAGCTATTTCTTTGGTAACCATATCTTACACCTAGCCTAAATACATTTATATCTTTACTCTTGTTCTAAAGATGGACTAGAATGTTTGAGACATATTGCAAACACAAGGGATACTTTTTGAAAATTTGGGTTAGAACAAAAGATAAGTGTGGGGGAGGAGAGAGGCAAAAGTCAAGAGAAAAAGAAAAGGGAACATTGTAAAAATACATTCCCATGAAAAAAATGAAAAAAAATTGAATCATCTCTTGGACTTTTGGTTAAAGAAAAGAAAAAGAATGTTACAAGGTTGGTTAGAATGAAGTAAAGGCTCAACATGAAATATTCAGCCTATGTGATTATGTACTTCTAAGGAATATTCAGAAAGTTTTATTTGCAAAATCTTATTTTGTCTCTAAATTCTATGAAGTCTTTGGAACGTTTGTGATATCTTTTCCTTTTTATTCTTTAACCACATTATTACCCCTTGGCCCTATTACAACCTTGATTAAAGACCTCTTGATTTATGAAGTTGCATGATCTAAATAGTGGATAATAGGTGGACAAGCAATCATATGGTAGAACTGTTTTCATGAGATTGATTGAGTGTAAACACTTTACCACTACTTTAAAGAGTGAAAATCATGAGAGTATAGTGAGAAGTTGAGATTAAGTTTGAATATGCACTATTTTGATTGAAATATGTTATGTTAATATTGGCTTAACTCAAACTATTTACATTCAAGCAAGATTTTTTGTGAATTTCTTTAAGCTATTGATTAGTTTATAAGACTTGTCCAATGATTATCTCTAATTTATATTGGAAGGATTAGTTGTAAGTATTATTATTATTTTTTTTAATTTTTTAGTTTTTCTTATATCTTCAATGTTTGTGGGTATCGTCCTAGTAAACCCTCACGAGACTAAACTCGTCCACTAGGGACACCTAGGGGTTTAAAGGCTTGTGTCACATGCTAAGTGCCACCGTGATTTCCTACGAAAGTGGATTAGATTATATTTTCTTATTTTATTTTTATTTTGTTTTGCTCGAGGACTAGCAAAAAGCTAAGTGTGGGGGTATTTGATAAGCTCATAAAATATACATTTTATGCCTTTTTACCTTTAGCTTTTGTTATGTTTTCGATCTTTATCTTGTTTACTTATAATATGTTTTTGAATTTTAGGTACAATAAGGAGAATGAAGTCAAAAGATGTCAATAATGATGGTAAAGAGCTTACAAAATCATAATCACAAGATGGAAGAAGACTTGGGAGTCAAAAATATCAATTTCTGGTTGAAAAGCAATCAGGCAGATTTGACCTCCGGAGCTTGTTGTAAGGAAAACATGATGTTAGAATCTTTATTTGAAGAAACTTTCTGCTTGACTTTTGAATTTGACTTGATTATCTTTCCAACGATATATTATGGGCCCAAATTGGATAAGAAATGGGCATTCAAAGTGGCGCTAGAAGATCTCCCTAAAGAATCCTGCGGCCAGAAAAACCCTAATCGCAAATCTGAAAAAAAAGGCAAAAACGTGATTTTTGCACCTCCATGCTTACTTGTGCGGCAAGGACTTATTCTCAGGGTTTTAAAGCTCTATAAATACCATCTTTTAAAGCCACAAACTAGACATCTTTTGGGGAGACTCAAAGATCATCATTATTCTTCTTCTTTCTTTCTTTTATTTTTTTCTTAGATTCTCTTTAATTTTATGTATATATTATCTATGCCTATGCTAGGCTAAACTTTTATTTGGTTAATGGTGATTTCAAAGCCCTAGACATGTTTTGTAATTGATTTTCAGATTCTATCTATCATTAATTTTTTATCAAAGTTGCTTATGTTCTTCCATACAAGAATTGTTTATGATGTTGTATTGATTTGTTTAGGTGTACAACTAGATCGATCTTGATAATTGTCTAATGCTAGTTTAGGAGTCTTGATCCGTGTAATTGTCTTGATTTCCTATTCATAAGTGGCAATTTGTGATTAATGATTATGGTCAAGTTTTCAATAATTGCAAAGTGGAACATAACCTAAGTTGAACAATCCGAGCTTATGTGTTTGTTGCTTAGATCAACCTATCTTTCTCATCATAAAGATGCCATTAAATTGAATTTAGAGAGCTTATTCTAGGTTGTTTGATGGTTAGAGATTAAATAGAGAGCTTGTTCTATTTAACGACAAACTAAGGAAAGATTGGGATAACAGAGCTTGTTGTTATCTACGGTTGTTAACTTTGATAGTTGATTGATATTGATAGATCTGAAATTGGTTCTTAATGATGTCTAGTGGTGGAGAATGAAACCTTAACCATATTTCTCTCATATTTGATTTCTTATTTCTTACTTGCATCTTACTTTTATTGTTAACTTTAGTTTAAATCTGATTTCAAAATCCCCTTTTCTTTTATTGTTCTTGAATTTAAGTTTTAAACTATTAACTTATAAACTAAAACCCAATCCCTGAGGACTCGACCCTTGCTAACTACTATACTTACAATTGATCTTTTTAGTGCAAGTTTAAATAAGATACACTCTTTTGGGTGCATCACCTATGTATTATGTGCTTTGTAAAGAGTTTTGAGAAGTTTTCTTTGTATGAATATGTCTCTAAACTCTATGAAATCTTTGGAACCGTTGGTAATATCCTTTTCCTTTTATTCCTTAACCACATTTATTATCCCTTGGCCCCATTACAACCTTGAATAAAGACCTCTTGATTTATGAAGTTGCATGATCTAGATAATAGGTGGACAAGCAAGCATATGGTAGAACTGTTTTTATGAGATTGATTGAGTGTAAACACTTTACCACTACTTTAAAAAAGTGAAAATCATGAGAGTATCCCATGTGAGAAGTTGATATTAAGTTTGAACATGCACTATTTTGATTGAGATATGTTATGTTAACTTCACTCAAACCCTTTACTATCAAGCATGATTATTTGTGAAAACTCTTTAAGCTATTGATTAGTTTGTAAGACATGTTCAATGATTATCTATAAGTTGTATTGAAAGTGAACTAGATTCGGTTTTCTTACATTGTGTCTATTTGATTTTGCTCGAGGACTAGCAAAAGATTAAGTGTGGGGGAATTTGATAAGTGCTTAATTTCATGGTTTGATATGGTTGTTGTCGGGTTTGATATGGTTGTATTGATTTTGCTCGAGGACTAGCAAAAGATTAAGTTGTATTGAAAGTGAACTAGATTGAAAGTTTTGACAAGATCTTCAAGAGTCGCACCTGAATTTTTTTGTGATGGCACTTGTTGTCGGGTTTGATATGGTTGTTGCACTCTCTGCTGAAAACCGGGTGGCTTGTTGTCAAATGGTGGAGGAACAGCTTGTGATTGGTCCCTCCATAATTGAAGTTTGGATGATCCCTCCATCCTGGATTGTAAGTGTTTGAGTAGGGATCATATTTCCTTGGTTGGTTCTGCAATCCACCCATGACATTCACATGTTCATTGGTGTCTTCTTGAAGTGTTGGACACATATCAGTTTGGTGCCCCATGTTTGAACATATGCCACAAGCCTTTATTTGTTGTATATTACCTACAGTCAATTGTTGAACAAAAGAAGTTAGTTTGTCAAATTTTTGTTCAAGGGATGATATACTTACCTCATTAACTCTCTTGGGTTGTGGTGGTGGATCTTATCTCAATGAGAATTGTTGAGAATTGGCTGCCAAGTTGGAGATTAGAGTTCTAGCAGCCCTGGGAGTCTTATCAACTAGAGCTCCCCACTAGCGGCATCTATCATACTTCTCTGCATGGGCATGAGACCTTCACAGGAGTATTGGATGAGAAGTTGTTCACTTATCTGATGGCGTGGACATGATGCACAAAGTTTCTTGAACCTCTCCCAATATTCATTAAGGACTCTCCGTTGTATTGCCTAATCCCACATATCTCTTTTCTAATGTTGGCAGCCTTAGATTATGGGAAATACATTTCCAAAAATGCTTTCTTCAAATCATTCCATGTAGTGATGCTCCCGGATGGTAGATAGTAGAGCCATTCCTTTGCTGAATCAGCTAGAGAGAATGGGAAGGCTCTCAACCTAACTTGCTCTTCCGTGACTCCTGTTGGTCTCATGCTTGAGCAAACTTCACGAAATTCCTGAAGGTGCTTATTTGGATCCTCTCCTGCAAAACCATGAAAAGTTAGGAGAAGATGAATTGATGCACCCAAAAGAGTGTATCAAATTTTTGGCGCCGTTGCCGGGGAATGTTTTCTTTAGTTTATTTGTTACTTGGTTTATTCTTATTTTCAGTTCTAATTAGTATTATTTTCTTGTACATACATGTTTTTCTTTTCAAATTTTGAAAAAAAAAAGATGGAATTAAGCAATCTAACACTTGAAGAGTTGGTGGCATACATGAACATGGAGAATCAACAAGCCAATCTCACTTCCTCAGTTCAACAATTGGCCATGGGAGGATGTCAAGGCCATCAATGGTTCCAAGACCAACCGCATGATCATTACTCCAACACTTACCATGAGGGATGGTGGGATCATACTAATTATGGCTACTCGAAAAATTACCAAGAAGTAGATCCTTATGCCAATTACACTCATCCATCTAGCTTCAATCAATCATGGTCTCAAGAACCAGATCTGTTTCAACCACCACATATGACTCAAAACTCAGGTACTTCTTTAGAAGATCTTATATATTCTCTTGTTACTGATACTTTGCAATTTCAACAGGAAACAAGGGCAAGCATCCAGAGTTTGGAAAGGCAAATGAGCCTATTGGCTAGTAGTACGGTGTAATTAGTAGCAGAAAGATCTCTAGCACTCCCTTCCCAAACGGTGATTAACCCAAAGGAGAATGCTACTATTGTGACCTTGAGAAATGAGGAACAAGATGAGGATGAGACAAAACCAAAGATGGATTCACTTCTTGAGGATAATGAAGCCACCATTCAAATTGAGAGTACTTTGACACCTCAGGTAGCTTTTAAGGTTCTTCTTTCTACTAATGTTCCTTCTCCACTTTTTCCTAGCAGATTTGCAAAGTCCAAAAAGGAGGAACATGAACAACAATTTTTGGAAACCTTAAACAGCTTGCTTGTGGATGCCATTAGACAAGTACCAAGATATGCACAATTCCTCAAAGAGCTATACCCCACCAAGAATGATGAAATAATACGTGTGGGGGATAAGGCATTGGCTGTTTTGCAAAGAAAACTTCCTCCAAAACGCAAAAATCCGAGAAGTTTCATGTCTAAGCCAAAAGATCCTAAAAAGCAAAGAAGGGGAATTGGCTAGGCTGAAAACAATCAATCAAGTGCTAATTGGGGGAGGCAGTCTAATTAGTGAAAGCATTGCCAAACTGCCATCCTCAGATTTGCTTTTTCTTTATCTTTTTCTTATGTTTCTTTGCTAATTGTGTTTAGTGTTTCTAAGTTCATTTAGGCTGCATAAGTTTATTTTGTTTATTAGTTCTTTTCACTTACACATGATTCTTTCATTTGGGATTAATAGCATTATATTAATGACAATGTAAAAATTATGTGTGGGGGGAAGAATTTAGGATTTTATTTAGAGTGTTTTGTTTTTGTGTCTTTTTATGTTGTTTTTCTTTCTGATCCTTGTTTTGAAAATAACTAGATGTAAATATAATTTTTTTTTTATTTTTTTTAACCCTGGTTAAATGGCGGATAACGGTACTCCGTGATTATTTAAGTCGGTTCCATCAGCTACCCACAAAACTGATATTGTATATAAATTTCTCTTCCAATTTCTCTTTCAATTTTTTTCATTTTTTTTTCAGGATGGATGATATTCTCACAAGATTGCAGAAATGATTTCCTCCTTTTCCTCGAAATATTTTACTGAAGCTTTACCAAGTTCGATTTGAAAGATTAAGAATGCTTATGCACAAAGGGATTCCTGAAGACATACATTGGATAATTGAGGCCAAGGTACGTGAAGATGAATATCTTCCTGTTTTGCATTTACCAGGTACAGGTAGAAGCACTTTTGCAAAGAAGCGACGAGCAAAGCGCATGAGTTCAAATTGCCACAAATGTGCACGATGGACGTGTAACGGTAAATGTCGTTCTATTGGGATTCCGTCCTCTAATCGAGATGATAAAATTGAATTCATTAAGGATGGACTGAGTAAGGAGAATTTGGATAATATCCAACTTTCTCTTGAGACGCATCCTAGTGGAGACGTACAAAGAGAAATTCTTGATTTATGGCCGCAATTCCAAAGGGAATGGCAACATCTTGGGAATCTGATGTTAAAAGACCCTGTTTGCCAGCTTGTAAGAAAACTGGATGGGAAGCATATCCTCGACTCATAGAAGGCGTTTAAGCCGTTTCTGGACGTAAAACCAGAGGAAGATGTGAGCCACAATCACAACTAAAATAAATAACTTCTCAGCTTTTGGTTTGATTTGCAATAACTTCATTTCGGTTTAATTTACGTGTTGTTCGATTTGTGTAATTATTCTCGTTTTTTTTATTGGTCTTTTCCGGTTGATTTTTCTTCTCTTTTTGATTTTCTTCCTGAAATCACGCAAAAATCTTTTGTTAGGTTAACATTTTCTTCTGACAGGTCAGATACACTTTCGGCGACATTATTACTTTTGTCTGATTCACTACTCAGTCCTCTATATATTACACAATGTACTCATTCTCTTTTAGGCACTCGAAAAAGAAAAAAAATGGAAAGTACTTCGTCCCAGCGAATTGAAAAAATTTGTGTCTTTGGAGGTGCTTATCCAGGGAAAAATAACATATTCGCTGATGAAGCCATAAGAGTTGGAGTAATACTTGCCCAACAAAAGATCCAGTTGATTTATGGAGGCGGTAGTACGGGTTTAATGGGAGCAGTCGCTACAGCAGCACACACCGGAGGAAGTCCAGTTCTAGGAATCGTGCCAAAACTATTCACAGGTTTTTGTGGACCTACCGTGGGTAAGGAAATACAAGTCTGGAGCATCCTAGTGGAGACGTACAAAGAGAAATTCTTGATTTATGGCCGCAATTCCAAAGGGAATGGCAACATCTTGGGAATTTGATGTTAAAAGACCCTGTTTGCCAGCTTGTAAGAAAACTGGATGGGAAGCATATCCTCGACTTATAGAAGGCGTTTAAGCCGTTTCTGGACGTAAAACCAGAGGAAGATGTGAGCCACAATCACAACTACAATAAATAACTTCTCAGCTTTTGGTTTGATTTGCAATAACTTCATTTCGGTTTAATTTACGTGTTGTTCGATTTGTGTAATTATTCTCGTTTTTTTTTTTTTGTCTTTTACGGTTGATTTTTCTTCTCTTTTTGATTTTCTTCTTGAAATCACGCAAAAATCTTTTGTTAGGTTAACATTTTCTTCTGACAGGTCAAATACACTTTCGGCGACATTATTACTCTTGTCTGATTCATTACTCAGTCCTCTATATATTACACCATGTACTCATTCTCTTTCAGGCACTCGAAAAAGAAAAAAAAATGGAAAGTACTTCGTCCCAGCGAATTGAAAAAATTTGTGTCTTTGGAGGTGCTTATCTAGGGAAAAATAACATATTCGCTGATGAAGCCATAAGAGTTGGAGTAATACTTGCCCAACAAAAGATCCAGTTGATTTATGGAGGCGGTAGTACGGGTTTAATGGGAGCAGTCGCTACAGCAGCACACGCCGGAGGAAGTCCAGTTCTAGGAATCGTGCCAAAACTATTCACAGGTTTTTGTGGACCTACCGTAGGTAAGGAAATACAAGTCTAGAGTATCCCTGAACGGATGACAATCATGTACCATTGTGCCGATGCATTCATTGCTTTACCAGGAGGTCTGGGTACATTGGAAGAAATAGCTTGCGTGGCTTCTTGGTCATCTTTGGTCACAAAAAAGAAACCCATTGGTTTGCTTAATATTAATGGTTATTTTAGTAATTTGCTTTCATATTTTGATAATGCTGTGGAAAATGGATTCATGTTTTCAGAGGCAAGGAGAACCATAATTTCGGCTACAACCATTGAAGATTTACTCAAAAAGCTCCAAGCTTATGAGTATTTACCTGCTACGGTTGTTTCGCAAACGCTCGGAAAAAGAAAAAGAGATATGGACGAGCAAGGAGTGGATTGCACTTTGTCTTTGTGACATTATCTAACATTTTGTTTGTTGTGTCTCAGTTATAATAAGTGGTTAGCAACCTCTCTTGAACTTCTAGTTAAAGTAAAGAAAAAGATGTTACAAAGTTGGTTAGAATGATGCAAAGGCTCAACATGAATATTTAGCCTAAGTGACTATGTACTTGTAAAGAGTTTTGAGAAGGTTCTTGGTATGATCTTATTATGTCTCTAAACTTTATGAACTCTTTGGAACCTTTGTGATATCTTTATCCTTTTGTTCTTCAACCACATTACAAACCCCTTGGCCCCATTACAACCTTGATTAAAGACCTCTTGATTAATGAAGTTGTATGATCTAAATAGTGGAGAATAGGTGGACAAGCAAGAATATGGTAGAACTGTTTTCATGAGATTGATTGAGTGTAAACACTTTACCACTACTTTAAAGAATGAAAATCATGAGAGTATCCCATGTGAGTAGTTGAGATTAAGTTTGAATATGCACTATTTTGATTGAAATATGTTATGTTAATATTGGCTTAACTCAAACAATTTACATTAAAGCATGATTTTTTGTGAAATTCTTTAAGCGATTGATTAGTTTATAAGACTTGTTCAAAGATTGTCTCTAATGTGTATTGAAAGGATTAGGAGTAAATATTTTTAGTATATGTAGTTTATTTATATTTTAGTTTTTCAATGTTTGTGGGTATCGTTCTAGTAAACCCTCACGAGACTAAACTCGTCCACTAGGGACACCTAGGGGTTTAAAGGCTTGTGTCACATGCTAAGTGCCACCGTGATTTCCTACGAAAGTGGATTAGATTAGATTTTCTTATTTTATTTTTATTTGTTTTTGCTCGAGGACTAGCAACAATCTAAGTGTGCGGGTGTGATAACTCGTATAATTATATAGTTTTTAGTTATGTTTTATTATTGTTTTGTGTCAAATACGAGTTATTATTGCTTAGTCTAATTGTGTTTATGATCTTTTATATTTTTATGTAATTTGGTGTTTTTTTACGAGTTTCTTTGAGTGATTTCAGATTACTAGGTTAAATCAACAATTAAGGGCAAATTCAGTTCAGTTCCAGTTCCGACACCTTTTGCCATATCAGCTATATCTGGAGTTTCACTGAAGCAATAAGGCTGAAATTTTAACCGTGCAAAGTTAAGAGGCATATCTAACTTTTTCATGTTTTACACTTCTTGAAACGGAGTTGTTTTCCCTAGCGAAATCGACCATCAAGTTGGCTGATGTGCAATGACGTCTGTGCTGACCTGTTTTGGTATTTTGCCCATATCTTCTGATCCACATCAGCAAATGAGCTGATTCCAACGGCTATGGATCACTAACTGATAGGGGAACATTTTTCTAACAATTTTCGTCATATTGTATGACAATTTTGATCAGCCAACTTGATGGTCGATTTTGTCAATATTGCAAGCTTGATCTGATCACATGGTCTTCTAGAAAAATGTTCCCCTATCAGTTAGTGATCCATAGCCGTTGGAATCAGCTCATTTGCTGATGTGGATCAGAAGATATGGGCAAAATACCAAAACAGGTCAGCACAGACGTCATTACATATTAGCCAACTTGATGGTCGATTTCGCTAGGGAAAACGACTCCGTTTCAAGAAGTGTAAAACATGAAAAAGTTAGATATGCCTCTTAACTTTGCACGGTTAAAATTTCAGCCTTATTGCTTCAGTGAAACTCGAGATATAGCTGATATGGCAAAAGGTGTCGGAACTGGAACTGAACTGAATTTGCCCTTAATTGTTGATTTAACCTAGTAATCTGAAATCACTCAAAGAAACTCGTAAAAAAACACCAAATTACATAAAAATATAAAAGATCATAAACACAATTAGACTAAGCAATAATAACTCGTATTTGACACAAAACAATAATAAAACATAACTAAAAACTATATAATTATACGAGTTATCATGAATCAAACTAGATTTTGATTCAAAAGCAACCTCAAGATTAGCATATTCAATGCATAATGGTTGTTGACCCAAGTCTGGAGCGGCTAGCTCCTTGAGAGTTCAGTTGTCAGCTGCTGCCATCTCTCTTTGCTCCTCTTGGATGTTTTGGATCAACTCCTTGACTGGCAGTTGGTGAGAAGTTATAAATTCCCGAATTTTCCTCAGTCTTAAGTCTTATTCGGGAGCTTGGAACATTCCCTCATATAAAAAAAATACGAAAGTAAATAATTAGAACAGAAAATAAGCATAAACCAATAAACTAATAAACTAAAGAAAGCAATCCCCTGCAACGGCGCCAAAAACTTGATTCACCCAAAAATGCATCTTATTTAACCTTGCACTTAAAAAGAATCAATTGTAGAGTATAGTGATTAGCAAGGGTCGAGTCCTCAGGGATTGGGTTTTAGTTTATAAGTTAATATTTTATCACTTAAAAACAAGTAAATAAAAGTAAAGGGGGTTTTGAGATCAGATTTAAACTAAAGTTAACAATAAGAATGAGAAAATAAGTAATTAAGAAGAATCAAATATGAGAAATATGGTTAAGGTTTCATTCTCCACCACTAGACATCATTGAGAGTTAACAACCATAGATAACAACAAGCTCTGTAACCCCAATCTTTCCTTAGTTCGTCGTTAAATAGAACAAGCTCTCTATTTAATCTCTAACTATCAAACAACCTAGAATAAGCTCTCTATGTTCAATTTAATAGCAGCTTTATGATGAGAAAGGCAGGTTGATCTAAGCAACAAACACATAAGCTCAGATTGTTCAACTTAGGTTATGTTCCACTTTGCAATTATTGAAAACTTGACCATAATCATTAATTACAAATTGCTACTTATGATTTGGAAATCAAGACAATTACACGGATCAAGACTCCTAAACTAGCATTAGACAATTATCAAGATTTATCTAGTTGGCCACCTAAACAAATCAAAACATCATCATGATCAATTTTAATGGAAGAACATAAGCAAATTTGATAGAAAACAATGATAGATAGATTCTGAAAATTAATTACATAACATGTCTAGGGCTTTGAAATCACCCTTAACCAAATAAAAATTTAGCCTAGCATAGGCAGTGTAAACATAAACATAAAATTAAAGAGAATCTAAGAAGAAAATAAAAGAAGGAAAGAAGAAGAAAAAGAATATTAATTATTCAGGCTCTTGTTCTCTCAAAAACTCTAAAACAAATAAGAATTCAGAACTTTGATGCTTGGAGAAGCGTAAATTTCGTTTGCCCCCTTGATCTCTATTTATAGGCAATAGCTAGGGCGTCAAACAAGTGAATTTCAGCTCTCTCCCTCCAATAAATGCTGACTTGTGGCTAAAGTTAAGGAAAGGTTGCTGACTTTTGTGTTTTAAGCAAAAATATAAGCCTTGGCAGCCAAGTTTTAATAAAGTAGGAAAGTCTTAGTCAAAGCACTCTTTAATGAGGAGAAATTACAAACTTGCAGCCAAAGTAAGTGTAAGGAAGGAAAGTCTTGGCTAATTTAGTTCTCCTAATTTGACTAGTATTAGCTTTAAGGAAAGATTCTTGCAATTAATGCAAGTTGACAGCCACTAATCCTTCTTTGACAAGGATAAACATAAATATCTGCTAGGGTATTAAGAAAAAAATGTGATTTGCGGCTAGGGATTTTTTGCCACTAGGGTTGTTTAGGGAGATATTCCAATGCCAATTTGGATGAGTATTTTTATCCGATTTAGGCCCATGACCAATCGTTGGAAAGGTAATCAAGTGATCTTCAAAACTCAAGCAGGAAGTTTTTTTGAATAGAGAATCTAACATCATATTTTCTTAGCAACAAGCTCCGGAGGTCAAATCTATCTTCTTGCTTTGCACCAAGAATTTGATCTTTTTGACTCCCAAATCTTTTTTCATCTTGTGATTGTGATTTTGAAAGCTCTTTAAAATCTTAATTTTAGCTTAACTCAAACCATTTACTATCAAGCATCATTTTTTGTGAAACTCTTTAAGCTATTAATTAGTTTATAAGACTTGTCCAATGATTGTCTCTAATTTGTATAGAAAGAGGATTAGATTAGGTTTTATTACTTTGTCTCTATTTGATTTTGCTTGAGGACTAGCGAAAGATTAAGTGTGGGGGAGTTTGATAAGTGCTTAATTTCATGTATTTTCTTTGATAGTGAACTTATCAAAGAAATCCTTTCTTTGTGGCATTCTTCCTATCAAACATAGGTTCTAGAAACAAGTGTTCTTGGGGTTTAGTTAGGTTAGCTAATCTAGGTTCTTTGAAACATGATTTCTACGGTTTAAGTTCTATTGCCTAAATCTTGACTTTCTTGGGGTTAGGTTATTTCAATTTGTTAGTGGGTTCAAAGGGTTTAATCCCTAGGGTTCACATCAGTTGGTATCAGTGGTTAGGGACCAATGAGGTCAAATCTTTTTATCTTCTTTACCATAGGGTATTGAAGTTTCTCTCAACTTTTTTTGTTTTGGGGTTTCAAACATACTTGTGATGTGAACCCTAGAGATTAAACCCTTTGAACCCACTAACAAATTGAAATAACCTAACCCCAAGAAAGTCAATATTCAGGCAATGGAACTTAAACCCGTAGAAATCATGTTTCAAAGAACTTATTAGATTAGCTAAGCTAATGATAACTCGTATAATTATATAGTTTTTAGTTATGTTTTATTATTGTTTTGTGTCAAATACGAGTTATTATTGTTTAGTCTAATTGTGTTTATGATCTTTTATATTTTTATGTAATTTGGTGTTTTTCACAAGTTTCTTTGAGTGATTTCAGATTACTAGAATTAAGGGCAAATCCAGTTCAGTTCCAGTTCCGACACCTTTTGCCATATCAGCTATATCTCGAGTTTCACTGAAGCAACAAGGCTGAAATTTGTAGCCGTGCAAAGCTAAGAGGCATATCTATCTTTTTCATGTTTTACACTTCTTGAAACGGAGTCGTTTTCCCTAGAGAAATCGACCATCAAGTTGGCTGATGTGCAATGACGTCTGTGCTGACCTATTTTCGTATTTTGCCCATATCTACTTATCCACATCAGAAAATGAGCTGATTTCAACGGCTATGGATCCGTAACTGATAGGGTAACATTTTTCTAGAAGACCATGTGATTAGATAAGGCCTCCAAAATTGACAAAATCGACCATCAAGTTGGCTGATCAAAATTGTCATCTATGACGAAAATTGTTAGAAAAATGCACCCACCTATTATACCTACCTTTGAAATTTGTAAAGCTTGTCTCTTGTCATTTAGCCCTCCAAAATGTGTATAAATAGAGGGCCTTGGATGATTGTAAGGGATCATATTGTACATAGGTAGGATATTAGCCATTTTAATAAAATTCTCTAAGTTTTCTTCTTCTTTCTTTTCTCTAGTTTTCTTTTTCTTTAGAGAGAGCAAGAGGTTGGATAATTGATATTCTTCCTCTTCTTCTTTCTTTCTTTTATTTTCTTCTTAGATTTTCTTTAATTTTATGTTTATGTTTATAATGCCTATGCTAGGCTAAACTTCTATTTGGTTAAGGGTGATTTCAAAGCCCTAAACATGTTTTATGATTGATTTTCAGATTCTATCTATCATTAATTTTCTATCAAAGTTGCTTATGTTCTTCTACAAGAATTGTTCATGATGTTGTCTTGATTTATTTAGGTGTACAACTAGATAGATCTTGATAATTATCTATTGCTAGTTTAGGAGTCTTGATCCGTGTAATGGTCTTGATTTCCTATTCATAAGTGGCAATTTGTGATTAATGATTATGGTCAAGTTTTCAATAATTGCAAAGTGGAACATAACCTAAGTTGAACAATCCGAGCTTATGTGTTTGTTGCTTAGATCAACCTATCTTTCTCATCATAAAGCTGCCATTAAATTGAATTTAGAGAGCTTATTCTAGGTTGTTTAATGGTTAGAGATTAAATAGAGAGCTTGTTCTATTTAACGACAAACTAAGGAAAGATTGGGGTAACAGAGCTTGTTGTTATCTACGGTTGTTAACTTTGATAGTTGGTTGATATTGATAGATCTGAAATTGATTCTTAATGATGTCTAGTGGTGGAGAATGAAACCTTAACCATATTTTTCATATTTGATTCTTCTTACTTACTTGTTTTCTTACTTTTAGTTTGCTTATTTTTTATATTTATTTTTATTGGCTGGTTATACCGCCTAATTTGTATATTAACTTTGTTTTATTTTTATTGGCTGGTTATACCGCCTAATTTAGTATATATATTTTTATTGGCTGGTTATACCGCCTTGCATCTTATTCTTATTATTTACTTAGTTTAAATCTGGCTTCAAAAACCCCTTTTCTTTTATTGTTCTTGAATTTAAGTTTTAAACTATTAACTTATAAACTAAAACCCAATCCCTGAGGACTCGACCCTTGCTAACTACTATACTTACAATTTATCTTTTTAGTGCAAGGTTAAATAAGATACACTCTTTTGGGTGCATCAAATTTTTGGCGCCGTTGCCGGGGATTGCTTTCTTTAGTTTATTTGTTACTTGGTTTATTCTTATTTTCAGTTCTAATTAGTTTTATTTTCTTGTACATACAAGTTTTTCTTTTCAAATTAAAAAAAAAAAAAACCAATGGAATTGAGCAGTCTAACACTTGAAGAGTTGGTGGCATACATGAACATGGAGAATCAACAAGCCAATCTCACCTTCCCAGTTCAACAATTTGCCATGGGAGGATGTCAAGGCCATCAAGTGTTCCAAGACCAACAGTATGATCATTACTCAAACACTTACCATGAGGGATGGTGGGATCATATTAATTATGGCTACTCGAAAAATTACCAAGAAGTAGATCCTTATGCCAATTACACTCATCCATCTAGATTTAATCAATCATGGTCTCAAGAACCAGATCTTTTTCAGCCACTACATATGACTCAAAACTCAGGTACTTCTTTAGAAGATCTTGTCGATTCTCTTGTTACTAATACTTTGCAATTTCAACAGGAAACAAGGGCAAGTATCCAGAGTTTGGAAAGGCAAATGAGCCTATTGGCTAGTAGTATGGTGGTATGGGTAGCACAAAGATCTGAAGAACTCTCTGCCCAAACGATGATTAACCCAAAGGAGAATGCTACTATTGTGACCTTGAGGAATGAGGAACAAGATGAGGATGAGACAAAATTAGAGATGAATTCTATTCTTGAGGATAATGAAGCCAATGATCCAAATAAGAGTATTTCAGCACCTGAGGTAACGTTTGAGATTCCAATTTTTACTAATGTTTCTTCTCCACCTTTTCCTAGTAGATTCGCAAAGTTCAAGGAGGATGAACATGAACAAGACACGCTGGAAACCTTAAACAGTTTGTTTGTGGATGTCATTCAACAAGTACCAAAAGATGCATCATTCCTCGATGAGATATACACCACCAAGGATGATGGAATAATACTTGTAATGGAGAATACATCCACTGTTGTGCAAAGAAAGCTACCTCTCAAACGCATAAATTTGGGAAATTTCATGTATGAGCCTGACAAGCGTAAAAAGCCAAGAAGGGGTGTTGGTTAGGTTCAAAACACTAACTCAAGTGTTAATTGGGAAGGCAACCCAATTAAAGAAAAAAATTGCCAACCTGCCATACTCAGATTTGCTTTCTTTTCCTTTTTCTTTTTCTTTTATTATGTTTATTGTTTTTATGTTTTTTTTGTTAATTGTTTGTTTAGTATTTTAGGATTATTTAGCTTGCATGAGTTTGTTTTGTTTTGTTTTGAGTCTAGTTGTTCCTATTCTTATGTTATTAGTTCTTTTCTCTTACACATGATTCTTTCATTTGGGTTAATAGACTTACATTGAGGACAATGTAACAATTAAGTGTGGGGGGAATGATTTAGGATTTCTTTTATTTTCGTCTACTAATTTTTTTTATGAGTCTTTATTATTATTATTTTTAGTGTGTTTTAGTTCCTTTTTAATACAATGATGAGATATGAATTGCATAGGTCTAAACTGGTTACTAGTGAGAAGATTTTCATGAGAATTAAGCTTGATACTAATTTTTATGAGCCAATGTTAATATGATATGTTGATTGAGAAAGAAGCATGTTTAGACTTAAAACTGACTTGTATAATCATCATTGTGAGTTTTTGAGCCTAAAATGATTGATGCATTATACAAATCAATCTAATTTATTTCTTGAGTGCTCTTATGATTACATGATTCTCTAGAACTTGCTTTAAACCATTTGAGACTATATTGATGCATGTGACAACATGAATATGATAGAGGCATTAGGATTTTTAGCCAGGGCCAAACAGCCATCCCTTATTGATGTTCCAAGAGAACACACCCTTAGTGAACCAATTTGAGCCTACATTGAATAAGCTATCTCTTTGGTAACCATAACTTGTCCCTAACCTAAATATACTTATATCTTTACCTTTGTTCCAAAGATGAATTAGCATGTTTTGAGACAAGTTGCAAAGACAAGGAAGATCTATTGAAAATTTGGGTTAGAAACAAGAAATAAGTGTGGGGGGGAAAGAAAAGAAAAGTCAAGAGAAAAAGAAATGGAATACTGGCAAATACATTCCTATGTAAAAAAAAAATATATATATGAATCATCTCTTGAATTTGTGGAAAAGGAAAAAGATGTTACAAAGTGGTTTAGAATGAAGAAAAGGCCCAACATGAATATCCGGCCTAGGTGACTATGTACTTGTAAAGAGTTTTGATAAGTTTCTTTGTATGATCTTATTATGTCTCTAAACTTTATGAACTCTTTGGAACCTTTGTGATATCGTTATCCTTTTGTTCTTCAACCACATTACAAACCCCTTGGCCCCATTACAACCTTGATTAAAGACCTCTTGATTCATGGAGTTGTATGATCTAAATAGTGGAGAATAGGTGGACAAGCAAGAATATGGTAGAACTGTTTTCATGAGATTGATTGAGTGTAAACACTTCACCATTACTTTAAAGAGTGAAAATCATGAGGGTATCCCATGTGAGAAGTTGAGATTAATTTTGAACATGCACTATTTTGATTGAGATATGTTATGTTAATATTGGCTTAACTCAAACAATTTACATTCAAGCATGATTTTTTGTGAAATTCTTTAAGCTATTGATTAGTTTATAAGACTTGTTCAAAGATTGTCTCTAATTTGTATTGAAAGGATTAGGAATAAATATTTTTACTATATGTAGTTTATTTATATTTTAGTTTTTCAATGTTTGTGGGTATCGTTCTAGTAAACCCTCACGAGACTAAACTCGTCCACTAGGGACACCTAGGGGTTTAAAGGCTTGTGTCACATGCTAAGTGCCACCGTGATTTCCTACGAAAGTGGATTAGATTAGATTTTCTTATTTTATTTTTATTTGATTTTGCTCGAGGACTAGCAAAAAGCTAAGTGTGGGGGTGTGATAACTCGTATAATTATATAGTTTTTAGTTATGTTTTATTATTGTTTTGTGTCAAATACGAGTTATTATTGTTTAGTCTAATTGTGTTTATGATCTTTTATATTTTTATGTAATTTGGTGTTTTTCACAAGTTTCTTTGAGTGATTTCAGATTACTAGAATTAAGGGCAAATCTAGTTCAGTTCCAGTTCCGACACCTTTTGCCATATCAGCTATATCTCGAGTTTCACTGAAGCAATAAGGCTGAAATTTGTAGCCGTGCAAAGCTAAGAGGCATATATATCTTTTTCATGTTTTACACTTCTTGAAACGGAGTCGTTTTCCCTAGAGAAATCGACCATCAAGTTGGCTGATGTGCAATGACGTCTGTGCTGACCTGTTTTCGTATTTTGCCCATATCTACTTATCCACATCAGCAGATTCCAACGGCTATGGATCCGTAACTGATAGGGTAACATTTTTCTAGAAGACCATGTGATCAGATAAGGCCTCCAAAATTGACAAAATCGACCATCAAGTTGGCTGATCAAAATTGTCATGTATGACGAAAATTGTTAGAAAAATGCACCCACCTATTATACCTACCTTTGAAATTTGTAAAGCTTGTCTCTTGTCATTTAGCCCTCCAAAATGTGTATAAATAGAGGGCCTTGGATGATTGTAAGGGATCATATTGTACATAGGTAGGATATTAGCCATTTTAATAAAATTCTCTAAGTTTTCTTCTTCTTTCTTTTCTCTAGTTTTCTTTTTCTTTAGAGAGAGCAAGAGGTTGGATAATTAATATTCTTCCTCTTCTTCTTTCTTTCTTTTATTTTCTTCTTAGATTTTCTTTAATTTTATGTTTATGTTTATAATGCCTATGCTAGGCTAAACTTCTATTTGGTTAAGGGTGATTTCAAAGCCCTAAACATGTTTTATGATTGATTTTCAGATTCTATCTATCATTAATTTTCTATCAAAGTTGCTTATGTTCTTCTACAAGAATTGTTCATGATGTTGTCTTGATTTATTTAGGTGTACAACTAGATAGATATTGATAATTATCTATTGCTAGTTTAGGAGTCTTGATCCGTGTAATGGTCTTGATTTCCTATTCATAAGTGGCAATTTGTGATTAATGATTATGGTCAAGTTTTCAATAATTGCAAAGTGGAACATAACCTAAGTTGAACAATCCGAGCTTATGTGTTTGTTGCTTAGATCAACCTATCTTTCTCATCATAAAGCTGCCATTAAATTGAATTTAGAGAGCTTATTCTAGGTTGTTTAATGGTTAGAGATTAAATAGAGAGCTTGTTCTATTTAACGACAAACTAAGGAAAGATTGGGGTAACAGAGCTTGTTGTTATCTACGGTTGTTAACTTTGATAGTTGGTTGATATTGATAGATCTGAAATTGATTCTTAATGATGTCTAGTGGTGGAGAATGAAACCTTAACCATATTTTTCATATTTGATTCTTCTTACTTACTTGTTTTCTTACTTTTAGTTTGCTTATTTTTTATATTTATTTTTATTGGCTGGTTATACCGCCTAATTTGTATATTAACTTTGTTTTATTTTTATTGGCTGGTTATACCGCCTAATTTAGTATATATATTTTTATTGGCTGGTTATACCGCCTTGCATCTTATTCTTATTATTTACTTAGTTTAAATCTGGCTTCAAAAACCCCTTTTCTTTTATTGTTCTTGAATTTAAGTTTTAAACTATTAACTTATAAACTAAAACCCAATCCCTGAGGACTCGACCCTTGCTAACTACTATACTTACAATTTATCTTTTTAGTGCAAGGTTAAATAAGATACACTCTTTTGGGTGCATCAGCTAACTAAACCTCAAGAACACTCGTTTCAAGAACCTAAGTTTGATAGGTTGAACGCCACAAAGAAAGAATTCTTTGATAAGTTCCTAATTTCTGTCAAGAACTAAAAAGAGTGAAACACTCACTTGAATAAAATCAATTCAATATATTAATAATGGTTGCTGAAGTAGATAGCTAAACAAGGGTATTTATAGTCTCTCTACTAACCCTAATTCAGCTAGCCTAAGAACTCCTAGTACAAATGAAAGTCCTTGGCAGCCAAGGCTTACTACTTACATAATTAAATGAAAGCTTAACTATGGGCTAAACAAGCTCAAGCCCAAACCTAATTAAATTAAAAGGATGTACAACAAGTTTAATGAAGATAGACCACACAAGCCTAATGGACATAATACATAAATCAGGTCCAAAAGCCTAAGTAATTAAAAGACCCAAATAAAGCTTATAATTTAAGCGCCACATCATTAATGAATTGGTCCCCACGTCATATTAAATAATGAACTAAAAAAGGCCCACTAATTTAATAAGATTGCTGCCCACTTGAATTCTTCTATGGCCTATTATGTGAAGCTTGGATTACATGAACCAATTCTTGGTCTTCCATTCAAGCAGCCCAACTTGAATAGCTTGACATTGCTTAAAAGACTTGTAGATTCTTCCCAAGTCCTTTGCACCAATCCCTGCGTAGCTTCCTTGAGCTTCTTGGATCTTGACCTTGTAATAGGCCCAATTGGAACATGCAATGGATCTTGAAGACCATTACCATCTTGGTTCTCATCATTCCCCCTTTCCTCAAACGGATTCGACCTCGAATCATCCCCTACATCATAAAGGGAAAGATCATAAATGTTAATGAAGCAGAAACGTTATACTCACCTGGTAAGTCCACTTTGTAAGCATTGTCATTAATTTTCTCAAGGATTCAGAAAGGCCCATCTCCTCGAGGATGCAACTTGGTTCTCCTCTGGGTTGGAAATCTTTCCTTGCGCATATGAACCCAGACCCAATCACCTTGTTCGAAAGTAACTCGCCTCCTCCCTTTGTTTTCTTGTGAAGCAACTTTTGCATTCTTTTTCTCAATTTGGAGCTTTACTTTTTCATGAAGAGACTTCACCAACTATTCCTTGCATCAACTGGTAAAGGCATTAAATCTAAAGGAGTTAATGGATTAAAACCATAAACAGTCCTATTATATGCAAACTCTATGAATGGAAAACATTCTTCCCAAGTTTTCAAGTTCTTTTGTATAACAGTGCGCAAAAGTTGTGTTAAAGTCCTATTAACTACTTCAGTGTGCCCATCAGTTTGTGGATGACAAGTAGTAGAAAACAAAAGTTTAGTACCCAATTTCCCCCACAAAATCTTCCAAAAGTAACTAAGGAACTTAACATCTCTATCAGACACAATGCTTCTAGGAACACCATGTTGGCGCACTATCTCCCTAAAGAACAATTCAGCAATGTTAGTTGCATCATCAGTTTTATGGCATGGAATAAAATGTGCCATCTTGCTAAACCTATCCACTACCACAAAAATTGAATCCCTACCCCTTTTCGTCTTAGGTAAACCCAATACAAAGTCCATAGATATGTCTACCCATGGTTCACTAGGAACTGGTAAGGGTGTATACAACCCATGAGGTAAAACCTTAGATTTGGCCTTTCTACATGTAATGCATCTATCACATATGCGAATAACATCCCTTTTCATTTTAGGCCAATAGAAATGTTCATGCAATATTTCTACGGTCTTCTTGACACCAAAGTGTCCCATTAAACCACCACCATGTGACTCACGCACTAATAACTGTCTCATAGAACAATTAGGCACACATAGTTTATCTTCTCTAAACAAAAAACCAACATGCTTGTAAAATTTACCAAATGCTGTCTTATCACATGCTATGTATACATCACAAAAATCAACATCATTAGCATATTCATCCTTTATATATTCAAATCCAAGCATCTTAGCATTTATAGATGTCAGAAATACATACCTCCTAGATAAAGCATCAGCCACAATGATATAAGGAAAGGTCTCAATGTATTCCATCCACCTAGCATGTTTCTTATTTAACTTACCTGAACCCTTGAGATGTTTCAAAGACTCATGATCAGTATGTATCACAAACTCCTTAGGCCATAAGTAATGCTGCCATGTCTCCAAAGCTTTAACAAGTGCATACAGCTCTGATACCAACTGATGTGAACCTTAGGGGTTAAACCCTATAAACCCACTAGCAAATTGAAATACCCTAACCCCAAGAAAGCCAAGATTCGGGCAAAGAAAACTTAAACCCTTAGAAAGCCCGTTTCAAAGAACCTAGATTAAGCATGTAAGCTAGACCCCTAATAACTCTCATTTCAAGAACCTAAGTTTGATAGGTTGAACGCCACAAAGAAAGAATTCTTTGATAAGTTTCTAAGTTCTGTCAAGAACTAAAAAGAGTGAAACACTCACTTGAATAAAATCAATTCAATATATTAATAATGCTTGCTGAAGTAGATGGCTAAACAAGGGTATTTATAGCCTCCCTACTAACCCTAATTCAGTTAGACTAAGAACTCATAGTACAAATGAAATTCCTTGGCAGCCAAGGCTTACTACTTACATAATTAAATGAAAGCTTATCTATGGGCTGAACAAGCTCAAGCCCAAACCTAATTAAATTAAAAGGATGTCCAACAAGTTTAATGAAGATAGATCTCACAAGCCTAATGGAGATAATACATAAATCAGGCCCAAAATCCTAAGTAATTAAAAGACCCAACTAAAGATTCTAATTTAGTCGCCACATCATTAATGAATTGGTCTCCACTTCATACTAAATAATGAACTAAAAAGAGGCCCACTAATTCATTAAGATTGCCGCCCCCTTGAATTCCTCTATGGCCCATCATGTGAAGCTTGGATCACATGGACCAATTCTTGGTCTTCCTCATTCAAGCAGCCCAACTTGAATGGCTTGACATTGCTTAAAAGACTTGAAGATTCTTCCCAAGTCCTTTGCACCAATCCTTGCATAGCATCCTTGAGCTTCTTGGATCATGACCATGTAATAGGCTCAATTGGAACATGCAATGGATCTTGAAGTCCAACACCAGCTTGGTTCTCATCAACTTGTCATAGAGGTTATAGCTTTAGGCATTCTTTGTCTAATAGTTATAGTTTTTAGGGCAGTTTTCGTTTGAGTTTCATTCTTGGAAGTTGGTTTAAATCAAGATTTCGTTTCTTGAATTCTTGATTTATTAAAAAAATTGTTCTTGTTTAATTCTTGATCCGAATCTTGAAAAAGAAAAAAAAAAGAAATTAAGAACTTGAAGGGGCATTCGAAGAGTCCAAGAAAAAAAAAAGAAAGAAAGTGATTCGAGATTTCAAGAATATCAAGAAAGTCTCGTGAAAAAAAAAGATAAAAAAAAAGAAAAAGAGAATTGTTCGAATAGGCCTAAAAAGAAAGAAAGATTTGACAAAGATCACAAGAAAGGGGAAAGAATTGAAATCTTGGTAATCTTGTTCTTGATTTTACCTTTTACTAATTGAGTTTCTTGTTTCTTGAATCTTTTTGCTAGGTATAATTAAGCAAGGGAGTTCTTGAAGAGTTCTTCTAATTCCTAAAGAGCTTGAAAGAGGAAATAGAGTGGTAAAAGACAAAAGTGAGTAAGATTATTAAATAGAAAGCCTAAAAGAGGGCAAACAAGAGTTGGAGCGATATCATATTTGAGTGTAAACACTAAGGGAGTGTGTGGGTTTTTTTTTTTTTTTTTTTTAATTCTAACAATTTGTTTTGTGGCAACTTCAAAGATGTATCACAAAAGTGACTCAACACCTAAGAAGAAGGTGGATAGCTTATCCTCTATGTTGCATGCTATGCAACAAGAATCTGAACGGTTAAAATTGGTGTTGGAGGAGATGAGAGATAGGATGGGTCAACAAGAGGTAGTGAATAGAAATCTACAAGATCCCATGGTAGGTGAGTCTTTTGTTGCAAGGTATTCTCTCAATTCGCAATTTAATATAGATGATATGGAGCAGCGGAGATAGAACATATTTCGTACTAAATGTTCTGTGAATGACAGGGTATGTTGTATGGTTATTGATGGGGAAAGTTGCACAAATATAGCTAGTACCAACCTAGTTGAGAAGTTGAGCTTACCTTTACATTAAAACATCCCAAACCTTATAAGTTGCAATGCTTGACTGAATGTGGGGACGTAGAGGTTAATAAGCAGGTTTTGGTAGCTTTTTCCATTGGGAGGTACAGTGATGATGTGCTTTGTGATGTAGTACCGATGTATACTAGCCATATTTTGTTGGGGAGGCCGTGGCAGCATGATAGGAGGGTAATTCATTATGAGTTTCGGAATAGGTATAGCTTTGTAAAGGATGGATAAACAATCAAGCTTATTCCTTTAACTCCAAAACAGGTGTATGAGGACTAATTGAAATTGAAGCTGAAAAATGAGCGTGAGCAAAAAAGTAAGAGTGAGGCCGAAACACAAGAAAGAAACATGAGAGAAAAGAAAGATTAGAGTGTGGCCGAAACACATGAGGAAAAAAGCAGAGAACAGAAAAATGAGAGAGAGGCCGAAAAAGGGGAGGAAAAAGAAAGTGAAAAAAAGAAGAAGAGAAGTGGCTGAAAAAAAAGCGAGTGATGCCACAAGAGAGAAAAGCAAAAACAAAGTGATGCACCCAAAAGAGTGTATCTTATTTAACCTTGCACTAAAAAGATAAATTGTAAGTATAGTAGTTAGCAAGGGTCGAGTCCTCAGGGATTGGGTTTTAGTTTATAAGTTAATAGTTTAAAACTTAAATTCAAGAACAATAAAAGAAAAGGGGTTTTTGAAGCCAGATTTAAACTAAAGTAAATAATAACCAGCCAATAAAAATATATAAACTAAATTAGGCGGTATAACCAGCCAATAAAAATATATAAACTAAATTAGGCGGTATAACCAGCCAATAAAAATAAAACAAAGTTAATATACAAATTAGGCGGTATAACCAGCCAATAAAAATAAATATACTTTTAAAAATAAGCAAACTAAAAGTAAGAAAACAAGTAAGTAAGAAGAATCAAATATGAAAAATATGGTTAAGGTTTCATTCTCCACCACTAGACATCATTAAGAATCAATTTCAGATCTATCAATATCAACCAACTATCAAAGTTAACAACCGTAGATAACAACAAGCTCTGTTATCCCAATCTTTCCTTAGTTTGTCGTTAAATAGAACAAGCTCTCTATTTAATCTCTAACCATTAAACAACCTAGAATAAGCTCTCTAAATTCAATTTAATGGCAGCTTTATGATGAGAAAGATAGGTTGATCTAAGCAACAAACACATAAGCTCGGATTGTTCAACTTAGGTTATGTTCCACTTTGCAATTATTGAAAACTTGACCATAATCATTAATCACAAATTGCCACTTATGAATAGGAAATCAAGACAATTACACGGATCAAGACTCCTAAACTAGCAATAGATAATTATCAAGATCTATCTAGTTGTACACCTAAATAAATCAAGACAACATCATGAACAATTCTTGTAGAAGAACATAAGCAACTTTGATAGAAAATTAATGATAGATAGAATCTGAAAATCAATCACAAAACATGTCTAGGACTTTGAAATCACCCTTAACCAAATAGAAGTTTAGCCTAGCATAGGCATTATAAACATAAAATTAAATAGAATCTAAGAAGAAAATAAAAGAAAGAAAGAAGAAGAAGAAGAATATTAATTATCCAACCTCTTGCTCTTTCTAAAGAAAAAGAAAACTAGAGAAAAGAAAGAAGAAGAAAACTTAGAGAATTTTATTACAATGGCTAATATCCTACCTATCTACAATATGATCTCTTACAATCATCCAAGGCCCTCTATTTATACACATTTTGGAAGGCTAAATGACAAGAGACAAGCTTTACAAATTTCAAAGGTAGGTATAATAGGTGGGTGCATTTTTCTAACAATTTTCGTCATATTGTATGACAATTTTGATCAGCCAACTTGATGGTCGATTTTGTCAATTTTGGAGGCTTGATCTGATCACATGGTCTTCTAGAAAACTGTTCCCCTATCAGTTACTGATCCATAGCCGTTGAAATCAGCTCATTTGCTGATGTGGATAAGAAGATATGGGCAAAATACGAAAACAGGTCAGCACAGACGTCATTGCACATCAGCCAACTTGATGGTCGATTTCGCTAGGGAAAACGACTCCGTTTCAAGAAGTGTAAAACATGAAAAAGATAGATATGCCTTTTAGCTTTGCACGGTTAAAATTTCAGCCTTATTGCTTTAGTGAAACTCGAGATATAGCTGATATGGAAAAAGGTGTCGGAACTGGAACTGAACTGGATTTGCCCTTAATTCTAGTAATCTGAAATCACTCAAAGAAACTTGTGAAAAACACCAAATTACATAAAAATATAAAAGATCATAAACACAATTAGACTAAACAATAATAACTCGTATTTGACACAAAACAATAATAAAACATAACTAAAAACTATATAATTATACGAGTTATCACACCCCCACACTTAGATTGTTGCTAGTCCCTAGCAACGACTCAATAAAAATAAAATAAGAAAATCTAATCTAATCCACTTTCGTAGGAAATCACGGTGGCATTTAGCATGTGACACAAGCCTTTAAACCCCTAGGTGTCCCTAGTGGACGAGTTTAGTCTCGTGAGGGTTTACTAGAACGATACACACAAACATTGAAAAACTAAAATATAAATAAACTACATATACTAAAAATATTTACTCCTAATCCTTTCAATACAAATTAGAGACAATCTTTGAACAAGTCTTATAAACTAATAAATAGCTTAAAGAATTTCACAAAAAATCATGCTTGAATGTAAATTGTTTGAGTTAAGCCAATATTAACATAACATATTTCAATCAAAATAGTGCATATTCAAACTTAATCTCAACTACTCACATGGGATACCCTCATGATTTTCACTCTTTAAAGTAGTGGTGAAGTGTTTACACTCAATCAATCTCATGAAAACAGTTCTACCATATTCTTGCTTGTCCACCTATTCTCCACTATTTAGATCATACAACTTCATGAATCAAGAGGTCTTTAATCAAGGTTGTAATGGGGCCAAGGGGTTTGTAATGTGGTTGAAGAACAAAAGGATAAAGATATCACAAAGGTTCCAAAGAGTTCATAAAGTTTAGAGACATAAAAAGATCATACAAATAAAACTTCTCAAAACTCTTATAAAGCACATAATAACATAGGCTAAATATTCATGTTGAGCCTTTGTATCATTCTAACCAACTTTGTAACATCTTTTTCTTTACTTTAACTAGAAGTTCAAGAGAAGATTTTTTTTTTTTTTTTAATATGGGAATGTATTTGACAATGATCCCTTTCTTTTTCTCTTGACTTTTTTCTTTCTTTTCCCCCCACACTTATTTCTTGTTTCTAACCCAAATTTTCAATAAATCTTCTTTGTCTTTGCAACTTGTCTCAAAACATGCTAATTCATCTTTGGAACAAAGGTAAAGATATAAGTATATTTAGGTTAGGGACAAGTTATGGTTACCAAAGAGATAGCTTATTCAATGTAGGCTCAAATTGGTTCACTAAGGGTGTGTTCTCTTGGAACATTAATAATGGATGGCTGTTTGGCTCTGGTTATAATCCTAATGCCTCTATCATATTCATGTTGTCACATGTATCAATATAGTCTCAAACGGTTTAAAGCAAGTTCTAGAGAATCATGTAATCATAAGAGCACTCAAGAAAGAAATTAGATTGATTTGTATAATGCATCAATCATTATAGGCTCAAAAACTCACAAGGATGATTATACAAGTCAGATTAAGTCTAAACATGCTTCTTTCTCAATCAACATATCATATTAACATTGGCTCATAAAAAGGTTGACATCAAGCTCAATTCTCATGAAAATCTTCTCACTAATAAATCTGTTTTAGACTTATGCAATTCATATCTCATCATTGTATTAAAAAGGAACTAAAACTCACAAAAAAAATAATAATAATAATAATAATAAAGAAAAAAAATAGTAGACAAAAATAAAAGAAATCCTAAATCATTCCCCCCCACACTTAATTCTTACATTGTCCTCAATGTAAGTCTATTAACTCAAATGAAAGAATCATGTGTAAGAGAAAAGAACTAATAACATAAGAATAGGAACAACTAAGACTCAAAACAAAACAAAATCATGCAACCTAAATAATCCTAAAATACTAAACAAAAATTAACAAGTAAAAATAAAAAGATTAAAATCAAACTGACAAGATATGTCTCAAGTCTCCCTTACTCAGACCTTGTTCAGAATGAATACTTCTAAATTGCTTAAAACACAACAAACTTTTTTTTTTTGAAAAGAAGAAATCAAACTGACAAGGTATGTCTCAAGTCTCCCTTACTCAGACCTTGTTCAGAATGAATACTTCTAAATTGCTTAAAACACAACAAACTTTTTTTTTTTTTAAGAAGGTAAAATTTAGGATATATTACCTGTAGAGGTTGCTAACCACTTATTATAACTGAGACACAACAAACAAAATGTTAGATAATGTCACAAAGACAAAGTGCAATCCACTCCTTGCTCGTCCATATCTCTTTTTCTTTTTCCGAGCGTTTGCGAAACAACCGTAGCAGATAAATACTCATAAGCTTGGAGCTTTTTGAGTAAATCTTCAATGGTTGTAGCAGAAATTATGGTTCTCCTTGCCTCTGAAAACATGAATCCATTACCCACAGCATTATCTAAATATGAAAGCAAATTATTAAAATAACCATTAATATTAAGCAAACCAATGGGTTTCTTATTTGTGACCAAAGATGACCAAGAAGCCACGCAAGCTATTTCTTCCAATGTACCCAGACCTCCTGGTAAAGCAATGAATGCATCGGCAGAATGGTACATGATTGTTATCCGTTCAGGGACACTCCAGACTTGTATTTCCTTACCCACGGTAGGTCCACAAAAACTTGTGAATAGTTTTGGCACGATTCCTAGAACTGGACTTCCTCCGGCGTGTGCTGCTGTAGCGACTGCTCCCATTAAACCCGTACTACCGCCTCCATAAATCAACTGGATCTTTTGTTGGGCAAGTATTACTCCAACTCTTATGGCTTCATCAGCGAATATGTTATTTTTCCCTGGATAAGCACCTCCAAAGACACAAATTTTTTTAATGCGTTGGGACGAAGTACTTTCCATTTTTTTTTTCTTTTTTTTTTCTTTTTTTCGAGTGCCTGAAAGAGAATGAGTACATGGTGTAATATATAGAGGACTGAGTAGTGAATCAGACAAGAGTAATAATGTCGTCGAAAGTGTATTTGACCTGTCAGAAGAAAATGTTAACCTAACAAAAGATTTTTGCGTGATTTCAGGAAGAAAATCAAAAAGAGAAGAAAAATCAACCGTAAAAGACAAATAAAAAAAGAGAGAATAATTACACAAATCGAACAACACGTAAATTAAACCAAAATGAAGTTATTGCAAATCAAACCAAAAGCTGAGAAGTCATTTATTGTAGTTGTGATTGTGGCTCACATCTTCCTCTGGTTTTACGTCCAGAAACGGCTTAAACGCCTTCTATGAGTCGAGGATATGCTTCCCATCCAGTTTTCTTACAAGCTGGCAAACAGGGTCTTTTAACATCAGATTCCCAAGATGTTGCCATTCCCTTTGGAATTGCGGCCATAAATCAAGAATTTCTCTTTGTACGTCTCCACTAGGATGCGTCTCAAGAGAAAGTTGGATATTACCCAAATTCTCCTTACTCAGTCCATCCTTAATGAATTCAATTTTATCATCTCGATTAGAGGACGGAATCCCAATAGAACGACATTTACCGTTACACGTCCATCGTGCACATTTGTGGCAATTTGAACTCATGCGCTTTGCTCGTCGCTTCTTTGCAAAAGTGCTTCTACCTGTACCTGGTAAATGCAAAACAGGAAGATATTCATCTTCACGTACCTTGGCTTCAATTATCCAATGTATGTCTCCAGGAATCCCTTTGTGCATAAGCATTCTTAATCTTTCAAATCGAACTTGGTAAAGCTTCTGTAAAATATTTCGAGGAAAAGGAGGAAATCGTTTCTGCAATCTTGTGAGAATATCATCCATCCTGAAAAAAAAATGAAAAAAATTGAAAGAGAAATTGGAAGAATATCATCCATCGTTTGGGCTGGGAGTTCTTCAGATCTTTGTGCTACCCATCCCACCATACTACTAGCCAATTGGCTCATTTGCTTTTCCAAACTCTGGATGCTTGCCCTTGTTTCCTGTTGAAATTGCAAAGAATCAGTAACAAGAGAATAGACAAGATCTTCTAAAGAAGTACCTGAGTTTTGAGTCATATGTGGTGGTTGAAAAAGATCTAGTTCTTGAGACCATGATTGATTGAAGATAGATGGATGAGTGTAATTGGCATAAAGGTCTACTTCTTGGTAATTTTTCGAGTAGCCATAATTAGTATGATCCCACCATCCCTCATGGTAAGTGTTTGAGTAATGATCATACTGTTGGTCTTGGAACACTTGATGGCCTTGACATCCTCCCATGGCCAATTGTTGAACTGGGGAGGTGAGATTGGCTTGTTGATTCTCCATGTTCATGTATGCCACCAACTCTTCAAGTGTTAGATTGCTCAATTCCATTGTTTTTTTTTTTTTTTCAAAATTTGAAAAGAAAAACATGTATGTACAAGAAAATAATACTAATTAGAACTGAAAATAAGAATAAACCAAGTAACAAATAAACTAAAGAAAACAATCTCCGACAACGGCGCCAAAAATTTGATGCACCCAAAAGAGTGTATCTTATTTAACCTTGCACTAAAAAGATAAATTGTAAGTATAGTAGTTAGCAAGGGTCGAGTCCTCAGGGATTGGGTTTTAGTTTTTAAGTTAATAGTTTAAAACTTAAATTCAAGAACAATAAAAGAAAAGGGGTTTTTGAAGCCAGATTTAAACTAAAGTAAATAATAACCAGCCAATAAAAATATATAAACTAAATTAGGCGGTATAACCAGCCAATAAAAATATATAAACTAAATTAGGCGGTATAACCAGCCAATAAAAATAAAACAAAGTTAATATACAAATTAGGCGGTATAACCAGCCAATAAAAATAAATATACTTTTAAAAATAAGCAAACTAAAAGTAAGAAAACAAGTAAGTAAGAAGAATCAAATATGAAAAATATGGTTAAGGTTTCATTCTCCACCACTAGACATCATTAAGAATCAATTTCAGATCTATCAATATCAACCAACTATCGAAGTTAACAACCGTAGATAACAACAAGCTCTGTTATCCCAATCTTTCCTTAGTTTGTCGTTAAATAGAACAAGCTCTCTATTTAATCTCTAACCATTAAACAACCTAGAATAAGCTCTCTAAATTCAATTTAATGGCAGCTTTATGATGAGAAAGATAGGTTGATCTAAGCAACAAACACATAAGCTCGGATTGTTCAACTTAGGTTATGTTCCACTTTGCAATTATTGAAAACTTGACCATAATCATTAATCACAAATTGCCACTTATGAATAGGAAATCAAGACAATTACACGGATCAAGACTCCTAAACTAGCAATAGATAATTATCAAGATCTATCTAGTTGTACACCTAAATAAATCAAGACAACATCATGAACAATTCTTGTAGAAGAACATAAGCAACTTTGATAGAAAATTAATGATAGATAGAATCTGAAAATCAATCACAAAACATGTCTAGGACTTTGAAATCACCCTTAACCAAATAGAAGTTTAGCCTAGCATAGGCATTATAAACATAAAATTAAATAGAATCTAAGAAGAAAATAAAAGAAAGAAAGAAGAAGAAGAAGAATATTAATTATCCAACCTCTTGCTCTTTCTAAAGAAAAAGAAAACTAGAGAAAAGAAAGAAGAAGAAAACTTAGAGAATTTTATTACAATGGCTAATATCCTACCTATCTACAATATGATCTCTTACAATCATCCAAGGCCCTCTATTTATACACATTTTGGAAGGCTAAATGACAAGAGACAAGCTTTACAAATTTCAAAGGTAGGTATAATAGGTGGGTGCATTTTTCTAACAATTTTCGTCATATTGTATGACAATTTTGATCAGCCAACTTGATGGTCGATTTTGTCAATTTTGGAGGCTTGATCTGATCACATGGTCTTCTAGAAAACTGTTCCCCTATCAGTTACTGATCCATATCCGTTGCAATCAGCTCATTTGCTGATGTGGATAAGAAGATATGGGCAAAATACGAAAACAGGTCAGCACAGACGTCATTGCACATCAGCCAACTTGATGGTCGATTTCGCTAGGGAAAACGACTCCGTTTCAAGAAGTGTAAAACATGAAAAAGATAGATATGCCTTTTAACTTTGCACGGTTAAAATTTCCGCCTTATTGCTTCAGTGAAACTCGAGATATAGCTGATATGGCAAAAGGTGTCAGAACTGGAACTGAACTGGATTTGCCCTTAATTCTAGTAATCTGAAATCACTCAAAGAAACTTGTGAAAAACACCAAATTACATAAAAATATAAAAGATCATAAACACAATTAGACTAAACAATAATAACTCGTATTTGACACAAAACAATAATAAAACATAACTAAAAACTATATAATTATACGAGTTATCACAAAGATATGTTGTTATGCACAAGAAAGTGAGGTTTTTACTAATGATCAAACTAACAAATCTCTTTCTAGCTTGTCTTTGAATCTTTTACAGGTGTTCAAGCGTGTATTTCCAAAGGAGAAGCCGAATGGATTGCATTCCATAAAAGGCTGATAAGCTCATAAAATATACATTTTATGCCTTTCTACCTTTAGTTTTTGTTATGTTTTCGATCTTTATCTTGTTTACTTATATTATGTTTTTGAATTTTAGGTACAATAAGGAGAATGAAGTCAAAAGTTGTCAATAATGATGGTAAAGAGCATACAAAATCATAATCACAAGATGGAAGAAGACTTGGGAGTCAAAAATATCAATTTCTGGTTGAAAAGCAATCAGGCAGATTTGACCTCCGGAGCTTGTTTCAAGGACAACATGATGCTAAATTCTTTATTTGAAGAAACTTCCTTCTTCACTTTTGAAGCTGACTTGATTATCTTTCCAACGATATATTATGGGCCCAAATCGGATAAGAAATGGTCATTCAAAATGTCGCTAGAAGATCTCCCTAAAGAACCCTGCAGCCAGAAAAACCCTAATCGCAAATCTTAAAAAAAAGGCAAAAACGTGATTTTTCTGCCTCCAGGCTTACTTGTGCGGCAATGACTTATTCTCAGGGTTTTAAAGTTCTATAAATACCATCTTTTGAGCCACAAACTAGACATCTTTTGAGGAGACTCAAAGGATCATCATTCCTCTTCTCTATTCTTTTATTTTCTTTTTAGTTTGATGTATATATTATCTATGTCTATGCTAGGCTAAACTTTTCTTTGGTTAAGGGTGATTTCAAAGCCCTAGACATGTGATGCACCCAAAAGAGTGTATCTTATTGAACCTTGCACTAAAAAGATCAATTGTAAGTATAATGATTAGCAAGGGTCGAGTCCTCAGGGATTGGGTTTTAATCTATGAGTTATTAGTTTATAACTGATGCACCCAAAAGAGTGTATCTTATTTAACCTTGCACTAAAAAGATAAATTGTAAGTATAGTAGTTAGCAAGGGTCGAGTCCTCAGGGATTGGGTTTTAGTTTATAAGTTAATAGTTTAAAACTTAAATTCAAGAACAATAAAAGAAAAGGGGTTTTTGAAGCCAGATTTAAACTAAAGTAAATAATAAGAATAAGATGCAAGGCGGTATAACCAGCCAATAAAAATATATATACTAAATTAGGCGGTATAACCAGCCAATAAAAATATATATACTAAATTAGGCGGTATAACCAGCCAATAAAAATAAAACAAAGTTAATATACAAATTAGGCGGTATAACCAGCCAATAAAAATAAATATAAAAAATAAGCAAACTAAAAGTAAGAAAACAAATAAGTAAGAAGAATCAAATATGAAAAATATGGTTAAGGTTTCATTCTCCACCACTAGACATCATTAAGAATCAATTTCAGATCTATCAATATCAACCAACTATCAAAGTTAATGATAACTCGTATAATTATATAGTTTTTAGTTATGTTTTATTATTGTTTTGTGTCAAATACGAGTTATTATTGTTTAGTCTAATTGTGTTTATGATCTTTTATATTTTTATGTAATTTGGTGTTTTTCACAAGTTTCTTTGAGTGATTTCAGATTACTAGAATTAAGGGCAAATCCAGTTCAGTTCCAGTTCCGACACCTTTTTCCATATCAGCTATATCTGGAGTTTCACTGAAGCAATAAGGCTGAAATTTGTAGCCGTGCAAAGCTAAGAGGCATATCTATCTTTTTCATGTTTTACACTTCTTGAAACGGTGTCGTTTTCCCTAGCGAAATCGACCATCAAGTTGGCTGATGTGCAATGACGTCTGTGCTGACCTGTTTTCGTATTTTGCCCATATCTGCTTATCCACATCAGCAAATAAGCTGATTCCAATGGCTATGGATCCCTAACTGATACGGGAACTTTTGTCTAGAAGACCATATGATCAGATCAGGCTTTTAATATTGACGAAATCGACCATCAAGTTGGCTGATGTGCAATGACGTCTGTGCTGACCTGTTTTCGTATTTTGCTCATATCTGCTTATCCACATCAGAAAATGTGCTGATTTCAACGGATATGGATCCGTAACTGATAGGGGAACCTTTTTCTAGAAGACCATGTGATCAGATCAGGCCTCCAACATTGACGAAATCGACCATCAAGTTGGCTGATCAAAATTGTCATACAATATGACGAAAATTGTTAGAAAAATTCACCCACCTATTATACCTACCTTTGAAATTTGTAAAGCTTGTCTCTTGTCATTTAGCCCTCCAAAATGTGTATAAATAGAGGGCCTTGGATGATTGTAGAGGATATATTGTACATAGGTAGGATATTAGCCATTGTAATAAAATTCTCTAAGTTTTCTTCTTCTTTCTTTTCTCTACTTTTCTTTTTCTTTAGAGAGAGCAAGAGGTTGGATAATTAATATTCTTCCTCTTCTTCTTTCTTTCTTTTATTTTCTTCTTAGATTTTCTTTAATTTTATGTTTATGTTTACAATGCCTATGCTAGGCTAAACTTCTATTTGGTTAAGGGTGATTTCAAAGCCCTAGACATGTTTTGTGATTGATTTTCAGATTCTATCTATCATTAATTTTCTATCAAAGTTGCTTATGTTCTTCTACAAGAATTGTTCATGATGTTGTCTTGATTTATTTAGGTGTACAACTAGATAGATCTTGATAATTATCTATTGCTAGTTTAGGAGTCTTGATCCGTGTAATTGTCTTGATTTCCTATTCATAAGTGGCAATTTGTGATTAATGATTATGGTCAAGTTTTCAATAATTGCAAAGTGGAACATAACCTAAGTTGAACAATCCGAGCTTATGTGTTTGTTGCTTAGATCAACCTATCTTTCTCATCATAAAGCTGCCATTAAATTGAATTTAGAGAGCTTATTCTAGGTTGTTTAATGGTTAGAGATTAAATAGAGAGCTTGTTCTATTTAACGACAAACTAAGGAAAGATTGGGGTAACAGAGCTTGTTGTTATCTACGGTTGTTAACTTTGATAGTTGGTTGATATTGATAGATCTGAAATTGATTCTTAATGATGTCTAGTGGTGGAGAATGAAACCTTAACCATATTTTTCATATTTGATTCTTCTTACTTATTTGTTTTCTTACTTTTAGTTTGCTTATTTTTTATATTTATTTTTATTGGCTGGTTATACCGCCTAATTTGTATATTAACTTTGTTTTATTTTTATTGGCTGGTTATACCGCCTAATTTAGTATATATATTTTTATTGGCTGATTATACCGCCTAATTTAGTATATATATTTTTATTGGCTGGTTATACCGCCTTGCATCTTATTCTTATTATTTACTTTAGTTTAAATCTGGCTTCAAAAAACCCCTTTTCTTTTATTGTTCTTGAATTTAAGTTTTAAACTATTAACTTATAAACTAAAACCCAATCCCTGAGGACTCGACCCTTGCTAACTACTATACTTACAATTTATCTTTTTAGTGCAAGGTTAAATAAGATACACTCTTTTGGGTGTATCAGTTAACAACCGTAGATAACAACAAGCTCTGTTATCCCAATCTTTCCTTAGTTTGTCGTTAAATAGAACAAGCTCTCTATTTAATCTCTAACCATTAAACAACCTAGAATAAGCTCTCTAAATTCAATTTAATGGCAGCTTTATGGTGAGAAAGATAGGTTGATCTAAGCAACAAACACATAAGCTCGGATTGTTCAACTTAGGTTATGTTCCACTTTGCAATTATTGAAAACTTGACCATAATCATTAATCACAAATTGCCACTTATGAATAGGAAATCAAGACAATTACACGGATCAAGACTCCTAAACTAGCAATAGATAATTATCAAGATCTATCTAGTTGTACACCTAAATAAATCAAGACAACATCATCAACAATTCTTGTAGAAGAACATAAGCAACTTTGATAGAAAATTAATGATAGATAGAATCTGAAAATCAATCACAAAACATGTCTAGGGCTTTGAAATCACCCTTAACCAAATAGAAGTTTAGCCTAGCATAGGCATTATAAACATAAACATAAAATTAAAGAAAATCTAAGAAGAAAATAAAAGAAAGAAAGAAGAAGAGGAAGAATATTAATTATCCAACCTCTTGCTCTCTCTAAAGAAAAAGAAAACTAGAGAAAAGAAAGAAAACTAGAGAAAAGAAAGAAGAAGAAAACTTAGAGAATTTTATTAAAATGGCTAATATCCTACCTATCTACAATATGATCCCTTACAATCATCCAAGGCCCTCTATTTATACACATTTTGGAGGGCTAAATGACAAGAGACAAGCTTTACAAATTTCAAAGGTAGGTATAATAGGTGGGTGCATTTTCTAACAATTTTCGTCATACATGACGATTTTGATCAGCCAACTTGATGGTCGATTTTGTCAATTTTGCAGGCCTTATCTGATCCCATGGTCTTCTAGAAAAATGTTACCCTATCAGTTACTGATCCATAGCCGTTGGAATCAGCTCATGTGCTGATGTGGATAAGAAGATATGGGCAAAATACGAAAACAGGTCAGCACAGACGTCATTGCACATCAGCCAACTTCATGGTCGATTTCGCTAGGGAAAACGACTCCGTTTCAAGAAGTGTAAAACATGAAAAAGATAGATATGCCTCTTAGCTTTGCACGGCTATAAAGTTCAGCCTTATTGCTTCAGTGAAACTCGAGATATAGCTGATATGGGAAAAGGTGTCGGAACTGGAACTGAACTGGATTTGCCCTTAATTCTAGTAATCTGAAATCACTCAAAGAAACTTGTGAAAAACACCAAAATACATAAAAATATAAAAGATCATAAACACAATTAGACTAAACAATAATAATTCGTATTTGACACAAAACAATAATAAAACATAACTAAAAACTATATAATTATACGAGTTATCAATAACTTACGTTCAAAGAAAACAATAAAAGAAAAGGGGTTTTTGAAGCCAGATTTAAACTAAAGTAAATAATAAGAATAAGATGCAAGGCGGTATAACCAGTCAATAAAAATATATATACTAAATTAGGCGGTATAACCAGCCAATAAAAATATATATACTAAATTAGGCGGTATAACCAGCCAATAAAAATAAAACAAAGTTAATATACAAATTAGGCGGTATAACCAGCCAATAAAAATAAATATACTTTTAAAAATAAGCAAACTAGAAAAGTAAGAAAACAAGTAAGTAAGAAGAATCAAATATGAAAAATATGGTTAAGGTTTCATTCTCCACCACTAGACATCATTAAGAATCAATTTCAGATCTATCAATATCAACCAACTATCAAAGTTAACAACCGTAGATAACAACAAGCTCTGTTATCCCAATCTTTCCTTAGTTTGTCGTTAAATAGAACAAGCTCTCTATTTAATCTCTAACCATTAAACAACCTAGAATAAGCTCTCTAAATTCAATTTAATGGCAGCTTTATGATGAGAAAGATAGGTTGATCTAAGCAACAAAAACATAAGCTCGGATTGTTCAACTTAGGTTATGTTCCACTTTGCAATTATTGAAAACTTGACCATAATCATTAATCACAAATTGCCACTTATGAATAGGAAATCAAGACAATTACACGGATCAAGACTCCTAGACTAGCAATAGATAATTATCAAGATCTATCTAGTTGTACACCTAAATAAATCAAGACAACATCATGAACAATTCTTGTAGAAGAACATAAGCAACTTTGATAGAAAATTAATGATAGATAGAATCTGAAAATCAATCACAATACATGTCTAGGGCTTTGAAATCACCCTTAACCAAATAGAAGTTTAGCCTAGCATAGGCATTGTAAACATAAACATAAAATTAAAGAGAATCTAAAAAGGAAATAAAAGAAAGAAAGAAGAAGAAGAAAATAAAGAAAAAGAAAACTAGAGAAAAGAAAGAAGAAGAAAACTTAGAGAATTTTATTACAATGGCTAATATCCTACCAATGTACAATATGATCCTCTACAATCATCCAAGGCCCTCTATTTATACACATTTTGGAGGGCTAAATGACAAGAGACAAGCTTTACAAATTTCAAAGGTAGGTATAATAGGTGAGTGCATTTTTCTAACAATTTTCGTCATATTATATGACAATTTTGATCAGCCAACTTGATGGTCGATTTTGTCAATATTGGAGGCCTGATCTGATCACATGGTCTTCTAGAAAAATGTTTCCCTATCAGTTACTGATCCATAGCCGTTGGAATCAGCTCATTTGCTGATGTGGATAAGAAGATATGGGCAAAATACGAAAATAGGTCAGCACAGACGTCATTGCACATCAGCCAACTTGATGGTCGATTTCGCTATTGAAAACGACTCCGTTCCAAGAAGTGTAAAACATGAAAACGATAGATATGCATCTTAACTTTTCACGGTTAAAATTTCAGCCTTATTGCTTCAGTGAAACTCGAGATATAGCTGATATCGCAAAAGGTGTCGGAACTGGAACTGAATTGGATTTGCCCTTAATTCTAGTAATCTGAAATCACTCAAAGAAACTTGTGAAAAACACCAAATTACATAAAAATATAAAAGATCATAAACACAATTAGACTAAACAATAATAACTCGTATTTGACACAAAACAATAATAAAACATAACTAAAAACTATATAATTATACGAGTTATCACACCCCCACACTTAGATTGTAGCTAGTCCCTAGCAACGACTCAATAAAAATAAAATAAGAAAATCTAATCTAATCCACTTTCGTAGGAAATCACGGTGGCACTTAGCATGTGACACAAGCCTTTAAACCCCTAGGTGTCCCTAGTGGACGAGTTTAGTCTCGTGAGGGTTTACTAGAACGATACCCACAAACATTGGAAAACTAAAATATAAATAAACTACATATACTAAAAATATTTACTCCTAATCCTTTCAATACACATTAGAGACAATCTTTGAACAAGTCTTATAAACTAATCAATAGCTTAAAGAATTTCACAAAAAATCATGCTTGAATGTAAATTGTTTGAGTTAAGCCAATATTAACATAACATATTTCAATCAAAATAGTGCATATTCAAACTTAATCTCAACTACTCACATGGGATACTCTCATGATTTTCATTCTTTAAAGTAGTGGTAAAGTGTTTACACTCAATCAATCTCATGAAAACAGTTCTACCATATTCTTGCTTGTCCACCTATTCTCCACTATTTAGATCATACAACTTCATGAATCAAGAGGTCTTTAATCAAGGTTGTAATGGGGCCAAGGGGTTTGTAATGTGGTTGAAGAACAAAAGGATAAAGATATCACAAAGGTTCCAAAGAGTTCATAAAGTTTAGAGACATAATAAGATCATACAAAGAAACTTCTCAAAACTCTTTACAAGTACATAGTCACCTAGGCCGAATATTCATGTTGGGCCTTTTCTTCATTCTAAACAACTTTGTAACATCTTTTTCTTTTTCCCCAAATTCAAGAGATGATTCATATATATTTTTTTTACATAGGAATGTATTTGCCAGTATTCCATTTCTTTTTTTTTTCTTGACTTTTCTTTTCTTTCCCCCCCACACTTATTTCTTGTTTCTAACCCAAATTTTCAATAGATCTTCCTTGTCTTTGCAACTTGTCTCAAAACATGCTAATTCATCTTTGGAACAAAGGTAAGGATATAAGTATATTTAGGTTAGGGACAAGTTATGGTTACCAAAGAGATAACTTATTCAATGTAGGCTCAAATTGGTTCACTAAGGGTGTGTTCTCTTGGAACATTAATAATGGATGGCTGTTTGGCTCTGGTTATAATCCTAATGCCTCTATCATATTCATGTTGTCACATGTATCAATATAGTCTCAAACGGTTTAAAGCAAGTTCTAGAGAATCATGTAATCATAAGAGCACTCATGAAAGAAATTAGATTGATTTATATAATGTATCAATCATTATAGGCTCAAAAACTCACAAGGATGATTATACAAGTCAGATTAAGTCTAAACATGCTTCTTTCTCAATCAACATATCATATTAACATTGGCTCATAAAAAGGTTGATATCAAGCTCAATTCTCATGAAAATCTTCTCACTAATAAATCTGTTTTAGACTTATGCAATTCATATCTCATCATTGTATTAAAAAGGAACTAAAACTCACAAAAATAATAATAATAATAATAATAAAGACTCATAAAAAAAAATAGTAGACAAAATAAAAGAAATCCTAAATCATTCCCCCCACACTTAATTCTTACATTGTCCTCAATGTAAGTCTATTAACTCAAATGAAAGAATCATGTGTAAGAGAAAAGAACTAATAACATAAGAATAGGAACAACTAAGACTCAAAACAAAACAAAACCATGCAACCTAAATAATCCTAAAATACTAAACAAAAATTAACAAGTAAACATAAAAAGATTAAAATCAAACTGACAAGGTATGTCTCAAGTCTCCCTTACTCAGACCTTGTTCAGAATGAATACTTCTAAATTGCTTAAAACACAACAAACTTTTTTTTTTTTTTAAATTAGCAAAATATGTCCCAAACCCCCTATCATTGCTTTACCAGGATGACAATCATGTACCATTCTGCCGATGCATTCATTGCTTTACCAAGAGGTCTGGGTACATTGGAAGAAATAGCTTGCGTGGCTTCTTGGTCATCTTTGGTCACAAATAAGAAACCCATTGGTTTGCTTAATATTAATGGTTATTTTAGTAATTTGCTTTCATATTTAGATAATGCTGTGGATAATGGATTCATGTTTTCAGAGGCAAGGAGAACCATAATTTCTGCTACAACCATTGAAGATTTACTCAAAAAGCTCCAAGCTTATGAGTGTTTATCTGCTACGGTTGTTTCGCAAACGCTCGGAAAAAGAAAAAGAGATATGGACGAGCAAGGAGTGGATTGCACTTTGTCTTTGTGACATTATCTAACATTTTGCTTGTTGTGTCTCAGTTATAATAAGTGGTTAGCAACCTCTGCAGGTAATATCTCTTAAATTCTACCTTTAAAATTTGACATTGGGGACAATGTAATATTTTAGTAGGGGGTAAGGGGGACATATTTTGCTAATTTAAAAAAAAAAAAAAAGTTTGTTGTGTTTTAAGCAATTTAGAAGTATTCATTCTGAACAAGGTCTGAGTAAGGGAGACTTGAGACATACCTTGTCAGTTTGATTTTAATCTTTTTATGTTTACTTGTTAATTTTTGTTTAGTATTTTAGGATTATTTAGGTTGCATGAGTTTGTTTTGTTTTGAGTCTTAGTTGTTCCTATTCTTATGTTATTAGTTCTTTTCTCCTACACATGATTCTTTCATTTGGGTTAATAGACTTACATTGAGGACAATGTAAGAATTAAGTGTGGGGGGAATGATTTAGGATTTCTTTTTTTTTTGTCTACTATTTTTTTTTTTATGAGTCTTTATTATTATTATTATTTTTTTTAGTGTGTTTTAGTTCCTTTTTAATACAATGATGAGATATGAATTGCATAAGTCTAAAACAGATTTATTAGTGAGAAGATTTTCATGAGAATTGAGCTTGATGTCAACCTTTTTATGAGCCAATGTTAATATGATATGTTGATTGAGAAAGAAGCATGTTTAGTGATAACTCGTATAATTATATAGTTTTTAGTTATGTTTTATTATTGTTTTGTGTCAAATACGACTTATTATTGTTTAGTCTAATTGTGTTTATGATCTTTTATATTTTTATGTAATTTGGTGTTTTTCACAAGTTTCTTTGAGTGATTTCAGATTACTAGAATTAAGGGCAAATCCAGTTCAGTTCCAGTTCCGACACCGTTTTCCATATCAGCTATATCTCGAGTTTCACTGAAGCAATAAAGCTGAAATTTTAACCGTGCAAAGTTAAGAGGCATATCTATCTTTTTCATGTTTTACACTTCTTGAAACGGAGTCGTTTTCCCTAGCGAAATCGATTATCAAGTTGGCTGATGTGCAATGACGTCTGTGCTGACCTGTTTCGTATTTTGCCCATATCTTCTTATCCACATCAGCAAATGAGCTGATTCCAACGGCTATGGATCAGTAACTGATAGGGGAACATTTTTCTAGAAGACCATGTGATCAGATCAGGCCTCCAAAATTCACAAAATCGACCATCAAGTTGGCTGATCAAAATTGTCATACAATATGACGAAAATTGTTAGAAAAATGCACCCACCTATTATACCTACCTTTGAAATTTGTAAAGCTTGTCTCTTGTAATTTAGCCCTCCAAAATGTGTATAAATAGAGGGCCTTGGATGATTGTAGAGGATCATATTGTATATTGGTAGGATATTAGCCATTGTAATAAAATTCTCTAAGTTTTCTTCTTCTTTCTTTTCTCTAGTTTTCTTATTCTTTATTTTCTTCTTCTTCTTTCTTTCTTTTATTTCCTTCTTAGATTCTCTTTAATTTTATGTTTATGTTTACAATGCCTATGCTAGGCTAAACTTCTATTTGGTTAAGGGTGATTTCAAAGCCCTAGACATGTTTTGGGATTGATTTTCAGATTCTATCTATCATTAATTTTCTATCAAAGTTGCTTATGTTCTTCTACAAGAATTGTTCATGATGTTGTCTTGATTTATTTAGGTGTACAACTAGATAGATCTTGATAATTATCTATTGCTAGTCTAGGAGTCTTGATCCGTGTAATTGTCTTGATTTCCTATTCATAAGTGGCAATTTGTGATTAATGATTATGGTCAAGTTTTCAATAATTGCAAAGTGGAACATAACCTAAGTTGAACAATCCGAGCTTATGTGTTTGTTGCTTAGATCAACCTATCTTTCTCATCATAAAGCTGCCATTAAATTGAATTTAGAGAGCTTATTCTAGGTTGTTTAATGGTTAGAGATTAAATAGAGAGCTTGTTCTATTTAACGACAAACTAAGGAAAGATTGGGATAACAGAGCTTGTTGTTATCCACGGTTGTTAACTTTGATAGTTGGTTGATATTGATAGATCTGAAATTGATTCTTAATGATGTCTAGTGGTGGAGAATGAAACCTTAACCATATTTTTCATATTTGATTCTTCTTACTTACTTCTTTTCTTACTTTTCTAATTTGCTTATTTTTTAAAAGTATATTTATTTTTATTGGCTGGTTATACCGCCTAATTTGTATATTAACTTTGTTTTATTTTTATTGGCTGGTTATACCGCCTAATTTAGTATATATATTTTTATTGGCTGGTTATACCGCCTTGCATCTTATTCTTATTATTTACTTTAGTTTAAATCTGGCTTCAAAAACCCCTTTTCTTTTATTGTTTTCTTTGAACGTAAGTTATAAACTAATAACTCATAGATTAAAATCCAATCCCTGAGGACTCGACCCTTGCTAATCATTATACTTACAATTGATCTTTTTAGTGCAAGGTTAAATAAGATACACTCTTTTGGGTGCATCATTTAGACTTAATCTGACTTGTATAATCATCCTTGTGAGTTTTTGAGTCTATAATGATTGATGCATTATACAAATCAATCTAATTTCTTTCTTGAGTGCTCTTATGATTACATGATTCTCTAGAACTTGCTTTAAACCGTTTGAGACTATATTGATACATGTGACAACATGAATATGATAGAGGCATTAGGATTATAACCAGAGCCAAAAAGCCATCCATTATTAATGTTCTAAGAGAACATCCCCACTAGTGAGCCAATTTGAGCCTACATTAAATATGCTGTTTTATTGGTAACCACAACTTACACCTAGCCTAAATATACTTATATCCTTACCCTTGTTCTAAAGATGGATTATATATTTTGAGACATATTGCAAAAAACAAGGGATATTTTTAGTTGAAAATTTGGGTTAGAAACAAGAAATAAGTGTGGGGGGAAAAGAAAAGAAAAGTCAAGAAAAAAAGAAATGGAATACTGGCAAATACATTCCTAAGTAAAAAATATGAATCATCTCTTGAATTTGTGGAAAAAGAAAAAGATGTTACAAATTTGTTTAGAATGAAGAAAAGGCCCAACATGAATATTCGGCCTAGGTGACTATGTACTTGTAAAGAGTTTTGAGAAGTTTCTTTGTATGATCTTATTATGTCTCTAAACTTTATGAACTCTTTGGAGCCTTTGTGATATCATTATCCTTTTGTTATTCAACCACATTACAAACCCCTTGGCCCCATTATAACCTTGATTAAAGACCTCTTGATTCATGAAGTTGTATGATCTAAATAGTGGAGAATAGGTGGACAAGCAAGAATATGGTAGAACTGTTTTCATGAGATTGATTGAGTGTAAACACTTCACCACTACTTTAAAGAGTGAAAATCATGAGGGTATATCATGTGAGAAGTTGAGATTAAATTTGAACATGCACTATTTTGATTGAGATATGTTATGTTAATAGTGGCTTAACTCAAACAATTTACATTCAAGCATGAATTTTTGTGAAATTCTTTAAGCTATTGATTAGTTTATAAGACTTGTTCAAAGATTGTCTCTAATTTGTATTGAAAGGATTAGGAATAAATATTTTTAGTATATGTAGTTTATTTATATTTTAGTTTTTCAATGTTTGTGGGTATCGTTCTAGTAAACCCTCATGAGACTAAACTCGTCCACTAGGGACACCTAGGGGTTTAAAGGCTTGTGTCACATGCTAAGTGCCACGGTGATTTCCTACGAAAGTGGATTAGATTAGATTTTCTTATTTTATTTTTATTGAGTCGTTGCTAGGGACTAGCAACAATCTAAGTGTGGGGGTGTGATAACTCGTATAATTATATAGTTTTTAGTTATGTTTTATTATTGTTTTGTGTCAAATACGAGTTATTATTGTTTAGTCTAATTGTGTTTATGATCTTTTATATTTTTATGTAATTTGGTGTTTTTCACAAGTTTCTTTGAGTGATTTCAGATTACTAGAATTAAGGGCAAATCCAGTTCAGTTCCAGTTCCGACACCTTTTGCCATATCAGCTATATCTGGAGTTTCACTGAAGAAATAAGGCTGAAATTTTAACCGTGCAAAGCTAAGAGGCATATCTATCTTTTTCATGTTTTACACTTCTTGAAACGGAGTCGTTTTCCCTAGCGAAATCGACCATCAAGTTGGCTGATGTGCAATGACGTCTGTGCTGACCTGTTTTTGGTATTTTGCCCATATCTTCTGATCCACATCAGCAAATGAGCTGATTCCAACGGCTATGGATGATTGTAGAGCCTCGAAATTTGTAAAGCTTGTCTCTTGTCATTTAGCCCTCCAAAATGTGTATAAATAGAGGGCCTTGGATGATTGTAGAGGATCATATGGTAGATTGGTAGGAAATTAGCCATTGTAATAAAATTCTCTAAGTTTTCTTCTTCTTTCTTTTCTCTAGTTTTCTTTTTCTTTATTTTCTTCTTCTTCTTCTTTCTTTCTTTTATTTCCTTCTTAGATTCTCTTTAATTTTATGTTTATGTTTACAATGCCTATGCTAGGCTAAACTTCTATTTGGTTAAGGGTGATTTCAAAGCCCTAGACATGTTTTGTGATTGATTTTTAGATTCTATCTATCATTAATTCTCTATCAAAGTTGCTTATGTTCTTCTACAAGAATTGTTCATGATGTTGTCTTGATTTATTTAGGTGTACAACTAGATAGATCTTGATAATTATCTATTGCTAGTTTAGGAGTCTTGATCCGTGTAATTGTCTTGATTTCCTATTCATAAGTGGCAATTTGTGATTAATGATTATGGTCAAGTTTTCAATAATTGCAAAGTGGAACATAACCTAAGTTGAACAATCCGAGCTTATGTGTTTGTTGCTTAGATCAACCTATCTTTCTCATCATAAAGCTGCCATTAAATTGAATTTAGAGAGCTTATTCTAGGTTGTTTAATGGTTAGAGATTAAATAGAGAGCTTGTTCTATTTAACGACAAACTAAGGAAAGATTGGGATAACAGAGCTTGTTGTTATCTACGGTTGTTAACTTTGATAGTTGGTTGATATTGATAGATCTGAAATTGATTCTTAATGATGTCTAGTGGTGGAGAATGAAACCTTAACCATATTTTTCATATTTGATTCTTCTTACTTACTTGTTTTCTTACTTTTCTAGTTTGCTTATTTTTAAAAGTATATTTATTTTTATTGGCTGGTTATACCGCCTAATTTGTATATTAACTTTGTTTTATTTTTATTGGCTGGTTATACCGCCTAATTTAGTATATATATTTTTATTGGCTGGTTATATCGCCTTGCATCTTATTCTTATTATTTACTTTAGTTTAAATCTGGCTTCAAAAACCCCTTTTCTTTTATTTTTCTTGAATTTAAGTTTTAAACTATTAACTTATAAACTAAAACCCAATCCCTGAGGACTAGACCCTTGCTAACTATTATACTTACAATTTATCTTTTTAGTGCAAGGTTAAATAAGATACACTCTTTTGGGTGCATCAATAGGAAATCAAGACAATTACACGGATCAAGACTCTTAAACTAGCAATAGATAATTATCAAGATCTATATAGTTGTACACCTAAACAAATCAAGACAACATCATGAACAATTCTTGTGAAGAACATAAGCAACTTTGATAGAAAATTAATGATAGATAGAATCTGAAAATCAATTATAAGACATGTCTAGGGCTTTGAAATCATCCTTAACCAAATAAAAGTTTAGCCTAGCATAGGTATTGTAAACATAAACAAATAATTAAAGAGAATCTAAGAAGGAAATAAAAGAAAGAAAGAAGAAGAAGAAAATAAAGAAAAAGAAAACTAGAGAAAGGAAAGTAGAAGAAAACTTAGAGAATTTTATTATAATGGCTAATATCCTACCAATCTACCATGTCTCTTACAATCAACCAAGGCCCTCTATTTATACACATTTTGGAGAGCTAAATGACAAGAGACAAGCTTTATAAATTTCAAAGGTAGGTATAATAGGTGGGTGCATTTTTCTAACAATTTTCGTCATATTGTATGACAACTCTGATCAGCCAGCTTGATGGTTGATTTTGTCAATGTTGGAGGCTTGATCTGATCAAACGGTCTTCTAGAAAAATGTTCCCCTATCAGTGTGTGATCCATAGCCGTTGGAATCAGCTCATTTGCTGATGTGGATCAGAAGATATGGTCAAAATACCAAAACTGGTCAGCACAGATGTCATTGCACATCAGCCAACTTGATGGTTGATTTCGCTAGGGAAAACGACTCCGTTTCAAGAAGTGTAAAGAATGAAAAAGATAGATATGCCTCTTAACTTTGCACTGTAACAATTTCAGCCTTAATGCTTCAGTGAAACTCCAGATATAGCTGATATGGCAAAAGGTGTCGGAACTGGAACTGAACTGGATTTGCACTTAATTCTTGATTTAACCTAGTAATCTGAAATCACTCAAAGAAACTCGTGAAAAACACCAAATTACATAAAAATATAAAAGATCATAAACACAATTAGACTAAGCAATAATAACTCGTATTTGACACAAAACAATAATAAAACATAACTAAAAACTATATAATTATACGAGTTATCACACCCCCACACTTAGATTGTTGCTAGTCCTCGAGCAAAAACAAATAAAAATAAAATAAGAAAATCTAATCTAATCCACTTTCGTAGGAAATCACGGTGGCACTTAGCATGTGACACAAGCCTTTAAACCCCTAGGTGTCCCTAGTGGACGAGTTTAGTCTCGTGAGGGTTTACTAGAACGATACCCACAAACATTGAAAAACTAAAATATAAATAAACTACGTATACTAAAAATATTTACTCCTAATCCTTTCAATACAAATTAGAGACAATCTTTGAACAAGTCTTATAAACTAATCAATAGCTTAAAGAATTTCACAAAAAATCATGCTTGAATGTAAATTGTTTGAGTTGAGCCAATATTAACATAAAATATTTCAATCAAAATAGTGCACATTCAAACTTATTCTCAACTACTCACATGGGATACTCTCATGATTTTCATTCTTTAAAGTAGTGGTAAAGTGTTTACACTCAATCAATCTCATGAAAACAGTTCTACCATATGCTTGCTTGTCCACCTATTCTCCACTATTTAGATCATACAACTTCATAAATCAAGAGGTCTTTATTCAAGGCTGTAATGGGGCCAAATGGTTATAATGTGGTTAAAGAACAAAAGGATAAAGATATCACAAAGGTTCCAAAGAGTTCATAAAGTTTAGAGACATAATATGATCATACAAGTAAAACTTCTCAATATTCTTTAGAAGTACATAATCACATAGGCTGAATATTTCATGTTGAGCCTTTACTTCATTCTAACGAACCTTGTAACATTCTTTTTCTTTTCTTTAACTAGAAGTTCAAGAGATGATTCATTATATATATATATTTCATAATATTCCCTTTCTTTTTCTCTTGACTTTTCATTTCTTTTCCCCCACACTTATTTCTTGTTTCTAACCCAAATTTTCAATAGATCTTCCTTGTCTTTGCAACATGTCTCAAAACATGCTAATTCATCTTTGGAACAAAGGTAAAGATATAAGTATATTTAGGTTAGGGACAAGTTATGGTTACCAAAGAGATAGCTTATTCAATGTAGGTGATGCACCCAAAAAGAGTGTATCTTATTTAACCTTGCACTAAAAAGATAAATTGTAAGTATAGTAGTTAGCAAGGGTCGAGTCCTCAGGGATTGGGTTTTAGTTTATAAGTTAATAGTTTAAAACTTAAATTCAAAAACAATAAAAGAAAAGGGGTTTTTGAAGCCAGATTTAAACTAAAGTAAATAATAAGAAGAAGATGCAAGGCGGTATAACCAGCCAATAAAAATATATATACTAAATTAGGCGGTATAACCAGCCAATAAAAGTAAAACAAAGTTAATATACAAATTAGGCGGTATAACCAGCCAATAAAAATATATATACTAAATTAGGCGGTATAACCAGCCAATAAAAATAAATATACTTTTAAAAATAAGCAAACTAGAAAAGTAAGAAAACAAGTAAGTAAGAAGAATCAAATATGAAAAATATGGTTAAGGTTTCATTCTCCACCACTAGACATCATTAAGAATCAATTTCAGATCTATCAATATCAACCAACTATCAAAGTTAACAACCGTAGATAACAACAAGCTCTGTTATCCCAATCTTTCCTTAGTTTGTCGTTAAATAGAACAAGCTCTCTATTTAATCTCTAACCATCAAACAACCTAGAATAAGCTCTCTAGATTCAATTTAATGGCAGCTTTATGATGAGAAAGATAGGTTGATCTAAGCAACAAACACATAAGCTCGGATTGTTCAACTTAGGTTATGTTCCACTTTGCAATTATTGAAAACTTGACCATAATCATTAATCACAAATTGCCACTTATGAATAGGAAATCAAGACAATTACACGGATCAAGACTCCTAAACTAGCAATAGATAATTATCAAGATCTATCTAGTTGTACACCTAAACAAATCAAGACAACATCATGAACAATTCTTGTAGAAGAACATAAGCAACTTTGATAGAAAATTAATGATAGATAGAATCTGAAAATCAATTATAAAACATGTCTAGGGCTTTGAAATCACCCTTAACCAAATAGAAGTTTAGCCTAGCATAGGCATTGTAAACATAAACATAAAATTAAAGAAAATCTAAGAAGAAAATAAAAGAAAGAAAGAAGAAGAGGAAGAATATTAATTATCCAACCTCTTGCTCTCTCTAAAGAAAAAGAAAACTAGAGAAAAGAAAGAAAACTAGAGAAAAGAAAGAAGAAGAAAACTTAGAGAGTTTTATTAAAATGGCTAATATCCTACCTATGTCCAATATGATCCTCTACAATCATCCAAGGCCCTCTATTTATACACATTTTGGAGGGCTAAATGACAAGAGACAAGCTTTACAAATTTCAAAGGTAGGTATAATAGGTGGGTGCATTTTTCTAACAATTTTCGTCATATTGTATGACCATTTTGATCAGCCAACTTGATGGTCGATTTTGTCAATCTTGGAGGCCTGATCTGATCACATGGTCTTCTAGAAACATGTTCCCCTATGAGTTACTGATTCATAGCCGTTGGAATCAGCTCATTTGCTGATGTGGAGAAGAAGATATGGGCAAAATACGAAAACAGGTCAGCACAGACATCATTGCACATCAGCCAACTTGATGGTCGATTTCTTCAATATTGGAGGCTTTATCTGATCACATGGTCTTCTATACAAATGTTCCCCTATCAGTTAGTGATCCATAGCCGTTGGAATCAGCTCATTTGCTGATGTGTATCGGACGATATGGTCAAAATGCGAAAACTGCTCAGGACAGACGTCATTGCACATTAGCCAACTTGATGGTTGATTTCGCTAGGGAAAACGACTCCGTTTCAAGAAGTGTAAAACATGAAAAAGATAGATATGCCTCTTAACTTTGCACGGTTAAAATTTCAGCCTTATTGCTTCAGTGAAACTCCAGATATAGCTGATATGGAAAAAGGTGTCGGAACTGGAACTGAACTGGATTTGCCCTTAATTCTAGTAATCTGAAATCACTCAAAGAAACTTGTGAAAAACACCAAATTACATAAAAATATAAAAGATCATAAACACAATTAGACTAAACAATAATAACTCGTATTTGACACAAAACAATAATAAAACATAACTAAAAACTATATAATTATACGAGTTATCAGTAGGCTCAAATTGGTTCACTAAGGGTGTGTTCTCTTGGAACATCAATAAGGGATGGCTGTTTGGCCCTGGCTAAAAATCCTAATGCCTCTATCATATTCATGTTGTCACATGCATCAATATAGTCTCAACAAGGTCTAAAGCAAGTTCTAGAGAATCATATAATCATAAGAGCACTCAAGAAAGAAATTAGATTGATTTGTATAATGCATCAATCATATAGGCTCAAAACTCACAAGGATGTTTATACAAGTCAATTTTAAGTCTAAACATGCTTCTTTCTCAATCAACATATCATATTAACATTGGCTCCATGAAAAATGATATCAAGCTTAATTCTCATGAAAAATCTTCTCACTACTAGACTAGTTTTAGACCTATGCAATTCATATCTCATCATAGTATAGAAAAGAACTAAAACACACTAAAATTTTTAATAATAATAATAATATTAAAGACTCATAAAAAAAAATAATAGGCAAAAATAAAAGAAATCCTAAATCCTTCCCCCCACACTTAATTCTTACATTGTCCTCAATGTAATGCTATTAACCCAAATGAAAGAATCATGTGTAAGAGAAAAGAACTAATAACATAAGAATAGAAATAACTAAGACTCAGAACAAAACAAATTCATGCAACCTAAATAATCCTAAAATACTAAACAAATAATTAACAAATAAACATAAAAATAAAAATAATAAAAGAAAAGAAAAGAAAAACACATGCAGATAATAAACGGACCAGATAGTTTTTTTTTTTTTTTTGAAAAGATTAAATCAAACTGACAAGGTATGTCTCAAGTCTCCCTTACTCAGACCTTGTTCAGAATGAATGCTTCTAAATGGCTTAAAACACAACAATTATATATATATATATATATATATATATATATTTTGAAAAGATTAAATCAAACTGACAAGGTATGTCTCAAGTCTCCCTTACTCAGACCTTGTTCAGAATGAATGCTTCTAAATGGCTTAAAACACAACAAATTTTTTTTTTTTTTTTTTATTTTTTTTTTTTAAGAATTAGCAAAATATGTCCCTTACCCCCTACTAAAATATGACATTGTCCCCAATGTCAAATTTTAAAGGTAGAATTTAGGAGATATTACCTGCAGAGGTTGCTAACCACTTATTATAACTGAGACACAACAAACAAAATGTTAGATAATGTCACAAAGACAAAGTGCAATCCACTCCTTGCTTGTCTATATCTCTTTTTCTTTTTCCGAGCGTTTGCGAAACAACCGTAGCAGGTAAATACTCATACGCTTGGAGCTTTTTGAGTAAATCTTCAATGGTTGTAGCAGAAATTATGGTTCTCCTTGCCTCTGAAAACATGAATCCATTTTCCACAGCATTATCTAAATATGAAAGCAAATTACTAAAATAACCATTAATATTAAGCAAACCAATGGGTTTCTTTTTTGTGACCAAAGATGACCAAGAAGCCACGCAAGCTATTTCTTCCAATGTACCCAGACCTCCTGGTAAAGCAATGAATGCATCGGCACAATGGTACATGATTGTCATCCGTTCAGGGATACTCCAGACTTGTATTTCTTTACCCACGGTAGGTCCACAAAAATCTGTGAATAGTTTTGGCACGATTCCTAGAACTGGACTTCCTCCGGCGTGTGCTGCTGTAGCGACTGCTCCCATTAAACCCATACTACCGCCTCCATAAATCAACTGGATCTTTTGTTGGGCAAGTATTACTCCAACTCTTATGGCTTCATCAGCTAATATTTTATTTTTCCCTGGATAAGCACCTCCAAAGACACAAATTTTTTCAATGCGCTGGGACGAAGTACTTTCCATTTTTTTTTTCGAGTGCCTGAAAGAGAATGAGTACATGGTGTAATATATAGAGGACTGAGTAGTGAATCAGACAAGAGTAATAATGTCGCCGAAAGTGTATTTGACCTGTCAGAAGAAAATGTTAACCTAACAAAAGATTTTTGCGTGATTTCAGGAAGAAAATCAAAAAGAGAAGAAAAATCAACCGTAAAAGACCAATGCAAAAAAAAAATGAGAATAATTACACAAATCGAGCAACACGTAAATGAAACCGAAATGAAGTTATTGCAAATCAAACCAAAAGCTGAGAAGTCATTTATTGTAGTTGTGATTGTTGCTCACATCTTCCTCTGGTTTTACGTCCAGAAACGGCTTAAACGCCTTCTATGAGTCGAGGATATGCTTCCCATCCAGTTTTCTTACAAGCTGGCAAACAGGGTCTTTTAACATCAGATTCCCAAGATGTTGCCATTCCCTTTGGAATTGCGGCCATAAATCAAGAATTTCTCTTTGTACGTCTCCACTAGGATGCGTCTCAAGAGAAAGTTGGATATTACCCAAATTCTCCTTACTCAGTCCATCCTTAATGAATTCAATTTTATCATCTCGATTAGAGGACGGAATCCCAATAGAACGACATTTACCGTTACACGTCCATCGTGCACATTTGTGGCAATTTGAACTCATGCGCTTTGCTCGTCGCTTCTTTGCAAAAGTGCTTCTACCTGTACCTGGTAAATGCAAAATAGGAAGATATTCATCTTCACGTACCTTGGCTTCAATTATCCAACGTATGTCTTCAGGAATCCCTTTGTGCATAAGCATTCTTAATCTTTCAAATCGAACTTGGTAAAGTGATAACTCGTATAATTATATAGTTTTTAGTTATGTTTTATTATTGTTTTGTGTCAAATACGAGTTATTATTGTTTAGTCTAATTGTGTTTATGATCTTTTATATTTTTATGTAATTTGGTGTTTTTCACAAGTTTCTTTGAGTGATTTCAGATTACTAGAATTAAGGGCAAATCCAGTTCAGTTCCAGTTCCGACAGATTTTGCCATATCAGCTATATCTGGGGTTTCACTGAAGCAATAAGGCTGAAATTTGTAGCCGTGCAAAGCTAAGAGGCATATCTATCTTTTTGATGTTTTATACTTCTTGAAACGGAGTCGTTTTCCCTAGCGAAATCGACCATCAAGTTGGCTGATGTGCAATGACGTCTGTGCTGACCTGTTTTCGTATTTTGCCCATATCTGCTTATCCACATCAGCAAATGAGCTGATTTCAATGTCTATGGATCCGTAACTGAAACGGGAACCTTTGTCTAGAAGACCATATGATCAGATCAGGCTTCTAATATTGACGAAATCGACCATCAAGTTGGCTGATGTGCAATGTCGTCTGTGCTGACATGTTTTTGTATTTTGCCCATATCTGCTTATCCACATCAGCAAATGAGCTGATTCCAACGGCTATGGATCCGTAACTGATAGGGGAACCTTTTTCTAGAAGACCATGTGATCAGATCAGGCCTCCAACATTGACGAAATCGACCATCAAGTTGGCTGATCAAAATTGTCATACAATATGACGAAAATTATTAGAAAAATTCACCCACCTATTATACCTACCTTTGAAATTTGTAAAGCTTGTCTCTTGTCATTTAGCCTTCCAAAATGTGTATAAATAGAGGGCCTTGGATGATTGTAGAGGATCATATTGTACATAGGTAGGATATTAGCCATTTTAATAAAATTCTCTAAGTTTTCTTCTTCTTTCTTTTCTCTAGTTTTCTTTCTTTTCTCTAGTTTTCTTTTTCTTTAGAGAGAGCAAGAGGTTGGATAATTAATATTCTTCCTCTTCTTCTTTCTTTCTTTTATTTTCTTCTTAGATTTTATTTAATTTTATGTTTATGTTTACAATGCCTATGCTAGGCTAAACTTCTATTTGGTTAAGGGTGATTTCAAAGCCCTAGACATGTTTTGTGATTGATTTTCAGATTCTATCTATCATTAATTTTCTATCAAAGTTGCTTATGTTCTTCTACAAGAATTGTTCATGATGTTGTCTTGATTTATTTAGGTGTACAACTAGATAGATCTTGATAATTATCTATTGCTAGTTTAGGAGTCTTGATCCGTGTAATTGTCTTGATTTCCTATTCATAAGTGGCAATTTGTCATTAATGATTATGGTCAAGTTTTCAATAATTGCAAAGTGGAACATAACCTAAGTTGAACAATCCGAGCTTATGTGTTTGTTGCTTAGATCAACCTATCTTTCTCATCATAAAGCTGCCATTAAATTGAATTTAGAGAGCTTATTCTAGGTTGTTTAATGGTTAGAGATTAAATAGAGAGCTTGTTCTATTTAACGACAAACTAAGGAAAGATTGGGGTAACAGAGCTTGTTGTTATCTACGGTTGTTAACTTTGATAGTTGGTTGATATTGATAGATCTGAAATTGATTCTTAATGATGTCTAGTGGTGGAGAATGAAACCTTAACCATATTTTTCATATTTAATTCTTCTTACTTACTTGTTTTCTTACTTTTAGTTTGCTTATTTTTTTATATTTATTTTTATTGGCTGGTTATACCGCCTAATTTGTATATTAACTTTGTTTTATTTTTATTGGCTGGTTATACCGCCTAATTTAGTATATATATTTTTATTGGCTGGTTATACCGCCTAATTTAGTATATATATTTTTATTGGCTGGTTATACCGCCTTGCATCTTATTCTTATTATTTACTTTAGTTTAAATCTGGCTTCAAAAACCCCTTTTCTTTTATTGTTCTTGAATTTAAGTGTTAAACTATCAACTTATAAACTAAAACCCAATCCCTGAGGACTCGACCCTTGCTAATCATTATACTTACAATTGATTTTTTTTAGTGCAAGGTTAAATAAGATACACTCTTTTGGGTGCATCAAATTTTTGGCGCCGTTGCCGGGGATTGCTTTCTTTAGTTTATTTGTTACTTGGTTTATTCTTATTTTCAGTTCTAATTAATTTTATTTTCTTGTACATACGGGTTTTTCCTATCAAATTTTGAAAAAAAAAGAAAAAAAAAACGATGGAATTGAGCAATCTAACACTTGAAGAGTTGGTGGCATACATGAACATGGAGAATCAACAAGCCAATCTCACCTTCCCAGTGCAACAATTTGCCATGGGAGGATGTCAAGGCCATCAAGTGTTCCAAGACCAGCAGTATGATCATTACTCAAACACTTACCATGAGGGATGGTGGGATCATACTAATTATGGCTACTCAAAAAATTACCAAGAAGTAGATCCTTATGCCAATTACACTCTGATGCACCCAAAAGAGTGTATCTTATTTAACCTTGCACTAAAAAGATCAATTGTAAGTATAATGATTAGCAAGGGTCGAGTCCTCAGGGATTGGGTTTTAATCTATGAGTTATTAGTTTATAACTTACGTTCAAAGAAAACAATAAAAGAAAAGGGGTTTTTGAAGCCAGATTTAAACTAAAGTAAATAATAAGAATAAGATGCAAGGCGGTATAACCAGCCAATAAAAATATATATACTAAATTAGGCGGTATAACCAGCCAATAAAAATATATATACTAAATTAGGCGGTATAACCAGCCAATAAAAATAAAACAAAGTTAATATACAAATTAGGCGGTATAACCAGCCAATAAAAATAAATATAAAAAATAAGCAAACTAAAAGTAAGAAAACAAATAAGTAAGAAGAATCAAATATGAAAAATATGGTTAAGGTTTCATTCTCCACCACTAGACATCATTAAGAATCAATTTCAGATCTATCAATATCAACCAACTATCAAAGTTAACAACCGTAGATAACAACAAGCTCTGTTACCCCAATCTTTCCTTAGTTTGTCGTTAAATAGAACAAGCTCTCTATTTAATCTCTAACCATTAAACAACCTAGAATAAGCTCTCTAAATTCAATTTAATGGCAGCTTTATGATGAGAAAGATAGGTTGATCTAAGCAACAAACACATAAGCTCGGATTGTTCAACTTAGGTTATGTTCCACTTTGTAATTATTGAAAACTTGACCATAATCATTAATCACAAATTGCCACTTATGAATAGGAAATCAAGACAATTACACGGATCAAGACTCCTAAACTAGCAATAGATAATTATCAAGATCTATCTAGTTGTACACCTAAATAAATCAAGACAACATCATGAACAATTCTTGTAGAAGAACATAAGCAACTTTGATAGAAAATTAATGATAGATAGAATCTGAAAATCAATCACAAAACATGTCTAGGGCTTTGAAATCACCCTTAACCAAATAGAAGTTTAGCCTAGCATAGGCATTGTAAACATAAACATAAAATTAAAGAAAATCTAAGAAGAAAATAAAAGAAAGAAAGAAGAAGAGGAAGAATATTAATTATCCAACCTCTTGCTCTCTCTAAAGAAAAAGAAAACTAGAGAAAAGAAAGAAGAAGAAAACTTAGAGAATTTTATTAAAATGGCTAATATCCTACCTATGTACAATATGATCCTCTACAATCATCCAAGGCCCTCTATTTATACACATTTTGGAAGGCTAAATGACAAGAGACAAGCTTTACAAATTTCAAAGGTAGGTATAATAGGTGGGTGAATTTTTCTAACAATTTTCGTCATATTGTATGACAATTTTGATCAGCCAACTTGATGGTCGATTTCGTCAATGTTGGAGGCCTGATCTGATCACATGGTCTTCTAGAAAAAGGTTCCCCTATCAGTTACGGATCCATAGCCGTTGAAATCAGCTCATTTGCTGATGTGGATAAGTAGATATGGGCAAAATACGAAAATATGTCAGCACAGACGTCATTGCACATCAGCCAACTTGATGGTCGATTTCGTCAATATTAGAGGCCTGATCTGATCATATGGTCTTCTAGACAAAGGTTCCCGTATCCGTTACGGATCCATAGCCATTGGAATCAGCTCATTTGCTGATGTGGACAAGCAGATATGGGCAAAATACGAAAACAGGTCAGCACAGACGTCATTGCACATCAGCCAACTTGATGGTCGATTTCGCTAGGGAAAACGACTCCGTTTCAAGAAGTATAAAACATGAAAAAGATAGATATGCCTCTTAGCTTTGCACGGCCACAAATTTCAGCCTTATTGCTTCAGTGAAACTCCAGATATAGCTGATATGGCAAAATGTGTCGGAATTGGAACTGAACTGGATTTGCCCTTAATTCTAGTAATCTGAAATCACTCAAAGAAACTTGTGAAAAACACCAAATTACATAAAAATATAAAAGATCATAAACACAATTAGACTAAACAATAATAACTCGTATTTGACACAAAACAATAATAAAACATAACTAAAAACTATATAATTATACGAGTTATCACACCCCCACACTTAGATTGTTGCTAGTCCCTAGCAACGACTCAATAAAAATAAAATAAGAAAATCTAATCTAATCCATTTTCGTAGGAAATCACGGTGGCACTTAGCATGTGACACAAGCCTTTAAACCCCTAGGTGTCCCTAGTGGACGAGTTTAGTCTCGTGAGGGTTTACTAGAACGATACCCACAAACATTGAAAAATTAAAATATAAATAAACTTCATATAAATAAACTACATATACTAAAAATATTTACTCCTAATCCTTTCAATACAAATTAGAGACAATATTTGAACAAGTCTTATAAACTAATCAATAGCTTAAAAAATTTCACAAAAAATCATGCTTGAATGTAAATTGTTTGAGTTAAGCCAATATTAGCATAACATATCTCAATCAAAATAGTGCATGTTCAAATTTAATCTCAACTTCTCACATGGGATACTCTCTTGATTTTCACTCTTTAAAGTAGTGGTAAAGTGTTTACACTCAATCAATCTCATGAAAACACTTCTACCATATGCTTGCTTGTCCACCTATTCTCCACTAAAAGATCATGCAACTTCATAAATCAAGAGGTCTTTAATCAAGGTTGTAATGGGGCCAAGGGGTTTGTAATGTGGTTGAAGAACAAAAGGATAAAGATATCACAAAGGTTCCAAAGAGTTCATAAAGTTTAGAGACATAAAAAGATTATACAAAGAAACTTCTCAAAACTCTTTACAAGTACATAGTCACCTAGGCCGGATATTCATGTTGGGCCTTTTCTTCATTCTAAACAACTTTGTAACATCTTTTTCTTTTTCCACAAATTCAAGAGATGATTCATTTTTTTTTTATATAGGAATGTATTTGCCAGTATTCCATTTCTTTTTCTCTTGACTTTTCTTTTCTTTTCCCCCCACACTTATTTCTTGTTTCTAATCAAAAAATATCCCTTGTCTTTGCAACTTGTCTCAAATCATGCTAATTCATCTTTGGAACAAAGGTAAAGATATAAGTATATTTAGGTTAGGGACAAGTTATGGTTACCAAAGAGATAGCTTATTCAATGTAGGCTCAAATTGGTTCACTAAGGGTGTGTTCTCTTGGAACATCAATAAGGGATGGTTGTTTGGCCCTGGCTAAAAATCCTAATGCCTCTATCATATTCATGTTGTCACATGCATCAATATAGTCTCAAACGGTTTAAAGCAAGTTCTAGAGAATCATGTAATCATAAGAGCACTCAAGAAAGAAATTAGATTGATTTGTATAATGCATCAATCATTTTAGGCTCAAAAACTCACAAGAATGATTATACAAGTCAGATTAAGTCTAAACATGCTTCTTTCTCAATCAACATATCATATTAACATTGGCTCATAAAAAGGTTGACATCAAGCTCAATTCTCATGAAAATCTTCTCACTAATAAATCTGTTTTAGACTTATGCAATTCATATCTCATCATTGTATTAAAAAGGAACTAAAACACACTAAAATAATAATAATAATAATAATAAAGACTCATAAAAAAAATAGTAGACAAAAATAAAAGAAATCCTAAATCATTCCCCCCACACTTAATTCTACATTGTCCTCAATGTAAGTCTATTAACCCAAATGAAAGAATCATGTGTAAGAGAAAAGAACTAATAACATAAGAATAGGAATAACTAGACTCAAAACAAAACAAACTCATGCAACCTAAATAATCCTAAAATACTAAACAAAAATTAACAAGTAAACGTAAAAAGATTAAAATCAAACTGACAAGGTATGTCTCAAGTCTCCCTTACTCAGACCTTGTTCAGAATGAATACTTCTAAATTGCTTAAAACACAACAAACTCTTTTTTTTTTTTTTTGAAAAGAAGAAATCAAACTGACAAGGTATGTCTCAAGTCTCCCTTACTCAGACCTTGTTCAGAATGAATACTTCTAAATTGCTTAAAACACAAATTTTTTTTTTTTTTTTTTTTAAGAAGGTAAAATTTAGGAGATATTACCTGTAGAGGTTGCTAACCACTTATTATAACTGAGACACAACAAACAAAATGTTAGATAATGTCACAAAGACAAAGTGCAATCCACTCCTTGCTCGTCCATATCTCTTTTTCTTTTTCCGAGCGTTTGCGAAACAACCGTAGCAGATAAATACTCATAAGCTTGGAGCTTTTTGAGTAAATCTTCAATGGTTGTAGCAGAAATTATGGTTCTCCTTGCCTCTGAAAACATGAATCCATTATCCACAGCATTATCTAAATATGAAAGCAAATTACTAAAATAACCATTAATATTAAGCAAACCAATGGGTTTCTTATTTGTGACCAAAGATGACCAAGAAGCCACGCAAGCTATTTCTTCCAATGTACCCAGACCTCCTGGTAAAGCAATGAATGCATCGGCAGAATGGTACATGATTGTTATCCCGTTCAGGGATACTCCAGACTTGTATTTCCTTACCCAAGGTAGGTCCACAAAAATCTGTGAATAGTTTTGGCACGATTCCTAGAACTGGACTTCCTCCGGCGTGTGCTGCTGTAGCGACTGCTCCCATTAAACCCGAACTACCGCCTCCATAAATCAACTGGATCTTTTGTTGGGCAAGTATTACTCCAACTCTTATGGCTTCATCAGCGAATATTTTATTTTTCCCTGGGTAAGCACCTCCAAAGACACAAATTCTTTCAATGCGTCTGGACGAAGTTCTTTCCATTTTTTTTTTCTTCGAGTGCCTTGGCTTCAATTATCCAACGTATGTCTCCAGAATCCCTTTGTGCATAAGCATTCTTAATCTTTCAAATCGAACTTGGTAAAGCTTCAGTAAAATATTTCGAGGAAAAGGAGGAAATCGTTTCTGCAATCTTGTGAGAATATCATCCATCCTAAAAAAAAAAATGAAAAAAATGAAAGAGAAATTGGAAGAGAAATTTATATACAATATCAGTTTTGTGGGTAGCTGATGGAACCGATTTAAATAATCACGGAGTACCGTTATCCGCCATTTAACCGGGGTTAAAAAAAATAAAAATTATATTTACATCTAGTTATTTTCAAAACAAGGATCAGAAAGAAAAACAGCATAAAAAAAACTCAAAAACAAAACACTCTAAATAAAATCCTAAATTCTTCCTCCCACACATAATTCTTACATTGTCATTAATGTAATGCTATTATCCCCCAATGCAAGAATTATATGTAAGAGAAAAGAACTATTAAACAAAAGAAACTTATGCAGCCTAAATGAACTTAAAAACAGTAAACACAATTAACAAAGAAACATAAGAAATAAAAATAAAAACAATAAAAATAATAAAAGAAAAAGGAAAAGAAAGAGAAAGCAAATCTGAATATGGAAGGTTGGCAATTTCATCTTTAATTGGGCTGCCTTCCCAATTAACACTTGAGTTAGTGTTTTGAATCTAACCAACACCCCTTCTTGGCTTTTTAGGCTTGTCAGGCTCATACATGAAATTTCCCAAATTTATGCGTTTGAGAGGAAGCTTTCTTTGCACAACAGTGGATGCATTCTCCATTACAAGTATTATTCCATCATCCTTGGTGGTGCATATCTCATCGAGGAATGGTGCATCTTTTGGTACTTGTTGAATGACATCCACAAACAAACTGTTTAAGGTTTCCAGCGTGTCTTGTTCATGTTCATCCTCCTTGAACTTTGCTAATCTACTAGGAAAAGGTGGAGAAGAAACATTAGTAAAAATTGGAATCTCAAACGTTACCTCAGGTGCCGAAATACTCTTATTTGGATTTGTGGCTTCTTTATCCTCAAGAATAGAATCCATCTCTAATTTTGTCTCATCCTCATCTTGTTCCTCATTCCTCAAGGTCACAATAATAGCATCCTCCTTTGGGTTAATCATCGTTTGGGCAGGGAGTTCTTCAGATCTTTCTGCTACCCATCCCACCATACTACTAGCCAATTGGCTCATTTGCTTTTCCAAACTCTGGATGCTTTCCCTTGTTTCCTGTTGAAATTGCAAAGTATCAGTAACAAGAGAATAGACAATATCTTCTAAAGAAGTACCTGAGTTTTGAGTCATATGTGGTGGTTGAAAAAGATCTGGTTCTTGGGACCATGATTGATTGAAGCTAGATTGATGAGTGTAATTGGCATAAGGATCTACTTCTTGGTAATTTTTCGAGTAGCCATAATTAGTATGATCCCACCATCCCTCATGGTAAGTGTTTGAGTAATGATCATACTGTTGGTCTTGGAACACTTGATGGCCTTGACATCCTCCCATGGCAAATTGTTGAACTGGGAAGGTGAAATTGGCTTGTTGATTCTCCATGTTCATGTATGCCACCAACTCTTCAAGTGTTAGATTGCTCAATTCCATCGTTTTTTTTTATTTTATTTTTTTTCAAAATTTGATCAGAAAAACCCGTATGTACAAGAAAATAAAACTCATTAGAACTGAAAATAAGAATAAACCAAGTAACAAATAAACTAAAGAAAACAATCCCCGGCAACGGCGCCAAAAATTTGATGCACCCAAAAGAGTGTATCTTATTTAACCTTGCACTAAAAAGATCAATTGTAAGTATAATGATTAGCAAGGGTCGAGTCCTCAGGGATTGGGTTTTAATCTATGAGTTATTAGTTTATAACTTACGTTCAAAGAAAACAATAAAAGAAAAGGGGTTTTTGAAGCCAGATTTAAACTAAAGTAAATAATAAGAATAAGATGCAAGGCGGTATAACCAGCCAATAAAAATATATATACTAAATTAGGCGGTATAACCAGCCAATAAAAATATATATACTAAATTAGGCGGTATAACCAGCCAATAAAAATAAAACAAAGTTAATATACAAATTAGGCGGTATAACCAGCCAATAAAAATAAATATAAAAAATAAGCAAACTAAAAGTAAGAAAACAAATAAGTAAGAAGAATCAAATATGAAAAATATGGTTAAGGTTTCATTCTCCACCACTAGACATCATTAAGAATCAATTTCAGATCTATCAATATCAACCAACTATCAAAGTTAACAACCGTAGATAACAACAAGCTCTGTTACCCCAATCTTTCCTTAGTTTGTCGTTAAATAGAACAAGCTCTCTATTTAATCTCTAACCATTAAACAACCTAGAATAAGCTCTCTAAATTCAATTTAATGGCAGCTTTATGATGAGAAAGATAGGTTGATCTAAGCAACAAACACATAAGCTCGGATTGTTCAACTTAGGTTATGTTCCACTTTGTAATTATTGAAAACTTGACCATAATCATTAATCACAAATTGCCACTTATGAATAGGAAATCAAGACAATTACACGGATCAAGACTCCTAAACTAGCAATAGATAATTATCAAGATCTATCTAGTTGTACACCTAAATAAATCAAGACAACATCATGAACAATTCTTGTAGAAGAACATAAGCAACTTTGATAGAAAATTAATGATAGATAGAATCTGAAAATCAATCACAAAACATGTCTAGGGCTTTGAAATCACCCTTAACCAAATAGAAGTTTAGCCTAGCATAGGCATTGTAAACATAAACATAAAATTAAAGAAAATCTAAGAAGAAAATAAAAGAAAGAAAGAAGAAGAGGAAGAATATTAATTATCCAACCTCTTGCTCTCTCTAAAGAAAAAGAAAACTAGAGAAAAGAAAGAAGAAGAAAACTTAGAGAATTTTATTAAAATGGCTAATATCCTACCTATGTACAATATGATCCTCTACAATCATCCAAGGCCCTCTATTTATACACATTTTGGAAGGCTAAATGACAAGAGACAAGCTTTACAAATTTCAAAGGTAGGTATAATAGGTGGGTGAATTTTTCTAACAATTTTCGTCATATTGTATGACAATTTTGATCAGCCAACTTGATGGTCGATTTCGTCAATGTTGGAGGCCTGATCTGATCACATGGTCTTCTAGAAAAAGGTTCCCCTATCAGTTACGGATCCATAGCCGTTGAAATCAGCTCATTTGCTGATGTGGATAAGTAGATATGGGCAAAATACGAAAATATGTCAGCACAGACGTCATTGCACATCAGCCAACTTGATGGTCGATTTCGTCAATATTAGAGGCCTGATCTGATCATATGGTCTTCTAGACAAAGGTTCCCGTATCCGTTACGGATCCATAGCCATTGGAATCAGCTCATTTGCTGATGTGGACAAGCAGATATGGGCAAAATACGAAAACAGGTCAGCACAGACGTCATTGCACATCAGCCAACTTGATGGTCGATTTCGCTAGGGAAAACGACTCCGTTTCAAGAAGTATAAAACATGAAAAAGATAGATATGCCTCTTAGCTTTGCACGGCCACAAATTTCAGCCTTATTGCTTCAGTGAAACTCCAGATATAGCTGATATGGCAAAATGTGTCGGAATTGGAACTGAACTGGATTTGCCCTTAATTCTAGTAATCTGAAATCACTCAAAGAAACTTGTGAAAAACACCAAATTACATAAAAATATAAAAGATCATAAACACAATTAGACTAAACAATAATAACTCGTATTTGACACAAAACAATAATAAAACATAACTAAAAACTATATAATTATACGAGTTATCACACTCATCCATCTAGCTTCAATCAATCATGGTCCCAAGAACCAGATCTTTTTCAACCACCACATATGACTCAAAACTCAGGTACTTCCTTAGAAGATCTTGTCGATTCTCTTGTTACTAATACTTTGCAATTTCAACAGGAAACAAGGGCAAGTATCCAGAGTTTGGAAAGGCAAATGAGCCTATTGGCTAGTAGTATGGTGGTATGGGTAGCACAAAGATCTGAAGAACTCTCTGCCCAAACAATGATTAACCCAAAGGAGAATACTACTATTGTGACCTTGAGGAATGAGGAACAAGATGAGGATGAGACAAAATTAGAGATGAATTCTATTCTTGAGGATAATGAAGCCAATGATCCAAATAAGAGTATTTCGGCACCTGAGGTAACGTTTGAGATTCCAATTTTTACTAATGTTTCTTCTCCATCTTTTCCTAGTAGATTCGCAAAGTTCAAGGAGGATGAACATGAACAAGACACGCTGGAAACCTTAAACAGTTTGTTTGTGGATGTCATTCAACAAGTACCAAAAGATGCACCATTCCTCGATGAGATATGCACCACCAAGGATGATGGAATAATACTTGTAATGGAGAATGCATCCACTGTTGTGCAAAGAAAGCTTCCTCTCAAACGCATAAATTTGGGAAATTTCATGTATGAGCCTAACAAGCCTAAAAAGCCAAGAAAGGGTGTTGGTTAGATTCAAAACACTAACTCAAGTGTTAATTGGGAAGGCAGCCCAATGAAATTGCCAACCTTCCATATTCAGATTTGCTTTCTCTTTCTCTTTCTTTTTCTTTTTCTTTTATTATTTTTATTGTTTTTATTTTTATTTCTTATGTTTCTTTGTTAATTGTGTTTACTGTTTTTAAGTTCATTTAGGCTGCATAAGTTTCTTTTGTTTAATAGTTCTTTTCTCTTACATATAATTCTTGCATTGGGGGATAATAGCATTACATTAATGACAATGTAAGAATTATGTGTGGGGGGAAGAATTTAGGATTTTATTTTTGAGTTTTTTTTATGTTGTTTTTCTTTCTGATCCTTGTTTTGAAAATAACTAGATGTAAATATAATTTTTTTTAACCCCGGTTAAATGGCGGATAACGGTACTCCGTGATTATTTAAGTCGGTTCCATCAGCTACCCACAAAACTGATATTGTATATAAATTTCTCTTCCAATTTCTCTTTCATTTTTTTTCATTTTTTTTTTCAGGATGGATGATATTCTCACAAGATTGCAGAAACGATTTCCTCCTTTTCCAAGTTCGATTTGAAAGATTAAGAATGCTTATGCACAAAGGGATTCCTGGAGACATAAGTTGGATAATTGAAGCCAAGGTACGTGAAGATGAATATCTTCTTGTTTTGCATTTACCAGGTACAGGTAGAAGCACTTTTGCAAAGAAGCGACGAGCAAAGCGCATGAGTTCAAATTGCCACAAATGTGCACGATGGACGTGTAACGGTAAATGTCGTTCTATTGGGATTCCGTCCTCTAATCGAGATGATAAAATTGAATTCATTAAGGATGGACTGAGTAAGGAGAATTTGGGTAATATCCAACTTTCTCTTGAGACGCATCCTAGTGGAGACGTACAAAGAGAAATTCTTGATTTATGGCCGCAATTCCAAAGGGAATGGCAACATCTTGGGAATCTGATGTTAAAAGACCCTGTTTGCCAGCTTGTAAGAAAACTGGATGGGAAGCATATCCTCGACTCATAGAAGGCGTTTAAGCCGTTTCTGGACGTAAAACCAGAGGAAGATGTGAGCCACAATCACAACTACAATAAATAACTTCTCAGCTTTTGGTTTGATTTGCAATAACTTCATTTCGGTTTAATTTACGTGTTGTTCGATTTGTGTAATTATTCTCGTTTTTTTTATTGGTCTTTTACGGTTGATTTTTCTTCTCTTTTTGATTTTCTTCCTGAAATCACGCAAAAATCTTTTGTTAGGTTAATATTTTCTTCTGACAGGTCAGATACACTTTCGGCGACATTATTACTCTTGTCTGATTCACTACTCAGTCCTCTATATATTACACCATGTACTCATTCTCTTTCAGGCACTCGAAAAAGAAAAAAAAATGGAAAGTACTTCGTCCCAGCGCATTAAAAAAATTTGTGTCTTTGGAGGTGCTTATCCAGGGAAAAATAACATATTCGCTGATGAAGCCATAAGAGTTGGAGTAATACTTGCCCAACAAAAGATCCACTTGATTTATGGAGGCGGTAGTACGGGTTTAATGGGAGCAGTCGCTACAGCAGCACACGCCGGAGGAAGTCCAGTTCTAGGAATCGTGCCAAAACTATTCACAAGTTTTTGTGGACCTACCGTGGGTAAGGAAATACAAGTCTGGAGTATCCCTGAACGGATAACAATCATGTACCATTCTGCCGATGCATTCATTGCTTTACCAGGAGGTCTGGGTACATTGGAAGAAATAGCTTGCGTGGCTTCTTGGTCATCTTTGGTCACAAATAAGAAACCCATTGGTTTGCTTAATATTAATGGTTATTTTAGTAATTTGCTTTCATATTTAGATAATGCTGTGGATAATGGATTCATGTTTTCAGAGGCAAGGAGAACCATAATTTCTGCTACAACCATCGAAGATTTACTCAAAAAGCTCCAAGCTTATGAGTATTTATCTATTACGGTTGTTTCGCAAACGCTCGGAAAAAGAAAAAGAGATATGGACGAGCAAGGAGTGGATTGCACTTTGTCTTTGTGACATTATCTAACATTTTGTTTGTTGTGTCTCAGTTATAATAAGTGGTTAGCAACCTCTGCAGGTAAGGGACATATTTTGCTAATTTCAAAAAAAAAAAAAAAAAAAAAATTGTTGTGTTTTAAGCAATTTAGAAGTATTCATTCTGAACAAGGTCTGAGTAAGGGAGACTTGAGACATACCTTGTCAGTTTGATTTTAATCTTTTTATGTTTACTTGTTAATTTTTGTTTAGTATTTTAGGATTATTTAGGTTGCATGAGTTTGTTTCGTTTTGAGTCTTAGTTGTTCCTATTCTTATGTTATTAGTTCTTTTCTCTTACACATGATTCTTTCATTTGGGTTAATAAACTTACATTGAGGACAATGTAAGAATTAAGTGTGGGGGGAAGGATTTAGGATTACTTTTATTTTTGTCTATTATTTTTTTTTATGAGTCTTTAATATTATTATTATTTTTAGTGTGTTTTAGTTCCTTTTTAATACAATGATGAGATATGAATAGCATAAGTCTAAAACTGATTTATTAGTGAGAAGATTTTCATGAGAATTGAGCTTGATGTCATTTTTTTTGAGCCAATGTTAATATGATATGTTGATTGAGAAAGAAGCATGTTTAGACTTAAAACTGACTTGTATAATCATCATTGTGAGTTTTTGAGCCTAAAATGATTGATGCATTATACAAATCAATCTAATTTCTTTCTTGAGTGCTCTTATGATTACATGATTCTCTAGAACTTGCTTTAAACCGTTTGAGACTATATTGATACATGTGACAACATGAATATGATAGAGGCATTAGGATTATAACCAGAGCCAAACAGCCATCCCTTATTGATGTTCCAAGAGAACACACCCTTAGTGAACCAATTTGAGCCTACATTGAATAAGCTATCTCTTTGGTAACCATAACTTGTCCCTAACCTAAATATACTTATATCTTTACCTTTGTTCCAAAGATGAATTAGCATGTTTTGAGACAAGTTGCAAAGACAAGGAAGATCTATTGAAAATTTGGGTTAGAAACAAGAAATAAGTGTGGGGGGGAAAGAAAAGAAAAGTCAAGAGAAAAAGAAATGGAATACTGGCAAATACATTCCTATGTAAAAAAAAAAATATATATGAATCATCTCTTGAATTTGTGGAAAAGGAAAAAGATGTTACAAAGTTGTTTAGAATGAAGAAAAGGCCCAACATGAATATCCGGCCTAGGTGACTATGTACTTGTAAAAAGTTTTGAGAAGTTTCTTTGTATGATCTTTTTATGTCTCTAAACTTTATGAACTCTTTGGAACCTTTGTGATATCTTTATCCTTTTGTTCTTCAACCACATTACAAACCCCTTGGCCCCATTACAACCTTCATTAAAGACCTCTTGATTCATGAAGTTGTATGATCTAAATAGTGGAGAATAGGTGGACAAGCAAGAATATGGTAGAACTGTTTTCATGAGATTGATTGAGTGTAAACACTTCACCACTACTTTAAAGAGTGAAAATCATGAGGGTATCCCATGTGAGAAGTTGAGATTAAATTTGAACATGCACTATTTTGATTGAGATATGTTATGCTAATATTGGCTTAACTCAAACAATTTACATTCAAGCATGATTTTTTGTGAAATTTTTTAAGCTATTGATTAGTTTATAAGACTTGTTCAAAGATTGTCTCTAATTTGTATTGAAAGGATTAGGAGTAAATATTTTTAGTATATGTAGTTTATTTATATTTTAGTTTTTCAATGTTTGTGGGTATCGTTCTAGTAAACCCTCACGAGACTAAACTCGTCCACTAGGGACACCTAGGGGTTTAAAGGCTTGTGTCACATGCTAAGTGCCACCGTGATTTCCTACGAAAGTGGATTAGATTAGATTTTCTTATTTTATTTTTATTGAGTCGTTGCTAGGGACTAGCAACAATCTAAGTGTGGGGGTGTGATAACTCGTATAATTATATAGTTTTTAGTTATGTTTTATTATTGTTTTGTGTCAAATACGAGTTATTATTGTTTAGTCTAATTGTGTTTATGATCTTTTATATTTTTATGTAATTTGGTGTTTTTCACAAGTTTCTTTGAGTGATTTCAGATTACTAGAATTAAGGGCAAATCCAGTTCAGTTCCAGTTCCGACACATTTTGCCATATCAGCTATATCTGGAGTTTCACTGAAGCAATAAGGCTGAAATTTGTAGCCGTGCAAAGCTAAGAGGCATATCTATCTTTTTCATGTTTTATACTTCTTGAAACGGAGTCGTTTTCCCTAGCAAACTCGACCATCAAGTTGGCTGATGTGCAATGACATCTGTGCTGACCTGTTTTCGTATTTTGCCCATATCTGCTTATCCACATCAGCAAATGAGCTGATTCCAATGTCTATGGATCCGTAACTGAAACGGGAACCTTTGTCTAGAAGACTATATGATCAGATCAGGCCTCTAATATTGACGAAATCGACCATCAAGTTGGCTGATGTGCAATGACGTCTGTGCTGACATGTTTTCGTATTTTGCCCATATCTGCTTATCCACATCAGCAAATGAGCTGATTCCAACGGCTATGGATCCGTAGCTGATAGGGGAACCTTTTTCTAGAAGACCATGTGATCAGATAAGGCCTCCAACATTGACGAAATCGACCATCAAGTTGGCTGATCAAAATTGTCATACAATATGACGAAAATTGTTAGAAAAATTCACCCACCTATTATACCTACCTTTGAAATTTGTAAAGCTTGTCTCTTGTCATTTAGCCTTCCAAAATGTGTATAAATAGAGGGCCTTGGATGATTGTAGAGGATCATATTGTACATAGGTAGGATATTAGCCATTTTAATAAAATTCTCTAAGTTTTCTTCTTCTTTCTTTTCTCTAGTTTTCTTTCTTTTCTCTAGTTTTCTTTTTCTTTAGAGAGAGCAAGAGGTTGGATAATTAATATTCTTCCTCTTCTTCTTTCTTTCTTTTATTTTCTTCTTAGATTTTATTTAATTTTATGTTTATGTTTACAATGCCTATGCTAGGCTAAACTTCTATTTGGTTAAGGGTGATTTCAAAGCCCTAGACATGTTTTGTGATTGATTTTCAGATTCTATCTATCATTAATTTTCTATCAAAGTTGCTTATGTTCTTCTACAAGAATTGTTCATGATGTTGTCTTGATTTATTTAGGTGTACAACTAGATAGATCTTGATAATTATCTATTGCTAGTTTAGGAGTCTTGATCCGTGTAATTGTCTTGATTTCCTATTCATAAGTGGCAATTTGTCATTAATGATTATGGTCAAGTTTTCAATAATTGCAAAGTGGAACATAACCTAAGTTGAACAATCCGAGCTTATGTGTTTGTTGCTTAGATCAACCTATCTTTCTCATCATAAAGCTGCCATTAAATTGAATTTAGAGAGCTTATTCTAGGTTGTTTAATGGTTAGAGATTAAATAGAGAGCTTGTTCTATTTAACGACAAACTAAGGAAAGATTGGGGTAACAGAGCTTGTTGTTATCTACGGTTGTTAACTTTGATAGTTGGTTGATATTGATAGATCTGAAATTGATTCTTAATGATGTCTAGTGGTGGAGAATGAAACCTTAACCATATTTTTCATATTTAATTCTTCTTACTTACTTGTTTTCTTACTTTTAGTTTGCTTATTTTTTTATATTTATTTTTATTGGCTGGTTATACCGCCTAATTTGTATATTAACTTTGTTTTATTTTTATTGGCTGGTTATACCGCCTAATTTAGTATATATATTTTTATTGGCTGGTTATACCGCCTAATTTAGTATATATATTTTTATTGGCTGGTTATACCGCCTTGCATCTTATTCTTATTATTTACTTTAGTTTAAATCTGGCTTCAAAAACCCCTTTTCTTTTATTGTTCTTGAATTTAAGTGTTAAACTATCAACTTATAAACTAAAACCCAATCCCTGAGGACTCGACCCTTGCTAATCATTATACTTACAATTGATTTTTTTTAGTGCAAGGTTAAATAAGATACACTCTTTTGGGTGCATCATAAAGCTTCAGTAAAATATTTCGAGGAAAATGAGGAAATCGTTTCTGCAATCTTGTGAGAATATCATCCATCCTGAAAAAAAAAATGAAAAAAAAAATTGAAAGGGAAATTGGAAGAGAAATTTATATACAATATCAGTTTTGTGGGTAGCTGATGGAACCGATTTAAATAATCACGGAGTACCGTTATCCGCCATTTAACCGGGGTTAAAAAGAAATAAAAATTATATTTACATCTAGTTATTTTCAAAACAAGGATCAGAAAGAAAAACAACATAAAAAGACTCAAAAACAAAACACTCTAAATAAAATCCTAAATTCTTCCTCCCACACATAATTTTTACATTGTCCTCAATGTAATGCTATTATCCCCCAATGCAAGAATTATATGTAAGAGAAAAGAACTATTAAACAAAAGAAAAGAAAAACAATAAAAGATAGAATGATGGAGAGTAAGGAATATGCAAATCAATTGTAGAGTATAGTGATTAGCAAGGGTCGAATCCTCAAAGATTGGGTTTTAGTTTATAAGTTAAAAGTTTATCACTTAAAAACAAGTAAAGAAAAGTGAAAGGGATTTTCAAATCAGATTTAAACTAAAGTTAACAATAAGAATGAGAAAACAAGTAATTAAGAAGAATCAAATATGAGAAATATGGCTAAAGGTTCATTATCCACCAGTAGACATCATTACGAATCAATTTCATATCTATCAACATCAATTAACTATCAAAGTTAGCAATCGTAGATAACAACAAGTTCTGTTACCCCAATTTTTTCTTAGTTCATCGTTAAATTGAAAAAGCTCTCTATTTAATCTCTAACTATCAAACAACCTAGAATAAGCTCTTTAAGTTCAATTTAATAGCAGCTTTATAATTGATGCACCCAAAAGAGTGTATCTTATTTAACCTTGCACCTAAAAAAAATCAATTGTAGAGTATGGTGATTAGCAAGGGTCGAGTCCTCAGGGATTAGGTTTTAGTTTATAAGTTAATAGTTTATCGCTTAAAAACAAGTAAACAAAAGTAAAAGGGATTTTGAAATCAGATTTAAAGTAAAGTTAATAATAAGAATGAGAAAACAAGTAATTAAGAAGAATCAAATATGAAAAATATGGTTAAGTGATGTGAACCCTAGGGGTTAAACCCTTTCAACCCACTAACAAATTGAAATACCTAACCCAGAAAAACAAAGATTCAGGCAAAGAAAACTTAAAACCTTAAAAGCCTGTTTGAAAGAACCTAGATTAAGCATGTATTTGGAGTGGGAGAAGAAGATAGAGTTGATCTTTGATTGTCGCAACTATTCAGAAGAGAAAAAGGTGAAGTTGGCAGTCATTGAATTTACTGACTATGCCATAGTTTGGTGGGATCAACTAGTAACCAGTAGGAGGAGAAACCATGAGAGACCTATAGAGACATGGAGGGAATTGAAAGCTCTCATGAAAAGGAGGTTTGTACCTAGCCACTATTATAGAGACCTTTACCAAAAACATCAAAACCTAACCCAAGGGTTTAGGAGTGTAGAGGATTACTATTAGGAGATGGAGGTGGCTATGATTAGAGCCAATGTAGAGGAGGATCGGGAAGCCACCATGGCTAGATTTTTGAGTGGCTTACATAGAGACATAGCCAATGTTGTGGAGTTGCAGCATTATGTGGAGGTAGAAGACATGGTGCACATGGCTACGAAGGTGCAGACACAATTGAAAAGAAAGGGGGCAGCAAGGTATTATTCGGTTTCTGCACTCCTTGGAAACTAATGTGGGACAAAGACCGAGCTGTTGTCAAGGGAAAAATCGAATCACCAAAGGGGAAAGAAAAGAGCTCTAGCAAAGACAAACCCAAGGTATTTCAAAATTCCAATTCTTCAAGGAATAGAGATATTAAATGCTTTAAATGTTTGGTTTCAGGCCATATTGCATCTCAATCTCCAAACAAAAGGGCGATGATCGTGCATGCTAATGGTGAAGTCGTGACAGAAAGTGAGGATGATTGTGATGACATGCCAGAATTGGAGGATGGTAGTGATTGTGTTGGTGATGATGCTGACTTGGACTACCCCGTGGAAGATAAATCTCTTGTTGCTAGGCGTGCTTTGAATGCACAAATTACAATAGATGATGTAGAGGAACAAAGGGAAAACATTTTTCATACTAGATGTTTTGTGAACAATAAAGTATGTAGTATGATAATTGATGGGGGGAGTTACACCAATGTAGCTAGTACTACCTTAGTAGAAAGTTGGGTTTACCTATGCTTAAACATCCTAAGCCTTACAGATTGCAATGGTTGAATGATTGTGGGGAGGTTAAGGTGAATAGGCAAGTAAGGGTAGCTTTTACTGTTGGGAGGTATAGTGATGAGGTGCTTTGTGATGTAGTGCCTATGCATGCTGGCCATCTATTGTTGGGGAGGCCATAGCAGTATGATAGGAGGGTAACACATGATGGGTTTAGGAATAGATACAGCTTTGTAAAAGATGGCAAAACCATCAACCTTGTTCCTTTAACACCAAAGCAGGTCTATGAAGACCAAATGAAATTGAAATCTGTTTTTGAGAAAAAAGAATTGAGTGTGGCCGAATCTAATGAGGAAAAAAGGAGAGAACAAAAAAAAAAAAGAGATTGGCCGAAAAAGGGGAGGAAAAAGAAAGTGACAAAAAGAGAGAAGTGGCTGAAAAAAATAAAGTGATGCCACAATAAAGAAAAGCAAAAACAAAGATGAGCTTTTATGCAAAAGAGAGTGAGGTTAACAAGGCTTTTTTAGAAGATCAGCCCATGATCTTCCTTGTTTATAAAGAATCATATCTTAATCTTGATGAATCTAACCAAGCTCTTCCTAGTGTTGCTATTTCTTTGTTACAGGAATTTGAAGAGTTATTCCCGGACGAGATGCCAAGTGGGTTGCCTTTCATAAGAGGCATTGAGCATCAGATTGATTTTGTACCCGGAGCAGTCATTCCAAACCGACCAGCTTATAGAAGTAACCCGGAGGAGACAAAGGAACTTCAAAGGCAAGTTGAAGACTTGATGAGTAAAGGGTACATAAGAGAAAGCATGAGTCCATGTGTTGTTCCAGTTCTTCTAGTGCCAAAGAAGGATGGGTCTTGGAGGATGTGTGTTGATTGTAGAGCAGTTAACAATATCACGGTAAAGTATCGTCATCCCATTCCTAAATTAGATGATATGATAGATGAATTGTATGGATCTTGTGTTTTTAGTAAGATAGATCTTAAAAGTGGTTACCATCAGATTAGGATGAAAGAAGGTGATGAATGGAAAACAGCTTTTAAGACTAAATATGGGTTGTATGAATGGTTAGTCATGCCATTTGGACTTACTAATGCACCTAGTACTTTTATGAGACTAATGAATCATGTTTTGAAAGAGTTTCTAGGTAAATTTGTAGTAGTCTACTTTGATGACATTTTAGTGTACAGTAAAAGCTTAGATAAGCATGTTGAACATTTCCGATTTGTGTTTAATGTGTTGAAAACTGAAAAGTTGTATGCTAATTTTAAGAAGTGTACCTTTTGCATGGATAGAGTTATATTTCTTGGATATGTTGTTAGCTCAAAAGGTATTGAGATGGATGAAGAGAAAGTCAAGGCCATCAATGACTGAACGACGCCTAAAGGGGTAAGTGAGGTAAGAAGCTTTCATGGTTTAGCTAGTTTTTATAGGCGTTTTGTTAAAGACTTTAGCACTATTGTTGCACCACTTACTGAAGTTATTAAAAAGAATGTTGGTTTTCATTGGGGCAATGAACAAGAGAAAGCATTTGTTAATCTTAAAGATAGGTTATGTTCAGCACCTGTTTTAACATTACCTAACTTTGACAAAGCTTTTGAGATTGAATATGATGCCTCAAGAATACGAATTGGAGCTGTTTTAATGCAGGAAAAGCGTCCAATCGCATTCTTCAGTGAGAAGCTTAGTGGAGCGGCCTTGAACTATCCAACTTATGACAAGGAGCTCTATGCTCTTGTTAGAGCTTTGGAGACATGGCAGCATTACTTATGGCCTAAGGAAGTTGTGATACATACTGATCATGAGTCATTGAAACATCTCAAGGGTCAAGGTAAGTTGAATAAGAGACATGCTAGGTGGATGGAATACATAGAGACCTTTCCTTATGTCATTAGATATAAGCAAGGTAAGGAAAATATTGTGGCTGATGCTTTATCTAGGAGGTATGTATTTCTCACAACTATGAATGTTAAGATGCTTGGATTTGAATATATAAAGGATGAATATGCCAATGATGCTGATTTTTGTGATGTATACATAGCATGTGATTAGACAGCATTTGTAAATTTTACAAGCATGATGGTTTTTTGTTTAGACAAGATAAACTATGTGTGCCTAATTGTTCTATGAGAGAGTTATTAGTGCGTGAGGCACATGGTGGTGGTTTAATGGGACACTTTGGTGTCATGAAGACCTTAGAAATATTGTATGAACATTTCTTTTGGCCTAAAATGAAAAGGGATGTTATTCGCATATGTAATAGATGCATTACATCTAGAAAGGCCAAATCTAAGGTTTTACCTCATGGGTTGTATACACCCTTACCAGTTCCTAGTGAACCATGGGTAGACATATCTATGGACTTTGTATTGGGTTTACCTAGGACGAAAAGGGGTAGGGATTCAATTTTTGTGGTAGTGGATAGGTTTAGCAAGATGACACATTTGTATCTGATAGAGATGTTAAGTGATAACTCGTATAATTATATAGTTTTTAGTTATGTTTTATTATTGTTTTGTGTCAAATACGAGTTATTATTGTTTAGTCTAATTGTTTTTATGATCTTTTATATTTTTATGTAATTTGGTGTTTTTCACAAGTTTCTTTGAGTGATTTCAGATTACTAGAATTAAGGGCAAATCCAGTTCAGTTCCAGTTCCGACACATTTTGCCATATCAGCTATATCTGGAGTTTCACTGAAGCAATAAGGCTGAAATTTGTAGCCGTGCAAAGCTAAGAGGCATATCTATCTTTTTCATGTTTTATACTTCTTGAAACGGAGTCGTTTTCCCTAGCGAAATCGACCATCAAGTTGGCTGATGTGCAATGACGTCTGTGCTGACATGTTTTCGTATTTTGCCCATATCTGCTTATCCACATCAGCAAATGAGCTGATTCTAATGGCTATGGATCCGTAACTGATAGGGGAACCTTTTTCTAGAAGACCATGTGATCAGATCAGGCCTCCAACATTGACGAAATCGACCATCAAGTTGGCTGATCAAAATTGTCATACAATATGACGAAAATTGTTAGAAAAATTCACCCACCTATTATACCTACCTTTGAAATTTGTAAAGCTTGTCTCTTGTCATTTGGCCTTCCAAAATGTGTATAAATAGAGGGCCTTGGATGATTGTAGAGGATGATATTGTACATAGGTAGGATATTAGCCATTTTAATAAAATTCTCTAAGTTTTCTTCTTCTCTCTTTTCTCTAGTTTTCTTTTTCTTTAGAAAGAGCAAGAGGTTGGATAATTAATATTCTTCTTCTTCTTCTTTCTTTCTTTTATTTTCTTCTTAGATTCTATTTAATTTTATGTTTATAATGCCTATGCTAGGCTAAACTTCTATTTGGTTAAGGGTGATTTCAAAGCCCTAGACATGTTTTGTGATTGATTTTCAGATTCTATCTATCATTAATTTTCTATCAAAGTTGCTTATGTTCTTCTACAAGAATTGTTCATGATGTTGTCTTGATTTATTTAGGTGTACAACTAGATAGATCTTGATAATTATCTATTGCTAGTTTAGGAGTCTTGATCCGTGTAATTGTCTTGATTTCCTATTCATAAGTGGCAATTTGTGATTAATGATTATGGTCAAGTTTTCAATAATTGCAAAGTGGAACATAACCTAAGTTGAACAATCCGAGCTTATGTGTTTGTTGCTTAGATCAACCTATCTTTCTCATCATAAAGCTGCCATTAAATTGAATTTAGAGAGCTTATTCTAGGTTGTTTAATGGTTAGAGATTAAATAGAGAGCTTGTTCTATTTAACGACAAACTAAGGAAAGATTGGGGTAACAGAGCTTGTTGTTATCTACGGTTGTTAACTTTGATAATTGGTTGATATTGATAGATCTGAAATTGATTCTTAATGATGTCTAGTGGTGGAGAATGAAACCTTAACCATATTTTTCATATTTGATTCTTCTTACTTACTTGTTTTCTTACTTTTAGTTTGCTTATTTTTTATATTTATTTTTATTGGCTGGTTATACCGCCTAATTTGTATATTAACTTTGTTTTATTTTTATTGGCTGGTTATACCGCCTAATTTAGTATATATATTTTTATTGGCTGGTTATACCGCCTAATTTAGTATATATATTTTTATTGGCTGGTTATACCGCCTTGCATCTTATTCTTATTATTTACTTTAGTTTAAATCTGGCTTCAAAAACCCCTTTTCTTTTATTGTTCTTGAATTTAAGTTTTAAACTATTAACTTATAAACTAAAACCCAATCCCTGAGGACTCGACCCTTGCTAACTACTATACTTACAATTTATCTTTTTAGTGCAAGGTTAAATAAGATACTGATGCACCCAAAAGAGTGTATCTTATTTAACCTTGCACTAAAAAAAGATCAATTGTAAGTATAGTAGTTAGCAAGGGTCGAGTCCTCAGGGATTGGGTTTTAGTTTATAAGTTAATAGTTTAAAACTTAAATTCAAGAACAATAAAAGAAAAGGGGTTTTTGAAATCAGATTTAAACTAAAGTAAATAATAAGAATGAGATGCAAGGCGGTATAACCAGCCAATAAAAATATATATACTAAATTAGGCGGTATAACCAGCCAATAAAAATATATATACTAAATTAGGCGGTATAACCAGCCAATAAAAATAAAACAAAGTTAATATACAAATTAGGCGGTATAACCAGCCAATAAAAATAAATATACTTTTAAAAATAAGCAAACTAGAAAAGTAAGAAAACAAGTAAGTAAGAAGAATCAAATATGAAAAATATGGTTAAGGTTTCATTCTCCACCACTAGACATCATTAAGAATCAATTTCAGATCTATCAATATCAACCAACTATCAAAGTTAACAACCGTAGATAACAACAAGCTCTGTTATCCCAATCTTTCCTTAGTTTGTCGTTAAATAGAACAAGCTCTCTATTTAATCTCTAACCATTAAACAACCTAGAATAAGCTCTCTAAGTTCAATTTAATGGCAGCTTTATGATGAGAAAGATAGGTTGATCTAAGCAACAAACACATAAGCTCGGATTGTTCAACTTAGGTTATGTTCCACTTTGCAATTATTGAAAACTTGACCATAATCATTAATCACAAATTGCCACTTATGAATAGGAAATCAAGACAATTACACGGATCAAGACTCCTAAACTAGCAATAGATAATTATCAAGATCTATCTAGTTGTACACCTAAATAAATCAAGACAACATCATGAACAATTCTTGTAGAAGAACATAAGCAACTTTGATAGAAAATTAATGATAGATAGAATCTGAAAATCAATCACAAAACATGTCTAGGGCTTTGAAATCACCCTTAACCAAATAGAAGTTTAGCCTAGCATAGGCATTATAAACATAAAATTAAATAGAATCTAAGAAGAAAATAAAAGAAAGAAAGAAGAAGAAGAAGAAGAATATTAATTATCCAACCTCTTGATCTTTCTAAAGAAAAAGAAAACTAGAGAAAAGAAAGAAGAAGAAAACTTAGAGAATTTTATTACAATGGCTAATATCCTACCAATGTACAATATGATCCTACAATCATCCAAGGCCCTCTATTTATACACATTTTGGAGGGCTAAATGACAAGAGACAAGCTTTACAAATTTCAAAGGTAGGTATAATAGGTGGGTGCATTTTTCTAACAATTTTCGTCATATTGTATGACAATTTTGATCAGCCAACTTGATGGTCGATTTCGTCAATGTTGGAGGCCTGATCTGATCACATCCGCTTCTAGAAAAATGTTCCCCTATCAGTTACGGATCCATAGCCGTTTGAATCAGCTCATTTGCTGATGTGGATAAGAAGATATGGGCAAAATACGAAAACAGGTCAGCACAGACGTCATTGCACATCAGCCAACTTGATGGTCGATTTCGTCAATATTGGAGGCCTGATCTGATCATACGGTCTTCTAGACAAAGGTTCCCGTATCAGTTACGGATCCATAGCCATTGGAATCAGCTCATTTGCTGATGTGGATAAGTAGATATGGGCAAAATACGAAAACAGGTCAGCACAGACGTCATTGCACATCAGCTACTTTGATGGTCGATTTTGCTAGGGAAAACGACTCCGTTTCAAGAAGTGTAAAACATGAAAAAGATAGATATGCCTCTTAGCTTTTCACGACTACAAATTTCAGCCTTATTGCTTCAGTGAAACTCCAGATATAGCTGATATGGCAAAAGGTGTCGGAACTGAAACTGAACTCGATTTGCCCTTAATTCTAGTAATCTGAAATCACTCAAAGAAACTTGTGAAAAACACCAAATTACATAAAAATATAAAAGATCATAAACACAATTAGACTAAACAATAATAACTCGTATTTGACACAAAACAATAATAAAACATAACTAAAAACTATATAATTATACGAGTTATCACACCCCCACACTTAGATTGTTGCTAGTCCCTAGCAACGACTCAATAAAAATAAAATAAGAAAATCTAATCTAATCCATTTTCGTAGGAAATCACGGTGGCACTTAGCATGTGACACAAGCCTTTAAACCCCTAGGTGTCCCTAGTGGACGAGTTTAGTCTCGTGAGGGTTTACTAGGACGATACCCACAAACATTGAAGACATAAGAAAAACTAAAAATAATAATTATAACTAATCCTTCCAATATAAATTAGAGATAATCATTGGACAAGTCTTAAAAACTAATCAATAGCTTAAAGAAATCCACAAAAAATCTTGCTTGAATGTAAATTGTTTGAGTTAAGCCAATATTAACATAACATATTTCAATCAAAATAGTGCATATTCAAACTTAATCTCAACTTCTCACATGGGATACTCTCTTGATTTTCACTTTTTAAAGTAGTGGTAAAGTGTTTACACTCAATCAATCTCATGAAAACACTTCTACCATATGCTTGCTTGTCCACCTATTATCCACTATTTAGATCATACAACTTCATAAATCAAGAGGTCTTTATTCAAGGTTGTAATGGGGCCAAAGGGTTATAATATGGTTAAAGAACAAAAGGATAAAGATATCACAAAGGTTCCAAAGAGTTCATAGAGTTTAGAGACATAATAAGATCATACAAATAAAACTTCTCAAAACTCTTATAAAGCACATAATAACATAGGCTAAATATTCATGTTGAGCCTTTGCATCATTCTAACCAACTTTGTAACATCTTTTTCTTTACTTTAACTAGAAGTTCAAGAGAAGATTTTTTTTTTTAATATGGGAATGTATTTGACAATGATCCCTTTCTTTTTCTCTTGACTTTTTTCTTTCTTTTCCCCCCACACTTATTTCTTGTTTCTAACCAAAAAATATCCCTTGTCTTTGCAACTTGTCTCAAATCATGCTAATTCATCTTTGGAACAAAGGTAAAGATATAAGTATATTTAGGTTAGGGACAAGTTATGGTTACCAAAGAGATAGCTTATTCAATGTAGGCTCAAATTGGTTCACTAAGGGTGTGTTCTCTTGGAACATCAATAAGGGATGGTTGTTTGGCCCTGGCTAAAAATCCTAATGCCTCTATCATATTCATGTTGTCACATGCATCAATATAGTCTCAAACGGTTTAAAGCAAGTTCTAGAGAATCATGTAATCATAAGAGCACTCAAGAAAGAAATTAGATTGATTTGTATAATGCATCAATCATTATAGGCTCAAAAACTCACAAGGATGATTATACAAGTCAGATTAAGTCTAAACATGCTTCTTTCTCAATCAACATATCATATTAACATTGGCTCATAAAAATTAGTATCAAGCTTAATTCTTATGAAAATCTTCTCACTAATAACCAGTTTAGACCTATGCAATTCATATCTCATCATTGTATTAAAAAGGAACTAAAACACACTAAAAAATAATAATAATAATAATAAAGACTCATAAAAAAAAATAGTAGACAAAAATAAAAGAAATCCTACATCATTCCCCCCACACTTAATTCTTACATTGTCCTCAATGTAAGTCTATTAACCCAAATGAAAGAATCATGTGTAAGAGAAAAGAACTAATAACATAAGAATAGGAATAACTAGACTCAAAACAAAACAAACTCATGCAACCTAAATAATCCTAAAATACTAAACAAAAATTAACAAGTAAACGTAAAAAGATTAAAATCAAACTGACAAGGTATGTCTCAAGTCTCCCTTACTCAGACCTTGTTCAGAATGAATACTTTTAAATGGCTTAAAACAAAAATTTCTTTTTTTTTTTTTTTTTGAATGTAAAATTTAGGAGATATTACCTGTAGAGGTTGCTAACCACTTATTATAACTGAGACACAACAAACAAAATGTTAGATAATGTCACAAAGACAAAGTGCAATCCACTCCTTGCTCGTCCATATCTCTTTTTCTTTTTCCGAGCGTTTGCGAAACAACCGTAGCAGATAAATACTCATAAGCTTGGAGCTTTTTGAGTAAATCTTCAATGGTTGTAGCAGAAATTATGGTTCTCCTTGCCTCTGAAAACATGAATCCATTATCCACAGCATTATCTAAATATGAAAGCAAATTACTAAAATAACCATTAATATTAAGCAAACCAATGGGTTTCTTATTTGTGACCAAAGATGACCAAGAAGCCACGCAAGCTATTTCTTCCAATGTACCCAGACCTCCTGGTAAAGCAATGAATGCATCGGCAGAATGGTACATGATTGTTATCCGTTCAGGGATACTCCAGACTTGTATTTCCTTACCCAAGGTAGGTCCACAAAAATCTGTGAATAGTTTTGGCACGATTCCTAGAACTGGACTTCCTCCGGCGTGTGCTGCTGTAGCGACTGCTCCCATTAAACCCGTACTACCGCCTCCATAAATCAACTGGATCTTTTGTTGGGCAAGTATTACTCCAACTCTTATGGCTTCATCAGCGAATATGTTATTTTTCCCTGGATAAGCACCTCCAAAAACACAAATTTTTTTAATGTGCTGGGACGAAGTACTTTCCATTTTTTTCTTTTTTTTCTTTTTTTTCGAGTGCCTGAAAGAGAATGAGTACATGGTGTAATATATAGAGGACTGAGTAGTGAATCAGACAAGAGTAATAATGTCGCCGAAAGTGTATCTGACCTGTCAGAAGAAAATGTTAACCTAACAAAAGATTTTTGCGTGATTTCAGGAAGAAAATCAAAAAGAGAAGAAAAATCAACCGTAAAAGTCAAGAGTAATAGTGTCGCCGAAAGTGTATTTGGCATCTTCCTCTGGTTTTACGTCCAGAAACGGCTTAAACGCCTTCTATGAGTCGAGGATATGCTTCCCATCCAGTTTTCTTACAAGCTGGCAAACAGGGTCTTTTAACATCAGATTCCCAAGATGTTGCCATTCCCTTTGGAATTGTGACCATAAATCAAGAATTTCTCTTTGTACGTCTCCACTAGGATGCGTCTCAAGAGAAAGTTGGATATTACCCAAATTCTCCTTACTCAGTCCATCCTTAATGAATTCAATTTTATCATCTCGATTAGAGGACGGAATCCCAATAGAACGACATTTACCGTTACACGTCCATCGTGCACATTTGTGGCAGTTTGAACTCATGCGTTTTGCTCGTCGCTTCTTTGCAAAAGTGCTTCTACCTGTACCTGGTAAATGCAAAACAGGAAGATATTCATCTTCACGTACCTTGGCTTCAATTATCCAACGTATGTCTTCAGGAATCCCTTTGTGCATAAGCATTCTTAATCTTTCAAATCGAACTTGGTAAAGCTTCAGTAAAATATTTCGAGGAAAAGGAGGAAATCGTTTCTGCAATCTTGTGAGAATATCATTCATCTTGAAAAAAATGAAAAAAAATTGAAAGAGAAATTGGAAGAGAAATTTATATACAATATCAGTTTTGTGGGTAGCTGATGGAACCGATTTAAATAATCACGGAGTACCGTTATCCGCCATTTAACCGGGGTAAAAAAAATAAAAATTATATTTACATCTAGTTATTTTCAAAACAAGGATCAGAAAGAAAAACAACATAAAAAGACTCAAAAACAAAACACTCTAAATAAAATCCTAAATTCTTCCCCCCACACATAATTCTTACATTGTCATTAATGTAATGCTATTAATCCCAAATGAAAGAATCATGTGTAAGTAAAAAGAACTAATAAACAAAATGAACTTATGCAGCCTAAATGAACTTAGAAACACTAAACACACTTAGCAAAGAAACATAAGAAAAAGATGAAGAAAAAGAGAGCAAATCTGAGGATGGCAGTTTGGCAATGCTTTCACTAATTAGGCTGCCTCCCCCAATTAGCACTTGATTTAGTGTTTTGAACCTAACCAACACCCCTTTTTGGCATTTTAGGCTTGTCAGGCTCATACATGAAATTTCCCAAATTTATGCGTTTGAGAGGAAGCTTTCTTTGCACAACAGTGGATGCATTCTCCATTACAAGTATTATTCCATCATCCTTTGTGGTGCATATGTCATCGAGGAATGGAGCATATTTTGATACTTGTTGAATGACCTCCACAAACAAGTTGTTTAAGGTTTCCGGCATGTGTTGTTCATGTTCTTCCTCCTTGAACTTTGCAAATCTACTAGGAAAAGGTGGAGAAGAAACATTAGTAAAAAGTGAAACCTTAAACGTTACCTCAGGTGCCGAAATACTCTTATTTGGATCTTTGGCTTCATTATCCTCAAGAATAGTATCCATCTCTAATTTTGTTTCATCCTCATCTTGTTCCTCATTCTTCAAGGTCACAATAGTAGCATTCTCCTTTGGGTTAACCATCGTTTGGGCTGGGAGTTCTTCAGATCTTTGTGCTACCCATCCCACCATACTACTAGCCAATTGGCTCATTTGCTTTTCCAAACTCTGGATGCTTGCCCTTGTTTCCTGTTGAAATTGCAAAGAATCAGTAACAAGAGAATAGACAAGATCTTCTAAAGAAGTACCTGAGTTTTGAGTCATATGTGGTGGTTGAAAAAGATCTGGTTCTTGAGACCATGATTGATTGAAGCTAGATGGATGAGTGTAATTGGCATAAGGATCTACTTCTTGGTAATTTTTCGAGTAGCCATAATTAGTATGATCCCACCATCCCTCATGGTAAGTGTTTGAGTAATGATCATACTGTTGGTCTTGGAACACTTGATGGCCTTGACATCCTCCCATGGCAAATTGTTGAACTGGGAAGGTGAGATTGGCTTGTTGTTTCTCCATGTTCATGTATGCCACCAACTCTTCAAGTGTTAGATTGCTCAATTCCATCGTTTTTTTTTAGTTTTTTTTAAATTTGAAAAGAAAAACTTGTATGTACAAGAAAATAAAACTAATTAGAACTGAAAATAAGAATAAACCAAGTAACAAATAAACTAAAGAAAGCAATCCCCGGCAACGGTGCCAAAAATTTGATGCACCCAAAAGAGTGTATCTTATTTAACCTTGCACTAAAAAAAGATCAATTGTAAGTATAGTAGTTAGCAAGGGTCGAGTCCTCAGGGATTGGGTTTTAGTTTATAAGTTAATAGTTTAAAACTTAAATTCAAGAACAATAAAAGAAAAGGGGTTTTTGAAATCAGATTTAAACTAAAGTAAATAATAAGAATGAGATGCAAGGCGGTATAACCAGCCAATAAAAATATATATACTAAATTAGGCGGTATAACCAGCCAATAAAAATATATATACTAAATTAGGCGGTATAACCAGCCAATAAAAATAAAACAAAGTTAATATACAAATTAGGCGGTATAACCAGCCAATAAAAATAAATATACTTTTAAAAATAAGCAAACTAGAAAAGTAAGAAAACAAGTAAGTAAGAAGAATCAAATATGAAAAATATGGTTAAGGTTTCATTCTCCACCACTAGACATCATTAAGAATCAATTTCAGATCTATCAATATCAACCAACTATCAAAGTTAACAACCGTAGATAACAACAAGCTCTGTTATCCCAATCTTTCCTTAGTTTGTCGTTAAATAGAACAAGCTCTCTATTTAATCTCTAACCATTAAACAACCTAGAATAAGCTCTCTAAGTTCAATTTAATGGCAGCTTTATGATGAGAAAGATAGGTTGATCTAAGCAACAAACACATAAGCTCGGATTGTTCAACTTAGGTTATGTTCCACTTTGCAATTATTGAAAACTTGACCATAATCATTAATCACAAATTGCCACTTATGAATAGGAAATCAAGACAATTACACGGATCAAGACTCCTAAACTAGCAATAGATAATTATCAAGATCTATCTAGTTGTACACCTAAATAAATCAAGACAACATCATGAACAATTCTTGTAGAAGAACATAAGCAACTTTGATAGAAAATTAATGATAGATAGAATCTGAAAATCAATCACAAAACATGTCTAGGGCTTTGAAATCACCCTTAACCAAATAGAAGTTTAGCCTAGCATAGGCATTATAAACATAAAATTAAATAGAATCTAAGAAGAAAATAAAAGAAAGAAAGAAGAAGAAGAAGAAGAATATTAATTATCCAACCTCTTGATCTTTCTAAAGAAAAAGAAAACTAGAGAAAAGAAAGAAGAAGAAAACTTAGAGAATTTTATTACAATGGCTAATATCCTACCAATGTAAAATATGATCCTACAATCATCCAAGGCCCTCTATTTATACACATTTTGGAGGGCTAAATGACAAGAGACAAGCTTTACAAATTTCACAGGTAGGTATAATAGGTGGGTGCATTTTTCTAACAATTTTCGTCATATTGTATGACAATTTTGATCAGCCAACTTGATGGTCGATTTCGTCAATGTTGGAGGCCTGATCTGATCACATGGGCTTCTAGAAAAATGTTCCCCTATCAGTTACGGATCCATAGCCGTTTGAATCAGCTCATTTGCTGATGTGGATAAGAAGATATGGGCAAAATACGAAAACAGGTCAGCACAGACGTCATTGCACATCAGCCAACTTGATGGTCGATTTCGTCAATATTGGAGGCCTGATCTGATCATATGGTCTTCTAGACAAAGGTTCCCGTATCAGTTACGGATCCATAGCCATTGGAATCAGCTCATTTGCTGATGTGGATAAGCAGATATGGGCAAAATACGAAAACAGGTCAGCACAGACGTCATTGCACATCAGCTACTTTGATGGTCGATTTTGCTAGGGAAAACGACTCCGTTTCAAGAAGTGTAAAACATGAAAAAGATAGATATGCCTCTTAGCTTTGCACGACTACAAATTTCAGCCTTATTGCTTCAGTGAAACTCCAGATATAGCTGATATGGCAAAAGGTGTCGGAACTGAAACTGAACTCGATTTGCCCTTAATTCTAGTAATCTGAAATCACTCAAAGAAACTTGTGAAAAACACCAAATTACATAAAAATATAAAAGATCATAAACACAATTAGACTAAACAATAATAACTCGTATTTGACACAAAACAATAATAAAACATAACTAAAAACTATATAATTATACGAGTTATCAGATACACTCTTTTGGGTGCATCAAATTTTTGGCGCCGTTGCCGGGGATTGTTTCTTTAGTTTATTTGTTACTTGGTTTATTCTTATTTTCAGTTCTAATTAGTTCTATTTTCTTGTACATACAAGTTTTTCTTATCAAATTTTGAAAAAAAAAAATAAAAAAATAAAAAAATAAAAAAAACGATGGAATTGAGCAATCTAACAATTGAAGAGTTGGTGGCATACATGAACATGGAGAATCAACAAGCCAAGCTCACCTCCCCAGTTCAACAATTGGCCATGGGAGGATGTCAAGGCCATCAAGTGTTCCAAGAACAACAGTTTGATCATTACTCAAACACTTACCATGAGGGATGGTGGGATCATACTAATTATGGCTACTCAGAAAATTACCAAGAAGTAGATCCTTATGCCAATTACACTCATCCATCTAGCTTCAATCAATCATGGTCTCAAGAACCAGATCTTCTTCAACCACCACATATGACTCAAAACTCAGGTACTTCTTTAGAAGATCTTGTCGATTCTCTTGTTACTAATACTTTGCAATTTCAACAGGAAACAAGGGCAAGCATCCAGAGTTTGGAAAAGCAAATGAGCCAGTTGGCTAGTAGTATGGTGGTATGGGTAGCACAAAGATCTGAAGAACTCCCTGCCCAAACGATGATTAACCTAAAGGAGAATGCTACTATTGTGACCTTGAGGAATGAGGAACAAGATGAGGATGAGACAAAATTAGAGATGAATTCTATTCTTGAGGATAATGAAGCCAATGATCTTTGTATTTCGGCACCTGAGGTAACGTTTGAGATTCCAATTTTTACTAATGTTTCTTATCCACCTTTTTCTAGTAGATTCGCAAAGTTCAAGGAGGATGAACATGAACAAGACACGCTGGAAACCTTAAACAGTTTGTTTGTGGATGTCATTCAACAAGTACCAAAAGATGCACCATTCCTCGATGAGATATGCACCACCAAGGATGATGGAATAATACTTGTAATGGAGAATGCATCCACTGTTGTGCAAAGAAAGCTTCCTCTCAAAAGCATAAATTTGGGAAATTTCATGTATGAGCCTGACAAGCCTAAAAAGCCAAGAAGGGGTGTTGGTTAGATTCAAAACACTAACTCAAGTGTTAATTGGGAAGGCAGCCCAATTAAAGATGAAATTGCCAACCTTCCATATTCAGATTTGCTTTCTCTTTCTTTTCCTTTTCCTTTTTCTTTTATTATTTTTATTGTTTTTATTTTTATTTCTTATGTTTCTTTGTTAATTGTGTTTACTGTTTTTAAGTTCATTTAGGCTGCATAAGTTTCTTTTATTTAATAGTTCTTTTCTCTTACATATAATTCTTGCATTGGGGGATTAATAGCATTACATTAATGACAATGTAAGAATTATGTGTGGGAAAAGAATTTAGGATTTTATTTAGAGTGTTTTGTTTTTGAGTCTTTTTATGTTGTTTTTCTTTCTGATCCTTGTTTTGAAAATAACTAGATGTATATATAATTTTTATTTTTATTTTTAACCCCGGTTAAATGGCGGATAACGGTACTCCGTGATTATTTAAGTCGGTTCCATCAGCTACCCACAAAACTGATATTGTATATAAATTTCTCTTTTAATTTCTCTTTCATTTTTTTTTTTTTCAGGATGGATGATATTCTCAGAAGATTGCAGAAACGATTTCCTCCTTTTCCTCGAAATATTTTACTGAAGCTTTACCAAGTTCGATTTGAAAGATTAAGAATGCTTATGCACAAAGGGATTCCTGGAGACATACGTTGGATAATTGAAGCCAAGGTACGTGAAGATGAATATCTTCCTGTTTTGCATTTACCAGGTACAGGTAGAAGCACTTTTGCAAAGAAGCGACGAGCAAAGCGCATGAGTTCAAATTGCCACAAATGTGCACGATGGACGTGTAACGGTAAATGTCGTTCTATTGGGATTCCGTCCTCTAATCGAGATGATAAAATTGAATTCATTAAGGATGGACTGAGTAAGGAGAATTTGGGTAATATCCAACTTTCTCTTGAGACGCATCCTAGTGGAGACGTACAAAGAGAAATTCTTGATTTATGGCCGCAATTCCAAAGGGAATGGCAACATCTTGGGAATCTGATGTTAAAAGACCCTGTTTGCCAGCTTGTAAGAAAACTGGATGGGAAGCATATCCTCGACTCATAGAAGGCGTTTAAGCCGTTTCTGGACGTAAAACCAGAGGAAGATGCACTCGAAGAAAAAAAAAATGGAAAGTACTTCGTCCCAGCGCATTAAAAAAATTTGTGTCTTTGGAGGTGCTTATCCAGGGAAAAATAACATATTCGCTGATGAAGCCATAAGAGTTGGAGTAATACTTGCCCAACAAAAGATCCACTTGATTTATGGTGGCGGTAGTACGGGTTTAATGGGAGCAGTCGCTACAGCAGCACACGCCGGAGGAAGTCCAGTTCTAGGAATCGTGCCAAAAACTATTCACAAGTTTTTGTGGACCTACCGTGGGTAAGGAAATACAAGTCTGGAGTATCCCTGAACGGATAACAATCATGTACCATTCTGCCGATGCATTCATTGCTTTACCAGGAGGTCTGGGTACATTGGAAGAAATAGCTTGCGTGGCTTCTTGGTCATCTTTGGTCACAAATAAGAAACCCATTGGTTTGCTTAATATTAATGGTTATTTTAGTAATTTGCTTTCATATTTAGATAATGCTGTGGATAATGGATTCATGTTTTCAGAGGCAAGGAGAACCATAATTTCTGCTACAACCATTGAAGATTTACTCAAAAAGCTCCAAGCTTATGAGTATTTATCTGCTACGGTTGTTTCGCAAACGCTCGGAAAAAGAAAAAGAGATATGGACGAGCAAGGAGTGGATTGCACTTTGTCTTTGTGACATTATCTAACATTTTGTTTGTTGTGTCTCAGTTATAATAAGTGGTTAGCAACCTCTACAGGTAATATCTCCTAAATTTTACCTTCTTAAAAAAAAAAAAAAAGTTTGTTGTGTTTTAAGCAATTTAGAAGTATTAATTCTGAACAAGGTCTGAGTAAGGTAGACTTGAGACATACCTTGTCAGTTTGATTTCTTCTTTTCAAAAAAAAAAAGAGTTTGTTGTGTTTTAAGCAATTTAGAAGTATTCATTCTGAACAAGGTCTGAGTAAGGGAGACTTGAGACATACCTTGTCAGTTTGATTTTAATCTTTTTACGTTTACTTGTTAATTTTTGTTTAGTATTTTAGGATTATTTAGGTTGCATGAGTTTGTTTTGTTTTGAGTCTAGTTATTCCTATTCTTATGTTATTAGTTCTTTTCTCTTACACATGATTCTTTCATTTGGGTTAATAGACTTACATTGAGGACAATGTAAGAATTAAGTGTGGGGGGAATGATTTAGGATTTCTTTTATTTTTGTCTACTATTTTTTTTTATGAGTCTTTATTATTATTATTATTTTTTAGTGTGTTTTAGTTCCTTTTTAATACAATGATGAGATATGAATTGCATAAGTCTAAAACATATTTATTAGTGAGAAGATTTTCATGAGAATTGAGCTTGATGTCAACCTTTTTATGAGCCAATGTTAATATGATATGTTGATTGAGAAAGAAGCATGTTTAGACTTAATCTGACTTGTATAATCATTCTTGTGAGTTTTTGAGCCTAAAATGATTGATGCATTATACAAATCAATCTAATTTCTTTCTTGAGTGCTCTTATGATTACATGATTCTCTAGAACTTGCTTTAAACCGTTTGAGACTATATTGATGCATGTGACAACATGAATATGATAGAGCCATTAGGATTTTTAGCTAGGGCCAAACAACCATCCCTTATTGATGTTCCAAGAGAACACACCCTTAGTGAACCAATTTGAGCCTACATTGAATAAGCTATCTCTTTGGTAACCATAACTTGTCCCTAACCTAAATATACTTATATCTTTACCTTTGTTCCAAAGATGAATTAGCATGATTTGAGACAAGTTGCAAAGACAAGTGATATTTTTTGGTTAGAAACAAGAAATAAGTGTGGGGGGAAAAGAAAAGAAAAGTCAAGAGAAAAAGAAATGGAATACTGGCAAATACATTCCTATATAAAAAAAAAATGAATCATCTCTTGAATTTGTGGAAAAAGAAAAAGATGTTACAAAGTTGTTTAGAATGAAGAAAAGGCCCAACATGAATATCCGGCCTAGGTGACTATGTACTTGTAAAGAGTTTTGAGAAGTTTCTTTGTATAATCTTTTTATGTCTCTAAACTTTATGAACTCTTTGGAACCTTTGTGATATCTTTATCCTTTTGTTCTTCAACCACATTACAAACCCCTTGGCCCCATTACAACCTTGATTAAAGACCTCTTGATTTATGAAGTTGCATGATCTTTTAGTGGAGAATAGGTGGACAAGCAAGCATATGGTAGAAGTGTTTTCATGAGATTGATTGAGTGTAAACACTTTACCACTACTTTAAAGAGTGAAAATCAAGAGAGTATCCCATGTGAGAAGTTGAGATTAAATTTGAACATGCACTATTTTGATTGAGATATGTTATGCTAATATTGGCTTAACTCAAACAATTTACATTCAAGCATGATTTTTTGTGAAATTTTTTAAGCTATTGATTAGTTTATAAGACTTGTTCAAATATTGTCTCTAATTTGTATTGAAAGGATTAGGAGTAAATATTTTTAGTATATGTAGTTTATTTATATGTAGTTTATTTATATTTTAATTTTTCAATGTTTGTGGGTATCGTTCTAGTAAACCCTCACGAGACTAAACTCGTCCACTAGGGACACCTAGGGGTTTAAAGGCTTGTGTCACATGCTAAGTGCCACCGTGATTTCCTACGAAAGTGGATTAGATTAGATTCTCTTATTTTATTTTTATTGAGTCGTTGCTAGGGACTAGCAACAATCTAAGTGTGGGGGTGTGATAACTCGTATAATTATATAGTTTTTAGTTATGTTTTATTATTGTTTTGTGTCAAATACGAGTTATTATTGTTTAGTCTAATTGTGTTTATGATCTTTTATATTTTTATGTAATTTGGTGTTTTTCACAAGTTTCTTTGAGTGATTTCAGATTACTAGAATTAAGGGCAAATCCAGTTCAGTTCCAGTTCCGACACATTTTGCCATATCAGCTATATCTGGAGTTTCACTGAAGCAATAAGGCTGAAATTTGTAGCCGTGCAAAGCTAAGAGGCATATCTATCTTTTTCATGTTTTATACTTCTTGAAACGGAGTCGTTTTCCCTAGCGAAATCGACCATCAAGTTGGCTGATGTGCAATGACGTCTGTGCTGACATGTTTTCGTATTTTGCCCATATCGGCTTATCCACATCAGAAAATGAGCTGATTCCAATGGCTGGGGGAACCTTTTTCTAGAAGACCATGTGATCAGATCAGGCCTCCAACATTGACGAAATCGACCATCAAGTTGGCTGATCAAAATTGTCATACAATATGACGAAAATTGTTAGAAAAATTCACCCACCTATTATACCTACCTTTGAAATTTGTAAAGCTTGTCTCTTGTCATTTAGCCTTCCAAAATGTGTATAAATAGAGGGCCTTGGATGATTGTAGAGGATGATATTGTACATAGGTAGGATATTAGCCATTTTAATAAAATTCTCTAAGTTTTCTTCTTCTTTCTTTTCTCTAGTTTTCTTTTTCTTTAGAAAGAGCAAGAGGTTGGATAATTAATATTCTTCTTCTTCTTCTTTCTTTCTTTTATTTTCTTCTTAGATTCTATTTAATTTTATGTTTATAATGCCTATGCTAGGCTAAACTTCTATTTGGTTAAGGGTGATTTCAAAGCCCTAGACATGTTTTGTGATTGATTTTCAGATTCTATCTATCATTAATTTTCTATCAAAGTTGCTTATGTTCTTCTACAAGAATTGTTCATGATGTTGTCTTGATTTATTTAGGTGTACAACTAGATAGATCTTGATAATTATCTATTGCTAGTTTAGGAGTCTTGATCCGTGTAATTGTCTTGATTTCCTATTCATAAGTGGCAATTTGTGATTAATGATTATGGTCAAGTTTTCAATAATTGCAAAGTGGAACATAACCTAAGTTGAACAATCTGAGCTTATGTGTTTGTTGCTTAGATCAACCTATCTTTCTCATCATAAAGCTGCCATTAAATTGAATTTAGAGAGCTTATTCTAGGTTGTTTAATGGTTAGAGATTAAATAGAGAGCTTGTTCTATTTAACGACAAACTAAGGAAAGATTGGGGTAACAGAGCTTGTTGTTATCTACGGTTGTTAACTTTGATAGTTGGTTGATATTGATAGATCTGAAATTGATTCTTAATGATGTCTAGTGGTGGAGAATGAAACCTTAACCATATTTTTCATATTTAATTCTTCTTACTTACTTGTTTTCTTACTTTTAGTTTGCTTATTTTTTATATTTATTTTTATTGGCTGGTTATACCGCCTAATTTGTATATTAACTTTGTTTTATTTTTATTGGCTGGTTATACCGCCTAATTTAGTATATATATTTTTATTGGCTGGTTATACCGCCTAATTTAGTATATATATTTTTATTGGCTGGTTATACCGCCTTGCATCTTATTCTTATTATTTACTTTAGTTTAAATCTGGCTTCAAAAACCCCTTTTCTTTTATTGTTCTTGAATTTAAGTTTTAAACTATTAACTTATAAACTAAAACCCAATCCCTGAGGACTCGACCCTTGCTAACTACTATACTTACAATTTATCTTTTTAGTGCAAGGTTAAATAAGATACACTCTTTTGGGTGCATCATTAAGTTCCTTAGTTACTTTTGGAAGGTTTTGTGGGGGAAATTGGGTACTAAACTTTTGTTTTCTATTACTTGTCATCCACAAACTAATGGGCAAACTGAAGTAGTTAATAGGACTTTAACACAACTTTTGCGCGCTGTTATACAAAAAAAACTTGAAAACTTGGGAAGAATGTTTGCCATTCATAGAGTTTGCATATAATAGGACTGTGCATTCTACTACTTCTTATTCTCCATTTGAGATTGTTTATGGTTTTAATCCATTGACTCCCTTAGATTTAATGCCTTTACCTGTTGATGCAAGGGATAGTTTGAATGGGAGTAAGAAAGCTGAATTGGTGAAGTCTCTTCATGAAAAAGTAAAGCTTCAAATTGAGAAAAAGAATGCAAAAGTTACTTCCAAAGCAAACAAAGGCAAAAGGCGAGTTACTTTTGAACCAGGTGATTGGGTCTGGGTTCATATGCGCAAGGAAAGATTTCCAGCCCATAGGAGAACCAAGTTGCATCCTCGAAGAGATGGGCCTTTCCAAATCCTTGAGAAAATTAATGACAATGCTTACAAAGTAGATTTACCAGGTGAGTATAACATTTCTGCTCCATTTAACGTTTCTGATCTTTCCCTTTATGATGTAGGTGATGATTCGAGGTCGAATGCTTTTGAAGAAAGGGGGAATGATGAGAACCAAGCTGGTATTGGACTTCAAGATCCATTGCATGTTCCTATTGGGCCTATTACAAGGTCAAGATCCAAGAAACTCAAGGAAGCTATGCAAGGATTGGTAAAAAGGACTTGGGAAGAATCTACAAGTCTTTTAAGCAATGTCAATCCATTCAAGTTGGGCTGCTTGAATGAGGAAGACCAAGAATTGGTCCATGTGATCCAAGCTTCACATGATGGGCCATAGAGGAATTCAAGGGGGCGGCAATCTTAATGAATTAGTGGGCCTGTTTTTAGTTCATTATCTATAATGAAGTGGGGACCAATTCATTAATGTTGTGACGCCAAAATTAGAAGCTTTAGCTGGGTCTTTTAATTACTTAGGCTTTTGTGCCTGATTTATGTATTATGTCCATTAGGCTTAAGGGGTCTATCTTCTTTAAACTTGTTGGACATCCTTTTAATTATTTAGGTTTGGGCTTGAGCATGTTCAGCCCATATTTTACATATTATTGCTTAGTAGATTTAGGGTTATTGTAAAGAGGCTATAAATATATGTCTTAGCCACCAACTTCAATTATGTTTTGATCAATTAAGTCTGATTTTATTCAGTGAGAATTTTCTCTTTTTGTTCTTGAAAGAACTTAGGAACTTATCAAATAATTCTTTCTTTGTGGCGTTCAACCTATCAAACTTAGGTTCTTGAAACGAGAGTTCTTAAGGTCTAGCTTACATGCTTAATCTAGGTTCTTTGAAACAGGCTTTTAAGGGTTTAAGTTTTCTTTGCCTGAATCTTGGCTTTTCTGGGTTAGGTATTTCAATTTGTTAGTGGGTTCAAAGGGTTTAACCCCTAGGGTTCACATCATTAAGGTTTCATTCTCCACCACTAGACATCATTAAGAATCAATTTCATATCTATCAACATTAATTAGCTATCAAAGTAAACAACCGTAGATAACAACAAGCTCTGTTACCCTAATCTTTCCATAGTTCTTCGTTAAAAAGAACAAGCTCTCTATTTAATCTCTAACTATCAAACAACCTAGAATAAGCTCTCTACGTTCAATTTAATAGCATCTTTATAATGAGAAAGATAGGTTGATCTAAGCAACAAACACATAAGCTCGGATTGTTCAACTTAGGTTATGTTTCACTTTGCAATTATTGAAAACTTGACCATAATCATTAATCACAAATTGCCACTTATGAATAGAAAATCAAGACAATTACACGGATCAAGACTCCTAAACTAGCATTAGACAATTATCAAGATTTATCTAGTTGGCCACCTATACAAATCAACATATCATCATGAAAAATTTTAATGGAAGAACATAAGCAACTTTGATAGAAACCAATGATAGATAGATTCTGAAAATTAATTACATAACATGTCTAGGGCTTTGAAATCACTCTTAACCAAATAAAAGTTTAGCCTAGCATAGGCATTGTCAACATAAACATAAAATTAAAGAGAATCTAAGAAGAAAATAAAAGAAAGAAAGAAGAAGAAGAAGACTATTAATTATCCAGCCTCTTGTTCTCTCAAAAACTTGGGAAGAATCTACAAGTCTTTTAAGCAATGTCAAGCCATTCAAGTTGGGCTGCTTGAATGAGGAAGACCAAGAATTGGTCCATGTGATCCAAGCTTCACATGATGGGCCATAGAGGAATTCAAGGGGGCGGCAATATTAATGAATTAGTGGGCATGGTTTTTAGTTCATTATTAATACGAAGTGGGGATCAATTCATTAATGATGTGGCGCCTAAATTAGAAGTTTTAGTTGGGTCTTATAATTACTTAGGCTTTTGGGCCTGATTTATGTATTATGTCCATTAGGCTTGTGGGGTCTATATTAATTAAACTAGGTGGATATCTTTTAATTTATTAGGATTGGTTTGAGCTTGTTCAGCCCAAATTAAGTATTCTTTCTTATTATTTTAGGTCTGGCCGATTATAAGGATTCCAAGGGAAGAGTTGTCTTGGCCGAATACATCATGTATCTAGCAATTAGGGTTAGGTTGATAGGGAGGCTATAAATACATGTTCTAGTCGCCTATTCATTTTAACAATTCTGAATTTAGTGAGTTTGAATTTATTCAGAGTGTTTCACTGTTTTTAGTTCTTGACAGAACTAGTGAACTTATCAAAGAAATCCTTTCTTTGTGGCGTTCTTCCTATCAAATTAGGTTCAAGAAAGAAGTGTTCTTGGGGTTTAGTTAGCTTAGCTAATCTAGGTTCTTTGAAACAAGATTTCTACAGGTTTAAGTTCTATTGCCTGAATCTTGGTTTTCTTGGGGTTAGGGTATTTCAATTTGTTAGTGGGTTCAAAGGGTTCAATCCCTAGGATTCACATCAGTTGGTATTCAGAGCTTAGGGTTCCAATCAGGTCTAATCTTTTTATTCTCTTTACCATATTGCAGGGTTTAGGGTGATATCCTTTTTATCAATCTCACAAGATTTTGGGGTATCAGGCATTCTTGTCTTGGGGTTATAGTTTTTAGGCAGTCTTGCTTTAGGGTTTCATTTCTAGTAATTGAATCAAATCAATCTTAATAAGATTTTGCGGTTTCTGGCATTTTTGTCTTGGGGTTATAACTTTAGGAATTTTTCCTAGGGTTATAGTTTTTAGGAAGTCTAAGTTTGGGGTTTCGATCTTGAAAAGTGGTTTAGATCAAGATTTCGTTTCTTGAATTCTTGATCTATTAAAATTTCTTCTTGTTGATTCTTGACCTGAATCTTGAAAAACAAAATCAAGAATTCAGAGGGGCATTCGAATAGTCCCAAGAAAAAAAGAAAAAGTTCATCCGAGATTTCAAGAAGTCTCGTTCCTGGAAAAAAAATAAGAAAAGTGTTCGAACAGCAAGAAAAAGAAAGAAAAATTCGAAAAAGATCAAGGGAAATAAGAAAGATTTAAATTCTTGGTAATCTTGTTCTTGTTTTTACTTGTTTTACCTTATTACTAATTGTTTCTTGTTTCTTGAGTCTTTTGCTAGGTAGAATTAAGCAAGGGGATTTCTTGAAGAGTTCTTCGAGTTTCTAAAGAACCTAAAAGAGGAAATAGAGTGGTAAAAGCCTAAAAGAGTGAAAACAAGAGTTGGATATTTGAGTGTAAACACTGAGGGAGTGTGTGAGTTTAAATTTTTAATATCACTAACATTTATTTTGCAGCAATCTTAAGATGTCTCAAAAGAGTAGTTCGTCACACCAGGGGTATAAAAATCCATTCTTTACGTGGAAAGCCAAGCAACAATCATTTGAGCGTATGAATCTTGTGATGGTGGATATGTCAGATAAGTTAGAGAGACAATCGGCAGCCATAAAAACCTACAAGATGGGCAATGTAGGGGAGCTAGGCGTGAGTCTAGTGTGATTAATGAGCATGACTTTGATGAAGACGATGAGGAGGTTGCTATGGGTAGGCCTAGAGGAGTTAGGCATGAAGTAGAACCTAGCAGAAACACTAGGGCTCATGATTGGGAAAATAGAGAATAAATGAACCTGATAACTCGTATAATTATATAGTTTTTAGTTATGTTTTATTATTGTTTTGTGTCAAATACGAGTTATTATTGTTTAGTCTAATTGTGTTTATGATCTTTTATATTTTTATGTATTTTGGTGTTTTTCACAAGTTTCTTTGAGTGATTTCAGATTACTAGAATTAAGGGCAAATCCAGTTCAGTTCCAGTTCCGACACCTTTTGCCATATCAGCTATATCTCGAGTTTCACTGAAGAAATAAGGCTGAAATTTGTAGCCGTGCAAAGCTAAGAGGCATATCTATCTTTTTCATGTTTTACACTTCTTGAAACGGAGTCGTTTTCCCTAGCGAAATCGACCATCAAGTTGGCTGATGTGCAATGACGTCTGTGCTGACCTGTTTTCGTATTTTGCCCATATCTACTTATCCACATCAGCAAATGAGCTGATTCCAACGGCTATGGATCCGTAACTGATAGGGTAACATTTTTCTAGAAGACCATGTGATCAGATAAGGCCTCCAAAATTGACCAAATCGACCATCAAGTTGGCTGATCAAAATTGTCATGTATGACGAAAATTGTTAGAAAAATGCACCCACCTATTATACCTACCTTTGAAATTTGTAAAGCTTGTCTCTTGTCATTTAGCCCTCCAAAATGTGTATAAATAGAGGGCCTTGGATGATTGTAAGGGATATTGTACATTGGTAGGATATTAGCCTTTGTAATAAAATTCTCTAAGTTTTCTTCTTCTTTCTTTTCTCTAGTTTTCTTTTTCTTTAGAAAGGGCAAGAGGTTGGATAATTAATATTCTTCTTCTTCTTCTTTCTTTCTTTTATTTTCTTCTTAGATTCTATTTAATTTTATGTTTATAATGCCTATGCTAGGCTAAACTTCTATTTGGTTAAGGGTGATTTCAAAGCCCTAGACATGTTTTGTGATTGATTTTCAGATTCTATCTATCATTAATTTTCTATCAAAGTTGCTTATGTTCTTCTACAAGAATTGTTCATGATGTTGTCTTGATTTATTTAGGTGTACAACTAGATAGATCTTGATAATTATCTATTGCTAGTCTAGGAGTCTTGATCCGTGTAATTGTCTTGATTTCCTATTCATAAGTGGCAATTTGTGATTAATGATTATGGTCAAGTTTTCAATAATTGCAAAGTGGAACATAACCTAAGTTGAACAATCCGAGCTTATGTGTTTGTTGCTTAGATCAACCTATCTTTCTCATCATAAAGCTGCCATTAAATTGAATTTAGAGAGCTTATTCTAGGTTGTTTAATGGTTAGAGATTAAATAGAGAGCTTGTTCTATTTAACGACAAACTAAGGAAAGATTGGGATAACAGAGCTTGTTGTTATCTACGGTTGTTAACTTTGATAGTTGGTTGATATTGATAGATCTGAAATTGATTCTTAATGATGTCTAGTGGTGGAGAATGAAACCTTAACCATATTTTTCATATTTGATTCTTCTTACTTATTTGTTTTCTTACTTTTAGTTTGCTTATTTTTAAAAGTATATTTATTTTTATTGGCTGGTTATACCGCCTAATTTGTATATTAACTTTGTTTCATTTTTATTGGCTGGTTATACCGCCTAATTTAGTATATACATTTTTATTGGCTGGTTATACCGCCTTGCATCTTATTCTTATTATTTACTTTAGTTTAAATCTGGCTTCAAAAACCCCTTTTCTTTTATTGTTTTCTTTGAAAGTAAGTTATAAACTAATAACTCATAGATTAAAACCCAATCCCTGAGGACTCGACCCTTGCTAATCATTATACTTACAATTGATCTTTTTAGTGCAAGGTTAAATAAGATACACTCTTTTGGGTGCATCAAATTTTTGGCGCCGTTGCCGGGGATTGCTTTCTTTAGTTTATTTGTTACTTGGTTTATTCTTATTTTGAGTTCTAATTAGTTTTATTTTCTTGTACATACAAGTTTTTCTTTTCAAATTTAAAAAAAAAAAACAATGGAATTGAGCAATCTAACACTTGAAGAGTTGGTGGCATACATGAACATGGAGAATCAACAAGCCAATCTCACCTCCCCAGTTCAACAATTGGCCATGGGAGGATGTCAAGGCCATCAAGTGTTCCAAGACCAACAGTATGATCATTACTCAAACACTTACCATGAGGGATGGTGGGATCATACTAATTATGGCTACTCGAAAAATTACCAAGAAGTAGATCCTTATGCCAATTACACTCATCCATCTAGCTTCAATCAATCATGGTCTCAAGAACCAGATCTTTTTCAACCACCACATATGACTCAAAACTCAGGTACTTCTTTAGAAGATCTTGTCTATTCTCTTGTTACTGATTCTTTGCAATTTCAACAGGAAACAAGGGCAAGCATCCAGAGTTTGGAAAAGCAAATGAGCCAATTGGCTAGTAGTATGGTGGGATGGGTAGCACAAAGATCTAAAGAACTCCCAGCCCAAACGATGGTTAACCCAAAGGAGAATGCTACTATTGTGACCTTGAAGAATGAGGAACAAGATGAGGATGAAACAAAATTAGAGATGGATTCTATTCTTGAGGATAATGAAGCCAAAGATCCAAATAAGAGTATTTCGGCACCTGAGGTAACGTTTAAGGTTTCACTTTTTACTAATGTTTCTTCTCCACCTTTTCCTAGTAGATTTGCAAAGTTCAAGGAGGAAGAACATGAACAACACATGCCGGAAACCTTAAACAACTTGTTTGTGGAGGTCATTCAACAAGTATCAAAATATGCTCCATTCCTTGATGACATATGCACCACAAAGGATGATGGAATAATACTTGTAATGGAGAATGCATCCACTGTTGTGCAAAGAAAGCTTCCTCTCAAACGCATAAATTTGGGAAATTTCATGTATGAGCCTGACAAGCCTAAAATGCCAAGAAGGGGTGTTGGTTAGGTTCAAAACACTAAATCAAGTGCTAATTGGGGGAGGCAGCCTAATTAGTGAAAGCATTGCCAAACTGCCATCCTCAGATTTGCTCTCTTTTTCTTGATCTTTTTCTTATGTTTCTTTGCTAATTGTGTTTAGTGTTTCTAAGTTCATTTAGGCTGCATAAGTTTATTTTGTTTATTAGTTCTTTTCACTTACACATGATTCTTTCATTTGGGATTAATAGCATTACATTAATGACAATGTAAGAATTATGTGTGGGGGGAAGAATTTAGGATTTTATTTAGAGTGTTTTGTTTTTGAGTCTTTTTATGTTGTTTTTCTTTCTGATCCTTGTTTTGAAAATAACTAGATGTAAATATAATTTTTTTTTTAACCCCGGTTAAATGGCGGATAACGGTACTCCGTGATTATTTAAATCGGTTCCATCAGCTACCCACAAAACTGATATTGTATATAAATTTCTCTTCCAATTTCTCTTTCAATTTTTTTCATTTTTTTTCTTTTCAGGATGGATGATATTCTCACAAGATTGCAGAAACGATTTCCTCCTTTTCCTCGAAATATTTTACTGAAGCTTTACCAAGTTCGTTTCGAAAGATTAAGAATGCTTATGCAGAAAGGGATTCCTAGAGACATACGTTGGATAATTGAAGCCAAGGTACGTGAAGATGAATATCTTCCTGTTTTGCATTTACCAGGTACAGGTAGAAGCACTTTTGCAAAGAAGCGACGAGCAAAGCGCATGAGTTCAAATTGCCACAAATGTGCACGATGGACGTGTAACGGTAAATGTCGTTCAATTGGGATTCCGTCCTCTAATCGAGATGATAAAATTGAATTCATTAAGGATGGACTGAGTAAGGAGAATTTGGGTAATATCCAACTTTCTCTTGAGACGCATCCTAGTGGAGACGTACAAAGAGAAATTCTTGATTTATGGCCGCAATTCCAAAGGGAATGGCAACATCTTGGGAATCTGATGTTAAAAGACCCTGTTTGCCAGCTTGTAAGAAAACTGGATGGGAAGCATATCCTCGACTCATAGAAGGCGTTTAAGCCGTTTCTGGACGTAAAACCAGAGGAAGATGTGAGCCACAATCACAACTACAATAAATGACTTCTCAGCTTTTGGTTTGATTTGCAATAACTTCATTTCGGTTTAATTTACGTGTTGTTCGATTTGTGTAATTATTCTCATTTTTTTTATTTGTCTTTTACGGTTGATTTTTTCTTCTCTTTTTGATTTTCTTCCTGAAATCACGCAAAAATCTTTTGTTAGGTTAACATTTCTTTCTGACAGGTCAGATACACTTTCGGCGACATTATTACTCTTGTCTGATTCACTACTGAGTCCTCTATATATTACACCATGTACTCATTCTCTTTCAGGCACTCGAAGAAAAAAAAATGGAAAGTACTTCATCCCAGCGCATTAAAAAAATTTGTGTCTTTGGAGGTGCTTATCCAGGGAAAAATAACATATTCGCTGATGAAGCCATAAGAGTTGGAGTAATACTTGCCCAACAAAAGATCCACTTGATTTATGGAGGCGGTAGTACGGGTTTAATGGGAGCAGTCGCTACAGCAGCACACGCCGGAGGAAGTCCAGTTCTAGGAATCGTGCCAAAACTATTCACAAGTTTTTGTGGACCTACCGTGGGTAAGGAAATACAAGTCTGGAGTATCCCTGAACGGATGACAATCATGTACCATTCTGCCGATGCATTCATTGCTTTACCAGGAGGTCTGGGTACATTGGAAGAAATAGCTTGCGTGGCTTCTTGGTCATCTTTGGTCACAAATAAGAAACCCATTGGTTTGCTTAATATTAATGGTTATTTTAGTAATTTGCTTTCATATTTAGATAATGCTTTGGATAATGGATTCATGTTTTCAGAGGCAAGGAGAACCATAATTTCTGCTACAACCATTGAAGATTTACTCAAAAAGCTCCAAGCTTATGAGTGTTTATCTGCTACGGTTGTTTCGCAAACGCTCGGAAAAAGAAAAAGAGATATGGATGAGCAAGGAGTGGATTGCACTTTGTCTTTGTGACATTATCTAACATTTTGCTTGTTGTGTCTCAGTTATAATAAGTGGTTAGCAACCTCTGCAGGTAATATCTCCTAAATTCTACCTTTAAAATTTGACATTGGGGACAATGTCATATTTTAGTAGGGGGTAAGGGACATATTTTGCTAATTTAAAAAAAAAAAATTTTGTTTTAAGCCATTTAGAAGTATTCATTCTGAACAAGGTCTGAGTAAGGGAGACTTGAGACATACCTTGTCAGTTTGATTTCTTCTTTTCAAAAAAAAAAAAAATTTGTTATGTTTTAAGCAATTTAGAAGTATTCATTCTGAACAAGGTCTGAGTAAGGGAGACTTGAGACATACCTTGTCAGTTTGATTTTAATCTTTTTATGTTTACTTGTTAATTTTTGTTTAGTATTTTAGGATTATTTAGGTTGCATGAGTTTGTTTTGTTTTGAGTCTTAGTTGTTCCTATTCTTATGTTATTAGTTCTTTTCTCTTACAGATGATTCTTTCATTTGGGTTAATAGACTTACATTGAGGACAATGTAAGAATTAAGTGTGGGGGGAATGATTTAGGATTTCTTTTATTTTTGTCTACTATTTTTTTTTATGAGTATTTATTATTATTATTATTTTTTTAGTGTGTTTTAGTTCCTTTTTAATACAATAATGAGATATGAATTGCATAAGTCTAAAACAGATTTATTAGTGAGAAGATTTTCATGAGAATTGAGCTTGATATCATTTTTTTTTATGAGCCAATGTTAATATGATATGTTGATTGAGAAAGAAGCATGTTTAGACTTGATATTGACTTGTATAATCATCCTTGTGAGTTTTTGAGCCTATATGATTGATGCATTATACATATCAATCTAATTTCTTTCTTGAGTGCTCTTATGATTACATGATTCTCTAGAACTTGCTTTAAACCATTTGAGACTATATTGATGCATGTGACAACATGAATATGATAGAGGCATTAGGATTTTTAGCCAGGGCCAAACAGCCATCCCTTATTGATGTTCCAAGAGAACACACCCTTAGTGAACCAATTTGAGCCTACATTGAATAAGCTATCTCTTTGGTAACCATAACTTGTCCCTAACCTAAATATACTTATATCTTTACCTTTGTTCCAAAGATGAATTAGCATGTTTTGAGACAAGTTGCAAAGACAAGGAAGATTTATTGAAAATTTGGGTTAGAAACAAGAAATAAGTGTGGGGGGAAAAGAAAAGAAAAGTCTAGAGAAAAAGAAATGGAATACGGGCAAATACATTCCTATGTAAAAAAATATATATATATATATATGAATCATCTCTTGAATTTGTGGAAAAAGAAAAAGATGTTACAAAGTTGTTTAGAATGAAGAAAAGGCCCAACATGAATATCCGGCCTAGGTGACTATGTACTTGTAAAGAGTTTTGAGAAATTTCTTTGTATGATCTTTTTATGTCTCTAAACTTTATGAACTCTTTGGAACCTTTGTGATATCTTTATCCTTTTGTTCTTCAACCACATTACAAACCCCTTGGCCCCATTACAACCTTGATTAAAGACCTCTTGATTCATGAAGTTGTATGATCTAAATAGTGGAGAATAGGTGGACAAGCAAGAATATGGTAGAACTGTTTTCATGAGATTGATTGAGTGTAAACACTTCACCACTACTTTAAAGAGTGAAAATCATGAGGGTATCCCATGTGAGAAGTTGAGATTAAATTTGAACATGCACTATTTTGATTGAGATATGTTATGTTAATATTGGCTCAACTCAAACAATTTACATTCAAGCATGATTTTTTGTGAAATTTTTTTAAGCTATTGATTAGTTTATAAGACTTGTTCAAAGATTGTCTCTAATTTGTATTGAAAGGATTAGGAGTAAATATTTTTAGTATATGTAGTTTATTTATATTTTAGTTTTTCAATGTTTGTGGGTATCGTTCTAGTAAACCCTCACGAGACTAAACTCGTCCACCAGGGACACCTAGGGGTTTAAAGGCTTGTGTCACATGCTAAGTGCCACCGTGATTTCCTACGAAAATGGATTAGATTAGATTTTCTTATTTTATTTTTATTGAGTCGTTGCTAGGGACTAGCAACAATCTAAGTGTGGGGGTGTGATAACTCGTATAATTATATAGTTTTTAGTTATGTTTTATTATTGTTTTGTGTCAAATACGAGTTATTATTGTTTAGTCTAATTGTGTTTATGATCTTGAAACGGAGTCGTTTTCCCTAGCGAAATCGACCATCAAGTTGGCTGATATGCAATGACGTCTGTGCTGACCTGTTTTCGTATTTTGCCCATATCTACTTATCCACATCAGCAAATGAGCTGATTCCAACGGCTATGGATCCGTAACTGATAGGGTAACATTTTTCTAGAAGACCATGTGATCAGATAAGGCCTCCAAAATTGACAAAATCGACCATCAAGTTGGCTGATCAAAATTGTCATGTATGACGAAAATTGTTAGAAAAATGCACCCACCTATTATACCTACCTTTGAAATTTGTAAAGCTTGTCTCTTGTCATTTAGCCCTCCAAAATGTGTATAAATAGAGGGCCTTGGATGATTGTAAGGGATATTGTACATTGGTAGGATATTAGCCTTTGTAATAAAATTCTCTAAGTTTTCTTCTTCTTTCTTTTCTCTAGTTTTCTTTTTCTTTAGAAAGGGCAAGAGGTTGGATAATTAATATTCTTCTTCTTCTTCTTTCTTTCTTTTATTTTCTTCTTAGATTCTATTTAATTTTATGTTTATAATGCCTATGCTAGGCTAAACTTCTATTTGGTTAAGGGTGATTTCAAAGCCCTAGACATGTTTTGTGATTGATTTTCAGATTCTATCTATCATTAATTTTCTATCAAAGTTGCTTATGTTCTTCTACAAGAATTGTTCATGATGTTGTCTTGATTTATTTAGGTGTACAACTAGATAGATCTTGATAATTATCTATTGCTAGTCTAGGAGTCTTGATCCGTGTAATTGTCTTGATTTCCTATTCATAAGTGGCAATTTGTGATTAATGATTATGGTCAAGTTTTCAATAATTGCAAAGTGGAACATAACCTAAGTTGAACAATCCGAGCTTATGTGTTTGTTGCTTAGATCAACCTATCTTTCTCATCATAAAGCTGCCATTAAATTGAATTTAGAGAGCTTATTCTAGGTTGTTTAATGGTTAGAGATTAAATAGAGAGCTTGTTCTATTTAACGACAAACTAAGGAAAGATTGGGATAACAGAGCTTGTTGTTATCTACGGTTGTTAACTTTGATAGTTGGTTGATATTGATAGATCTGAAATTGATTCTTAATGATGTCTAGTGGTGGAGAATGAAACCTTAACCATATTTTTCATATTTGATTCTTCTTACTTATTTGTTTTCTTACTTTTAGTTTGCTTATTTTTAAAAGTATATTTATTTTTATTGGCTGGTTATACCGCCTAATTTGTATATTAACTTTGTTTTATTTTTATTGGCTGGTTATACCGCCTAATTTAGTATATATATTTTTATTGGCTGGTTATACCGCCTTGCATCTTATTCTTATTATTTACTTTAGTTTAAATCTGGCTTCAAAAACCACTTTTCTTTTATTGTTTTCTTTGAAAGTAAGTTATAAACTAATAACTCATAGATTAAAACCCAATCCCTGAGGACTCGACCCTTGCTAATCATTATACTTACAATTGATCTTTTTAGTGCAAGGTTAAATAAGATACACTCTTTTGGGTGCATCAGAACCTTGGGAATATTAAAATGAAAATTCCACCATTCCAAGGTAGAACTGATCCTGAGGTGTATTTGGAGTGGGAGAAAAAATAGAGTTGATCTTTGATTATCACAACTATTCAGAGGAGAAGAAGGTGAAGTTGGCGGTCATTGAATTTACTGATTATGCCATAGTTTGGTGGGATCAACTAGTAAACAGTAGGAGGAGAAACCATGAGAGACCTATAGAGACATGGAGGGATGATAACTCGTATAATTATATAGTTTTTAGTTATGTTTTATTATTGTTTTGTGTCACATACGAGTTATTATTGTTTAGTCTAATTGTGTTTATGATCTTTTATATTTTTATGTAATTTGGTGTTTTTCACAAGTTTCTTTGAGTGATTTCAGATTACTAGAATTAAGGGCAAATCCAGTTCAGTTCCAGTTCCGACACCTTTTGCCATATCAGCTATATCTCGAGTTTCACTGAAGCAATAAGGCTGAAATTTGTAGCCGTGCAAACCTAAGAGGCATATCTATCTTTTTCATGTTTTACACTTCTTGAAACGGAGTCGTTTTCCCTAGCGAAATCGACCATCAAGTTGGCGGATGTACAATGACGTCTGTGCTGACCTGTTTTCGTATTTTGCCCATATCTTCTTATCCACATCAGCAAATGAGCTGATTCCAACGGCTATGGATCAGTAACTGATAGGGTAACATTTTTCTAGAAGACTATGTGATCAGATAAGGCCTGAAAAATTGACAAAATCGACCATCAAGTTGGTTGATCAAAATCGTCATGTATGACGAAAATTGTTAGAAAATGCACCCACCTATTATACCTACCTTTGAAATTTGTAAAGCTTGTCTCTTGTCATTTAGCCCTCCAAAATGTGTATAAATAGAGGGCCTTGGATGATTGTAAGGGATATATTGTACATAGGTAGGATATTAGCCATTTTAATAAAATTCTCTAAGTTTTCTTCTTCTTTCTTTTCTCTAGTTTTCTTTCTTTTCTCTAGTTTTCTTTCTCTTTAGAGAGAGCAAGAGGTTGGATAATTAATATTCTTCCTCTTCTTCTTTCTTTCTTTTATTTTCTTCTTAGATTTTCTTTAATTTTATGTTTATGTTTATAATGCCTATGCTAGGCTAAACTTCTATTTGGTTAAGGGTGATTTCAAAGCCCTAGACATGTTTTATAATTGATTTTCAGATTCTATCTATCATTAATTTTCTATCAAAGTTGCTTATGTTCTTCTACAAGAATTGTTCATGATGTTGTCTTGATTTGTTTAGGTGTACAACTAGATAGATCTTGATAATTATCTATTGCTAGTTTAGGAGTCTTGATCCGTGTAATTGTCTTGATTTCCTATTCATAAGTGGCAATTTGTGATTAATGATTATGGTCAAGTTTTCAATAATTGCAAAGTGGAACATAACCTAAGTTGAACAATCCGAGCTTATGTGTTTGTTGCTTAGATCAACCTATCTTTCTCATCATAAAGCTGCCATTAAATTGAATCTAGAGAGCTTATTCTAGGTTGTTTGATGGTTAGAGATTAAATAGAGAGCTTGTTCTATTTAACGACAAACTAAGGAAAGATTGGGATAACAGAGCTTGTTGTTATCTACAGTTGTTAACTTTGATAGTTGGTTGATATTGATAGATCTGAAATTGATTCTTAATGATGTCTAGTGGTGGAGAATGAAACCTTAACCATATTTTTCATATTTGATTCTTCTTACTTACTTGTTTTCTTACTTTTCTAGTTTGCTTATTTTTAAAAGTATATTTATTTTTATTGGCTGGTTATACCGCCTAATTTGTATATTAACTTTGTTTTATTTTTATTGGCTGGTTATACCGCCTAATTTAGTATATATATTTTTATTGGCTGGTTATACCGCCTAATTTAGTATATATATTTTTATTGGCTGGTTATACCGCCTTGCATCTTATTCTTATTATTTACTTTAGTTTAAATCTGGCTTCAAAAACCCCTTTTCTTTTATTGTTTTCTTTGAATGTAAGTTATAAACTAATAACTCATAAATTAAAACCCAATCCCTGAGGACTCGACCCTTGCTAACTACTATACTTACAATTGATCTGTTTAGTGCAAGGTTAAATATGATACACTCTTTTGGGTGCATCAAATTTTTTGGCGCCGTTGCCGGGGATTGTTTCTTTAGTTTATTTGTTACTTGGTTTATTCTTATTTTCAGTTCTAATTAGTTCTATTTTCTTGTACATACAAGTTTTTCTTATCAAATTTTGAAAAAAAAATAAAAAAATAAAAAAAATAAAAAAAAAACGATGGAATTGAGCAATCTAACAATTGAAGAGTTGGTGGCATACATGAACATGGAGAATCAACAAGCCAATCTCACCTCCCCAGTTCAACAATTGGCCATAGGAGGATGTCAAGGCCATCAAGTGTTCGAAGACCAACAGTATGATCATTACTCAAACACTTACCATGAGGGATGGTGGGATCATACTAATTATGGCTACTCGAAAAATTACCAAGAAGTAGATCCTTATGCCAATTACACTCATCCATCTAGCTTCAATCAATCATGGTCCCAAGAACCAGATCTTTTTCAACCAACACATATGACTCAAAACTCAGGTACTTCTTTAGAAGATCTTGTCTATTCTCTTGTTACTGATACTTTGCAATTTCAACAGGAAACAAGGGCAAGCATCCAGAGTTTGGAAAAGCAAATGATCCAATTGACTAATAGTATGATGGGATGGGTAGCACAAAGATCTGAAGAACTCCCTGCCCAAACGATGATTAACCTAAAGGAGAATGCTACTATTGTGACCTTGAGGAATGAGGAACAAGATGAGGATGAGACAAAATTAGAGATGAATTCTATTCTTGAGGATAATGAAGCCAATGATCCAAATAAGAGTATTTCGGCACCTGAGGTAACGTTTGAGATTCCAATTTTTACTAATGTTTCTTCTCCACCTTTTCCTAGTAGATTCGCAAAGTGCAAGGAGGATGAACATGAACAAGACACGCTGGAAACCTTAAACAGTTTGTTTGTGGATGTCATTCAACAAGTACCAAAAGATGCACCATTCCTCGATGAGATATGCACCACCAAGGATGATAAAGAAATACTTGTAATGGAGAATGCATCCACTGCTGTGCAAAGAAAGCTTCATCTCAAACGCATAAATTTGGGAAATTTCATGTATGAGCCTGACAAGCCTAAAAAGCCAAGAAGGGGTGTTGGTTAGATTCAAAACACTAACTCAAGTGTTAATTGGGAAGGCAGCCCAATTAAAGATGAAATTGCCAACCTTCCATATTCAGATTTGCTTTCTCTTTCTCTTTCTCTTTCTTTTCCTTTTTTCTTTTATTATTTTTGTTGTTTTTATTTTTATTTCTTATGTTTCTTTGTTAATTGTGTTTACTGTTTTTAAGTTCATTTAGGCTGCATAAGTTTCTTTTGTTTAATAGTTCTTTTCTCTTACATATAATTCTTGCATTGGGGGATAATAGCATTACATTAATGACAATGTAAGAATTATGTGTGGGGGGAAGAATTTAGTATTTTATTTAGAGTGTTTTGTTTTTGAGTCTTTTTATGTTGTTTTTCTTTCTGATCCTTGTTTTGAAAATAACTAGATGTAAATATAATTTTTTTTAACCCCGGTTAAATGGCGGATAACGGTACTCCGTGATTATTTAAATCGGTTCTATCAGCTACCCACAAAACTGATATTGTATATAAATTTCTCTTTCAATTTCTCTTTCATTTTTTTTTCAGGATGGATGATATTCTCACAAGATTGCAGAAGCGATTTCCTCCTTTTCCTCGAAATATTTTACTGAAGCTTTACCAAGTTCGATTTGAAAGATTAAGAATGCTTATGCACAAAGGGATTCCTGGAGACATACGTTGGATAATTGAAGCCAAGGTACGTGAAGATGAATATCTTCCTATTTTGCATTTACCAGGTACAGGTAGAAGCACTTTTGCAAAGAAGCGACGAGCAAAGCGCATGAGTTCAAATTGCCACAAATGTGCACGATGGACGTGTAACGGTAAATGTCGTTCTATTGGGATTCCGTCCTCTAATCGAGATGATAAAATTGAATTCATTAAGGATGGACTGAGTAAGGAGAATTTGGGTAATATCCAACTTTCTCTTGAGACGCATCCTTGATAACTCGTATAATTATATAGTTTTTAGTTATGTTTTATTATTGTTTTGTGTCAAATACGAGTTATTATTGTTTAGTCTAATTGTGTTTATGATCTTTTATATTTTTATGTAATTTGGTGTTTTTCACAAGTTTCTTTGAGTGATTTCAGATTACTAGAATTAAGGGCAAATCCAGTTCAGTTCCAGTTCCGACACATTTTTCCATATCAGATATATCTGGAGTTTCACTGAAGCAATAAGGCTGAAATTTGTAGCCGTGCAAAGCTAAGAGGCATATCTATCTTTTTCATGTTTTATACTTCTTGAAACGGAGTCGTTTTCCCTAGCGAAATCGACCATCAAGTTGGCTGATGTGCAATGACGTCTGTGCTGACCTGTTTTTGTATTTTGCCCATATCTGCTTATCCACATCAGCAAATGAGCTGATTCCAATGGTTATGGATCCGTAACTGATACAGGAACCTTTGTCTAGAAGACCATATGATCAGATCAGGCCTCTAATATTGACGAAATCGACCATCAAGTTGGCTGATGTGCAATGACGTCTGTGCTGACATGTTTTCGTATTTTGCCCATATCTGCTTATCCACATCAGCAAATGAGCTGATTCCAACGGCTATGGATCCGTAACTGATAGGGGAACCTTTTTCTAGAAGACCATGTGATCAGATCAGGCCTCCCACATTGACGAAATTGACCATCAAGTTGGCTGATCAAAATTGTCATACAATATGACGAAAATTGTTAGAAAAATTCACCCACCTATTATACCTACCTTTGAAATTTGTAAAGCTTGTCTCTTGTCATTTAGCCTTCCAAAATGTGTATAAATAGAGGGCCTTGGATGATTGTAGAGGATCATATTGTACATAGGTAGGATATTAGCCATTTTAATAAAATTCTCTAAGTTTTCTTCTTCTTTCTTTTCTCTAGTTTTCTTTCTTTTCTCTAGTTTTCTTTTTCTTTAGAGAGAGCAAGAGGTTGGATAATTAATATTCTTCCTCTTCTTCTTTCTTTCTTTTATTTTCTTCTTAGATTTTCTTTAATTTTATGTTTATGTTTACAATGCCTATGCTAGGCTAAACTTCTATTTGGTTAAGGGTGATTTCAAAGCCCTAGACATGTTTTGTGATGATTTTCAGATTCTATCTATCATTAATTTTCTATCAAAGTTGCTTATGTTCTTCTACAAGAATTGTTCATGATGTTGTCTTGATTTATTTAGGTGTACAACTAGATAGATCTTGATAATTATCTATTGCTAGTCTAGGAGTCTTGATCCGTGTAATTGTCTTGATTTCCTATTCATAAGTGGCAATTTGTGATTAATGATTATGGTCAAGTTTTCAATAATTGCAAAGTGGAACATAACCTAAGTTGAACAATCCGAGCTTATGTGTTTGTTGCTTAGATCAACCTATCTTTCTCATCATAAAGCTGCCATTAAATTGAATTTAGAGAGCTTATTCTAGGTTGTTTAATGGTTAGAGATTAAATAGAGAGCTTGTTCTATTTAACGACAAACTAAGGAAAGATTGGGGTAACAGAGCTTGTTGTTATCTACGGTTGTTAACTTTGATAGTTGGATGATATTGATAGATCTGAATTTGATTCTTAATGATGTCTAGTGGTGGAGAATGAAACCTTAACCATATTTTTCATATTTGATTATTCTTACTTACTTGTTTTCTTACTTTTCTAGTTTGCGTATTTTTAAAAGTATATTTATTTTTATTGGCTGGTTATACCGCCTAATTTAGTATATATATTTTTATTGGCTGGTTATACCGCCTAATTTAGTATATATATTTTTATTGGCTGGTTATACCGCCTTGCATCTTATTCTTATTATTTACTTTAGTTTAAATCTGGCTTCAAAAACCCCTTTTCTTTTATTGTTTTCTTTGAATGTAAGTTATAAACTAATAACTCATAAATTAAAACCCAATCCCTGAGGACTCGACCCTTGCTAACTACTATACTTACAATTGATCTTTTTAGTGCAAGGTTAAATAAGATACACTCTTTTGGGTGCATCAAATTTTTGGCGCCGTTGCCGGGGATTGTTTTCTTTAGTTTATTTGTTACTTGGTTTATTCTTATTTTCAGTTCTAATTAGTTCTATTTTCTTGTACATACAAGTTTTTCTTATCAAATTTTGAAAAAAAAAAAAAAAGAAAAGAAAAAGAAAACGATGGAATTGAGCAATCTAACACTTGAAGAGTTGGTGGCATTGATAACTCGTATAATTATATAGTTTTTAGTTATGTTTTATTATTGTTTTGTGTCAAATACGAGTTATTATTGTTTAGTCTAATTGTGTTTATGATCTTTTATATTTTTATGTATTTTGGTGTTTTTCACAAGTTTCTTTGAGTGATTTCAGATTACTAGAATTAAGGGCAAATCCAGTTCAGTTCCAGTTCTGACACCTTTTTCCATATCAGCTATATCTCGAGTTTCACTGAAGCAATAAGGCTGAAATTTGTGGCCATGCAAAGATAAGAGGCATATCTATCTTTTTCATGTTTTACACTTCTTGAAACGGAGTCGTTTTCCCTAGCGAAATCGACCATCAAGTTGGCTGATGTGCAATGACATCTGTGCTGACATGTTTTCGTATTATGCCCATATCTTCTTATCCACATCAGCAAATGAGCTGATTCTAACGGCTATGGATCCGTAACTGATAGGGTAACATTTGTCTAGAAGACCATGTGATCAGATAAGGCCTCCAAAATTGACAAAATCGACCATCAAGTTGGCTGATCAAAATCGTCATACATGACGAAAATTGTTAGAAAATGCACCCACCTATTATACCTACCTTTGAAATTTGTAAAGCTTGTCTCTTGTCATTTAGCCCTCCAAAATGTGTATAAATAGAGGGCCTTGGATGATTGTAAGGGATCATATTGTACATAGGTAGGATATTAGCCATTTTAATAAAATTCTCTAAATTTTCTTCTTCTTTCTTTTCTCTAGTTTTCTTTTTCTTTAGAGAGAGCAAGAGGTTGGATAATTAATATTCTTCCTCTTCTTCTTTCTTTCTTTTATTTTCTTCTTAGATTTTCTTTAATTTTATGTTTATGTTTACAATGCCTATGCTAGGCTAAACTTCTATTTGGTTAAGGGTGATTTCAAAGCCCTAGACATGTTTTGTGATTGATTTTCAGATTCTATCTATCATTAATTTTCTATCAAAGTTGCTTATGTTCTTCTACAAGAATTGTTCATGATGTTGTCTTGATTTATTTAGGTGTACAACTAGATAGATCTTGATAATTATCTATTGCTAGTCTAGGAGTCTTGATCCGTGTAATTGTCTTGATTTCCTATTCATAAATGGCAATTTGTGATTAATGATTATGGTCAAGTTTTCAATAATTGCAAAGTGGAACATAACCTAAGTTGAACAATCCGAGCTTATGTGTTTGTTGCTTAGATCAACCTATCTTTCTCATCATAAAGCTGCCATTAAATTGAATTTAGAGAGCTTATTCTAGGTTGTTTAATGGTTAGAGATTAAATAGAGAGCTTGTTCTATTTAACGACAAACTAAGGAAAGATTGGGATAACAGAGCTTGTTGTTATCTACGGTTGTTAACTTTGATAGTTGGTTGATATTGATAGATCTGAAATTGATTCTTAATGATGTCTAGTGGTGGAGAATGAAACCTTAACCATATGTTTCATATTTGATTCTTCTTAGTGTATTTATTTTTATTGGCTGGTTATACCGCCTAATTTGTATATTAACTTTGTTTTATTTTTATTGGCTGGTAATACCGCCTAATTCAGTATATATATTTTTATTGGCTGGTTATACCGCCTTGCATCTTATTCTTATTATTTACTTTAGTTTAAATCTGGCTTCAAAAACCCCTTTTCTTTTATTGTTCTTGAATTTAAGTTTTAAACTATTAACTTATAAACTAAAACCCAATCCCTGAGGACTCGACCCTTGCTAACTACTATACTTACAATTGATCTTTTTAGTGCAAGGTTAAATAAGATACACTCTTTTGGGTGCATCAAATTTTTGGCGCCGTTGCCGGGGATTGTTTTCTTTAGTTTATTTGTTACTTGGTTTATTCTTATTTTCAGTTCTAATGAGTTTTATTTTCTTGTACATACGGGTTTTTCTGATCAAATTTTGAAAAAAAAAAAAAAAAAAAAAAACGATGGAATTGAGCAATCTAACACTTGAAGAGTTGGTGGCGTACATGAACATGGAGAATCAACAAGCCAATCTCACCTTCCCAGTTCAACAATTGGCCATGGGAGGATGTCAATGCCATCAAGTGTTCCAAGACCAACAGTATGATCATTACTCAAACACTTACCATGAGGGATGGTGGGATCATACTAATTATGGCTACTCGAAAAATTACCAAGAAGTAGATCCTTATGCCAATTACACTCATCCATCTAGCTTCAATCAATCATGGTCCCAAGAACCAGATCTTTTTCAACCACCACATATGACTCAAAACTCAGGTACTTCTTTAGAAGATCTTGTCTATTCTCTTGTTACTGATACATTGCAATTTCAACAGGAAACAAGGGCAAGCATCCAGAGTTTGGAAAAGCAAATTATCCAATTGACTAGTAGTATGGTGGGATGGGTAGCACAAAGATCTGAAGAACTCCCTGCCCAAACAATGATTAACCCAAAGGAGAATACTACTATTGTGACCTTGAGGAATGAGGAACAAGATGAGGATGAGACAAAATTAGAGATGAATTCTATTCTTGAGGATAATGAAGCCAATGATCCAAATAAGAGTATTTCGGCACCTGAGGTAACGTTTGAGATTCCAATTTTTACTAATGTTTCTTCTCCACCTTTTCCTAGTAGATTCGCAAAGTTCAAGGAGGATGAACATGAACAAGACACGCTGGAAACCTTAAACAGTTTGTTTGTGGATGTCATTCAACAAGTACCAAAAGATGCACCATTCCTCGATGAGATATGCACCACCAAGGATGATGGAATAATACTTGTAATGGAGAATGCATCCACTGTTGTGCAAAGAAAGCTTCCTCTCAAACGCATAAATTTGGGAAATTTCATGCATGAGCCTGACAAGCCTAAAAAGCCAAGAAGGGGTGTTGGTTAGATTCAAAACACTAACTCAAGTGTTAATTGGGAAGGCAGCCCAATTAAAGATGAAATTGCCAACCTTCCATATTCAGATTTGCTTTCTCTTTCTTTTCCTTTTTCTTTTATTATTTTTATTGTTTTTATTTTTATTTCTTATGTTTCTTTGTTAATTGTGTTTACTGTTTTTAAGTTCATTTAGGCTGCATAAGTTTCTTTTGTTTAATAGTTCTTTTCTCTTACATATAATTCTTGCATTGCGGGATAATAGCATTACATTAATGACAATGTAAGAATTATGTGTGGGGGGAAGAATTTAGGATTTTATTTAGAGTGTTTTGTTTTTGAGTCTTTTTATGTTGTTTTTCTTTCTGATCTTTGTTTTGAAAAACACTAGATGTAAATATAATTTTTTTAACCCCGGTTAAATGGCGGATAACGGTACTCCGTGATTATTTAAATCGGTTCCATCAGCTACCCACAAAACTGATATTGTATATAAATTTCTCTTTCAATTTCTCTTTCATTTTTTTTTTCAGGATGGATGATATTCTCACAAGATTGCAGAAACGATTTCCTCCTTTTCCTCGAAATATTTTACTGAAGCTTTACCAAGTTCGACTTGAAAGATTAAGAATGCTTATGCACAAAGGGATTCCTGACGACATACGTTGGATAATTGAAGCCAAGGTACGTGAAGATGAATATCTTCCTGTTTTGCATTTACCAGGTACAGGTAGAAGCACTTTTGCAAAGAAGCGACGAGCAAAGCGCATGAGTTCAAATTGCCACAAATGTGCACGACGGACGTGTAACGGTAAATGTCATTCTATTGGGATTCTGTCCTCTAATCGAGATGATAAAATTGAATTCATTAAGGATGGACTGAGTAAGGAGAATTTGGGTAATATCCAACTTTCTCTTGAGACGCATCCTAGTGGAGACGTACAAAGAGAAATTCTTGATTTATGGTCGCAATTCCAAAGGGAATGGCAACATCTTGGGAATCTGATGTTAAAAGACCCTGTTTGCCAGCTTGTAAGAAAACTGGATGGGAAGCATATCCTCGACTCATAGAAGGCGTTTAAGCCGTTTATGGACGTAAAACCAGAGGAAGATGTGAGCCACAATCACAACTACAATAAATGACTTTTCAGCTTTTGGTTTGATTTCCAATAACTTTATTTTGGTTTAATTTACGTGTTGTTCGATTTGTGTAATTATTCTCGTTTTTTTTATTTGTCTTTTACGGTTGATTTTTTCTTCTCTTTTTGATTTTCTTCCTGAAATCACGCAAAAATCTTTTGTTAGGTTAACATTTTCTTCTGACAGGTCAGATACACTTTCGGCGACATTATTACTCTTGTCTGATTCACTACTGAGTCCTCTATATATTACACCATGTACTCATTCTCTTTCAGGCACTCGAAAAAAAAAAAATGGAAAGTACTTCATCCCAGCGCATTAAAAAAATTTGTGTCTTTGGAGGTGCTTATCCAGGAAAAAATAACATATTCGCTGATGAAGCCATAAGAGTTGGAGTAATACTTGCCCAACAAAAGATCCACTTGATTTATGGAGGCGGTAGTACGGGTTTAATGGGAGCAGTCGCTACAGCAGCACACGCCGGAGGAAGTCCAGTTCTAGGAATCGTGCCAAAACTATTCACAAGTTTTTGTGGACCTACCGTGGGTAAGGAAATACAAGTCTGGAGTGTCCCTGAACGGATAACAATCATGTACCATTCTGCCGATGCATTCATTGCTTTACCAGGAGGTCTGGGTACATTGGAAGAAATAGCTTGCGTGGCTTCTTGGTCATCTTTGGTCACAAATAAGAAACCCATTGGTTTGCTTAATATTAATGGTTATTTTAGTAATTTTCTTTTATATTTAGATAATGCTGTGGATAATGGATTCATGTTTTCAGAGGCAAGGAGAACCATAATTTCTGCTACAACCATTGAAGGTTTACTTAAAAAGCTCCAAGCTTATGAGTGTTTATCTGCTACGGTTGTTTCGCAAACGCTCGGAAAAAGAAAAAGAGATATGGACGAGCAAGGAGTGGATTGCACTTTGTCTTTGTGACATTATCTAACATTTTGCTTGTTGTGTCTCAGTTATAATAAGTGGTTAGCAACCTCTACAGGTAATATCTCCTAAATTCTACCTTTAAAATTTGACATTGGGGACAATGCCATATTTTAGTAGGGGGTAAGGGACATATTTTGCTAATTTAAAAAAATAAAATAAAATAAAATAAAATAAAATAAAATTAAGAAGTATTCATTCTGAACAAGGTCTGAGTAAGGGAGACTTGAGACATACCTTGTCAGTTTGATTTCTTCTTTACAAAAAAAAAAAAAAAAAAGAGTTTGTTCTGTTTTAAGCAATTTAGAAGTATTCATTCTGAACAAGGTCTGAGTAAGGGAGACTTGAGACATACCTTGTCAGTTTGATTTTAATCTTTTTATGTTTACTTGTTAATTTTTGTTTAGTATTTTAGGATTATTTAGGTTGCATGGTTTTGTTTTGTTTTGAGTCTTAGTTGATCCTATTCTTATGTTATTAGTTCTTTTCTCTTACACATGATTCTTTCATTTGAGTTAATAGACTTACATTGAGGACAATGTAAGAATTAAGTGTGGGGGGGGAATGATTTAGGATTTCTTTTATTTTTGTCTACTATTTTTTTTTCTTCTTTATTATTATTATTATTTTTTTTTTGTGTGTTTTAGTTCCTTTTTAATACAATGATGAGATATGAATTGCATAAGTCTAAAACAGATTTATTAGTGAGAAGATTTTCATGAGAATTGAGCTTGATGTCAACCTTTTTATGAGCCAATGTTAATATAATATGTTGATTGAGAAAGAAGCATGTTTAGACTTAATCTAACTTGTATAATCATCCTTGTGAGTTTCTGAGCCTATAATGATTGATGCATTATACAAATCAATCTAATTTCTTTCTTGAGTGCTCTTATGATTACATGATTCTCTAGAACTTGCTTTAAACCGTTTGAGACTATATTGATACATGTGACAACATGAATATGATAGAGGCATTAGGATTATAACCAGAGCCAAACAGCCATCCCTTATTGATGTTCCAAGAGAACACACCCTTAGTGAACCAATTTGAGCCTACATTGAATAAGCTATCTCTTTGGCAACCATAACTTGTCCCTAACCTAAATATACTTATAACTTTACCTTTGTTCCAAAGATGAATTAGCATGTTTTGAGACAAGTTGCAAAGACAAGGGATATTTTTAGTTAAAAATTTGGGTTAGAAACAAGAAATAAGTGTGGGGGGAAAAGAAAAGAAAAGTCAAGAGAAAAAAAAATGGAATACTGGCAAATACATTCCTATGTAAAAAATAAATAAATAAATAAAATATGAATCATCTCTTGAATTTGTGGAAAAAGAAAAAGATGTTACAAAGTCGTTTAGAATGAAGAAAAGGCCCAACATGAATATCCGGCCTAGGTGACTATGTACTTGTAAAGAGTTTTGAGAAGTTTCTTTGTATGATCTTTTTATGTCTCTAAACTTTATGAACTCTTTGGAACCTTTGTGATATCTTTATCCTTTTGTTCTTCAACCACATTACAAACCCCTTGGCCCCATTACAACCTTGATTAAAGACCTCTTGATTCATGAAGTTGTATGATCTAAATAGTGGAGAATAGGTGGACAAGCAAGAATATGGTAGAACTGTTTTCATGAGATTGATTGAGTGTAAACACTTCACCACTACTTTAAAGAGTGAAAATCATGAGGGTATCCCATGTGAGAAGTTGAGATTAAATTTGAACATGCAATATTTTGATTGAGATATGTTATGCTAATATTGGCTTAACTCAAACAATTTACATTCAAGCATGATTTTTTGTGAAATTCTTTAAGCTATTGATTAGTTTATAAGACTTGTTCAAATATTGTCTCTAATTTGTATTGAAAGGATTAGGAGTAAATATTTTTAGTATATGCAGTTTATTTATATTTTAGTTTTTCAATGTTTGTGGGTATCGTTCTAGTAAACCCTCACGAGACTAAACTCGTCCACTAGGGACACCTAGGGGTTTAAAGGCTTGTGTCACATGCTAAGTGCCACCGTGATTTCCTACGAAAATGGATTAGATTAGATTTTCTTATTTTATTTTTATTGAGTCGTTGCTAGGGACTAGCAACAATCTAAGTGTGGGGGTGTGATAACTCGTATAATTATATAGTTTTTAGTTATGTTTTATTATTGTTTTGTGTCAAATACGAGTTATTATTGTTTAGTCTAATTGTGTTTATGATCTTTTATATTTTTATGTATTTTGGTGTTTTTCACAAGTTTCTTTGAGTGATTTCAGATTACTAGAATTAAGGGCAAATCCAGTTCAGTTCCAGTTCCGATACCGTTTTCCATATCAGCTATATCTCGAGTTTCACTGAAGCAATAAGGCTGAAATTTGTGGCCATGCAAAGATAAGAGGCATATCTATCTTTTTCATGTTTTACACTTCTTGAAACCGAGTCGTTTTCCCTAGCGAAATCGACCATCAAGTTGGCTGATGTGCAATGACGTCTGTGCTGACATGTTTTCGTATTATGCCCATATCTTCTTATCCACATCAGCAAATGAGCTGATTCTAAGGGCTATAAATCCGTAACTGATAGGGTAACATTTGTCTAGAAGACCATGTGATCAGATAAGGCCTCCAAAATTGACAAAATCGACCATCAAGTTGGCTGATCAAAATCGTCATACATGACGAAAATTGTTAGAAAATGCACCCACCTATTATACCTACCTTTGAAATTTGTAAAGCTTGTCTCTTGTCATTTAGCCCTCCAAAATGTGTATAAATAGAGGGCCTTGGATGATTGTAAGGGATCATATTGTACATAGGTAGGATATTAGCCATTTTAATAAAATTCTCTAAGTTTTCTTCTTATTCTTTCTTTTCTCTAGTTTTCTTTTTCTTTAGAGAGAGCAAGAGGTTGGATAATTAATATTCTTCCTCTTCTTCTTTCTTTCTTTTATTTTCTTCTTAGATTTTCTTTAATTTTATGTTTATGTTTACAATGCCTATGCTAGGCTAAACTTCTATTTGGTTAAGGGTGATTTCAAAGCCCTAGACATGTTTTGTGATTGATTTTAAGATTCTATCTATCATTAATTTTCTATCAAAGTTGCTTATGTTCTTCTACAAGAATTGTTCATGATGTTGTCTTGATTTATTTAGGTGTACAACTAGATAGATCTTGATAATTATCTATTGCTAGTCTAGGAGTCTTGATCCGTGTAATTGTCTTGATTTCCTATTCATAAGTGGCAATTTGTGATTAATGATTATGGTCAAGTTTTCAATAATTGCAAAGTGGAACATAACCTAAGTTGAACAATCCGAGCTTATGTGTTTGTTGCTTAGATCAACCTATCTTTCTCATCATAAAGCTGCCATTAAATTGAATTTAGAGAGCTTATTCTAGGTTGTTTAATGGTTAGAGATTAAATAGAGAGCTTGTTCTATTTAACGACAAACTAAGGAAAGATTGGGATAACAGAGCTTGTTGTTATCTACGGTTGTTAACTTTGATTGTTGGTTGATATTGATAGATCTGAAATTGATTCTTAATGATGTCTAGTGGTGGAGAATGAAACCTTAACCATATGTTTCATATTTGATTCTTCTTAGTATATTTATTTTTATTGGCTGGTTATACCGCCTAATTTGTATATTAACTTTGTTTTATTTTTATTGGCTGGTTATACCGCCTAATTCAGTATATATATTTTTATTGGCTGGTTATACCGCCTTGCATCTTATTCTTATTATTTACTTTAGTTTAAATCTGGCTTCAAAAACCCCTTTTCTTTTATTGTTCTTGAATTTAAGTTTTAAACTATTAACTTATAAACTAAAACCCAATCCCTGAGGACTCGACCCTTGCTAACTACTATACTTACAATTGATCTTTTTAGTGCAAGGTTAAATAAGATACACTCTTTTGGGTGCATCAGGCATACATGAACATGGAGAATCAACAAGCCAATCTCACCTCCCCAGTTCAACAATTGGCCATGGGAGGATGTCAAGGCCATCAAGTGTTCCAAGACCAACAGTATGATCATTACTCAAACACTTACCATGAGGGATGGTGGGATCATACTAATTATGGCTACTCGAAAAATTACCAAGAAGTAGATCCTTATGCCAATTACACTCATCCATCTAGATTTAATCAATCATGGTCTCAAGAACCAGATATTTTTCAGCCACTACATATGACTCAAAACTCAGGTACTTCTTTAGAAGATCTTGTCGATTCTCTTGTTACTAATACTTTGCAATTTCAATAGGAAACAAGGGCAAGTATCCAGAGTTTGGAAAGGCAAATGAGCCTATTGGCTAGTAGTATGGTGGTATGGGTAGCACAAAGATCTGAAGAACTCTCTGCCCAAACGATGATTAACCCAAAGGAGAATGCTACTATTGTGACCTTGAAGAATGATGAACAAGATGAGGATGAGACAAAATTAGAGATTGATTCTATTCTTGAGGATAATGAAGCCACAAATCCAAATAAGAGTATTTCAGCACCTGAGGTAACGTTTAAGATTCCAATTTTTACTAATGTTTCTTCTCCACCTTTTCCTAGTAGATTTGCAAAGTTCAAGGAGGAAGAACATGAACAAAACATGCTGGAAACCTTAAACAGTTTGTTTGTGGATGCCATTCAACAAGTACCAACATATGCTCCATTCCTCGATGAGATATGCACCACAAAGGATGATGGAATAATACTTGTAATGGAGAATGCATCCAGTTTTGTGCAGAGAAAGCTTCCTATCAAACGTTCAAATTTGGGAAGTTTCATGTATGAGCCTAACAAGCCTAAAAAGCCAAGAAGGGGTGTTGGTTAGGTTGGACAACTTAAATCAGTACTAATTGGGAAGGCAGTCCAATTAATGAAGAAATTACCAACCTGCCATACTCAGATTTGCTTTCTTTTCCTTTTCCTTTTATTATTTTTTATTGTTTTTATTTATTTTTATGTTTATTTGTTTAGTAATTTAGGATTTTATTTAGAGTTTTTTGTTTTTGAGTCTTTTTAGGTTGTTTTTCTTTCTGATCCTTGTTTTGAAAATAACTAGATGTAAATATAATTTTTTTAACCCCGGTTAAATGGCGGATAACGGTACTCCGTGATTATTTAAGTCGGTTCCATCAGCTACCCACAAAACTGATATTGTATATAAATTTCTCTTTCAATTTCTCTTTCATTTTTTTTCTTTTTTTTTCAGGATGGATGATATTCTCACAAGATTGCAGAAACGATTTCCTCCTTTTCCTCGAAATATTTTACTGAAGCTTTACCAAGTTCGATTTGAAAGATTAAGAATGCTTATGCACAAAGGGATTCCTGACGACATACGTTGGATAATTGAAGCCAAGGTACGTGAAGATGAATATCTTCCTGTTTTGCATTTACCAGGTACAGGTAGAAGCACTTTTGCAAAGAAGCGACGAGCAAAGCGCATGAGTTCAAATTGCCACAAATGTGCACGATGGACGTGTAACGGTAAATGTTGTTCTATTGGGATTCCGTCCTCTAATCGAGATGATAAAATTGAATTCATTAAGGATGGACTGAGTAAGGAGAATTTGGGTAATATCCAACTTTCTCTTGAGACGCATCCTAGTGGAGACGTACAAAGAGAAATTCTTGATTTATGGCCGCAATTCCAAAGGGAATGGCAACATCTTGGGAATCTGATGTTAAAAGACCCTGTTTGCCAGCTTGTAAGAAAACTGGATGGGAAGCATATCCTCGACTCATAGAAGGCGTTTAAGCCGTTTCTGGACGTAAAACCAGAGGAAGATGTGAGCCACAATCACAACTACAATAAATAACTTCTCAGCTTTTGGTTTGATTTGCAATAACTTTATTTTGGTTTAATTTACGTGTTGTTCGATTTGTGTAATTATTCTCATTTTTTTATTTGTCTTTTACGGTTGATTTTTCTTCTCTTTTTGATTTTCTTCCTGAAATCACGCAAAAATCTTTTGTTAGGTTAACATTTTCTTCTGACAGGTCAAATACACTTTCGGCGACATTATTACTCTTGACTTTTACGGTCGATTTTTCTTCTCTTTTTGATTTTCTTCCTGAAATCACGCAAAAATCTTTTGTTAGGTTAAGATTTTCTTCTGACAGGTCAGATACACTTTCGGCAACATTATTACTCTTGTCTGATTCACTACTCAGTCCTCTATATATTACACCATGTACTCATTCTTTTTCAGACACTCGAAAAAAAAAAGAAAAAAAAATGGAAAGTACTTCGTCCCAACGCATTAAAAAAATTTGTGTTTTTGGAGGTGCTTATCCAGGGAAAAATAACATATTCGCTGATGAAGCCATAAGAGTTGGAGTAATACTTGCCCAACAAAAGATCTAGTTGATTTATGGAGGCGGTAGTACGGGTTTAATGGGAGCAGTCGCTACAGCAGCACACGCCGGAGGAAGTCCAGTTCTAGGAATCGTGCCAAAACTATTCACAGATTTTTGTGGACCTACCTTGGGTAAGGAAATACAAGTCTGGAGTATCCCTGAACGGATAACAATCATGTACCATTCTGCCGATGCATTCATTGCTTTACCAGGAGGTCTGGGTACATTGGAAGAAATAGCTTGCGTGGCTTCTTGGTCATCTTTGGTCACAAATAAGAAACCCATTGGTTTGCTTAATATTAATGGTTATTTTAGTAATTTGCTTTCATATTTAGATAATGCTGTGGATAATGGATTCATGTTTTCAGAGGCAAGGAGAACCATAATTTCTGCTACAACCATTGAAGATTTACTCAAAAAGCTCAAAGCTTATGAGTATTTATCTGCTACGGTTGTTTCGCAAACGCTCGGAAAAAGAAAAAGAGATATGGACGAGCAAGGAGTGGATTGCACTTTGTCTTTGTGACATTATCTAACATTTTGTTTGTTGTGTCTCAGTTATAATAAGTGGTTAGCAACCTCTACAGGTAATATCTCCTAAATTTTACCTTCTTAAAAAAAAAAAAAAAAAAAGTTTGTTGTGTTTTAAGCAATTTAGAAGTATTCATTCTGAACAAGGTCTGAGTAAGGGAGACTTGAGACATACCTTGTCAGTTTGATTTCTTCTTTTCAAAAAAAAAAAAAAAAAAAAAAAGAGTTTGTTGTGTTTTAAGCAATTTAGAAGTATTCATTCTGAACAAGGTCTGAGTAAGGGAGACTTGAGACATACCTTGTCAGTTTGATTTTAATCTTTTTATGTTTACTTGTTAATTTTTGTTTAGTATTTTAGGATTATTTAGGTTGCATGAGTTTGTTTTGTTTTGAGTCTAGTTATTCCTATTCTTATGTTATTAGTTCTTTTCTCTTACACATGATTCTTTCATTTGGGTTAATAGACTTACATTGAGGACAATGTAAGAATTAAGTGTGGGGGGAATGATTTAGGATTTCTTTTATTTTTGTCTATTTTTTTTTATGAGTCTTTATTATTATTATTATTTTTTAGTGTGTTTTAGTTCCTTTTTAATACAATGATGAGATATGAATTGCATAAGTCTAAAACATATTTATTAGTGAGAAGATTTTCATGAGAATTGAGCTTGATGTCAACCTTTTTATGAGCCAATGTTAATATGATATGTTGATTGAGAAAGAAGCATGTTTAGACTTAATCTGACTTGTATAATCATTCTTGTGAGTTTTTGAGCCTAAAATGATTGATGCATTATACAAATCAATCTAATTTCTTTCTTGAGTGCTCTTATGATTACATGATTCTCTAGAACTTGCTTTAAACCGTTTGAGACTATATTGATGCATGTGACAACATGAATATGATAGAGGCATTAGGATTTTTAGCCAGGGCCAAACAACCATCCCTTATTGATGTTTCAAGAGAACACACCCTTAGTGAACCAATTTGAGCCTACATTGAATAAGCTATCTCTTTGGTAACCATAACTTGTCCCTAACCTAAATATACTTATATCTTTACCTTTGTTCCAAAGATGAATTAGCATGATTTGAGACAAGTTGCAAAGATAAGGGATATTTTTTGGTTAGAAACAAGAAATAAGTGTGGGGGGAAAAGAAAAGAAAAGTCAAGAGAAAAAGAAATGGAATACTGGCAAATACATTCCTATATAAAAAAAAAATGAATCATCTCTTGAATTTGTGGACAAAGAAAAAGATGTTACAAAGTTGTTTAGAATGAAGAAAAGGCCCAACATGAATATCCGGCCTAGGTGACTATGTACTTGTAAAGAGTTTTGAGAAGTTTCTTTGTATAATCTTTTTATGTCTCTAAACTTTATGAACTCTTTGGAACCTTTGTGATATCTTTATCCTTTTGTTCTTCAACCACATTACAAACCCCTTGGCCCCATTACAACCTTGATTAAAGACCTCTTGATTTATGAAGTTGCATGATCTTTTAGTGGAGAATAGGTGGACAAGCAAGCATATGGTAGAAGTGTTTTCATGAGATTGATTGAGTGTAAACACTTTACCACTACTTTAAAGAGTGAAAATCAAGAGAGTATCCCATGTGAGAAGTTGAGATTAAATTTGAACATGCACTATTTTGATTGAGATATGTTATGCTAATATTGGCTTAACTCAAACAATTTACATTCAAGCATGATTTTTTGTGAAATTTTTTAAGCTATTGATTAGTTTATAAGACTTGTTCAAATATTGTCTCTAATTTGTATTGAAAGGATTAGGAGTAAATATTTTTAGTATATGTAGTTTATTTATATGAAGTTTATTTATATTTTAATTTTTCAATGTTTGTGGGTATCGTTCTAGTAAACCCTCACGAGACTAAACTCGTCCACTAGGGACACCTAGCGGTTTAAAGGCTTGTGTGACATGCTAAGTGCCACCGTGATTTCCTACGAAAGTGGATTAGATTAGATTTTCTTATTTTATTTTTATTGAGTCGTTGCTAGGGACTAGCAACAATCTAAGTGTGGGGGTGTGATAACTCGTATAATTATATAGTTTTTAGTTATGTTTTATTATTGTTTTGTGTCAAATACGAGTTATTATTGTTTAGTCTAATTGTGTTTATGATCTTTTATATTTTTATGTAATTTGGTGTTTTTCACAAGTTTCTTTGAGTGATTTCAGATTACTAGAATTAAGGGCAAATCCAGTTTAGTTCCAGTTCCGACACATTTTGCCATATCAGCTATATCTGGAGTTTCACTGAAGCAATAAGGCTGAAATTTGTAGCCGTGCAAAGCTAAGAGGCATATCTATCTTTTTCATGTTTTATACTTCTTGAAACGGAGTCGTTTTCCCTAGCGAAATCGACCATCAAGTTGGCTGATGTGCAATGACGTCTGTGCTGACCTGTTTTTGTATTTTGCCCATATCGGCTTATCCACATCAGCAAATGAGCTGATTCCAATGGCTATGGATCCGTAACTGATACGGGAACCTTTGTCTAGAAGACCATATGATCAGATCAGGCCTCTAATATTGACGAAATCGACCATCAAGTTGGCTGATGTGCAATGACGTCTGTGCTGACATGTTTTCGTATTTTGCCCATATGTGCTTATCCACATCAGCAAATGAGCTGATTCTAACGGCTACGGATCCGTAACTGATAGGGGAACCTTTTTCTAGAAGACCATGTGATCAGATCAGGCCTCCAACATTGACGAAATCGACCATCAAGTTGGCTGATCAAAATTGTCATACAATATGACGAAAATTGTTAGAAAAATTCACCCACCTATTATACCTACCTTTGAAATTTGTAAAGCTTGTCTCTTGTCATTTAGCCTTCCAAAATGTGTATAAATAGAGGGCCTTGGATGATTGTAGAGGATCATATTGTACATAGGTAGGATATTAGCCATTTTAATAAAATTCTCTAAGTTTTCTTCTTCTTTCTTTTCTCTAGTTTTCTTTCTTTTCTCTAGTTTTCTTTTTCTTTAGAGAGAGCAAGAGGTTGGATAATTAATATTCTTCCTCTTCTTCTTTCTTTCTTTTATTTTCTTCTTAGATTTTCTTTAATTTTATGTTTATGTTTACAATGCCTATGCTAGGCTAAACTTCTATTTGGTTAAGGGTGATTTCAAAGCCCTAGACATGTTTTGTGATGATTTTCAGATTCTATCTATCATTAATTTTCTATCAAAGTTGCTTATGTTCTTCTACAAGAATTGTTCATGATGTTGTCTTGATTTATTTAGGTGTACAACTAGATAGATCTTGATAATTATCTATTGCTAGTCTAGGAGTCTTGATCCGTGTAATTGTCTTGATTTCCTATTCATAAGTGGCAATTTGTGATTAATGATTATGGTCAAGTTTTCAATAATTGCAAAGTGGAACATAACCTAAGTTGAACAATCCGAGCTTATGTGTTTGTTGCTTAGATCAACCTATCTTTCTCATCATAAAGCTGCCATTAAATTGAATTTAGAGAGCTTATTCTAGGTTGTTTAATGGTTAGAGATTAAATAGAGAGCTTGTTCTATTTAACGACAAACTAAGGAAAGATTGGGGTAACAGAGCTTGTTGTTATCTACGGTTGTTAACTTTGATAGTTGGTTGATATTGATAGATCTGAAATTGATTCTTAATGATGTCTAGTGGTGGAGAATGAAACCTTAACCATATTTTTCATATTTGATTATTCTTACTTACTTGTTTTCTTACTTTTCTAGTTTGCTTATTTTTAAAAGTATATTTATTTTTATTGGCTGGTTATACCGCCTAATTTAGTATATATATTTTTATTGGCTGGTTATACCGCCTTGCATCTTATTCTTATTATTTACTTTAGTTTAAATCTGGCTTCAAAAACCCCTTTTCTTTTATTGTTTTCTTTGAATGTAAGTTATAAACTAATAACTCATAAATTAAAACCCAATCCCTGAGGACTCGACCCTTGCTAACTACTATACTTACAATTGATCTTTTTAGTGCAAGGTTAAATAAGATACACTCTTTTGGGTGCATCAATCCTAGTGGAGACGTACAAAGAGAAATTCTTGATTTATGGCCGCAATTCCAAAGGGAATGGCAACATCTTGGGAATCTGATGTTAAAAGACCCTGTTTGCCAGCTTGTAAGAAAACTGGATGGGAAGCATATCCTCGACTCATAGAAGGCGTTTAAGCCGTTTCTGGACGTAAAACCAGAGGAAGATGTGAGCCACAATCACAACTACAATAAATGACTTCTCAGTTTTTGTTTTGATTTGCAATAACTTTATTTCGGTTTAATTTACGTGTTATTCGATTTGTGTAATTATTCTCATTTTTTTTATTTGTCTTTTACGATTGATTTTTCTTCTCTTTTTTATTTTCTTCCTGAAATCACGCAAAAATCTTTTGTTAGGTTAACATTTTCTTCTGACAGGTCAAATACACTTTCGGCGACATTATTACTCTTGACTTTTACGGTTGATTTTTCTTCTCTTTTTGATTTTCTTCCTGAAATCACGCAAAAATCTTTTGTTAGGTTAACATTTTTTCTGACAGGTCAGATACACTTTCGGCGACATTATTACTCTTGTCTGATTCACTACTCAGTACTCTATATATTACACCATGTACTCATTCTCTTTCAAGCACTCGAAAAAAAAGAAAAAAAAAAGAAAAAAAAATGGAAAGTACTTCGTCCCAACGCATTAAAAAAATTTGTGTTTTTGGAGGTGCTTATCCAGGGAAAAATAACATATTCGCTGATGAAGCCATAAGAGTTGGAGTAATACTTGCCCAACAAAAGATCCAGTTGATTTATGGAGGCGGTAGTACGGGTTTAATGGGAGCAGTCGCTACAGCAGCACACGCCGGAGGAAGTCCAGTTCTAGGAGTCGTGCCAAAACTATTCACAGATTTTTGTGGACCTACCTTGGGTAAGGAAATACAAGTCTGGAGTATCCCTGAACGGATAACAATCATGTACCATTCTGCCGATGCATTCATTGCTTTACCAGGAGGTCTGGGTACATTGGAAGAAATAGCTTGCGTGGCTTCTTGGTCATCTTTGGTCACAAATAAGAAACCCATTGGTTTGCTTAATATTAATGGTTATTTTAGTAATTTGCATTCATATTTAGATAATGCTGTGGATAATGGATTCATGTTTTCAGAGGCAAGGAGAACCATAATTTCTGCTACAACCATTGAAGATTTACTCAAAAAGCTCCAAGCTTATGAGTATTTATCTGCTACGGTTGTTTCGCAAACGCTCGGAAAAAGAAAAAGAGATATGGACGAGCAAGGAGTGGATTGCACTTTGTCTTTGTGACATTATCTAACATTTTGTTTGTTGTGTCTCAGTTATAATAAGTGGTTAGCAACCTCTACAGGTAATATCACCTAAATTTTACCTTCTTAAAAAAAAAAAAAAAGTTTGTTGTGTTTTAAGCAATTTAGAAGTATTCATTACAAGGTCTGAGTAAGGGAGACTTGAGACATACCTTGTCAGTTTGATTTCTTCTTTTCAAAAAAAAAAAAAAAGGAAAGACAAATTGAAAGAGAAATTTATATACAATATCAGTTTTGTGGGTAGCTGATAGAACCGATTTAAATAATCACGGAGTACCGTTATCCGCCATTTAACCGGGGTTAAAAAAAAATTATATTTACATCTAGTTATTTTCAAAACAAGGATCAGAAAGAAAAACAACATAAAAAGACTCAAAAACAAAACACTCTAAATAAAATACTAAATTCTTCCCCCCACACATAATTCTTACATTGTCATTAATGTAATGCTATTATCCCCCAATGCAAAATGTTAGTATGATATGTTGATTGAGAAAGAAGCATGTTTAGACTTAATCTGACTTGTATAATCATTCTTGTGAGTTTTTGAGCCTAAAATGATTGATGCATTATACAAATCAATCTAATTTCTTTCTTGAGTGCTCTTATGATTACATTCAAGCAAGATTTTTTTGTGAATTTCTTTAAGCTATTGATTAGTTTTTAAGACTTGTCCAATGATTATCTCTAATTTATATTGGAAGGATTAGTTATAATTATTATTTTTAGTTTTTCTTAGTTTTTCAATGTTTGTGGGTATCGTTCTAGTAAACCCTCACGAGACTAAACTCGTCCACTAGGGACACCTAGGGGTTCAAAGGCTTGTGTCACATGCTAAGTGCCACCGTGATTTCCTACGAAAATGGATTAGATTAGATTTTCTTATTTTATTTTTATTGAGTCGTTGCTAGGGACTAGCAACAATCTAAGTGTGGGGGTGTGATAACTCGTATAATTATATAGTTTTTAGTTATGTTTTATTATTGTTTTGTGTCAAATACGAGTTATTATTGTTTAGTCTAATTGTGTTTATGATCTTTTATATTTTTATGTAATTTGGTGTTTTTCACAAGTTTCTTTGAGTGATTTCAGATTACTAGAATTAAGGGCAAATCCAGTTCAGTTCCAGTTCCGACACCTTTTGCCATATCAGCTATATCTGGAGTTTCACTGAAGCAATAAGGCTGAAATTTGTAGCCGTGCAAAGCTAAGAGGCATATCTATCTTTTTCATGTTTTACACTTCTTGAAACGGAGTCGTTTTCCCTAGCGAAATCAACCATCAAGTTGGCTGATGTGCAATGACGTCTGTGCTGACCTGTTTTCGTATTTTGCCCATATCTGCTTATCCACATCAGCAAATGAGCTGATTCCAATGGCTATGGATCCCTAACTGATACGGGAACCTTTGACTAGAAGACAATATGATCAGATCAGGCATCTAATATTGACGAAATCGACCATCAAGTTGGCTGATGTGCAATGACGTCTGTGCTGACCTGTTTTCGTATTTTGCCCATATCTTCTTCTCCACATCAGAGAATGAGCTGATTCCAACGGCTTTGAATCAGTAACTCATAGGGGAACATTTTTCTAGAAGACCATGTGATCAGATCAGGCCTCCAAGATTGACAAAATCGACCATCAAGTTGGCTGATCAAAATGGTCATACAATATGACGAAAATTGTTAGAAAAATGCACCCACCTATTATACCTACCTTTGAAATTTGTAAAGCTTGTCTCTTGTCATTTAGCCCTCCAAAATGTGTATAAATAGAGGGCCTTGGATGATTGTAGAGGATCATATTGTACATAGGTAGGATATTAGCCATTTTAATAAAATTCTCTAAGTTTTCTTCTTCTTTCTTTCTTTTATTTTCTTCTTAGATTTTCTTTAATTTTATGTTTATGTTTACAATGCCTATGCTAGGCTAAACTTCTATTTGGTTAAGGGTGATTTCAAAGCCCTAGACATGTTTTGTGATTGATTTTCAGATTCTATCTATCATTAATTTTCTATCAAAGTTGCTTATGTTCTTCTACAAGAATTGTTCATGATGTTGTCTTGATTTATTTAGGTGTACAACTAGATAGATCTTGATAATTATCTATTGCTAGTTTAGGAGTCTTGATCCGTGTAATTGTCTTGATTTCCTATTCATAAGTGGCAATTTGTGATTAATGATTATGGTCAAGTTTTCAATTTAAATTATTGAAAATTATCAAGATCTATCTAGTTGTACACCTAAATAAATCTAGACAATATCATGAACAATTCTTGTAGAAGAACATAAGCAACTTTGATAGAAAATTAATGATAGATAGAATCTGAAAATCAATCACAAAACATGTCTAGGGCTTTGAAATCACCCTTAACCAAATAGAAGTTTAGCCTAGCATAGGCATTATAAACATAAAATTAAATAGAATCTAAGAAGAAAATAAAAGAAAGAAAGAAGAAGAAGAAGAATATTAATTATCCAACCTCTTGCTCTTTCTAAAGAAAAACAAAACTAGAGAAAAGAAAGAAGAAGAAAACTTAGAGAATTTTATTACAATGGCTAATATCCTACTCAAGTCTCCCTTACTCAGACCTTGTTCAGAATGAATACTTCTAAATGGCTTAAAACACATCAATTTTTTTTTTTTTTAAATTAGCAAAATATGTCCCTTACCCCCTACTAATGGTAGAATTTAGGAGATATTACCTACAGAGGTTGCTAACCACTTATTATAACTGAGACACAACAAATAAAATGTTAGATAATGTCACAAAGACAAAGTACAATCCACTCCTTGCTCGTCCATATCTCTTTTTCTTTTTCCGAGCGTTTGCGAAACAACCGTAGCAGATAAACACTCATAAGCTTGGAGCTTTTTGAGTAAATCTTCAATGGTTGTAGCAGAAATTATGGTTCTCCTTGCCTCTGAAAACATGAATCCATTATCCACAGCATTATCTAAATATGAAAGCAAATTACTAAAATAACCATTAATATTAAGCAAACCAATGGGTTTCTTATTTGTGACCAAAGATGACCAAGAAGCCACGCAAGCTATTTCTTCCAATGTACCCCGACCTCCTGGTAAAGCAATGAATGCATCGGCAGAATGGTACATGATTGTTATCCGTTCAGGGATACTCCAGACTTGTATTTCCTTACCCACGGTAGGTCCACAAAAACTTGTGAATAGTTTTGGCACGATTCCTAGAACTGGACTTCCTCCGGCGTGTGCTGCTGTAGCGACTGCTCCCATTAAACCCGTACTACCGCCTCCATAAATGAAGTGGATCTTTTGTTGGGCAAGTATTACTCCAACTCTTATGGCTTCATCAGCGAATATGTTATTTTTCCCTGGATAAGCACCACCAAAGACACAAATTTTTTTTAATGCGCTGGGATGAAGTACTTTCCATTTTTTTTTTCTTCGAGTGCCTGAAAGAGAATGAGTACATGGTGTAATATATAGAGGACTGAGTAGTGAATCAGACAAGAGTAATAATGTCGCCGAAAGTGTATCTGACCTGTCAGAAGAAAATGTTAACCTAACAAAAGATTTTTGCGTGATTTCAGGAAGAAAATCAAAAAGAGAAGAAAAATCAACCGTAAAAGTCAAGAGTAATAATGTCGCCGAAAGTGTATTTGGAATCTTTCTCTGGTTTTACGTCCAGAAACGGCTTAAATGCCTTCTATGAGTCGAGGATATGCTTCCCATCCAGTTTTCTTACAAGCTGGCAAACAGGGTCTTTTAACAACCTCTATTTATACTATACTTGCTCTCTCTAATATTGACGAAATCGACCATCAAGTTGGCTGATGTGCAATGACGTCTGTGCTGACATGTTTTCGTATTTTGCCCATATCTGCTTATCCACATCAGCAAATGAGCTGATTCCAATGGCTATTGATCCGTAACTGATAGGGGAACCTTTTTCTAGGAGACCATGTGATCAGATCAGGCCTCCAACATTGACGAAATCGACCATCAAGTTGGCTGATCAAAATTGTCATACAATATGACGAAAATTGTTAGAAAAATTCACCCACCTATTATACCTACTGATAACTCGTATAATTATATAGTTTTTAGTTATGTTTTATTATTGTTTTGTGTCAAATACGAGTTATTATTGTTTAGTCTAATTGTGTTTATGATCTTTTATATTTTTATGTAATTTGGTGTTTTTCACAAGTTTCTTTGAGTGATTTCAGATTACTAGAATTAAGGGCAAATCCAGTTCAGTTCCAGTTCCGACACCTTTTGCCATATCAGCTATATCTGGAGTTTCACTGAAGCAATAAGGCTGAAATTTTAACCATGCAAAGTTAAGAGGCATGTCTATCTTTTTCATGTTTTACACTTCTTGAAACGGAGTCGTTTTCCCTAGAGAAATCAACCATCAAGTTGGCTGATGTGCAATGACGTCTGTCCTGAGTAGTTTTCGTATTTTGACCATATCGTCCGATACACATCAGAAAATGAGCTGATTACAACGGCTATGGATCACTAACTGATAGGGGAACATTTGTCTAGAAGACCATGTGATCAGATAAAGCCTCCAATATTGAAGAAATCGACCATCAAGTTGGCTGATGTGCAATAATGTCTGTGCTGACCTGTTTTCGTATTTTGCCCATATCTTCTTCTCCACATCAGCAACTGAGCTGATTCCAACGGATATGAATCAGTAACTCATAGGGGAACATTTTTCTAGAAGACCATGTGATCAGATCAGGCCTCCAAGATTGACAAAATCGACCATCAAGTTGGCTGATCAAAATGGTCATACAATATGACGAAAATTGTTAGAAAAATGCACCCACCTATTATACCTACCTTTGAAATTTGTAAAGCTTGTCTCTTGTCATTTAGCCCTCCAAAATGTGTATAAATAGAGGGCCTTGGATGATTGTAGAGGATCATATTGTACATAGGTAGGATATTAGCCATTGTAATAAAATTTCTCTAAGTTTTCTTCTTTTTTTCTTTTCTCTAGTTTTCTTTTTCTTTAGAAAGAGCAAGAGGTTGGATAATTAATATTCTTCTTCTTCTTCTTTCTTTCTTTTATTTTCTTCTTAGATTCTCTTTAATTTAATTTTATGTTTATAATGCCTATGCTAGGCTAAACTTCTATTTGGTTAAGGGTGATTTCAAAGCCCTAAACATGTTTTGTGATTGATTTTCAGATTCTATCTATCATTAATTTTCTATCAAAGTTGCTTATGTTCTTCTACAAGAATTGTTCATGATGTTGTCTTGATTTATTTAGGTGTACAACTAGATAGATCTTGATAATTATCTATTGCTAGTCTAGGAGTCTTGATCCGTGTAATTGTCTTGATTTCCTATTCATAAGTGGCAATTTGTGATTAATGATTATGGTCAAGTTTTCAATAATTGCAAAGTGGAACATAACCTAAGTTGAACAATCCGAGCTTATGTGTTTGTTGCTTAGATCAACCTATCTTTCTCATCATAAAGCTGCCATTAAATTGAATTTAGAGAGCTTATTCTAGGTTGTTTAATGGCTAGAGATTAAATAGAGAGCTTGTTCTATTTAACGACAAACTAAGGAAAGATTGGGGTAACAGAGCTTGTTGTTATCTACGGTTGTTAACTTTGATAGTTGGTTGATATTGATAGATCTGAAATTGATTCTTAATGATGTCTAGTGGTGGAGAATGAAACCTTAACCATATTTTTCATACTTGATTCTTTTTACTTACTTGTTTTCTTACTTTTCTAGTTTGCTTATTTTTAAAAGTATATTTATTTTTATTGGCTGGTTATACCGCCTAATTTAGTATATATATTTTTATTGGCTGGTTATACCGCCTAATTTAGTATATATATTTTTATTGGCTGGTTATACCGCCTTGCATCTTATTCTTATTATTTACTTTAGTTTAAATCTGATTTTAAAAACCCCTTTTCTTTTATTGTTCTTGAATTTAAGTTTTAAACTATTAACTTATAAACTAAAACCCAATCCCTGAGGACTCGACCCTTGCTAACTACTATACTTACAATTGATCTTTTTAGTGCAAGGTTAAATAAGATACACTCTTTTGGGTGCATCAAGTTTTTGGCGCCGTTGCCGGGGATTGCTTTCTTTAGTTTATTAGTTTATTGGTTTATTCTTATTTTCTGTTCTAATTATTTACTTTCTTATTTTTTTTATTAGTGAATGTTCCAAGCTCCCGAAGAAGACTTACGACTTAGGAAAATTCGGGAATTTATAACTTCTCACCAACAACCAATCGAGGAGTTGATCCAAAACATCCAAGAGAAGCAAGGAGAGATGGCAGCAGCTGACAACCGAACTCTCAAGGAGCTAGCCGCTCCGGACTTGGGTCAACAACCATTATGCATTGAATATGCTAATCTTGAGGTAGCTTTTGAATTAAAATCTGGTTTGATTCATCTTCTCCCAACTTTTCATGGTTTTGCAGGAGAGGATCCAAATAAGCACCTCAAGGAATTCCATGTAGTTTGCTCAAGCATGAGACCAACAGGGGTCACGGAAGAGCAAGTTAAGTTGAGAGCCTTCCCATTCTCTCTAGCTGATTCAGCAAAGGAATGGCTCTACTATCTACCATCCGAGACCATCACTACATGGAATGATTTGAAGAAAGCATTCTTGGAAAGGTATTTCCCAGCATCTAAGGCTGCCAACATTAGGAAAGAGATATGTGGGATTCGGCAATACAACGGAGAGTCCTTATATGAATATTGGGAGAGGTTCAAGAAACTTTGTGCATCATGTCCACACCATCAAATAAGTGAACAACTTCTCATCCAATACTTCTATGAAGGTCTCATGCCCATGGAGAGAAGTATGATAGATGCCGCTAGTGGGGGAGCTCTAGTTGATAAGACTCCCAGGGCTGCTAGAACATTAATCTCCAACATGGCAGCCAATTCTCAACAGTTCTCAATGAGACAAGATCCACCACCACAACCCAAGAGAGTTAATGAGGTAAGTATATCATCCCTTGAACAAAAATTTGATAAACTGACTTCTCTTGTTCAACAATTGGCTGTAGGTAAAATACAACAAATAAAGGCTTGTGGCATATGTTCAAACATAGGGCACCAAACTGATATGTGTCCAACACTTCAAGAGGATACCAATGAACATGTGAATGCCATGGGTGGATTTCAGAACCAATCAAGGAAATATGATCCCTACTCAAACACTTACAATCCAGGATGGAGGGATCATCCAAACTTCAATTATGGAGGGAACCAATCACAAACTATTCCTCCACCATTTGACCACAGGCCACCGGGTTTTCAGCAAAGAGTGCAACAACCATACCAAACCCGACAACAACTACCACCCACCCAAAATTCAGGTACTTCTCTTGAAGATCTTGTTAAAGCTCTTTCTACTAATACAATTCAATTTCAATAGGAAACAAAGACAAGTATTCGAAATTTGGAGACTCAAATAGGGCAATTGGCAACAAACATGAGTCAAATGCAAGCAAGGGATTCTGGGAAATTACCTTCCCAAACCATAGTGAATCCAAGAGAGAATGCCAATGCTATAACTTTAAGAAGTGGGAAACAGCTAGAGACACCACAAAATGATAGTGCTCAAGGGGAGAACAATACCATGGCATCCTCTTCACATCCCAACGAGCCACTAAAAAAGGTAATTCCTAAACCATCATTTCCTTCTTATATAACTCCTCCACCTTTTCCTGGCAGGTTAGCAAAGTCCAAGAAGGAGGAGCAAGAGAAGGAAATTTTGGAAACTTTCCGGAAAGTAGAGGTGAACATTCCTTTACTAGATGCTATCAAGCAAGTGCCAAGATATGCCAAGTTCCTAAAAGAGTTGTGCACATCTAAACGGAAGTTGAAATGGAATGAAAAGGTAAGGGTGGGGGAGAATGTGTCAGCTGTTCTTCAAAAGAAACTCCCACCTAAATGCAAGGATCCAGGTATGTTTACCATTCCTTGTAAGATAGGCAACACCAGGTTTGAGCGTGCTATGCTAGATCTAGGGGCATCTATTAATGTCATGCCATATTCAATTTATGCTTCATTGAATCTAGGACCATTAGAGGAAACCGGTGTTATAATACAACTTGCTGACCGTTCTAACACTTATCCAAGAGGAGTTGTAGAAGACGTTCTTGTACAGGTTAATGAATTGGTTTTTCCCGCTGACTTTTATGTTATTGAGATGGAAGATGAGATGTCTTCTAATCCCACACCTATTCTATTAGGGAGACCATTTTTGAAAACAGCAAGAACTAAAATAGATGTACATGATGGCACTTTAACTATGGAATTTGATGGTGAAATAATTCGCTTTAACATTTTTGAGGCCATGAGATATCCTAGTGATGTGCATTCTGTTTTTAATATTGATATAATTGACTCACTAGTGCAGCAAGCTTATGAGCTAGATGGTGAAGATAGTGTGGAAATAGTCCTTAGCAACCATCTCCGAATGGGGAATGCTAAACTAGCCTTGAGTGACCATGTGGAAGGGGCACTAGAATCTTTACACTCGTTGCCACCTAAAGATGCAAGGTTTGATGTTTCATTTATTGATTTGCCTTTATCTAATGAGAAACTTCTACCTTCCATTTTGCAGGCACCAACTTTAGAGTTGAAACCACTACCGAACCACTTGAAATATGTGTTCCTAGGTAAAAAGGACACACTACCGATCATCATTGCCAAAGAGCTCACACTTTTGCAAGAAGAGCGACTTATCCGGGTGCTTAGAGAGCATAAAACAGTAATTGGTTGGACAATTGCCGATATCAAGGGAATAAGCCCATCCATGTGCATGCACCGGATTTTGTTAGAGGAAGGGTCCAAACCAACAAGAGAAGCACAAAGAAGATTGAACCCTCCTATGATGGAGGTTGTGAAAAAGGAGATACTGAAGCTCCTAGATGTTGGAGTGATCTATCCTATCTCGGATAGCAAATGGGTGAGCCCGGTCCAAGTGGTTCCAAAGAAATCAGGTGTAACGGTGGTAACAAATAATGAGAATGAACTTGTTCCTACTAGGATTCAAACAGGATGGCGAGTTTGTATTGATTATCGTAAACTTAATTCCACAACTCGCAAAGACCACTTTCCTTTACCTTTTATTGATCAAATGCTTGAAAGGTTAGCTGGCCATTCTCATTATTGTTTTCTTGATGGTTTTTCAGGTTATAATCAGATAGCCATTGCTCCGGAGGACCAAGAGAAAACAACATTCACATGTCCATTTGGTACTTTTGCATACCGGCGTATGCCATTTGGTCTTTGTAATGCACCAGCTACATTCCAAAGGTGTATGGTTAGCATATTTTCAGATTATGTATAGAATATCATAGAAGTGTTTATGGATGATTTTAGTGTCTATGGTGATTCTTTTGATAGATGTCTAGAGAACCTTACACTTGTACTTGAAAGATGCATGGAAACTAACCTTGTTTTGAATTGGGAAAAATGTCACTTTATGGTAGAACAAGGAATAGTTTTGGGCCATGTTATTTCTTCTAGAGGGATAGAGGTTGATAAGTCTAAAATAGATATTATGCATTCTTTACCACCTCCCACAAATGTGAGAGAGCTTCGTTCTTTTCTTGGACATGCAGGTTTCTATAGGAGATTTATCAAAGACTTCTCAAAGATCACATTACCTCTTTGCAAGCTACTACAAAAAGATGTGGTTTTCCACTTTGATGATAAATGCAAAGAGGCGTTTGAAACATTGAAGGGACTCTTGACATCAGCTCCTATCATCCAACCACCAGATTGGAATGTACCTTTTGAAATCATGTGTGATGCTAGTGACTATGCCATTGGAGCTGTTTTGGGCCAACGGGTTGGCAAAGCCTCACATGCCATTTATTATGCCTCTCGAACTCTTAATGATGCTCAATTGAACTATTCCACTACTGAAAAAGAACTTTTGGCTGTTGTATTTGCTTTAGAAAAATTTCGATCTTATTTAATTGGTACTAAAGTAATTGTATATTCTGACCATGCAGCCCTTAAGTACTTGCTCACTAAAAAGGAGGCCAAACCAAGGTTGATTAGATGGATACTTCTCTTACAAGAGTTTGATTTGGAGATAAAAGATAAGAGAGGTAGTGACAACCTGGTTGCGGACCATCTTAGCCGTTTAGTTCATGAAGAGGATGCACTACCCTTGAATGAGAACTTTCCGGATGAGCAACTTCTTTTTATAAGTACAACAACTCCTTGGTATGCTGATATTGTTAATTACTTAGTTACCAACAAGTTGCCACAAGAGTTGACACAAGCTCAAAGAAATAAGATCAAGAGTGATGCCAAATACTACATATGGGATGATCCTTACCTTTGGAAGCATTGCTCCGATCAGATTATAAGAAGGTGTGTACTCGAAACTGAATTTCAATCTATTCTCACCTTTTGTCACTCTTATGCATGTGGAGGACACTTTGGATCCAAAAGAACAGCCATGAAAGTTCTTGATTCTGGATTTTATTGGCCTACCATATTCAAAGATGCATACCTCTTTTGCAAGTCATGTGATCGTTGCCAAAGAACAGGTAACTTAGGTCCTAGAAATCAAATGCCTCAAACTCCAATACTTATTGTTGAAATTTTTGATGTATGGGGCATGTATTTCATGGGACCTTTTCCTCCTTCTTTTGGTAATCTTTATATTTTACTTGCCGTTGATTATGTTTCAAAGTGGGTGGAAGCAAAATCCACTAGGACTAATGACTCTAAAGTTGTTTCAGATTTTGTCAAGACTAACATCTTTGCTAGGTTTGGAACGCCAAAGGCCATAATCAGCGATAGAGGTACTCACTTTTGCAAAAGGACTATCGAAGCACTTTTGAGGAAGTATAACATCACACACAAGGTCTCCACCTCATATCATCCTCAAACTAGTGGGCAAGCTGAAGTGTCAAACCGAGAAGTTAAGTCCATCCTTGAAAAGACAGTTAATCCAAATAGGAAGGATTGGAGTTCACGACTTGATGACGCACTTTGGGCTTATAGGACAGCATATAAGACACCCATTGGTATGTCTCCTTATCGACTTGTTTATGGTAAGCCTTGTCATCTTCCGGTTGAATTGGAACATAAATCATATTGGGCTATCAAACAATGCAACATGGAGATGGATGAGACAGGAAAGAAAAGAAAACTTGACCTACAAGAATTAGAGGAGATAAGGAATGATGCCTATCAGAATTCTAGGATTTACAAGGAAAAGACTAAGGCATTCCATGACAAGATGATATCAAGAAAGGAATTTGTTGTTGGACAAAAAGTTCTTCTCTTCCATTCACGCCTTAAGTTATATCCAGGTAAGTTACGTTCTCGTTGGGTTGGACCTTTTGTTATTACTAATGTATTTACTCATGGTGCAGTTGAAATCCAAAGCCCAAAAACAGATAAGGCATTCAAAGTGAATGGTCATAGATTGAAGCCTTACTATGAGAACTTTCCAATACAAGATGTGGAGGAGTTTCCACTTTTTGAGCCAAAGTATGTTGAATAATAATGGCATGGGTCTAAGTCAAGCTGAGGACAATAAACCAAGCGCTTCTTGGGAGGCAACCCAAAAGGATGGAGAGCATCTATTATATCAGATTTGCATATTCCTTACTCTCCATCATTCTATCTTTTATTGTTTCTCTTTTGTTTTGTTTAATAGTTCTTTTCTCTTACATATAATTCTTGCATTGGGGGATAATAGCATTACATTAATGACAATGTAAGAATTATGTGTGGGGGGAAGAATTTAGGATTTTATTTAGAGTGTTTTGTTTTTGAGTTTTTTTATGTTGTTTTTCTTTCTGATCCTGGTTTTGAAAATAACTAGATGTAAATATAATTTTTAATTTTTTACCCCGGTTAAATGGCGGATAACGGTACTCCGTGATTATTTAAATCGGTTCCATCAGCTACCCACAAAACTGATATTGTATATAAATTTCTCTTCCAATTTCTCTTTCAATTTTTTTCATTTTTTTTTTCAGGATGGATGATATTCTCACAAGATTGCAGAAACGATTTCCTCCTTTTCCTCGAAATATTTTACTGAAGCTTTACCAAGTTCGACTTGAAAGATTAAGAATGCTTATGCACAAAGGGATTCCTGACGACATACGTTGGATAATTGAAGCCAAGGTACGTGAAGATGAATATCTTCCTGTTTTGCATTTACCAGGTACAGGTAGAAGCACTTTTGCAAAGAAGCGACGAGCAAAACGCATGAGTTCAAATTGCCACAAATGTGCACGATGGACGTGTAACGGTAAATGTCGTTCTATTGGGATTCCGTCCTCTAATCGAGATGATAAAATTGAATTCATTAAGGATGGACTGAGTAAGGAGAATTTGGATAATATCCAACTTTCTCTTGAGACGCATCCTAGTGGAGACGTACAAAGAGAAATTCTTGATTTATGGCCGCAATTCCAAAGGGAATGGCAACATCTTGGGAATCTGATGTTAAAAGACCCTGTTTGCCAGCTTGTAAGAAAACTGGATGGGAAGCATATCCTCGACTCATAGAAGGCGTTTAAGCCGTTTCTGGACGTAAAACCAGAGGAAGATGTGAGCCACAATCACAACTACAATAAATGACTTCTCAGTTTTTGGTTTGATTTGCAATAACTTTATTTTGGTTTAATTTACGTGTTGTTCGATTTGTGTAATTATTCTCGTTTTTTTTATTTGTCTTTTACGGTTTATTTTTTCTTCTCTTTTTGTTTTTCTTCCTGAAATCACGCAAAAATCTTTTGTTAGGTTAACATTTTCTTCTGACAGGTAAGATACACTTTCGGCGACATTATTACTCTTGTCTGATTCACTACTCAGTCCTCTATATATTACACCATGTACTTATTCTCTTTCAGCCACTCGAAAAAAAAAAAAGAAAAAAAAAATGGAAAGTACTTCGTCCCAACGCATTAAAAAAATTTGTGTCTTTGGAGGTGCTTATCCAGGGAAAAATAACATATTCGCTGATGAAACCATAAGAGTTGGAGTAATACTTGCCCAACAAAAGATCCAGTTGATTTATGGAGGTGGTAGTACGGGTTTAATGGGAGCAGTCGCTACAGCAGCACACGCCGGAGGAAGTCCAGTTCTAGGAGTCGTGCCAAAACTATTCACAAGTTTTTGTGGACCTACCGTGGGTAAGGAAATACAAGTCTGGAGTATCCCTGAACGGATAACAATCATGTACCATTCTGCCGATGCATTCATTGCTTTACCAGGAGGTCTGGGTACATTGGAAGAAATAGCTTGCGTGGCTTCTTGGTCATCTTTGGTCACAAATAAGAAACCCATTGGTTTGCTTAATATTAATGGTTATTTTAGTAATTTGCTTTCATATTTAGATAATGCTGTGGATAATGGATTCATGTTTTCAGAGGCAAGGAGAACCATAATTTCTGCTACAACCATTGAAGATTTACTCAAAAAGCTCCAAGCTTATGAGTGTTTATCTGCTACGGTTGTTTCGCAAACGCTCGAAAAAAGAAAAAGAGATATGGACGAGCAAGGAGTGGATTGTACTTTGTCTTTGTGACATTATCTAACATTTTGTTTGTTGTGTCTCAGTTATAATAAGTGGTTAGCAACCTCTGCAGGTAATATCTCCTAAATCCTACCTTTAAAATTTGACATTGGGGACAATGTCATATTTTAGTATGGGGTAAGGGACATATTTTGCTAATTAAAAAAAAAAAATTGTTGTGTTTTAACCCATTTAGAAGTATTCATTCTGAACAAGGTCTGAGTAAGGGAGACTTGAGACATACCTTGTCAGTTTGATTTCTTCTTTTCAAAAAAAAAAAAAAGTTTGTTGTGTTTTAAGCAATTTAGAAGTATTCATTCTGAACAAGGTCTGAGTAAGGGAGACTTGAGACATACCTTGTCAGTTTGATTTTAATCTTTTTATGTTTACTTGTTAATTTTTGTTTAGTATTTTAGGATTATTTAGGTTGCATGAGTTTGTTTTGTTTTGTTTTGAGTCTAGTTGTTCCTATTCTTATGTTATTAGTTCTTTTCTCTTACACATGATTCTTTCATTTGGGTTTATAGACTTACATTGAGGACAATGTAAGAATTAAGTGTGGGGGGAATGATTTAGGATTTCTTTTATTTTCGCCTACTATTTTTTTTATGAGTCTTTATTATTATTATTTTTAGTGTGTTTTAGTTCCTTTTTAATACAATGATGAGATATGAATTGCATAGGTCTAAACTGGTTACTAGTGAGAAGATTTTCATGAGAATTAAGCTTGATACTAATTTTTATGAGCCAATGTTAATATGATATGTTGATTGAGAAAGAAGCATGTTTAGACTTAAAACTGACTTGTATAATCATCATTGTGAGTTTTTGAGCCTAAAATGATTGATGCATTATACAAATCAATCTAATTTCTTTCTTGAGTGCTCTTATGATTACATGATTCTCTAGAACTTGCTTTAAACCGTTTGAGACTATATTGATACATGTGACAACATGAATATGATAGAGGCATTAGGATTATAACCAGAGCTAAATAGCCATCCCTTATTGATGTTCCAAGAGAACACACCCTTAGTGAACCAATTTGAGCCTACATTGAATAAGCTATATCTTTGGTAACCATAACTTGTCCCTAACCTAAATATACTTATATCTTTACCTTTGTTCCAAAGATGAATTAGCATGATTTGAGACAAGTTGCAAAGACAAGGGATATTTTTTGGTTAGAAACAAGAAATAAGTGTGGGGGGGAAAAGAAAAGAAAAGTCAAGAGAAAAAGAAATGGAATACTGGAAAATACATTCCTATGTAAAAAAAATATATATATATATATGAATCATCTCTTGAATTTGTGGAAAAAGAAAAAGATGTTACAAAGTTGTTTAGAATGAAGAAAAGGCCCAACATGAATATCCGGCCTAGGTGACTATGTGCTTGTAAAGAGTTTTGAGAAGTTTCTTTGTATAATTTTTTTATGTCTCTAAACTTTATGAACTCTTTGGAACCTTTGTGATATCTTTATCCTTTTGTTCTTCAACCACATTACAAACCCCTTGGCCCCATTACAACCTTGATTAAAGACCTCTTGATTTATGAAGTTGCATGATCTTTTAGTGGAGAATAGGTGGACAAGCAAGCATATGGTAGAAGTGTTTTCATGAGATTGATTGAGTGTAAACACTTTACCACTACTTTAAAGAGTGAAAATCAAGAGAGTATCCCATGTGAGAAGTTGAGATTAAGTTTGAATATGCACTATTTTGATTGAAATATGTTATGTTAATATTGGCTTAACTCAAACTATTTACATTCAAGCAAGATTTTTTGTGAATTTCTTTAAGCTATTGATTAGTTTTTAAGACTTGTCCAATGATTATCTCAAATTTATATTGGAAGGATTAGTTATAATTATTATTTTTAGTTTTTCTTATGTTTTCAATGTTTGTGGGTATCGTCCTAGTAAACCCTCACGAGACTAAACTCGTCCACTAGGGACACCTAGGGGTTTAAAGGCTTGTGTCACATGCTAAGTGCCACCGTGATTTCCTACGAAAATGGATTAGATTAGATTTTCTTATTTTATTTTTATTGAGTCGTTGCTAGGGACTAGCAACAATCTAAGTGTGGGGGTGTGATAACTCGTATAATTATATAGTTTTTAGTTATGTTTTATTATTGTTTTGTGTCAAATACGAGTTATTATTGTTTAGTCTAATTGTGTTTATGATCTTTTATATTTTTATGTAATTTGGTGTTTTTCACAAGTTTCTTTGAGTGATTTCAGATTACTAGAATTAAGGGCAAATCCAGTTCAGTTCCAGTTCCGACACCTTTTGCCATATCATCTATATCTAGAGTTTCACTGAAGCAATAAGGCTGAAATTTTAACCATGCAAAGTTAAGAGGCATGTCTATCTTTTTCATGTTTTACACTTCTTGAAACGGAGTCGTTTTCCCTAGAGAAATCAACCATCAAGTTGGCTGATGTGCAATGACGTCTGTCCTGAGTAGTTTTCGTATTTTGACCATATCGTCCGATACACATCAGCAAATGAGCTGATTACAACGGGTATGGATCACTAACTGATAGGGGAACATTTGTCTAGAAGACCATGTGATCAGATAAAGCCTCCAATATTGAAGAAATCGACCATCAAGTTGGCTGATGTGCAATGACGTCTGTGCTGACCTGTTTTCGTATTTTGCCCATATCTTCTTCTCCACATCAGCAACTGAGCTGATTCCAACGGATATGAATCAGTAACTCATAGGGGAACATTTTTCTAGAAGACCATGTGATCAGATCAGGCCTCCAAGATTGACAAAATCGACCATCAAGTTGGCTGATCAAAATGGTCATACAATATGATGAAAATTGTTAGAAAAATGCACCCACCTATTATACCTACCTTTGAAATTTGTAAAGCTTGTCTCTTGTCATTTAGCCCTCCAAAATGTGTATAAATAGAGGGCCTTGGATGATTGTAGAGGATCATATTGTACATAGGTAGGATATTAGCCATTGTAATAAAATTTCTCTAAGTTTTCTTCTTTTTTTCTTTTCTCTAGTTTTCTTTTTCTTTAGAAAGAGCAAGAGGTTGGATAATTAATATTCTTCTTCTTCTTCTTTCTTTCTTTTATTTTCTTCTTAGATTCTCTTTAATTTAATTTTATGTTTATAATGCCTATGCTAGGCTAAACTTCTATTTGGTTAAGGGTGATTTCAAAGCCCTAAACATGTTTTGTGATTGATTTTCAGATTCTATCTATCATTAATTTTCTATCAAAGTTGCTTATGTTCTTCTACAAGAATTGTTCATGATGTTGTCTTGATTTATTTAGGTGTACAACTAGATAGATCTTGATAATTATCTATTGCTAGTCTAGGAGTCTTGATCCGTGTAATTGTCTTGATTTCCTATTCATAAGTGGCAATTTGTGATTAATGATTATGGTCAAGTTTTCAATAATTGCAAAGTGGAACATAACCTAAGTTGAACAATCCGAGCTTATGTGTTTGTTGCTTAGATCAACCTATCTTTCTCATCATAAAGCTGCCATTAAATTGAATTTAGAGAGCTTATTCTAGGTTGTTTAATGGCTAGAGATTAAATAGAGAGCTTGTTCTATTTAACGACAAACTAAGGAAAGATTGGGGTAACAGAGCTTGTTGTTATCTACGGTTGTTAACTTTGATAGTTGGTTGATATTGATAGATCTGAAATTGATTCTTAATGATGTCTAGTGGTGGAGAATGAAACCTTAACCATATTTTTCATACTTGATTCTTCTTACTTACTTGTTTTCTTACTTTTCTAGTTTGCTTATTTTTAAAAGTATATTTATTTTTATTGGCTGGTTATACCGCCTAATTTAGTATATATATTTTTATTGGCTGGTTATACCGCCTTGCATCTTATTCTTATTATTTACTTTAGTTTAAATCTGATTTTAAAAACCCCTTTTCTTTTATTGTTCTTGAATTTAAGTTTTAAACTATTAACTTATAAACTAAAACCCAATCCCTGAGGACTCGACCCTTGCTAACTACTATACTTACAATTGATCTTTTTAGTGCAAGGTTAAATAAGATACACTCTTTTGGGTGCATCACCTACCTTTGAAATTTGTAAAGCTTGTCTCTTGTCATTTAGCCTTCCAAAATGTGTATAAATAGAGGGCCTTGGATGATTGTAGAGGATCATATTGTACGTAGGTAGGATATTAGCCATTGTAAAAAATTCTCTAAGTTTTCTTCTTCTTTCTTTTCTCTAGTTTTGTTTTTCTTTAGAAAGAGCAAGAGGTTGGATAATTAATATTCTTCTTCTTCTTCTTTCTTTCTTTTATTTTCTTCTTAGATTCTATTTAATTTTATGTTTATAATGCCTATGCTAGGCTAAACTTCTATTTGGTTAAGGGTGATTTCAAAGCCCTAGACATGTTTTGTGATTGATTTTCAGATTCTATCTATCATTAATTTTCTATCAAAGTTGCTTATGTTCTTCTACAAGAATTGTTCATGATGTTGTCTAGATTTATTTAGGTGTACAACTAGATAGATCTTGATAATTATCTATTGCTAGTTTAGGAGTCTTGATCCGTGTAATTGTCTTGATTTCCTATTCATAAGTGGCAATTTGTGATTAATGATTATGGTCAAGTTTTCAATAATTGCAAAGTGGAACATAACCTAAGTTGAACAATCCGAGCTTATGTGTTTGTTGCTTAGATCAACCTATCTTTCTCATCATAAAGCTATCATTAAATTGAATTTAGAGAGCTTATTCTAGGTTGTTTAATGGTTAGAGATTAAATAGAGAGCTTGTTCTATTTAACGACAAACTAAGGAAAGATTGGGGTAACAGAGCTTGTTGTTATCTACGGTTGTTAACTTTGATAGTTGGTTGATATTGATAGATCTGAAATTGATTCTTAATGATGTCTAGTGGTGGAGAATGAAACCTTAACCATATTTTTCATATTTGATTCTTCTTACTTATTTGTTTTCTTACTTTTAGTTTGCTTATTTTTATATTTATTTTTATTGGCTGGTTATACCGCCTAATTTGTATATTAACTTTGTTTTATTTTTATTGGCTGGTTATACCGCCTAATTTAGTATATATATTTTTATTGACTGGTTATACCGCCTAATTTAGTATATATATTTTTATTGGCTGGTTATACCGCCTTGCATCTTATTCTTATTATTTACTTTAGTTTAAATCTGGCTTCAAAAACCCATTTTCTTTTATTGTTCTTGAATTTAAGTTTTAAACTATTAACTTATAAACTAAAACCCAATCCCTGAGGACTCGACCCTTGCTAACTACTATACTTACAATTTATCTTTTTAGTGCAAGGTTAAATAAGATACACTCTTTTGGGTGCATCAAGTTTTTGGCGCCGTCAATATTAGAGAGAGCAAGTATAGTATAAATAGAGGTTAAATAAGAGAGACCATGTGATCAGATAAGGCCTGCAAAATTGACAAAATCGACCATCAAGTTGGCTGATCAAAATCGTCATGTATGACGAAAATTGTTAGAAAATGCACCCACCTATTATACCTACCTTTGAAATTTGTAAAGCTTGTCTCTTGTCATTTAGCCCTCCAAAATGTGTATAAATAGAGGGCCTTGGATGATTGTAAGGGATCACATTGTACATAGGTAGGATATTAGCCATTATAATAAAATTCTCTAAGTTTTCTTCTTCTTTCTTTTCTCTAGTTTTCTTTTTCCTTAGAGAGAGCAAGAGGTTGGATAATTAATATCCTTCTTCTTCTTCTTTCTTTCTTTTATTTTCTTCTTAGATTCTCTTTAATTTTATGTTTATGTTTACAATGCCTATGCTAGGCTAAACTTCTATTTGGTTAAGGGTGATTTCAAAGCCCTAGACATGTTTTGTGATTGATTTTCAGATTCTATCTATCATTAATTTTCTATCAAAGTTGCTTATGTTCTTCTACAAGAATTGTTCATGATGTTGTCTTGATTTATTTAGGTTTACAACTAGATAGATCTTGATAATTATCTATTGCTAGTCTAGGAGTCTTGATCCGTGTAATTGTCTTGATTTCCTATTCATAAGTGGCAATTTGTGATTAATGATTATGGTCAAGTTTTCAATAATTGCAAAGTGGAACATAACCTAAGTTGAACAATCCGAGCTTATGTGTTTGTTGCTTAGATCAACCTATCTTTCTCATCATAAAGCTGCCATTAAATTGAATTTAGAGAGCTTATTCTAGGTTGTTTAATGGTTAGAGATTAAATAGAGAGCTTGTTCTATTTAACGACAAACTAAGAAAAGATTGGGATAACAGAGCTTGTTGTTATCTACGGTTGTTAACTTTGATAGTTGGTTGATATTGATAGATCTGAAATTGATTCTTAATGATGTCTAGTGGTGGAGAATGAAACCTTAACCATATTTTTCATATTTGATTCTTCTTACTTACTTGTTTTCTTACTTTTCTAGTTTGCTTATTTTTAAAAGTATATTTATTTTTATTGGCTGGTTATACCGCCTAATTTGTATATTAACTTTGTTTTAATTTTTATTGGCTGGTTATACCGCCTAATTTAGTATATATATTTTTATTGGCTGGTTATACCACCTAATTTAGTATATATATTTTTATTGGCTGGTTATACCGCCTTGCATCTTATTCTTATTATTTACTTTAGTTTAAATCTGGCTTCAAAAACCCCTTTTCTTTTATTGTTTTCTTTGAACGTAAGTTATAAACTAATAACTCATAGATTAAAACCCAATCCCTGAGGACTCGACCCTTGCTAATCATTATACTTACAATTGATCATAACTCGTATAATTATATAGTTTATAGTTATGTTTTATTATTGTTTTGTGTCAAATACGAGTTATTATTGTTTAGTCTAATTGTGTTTATGATCTTTTATATTTTTATGTAATTTGGTGTTTTTCACAAGTTTCTTTGAGTGATTTCAGATTACTAGAATTAAGGGCAAATCCAGTTCAGTTCCAGTTCCGACACCTTTTGCCATATCAGCTATATCTCGAGTTTCACTGAAGCAATAAGGCTGAAATTTCTAGCCGTGCAAAGCTAAGAGGCATATCTATCTTTTTCATGTTTTACACTTCTTGAAACGGAGTCGTTTTCCCTAGCGAAATCGACCATCAAGTTGGCTGATGTACAATGACGTCTATGCTGACCTGTTTTCGTATTTTGCCCATATCTTCTTATCCACATCAGCAAATGAGCTGATTTCAACGGCTATGGATCAGTAACTGATAGGGTAACATTTTTCTAGAAGACCATGTGATCAGATAAGGCCTGCAAAATTGACAAAATCGACCATCAAGTTGGCTGATCAAAATCGTCACGTATGACGAAAATTGTTAGAAAATGCACCCACCTATTATACCTACCTTTGAAATTTGTAAAGCTTGTCTCTTGTCATTTAGCCCTCCAAAATGTGTATAAATAGAGGGCCTTGGATGATTGTAAGGGATATATTGTACATAGGTAGGATATTAGCCATTTTAATAAAATTCTCTAAGTTTTCTTCTTCTTTCTTTTCTCTAGTTTTCTTTCTTTTCTCTAGTTTTCTTTTTCTTTAGAAAGAGCAAGAGGTTGGATAATTAATATTCTTCTTCTTCTTCTTTCTTTCTTTTATTTTCTTCTTAGATTTTCTTTAATTTTATGTTTATGTTTACAATGCCTATGCTAGGCTAAACTTCTATTTGGTTAAGGGTGATTTCAAAGCCCTAGACATGTTTTGTGATTGATTTTCAGATTCTATCTATCATTAATTTTCTATCAAAGTTGCTTATGTTCTTCTACAAGAATTGTTCATGATGTTGTCTTGATTTATTTAGGTGTACAACTAGATAGATCTTGATAATTATCTATTGCTAGTTTAGGAGTCTTGATCCGTGTAATTGTCTTGATTTCCTATTCATAAGTGGCAATTTGTGATTAATGATTATGGTCAAGTTTTCAATAATTGCAAAGTGGAACATAACCTAAATTGAACAATCCGAGCTTATGTGTTTGTTGCTTAGATCAACCTATCTTTCTCATCATAAAGCTGCCATTAAATTGAATTTAGAGAGCTTATTCTAGGTTGTTTAATGGTTAGAGATTAAATAGAGAGCTTGTTCTATTTAATGACAAACTAAGGAAAGATTGGGGTAACAGAGCTTGTTGTTATCTACGGTTGTTAACTTTGATAGTTGGTTGATATTGATAGATCTGAAATTGATTCTTAATGATGTCTAGTGGTGGAGAATGAAACCTTAACCATATTTTTCATATTTGATTCTTCTTACTTATTTGTTTTCTTACTTTTAGTTTGCTTATTTTTTATATTTATTTTTATTGGCTGGTTATACCGCCTAATTTGTATATTAACTTTGTTTTATTTTTATTGGCTGGTTATACCGCCTAATTTAGTATATATATTTTTATTGGCTGGTTATACCGCCTAATTTAGTATATATATTTTTATTGGCTGGTTATACCGCCTTGCATCTTATTCTTATTATTTACTTTAGTTTAAATCTGGCTTCAAAAACCCCTTTTCTTTTATTGTTCTTGAATTTAAGTTTTAAACTATTAACTTATAAACTAAAACCCAATCCATGAGGACTCGACCCTTGCTAACTACTATACTTACAATTTATCTTTTTAGTGCAAGGTTAAATAAGATACACTCTTTTGGGTGCATTAAATTTTTGGCGCCGTTGCCGGGGATTGTTTTCTTTAGTTTATTTGTTACTTTGTTTATTCTTATTTTCAGTTCTAATGAGTTTTATTTTCTTGTACATACGGGTTTTTCTTATCAAATTTTGAAAAAATATAAAAAAATATAAAAAAAAAACGATGGAATTGAGCAATCTAACTCTTGAAGAGTTGGTGGCATACATGAACATGGAAAATCAACAAGCCAATCTCACCTACCCAGTTCAACAATTGGCCATGGGAGGATGTCAAAGCCATCAAGTGTTCCAAGACCAACAGTATGATCATTACTCAAACACTTACCATGAGGGATGGTGGGATCATACTAATTATGGCTACTCGAAAAATTACCAAGAAGTAGATCCTTATGCCAATTACACTCATCCATCTAGCTTCAATCAATCATGGTCCCAAGAACCATATCTTTTTCAACCACCACATATGACTCAAAACTCAGGTACTTCTTTAGAAGATATTGTCTATTCTCTTGTTACTGATACTTTGCAATTTCAACAGGAAACAAGGGCAAGCATCCAGAGTTTGGAAAGGCAAATGAGCCTATTGGCTAGTAGTATGGTGGGATGGGTAGCACAAAGATCTGAAGAACTCCCAGCCCAAACGATGATTAACCCAAAGGAGAATGCTACTATTGTGACCTTGAAGAATGAGCAACAAGATGAGGATGAGACAAAATTAGAGATGGATTCTATTCTTGAGGATAATGAAGCCACAAATCCAAATAAGAGTATTTCGGCACCTGAGGTAACGTTTAAGATTCCAATTTTTACTAATGTTTTTTCTCCACCTTTCCCTAGTAGATTCGCAAAGTTCAAAGAGGAGGAACATGAACAAAACATGCTGGAAACCTTAAACAGTTTGTTTGTGGATGCCATTCAACAAGTACCAACATATGCTCCATTCCTCGATGAGATATGCACCACAAAGGATGATGGAATAATACTTGTAATGGAGAATGCATCCACTGTTGTGCAAAGAAAGCTTCCTCTCAAACGCATAAATTTGGAAAATTTCATGTATGAGCCTGACAAGCCTAAAAAGCCAAGAAGGGGTGTTGGTTAGATTCAAAACACTAACTCAAGTGTTAATTGGGAAGGCAGCCCAATTAAAGATGAAATTGCCAACCTTCCATATTCAGATTTGCTTTCTCTTTCTCTTTCTTTTCCTTTTTTCTTTTATTATTTTTGTTGTTTTTATTTTTATTTCTTATGTTTCTTTGTTAATTGTGTTTACTGTTTTTAAGTTCATTTAGGCTGCATAAGTTTCTTTTGTTTAATAGTTCTTTTCTCTTACATATAATTCTTGCATTGGGGGATAATAGCATTACATTAATGACAATGTAAGAATTATGTGTGGGGGGAAGAATTTAGGATTTTATTTAGAGTGTTTTGTTTTTGAGTTTTTTTTATGTTGTTTTTCTTTCTGATCCTTGTTTTGAAAATAACTAGATGTAAATATAATTTTTATTTTTTTTACCCCGGTTAAATGGCGGATAACGGTACTCCGTGATTATTTAAATCGGTTCCATCAGTTACCCACAAAACTGATATTTTATATAAATTTCTCTTCCAATTTCTCTTTCAATTTTTTTTTTCATTTTTTTCAGGATGGATGATATTCTCACAAGATTGCAGAAACGATTTCCTCCTTTTCCTCGAAATATTTTACTGAAGCTTTACCAAGTTCGATTTGAAAGATTAAGAATGCTTATGCACAAAGGGATTCCTGACGACATACGTTGGATAATTGAAGCCAAGGTACGTGAAGATGAATATCTTCCTGTTTTGCATTTACCAGGTACAGGTAGAAACACTTTTGCAAAGAAGCGACGAGCAAAGCGCATGAGTTCAAATTGCCACAAATGTGCACGATGGACGTGTAACGGTAAATGTCGTTCTATTAGGATTCCGTCCTCTAATCGAGATGATAAAATTGAATTCATTAAGGATGGACTGAGTAAGGAGAATTTGGGTAATATCCAACTTTCTCTTGAGACGCATCCTAGTGGAGACGTACAAAGAGAAATTCTTGATTTATGGCCGCAATTCCAAAGGGAATGGCAACATCTTGGGAATCTGATGTTAAAAGACCCTGTTTGCCAGCTTGTAAGAAAACTGGATGGGAAGCATATCCTCGACTCATAGAAGGCGTTTAAGCCGTTTCTGGACGTAAAACCAGAGGAAGATGTGAGCCACAATCACAACTACAATAAATGACTTCTCAGTTTTTGTTTTGATTTGCAATAACTTTATTTCGGTTTAATTTACGTGTTATTCGATTTGTGTAATTATTCTCATTTTTTTATTTGTCTTTTACGATTGATTTTTCTTCTCTTTTTTATTTTCTTCCTGAAATCACGCAAAAATCTTTTGTTAGGTTAACATTTTCTTCTGACAGGTCAAATACACTTTCGGCGACATTATTACTCTTGACTTTTACGGTTGATTTTTCTTCTCTTTTTGATTTTCTTCCTGAAATCACGCAAAAATCTTTTGTTAGGTTAACATTTTCTTCTGACAGGTCAGATACACTTTCGGCGACATTATTACTCTTGTCTGATTCACTACTCAGTACTCTATATATTACACCATGTACTCATTCTCTTTCAGGCACTCGAAAAAAAAGAAAAAAAAAAGAAAAAAAAAATGGAAAGTACTTCGTCCCAACGCATTAAAAAAATTTGTGTTTTTGGAGGTGCTTATCCAGGGAAAAATAACATATTCGCTGATGAAGCCATAAGAGTTGGAGTAATACTTGCCCAACAAAAGATCCAGTTGATTTATGGAGGCGGTAGTACGGGTTTAATGGGAGCAGTCGCTACAGCAGCACACGCCGGAGGAAGTCCAGTTCTAGGAGTCGTGCCAAAACTATTCACAGATTTTTGTGGACCTACCTTGGGTAAGGAAATACAAGTCTGGAGTATCCCTGAACGGATAACAATCATGTACCATTCTGCCGATGCATTCATTGCTTTACCAGGAGGTCTGGGTACATTGGAAGAAATAGCTTGCGTGGCTTCTTGGTCATCTTTGGTCACAAATAAGAAACCCATTGGTTTGCTTAATATTAATGGTTATTTTAGTAATTTGCTTTCATATTTAGATAATGCTGTGGATAATGGATTCATGTTTTCAGAGGCAAGGAGAACCATAATTTCTGCTACAACCATTGAAGATTTACTCAAAAAGCTCCAAGCTTATGAGTATTTATCTGCTACGGTTGTTTCGCAAACGCTCGGAAAAAGAAAAAGAGATATGGACGAGCAAGGAGTGGATTGCACTTTGTCTTTGTGACATTATCTAACATTTTGTTTGTTGTGTCTCAGTTATAATAAGTGGTTAGCAACCTCTACAGGTAATATCTCCTAAATTTTACCTTCTTAAAAAAAAAAAAAAAAAGTTTGTTGTGTTTTAAGCAATTTAGAAGTATTCATTCTGAACAAGGTCTGAGTAAGGGAGACTTGAGACATACCTTGTCAGTTTGATTTCTTCTTTTCAAAAAAAAAAAAAAAAAGAGTTTGTTGTGTTTTAAGCAATTTAGAAGTATTCATTCTGAACAAGGTCTGAGTAAGGGAGACTTGAGACATACCTTGTCAGTTTGATTTTAATCTTTTTACGTTTACTTGTTAATTTTTGTTTAGTATTTTAGGATTATTTAGGTTACATGAGTTTGTTTTGTTTTGAGTCTAGTTATTCCTATTCTTATGTTATTAGTTATTTTCTCTTACACATGATTCTTTCATTTGGGTTAATAGACTTACATTGAGGACAATGTAAGAATTAAGTGTGGGGGGAATGATTTAGGATTTCTTTTATTTTTGTCTCCTATTTTTTTTATGAGTCTTTATTATTATTATTATTTTTTAGTGTGTTTTAGTTCCTTTTTAATACAATGATGAGATATGAATTGCATAAGTCTAAAACATATTTATTAGTGAGAAGATTTTCATGAGAATTGAGCTTGATGTCAACCTTTTTATGAGCCAATGTTAATATGATATGTTGATTGAGAAAGAAGCATGTTTAGACTTAATCTGACTTGTATAATCATTCTTGTGAGTTTTTGAGCCTAAAATGATTGATGCATTATACAAATCAATCTAATTTCTTTCTTGAGTGCTCTTATGATTACATGATTCTCTAGAACTTGCTTTAAACCGTTTGAGACTATATTGATGCATGTGACAACATGAATATGATAGAGGCATTAGGATTTTTAGCCAGGGCCAAACAACCATCCCTTATTGATGTTCCAAGAGAACACACCCTTAGTGAACCAATTTGAGCCTACATTGAATAAGCTATCTCTTTGGTAACCATAACTTGTCCCTAATCTAAATATACTTATATCTTTACCTTTGTTCCAAAGATGAATTAGCATGATTTGAGACAAGTTGCAAAGACAAGGGATATTTTTTGGTTAGAAACAAGAAATAAGTGTGGGGGGAAAAGAAAAGAAAAGCCAAGAGAAAAAGAAATGGAATACTGGCAAAAACATTCCTATATAAAAAAAAAAATGAATCATCTCTTGAATTTGTGGAAAAAGAAAAAGATGTTACAAAGTTGTTTAGAATGAAGAAAAGGCCCAACATGAATATCCGGACTAGGTGACTATGTACTTGTAAAGAGTTTTGAGAAGTTTCTTTGTATGATCTTTTTATGTCTCTAAACTTTATGAACTCTTTGGAACCTTTGTGATATCTTTATCCTTTTGTTCTTCAACCACATTACAAACCCCTTGGCCCCATTACAACCTTGATTAAAGACCTCTTGATTCATGAAGTTGTATGATCTAAATAGTGGAGAATAGGTGGACAAGCAAGAATATGGTAGAACTGTTTTCATGAGATTGATTGAGTGTAAACACTTCACCACTACTTTAAAGAGTGAAAATCATGAGGGTATCCCATGTGAGAAGTTGAGATTAAATTTGAACATGGAATATTTTGATTGAGATATGTTATGCTAATATTGGCTTAACTCAAACAATTTACATTCAAGCATGATTTTTTGTGAAATTCTTTAAGCTATTGATTAGTTTATAAGACTTGTTCAAATATTGTCTCTAATTTGTATTGAAAGGATTAGGAGTAAATATTTTTAGTATATGTAGTTTATTTATATTTTAGTTTTTCAATGTTTGTGGGTATCGTTCTAGTAAACCCTCACGAGACTAAACTCGTCCACTAGGGACACCTAGGGGTTTAAAGGCTTGTGTCACATGCTAAGTGCCACCGTGATTTCCTACGAAAGTGGATTAGATTAGATTTTCTTATTTTATTTTTATTGAGTCGTTGCTAGGGACTAGCAACAATCTAAGTGTGGGGGTGTGATAACTCGTATAATTATATAGTTTTTAGTTATGTTTTATTATTGTTTTGTGTCAAATACGAGTTATTATTGTTTAGTCTAATTGTGTTTATGATCTTTTATATTTTTATGTAATTTGGTGTTTTTCACAAGTTTCTTTGAGTGATTTCAGATTACTAGAATTAAGGGCAAATCCAGTTCAGTTCCAGTTCCGACACCTTTTGCCGTATCAGCTATATCTCGAGTTTCACTGAAGCAATAATGCTGAAATTTGTAGCCGTGCAAAGCTAAGAGGCATATCTATCTTTTTCATGTTTTACACTTCTTGAAACGGAGTCGTTTTCCCTAGCGAAATCGACCATCAAGTTGGCTGATGTACAATGACGTCTGTGCTGACCTGTTTTCGTATTGTGCCCATATCTTCTTATCCACATCAGCAAATGAGCTGATTCCAACGGCTATGGATCAGTAACTGATAGGGTAACATTTTTCTAGAAGACCATGTGATCAGATAAGGCCTGCAAAATTGACAAAATCGACCATCAAGTTGGCTGATCAAAATCGTCATGTATGACGAAAATTGTTAGAAAATGCACCCACCTATTATACCTACCTTTGAAATTTGTAAAGCTTGTCTCTTGTCATTTAGCCCTCCAAAATGTGTATAAATAGAGGGCCTTGGATGATTGTAAGGGATATATTGTACATAGGTAGGATATTAGCCATTTTAATAAAATTCTCTAAGTTTTCTTCTTCTTTCTTTTCTCTAGTTTTCTTTTTCTTTAGAAAGAGCAAGAGGTTGGATAATTAATATTCTTCTTCTTCTTCTTTCTTTCTTTTATTTTCTTCTTAGATTTTCTTTAATTTTATGTTTATGTTTACAATGCCTATGCTAGGCTAAACTTCTATTTGGTTAAGGGTGATTTCAAAGCCCTAGACATGTTTTGTGATTGATTTTCAGATTCTATCTATCATTAATTTTCTATCAAAGTTGAGATATAGCTGATATGTTTATGATGCCTATGCTGATTGATAACTCGTATAATTATATAGTTTTTAGTTATGCTTTATTATTGTTTTGTGTCAAATACGAGTTATTATTGTTTAGTCTAATTGTGTTTATGATCTTTTATATTTTTATGTAATTTGGTGTTTTTCACAAGTTTCTTTGAGTGATTTCAGATTACTAGAATTAAGGGCAAATCCAGTTCAGTTCCAGTTCCGACACATTTTTCCATATCAGCTATATCTGGAGTTTCACTGAAGCAATAAGGCTGAAATTTGTAGCCGTGCAAAGCTAAGAGGCATATCTATCTTTTTCATGTTTTATACTTCTTGAAACGGAGTCGTTTTCCCTAGCGAAATCGACCATCAAGTTGGCTGATGTGCAATGACGTCTGTGCTGACCTGTTTTCGTATTTTGCCCATATCTGCTTATCCACATCAGCAAATGAGCTGATTCCAATGGCTATGGATCCGTAACTGATACTGGAACCTTTGTCTAGAAGACCATATGATCAGATCAGGCCTCTAATATTGACGAAATCGACCATCAAGTTGGCTGATGTGCAATGACGTCTCTGCTGACATGTTTTCGTATTTTGCCCATATCTGCTTATCCACATCAGCAAATGAGCTGATTCCAACGGCTATGGATCCGTAACTGATAGGGTAACCTTTTTCTAGAAGACCATGTGATCAGATCAGGCCTCCAACATTGACGAAATCGACCATCAATTTGGCTGATCAAAATTGTCATACAATATGACGAAAATTGTTAGAAAAATTCACCCACCTATTATACCTACCTTTGAAATTTGTAAAGCTTGTCTCTTGTCATTTAGCCTTCCAAAATGTGTATAAATAGAGGGCCTTGGATGATTGTAGAGGATCATATTGTAGATAGGTAGGATATTAGCCATTGTAATAAAATTCTCTAAGTTTTCTTCTTCTTTCTTTTCTCTAGTTTTCTTTTTCTTTAGAAAGAGCAAGAGGTTGGATAATTAATATTCTTCTTCTTCTTCTTTCTTTCTTTTATTTTCTTCTTAGATTCTATTTAATTTTATGTTTATAATGCCTATGCTAGGCTAAACTTCTATTTGGTTAAGGGTGAATTCAAAGCCCTAGACATGTTTTGTGATTGATTTTCAGATTCTATCTATCATTAATTTTCTATCAAAGTTGCTTATGTTCTTCTACAAGAATTGTTCATGATGTTGTCTTGATTTATTTAGGTGTACAACTAGATAGATCATGATAATTATCTATTGCTAGTTTAGGAGTCTTGATCCGTGTAATTGTCTTGATTTCCTATTCATAAGTGGCAATTTGTGATTAATGATTATGGTCAAGTTTTCAATAATTTCAAAGTGGAACATAACCTAAGTTGAACAATCCGAGCTTATGTGTTTGTTGCTTAGATCAACCTATCTTTCTCATCATAAAGCTGCCATTAAATTGAATTTAGAGAGCTTATTCTAGGTTGTTTAATGGTTAGAGATTAAATAGAGAGCTTGTTCTATTTAACGACAAACTAAGGAAAGATTGGGATAACAGAGCTTGTTGTTATCTACGGTTGTTAACTTTGATAGTTGGTTGATATTGATAGATCTGAAATTGATTCTTAATGATGTCTAGTGGTGGAGAATGAAACCTTAACCATATTTTTCATATTTGATTCTTCTTACTTACTTGTTTTCTTACTTTTCTAGTTTGCTTATTTTTAAAAGTATATTTATTTTTATTGGCTGGTTATACCGCCTAATTTGTATATTAACTTTGTTTTATTTTTATTGGCTGGTTATACCGCCTAATTTAGTATATATATTTTTATTGGCTGGTTATACCGCCTAATTTAGTATATATATTTTTATTGGCTGGTTATACCGCCTTGCATCTTATTCTTATTATTTACTTTAGTTTAAATCTGGCTTCAAAAACCCCTTTTCTTTTATTGTTTCTTGAATTTAAGTTTTAAACTATTAACTTATAAACTAAAACCCAATCCCTGAGGACTCGACCCTTGCTAACTACTATACTTACAATTTATCTTTTTAGTGCAAGGTTAAATAAGATACACTCTTTTGGGTGCATCAAATTTTTGGCGCCGTTGCCGGGGATTGTTTTCTTTAGTTTATTTGTTACTTGGTTTATTCTTATTTTCAGTTCTAATGAGTTTTGTTTTCTTGTACATACGGGTTTTTCTTATCAAATTTTGAAAAAAAATAAATAAAAAAAAAAACGATGGAATTGAGCAATCTATCACTTGAAGAGTTGGTGGCATACATGAACATGGAGAATCAACAAGCCAATCTCACCTTCCCAGTTCAACAATTTGCCATGGGAGGATGTCAAGGCCATCAAGTGTTCCAAGACCAACAGTATGATCATTACTCAAACACTTACCATGAGGGATGGTGGGATCATACTAATTATGGCTACTCGAAAAATTACCAAGAAGTAGATCCTTATGCCAATTACACTCATCCATCTAGCTTCAATCAATCATGGTCTCAAGAACCAGATATTTTTCAACCACCACATATGACTCAAAACTCAGGTACTTCTTTAGAAGATCTTGTCTATTCTCTTGTTACTGATACATTGCAATTTCAACAGGAAACAAGGGCAAGCATCCAGAGTTTGGAAAAGCAAATGATCCAATTGACTAGTAGTATGGTGGTATGGGTAGCACAAAGATCTGAAGAACTCTCTGCCCAAACAATGATTAACCCAAAGGAGAATACTACTATTGTGACCTTGAGGAATGAGGAACAAGATGAGGATGAGACAAAATTAGAGATGAATTCTATTCTTGAGGATAATGAAGCCAATGATCCAAATAAGAGTATTTCGGCACCTGAGGTAACGTTTGAGATTCCAATTTTTACTAATGTTTCTTCTCCACCTTTTCCTAGTAGATTCGCAAAGTTCAAGGAGGATGAACATGAACAAGACACGCTGGAAACCTTAAACAGTTTGTTTGTGGATGTCATTCAACAAGTACCAAAAGATGCACCATTCCTCGATGAGATATGCACCACCAAGGATGATGGAATAATACTTGTAATGGAGAATGCATCCACTATTGTGCAAAGAAAGCTTCCTGTCAAACGCATAAATTTGGGAAATTTCATGTATGAGCCTGACAAGCCTAAAAAGCCAAGAAAGGGTGTTGGTTAGATTCAAAACACTAACTCAAGTGTTAATTGGGAAGGCAGCCCAATTAAAGATGAAATTGCCAACCTTCCATATTCAGATTTGCTTTCTCTTTCTTTTCCTTTTTCTTTTATTATTTTTATTTTTATTGTTTTTATTTTATTTCTTATGTTTCTTTGTTAATTGTGTTTACTGCTTTTAAGTTCATTTAGGCTGCATAAGTTTCTTTTGTTTAATAGTTCTTTTCTCTTACATATAATTCTTGCATTGGGGGATAATAGCATTACATTAATGACAATGTAAGAATTATGTGCGGGGGGGAAGAATTTAGGATTTTATTTAAAGTGTTTTGTTTTTGAGTCTTTTTATGTTGTTTTTCTTTCTGATCCTTGTTTTGAAAAACACTAGATGTAAATATAATTTTTTTTAACCCCGGTTAAATGGCGGATAACGGTACTCCGTGATTATTTAAATCGGTTCTATCAGCTACCCAAAAAACTGATATTGTATATAAATTTCTCTTTCAATTTCTCTTTTATTTTTTTTTTCAGGATGGATGATATTCTCACAAGATTGCAAAAACGATTTCCTCCTTTTCCTCGAAATATTTTACTGAAGCTTTACCAAGTTCGATTTGAAAGATTAAGAATGCTTATGCACAAAGGGATTCCTGGAGACATACGTTGGATAATTGAAGCCAAGGTACGTGAAGATGAATATCTTCCTGTTTTGCATTTACCAGGTACAGGTAGAAGCACTTTTGCAAAGAAGCGACGAGCAAAGCGCATGAGTTCAAATTGCCACAAATGTGCACGATGGACGTGTAACGGTAAATGTCGTTCTATTGGGATTCCGTCCTCTAATCGAGATGATAAAATTGAATTCATTAAGGATGGACTGAGTAAGGAGAATTTGGGTAATATCCAACTTTCTCTTGAGACGCATCCTAGTGGAGACGTACAAAGAGAAATTCTTGATTTATGGCCGCAATTCCAAAGGGAATGGCAACATCTTGGGAATCTGATGTTAAAAGACCCTGTTTGCCAGCTTGTAAGAAAACTGGATGGGAAGCATATCCTCGACTCATAGAAGGCGTTTAAGCCGTTTCTGGACGTAAAACCAGAGGAAGATGTGAGCCACAATCACAACTACAATAAATGACTTCTCAGCTTTTGGTTTGATTTGCAATAACTTTATTTCGGTTTAATTTACGTGTTATTCGATTTGTGTAATTATTCTCATTTTTTTTTGTCTTTTACGGTTGATTTTTCTTCTTTTTTTTATTTTCTTCCTGAAATCACGCAAAAATCTTTTGTTAGGTTAACATTTTCTTCTGACAGGTCAAATACACTTTCGGCGACATTATTACTCTTGACTTTTACGATTGATTTTTCTTCTCTTTTTTATTTTCTTCCTGAAATCACGCAAAAATCTTTTGTTAGGTTAACATTTTCTTCTGACAGGTCAAATACACTTTCGGCGACATTATTACTCTTGTCTGATTCACTACTCAGTCCTCTATATATTACACCATGTACTCATTCTCTTTCAGGCACTCAAAAAAAAAATGGAAAGTACTTCGTCCCAACGCATTAAAAAAATTTGTGTTTTTGGAGGTGCTTATCCAGGGAAAAATAACATATTCGCTGATGAAGCCATAAGAGTTGGAGTAATACTTGCCCAACAAAAGATCCAGTTGATTTATGGAGGCGGTAGTACGGGTTTAATGGGAGCAATCGCTACAGCAGCACACGCCGGAGGAAGTCCAGTTCTAGGAATCGTGCCAAAACTATTCACAAGTTTTTGTGGACCTACCGTGGGTAAGGAAATACAAGTCTGGAGTATCTCTGAACGGATAACAATCATGTACCATTCTGCCGATGCATTCATTGCTTTACCAGGAGGTCTGGGTACATTGGAAGAAATAGCTTGCGTGGCTTCTTGGTCATCTTTGGTCACAAATAAGAAACCCATTGGTTTGCTTAATATTAATGGTTATTTTAGTCATTTGCTTTCATATTTAGATAATGCTGTGGATAATGGATTCATGTTTTCAGAGGCAAGGAGAACCATAATTTCTGCTACAACCATTGAAGATTTACTCAAAAAGCTCCAAGCTTATGAGTGTTTATCTGCTACGGTTGTTTCGCAAACGCTTGAAAAAAGAAAAAGAGATATGGACGAGCAAGGAGTGGATTGCACTTTGTCTTTGTGACATTATCTAACATTTTGTTTGTTGTGTCTCAGTTATAATAAGTGGTTAGCAACCTCTGCAGGTAATATCTCCTAAATTCTACCTTTAAAATTTGACATTGGGGACAATGTCATATTTTAGTAGGGGGTAAGGGACATATTTTGCTAAATTAAAAAAAAAAAAAAAAAAAAATTGTTGTGTTTTAAGTCATTTAGAAGTATTCATTCTGAACAAGGTCTGAGTAAGGGAGACTTGAGACACACCTTGTCAGTTTGATTTTAATCTTTTTACGTTTACTTGTTAATTTTTGTTTAGTATTTTAGGATTATTTAGGTTGCATGAGTTTGTTTTGTTTTGAGTCTAGTTATTCCTATTCTTATGTTATTAGTTCTTTTCTCTTACACATGATTCTTTCATTTGGGTTAATAGACTTACATTGAGGACAATGTAAGAATTAAGTGTGGGGGGAATGATTTAGGATTTCTTTTATTTTTGTCTACTATTTTTTTTTTATGAGTCTTTATTATTATTATTATTTTTTAGTGTGTTTTAGTTCCTTTTTAATACAATGATGAGATATGAATTGCATAAGTCTAAAACATATTTATTAGTGAGAAGATTTTCATGAGAATTGAGCTTGATGTCAACCTTTTTATGAGCCAATGTTAATATGATATGTTGATTGAGAAAGAAGCATGTTTAGACTTAATCTGACTTGTATAATCATTCTTGTGAGTTTTTGAGCCTAAAATGATTGATGCATTATAAAAATCAATCTAATTTCTTTCTTGAGTGCTCTTATGATTACATGATTCTCTAGAACTTGCTTTAAACCGTTTGAGACTATATTGATGCATGTGACAACATGAATATGATAGAGGCATTAGGATTTTTAGCCAGGGCCAAACAACCATCCCTTATTGATGTTCCAAGAGAACACACCCTTAGTGAACCAATTTGAGCCTACATTGAATAAGCTATCTCTTTGGTAACCATAACTTGTCCCTAACCTAAATATACTTATATCTTTACCTTTGTTCCAAAGATGAATTAGCATGATTTGAGACAAGTTGCAAAGACAAGGGATATTTTTTGGTTAGAAACAAGAAATAAGTGTGGGGGGAAAAGAAAAGAAAAGTCAAGAGAAAAAGAAATGGAATACTGGCAAATACATTCCTATATAAAAAAAAATGAATCATCTCTTGAATTTGTGGAAAAAGAAAAAGATGTTACAAAGTTGTTTAGAATGAAGAAAAGGCCCAACATGAATATCCGGCCTAGGTGACTATGTACTTGTAAAGAGTTTTGAGAAGTTTCTTTGTATAATCTTTTTATGTCTCTAAACTTTATGAACTCTTTGGAACCTTTGTGATATCTTTATCCTTTTGTTCTTCAACCACATTACAAACCCCTTGGCCCCATTACAACCTTGATTAAAGACCTCTTGATTTATGAAGTTGCATGATCTTTTAGTGGAGAATAGGTGGACAAGCAAGCATATGGTAGAAGTGTTTTCATGAGATTGATTGAGTGTAAACACTTTACCACTACTTTAAAGAGTGAAAATCAAGAGAGTATCCCATGTGAGAAGTTGAGATTAAATTTGAACATGCACTATTTTGATTGAGATATGTTATGCTAATATTGGCTTAACTCAAACAATTTACATTCAAGCATGATTTTTTGTGAAATTTTTTAAGCTATTGATTAGTTTATAAGACTTGTTCAAATATTGTCTCTAATTTGTATTGAAAGGATTAGGAGTAAATATTTTTAGTATATGTAGTTTATTTATATGTAGTATATTTATATTTTAATTTTTCAATGTTTGTGGGTATCGTTCTAGTAAACCCTCACGAGACTAAACTCGTCCACTAGGGACACCTAGGGGTTTAAAGGCTTGTGTCACATGCTAAGTGCCACCGTGATTTCCTACGAAAGTGGATTAGATTAGATTTTCTTATTTTATTTTTATTGAGTCGTTGCTAGGGACTAGCAACAATCTAAGTGTGGGGGTGTGATAACTCGTATAATTATATAGTTTTTAGTTATGCTTTATTATTGTTTTGTGTCAAATACGAGTTATTATTGTTTAGTCTAATTGTGTTTATGATCTTTTATATTTTTATGTAATTTGGTGTTTTTCACAAGTTTCTTTGAGTGATTTCAGATTACTAGAATTAAGGGCAAATCCAGTTCAGTTCCAGTTCCGACACATTTTTCCATAACAGCTATATCTGGAGTTTCACTGAAGCAATAAGGCTGAAATTTGTAGCCGTGCAAAGCTAAGAGGCATATCTATCTTTTTCATGTTTTATACTTCTTGAAACGGAGTCGTTTTCCCTAGCGAAATCGACCATCAAGTTGGCTGATGTGCAATGACGTCTGTGCTGACCTGTTTTCGTATTTGGCCCATATCTGCTTATCCACATCAGCAAATGAGCTGATTCCAATGGCTATGGATCCGTAACTGATACGGGAACCTTTGTCTAGAAGACCATATGATCAGATCAGGCCTCTAATATTGACGAAATCGACCATCAAGTTGGCTGATGTGCAATGACGTCTGTGCTGACATGTTTTCGTATTTTGCCCATATCTGCTTATCCACATCAGCAAATGAGCTGATTCCAACGGCTATGTGATCAGATCAGGCCTCCAACATTGACGAAATCGACCATCAAGTTGGCTGATCAAAATTGTCATACAATATGACGAAAATTGTTAGAAAAATTCACCCACCTATTATACCTACCTTTGAAATTTGTAAAGCTTGTCTCTTGTCATTTAGCCTTCCAAAATGTGTATAAATAGAGGGCCTTGGATGATTGTAGAGGATCATATTGTAGATAGGTAGGATATTAGCCATTGTAATAAAATTCTCTAAGTTTTCTTCTTCTTTCTTTTCTCTAGTTTTCTTTTTCTTTAGAAAGAGCAAGAGGTTGGATAATTAATATTCTTCTTCTTCTTCTTTCTTTCTTTTATTTTCTTCTTAGATTCTATTTAATTTTATGTTTATAATGCCTATGCTAGGCTAAACTTCTATTTGGTTAAGGGTGAATTCAAAGCCCTAGACATGTTTTGTGATTGATTTTCAGATTCTATCTATCATTAATTTTCTATCAAAGTTGCTTATGTTCTTCTACAAGAATTGTTCATGATGTTGTCTTGATTTATTTAGGTGTACAACTAGATAGATCATGATAATTATCTATTGCTAGTTTAGGAGTCTTGATCCGTGTAATTGTCTTGATTTCCTATTCATAAGTGGCAATTTGTGATTAATGATTATGGTCAAGTTTTCAATAATTGCAAAGTGGAACATAACCTAAGTTGAACAATCCGAGCTTATGTGTTTGTTGCTTAGATCAACCTATCTTTCTCATCATAAAGCTGCCATTAAATTGAATTTAGAGAGCTTATTCTAGGTTGTTTAATGGTTAGAGATTAAATAGAGAGCTTGTTCTATTTAACGACAAACTAAGGAAAGATTGGGATAACAGAGCTTGTTGTTATCTACGGTTGTTAACTTTGATAGTTGGTTGATATTGATAGATCTGAAATTGATTCTTAATGATGTCTAGTGGTGGAGAATGAAACCTTAACCATATTTTTCATATTTGATTCTTCTTACTTACTTGTTTTCTTACTTTTCTAGTTTGCTTATTTTTAAAAGTATATTTATTTTTATTGGCTCGTTATACCGCCTAATTTGTATATTAACTTTGTTTTATTTTTATTGGCTGGTTATACCGCCTAATTTAGTATATATATTTTTATTGGCTGGTTATACCGCCTAATTTAGTATATATATTTTTATTGGCTGGTTATACCGCCTTGCATCTTATTCTTATTATTTACTTTAGTTTAAATCTGGCTTCAAAAACCCCTTTTCTTTTATTGTTTCTTGAATTTAAGTTTTAAACTATTAACTTATAAACTAAAACCCAATCCCTGAGGACTCGACCCTTGCTAACTACTATACTTACAATTTATCTTTTTAGTGCAAGGTTAAATAAGATACACTCTTTTGGGTGCATCAGATATTCTCACAAGATTGCAGAAGCGATTTCCTCCTTTTCCTCGAAATATTTTACTGAAGCTTTACCAAGTTCGATTTGAAAGATTAAGAATGCTTATGCACAAAGGGATTCCTGGAGACATACGTTGGATAATTGAAGCCAAGGTACGTGAAGATGAATATCTTCCTATTTTGCATTTACCAGGTACAGGTAGAAGCACTTTTGCAAAGAAGCGACGAGCAAAGCGCATGAGTTCAAATTGCCACAAATGTGCACGATGGACGTGTAACGGTAAATGTCGTTCTATTGGGATTCCGTCCTCTAATCGAGATGATAAAATTGAATTCATTAAGGATGGACTGAGTAAGGAGAATTTGGGTAATATCCAACTTTCTCTTGAGACGCATCCTAGTGGAGACGTACAAAGAGAAATTCTTGATTTATGGCCGCAATTCCAAAGGGAATGGCAACATCTTGGGAATCTGATGTTAAAAGACCCTGTTTGCCAGCTTGTAAGAAAACTGGATGGGAAGCATATCCTCGACTCATAGAAGGCGTTTAAGCCGTTTCTGGACGTAAAACCAGAGGAAGATGTGAGCCACAATCACAACTACAATAAATGACTTCTCAGTTTTTGTTTTGATTTGCAATAACTTTATTTCGGTTTAATTTACGTGTTATTCGATTTGTGTAATTATTCTCATTTTTTTTATTTGTCTTTTACGATTGATTTTTCTTCTCTTTTTTATCTTCTTCCTGAAATCACGCAAAAATCTTTTGTTAGGTTAACATTTTCTTCTGACAGGTCAAATACACTTTCGGCGACATTATTACTCTTGACTTTTACGGTTGATTTTTCTTCTCTTTTTGATTTTCTTCCTGAAATCACGCAAAAATCTTTTGTTAGGTTAACATTTTCTTCTGACAGGTCAGATACACTTTCGGCGACATTATTACTCTTGTCTGATTCACTACTCAGTACTCTATATATTACACCATGTACTCATTCTCTTTCAGGCACTCGAAAAAAAAGAAAAAAAAAAGAAAAAAAAAATGGAAAGTACTTCGTCCCAACGCATTAAAAAAATTTGTGTTTTTGGAGGTGCTTATCGAGGGAAAAATAACATATTCGCTGATGAAGCCATAAGAGTTGGAGTAATACTTGCCCAACAAAAGATCCAGTTGATTTATGGAGGCGGTAGTACGGGTTTAATGGGAGCAGTCGCTACAGCAGCACACGCCGGAGGAAGTCCAGTTCTAGGAGTCGTGCCAAAACTATTCACAGATTTTTGTGGACCTACCTTGGGTAAGGAAATACAAGTCTGGAGTATCCCTGAACGGATAACAATCATGTACCATTCTGCCGATGCATTCATTGCTTTACCAGGAGGTCTGGGTACATTGGAAGAAATAGCTTGCGTGGCTTCTTGGTCATCTTTGGTCACAAATAAGAAACCCATTGGTTTGCTTAATATTAATGGTTATTTTAGTAATTTGCTTTCATATTTAGATAATGCTGTGGATAATGGATTCATGTTTTCAGAGGCAAGGAGAACCATAATTTCTGCTACAACCATTGAAGATTTACTCAAAAAGCTCCAAGCTTATGAGTATTTATCTGCTACGGTTGTTTCGCAAACGCTCGGAAAAAGAAAAAGAGATATGGACGAGCAAGGAGTGGATTGCACTTTGTCTTTGTGACATTATCTAACATTTTGTTTGTTGTGTCTCAGTTATAATAAGTGGTTAGCAACCTCTACAGGTAATATCTCCTAAACTTTTTACGTTTACTTGTTAATTTTTGTTTAGTATTTTAGGATTATTTAGGTTGCATGAGTTTGTTTTGTTTTGAGTCTAGTTATTCCTATTCTTATGTTATTAGTTATTTTCTCTTACACATGATTCTTTCATTTGGGTTAATAGACTTACATTGAGGACAATGTAAGAATTAAGTGTGGGGGGAATGATTTAGGATTTCTTTTATTTTTGTCTCCTATTTTTTTTTATGAGTCTTTATTATTATTATTATTTTTTAGTGTGTTTTAGTTCCTTTTTAATACAATGATGAGATATGAATTGCATAAGTCTAAAACATATTTATTAGTGAGAAGATTTTCATGAGAATTGAGCTTGATGTCAACCTTTTTATGAGCCAATGTTAATATGATATGTTGATTGAGAAAGAAGCATGTTTAGACTTAATCTGACTTGTATAATCATTCTTGTGAGTTTTTGAGCCTAAAATGATTGATGCATTATACAAATCAATCTAATTTCTTTCTTGAGTGCTCTTATGATTACATGATTCTCTAGAACTTGCTTTAAACCGTTTGAGACTATATTGATGCATGTGACAACATGAATATGATAGAGGCATTAGGATTTTTAGCCAGGGCCAAACAACCATCCCTTATTGATGTTCCAAGAGAACACACCCTTAGTGAACCAATTTGAGCCTACATTGAATAAGCTATCTCTTTGGTAACCATAACTTGTCCCTAATCTAAATATACTTATATCTTTACCTTTGTTCCAAAGATGAATTAGCATGATTTGAGACAAGTTGCAAAGACAAGGGATATTTTTTGGTTAGAAACAAGAAATAAGTGTGGGGGAAAAAGAAAAGAAAAGTCAAGAGAAAAAGAAATGGAATACTGGCAAAAACATTCCTATATAAAAAAAAAATGAATCATCTCTTGAATTTGTGGAAAAAGAAAAAGATGTTACAAAGTTGTTTAGAATGAAGAAAAGGCCCGACATGAATATCCGGCCTAGGTGACTATGTACTTGTAAAGAGTTTTGAGAAGTTTCTTTGTATGATCTTTTTATGTCTCTAAACTTTATGAACTCTTTGGAACCTTTGTGATATCTTTATCCTTTTGTTCTTCAACCACATTACAAACCCCTTGGCCCCATTACAACCTTGGTTAAAGACCTCTTGATTCATGAAGTTGTATGATCTAAATAGTGGAGAATAGGTGGACAAGCAAGAATATGGTAGAACTGTTTTCATGAGATTGATTGAGTGTAAACACTTCACCACTACTTTAAAGAGTGAAAATCATGAGGGTATCCCATGTGAGAAGTTGAGATTAAATTTGAACATGCAATATTTTGATTGAGATATGTTATGCTAATATTGGCTTAACTCAAACAATTTACATTCAAGCATGATTTTTTGTGAAATTCTTTAAGCTATTGATTAGTTTATAAGACTTGTTCAAATATTGTCTCTAATTTGTATTGAAAGGATTAGGAGTAAATATTTTTAGTATATGTAGTTTATTTATATTTTAGTTTTTCAATGTTTGTGGGTATCGTTCTAGTAAACCCTCACGAGACTAAACTCGTCCACTAGGGACACCTAGGGGTTTAAAGGCTTGTGTCACATGCTAAGTGCCACCGTGATTTCCTACGAAAGTGGATTAGATTAGATTTTCTTATTTTATTTTTATTGAGTCGTTGCTAGGGACTAGCAACAATCTAAGTGTGGGGGTGTGATAACTCGTATAATTATATAGTTTTTAGTTATGTTTTATTATTTTTTTGTGTCAAATACGAGTTATTATTGTTTAGTCTAATTGTGTTTATGATCTTTTATATTTTTATGTAATTTGGTGTTTTTCACAAGTTTCTTTGAGTGATTTCAGATTACTAGAATTAAGGGCAAATCCAGTTCAGTTCCAGTTCCGACACCTTTTGCCGTATAAGCTATATCTCGAGTTTCACTGAAGCAATAATGCTGAAATTTGTAGCAGTGCAAAGCTAAGAGGCATATCTATCTTTTTCATGTTTTACACTTCTTGAAACGGAGTCGTTTTCCCTAGCGAAATCGACCATCAAGTTGGCTGATGTACAATGACGTCTGTGCTGACCTGTTTTCGTATTTTGCCCATATCTTCTTATCCACATCAGCAAATGAGCTGATTCTAACGGCTATGGATCAGTAACTGATAGGGTAACATTTTTCTAGAAGACCATGTGATCAGATAAGGCCTGAAAAATTGACAAAATCGACCATCAAGTTGGCTGATCAAAATCGTCATGTATGACGAAAATTGTTAGAAAATGCACCCACCTATTATACCTACCTTTGAAATTTGTAAAGCTTGTCTCTTGTCATTTAGCCCTCCAAAATGTGTATAAATAGAGGGCCTTGGGTGATTGTAAGGGATCATATTGGAGATTGGTAGGATATTAGCCATTTTAACAAAATTCTCTAAGTTTTCTTCTTCTTTCTTTTCTCTAGTTTTGTTTTTCTTTAGAAAGAGCAAGAGGTTGGATAATTAATATTCTTCTTCTTCTTCTTTCTTTCTTTTATTTTCTTCTTAGATTCTATTTAATTTTATGTTTATAATGCCTATGCTAGGCTAAACTTCTATTTGGTTAAGGGTGATTTCAAAACCCTAGACATGTTTTGTGATTGATTTTCAGATTCTATCTATCATTAATTTTCTATCAAAGTTGCTTATGTTCTTCTACAAGAATTGTTCATGATGTTGTCTTGATTTATTTAGGTGTACAACTAGATAGATCTTGATAATTATCTATTGCTAGTTTAGGAGTCTTGATCCGTGTAATTGTCTTGATTTCCTATTCAAAAGTGGCAATTTGTGATTAATGATTATGGTCAAGTTTTCAATAATTGCAAAGTGGAACATAACCTAAGTTGAACAATCCGAGCTTATGTGTTTGTTGCTTAGATCAACCTATCTTTCTCATCATAAAGCTGCCATTAAATTGAATTTAGAGAGCTTATTCTAGGTTGTTTAATGGTTAGAGATTAAATAGAGAGCTTGTTCTATTTAACGACAAACTAAGGAAAGATTGGGGTAACAGAGCTTGTTGTTATCTACGGTTGTTAACTTTGATAGTTGGTTGATATTGATAGATCTGAAATTGATTCTTAATGATGTCTAGTGGTGGAGAATGAAACCTTAACCATATTTTTCATATTTGATTCTTCTTACTTACTTGTTTTCTTACTTTTCTAGTTTGCTTATTTTTAAAAGTATATTTATTTTTATTGGCTGGTTATACCGCCTAATTTGTATATTATCTTTGTTTTATTTTTATTGGCTGGTTATACCGCCTAATTTAGTATATATATTTTTATTGGCTGGTTATACCGCCTTGCATCTTATTCTTATTATTTACTTTAGTTTAAATCTGATTTCAAAAACCCCTTTTCTTTTATTGTTCTTGAATTTAAGTTTTAAACTATCAACTTATAAACTAAAACCCAATCCCTGAGGACTCGACCCTTGCTAACTACTATACTTACAATTGATCTTTTTAGTGCAAGGTTAAATAAGATACACTCTTTTGCCATATCAGCTATATCTCGAGTTTCACTGAAGCAATAAGGCTGAAATATGTAGCCGTGCAAAGCTAAGAGGCATATCTATCTTTTTCATGTTTTGCACTTCTTGAAACGGAGTCGTTTTCCCTAGCGAAATCGACCATCAAGTTGGCTGATGTACAATGACGTCTGTGCTGACCTGTTTTCGTATTTTCCCATATCTTCTTATCCACATCAGCAAATGAGCTGATTCCAACGGCTATGGATCAGTAACTGATAGGGTAACATTTTTCTAGAAGACCATGTGATCAGATAAGGCCTGCAAAATTGACAAAATCGACCATCAAGTTGGCTGATCAAAATCGTCACGTATGACGAAAATTGTTAGAAAATGCACCCACCTATTATACCTACCTTTGAAATTTGTAAAGCTTGTCTCTTGTCATTTAGCCCTCCAAAATGTGTATAAATAGAGGGCCTTGGATGATTGTAAGGGATATATTGTACATAGGTAGGATATTAGCCATTTTAATAAAATTCTCTAAGTTTTCTTCTTCTTTCTTTTCTCTAGTTTTCTTTCTTTTCTCTAGTTTTCTTTTTCTTTAGAGAGAGCAAGAGGTTGGATAATTAATATTCTTCCTCTTCTTCTTTCTTTCTTTTATTTTCTTCTTAGATTTTCTTTAATTTTATGTTTATGTTTATAATGCCTATGCTAGGCTAAACTTCTATTTGGTTAAGGGTGATTTCAAAGCCCTAGACATGTTTTATAATTGATTTTCAGATTCTATCTATCATTAATTTTCTATCAAAGTTGCTTATGTTCTTCTACAAGAAATATTCATGATGTTGTCTTGATTTGTTTAGGTGTACAACTAGATAGATCTTGATAATTATCTATTGCTAGTTTAGGAGTCTTGATCCGTGTAATTGTCTTGATTTCCTATTCATAAGTGGCAATTTGTGATTAATGATTATGGTCAAGTTTTCAATAATTGCAAAGTGGAACATAACCTAAGTTGAACAATCCGAGCTTATGTGTTTGTTGCTTAGATCAACCTATCTTTCTCATCATAAAGCTGCCATTAAATTGAATCTAGAGAGCTTATTCTAGGTTGTTTGATGGTTAGAGATTAAATAGAGAGCTTGTTCTATTTAACGACAAACTAAGGAAAGATTGGGATAACAGAGCTTGTTGTTATCTACGGTTGTTAACTTTGATAGTTGGTTGATATTGATAGATCTGAAATTGATTCTTAATGATGTCTAGTGGTGGAGAATGAAACCTTAACCATATTTTTCATATTTGATTCTTCTTACTTACTTGTTTTCTTACTTTTCTAGTTTGCTTATTTTTAAAAGTATATTTATTTTTATTGGCTGGTTATACCGCCTAATTTGTATATTAACTTTGTTTTATTTTTATTGGCTGGTTATACCGCCTAATTTAGTATATATATTTTTATTGGCTGGTTATACCGCCTAATTTAGTATATATATTTTTATTGGCTGGTTATACCGCCTTGCATCTTATTCTTATTATTTACTTTAGTTTAAATCTGGCTTCAAAAACCCCTTTTCTTTTATTGTTTTCTTTGAATGTAAGTTATAAACTAATAACTCATAAATTAAAACCCAATCCCTGAGGACTCGACCCTTGCTAACTACTATACTTACAATTGATCTGTTTAGTGCAAGGTTAAATGAGATACACTCTTTTGGGTGCATCAAATTTTTGGCGCCGTTGCCGGGGATTGCTTTCTTTAGTTTATTAGTTTATTGGTTTATTCTTATTTTCTGTTCTAATTATTTACTTTCTTATTTTTTTTTATTAGTGAATGTTCCAAGCTCCCGAAGAAGACTTACGACTTAGGAAAATTCGGGAATTTATAACTTCTCACCAACAACCAATCGAGGAGTTGATCCAAAACATCCAAGAGAAGCAAGGAGAGATGGCAGCAGCTGACAACCGAACTCTCAAGGAGCTAGCCGCTCCGGACTTGGGTCAACAACCATTATGCATTGAATATGCTAATCTTGAGGTAGCTTTTGAATTAAAATCTGGTTTGATTCATCTTCTCCCAACTTTTCATGGTTTTGCAGGAGAGGATCCAAATAAGCACCTCAAGGAATTCCATGTAGTTTGCTCAAGCATGAGACCAACAGGGGTCACGGAAGAGCAAGTTAAGTTGAGAGCCTTCCCATTCTCTCTAGCTGATTCAGCAAAGGAATGGCTCTACTATCTACCATCCGGGACCATCACTACATGGAATGATTTGAAGAAAGCATTCTTGGAAAGGTATTTCCCAGCATCTAAGGCTGCCAACATTAGGAAAGAGATATGTGGGATTCGGCAATACAACGGAGAGTCCTTATATGAATATTGGGAGAGGTTCAAGAAACTTTGTGCATCATGTCCACATCATCAGATAAGTGAACAACTTCTCATCCAATACTTCTATGAAGGTCTCATGCCCATGGAGAAGTATGATAGATGCCGCTAGTGGGGGAGCTCTAGTTGATAAGACTCCCAGGGCTGCTAGAACATTAATCTCCAACATGGCAGCCAATTCTCAACAGTTCTCAATGAGACAAGATCCACCACCACAACCCAAGAGAGTTAATGAGGTAAGTATATCATCCCTTGAACAAAAATTTGATAAACTGACTTCTCTTGTTCAACAATTGGCTGTAGGTAAAATACAACAAATAAAGGCTTGTGGCATATGTTCAAACATAGGGCACCAAACTGATATGTGTCCAACACTTCAAGAGGATACCAATGAACATGTGAATGCCATGGGTGGATTTCAGAACCAATCAAGGAAATATGATCCCTACTCAAACACTTACAATCCAGGATGGAGGGATCATCCAAACTTCAATTATGGAGGGAACCAATCACAAACTATTCCTCCACCATTTGACCACAGGCCACCGGGTTTTCAGCAAAGAGTGCAACAACCATACCAAACCCGACAACAACTACCACCCACCCAAAATTCAGGTACTTCTCTTGAAGATCTTGTTAAAGCTCTTTCTACTAATACAATTCAATTTCAACAGGAAACAAAGACAAGTATTCGAAATTTGGAGACTCAAATAGGGCAATTGGCAACAACCATGAGTCAAATGCAAGCAAGGGATTCTGGGAAATTACCTTCCCAAACCATAGTGAATCCAAGAGAGAATGCCAATGCTATAAATTTAAGAAGTGGGAAACAGCTAGAGACACCACAAAATGATAGTGCTCAAGGGGAGAACAATACCATGGCATCCTCTTCACATCCCAACGAGCCACTAAAAAAGGTAATTCCTAAACCATCCTTTCCTTCTTATATAACTCCTCCACCTTTTCCTAGCAGGTTAGCAAAGTCCAAGAAGGAGGAGCAAGAGAAGGAAATTTTGGAAACCTTCCGGAAAGTAGAGGTGAACATTCCTTTACTAGATGCTATCAAGCAAGTGCCAAGATATGCCAAGTTCCTAAAAGAGTTGTGCACATCTAAACGGAAGTTGAAATGGAATGAAAAGGTAAGTGTGGGGGAGAATGTATCAGCTGTTCTTCAAAAGAAACTCCCACCTAAATGCAAGGATCCAGGTATGTTTACCATTCCTTGTAAGATAGGCAACACCAGGTTTGAGCGTGCTATGCTAGATCTAGGGGCATCTATTAATGTCATGCCATATTCAATTTATGCTTCATTGAATCTAGGACCATTAGAGGAAACCGGTGTTATAATACAACTTGCTGACCGTTCTAACACTTATCTAAGAGGAGTTGTAGAAGACGTTCTTGTACAGGTTAATGAATTGGTTTTTCCCGCTGACTTTTATGTTATTGAGATGGAAGATGAGATGTCTTCTAATCCCACACCTATTCTATTAGGGAGACAATTCTTGAAAACAGCAAGAACTAAAATAGATGTACATGATGGCACTTTAACTATGGAATTTGATGGTGAAATAATTCGCTTTAACATTTTTGAGGCCATGAGATATCCTAGTGATGTGCATTCTGTTTTTAATATTGATATAATTGACTCACTAGTGCAGCAAGCTTATGAGCTAGATGGTGAAGATAGTGTAGAAATAGTCATTAGCAACCATCTCGGAATGGGGAATGCTAAACTAGCCTTGAGTGACCAGGTGGAAGGGGCACTCGAATCTTTACACTCGCTGCAACCTAAAGATGCAAGGTTTGATGTTTCATTTATTGATTTGCCTTTATCTAATGAGAAACTTCTACCTTCCATTTTGCAGGCACCAACTTTAGAATTGAAACCACTACCGAACCACTTGAAGTATGTGTTCTTAGGTAAAAAGGACACACTACCGATCATCATTGCCAAAGAGCTCACACCTTTGCAAGAAGAGCGACTTATCCAGGTGCTTAGAGAGCATAAAACAGCAATTGGTTGGACAATTGCCGATATCAAGGGAATAAGCCCATCCATGTGCATGCACCGGATTTTGTTAGAGGAAGGGTCTAAACCAACAAGAGAAGCACAAAGAAGATTGAACCCTCCTATGATGGAGTTTGTGAAAAAGGAGATACTGAAACTCCTAGATGTTGGAGTGATCTATCCTATCTCGGATAGCAAATGGGTGAGCCCAGTCCAAGTGGTTCCAAAGAAATCAGGTGTAACGGTGGTAACAAATAATGAGAATGAACTTGTTCCTACTAGGATTCAAACAGGATGGCGAGTTTGTATTGATTATCGTAAACTTAATTCCACAACTCGCAAAGACCACTTTCCTTTACCTTTTATTGATCAAATGCTTGAAAGGTTAGCTGGCCATTCTCATTATTGTTTTCTTGATGGTTTTTCAGGTTATAATCAGATAGCCATTGCTCCGGAGGACCAAGAGAAAACAACATTCACATGTCCATTTGGTACTTTTGCATACCGGCGTATGCCATTTGGTCTTTGTAATGCACCAGCTACATTCCAAAGGTGTATGGTTAGCATATTTTCAGATTATGTAGAGAACATCATAGAAGTATTTATGGATGATTTTAGTGTCTATGGTGATTCTTTTGATAGATGTCTAGAGAACCTTACACTTGTACTTGAAAGATGCATGGAAACTAACCTTGTTTTGAATTGGGAAAAATGCCACTTTATGGTAGAACAAGGAATAGTTTTGGGCCATGTTATTTCTTCTAGAGGGATAGAGGTTGATAAGTCTAAAATAGATATTATGCATTCTTTACCACCTCCCACAAATGTGAGAGAGGTTCGTTCTTTTCTTGGACATGCAGGTTTCTATAGGAGATTTATCAAAGACTTCTCAAAGATCACATTACCTCTTTGCAAGCTACTACAAAAAGATCTTGATAATTATCTATTGCTAGTTTAGGAGTCTTGATCCGTGTAATTGTCTTGATTTCCTATTCATAAGTGGCAATTTGTGATTAATGATTATGGTCAAGTTTTCAATAATTGCAAAGTGGAACATAACCTAAGTTGAACAATCCGAGCTTATGTGTTTGTTGCTTAGATCAACCTATCTTTCTCATCATAAAGCTGCCATTAAATTGAATCTAGAGAGCTTATTCTAGGTTGTTTGATGGTTAGAGATTAAATAGAGAGCTTGTTCTATTTAACGACAAACTAAGGAAAGATTGGGATAACAGAGCTTGTTGTTATCTACGGTTGTTAACTTTGATAGTTGGTTGATATTGATAGATCTGAAATTGATTCTTAATGATGTCTAGTGGTGGAGAATGAAACCTTAACCATATTTTTCATATTTGATTCTTCTTACTTACTTGTTTTCTTACTTTTCTAGTTTGCTCATTTTTAAAAGTATATTTATTTTTATTGGCTGGTTATACCGCCTAATTTGTATATTAACTTTGTTTTATTTTTATTGGCTGCTTATACCGCCTAATTTAGTATATATATTTTTATTGGCTGGTTATACCGCCTAATTTAGTATATATATTTTTATTGGCTGGTTATACCGCCTTGCATCTTATTCTTATTATTTACTTTAGTTTAAATCTGGCTTCAAAAACCCCTTTTCTTTTATTGTTTTCTTTCAACGTAAGTTATAAACTAATAACTCATAGATTAAAACCCATTCCCTGAGGACTCGACCCTTGCTAATCATTATACTTACAATTGATCTTTTTAGTGCAAGGTTAAATAAGATACACTCTTTTGGGTGCATCAAATTTTTGGCGCCGTTGCCGGGGATTGTTTTCTTTAGTTTATTTGTTACTTGGTTTATTCTTATTTTCAGTTCTAATGAGTTTTATTTTCTTGTACATACGGGTTTTTCTGATCAAATTTTGAAAAAAAAAAACGATGGAATTGAGCAATCTAACACTTGAAGAGTTGGTGGCATACATGAACATGGAGAATCAACAAGCCAATCTCACCTTCCCAGTTCAACAATTGGCCATGGGAGGATGTCAAGGCCATCAAGTGTTCCAAGACCAGCAGTATGATCATTACTCAAACACTTACCATGAGGGATGGTGGGATCATACTAATTATGGCTACTCGAAAAATTACCAAGAAGTAGATCCTTATGCCAATTACACTCATCCATCTAGATTTAATCAATCATGGTCTCAAGAACCAGATCTTTTCAGCCACTACATATGACTCAAAACTCAGGTACTTCTTTAGAAGATCTTGTCGATTCTCTTGTTACTAATACTTTGCAATTTCAACAGGAAACAAGGGCAAGTATCCAGAGTTTGGAAAGGCAAATGAGCCTATTGGCTAGTAGTATGGTGGTATGGGAACTCCCTGCCCAAACGATGATTAACCCAAAAGAGAATGCTACTATTGTGACCTTGAGGAATGAGGAACAAGATGAGGATGAGACAAAATTAGAGATGGATTCTATTCTTGAGGATAATGAAGCCACAAATACAAATAAGAGTATTTCGGCACCTGAGGTAACGTTTAAAGTTCCACTTTTTACTAATGTTTCTTCTCCACCTTTTCCAAGTAGATTTGCAAAGTTCAAGGAGGAAGAACATGAACAAGACATGTTGGCAACCTTAAACAGTTTGTTTGTGGATGCCATTCAACAAGTACCAAAAGATGCACCATTCCTCAATGAGCAATGCACTACAAAGGATGATGGAATAATACTTATAGTGGAGAATGCATCTACTTTTGTGCAAAGAAAGCTTCCTCTCAAACGCATAAATTTGGGAAATTTCATGTATGAGCCTGACAAGCCTAAAAAGCCAAGAAGGGGTGTTGGTTAGGTTGGACAACTTAAATCAGTAATAATTGGGAAGGCAGTCCAATTAATGAAGAAATTACCAACCTGCCATACTCAGATTTGCTTTCTTTTCCTTTTATTATTTTTTATTGTTTTTATTTATTTATTTTTATGTTTATTTGTTTAGTATTTTAGGATTTTATTTAGAGTGTTTTGTTTTTGAGTCTTTTTATGTTGTTTTTCTTTCTGATCCTTGTTTTGAAAATAACTAGATGTAAATATAATTTTTTTTAACCCCGGTTAAATGGCGGATAACGGTACTCCGTGATTATTGAAATCGGTTCCATCAGCTACCCACAAAACTGATATTGTATATAAATTTCTCTTCCAATTTCTCTTTCATTTTTTTTCATTCTTTTTTTCAGGATGGATGATATTCTCACAAGATTGCAGAAACGATTTCCTCCTTTTCCTCGAAATATTTTACTGAAGCTTTACCAAGTTCGACTTGAAAGATTAAGAATGCTTATGCACAAAGGGATTCCTGACGACATACGTTGGATAATTGAAGCCAAGGTACGTGAAGATGAATATCTTCCTGTTTTGCATTTACCAGGTACAGGTAGAAGCACTTTTGCAAAGAAGCGACGAGCAAAGCGCATGAGTTCAAATTGCCACAAATGTGCACGATGGACGTGTAACGGTAAATGTCGTTCTAATTGGATTCCGTCCTCTAATCGAGATGATAAAATTGAATTCATTAAGGATGGACTGAGTAAGGAGAATTTGGGTGGGTAATATCCAACTTTCTCTTGAGACGTATCCTAGTGGAGACGTACAAAGAGAAATTCTTGATTTATGGCCGCAATTCCAAAGGGAATGGCAACATCTTGGGAATCTGATGTTAAAAGACCCTGTTTGCCAGCTTGTAAGAAAAGTGGATGGGAAGCATATCCTCGACTCATAGAAGGCGTTTAAGCCATTTCTGGACATAAAACCAGAGGAAGATGTGAGCCACAATCACAACTACAATAAATGACTTCTCAGCTTTTGGTTTGATTTGCAATAACTTTATTTTGTTTTAATTTACGTGTTGTTCGATTTGTGTAATTATTCTCGTTTTTTTTTTATTTGTCTTTTACGGTTGATTTTTTCTTCTCTTTTTGATTTTCTTCCTGAAATCACGCAAAAATCTTTTGTTAGGTTAACATTTTCTTCTGACAGGTCAGATACACTTTCGACGACATTATTACTCTTGTCTGATTCACTACTCAGTCCTCTATATATTACACCATGTACTCATTCTCTTTCAGGCACTCGAAAAAAAAAATGGAAAGTACTTCATCCCAGCGCATTAAAAAAATTTGTGTCTTTGGAGGTGCTTATCCAGGGAAAAATAACATATTCGCTGATGAAGCCATAAGAGTTGGAGTAATACTTGCCCAACAAAAGATCCAGTTGATTTATGGAGGCGGTAGTACGGGTTTAATGGGAGCAGTCGCTACAGCAGCACACGCCGAGGGAAGTCCAGCTTATTCTAGGTTGTTTAATGGTTAGAGATTAAATAGAGAGCTTGTTCTATTTAACGACAAACTAAGGAAAGATTGGGGTAACAGAGCTTGTTGTTATCTACGGTTGTTAACTTTGATAGTTGGTTGATATTGATAGATCTGAAATTGATTCTTAATGATGTCTAGTGGTGGAGAATGAAACCTTAACCATATTTTTCATATTTGATTCTTCTTACTTACTTGTTTTCTTACTTTTCTAGTTTGCTTATTTTTAAAAGTATATTTATTTTTATTGGCTGGTTATACCGCCTAATTTAGTATATATATTTTTATTGGCTGGTTATACCGCCTTGCATCTTATTCTTATTATTTACTTTAGTTTAAATCTGATTTCAGAAACCCCTTTTCTTTTATTGTTCTTGAATTTAAGTTTTAAACTATCAACTTATAAACTAAAACCCAATCCCTGAGGACTCGACCCTTGCTAACTACTATACTTACAATTGATCTTTTTAGTGCAAGGTTAAATAAGATACACTCTTTTGGGTGCATCATGCACCAATATAGTTAGTACTACCTTAGTAGAAAAGTTGGGTTTACCTATGCTTAAACATCCTAAGCCTTACAAATTGTAATGGTTGAATGATTGTGGGGAGGTTAAGGTAAATAGTCTAGAAATGGTAGCTTTTACTATTTGGAGGTATAGTGATGAGGTGCTTTGTAATGTTGTGCCTATGCATGTTGGCCATCTATTGTTGGGGAGGCCCTGGCAGTGTGATAGGAGGGTTACACATGATGGGTTTAGGAATAGATACAGCTTTGTAAAAGATAGCAAAACCATCAACCTTGTTCCTTTAACACCAAAGCAGGTCTATGATGACCAAATGAAATTGAAATCTGTTTTTGGGAAAAAAGAATTGAGTGTGGCATAAGAGAAAGCATGAGTTCATGTGCTATTCCAGTTCTTCTAGTGCCAAAGAAGGATAGGTCTTGGAGGACGTGTGTTGATTGTAGAGCAGTCAACAATATCACTGTAAAGTATCATCATCCCGTTCCTAGATTAGATGATATGCTAGATGAATTGTATGGATCTTGTGTTTTTAGTAAGATAGATCTTAAAAGTGGTTACCATCAGATTAGAATGAAAGAAGGAGATGAATGGAAAACACCTTTTAAGACTAAGTATGGGTTATATGAATGGTTAGTCATGCCATTTGATCTTACAAATGCACCTAGTACTTTCATGGGATTAATGAATCATGTTTTGCGTGAGTTTCTAGGTAAATTTGTAGTAGTCTACTTTGATGACATTTTAGTGTACAGCAAAAGCTTAGATGAGCATGTTGAACATTTGCGATTTGTGTTTAATGTGTTGAAAACTGAAAAGTTGTATGCTAATTTTAAGAAGTGTACCTTTTGCGTGGATAAAGTTATATTTCTTTGAGATGGATGAAGAGAAAGTCAAGGCCATCAAGGACTGTTTGACGCCTAAAGGGGTAAGTGAGGTAAGAAGCTTTCATGGTTTAGCTAGTTTTTATAGGCGTTTTGTTAAAGACTTTAGCACTATTGCTGCACCACTCACTGAAATTATTAAAAAGAATGTTGGTTTTCATTGGGGCAATGAACAAGAGAAAGCATTTGTTAATCTTAAAGATAGGTTATGTTTAGCACCTCTTTTAACATTACCTAACTTTGACAAAGCTTTTTAGATTGAATGTTGATGTGAACCCGTGGGGTTAAACCCTTTGAACCCACTAACAAATTGAAATACCCTAACCCCATGAAAGCCAAGATTCAGGCAATGGAACTTAAACCGGTAGAAATCTTGGATCAAAGAACCTAGATTAGCTAAGTTAACTAAACCCCAAGAACATTTGTTTCTAGAACCCAAGTTTGATAGGAAGAACGCCACAAAGAAAAGATTTATTTGATAAGTTCAATAGTTCTACGAAGAACTAAAAAGATGGAAACACTCACTTGAATAAATTCAACTCAATAGATTAATAATGGTTGCTGAAGTAGATGGCTAAACAAGGGTATTTATAGCCTCCCTACTAACCCTAATTCAACTAGCCTAAGAACTCTTAGTACAAATGAAACTCCTTGGCAGCCAAGGCTTACTACTTACATAATTAAGTGAAAGCTTAACTATGGGCTGAACAAGCTCAAGCCCAATCCTAATTAAATTTAAAAGATATCCAATAGTTTAATGAGGGTAGTCCCCACAAGCTTACTGGACATGTTACATAAGTCAGGCCCAAAAGCCTAAGTAATTACAAGACTTAAAATAAGCCCAAATAAACCCTCTTAATGTGCCACCTTGTGTTCTTGAATCACATGGACCAAACTTTGAAGCAAGTTCATCTTGCATGTTGAAGCCTTTCTTGAATAACTTGCAACATGGCCCAAGTGAATTCCACCCATTCTTGCCATGTTTCCTAGATCTTCTTGGATCTTGGCCCAAATAGAAATTGACATGGGATGGACCAACTTGGATCCTATCAATTCCCCTTACCTTGCTTGTGACAAGTAGCATATGAAGTACATACATTGCTTGTATCAATGTTAGGTAGCACAAAATCAATTGAATGCGCAATGCCTTTTATGGAATGCAATCCATTCAGCTTCCCCTTTGAAAGTAAACGCTTGAAAACCTGTAAAAGATTCAAAGTAAAGCTAGAAAGAGATTTGTTAGTTTGATCATTAGTAAAAACCTCACTCTCTTGTGCATAACAACATACCTTTGTTTTTGCTCTTCTCTCTTGTGGCATCACTCGCTTTTTTTCAGCCACTTCTCTTTTTTTTTTCACTTTCTTTTTCCTCCCCTTTTTCGGCCTCTCTCTCATTTTTCTGTTCTCTCCTTTTTTCCTCATGTGTTTCGGCCACACTCTAATCTTTCTTTTCTCTCATGTTTCTTTCTTGTGTTTCGGCCTCACTCTTTCTTTTTTCCTCACGCTCATTTTTCAGCTTCAATTTCAATTGGTCCTCATACACCTGTTTTGGTGTTAAAGGAACAAGCTTGCGTTACAAAGCTATAGCTATTCCTAAACTCATCATGAATTACACTCCTATCATGCTGCCACGGCCTCCCCGAAAAAATATGGCTAGTATGCATCGGTACAACATCACAAAGCACCTCATCACTATACCTCCCAATGGAAAAAGCTACCAAAATCTGCTTATTAACCTCTACATCCCCACATTCAGTCAACCATTGCAACTTATAAGGTTTGGGATGTTTTTATGTAAAGGTAAGCTCAACTTCTCAACTAGGATGGTACTAGCTATATTGGTGCAACTTTCCCCATCAATAACCATACTACATACCCTGTCATTTACAGAATATCTAGTACGAAATATGTTCTCTCTCCGCTGCTCCATATCATCTATATTAAATTGCGTATTGAGAGAATACCTTGCAGCACGAGACTCACCTATCAAAGGATCTTGTAGATTTCTATTCGGTACCTCTTGTTGACCCATCCTATCTCTCATCTCCTCCAACACCAATTTTAACCGTTCAGATTCTTGTTGCATAGCATGCAACATAGAGGATAAGCTATCCACCTTTTTCTTAGGTGTTGAGTCACTTTTGTGATACATCTTTGAAGTTGCCACAAAACAAATTGTTAGAATTAAAAAAAAAAAATAAATAACTCACACACTCCCTTAGTGTTTACACTCAAATATGATATCACTCCAACTCTTGTTTGCACTCTTTTAGGCTTTTTCATTAATTATCTTTCTCACTTTTGCTTTTTACCACACTATTTGCTCTTTCAAGCTCTTTAGGAACTAGAACAACTCTTCAAGAACTCCCTTGCAAAATTCTACCTAGCAAAAAGATTCAAGAAACAAGAAACTCAATTAGCTAAAGGTAAAAACATGAACAAGATTACCAAGATTTCAATTCTTTCCCCTTTCTTGTGATCTTTGTTGAATCTTTCTTTCTTTTTATGCATATTCGAACAATCTTCTATCTTTTCTTTTCTTTTTTATCTTTTTTTTTTCACGAGACTTTCTTGATGTTCTTGAAATCTCTAATCACTTTCTTTCTTTTTTTCTTGGACTGTTCGAATGCCCCTTTAAGTTCTTAATTTCTTTTTTTTCAAGATTTGGATCAAGAATTAACAAGAACAAATTTTTTAATAAATCAAGAATTCAAGAAACGAAATCTTGATTTAAACCAACTTCCAAGAATGAAACCCCCAACGAAAACTGCCCTAAAAACTATAACTTTTAGACAAAGAATGCCTAAAGCTATAACCCCTATGACAAGTATGTCTGAAACCCCAAAACGAAAAAAGTTGAGAGAAACTTCAATACCCTATGGTAAAGAAGAAGAAAAAGATCTGACTTGATTGGTCCCTAAGCTCTGATACCAACTAATGTGTGATAAGTGCTTAATTTCATACATTTTCCTATTTAATTTCCTTATACTTTGTGCTTTGATTCTTACTTCCTTGACATTTTACTAGGTTTTTATGCTTTGTAGGTATTTTGGAGGAGATGAAGTCAAAACATGTCAATTAGGATGTTAAAGAGCTTACAAAACCACATCACAAGATGGAAAAAGAGTTGGGGTCAAAAAGATCAAATTCTTGGTGAAAAGCAAGAAGACAGATTTGACCTCCGGAGCTTGTTGCTAAGAAAACATGATGTTAGACTCTTTATTAGAAGAAACTTCCTTCTTGACTTTTTAAGATCACTTGATTACCTTTCCAGAGGTTGGTCATGGGCCTAAATCGGATAAGAAATGGTCATCCAAATCGGCATTGGAATATCTCCCTAAAAACCCTAGTGGCAAAAAAAAAACCCTAGCCGTAATTGACAACTTTTTCTTAATACCCTAGCTTACATTTATGTTTATCATTGTCAAAGAAGGATTAATGGCTGTCAACTTGCATTAATTGCAAGTATCTTTCCTTAAAACTAATCCTAGTCAAAGTTGGAGAATTAAATCAGCCAAGATTTTCCTTCCTTACACTTACTTTGCCTGCAAGTTTGTAATCTCTCTTCATTAAAGAGTGCTTTGACTAAAACTTTCCTACTTTTTTCAAACTTGGCTGCCAAGGCTTATATCTTTCCTTAAAACACAAAAGTTGGCCACTTTTTCTTAACTTTAGCCACAAGTCAGCATTTATTGAAGAGAGAGAGAGCTGAAATTCACTTGTTTGATGCCCTAGCTATTGCCTATAAATAGAGACCAAGGGGGCATACGAAATTTACACTTCTCCAAGCATCAAATTCTGATTTCTTCTTTGTTTCTTTGTTTTTAAGAGAGCAAGAGGCTGGATAATTAATATTCTTCTTCTTCTTTCTTTCTTTTATTTTCTTCTTAGATTCTCTTTAATTTTATGTTTATGTGTACAATGCCTATGCTAGGCTAAACTTCTATTTGGTTAAGGGTGATTTCAAAGCCCTAGACATGTTTTGTAATTGATTTTCAGATTCTATCTATCATTAATTTTCTATCAAAGTTGCTTATGATGTTGTCTTGATTTATTTAGGTGTACAACTAGATAGATCTTGATAATTATCTATTGCTAGTTTAGGAGTCTTGATCCATGTAATTGTCTTGATTTCCTATTCATAAGTGGCAATTTGTGATTAATGATTATGGTCAAGTTTTCGATAATTGCAAAGTGGAACATAACCTAAGTTGAACAATACGAGCTTATGTGTTTGTTGCTTAGATCAACCTATCTTTCTCATCATAAAGCTGCCATTAAATTGAATTTAGAGAGCTTATTCTAGGTTGTTTGATGGTTAGAGATTAAATAGAGAGCTTGTTCTATTTAACGACAAACTAAGGAAAGATTGGGATAACAGAGCTTGTTGTTATCTACGGTTGTTAACTTTGATAGTTGGTTGATATTGATAGATCTGAAATTGGTTCTTAATGATGTCTAGTGGTGGATAATGAAACCTTAACCATATTTCTCTCATATTTGAAATCTTATTTCTTACTTGCATCTTACTTTTCTTCTTTGCTTATTTTTAAAACTATTTTTTGTTTTCTTTGAACCTAAGTTATAAACTAATAACTCATAGATTAAAACCCAATCCCTGAGGACTCGACCCTTACTAATCACTATACTATACAATTGATTCTTTTTAGTGTAAGGTTAAATAAGATACACTCTTTTGGGTGCATCAAGTTTTTGGCGCCGTTGCCGGGGATTGCTTTCTTTAGTTTATTAGTTTATTGGTTTATTCTTATTTTCTGTTCTAATTATTTACTTTCTTATTTTCTGTTCTAATCAAGAGATATGTGGGATTAGGCAATACAATGGAGAGTCCTTATATGAATATTGGGAGAGGTTCAAGAAACTTTGTGCATCATGTCCACACCATCAGATAAGTGAACAACTTCTCATCCAATACTTCTATGAAGGTCTTATGCCCATGGAGAGAAGTATGATAGATGCCGCTAGTGGGGGAGCTCTAGTTCATAAGACTCCCGGGGCTGCTAGAACTCTAATCTCCAACATGGCAGTCAATTCTCAACAATTCTCAATGAGACAAGATCCACCACCACAACCCAAGAGAGTTAATGAGGTAAGTATATCATCCCTTGAACAAAAATTTGATAAACTGACTTCTCTTGTTCAACAATTGGCTGTAGGTAATATACAGCAACTAAAGGCTTGTGGCATATGTTCAAACATGGGGCACCAAACTGATATGTGTCCAACTGATGCACCCAAAAGAGTGTATCTTATTTAACCTTGCACTAAAAAGATCAATTGTAAGTATAATGATTAGCAAGGGTCGAGTCCTCAGGGATTGGGTTTTAATCTATGAGTTATTAGTTTATAACTTATGTTCAAAGAAAACAATAAAAGAAAAGGGGTTTTTGAAGCCAGATTTAAACTAAAGTAAATAATAAGAATAAGATGCAAGGCGGTATAACCAGCCAATAAAAATATATATACTAAATTAGGCGGTATAACCAGCCAATAAAAATATATATACTAAATTAGGCGGTATAACCAGCCAATAAAAATAAATATACTTTTAAAAATAAGCAAACTAGAAAAGTAAGAAAACAAGTAAGTAAGAAGAATCAAATATGAAAAATATGGTTAAGGTTTCATTCTCCACCACTAGACATCATTAAGAATCAATTTCAGATCTATCAATATCAACCAACTATCAAAGTTAACAACCGTAGATAACAACAAGCTCTGTTATCCCAATCTTTCCTTAGTTTATCGTTAAATAGAACAAGCTCTCTATTTAATCTCTAACCATTAAACAACCTAGAATAAGCTCTCTAAATTCAATTTAATGGCAGCTTTATGATGAGAAAGATAGGTTGATCTAAGCAACAAACACACAAGCTCGGATTGTTCAACTTAGGTTATGTTCCACTTTGCAATTATTGAAAACTTGACCATAATCATTAATCACAAATTGCCACTTATGAATAGGAAATCAAGACAATTAAACGGATCAAGACTCCTAGACTAGCAATAGATAATTATCAAGATCTATGTAGTTGTACACCTAAATAAATCAAGACAACATCATGAACAATTCTTGTAGAAGAACATAAGCAACTTTGATAGAAAATTAATGATAGATAGAATCTGAAAATCAATTATAAAACATGTCTAGGGCTTTGAAATCACCCTTAACCAAATAAAAGTTTAACCTAGCATAGGTATTGTAAACATAAACATAAAATTAAAGAGAATCTAAGAAGGAAATAAAAGAAAGGAATAAGAAGAAGAAAATAAAGAAAAAGAAAACTAGAGAAAGGAAAGTAGAAGAAAACTTAGAGAATTTTATTATAATGGCTAATATCCTACCAATCTACAATGCCTCATACAATCATCCAAGGCCCTCTATTTATACACATTTTGGAGGACTAAATGACAAGAGACAAGCTTTACAAATTTCAAAGGTAGGTATAATAGGTGGGTGCATTTTTCTAACAATTTTCGTCATATTGTATGACAATTTTGATCAGCCAAATTGATGGACGCTTTTGTCAATATTGGAAGCTTGATCTGATCACATGGTCTTCTAGAAAAATGTTCCCCTATCAGTTAGTGATCCATAGCCGTTGGAATCAGCTCATTTGCTGATGTGGATCAGAAGATATGGGCAAAATGCCAAAATAGGTCAGCACAGACGTCATTGCACATCAGCCAACTTGATGGTCGATTTCGCTAGGGAAAACGACTCCGTTTCAAGAAGTGTAAAACATGAAAAAGTTAGATATGCCTCTTAACTTTGCACGGTTAAATTTTTAGCCTTATTTCTTCAGTGAAACTCCAGATATAGATGATATGGCAAAAGGTGTCGGAACTGGAACTGAACTGAATTTGCCCTTAATTGTTGATTTAACCTAGTAATCTGAAATCACTCAAAGAAACTCGTAAAAAACACCAAATTACATAAAAATATAAAAGATCATAAACACAATTAGACTAAGCAATAATAACTCGTATTTGACACAAAACAATAATAAAACATAACTAAAAACTATATAATTATACGAGTTATCACACCCCCACACTTAGATTGTTGCTAGTCCCTAGCAACGACTCAATAAAAATAAAATAAGAAAATCTAATCTAATCCATTTTCGAAGGAAATCACGGTGGCACTTAGCATGTGACACAAGCCTTTAAACCCCTAGGTGTCCCTAGTGGACGAGTTTAGTCTCGTGAGGGTTTACTAGGACGATACCCACAAACATTGAAGACATAAGAAAAACTAAAAATAATAATTATAACTAATCCTTCCAATATAAATTAGAGATAATCATTGGACAAGTCTTAAAAACTAATCAATAGCTTAAAGAAATTCACAAAAAATCTTGCTTGAATGTAAATAGTTTGAGTTAAGCCAATATTAACATAACATATTTCAATCAAAATAGTGCATATTCAAACTTAATCTCAACTTCTCACATGGGATACTCTCTTGATTTTCACTCTTTAAAGAAGTGGTAAAGTGTTTACACTCAATCAATCTCATGAAAACACTTCTACCATATGCTTGCTTGTCCACCTATTCTCCACTATTTAGATCATACAACTTCATAAATCAAGAGGTCTTTATTCAAGGTTGTAATGGGGCCAAAGGGTTATAATGTGGTTAAAGAACAAAAGGATAAAGATATCACAAAGGTTCCAAAGAGTTCATAGAGTTTAGAGACATAATAAGATCATACAAATAAAACTTCTCAAAACTCTTATAAAGCACATAATAACATAGGCTAAATATTCATGTTGAGCCTTTGCATCATTCTAACCAACTTTGTAACATCTTTTTCTTTACTTTAACTAGAAGTTCAAGAGAAGATTTTTTTTTTATTTTTAATATGGGAATGTATTTGACAATGATCCCTTTCTTTTTCTCTTGACTTTTTCTTTTCTTTTCTTCCCCCACACTTATCTTTTGTTTCCAACCCAAATTTTTAACTAAAAATATCCCTTGTTTTTTTTTTGCAATATGTCTCAAAATATATAATCCATCTTTAGAACAAGGGTTATATTTAGGCTAGGTGTAAGTTGTGGTTACCAAATAAATAGCTTATTCAATGTAGGCTCAAATTGGCTCACTATGGGTGTGTTCTCTTGGAACATCAATAAGGGATAGCTGTTTGGCCCTGGCTAAAAATCCTAATGCCTCTATCATATTCATGTTGTCACATGCATCAATATAGTCTCAACAAGGTCTAAAGCAAGTTCTAGTGAATCATGTAATCATAAGAGCACTCAAGAAAGAAATTAGATTGATTTGTATAATGCGTCAATCATTATAGGCTCAAAAACTCACAAGGATGATTATACAAGTCAGATTAAGTCTAAACATGCTTCTTTCTCAATCAACATATCATATTAACATTGGCTCATAAAACGATTGATATCAAGTTCAATTCTCATGAAAATCTTCTCACTAATAAATCTGTTTTAGACTTATGCAATTCATATCTCATCATAGTATTGAAAAGGAACTAAAACACACTAAAAATAATAATAAAGACTCATAAAAAAAAAATAGTAGACAAAAATGAAACAAATCCTAAATCATTCCCCCCACACTTAATTCTTACATTGTCCTCAATGTAAGTCTATTAAACCAAATGAAAGAATCATGCGTAAAACTAATAACATAAGAATAGGAACAACTAAGACTCAAAACAAAACAAACTCATGCAACCTAAATAATCCTGAAATACTAAACAAAAATTAACAAGTAAACATAAAAAGATTAAAATCAAACTGACAAGGTATGTCTCAAGTCTCCCTTACTCAGACCTTGTTCAGAATGAATACTTCTAAATTGCTTAAAACAAAACAAACTTTTTTTTTTTTTTTGAAAAGAAGAAATCAAACTGACAAGGTATGTCTCAAGTCTCCCTTACTCAGACCTTGTTCAGAATGAATACTTCTAAATGGCTTAAAACACAAATTTTTTTTTTTTTTTTTAAATTAGCAAAATATGTCCCTTACCCCCTACTAAAATATGACATTGTCCCCAATGTCAAATTTTAAAGGTAGAATTTAGGAGATATTACCTGCAGAGGTTGCTAACCACTTATTATAACTGAGACACAACAAACAAAATGTTAGATAATGTCACAAAGACAAAGTGCAATCCACTCCTTGCTCGTCCATATCTCTTTTTCTTTTTCCGAGCGTTTGCGAAACAACCGTAGCAGATAAATACTCATAAGCTTGGAGCTTTTTGAGTAAATCATCAATGGTTGTAGCAGAAATTATGGTTCTCCTTGCCTCTGAAAACATGAATCCATTATCCACAGCATTATCTAAATATGAAAGCAAATTACTAAAATAACCATTAATATTAAGCAAACCAATGGGTTTCTTTTTTGTGACCAAAGATGACCAAGAAGCCACGCAAGCTATTTCTTCCAATGTACCCAGACCTCCTGGTAAAGCAATGAATGCATCGGCAGAATGGTACATGATTGTCATCCGTTCAGGGATACTCCAGACTTGTATTTCCTTACCCAAGGTAGGTCCACAAAAATCTGTGAATAGTTTTGGCACGACTCCTAGAACTGGACTTCCTCCGGCGTGTGCTGCTGTAGCGACTGCTCCCATTAAACCCGTACTACCGCCTCCATAAATCAACTAGATCTTTTGTTGGGCAAGTATTACTCCAACTCTTATGGCTTCATCAGCAAATATGTTATTTTTCCCTGGATAAGCACCTCCAAAGACACAAATTTTTTTAATGCGCTGGGACGAAGTACTTTCCATTTTTTTTTTCGAGTGCCTGAAAGAGAATGAGTACATGGTGTAATATATAGAGGACTGAGTAGTGAATCAGACAAGAGTAATAATGTCGCCGAAAGTGTATATGACCTGTCAGAAGAAAATGTTAACCTAACAAAAGATTTTTGCGTGATTTCAGGAAGAAAATCAAAAAGAGAAGAAAAATCAACCGTAAAAGTCAAGAGTAATAATGTCGCCAAAAGTGTATTTGGCATCTTCCTCTAGTTTTACGTCCAGAAACGGCTTAAACGCCTTTTATGAGTCGAGGATATTGATAACTCGTATAATTATATAGTTTTTAGTTATGTTTTATTATTGTTTTGTGTCAAATACGAGTTATTATTGTTTAGTCTAATTGTGTTTATGATCTTTTATATTTTTATGTATTTTGGTGTTTTTCACAAGTTTCTTTGAGTGATTTCAGATTACTAGAATTAAGGGCAAATCCAGTTCAGTTCCAGTTCACTGAAGCAATAAGGCTGAAATTTGTAGCCATGCAAAGCTAAGAGGCATATCTATCTTTTTCATGTTTTACACTTCTTGAAACGGAGTCGTTTTCCCTAGCGAAATCGACCATCAAGTTGGCTGATGTGCAATGACGTCTGTGCTGACCTGTTTTCGTATTATGCCCATATCTTCTTATCCACATCAGCAAATGAGCTGATTCCAACGGCTATGGATCAGTAACTGATAGGGTAACATTTGTCTAGAAGACCATGTGATCAGATAAGGCCTCCAAAATTGACAAAATCGACCATCAAGTTGGCTGATCAAAATCGTCATACATGACGAAAATTGTTAGAAAATGCACCCACCTATTATACCTACCTTTGAAATTTGTAAAGCTTGTCTCTTGTCATTTAGCCCTCCAAAATGTGTATAAATAGAGGGCCTTGGATGATTGTAAGGGATCATATTGGAGATTGGTAGGATATTAGCCATTTTAACAAAATTCTCTAAGTTTTCTTCTTCTTTCTTTTCTCTAGTTTTCTTTTTCTTTAGAAAGAGCAAGAGGTTGGATAATTAATATTCTTCTTCTTCTTCTTTCTTTCTTTTATTTCCTTCTTAGATTCTCTTTAATTTTATGTTTATGTTTATGATGCCTATGCTAGGCTAAACTTCTATTTGGTTAAGGGTGATTTCAAAGCCCTAGACACGTTTTGTGATTGATTTTCAGATTCTATCTACCATTAATTTTCTATCAAAGTTGCTTATGTTCTTCTACAAGAATTGTTCATGATGTTGTCTTGATTTATTTAGGTGTACAACTAGATAGATCTTGATAATTATCTATTGCTAGTTTAGGAGTCTTGATCCGTGTAATTGTCTTGATTTCCTATTCATAAGTGGCAATTTGTGATTAATGATTATGGTCAAGTTTTCAATAATTGCAAAGTGGAACATAACCTAAGTTGAACAATCCGAGCTTATGTGTTTGTTGCTTAGATCAACCTATCTTTCTCATCATAAAGCTGCCATTAAATTGAATTTAGAGAGCTTATTCTAGGTTGTTTAATGGTTAGAGATTAAATAGAGAGCTTGTTCTATTTAACGACAAATTAAGGAAAGATTGGGATAACAGAGCTTGTTGTTATCTACGGTTGTTAACTTTGATAGTTGGTTGATATTGATAGATCTGAAATTGATTCTTAATGATGTCTAGTGGTGGAGAATGAAACCTTAACCATATTTTTCATATTTGATTCTTCTTACTTTCTTGTTTTCTTACTTTTAGTTTGCTTATTTTTTATATTTATTTTTATTGGCTGGTTATACCGCCTAATTTGTATATTAACTTTGTTTTATTTTTATTGGCTGGTTATACCGCCTAATTTAGTATATATATTTTTATTGGCTGGTTATACCGCCTAATTTAGTATATATATTTTTATTGGCTGGTTATACCGCCTTGCATCTTATTCTTATTATTTACTTTAGTTTAAATCTGGCTTCAAAAACCCCTTTTCTTTTATTGTTTTCTTTGAACGTAAGTTATAAACTAATAACTCATAGATTAAAACCCAATCCCTGAGGACTCGACCCTTGCTAATCATTATACTTACAATTGATCTTTTTAGTGCAAGGTTAAATAAGATACACTCTTTTGGGTGCATCAAGTTTTTGGCGCCGTTGCCGGGGATTGCTTTCTTTAGTTTATTAGTTTATTGGTTTATTCTTATTTTCTGTTCTAATTATTTACTTTCTTATTTTTTTTTATTAGTGAATGTTCCAAGCTCCCGAAGAAGACTTACGACTTAGGAAAATTCGGGAATTTATAACTTCTCACCAACAACCAATCGAGGAGTTGATCCAAAACATCCAAGAGGAGCAAGGAGAGATGGCAGCAGCTGACAACCGAACTCTCAAGGAGCTAGCCGCTCCGGACTTGGGTCAACAACCATTATGCATTGAATATGCTAATCTTGAGGTAGCTTTTGAATTAAAATCTGGTTTGATTCATCTTCTCCCAACTTTTCATGGTTTTGCAGGAGAGGATCCAAATAAGCACCTCAAGGAATTCCATGTAGTTTGCTCAAGCATGAGACCAACAGGGGTCACGGAAGAGCAAGTTAAGTTGAGAGCCTTCCCATTCTCTCTAGCTGATTCAGCAAAGGAATGGCTCTACTATCTACCATCCGGGACCATCACTACATGGAATGATTTGAAGAAAGCATTCTTGGAAAGGTATTTCCCAGCATCTAAGGCTGCCAACATTAGGAAAGAGATATGTGGGATTCGGCAATACAACGGAGAGTCCTTATATGAATATTGGGAGAGGTTCAAGAAACTTTGTGCATCATGTCCACATCATCAGATAAGTGAACAACTTCTCATCCAATACTTCTATGAAGGTCTCATGCCCATGGAGAGAAGTATGATAGATGCCGCTAGTGGGGGAGCTCTAGTTGATAAGACTCCCAGGGCTGCTAGAACATTAATCTCCAACATGGCAGCCAATTCTCAACAGTTCTCAATGAGACAAGATCCACCACCACAACCCAAGAGAGTTAATGAGGTAAGTATATCATCCCTTGAACAAAAATTTGATAAACTGACTTCTCTTGTTCAACAATTGGCTGTAGGTAAAATACAACAAATAAAGGCTTGTGGCATATGTTCAAACATAGGGCACCAAACTGATATGTGTCCAACACTTCAAGAGGATACCAATGAACATGTGAATGCCATGGGTGGATTTCAGAACCAATCAAGGAAATATGATCCCTACTCAAACACTTACAATCCAGGATGGAGGGATCATCCAAACTTCAATTATGGAGGGAACCAATCACAAACTATTCCTCCACCATTTGACCACAGGCCACCAGGTTTTCAGCAAAGAGTGCAACAACCATACCAAACCCGACAACAACTACCACCCACCCAAAATTCAGGTACTTCTCTTGAAGATCTTGTTAAAGCTCTTTCTACTAATACAATTCAATTTCAACAGGAAACAAAGACAAGTATTCGAAATTTGGAGACTCAAATAGGGCAATTGGCAACAACCATGAGTCAAATGCAAGCAAGGGATTCTGGGAAATTACCTTCCCAAACCATAGTGAATCCAAGAGAGAATGCCAATGCTATAAATTTAAGAAGTGGGAAACAGCTAGAGACACCACAAAATGATAGTGCTCAAGGGGAGAACAATACCATGGCATCCTCTTCACATCCCAACGAGCCACTAAAAAAGGTAATTCCTAAACCATCCTTTCCTTCTTATATAACTCCTCCACCTTTTCCTAGCAGGTTAGCAAAGTCCAAGAAGGAGGAGCAAGAGAAGGAAATTTTGGAAACCTTCCGGAAAGTAGAGGTGAACATTCCTTTACTAGATGCTATCAAGCAAGTGCCAAGATATGCCAAGTTCCTAAAAGAGTTGTGCACATCTAAACGGAAGTTGAAATGGAATGAAAAGGTAAGTGTGGGGGAGAATGTGTCAGCTGTTCTTCAAAAGAAACTCCCACCTAAATGCAAGGATCCAGGTATGTTTACCATTCCTTGTAAGATAGGCAACACCAGGTTTGAGCGTGCTATGCTAGATCTAGGGGCATCTATTAATGTCATGCCATATTCAATTTATGCTTCATTGAATCTAGGACCATTAGAGGAAACCGGTGTTATAATACAACTTGCTGACCGTTCTAACACTTATCCAAGAGGAGTTGTAGAAGACGTTCTTGTACAGGTTAATGAATTGGTTTTTCCCGCTGACTTTTATGTTATTGAGATGGAAGATGAGATGTCTTCTAATCCCACACCTATTCTATTAGGGAGACCATTCTTGAAAACAGCAAGAACTAAAATAGATGTACATGATGGCACTTTAACTATGGAATTTGATGGTGAAATAATTCGCTTTAACATTTTTGAGGCCATGAGATATCCTAGTGATGTGCATTCTGTTTTTAATATTGATATAATTGACTCACTAGTGCAGCAAGCTTATGAGCTAGATGGTGAAGATAGTGTAGAAATAGTCATTAGCAACCATCTCGGAATGGGGAATGCTAAACTAGCCTTGAGTGACCAGGTGGAAGGGGCACTAGAATCTTTACACTCGCTGCAACCTAAAGATGCAAGGTTTGATGTTTCATTTATTGATTTCCCTTTATCTAATGAGAAACTTCTACCTTCCATTTTGCAGGCACCAACTTTAGAATTGAAACCACTACCGAACCACTTGAAATATGTGTTCTTAGGTAAAAAGGACACACTACCGATCATCATTGCCAAAGAGCTCACACCTTTGCAAGAAGAGCGACTTATCCAGGTGCTTAGAGAGCATAAAACAGCAATTGGTTGGACAATTGCCGATATCAAGGGAATAAGACCATCCATGTGCATGCACCGGATTTTGTTAGAGGAAGGGTCTAAACCAACAAGAGAAGCACAAAGAAGATTGAACCCTCCTATCATGGAGGTTGTGAAAAAGGAGATACTGAAACTCCTAGATGTTGGAGTGATCTATCCTATCTCAGATAGCAAATGGGTGAGCCCAGTCCAAGTGGTTCCAAAGAAATCAGGTGTAACGGTGGTAACAAATAATGAGAATGAACTTGTTCCTGCTAGGATTCAAACAGGATGGCGAGTTTGTATTGATTATCGTAAACTTAATTCCACAACTCGCAAAGACCACTTTCCTTTACCTTTTATTGATCAAATGCTTGAAAGGTTAGCTGGCTATTCTCATTATTGTTTTCTTGATGGTTTTTCAGGTTATAATCAGATAGCCATTGCTCCGGAGGACCAAGAGAAAACAACATTCACTTGTCCATTTGGTACTTTTGCGTACCGGCGTATGCCATTTGGTCTTTGTAATGCACCAGCTACATTCCAAAGGTGTATGGTTAGCATATTTTCAGATTATGTAGAGAACATCATAGAAGTATTTATGGATGATTTTAGTGTCTATGGTGATTCTTTTGATAGATGTCTAGAGAACCTTACACTTGTACTTGAAAGATGCATGGAAACTAACCTTGTTTTGAATTGGGAAAAATGCCACTTTATGGTAGAACAAGGAATAGTTTTGGGCCATGTTATTTCTTCTAGAGGGATAGAGGTTGATAAGTCTAAAATAGATATTATGCATTCTTTACCACCTCCCACAAATGTGAGAGAGGTTCGTTCTTTTCTTGGACATGCAGGTTTCTATAGGAGATTTATCAAAGACTTCTCAAAGATCACATTACCTCTTTGCAAGCTACTACAAAAAGATGTGATTTTCCACTTTGATGATAAATGCAAAGAGGCGTTTGAAACATTGAAGGGACTCTTGACATCAGCTCCTATCATCCAACCACCAGATTGGAATGTACCTTTTGAAATCATGTGTGATGCTAGTGACTATGCCATTGGAGCTGTTTTGGGCCAACGGGTTGGCAAAGCCTCACATGCCATTTATTATGCCTCCCGAACTCTTAATGATGCTCAATTGAACTATTCCACTACTGAAAAAGAACTTTTGGCTGTTGTATTTGCTTTAGAAAAATTTCGATCTTATTTAATTGGTACTAAAGTAATTGTATATTCTGACCATGCAGCCCTTAAGTACTTGCTCACTAAAAAGGAGGCCAAACCAAGGTTGATTAGATGGATACTTCTCTTACAAGAGTTTGATTTGGAGATAAAAGATAAGAGAGGTAGTGACAACCTGGTTGCGGACCATCTTAGCCGTTTAGTTCATGAAGAGGATGCACTACCCTTGAATGAGAACTTTCCGGATAAGCAACTTCTTTTTATAAGTACAACAACTCCTTGGTATGCTGATATTGTTAATTACTTAGTTACCAAGAAGTTGCCACAAGAGTTGACACAAGCTCAAAGAAATAAGATCAAGAGTGATGCCAAATACTACATATGGGATGATCCTTACCTTTGGAAGCATTGCTCCGATCAGATTATAAGAAGGTGTGTACTCGAAACTGAATTTCAATCTATTCTCACCTTTTGTCACTCTTATGCATGTGGAGGACACTTTGGATCCAAAAGAACAGCCATGAAAGTTCTTGATTCTGGATTTTATTGGCCTACCATATTCAAAGATGCATACCTCTTTTGCAAGTCATGTGATCGTTGCCAAAGAACAGGTAACTTAGGTGCTAGAAATCAAATGCCTCAAACTCCAATACTTATTGTTGAAATTTTTGATGTATGGGGCATGGATTTCATGGGACCTTTTCCTCCTTCTTTTGGTAATCTTTATATTTTACTTGCCGTTGATTATGTTTCAAAGTGGGTGGAAGCAAAATCCACTAGGACTAATGACTCTAAAGTTGTTTCAGATTTTGTCAAGACTAACATCTTGGCTAGGTTTGGAACGCCAAAGGCCATAATCAGTGATAGAGGTACTCACTTTTGCAATAGGACTATGGAAGCACTTTTGAGGAAGTATAACATCACACACAAGGTCTCCACCTCATATCATCCTCAAACTAGTGGGCAAGCTGAAGTGTCAAACCGAGAAGTTAAGTCCATCCTTGAAAAGACAGTTAATCCAAATAGGAAGGATTGGAGTTCACGACTTGATGATGCACTTTGGGCTTATAGGACAGCATATAAGACACCCATTGGTATGTCTCCTTATCGACTTGTTTATGGTAAGCCTTGTCATCTTCCGGTTGAATTGGAACATAAATCATATTGGGCTATCAAACAATGCAACATGGAGATGGATGAGATAGGAAAGAAAAGAAAACTTGACCTACAAGAATTAGAGGAGATAAGGAATGATGCCTATCAGAATTCTAGGATTTACAAGGAAAAGACTAAGGCATTCCATGACAAGATGATATCAAGAAAAGAATTTGTTGTTGGACAAAAAGTTCTTCTCTTCCATTCACGCCTTAAGTTATATCCAGGTAAGTTACGTTCTCGTTGGGTTGGACCTTTTGTTATTACTAATGTATTTACTCATGGTGCAGTTGAAATCCAAAGCGCGAAAACAGATAAGGCATTCAAAGTGAATGGTCATAGATTGAAGCCTTACTATGAGAACTTTCCAATACAAGATGTGGAGGAGTTTCCACTTTTTGAGCCAAAGTATGTTGAATAATAATGGCATGGGTCTAAGTCAAGCTGAGGACAATAAACCAAGCGCTTCTTGGAGAGGCAACCCAAAAGGATGGAGAGCATCTATTATATCAGATTTGCATATTCCTTACTCTCCATCATTCTATCTTTTATTGTTTTTCTTTTCTTTTGTTTAATAGTTCTTTTCTCTTACATATAATTCTTGCATTGGAAATAGCATTACATTGAGGACAATGTAAACATTATGTGTGGGGGGAAGAATTTAGGATTTTATTTAGAGTGTTTTGTTTTTGAGTCTTTTTATGTTGATTTTCTTTCTGATCCTTGTTTTGAAAATAACTAGATGTAAATATAATTTTTTTTAACCCCGGTTAAATGGCGGATAACGGTACTCCGTGATTATTTAAATCGGTTCCATCAGCTACCCACAAAACTGATATTGTATATAAATTTCTCTTCCAATTTCTCTTTCAATTTTTTTTCATTTTTTTTTTCAGGATGGATGATATTCTCACAAGATTGCAGAAACGATTTCCTCCTTTTCCTCGAAATATTTTACTGAAGCTTTACCAAGTTCGACTTGAAAGATTAAGAATGCTTATGCACAAAGGGATTCCTGACGACATACGTTGGATAATTGAAGCCAAGGTACGTGAAGATGAATATCTTCCTGTTTTGCATTTACCAGGTACAGGTAGAAGCACTTTTGCAAAGAAGCGACGAGCAAAGCGCATGAGTTCAAATTGCCACAAATGTGCACGATGGACGTGTAACGGTAAATGTCGTTCTATTGGGATTCCGTCCTCTAATCGAGATGATAAAATTGAATTCATTAAGGATGGACTGAGTAAGGAGAATTTGGGTAATATCCAACTTTCTCTTGAGACGCATCCTAGTGGAGACGTACAAAGAGAAATTCTTGATTTATGGCCGCAATTCCAAAGGGAATGGCAACATCTTGGGAATCTGATGTTAAAAGACCCTGTTTGCCAGCTTGTAAGAAAACTGGATGGGAAGCATATCCTCGACTCATAGAAGGCGTTTAAGCCGTTTCTGGACGTAAAACCAGAGGAAGATGTGAGCCACAATCACAACTACAATAAATGACTTCTCAGCTTTTGGTTTGATTTGCAATAACTTTATTTTGGTTTAATTTACGTGTTGTTCGATTTGTGTAACTATTCTCGTTTTTTTTTTATTTGTCTTTTACGGTTGAATTTTTTTTTCTCTTTTTGATTTTCTTCCTGAAATCACGCAAAAATCTTTTGTTAGGTTAACATTTTCTTCTGACAGGTCAGATACACTTTCGGCGACATTATTACTCTTGTCTGATTCACTACCGAGTCCTCTATATATTACACCATGTACTCATTCTCTTTCAGGCACTCGAGAAAAAAAAAATGGAAAGTACTTCATCCCAGCGCATTAAAAAAATTTGTGTCTTTGGAGGTGCTTATCCAGGAAAAAATAACATATTCGCTGATGAAGCCATAAGAGTTGGAGTAATACTTGCCCAACAAAAGATCCACTTGATTTATGGAGGAGGTAGTACGGGTTTAATGGGAGCAGTCGCTACAGCAGCACACGCCGGAGGAAGTCCAGTTCTAGGAATCGTGCCAAAACTATTCACAAGTTTTTGTGGACCTACCGTGGGTAAGGAAATACAAGTCTGGAGTGTCCCTGAACGGATAACAATCATGTACCATTCTGCCGATGCATTCATTGCTTTACCAGGAGGTCTGGGTACATTGGAAGAAATAGCTTGCGTGGCTTCTTGGTCATCTTTGGTCACAAATAAGAAACCCATTGGTTTGCTTAATATTAATGGTTATTTTAGTAATTTGCTTTTATATTTAGATAATGCTGTGGATAATGGATTCATGTTTTCAGAGGCAAGGAGAACCATAATTTCTGCTACAACCATTGAAGATTTACTTAAAAAGCTCCAAGCTTATGAGTGTTTATCTGCTACGGTTGTTTCGCAAACGCTCGGAAAAAGAAAAAGAGATATGGACGAGCAAGGAGTGGATTGCACTTTGTCTTTGTGACATTATCTAACATTTTGCTTGTTGTGTCTCAGTTATAATAAGTGGTTAGCAACCTCTGCAGGTAATATCTCCTAAATTCTACCTTTAAAATTTGACATTGGGGACAATGCCATATTTTAGTAGGGGGTAAGGGACATATTTTGCTAATTTAAAAAAAAAAAAAAAAAAAAAATTAAGAAGTATTCATTCTGAACAAGGTCTGAGTAAGGGAGACTTGAGACATACCTTGTCAGTTTGATTTCTTCTTTTCAAAAAAAAAAAAAAAAAAAAAAAAAAAAAAAAGAGTTTGTTGTGTTTTAAGCAATTTATAAGTATTCATTCTGAACAAGGTCTGAGTAAGGGAGACTTGAGACATACCTTGTCAGTTTGATTTTAATCTTTTTATGTTTACTTGTTAATTTTTGTTTAGTATTTTAGGATTATTTAGGTTGCATGGTTTTGTTTTGTTTTGAGTCTTAGTTGTTCCTATTCTTATGTTATTAGTTCTTTTCTCTTACACATGATTCTTTCATTTGAGTTAATAGACTTACATTGAGGACAATGTAAGAATTAAGTGTGGGGGGGAATGATTTAGGATTTCTTTTATTTTTGTCTACTATTTTTTTTCTTTATTATTATTATTATTTTTTTGTGAGTTTTAGTTCCTTTTTAATACAATGATGGGATATGAATTGCATAAGTCTAAAACAGATTTATTAGTGAGAAGATTTTCATGAGAATTGAGCTTGATGTCAACCTTTTTATGAGCCAATGTTAATATAATATGTTGATTGAGAAAGAAGCATGTTTAGACTTAATCTGACTTGTATAATCATCCTTGTGAGTTTTTGAGCCTATAATGATTGATGCATTATACAAATCAATCTAATTTCTTTCTTGAGTGCTCTTATGATTACATGATTCTCTAGAACTTGCTTTAAACCGTTTGAGACTATATTGATACATGTGACAACATGAATATGATAGAGGCATTAGGATTTTTAGCCAGGGCCAAACAGCCATCCCTTATTGATGTTCCAAGAGAACACACCCTTAGTGAACCAATTTGAGCCTACATTGAATAAGCTATCTCTTTGGTAACCATAACTTGTCCCTAACCTAAATATACTTATATCTTTACCTTTGTTCCAAAGATGAATTAGGATGTTTTGAGACAAGTTGCAAAGACAAGGGATATTTTTAGTTAAAAATTTGGGTTAGAAACAAGAAATAAGTGTGGGGGGAAAAGAAAAGAAAAGTCAAGAGAAAAAGAAATGGAATACTGGCAAATACATTCCTATGTAAAAAAAAAAATATATGAATCATCTCTTGAATTTGTGGAAAAAGAAAAAGATGTTACAAAGTCGTTTAGAATGAAGAAAAGGCCCAACATGAATATCCGGCCTAGGTGACTATGTACTTGTAAAGAGTTTTGAGAAGTTTCTTTGTATGATCTTTTTATATCTCTAAACTTTATGAACTCTTTGGAACCTTTGTGATATCTTTATCCTTTTGTTCTTCAACCACATTACAAACCCCTTGGCCCCATTACAACCTTGATTAAAGACCTCTTGATTCATGAAGTTGTATGATCTAAATAGTGGAGAATAGGTGGACAAGCAAGAATATGGTAGAACTGTTTTCATGAGATTGATTGAGTGTAAACACTTCACCACTACTTTAAAGAGTGAAAATCATGAGGGTATCCCATGTGAGAAGTTGAGATTAAATTTGAACATGCAATATTTTGATTGAGATATGTTATGCTAATATTGGCTTAACTCAAACCATTTACATTCAAGCATGATTTTTTGTGAAATTCTTTAAGCTGTTGATTAGTTTATCAGACTTGTTCAAATATTGTCTCTAATTTGTATTGAAAGGATTAGGAGTAAATATTTTTAGTATATGCAGTTTATTTATATTTTAGTTTTTCAATGTTTGTGGGTATCGTTCTAGTAAACCCTCACGAGACTAAACTCGTCCACTAGGGACACCTAGGGGTTTAAAGGCTTGTGTCACATGCTAAGTGCCACCGTGATTTCCTACGAAAATGGATTAGATTAGATTTTCTTATTTTATTTTTATTGAGTCATTGCTAGGGACTAGCAACAATCTAAGTGTGGGGGTGTGATAACTCGTATAATTATATAGTTTTTAGTTATGTTTTATTATTGTTTTGTGTCAAATACGAGTTATTATTGTTTAGTCTAATTGTGTTTATGATCTTTTATATTTTTATGTATTTTGGTGTTTTTCACAAGTTTCTTTGAGTGATTTCAGATTACTAGAATTAAGGGCAAATCCAGTTCAGTTCCAGTTCCGACACCTTTTGCCATATCAGCTATATCTCGAGTTTCACTGAAGCAATAAGGCTGAAATTTGTAGCCATGCAAAGCTAAGAGGCATATCTATCTTTTTCATGTTTTACACTTCTTGAAACGGAGTCGTTTTCCCTAGCGAAATCGACCATCAAGTTGGCTGATGTGCAATGACGTCTGTGCTGACCTGTTTTCGTATTATGCCCATATATTCTTATCCACATCAGCAAATGAGCTGATTCGAACGGCTATGGATCATTAACTGATAGGGTAACATTTGTCTAGAAGACCATGTGATCAGATAAGGCCTCCAAAATTGACAAAATCGACCATCAAGTTGGCTGATCAAAATCGTCATACATGACGAAAATTGTTAGAAAATGCACCCACCTATTATACCTACCTTTGAAATTTGTAAAGCTTGTCTCTTGTCATTTAGCCCTCCAAAATGTGTATAAATAGAGGGCCTTGGATGATTGTAAGGGATCATATTGGAGATTGGTAGGATATTAGCCATTTTAACAAAATTCTCTAAGTTTTCTTCTTCTTTCTTTTCTCTAGTTTTCTTTTTCTTTAGAAAGAGCAAGAGGTTGGATAATTAATATTCTTCTTCTTCTTCTTTCTTTCTTTTATTTCCTTCTTAGATTCTCTTTAATTTTATGTTTATGTTTATGATGCCTATGCTAGGCTAAACTTCTATTTGGTTAAGGGTGATTTCAAAGCCCTAGACACGTTTTGTGATTGATTTTCAGATTCTATCTATCATTAATTTTCTATCAAAGTTGCTTATGTTCTTCTACAAGAATTGTTCATGATGTTGTCTTGATTTATTTAGGTGTACAACTAGATAGATCTTGATAATTATCTATTGCTAGTTTAGGAGTCTTGATCCGTGTAATTGTCTTGATTTCCTATTCATAAGTGGCAATTTGTGATTAATGATTATGGTCAAGTTTTCAATAATTGCAAAGTGGAACATAACCTAAGTTGAACAATCCGAGCTTATGTGTTTGTTGCTTAGATCAACCTATCTTTCTCATCATAAAGCTGCCATTAAATTGAATTTAGAGAGCTTATTCTAGGTTGTTTAATGGTTAGAGATTAAATAGAGAGCTTGTTCTATTTAACGACAAATTAAGGAAAGATTGGGATAACAGAGCTTGTTGTTATCTACGGTTGTTAACTTTGATAGTTGGTTGATATTGATAGATCTGAAATTGATTCTTAATGATGTCTAGTGGTGGAGAATGAAACCTTAACCATATTTTTCATATTTGATTCTTCTTACTTTCTTGTTTTCTTACTTTTAGTTTGCTTATTTTTTATATTTATTTTTATTGGCTGGTTATACCGCCTAATTTGTATATTAACTTTGTTTTATTTTTATTGGCTGGTTATACCGCCTAATTTAGTATATATATTTTTATTGGCTGGTTATACCGCCTAATTTAGTATATATATTTTTATTGGCTGGTTATACCGCCTTGCATCTTATTCTTATTATTTACTTTAGTTTAAATCTGGCTTCAAAAACCCCTTTTCTTTTATTGTTTTCTTTGAACGTAAGTTATAAACTAATAACTCATAGATTAAAACCCAATCCCTGAGGACTCGACCCTTGCTAATCATTATACTTACAATTGATCTTTTTAGTGCAAGGTTAAATAAGATACACTCTTTTGGGTGCATCAGATATGCTTCCCATCCAGTTTTCTTACAAGCTGGCAAACAGGGTCTTTTAACATTAGATTGCCAAGATGTTGCCATTCCCTTTGGAATTGCGGCCATAAATCAAGAATTTCTCTTTGTACGTCTCCACTAGGATGCGTCTCAAGAGAAAGTTGGATATTACCCAAATTCTCCTTACTCAGTCCATCCTTAATGAATTCAATTTTATCATCTCGATTAGAGGACGGAATCCCAATAGAACGACATTTACCGTTACACGTCCATCGTGCACATTTGTGGCAATTTGAACTCATGCGCTTTGCTCGTCGCTTCTTTGCAAAAGTGCTTCTACCTGTACCTGGCAAATGCAAAACAGGAAGATATTCATCTTCACGTACCTTAGCTTCAATTATCCAACGTATGTCTTCAGGAATCCCTTTGTGCATAAGCATTCTTAATCTTTCAAATCGAACTTGGTAAAGCTTCAGTAAAATATTTCGAGGAAAAGGAGGAAATCGTTTCTGCAATCTTGTGAGAATATCATCCATCCTGAAAAAAAAATGAAAAAAATTGAAAGAGAAATTGGAAGAGAAATTTATATACAATATCAGTTTTGTGGGTAGCTGATGGAACCGATTTAAATAATCACGGAGTACCGTTATTCGCCATTTAACCATGGTTAAAAAAAATTAAAAATTATATTTACATCTAGTTATTTTCAAAACAAGGATCAGAAAGAAAAACAACATAAAAAGACTCAAAAACAAAACACTCTAAATAAAATCCTAAATTCTTCCCCCCACACATAATTCTTACATTGTCATTAATGTAATGCTATTAATCCCAAATGAAAGAATCATGTGTAAGTGAAAAGAACTAATAAACAAAATAAACTTATGCAGCCTAAATGAACTTAGAAACACTAAACACAATTAGCAAAGAAACATAAGAAAAAGAGAGCAAATCTGAGGATGGCAGTTTGGCAATGCTTTCACTAATTAGGCTGCCTCCCCCAATTAGCACTTGATTTAGTGTTTTGAACCTAACCAACACCCCTTCTTGGCATTTTAGGCTTGTCAGGCTCATACATGAAATTTCCCAAATTTATGCGTTTGAGAGGAAGCTTTCTTTGCACAACAGTGGATGCATTCTCCATTACAAGTATTATTCCATCATCCTTTGTGGTGCATATGTCATCGAGGAATGGAGCATATTTTGATACTTGTTGAATGACCTCCACAAACAAGTTGTTTAAGGTTTCCGGCATGTGTTGTTCATGTTCTTCCTCCTTGAACTTTGCAAATCTACTAGGAAAAGGTGGAGAAGAAACATTAGTAAAAAGTGAAACCTTAAACGTTACCTCAGGTGCCGAAATACTCTTATTTGGATCTTTGGCTTCATTATCCTCAAGAATAGAATCCATCTCTAATTTTGTTTCATCCTCATCTTGTTCCTCATTCTTCAAGGTCACAATAGTAGCATTCTCCTTTGGGTTAACCATCGTTTGGGCTGGGAGTTCTTCAGATCTTTGTGCTACCCATCCCACCATACTACTAGCCAATTGGCTCATTTGCTTTTTCAAACTCTGGATGCTTGCCCTTGTTTCCTGTTGAAATTGCAAAGAATCAGTAACAAGAGAATAGACAAGATCTTCTCCATGATTGATTGAAGCTAGATGGATGAGTGTAATTGGCATAAGGATCTACTTCTTGGTAATTTTTCGAGTAGCCATAATTAGTATGATCCCACCATCCCTCATGGTAAGTGTTTGAGTAATGATCATACTGTTGGTCTTGGAACACTTGATGGCCTTGACATCCTCCCATGGCCAATTGTTGAACTGGGGAGGTGAGATTGGCTTGTTGATTCTCCATGTTCATGTATGCCACCAACTCTTCAAGTGTTAGATTGCTCAATTCCATTGTTTTTTTTTTTTTTTTTTTTTAATTTGAAAAGAAAAACTTGTATGTACAAGAAAATAAAACTAATTAGAACTGAAAATAAGAATAAACCAAGTAACAAATAAACTAAAGAAAGCAATCCCCGGCAACGGCGCCAAAAATTTGATGCACCCAAAAGAGTGTATCTTATTTAACCTTGCACTAAAAAGATCAATTGTAAGTATAGTAGTTAGCAAGGGTCGAGTCCTCAGGGATTGGGTTTTAGTTTATAAGTTAATAGTTTATAACTTACGTTCAAAGAAAACAATAAAAGAAAAGGGGTTTTTGAAGCCAGATTTAAACTAAAGTAAATAATAAGAATAAGATGCAAGGCGGTATAACCAGCCAATAAAAATATATATACTAAATTAGGCGGTATAACCAGCCAATAAAAATAAATATACTTTTAAAAATAAGCAAACTAGAAAAGTAAGAAAACAAGTAAGTAAGAAGAATCAAATATGAAAAATATGGTTAAGGTTTCATTCTCCACCACTAGACATCATTAAGAATCAATTTCAGATCTATCAATATCAACCAACTATCAAAGTTAACAACCGTAGATAACAACAAGCTCTGTTATCCCAATCTTTCCTTAGTTTGTCGTTAAATAGAACAAGCTCTCTATTTAATCTCTAACCATTTAACAACCTAGAATAAGCTCTCTAAATTCAATTTAATGGCAGCTTTATGATGAGAAAGATAGGTTGATCTAAGCAGCAAACACATAAGCTCGGATTGTTCAACTTAGGTTATGTTCCACTTTGCAATTATTGAAAACTTGACCATAATCATTAATCACAAATTGCCACTTATGAATAGGAAATCAAGACAATTACACGGATCAAGACTCCTAGACTAGCAATAGATAATTATCAAGATCTATGTAGTTGTACACCTAAATAAATCAAGACAACATCATGAACAATTCTTGTAGAAGAACATAAGCAACTTTGATAGAAAATTAATGATAGATAGAATCTGAAAATCAATTATAAAACATGTCTAGGGCTTTGAAATCACCCTTAACCAAATAAAAGTTTAACCTAGCATAGGTATTGTAAACATAAACATAAAATTAAAGAGAATCTAAGAAGGAAATAAAAGAAAGGAATAAGAAGAAGAAAATAAAGAAAAAGAAAACTAGAGAAAGGAAAGTAGAAGAAAACTTAGAGAATTTATTATAATGGCTAATATCCTACCAATCTACAATGCCTCATACAATCATCCAAGGCCCTCTATTTATACACATTTTGGAGGACTAAATGACAAGAGACAAGCTTTACAAATTTCAAAGGTAGGTATAATAGGTGGGTGCATTTTTCTAAAAATTTTCGTCATATTGTATAACAATTTTTATCAGCCAACTTGATGGTCGCTTTTGTCAATATTGGAAGCTTGATCTGATTACATGGTCTTCTAGAAAAATGTTCCCCTATCAGTTAGTGATTCATAGCCGTTGGAATCAGCTCATTTGCTAATGTGGATCAGAAGATATGGGCAAAATACCAAAACAGGTCAGCACAGACGTCATTGCACATCAGCCAACTTGATGGTCGATTTCTCTAGGGAAAACGACTCCGTTTCAAGAAGTGTAAAACATGAAAAAGTTAGATATGCCTCTTAACTTTGCACGGTTAAAATTTCAGCCTTATTGCTTCATTGAAACTCCAGATATAGCTGATATGGCAAAAGGTGTCGGAACTGGAACCGAACTGAATTTGCCCTTAATTGTTGATTTAACCTAGTAATCTGAAATCACTCAAAAAAACTCGTAAAAAACACAAAATTACATTAAAATATAAAAGATCATAAACACAATTAGACTAAGCAATAATAACTCGTATTTGACACAAAACAATAATAAAACATAACTAAAAACTATATAATTATACGAGTTATCACCAACACTTCAAGAAGACACCAATGAACATGTGAATGCCATGGGTGGCTTTCAGAACCAACCAAGGAAATATGATCCCTACTCAAACACATACAATCCAGGATGGAGGGATCATCCAAACTTCAATTATGGAGGGAACCAATGACAAGCTGTTCCTCCAACATTTGACAATAGGCCACCGGGTTTTTAGCAAAGAGTGCAACAACCATATCAAACCCGACAACAAGTGCCACAACAAAAAAGTTCAGGTGAGACTCTTGAAGATCTTGTCAAAACCCTTACTACTAATACAATTCAACTTCAACAAGAATCAAGGGAGACAAAGGTAAGTATCCAAAACTTAGAGGCTCAGATGGGGCAATTGGCAACAACCCTGAGTCAAATGCAAGCAAGGGATTCTGGGAAATTACCTTCCCAAACCATAGTGAATCCAAGAGAGAATGCCAATGCTATAACTTTAAGAAGTGGGAAACGGCTAGAGGCACCACAAAATGATAGTGCTCAAGGGGAGAACAATACCATGGCATCCTCTTCACATCCCAACGAGCCACTAAAAAAGGTAATTCCTAAACCATCCTTTCCTTCTTATATAACTCCTCCACTTTTTCCTAGCAGGTTAGCAAAGTCCAAGAAGGAGGAGCAAGAGAAGGAAATTTTGGAAACCTTCCGGAAAGTAGAGGTGAACATTCCTTTACTAGATGCTATCAAGCAAGTGCCAAGATATGCCAAGTTCCTAAAAGAGTTGTGCACATCTAAACGGAAGTTGAAATGGAATGAAAAGGTAAGTGTGGGGGAGAATGTGTCAGTTGTTCTTCAAAAGAAACTCCCGCCTAAATGCAAGGATCCATGTATGTTTACCATTCCTTGTAAGATAGGCAACACCAGGTTTGAGCGTGCTATGCTAGATCTAGGGGCATCTATTAATGTCATGCCATATTCAATTTATGCTTCATTGAATCTAGGACTATTAGAGGAAACCGGTGTTATAATACAACTTGTTGACCGTTCTAACACTTATCCAAGAGGAGTTGTAGAAGACGTTCTTGTACAGGTTAATGAATTGATTTTTCCCGCTGACTTTTATGTTATTGAGATGGAATATGAGATGTCTTCTAATCCCACACCTATTCTATTAGGGAGACCATTCTTGAAAACAGCAAGAACTAAAATAGATGTACATGATGGCACTTTAACTATGGAATTTGATGGTGAAATAATTCGCTTTAACATTTTTGAGGCCATGAGATATCCTAGTGATGTGCATTCTGTTTTTAATATTGATATAATTGACTCACTAGTGCAGCAAGCTTATGAGCTAGATGGTGAAGATACTGTGGAGATAGTCCTTAGCAAAAATCTCGGAATGGGGAATGCTAAAGGGGAACTAGCCTTGAGTGACCATGTGGAAGGGGCACTAGAATCTTTACACTCACTGCCACCTAAAGATGCAAGGTTTGATGTTTCATTTATTGATTTACAATTATCTAATGAGAAACTTCTACCTTCCATTTTGCAGGCACCAACTTTAGAGTTGAAACCACTACCGAACCACTTGAAATATGTGTTCTTAGGTGAAAAGGACACACTACCTGTCATCATTGCCAAAGAGCTCACACCTTTGCAAGAAGAACGACTTATCCGGGTGCTTAGAGAGCATAAAACAGCAATTGGTTGGACAATTGCCGATATCAAGGGAATAAGCTCATCCATGTGCATGCATCGGATTTTGTTAGAGGAGGGGTCCAAACCAACAATAGAAGCACAAAGAAGATTGAACCCTCCTATGATGGAGGTTGTGAAAAAGGAGATAGTGAAGCTCCTAGATGTTGGAGTGATCTATCCTATCTCGGATAGCAAATGGGTGAGCCCAGTCCAAGTGGTTCCAAAGAAATCAGGTGTAACGGTGGTAACAAATAATGAGAATGAACTTGTTCCTACTAGGATTCAAACAGGGTGGCGAGTTTGTATTGATTATCGTAAACTTAATTCCACAACTTGCAAAGACCACTTTCCTCTTCCTTTTATTGATCAAATGCTTGAAAGGTTAGCTGGCCATTCTCATTATTGTTTTCTTGATGGTTTTTCAGGTTATAATCAGATAGCCATTGCTCCGGAGGACCAAGAGAAAACAACATTCACATGTCCATTTGGTACTTTTGCATACTGGCGTATTCCATTTGGTCTTTGTAATGCACCAGCTACATTCCAAAGGTGTATGGTTAGCATATTTTCAGATTATGTAGAGAACATCATAGAAGTGTTTATGGATGATTTTAGTGTCTATGGTGATTCTTTTGATAGATGTCTAGAGAACCTTACACTTGTACTTGAAAGATGCATGGAAACTAACCTTGTTTTGAATTGGGAAAAAATGTCACTTTATGGTAGAACAAGGAATAGTTTTGGGCCATGTTATTTCTTCTAGAGGGATAGAGATTGATAAATCTAAAATAGATATTATGTATTCTTTACCACCTCCCACAAATGTGAGAGAGGTTCGTTCTTTTTTGGACATGCAGGTTTCTATAGGAGATTTATCAAAGACTTCTCAAATATCACTGATAACTCGTATAATTATATAGTTTTTAGTTATGTTTTATTATTGTTTTGTGTCAAATACGAGTTATTATTGTTTAGTCTAATTGTATTTATGATCTTTTATATTTTTATGTAATTTGGTGTTTTTCACAAGTTTCTTTGAGTGATTTCAGATTACTAGAATTAAGGGCAAATCCAGTTCAGTTCCAGTTCCGACACCTTTTGCCATATCAGCTATATCTGGAGTTTCACTGAAGCAATAAGGCTGAAAGTTGTAGCCGTGCAAAGCTAAGAGGTATATCTATCTTTTTCATGTTTTACACTTCTTGAAACGGAGTCGTTTTCCCTAGCGAAATCGACCATCAAGTTGGCTGATGTGCAATGACGTCTGTGCTGACCTGTTTTCGTATTTTGCCCATATCTGCTTATCCACATCAGCAAATGAGCTGATTCCAATGGCTATGGATCCTTAATGGATACGGGAACCTTTGTCTAGAAGACCATATGATCAGATCAGGCATCTAATATTGACGAAATCGACCATCAAGTTGGCTGATGTGCAATGACGTCTGTGCTGACCTGTTTTCGTATTTTGCCCATATCTGCTTATCCACATCAGCAAATGAGCTGATTCCAACGGCTATGGATCCGTAACTGATAGAGGAACCTTTTTCTAGAAGACCATGTGATCAGATCAGGCCTCCAACATTGATGAAATCGACCATCAAGTTGGCTGATCAAAATTGTCATACAATATGACGAAAATTGTTAGAAAAATTCACCCACCTATTATACCTACCTTTGAAATTTGTAAAGCTTGTCTCTTGTCATTTAGCCCTCCAAAATGTGTATAAATAGAGGGCCTTGGATGATTGTAGAGGATCATATTGTACATTGGTAGGATATTTAGCCATTGTAATAAAATTCTCTAAGTTTTCTTCTTCTTTCTTTTCTCTAGTTTTCTTTTTCTTTAGAAAGGGCAAGAGGTTTGATGCACCCAAAAGAGTGTATCTTATTTAACCTTGCACTAAAAAGATCAATTGTAAGTATAGTAGTTAGCAAGGGTCGAGTCCTCAGGGATTGGGTTTTAGTTTATAAGTTGATAGTTTAAAACTTAAATTCAAGAACAATAAAAGAAAAGGGGTTTTTGAAATCAGATTTAAACTAAAGTAAATAATAAGAATAAGATGCAAGGCGGTATAACCAGCCAATAAAAATATATATACTAAATTAGGCGGTATAACCAGCCAATAAAAATATATATACTAAATTAGGCGGTATAACCAGCCAATAAAAATAAAACAAAGTTAATATACAAATTAGGCGGTATAACCAGCCAATAAAAATAAATATACTTTTAAAAATAAGCAAACTAGAAAAGTAAGAAAACAAGTAAGTAAGAAGAATCAAGTATGAAAAATATGGTTAAGGTTTCATTCTCCACCACTAGACATCATTAAGAATCAATTTCAGATCTATCAATATCAACCAACTATCAAAGTTAACAACCGTAGATAACAACAAGCTCTGTTATCCCAATCTTTCCTTAGTTTGTCGTTAGATAGAACAAGCTCTCTATTTAATCTCTAACCATCAAACAACCTAGAATAAGCTCTCTAGATTCAATTTAATGGCAGCTTTATGATGAGAAAGATAGGTTGATCTAAGCAACAAACACATAAGCTCGGATTGTTCAACTTAGGTTATGTTCCACTTTGCAATTATTGAAAACTTGACCATAATCATTAATCACAAATTGCCACTTATGAATAGGAAATCAAGACAATTACACGGATCAAGACTCCTAAACTAGCAATAGATAATTATCAAGATCTATCTAGTTGTACACCTAAACAAATCAAGACAACATCATGAACAATTCTTGTAGAAGAACATAAGCAACTTTGATAGAAAATTAATGATAGATAGAATCTGAAAATCAATTATAAAACATGTCTAGGGCTTTGAAATCACCTTTAACCAAATAGAAGTTTAGCCTAGCATAGGCATTGTAAACATAAACATAAAATTAAAGAAAATCTAAGAAGAAAATAAAAGAAAGAAAGAAGAAGAGGAAGAATATTAATTATCCAACCTCTTGCTCTCTCTAAAGAAAAAGAAAACTAGAGAAAAGAAAGAAGAAGAAAACTTAGAGAATTTTATTAAAATGGCTAATATCCTACCTATGTACAATATGATCCCTTACAATCATCCAAGGCCCTCTATTTATACACATTTTGGAGGGCTAAATGACAAGAGACAAGCTTTACAAATTTCAAAGGTAGGTATATGACGATTTTGATCAGCCAACTTGATGGTCAATTTCGTCAATATTGGAGGCCTGATCTGATCACATGGTCTTCTAGAAAAAGGTTCCCCTATCAGTTACGGAACCATAGCCGTTGGAATCAGCTCATTTTCTGATGTGGTTAAGCAGATATGGGCAAAATACGAAAACATGTCAGCACAGACGTCATTGCACATCAGCCACCTTGATGGTCGATTTATTCAATATTGGAGGCCTGATCTGATCACAGGGTCTTCTAGACAAAGGTTCCCCTATCAGTTACGGAACCATAGCCGTTGGAATCAGCTCATTTGCTGATGTGGTTAAGCAGATATGGGCATAATACGAAAACATGTCAGCACAGACGTCATTGCACATCAGCCAATTTGATGGTCGATTTCGCTAGGGAAAACGACTCCGTTTTAAGAAGTGTAAAACATGAAAACGATAGATATGCCTCTTAGCTTTGCATGGCTACAAATTTCAGCCTTATTGCTTCAGTGAAACTCGAGATATAGCTGATATGGCAAAAGGTTCCGGAACTGAAACTGAACTGGATTTGCCCTTAATTCTAGTAATCTGAAATCACTCAAAGAAACTTGTGAAAAACACCAAAATACATAAAAATATAAAAGATCATAAACACAATTAGACTAAACAATAATAACTCGTATTTGACACAAAACATTAATAAAACATAACTAAAAACTATATAATTATACGAGTTATCACACCCCCACACTTAGATTGTTGCTAGTCCCTAGCAACGACTCAATAAAAATAAAATAAGAAAATCTAATCTAATCCATTTTCGTAGGAAATCACGGTGGCACTTAGCATGTGACACAAGCCTTTAAACCCCTAGGTGTCCCTAGTGGACGAGTTTAGTCTCGTGAGGGTTTACTAGAACGATACCCACAAACATTGAAAAACTAAAATATAAATAAACTACATATACTAAAAATATTTTCTCCTAATCCTTTCAATACAAATTAGAGACAATCTTTGAACAAGTCTTATAAACTAATCAATAGCTTAAAGAATTTCACAAAAAATCATGCTTGAATGTAAATTGTTTGAGTTAAGCCAATATTAACATAACATATCTCAATCAAAATAGTGCATGTTCAAATTTAATCTCAACTACTCACATGGGATACCCTCATGATTTTCACTCTTTAAAGTAGTGGTGAAGTGTTTACACTCAATCAATCTCATGAAAACAGTTCTACCATATTCTTGCTTGTCCACCTATTCTCCACTATTTAGATCATACAACTTCATGAATCAAGAGGTCTTTAATCAAGGTTGTAATGGGGCCAAGGGGTTTGTAATGTGGTTGAAGAACAAAAGGATAAAGATATCACAAAGGTTCCAAAGAGTTCATAAAGTTTAGAGACATAAAAAGATCATACAAAGAAACTTCTCAAAACTCTTTACAAGTACATAGTCACCTAGGCCGGATATTTATGTTGGGCCTTTTCTTCATTCTAAACGACTTTGTAACATCTTTTTCTTTTTCCACAAATTCAAGAGATGATTCATATTTTTTTTTTTTACATAGGAATGTATTTGCCAGTATTTCATTTCTTTTTCTCTTGACTTTTCTTTTCTTTTCCCCCCACACTTATTTCTTGTTTCTAACCAAAAAAATATCCCTTGTCTTTGCAACTTGTCTCAAAACATGCTAATTCATCTTTGGAACAAAGGTAAAGATATAAGTATATTTAGGTTAGGGACAAGTTATGGTTACCAAAGAGATAGCTTATTCAATGTAGGCTCAAATTGGTTCACTAAGGGTGTGTTCTCTTGGAACATCAATAAGGGATGGCTGTTTGGCCCTGGCTAAAAATCCTAATGCCTCTATCATATTCATGTTGTCACATGTATCAATATAGTCTCAAACGGTTTAAAGCAAGTTCTAGAGAATCATGTAATCATAAGAGCACTCAAGAAAGAAATTAGATTGATTTGTATAATGCATCAATCATTATAGGCTCAAAAACTCACAAGGATGATTATACAAGTCAGATTAAGTCTAAACATGCTTCTTTCTCAATCAACATATCATATTAACATTGGCTCATAAAAAGGTTGACATCAAGCTCAATTCTCATGAAAATCTTCTCACTAATAAATCTGTTTTAGACTTATGCAATTCATATCTCATCATTGTATTAAAAAGGAACTAAAACACACTAAAAAAAAAAATTAATAATAATAAAGACTCATATAAAAAAAATAGTAGACAAAAATAAAAGAAATCCTAAATCATTCCCCCCACACTTAATTCTTACATTGTCCTCAATGTAAGTCTATTAACCCAAATGAAAGAATCATGTGTAAGAGAAAAGAACTAATAACATAAGAATAGGAATAACTAGACTCAAAACAAAAAATTGAAAGATAAATTGGAAGAGAAATTTATATACAATATCAGTTTTGTGGGTAGCTGATGGAACCGATTTAAATAATCACGGAGTACCGTTATCCGCCATTTAACCGGGGTTAAAAAAAATAAAAATTATATTTACATCTAGTTATTTTCAAAACAAGGATCAGAAAGAAAAACAGCATAAAAAAAAAAACTCAAAAACAAAACAAACTCATAAATAAAATCCTAAATTCTTCCCCCCACACATAATTCTTACATTGTCATTAATGTAATGCTATTAATCCCAAATGCAAGAATTATATGTAAGAGAAAAGAACTATTAAACAAAAGAAACTTATGCAGCCTAAATGAACTTAAAAGCAGTAAACACAATTAACAAAGAAACATAAGAAATAAAATAAAAACAATAAAAATAATAAAAGAAAAAGGAAAAGAAAGAGAAAGAGAAAGCAAATCTGAATATGGAAGGTTGGTAATTTCATCTTTAATATGGCTGCCTTCCCAATTAACACTTGAGTTAGTGTTTTGAATCTAACCAACACCCTTTCTTGGCTTTTTAGGCTTGTCAGGCTCATACATGAAATTTCCCAAATTTATGCGTTTGAGAAGAAGCTTTCTTTGCACAACAGTGGATGCATTCTCCATTACAAGTATTATTCCATCATCCTTGGTGGTGCATATCTCATCGAGGAATGGTGCATCTTTTGGTACTTGTTGAATGACCTCCTCAAACAAGTTGTTTAAGGTTTCCGGCATGTGTTGTTCATGTTCTTCCTCCTTGAACTTTGCAAATCTACTAGGAAAAGGTGGAGAAAAAACATTAGTAAAAAGTGAAACCTTAAACGTTACCTCAGGTGCCGAAATACTCTTATTTGGATCTTTGGCTTCATTATCCTCAAGAATAGAATCCATCTCTAATTTTGTTTCATCCTCATCTTGTTCCTCATTCTTCAAGGTCACAATAGTAGCATTCTCCTTTGGGTTAACCATCGTTTGGGCTGGGAGTTCTTCAGATCTTTGTGCTACCCATCCCACCATACTACTAGCCAATAGGCTCATTTGCCTTTCCAAACTCTGGATACTTGCCCTTGTTTCCTGTTGAAATTGCAATGTATCAGTAACAAGAGAATAGACAAGATCTTCTAAAGAAGTACCTGAGTTTTGAGTCATATGTGGTGGTTGAAAAAGATCTGGTTCTTGGGACCATGATTGATTGAAGCTAGATGGATGAGTGTAATTGGCATAAGGATCTACTTCTTGGTAATTTTTCGAGTAGCCATAATTAGTATGATCCCACCATCCCTCATGGTAAGTGTTTGAGTAATGATCATACTGTTGGTCTTGGAACACTTGATGGCCTTGACATCCTTCCATGGCCAATTGTTGAACTGGGGAGGTGAGATTGGCTTGTTGATTTTCCATGTTCATGTATGCCACCAACTCTTCAAGTGTTAGATTGCTCAATTCCATTGTTTTTTTTTTTTTTTTTTTTTAAATTTGAAAAGAAAAACTTGTATGTACAAGAAAATAAAACTAATTAGAACTGAAAATAAGAATAAACCAAGTAACAAATAAACTAAAGAAAGCAATCCCCGGCAACGGCGCCAAAAATTTGATGCACCCAAAAGAGTGTATCTTATTTAACCTTGCACTAAAAAGATCAATTGTAAGTATAGTAGTTAGCAAGGGTCGAGTCCTCAGGGATTGGGTTTTAGTTTATAAGTTGATAGTTTAAAACTTAAATTCAAGAACAATAAAAGAAAAGGGGTTTTTGAAATCAGATTTAAACTAAAGTAAATAATAAGAATAAGATGCAAGGCGGTATAACCAGCCAATAAAAATATATATACTAAATTAGGCGGTATAACCAGCCAATAAAAATATATATACTAAATTAGGCGGTATAACCAGCCAATAAAAATAAAACAAAGTTAATATACAAATTAGGCGGTATAACCAGCCAATAAAAATAAATATACTTTTAAAAATAAGCAAACTAGAAAAGTAAGAAAACAAGTAAGTAAGAAGAATCAAGTATGAAAAATATGGTTAAGGTTTCATTCTCCACCACTAGACATCATTAAGAATCAATTTCAGATCTATCAATATCAACCAACTATCAAAGTTAACAACCGTAGATAACAACAAGCTCTGTTATCCCAATCTTTCCTTAGTTTGTCGTTAGATAGAACAAGCTCTCTATTTAATCTCTAACCATCAAACAACCTAGAATAAGCTCTCTAGATTCAATTTAATGGCAGCTTTATGATGAGAAAGATAGGTTGATCTAAGCAACAAACACATAAGCTCGGATTGTTCAACTTAGGTTATGTTCCACTTTGCAATTATTGAAAACTTGACCATAATCATTAATCACAAATTGCCACTTATGAATAGGAAATCAAGACAATTACACGGATCAAGACTCCTAAACTAGCAATAGATAATTATCAAGATCTATCTAGTTGTACACCTAAACAAATCAAGACAACATCATGAACAATTCTTGTAGAAGAACATAAGCAACTTTGATAGAAAATTAATGATAGATAGAATCTGAAAATCAATTATAAAACATGTCTAGGGCTTTGAAATCACCTTTAACCAAATAGAAGTTTAGCCTAGCATAGGCATTGTAAACATAAACATAAAATTAAAGAAAATCTAAGAAGAAAATAAAAGAAAGAAAGAAGAAGAGGAAGAATATTAATTATCCAACCTCTTGCTCTCTCTAAAGAAAAAGAAAACTAGAGAAAAGAAAGAAGAAGAAAACTTAGAGAATTTTATTAAAATGGCTAATATCCTACCTATGTACAATATGATCCCTTACAATCATCCAAGGCCCTCTATTTATACACATTTTGGAGGGCTAAATGACAAGAGACAAGCTTTACAAATTTCAAAGGTAGGTATATGACGATTTTGATCAGCCAACTTGATGGTCGATTTCGTCAATATTGGAGGCCTGATCTGATCACATGGTCTTCTAGAAAAAGGTTCCCCTATCAGTTACGGAACCATAGCCGTTGGAATCAGCTCATTTTCTGATGTGGTTAAGCAGATATGGGCAAAATACGAAAACATGTCAGCACAGACGTCATTGCACATCAGCCACCTTGATGGTCGATTTATTCAATATTGGAGGCCTGATCTGATCACAGGGTCTTCTAGACAAAGGTTCCCCTATCAGTTACGGAACCATAGCCGTTGGAATCAGCTCATTTGCTGATGTGGTTAAGCAGATATGGGCATAATACGAAAACATGTCAGCACAGACGTCATTGCACATCAGCCAACTTGATGGTCGATTTCGCTAGGGAAAACGACTCCGTTTTAAGAAGTGTAAAACATGAAAACGATAGATATGCCTCTTAGCTTTGCATGGCTACAAATTTCAGCCTTATTGCTTCAGTGAAACTCGAGATATAGCTGATATGGCAAAAGGTTCCGGAACTGAAACTGAACTGGATTTGCCCTTAATTCTAGTAATCTGAAATCACTCAAAGAAACTTGTGAAAAACACCAAAATACATAAAAATATAAAAGATCATAAACACAATTAGACTAAACAATAATAACTCGTATTTGACACAAAACATTAATAAAACATAACTAAAAACTATATAATTATACGAGTTATCAAGGTTGGATAATTAATATTCTTCTTCTTCTTCTTCTTTCTTTCTTTTATTTTCTTCTTAGATTCTATTTAATTTTATGTTTATAATGCCTATGCTAGGCTAAACTTCTATTTGGTTAAGGGTGATTTCAAAGCCCTAGACATGTTTTGTGATTGATTTTCAGATTCTATCTATCATTAATTTTCTATCAAAGTTGCTTATGTTCTTCTACAAGAATTGTTCATGATGTTGTCTTGATTTGTTTAGGTGTACAACTAGATAGATCTTGATAATTATCTATTGCTAGTTTAGGAGTCTTGATCCGTGTAATTGTCTTGATTTCCTATTCATAAGTGGCAATTTGTGATTAATGATTATGGTCAAGTTTTCAATAATTGCAAAGTGGAACATAACCTAAGTTGAACAATCCGAGCTTATGTGTTTGTTGCTTAGATCAACCTATCTTTCTCATCATAAAGCTGCCATTAAATTGAATCTAGAGAGCTTATTCTAGGTTGTTTGATGGTTAGAGATTAAATAGAGAGCTTGTTCTATTTAACGACAAACTAAGGAAAGATTGGGATAACAGAGCTTGTTGTTATCTACGGTTGTTAACTTTGATACTTGGTTGATATTGATAGATCTGAAATTGATTCTTAATGATGTCTAGTGGTGGAGAATGAAACCTTAACCATATTTTTCATATTTGATTCTTCTTACTTACTTGTTTTCTTACTTTTCTAGTTTGCTCATTTTTAAAAGTATATTTATTTTTATTGGCTGGTTATACCGCCTAATTTGTATATTAACTTTGTTTTATTTTTATTGGCTGGTTATACCGCCTAATTTAGTATATATATTTTTATTGGCTGGTTATACCGCCTTGCATCTTATTCTTATTATTTACTTTAGTTTAAATCTGGCTTCAAAAACCCCTTTTCTTTTATTGTTTTCTTTCAACGTAAGTTATAAACTAATAACTCATAGATTAAAACCCAATCCCTGAGGACTCGACCCTTGCTAATCATTATACTTACAATTGATCTTTTTAGTGCAAGGTTAAATAAGATACACTCTTTTGGGTGCATCAAGTTTTTGGCGCCGTTGCCGGGGATTGCTTTCTTTAGTTTATTAGTTTATTGGTTTATTCTTATTTTCTGTTCTAATTATTTACTTTCTTATTTTTTTTTATTAGTGAATGTTCCAAGCTCCCGAAGAAGACTTACGACTTAGGAAAATTCGGGAATTTATAACTTCTCACCAACAACCAATCGAGGAGTTGATCCAAAACATCCAAGAGGAGCAAGGAGAGATGGCAGCAGCTGACAACCGAACTCTCAAGGAGCTAGCCGCTCCGGACTTGGGTCAACAACCATTATGCATTGAATATGCTAATCTTGAGGTAGCTTTTGAATTAAAATCTGGTTTGATTCATCTTCTCCCAACTTTTCATGGTTTTGCAGGAGAGGATCCAAATAAGCACCTCAAGGAATTCCATGTAGTTTGCTCAAGCATGAGACCAACAGGGGTCACGGAAGAGCAAGTTAAGTTGAGAGCCTTCCCATTCTCTCTAGCTGATTCAGCAAACGAATGGCTCTACTATCTACCATCCGGGACCATCACTACATGGAATGATTTGAAGAAAGCATTCTTGGAAAGGTATTTCCCAGCATCTAAGGCTGCCAACATTAGGAAAGAGATATGTGGGATTCGGCAATACAACGGAGAGTCCTTATATGAATATTGGGAGAGGTTCAAGAAACTTTGTGCATCATGTCCACACCATCAAAGAAGTGAACAACTTCTCATCCAATACTTCTATGAAGGTCTCATGCCCATGGAGAGAAGTATGATAGATGCCGCTAGTGGGGGAGCTCTAGTTGATAAGACTCCCAGGGCTGCTAGAACATTAATCTCCAACATGGCAGCCAATTCTCAACAGTTCTCAATGAGACAAGATCCACCACCACAACCCAAGAGAGTTAATGAGGTAAGTATATCATCCCTTGAACAAAAATTTGATAAACTGACTTCTCTTGTTCAACAATTGGCTGTAGGTAAAATACAACAAATAAAGGCTTGTGGCATATGTTCAAACATAGGGCACCAAACTGATATGTGTCCAACACTTCAAGAGGATACCAATGAACATGTGAATGCCATGGGTGGATTTCAGAACCAATCAAGGAAATATGATCCCAACTCAAACACATACAATCCAGGATGGAGGGATCATCCAAACTTCAATTATAGAGGGAACCAATCACAAACTATTCCTCCACCATTTGACCACAGGCCACCGGGTTTTCAGCAAAGAGTGCAACAACCATACCAAACCCGACAACAACTACCACCCACCCAAAATTCAGGTACTTCTCTTGAAGATCTTGTTAAAGCTCTTTCTACTAATACAATTCAATTTCAACAGGAAACAAAGACAAGTATTCGAAATTTGGAGACTCAAATAGGGCAATTGGCAACAACCATGAGTCAAATGCAAGCAAGGGATTCTGGGAAATTACCTTCCCAAACCATAGTGAATCCAAGAGAGAATGCCAATGCTATAAATTTAAGAAGTGGGAAACAGCTAGAGACACCACAAAATGATAGTGCTCAAGAGGAGAACAATACCATGGCATCCTCTTCACATCCCAACGAGCCACTAAAAAAGGTAATTCCTAAACCATCCTTTCCTTCCTATATAACTCCTCCACCTTTTCCTAACAGGTTAGCAAAGTCCAAGAAGGAGGAGCAAGAGAAGGAAATTTTGGAAACCTTCCGGAAAGTAGAGGTGAACATTCCTTTACTAGATGCTATCAAGCAAGTGCCAAGATATGCCAAGTTCCTAAAAGAGTTGTGCACATCTAAACGGAAGTTGAAATGGAATGAAAAGGTAAGTGTGGGGGAGAATGTGTCAGCTGTTCTTCAAAAGAAACTCCCACCTAAATGCAAGGATCCAGGTATGTTTACCATTCCTTGTAAGATAGGCAACACCAGGTTTGAGCGTGCTATGCTAGATCTAGGGGCATCTATTAATGTCATGCCATATTCAATTTATGCTTCATTGAATCTAGGACCATTAGAGGAAACCGGTGTTATAATACAACTTGCTGACCGTTCTAACACTTATCCAAGAGGAGTTGTAGAAGACGTTCTTGTACAGGTTAATGAATTGGTTTTTCCCGCTGACTTTTATGTTATTGAGATGGAAGATGAGATGTCTTCTAATCCCACACCTATTCTATTAGGGAGACCATTCTTGAAAACAGCAAGAACTAAAATAGATGTACATGATGGCACTTTAACTATGGAATTTGATGGTGAAATAATTCGCTTTAACATTTTTGAGGCCATGAGATATCCTAGTGATGTGCATTCTGTTTTTAATATTGATATAATTGACTCACTAGTGCAGCAAGCTTATGAGCTAGATGGTGAAGATAGTGTAGAAATAGTCCTTAGCAACCATCTCGGAATGGGGAATGCTAAACTAGCCTTGAGTGACCAGGTGGAAGGGGCACTAGAATCTTTACACTCGCTGTTCCTCCAACATTTGACAATAGGCCACCGGGTTTTCAGCAAAGAGTGCAACAACCATATCAAACCCGACAACAAGTGCCACAACAAAAAAGTTCAGGTGAGACTCTTGAAGATCTTGTCAAAACCATTACTACTAATACAATTCAACTTCAACAAGAATCAAGGGAGACAAAGGTAAGTATCCAAAACTTAGAGGCTCAGATGGGGCAATTGGCAACAACCCTGAGTCAAATGCAAGCAAGGGATTCTGGGAAATTACCTTCCCAAACCATAGTGAATCCAAGAGAGAATGCCAATGCTATAACTTTAAGAAGTGGGAAACAGCTAGAGGCACCACAAAATGATAGTGCTCAAGGGGAGAACAATACCATGGCATCCTCTTCACATCCCAACGAGCCACTAAAAAAGGTAATTCCTAAACCATCATTTCCTTCTTATATAACTCCTCCACTTTTTCCTAGCAGGTTAGCAAAGTCCAAGAAGGAGGAGCAAGAGAAGGAAATTTTGGAAACCTTCCGGAAAGTAGAGGTGAACATTCCTTTACTAGATGCTATCAAGCAAGTGCCAAGATATGCCAAGTTCCTAAAAGAGTTGTGCACATCTAAACGGAAGTTGAAATGGAATGGAAAGGTAAGTGTGGGGGAGAATGTGTCAGTTGTTCTTCAAAAGAAACTCCCGCCTAAATGCAAGGATCCATGTATGTTTACCATTCCTTGTAAGATAGGCAACACCAGGTTTGAGCGTGCTATGCTAGATCTAGGGGCATCTATTAATGTCATGCCATATTCAATTTATGCTTCATTGAATCTAGGACTATTAGAGGAAACCGGTGTTATAATACAACTTGTTGACCGTTCTAACACTTATCCAAGAGGAGTTGTAGAAGACGTTCTTGTACAGGTTAATGAATTGGTTTTTCCCGCTGACTTTTATGTTATTGAGATGGAATATGAGATGTCTTCTAATCCCACACCTATTCTATTAGGGAGACCATTCTTGAAAACAGCAAGAACTAAAATAGATGTACATGATGGCACTTTAACTATGGAATTTGATGGTGAAATAATTCGCTTTAACATTTTTGAGGCCATGAGATATCCTAGTGATGTGCATTCTGTTTTTAATATTGATATAATTGACTCACTAGTGCAGCAAGCTTATGAGCTAGATGGTGAAGATAGTGTAGAAATAGTCCTTAGCAACCATCTCGGAATGGGGAATGCTAAACTAGCCTTGAGTGACCAGGTGGAAGGGGCACTAGAATCTTTACACTCGCTGCAACCTAAAGATGCAAGGTTTGATGTTTCATTTATTGATTTGCCTTTATCTAATGAGAAACTTCTACCTTCCATTTTGCAGGCACCAACTTTAGAGTTGAAACCACTACCGAACCACTTGAAATATTTGTTCTTAGGGGAAAAGGACACACTACCTGTCATCATTGCCAAAGAGCTCACACCTTTGCAAGAAGAGCGACTTATCCGGGTGCTTAGAGAGCATAAAACAGCAATTGGTTGGACAATTGCCGATATCAAGGGAATAAGCCCATCCATGTGCATGCACCGGATTTTGTTAGAGGAGGGGTCCAAACCAACAAGAGAAGCAGAAAGAAGATTGAACCCTCCTATGATGGAGGTTGTGAAAAAGGAGATAGTGAAGCTCCTAGATGTTGGAGTGATCTATCCTATCTCGGATAGCAAATGGGTGAGCCCAGTCCAAGTGGTTCCAAAGAAATCAGGTGTAACGGTGGTAACAAATAATGAGAATGAACTTGTTCCTACTAGGATTCAAACAGGATGGCGAGTTTGTATTGATTATCGTAAACTTAATTCCACAACTCGCAAAGACCACTTTCCTTTACCTTTTATTGATCAAATGCTTGAAAGGTTAGCTGGCCATTCTCATTATTGTTTTCTTGATGGGTTTTCAGGTTATAATCAGATAGCCATTGCTCCGGAGGACCAAGAGAAAACAACATTCACATGTCCATTTGGTACTTTTGCATACCGGCGTATGCCATTTGGTCTTTGTAATGCACCAGCTACATTCCAAAGGTGTATGGTTAGCATATTTTCAGATTATGTAGAGAACATCATAGAAGTGTTTATGGATGATTTTAGTGTCTATGGTGATTCTTTTGATAGATGTCTAGAGAACCTTACACTTGTACTTGAAAAATGCATGGAAACTAACCTTGTTTTGAATTGGGAAAAATGTCACTTTATGGTAGAACAAGGAATAGTTTTGGGTCATGTTATTTCTTCTAGAGGGATGGAGGTTGATAAATCTAAAATAGATATTATGCATTCTTTACCACCTCCCACAAATGTGAGAGAGGTTCGTTCTTTTCTTGGACATGCAGGTTTCTATAGGAGATTTATCAAAGACTTCTCAAAGATCACATTACCTCTTTGCAAGCTACTACAAAAAGATGTGGTTTTCCACTTTGATGATAAATGCACAGAGGCGTTTGAAACATTGAAGGGACTCTTGACATCAGCTCCTATCATGCAACCACCAGATTGGAATATACCTTTTGAAATCATGTGTGATGCTAGTGACTATGCCATTGGAGCTGTTTTGGGCCAACGGGTTGGCAAAGCCTCACATGCCATTTATTATGCCTCACGAACTCTTAATGATGCTCAATTGAACTATTCCACTACTGAAAAAGAACTTTTGGCTGTTGTATTTACTTTAGAAAAATTTCGATCTTATTTTATTGGTACTAAAGTAATTGTATTTTCTGAGCATGCAGCCCTTAGGTACTTACTCACTAAGAAGGAGGCCAAACCAAGGTTGATCAGATGGATACTTCTCTTACAAGAGTTTGATTTGGAGATAAAAGATAAGAGAGGTAGTGACAACTTGGTTGCGGACCATCTTAGCCGTTTAGTTCATGAAGAGGATGCACTACCCTTGAATGAGAACTTTCCGGATGAGCAACTTCTTTTTATAAGTACAACAACTCCTTGGTATGCTGATATTGTTAATTACTTAGTTACCAAGAAGTTGCCACAAGAGTTGACACAAGCTCAAAGAAATAAGATCAAGAGTGATGCCAAATACTACATATGGGATGATCCTTACCTTTGGAAGCATTGCTCCGATCAGATTATAAGAAGGTGTGTACTCGAAACTGAATTTCAATCTATTCTCACCTTTTGTCACTCTTATGCATGTGGAGGACACTTTGGATCCAAAAGAACAGCCATGAAAGTTCTTGATTCTGGATTTTATTGGCCTACCATATTCAAAGATGCATACCTCTTTTGCAAGTCATGTGATCGTTGCCAAAGAACAGGTAACTTAGGTGCTAGAAATCAAATGCCTCAAACTCCAATACTTATTGTTGAAATTTTTGATGTATGGGGCATGGATTTCATGGGACCTTTTCCTCCTTCTTTTGGTAATCTTTATATTTTACTTGCCGTTGATTATGTTTCAAAGTGGGTGGAAGCAAAATCCACTAGGACTAATGACTCTAAAGTTGTTTCAGATTTTGTCAAGACTAACATCTTTGCTAGGTTTGGAACGCCAAAGGCCATAATCAGCGATAGAGGTACTCACTTTTGCAATAGGACTATGGAAGCACTTTTGAGGAAGTATAACATCACACACAAGGTCTCCACCTCATATCATCCTCAAACTAGTGGGCAAGCTGAAGTGTCAAACCGAGAACTTAAGTCCATCCTTGAAAAGACAGTTAATCCAAATAGGAAGGATTGGAGTTCACGACTTGATGATGCACTTTGGGCTTATAGGACAGCATATAAGACACCCATTGGTATGTCTCCTTATCGACTTGTTTATGGTAAGCCTTGTCATCTTCCGGTTGAATTGGAACATAAATCATATTGGGCTATCAAACAATGCAACATGGAGATGGATGAGACAGGAAAGAAAAGAAAACTTGACCTACAAGAATTAGAGGAGATAAGGAATGATGCCTATCAGAATTCTAGGATTTACAAGGAAAAGACTAAGGCATTCCATGACAAGATGATATCAAGAAAGGAATTTGTTGTTGGACAAAAAGTTCTTCTCTTCCATTCACGCCTTAAGTTATATCCAGGTAAGTTACGTTCTCGTTGGGTTGGACCTTTTGTTATTACTAATGTATTTACTCATGGTGCAGTTGAAATCCAAAGCCCAAAAACAGATAAGGCATTCAAAGTGAATGGTCATAGATTGAAGCCTTACTATGAGAACTTTCCAATACAAGATGTGGAGGAGTTTCCACTTTTTGAGCCAAAGTATGTTGAATAATAATGGCATGGGTCTAAGTTAGGCTGAGGACAATAAACTAAGCGCTTCTTGGGAGGCAACCCAAAAGGATGGAGAGCATCTATTATATCAGATTTGCATATTCCTTACTCTCCATCATTCTATCTTTTATTGTTTTTCTTTTCTTTTGTTTAATAGTTCTTTTCTCTTACAAGATGTAAATATAATTTTTAATTTATTTTTTTAACCCCGGTTAAATGGCGGATAACGGTACTCCGTGATTATTTAAATCGGTTCCATCAGCTACCCACAAAACTGATATTGTATATAAATTTCTCTTCCAATTTCTCTTTCATTTTTTTTTCATTTTTTTTCAGGCTGGATGATATTCTCACAAGATTGCAGAAACGATTTCCTCCTTTTCCTCGAAATATTTTACTGAAGCTTTACCAAGTTCGATTTGAAAGATTAAGAATGCTTATGCACAAAGGGATTCCTGACGACATACGTTGGATAATTGAAGCCAAGGTACGTGAAGATGAATATCTTCCTATTTTGCATTTACCAGGTACAGGTAGAAGCACTTTTGCAAAGAAGCGACGAGCAAAGCGCATGAGTTCAAATTGCCACAAATGTGCACGATGGACGTGTAACGGTAAATGTCGTTCTATTGGGATTCCGTCCTCTAATCGAGATGATAAAATTGAATTCATTAAGGATGGACTGAGTAAGGAGAATTTGGGTAATATCCAACTTTCTCTTGAGACGCATCCTAGTGGAGACGTACAAAGAGAAATTCTTGATTTATGGCCGCAATTCCAAAGGGAATGGCAACATCTTGGGAATCTGATGTTAAAAGACCCTGTTTGCCAGCTTGTAAGAAAACTGGATGGGAAGCATATCCTCGACTCATAGAAGGCGTTTAAGCCGTTTCTGGACGTAAAACCAGAGGAAGATGTGAGCCACAATCACAACTACAATAAACGACTTCTCAACTTTTGGTTTGATTTGCAATAACTTTATTTTGGTTTAATTTACGTGTTGTTCGATTTGTGTAATTATTCTCGTTTTTTTTATTTGTCTTTTACGGTTGATTTTTTCTTCTCTTTTTGATTTTCTTCCTGAAATCACGCAAAAATCTTTTGTTAGGTTAACATTTTCTTCTGACAGGTCAGATACACTTTCGGCGACATTATTACTCTTGTCTGATTCACTACTCAGTCCTCTATATATTATACCATGTACTCATTCTCTTTCAGGCACTCGAAAAAAAAATGGAAAGTACTTCGTCCCAGCGCATTAAAAAAATTTGTGTCTTTGGAGGTGCTTATCCAGGGAAAAATAACATATTCGCTGATGAAGCCATAAGAGTTGGAGTAATACTTGCCCAACAAAAGATCCACTTGATTTATGGAGGCGGTAGTACGGGTTTAATGGGAGCAGTCGCTACAGCAGCACACGCCGGAGGAAGTCCAGTTCTAGGAATCGTGCCAAAACTATTCACAAGTTTTTGTGGACCTACCGTGGGTAAGGAAATACAAGTCTGGAGTGTCCCTGAACGGATAACAATCATGTACCATTCTGCCGATGCATTCATTGCTTTACCAGGAGGTCTGGGTACATTGGAAGAAATAGCTTGCGTGGCTTCTTGGTCATCTTTGGTCACAAATAAGAAACCCATTGGTTTGCTTAATATTAATGGTTATTTTAGTAATTTGCTTTCATATTTAGATAATGCTGTGGATAATGGATTCATGTTTTCAGAGGCAAGGAGAACCATAATTTCTGCTACAACCATTGAAGATTTACTCAAAAAGCTCCAAGCTTATGAGTGTTTATCTGCTACGGTTGTTTCGCAAACGCTCGGAAAAAGAAAAAGAGATATGGATGAGCAAGGAGTGGATTGCACTTTGTCTTTGTGACATTATCTAACATTTTGCTTGTTGTGTCTCAGTTATAATAAGTGGTTAGCAACCTCTGCAGGTAATATCTCCTAAATTCTACCTTTAAAATTTGACATTGGGGACAATGTCATATTTTAGTAGGGGGTAAGGGACATATTTTGCTAATTTAAAAAAAAAAAAAAATTTGTTGTGTTTTAAGCCATTTAGAAGTATTCATTCTGAACAAGGTCTGAGTAAGGGAGACTTGAGACATACCTTGTCAGTTTGATTTTAATCTTTTTATGTTTACTTGTTAATTTTTGTTTAGTATTTTAAGATTATTTAGGTTGCATGAGTTTGTTTTGTTTTGAGTCTTAGCTGTTCCTATTCTTATGTTATTAGTTCTTTTCTCTTACACATGATTCTTTCATTTGGGTTAATAGACTTACATTGAGGACAATGTAAGAATTAAGTGTGGGGGGAATGATTTAGGATTTCTTTTATTTTTGTCTACTATTTTTTTTATGAGTCTTTATTATTATTTTTAGTGTGTTTTAGTTCCTTTTTAATACAATGATGAGATATGAATTGCATAAATCTAAAACAGAGTTATTAGTGAGAAGATTTTCATGAGAATTGAGCTTGATATCATTTTTTTTTTATGATCCAATGTTAATATGATATGTTGATTGAGAACGAAGCATGTTTAGACTTAATCTGACTTGTATAATCATCCTTGTGAGTTTTTGAGCCTATATGATTGATGCATTATACATATCAATCTAATTTCTTTCTTGAGTGCTCTTATGATTACATGATTCTCTAGAACTTGCTTTAAACCATTTGAGACTATATTGATGCATGTGACAACATGAATATGATAGAGGCATTAGGATTTTTAGCCAGGACCAAACAACCATCCCTTATTGATGTTCCAAGAGAACACACCCTTAGTGAACCAATTTGAGCCTACATTGAATAAGCTATCTCTTTGGTAACCATAACTTGTCCCTAACCTAAATATACTTATATCTTTACCTTTGTTCCAAAGATGAATTAGCATGTTTTGAGACAAGTTGCAAAGACAAGGAAGATCTATTGAAAATTTGGGGTAGAAACAAGAAATAAGTGTGGGGGGGGAAAGAAAAGAAAAGTCAAGAGAAAAAGAAATGGAATACTGGCAAATATATTCCTATGTAAAAAAAAAATATGAATCATCTCTTGAATTTGTGGAAAAGGAAAAGGATGTTACAAAGTTGTTTAGAATGAAGAAAAGGCCCAACATGAATATCCGGCCTAGGTGACTATGTACTTGTAAAAAGTTTTGAGAAGTTTCTTTGTATGATCTTTTTATGACTCTAAACTTTATGAACTCTTTGGAACCTTTGTGATATCTTTATTCTTTTGTTCTTCAACCACATTACAAACCCCTTGGCCCCATTACAACCTTGATTAAAGACCTCTCGATTCATGAAGTTGTATGATTAAAGAGTGAAAATCATGAGGGTATCCCATGTGAGAAGTTGAGATTAAATTTGAACATGCACTATTTTGATTGAGATATGTTATGTTAATATTGGCTTAACTCAAACAATTTACATTCAAGCTTGATTTTTTGTGAAATTCTTTAAGCTATTGATTAGTTTATAAGACTTGTTCAAAGATTGTCTCTAATTTGTATTGAAAGGATTAGGAGTAAATATTTTTAGTATATGTAGTTTTTTTTATATTTTAGTTTTTCAATGTTTGTGGGTATCGTTCTAGTAAACCCTCACGAGACTAAACTCGTCCACTAGGGACACCTAGGGGTTTAAAGGCTTGTGTCACATGCTAAGTGCCACCGTGATTTCCAAGTAAAAAGGATTAGATTAGATTTTCTTATTTTATTTTTATTGAGTCGTAGCTAGGGACTAGCAACAATCTAAGTGTGGGGGTGTGATAACTCGTATAATTATATAGTTTTTAGTTCTGTTTTATTATTGTTTTGTGTCAAATACGAGTTATTATTGTTTAGTCTAATTGTACTTATGATCTTTTATATTTTTATGTAATTTGGTGTTTTTCACAAGTTTCTTTGAGTGATTTCAGATTACTAGAATTAAGGGCAAATCCAGTTCAGTTCCAGTTCCGACACCTTTTGCCATATCAGCTATATCTGGAGTTTCACTGAAGCAATAAGGCTGAAATTTGTAGCCGTGCAAAGCTAAGAGGCATATCTATCTTTTTCATGTTTTACACTTCTTGAAACGGAGTCGTTTTCCCTAGAGAAATCGACCATCAAGTTGGCTGATGTGCAATGACGTCTGTGCTGACCTGTTTTCGTATTTTGCCCATATCTGCTTATCCACATCAGAAAATGAGCTGATTTCAATGGCTATGGATCTGTAACGGATACGGGAACCTTTATATAGAAGACCATATGATCAGATCAGGCCTCTAATATTGACGAAATTGACCATCAAGTTGGCTGATGTGCAATGACGTATGTGCTGACCTGTTTTCGTATTTTGCCCATATCTGCTTATCCACATCAGCAAATGAGCTGATTCCAACGGCTATGGATCCGTAACTGATACAGGAACCTTTTTCTAGAAGACCATGTGATCAGATCAGGCCTCCAACATTGATGAAATCGACCATCAAGTTGGCTGATCAAAATTGTCATACAATATGACGAAAATTGTTAGAAAAATTCACCCACCTATTATACCTACCTTTGAAATTTGTAAAGCTTGTCTCTTGTCATTTAGCCCTCCAAAATGTGTATAAATAGAGGGCCTTGGATGATTGTAGAGGATCATATTGTACATTGGTAGGATATTTAGCCATTGTAATAAAATTCTCTAAGTTTTCTTCTTCTTTCTTTTCTCTAGTTTTCTTTTTCTTTAGAAAGGGCAAGAGGTTGGATAATTAATATTCTTCTTCTTCTTCTTTCTTTCTTTTATTTTCTTCTTAGATTCTATTTAATTTTATGTTTATAATGCCTATGCTAGGCTAAACTTCTATTTGGTTAAGGGTGATTTCAAAGCCCTAGACATGTTTTGTGATTGATTTTCAGATTCTATCTATCAGTAATTTTCTATCAAAGTTGCTTATGTTCTTCTACAAGAATTGTTCATGATGTTGTCTTGATTTGTTTAGGTGTACAACTAGATAGATCTTGATAATTATCTATTGCTAGTTTAGGAGTCTTGATCCGTGTAATTGTCTTGATTTCCTATTCATAAGTGGCAATTTGTGATTAATGATTATGGTCAAGTTTTCAATAATTGCAAAGTGGAACATAACCTAAGTTGAACAATCCGAGCTTATGTGTTTGTTGCTTAGATCAACCTATCTTTCTCATCATAAAGCTGCCATTAAATTGAATCTAGAGAGCTTATTCTAGGTTGTTTGATGGTTAGAGATTAAATAGAGAGCTTGTTCTATTTAACGACAAACTAAGGAAAGATTGGGATAACAGAGCTTGTTGTTATCTACGGTTGTTAACTTTGATAGTTGGTTGATATTGATAGATCTGAAATTGATTCTTAATGATGTCTAGTGGTGGAGAATGAAACCTTAACCATATTTTTCATATTTGATTCTTCTTACTTACTTGTTTTCTTACTTTTCTAGTTTGCTCATTTTTAAAAGTATATTTATTTTTATTGGCTGGTTATACCGCCTAATTTGTATATTAACTTTGTTTTATTTTTATTGGCTGGTTATACCGCCTAATTTAGTATATATATTTTTATTGGCTGGTTATACCGCCTTGCATCTTATTCTTATTATTTACTTTAGTTTAAATCTGGCTTCAAAAACCCCTTTTCTTTTATTGTTTTCTTTCAACGTAAGTTATAAACTAATAACTCATAGATTAAAACCCAATCCCTGAGGACTCGACCCTTGCTAATCATTATACTTACAATTGATCTTTTTAGTGCAAGGTTAAATAAGATACACTCTTTTGGGTGCATCAATCACATTACCTCTTTGCAAGCTACTACAAAAAGATGTGGTTTTCCACTTTGATGACAAATGCAAAGAGGCGTTTGAAACATTGAAGGGACTCTTGACATCAGCTCCTATCATGCAACCACCAGATTGGAATGTACCTTTTGAAATCATGTGTGATGCTAGTGACTATGCCATTGGAGCTGTTTTGGGCCAATGGGTTGGCAAAGCCTCACATGCCATTTATTATGCCTCCCGAACTCTTAATGATGCTCAATTGAACTATTCCACTACTGAAAAAGAACTTTTGGCTATTGTATTTGCTTTAGAAAAATTTCGATCTTATTTAATTGGTACTAAAGTAATTGTATATTCTGACCATGCAGCCCTTAGGTACTTACTCACTAAGAAGGAGGCCAAACCAAGGTTGATTAGATGGATATTTCTCTTACAAGAGTTTGATTTAGAGATAAAAGATAAGAGAGATAGTGACAACCTGGTTGCGGACCATCTTAGCCGTTTAGTTCATGAAGAGGATGCACTACCCTTGAATGAGAACTTTCTGGATGAGCAACTTCTTTTTATAAGTACAACAACTCCTTGGTATGTCGATATTGTTAATTACTTAGTTACCAAGAAGTTGCCACAAGATTTGACACAAGCTCAAAAAAATATGATCAAGAGTGATGCCAAATACTACATATGGGATGATCCTTACCTTTGGAAGCATTGCTCCGATCAGATTATAAGAAGGTGTATACTCGAATCTGAATTTCAATCTATTCTCACCTTTTGTCACTCTTATGCATGTGGAGGACACTTTGGATCCAAAAGAACAGCCATGAAAGTTCTTGATTCTGGATTTTATTGGCCTACTATATTCAAAGATGCATACCTATTTTGCAACTCATGTGATCGTTGCCAAAGAACAGGTAACTTAGGTTCTAGAAATCAAATGCCTCAAACTCCAATACTTATTGTTGAAATTTTTGATGTATGGGGCATGGATTTCATGGGACCTTTTCCTTCTTCTTTTGGTAATCTTTATATTTTATTTGCCGTTGATTATGTTTCAAAGTGGGTGGAAGCAAAATCCACTAGGACTAATGACTCTAAAGTTGTTTCAGATTTTGTCAAGACTAACATCTTTGCTAGGTTTGGAACACCAAAGGCCATAATCAGCGATAGAGGTACTCACTTTTGCAATAGGACTATGGAAGCACTTTTGAGGAAGTATAACATCACACACAAGGTCTCCACCTCATATCATCCTCAAACTAATGGGCAAGCTGAAGTGTCAAACCGAGAAGTTAAGTCCATCCTTGAAAAGACAGTTAATCCAAATAGGAAGGATTGGAGTTCACGACTTGATGATGCACTTTGGGCTTATAGGACAACATATAAGACACCCATTGGTATGTCTCCTTATCGACTTGTTTATGGTAAGCCTTGTCATCTTCCGGTTGAATTGGAACATAAATCATATTGGGCTATCAAACAATGCAACATGGAGATGGATGAGACAGGTAAGCAAAGAAAACTTGACCTACAAGAAGTAGAGGAGATAAGGAATGATGCCTATGAGAATTCTAGGATTTACAAGGAAAAGACTAAGGCATTCCATGACAAGATGATATCAAGAAAGGACTTTGTTGTTGGACAAAAAGTTCTTCTCTTCCATTCACGCCTTAAGTTATTTCCAGATAAGTTACGTTCTCGTTGGGTTGGACCTTTTGTTATTACTAATGTATTTACTCATGGTGCAGTTGAAATCCAATGTCCAAAAACAGATAAGGCATTCAAAGTGAATGGTCATAGATTAAAGCCTTACTATGAGAACTTTCCAATACAAGATGTGGAGGAGTTACCACTTTTTGAGCCAAATTATGTTGAATAATAATGGCATGGGTCTAAGTCAGGCTGAGGACAATAAACCAAGCGCTTCTTGGGAGGCAACCCAAAAAGATGGAGAGCATCTATTATATCAAATTTGCATATTCCTTACTCTCCATCATTCTATCTTTTATTGTTTTTCTTTTGTTTTGTTTAGTAGTTCTTTTCTCTTACATATAATTCTTGCTTAAGGGGATAATAGCATTACATTGAGGACAATGTAAAAATTATGTGTGGGGGGGAGAATTTAGGATTTTATTTAGAGTGTTTGTTTTAGTTACTTTCAATACTATGATGAGCTATGAATTGCATAAGTCTAAAACAGATTTATTAGTGAGAAGATTTTCATGAGAATTGAGCTTGATATCAACTTTTTTATGAGCCAATGTTAATATGATATGTTGATTGAGAAAGAAGCATGTTTAGACTTAAATCTGACTTGTATAATCATCCTTGTGAGTTTTTGAGCCTATAATGATTGATGCATTATACATATCAATCTAATTTCTTTCTTGAGTGCTCTTATGATTACATGATTCTTTAGAACTTGCTTTAAACCTTGTTGAGACTATATTGATGCATGTGACAACATGAATATGATAGAGGCATTAGGATTTTTAGCCAGGGCCAAACAGCCATCCCTTATTGATGTTCCAAGAGAACACACCCTTAGTGAACCAATTTGAGCCTACATTGAATAAGCTATTTCTTTGATAACCATAACTTGTCCCTAACCTAAATATACTTATTTATATCTTTACCTTTGTTCCAAAGATGAATAATGCACCCAAAAGAGTGTATCTTATTTAACCTTGCACTAAAAAGATCAATTGTAAGTATAGTAGTTAGCAAGGGTCGAGTCCACAGGGATTGGGTTTTAGTTTATAAGTTAATAGTTTAAAACTTAAATTCAAGAATGATGCACCCAAAAGAGTGTATCTTATTTAACCTTGCTCTAAAAAGATCAATTGTAAGTATAGTAGTTAGCAAGGGTCGAGTCCTCAGGGATTGGGTTTTAGTTTATAAGTTAATAGTTTAAAACTTAAATTCAAGAACAATAAAAGAAAAGGGGTTTTTGAAGCCAGATTTAAACTAAAGTAAATAATAAGAAGAAGATGCAAGGCGGTATAACCAGCCAATAAAAATATATATACTAAATTAGGCGGTATAACCAGCCAATAAAAATATATATACTAAATTAGACGGTATAACCAGCCAATAAAAGTAAAATAAAGTTAATATACAAATTAGGCGGTATAACCAGCCAATAAAAATAAATATACTTTTAAAAATAAGCAAACTAGAAAAGTAAGAAAACAAGTAAGTAAGAAGAATCAAATATGAAAAATATGGTTAAGGTTTCATTCTCCACCACTAGACAACATTAAGAATCAATTTCAGATCTATCAATATCAACCAACTATCAAAGTTAACAACCGTAGATAACAACAAGCTCTGTTACCCCAATCTTTCCTTAGTTTGTCGTTAAATAGAACAAGCTCTCTATTTAATCTCTAACCATTAAACAACCTAGAATAAGCTCTCTAAATTCAATTTAATGGCAGCTTTATGATGAGAAAGATAGGTTGATCTAAGCAACAAACACATAAGCTCGGATTGTTCAACTTAGGTTATGTTCCACTTTGCAATTATTGAAAACTTGACCATAATCATTAATCACAAATTGCCACTTATGAATAGGAAATCAAGACAATTACACGGATCAAGACTCCTAAACTAGCAATAGATAATTATCAAGATCTATCTAGTTGTACACCTAAATAAATCAAGACAACATCATGAACAATTCTTGTAGAAGAACATAAGCAACTTTGATAGAAAATTAATGATAGATAGAATCTGAAAATCAATTATAAAACATGTCTAGGGCTTTGAAATCACCCTTAACCGAATAGAAGTTTAGCCTAGCATAGGCATTGTAAACATAAAATTAAATAGAATCTAAGAAGGAAATAAAAGAAAGAAAGAAGAAGAAGAAAATAAAGAAAAAGAAAACTAGAGAAAAGAAAGAAAACTAGAGAAAAGAAAGAAGAAGAAAACTTAGAGAATTTTATTACAATGGCTAATATCCTACCTATGTACAATATGATCCTCTACAATAATCCAAGGCCCTCTATTTATACACATTTTGGAGGGCTAAATGACAAGAGACAAGCTTTACAAATTTCAAAGGTAGGTATAATAGGTGGGTGCATTTTCTAACAATTTTCGTCATACATGACGATTTTGATCAGCCAACTTGATGGTCGATTTTGTCAATTTTTCAGGCCTTATCTGATCACATGGTCTTCTAGAAAAATGTTACCCTATCAGTTACTGATCCATAGCCGTTGGAATCAGCTCATTTGCTGATGTGGATAAGAAGATATGGGCAAAATACGAAAACAGGTCAGCACAGACGTCATTGCACATCAGCCAACTTCATGGTCGATTTCGCTAGGGAAAACGACTCCGTTTCAAGAAGTGTAAAACATGAAAAAGATAGATATGCCTCTTAGCTTTTCACGGCTACAAATTTCAGCCTTATTGCTTCAGTGAAACGCCAGATATAGCTGATATGGCAAAAGGTGTCGGAACTGGAACTGAACTGGGTTTGCCCTTAATTCTAGTAATCTGAAATCACTCAAAGAAACTTGTGAAAAACACCAAATTACATAAAAATATAAAAGATAATAAACACAATTAGACTAAACAATAATAACTCGTATTTGACACAAAACAATAATAAAACATAACTAAAAACTATATAATTATACGAGTTATCACACCCCCACACTTAGATTGTTGCTAGTCCCTAGCAACGACTCAATAAAAATAAAATAAGAAAATCTAATCTAATCCATTTTCGTAGGAAATCACGGTGGCACTTAGCATGTGACACAAGCCTTTAAACCCCTAGGTGTCCCTAGTGGACGAGTTTAGTCTCGTGAGGGTTTACTAGAACGATACCCACAAACATTGAAAAACTAAAATATAAATAAACTACATATACTAAAAATATTTACTCCTAATCCTTTCAATACAAATTAGAGACAATCTTTGAACAAGTCTTATAAACTAATCAATAGCTTAAAGAATTTCACAAAAAATCAAGCTTGAATGTAAATTGTTTGAGTTAAGCCAATATTAACATAACATATCTCAATCAAAATAGTGCATGTTCAAATTTAATCTCAACTTCTCACATGGGATACCCTCATGATTTTCACTCTTTAAAGTAGTGGTGAAGTGTTTACACTCAATCAATCTCATGAAAACAGTTCTACCATATTCTTGCTTGTCCACCTATTCTCCACTATTTAGATCATACAACTTCATGAATCAAGAGGTCTTTAATCAAGGTTGTAATGGGGCCAAGGGGTTTGTAATGTGGTTGAAGAACAAAAGGATAAAGATATCACAAAGGTTCCAAAGAGTTCATAAAGTTTGGAGTCATAAAAAGATCATACAAAGAAACTTCTCAAAACTTTTTACAAGTACATAGTCACCTAGGCCGGATATTCATGTTGGGCCTTTTCTTCATTCTAAACAACTTTGTAACATCTTTTTCCTTTTCCACAAATTCAAGAGATGATTCATATTTTTTTTTTTTACATAGGAATGTATTTGCCAGTATTCCATTTCTTTTTCTCTTGACTTTTCTTTTCTTTCCACCCCACACTTATTTCTTGTTTCTAACCCAAATTTTCAATAGATCTTCCTTGTCTTTGCAACTTGTCTCAAAACATGCTAATTCATCTTTGGAACAAAGGTAAAGATATAAGTATATTTAGGTTAGGGACAAGTTATGGTTACCAAAGAGATAGCTTATTCAATGTAGGCTCAAATTGGTTCACTAAGGGTGTGTTCTCTTGGAACATCAATAAGGGATGGCTGTTTGGCCCTGCCTAAAAATCCTAATGCCTCTATCATATTCATGTTGTCACATGCATCAATATAGTCTCAAATGGTTTAAAGCAAGTTCTAGAGAATCATGTAATCATAAGAGCACTCAAGAAAGAAATTAGATTGATATGTATAATGCATCAATCATATAGGCTCAAAAACTCACAAGGATGATTATACAAGTCAGATTAAGTCTAAACATGCTTCTTTCTCAATCAACATATCATATTAACATTGGCTCATAAAAAGATTGATATCAAGTTCAATTCTCATGAAAATCTTCTCACTAATAAATCTGTTTTAGACTTATGCAATTCATATCTCATCATTGTATTAAAAAGGAACTAAAACACACTAAAAATAATAATAATAAAGACTCATAAAAAAAAATAGTAGACAAAAATAAAAGAAATCCTAAATCATTCCCCCCACACTTAATTCTTACATTGTCCTCAATGTAATGCTATTATCCCCCAATGCAAGAATTATATTGTAGAGAAAAGAACTATTAAACAAAAGAAACTTATGCAACCTAAATGAACTTAAAAACAGTAAACACAATTAACAAAGAAACATAAGAAATAAAAATAAAAATAAAAACAACAAAAATAATAAAAGAAAAAAGGAAAAGAAAGAGAAAGAGAAAGCAAATCTGAATATGGAAGGTTGGCAATTTCATCTTTAATTGGGCTGCCTTCCCAATTAACACTTGAGTTAGTGTTTTGAATCTAACCAACACCCTTTCTTGGCTTTTTAGGCTTGTCAAGCTCATACATGAAATTTCCCAAATTTATGCGTTTGAGAGGTAGCTTTCTTTGCACAACAGTGGATGCATTCTCCATTACAAGTATTATTCCATCATCCTTGGTGGTGCATATCTCATCGAGGAATGGTGCATCTTTTGGTACTTGTTGAATGACATCCACAAACAAACTGTTTAAGGTTTCCAGCGTGTCTTGTTCATGTTCATCCTCCTTGAACTTTGCGAATCTACTAGGAAAAGGTGGAGAAGAAACATTAGTAAAAATTGGAATCTCAAACGTTACCTCAGGTGCCGAAATACTCTTATTTGTATTTGTGGCTTCATTATCCTCAAGAATAGAATCCATCTCTAATTCTGTCTCATCCTCATCTTGTTCCTCATTCCTCAAGGTCACAATAGTAGTATTCTTCTTTGGGTTAATCATTGTTTGGGCAGAGAGTTCTTCAGATCTTTGTGCTACCCATACCACCATACTACTAGCCAATAGGCTCATTTGCCTTTCCAAACTCCGGATGCTTGCCCTTGTTTCCTGTTGAAATTGCAAAGTATTAGTAACAAGAGAATCGACAAGATCTTCTAAAGAAGTACCTGAGTTTTGAGTCATATGTGGTGGTTGAAGAAGATCTGGTTCTTGAGACCATGATTGATTGAAGCTAGATGGATGAGTGTAATTGGCATAAGGATCTACTTCTTGGTAATTTTCTGAGTAGCCATAATTAGTATGATCCCACCATCCCTCATGGTAAGTGTTTGAGTAATGATCATACAGTTGGTCTTGGAACACTTGATGGCCTTGACATCCTCCCATGGCCAATTGTTGAACTGGGTAGGTGAGATTGGCTTGTTGATTTTCCATGTTCATGTATGCCACCAACTCTTCAAGTGTTAGATTGCTCAATTCCATCGTTTTTCTTTTTTCTTTTTTTTTTTTTCAAAATTTGATAAGAAAAACTTGTATGTACAAGAAAAATAAAATTAATTACAACTGAAAATAAGAATAAACCAATGAACTAATAAACTAAAGAAAGCAATCCCCGGCAACGGCGCCAAAAATTTGATGCACCCAAAAGAGTGTATCTTATTTAACCTTGCTCTAAAAAGATCAATTGTAAGTATAGTAGTTAGCAAGGGTCGAGTCCTCAGGGATTGGGTTTTAGTTTATAAGTTAATAGTTTAAAACTTAAATTCAAGAACAATAAAAGAAAAGGGGTTTTTGAAGCCAGATTTAAACTAAAGTAAATAATAAGAAGAAGATGCAAGGCGGTATAACCAGCCAATAAAAATATATATACTAAATTAGGCGGTATAACCAGCCAATAAAAGTAAAATAAAGTTAATATACAAATTAGGCGGTATAACCAGCCAATAAAAATAAATATACTTTTAAAAATAAGCAAACTAGAAAAGTAAGAAAACAAGTAAGTAAGAAGAATCAAATATGAAAAATATGGTTAAGGTTTCATTCTCCACCACTAGACAACATTAAGAATCAATTTCAGATCTATCAATATCAACCAACTATCAAAGTTAACAACCGTAGATAACAACAAGCTCTGTTACCCCAATCTTTCCTTAGTTTGTCGTTAAATAGAACAAGCTCTCTATTTAATCTCTAACCATTAAACAACCTAGAATAAGCTCTCTAAATTCAATTTAATGGCAGCTTTATGATGAGAAAGATAGGTTGATCTAAGCAACAAACACATAAGCTCGGATTGTTCAACTTAGGTTATGTTCCACTTTGCAATTATTGAAAACTTGACCATAATCATTAATCACAAATTGCCACTTATGAATAGGAAATCAAGACAATTACACGGATCAAGACTCCTAAACTAGCAATAGATAATTATCAAGATCTATCTAGTTGTACACCTAAACAAATCAAGACAACATCATGAACAATTCTTGTAGAAGAACATAAGCAACTTTGATAGAAAATTAATGATAGATAGAATCTGAAAATCAATTATAAAACATGTCTAGGGCTTTGAAATCACCCTTAACCGAATAGAAGTTTAGCCTAGCATAGGCATTGTAAACATAAAATTAAATAGAATCTAAGAAGGAAATAAAAGAAAGAAAGAAGAAGAAGAAAATAAAGAAAAAGAAAACTAGAGAAAAGAAAGAAAACTAGAGAAAAGAAAGAAGAAGAAAACTTAGAGAATTTTATTACAATGGCTAATATCCTACCTATGTACAATATGATCCTCTACAATCATCCAAGGCCCTCTATTTATACACATTTTGGAGGGCTAAATGACAAGAGACAAGCTTTACAAATTTCAAAGGTAGGTATAATAGGTGGGTGCATTTTCTAACAATTTTCGTCATACATGACGATTTTGATCAGCCAACTTGATGGTCGATTTTGTCAATTTTGCAGGCCTTATCTGATCACATGGTCTTCTAGAACAATGTTACCCTATCAGTTACTGATCCATAGCCGTTGGAATCAGCTCATTTGCTGATGTGGATAAGAAGATATGGGCAAAATACGAAAACAGGTCAGCACAGACGTCATTGCACATCAGCCAACTTCATGGTCGATTTCGCTAGGGAAAACGACTCCGTTTCAAGAAGTGTAAAACATGAAAAAGATAGATATGCCTCTTAGATTTTCACGGCTACAAATTTCAGCCTTATTGCTTCAGTGAAACGCCAGATATAGCTGATATGGCAAAAGGTGTCGGAACTGGAACTGAACTGGATTTGCCCTTAATTCTAGTAATCTGAAATCACTCAAAGAAACTTGTGAAAAACACCAAATTACATAAAAATATAAAAGATAATAAACACAATTAGACTAAACAATAATAACTCGTATTTGACACAAAACAATAATAAAACATAACTAAAAACTATATAATTATACGAGTTATCAAAGAACAATAAAAGAAAAGGGGTTTTTAAAATCAGATTTAAACTAAAGTAAATAATAAGAATAAGATGCAAGGCGGTATAACCAGCCAATAAAAATATATATACTAAATTAGGCGGTATAACCAGCCAATAAAAATATATATATACTAAATTAGGCGGTATAACCAGCCAATAAAAATAAAACAAAGTTAATATACAAATTAGGCGGTATAACCAGCCAATAAAAATAAATATACTTTTAAAAATAAGCAAACTAAAAAAGTAAGAAAACAAGTAAGTAAGAAGAATCAATATGAAAAATATGGTTAAGGTTTCATTCTCCACCACTAGACATCATTAAGAATCAATTTCAGATCTATCAATATCAACCAACTATCAAAGTTAACAACCGTAGATAACAACAAGCTCTGTTATCCCAATCTTTCCTTAGTTTGTCGTTAAATAGAACAAGCTCTCTATTTAATCTCTAACCATTAAACAATCTAGAATAAGCTCTCTAAATTCAATTTAATGGCAGCTTTATGATGAGAAAGATAGGTTGATCTAAGCAACAAACACATAAGCTCGGATTGTTCAACTTAGGTTATGTTCCACTTTGCAATTATTGAAAACTTGACCATAATCATTAATCACAAATTGCCACTTATGAATAGGAAATTAAGACAATTACACGGATCAAGACTCCTAAACTAGCAATAGATAATTATCAAGATCTATCTAGTTGTACACCTAAATAAATCAAGACAACATCATGAACAATTCTTGTAGAAGAACATAAGCAACATTGATAGAAAATTAATGATAGATAGAATCTGAAAATCAATCACAAAACATGTCTAGGGCTTTGAAATCAACCTTAACCAAATAGAAGTTTAGCCTAGCATAGCCATTGTAAACATAAACATAAAATTAAAGAGAATCTAAGAAGGAAATAAAAGAAAGAAAGAAGAAGAAGAAAATAAAGAAAAAGAAAACTAGAGAAAAGAAAGAAGAAGAAAACTTAGAGAATTTTATTACAATGGCTAATATCCTACCAATGTACAATATATCCTCTACAATAATCCAAGGCCCTCTATTTATACACATTTTGGAGGGCTAAATGACAAGAGACAAGCTTTACAAATTTCAAAGGTAGGTATAATAGGTGGGTGCATTTTTCTAACAATTTTCGTCATATTGTATGACCATTTTGATCAGCCAACTTGATGGTCGATTTTGTCAATCTTGGAGGCCTGATCTGATCACATGGTCTTCTAGAAAAATGTTCCCTTATGAGTTACTGATTCATAACCGTTGGAATCAGCTCATTTTCTGATGTGGAGAAGAAGATATGGGCAAAATACGAAAACAGGTCAGCACAGACGTCATTGCACATCAGCCAACTTGATGGTCAATTTCTTCAATATTGGAGGCTTTATCTGATCACATGGTCTTCTAGACAAATGTTCCCCTATCAATTATTGATCCATAGCCGTTGGAATCAGCTCATTTGCTGATGTGTATCGGACGATATGGTCAAAATGCGAAAACGGCTCAGGACAGACGTCATTGCACATCAGCCAACTTGATGGTTGATTTCGCTAGGGAACACGACTCCGTTTCAAGAAGTGTAAAACATGAAAAAGATAGATATGCCTCTTAACTTTGCACGGTTAAAATTTCAGCCTTATTGCTTCAGTGAAACTCCAGATATAGCTGATATGGCAAAAGGTGTCGGAACTAGAACTGAACTGGATTTGCCCTTAATTCTAGTAATCTTAAATCACTCAAAGAAACTTGTGAAAAACACCAAATTACATAAAAATATAAAAGATCATAAACACAATTAGACTAAACAATAATAACTCGTATTTGACACAAAACAATAATAAAACATAACTAAAAACTATATAATTATACGAGTTATCACACCCCCACACTTAGATTGTTGCTAGTCCCTAGCAACGACTCAATAAAAATAAAATAAGAAAATCTAATCTAATCCACTTTCGTAGGAAATCACGGTGGCACTTAGCATGTGACACAAGCCTTTAAACCCCTAGGTGTCCCTAGTGGACGAGTTTAGTCTCGTGAGGGTTTACTAGAACGATACCCACAAACATTGAAGACATAAGAAAAACTAAAAATAATAATTATAACTAATCCTTCCAATATAAATTAGAGATAATCATTGGACAAGTCTTAAAAACTAATCAATAGCTTAAAGAAATTCACAAAAAATCTTGCTTGAATGTAAATAGTTTGAGTTAAGCCAATATTAACATAACATATTTCAATCAAAATAGTGCATATTCAAACTTCTCACATGGGATACTCTCTTGATTTTCACTCTTTAAAGTAGTGGTAAAGTGTTTACACTCAATCAATCTCATGAAAACACTTCTACCATATGCTTGCTTGTCCACCTATTCTCCACTATTTAGATCATACAACTTCATAAATCAAGAGGTCTTTATTCAAGGTTGTAATGGGGCCAAAGGGTTATAATGTGGTTAAAGAACAAAAGGATAAAGATATCACAAAGGTTCCAAAGAGTTCATAGAGTTCAGAGACATAATAAGATCATACAAATAAAACTTCTCAAAACTCTTATAAAGCACATAATAACATAGGCTAAATATTCATGTTGAGCCTTTGCATCATTCTAACCAACTTTGTAACATCTTTTTCTTTACTTTAACGAGAAGTTCAAGAGAAGATTTTTTTTTTTTTTTTAATATGGCAATTTATTTGACAATGATCCCTTTCTTTTTCTCTTGACTTTTTCTTTTCTTTTCTTCCCCCACACTTATCTTTTGTTTCCAACCCAAATTTTCAATAAATCTTCCTTATCTTTGCAACTTGTCTCAAAACATGCTAATTCATCTTTGGAACAAAGGTAAAGATATAAGTATATTTAGGTTAGGGACAAGTTATGGTTACCAAAGAGATAGCTTATTCAATGTAGGCTCAAATTGGTTCACTAAGGGTGTGTTCTCTTGGAACATTAATAATGGATGGCTGTTTGGCTCTGGTTATAATCCTAATGCCTCTATCATATTCATGTTGTCACATGTATCAATATAGTCTCAAACGGTTTAAAGCAAGTTCTAGAGAATCATGTAATCATAAGAGCACTCAAGAAAGAAATTAGATTGATTTGTATAATGCATCAATCATTTTAGGCTCAAAAACTCACAATGATGATTATACAAGTCAGTTTTAAGTCTAAATATGCTTCTTTCTCAATCAACATATCATATTAACATTGGCTCATAAAAATTAGTATCAAGCTTAATTCTCATGAAAATCTTCTCACTAGTAACCAGTTTAGACCTATGCAATTCATATCTCATCATTGAATTAAAAAGGAACTAAAACACACTAAAAAAATAAATAATAATAATAATAAAGACTCATAAAAAAAAATAGTAGACAAAAATAAAAGAAATCCTAAATCGTTCCCCCCACACTTAATTCTTACATTGTCCTCAATGTAAGTCTATTAACCCAAATGAAAGAATCATGTGTAAGAGAAAAGAACTAATAACATAAGAATAGGAACAACTAGACTCAAAACAAAACAAAACAAACTCATGCAACCTAAATAATCCTAAAATACTAAAAAAAATTAACAAGTAAACATAAAAAGATTAAAATCAAACTGACAAGGTATGTCTCAAGTCTCCCTTACTCAGACCTTGTTCAGAATGAATATTGCTAAATTGCTTAAAACACAACAAACTTTTTTTTTTTTTTTTAAGAAGGTAAAATTTAGGAGATATTACCTGTAGAGGTTGCTAACCACTTATTATAACTGAGACACAACAAACAAAATGTTAGATAATGTCACAAAGACAAAGTGCAATCCACTCCTTGCTCGTCCATATCTCTTTTTCTTTTTCCGAGCGTTTGCGAAACAACCGTAGCAGATAAATACTCATAAGCTTGGAGCTTTTTGAGTAAATCTTCAATGGTTGTAGCAGAAATTATGGTTCTCCTTGCCTTTGAAAACATGAATCCATTATCCACAGCATTATCTAAATATGAAAGCAAATTACTAAAATAACCATTAATATTAAGCAAACCAATGGGTTTCTTATTTGTGACCAAAGATGACCAAGAAGCCACGCAAGCTATTTCTTCCAATGTACCCAGACCACCTGGTAAAGCAATGAATGCATCGGCAGAATGGTACATGATTGTTATCCGTTCAGGGATACTCCAGACTTGTATTTCCTTACCCACGGTAGGTCCACAAAAACTTGTGAATAGTTTTGGCATGATTCCTAGAACTGGACTTCCTCCGGCGTGTGCTGCTGTAGCGACTGCTCCCATTAAACCCGTACTACCGCCTCCATAAATCAAGTGGATCTTTTGTTGGGCAAGTATTACTCCAACTCTTATGGCTTCATCAGCGAATATGTTATTTTTCCCTGGATAAGCACCTCCAAAGACACAAATTTTTTTAATGCGTTGGGACGAAGTACTTTCCATTTTTTTTTTCTTTTTTTTTTCGAGTGCCTGAAAGAGAATGAGTACATGGTGTAATATATAGAGGACTGAGTAGTGAATCAGACAAGAGTAATAATGTCGTCGAAAGTGTATCTGACCTGTCAGAAGAAAATGTTAACCTAACAAAAGATTTTTGCATGATTTCAGGAAGAAAATCAAAAAGAGAAGAAAAAAATCAACCGTAAAAGACAAATAAAAAAAAAAACGAGAATAATTACACAAATCGAACAACACGTAAATTAAACCAAAATAAAGTTATTGCAAATCAAACCAAAAACTGAGAAGTCATTTATTGTAGTTGTGATTGTGGCTCACATCTTCCTCTGGTTTTACGTCCAGAAACGGCTTAAACGCCTTCTATGAGTCGAGGATATGCTTCCCATCCAGTTTTCTTACAAGCTGGCAAACAGGGTCTTTTAACATCAGATTCCCAAAATGTTGCCATTCCCTTTGGAATTGCGGCCATAAATCAAGAATTTCTCTTTGTACGTCTCCACTAGGATGCGTCTCAAGAGAAAGTTGGATATTACCCAAATTCTCCTTACTTAGTCCATCCTTAATGAATTCAATTTTATCATCTCGATTAGAGGACGGAATCCCAATAGAACGACATTTACCGTTACACGTCCATCGTGCACATTTGTGGCAATTTGAACTCATGCGCTTTGCTCGTCGGTTCTTTGCAAAAGTGCTTCTACCTGTACCTGGTAAATGCAAAACAGGAAGATATTCATCTTCACGTATGATAACTCGTATAATTATATAGTTTTTAGTTATGTTTTATTATTGTTTTGTGTCAAATACGAGTTATTATTGTTTAGTCTAATTGTGTTTATGATATTTTATATTTTTATGTAATTTGGTGTTTTTCACAAGTTTCTTTGAGTGATTTCAGATTACTAGAATTAAGGGCAAATCCAGTTCAGTTCCAGTTCCGACACCTTTTGCCATATCAGCTATATCTCGAGTTTCACTGAAGCAATAAGGCTGAAATTTTAACCGTGCAAAGTTAAGAGGCCTATCTATCTTTTTCATGTTTTACACTTCTTGAAACGGAGTCGTTTTCCCTAGCGAAATCGACCATCAAGTTGGCTGATGTGCAATGACGTCTGTGCTGACCTGTTTTCGTATTTTGCCCATATCTTCTTATCCACATCAGCAAATGAGCTGATTCCAACGGCTATGGATCAGTAACTGATAGGGGAACATTTTTCTAGAAGACCATGTGATCAGATCAGGCCTCCAAAATTGACAAAATCGACCATCAAGTTGGCTGATCAAAATTGTCATACAATATGACGAAAATTGTTAGAAAAATGCACCCACCTATTATACCTACCTTTGAAATTTGTAAAGCTTGTCTCTTGTCATTTAGCCCTCCAAAATGTGTATAAATAGAGGGCCTTGGATGATTGTAGGGGATCATATTGTACATAGGTAGGATATTAGCCATTGTAATAAAATTCTCTACGTTTTCTTCTTCTTTCTTTTCTCTAGTTTTCTTTTTCTTTAGAAAGAGCAAGAGGTCGGATAATTAATATTATTCTTCTTCTTCTTTCTTTCTTTTATTTTCTTCTTAGATTCTATTTAATTTTATCTTTATAATGCCTATGCTAGGCTAAACTTCTATTTGGTTAAGGGTGATTTCAAAGCCCTAGACATGTTTTGTGATTGATTTTCAGATTCTATCTATCATTAATTTTCTATCAAAGTTGCTTATGTTCTTCTAAAAGAATTGTTCATGATGTTGTCTTGATTTATTTAGGTGTACAACTAGATAGATCTTGATAATTATCTATTGCTAGTTTAGGAGTCTTGATCCGTGTAATTGTCTTGATTTCCTATTCATAAGTGGCAATTTGTGATTAATGATTATGGTCAAGTTTTCAATAATTGCAAAGTGGAACATAACCTAAGTTGAACAATCCGAGCTTATGTGTTTGTTGCTTAGATCAACCTATCTTTCTCATCATAAAGCTGCCATTAAATTGAATTTAGAGAGCTTATTCTAGGTTGTTTAATGGTTAGAGATATAACCAGCCAATAAAAATAAATATAAAAAATAAGCAAACTAAAAGTAAGAAAACAAGTAAGTAAGAAGAATCAAATATGAAAAATATGGTTAAGGTTTCATTCTCCACCACTAGACATCATTAAGAATCAATTTCAGATCTATCAATATCAACCAACTATCAAAGTTAACAACCGTAGATAACAACAAGCTCTGTTACCCCAATCTTTCCTTAGTTTGTCGTTAAATAGAACAAGCTCTCTATTTAATCTCTAACCATTAAACAACCTAGAATAAGCTCTCTAAATTCAATTTAATGGCAGCTTTATGAAGAGAAAGATAGGTTGATCTAAGCAACAAACACATAAGCTCGGATTGTTCAACTTAGGTTATGTTCCACTTTGCAATTATTGAAAACTTGACCATAATCATTAATCACAAATTGCCACTTATGAATAGGAAATCAAGACAATTACACGGATCAAGACTCCTAAACTAGCAATAGATAATTATCAAGATCTATCTAGTTGTACACCTAAACAAATCAAGACAACATCATGAACAATTCTTGTAGAAGAACATAAGCAACTTTGATAGAAAATTAATGATAGATAGAATCTGAAAATCAATCACAAAACATGTCTAGGGCTTTGAAATCACCCTTAACCAAATAGAAGTTTAGCCTAGCGTAGGCATTATAAACATAAAATTAAATAGAATCTAAGAAGAAAATAAAAGAAAGAAAGAAGAAGAAGAAGAATATTAATTATCCAACCTCTTGCCCTTTCTAAAGAAAAAGAAAACTAGAGAAAAGAAAGAAGAAGAAAACTTAGAGAATTTTATTACAATGGCTAAATATCCTACCAATGTACAATATGATCCTCTACAATCATCCAAGGCCCTCTATTTATACACATTTTGGAAGGCTAAATGACAAGAGACAAGCTTTACAAATTTCAAAGGTAGGTATAATAGGTGGGTGAATTTTTCTAACAATTTTCGTCATATTGTATGACAATTTTGATCAGCCAACTTGATGGTCGATTTCGTCAATGTTGGAGGCCTGATCTGATCACATGGTCTTCTAGAAAAAGGTTCCCCTATCAGTTACGGATCCATAGCCGTTGGAATCAGCTCATTTGCTGATGTGGATAAGCAGATATAGGCAAAATACGAAAACATGTCAGCACAGACGTCATTGCACATCAGCCAACTTGATGGTCGATTTCGTCAATATTAGAGGCCTGATCTGATCATATGGTCTTCTAGACAAAGGTTCCCGTATCAGTTACGGATCAATAGCCATAGGAATCAGCTCATTTGCTGATGTGGATAAGCAGATATGGGCAAAATACGAAAACAGGTCAGCACAGACGTCATTGCACATCAGCCAACTTGATGGTCGATTTCGCTAGGGAAAACGACTCCCTTTCAAGAAGTATAAAACATGAAAAAGATAGATATGCCTCTTAGCTTTGCACGGCTACAAATTTCAGCCTTATTGCTTCAGTGAAACTCCAGATATAGCTGATATGGCAAAATGTGTCGGAACTGGAACTGAAGTGGATTTGCCCTTAATTCTAGTAATCTGAAATCAGTCAAAGAAACTTGTGAAAAACACCAAATTACATAAAAATATAAAAGATCATAAACACAATTAGACTAAACAATAATAACTCGTATTTGACACAAAACAATAATAAAACATAACTAAAAACTATATAATTATACGAGTTATCACACCCCCACACTTAGATTGTTGCTAGTCCCTAGCAACGACTCAATAAAAATAAAATAAGAAAATCTAATCTAATCCACTTTCGTAGGAAATCACGGTGGCACTTAGCATGTGACACAAGCCTTTAAACCCCTAGGTGTCCCTAGCGGACGAGTTTAGTCTCGTGAGGGTTTACTAGAACGATACCCACAAACATTGAAAAATTAAAATATAAATAAACTTCATATAAATAAACTACATATACTAAAAATATTTACTCCTAATCCTTTCAATACAAATTAGAGACAATATTTGAACAAGTCTTATAAACTAATCAATAGCTTAAAAAATTTCACAAAAAATCATGCTTGAATGTAAATTGTTTGAGTTAAGCCAATATTAGCATAACATATCTCAATCAAAATAGTGCATGTTCAAATTTAATCTCAACTTCTCACATGGGATACTCTCTTGATTTTCACTCTTTAAAGTAGTGGTAAAGTGTTTACACTCAATCAATCTCATGAAAACACTTCTACCATATGCTTGCTTGTCCACCTATTCTCCACTAAAAGATCATGCAACTTCATAAATCAAGAGGTCTTTAATCAAGGTTGTAATGGGGCCAAGGGGTTTGTAATGTGGTTGAAGAACAAAAGGATAAAGATATCACAAAGGTTCCAAAGAGTTCATAAAGTTTAGAGACATAAAAAGATTATACAAAGAAACTTCTCAAAACTCTTTACAAGTACATAGTCACCTAGGCCGGATATTCATGTTGGGCCTTTTCTTCATTCTGAACAACTTTGTAACATCTTTTTCTTTTTCCCAAAATTCAAGAGATGATTCATATTTTTTTTTTGAATGTATTTGCCAGTATTCCATTTCTTTTTTTCTTTTTTTTGACTTTTCTTTTCTTTCTCCCCCACACTTATTTCTTGTTTCTAACCCAAATTTTCAATAGATCTTCCTTGTCTTTGCAACTTGTCTCAAAACATGCTAATTCATCTTTGGAACAAAGGTAAAGATATAAGTATATTTAGGTTAGGGACAAGTTATGGTTACCAAAGAGATAGCTTATTCAATGTAGGCTCAAATTGGTTCACTAAGGGTGTGTTCTCTTGGAACATCAATAAGGGATGGCTGTTTGGCCCTGGCTAAAAATCATAATGCCTCTATCATATTCATGTTGTCACATGCATCAATATAGTCTCAAATGGTTGAAAGCAAGTTCTAGAGAATCATGTAATCATAAGAGCACTCAAGAAAGAAATTAGATTGATATGTATAATGCATCAATCATATAGGCTCAAAAACTCACAAGGATGATTATACAAGTCAGATTAAGTCTAAACATGCTTCTTTCTCAATCAACATATCATATTAACATTGGCTCATAAAAATTAGTATCAAGCTTAATTCTCATGAAAATCTGCTCACTAATAAATCTGTTTTAGACTTATGCAATTCATATCTCATCATAGTATTGAAAAGGAACTAAAACACACTAAAAATAATAATAAAGACTCATAAAAAAAAAATAGTAGACAAAAATAAAAGAAATCCTAAATCATTCCCCCCACACTTAATTCTTACATTGTCCTCAATGTAAGTCTATTAACCCAAATGAAAGAATCATGTGTAAGAGAAAAGAACTAATAACATAAGAATAGGAACAACTAAGACTCAAAACAAAACAAACTCATGCAACCTAAATAATCCTAAAATACTAAACAAAAATTAACAAGTAAACATAAAAAGATTAAAATCAAACTGACAAGGTATGTCTCAAGTCTCCCTTACTCAGACCTTGTTCAGAATGAATACTTCTAAATTGCTTAAAACACAACAAACTTTTTTTTTTTTTGAAAAGAAGAAATCAAACTGACAAGGTATGTCTCAAGTCTCCCTTACTCAGACCTTGTTCAGAATGAATACTTCTAAATGGCTTAAAACACAACAAATTTTTTTTTTTTAAATTAGCAAAATATGTCCCTTACCCCCTACTAAAATATGACATTGTCCCTAATGTCAAATTTTAAAGGTAGAATTTAGGAGATATTACCTGCAGAGGTTGCTAACCACTTATTATAACTGAGACACAACAAACAAAATGTTAGATAATGTCACAAAGACAAAGTACAATCCACTCCTTGCTCGTCCATATCTCTTTTTCTTTTTCCGAGCGTTTGCGAAACAACCGTAGCAGATAAACACTCATAAGCTTGGAGCTTTTTGAGTAAATCTTCAATGGTTGTAGCAGAAATTATGGTTCTCCTTGCCTCTGAAAACATGAATCCATTATCCACAGCATTATCTAAATATGAAAGCAAATTACTAAAATAACCATTAATATTAAGCAAACCAATGGGTTTCTTATTTGTGACCAAAGATGACCAAGAAGCCACGCAAGCTATTTCTTCCAATGTACCCAGACCTCCTGGTAAAGCAATGAATGCATCGGCAGAATGGTACATGATTGTTATCCGTTCAGGGATACTCCAGACTTGTATTTCCTTACCCACGGTAGGTCCACAAAAACTTGTGAATAGTTTTGGCACGATTCCTAGAACTGGACTTCCTCCGGCGTGTGCTGCTGTAGCGACTGCTCCCATTAAACCCGTACTACCGCCTCCATAAATCAACTGGATCTTTTGTTGGGCAAGTATTACTCCAACTCTTATGGCTTCATCAGCGAATATGTTATTTTTCCCTGGATAAGCACCTCGAAAGACACAAATTTTTTTAATGCGTTGGGACGAAGTACTTTCCATTTTTTTTTTCTTTTTCGAGTGCCTGAAAGAGAATGAGTACATGGTGTAATATATAGAGGACTGAGTAGTGAATCAGACAAGAGTAATAATGTCGCCGAAAGTGTATCTGACCTGTCAGAAGAAAATATTAACCTAACAAAAGATTTTTGCGTGATTTCAGGAAGAAAATCAAAAAGAGAAGAAAAAATCAACCGTAAAAGACAAAAAAAAAACGAGAATAATTACACAAATCGAACAACACGTAAATTAAACCAAAATAAAGTTATTGCAAATCAAACCAAAAGCTGAGAAGTCGTTTATTGTAGTTGTGATTGTGGCTCACATCTTCCTCTGGTTTTACGTCCAGAAACGGCTTGAACGCCTTCTATGAGTCGAGGATATGCTTCCCATCCAATTTTCTTACAAGCTGGCAAACAGGGTCTTTTAACATCAGATTCCCAAGATGTTGCCATTCCCTTTGGAATTGCGGCCATAAATCAAGAATTTCTCTTTGTACGTCTCCACTAGGATGCGTCTCAAGAGAAAGTTGGATATTACCCAAGTTCTCCTTACTCAGTCCATCCTTAATGAATTCAATTTTATCATCTCGATTAGAGGACGAAATCCCAATAGAACGACATTTACCGTTACACGTCCATCGTGCACATTTGTGGCAATTTGAACTCATGTGCTTTGCTCGTCGCTTCTTTGCAAAAGTGCTTCTACCTGTTCCTGGTAAATGCAAAACAGGAAGATATTCATCTTCACGTACCTTGGCTTCAATTATCCAACGTATGTCGTCAGGAATCCCTTTGTGCATAAGCATTCTTAATCTTTCAAATCAAACTTGGTAAAGCTTCAGTAAAATATTTCGAGGAAAAGGAGGAAATCGTTTCTGCAATCTTGTGAGAATATCATCCATCCTGAAAAAAAAAAATGAAAAAAATTGAAAGAGAAATTGGAAGAGAAATTAATATACAATATCAGTTTTGTGGGTAGCTGATGGAACCGATTTAAATAATCACGGAGTACCGTTATCCGCCATTTAACCGGGGAAAAAAAATAATAATAAAAATTATATTTACATCTAGTTATTTTCAAAACAAGGATCAGAAAGAAAAACAACATAAAAAGACTCAAAAACAAAACACTCTAAATAAAATCCTAAATTCTTTCCCCCACACATAATTCTTACATTGTCATTAATGTAATGCTATTAACCCAAATGAAAGAATCATGTGTAAGTGAAAAGAACTAATAAACAAAATAAACTTATGCAGCCTAAATGAACTTAAAAACACAAAACACAATTAACAAAGAAACATAAGAAAAAGATAAAGAAAAAGAGAGCAAATCTGAGGATGGCAGTTTGGCAATGCTTTCACTAATTAGGCTGCCTCCCCCAATTAGCACTTGATTGATTGTTTTCAGCCTAGCCAATTCCCCTTCTTGGCTTTTTAGGATCTTTTGGCTTAGACATGAAACTTCTCGGATTTTTGCGTTTTGGAGGAAGTTTTCTTTGCAAAACAGCCAATGCATTCTCCCCCACACGTATTATTTCATCATTCTTGGTGGGGTATAGCTCTTTGAGGAATTGTGCATATCTTGGTACTTGTCTAATGGCATCCACAAGCAAGCTGTTTAAGGTTTCCAAAAATTGTTGTTCATGTTCCTCCTTCTTGGACTTTGCAAATCTGCTAGGAAAAAGTGGAGAAGGAACATTAGTAGAAATAAGAACCTTAAAAGCTACCTGAGGTGTCAAAGTACTCTCAATTTGAATGGTGGCTTCATTATCCTCAAGAAGTGAATCCATCTTTGGTTTTGTCTCATCCTCATCTTGTTCCTCATTCCTCAAGGTCACAATAGTAGTATTCTCCTTTGGGTTAATCATTGTTTGGGCAGGGAGTTCTTCAGATCTTTGTGCTACCCATCCCACCATACTGCTAGTCAATTGGATCATTTGCTTTTCCAAACTCTGGATGCTTGCCCTTGTTTCCTGTTGAAATTGCAATGTATCAGTAACAAGAGAATAGACAAGATCTTCTAAAGAAGTACCTGAGTTTTGAGTCATATGTGGTGGTTGAAAAAGATCTGGTTCTTGGGACCATGATTGATTGAAGCTAGATGGATGAGTGTAATTGGCATAAGGATCTACTTCTTGGTAATTTTTCGAGTAGCCATAATTAGTATGATCCCACCATCCCTCATGGTAAGTGTTTGAGTAATGATCATACTGTTGGTCTTGGAACACTTGATGGCCTTGACATCCTCCCATGGCCAATTGTTGAACTGGGAAGGTGAGATTTTGGCTTGTTGATTCTCCATGTTCATGTATGCCACCAACTCTTCAAGTGTTAGATTGCTCAATTCCATCGTTTTTTTTTTTTTTTATTTTTTTTTTTCAAAATTTGATCAGAAAAACCCGTATGTACAAGAAAATAAAACTCATTAGAACTGAAAATAAGAATAAACCAAGTAACAAATAAACTAAAGAAAACAATCCCCGGCAACGGCGCCAAAAATTTGATGCACCCAAAAGAGTGTATCTTATTTAACCTTGCACTAAAAAGATCAATTGTAAGTATAGTAGTTAGCAAGGGTCGAGTCCTCAGGGATTGGGTTTTAGTTTATAAGTTAATAGTTTATAACTTACGTTCAAAGAAAACAATAAAAGAAAAGGGTTTTTTGAAGCCAGATTTAAACTAAAGTAAATAATAAGAATAAGATGCAAGGCGGTATAACCAGCCAATAAAAATATATATACTAAATTAGGCGGTATAACCAGCCAATAAAATATATATAGTAAATTAGGCGGTATAACCAGCCAATAAAAATATATATACTAAATTAGGCGGTATAACCAGCCAATAAAAATAAATATAAAAAATAAGCAAACTAAAAGTAAGAAAACAAGTAAGTAAGAAGAATCAAATATGAAAAATATGGTTAAGGTTTCATTCTCCACCACTAGACATCATTAAGAATCAATTTCAGATCTATCAATATCAACCAACTATCAAAGTTAACAACCGTAGATAACAACAAGCTTTGTTACCCCAATCTTTCCTTAGTTTGTCGTTAAATAGAACAAGCTCTCTATTTAATCTCTAACCATTAAACAACCTAGAATAAGCTCTCTAAATTCAATTTAATGGCAGCTTTATGAAGAGAAAGATAGGTTGATCTAAGCAACAAACACATAAGCTCGGATGTTCAACTTAGGTTATGTTCCACTTTGCAATTATTGAAAACTTGACCATAATCATTAATCACAAATTGCCACTTATGAATAGGAAATCAAGACAATTACACGGATCAAGACTCCTAAACTAGCAATAGATAATTATCAAGATCTATCTAGTTGTACACCTAAACAAATCAAGACAACATCATGAACAATTCTTGTAGAAGAACATAAGCAACTTTGATAGAAAATTAATGATAGATAGAATCTGAAAATCAATCACAAAACATGTCTAGGGCTTTGAAATCACCCTTAACCAAATAGAAGTTTAGCCTAGCGTAGGCATTATAAACATAAAATTAAATAGAATCTAAGAAGAAAATAAAAGAAAGAAAGAAGAAGAAGAAGAATATTAATTATCCAACCTCTTGCCCTTTCTAAAGAAAAAGAAAACTAGAGAAAAGAAAGAAGAAGAAAACTTAGAGAATTTTATTACAATGGCTAAATATCCTAACCAATGTACAATATGATCCTCTACAACCATCCAAGGCCCTCTATTTATACACATTTTGGAAGGCTAAATGACAAGAGACAAGCTTTACAAATTTCAAAGGTAGGTATAATAGGTGGGTGAATTTTCTCTAACAATTTTCGTCATATTGTATGACAATTTTGATCAGCCAACTTGATGGTCGATTTCGTCAATGTTGGAGGCCTGATCTGATCACATGGTCTTCCAGAAAAAGGTTCCCCTATCAGTTACGGATCCATAGCCGTTGGAATCCGCTCATTTGCTGATGTGGATAAGCAGATATAGGCAAAATACGAAAACATGTCAGCACAGACCGTCATTGCACATCAGCCAACTTGATGGTCGATTTCGTCAATATTAGAGGCCCTGATCTGATCATATGGTCTTCTAGACAAAGGTTCCCCGTATCAGTTACGGATCCATAGCCATAGGAATCAGCTCATTTGCTGATGTGGATAAGCAGATATGGGCAAAATACGAAAACAGGTCAGCACAGACGTCATTGCACATCAGCCAACTTGATGGGTCGATTTCGCTAGGGAAAACGACTCCGTTTCGAGAAGTATAAAACATGAAAAAGATAGATATGCCTCTTAGCTTTTGCACGGCTACAAATTTCAGCCTTATTGCTTCAGTGAAACTCCAGATATAGCTGATATGGCAAAATGTGTCGGAACTGGAACTGAAGTGGATTTGCCCTTAATTCTAGTAATCTGAAATCACTCAAAGAAACTTGTGAAAAACACCAAATTACATAAAAATATAAAAGATCATAAACACAATTAGGACTAAACAATAATAACTCGTATTTGACACAAAACAATAATAAAACATAACTAAAAAACTATATAATTATACGAGTTATCAGTTAGATTCAAAATACTACCTCAAGTGTTAAATTGGGAAGGCAGCCAATTAAAGATGAAATTGCCAACCTTCCATATTCAGATTTGCTTTCTCTTTCTTTTCCTTTTCCTTTTATTATTTTTATTGTTTTTATTTTTATTTCTTATGTTTCTTTGTTAATTGTGTTTACTGTTTTTAAGTTCATTTAGGCTGCATAAGTTTCTTTTGTTTAATAGTTCTTTTCTCTTACATATAATTCTTGCATTGGGGGATAATAGCATTACATTAATGACAATGTAAGAATTATGTGTGGGGGAAAGAATTTAGGATTTTATTTAGAGTGTTTTATTTTTGAGTCTTTTTATGTTGTTTTTTTTTTTTGATCCTTGTTTTGAAAATAACTAGATGTAAATATAATTTTTATTTTTTTAACCCCGGTTAAATGGCGGATAACGGTACTCCATGATTATTTAAATCGGTTCCATCAGCTACCCACAAAACTGATATTGTATATAAATTTCTCTTTCAATTTCTCTTTCATTTTTTTTTCAGGATGGATGATATTCTCACAAGATTGCAGAAACGATTTCCTCCTTTTCCTCGAAATATTTTACTGAAGCTTTACCAAGTTCGATTTGAAAGATTAAGAATGCTTATGCACAAAGGGATTCCTGCAGACATACGTTGGATAATTGAAGCCAAGGTACGTGAAGATGAATATCTTCCTGTTTTGCATTTACCAGGTACAGGTAGAAGCACTTTTGCAAAGAAGCGACGAGCAAAGCGCATGAGTTCAAATTGCCACAAATGTGCACGATGGACGTGTAATGGTAAATGTCGTTCTATTGGGATTCCGTCCTCTAATCGAGATGATAAAATTGAATTCATTAAGGATGGACTGAGTAAGGAGAATTTGGGTAATATCCAACTTTCTCTTGAGACGCATCCTAGTGGAGACGTACAAAGAGAAATTTTTGATTTATGGCCGCAATTCCAAAGGGAATGGCAACATCTTGGGAATCTGATGTTAAAAGACCCTGTTTGCCAGCTTGTAAGAAAACTGGATGGGAAGCATATCCTCGACTCATAGAAGGCGTTTAAGCCGTTTCTGGACGTAAAACCAGAGGAAGATGTGAGCCACAATCACAACTACAATAAATATCTTCTCAGCTTTTGGTTTGATTTGCAATAACTTCATTTCAGTTTAATTTACGTGTTGTTCGATTTGTGTAATTATTCTCGTTTTTTTTTTTATTGGTCTTTTACGGTTGATTTTTCTTCTCTTTTTGATTTTCTTCCTGAAATCACGCAAAAATCTTTTGTTAGGTTAACATTTTCTTCTGACAGGTCAGATACACTTTCGGCGACATTATTACTCTTGTCTGATTCACTACTCAGTCCTCTATATATTACACCATGTACTCATTCTCTTTCAGGCACTCGAAAAAAAAGAAAAAAAAAAGAAAAAAAATGGAAAGTACTTCGTCCCAACGCATTAAAAAAATTTGTGTCTTTGGAGGTGCTTATCCAGGGAAAAATAACATATTCGCTGATGAAGCCATAAGAGTTGGAGTAATACTTGCCCAACAAAAGATCCAGTTGATTTATGGAGGCGGTAGTACGGGTTTAATGGGAGCAGTCGCTACAGCAGCACACGCCGGAGGAAGTCCAGTTATAGGAATCGTGCCAAAACTATTCACAGATTTTTGTGGACCTACCTTGGGTAAGGAAATACAAGTCTGGAGTATCCCTGAACGGATGACAATCATGTACCATTCTGCCGATGCATTCATTGCTCTACCAGGAGGTCTGGGTACATTGGAAGAAATAGCTTGCGTGGCTTCTTGGTCATCTTTGGTCACAAATAAGAAACCCATTGGTTTGCTTAATATTAATAGTTATTTTAGTAATTTGCTTTCATATTTAGATAATGCTGTGGAAAATGGATTCATGTTTTCAGAGGCAAGGAGAACCATAATTTCTGCTACAACCATTGAAGATTTACTCAAAAAGCTCCAAGCTTATGAGTGTTTATCTGGTACGGTTGTTTCGCAAACGCTCGGAAAAAGAAAAAGAGATATGGACGAGCAAGGAGTGGATTGCACTTTGTCTTTGTGACATTATCTAACATTTTGCTTGTTGTGTCTCAGTTATAATAAGTGGTTAGCAACCTCTGCAGGTAATATCTCCTAAATTCTACCTTTAAAATTTGACATTGGGGACAATGTCATATTTTAGTAGGGGGTAAGGGACATATTTTGCTAATTTAAAAAAAAAAAATTGTTGTGTTTTAAGACATTTAGAAGTATTCATTCTGAACAAGGTCTGAGTAAGGGAGACTTGAGACATACCTTGTCAGTTTGATTTAATCTTCTTCAAAAAAAAAAAGCATGTTTAGACTTAGTGTGTTTTAGTTACTTTCAATACTATGATGAGATATGAATTGCATAAGTCTAAAACAGATTTATTAGTGAGAAGATTTTCATGAGAATTGAGCTTGATATCAACCTTTTTATGAGCCAATGTTAATATGATATGTTGATTGAGAAGGAAGCATGTTTAGACTTAATCTGACTTGTATAATCATCCTTGTGAGTTTTTGAGCCTATAATGATTGATGCATTATATAAATCAATCTAATTTCTTTTTTGAGTGCTCTTATGATTACATGATTCTCTAGAACTTGCTTTAGACCTTGTTGAGACTATATTGATGCATGTGACAACATGAATATGATAGAGGCATTAGGATTTTTAGCCAGGGCCAAACAGCCATCCCTTATTGATGTTCCAAGAGAACACACCCTTAGTGAACCAATTTGAGCCTACATTGAATAAGCTATCTCTTTGGTAACCATAACTTGTCCCTAACCTAAATATACTTATATCCTTACCTTTGTTCCAAAGATGAATTAGCATGTTTTGAGACAAGTTGCAAAGACAAGGAAGATCTATTGAAAATTTGGGTTAGAAACAAGAAATAAGTGTGGGGGGGAAAGAAAAGAAAAGTCAAGAGAAAAAAAAAAAAAAAGAAATGGAATACTGGCAAATACATTCCTATGTAAAAAAAAAAAAATATGAATCATCTCTTGAATTTGGGGAAAAAGAAAAAGATGTTACAAAGTTGTTTAGAATGAAGAAAAGGCCCAACATGAATATCCGGCCTAGGTGACTATGTACTTGTAAAGAGTTTTGAGAAGTTTCTTTGTATGATCTTATTATGTCTCTAAACTTTATGAACTCTTTGGAACCTTTGTGATATCTTTATCCTTTTGTTCTTCAATCACATTACAAACCCCTTGGCCCCATTACAACCTTGATTAAAGACCTCTTGATTCATGAAGTTGTATGATCTAAATAGTGGAGAATAGGTGGACAAGCAAGAATATGGTAGAACTGTTTTCATGAGATTGATTGAGTGTAAACACTTCACCACTACTTTAAAGAGTGAAAATCATGAGGGTATCCCATGTGAGTAGTTGAGATTAAATTTGAATATGCACTATTTTGATTGAAATATGTTATGTTAATATTGGCTTAACTCAAACAATTTACATTCAAGCATGATTTTTTGTGAAATTCTTTAAGCTATTGATTAGTTTATAAGACTTGTTCAAAGATTGTCTCTAATTTGTATTGAAAGGATTAGGAGTAAATATTTTTAGTATATGTAGTTTATTTATATTTTAGTTTTTCAATGTTTGTGGGTATCGTTCTAGTAAACCCTCACGAGACTAAACTCGTCCACTAGGGACACCTAGGGGTTTAAAGGCTTGTGTCACAGGCTAAGTGCCACCGTAATTTCCTACGAAAGTGGATTAGATTAGATTTTCTTATTTTATTTTTATTGAGTCGTTGCTAGGGACTAGCAACAATCTAAGTGTGGGGGTGTGATAACTCGTATAATTATATAGTTTTTAGTTATGTTTTATTATTGTTTTGTGTCAAATACGAGTTATTATTGTTTAGTCTAATTGTGTTTATGATCTTTTATATTTTTATGTAATTTGGTGTTTTTCACAAGTTTCTTTGAGTGATTTCAGATTACTAGAATTAAGGGCAAATCCAGTTCAGTTCCAGTTCCGACACCTTTTGCCATATCAGCTATATCTCGAGTTTCACTGAAGCAATATAGCTGAAATTTTAACCGTGCAAAGTTAAGAGGCATATCTATCTTTTTCATGTTTTACACTTCTTGAAACGGAGTCGTTTTCCCTAGCGAAATGGACCATCAAGTTGGCTGATGTGCAATGACGTCTGTGCTGACCTGTTTTCGTATTTTGCCCATATCTTCTTATCCACATCAGAAAATGAGCTGATTCCAACGGCTATGGATCAGTAACTGATAGGGGAACATTTTTCTAGAAGACCATGTGATCAGATCAGGCCTCCAAAATTGACAAAATCGACCATCAAGTTGGCTGATCAAAATTGGCATACAATATGACGAAAATTGTTAGAAAAATGCACCCACCTATTATACCTACCTTTGAAATTTGTAAAGCTTGTCTCTTGTCATTTAGCCCTCCAAAATGTGTATAAATAGAGGGCCTTGGATGATTGTAGGGGATCATATTGTACATAGGTAGGATATTAGCCATTGTAATAAAATTCTCTAAGTTTTCTTCTTCTTTCTTTTCTCTAGTTTTCTTTTTCTTTAGAAAGAGCAAGAGGTTGGATAATTAATATTCTTCTTCTTCTTCTTTCTTTCTTTTATTTTCTTCTTAGATTCTATTTAATTTTATGTTTATAATGCCTATGCTAGGCTAAACTTCTATTTGGTTAAGGGTGATTTCAAAGCCCTAGACATGTTTTGTGATTGATTTTCAGATTCTATCTATCATTAATTTTCTATCAAAGTTGCTTATGTTCTTCTACAAGAATTGTTCATGATGTTGTCTTGATTTATTTAGGTGTACAACTAGATAGATCTTGATAATTATCTATTGCTAGTTTAGGAGTCTTGATCCGTGTAATTGTCTTGATTTCCTATTCATAAGTGGCAATTTGTGATTAATGATTATGGTCAAGTTTTCAATAATTGCAAAGTGGAACATAACCTAAGTTGAACAATCCGAGCTTATGTGTTTGTTGCTTAGATCAACCTATCTTTCTCATCATAAAGCTGCCATTAAATTGAATTCAGAGAGCTTATTCTAGGTTGTTTAATGGTTAGAGATTAAATAGAGAGCTTGTTCTATTTAACGACAAACTAAGGAAAGATTGGGGTAACAGAGCTTGTTGTTATCTACGGTTGTTAACTTTGATAGTTGGTTGATATTGATAGATCTGAAATTGATTCTTAATGATGTCTAGTGGTGGAGAATGAAACCTTAACCATATTTTTCATATTTGATTCTTCTTACTTACTTGTTTTCTTACTTTTCTAGTTTGCTTATTTTTAAAAGTATATTTATTTTTATTGGCTGGTTATACCGCCTAATTTGTATATTAACTTTGTTTTATTTTTATTGGCTGGTTATACCGCCTAATTTAGTATATATATTTTTATTGGCTGGTTATACCGCCTAATTTAGTATATATATTTTTATTGGCTGGTTATACCGCCTTGCATCTTATTCTTATTATTTACTTTAGTTTAAATCTGGCTTCAAAAACCCCTTTTCTTTTATTGTTTTCTTTGAACGTAAGTTATAAACTAATAACTCATAGACTAAAACCCAATCCCTGAGGACTCGACCCTTGCTAACTACTATACTTACAATTGATCTTTTTAGTGCAAGGTTAAATAAGATACACTCTTTTGGGTGCATCAACGTACCTTGGCTTCAATTATCCAACGTATGTCTTCAGGAATCCCTTTGTGCATAAGCATTCTTAATCTTTCAAATCGAACTTGGTAAAGCTTCAGTAAAATATTTCGAGGAAAAGGAGGAAATCGTTTCTGCAATCTTGTGAGAATATCATCCATCCTGAAAAAAAAAATGAAAGAGAAATTGAAAGAGAAATTTATATACAATATCAGTTTTGTGGGTAGCTGATGGAACCGACTTAAATAATCACGGAGTACCATTATCCGCCATTTAACCGGGGTTAAAAAAAAAATTATATTTACATCTAGTTATTTTCAAAACAAGGATCAGAAAGAAAAACAACATAAAAAGACACAAAAACAAAACACTCTAAATAAAATCCTAAATTCTTCCCCCCACACATAATTCTTACATTGTCATTAATGTAATGCTATTAATCCCAAATGAAAGAATCATGTGTAAGTGAAAAGAACTAATAAACAAAATAAACTTATGCAGCCTAAATGAACTTAGAAACACTAAACACTATTAGCAAAAAAAAAATAATAAGAAAAAGATAAAGAAAAAGAGAGCAAATCTGAGGATGGTAGTTTGGCAATGCTTTCACTAATTAGGCTGCCTCCCCCAATTAGCACTTGATTGATTGTTTTCAGCCTAGCCAATTCCCCTTCTTGGCTTTTTAGGCTTGTTAGGCTCATACATGAAATTTCCCAAATTTATGCGTTTGAGAGGAAACTTTCTTTGCACAACAGTGGATGCATTCTCCATTACAAGTATTATTCCATCATCCTTTGTGGTGCATATGTCATCGAGGAATGGAGCATATTTTGATACTTGTTGAATGACCTCCACAAACAAGTTGTTTAAGGTTTCCGGCATGTGTTGTTCATGTTCTTCCTCCTTGAACTTTGCAAATCTACTAGGAAAAGGTGGAGAAGAAACATTAGTAAAAAGTGAAACCTTAAACGTTACCTCAGGTGCCGAAATACTCTTATTTGGATCTTTGGCTTCATTATCCTCAAGAATAGAATCCATCTCTAATTTTGTTTCATCCTCATCTTGTTCCTCATTCTTCAAGGTCACAATAGTAGCATTCTCCTTTGGGTTAACCATCGTTTGGGCTGGGAGTTCTTCAGATCTTTGTGCTACCCATCCCACCATACTACTAGCCAATAGGCTCATTTGCCTTTCCAAACTCTGGATGCTTGCCCTTGTTTCCTGTTGAAATTGCAAAGTATCAGTAACAAGAGAATATACAAGATCTTCTAAAGAAGTACCTGAGTTTTGAGTCATAAGTGGTGGTTGAAAAAGATCTGGTTCTTGAGACCATGATTGATTGAAGCTAGATGGATGAGTGTAATTGGCATAAAGATCTACTTCTTGGTAATTTTTCGAGTAGCCATAATTAGTATGATCCCACCATCCCTCATGGTAAGTGTTGGAGTAATGATCATGCAGTTGGTCTTGGAACCATTGATGGCCTTGACATCCTCCCATGGCCAATTGTTGAACTGAAGAAGTGAGATTGGCTTGTTGATTCTCCATGTTAATGTATGCCACCAACTCTTCAAGTGTTAGATTGCTTAATTCCATCTTTTTTTTTCTTTTTTTTTTTTCAAAATTTGAAAAGAAAAACATGTATGTACAAGAAAATAATACTAATTAGAACTGAAAATAAGAATAAACCAAGTAACAAATAAACTAAAGAAAACAATCCCCGGCAACGGCGCCAAAAACTTGATGCACCCAAAAAAGTGTATCTTATTTAACCTTGCACTAAAAAGATCAATTGTAAGTATAGTAGTTAGCAAGGGTCGAGTCCTCAGGGATTGGGTTTTAGTTTATAAGTTAATAGTTTAAAACTTAAATTCAAGAACAATAAAAGAAAAGGGGTTTTTAAAATCAGATTTAAACTAAAGTAAATAATAAGAATAAGATGCAAGGCGGTATAACCAGCCAATAAAAATATATATACTAAATTAGGCGGTATAACCAGCCAATAAAAATATATATATACTAAATTAGGCGGTATAACCAGCCAATAAAAATAAAACAAAGTTAATATACAAATTAGGCGGTATAACCAGCCAATAAAAATAAATATACTTTTAAAAATAAGCAAACTAAAAAAGTAAGAAAACAAGTAAGTAAGAAGAATCAAATATGAAAAATATGGTTAAGGTTTCATTCTCCACCACTAGACATCATTAAGAATCAATTTCAGATCTATCAATATCAACCAACTATCAAAGTTAACAACCGTAGATAACAACAAGCTCTGTTATCCCAATCTTTCCTTAGTTTGTCGTTAAATAGAACAAGCTCTCTATTTAATCTCTAACCATTAAACAACCTAGAATAAGCTCTCTAAATTCAATTTAATGGCAGCTTTATGATGAGAAAGATAGGTTGATCTAAGCAACAAACACATAAGCTCGGATTGTTCAACTTAAGTTATGTTCCACTTTGCAATTATTGAAAACTTGACCATAATCATTAATCACAAATTGCCACTTATGAATAGGAAATCAAGACAATTACACGGATCAAGACTCCTAAACTAGCAATAGATAATTATCAAGATCTATCTAGTTGTACACCTAAATAAATCAAGACAACATCATGAACAATTCTTGTAGAAGAACATAAGCAACATTGATAGAAAATTAATGATAGATAGAATCTGAAAATCAATCACAAAACATGTCTAGGGCTTTGAAATCAACCTTAACCAAATAGAAGTTTAGCCTAGCATAGGCATTGTAAACATAAACATAAAATTAAAGAGAATCTAAGAAGGAAATAAAAGAAAGAAAGAAGAAGAAGAAAATAAAGAAAAAGAAAACTAGAGAAAACAAAGAAGAAGAAACTTAGAGAATTTTATTACAATGGCTAATATCCTACCAATGTACAATATATCCTCTACAATCATCCAAGGCCCTCTATTTATACACATTTTGGAGGGCTAAATGACAAGAGACAAGCTTTACAAATTTCAAAGGTAGGTATAATAGGTGGGTGCATTTTTCTAACAATTTTCGTCATATTGTATGACCATTTTGATCAGCCAACTTGATGGTCGATTTTGTCAATCTTGGAGGCCTGATATGATCACATGGTCTTCTAGAAAAATGTTCCCCTATGAGTTACTGATTCATATCCGTTGGAATCAGCTCATTTGCTGATGTGGAGAAGAAGATATGGGCAAAATACGAAAACAGGTCAGCACAGACGTCATTGCACATCAGCCAACTTGATGGTCGATTTCTTCAATATTGGAGGCTTTATCTGATCACATGGTCTTCTAGAAAAATGTTCCCCTATCAATTATTGATCCATAGCCGTTGGAATCAGCTCATTTGCTGATATGTATCGGACGATATGGTCAAAATGCGAAAACTGCTCAGGACAGACGTCATTGCACATCAGCCAACTTGATGGTTGATTTCGCTAGGGAAAACGACTCCGTTTCAAGAAGTGTAAAACATGAAAAAGATAGATATGCCTCTTAACTTTGCACGGTTAAAATTTCAGCCTTATTGCTTCAGTGAAACTCCAGATATAGCTGATATGGAAAAAGGTGTCGGAACTGGAACTGAACTGGATTTGCCCTTAATTCTAGTAATCTGAAATCACTCAAAGAAACTTGTGAAAAACACCAAATTACATAAAAATATAAAAGATCATAAACACAATTAGACTAAACAATAATAACTCGTATTTGACACAAAACAATAATAAAACATAACTAAAAACTATATAATTATACGAGTTATCAATGAATTAGCATGTTTTGAGACAAGTTGGAAAGACAAGGAAGATCTATTGAAAATTTGGGTTAGAAACAAGAAATAAGTGTGGGGGGAAAAGAAAAGAAAAGTCAAGAGAGAAAGAAATGGAATACTGGGAAATACATTTCTATGTGAAAAAAATGAAAAAAAAAATATGAATCATCTCTTGAACTTGTGGAAAGAGAAAAAGATGTTACAAAGTTGTTTAGAATGAAGAAAAGGCCCAACATGAATATCCGACCTATGTGACTATGTACTTGTAAAGTGTTTTGAGAAGTTTCTTTGTATAAATCTTATTATGTCTCTAAACTCTATAAAATCTTTGGAACTTTTGTAATATCCTTTATCTTTTATTCTTTAGCCACATTATTACCCCTTGGCCCCATAATAACCTTGCATAAAGACCTCTTGATTCATGAAGTTGCATGATCTAAGTAGTGGAGAATAGGTGGACAAGCAAGCATATGGTAGAAACTGTTTTCATGAGATTGATTGAGTGTAAACACTTCACCAGTACTTTAAAGAGTGAAAATCATGAGGGTATCCCATGTGAGAAGTTGAGATTAAGTTTTAACATGCACTATTTTGATTGAGATATGTTATGTTAATTTTAGCTTAACTCAAACCATTTCCTATCAAGCATATTTTTTGTGAAACTCTTTAAGCTATTGATTCGTTTATAAGACTTGTTCAATGATTGTCTCTAATTTGTATTGAAAGAGGATTAGATTAAGTTTTATTATTTTGTCGCTATTTGATTTTGCTCGAGGACTAGCAAAAGATTAAGTATGGGGGAATTTGATAAGTGCTTAATTTTATACATTTTCCTATTTAATTTCCTTATACTTTGTGCTTTGATTCTTACTTCCTTGACATTTTACTAGATTTTTATGCTTTGTAGGTATTTTGGAGGAGATGAAGTCAAAACATGTCAATTAGGATGTTAATGAGCTTACAAAACCACATCACAAGATGGAAAAAGAGTTGGAAGTCAAAAAGATCAAATTCTTGTTGCAAAGCAAGAAGACAGATTTGACCTACGGAGCTTGTTGCTAAGAAAACATGACGTTAGACTCTTTATTCGAAGAAACTTCCTTCTTGACTTTTGAAGATCACTTGATTACCTGTCCAACGGCTGGTCATGGGCCTAAATCGGATAAGAAATGTTCATCCAAATCGGCATTGGAATATCTCCCTAAAAACCCTAGTGGCAGAAAAAAACCCTAGCCGTAATTGACAACTTTTTCTTAATACCCTAGCTTACATTTATGTTTATCATTGTCAAAGAAGGATTAGTGGCTGTCAACTTGCATTAATTGCATTAATTGCAAGTATCTTTCCTTAAAGCTAATCCTAGTCAAAGTTAGAGAATTAAATCAGCCAAGACTTTCCTTCCTTACACTTACTTTGCCTGCAAGTTTGTAATCTCTCTTCATTAAAGAGTGCTTTGACTAAAACTTTCCTACTTTATTCAAACTTGGCTGCCAAGGCTTATATCTTTCCTTAAAACACAAAAGTCAGCCACTTTTCCTTAACTTTAGCCACAAGTCAGCATTTATTGAAGGGAGAGAGCTGAAATTCACTTGTTTGATGCCCTAGCTATTGCCTATAAATAGAGACCAAGGGGGCATACGAAATTTACACTTCTCCAAGCATCAAATTCTGATTTCTTCTTTGTTTCTTTGTTTTTGAGAGAGCAAGAGGCTGGATAATTAATATTCTTCTTCTTCTTTATTTCTTTCTTTTATTTTCTTCTTAGATTCTCTTTAATTTTATGTTTATGTTTACAATGCCTATGCTAGGCTAAACTTCTATTTGGTTAAGGGTGATTTCAAAGCCCTAGACATGTTTTGTAATTGATTTTCAGATTCTATCCATCATTAATTTTCTATCAAAGTTGCTTATGTTCTTCTACAAGAATTGTTTATGATGTTGTCTTGATTTATTTAGGTGTACAACTAGATAGATCTTGATAATTATCTATTGCTAGTTTAGGAGTCTTGATCCGTGTAATTGTCTTGATTTCCTATTCATAAGTGGCAATTTGTGATTAATGATTATGGTCAAGTTTTCGATAATTGCAAAGTGGAACATAACCTAAGTTGAACAATCTGAGCTTATGTGTTTGTTGCTTAGATCAACCTATCTTTCTCATCATAAAGCTGCCATTAAATTGAATTTAGAGAGCTTATTCTAGGTTGTTTGATGGTTAGAGATTAAATATAGAGCTTGTTCTATTTCACGACAAACTAAGGATTGGGATAACAGAGATTGTTGTTATCTACGGTTGTCAACTTTGATAGTTGGTTGATATTGATAGATCTGAAATTGGTTCTTAATGATGTCTAGTGGTGGAGAATGAAACCTTAACCATATTTTCTCTCATATTTGATTTCTTATTTCTTACTTGCATCTTACTTTTCTTGTTTGCTTATTTTTAAAACTATTTCAAAACCCCATTTTCTTTTGTTTTCTTTGAACCTAAGTTATAAACTAATAACTCATAGATTAAAACCCAATCCCTGAGGACTCGACCCTTGCTAATCACTATACTTTACAATTGATTCTTTTTTGTGCAAGGTTAAATAAGATACACTCTTTTGGGTGCATCAATGTGAACCCTAGGGGTTAAACCCTTTGAAATACCCTAACCCCAAGAACGCCAAGATTCAGGCAATGGAACTTAAACTCATAGAAATCTTGTTTCAAAGAACCTAGATTACCTAAGCTAACTAAACCCCATGAACACGTGTTTCGAGAACCTAAGTTTGATAGGAAGAACGCCACAAAGAAAAGATTTCTTTGATAAGTTCACTAGTTTTGTCAAGAAATAAAAAGAGTGAAACACTCACTTGAATAAAATCAACTCAATAGATTAATAATGGTTGCTGAAGTATATGGCTAAACAAGTGTAATATAGCCTCCCTACTAACCCTAATTCAACTAGCCTGAGAACTCCTAGTACAAATGAAACTCCTTGGCAGCCAAGGCTTACTACTTACATAATTAAATGAAAGCTTAACTATGGGCTAAACAAGCTCAAGACCAATCCTAATTAAATTTAAAGGATGTCCAATAGTTTAATATGGGTAGTCCCCACAAGCTTATTGGACATGTTACACAAATCAGGCCCAAAAGGCTAAACTAAATAAAAACTCATTTAACAGGTGCCACAGAGATTAATGAATTGGTCCCCACCCTTGCCATGTCATTTAATGAATAGGTCCACTTCACTAATTCTTATGTCGCCACCTTGCATTCTTCTAAGACCCATCTTGTGAAGCTTTGATCACATGGACCAAGTCTTGTTCTTCCTCATTCAAGCAGCCTAACTTGAATGCTTTAACATTGCTTAAAAGACTTGTAGATTCTGCCCAAGTCCTTTGCTGACCTTTCTTCCTTGATTCAGCCCAAGTAGAAGCCTTGCTTAGCTTCTTGAAAACATTATGAATCTTGGATCCCGTCATTCCCTCTTTCCTCGAAAGGATTAGACCTTGAATCATGGCCTGCATAATAAGGAGGAAGATCATAAACAATAAAAGTAGTAAAAACATTATACTAACCTTGAAGATCCACTTTATAAGCATTATCATGAATGTACTCAAGGATTTGGAAAGCTTCTCTTTGAAGAAAGCTATGAAACGTTCATCATGCAACAAAACCATCCTTATCCCTGTCGCATCACATTCAATCTTAAAAGCCTTATTAAAGTTAGGTAATGCTAACACAAGTGTAAAACATAACCTTTGTCTAATAGTAGCAATTGCACAAAGTTCCTTAAAACAAAAATCAGTTTGATTACATGCCATGTATAAATAAGAAAAATCAGTATCATTGGCATACAAACCTTGCATGTATTCGAAACTAAGTTTTTGAGCACTCTTAAAAGCATGAAAAACATACCTCAATGGTAAAACATCAGAATCAATGTTCCTCTTACCTTGCTTGTGACAAGTAGCATAAGAAGTACATACCTTGCTCGTATTAATGTTAGGTAGTACAAAATCAATTGAATGCACAATGCCTTTTATGGAATGCAATCCATTCGGCTTCCCCTTTGGAAATACATGCTTGAACACCTATAAAAGATTCAAAGACAAGGTAGAAAGAGATTAGTTAGTTTGATCATTAGTAAAAACCTCACTCTCTTGTGGATAACTGATAAGCTCATAAAATATACATTTTATGTCTTTCTACCTTTAGTTTTTGTTATTTTTTCGATCTTTATCTTGTTTACTTATAATATGTTTTTGAATTTTAGGTACAATAAGGAGAATGAAGTCAAAAGATATTAATAATGATGGTAAAGAGCTTACAAAATCATAATCACAAGATGGAAGAAGATTTGGGAGTCAAAAATATCAATTTCTGGTTGAAAAGCAATCAGGCAGATTTGACCTCCGGATCTTGTTGTAAAGAAAACATGATGTTAGATTCTTTATTTGAAGAAACTTCCTACTTGACTTTTGAAGTTGACTTGATTATTTTTCCAACGATATATTATGGGCCCAAATAGGATAAGAAATGGCATTCAAAATGGCGCTAAAAGATCTCCCTAAAGAACCCTGCGGCCAGAAAAACCCTAATCGCAAATCTGAAAAAAAAAAGACAAAAACGTGATTTTTGCACCTCCAGGCTTACTTGTGCGGCAAGTACTTATTCTCAGAATTTTAAAGCTCTATAAATACCATATTTTTTGAGCCACAAACTAGACATCTTTTGAGGAGACTCAAGGATCATCATTCTTCTTCTTCTTCTCCATTCTTTTATTTTTCTTTTTAGTTTTATGTATATATTATCTATGCCTATGTTAGGCTAAAATTTTATTTGGTTAAGTGTGATTTCAAAGCCCAAGACATGTTTTGTAATTGATTTTCAGATTCTATCTATAATTAATTTTCTATCAAAGTTGCTTATGTTCTTCCATTAAAATTGTTCATGATGATGTTTTGATTTGTTTAGGTGGCCAACTAGATAAATCTTTATAATTGTCTAATGCTAGTTTAGGAGTCTGAATCCGTGTAATTGTCTTGATTTCCTATTCAGAAGTAGCAATTTGTGATTAATGATTATGGTCAAGTTTTCAGTAATTGCAAAGTGGAACATAACCTAAGTTGAACAATCCGAGCTTATGTGTTTGTTGCTTAGATCAACCTATCTTTCTCATCATAAAGCTGCTATTAAATTGAACTTAGAGAGCTTATTCTAGGTTGTTTCATAGTTAGAGATTAAATAGAGAGCTTGTTCTATTTAACGATGAACTAAGGAAAGATTGGGGTAACAGAGCTTGTTGTTATCTACAGTTGTTAACTTTGATAGCTAATTAATGTTGATAGATATGAAATTGATTCTTAATGATGTCTAGTGGTGGAGAATGAAACCTTAACCATATTTTTCATATTTGATTCTTCTTAATTACTTGTTTTCTCATTCTTATTGTTAACTTTAGTTTAAATCTGATTTCAAAATCCCCTTTACTTTTGTTTACTTGTTTTTAAGTGATAAACTATTAACTTATAAACTAAAACCCAATCCCTGAGGACTCGACCCTTGCTAATCACTATACTCTACAATTGATTTTTTTAAAGTGCAAGGTTAAATAAGATACACTCTTTTGGGTGCATCAATAACAACATATCTATGTTTTTACTTTTCTCTCCTGTGGCATCACTCTCTTTTTTTCAGCCACTTCTCTTTCTTTTTTTTCACTTTCTTTTTGCTCCCCCTTTTTCGGCCTCTCTCTCATTTTTCTGTTCTCTCATTTTTTCCTCATGTGTTTCGCCACACTCTAATCTTTCTTTTCTCTCATGTTTCTTTCTTGTGTTTCGGCCTCACTCTTTCTTTTTTGCTCACGCTCATTTTTCAGCTTCAATTTCAATTGGTCCTCATACACCTGTTTTGGAGTTAAAGGAACAAGCTTGATTGTTTTTCCATCTTTACAAAGCTATACCTATTCCTAAACTCATCATAAATTATCCTCCTATCATGCTCCCACGGCCTCCCCGACAAAATATGGCTAGTATACATCGGTACTACATCACAAAGCACCTCATCACTATACCTCCTGATAACTCGTATAATTATATAGTTTTTAGTTATGTTTTATTATTGTTTTGTGTCAAATACGAGTTATTATTGTTTAGTCTAATTGTGTTTATGGTCTTTTATATTTTTATGTAATTTGGTGTTTTTCACAAGTTTCTTTGAGTGATTTCAGATTACTAGAATTAAGGGCAAATCCAGTTCAGTTCCAGTTCCGACACCTTTTGCCATATCAGCTATATCTGGAGTTTCATTGAACCAATAAGGCTGAAATTTTAACCGTGCAAAGTTAAGAGGCATATCTATCTTTTTCATGTTTTACACTTCTTGAAACGGAGTCGTTTTCCCTAGCGAAATCAACCATCAAGTTGGCTGATGTGCAATGACGTCTGTCCTGAGCAGTTTTCGCATTTTGACCATATCGTCCGATACACATCAGAAAATGAGCTGATTTCAACGGATATGGATCACTAACTGATAGGGGAACATTTGTCTAGAAGACCATGTGATCAGATAAATCCTCCAATATTGAAGAAATCGACCATCAAGTTGGCTGATGTGCAATGACGTCTGTGCTGACCTGTTTTCGTATTTTGCCCATATCTTCTTCTCCACATCAGCAAATGAGCTGATTCCAACGGCTATGAATCAGTAACTCATAGGGGAACATGTTTCTAGAAGACCATGTGATCAGATCAGGCCTCCAAGATTGACAAAATCGACCATCAAGTTGGCTGATCAAAATGGTCATACAATATGACGAAAATTGTTAGAAAAATGCACCCACCTATTATACCTACCTTTGAAATTTGTAAAGCTTGTCTCTTGTCATTTAGCCCTCCAAAATGTGTATAAATAGAGGGCCTTGGATGATTGTAGAGATCATATTGTACATAGGTAGGATATTAGCCATTGTAATAAAATTCTCTAAGTTTTCTTCTTCTTTCTTTTCTCTAGTTTTGTTTTTCTTTAGAAAGAGCAAGAGGTTGGATAATTAATATTCTTCTTCTTCTTCTTTCTTTCTTTTATTTTCTTCTTAGATTCTATTTAATTTTATGTTTATAATGCCTATGCTAGGCTAAACTTCTATTTGGTTAAGGGTGATTTCAAAGCCATAGACATGTTTTGTGATTGATTTTCAGATTCTATCTATCATTAATTTTCTATCAAAGTTGCTTATGTTCTTCTACAAGAATTGTTCATGATATTGTCTTGATTTATTTAGGTGTACAACTAGATAGATCTTGATAATTATCTATTGCTAGTTTAGGAATCTTGATCCGTGTAATTGTCTTGATTTCCTATTCATAAGTGGCAATTTGTGATTAATGATTATGGTCAAGTTTTCAATAATTGCAAAGTGGAACATAACCTAAGTTGAACAATCCGAGCTTATGTGTTTGTTGCTTAGATCAACCTATCTTTCTCATCATAAAGCTGCCATTAAATTGAATCTAGAGAGCTTATTCTAGGTTGTTTGATGGTTAGAGATTAAATAGAGAGCTTGTTCTATTTAACGACAAACTAAGGAAAGATTGGGATAACAGAGCTTGTTGTTATCTACGGTTGTTAACTTTGATAGTTGGTTGATATTGATAGATCTGAAATTGATTCTTAATGATGTCTAGTGGTGGAGAATGAAACCTTAACCATATTTTTCATATTTGATTCTTCTTACTTACTTGTTTTCTTACTTTTAGTTTGCTTATTTTTTATATTTATTTTTATTGGCTGGTTATACCGCCTAATTTGTATATTAACTTTGTTTTATTTTTATTGGCTGGTTATACCGCCTAATTTAGTATATATATTTTTATTGGCTGGTTATACCGCCTAATTTAGTATATATATTTTTATTGGCTGGTTATACCGCCTTGCATCTTATTCTTATTATTTACTTTAGTTTAAATCTGGCTTCAAAAACCCCTTTTCTTTTATTGTTTTCTTTGAACGTAAGTTATAAACTATTAACTTATAAACTAAAACCCAATCCCTGAGGACTCGACCCTTGCTAACTACTATACTTACAATTGATCTTTTTAGTGCAAGGTTAAATAAGATACACTCTTTTGGGTGCATCAAATTTTTGGCGCCGTTGCCGGGGATTGCTTTCTTTAGTTTATTAGTTCATTGGTTTATTCTTATTTTCAGTTGTAATTAATTTTATTTTTCTTGTACATACGGGTTTTTCTTATCAAATTTTGAAAAAAAAAAAAAAAACGATGGAATTGAGCAATCTAACACTTGAAGAGTTGGTGGCATACATGAACATGGAGAATCAACAAGCCAGTCTCACCTCCCCAGTTCAACAATTGGCCATGGAAGGATGTCAAGGCCATCAAGTGTTCCAAGACCAACAGTATGATCATTACTCAAACACTTACCATGAGGGATGGTGGGATCATACTAATTATGGCTACTCGAAAAATTACCAAGAAGTAGATCCTTATGCCAATTACACTCATCCATCTAGATTTAATCAATCATGGTCTCAAGAACCAGATCTTTTTCAGCCACTACATATGACTCAAAACTCAGGTACTTCTTTAGAAGATCTTGTCTATTCTCTTGTTACTAATACTTTGCAATTTCAACAGGAAACAAGGGCAAGTATCCAGAGTTTGGAAAGGCAAATGAGCCTATTGGCTAGTAGTATGGTGGTATGGGTAGCACAAAGATCTGAAGAACTCTCTGCCCAAACAATGATTAACCCAAAGGAGAATACTACTATTGTGACCTTGAGGAATGAGGAACAAGATAAGGATGAGACAGAATTAGAGATGGATTCTATTCTTGAGGATAATGAAGCCACAAATACAAATAAGAGTATTTCGGCACCTGAGGTAACGTTTAAAGTTCCAATTTTTACTAATGTTTCTTCTCCACCTTTCCCTAGTAGATTCACAAAGTTCAAGGAGGAGGAACATGAACAAAACATGCTGGAAACCTTAAACAGTTTGTTTATGGATGCCATTCAACAAGTACCAAAAGATGCACCATTCCTCAATGAGCAATGCACTACAAAGGATGATGGAATAATACTTATAATGGAGAATGCATCTACTTTTGTGCAAAGAAAGCTTCCTATCAAACGCTCAAATTTGGGAAGTTTCATGTATGAGCCTAACAAGCCTAAAAAGCCAAGAAGGGGTGTTGGTTAGGTTGGACAACTTAAATCAAGTGCTAATTGGGGGAGGCAGCCTAATTAGTGAAAGCATTACCAACCTGCCATACTCAGATTTGCTTTCTTTTCCTTTTCCTTTTATTATTTTTATTGTTTTTATTTATTTATTTTTATGTTTATTTGTTTAGTATTTTAGGATTTTATTTAGAGTGTTTTGTTTTTGAGTCTTTTTATGTTGTTTTTCTTTCTGATCCTTGTTTTGAAAATAACTAGATGTAAATATAATTTTTATTTTTTATTTTTTTTAACCCCGGTTAAATGGCGGATAACGGTACTCCGTGATTATTTAAATCGGTTCCATCAGCTACCCACAAAACTGATATTGTATATAAATTTCTCTTCCAATTTCTCTTTCAATTTTTTTTTTCATTTTTTTTTTTCAGGATGGATGATATTCTCACAAGATTGCAGAAACGATTTCCTCCTTTTCCTCGAAATATTTTACTGAAGCTTTACCAAGTTCGATTTGAAAGATTAAGAATGCTTATGCACAAAGGGATTCCTGGAGACATACGTTGGATAATTGAAGCCAAGGTACGTGAAGATGAATATCTTCCTATTTTGCATTTACCAGGTACAGGTAGAAGCACTTTTGCAAAGAAGCGACGAGCAAAGCGCATGAGTTCAAATTGCCACAAATGTGCACGATGGACGTGTAACGGTAAATGTCGTTCTATTGGGATTCCGTCCTCTAATCGAGATGATAAAATTGAATTCATTAAGGATGGACTGAGTAAGGAGAATTTGGGTAATATCCAACTTTCTCTTGAGACGCATCCTAGTGGAGACGTACAAAGAGAAATTCTTGATTTATGGCCGCAATTCCAAAGGGAATGGCAACATCTTGGGAATCTGATGTTAAAAGACCCTGTTTGCCAGCTTGTAAAAAAACTGGATGGGAAGCATATCCTCGACTCATAGAAGGCGTTTAAGCCGTTTCTGGACGTAAAACCAGAGGAAGATGTGAGCCACAATCACAACTACAATAAATAACTTCTCAGCTTTTGGTTTGATTTGCAATAACTTCATTTCGGTTTAATTTACGTGTTATTCGATTTGTGTAATTATTCTCATTTTTTTTATTTGTCTTTTACGGTTGATTTTTCTTCTCTTTTTGATTTTCTTCCTGAAATCACGCAAAAATCTTTTGTTAGGTTAACATTTTCTTCTGACAGGTCAAATACACTTTCGGCGACATTATTACTCTTGACTTTTACGGTTGATTTTTCTTCTCTTTTTGATTTTCTTCCTGAAATCACGCAAAAATCTTTTGTTAGGTTAACATTTTCTTCTGACAGGTCAGATACACTTTCGGCGACATTATTACTCTTGTCTGATCCACTACTCAGTCCTCTATATATTACACCATGTACTCATTCTCTTTCAGGCACTCGAAAAAAAGAAAAAAGAAATGGAAAGTACTTCGTCCCAACGCATTAAAAAAATTTGTGTTTTTGGAGGTGCTTATCCAGGGAAAAATAACATATTCGCTGATGAAGCCATAAGAGTTGGAGTAATACTTGCCCAACAAAAGATCCAGTTGATTTATGGAGGCGGTAGTACGGGTTTAATGGGAGCAGTCGCTACAGCAGCACACGCCGGAGGAAGTCCAGTTCTAGGAATCGTGCCACAACTATTCACAGATTTTTGTGGACCTACCTTGGGTAAGGAAATACAAGTCTGGAGTATCCCTGAACAGATAACAATCATGTACCATTACGCCGATGCATTCATTGCTTTACCAGGAGGTCTGGGTACATTGGAAGAAATAGCTTGCGTGGCTTCTTGGTCATCTTTGGTTACAAATAAGAAACCCATTGGTTTGCTTAATATTAATGGTTATTTTAGTAATTTGCTTTCATATTTAGATAATGCTGTGGATAATGGATTCATGTTTTCAGAGGCAAGGAGAACCATAATTTCTGCTACAACCATTGAAGATTTACTCAAAAAAGCTCCAAGCTTATGAGTGTTTATCTGCTACGGTTGTTTCGCAAACGCTCGGAAAAAGAAAAAGAGATATGGACGAGCAAGGAGTGGACTGCACTTTGTCTTTGTGACATTATCTAACATTTTGTTTGTTGTGTCTCAGTTATAATAAGTGGTTAGCAACCTCTGCAGGTAATATCTCCTAAATCCTACCTTTAAAATTTGACATTGGGGACAATGTCATATTTTAGTATGGGGTAAGGGACATATTTTGCTAATTTAAAATAAAAATAAAAATTGTTGTGTTTTAAGCCATTTAGAAGTATTCATTCTGAACAAGGTCTGAGTAAGGGAGACTTGAGACATACCTTGTCAGTTTGATTTTAATCTTTTTATGTTTACTTGTTAATTTTTCTTTAGTATTTTAGGATTATTTAGGTTGCATGAGTTTGTTTTGTTTTGTTTTGAGTCTAGTTGTTCCTATTCTTATGTTATTAGTTCTTTTCTCTTACACATGATTCTTTCATTTGGGTTAATAGACTTACATTGAGGACAATGTAAGAATTAAGTGTGGGGGGAATGATTTAGGATTTCTTTTATTTTCGTCTACTATTTTTTTTATGAGTCTTTATTATTATTATTTTTAGTGTGTTTTAGTTCCTTTTTAATACAATGATGAGATATGAATTGCATAGGTCTAAACTGGTTACTAGTGAGAAGATTTTCATGAGAATTAAGCTTGATACTAATTTTTATGAGCCAATGTTAATATGATATGTTGATTGAGAAAGAAGCATGTTTAGACTTAAAACTGACTTGTATAATCATCATTTTGAGTTTTTGAGCCTAAAATGATTGATGCATTATACAAATCAATCTAATTTCTTTCTTGAGTGCTCTTATGATTTCATGATTCTCTAGAACTTGCTTTAAACCGTTTGAGACTATATTGATACATGTGACAACATGAATATGATAGAGGCATTAGGATTATAACCAAAGCCAAACAGCCATCCCTTATTGATGTTCCAAGAGAACACACCCTTAGTGAACCAATTTGAGCCTACATTGAATAAGCTATCTCTTTGGTAACCATAACTTGTCCCTAACCTAAATATACTTATATCTTTACCTTTGTTCCAAAGATGAATTAGCATGATTTGAGACAAGTTGCAAAGACAAGGGATATTTTTTGGTTAGAAACAAGAAATAAGTGTGGGGTGAAAAGAAAAGAAAAGTCAAGAGAAAAAGAAATGGAATACTGGAAAATACATTCCTATGTAAAAAAAATATATATATATATATGAATCATCTCTTGAATTTGTGGAAAAAGAAAAAGATGTTACAAAGTTGTTTAGAATGAAGAAAAGGCCCAACATGAATATCCGGCCTAGGTGACTATGTACTTGTAAAGAGTTTTGAGAACTTTCTTTGTATAATTTTTTTTATGTCTCTAAACTTTATGAACTCTTTGGAACCTTTGTGATATCTTTATCCTTTTGTTCTTCAACCACATTACAAACCCCTTGGCCCCATTACAACCTTGATTAAAGACCTCTTGATTTATGAAGTTGCATGATCTTTTAGTGGAGAATAGGTGGACAAGCAAGCATATGGTAGAAGTGTTTTCATGAGATTGATTGAGTGTAAACACTTTACCACTACTTTAAAGAGTGAAAATCAAGAGAGTATCCCATGTGAGAAGTTGAGATTAAGTTTGAATATGCACTATTTTGATTGAAATATGTTATGTTAATATTGGCTTAACTCAAACTATTTACATTCAAGCAAGATTTTTTGTGAATTTCTTTAAGCTATTGATTAGTTTTTAAGACTTGTCCAATGATTATCTCAAATTTATATTGGAAGGACTAGTTATAATTATTATTTTTAGTTTTTCTTATGTTTTCAATGTTTGTGGGTATCGTCCTAGTAAACCCTCACGAGACTAAACTCGTCCACTAGGGACACCTAGGGGTTTAAAGGCTTGTGTCACATGCTAAGTGCCACCGTGATTTCCTACGAAAATGGATTAGATTAGATTTTCTTATTTTATTTTTATTGAGTCGTTGCTAGGGACTAGCAACAATCTAAGTGTGGGGGTGTGATAACTCGTATAATTATATAGTTTTTAGTTATGTTTTATTATTGTTTTGTGTCAAATACGAGTTATTATTGTTTAGTCTAATTGTGTTTATGATCTTTTATATTTTTATGTAATTTGGTGTTTTTCACAAGTTTCTTTGAGTGATTTCAGATTACTAGAATTAAGGGCAAATCCAGTTCAGTTCCAGTTCCGACACCTTTTTCCATAACAGCTATATCTGGAGTTTCACTGAAGCAATAAGGCTGAAATTTTAACCGTGCAAAGTTAAGAGGCATATCTATCTTTTTCATGTTTTACACTTCTTGAAACGGAGTCGTTTTCCCTAGCGAAATCAACCATCAAGTTGGCTGATGTGCAATGACGTCTGTCCTGAGCAGTTTTCGCATTTTGACCATATCGTCAGATACACATCAGCAAATGAGCTGATTCCAACGGATATGGATCACTAACTGATAGGGGAACATTTGTCTAGAAGACCATGTGATCAGATAAATCCTCCAATATTGAAGAAATCGACCATCAAGTTGGCTGATGTGCAATGACGTCTGTGCTGACCTGTTTTCGTATTTTTGCCCATATCTTCTTCTCCACATCAGCAAATGAGCTGATTCCAACGGCTATGAATCAGTAACTCATAGGGGAACATGTTTCTAGAAGACCATGTGATCAGATCAGGCCTCCAAGATTGACAAAATCGACCATCAAGTTGGCTGATCAAAATGGTCATACAATATGACGAAAATTGTTAGAAAAATGCACCCACCTATTATACCTACCTTTGAAATTTGTAAAGCTTGTCTCTTGTCATTTAGCCTCCAAAATGTGTATAAATAGAGGGCCTTGGATGATTGTAGAGATCATATTGTACATAGGTAGGATATTAGCCATTGTAATAAAATTCTCTAAGTTTTCTTCTTCTTTCTTTTCTCTAGTTTTGTTTTTCTTTAGAAAGAGCAAGAGGTTGGATAATTAATATTCTTCTTCTTCTTCTTTCTTTCTTTTATTTTCTTCTTAGATTCTATTTAATTTTATGTTTATAATGCCTATGCTAGGCTAAACTTCTATTTGGTTAAGGGTGATTTCAAAGCCATAGACATGTTTTGTGATTGATTTTCAGATTCTATCTATCATTAATTTTCTATCAAAGTTGCTTATGTTCTTCTACAAGAATTGTTCATGATGTTGTCTTGATTTATTTAGGTGTACAACTAGATAGATCTTGATAATTATCTATTGCTAGTTTAGGAATCTTGATCCGTGTAATTGTCTTGATTTCCTATTCATAAGTGGCAATTTGTGATTAATGATTATGGTCAAGTTTTCAATAATTGCAAAGTGGAACATAACCTAAGTTGAACAATCCGAGCTTATGTGTTTGTTGCTTAGATCAACCTATCTTTCTCATCATAAAGCTGCCATTAAATTGAATCTAGAGAGCTTATTCTAGGTTGTTTGATGGTTAGAGATTAAATAGAGAGCTTGTTCTATTTAACGACAAACTAAGGAAAGATTGGGATAACAGAGCTTGTTGTTATCTACGGTTGTTAACTTTGATAGTTGGTTGATATTGATAGATCTGAAATTGATTCTTAATGATGTCTAGTGGTGGAGAATGAAACCTTAACCATATTTTTCATATTTGATTCTTCTTACTTACTTGTTTTCTTACTTTTAGTTTGCTTATTTTTTATATTTATTTTTATTGGCTGGTTATACCGCCTAATTTGTATATTAACTTTGTTTTATTTTTATTGGCTGGTTATACCGCCTAATTTAGTATATATATATTTATTGGCTGGTTATACCGCCTAATTTAGTATATATATTTTTATTGGCTGGTTATACCGCCTTGCATCTTATTCTTATTATTTACTTTAGTTTAAATCTGGCTTCAAAAACCCCTTTTCTTTTATTGTTTTCTTTGAACGTAAGTTATAAACTATTAACTTATAAACTAAAACCCAATCCCTGAGGACTCGACCCTTGCTAACTACTATACTTACAATTGATCTTTTTAGTGCAAGGTTAAATAAGATACACTCTTTTGGGTGCATCACCTCCCAATGGAAAAAGCTACCAAAACCTGCTTATTAACCTCTACGTCCCCACATTCAGTCAACCATTGCAACTTATAAGGTTTGGGATGTTTTTATGTAAAGGTAAGCTCAACTTCTCAACTAGGATGGTACTAGCTATATTGGTCCAACTTTCCCCATCAATAACAATACTACATACCCTGTCATTTACAGAACATCTAGTACGGAATATGTTCTCTCTCCGCTGCTCCATATCATCTATATTAAATTGCATATTGAGAGAATACCTTGCAACAAGTGACTCACCTACCACGGGATCTTGTAGATTTCTATTCACTAACTCTAGTTGACCCATCCTATTTCTCATCTCCTCCAACACCAATTTTAACCGTTCAAATTCTTGTTGCATAGCATGCAACATAGAGGATAAGCTATCCACCTTCTTCTTAGGTGTTGAGTCACTTTTGTAAAAAATCTTTGAAGTTGCCACAAAACAAATTGCTAGAATTAAAAAAAAAAAATAACCCACACACTCCCTTAGTGTTTACAATCAAATATGATATCACTCCAACTCTTGTTTGCACACTTTTAGGCTTTTTCATTAATTATCTTACTCACTTTCGCCTTTTACCACTCTATTTCCTCTTTCAAGCTCTTTAGGAACTAGAAGAACTCTTCAAGAACTCCCTTGTTTAATTCTACCCAGCAATTCAAGAAACAAAAAACTCAATTAGTAAATGGTAAAAACAAGAACAAGATTACCAAGATTTCAATTCTTTCCCCTTCCTTGTGATCTTTGTCAAATCCTTCTATCTTTTTATGTCTATTCGAACAATCTTCTACCTTTTCTTTTTTTTTTTCTTATCTTTTTTTTTTCACGATACTTTCTTGATGTTCTTGAAATCTCGAATCACTTTCTTTCTTTTTTTCTTGGACTGTTCGAATGCCCCTTTAAGTTATTAATTTCTTTTTTTTTTCAAGATTCGCATCAAGAATTAATAACAATAATTTTTTTAATAAATCAAGAATTCAAGAAATAAAATCTTTATTTAAACCAACTTCCAAGAATGAAACATCAAACGAAATGATAAGCTCATAAAATATACATTTTATGCCTTTCTACCTTTAGTTTTTGTTATGTTTTCGATTTTTATCTTGTTTACTTATAATATGTTTTTGAATTTTAGGTACAATAATGAGAATGAAGTCAAAAGATGTCAATAATGATGGTAAAGAGCTTACAAAATCATAATCACAAGATGGAAGAAGACTTGGGAGTCAAAAATATCAATTTCTGGTTGAAAAGCAATCAGGCAGATTTGACCTCTCGATCTTGTTGTAAGGAAAACATGATGTTAGAGCCTTTATTTGGAAACACTTCCTTCTATACTTTTGAAGTTGACTTGATTATCTTTCCAACGATATATTATGAGCCCAAATTGGATAAGAAATGGGCACCCAAATTGGCGCTATAAGATCTCCCTAAAGAACCCTGCGGCCAGAAAAACCCTAACCGCAAATCTGAAAAAAAGGCAAAAACGTGATTTTTCTGCCTCCAGGCTTACTTGTGCGGTAAGTACTTATTCTCAGGGTTTTGAAGCTCTATAAATACTATCTTTTGAGCCACAAACTAGACATCTTTTGAGGAGACTCAAGGGATCATCATTATTCTTCTTCTTCTTCTCCATTCTTTTATTTTTATTTTTCTTTTTAGTTTTATGTATATATTATCTATGCTTATGTTATGCTAAACTTCTTTGGTTAAGGGTGATTTCAAAGCCCTAGACATGTTATGAAATTAATTTTCAGAATCTATCTATCATTGTTTTCTATCAAAGTTGCTTATGTTCTTCTATTAAAATTGTTCATGATGATGTTTTGATTTGTTTAGGTGGCCAACTAGATAAATCTGGATAATTGTCTAATGCTAGTTTAGGAGTCTTGATCCGTGTAATTGTCTTGATTTCCTATTCATAAGTGGCAATTTGTTATTAATGATTATGGTCAAGTTTTCAATAATTGCAAAGTGGAATATAACCTAAGTTGAACAATCCGAGCTTATGTGTTTGTTGCTTAGATCAACCTATCTTTCTCATCATAAAGCTGCTATTAAATTGAATTTAGAGAGCTTATTCTCGGTTGTTTGATAGTTAGAGATTAAATAGAGAGCTTGTTCTATTTAACGACGAACTAAGGAAAGATTGGGGTTACAGAGCTTTTTGTTATCTACTGTTGTTAACTTTGATAGCTAATTAATGTTGATAGATATGAAATTGATTCTTAATGATGTCTAGTGGTGGAGAATGAAACCTTAACTATTTTTTTCATATTTGATTCTTCTTAATTACTTGTTTTCTTACTTTTCTTGTTTGCTAATTTTTAAAACTATTTCAAAACCCCCTTTTATTTTGTTTTCTTTGAACGTAAGTTATAAACTAATAACTCATAGATTAAAACCCAATCCCTGAGGACTCGACCCTTGCGAATCACTATACTCTACAATTGATTCTTTTTAAGTGCAAGGTTAAATAAGATACACTCTTTTGGGTGCATCACGAAAATTGCCCTAAAAACTATAACTATTAGATAAATAATGCCAAAACTATAACCCCTATGACAAGTATGTCTGAAACCCTAAAACGAAAAAAGTTGAGAGAAACTTCAATACCCTATGGTAAAGAAGAAAAAAAGATTTGACCTGATTGGTCCCTAAGCTCTGATACCAACTGATGTGAACTCTATGGGTTAAACCCTTTGAAATACCCCCGAACCCCAAGAAAGATAAGATTCAGGCAATGGAACTTAAACCCATAGAAAATCTTGTTTCAAAGAACCTAGATTAGCTAAGCTAACTAAACCCCAAGAACACTTTGATAAGTGCTTAATTTCATGCATTTTCCTATTGAATTTCCTTATACTTTGTGTTTTGATTCTTAAGTTCCTTGACATTTTACTAGGTTTTTATGCTTTGTAGGTATTTTGGAAGAGATTAAGTCAAAACCTGTCAAATTAGGATATTAAAGAGCTTACAAAATCACAATCACAAGATGAAAAAAGACTTGGAAGTCAAAAAGATCAAATTCTTGGTGCAAAGCAAGAAGACAAATTAGACCTCCGGAGCTTGTTGCTAAGAAAACATGATGTTAGACGCTTTATTAGAAGCAACTTCCTTCTTGACTTTTGAAGATCACTTGACTACCTTTCCAACTGTTGGTCATGGGCCTAAATAGGATAAGAAATGGTCACCAAATCGGCATTCGAATATCTCCCTAAACAACCCTAGTGGTAGAAAAAACCCTACCCTCAAATCACATTTTTTCTTAATATCTTAGCTGACATTTATGTTTATCCTTGTCAAAGAAGGATTAGTGGCTATCAACTTGTATTAATTGCAAGTATCTTTCCTTAAAACTAATCCTAGTCAAAGTTGGAGAATTAAATCAGCCAAGATTTTCCTTCCTTACACTTACTTTGCCTGCAAGTTTGTAATCTCTCTTCATTAAAGAGTGCTTTGACTAAAACTTTCCTACTTTTTTCAAACTTGGCTGCCAAGGCTTATATCTTTCCTTAAAACACAAAAGTTGGCCACTTTTCCTTAACTTTAGCCACAAGTCAGCATTTATTGAAGAGAGAGAGAGCTGAAATTCACTTGTTTGATGCCCTAGCTATTGCCTATAAATAGAGACCAAGGGGGCATACGAAATTTACACTTCTCCAAGCATCAAAGTTCTGATTTCTTCTTTGTTTTAGAGTTTTTGAGAGAACAAGAGGCTGGATAATTAATAGTCTTCTTCTTCTTCTTTCTTTCTTTTATTTTCTTCTTAGATTCTCTTTAATTTTATGTTTATGTTGACAATGCCTATGCTAGGCTAAACTTTTATTTGGTTAAGAGTGATTTCAAAGCCCTAGACATGTTATGTAATTAATTTTCAGAATCTATCTATCATTGGTTTCTATCAAAGTTGCTTATGTTCTTCCATTAAAATTTTTCATGATGATATGTTGATTTGTATAGGTGGCCAACTAGATAAATCTTGATAATTGTCTAATGCTAGTTTAGGAGTCTTAATCCGTGTAATTGTCTTGATTTTCTATTCATAAGTGGCAATTTGTGATTAATGATTATGGTCAAGTTTTCAATAATTGCAAAGTGAAACATAACCTAAGTTGAACAATCCGAGCTTATGTGTTTGTTGCTTAGATCAACCTATCTTTCTCATCATAAAGATGCTATTAAATTGAACATAGAGAGCTTATTCTAGGTTGTTTGATAGTTAGAGATTAAATAGAGAGCTTGTTCTTTTTAACGAAGAACTATGGAAAGATTAGGGTAACAGAGCTTGTTGTTATCTACGGTTGTTAACTTTGATAGCTAATTAATGTTGATAGATATGAAATTGATTCTTAATGATGTCTAGTGGTGGAGAATGAAACCTTAATGATGTGAACCCTAAGGGTTAAACCCTTTGAACCCACTAACAAGTTGAAATACCTAACCCAGAAAAGCCAAGATTCAGGCAAAGAAAACTTAAACCCTTAAAAGCCTGTTTCAAAGAACCTAGATTAAGCATGTAAGCTAGACCCTAATAACTCTCGTTTCAAGAACCTAAGTTTGATAGGTTGAACGCCACAAAGAAAGAATTATTTGATAAGTTCCTAAGTTCTTTCAAGAACAAAAAGAGAAAATTCTCACTGAATAAAATCAGACTTAATTGATCAAAACATAATTGAAGTTGGTGGCTAAGACATATATTTATAGCCTCTTTACAATAACCCTAAATCTACTAAGCAATAATATGTAAAATATGGGCTGAACATGCTCAAGCCCAAACCTAAATAATTAAAAGGATGTCCAACAAGTTTAAAGAAGATAGACCCCTTAAGCCTAATGGACATAATACATAAATCAGGCACAAAAGCCTAAGTAATTAAAAGACCCAGCTAAAGCTTCTAATTTAGGCGTCACAACATTAATGAATTGGTCCCCACTTCATATTAGACAATGAACTAAAAACAGGCCCACTAATTCATTAAGATTGCCGCCCCCTTGAATTCCTCTATGGCCCATCATGTGAAGCTTGGATCACATGGACCAATTCTTGGTCTTCCTCATTCAAGCAGCCCAACTTGAATGGATTGACATTGCTTAAAAGACTTGTAGATTCTTCCCAAGTCCTTTTTACCAATCCTTGCATAGCTTCCTTGAGTTTCTTGGATCTTGACCTTGTAATAGGCCCAATAGGAACATGCAATGGATCTTGAAGTCCAATACCAGCTTGGTTCTCATCATTCCCCCTTTCTTCAAAAGCATTCGACCTCGAATCATCACCTACATCATAAAGGGAAAGATCAGAAACGTTAAATGGAGCAGAAATGTTATACTCACCTGGTAAATCTACTTTGTAAGCATTGTCATTTATTTTCTCAAGGATTTGGAAAGGCCCATCTCTTCGAGGATGCAACTTGGTTCTCCTATGGGCTGGAAATCTTTCCTTGCGCATATTGATAACTCGTATAATTATATAGTTTTTAGTTATGTTTTATTATTGTTTTGTGTCAAATACGAGTTATTATTGCTTAGTCTAATTGTGTTTATGATCTTTTATATTTTTATGTAATTTGGTGTTTTTCACAAGTTTCTTTGAGTGATTTCAGATTACTAGGTTAAATCAAGAATTAAGGGCAAATCCAGTTCAGTTCCAGTTCCGACACCTTTTGCCATATCAGCTATATCTGGAGTTTCACTGAAGCAATAAGGCTGAATTTGTTACAGTGCAAATTTAAGAGGTTTTGGTATTTTGACCATATCTTCTGATCCACATCAGAAAATGAGCGGATTCCAACGGCTATGGATCACAGACTGATAGGGTAACATTTGTCTAGAAGACCATTTGATCATATCAAGCCTCCAACATTGACAAAATCAACCATCAAGTTGGCTGATGTGCAATGACGTCTGTGCTGACCTGTTTTGGTATTTTGCCCATATCTTCTGATCCACATCAGCAAATGAGCTGATTCGAACGGCTATGGATCACTAACTGATAGGGGAACATTTTTCTAGAGGACCATGTGATCAGATTAAGCCTCCAATATTGACAAGTTCGACCATCAAGCTGGCTGATCAAAATTGTCATACAATATGACGAAAATTGTTAGAAAAATGCACCCACCTATTATACCTACCTTTGAAATTTATAAAGCTTGTCTCTTGTCATTTAGCTCTCCAAAATGTGTATAAATAGAGGGCCTTGGATGATTGTAAGGGACATTGTACATTGGTAGGATATTAGCCATTGTAATAAAATTCTCTAAGTTTTCTTCTTCTTTCTTTTCTCTAGTTTTCTTTTTCTTTATTTTCTTCTTCTTCTTTCTTTCTTTTATTTCCTTCTTAGATTCTCTTTAATTTTATGTTTATGTTTACAATGCCTATGCTAGGTTAAACTTTTATTTGGTTAAGGGTGATTTCAAAGCCCTAGACATGTTTTATAATTGATTTTCAGATTCTATCTATCATTAATTTTCTATCAAAGTTGCTTATGTTCTTCTACAAGAATTGTTCATGATGTTGTCTTGATTTGTTTAGGTGTACAACTAGATAGATCTTGATAATTATCTATTGCTAGTTTAGGAGTCTTGATCCGTGTAATTGTCTTGATTTCCTATTCATAAGTGGCAATTTGTGATTAATGATTATGGTCAAGTTTTCAATAATCACAAAGTGGAACATAACCTAAGTTGAACAATCCGAGCTTATGTGTTTGTTGCTTAGATCAACCTATCTTTCTCATCATAAAGCTGCCATTAAATTGAACTTAGAGAGCTTATTCTAGGTTATTTGATGGTTAGAGATTAAATAGAGAGCTTGTTCTATTTAACGACAAACTAAGGAAAGATTGGGATAACAGAGCTTGTTGTTATCTACGGTTGTTAACTTTGATAGTTGGTTAATGTTGATAGATATGAAATTGATTCTTAATGATGTCTAGTGGTGGAGAATGAAACCTTAACCATATTTTTCATATTTGATTCTTCTTACTTACTTGTTTTCTTACTTTTCTAGTTTGCTTATTTTTAAAAGTATATTTATTTTTATTGGCTGGTGATGCACCCAAAAGAGTGTATCTTATTTAACCTTGCACTAAAAAGATCAATTGTAAGTATAATGATTAGCAAGGGTCGAGTCCTCAGGGATTGGGTTTTAATTTATGAGTTATTAGTTTATAACTTACGTTCAAAGAAAACAATAAAAGAAAAGGGGTTTTTGAAGCCAGATTTAAACTAAGTAAATAATAAGAATAAGATGCAAGGCGGTATAACCAGCCAATAAAAATATATATACTAAATTAGGCGGTATAACCAGCCAATAAAAATATATATACTAAATGGCGGTATAACCAGCCAATAAAAATAAAACAAAGTTAATATACAAATTAGGCGGTATAACCAGCCAATAAAAATAAATATAAAAAATAAGCAAACTAAAAGTAAGAAAACAAGTAAGTAAGAAGAATTAAATATGAAAAATATGGTTAAGGTTTCATTCTCCACCACTAGACATCATTAAGAATCAATTTCAGATCTATCAATATCAACCAACTATCAAAGTTAACAATTGTAGATAACAACAAGCTCTGTTACCCCAATCTTTCCTTAGTTTGTCGTTAAATAGAACAAGCTCTCTATTTAATCTCTAACCATTAAACAACCTAGAATAAGCTCTCTAAATTCAATTTAATGGCAGCTTTATGATGAGAAAGATAGGTTGATCTAAGCAACAAACACATAAGCTCGGATTGTTCAAATTAGGTTATGTTCCACTTTGCAATTATTGAAAACTTGACCATAATCATTAATCACAAATTGCCACTTATGAATAGGAAATCAAGACAATTACACGGATCAAGACTCCTAAACTAGCAATAGATAATTATCAAGATCTATCTAGTTGTACACCTAAATAAATCAAGACAACATCATGAACAATTCTTGTAGAAGAACATAAGCAACTTTGATAGAAAATTAATGATAGATAGAATCTGAAAATCAATCACAAAACATGTTTAGGGCTTTGAAATCACCCTTAACCAAATAGAAGTTTAGCCTAGCATAGGCATTATAAACATAAAATTAAATAGAATCTAAGAAGAAAATAAAAGAAAGAAAGAAGAAGAAGAAGAATATTAATTATCCAACCTCTTGCTCTTTCTAAAGAAAAACAAAACTAGAGAAAAGAAAGAAGAAGAAAACTTAGAGAATTTTATTACAATGGCTAATATCCTACCTATGTACAATATGATCCTCTACAACCATCCAAGGCCCTCTATTTATACACATTTTGGAGGGCTAAATGACAAGAGACAAGCTTTACAAATTTCAAAGGTAGGTATAATAGGTGGGTGCATTTTTCTAACCATTTTCGTCATATTGTATGACAATTTTGATCAACCAACTTGATGGTCGATTTTGTCAATATTGGAGGCCTGATCTGATCACATGGTCTTCTAGAAAAATGTTCCCCTATCAGTTACTGATCCATAGCCATTGGAATCAGCTCATTTGCTGATGTGGATAAGAAGATATGGGCAAAATACGAAAACAGGTCAGCACAGACGTCATTGCACATCAGCCAAATTGATGGTCGATTTCGCTAGGGAAAACGACTCCGTTTCAAGAAGTGTAAAACATGAAAAAGATAGATATGCCTCTTAACTTTGCACGGTTAAAAGTTCAGCCTTATTGCTTTAGTGAAACTCGAGATATAGCTGATATGGCAAAAGGTGTCGGAACTGGAAGTGAACTGGATTTGCCCTTAATTCTAGTAATCTGAAATCACTCAAAGAAACTTGTGAAAAACACCAAATTACATAAAAATATAAAAGATCATAAACACAATTAGACTAAACAATAATAACTCGTATTTGACACAAAACAATAATAAAACATAACTAAAAACTATATAATTATACGAGTTATCAGCTGGTTATACCGCCTAATTTGTATATTAACTTTGTTTTATTTTTATTGGCTGGTTATACCGCCTAATTTAGTATATATATTTTTATTGGCTGGTTATACCGCCTTGCATCTTATTCTTATTATTTACTTTAGTTTAAATCTGGCTTCAAAAACCCCTTTTCTTTTATTGTTTTCTTTGAACGTAAGTTATAAACTAATAACTCATAGATTAAAACCCAATCCCTGAGGACTCGACCCTTGCTAATCATTATACTTACAATTGATCTTTTTAGTGCAAGGTTAAATAAGATACACTCTTTTGGGTGCATCAAATTTTTGGCGCCGTTGCCGGGGATTGCTTTCTTTAGTTTATTAGTTTATTGGTTTATTCTTATTTTCTGTTCTAATTATTTACTTTCTTATTTTTTTTATTAGTGAATGTTCCAAGCTCCCGAAGAAGACTTACGACTTAGGAAAATTCGGGAATTTATAACTTCTCACCAACAACCAATCGAGGAGTTGATCCAAAACATCCAAGAGAAGCAAGGAGAGATGGCAGCAGCTGACAACCGAACTCTCAAGGAGCTAGCCGCTCCGGACTTGGGTCAACAACCATTATGCATTGAATATGCTAATCTTGAGGTAGCTTTTGAATTAAAATCTGGTTTGATTCATCTTCTCCCAACTTTTCATGGTTTTGCAGGAGAGGATCCAAATAAGCACCTCAAGGAATTCCATGTAGTTTGCTCAAGCATGAGACCAACAGGGATCACGGAAGAGCAAGTTAAGTTGAGAGCCTTCCCATTCTCTCTAGCTGATTCAGCAAAGGAATGGCTCTACTATCTACCATCCGGGACCATCACTACATGGAATGATTTGAAGAAAGCATTCTTGGAAAGGTATTTCCCAGCATCTAAGGCTGCCAACATTAGGAAAGAGATATGTGGGATTCGGCAATACAACGGAGAGTCCTTATATGAATATTGGGAGAGGTTCAAGAAACTTTGTACATCATGTCCACACCATCAAATAAGTGAACAACTTCTCATCCAATACTACTATGAAGGTCTCATGCCCATGGAAAGAAGTATGATAGATGCCGCTAGTGGGGGATGATGGAGACTCAATTAAGAGTCGTAAACCCAAGTGCAGGTTATGTTCAAGTAATAAATTCTCGGGTGTCCGAGGTCGAACCACAGGGAAGCGTATTAGTAAGTATAAGTTTATAAATATATAAGAAAAAAGAAAGTAAACAAGATATTAGGGAATCAACAACAAAACAAGATAAACAAGATATTAGAAAACAAAATAAACAAAATAACATAAAAGAAATTAACAAGATAAAAAACAATAAGTAAAGATGTTGAGGTTAGAGAATCCACTCTTGGTGTTATGCTAAGATTAATCTTGTTTTATTACACAATTGAAATCCACACATAAAGGAGGTTCCAATCGGAAGGTTTAGCAATTCAGTCCAAATTGTCCAACGTCCATAGCATATGATATTATGTTCATTTGGTGTCCTCAAAACTCATAAAAAGAGTCCAAGCATTCCTTATGCCAAGGTATATGTCTACAACAAATCAAGGTTATGAAACCAAGCATTTATTGTGCCATTTTCATTGTCAATAATGAATCAAGATCCCTACTTTGCAAGTATGATTTTAAACCAAAAGAAAATATTATCTATACTAGTGTTTATAAATGATAATTCATTTTAGCTCATGTTTAAGAGACTAACCTTAGCATTTACCAAGAGCTTCACCTCATCACCTCAACAATATGATTAGCAACACATACTAGATATGAATAAAATGAAAAGAAATGTAAGAAGCATAAGTAAATAAAAAAGAAAACTAGAGAAAGGAAAGAAGAAGAAAACTTAGAGAATTTTACTACAAAGGCTAATATCCTACCAATGTATAATGTCCCCCCATACTCATCCAAGGCCCTCTATTTATACACATTTTGGAGGGCTAAATGACAAGAGACAAGCTTTACAAATTTCAAAGGTAGGTATAATAGGTGGGTGCATTTTTCTAACAATTTTCGTCATATTGTATGACAATTCTGATCAGCCAGCTTGATGGTCGATTTTGTCAATGTTGGAGGCTCGATCTGATAAAATGGTCTTCTAGAAAAATATACCCCTATCAGTTACGGATCCATAGCCGTTGGAATCAGATCATTTGCGCACGTGGATCGGAAGATATGGTCAAAATACCAAAACGGTGCAGAACAGACGTCATTGCACATCAGCCAACTTGATGGTCGATTTCGCTAGGGAAAACGACTCCGTTTCAAGAAGTGTAAAACATGAAAAAGATAGATATGCCTCTTAGCTTTGCAGGGATACAAAGTTCAGCCTTATTGCTTCAGTGAAACTCAAGATATAGCTGATATGGCAAAAGGTGTCGGAACTGGAACTGAACTGGATTTGCCCTTAATACTAGTAATCTGAAATCACTCAAAGAAACTTGTGAAAAACACCAAATTACATAAAAATATAAAAGATCATAAACACAATTAGACTAAACAATAATAACTCGTATTTGACACAAAACAATAATAAAACATAACTAAAAACTATATAATTATACGAGTTATCACACCCCCATACTTAGATTGTTGCTAGTCCCTAGCAACGACTCAATAAAAATAAAATAAGAAAATCTAATCTAATCCATTTTCGTAGGAAATCACGGTGGCACTTAGCATGTGACACAAGCCTTTAAACCCCTAGGTGTCCCTAGTGGACGAGTTTAGTCTCGTGAGGGTTTACTAGGACGATACCCACAAACATTGAAGAAATAAGAAAAACTAAAAATAATAATTATAACTAATCCTTCCAATATAAATTAGAGATAATCATTGGACAAGTCTTAAAAACTAATCAATAGCTTAAAGAAATTCACAAAAGATCTTGCTTGAATGTAAATAGTTTGAGTTAAGCCAATAATAACATAACATATTTCAATCAAAATAGTGTATATTCAAACTTAATCTCAACTTCTCACATGGGATACTCTCTTGATTTTCACTCTTTAAAGTAGTGGTAAAGTGTTTACACTCAATCAATCTCATGAAAACACTTCTACCATATGCTTGCTTGTCCACCTATTCTCCACTATTTAGATCATACAACTTCATAAATCAAGAGGTCTTTATTCAAGGTTGTAATGGGGCCAAAGGGTTATAATGTGGTTAAAGAACAAAAGGATAAAGATATCACAAAGGTTCCAAAGAGTTCATAGATTTTAGAGACATAATAAGATCATACAAATAAAACTTCTCAAAACTCTTATAAGGCACATAATAACATAGGCTAAATATTCATGTTGAGCCTTTGCATCATTCTAACCAACTTTGTAACATCTTTTTCTAGAAGTTCAAGAGAAGATTTTTTTTTTTTTTTTTTTTTTTTTTTTAATATGGGAATGTATTTGACAATGATCCCTTTCTTTTTCTCTTGACTTTTTCTTTTCTTTTCTTCCCCCACACTTATCTTTTGTTTCTAACCCAAATTTTCAAATAAAAATATCCCTTGTTTTTTGCAATATGTCTCAAAATATAAAATTCATCTTTAGAACAAGGGTAAGGATATAAGCATATTTAGGCTAGGTGTAAGTTGTGGTTACCAATAAAACATCATATTTAATGTAGGCTCAAATTGGCTCACTAGTGGGGATGTTCTCGTAGAACATTAATAATGGATGGCTGTTTGGCTCTGGTTATAATCCTAATGCCTCTATCATATTCATGTTGTCACATGTATCAATATAGTCTCAAACGGTTTAAAGCAAGTTCTAGAGAATCATGTAATCATAAGAGCACTCAAGAAAGAAATTAGATTGATTTGTATAATGCATCAATCATTATAGGCTCAAAAACTCACAAAGATGATTATACAAGTCAGATTAAGTCTAAACATGCTTCTTTCTCAATCAACATATCATATTAACATTGGCTCATAAAAAGGTTGACATCAAGCTCAATTCTCATGAAAATCTTCTCACTAATAAATCTGTTTTAGACTTATGCAATTCATATCTCATCATTGTATTGAAAGTAACTAAAAAAAAACACACTAAGTCTAAACATGCTTTTTTTTTTGTTTTTGTTTTTTTTTTTTTTTTTTTTTTTTTTTTGAAGAAGAAGATTAAATCAAACTGACAAGGTATGTCTCAAGTCTCCCTTACTCAGACCTTGTTCAGAATGAATACTTCTAAATGTCTTAAAACACAACAAATTTTTTTTTTTTTTTTAAAGCAAAATATGTCCCTTACCCCCTACTAAAATATGACATTGTCCCCAATGTCAAATTTTAAAGGTAGAATTTAGGAGATATTACCTGCAGAGGTTGCTAACCACTTATTATAACTGAGACACAACAAGCAAAATGTTAGATAATGTCACAAAGACAAAGTGCAATCCACTCCTTGCTCGTCCATATCTCTTTTTCTTTTTCCGAGCGTTTGCGAAACAACCGTAGCAGATAAACACTCATAAGCTTGTAGCTTTTTGAGTAAATCTTCAATGGTTGTAGCAGAAATTATGGTTCTCCTTGCCTCTGAAAACATGAATCCATTATCCACAGCATTATCTAAATATGAAAGTAAATTACTAAAATAACCATTAATATTAAGCAAACCAATGGGTTTCTTATTTGTGACCAAAGATGACCAAGAAGCCACGCAAGCTATTTCTTCCAATGTACCCAGACCTCCTGGTAAAGCAATGAATGCATCGGCAGAATGGTACATGATTGTTATCCGTTCAGGGATACTCCAGACTTGTATTTCCTTACCCACGGTAGGTCCACAAAAATCTGTGAATAGTTTTGGCACGATTCCTAGAACTGGACTTCCTCCGGCGTGTGCTGCTGTAGCGACTGCTCCCATTAAACCCGTACTACCGCCTCCATAAATCAAGTGGATCTTTTTTTGGGCAAGTATTACTCCAACTCTTATGGCTTCATCAGCGAATATGTTATTTTTCCCTGGATAAGCACCTCCAAAGACACAAATTTTTTTAATGCGCTGGGACGAAGTGCTTTCCATTTTTTTTTTCTTTTTCGAGTGCCTGAAAGAGAATGAGTACATGGTGTAATATATAGAGGACTGAGTAGTGAATCAGACAAGAGTAATAATGTCGCCGAAAGTGTATTTGACCTGTCAGAAGAAAATGTTAACCTAACAAAAGATTTTTGCGTGATTTCAGGAAGAAAATCAAAAAGAGAAGAAAAATCAACCGTAAAAGTCAAAAGTAATAATGTCGCCGAAAGTGTATTTGGCATCTTCCTCTGGTTTTACGTCCAGAAACGGCTTAAACGCCTTCTATGAGTCGAGGATATGCTTCCCATCCAGTTTTCTTACAAGCTGGCAAACAGGGTCTTTTATCATCAGATTCCCAAGATGTTGCCATTCCCTTTGGAATTGCGGCCATAAATCAAGAATTTCTCTTTGTACGTCTCCACTAGGATGCGTCTCAAGAGAAAGTTGGATATTACCCAAATTCTCCTTACTCAGTCCATCCTTAATGAATTCAATTTTATCATCTCGATTAGAGGACGGAATCCCAATAGAACGACATTTACCGTTACACGTCCATCGTGCACACTTGTGGCAATTTGAACTCATGCGCTTTGCTCGTCGCTTCTTTGCATAAGTGCTTCTACCTGTACCTGGTAAATGCAAAATAGGAAGATATTCATCTTCACGTACCTTGGCTTCAATTATCCAACGTATGTCTTCAGGAATCCTTTTGTTCATAAGCATTCTTAATCTTTCTAATCGAACTTGGTAAAGCTTCAGTAAAATATTCCGAGGAAAAGGAGGAAATCGTTTCTGCAATCTTTTGAGAATATCATCCATCCTGAAAAAAAATGAAATAAAATAAAATGAAAGAGAAATTTATATACAATATCAGTTTTGTGGGTAGCTGATGGAACCGACTTAAATAATCACGGAGTACCGTTATCCGCCATTTAACCGGGAAAAAAATGATTTTTTTTTTTTTTTTTTTTTTTGAAGATTAGTAAAAATTATATTTACATCTAGTTATTTTCAAAACAAGGATCAGAAAGAAAAACAACCTCTTCTTGAGTAACATGATTTTCCAAAAAGAGTTTGAGTCTTTGTCCATTTACCTTGAATACGTTACCATTTTGAGGATTCTCAATGTCAACTGCTCCATAATGATACACATGCTTAACCACAAATGGGCCAGTCCATCTTGATCTCAACTTACCAGGAAATATGTGAAGTCTAGAATTATAAAGTAGAACTTTTTGCCCAACATCAAATGTTTTTCTTGAAATTAACTTGTCATGAAAGGCTTTAGTTCTTTCTTTATGAATTTTAGAATTCTCATATGCATCATTTCTGAGTTCCTCAAGTTCATTTATGACTGGAAAAGTTTCATTCTCACCCAAAAAGGAATATTTTAGCTCGGATGGCAATGGTTTTAAATCCAGCTTGGGTGGTTCAATAGTTGATGGTACAGTGACATTTGTGAGTGATGGAAGTTCCTCAAACTTTTGTTTCCAACAATGCTTAACCTGAAAAGAATTTAACAAAGAATCAGTGTGTGAAATTTCTGAAGCATTATCAAACTCACATTCAATTAAATAAGCTTCTAAAGGATCATGGAATGTGGTAGTGGTGAGATGTTCATGAACAAGTTCTTCAATGAAATCCACTTCATGTACTTCTGAATTATCACCAGGTTGCTTGCAAATGTTGAACACATTTAATTCTAAAGTCATATTTCCAAAAGAAATGTTCAACATACCATTCCTGCAATTTATCAGAGCATTAGAAGTTGCAAGAAATGGACGGCCTAATATAACAGGAATTTGAACATTTGGATTTGAAACAGGATGTGTGTCCAAAACAATAAAATCAACAGGAAAGTAAAAATTATCAATTTGAACCAAAACATCTTCAACTATCCCTCGAGGAATTTTTACAGAACGATCAGCTAGTTGAAGTGTAACAGGTGTTTCCTTGAGTTCACCTAAACCTAACTGTTGATAAACAGAAAAAGGCAAAAGATTAACACTAGCACCAAGATCAAGCAATGCACGTTCTATTCTAGTGTTTCCAATGATGCATGAGATTGTTGGACATCCAGGATCTTTGAATTTTGGTGGAGTAAGGTGCGGAATGATTGAGCTCACACTTTCCGTCAAAAATGCTTTCTTTTGTACATTATGTTTCCTTTTAACTGTGCACATGTCCTTCAAAAATTTAGCATAAGATGGAACTTGTTTGATTGCATCCAATAAAGGAATGTTAATCTTAACTTGTTTGAAAAGTTCATAAATTTCTGCATTTTGATTCAAATTCTTTATTGTTTGCAACCTTTGAGGAAAAGGAGCAGGATGCATACCTTTTTCTTTGTCCAAATTTTCAAGAAGTTCAGACTTACCATCATCCTTACCATTACTTTTCGGAGGGGAAAGAGGATCTTGGTCTTTTGATGGAATGTTTTTGTCAATTGCCTTTCCACTTCGAAGAGTTGTCATAGAACTGGCATTTTCCTGTTGAGTTTCATTGGAGCAAGAAACAAGACATTGAGTAGAAGGGTTAGGCTGAGGTTGAGCAGGAAACTTACCTTTTTCTTGAGTGCGTAATGAAGCTGTCAATGTGGACAAGGTGTTTTTGATCTCATTGATGTCCTGTGAAGTTTGGTTATTCACATTTGCTTGTGTTTGCATGAATGCTTGCAATGTCTCTTCCAAGGTTTGTACACGTGAAGGTTGATAGGCAAAAGTGTTGCCCGGCTTTTGAGATTGTGGTACCTGAACATGATTATTATTCCGCCAACTGAAGTTGGGATGATTTCTCCATTCAGGGTTATACGTTTCAGAGTAAGGAGAAGGAAAAGGCTTTTTAAATGTGTTTATGGAATTTACTTGATCATGCAACGCTTCTTTAAGAATGGGAATGTTTGGACATTCAGAAGTGGGGTGTCCCATGATTTCACAAATTCCACAACTTTCTTCATTTTTAACCGTTTTGACTTCTTTTACTTCTCTAAGTTCCATGGCTTCAATCTTTCTAGCCAAATTAGCTACTTTAGCTTTTATCTCATCTTCTTGACTAAAATGATATTTTCCTCTGTTAGAAACAACATTAGATCTATTGGAACTTTCAGAGGAATTATCTGTGTGCCAGGCTTGAGAGTTATCTGCCAAATGGTCTAAGTAGTCAAAGGCTTCTTCAGGTTCTTTTTCTAGAAACTCACCGTTACACATTGTTTCAACAAATTGTTTAGTTTCGGGAGTTAAACTTTCATAAAAGAAACTAATAAGACGCCATTTTTCAAAACCATGATGTGGACAAGAACTTAACAAATCTTTAAAACGCTCCGAGCACTGAAAAAATGCTTCATTTTGATTTTGATTGAAATTTTGAATCTGTCTTTTCAAAGCAGTAGTTTTATGTGCTGGGAAAAATTTCTTTAGAAACTCAGTTTGTAATTCTTGCCATGTGCCAATTGACCTTGGTTTTAAATTATGAAGCCAAATTTTTGCTTTATCTTTTAAAGAAAAAGGAAATAATTTTAGCTTGACAATTTCATTTGTGCATTGTTGGTCATTAAAGGTGACACATACATCTTCGAAGTCTTTTAGAAACGAGTAAGCACTTTCCGATTCTAACCCATGGAAATTTGGAAGCAAACCTATCATACCTGGTTTAAAACGAAAGTTGTTTGCATTGAGAGGAAAAATAAAACAAGAGGGTGATGAGCTTCGAGTTGGTTGCAAGTAGTCACGCATGGTGCGTACTTGTCTGTTCTCATCTTCAGCATGAACACTTTCATTGTCAGCCATGGTAGGAGTTGTATTAGAAAGATTACCTGAAAAAGTTTCACAATAAAATCTAACTAAACGACGAGATCTAAAATCACGTCGCCAAACAAGCATAAAACAAAGTTAATATACAAATTAGGCGGTATAACCAGCCAATAAAAATAAAACAAAGTTAATATACAATATAAATATAAATATATAGAAAATTAGGCGGTATAACCAGCCAATAAAAATAAATATGCTTATAAACTTATATACTTAGTATTGCCTCCCCGGCAACGGCGCCAAAAACTTGATGGAAACTCAATTAAGAGTCGTAAACCCAAGTGCAGGTTATGTTCAAGTAATAAATTCTCGGGTGTCCGAGGTCGAACCACAGGGAAGCGTATTAGTAAGTATAAGTTTATAAATATATAAGAAAAAAGAAAGTAAACAAGATATTAGGGAATCAACAACAAAACAAGATAAACAAGATATTAGAAAACAAAATAAACAAAATAACATAAAAGAAATTAACAAGATAAAAAACAATAAGTAAAGATGTTGAGGTTAGAGAATCCACTCTTGGTGTTATGCTAAGATTAATCTTGTTTTATTACACAATTGAAATCCACACATAAAGGAGGTTCCAATCGGAAGGTTTAGCAATTCAGTCCAAATTGTCCAACGTCCATAGCATATGATATTATGTTCATTTGGTGTCCTCAAAACTCATAAAAAGAGTCCAAGCATTCCTTATGCCAAGGTATATGTCTACAACAAATCAAGGTTATGAAACCAAGCATTTATTGTGCCATTTTCATTGTCAATAATGAATCAAGATCCCTACTTTGCAAGTATGATTTTAAACCAAAAGAAAATATTATCTATACTAGTGTTTATAAATGATAATTCATTTTAGCTCATGTTTAAGAGACTAACCTTAGCATTTACCAAGAGCTTCACCTCATCACCTCAACAATATGATTAGCAACACATACTAGATATGAATAAAATGAAAAGAAATGTAAGAAGCATAAGTAAATAAAAAAGAAAACTAGAGAAAGGAAAGAAGAAGAAAACTTAGAGAATTTTACTACAAAGGCTAATATCCTACCAATGTATAATGTCCCCCCATACTCATCCAAGGCCCTCTATTTATACACATTTTGGAGGGCTAAATGACAAGAGACAAGCTTTACAAATTTCAAAGGTAGGTATAATAGGTGGGTGCATTTTTCTAACAATTTTCGTCATATTGTATGACAATTCTGATCAGCCAGCTTGATGGTCGATTTTGTCAATGTTGGAGGCTCGATCTGATAAAATGGTCTTCTAGAAAAATATACCCCTATCAGTTACGGATCCATAGCCGTTGGAATCAGATCATTTGCGCACGTGGATCGGAAGATATGGTCAAAATACCAAAACGGTGCAGAACAGACGTCATTGCACATCAGCCAACTTGATGGTCGATTTCGCTAGGGAAAACGACTCCGTTTCAAGAAGTGTAAAACATGAAAAAGATAGATATGCCTCTTAGCTTTGCAGGGATACAAAGTTCAGCCTTATTGCTTCAGTGAAACTCAAGATATAGCTGATATGGCAAAAGGTGTCGGAACTGGAACTGAACTGGATTTGCCCTTAATACTAGTAATCTGAAATCACTCAAAGAAACTTGTGAAAAACACCAAATTACATAAAAATATAAAAGATCATAAACACAATTAGACTAAACAATAATAACTCGTATTTGACACAAAACAATAATAAAACATAACTAAAAACTATATAATTATACGAGTTATCAGGGGAGCTCTAGTTGATAAGACTCCCAGGACTGCTAGAACATTAATCTCCAACATGGCAGCCAATTCTCAACAGTTCTCAATGAGACAAGATCCACCACCACAACCCAAGAGAGTTAATGAGGTAAGTATATCATCCCTTGAACAAAAATTTGATAAACTGACTTCTCTTGTTCAACAATTGGCTGTAGGTAAAATACAACAAATAAAGGCTTGTGGCATATGTTCAAACATAGGGCACCAAACTGATATGTGTCCAACACTTCAAGAGGATACCAATGAACATGTGAATGCCATGGGTGGATTTCAGAACCAATCAAGGAAATATGATCCCTACTCAAACACTTACAATCCAGGATGGAGGGATCATCCAAACTTCAATTATGGAGGGAACCAATCACAAACTATTCCTCCACCATTTGACCACAGGTGATAACTCGTATAATTATATAGTTTTTAGTTATGTTTTATTATTGTTTTGTGTCAAATACGAGTTATTATTGTTTAGTCTAATTGTGTTTATGATCTTTTATATTTTTATGTAATTTGGTGTTTTTCACAAGTTTCTTTGAGTGATTTCAGATTACTAGAATTAAGGGCAAATCCAGTTCAGTTCCAGTTCCGACACCTTTTGCCATATCAGCTATATCTGGAGTTTCACTGAAGCAATAAGGCTGAAATTTGTAGCCGTGCAAAGCTAAGAGGCATATCTATCTTTTTCATGTTTTACACTTCTTGAAACGGAGTCGTTTTCCCTAGCGAAATCGACCATCAAGTTGGCTGATGTGCAATGACGTATGTGCTGACCTGTTTTCGTATTTTGCCCATATCTGCTTATCCACATCAGCAAATGAGCTGATTCCAATGGCTATGGATCCGTAACGGATAGGGGAACCTTTTTCTAGAAGACCATGTGATCAGATCAGGCCTCCAACATTGACGAAATCGACCATCAAGTTGGCTGATCAAAATTGTCATACAATATGACGAAAATTGTTAGAAAAATTCACCCACCTATTATACCTACCTTTGAAATTTGTAAAGCTTGTCTCTTGTCATTTAGCCCTCCAAAATGTGTATAAATAGAGGGCCTTGGATGATTGTAGAGGATCATATTGTACATAGGTAGGATATTAGCCATTTTAATAAAATTCTCTAAGTTTTCTTCTTCTTTCTTTTCTCTAGTTTTCTTTCTTTTCTCTAGTTTTCTTTTTCTTTAGAGAGAGCAAGAGGTTGGATAATTAATATTCTTCCTCTTCTTCTTTCTTTCTTTTATTTTCTTCTTAGATTTTCTTTAATTTTATGTTTATGTTTACAATGCCTATGCTAGGCTAAACTTCTATTTGGTTAAGGGTGATTTCAAAGCCCTAGACATGTTTTGTGATTGATTTTCAGATTCTATCTATCATTAATTTTCTATCAAAGTTGCTTATGTTCTTCTACAAGAATTGTTCATGATGTTGTCTTGATTTATTTAGGTGTACAACTAGATAGATCTTGATAATTATCTATTGCTAGTTTAGGAGTCTTGATCCGTGTAATTGTCTTGATTTCCTATTCATAAGTGGCAATTTGTGATTAATGATTATGGTCAAGTTTTCAATAATTGCAAAGTGGAACATAACCTAAGTTGAACAATCCGAGCTTATGTGTTTGTTGCTTAGATCAACCTATCTTTCTCATCATAAAGCTGCCATTAAATTGAATTTAGAGAGCTTATTCTAGGTTATTTAATGGTTAGAGATTAAATAGAGAGCTTGTTCTATTTAACGACAAACTAAGGAAAGATTGGGGTAACAGAGCTTGTTGTTATCTACGGTTGTTAACTTTGATAGTTGGTTGATATTGATAGATCTGAAATTGATTCTTAATGATGTCTAGTGGTGGAGAATGAAACCTTAACCATATTTTTCATATTTAATTCTTCTTACTTACTTGTTTTCTTACTTTTAGTTTGCTTATTTTTTATATTTATTTTTATTGGCTGGTTATACCGCCTAATTTGTATATTAACTTTGTTTTATTTTTATTGGCTGGTTATACCGCCTAATTTAGTATATATATTTTTATTGGCTGGTTATACCGCCTAATTTAGTATATATATTTTTATTGGCTGGTTATACCGCCTTGCATCTTATTCTTATTATTTACTTAGTTTAAATCTGGCTTCAAAAACCCCTTTTCTTTTATTGTTTTCTTTGAACGTAAGTTATAAACTAATAACTCATAAATTAAAACCCAATCCCTGAGGACTCGACCCTTGCTAATCAATATACTTACAATTATTCTTTTTAGTGCAAGGTTAAATAAGATACACTCTTTTGGGTGCATCAAATTTTTGGCGCCGTTGCCGGGGATTGTTTTCTTTAGTTTATTTGTTACTTGGTTTATTCTTATTTTCAGTTCTAATTAGTTCTATTTTCTTGTACATACAAGTTTTTCTTATCAAAAAAAAAAAAAAACGATGGAATTGAGCAATCTAACGCTTGAAGAGTTGGTGGCATACATGAACATGGAAAATCAACAAGCCAATCTCACCTACCCAGTTCAACAATTGGCCATGGGAGGATGTCAAGGCCATCAAGTGTTCCAAGACCAACAGTATGATCATTACTCAAACACTTACCATGAGGGATGGTGGGATCATACTAATTATGGCTACTCGAAAAATTTCCAAGAAGTAGATCCTTATGCCAATTACACTCATCCATCTAGATTTAATCAATCATGGTCTCAAGAACCAGATCTTTTTCAGCCACTACATATGACTCAAAACTCAGGTACTTCTTTAGAAGATCTTGTCGATTCTCTTGTTACTAATACTTTGCAATTTCAACAGGAAACAAGGGCAAGTATCCAGAGTTTGGAAAGGCAAATGAGCCTATTGGCTAGTAGTATGGTGGTATGGGTAGCACAAAGATCTGAAGAACTCCTTGCCCAAACGATGATTAACCCAAAGGAGAATGCTACTATTGTGACCTTGAGGAATGAGGAACAAGATGAGGATGAGACAAAATTAGAGATGGATTCTATTCTTGAGGATAAAGAAGCCACAAATATAAATAAGAGTATTTCGGCACCTGAGGTAACGTTTGAGATTCCAATTTTTACTAATGTTTCTTCTCCACCTTTTCCTAGTAGATTCGCAAAGTTCAAGGAGGATGAACATGAACAAGACACGCTGGAAACCTTAAACAGTTTGTTTGTGGATGTCATTTAACAAGTACCAAAAGATGCACCATTCCTCGATGAGATATGCACCACCAAGGATGATGGAATAATACTTGTAATGGAGAATGCATCCACTGTTGTGCAAAGAAAGCTTCCTCTCAAACGCATAAATTTGGGAAATTTCATGTATGAGCCTGACAAGCCTAAAAAGCCAAGAAAGGGTGTTGGTTAGATTCAAAACACTAACTCAAGTGTTAATTGGGAAGGCAGCCCAATTAAAGATGAAATTGCCAACCTTCCATATTCAGATTTGCTTTCTCTTTCTTTTCCTCTTTCTTTTATTATTTTCATTGTTTTTATTTTTATTTCTTATGTTTCTTTGTTAATTGTGTTTACTGTTTTTAAGTTCATTTAGGCTGCATAAGTTTCTTTTGTTTAATAGTTCTTTTCTCTTACATATGATTCTTGCATTGGGGGACAATAGCATTACATTAATGACAATGTAAAAATTATGTGTGGGGGGAAGAATTTAGGATTTTATTTAGAGTGTTTTGTTTTTGAGTTTTTTTTTTTTTATGTTGTTTTTCTTTCTGATCCTTGTTTTGAAAATAAATAGATGTAAATATAATTTTTATTTTTTTTACCCCGGTTAAATGGCGGATAACGGTACTCCGTGATTATTTAAATCGGTTCCATCAGCTACCCACAAAACTGATATTGTATATAAATTTCTCTTTCATTTTTTTTTTTCATTTTTTTTCAGGATGGATGATATTCTCACAAGATTGTGGAAACGATTTCCTCCTTTTCCTCGAAATATTTTACTGAAGCTTTACCAAATTCGATTTGAAAGATTAAGAATGCTTATGCACAAAGGGATTCCTGGAGACATACGTTGGATAATTGAAGCCAAGGTACGTGAAGATGAATATCTTCCTGTTTTGCATTTACCAGGTACAGGTAGAAGTACTTTTGCAAAGAAGCGACGAGCAAAGCGCATGAGTTCAAATTGCCACAAATGTGCACGATGGACGTGTAACGGTAAATGTCGTTCTATTGGGATTCCGTCCTCTAATCGAGATGATAAAATTGAATTCATTAAGGATGGACTGAGTAAGGAGAATTTGGGTAATATCCAACTTTCTCTTGAGACGCATCCTAGTGGAGACGTACAATGAGAAATTCTTGATTTATGGCCGCAATTCCAAAGGGAATGGCAACATCTTGGGAATCTGACGTTAAAAGACCCTGTTTGCCAGCTTGTAAGAAAACTGGATGGGAAGCATATCCTCGACTCATAGAAGGCGTTTAAGCCATTTCTGGACGTAAAACCAGAGGAAGATGTGAGCCACAATCACAACTACAATAAATGACTTCTCAGCTTTTGGTTTGATTTGCAATAACTTTATTTTGGTTTAATTTACGTGTTGTTCGATTTGTGTAATTATTCTCATTTTTTTTATTTGTCTTTTACGGTTGATTTTTTCTTCTCTTTTTGATTTTCTTCCTGAAATCACGCAAAAATCTTTTGTTAGGTTAACATTTTCTTCTGACAGGTCAGATACACTTTCGGCGACATTATTACTCTTGTCTGATTCACTACTCAGTACTCTATATATTACACCATGTACTCATTCTCTTTCAGGCACTCGAAAAAGAAAAAAAAATGGAAAGTACTTCGTCCCAACGCATTAAAAAAATTTGTGTCTTTGGAGGTGCTTATCCAGGGAAAAATAACATATTCGCTGATGAAGCCATAAGAGTTGGAGTAATACTTGCCCAACAAAAGATCCAGTTGATTTATGGAGGCGGTAGTACGGGTTTAATGGGAGCAGTCGCTACAGCAGCACATGCCGGTGGAAGTCCAGTTCTAGGAGTCGTGCCAAAACTATTCACAGGTTTTTGTGGACCTACCGTGGGTAAGGAAATACAAGTCTGGAGTATCCCTGAACGGATGACAATCATGTACCATTCTGCCGATGCATTCATTGCTTTACCAGGAGGTCTGGGTACATTGGAAGAAATAGCTTGCGTGGCTTCTTGGTCATCTTTGGTCACAAATAAGAAACCCATTGGTTTGCTTAATATTAATGGTTATTTTAGTAATTTGCTTTCATATTTAGATAATGCTGTGGATAATGGATTCATGTTTTCAGAGGCAAGGAGAACCATAATTTCTGCTACAACCATTGAAGATTTACTCAAAAAGCTCCAAGCTTATGAGTATTTATCTGCTACGATTGTTTCGCAAACGCTCGGAAAAAGAAAAAGAGATATGGACGAGCAAGGAGTGGATTGCACTTTGTCTTTGTGACATTATCTAACATTTTGTTTGTTGTGTCTCAGTTATAATAAGTGGTTAGCAACCTCTGCAGGTAATATCTCCTACCTTTAAAATTTGACATTGGGGACAATGTCATATTTTAGTATGGGGTAAGGGACATATTTTGCTAATTTAAAAAAAAAAAAAATTGTTGTGTTTTAAGCCATTTAGAAGTATTCATTCTGAACAAGGTCTGAGTAAGGGAGACTTGAGACATACCTTGTCAGTTTGATTTCTTCTTTTCAAAAAAAAAAAAAGTTTGTTGTGTTTTAAGCAATTTAGAAGTATTCATTCTGAACAAGGTCTGAGTAAGGGAGACTTGAGACATACCTTGTCAGTTTGACTTTAATCTTTTTATGTTTACTTGTTAATTTTTGTTTAGTATTTTAGGATTATTTAGGTTGCATGAGTTTGTTTTGTTTTGAGTCTTAGTTGTTCCTATTCTTATGTTATTAGTTCTTTTCTCTTACACATGATTCTTTCATTTGGGTTAATAGACTTACATTGAGGACAATGTAAGAATTAAGTGTGGGGGGAATGATTTAGGATTTCTTTTATTTTTGTCTACTATTTTTTTTATGAGTCTTTATTATTATTTTTAGTGTGTTTTAGTTACTTTCAATACTATGATGAGATATGAATTGCATAAGTCTAAAACAGATTTATTAGTGAGAAGATTTTCATAAGAATTGAGCTTGATATCAATCTTTTTATGAGCCAATGTTAAGATGATATGTTGATTGAGAAAAAGCATGTTTAGACTTAATCTGACTTGTATAATCATCCTTGTGAGTTTTTGAGCCTATAATGATTGATGCATTATATAAATCAATCTAATTTCTTTCTTGAGTGCTCTTATGATTACATGATTCTCTAGAACTTGCTTTAGACCTTGTTGAGACTATATTGATGCATGTGACAACATGAATATGATAGAGGCATTAGGATTTTTAGCCAGGGCCAAACAGCCATCCCTTATTGATGTTCCAAGAGAACACACCCTTAGTGAACCAATTTGAGCCTACATTGAATAAGCTATCTCTTTAGTAACCATAACTTGTCCCTAACCTAAATATACTTATATCCTTACCTTTGTTCCAAAGATGAATTAGCATGTTTTGAGACAAGTTGCAAAGACAAGGAAGATCTATTGAACATTTGGGTTAGAAACAAGAAATAAGTGTGGGGGGGAAAGAAAAGAAAAGTCACGAAAAAAAAAAAAGAAATGGAATACTGGCAAATACATTCCTATGTAAAAAAAAAAATATGAATCATCTCTTGAATTTGGGGAAAAAGAAAAAGATGTTACAAAGTTGTTTAGAATGAAGAAAAGGCCCAACATGAATATCCGGCCTAGGTGACTATGTACTTGTAAAGAGTTTTGAGAAGTTTCTTTGTATGATCTTATTATGTCTCTAAACTTTATGAACTCTTTGGAACCTTTGTGATATCTTTATCCTTTTGTTCTTCAACCACATTACAAACCCCTTGGCCCCATTACAACCTTGATTAAAGACCTCTTGATTCATGAAGTTGTATGATCTAAATAGTGGAGAATAGGTGGACAAGCAAGAATATGGTAGAACTGTTTTCATGAGATTGATTGAGTGTAAACACTTTACCACTACTTTAAAGAATGAAAATCATGAGAGTATCCCATGTGAGTAGTTGAGATTAAGTTTGAATATGCACTATTTTGATTGAAATATGTTATGTTAATATTGGCTTAACTCAAACAATTTACATTCAAGCATGATTTTTTGTGAAATTCTTTAAGCTATTGATTAGTTTATAAGACTTGTTCAAAGATTGTCTCTAATGTGTATTGAAAGGATTAGGAGTAAATATTTTTAGTATATGTAGTTTACTTATATTTTAGTTTTTCAATGTTTGTGGGTATCGTTCTAGTAAACCCTCACGAGACTAAACTCGTCCACTAGGGACACCTAGGGGTTTAAAGGCTTGTGTCACATGCTAAGTGCCACCGTGATTTCCTACGAAAGTGGATTAGATTAGATTTTCTTATTTTATTGAGTCGTTGCTAGGGACTAGCAACAATCTAAGTGTGGGGGTGTGATAACTCGTATAATTATATAGTTTTTAGTTATGTTTTATTTTTGTTTTGTGTCAAATACGAGTTATTATTGTTTAGTCTAATTGTGTTTATGATCTTTTATATTTTTATGTAATTTGGTGTTTTTCACAAGTTTCTTTGAGTGATTTCAGATTACTAGAATTAAGGGCAAATCCAGTTCAGTTCCAGTTCCGACACCTTTTGCCATATCAGCTATATCTGGAGTTTCACTGAAGCAATAAGGCTGAAATTTGTAGCCGTGCAAAGCTAAGAGGCGTATCTATCTTTTTCATGTTTTACACTTCTTGAAACAGAGTCGTTTTCCCTAGCGAAATCGACCATCAAGTTGGCTGATGTGCAATGACGTCTGTGCTGACCTGTTTTCGTATTTTGCCCATATCTGCTTATCCACATCAGCAAATGAGCTGATTCCAACGGCTATGGATCCGTAACGGATAGGGGAACCTTTTTCTAGAAGACCATGTGATCAGATCAGGCCTCCAACATTGACGAAATCGACCATCAAGTTGGCTGATCAAAATTGTCATACAATATGACGAAAATTGTTAGAAAAATTCACCCACCTATTATACCTACCTTTGAAATTTGTAAAGCTTGTCTCTTGTCATTTAGCCCTCCAAAATGTGTATAAATAGAGGGCCTTGGATGATTGTAGAGGATCATATTGTACATAGGTAGGATATTAGCCATTTTAATAAAATTCTCTAAGTTTTCTTCTTCTTTCTTTTCTCTAGTTTTCTTTCTTTTCTCTAGTTTTCTTTTTCTTTAGAGAGAGCAAGAGGTTGGATAATTAATATTCTTCCTCTTCTTCTTTCTTTCTTTTATTTTCTTCTTAGATTTTCTTTAATTTTATGTTTATGTTTACAATGCCTATGCTAGGCTAAACTTCTATTTGGTTAAGGGTGATTTCAAAGCCCTAGACATGTTTTGTGATTGATTTTCAGATTCTATCTATCATTAATTTTCTATCAAAGTTGCTTATGTTCTTCTACAAGAATTGTTCATGATGTTGTCTTGATTTATTTAGGTGTACAACTAGATAGATCTTGATAATTATCTATTGCTAGTTTAGGAGTCTTGATCCGTGTAATTGTCTTGATTTCCTATTCATAAGTGGCAATTTGTGATTAATGATTATGGTCAAGTTTTCAATAATTGCAAAGTGGAACATAACCTAAGTTGAACAATCCGAGCTTATGTGTTTGTTGCTTAGATCAACCTATCTTTCTCATCATAAAGCTGCCATTAAATTGAATTTAGAGAGCTTATTCTAGGTTATTTAATGGTTAGAGATTAAATAGAGAGCTTGTTCTATTTAACGACAAACTAAGGAAAGATTGGGGTAACAGAGCTTGTTGTTATCTACGGTTGTTAACTTTGATAGTTGGTTGATATTGATAGATCTGAAATTGATTCTTAATGATGTCTAGTGGTGGAGAATGAAACCTTAACCATATTTTTCATATTTAATTCTTCTTACTTACTTGTTTTCTTACTTTTAGTTTGCTTATTTTTTATATTTATTTTTATTGGCTGGTTATACCGCCTAATTTGTATATTAACTTTGTTTTATTTTTATTGGCTGGTTATACCGCCTAATTTAGTATATATATTTTTATTGGCTGGTTATACCGCCTTGCATCTTATTCTTATTATTTACTTAGTTTAAATCTGGCTTCAAAAACCCCTTTTCTTTTATTGTTTTCTTTGAACGTAAGTTATAAACTAATAACTCATAAATTAAAACCCAATCCCTGAGGACTCGACCCTTGCTAATCATTATACTTACAATTGATCTTTTTAGTGCAAGGTTAAATAAGATACACTCTTTTGGGTGCATCAACAGGCCATCGGGTTTTCAGCAAAGAGTGCAACAACCATACCAAACCCGACAACAACTACCACCCACCCAAAATTCAGGTATTTCTCTTGAAGATCTTGTTAAAGCTCTTTCTACTAATACAATTCAATTTCAATAGGAAACAAAGACAAGTATTCGAAATTTGGAGACTCAAATAGGGCAATTGGCAACAACCATGAGTCAAATGCAAGCAAGGGATTCTGGGAAATTACCTTCCCAAACCATAGTGAATCCAAGAGAGAATGCCAATGCTATAACTTTAAGAAGTGGGAAACAGCTAGAGACACCACAAAATGATAGTGCTCAAGGGGAGAACAATACCATGGCATCCTCTTCACATCCCAACGAGCCACTAAAAAAGGTAATTCCTAAACCATCCTTTCCTTCTTATATAACCCCTCCACCTTTTCCTAGCAGGTTAGCAAAGTCCAAGAAGGAGGAGCAAGAAAAGGAAATTTTGGAAACTTTCCGGAAAGTAGAGGTGAACATTCCATTACTAGATGCTATCAAGCAAGTGCCAAGATATGCCAAGTTCCTAAAAGAGTTGTGCACATCTAAACGGAAGTTGAAATGGAATGAAAAGGTAAGTGTGGGGGAGAATGTGTCAGCTGTTCTTCAAAAGAAACTCCCACCTAAATGCAAGGATCCAGGTATGTTTACCATTCCTTGTAAGATAGGCAACACCAGGTTTGAGCGTGCTATGCTAGATCTAGGGGCATCTATTAATGTCATGCCATATTCAATTTATGCTTCATTGAATCTAGGACCATTAGAGGAAACCGGTGTTATAATACAACTTGCTGACCGTTCTAACACTTATCCAAGAGGAGTTGTAGAAGACGTTCTTGTACAGGTTAATGAATTGGTTTTTCCCGCTGACTTTTATGTTATTGAGATGGAAGATGAGATGTCTTCTAATCCCACACCTATTCTATTAGGGAGACCATTCTTGAAAACAGCAAGAACTAAAATAGATGTACATGATGGCACTTTAACTATGGAATTTGATGGTGAAATAATTCGCTTTAACATTTTTGAGGCCATGAGATATCCTAGTGATGTGCATTCTGTTTTTAATATTGATATAATTGACTCACTAGTGCAGCAAGCTTATGAGCTAGATGGTGAAGATAGTGTGGAAATAGTCCTTAGCAACCATCTCGGAATGGGGAATGCTAAACTAGCCTTGAGTGACCATGTGGAAGGGGCACTAGAATCTTTACACTCGCTGCCACCTAAAGATGCAAGGTTTGATGTTTCATTTATTGATTTGCCTTTATCTAATGAGAAACTTCTACCTTCCATTTTGCAGGCACCAACTTTAGAGTTGAAACCACTACCGAACCACTTGAAATATGTATTCTTAGGTAAAAAGGACACACTACCGATCATCATTGCCAAAGAGCTCACACCTTTGCAAGAAGAGCGACTTATCCGGGTGCTTAGAGAGCATAAAACAGCAATTGGTTGGACAATTGCCGATATCAAGGGAATAAGCCCATCCATGTGCATGCACCGGATTTTGTTAGAGGAAGGGTCCAAACCAACAAGAGAAGCACAAAGAAGATTGAACCCTCCTATGATGGAGGTTGTGAAAAAGGAGATACTGAAGCTCCTAGATGTTGGAGTGATCTATCCTATCTCGGATAGCAAATGGGTGAGCCCGGTCCAAGTGGTTCCAAAGAAATCAGGTGTAACGGTGGTAACAAATAATGAGAATGAACTTGTTCCTACTAGGATTCAAACAGGATGGCGAGTTTGTATTGATTATCGTAAACTTAATTCCACAACTCGCAAAGACCACTTTCCTTTACCTTTTATTGATCAAATGCTTGAAAGGTTAGCTGGCCATTCTCATTATTGTTTTCTTGATGGTTTTTCAGGTTATAATCAGATAGCCATTGCTCCGGAGGACCAAGAGAAAACAACATTCACATGTCCATTTGGTACTTTTGCATACCGGCGTATGCCATTTGGTCTTTGTAATGCACCAGCTACATTCCAAAGGTGTATGGTTAGCATATTTTAAGATTATGTAGAGAACATCATAGAAGTGTTTATGGATGATTTTAGTGTCTATGGTGATTCTTTTGATAGATGTCTAGAGAACCTTACACTTGTACTTGAAAGATGCATGGAAACTAACCTTGTTTTGAATTGGGAAAAATGTCACTTTATGGTAGAACAAGGAATAGTTTTGGGCCATGTTATTTCTTCTAGAGGGATAGAGGTTGATAAGTCTAAAATAGATATTATGCATTCTTTACCACCTCCCACAAATGTGAGAGAGGTTCGTTCTTTTCTTGGACATGCAGGTTTCTATAGGAGATTTATCAAAGACTTCTCAAAGATCACATTACCTCTTTGCAAGCTACTACAAAAAGATGTGGTTTTCCACTTTGATGATAAATGCAAAGAGGCGTTTGAAACATTGAAGGGACTCTTGACATCAGCTCCTATCATCCAACCACCAGATTGGAATGTACCTTTTGAAATCATGTGTGATGCTAGTGACTATGCCATTGGAGCTGTTTTGGGCCAACGGGTTGGCAAAGCCTCACATGCCATTTATTATGCCTCCCAAACTCTTAATGATGCTCAATTGAACTATTCTACTACTGAAAAAGAACTTTTGGCTGTTGTATTTGCTTTAGAAAAATTTTGATCTTATTTAATTGGTACTAAAGTAATTGTATATTCTGACCATGCAGCCCTTAAGTACTTACTCACTAAAAAGGAGGCCAAACCAAGGTTGATTAGATGGATACTTCTCTTACAAGAGTTTGATTTGGAGATAAAAGATAAGAGAGGTAGTGACAACCTGGTTGCGGACCATCTTAGCCGTTTAGTTCATGAAGAGGATGCACTACCCTTGAATGAGAACTTTCCGGATGAGCAACTTCTTTTTATAAGTACAACAACTCCTTGGTATGCTGATATTGTTAATTACTTAGTTACCAAGAAGTTGCCACAAGAGTTGACACAAGCTCAAAGAAATAAGATCAAGAGTGATGCCAAATACTACATATGGGATGATCCTTACCTTTGGAAGCATTGCTACGATCAGATTATAAGAAGGTGTGTACTCGAAACTGAATTTCAATCTATTCTCACCTTTTGTCACTCTTATGCATGTGGAGGACACTTTAGATCCAAAAGAACAGCCATGAAAATTCTTGATTCTGGATTTTATTGGCCTACCATATTCAAAGATGCATACCTCTTTTGCAAGTCATGTGATCGTTGCCAAAGAACAGGTAACTTAGGTGCTAGAAATCAAATGCCTCAAACTCCAATACTTATTGTTGAAATTTTTGATGTATGGGGCATGGATTTCATGGGACCTTTTCCTCCTTCTTTTGGTAATCTTTATATTTTACTTGCCGTTGATTATGTTTCAAAGTGGATGGAAGCAAAATCCACTAGGACTAATGACTCTAAAGTTGTTTCAGATTTTGTCAAGACTAACATCTTTCCTAGGTTTGGAACACCAAATGCCATAATCAGCGATAGAGGTACTCACTTTTGCAATAGGACTATGGAAGCACTTTTGAGGAAGTATAACATCACACACAAGGTCTCCACCTCATATCATCCTCAAACTAGTGGGCAAGCTGAAGTGTCAAATCGAGAAGTTAAGTCCATCCTTGAAAAGACAGTTAATCCAAATAGGAAGGATTGGAGTTCACGACTTGATGATGCACTTTGGGCTTATAGGACAGCATATAAGACACCCATTGGTATGTCTCCTTATCGACTTGTTTATGGTAAGCCTTGTCATCTTCCGGTTGAATTGGAACATAAATCATATTGGACTATCAAACAATGCAACATGGAGATGGATGAGACAGGAAAGAAAAGAAAACTTGACCTACAAGAATTAGAGGAGATAAGGAATGATGCCTATCAGAATTCTAGGATTTACAAGGAAAAGACTAAGGCATTCCATGACAAGATGATATCAAGAAAGGACTTTGTTGTTGGATGATAACTCGTATAATTATATAGTTTTTAGTTATGTTTTATTATTGTTTTGTGTCAAATACGAGTTATTATTGTTTAGTCTAATTGTGTTTATGATCTTTTATATTTTTATGTAATTTGGTGTTTTTCACAAGTTTCTTTGAGTGATTTCAGATTACTAGAATTAAGGGCAAATCCAGTTCAGTTCCAGTTCCGACACCTTTTGCCATATCAGCTATATCTGGAGTTTCACTGAAGCAATAAGGCTGAAATTTGTAGCCGTGCAAAGCTAAGAGGCACATCTATCTTTTTCATGTTTTACACTTCTTGAAACGGAGTCGTTTTCCCTAGCGAAATCGACCATCAAGTTGGCTGATGTGCAATGACGTCTGTGCTGACCTGTTTTCGTATTTTGCCCATATCTGCTTATCCACATCAGCAAATGATCTGATTCCAACGGCTATGGATCCGCAACTGATAGGGGAACCTTTTTCTAGAAGACCATGTGATCAGATCAGGCCTCCAACATTGACGAAATCGACCATCAAGTTGGCTGATCAAAATTGTCATACAATATGACGAAAATTGTTAGAAAAATTGACCCACCTATTATACCTACCTTTGAAATTTGTAAAGCTTGTCTCTTGTCATTTAGCCCTCCAAAATGTGTATAAATAGAGGGCCTTGGATGATTGTAGAGAATATTGTACATAGGTAGGATATTAGCCATTGTAATAAAATTCTCTAAGTTTTCTTCTTCTTTCTTTTCTCTAGTTTTCTTTTTCTTTAGAAAGAGCAAGAGGTTGGATAATTAATATTCTTCTTCTTCTTCTTTCTTTCTTTTATTTTCTTCTTAGATTCTATTTAATTTTATGTTTATAATGCCTATGCTAGGCTAAACTTCTATTTGGTTAAGGGTGATTTCAAAGCCCTAGACATGTTTTGTGATTGATTTTCAGATTCTATCTATCATTAATTTTCTATCAAAGTTGCTTATGTTCTTCTACAAGAATTGTTCATGATGTTGTCTTGATTTGTTTAGGTGTACAACTAGATAGATCTTGATAATTATCTATTGCTAGTTTAGGAGTCTTGATCCGTGTAATTGTCTTGATTTCCTATTCATAAGTGGCAATTTGTGATTAATGATTATGGTCAAGTTTTCAATAATTGCAAAGTGGAACATAACCTAAGTTGAACAATCCGAGCTTATGTGTTTGTTGCTTAGATCAACCTATCTTTCTCATCATAAAGCTGCCATTAAATTGAATCTAGAGAGCTTATTCTAGGTTGTTTAATGGTTAGAGATTAAATAGAGAGCTTGTTCTATTTAACGACAAACTAAGGAAAGATTGGGATAACAGAGCTTGTTGTTATCTACGGTTGTTAACTTTGATAGTTGGTTGATATTGATAGATCTGAAATTGATTCTTAATGATGTCTAGTGGTGGAGAATGAAACCTTAACCATATTTTTCATATTTGATTCTTCTTACTTACTTGTTTTCTTACTTTTCTAGTTTGCTTATTTTTAAAAGTATATTTATTTTTATTGGCTGGTTATACCGCCTAATTTGTATATTAACTTTGTTTTATTTTTATTGGCTGGTTATACCGCCTAATTTAGTATATATATTTTTATTGGCTGGTTATACCGCCTAATTTAGTATATATATTTATTGGCTGGTTATACCGCCTAATTTAGTATATATATATTTTTATTGGCTGGTTATACCGCCTAATTTAGTATATATATTTATTGGCTGGTTATACCGCCTAATTTAGTATATATATTTATTGGCTGGTTATACCGCCTAATTTAGTATATATATTTTTATTGGCGGGTTATACCGCCTTGCATCTTATTCTTATTATTTACTTTAGTTTAAATCTGGCTTCAAAAACCCCTTTTATTTTATTGTTTTCTTTGAACGTAAGTTATAAACTAATAACTCATAGATTAAAACCCAATCCCTGAGGACTCGACCCTTGCTAATCATTATACTTACAATTGATCTTTTTAGTGCAAGGTTAAATAAGATACACTCTTTTGGGTGCATCAAATTTTTGGCGCCGTTGCCGGGGATTGTTTTCTTTAGTTTATTTGTTACTTGGTTTATTCTTATTTTCAGTTCTAATGAGTTTTATTTTCTTGTACATACGGGTTTTTCTGATCAAATTTTGAAAATAAAAAAAAAAAAAAAAAAAAAAACGATGGAATTGAGCAATCTAACACTTGAAGAGTTGGTGGCATACATGAACATGGAGAATCAACAAGCCAATCTCACCTTCCCTGTTCAACAATTGGCCATGGGAGGATGTCAAGGCCATCAAGTGTTCCAAGACCAACAGTATGATCATTACTCAAACACTTACCATGAGGGATGGTGGGATCATACTAATTATGGCTACTCGAAAAATTACCAAGAAGTAGATCCTTATGCCAATTACACTCATCCATCTAGCTTCAATCAATCATGGTCCCAAGAACCAGATCTTTTTCAACCACCACATATGACTCAAAACTCAGGTACTTCTTTAGAAGATCTTGTCTATTCTCTTGTTACTGATACATTGCAATTTCAACAGGAAACAAGGGCAAGCATCCAGAGTTTGGAAAAGCAAATGATCCAATTGACTAGTAGTATGGTGGGATGCGTAGCACAAAGATCTGAAGAACTCCCTGCCCAAACAATGATTAACCCAAAGGAGAATACTACTATTGTGACCTTGAGGAATGAGGAACAAGATGAGGATGAGACAAAATTAGAGATGAATTCTATTCTTGAGGATAATGAAGCCAATGATCCAAATAAGAGTATTTCGGCACCTGAGGTAACGTTTGAGATTCCAATTTTTACTAATGTTTCTTCTCCACCTTTTCCTAGTAGATTCGCAAAGTTCAAGGAGGATGAACATGAACAAGACACGCTGGAAACCTTAAACAGTTTGTTTGTGGATGTCATTCAACAAGTACCAAAAGATGCACCATTCCTCGATGAGATATGCACCACCAAGGATGATGGAATAATACTTGTAATGGAGAATGCATCCACTGTTGTGCAAAGAAAGCTTCCTCTCAAACGCATAAATTTGGGAAATTTCATGCATGAGCCTGACAAGCCTAAAAAGCCAAGAAGGGGTGTTGGTTAGATTCAAAACACTAACTCAAGTGTTAATTGGGAAGGCAGCCCAATTAAAGATGAAATTGCCAACCTTCCATATTCAGATTTGCTTTCTCTTTCTCTTTCTTTTCCTTTTTCTTTTATTATTTTTATTGTTTTTATTTTATTTCTTATGTTTCTTTGTTAATTGTGTTTACTGCTTTTAAGTTCATTTAGGCTGCATAAGTTTCTTTTGTTTAATAGTTCTTTTCTCTTACATATAATTCTTGCATTGGGGGATAATAGCATTACATTAATGACAATGTAAGAATTATGTGTGGGGGGGAGAATTTAGGATTTTATTTAGAGTGTTTTGTTTTTGAGTCTTTTTATGTTGTTTTTCTTTCTGATCCTTGTTTTGAAAATAACTAGATGTAAATATAATTTTTTTTTACCCCGGTTAAATGGCGGATAACGGTACTCCGTGATTATTTAAATCGGTTCCATCAGCTACCCACAAAACTGATATTGTATATAAATTTCTCTTCCAATTTCTCTTTCAATTTTTTTCATTTTTTTTTCAGGATGGATGATATTCTCACAGGATTGCAGAAACGATTTCCTCCTTTTCCTCGAAATATTTTACTGAAGCTTTACCAAGTTCGACTTGAAAGATTAAGAATGCTTATGCACAAAGGGATTCCTGACGACATACGTTGGATAATTGAAGCCAAGGTACGTGAAGATGAATATCTTCCTGTTTTACATTTACCAGGTACAGGTAGAAGCACTTTTGCAAAGAAGCGACGAGCAAAACGCATGAGTTCAAATTGCCATTAATGTGCACGATGGACGTGTAACGGTAAATGTCGTTCTATTGGGATTCCGTCCTCTAATCGAGATGATAAAATTGAATTCATTAAGGATGGACTGAGTAAGGAGAATTTGGGTAATATCCAACTTTCTCTTGAGACGCATCCTAGTGGAGACGTACAAAGAGAAATTCTTGATTTATGGCCGCAATTCCTAAGGGAATGGCAACATCTTGGGAATCTGATGTTAAAAGACCCTGTTTGCCAGCTTGTAAGAAAACTGGATGGGAAGCATATCCTCGACTCATAGAAGGCGTTCAAGCCGTTTCTGGACGTAAAACCAGAGGAAGATGTGAGCCACAATCACAACTACAATAAACGACTTCTCAGCTTTTGGTTTGATTTGCAATAACTTTATTTTGGTTTAATTTACGTGTTGTTCGATTTGTGTAATTATTCTCGTTTTTTTTATTTGTCTTTTACGGTTGATTTTTCTTCTCTTTTTGATTTTCTTCCTGAAATCACGCAAAAATCTTTTGTTAGGTTAACATTTTCTTCTGACAGGTCAGATACACTTTCGGCGACATTATTACTCTTGTCTGATTCACTACTCAGTCCTCTATATATTACACCATGTACTCATTCTCTTTCAGGCACTCGACAAATAAAAAAAAAATGGAAAGTACTTCGTCCCAACGCATTAAAAAAATTTGTGTCTTTGGAGGTGCTTATCCAGGGAAAAATAACATATTCGCTGATGAAGCCATAAGAGTTGGAGTAATACTTGCCCAACAAAAGATCCACTTGATATATGGAGGCGGTAGTACGGGTTTAATGGGAGCAGTCGCTACAGCAGCACACGCCGGAGGAAGTCCAGTTCTAGGAATCGTGCCAAAACTATTCACAAGTTTTTGTGGACCTACCGTGGGTAAGGAAATACAAGTCTGGAGTGTCCCTGAACGGATAACAATCATGTACCATTCTGCCGATGCATTCATTGCTTTACCAGGAGGTCTGGGTACATTGGAAGAAATAGCTTGCGTGGCTTCTTGGTCATCTTTGGTCACAAATAAGAAACCCATTGGTTTGCTTAATATTAATGGTTATTTTAGTAATTTGCTTTCATATTTAGATAATGCTGTGGATAATGGATTCATGTTTTCAGAGGCAAGGAGAACCATAATTTCTGCTACAACCATTGAAGATTTACTCAAAAAGCTCCAAGCTTATGAGTGTTTATCTGCTACGGTTGTTTCGCAAACGCTCGGAAAAAGAAAAAGAGATATAGACGAGCAAGGAGTGGATTGCACTTTGTCTTTGTGACATTATCAAACATTTTGCTTGTTGTGTCTCAGTTATAATAAGTGGTTAGCAACCTCTGCAGGTAAGGGACATATTTTGCTAATTTCAAAAAAAAATATATATATATATATATAGATATATATATTTGTTGTGTTTTACGCCATTTAGAAGTATTCATTCTGAACAAGGTCTGAGTAAGGGAGACTTGAGACATACCTTGTCAGTTTGATTTCTTCTTTTCAAAAAAAAAAAAAAATTTTGTTGTGTTTTAAGCAATTTAGAAGTATTTATTCTGAACAAGGTCTGAGTAAGGGAGACTTGAGACATACCTTGTCAGTTTGATTTTAATCTTTTTATGTTTACTTGTAAATTTTTGTTTAGTATTTTAGGATTATTTAGGTTGCATGAGTTTGTTTTGTTTTGAGTCTTAGTTGTTCCTATTCTTATGTTATTAGTTCTTTTCTCTTACACATGATTCTTTCATTTGGGTTAATAGACTTACATTGAGGACAATGTAAGAATTAAGTGTGGGGGGAAGGATTTAGGATTTCTTTTATTTTTGTCTATTATTTTTTTTTTATGAGTCTTTAATATTATTATTATTTTTAGTGTGTTTTAGTTCTTTTTTAATACAATGATGAGATATGAATAGCATAAGTCTAAAACTGATTTATTAGTGAGAAGATTTTCATGAGAATTGAGCTTGATGTCAATTTTTTTGAGCCAATGTTAATATGATATGTTGATTGAGAAAGAAGCATGTTTAGACTTAATCTGACTTGTATAATCATCCTTGTGAGTTTTTGAGCCTATATGATTGATGCATTATACATATCAATCTAATTTCTTTCTTGAGTGCTCTTATGATTACAGGATTCTCTAGAACTTGCTTTAAACCATTTGAGACTATATTGATGCATGTGACAACATGAATATGATAGAGGCATTAGGATTATAACCAGAGCCAAACTGCCATCCATTATTAATGTTCTAAGAGAACATCCCCACTAGTGAGCCAATTTGAGCCTACATTAAATATGCTGTTTTATTGGTAACCACAACTTACACCTAGCCTAAATATACTTATATCCTTACCCTTGTTCTAAAGATGGATTATATATTTTGAGACATATTGCAAAAAAACAAGGGATATTTTTAGTTGAAAATTTGGGTTAGAAACAAGAAATAAGTGTGGGGGGAAAAGAAAAGAAAAGTCAAGAGAAAAAGAAATGGAATACTGGCAAATACATTCCTATGTAAAAAAATATGAATCATCTCTTGAATTTGTGGAAAAAGAAAAAGATGTTACAAAGTTGTTTAGAATGAAGAAAAGGCCCAACATGAATATTCGGCCTAGGTGACTATGTACTTGTAAAGAGTTTTGATAAGTTTCTTTGTATGATCTTATTATGTCTCTAAACTTTATGAACTCTTTGGAACCTTTGTGATATCGTTATCCTTTTGTTCTTCAACCACATTACAAACCCCTTGGCCCCATTACAACCTTGATTAAAGACCTCTTGATTCATGAAGTTGTATGATCTAAATAGTGGAGAATAGGTGGACAAGCAAGAATATGGTAGAACTGTTTTCATGAGATTGATTGAGTGTAAACACTTCACCACTACTTTAAAGAGTGAAAATCATGAGGGTATCCCATGTGAGAAGTTGAGATTAAATTTGAACATGCACTATTTTGATTGAGATATGTTAATATTGGCTTAACTCAAACAATTTACATTCAAGCATGATTTTTTGTGAAATTCTTTAAGCTATTGATTAGTTTATAAGACTTGTTCAAAGATTGTCTCTAATTTGTATTGAAAGGATTAGGAATAAATATTTTTAGTATATGTAGTTTATTTATATTTTAGTTTTTCAATGTTTGTGGGTATCGTTCTAGTAAACCCTCACGAGACTAAACTCGTCCACTAGGGACACCTAGGGGTTTAAAGGCTTGTGTCACATGCTAAGTGCCACCGTGATTTCCTACGAAAATGGATTAGATTAGATTTTCTTATTTTATTTTTATTGAGTCGTTGCTAGGGACTAGCAACAATCTAAGTGTGGGGGTGTGATAACTCGTATAATTATATAGTTTTTAGTTATGTTTTATTATTGTTTTGTGTCAAATACGAGTTATTATTGTTTAGTCTAATTGTGTTTATGATCTTTTATATTTTTATGTAATTTGGTGTTTTTCATAAGTTTCTTTGAGTGATTTCAGATTACTAGAATTAAGGGCAAATCCAGTTCAGTTCCAGTTCCGACACCTTTTGCCATATCAGCTATATCTGGAGTTTCACTTTAGCAATAAGGCTGAAATTTGTAGCCGTGCAAAGCTAAGAGGCATATCTATCTTTTTCATGTTTTACACTTCTTGAAACGGAGTCGTTTTCCCTAGCGAAATCGACCATCAAGTTGGCTGATGTGCAATGACGTCTGTGCTGACCTGTTTTCGTATTTTGCCCATATCTGCTTATCCACATCAGCAAATGATCTGATACCAACGGCTATGGATCCGTAACTGATAGGGGAACCTTTTTCTAGAAGACCATGTGATCAGATCAGGCCTCCAACATTGACGAAATCGACCATCAAGTTGGCTGATCAAAATTGTCATACAATATGACGAAAATTGTTAGAAAAATTCACCCACCTATTATACCTACCTTTGAAATTTGTAAAGCTTGTCTCTTGTCATTTAGCCCTCCAAAATGTGTATAAATAGAGGGCCTTGGATGATTGTAGAGAATATTGTACATAGGTAGGATATTAGCCATTGTAATAAAATTCTCTAAGTTTTCTTCTTCTTTCTTTTCTCTAGTTTTCTTTTTCTTTAGAAAGAGCAAGAGGTTGGATAATTAATATTCTTCTTCTTCTTCTTTCTTTCTTTTATTTTCTTCTTAGATTCTATTTAATTTTATGTTTATAATGCCTACGCTAGGCTAAACTTCTATTTGGTTAAGGGTGATTTCAAAGCCCTAGACATGTTTTGTGATTGATTTTCAGATTCTATCTATCATTAATTTTCTATCAAAGTTGCTTATGTTCTTCTACAAGAATTGTTCATGATGTTGTCTTGATTTGTTTAGGTGTACAACTAGATAGATCTTGATAATTATCTATTGCTAGTTTAGGAGTCTTGATCCGTGTAATTGTCTTGATTTCCTATTCATAAGTGGCAATTTGTGATTAATGATTATGGTCAAGTTTTCAATAATTGCAAAGTGGAACATAACCTAAGTTGAACAATCCGAGCTTATGTGTTTGTTGCTTAGATCAACCTATCTTTCTCATCATAAAGCTGCCATTAAATTGAATCTAGAGAGCTTATTCTAGGTTGTTTAATGGTTAGAGATTAAATAGAGAGCTTGTTCTATTTAACGACAAACTAAGGAAAGATTGGGATAACAGAGCTTGTTGTTATCTACGGTTGTTAACTTTGATAGTTGGTTGATATTGATAGATCTGAAATTGATTCTTAATGATGTCTAGTGGTGTAGAATGAAACCTTAACCATATTTTTCATATTTGATTCTTCTTACTTACTTGTTTTCTTACTTTTCTAGTTTGCTTATTTTTAAAAGTATATTTATTTTTATTGGCTGGTTATACCGCCTAATTTGTATATTAACTTTTTTTTATTTTTATTGGCTGGTTATACCGCCTAATTTAGTATATATATTTTTATTGGCTGGTTATACCGCCTAATTTGTATATTAACTTTGTTTTATTTTTATTGGCTGGTTATACCGCCTAATTTAGTATATATATTTTTATTGGCTGGTTATACCGCCTAATTTAGTATATATATTTATTGGCTGGTTATACCGCCTAATTTAGTATATATATATTTTTATTGGCTGGTTATACCGCCTAATTTAGTATATATATTTATTGGCTGGTTATACCGCCTAATTTAGTATATATATTTATTGGCTGGTTATACCGCCTAATTTAGTATATATATTTTTATTGGCTGGTTATACCGCCTTGCATCTTATTCTTATTATTTACTTTAGTTTAAATCTAGCATCAAAAAAAACCCTTTTATTTTATTGTTTTCTTTGAACGTAAGTTATAAACTAATAACTCATAGATTAAAACCCAATCCCTGAGGACTCGACCCTTGCTAATCATTATACTTACAATTCATCTTTTTAGTGCAAGGTTAAATAAGATACACTCTTTTGGGTGCATCATTGGATAAAAAGTTCTTCTCTTCCATTCACGCCTTAAGTTATATCCAGGTAAGTTACGTTCTCGTTGGGTTGGACCTTTTGTTATTACTAATGTATTTACTCATGGTGCAGTTGAAATCCAAAGCCCAAAAACAGATAAGGCATTCAAAGTAAATGGTCATAGATTGAAGCCTTACTATGAGAACTTTCCAATACAAGATGTGGAGGAGTTTCCACTTTTTGAGCCAAAGTATGTTGAATAATAATGGCATGAGTCTAAGTCATTCTGAGGACAATAAACCAAGCGCTTCTTGGGAGGCAACCCAAAAGGATGGAGAGCATCTATTATATCAGATTTGCATATTCCTTACTCTCCATCATTCTATCTTTTATTGTTTTTCTTTTCTTTTGTTTAATAGTTCTTTTCTCTTACATATAATTCTTGCATTGGGGGATTAATAGCATTACATTAATGAGAATGTAAGAATTATGTGTGGGGGGAATAATTTAGGATTTTATTTAGAGTGTTTTGTTTTTGAGTCTTTTTATGTTGTTTTTCTTTCTGATCCTTGTTTTGAAAATAACTAGATGTAAATATAATTTTTATTTCTTTTTAACCCCGGTTAAATGGCGGATAACGGTACTCCGTGATTATTTAAATCGGTTCAATCAGCTACCCACAAAACTGATATTGTATATAAATTTCTCTTCCAATTTCTCTTTCAATTTTTTTCATTTTTTTTTCAGGATGGATGATATTCTCACAAGATTGCAGAAACAATTTCCTCCTTTTCCTCGAAATATTTTACTGAAGCTTTACCAAGTTCGATTTGAAAGATTAAGAATGCTTATGCACAAAGGGATTCCTGAAGACATACGTTGGATAATTGAAGCCAAGGTACGTGAAGATGAATATCTTCCTGTTTTGCATTTACCAGGTACAGGTAGAAGCACTTTTGCAAAGAAGCGACGAGCAAAGCGCATGGGTTCAAATTGCCACAAATGTGCACGATGGACGTGTAACGGTAAATGTAGTTCTATTGGGAATCCGTCCTCTAATCGAGATGATAAAATTGAATTCATTAAGGATGGACTGAGTAAGGAGAATTTGGGTAATATCCAACTTTCTCTTGAGACGCATCCTAGTGGAGACGTACAAAGAGAAATTCTTGATTTATGGCCGCAATTCCAAAGGGAATGGCAACATCTTGGGAATCTGATGTTAAAAGACCCTGTTTGCCAGCTTGTAAGAAAATTGGATGGGAAGCATATCCTCGACTCATAGAAGGCGTTTAAGCCGTTTCTGGACGTAAAACCAGAGGAAGATGTGAGCCACAATCACAACTACAATAAATGACTTCTCAGCTTTTGGTTTGATTTGCAATAACTTTATTTTGGTTTAATTTACGTGTTGTTCGATTTGTGTAATTATTCTCGTTTTTTTTATTTGTCTTTTACGGTTGATTTTTTCTTCTCTTTTTGATTTTCTTCCTGAAATCACGCAAAAATCTTTTGTTAGGTTAACATTTTCTTCTGACAGGTCAGATACACTTTCGGCGACATTATTACTCTTGTCTGATTCACTACTCAGTCCTCTATATATTACACCATGTACTCATTCTCTTTCAGGCACTCGACAAATAAAAAAAAATGGAAAGTACTTCGTCCCAGCGCATTAAAAAAATTTGTGTCTTTGGAGGTGCTTATCCTGGGAAAAATAACATATTCGCTGATGAAGCCATAAGAGTTGTAGTAATACTTGCCCAACAAAAGATCCAGTTGATTTATGGAGGCGGTAGTACGGGTTTAATGGGAGCAGTCGCTACAGCAGCACACGCCAGAGGAAGTCCAGTTCTAGGAATCGTGCCAAAACTATTCACAGATTTTTGTGGACCTACCTTGGGTAAGGAAATACAAGTTTGGAGTATCCCTGAACGGATGACAATCATGTACCATTCTGCCGATGCATTCATTGCTTTACCAGGAGGCCTGGGTACATTGGAAGAAATAGCTTGCGTGGCTTCTTGGTCATCTTTGGTCACAAATAAGAAACCCATTGGTTTGCTTAATATTAATGGTTATTTTAGTAATTTGCTTTCATATTTAGATAATGCTGTGGAAAATAGATTCATGTTTTCAGAGGCAAGGAGAACCATAATTTCTGCTACAACCATTGAAGATTTACTCAAAAAGCTCCAAGCTTATGAGTATTTATCTGCTACGGTTGTTTCGCAAACGCTCGGAAAAAGAAAAAGAGATATGGACGAGCAAGGAGTGGATTGCACTTTGTCTTTGTGACATTATCTAACATTTTGTTTGTTGTGTCTCAGTTATAATAAGTGGTTAGCAACCTCTGCAGGTAATATGTCCCTTACCCCCTACTAAAAAAAAATAAAAAAAAAATTGTGTTTTAAGACATTTAGAAGTATTCATTCTGAACAAGGTCTGAGTAAGGGAGACTTGAGACATACCTTGTCAGTTTGATTTAATCTTTAAAAAAAAAAAAAAAATTTGTGTTTTAAGCCATTTAGAAGTATTCATTCTGAACAAGGTCTGAGTAAGGGAGACTTGAGACATACCTTCTCAGTTTGATTTTAATCTTTTTATGTTTACTTGTTAATTTTTGTTTAGTATTTTAAGATTATTTAGGTTGCATGGGTTTGTTTTGTTTTGAGTCTTAGTTGTTCCTATTCTTATGTTATTAGTTCTTTTCTCTTACACATGATTCTTTCATTTGGGTTAATAGACTTACATTGAGGACAATGTAAGAATTAAGTGTGGGGGGAATGATTTAGGATTTCTTTTATTTTTGTCTACTATATATTTTTTTTATGAGTCTTTATTATTATTATTATTATTTTTTTAGTGTGTTTTAGTCCCTTTTTAATACAATGATGAGATATGAATTGCATAAGTCTAAAACAGATTTATTAGTGAGAAGATTTTCATGAGAATTGAGCTTGATGTCAACCTTTTTATAAGCCAATGTTAATATGATATGTTGATTGAGAAAGAAGCATGTTTAGACTTAATCTGACTTGTATAATCATCCTTGTGAGTTTTTGAGCCTATATGATTGATGAATTATATAAATCAATCTAATTTCTTTCTTGAGTGCTCTTATGATTACATGATTCTCTAGAACTTGCTTTAGACCTTGTTGAGACTATATTGATGCATGTGACAACATGAATATGATAGAGGCATTAGGATTTTTAGCCAGGGCCAAACAGCCATTCCTTTATTGATGTTCCAAGAGAACACACCCTTAGTGAACCAATTTGAGCCTACATTGAATAAGCTATCTCTTTGGTAACCATAACTTGTCCCTAACCTAAATATACTTATATCTTTACCTTTGTTCCAAAGATGAATTAGCATGTTTTGAGACAAGTTGCAAAGACAAGGAAGATCTATTGAAAATTTGGGTTAGAAACAAGAAATAAGTGTGGGGGGAAAAGAAAAGAAAAGTCAAGAGAAAAACAAATGGAATACTGGCAAATACATTCCTATGTTAAAAAAAAATATGAATCATCTCTTGAATTTGTGGAAAAAGAAAAAGATGTTACAAAGTTGTTTAGAATGAAGAAAAGGCCCAACATGAATATTCGGCCTATGTGACTATGTACTTGTAAAGAGTTTTGAGAAGTTTCTTTGTATGATCTTATTATGTCTCTAAACTTTATGAACTCTTTGGAACCTTTGTGATATCTTTATCCTTTTGTTCTTCAACCACATTACAAACCCCTTGGCCCTATTACAACCTTGATTAAAGACCTCTTGATTTATGAAGTTGCATGATCTTTTAGTGGAGAATAGGTGGACAAGCAAGCATATGGTAGAAGTGTTTTCATCAGATTGATTGAGTGTAAACACTTTACCACTACTTTAAAGAGTGAAAATCATGAGAGTATCCCATGTGAGAGGTTGAGATTAAGTTGAATATGCATTATTTTGATTGAAATATGTTATGTTAATATTGGCTTAACTCATTTATTTACATTCAAGCATGAATTTTTGTGAAATTCTTTGAGCTATTGATTAGTTTATAAGACTTGTTCAAAGATTGTCTCTAATTTATATTGAAAGGATTAGGAGTAAATATTTTTAGTGTATGTAGTTTACTTATATTTTAGTTTTTCAATGTTTGTGGGTATCGTTCTAGCAAACCCTCACGAGACTAAACTCGTCCACTAGGGACACCTAGGGGTTTAAAGGCTTGTGTCACATGCTAAGTGCCACCGTGATTTCCTACGAAAATGGATTAGATTAGATTTTCTTATTTTATTTTTATTGAGTCGTTGCTAGGAACTAGCAACAATCTAAGTGTGGGGGTGTGATAACTCGTATAATTATATAGTTTTTAGTTATGTTTTATTATTGTTTTGTGTCAAATACGAGTTATTATTGCTTAGTCTAATTGTGTTTATGATCTTTTATGTTTTTATGTAATTTGGTGTTTTTCACAAGTTTCTTTGAGTGATTTCAGATTACTAGGTTAAATCAAGAATTAAGGGCAAATCCAGTTCAGTTCCAGTTCCGACACCTTTTGCCATATCAGCTATATCTGGAGTTTCACTGAAGCAATAAGGCTGAATTTGTTACAGTGCAAATTTAAGAGGTTTTGGTATTTTGACCATATCTTCTGATCCACATCAGAAAATGAGCGGATTCCAACGGCTATGGATCACAGACTGATAGGGTAACATTTGTCTAGAAGACCATTTGATCATATCAAGCCTCCAACATTGACAAAATCAACCATCAAGTTGGCTGATGTGCAATGACGTATGTGCTGACCTGTTTTGGTATTTTGCCCATATCTTCTGATCCACATCAGCAAATGAGCTGATTCGAACGGCTATGGATCACTAACTGATAGGGGAACATTTTTCTAGAAGACCATGTGATCAGATTAAGCCTCCAATATTGACAAATTCGACCATCAAGCTGGCTGATCAAAATTGTCATACAATATGACGAAAATTGTTAGAAAAATGCACCCACCTATTATACCTACCTTTCAAATTTATAAAGCTTGTCTCTTGTCATTTAGCTCTCCAAAATGTGTATAAATAGAGGGCCTTGGATGATTGTAAGGGACATTGTACATTGGTAGGATATTAGCCATTGTAATAAAATTCTCTAAGTTTTCTTCTTCTTTCTTTTCTCTAGTTTTCTTTTTCTTTATTTTCTTCTTCTTCTTTCTTTCTTTTATTTCCTTCTTAGATTCTCTTTAATTTTATGTTTATGTTTACAATGCCTATGCTAGGTTAAACTTTTATTTGGTTAAGGGTGATTTCAAAGCCCTAGACATGTTTTATAATTGATTTTCAGATTCTATCTATCATTAATTTTCTATCAAAGTTGCTTATGTTCTTCTACAAGAATTGTTCATGATGTTGTCTTGATTTGTTTAGGTGTACAACTAGATAGATCTTGATAATTATCTATTGCTAGTTTAGGAGTCTTGATCCGTGTAATTGTCTTGATTTCCTACTCATAAGTGGCAATTTATGATTAATGATTATGGTCAAGTTTTCAATAATTGCAAAGTGGAACATAACCTAAGTTGAACAATCCGAGCTTATGTGTTTGTTGCTTAGATCAACCTATCTTTCTCATTGATGCACCCAAAAGAGTGTATCTTATTTAACCTTGCACTAAAAAGATCAATTGTAAGTATAATGATTAGCAAGGGTCGAGTCCTCAGGGATTGGGTTTTAATCTATGAGTGATGCACCCAAAAGAGTGTATCTTATTTAACCTTGCACTAAAAAGATCAATTGTAAATATAGTAGTTAGCAAGGGTCGAGTCCTCAGGGATTGGGTTTTAGTTTATAAGTTGATAGTTTAAAACTTAAATTCAAGAACAATAAAAGAAAAGGGGTTTTTGAAATCAGATTTAAACTAAAGTAAATAATAAGAATAAGATGCAAGGCGGTATAACCAGCCAATAAAAATATATATACTAAATTAAGCGGTATAACCAGCCAATAAAAATATATATACTAAATTAGGCGGTATAACCAGCCAATAAAAATAAAACAAAGTTAATATACAAATTAGGCGATATAACCAGCCAATAAAAATAAATATACTTTTAAAAATAAGCAAACTAGAAAAGTAAGAAAACAAGTAAGTAAGAAGAATCAAATATGAAAAATATGGTTAAGGTTTCATTCTCTACCACTAGACATCATTAAGAATCAATTTTAGATCTATAAATATCAACCAACTATCAAAGTTAACAACCGTAGATAACAACAAGCTCTGTTACCCCAATCTTTCCTTAGTTTGTCGTTAAATAGAACAAGCTCTCTATTTAATCTCTAACCATTAAACAACCTAGAATAAGCTCTCTAAATTCAATTTAATGGCAGCTTTATGATGAGAAAGATAGGTTGATCTAAGCAACAAACACATAAGCTCGGATTGTTCAACTTAGGTTATGTTCCACTTTGCAATTATTGAAAACTTGACCATAATCATTAATCACAAATTGCCACTTATGAATAGGAAATCAAGACAATTACACGGATCAAGACTCCTAAACTAGCAATAGATAATTATCAAGATCTATCTTGTTGTACACCTAAATAAATCTAGACATCATCTTGAACAATTCTTGTAGAAGAACATAAGCAACTTTGATAGAAAATTAATGATAGATAGAATCTGAAAATCAATCACAAAACATGTCTAGGGCTTTGAAATCACCCTTAACCAAATAGAAGTTTAGCCTAGCATAGGCATTATAAACATAAAATTAAATAGAATCTAAGAAGAAAATAAAAGAAAGAAAGAAGAAGAAGAAGAATATTAATTATCCAACCTCTTGCTCTTTCTAAAGAAAAAGAAAACTAGAGAAAAGAAAGAAGAAGAAAACTTAGAGAATTTTATTACAATGGCTAATATCCTACCAATGTACAATATGATCCTCTACAATCATCCAAGGCCCTCTATTTATACACATTTTGGAAGGCTAAATGACAAGAGACAAGCTTTACAAATTTCAAAGGTAGGTATAATAGGTGGGTGAATTTTTCTAACAATTTTCGTCATATTGTATGACAATTTTGATCATCCAACTTGATGGTCGATTTCGTCAATGTTGGAGGCCTGATCTGATCACATGGTCTTCTAGAAAAAGGTTTCCCTATCAGTTACGGATCCATAGCCGTTGGAATCAGCTCATTTGCTGATGTGGATAAGAAGATATGGGCAAAATACGAAAACATGTCAGCACAGACGTCATTGCACATCAGCCAACTTGATGGTCGATTTCGTCAATATTAGAGGCCTGAGCTGATCATATGGTCTTCTAGACAAAGGTTCCCGTATCAGTTACGGATCCATAGCCATTGGAATCAGCTCATTTGCGGATGTGGATAAGCATATATTGACAAAATACAAAAACAGGTCAGCACAGACGTCATTGCACATCAGCCAACTTGATGGTCGATTTCGCTAGGGAAAACGACTCCGTTTCAAGAAGTATAAAACATGAAAAAGATATATATGCCTCTTAGCTTTGCACGGCTACATATTTCAGCCTTATTGCTTCAGTGAAACTCCAGATATAGCTGATATGGCAAAATGTGTCGGAACTGGAACTGAACTGGATTTGCCCTTAATTCTAGTAATCTGAAATCACTCAAAGAAACTTGTGAAAAACACCAAATTACATAAAAATATAAAAGATCATAAACACAATTAGACTAAACAATAATAACTCGTATTTGACACAAAACAATAATAAAACATAACTAAAAACTATATAATTATACGAGTTATCAATGAGTTATTAGTTTATAACTTACGTTCAAAGAAAACAATAAAAGAAAAGGGGTTTTTGAAGCCAGATTTAAACTAAAGTAAATAATAAGAATAAGATGCAAGGCGGTATAACCAGCCAATAAAAATATATATACTAAATTAGGCGGTATAACCAGCCAATAAAAATATATATACTAAATTAGGCGGTATAACCAGCCAATAAAAATAAAACAAAGTTAATATACAAATTAGGCGGTATAACCAGCCAATAAAAATAAATATACTTTTAAAAATAAGCAAACTAGAAAAGTAAGAAAACAAGTAAGTAAGAAGAATCAAATATGAAAAATATGGTTAAGGTTTCATTCTCCACCACTAGACATCATTCAGAATCAATTTCAGATCTATCAATATCAACCAACTATCAAAGTTAACAACCGTAGATAACAACAAGCTCTGTTATCCCAATCTTTCCTTAGTTTGTCATTAAATAGAACAAGCTCTCTATTTAATCTCTAACCATTAAACAACCTAGAATAAGCTCTCTAAATTCAATTTAATGGCAGCTTTATGATGAGAAAGATAGGTTGATCTAAGCAACAAACACATAAGCTCGGATTGTTCAACTTAGGTTATGTTCCACTTTGCAATTATTGAAAACTTGACCATAATCATTAATCACAAATTGCCACTTATGAATAGGAAATCAAGACAATTACACGGATCAAGACACCTAGACTAGCAATAGATAATTATCAAGATCTATCTAGTTGTACACCTAAATAAATCAAGACAACATCATGAACAATTCTTGTAGAAGAACATAAGCAACTTTGATAGAAAATTAATGATAGATAGAATCTGAAAATCAATCACAAAACATGTCTAGGGCTTTGAAATCACCCTTAACAAAATAGAAGTTTAGCCTAGCATAGGCATTGTAAACATAAACATAAAATTAAAGAGAATCTAAAAAGGAAATAAAAGAAAGAAAGAAGAAGAAGAAAATAAAGAAAAAGAAAACTAGAGAAAAGAAAGAAGAAGAAAACTTAGAGAATTTTATTAAAATGGCTAATATCCTACCAATGTACAATATCTTACAATCATCCAAGGCCCTCTATTTATACACATTTTGGAAGGCTAAATGACAAGAGACAAGCTTTACAAATTTCAAAGGTAGGTATAATAGGTGGGTGCATTTTTCTAACAATTTTCGTCATATTGTATGACAATTTTGATCAGCCAACTTGATGGTCGATTTTGTCAATTTTGGAGGCCTGATCTGATCACAAGGTCTTCTAGAAAAATGTTCCCCTATCAGTTACTGATCCATAGCCGTTAGAATCAGCTCATTTGCTGATGTGGATAAGAGGATATGGGCAAAATACGAAAACAGGTCAGCACAGACGTCATTGCACATCAGCCAACTTGATGGTCGATTTCGCTAGGGAAAACGACTCCGTTTCATGAAGTGTAAAACATGAAAAAGATAGATATGCCTCTTAACTTTGCACGGTTAAAATTTCAGCCTTATTGCTTCAGTGAAACTCGAGATATAGCTGATATGGAAAAAGGTGTCGGAACTAGAACTGAACTGGATTTGCCCTTAATTCTAGTAATCTGAAATCACTCAAAGAAACTTGTGAAAAACACCAAATTACATAAAAATATAAAAGATCATAAACACAATTAGACTAAACAATAATAACTCGTATTTGACACAAAACAATAATAAAACATAACTAAAAACTATATAATTATACGAGTTATCACACCCCCACACTTAGATTGTTGCTAGTCCCTAGCAACGACTCAATAAAAATAAAATAAGAAAATCTAATCTAATCCACTTTCGTAGGAAATCACGGTGGCACTTAGCATGTGACACAAGCCTTTAAACCCCTAGGTGTCCCTAGTGGACGAGTTTAGTCTCGTGAGGGTTTACTAGAACGATACCCACAAACATTGAAAAACTAAAATATAAATAAACTACATATACTAAAAATATTTACTCCTAATCCTTTCAATACACATTAGAGACAATCTTTGAACAAGTCTTATAAACTAATCAATAGCTTAAAGAATTTCACAAAAAATCATGCTTGAATGTAAATTGTTTGAGTTAAGCCAATATTAACATAACATATTTCAATCAAAATAGTGCATATTCAAACTTAATCTCAACTACTCACATGGGATACTCTCATGATTTTCATTCTTTAAAGTAGTGGTAAAGTGTTTACACTCAATCAATCTCATGAAAACAGTTCTACCATATTCTTGCTTGTCCACCTATTCTCCACTATTTAGATCATACAACTTCATGAATCAAGAGGTCTTTAATCAAGGTTGTAATGGGGCCAAGGGGTTTGTAATGTGATTGAAGAACAAAAGGATAAAGATATCACAAAGGTTCCAAAGAGTTCATAAAGTTTAGAGACATAATAAGATCATACAAAGAAACTTCTCAAAACTCTTTACAAGTACATAGTCAACTAGGCCGGATATTCATGTAGGGCCTTTTCTTCATTCTAAACAACTTTGTAACATCTTTTTCTTTTTCCCCAAATTCAAGAGATGATTCATATTTTTTTTTTACATAGGAATGCATTTGCCAGTATTCCATTTCTTTTTTTTTTTTTGACTTTTCTTTTCTCTCCCCCCACACTTATTTCTTGTTTCTAACCCAAATTTTCAATAGATCTTCCTTGTCTTTGCAACTTGTCTCAAAACATGCTAATTCATCTTTTGAACAAAGGTAAGGATATAAGTATATTTAGGTTAGGGACAAGTTATGGTTACCAAAGAGGTAGCTTATTCAATGTAGGCTCAAATTGGTTCACTAAGGGTGTGTTCTCTTGGAACATCAATAAGGGATGGCTGTTTGGCCCTGGCTAAAAATCCTAATGCCTCTATCATATTCATGTTGTCACATGCATCAATATAGTCTCAACAAGGTCTAAAGCAAGTTCTAGAGAATCATGTAATCATAAGAGCACTCAAGAAAGAAATTAGATTGATTTATATAATGCATCAATCATTATAGGCTCAAAAACTCACAAGGATGATTATACAAGTCAGATTAAGTCTAAACATGCTTCTTTCTCAATCAACATATCATATTAACATTGGCTCATAAAAAGGTTGATATCAAGCTCAATTCTCATGAAAATCTCCTCACTAATAAATCTGTTTTAGACTTATGCAATTCATATCTCATCATAGTATTGAAAGTAACTAAAACACACTAAGTCTAAACATGTTTTTTTTTTTTTTTGAAAAAAAACTTAAATCAAACTGACAAGGTATGTCTCAAGTCTCCCTTAATCAGACCTTGTTCAAATGAATACTTCTAAATGTCTTAAAACACAACAATTTTTTTTTTTAAATTAGCAAAATATGTCCCTTACCCCCTACTAAAATATGACATTGTCCCCAATGTCAAATTTTAAAGGTAGAATTTAGGAGATATTACCTGCAGAGGTTGCTAACCACTTATTATAACTGAGACACAATAAGCAAAATGTTAGATAATGTCACAAAGACAAAGTGCAATCCACTTCTTGCTCGTCCATATCTCTTTTTCTTTTTTCGAGCGTTTGCGAAACAACCGTAGCAGATAAACACTCATAAGCTTGGAGCTTTTTGAGTAAATCTTCAATGGTTGTAGCAGAAATTATGGTTCTCCTTGCCTTTGAAAACATGAATCCATTTTCCACAGCATTATCTAAATATGAAAGCAAATTACGAAAATAACCATTAATATTAAGCAAACCAATGGGTTTCTTTTTTGTGACCAAAGATGACCAAGAAGCCACGCAAGCTATTTCTTCCAATGTACCCAGACCTCCTGGTAAAGCAATGAATGCATCGGCACAATGGTACATGATTGTCATCCGTTCAGGGATACTCCAGACTTGTATTTCCTTACCCACGGTAGGTCCACAAAAACCTGTGAATAGTTTTGGAACGATTCCTAGAACTGGACTTCCTCCGGCGTGTGCTGCTGTAGCGACTGCTCCCATTAAACCCATACTACCACCTCCATAAATCAACTGGATCTTTTGTTGGGCAAGTATTACTCCAACTCTTATGGCTTCATCAGCAAATATGTTATTTTTCCCTGGATAAGCACCTCCAAAGACACAAATTTTTTTAATGCGATGGGACGAAGTACTTTCCATTTTTTTTTCGGGTGCCTGAAAGAGAATGAGTACATGGTGTAATATATAGAGGACTGAGTAGTGAATCAGACAAGAGTAATAATGTCGCCGAAAGTGTATTTGACCTGTCAGAAGAAAATGTTAACCTAACAAAAGATTTTTGCGTGATTTCAGGAAGAAAATCAAAAAGAGAAGAAAAATCAACCGTAAAAGACGAATAAAAAAAACGAGAATAATTACACAAATCGAACAACACGTAAATTAAACCGAAATGAAGTTATTGCAAATCAAACCAAAAGCTGAGAAGTTATTTATTGTAGTTGTGATTGTGGCTCACATCTTCCTCTGGTTTTACGTCCAGAAACGGCTTAAACGCCTTCTATGAGTCGAGGATATGCTTCCCATCCAGTTTTCTTACAAGCTGGCAAACCGGGTCTTTTAACATCAGATTCCCAAGATGTTGCCATTCCCTTTGGAATTGCAGCCATAAATCAAGAATTTCTCTTTGTACGTCTCCACTAGGATGCGTCTCAAGAGAAAGTTGGATATTACCCAAATTCTCCTTACTCAGTCCATCCTTAATGAATTCAATTTTATCATCTCGATTAGAGGACGGAATCCCAATAGAACGACATTTACCGTTACACGTCCATCGTGCACATTTGTGGCAGTTTGAACTCATGCGCTTTGCTCGTCGCTTCTTTGCAAAAGTGCTTCTACCTGTACCTGGTAAATGCAAAACAGGAAGATATTCATCTTCACGTACCTTGGCTTCAATTATCCAACTGATGCACCCAAAAGAGTGTATCTTATTTAACCTTGCACTAAAAAGATCAATTGTAAGTATAATGATTAGCAAGGGTCGAGTCCTCAGGGATTGGGTTTTAATCTATGAGTTATTAGTTTATAACTTACGTTCAAAGAAAACAATAAAAGAAAAGGGGTTTTTGAAGCCAGATTTAAACTAAAGTAAATAATAAGAATAAGATGCAAGGCGGTATAACCAGCCAATAAAAATATATATACTAAATTAGGCGGTATAACCAGCCAATAAAAATATATATACTAAATTAGGCGGTATAACCAGCCAATAAAAATAAAACAAAGTTAATATACAAATTAGTCGGTATAACCAGCCAATAAAAATAAATATACTTTTAAAAATAAGCAAACTAGAAAAGTAAGAAAACAAGTAAGTAAGAAGAATCAAATATGAAAAATATGGTTAAGGTTTCATTCTCCACCACTAGACATCATTAAGAATCAATTTCAGATCTATCAATATCAACCAACTATCAATGTTAACAACCGTAGATAACAACAAGCTCTTTTACCCCAATCTTTCCTTAGTTTGTCGTTAAATAGAACAAGCTCTCTATTTAATCTCTAACCATTAAACAACCTAGAATAAGCTCTCTAAATTCAATTTAATGGCAGCTTTATGATGAGAAAGATAGGTTGATCTAAGCAACAAACACATAAGCTCGGATTGTTCAACTTAGGTTATGTTCCACTTTGCAATTATTGAAAACTTGACCATAATCATTAATCACAAATTGCCACTTATGAATAGGAAATCAAGACAATTACACGGATCAAGACTCCTAAACTAGCAATAGATAATTATCAAGATCTATCTAGTTGTACACCTAAATAAATCAAGACAACATCATGAACAATTCTTGTAGAAGAACATAAGCAACTTTGATAGAAAATTAATGATAGATAGAATCTGAAAATCAATCACAAAACATGTCTAGGGCTTTGAAATCACCCTTAACCAAATAGAAGTTTAGCCTAGCATAGGCATTGTAAACATAAACATAAAATTAAAGAAAATCTAAGAAGAAAATAAAAGAAAGAAAGAAGAAGAGGAAGAATATTAATTATCCAACCTCTTGCTCTCTCTAAAGAAAAAGAAAACTAGAGAAAAGAAAGAAAACTAGAGAAAAGAAAGAAGAAGAAAACTTAGAGAATTTTATTAAAATGGCTAATATCCTACCTATGTACAATATGATCCTCTACAATCATCCAAGGCCCTCTATTTATACACATTTTGGAAGGCTAAATGACAAGAGACAAGCTTTACAAATTTCAAAGGTAGGTATAATAGGTGGGTGAATTTTTCTAACAATTTTCGTCATATTGTATGACAATTTTGATCAGCCAACTTGATGGTCGATTTCGTCAATGTTGGAGGCCTGATCTGATCACATGGTCTTCTAGAAAAAGGTTCCCCTATCAGTTAAGGATCCATAGCCGTTGGAATCAGCTCATTTGCTGATGTGGATAAGCAGATATGGGCAAAATACGAAAACATGTCAGCACAGACGTCATTGCACATCAGCCAACTTGATGGTCGATTTCGTCAATATTAGAGGCCTGATCTGATCATATGGTCTTCTAGACAAAGGTTCCCGTATCAGTTACGGATCCATAGCCATTGGAATCAGCTCATTTTCTGATGTGGATAAGCAGATATGGGCAAAATACGAAAACAGGTCAGCACAGACGTCATTGCACATCAGCCAACTTGATGGTCGATTTCGCTAGGGAAAACGACTCCGTTTCAAGAAGTATAAAACATGAAAAAGATAGATATGCCTCTTAGCTTTGCACGGCTACAAATTTCAGCCTTATTGCTTCAGTGAAACTCCAGATATGGCTGTTATGGCAAAATGTATCGGAACTGGAACTGAACTGGATTTGCCCTTAATTCTAGTAATCTGAAATCACTCAAAGAAACTTGTGAAAAACACCAAATTACATAAAAATATAAAAGATCATAAACACAATTAGACTAAACAATAATAACTCGTATTTGACACAAAACAATAATAAAACATAACTAAAAACTATATAATTATACGAGTTATCACACCCCCACACTTAGATTGTTGCTAGTCCCTAGCAACGACTCAATAAAAATAAAATAAGAAAATCTAATCTAATCCATTTTCGTAGGAAATCACGGTGGCACTTAGCATGTGACACAAGCCTTTAAACCCCTAGGTGTCCCTAGTGGACGAGTTTAGTCTCGTGAGGGTTTGCTAGAACGATACCCACAAACATTGAAAAACTAAACTATAAATAAACTACATATACTAAAAATATTTATTCCTAATCCTTTCAATACACTTAGAGATAATCTTTGAACAAGTCTTATAAACTAATCAATAGCTTAAAGAATTTCACAAAAAATCATGCTTGAATGTAAATTATTTGAGTTAAGCCAATATTAACATAACATATCTCAATCAAAATAGTGCATGTTCAAATTTAATCTCAACTTCTCACATGGGATACCCTCATGATTTTCACTCTTTAAAGTAGTGGTGAAGTGTTTACACTCAATCAATCTCATGAAAACAGTTCTACCATATTCTTACTTGTCCACCTATTCTCCACTATTTAGATCATACAACTTCATGAATCAAGAGGTCTTTAATCAAGGTTGTAATGGGGCCAAGGGGTTTGTAATGTGGTTGAAGAACAAAAGGATAAAGATATCACAAAGGTTCCAAAGAGTTCATAAAGTTTAGAGACATAATAAGATCATACAAAGAAACTTCTCAAAACTCTTTACAAGTACATAGTCACATAGGCCGAATATTCATGTTGGGCCTTTTCTTCATTCTAAACTACTTTGTAACATCTTTTTCTTTTTCCACAAATTCAAGAGATGATTCATATTTTTTTACATAGGAATGTATTTGCCAGTATTCCATTTCTTTTTCTCTTGACTTTTCTTTTCTTTTCCCCCACACTTATTTCTTGTTTCTAACCCAAATTTTCAATAGATCTTCCTTGTCTTTGCAACTTGTCTCAAAACATGCTAATTCATCTTTGGAACAAAGGTAAGGATATAAGTATATTTAGGTTAGGGACAAGTTATGGTTACCAAAGAGATAGCTTATTCAATGTAGGCTCAAATTGGTTCACTAAGGGTGTGTTCTCTTGGAACATCAATAAGGGATGGCTGTTTGGCCTTGGCTAAAAATCCTAATGCCTCTATCATATTCATGTTGTCACATGCATCAATATAGTCTCAACAAGGTCTAAAGCAAGTTCTAGAGAATCATGTAATCATAAGAGCACTCAAGAAAGAAATTAGATTGATTTGTATAATGCATCAATCATGTTAGGCTCAAAAACTCACAATGATGATTATACAAGTCAGTTTTAAGTCTAAACATGCTTCTTTCTCAATCAACATATCATATTAACATTGGCTCATAAAAATTAGTATCAAGCTTAATTCTCATGAAAATGTTCTCACTAGTAACCAGTTTAGACCTATGCAATTCATATCTCATCATTGTATTAAAAAGGAACTAAAACACACTAAAAATAATAATAATAAAGACTCATAAAGAAAAAAAAATAGTAGACGAAAATAAAAGAAATCCTAAATCATTCCCCCCACACTTAATTCTTACATTGTCCTCAATGTAAGTCTATTAACCCAAATGAAAGAATCATGTGTAAGAGAAAAGAACTAATAACATAAGAATAGGAACAACTAGACTCAAAACAAAACAAAACAAACTCATGCAACCTAAATAATCCTAAAATACTAAAGAAAAATTAACAAGTAAACATAAAAAGATTAAAATCAAACTGACAAGGTATGTCTCAAGTCTCCCTTACTCAGACCTTGTTCAGAATGAATACTTCTAAATTGCTTAAAACACAACAAACTTTTTTTTTTTTTTTTTTTGAAAAGAAGAAATCAAACTGACAAGGTATGTCTCAAGTCTCCCTTACTCAGACCTTGTTCAGAATGAATACTTCTAAATGGCTTAAAACACAACAATTTTTTTTTTTTTTTTTAAATTAGCAAAATATGTCCCTTACCCCATACTAAAATATGACATTGTCCCCAATGTCAAATTTTAAAGGTAGGATTTAGGAGATATTACCTGCAGAGGTTGCTAACCACTTATTATAACTGAGACACAACAAACAAAATGTTAGATAATGTCACAAAGACAAAGTGCAATCCACTCCTTGCTCGTCCATATCTCTTTTTCTTTTTCCGAGCGTTTGCGAAACAACCGTAGCAGATAAACACTCATAAGCTTGGAGCTTTTTGAGTAAATCTTCAATGGTTGTAGCAGAAATTATGGTTCTCCTTGCCTCTGAAAACATGAATCCATTATCCACAGCATTATCTAAATATGAAAGCAAATTACTAAAATAACCATTAATATTAAGCAAACCAATGGGTTTCTTATTTGTGACCAAAGGTGACCAAGAAGCCACGCAAGCTATTTCTTCCAATGTACCCAGACCTCCTGGTAAAGCAATGAATGCATCGGCAGAATGGTACATGATTGTCATCCGTTCAGGGATACTCCAGACTTGTATTTCCTTACCCACGGTAGGTCCACAAAAACTTGTGAATAGTTTTGGCACGATTCCTAGAACTGGACTTCCTCCGGCGTGTGCTGCTGTAGCGACTGCTCCCATTAAACCCGTACTACCGCCTCCATAAATCAAGTGGATCTTTTGTTGGGCAAGTATTACTCCAACTCTTATGGCTTCATCAGCGAATATGTTATTTTTCCCTGGATAAGCACCTCCAAAGACACAAATTTTTTTAATGCGCTGGGATGAAGTACTTTCCATTTTTTTTTTCTTCGAGTGCCTGAAAGAGAATGAGTACATGGTGTAATATATAGAGGACTCAGTAGTGAATCAGACAAGAGTAATAATGTCGCCGAAAGTTTATCTGACCTGTCAGAAGAAAATGTTAACCTAACAAAAGATTTTTGCGTGATTTCAGGAAGAAAATCAAAAAGAGAAGAAAAAATCAACCGTAAAAGACAAATAAAAAAAACGAGAATAATTACACAAATCGAACAACACGTAAATTAAACCAAAATAAAGTTATTGCAAATCAAACCAAAAGCTGAGAAGTCATTTATTGTAGTTGTGATTGTGGCTCACATCTTCCTCTGGTTTTACGTCCAGAAACGGCTTAAACGCCTTCTATGAGTCGAGGATATGCTTCCCATCCAGTTTTCTTACAAGCTGGCAAACAGAGTCTTTTAACATCAGATTCCCAAGATGTTGCCATTCCCTTTGGAATTGCGACCATAAATCAAGAATTTCTCTTTGTACGTCTCCACTAGGATGCGTCTCAAGAGAAAGTTGGATATTACCTAAATTCTCCTTACTCAGTCCATCCTTAATGAATTCAATTTTATCATCTCGATTAGAGGACGGAATCCCAATAGAACGACATTTACCGTTACACGTCCATCGTGCACATTTGTGGCAGTTTGAACTCATGCGCTTTGCTCGTCACTTCTTTGCAAAAGTGCTTCTACCTGTACCTGGTAAATGCAAAACAGGGAGATATTCATCTTCACGTACATTGGCTTCAATTATCCAACGTATGTCTTTAGGAATCCCTTTGTGCATAAGCATTCTTAATCTTTCAAATCGAACTTGGTAAAGCTTCAGTAAAATATTTCGAGGAAAAGGAGGAAATCGTTTCTGCAATCTTGTGAGAATATCATCCATCCTGAAAAAAAAATGAAAAAAATTGAAAGAGAAATTGGAAGAGAAATTTATATACAATATCAGTTTTGTGGGTAGCTGATGGAACCGATTTAAATAATCACGGAGTACCGTTATCCGCCATTTAACCGGGGTTAAAAAAATTATATTTACATCTAGTTATTTTCAATACAAGGATCAGAAAGAAAAACAACATAAAAAGACTCAAAAACAAAACACTCTAAATAAAATCCTAAATTCTTCCCCCCACACATAATTCTTACATTGTCATTAATGTAATGCTATTAATCCCAAATGAAAGAATTATGTGTAAGTGAAAAGAACTAATAAACAAAATAAACTTATGCAGCCTAAATGAACTGAGAAACACTAAACACAATTAGCAAAGAAACATAAGAAAAAGATAAAGAAAAAGAGAGCAAATCTGAGGATGGCAGTTTGGCAATGCTTTCACTAATTAGGCTGCCTCCCCCAATTAGCACTTGATTTAGTGTTTTGAACCTAACCAACACCCCTTCTTGGCATTTTAGGCTTGTCAGGCTCATACATGAAATTTCCCAGATTTATGCGTTTGAGAGGAAGCTTTCTTTGCACAACGGTGGATGCATTCTCCATTACAAGTATTATTCCATCATCCTTTGTGGTGCATATGTCATCGAGGAATGGAGCATATTTTGATACTTGTTGAATGACCTCCACAAACAAGTTGTTTAAGGTTTCCGGCATGTGTTGTTCATGTTCTTCCTCTTTGAACTTTGCAAATCTACTAGGAAAAGGTGGAGAAGAAACATTAGTAAAAAGTGAAACCTTAAACGTTACCTCAGGTGCCGAAATACTCTTATTTGGATCTTTGGCTTCATTATCCTCAAGAATAGAATCCATCTCTAATTTTGTTTCATCCTCATCTTGTTCCTCATTCTTCAAGGTCACAATAGTAGCATTCTCCTTTGGGTTAACCATCGTTTGGGCTGGGAGTTCTTCAGATCTTTGTGCTACCCATCCCACCATACTACTAGCCAATTGGTTCATTTGCTTTTCCAAACTCTGGATGCTTGCCCTTGTTTCCTGTTGAAATTGCAAAGAATCAGTAACAAGAGAATAGACAAGATCTTCTAAAGAAGTACCTGAGTTTTGAGTCATATGTGGTGGTTGAAAAAGATCTGGTTCTTGAGACCATGATTGATTGAAGCTAGATGGATGAGTGTAATTGGCATAAGGATCTACTTCTTGGTAATTTTTCGAGTAGCCATAATTAGTATGATCCCACCATCCCTCATGGTAAGTGTTTGAGTAATGATCATACTGTTGGTCTTGGAACACTTGATGGCCTTGACATCCTCCCATGGCCAATTGTTGAACTGGGGAGGTGAGATTGGCTTGTTGATTCTCCATGTTCATGTATGCCACCAACTCTTCAAGTGTTAGATTGCTCAATTCCATTGTTTTTTTTTTTTTTTTTTTTTTTTAAATTTGAAAAGAAAAACTTGTATGTACAAGAAAATAAAACTAATTAGAACTGAAAATAAGAATAAACCAAGTAACAAATAAACTAAAGAAAGCAATCCCCGGCAACGGCGCCAAAAATTTGATGCACCCAAAAGAGTGTATCTTATTTAACCTTGCACTAAAAAGATCAATTGTAAGTATAATGATTAGCAAGGGTCGAGTCCTCAGGGATTGGGTTTTAATCTATGAGTTATTAGTTTATAACTTACGTTCAAAGAAAACAATAAAAGAAAAGGGGTTTTTGAAGCCAGATTTAAACTAAAGTAAATAATAAGAATAAGATGCAAGGCGGTATAACCAGCCAATAAAAATATATATACTAAATTAGGCGGTATAACCAGCCAATAAAAATATATATACTAAATTAGGCGGTATAACCAGCCAATAAAAATAAAACAAAGTTAATATACAAATTAGGCGGTATAACCAGCCAATAAAAATAAATATACTTTTAAAAATAAGCAAACTAGAAAAGTAAGAAAACAAGTAAGTAAGAAGAATCAAATATGAAAAATATGGTTAAGGTTTCATTCTCCACCACTAGACATCATTAAGAATCAATTTCAGATCTATCAATATCAACCAACTATCAAAGTTAACAACCGTAGATAACAACAAGCTCTTTTACCCCAATCTTTCCTTAGTTTGTCGTTAAATAGAACAAGCTCTCTATTTAATCTCTAACCATTAAACAACCTAGAATAAGCTCTCTAAATTCAATTTAATGGCAGCTTTATGATGAGAAAGATAGGTTGATCTAAGCAACAAACACATAAGCTCGGATTGTTCAACTTAGGTTATGTTCCACTTTGCAATTATTGAAAACTTGACCATAATCATTAATCACAAATTGCCACTTATGAATAGGAAATCAAGACAATTACACGGATCAAGACTCCTAGACTAGCAATAGATAATTATCAAGATCTATCTAGTTGTACACCTAAATAAATCAAGACAACATCATGAACAATTCTTGTAGAAGAACATAAGCAACTTTGATAGAAAATTAATGATAGATATATTCTGAAAATCAATCACAAAACATGTCTAGGGCTTTGAAATCACCCTTAACCAAATAGAAGTTTAGCCTAGCATAGGCATTGTAAACATAAACATAAAATTAAAGAGAATCTAAAAAGGAAATAAAAGAAAGAAAGAAGAAGAAGAAAATAAAGAAAAAGAAAACTAGAGAAAAGAAAGAAGAAGAAAACTTAGAGAATTTTATTACAATGGCTAACATCCTACCAATGTACAATATGATCCTCTACTATCATCCAAGGCCCTATATTTATACACATTTTGGAGGGCTAAATGACAAGAGACAAGCTTTACAAATTTCAAAGGTAGGTATAATAGGTGGGTGCATTTTTCTAACAATTTTCGTCATATTGTATGACAATTTTGATCAGCCAACTTGATGGTCGATTTTGTCAATTTTGGAGGCCTGATCTGATCACATGGTCTTCTAGAAATATGTTCCCCTATCAGTTACTGATCCATAGCCGTTGGAATCAGCTCATCTGCTGATGTGGATAAGAGGATATGGGCAAAATACGAAAATAGGTCAGCACAGACGTCATTGCACATCAGCCAACTTGATGGTCGATTTCGCTAGGGAAAACGACTCCGTTTCAAGAAGTGTAAAACATGAAAAAGATAAATATGCCTCTTAAATTTGCACGGTTAAAATTTCAGCCTTATTGCTTCAGTGAAACTCGAGAAATAGCTGATATGGCAAAAGGTGTCGGAACTGGAACTGAACTGGATTTATGGAGTAATACTTGCCCAACAAAAGATCCAGTTGATTTATGGAGGTGGTAGTACGGATTTATGGAGTAATACTGGAACTGAACTGGATTTGCCCTTAATTCTAGTAATCTGAAATCACTCAAAGAAACTTGTGAAAAACACCAAATTACATAAAAATATAAAAGATCATAAACACAGTTAGACTAAACAATAATAACTCGTATTTGACACAAAACAATAATAAAACATAACTAAAAACTATATAATTATACGAGTTATCACTCATCATAAAGCTGCAATTAAATTGAACTTAGAGAGCTTATTCTAGGTTATTTGATGGTTAGAGATTAAATAGAGAGCTTGTTCTATTTAACGACAAACTAAGGAAAGATTGGGATAACAGAGCTTGTTGTTATCTACGGTTGTTAACTTTGATAGTTGGTTAATGTTGATAGATATGAAATTGATTCTTAATGATGTCTAGTGGTGGAGAATGAAACCTTAACCATATTTTTCATATTTGATTCTTCTTACTTACTTGTTTTCTTACTTTTCTAGTTTGCTTATTTTTAAAAGTATATTTATTTTTATTGGCTGGTTATACCGCCTAATTTGTATATTAACATTGTTTTATTTTTATTGGCTGGTTATACCGCCTAATTTGTATATTAACATTGTTTTATTTTTATTGGCTGGTTATACCGCCTAATTTAGTATATATATTTTTATTGGCTGGTTATACCGCCTTGCATCTTATTCTTATTATTTACTTTAGTTTAAATCTGGCTTCAAAAACCCCTTTTCTTTTATTGTTTTCTTTGAACGTAAGTTATAAACTAATAACTCATAGATTAAAACCCAATCCCTGAGGACTCGACCCTTGCTAATCATTATACTTACAATTGATCTTTTTAGTGCAAGGTTAAATAAGATACACTCTTTTGGGTGCATCACATATGAACCCAGACCCAATCACCTGGTTCGAAAGTAACTCGCCTCCTGCCTTTGTTTGCTTTGGAAGTAACTTTTGCATTCTTTTTCTCAATTTGAAGCTTTACTTTTTCATGAAGAGACTTCACCAATTCAGCTTTCTTACTCCCATTCAAACTATCCCTTGCATCAACAGGTAAAGGCATTAAATCTAAGGGAGTCAATGGATTAAAACCATAAACAATCTCAAATGGAGAATAAGAAGTAGTAGAATGCACAGTCTATTATATGCAAACTCTATGAATGGCAAACATTCTTCCCAAGTTTTCAAGTTCTTTTTGTATAACAGTGCGCAAAAGTTGTGTTAAAGTCCTATTAACTACTTCAGTTTGCCCATTAGTTTGTGGATGACAAGTAATAGAAAACAAAAGTTTAGTACCCAATTTCCCCCACAAAACCTTCCAAAAGTAACTAAGGAACTTAACATCTCTATCAGATACAATGTGATGCACCCAAAAGAGTGTATCTTATTTAACCTTGCACTAAAAAGATAAATTGTAAGTATAGTAGTTAGCAAGGGTCGAGTCCTCAGGGATTGGGTTTTAGTTTATAAGTTAATAGTTTAAAACTTAAATTCAAGAACAATAAAAGAAAAGGGGTTTTTGAAGCCAGATTTAAACTAAAGTAAATAATAAGAATAAGATGCAAGGCGGTATAACCAGCCAATAAAAATATATATACTAAATTAGGCGGTATAACCAGCCAATAAAAATATATATACTAAATTAGGCGGTATAACCAGCCAATAAAAATAAAACAAAGTTAATATACAAATTAGGCGGTATAACCAGCCAATAAAAATAAATATAAAAAATAAGCAAACTAAAAGTAAGAAAACAAATAAGTAAGAAGAATCAAATATGAAAAATATGGTTAAGGTTTCATTCTCCACCACTAGACATCATTAAGAATCAATTTTAGATCTATCAATATCAACCAACTATCAAAGTTAACAACCGTAGATAACAACAAGCTCTGTTATCCCAATCTTTCCTTAGTTTGTCGTTAAATAGAACAAGCTCTCTATTTAATCTCTAACCATCAAACAACCTAGAATAAGCTCTCTAGATTCAATTTAATGGCAGCTTTATGATGAGAAAGATAGGTTGATCTAAGTAACAAACACATAAGCTCGGATTGTTCAACTTAGGTTATGTTCCACTTTGCAATTATTGAAAACTTGACCATAATCATTAATCACAAATTGCCACTTATGAATAAGAAATCAAGACAATTACACGGATCAAGACTCCTAAACTAGCAATAGATAATTATCAAGATCTATCTAGTTGTACACCTAAATAAATCTAGACAACATCATGAACAATTCTTGTAGAAGAACATAAGCAACTTTGATAGAAAATTAATGATAGATAGAATCTGAAAATCAATCACAAAACATGTCTAGGGCTTTGAAATCACCCTTAACCAAATAGAAGTTTAGCCTAGCATAGGCATTATAAACATAAACATAAAATTAAAGAAAATCTAAGAAGAAAATAAAAGAAAGAAAGAAGAAGAGGAAGAATATTAATTATCCAACCTCTTGCTCTCTCTAAAGAAAAAGAAAACTAGAGAAAAGAAAGAAAACTAGAGAAAAGAAAGAAGAAGAAAACTTAGAGAATTTTATTAAAATGGCTAATATCCTACCTATGTACAATATACCCTACAATCATCCAAGGCCCTCTATTTATACACATTTTGGAGGGCTAAATGATAAGAGACAAGCTTTACAAATTTCAAAGGTAGGTATAATAGGTGGGTGCATTTTTCTAACAATTTTCGTCATATTGTATGACAATTTTGATCAGCCAACTTGATGGTCTATTTTGTCAATATTGGAGGCCTGATCTGATCACATGGTCTTCTAGAAAAATGTTCCCCTATGAGTTACTGATCCATAGCCGTTGGAATCAGCTCATTTGCTGATCTGGAATAGAAGATATGAGCAAAATACGAAAACAGGTCAGCACAGACGTCATTGCACATCAGCCAACTTGATGGTCGATTTCTTCAATATTGGAGGCTTGATCTGATCACATGGTCTTCTAGACAAATGTTCCCCTATCAGTTAGTGATCCATATCCGTTAAAATCAGCTCATTTTCTGATGTGGATCGGACGATATGGGCAAAATACGAAAACAGGTCAGCACAGACGTCATTGCACATCAGCCAACTTGATGGTCGATTTCGCTAGGGAAAACGACTCCGTTTCAAGAAGTGTAAAACATGAAAAAGATAGATATGCCTCTTAACTTTGCACGGTTAAAATTTCAGCCTTATTGCTTTAGTGAAACTCCAGATATAGCTGATATGGCAAAAGGTATCGGAACTGGAACTGAACTGGATTTGCCCTTAATTCTAGTAATCTGAAATCACTCAAAGAAACTTGTGAAAAACACCAAATTACATAAAAATATAAAAGATCATAAACACAATTAGACTAAACAATAATAACTCGTATTTGACACAAAACAATAATAAAACATAACTAAAAACTATATAATTATACGAGTTATCACAATGCTTCTAGGAACACCATATAGGCGCACTATCTCCCTAAAGAACAATTCAGCAATGTTAGTTGCATCATCAATTTTATGGCATGGGATAAAATGTGTCATCTTGCTAAACCTATCCACTACCACAAAAATTGAATCCCTACCCCTTTTCGTCCTAGGTAAACCCAATACAAAGTCCATAGATATGTCTACCCATGGTTCACTAGGAACTGGTAAGGGTGTATACAACCCATGAGGTAAAACCTTAGATTTGGCCTTTCTAGATGTAATGCATCTATTACATATGCGAATAACATCCCTTTTCATTTTAGGCCAAAAGAAATGTTCATACAATATTTCTAAGGTCTTCATGACACCAAAGTGTCCCATTAAACCACCACCATGTGCCTCACGCACTAATAACTCTCTCATAGAACAATTAGGCACACATAGTTTATCTTGTCTAAACAAAAAACCATCATGCTTGTAAAATTTACAAATGCTGTCTTATCACATGCTATGTATACATCACAAAAATCAGCATCATTGGCATATTCATCCTTTATATATTCAAATCCAAGCATCTTAGCATTCATAGTTGTGAGAAATACATACCTCCTAGATAAAGCATCAGCCACAATATTTTCCTTACCTTGCTTATATCTAATGACATAAGGAAAGGTCTCTATGTATTCCATCCACCTAGCATGTCTCTTATTCAACTTACCTTGACCCTTGAGATGTTTCAATGACTCATGATCAGTATGTATCACAACTTCCTTAGGCCATAAGTAATGCTGCCATGTCTCCAAAGCTCTAACAAGAGCATAGAGCTCCTTGTCATAAGTTGGATAGTTCAAGGCCGCTCCACTAAGCTTCTCACTGAAGAATGCGATTGGACGCTTTTCCTGCATTAAAACAGCTCCAATTCGTATTCTTGAGGCATCATATTCAATCTCAAAAGCTTTGTCAAAGTTAGGTAATGTTAAAACAGGTGCTGAACATAACCTATCTTTAAGATTAACAAATGCTTTCTCTTGTTCATTGCCCCAATGAAAACCAACATTCTTTTTAATAACTTCAGTAAGTGGTGCAACAATAGTGCTAAAGTCTTTAACAAAACGCCTATAAAAACTAGCTAAACCATGAAAGCTTCTTACCTCACTTACCCCCTTAGGCGTCGTTCAGTCATTGATGGCCTTGACTTTCTCTTCATCCATCTCAATACCTTTTGAGCTAACAACATATCCAAGAAATATAACTCTATCCATGCAAAAGGTACACTTCTTAAAATTAGCATACAACTTTTCAGTTTTCAACACATTAAACACAAATCGGAAATGTTCAACATGCTTATCTAAGCTTTTACTGTACACTAAAATGTCATCAAAGTAGACTACTACAAATTTACCTAGAAACTCTTTCAAAACATGATTCATTAGTCTCATAAAAGTACTAGGTGCATTAGTAAGTCCAAATGGCATGATCCAGTTGATTTATGGAGGTGGTAGTACGGATTTATGGAGTAATACTGGAACTGAACTGGATTTGCCCTTAATTCTAGTAATCTGAAATCACTCAAAGAAACTTGTGAAAAACACCAAATTACATAAAAAATATAAAAGATCATAAACACAATTAGACTAAACAATAATAACTCGTATTTGACACAAAACAATAATAAAACATAACTAAAAACTATATAATTATACGAGTTATCACTCATCATAAAGCTGCCATTAAATTGAACTTAGAGAGCTTATTCTAGGTTATTTGATGGTTAGAGATTAAATAGAGAGCTTGTTCTATTTAACGACAAACTAAGGAAAGATTGGGATAACAGAGCTTGTTGTTATCTACGGTTGTTAACTTTGATAGTTGGTTAATGTTGATAGATATGAAATTGATTCTTAATGATGTCTAGTGGTGGAGAATGAAACCTTAACCATATTTTTCATATTTGATTCTTCTTACTTACTTGTTTTCTTACTTTTCTAGTTTGCTTATTTTTAAAAGTATATTTATTTTTATTGGCTGGTTATACCGCCTAATTTGTATATTAACATTGTTTTATTTTTATTGGCTGGTTATACCGCCTAATTTAGTATATATATTTTTATTGGCTGGTTATACCGCCTTGCATCTTATTCTTATTATTTACTTTAGTTTAAATCTGGCTTCAAAAACCCCTTTTCTTTTATTGTTTTCTTTGAACGTAAGTTATAAACTAATAACTCATAGATTAAAACCCAATCCCTGAGGACTCGACCCTTGCTAATCATTATACTTACAATTGATCTTTTTAGTGCAAGGTTAAATAAGATACACTCTTTTGGGTGCATCACATATGAACCCAGACCCAATCACCTGGTTCGAAAGTAACTCGCCTCCTGCCTTTGTTTGCTTTGGAAGTAACTTTTGCATTCTTTTTCTCAATTTGAAGCTTTACTTTTTCATGAAGAGACTTCACCAATTCAGCTTTCTTACTCCCATTCAAACTATCCCTTGCATCAACAGGTAAAGGCATTAAATCTAAGGGAGTCAATGGATTAAAATCATAAACAATCTCAAATGGAGAATAAGAAGTAGTAGAATGCACAGTCTATTATATGCAAACTCTATGAATGGCAAACATTCTTCCCAAGTTTTCAAGTTCTTTTTGTATAACAGTGCGCAAAAGTTGTGTTAAAGTCCTATTAACTACTTCAGTTTGCCCATTAGTTTGTGGATGACAAGTAATAGAAAACAAAAGTTTAGTACCCAATTTCCCCCACAAAACCTTCCAAAAGTAACTAAGGAACTTAACATCTCTATCAGATACAATGCTTCTAGGAACACCATATAGGCGCACTATCTCCCTAAAGAACAATTCAGCAATGTTAGTTGCATCATCAATTTTATGGCATGGGATAAAATGTGTCATCTTGCTAAACCTATCCACTACCACAAAAATTGAATCCCTACCCCTTTTCGTCCTAGGTAAACCCAATACAAAGTCCATAGATATGTCTACCCATGGTTCACTAGGAACTGGTAAGGGTGTATACAACCCATGAGGTAAAACCTTAGATTTGGCCTTTCTAGATGTAATGCATCTATTACATATGCGAATAACATCCCTTTTCATTTTAGGCCAAAAGAAATGTTCATACAATATTTCTAAGGTCTTCATGACACCAAAGTGTCCCATTAAACCACCACCATGTGCCTCACGCACTAATAACTCTCTCATAGAACAATTAGGCACACATAGTTTATCTTGTCTAAACAAAAAACCATCATGCTTGTAAAATTTACAAATGCTGTCTTATCACATGCTATGTATACATCACAAAAATCAGCATCATTGGCATATTCATCCTTTATATATTCAAATCCAAGCATCTTAGCATTCATAGTTGTGAGAAATACATACCTCCTAGATAAAGCATCAGCCACAATATTTTCCTTACCTTGCTTATATCTAATGACATAAGGAAAGGTCTCTATGTATTCCATCCACCTAGCATGTCTCTTATTCAACTTACCTTGACCCTTGAGATGTTTCAATGACTCATGATCAGTATGTATCACAACTTCCTTAGGCCATAAGTAATGCTGCCATGTCTCCAAAGCTCTAAAAAGAGCATAGAGCTCCTTGTCATAAGTTGGATAGTTCAAGGCCGCTCCACTAAGCTTCTCACTGAAGAATGCGATTGGACGCTTTTCCTGCATTAAAACAGCTCCAATTCGTATTCTTGAGGCATCATATTCAATCTCAAAAGCTTTGTCAAAGTTAGGTAATGTCAAAACAGGTGCTGAACATAACCTATCTTTAAGATTAACAAATGCTTTCTCTTGTTCATTGCCCCAATGAAAACCAACATTCTTTTTAATAACTTCAGTAAGTGGTGCAACAATAGTGCTAAAGTCTTTAACAAAACGCCTATAAAAACTAGCTAAACCATGAAAGCTTCTTACCTCACTTACCTCTTTAGGCGTCGTTCAGTCATTGATGGCCTTGACTTTCTCTTCATCCATCTCAATACCTTTTGAGCTAACAACATATCCAAGAAATATAACTCTATCCATGCAAAAGGTACACTTCTTAAAATTAGCATACAACTTTTCAGTTTTCAACACATTAAACACAAATCGGAAATGTTCAACATGCTTATCTAAGCTTTTGCTGTACACTAAAATGTCATCAAAGTAGACTACTACAAATTTACCTAGAAACTCTTTCAAAACATGATTCATTAGTCTCATAAAAGTACTAGGTGCATTAGTAAGTCCAAATGGCATGACTAACCATTCATACAACCCATATTTAGTCTTAAAAGCTGTTTTCCATTCATCACCTTCTTTCATTCTAATCTGATGGTAACCACTTTTAAGATCTATCTTACTAAAAACACAAGATCCATACAATTCATCTAGCATATCATCTAATTTAGGAATGGGATGACGATACTTTACCGTGATATTGTTAACTGCTCTACAATCAACACACATCCTCCAAGACCCATCCTTCTTTTGCACTAGAAGAACTGGAACAGCACATGGACTCATGCTTTCTCTTATGTACCCTTTACTCATCAAGTCTTCAACTTGCCTTTGAAGTTCCTTTGTCTCCTCCGGGTTACTTCTATATGCTGGTCGGTTTGGAATGACTGCTCCGGGTACAAAATCAATCTGATGCTCAATGCCTCTTATGAAAGGCAACCCACTTGGCATCTCGTCCGGGAATAACTCTTCAAATTCCTGTAACAAAGAAATAGCAACACTAGGAAGAGCTTGGTTAGATTCATCAAGATTAAGATATGATTCTTTATAAACAAGGAAGATCATGGGCTGATCTTCTAAAAAAGCCTTGTTAACCTCACTCTCTTTTGCATAAAAGCTCATCTTTGTTTTTGCTTCTCTTTATTGTGGCATCACTTTATTTTTTTCAGCCACTTCTCTCTTTTTGTCACTTTCTTTTTCCTCCCCTTTTTCGGCCAATCTCTTTTTTTTTTGTTCTCTCCTTTTTTCCTCATTAGATTCGGCCACACTCAATTCTTTTTTCTCAAAAACAGATTTCAATTTCATTTGGTCTTCATAGACCTGCTTTGGTGTTAAAGGAACAAGGTTGATGGTTTTGTCATCTTTTACAAAGCTGTATCTATTCCTAAACCCATCATGTGTTACCCTCCTATCATACTGCTATGGCCTCCCCAACAATAGATGGCCAGCATGCATAGGCACTACATCACAAAGCACCTCATCACTATACCTCCCAACAGTAAAAGCTACCCTTACTTGCCTATTCACCTTAACCTCCCCACAATCATTCAACCATTGCAATCTGTAAGGCTTAGGATGTTTAAACATAGGTAAACCCAACTTTTCTACTAAGGTAGTACTAGCTACATTGGTGTAACTCCCCCCATCAATTATCATACTACATACTTTATTGTTCACAAAACATCTAGTATGAAAAATGTTTTCCCTTTGTTCCTCTACATCATCTATTTTAATTTGTGCATTCAAAGCACGCCTAGCAACAAGAGATTTATCTTCCACGGGGTAGTCCAAGTCAGCATCATCACCAACACAATCACTACCATCCTCCAATTCTGGCATGTCATCACAATCATCCTCACTTTCTGTCACGACTTCACCATTAGCATGCACGATCATCGCCCTTTTGTTTGGAGATTGAGATGCAATATGGCCTGAACCCAAACATTTAAAGCATTTAATATCTCTATTCCTTGAAGAATTGGAATTTTGAAATACCTTGGGTTTGTCTTTGCTAGAGCTCTCTTCTTTCCCCTTTGGTGATTCGATTTTTCCCTTGACAACAGCTCCGTCTTTGTCCCACATTGGTTTCCAAGGAGTGCAGAAACCGAATAATACCTTGCTGCCCCCTTTCTTTTCAATTGCGTCTGCACCTTCGTAGCCATGTGTACCATGTCTTCTACCTCCACATAATGCTGCAACTCCACAACATTGGCTATGTCTCTATGTAAGCCACTCAAAAATCTAGCCATTGTGGCTTCCCGATCCTCCTCTACATTGGCTCTAATCATAGCCACCTCCATCTCCTAATAGTAATCCTCTACACTCCTAAACCCTTGGGTTAGGTTTTGATGTTTTTGGTAAAGGTCTCTATAATAGTGGCTAGGTACAAACCTCCTTTTCATGAGAGCTTTCAATTCCCTCCATGTCTCTATAGGTCTCTCATGGTTTCTCCTCCTACTGGTTACTAGTTGATCCCACCAAACTATGGCATAGTCAGTAAATTCAATGACTGCCAACTTTACCTTTTTCTCTTCTGAATAGTTGCGACAATCAAAGATCAACTCTATCTTCTTCTCCCACTCCAAATACATGCTTAATCTAGGTTCTTTCAAACAGGCTTTTAAGGTTTTAAGTTTTCTTTGCCTGAATCTTGGTTTTTCTGGGTTAGGTATTTCAATTTGTTAGTGGGTTGAAAGGGTTTAACCCCTAGGGTTCACATCACTTAACCATATTTTTCATATTTGATTCTTCTTAATTACTTGTTTTCTCATTCTTATTATTAACTTTACTTTAAATCTGATTTCAAAATCCCTTTTACTTTTGTTTACTTGTTTTTAAGCGATAAACTATTAACTTATAAACTAAAACCTAATCCCTGAGGACTCGACCCTTGCTAATCACCATACTCTACAATTGATTTTCTTTAGGTGCAAGGTTAAATAAGATACACTCTTTTGGGTGCATCAATTATAAAGCTGCTATTAAATTGAACTTAAAGAGCTTATTCTAGGTTGTTTGATAGTTAGAGATTAAATAGAGAGCTTTTTCAATTTAACGACGAACTAAGAAAAAATTGGGGTAACAGAACTTGTTGTTATCTACGATTGATAACTTTGATAGTTAATTGATGTTGATAGATATGAAATTGATTCGTAATGATGTCTACTGGTGGATAATGAACCTTTAGCCATATTTCTCATATTTGATTCTTCTTAATTACTTGTTTTCTCATTCTTATTGTTAACTTTAGTTTAAATCTGATTTGAAAATCCCTTTCACTTTTGTTTACTTGTTTTTAAGTGATAAACTTTTAACTTATAAACTAAAACCCAATCTCTGAGGATTCGACCCTTGCTAATCACTATACTCTACAATTGATTTTTTTTAGGTGCAAGGTTAAATAAGATACATTTTTTTGGGTGCTTCACACTTGTTTCTAGAACCTAAGTTTGATAGGAAGAACGCCACAAAGAAAAGATTTCTTTGATAATTTCACTATTTCTGTCAAGAACTAAAAAGAGTGAAACACTCACTTGAATAAAATCAACTCAATAGATTAATAATGGATGCTGAAGTAGATGGCTAAACAAGTGTTTATAAAGCCTCTCTACTAACCCTAATTCATCTAGCCTGAGAACTCCTAGTACAAATGAAACTCCTTGGCAGCCAAGGCTTACTACTTACATAATTAAATGAAAGCTTAACTATGGGCTGAACAAGCTCAAGACCAATCCTAATTAAATTTAAAAGATGTCCAATAGTTTAATGTGGGTAGTCCACACAAGCTTATTGGACATGTTACACAAGTCAGGCCCAAAAGCCTAAACTAAATAAAAACTTAACACAAACCCAAATACTCATTTAATAGGCGCCACAGAGTTTAATGAATTAGTCCCCACCCTTGCCATGTCATTTAATGAACAGCTCCACTTCACTAATCCTTATGCCGCCACCTGACATTCTTCTAAGGCCCATCTTGTGATGTTTTGATCACATGGACCAAGTGATGCACCCAAAAGAGTGTATCTTATTTAACCTTGCACTAAAAAGATCAATTGTAAGTATAGTAGTTAGCAAGGGTCGAGTCCTCAGGGATTGGGTTTTAGTTTATAAGTTAATAGTTTAAAACTTAAATTCAAGAACAAAAAAAGAAAAGGGGTTTTTGAAATCAGATTTAAACTAAAGTAAATAATAAGAATGAGAAAACAAGTAATTAAGAAGAATCAAATATGAAAAATATGGTTAAGATTTCATTCTCCACCACTAGACATCATTAAGAATCAATTTCATATCTATCAACATTAATTAGCTATCAAAGTTAACAACCGTAGATAACAACAAGCTCTGTTACCCCAATCTTTCCTTAGTTCGTCGTTAAATAGAATAAGCTCTCTATTTAATCTCTAACCATCAAATAACCTAGAATAAGCTCTCTAAATTCAATTTAATGGCAGCTTTATGATGAGAAAGATAGGTTGATCTAAGCAACAAACACATAAGCTCGGATTGTTGAACTTAGGTTATGTTCCACTTTGCAATTATTGAAAACTTGACCATAATCATTAATCACAAATTGCTACTTATGAATAGGAAATGATGCACCGAAAAGAGTGTATCTTATTTAACCTTGCACTAAAAAGATCAATTGTAAGTATAATGATTAGCAAGGGTCGAGTCCTCAGGGATTGGGTTTTAATCTATGAGTTATTAGTTTATAACTTACGTTCAAAGAAAACAATAAAAGAAAAGGGGTTTTTGAAGCCAGATTTAAACTAAAGTAAATAATAAGAATAAGATGAAAGGCGGTATAACCAGCCAATAAAAATATATATACTAAATTAGGCGGTATAACCAGCCAATAAAAATAAAACAAAGTTAATATACAAATTAGGCGGTATAACCAGCCAATAAAAATAAATATACTTTTAAAAATAAGCAAACTAGAAAAGTAAGAAAACAAGTAAGTAAGAAGAATCAAATATGAAAAATATGGTTAAGGTTTCATTCTCCACCACTAGACATCATTAAGAATCAATTTCAGATCTATCAATATCAACCAACTATCAAAGTTAACAACCGTAGATAACAACAAGCTCTGTTATCCCAATCTTTCCTTAGTTTGTCGTTAAATAGAACAAGCTCTCTATTTAATCTCTAACCATTAAACAACCTAGAATAAGCTCTCTAAATTCAATTTAATGGCAGCTTTATGATGAGAAAGATAGGTTGATCTAAGCAACAAACACATAAGCTCGGATTGTTCAACTTAGGTTATGTTCCACTTTGCAATTATTGAAAACTTGACCATAATCATTAATCACAAATTGCCACTTATGAATAGGAAATCAAGACAATTACACGGATCAAGACTCCTAGACTAGCAATAGATAATTATCAAGATCTATCTAGTTGTACACCTAAATAAATAAAGACAACATCATGAACAATTCTTGTAGAAGAACATAAGCAACTTTGATAGAAAATTAATGATAGATAGAATCTGAAAATCAATCACAAAACAAGTCTAGGGCTTTGAAATCACCTTTAACCAAATAGAAGTTTAACCTAGCATAGGTATTGTAAACATAAACATAAAATTAAAGAGAATCTAAGAAGAAAATAAAAGAAAGAAAGAAGAAGAAGAAAATAAAGAAAAAGAAAACTAGAGAAAGGAAAGTAGAAGAAAAATTAGAGAATTTTATTATAATGGCTAATATCCTACCAATCTACCATATCTTACAATCATCCAAGGCCCTCTATTTATACACATTTTGGAAGGCTAAATGACAAGAGACAAGCTTTACAAATTTCAAAGGTAGGTATAATAGGTGGGTGCATTTTTCTAACAATTTTCGTCATATTGTATGACAATTTTGATCAGCCAACTTGATGGTCGATTTTATCAATTTTGGAGGCCTGATCTGATCACATGGTCTTCTAGAAAAATGTTCCCCTATCAGTTACTGATCCATAGCCGTTGGAATCAGCTCATTTGCTGATGTGGATAAGAAGATATGGGCAAAATATGAAACCAGGTCAGCACAGACGTCATTGCATATCAGCCAACTTGATGGTCGATTTCGCTAGGGAAAACGACTCCGTTTCAAGAAGTGTAAAACATGAAAAAGATAAATATGCCTCTTAACTTTGCACGGTTAAAATTTCAGCCTTATTGCTTCAGTGAAACTCGAGAAATAGCTGATATGGCAAAAGGTGTCGGAATTGGAACTGAACTGGATTTATGGAGTAATACTTGCCCAACAAAAGATCCAGTTGATTTATGGAGGTGGTAGTACGGGTTTAATGGGAGCAGTCGCTACAGCAGCACATGCCGGAGGAAGTCCAGTTCTAGGAGTCATGCCAAAACTATTCACAGATTTTTGTGGACCTACCTTGGGTAAGGAAATACAAGTCTGGAGTATCCCTGAACGGATGACAATCATGTACCATTCTGCCGATGCATTCATTGCTCTACCAGGAGGTCTGGGTACATTGGAAGAAATAGCTTGCGTGGCTTCTTGGTCATCTTTGGTCACAAATAAGAAACCCATTGGTTTGCTTAATATTAATGGTTATTTTAGTAATTTGCTTTCATATTTAAATAATGCTGTGGATAATGGATTCATGTTTTCAGAGGCAAGGAGAACCATAATTTCTGCTACAACCATTGAAGATTTACTCAAAAAGCTCCAAGCTTATGAGTATTTATCTGCTACGGTTTTTTCGCAAACGCTCGGAAAAAGAAAAAGAGATATGGACGAGCAAGGAGTGGATTGCACTTTGTCTTTGTGACATTATCTAACATTTTGTTTGTTGTGTCTCAGTTATAATAAGTGGTTAGCAACCTCTGCAGGTAATATCTCCTAAATTCTACCTTTAAAATTTGACATTGGGGACAATGTCATATTTTAGTAGGGGGTAAGGGACATATTTTGCTAATTTAAAAAAAAAAAAAAATTGTTGTATTTTAAGACATTTAGAAGTATTCATTCTGAACAAGGTCTGGGTAAGGGAGACTTGAGACATACCTTGTCAGTTTGATTTTAATCTTTTTATGTTTACTTGTTAATTTTTGTTTAGTATTTTAGGATTATTTAGGTTGCATGAGTTTGTTTTGTTTTGAGTCTTAGTTGTTCCTATTCTTATGTTATTAGTTCTTTTCTCTTACACATGATTCTTTCATTTGGGTTAATAGACTTACATTGAGGACAATGTAAGAATTAAGTGTGGGGGGAATGATTTAGGATTTCTTTTATTTTTGTCTACTATTTTTTTTTATGAGTCTTTATTATTATTTTTTTTAGCATGTTTTAGTTACTTTCAATACTATGATGAGATATGAATTGCATAAGTCTAAAACAGATTTATTAGTGAGAAGATTTTCATGAGAATTGAGCTTGATGTCAACCTTTTTATGAGCCAATATTAATATGATATGTTGATTGAGAAAGAAGCATGTTTAGACTTAATCTGACTTGTATAATCATCCTTGTGAGTTTTTGAGCCTATAATGATTGATGCATTATACAAATCAATCTAATTTCTTTCTCGAGTGCTCTTATGATTACATGATTCTCTAGAACTTGCTTTAGACCTTGTTGAGACTATATTGATGCATGTGACAACATGAATATGATAGAGGCATTAGGATTTTTAGCCAGGGCCAAACAGCCATCCCTTATTGATGTTCCAAGAGAACACACCCCTACTGAGCCAATTTGAGCCTACATTGAATAAGCTATTTATTTGGTAACCACAACTTACACCTAGCCTAAATATACTTATATCCTTACCCTTGTTCTAAAGATGGATTTATATATTTTGAGAGATATTGCAAAAAACAAGGGATAGTTTTAGGTGAAAATTTGGGTTAGAAACAAAAGATAAGTGTGGGGGAAGAAAAGAAAAGAAAAAGTCAAGAGAAAAAGAAAGGGATCATTGTTAAATACATTCCCATATTAAAAAAAAAAAAAATCTTCTCTTGAACTTCTAGTTAAAGTAAAGAAAAAGATGTTACAAAGTTGGTTAGAATGATGCAAAGGCTCAACATGAATATTTAGCCTATGTTATTATGTGCTTTATAAGAGTTTTGAGAAGTTTTATTTTTATGATCTTATTATGTCTCTAAACTCTATGAACTCTTTGGAACCTTTGTGATATCTTTATCCTTTTGTTCTTTAACCACATTATAACCCTTTGGCCCCATTACAACCTTGAATAAAGACCTCTTGATTTATGAAGTTGTATTATCTAAATAGTGGAGAATAGGTGGACAAGCAAGCATATGGTAGAAGTGTTTTCATGAGATTGATTGAGTGTAAACACTTTACCACTACTTTAAAGAGTGAAAATCAAGAGAGTATCCCATGTGAGAAGTTGAGATTAAGTTTGAATATGCACTATTTTGATTGAAATATGTTATGTTAATATTGGCTTAACTCAAACAATTTACATTCAAGCAAGATTTTTTGTGAATTTCTTTAAGCTATTGATTAATTTTTAAGACTTGTCCAATGATTATCTCTAATTTATAATTATTATTAGTTTTTCTTATGTCTTCAATGTTTGTGGGTATCGTCCTAGTAAACCCTCACGAGACTAAACTCGTCCACTAGGGACACCTAGGGGTTTAAAGGCTTGTGTCACATGCTAAGTGCCACCGTGATTTCCTACGAAAATGGATTAGATTAGATTTTCTTATTTTATTTTTATTGAGTCGTTGCTAGGGACTAGCAACAATCTAAGAGTGGGGGTGTGATAACTCGTATAATTATATAGTTTTTAGTTATGTTTTATTATTGTTTTGTGTCAAATACGAGTTATTATTGCTTAGTCTAATTGTATTTATGATTTTTTTATATTTTTATGTAATTTGGTGTTTTTCACGAGTTTGTTTGAGTGATTTCAGATTACTAGGTTAAATCAACAATTAAGGTCAAATCCAGTTCAGTTCCAGTTCCGACACCTTTTGCCATATCAGCTATATCTGGAGTTTCAATGAAGCAATAAGGCTGAAATTTTAACCGTGCAAAGTTAAGAGGCATATCTATCTTTTTCATGTTTTACACTTCTTGAAACGGAGTCGTTTTCCCTAGCGAAATCAACCATCAAGTTGGCTGATGTGCAATGACGTCTGTGCTGACCAGTTTTGGTATTTTGCCCATATCTTCTGATCCACATCAGCAAATGAGCTGATTCTAACGGCTATGGATCACTAACTGATAGGGGAACATTTTTCTAGAAGACCATGTGATCAGATCAAGCCTCCAATATTGACAAAATCGAACATCAAGCTGGCTGATCAAAATTGTCATACAATATGATGAAAATTGTTAGAAAAATGCACCCACCTATTATACCTACCTTTGAAATTTGTAAAGCTTGTCTCTTGTCATTTAGCCCTCCAAAATGTGTATAAATAGAGGGCCTTGGATGATTGTAAGAGATATTGTACATTGGTAGGATATTAGCCATTGTAATAAAATTCTCTAAGTTTTCTTCTTCTTTCTTTTCTCTAGTTTTCTTTTTCTTTATTTTTTTCTTCTTCTTTCTTTCTTTTATTTCCTTCTTAGATTCTCTTTAATTTTATGTTTATGTTTACAATGCCTATGCTAGGCTAAACTTCTATTTGGTTAAGGGTGATTTCAAAGCCCTAGACATGTTTTGTGATTGATTTTCAGATTCTATCTATCATTAATTTTCTATCAAAGTTGCTTATGTTCTTCTACAAGAATTGTTCATGATGTTGTCTTGATTTATTTAGGTGTACAACTAGATAGATCTTGATAATTATCTATTGCTAGTCTAGGAGTCTTGATCCGTGTAATTATCTTGATTTCCTATTCATAAGTGGCAATTTGTGATTAATGATTATGGTCAAGTTTTCAATAATTGCAAAGTGGAACATAACCTAAGTTGAACAATCCGAGCTTATGTGTTTGTTGCTTAGATCAACCTATCTTTCTCATCATAAAGCTGCTATTAAATTGAATTTAGAGAGCTTATTCTAGGTTGTTTAATGGTTAGAGATTAAATAGAGAGCTTGTTCTATTTAACGACAAACTAAGGAAAGATTGGGATAACAGAGCTTGTTGTTATCTACGGTTGTTAACTTTGATAGTTGGTTGATATTGATAGATCTGAAATTGATTCTTAACGATGTCTAGTGGTGGAGAATGAAACCTTAACCATATTTTTCATATTTGATTCTTCTTACTTACTTGTTTTCTTACTTTTCTAGTTTGCTTATTTTTAAAAGTATATTTATTTTTATTGGCTGGTTATACCGCCTAATTTGTATATTAACTTTGTTTTATTTTTATTGGCTGGTTATACCGCCTAATTTGTATATTTAACTTTGTTTTATTTTTATTGGCTGGTTATACCGCCTAATTTAGTATATATATTTTTATTGGCTGGTTATACCGCCTTGCATCTTATTCTTATTATCTACTTTAGTTTAAATCTGGCTTCAAAAACCCCTTTTCTTTTATTGTTTTCTTTGAACGTAAGTTATAAACTAATAACTCATAGATTAAAACCCAATCCCTGAGGACTCGACCCTTGCTAATCATTATACTTACAATTGATCTTTTTAGTGCAAGGTTAAATAAGATACACTCTTTTGGGTGCATCAATGAACTTAGAAACACCAAACACAATTAGCAAAGAAACATAAGAAAAAGATAAAGAAAAAGAGAGCAAATCTGAGGATGGCAGTTTGGCAATGCTTTCACTAATTAGGCTGCCTCCCCCAATTAGCACTTGATTGATTGTTTTCAGCCTAGCCAATTCCCCTTCTTGGCTTTTTAGGATCTTTTGGCTTAGACATGAAATTTCTCGGATTTTTGCGTTTTGGAGGAAGTTTTCTTTGCAAAACAGCCAATGCCTTCTCCCCCACACGTATTATTTCATCATTCTTGGTGGGGTATAGCTCTTTGAGCAATTGTGCATATCTTGGTACTTGTCTAATGGCATCCACAAGCAAGCTGTTTAAGGTTTACAATAATTGTTGTTCATGTTTCTCTTTTTTGGACTTTGCAAATCTGCTAGGAAAAAGTGGAGAAGGAACATTAGTAGAAATAAGAACCTTAAAAGCTACCTGAGGTGTCAAAGTACTCTCAATTTGAATGGTGGCTTCATTATCCTCAAGAAGTGAATCCATCTTTGGTTTTGTCTCATCCTCATCTTGTTCCTCATTTCTCAAGGTCACAATAGTAGCATTCTCCTTTGGGTTAATCACCGTTTGGGAAGGGAGTGCTAGAGATCTTTCTGCTACTAATTCCACCGTACTACTAGCCAATAGGCTCATTTGCCTTTCCAAACTCTGGATGCTTGCCCTTGTTTCCTGTTGAAATTGCAAAGTATCAGTAACTAGAGAATATACAAGATCTTCTAAAGAAGTACCTGAGTTTTGAGTCATATGTGGTGGTTGAAAAAGATATGGTTCTTGAGACCATGATTGATTGAAGCTAGATGGATGAGTGTAATTAGCATAAGGATCTACTTCTTGGTAATTTTTCGAGTAGCCATAATTAGTATGATCCCACCATCCCTCATGGTAAGTGTTGGAGTAATGATCATGCGGTTGGTCTTGGAACCATTGATGGCCTTGACATCCTCCGATGGCCAATTGTTGAACTGAGGAAGTGAGATTGGCTTGTTGATTCTCCATGTTCATGTATGCCACCAACTCTTCAATTTTTAGATTGCTTAATTCCATCTTTTTTTTTTTGAAAAGAAAAACTTGTATGTACAAGAAAATAAAACTAATTAGAACTGAAAATAAGAATAAACCAAGTAACAAATAAACTAAAGAAAGCAATCCCCGGCAACGGCGCCAAAAATTTGATGCACCGAAAAGAGTGTATCTTATTTAACCTTGCACTAAAAAGATCAATTGTAAGTATAATGATTAGCAAGGGTCGAGTCCTCAGGGATTGGGTTTTAATCTATGAGTTATTAGTTTATAACTTACGTTCAAAGAAAACAATAAAAGAAAAGGGGTTTTTGAAGCCAGATTTAAACTAAAGTAAATAATAAGAATAAGATGCAAGGCGGTATAACCAGCCAATAAAAATATATATACTAAATTAGGCGGTATAACCAGCCAATAAAAATAAAACAAAGTTAATATAGAAATTAGGCGGTATAACCAACCAATAAAAATAAATATACTTTTAAAAATAAGCAAACTAGAAAAGTAAGAAAACAAGTAAGTAAGAAGAATCAAATATGAAAAATATGGTTAAGGTTTCATTCTCCACCACTAGACATCATTAAGAATCAATTTCAGATCTATCAATATCAACCAACTATTAAAGTTAACAACCGTAGATAACAACAAGCTCTGTTATCCCAATCTTTCCTTAGTTTGTCGTTAAATAGAACAAGCTCTCTATTTAATCTCTAACCATTAAACAACCTAGAATAAGCTCTCTAAATTCAATTTAATGGCAGCTTTATGATGAGAAAGATAGGTTGATCTAAGCAACAAACACATAAGCTCGGATTGTTCAACTTAGGTTATGTTCCACTTTGCAATTATTGAAAACTTGACCATAATCATTAATCACAAATTGCCACTTATGAATAGGAAATCAAGACAATTACACAGATCAAGACTCCTAGACTAGCAATAGATAATTATCAAGATCTATCTAGTTGTACACCTAAATAAATCAAGACAACATCATGAACAATTCTTGTAGAAGAACATAAGCAACTTTGATAGAAAATTAATGATAGATAGAATCTGAAAATCAATCACAAAACATGTCTAGGGCTTTGAAATCACCTTTAACCAAATAGAAGTTTAACCTAGCATAGGTATTGTAAACATAAACATAAAATTAAAGAGAATCTAAGAAGGAAATAAAAGAAAGAAAGAAGAAGAAGAAAATAAAGAAAAAGAAAACTAGAGAAAGGAAAGTAGAAGAAAAATTAGAGAATTTTATTATAATGGCTAATATCCTACCAATCTACCATATCTTACAATCATCCAAGGCCCTCTATTTATACACATTTTGGAAGGCTAAATGACAAGAGACAAGCTTTACAAATTTCAAAGGTAGGTATAATAGGTGGGTGCATTTTTCTAACAATTTTCGTCATATTGTATGACAATTTTGATCAGCCAACTTGATGGTCGATTTTGTCAATTTTGGAGGCCTGATCTGATCACATGGTCTTCTAGAAAAATGTTCCCCTATCAGTTACTGATCCATAGCCGTTGGAATCAGCTCATTTGCTGATGTGGATAAGAAGATATGGGCAAAATACGAAACCAGGTCAGCACAGACGTCATTTCACATCATCCAACTTGATGGTCGATTTCGCTAGGGAAAACGACTCCGTTTCAAGAAGTGTAAAACATGAAAAAGATAGATATGCCTCTTAACTTTGCACGGTTAAATTTTCAGCCTTATTGCTTCAGTGAAACTCGAGATATAGCTGATATGGAAAAAGGTGTCGGAACTGGAACTGAACTGGATTTGCCCTTAATTCTAGTAATCTGAAATCACTCAAAGAAACTTGTGAAAAACACCAAATTACATAAAAATATAAAAGATCATAAACACAATTAGACTAAACAATAATAACTCATATTTGACACAAAACAATAATAAAACATAACTAAAAACTATATAATTATACGAGTTATCAGGAAATCAAGACAATTACACGGATCAAGACTCCTAAACTAGCATTAGACAATTATCAAGATTTATCTAGTTGGCCACCTAAACAAATCAAAACATCATCATGAACAATTTTAATGGAAGAACATAAGCAACTTTGATAGAAAACAATTATAGATAGATTCTGAAAATTAATTACATAACATGTCTAGGGCTTTGAAATCACCCTTAACCAAATAAAAGTTTAGCCTAACATAGGCATAGATAATATATACATAAAACTAAAAAGAAAAATAAAAGAATGGAGAAGAAGAAGAAGAATAATGATGATAATTGATAACTCGTATAATTATATAGTTTTTAGTTATGTTTTATTATTGTTTTGTGTCAAATACGAGTTATTATTGTTTAGTCTAATTGTATTTATGATCTTTTATATTTTTATGTAATTTGGTGTTTTTCACAAGTTTCTTTGAGTGATTTCAGATTACTAGAATTAAGGGCAAATCCAGTTCAGTTCCAGTTCCGACACCTTTTGCCATATCAGCTATATCTGGAGTTTCACTGAAGCAATAAGGCTGAAATTTGTAGCCGTGCAAAGCTAAGAGGCATATCTATCGTTTTTATGTTTTACACTTCTTGAAACGGAGTCGTTTTCCCTAGCGAAATCGACCATCAAGTTGGCTGATGTGCAATGATGTCTGTGCTGACCTGTTTTCGTATTTTGCCCATATCTGCTTATCCACATCAGCAAATGAGCTGATTCCAATGGCTATGGATCCGTAACTGATACGGGAACCTTTTTCTAGAAGACTATATGATCAGATCAGGCCTCTAATATTGACGAAATCGACCATCAAGTTGGCTGATCTGCAATGACGTCTGTGCTGACCTATTTTCGTATTTTGCCCATATCTGCTTATCCACATCAGCAAATGAGCTGATTCCAACGGCTATGGATCCGTAACTGATAGGGGAACATTTTTCTAGAAGACCATGTGATCAGATCAGGCCTCCAACATTGACGAAATCGACCATCAAGTTGGCTGATCAAAATTGTCATACAATATGACGAAAATTGTTAGAAAAATTCACCCACCTATTATACCTACCTTTGAAATTTGTAAAGCTTCTATCTTGTCATTTAGCCCTCCAAAATGTGTATAAATAGAGGGCCTTGGATGATTGTAGAGGATCATATTGTACATAGGTAGGATATTAGCCATTTTAATAAAATTCTCTAAGTTTTCTTCTTCTTTCTTTTCTCTAGTTTTCTTTCTTTTCTCTAGTTTTCTTTTTCTTTAGAGAGAGCAAGAGGTTGGATAATTAATATTCTTCCTCTTCCTCTTTCTTTCTTTTATTTTCTTCTTAGATTTTCTTTAATTTTATGTTTATGTTTACAATGCCTATGCTAGGCTAAACTTCTATTTGGTTAAGGGTGATTTCAAAGCCCTAGACATGTTTTGTGATTGATTTTCAGATTCTATCTATCATTAATTTTCTATCAAAGTTGCTTATGTTCTTCTACAAGAATTGTTCATGATGTTATCTTGATTTATTTAGGTGTACAACTAGATAGATCTTGATAATTATCTATTGCTAGTTTAGGAGTCTTGATCCGTGTAATTGTCTTGATTTCCTATTCATAAGTGGCAATTTGTGATTAATGATTATGGTCAAGTTTTCAATAATTGCAAAGTGGAACATAACCTAAGTTGAACAATCCGAGCTTATGTGTTTGTTACTTAGATCGACCTCTCTTTCTCATCATAAAGCTGCCTTTAAATTGAATTTAGAGAGCTTATTCTAGGTTGTTTAATGGTTAGAGATTAAATAGAGAGCTTGTTCTATTTAACGACAAACTAAGGAAAGATTGGGATAACAGAGCTTGTTGTTATCTACGGTTGTTAACTTTGATAGTTGGTTGATATTGATAGATCTGAAATTGATTCTTAATGATGTCTAGTGGTGGAGAATGAAACCTTAACCATATTTTTCATATTTGATTCTTCTTACTTATTTGTTTTCTTACTTTTAGTTTGCTTATTTTTTATATTTATTTTTATTGGCTGGTTATACCGCCTAATTTGTATATTAAATTTGTTTTATTTTTATTGGCTGGTTATACCGCCTAATTTAGTATATATATTTTTATTGGCTGGTTATACCGCCTAATTTAGTATATATATTTTTATTGGCTGGTTATACCGCCTTGCATCTTATTCTTATTATTTACTTTAGTTTAAATCTGGCTTCAAAAACCCCTTTTCTTTTATTGTTCTTGAATTTAAGTTTTAAACTATTAACTTATAAACTAAAACCCAATCCCTGAGGACTCGACCCTTCCTAACTACTATACTTACAATTTATCTTTTTAGTGCAAGGTTAAATAAGATACACTCTTTTGGGTGCATCAATAATCCTTGAGTCTCCTCAAAAGATGTCTAATTTGTGGATCAAAAGATGGTATTTATAGAGCTTTAAAACCCTGAGAATAAGTCATTGCCGCACAAGAAAGCCTGGAGGCAGAAAATCACGTTTTTGTCTTTTTTTTAAGATTTGCGGTTAGGGTTTTTCTGGCCGCAGGGTTCTTTAGGGAGATCTTCTAGCGCCATTTTGAATACCCATTTCTTATCCGATTTGGGCCCATAATATATCGTTGAAAAGATAATCAAGTCAGCTTCAAAAGTGAAGAAGAAAGTTTCTTCAAATAAAGAATCTAACATCATGTTTTTCTTGCAACAAGCTCCGGAGGTCAAATCTGCCTAATTGCTTTTCAACCAGAAATTGATATTCTGGACTCCCAAGTCTTCTTCCATCTTGTGATTATGATTTTGTAAGCTCTTTACCATCATTATTGACATCTTTTGACTTCATTCTCCTTATTGTACCTAAAATTCAAAAACATATTATAAGTAAACAAGATAAAGATCGAAAACATAACAAAAACTAAAGGTAGAAAGGCATAAAATGTATATTTTATGAGCTTATCAAATACCCCCACACTTAGCTTTTTGCTAGTCCTCGAGCAAAACAAAATAAAAATAAAATAAGAAAATCTAATCTAATCCACTTTCGTAGGAAATCACGGTGGCACTTAGCATGTGACACAAGCCTTTAAACCCCTAGGTGTCCCTAGTGGACGAGTTTAGTCTCGTGAGGGTTTACTAGGACGATACCCACAAACATTGAAAAACTAAAATATAAATAAACTACATATACTAAAAATATTTACTCCTAATCCTTTCAATATAAATTAGAGACAATCTTTGAACAAGTCTTATAAACTAATCAATAGCTTAAAGAATTTCACAAAAAATCATGCTTGAATATAAATAAATGAGTTAAGCCAATATTAACATAACATATTTCAATCAAAATAGTGCATATTCAACTTAATCTCAACTTCTCACATGGGATACTCTCATGATTTTCACTCTTTAAAGTAGTGGTAAAGTGTTTACACTCAATCAATCTCATGAAAATAGTTCTACCATATGCTTGCTTTTCCACCTATTATCCACTATTTAGATCATGCAACTTCATAAATCAAGAGGTATTCAAGGTTGTAATGGGGCCAAAGGGTTATAATGTGGTTAAAGAACAAAAGGATAAAGATATCACAAAGGTTCCAAAGAGTTCATAGAGTTTAGAGACATAATAAGATCATACAAATAAAACTTCTCAAAACTCTTATAAAGCACATAATAACATAGGCTAAATATTCATGTTGAGCCTTTGCTTCATTCTAACCAACTTTGTAACATCTTTTTTTTTTACTTTAACTAGAAGTTCAAGAGATGATTTTTTGTTTTTTTTCAATATGGGAATGTATTTGACAATGATCCCTTTCTTTTTCTCTTGACTTTTTTTTTTCTTTTCTTCCCCCACACTTATCTTTTGTTTCCAACCCAAATTTTCAACTAAAAATATCCCTTGTTTTTTGCAATATGTCTCAAACATTCTAGTCCATCTTTAGAACAAGGGTAAAGATATAAATGTGTTTAGGCTAGGTGTAAGATGTGGTTACCAAATAAATAGCTGATGCACCCAAAAGAGTGTATCTTATTTAACCTTGCACTAAAAAGATAAATTGTAAGTATAGTAGTTAGCAAGGGTCGAGTCCTCAGGGATTGGTTTTTAGTTTATAAGTTAATAGTTTAAAACTTAAATTCAAGAACAATAAAAGAAAAGGGGTTTTTGAAGCCAGATTTAAACTAAAGTAAATAATAAGAATAAGATGCAAGGCGGTATAACCAGCCAATAAAAATATATATACTAAATTAGGCGGTATAACCAGCCAATAAAAATAAAACAAAGTTAATATACAAATTAGGCGGTATAACCAGCCAATAAAAATAAATATACTTTTAAAAATAAGCAAACTAAAAGTAAGAAAACAAGTAAGTAAGAAGAATCAAATATGAAAAATATGGTTAAGGTTTCATTCTCCACCACTAGACATCATTAAGAATCAATTTCAGATCTATCAATATCAACCAACTATCAAAGTTAACAACCGTAGATAACAACAAGCTCTGTTATCCCAATCTTTCCTTAGTTTGTCGTTAAATAGAACAAGCTCTCTATTTAATCTCTAACCATTAAACAACCTAGAATAAGCTCTCTAAATTCAATTTAATGGCAGCTTTATGATCAGAAAGATAGGTTGATCTAAGCAACAAACACATAAGCTCGGATTGTTCAACTTAGGTTATGTTCCACTTTGCAATTATTGAAAACTTGACCATAATCATTAATCACAAATTGCCACTTATGAATAGGAAATCAAGACAATTACACGGATCAAGATTCCTAAACTAGCAATAGATAATTATCAAGATCTATCTAGTTGTACACCTAAATAAATCAAGACAACATCATGAACAATTCTTGTAGAAGAACATAAGCAACTTTGATAGAAAATTAATGATAGATAGAATCTAAAAATCAATCACAAAACATATCTAGGGTTTTGAAATCACCCTTAACCAAATAGAAGTTTAGCCTAGCATAGGCATTGTAAACATAAACATAAAATTAAAGAGAATCTAAGAATGAAATAAAAGAAAGAAAGAAGAAGAAGAAAATAAAGAAAAAGAAAACTAGAGAAAAGAAAGAAGAAGAAAACTTAGAGAATTTTATTACAATGGCTAATATCTGATAACTCGTATAATTTTATAGTTTTTAGTTATGTTTTATTATTGTTTTGTGTCAAATACGAGTTATTATTGTTTAGTCTAATTGTGTTTATGATCTTTTATATTTTTATGTAATTTGGTGTTTTTCACAAGTTTCTTTGAGTGATTTCAGATTACTAGAATTAAGGGTAAATCCAGTTCAGTTCCAGTTCCGACACCTTTTTCCATATCAGCTATATCTGGAGTTTCACTGAAGAAATAAGGCTGAAATTTTAACCATGCAAAGTTAAGAGGCATATCTATCTTTTTCATGTTTTACACTTCTTGAAACGGAGTCGTTTTCCCTAGCGAAATCGACCATCAAGTTGGCTGATGCGCAATGACGTCTGTGCTGACCTGTTTTCGTATTTTGCCCATATCTTCTTATCCACATCAGCAAATGAGCTGATTCCAACAGCTATGGATCAGTAACTGATAGGGTAACATTTTTCTAGAAGACCATGTGATCAGATAAGGCCTCCAAAATTGACAAAATCGACCATCAAGTTGGCTGATCAAAATCGTCATGTATGACGAAAATTGTTAGAAAATGCACCCACCTATTATACCTACCTTTGAAATTTGTAAAGCTTGTCTCTTGTCATTTAGCCCTCCAAAATGTGTATAAATAGAGGGCCTTGGATGATTGTAAGGGATCATATTGTACATAGGTAGGATATTAGCCATTGTAATAAAATTCTCTAAGTTTTCTTCTTCTTTCTTTTCTCTAGTTTTCTTTTTCTTTAGAAAGAGCAAGAGGTTGGATAATTAATATTCTTCTTCTTCTTCTTTCTTTCTTTTATTTTCTTCTTAGATTCTATTTAATTTTATGTTTATAATGCCTATGCTAGGCTAAACTTCTATTTGGTTAAGGGTGATTTCAAAGCCCTAGACATGTTTTATAATTGATTTTCAGATTCTATCTATCATTAATTTTCTATCAAAGTTGCTTATGTTCTTCTACAAGAATTGTTCATGATGTTGTCTTGATTTGTTTAGGTGTACAACTAGATAGATCTTGATAATTATCTATTGCTAGTTTAGGAGTCTTGATCCGTGTAATTGTCTTGATTTCCTATTCATAAGTGGCAATTTGTGATTAATGATTATGGTCAATTTTTCAATAATTGCAAAGTGGAACATAACCTAAGTTGAACAATCCGAGCTTATGTGTTTGTTGCTTAGATCAACCTATCTTTCTCATCATAAAGCTGCCATTAAATTGAATTTAGAGAGCTTATTCTAGGTTGTTTAATGGTTAGAGATTAAATAGAGAGCTTGTTCTATTTAACGACAAACTAAGGAAAGATTGGGGTAACAGAGGTTGTTGTTATCTACGGTTGTTAACTTTGATAGTTGGTTGATATTGATAGATCTGAAATTGATTCTTAATGATGTCTAGTGGTGGAGAATGAAACCTTAACCATATTTTTCATATTTGATTCTTCTTACTTACTTGTTTTCTTACTTTTAGTTTGCTTATTTTTTATATTTATTTTTATTGGCTGGTTATACAGCCTAATTTGTATATTAACTTTGTTTTATTTTTATTGGCTGGTTATACCGCCTAATTTAGTATATATATTTTTATTGGCTGGTTATACCGCCTAATTTAGTATATATATTTTTATTGGCTGGTTATACCGCCTTGCATCTTATTCTGATTATTTACTTAGTTTAAATCTGGCTTCAAAAACCCCTTTACTTTTATTGTTCTTGAATTTAAGTTTTAAACTATTAACTTATAAACTAAAACCCAATCCCTGAGGACTCGACCCTTGCTAACTACTATACTTACAATTTATCTTTTTAGTGCAAGGTTAAATAAGATACACTCTTTTGGGTGCATCAAATTTTTGGCGCCGTTGCCGGGGATTGTTTTCTTTAGTTTATTTGTTACTTGGTTTATTCTTATTTTCAGTTCTAATTAGTTTTGTTTTCTTGTACATACGGGTTTTTCTTATCAAATTTAAAAAAAAAAAACGATGGAATTGAGCAATCTAACACTTGAAGAGTTGGTGGCGTACATGAACATGGAGAATCAACAAGCCAATCTCAGCTTCCCAGTTCAACAATTTGCCATGGGAGGATGTCAAGGCCATCAAGTGTTCCAAGACCAACTGCATGATCATTACTCAAACACTTACCATGAGGGATGGTGGGATCATACTAATTATGGCTACTCAAAAAATTTCCAAGAAGTAGATCCTTATGCCAGTTACACTCATCCATCTATCTTCAATCAATCATGGTCTCAAGAATCAGATCTTTTTCAGCCATCACATATGACTCAAAACTCAGGTACTTCTTTAGAAGATCTTGTCTATTCTCTTGTTACTAATACTTTGCAATTTCAACAGGAAACAAGGGCAAGCATCCAGAGTTTGGAAAAGCAAATGAGCCAATTGGCTAGTAGTATGGTGGGATGGGTAGCACAAAGATCTGAAGAACTCCCTGCCCAAACGATGATTAACCCAAAGGAGAATGCTACTATTGTGACCTTCAGGAATGAGGAACAAGATGAGGATGAGACAAAATTAGAGATGGATTCTATTCTTGAGGATAATAAAGCCACAGATCCAAATAAGAGTATTTCGACACCGGAGGTAACGTTTAAGATTCCAATTTTTGCTAATGTTTCTTCTCCACCTTTTCCTAGTAGATTCGCAAAGTTCAAGGAGGAGGAACATGAACAAGACATCCTGGAAACCTTAAACAGTTTATTTGTGGATGCCATTCAACAAGTACCAAAAGATGCACCATTCCTCGATGAGATATGCACCACCAAGGATGATGGAATAATACTTGTAATGGAGAATGCATCCACTGTTGTGCAAAGAAAGCTTCCTCTCAAACGCATAAATTTGGGAAATTTCATGTATGAGCCTAACAAGCCTAAAAAGCCAAGAAGGGGTGTTGGTTAGATTCAAAACACTAACTCAAGTGTTAATTGGGAAGGCAGCCCAATTAAAGATGAAATTGCCAACCTTCCATATTCAGATTTGCTTTCTCTTTCTTTTCCTTTTTCTTTTATTATTTTTATTGTTTTTATTTTATTTCTTATGTTTCTTTGTTAATTGTGTTTACTGCTTTTAAGTTCATTTAGGCTGCATAAGTTTCTTTTGTTTAATAGTTCTTTTCTCTTACATATAATTCTTGCATTGGGGGATAATAGCATTACATTAATGACAATGTAAGAATTATGTGTGGGGGGGAGAATTTAGGATTTTATTTAGAGTGTTTTGTTTTTGAGTCTTTTTATGTTGTTTTTCTTTCTGATCCTTGTTTTGAAAAACACTAGATGTAAATATAATTTTTTTTTAACCCCGGTTAAATGGCGGATAACGGTACTCCGTGATTATTTAAATCGGTTCCATCAGCTACCCACAAAACTGATATTGTATATAAATTTCTCTTCCAATTTCTCTTTCAATTTTTTTCTTTTCAGGATGGATGATATTCTCACAAGATTGCAGAAACGATTTCCTCCTTTTCCTCGAAATATTTTACTGAAGCTTTACCAAGTTCGTTTCGAAAGATTAAGAATGCTTATGCAGAAAGGGATTCCTGGAGACATACGTTGGATAATTGAAGCCAAGGTACGTGAAGATGAATATCTTCCTGTTTTGCATTTACCAGGTACAGGTAGAAGCACTTTTGCAAAGAAGCGACGAGCAAAGCGCATGAGTTCAAATTGCCACAAATGTGCACGATGGACGTGTAACGGTAAATGTCGTTCAATTGGGATTCCGTCCTCTAATCGAGATGATAAAATTGAATTCATTAAGGATGGACTGAGTAAGGAGAATTTGGGTAATATCCAACTTTCTCTTGAGACGCATCCTAGTGGAGACGTACAAAGAGAAATTCTTGATTTATGGTCGCAATTCCAAAGGGAATGGCAACATCTTGGGAATCTGATGTTAAAAGACCCTGTTTGCCAGCTTGTAAGAAAACTGGATGGGAAGCATATCCTCGACTCATAGAAGGCGTTTAAGCCGTTTCTGGACGTAAAACCAGAGGAAGATGTGAGCCACAATCACAACTACAATAAATAACTTCTCAGCTTTTGGTTTGATTTGCAATAACTTTATTTTGGTTTAATTTACGTGTTGTTCGATTTGTGTAATTATTCTCATTTTTTTATTTGTCTTTTACGGTTGATTTTTCTTCTCTTTTTGATTTTCTTCTTGAAATCACGCAAAAATCTTTTGTTAGGTTAACATTTTCTTCTGACAGGTCAAATACACATTCGGCGACATTATTACTCTTGACTTTTACGGTCGATTTTTCTTCTCTTTTTGATTTTCTTCCTGAAATCACGCAAAAATCTTTTGTTAGGTTAACATTTTCTTCTGACAGGTCAGATACACTTTCGGCGACACTATTACTCTTGTCTGATTCACTACTCAGTCCTCTATATATTACACCATGTACTCATTCTCTTTCAGGCACTCGAAAAAAAAAAATGGAAAGTACTTCGTCCCAGCGCATTAAAAAAATTTGTGTCTTTGGAGGTGCTTATCCAGGGAAAAATAACATATTCGCTGATGAAGCCATAAGAGTTGGAGTAATACTTGCCCAACAAAAGATCCACTTGATTTATGGAGGCGGTAGTACGGGTTTAATGGGAGCAGTCGCTACAGCAGCACACGCCGGAGGAAGTCCAGTTCTAGGAATCGTGCCAAAACTATTCACAAGTTTTTGTGGACCTACCGTGGGTAAGGAAATACAAGTCTGGAGTATCCCTGAACGGATAACAATCATGTACCATTCTGCCGATGCATTCATTGCTTTACCAGGAGGTCTGGGTACATTGGAAGAAATAGCTTGCGTGGCTTCTTGGTCATCTTTGGTCACAAATAAGAAACCCATTGGTTTGCTTAATATTAATGGTTATTTTAGTAATTTGCTTTCATATTTAGATAATGCTGTGGATAATGGATTCATGTTTTCAAAGGCAAGGAGAACCATAATTTCTGCTACAACCATTGAAGATTTACTCAAAAAGCTCCAAGCTTATGAGTGTTTATCTGCTACGGTTGTTTCGCAAACGCTCGGAAAAAGAAAAAGAGATATGGACGAGCAAGGAGTGGACTGCACTTTGTCTTTGTGACATTATCTAACATTTTCCTTGTTGTGTCTCAGTTATAATAAGTGGTTAGCAACCTCTGCAGGTAATATCTCCTAAATTCTACCTTTAAAATTTGACATTGGGGACAACGTCATATTTTAGTAGGGGGTAAGGGACATATTTTGCTAATCTTAAAAAAAAAAAAAGTTTGTTGTGTTTTAAGCAATTTAGAAGTATTCATTCTGAACAAGGGAGACTGATAACTCGTATAATTATATAGTTTTTAGTTATGTTTTATTATTGTTTTGTGTCAAATACGAGTTATTATTGTTTAGTCTAATTGTGTTTATGATCTTTATGTCTTTTGGTGTTTTTCACAAGTTTCTTTGAGTGATTTCAGATTACTAGAATTAAGGGTAAATCCAGTTCAGTTCCAGTTTCGACACCTTTTTCCATATCAGCTATATCTCGAGTTTCACTGAAGCAATAAGGCTGCAATTTGTAGCCGTGCAAAGCTAAGAGGCATATTTATCTTTTTCATGTTTTACACTTCTTGAAACGGAGTCGGTTTCCCTAGCGAAATCGACCATGAAGTTGGCTGATGTGCAATGACGTCTGTGCTGACCTGTTTTCGTATTTTGCCCATATCTTCTTATCCACATCAGAAAATGAGCTGATTCCAACGGCTATGGATCAGTAACTGATAGGGTAACATTTTTATAGAAGACCATGTGATCAGATAAGGCCTGCAAAATTGACAAAATCGACCATCAAGTTGGCTGATCAAAATCGTCATGTATGACGAAAATTGTTAGAAAATGCACCCACCTATTATACCTACCTTTGAAATTTGTAAAGCTTGTCTCTTGTCATTTAGCCCTCCAAAATGTGTATAAATAGAGGGCCTTGATTGATTGTAGGGGATCATATTGTACATAGGTAGGATATTAGCCATTTTAATAAAATTCTCTAAGTTTTCTTCTTCTTTCTTTTCTCTAGTTTTCTTTCTTTTCTCTAGTTTTCTTTTTCTTTAGAGAGAGCAAGAGGTTGGATAATTAATATTCTTCCTCTTCTTCTTTCTTTCTTTTATTTTCTTCTTAGATTTTCTTTAATTTTATGTTTTTGTTTATAATGCCTATGCTAGGCTAAACTTCTATTTGGTTAAGGGTGATTTCAAAGCCCTAGACATGTTTTGTGATTGATTTTCAGATTCTATCTATCATTAATTTTCTATCAAAGTTGCTTATGTTCTTCTACAAGAATTGTTCATGATGTTGTCTTGATTTGTTTAGGTGTACAACTAGATAGATCTTGATAATTATCTATTGCTAGTTTAGGAGTCTTGATCCGTGTAATTGTCTTGATTTCCTATTCATAAGTGGCAATTTGTGATTAATGATTATGGTCAAGTTTTCAATAATTGCAAAGTGGAACATAACCTAAGTTGAACAATCCGAGCTTATGTGTTTGTTGCTTAGATCAACCTATCTTTCTCATCATAAAGCTGCCATTAAATTGAATCTAGAGAGCTTATTCTAGGTTGTTTGATGGTTAGAGATTAAATAGAGAGCTTGTTCTATTTAACGACAAACTAAGGAAAGATTGGGATAACAGAGCTTGTTGTTATCTACGGTTGTTAACTTTGATAGTTGGTTGATATTGATAGATCTGAAATTGATTCTTAATGATGTCTAGTGGTGGAGAATGAAACCTTAACCATATTTTTCATATTTGATTCTTCTTACTTACTTGTTTTCTTACTTTTCTAGTTTGCTCATTTTTAAAAGTATATTTATTTTTATTGGCTGGTTATACCGCCTAATTTGTATATTAACTTTGTTTTATTTTTATTGGCTGGTTATACCGCCTTGCATCTTATTCTTATTATTTACTTTAGTTTAAATCTGGCTTCAAAAACCCCTTTTCTTTTATTGTTCTTGAATTTAAGTTTTAAACTATTAACTTATAAACTAAAACCCAATCCCTGAGGACTCGACCCTTGCTAACTACTATACTTACAATTTATCTTTTTAGTGCAAGGTTAAATAAGATACACTCTTTTGGGTGCATCATATACCTACCTTTGAAATTTGTAAAGCTTGTCTCTTGTCATTTAGCCCTCCAAAATGTGTATAAATAGAGGGCCTTGGATGATTGTAGAGGATCATATTGTACATAGGTAGGATATTAGCCATTTTAATAAAATTCTCTAAGTTTTCTTCCTCTTTCTTTTCTCTAGTTTTCTTTCTTTTCTCTAGTTTTCTTTTTCTTTAGAGAGAGCAAGAGGTTGGATAATTAATATTCTTCCTCTTCTTCTTTCTTTCTTTTATTTTCTTCTTAGATTTTCTTTAATTTTATGTTTATGTTTATAATGCCTATGCTAGGCTAAACTTCTATTTGGTTAAGGGTGATTTCAAAGCCCTAGACATGTTTTATGATTGATTTTCAGATTCTATCTATCATTAATTTTCTATCAAAGTTGCTTATGTTCTTCTACAAGAATTGTTCATGATGTTGTCTTGATTTGTTTAGGCGTACAACTAGATAGATCTTGATAATTATCTATTGCTAGTTTAGGAGTCTTGATCCGTGTAATTGTCTTGATTTCCTATTCATAAGTGGCAATTTGTGATTAATGATTATGGTCAAGTTTTCAATAATTGCAAAGTGGAACATAACCTAAGTTGAACAATCCGAGCTTATGTGTTTGTTGCTTAGATCAACCTATCTTTCTCATCATAAAGCTGCCATTAAATTGAATTTAGAGAGCTTATTCTAGGTTGTTTAATGGTTAGAGCTTAAATAGAGAGCTTGTTCTATTTAACGACAAACTAAGGAAAGATTGGGATAACAGAGCTTGTTGTTATCTACGGTTGTTAACTTTGATAGTTGGTTGATATTGATAGATCTGAAATTGATTCTTAATGATGTCTAGTGGTGGAGAATGAAACCTTAACCATATTTTTCATATTTGATTCTTCTTACTTATTTGTTTTCTTACTTTTAGTTTGCTTATTTTTTATATTTATTTTTATTGGCTGGTTATACCGCCTAATTTGTATATTAACTTTGTTTTATTTTTATTGGCTAGTTATACCGCCTAATTTAGTATATATATTTTTATTGGCTGGTTATACCGCCTAATTTAGTATGTATATTTTTATTGGCTGGTTATACCGCCTTGCATCTTATTCTTATTATTTACTTTAGTTTAAATCTGGATTCAAAAACCCCTTTTCTTTTATTGTTCTTGAATTTAAGTTTTAAACTATTAACTTATAAACTAAAACCCAATCCCTGAGGACTCGACCCTTGCTAACTACTATACTTACAATTTATCTTTTTAGTGCAAGGTTAAATAAGATACACTCTTTTGGGTGCATCAAATTTTTGGCGCCGTTGCCGGGGATTGCTTTCTTTAGTTTATTTGTTACTTGGTTTATTCTTATTTTCAGTTCTAATTAGTTTTATTTTCTTGTACATACAAGTTTTTCATTTCAAAATTAAAAAAAAAAAAAAAAAACAATGGAATTGAGCAATCTAACACTTGAGGAGTTGGTGGCATACATGAACATGGAGAATCAACAAGCCAATCTCACCTCCCCAGTTCAACAATTGGCCATGGGAGGATGTCAAGGCCATCAAGTGTTCCAAGACCAACAGTATGATCATTACTCAAACACTTACCATGAGGGATGGTGGGATCATACTAATTATGGCTACTCGAAAAATTACCAAGAAGTAGATCCTTATGCCAATTACACTCATCCATCTAGCTTCAATCAATCATGGTCTCAAGAACCAGATCTTTTTCAACCACCACATATGACTCAAAACTCAGGTACTTCTGTAGAAGATCTTGTCTATTCTCTTGTTACTGATTCTTTGCAATTTCAACAGGAAACAAGGGCAAGCATCCAGAGTTTGGAAAAGCAAATGAGCCAATTGGCTAGTAGTATGGTGGGATGGGTAGCACAAAGATCTGAAGAACTCCCAGCCCAAACGATGGTTAACCCAAAGGAGAATGCTACTATTGTGACCTTGAAGAATGAGGAACAAGATGAGGATGAAACAAAATTAGAGATGGATTCTATTCTTGAGGATAATGAAGCCAAAGATCCAAATAAGAGTATTTCGGCACCTGAGGTAACGTTTAAGGTTTCACTTTTTACTAATGTTTCTTCTCCACCTTATCCTAGTAGATTTGCAAAGTTCAAGGAGGAAGAACATGAACAACACATGCCGGAAACCTTAAACAACTTGTTTGTGGAGGTCATTCAACAAGTATCAAAATATGCTCCATTCCTCGATGACATATGCACCACAAAGGATGATGGAATAATACTTGTAATGGAGAATGCATCCACTGTTGTGCAAAGAAAGCTTCCTCTCAAACGCATAAATTTGGGAAATTTCATGTATGAGCCTGACAAGCCTAAAATGCCAAGAAGGGGTGTTGGTTAGGTTCAAAACACTAAATCAAGTTCTAATTGGGGGAGGCAGCCTAATTAGTGAAAGCATTGCCAAACTGCCATCCTCAGTTTTGCTCTCTTTTTCTTTATCTTTTTCTTATGTTTCTTTGCTAATTGTGTTTAGTGTTTCTAAGTTCATTTAGGCTGCATAAGTTTATTTTGTTTATTAGTTCTTTTCACTTACACATGATTCTTTCATTTGGGATTAATAGCATTACATTAATGACAATGTAAGAATTATGTGTGGGGGGAAGAATTTAGGATTTTATTTAGAGTGTTTTGTTTTTGTGTCTTTTTATGTTGTTTTTCTTTCTGATCCTTGTTTTGAAAATAACTAGATGTAAATATAATTTTTAATGTTTTTTAGCCCTGTTAAATGGCGGATAACGGTACTCCGTGATTATTTAAATCGGTTCCATCAGCTACCCACAAAACTGATATTGTATATAAATTTCTCTTCCAATTTCTCTTTAATTTTTTTTCATTTTTTTTCAGGATGGATGATATTCTCACAAGATTGCAGAAACGATTTCCTTCTTTTCCTCGAAATATTTTACTGAAGCTTTACCAAGTTCGATTTGAAAGATTAAGAATGCTTATGCACAAAGGGATTCCTGGAGACATACGTTGGATAATTGAAGCCAAGGTACGTGAAGATGAATATCTTCCTGTTTTGCATTTACCAGGTACAGGTAGAAGCACTTTTGCAAAGAAGCGACGAGCAAAGCGCATGAGTTCAAATTGCCACAAATGTGCATGATGGACGTGTAACGGTAAATGTCGTTCTATTGGGATTCCGTCCTCTAAACGAGATGATAAAATTGAATTCATTAAGGATGGACTGAGTAAGGAGAATTTGGGTAATATCCAACTTTCTCTTGAGACGCATCCTAGTGGAGACGTACAAAGAGAAATTCTTGATTTATGGCCGCAATTCCAAAGGGAATGGCAACATCTTGGGAATCTGATGTTAAAAGACCCTGTTTGCCAGCTTGTAAGAAAACTGGATGGGAAGCATATCCTCGACTCATAGAAGACGTTTAAGCCGTTTCTGGACGTAAAACCAGAGGAAGATGTGAGCCACAATCACAACTACAATAAATGACTTCTCAGTTTTTGGTTTGATTTGCAATAACTTTATTTTGGTTTAATTTACGTGTTGTTCGATTTGTGTAATTATTCTCGTTTTTTTTATTTGTCTTTTACGGTTGATTTTTTTCTTCTCTTTTTGATTTTCTTCCTGAAATCACGCAAAAATCTTTTGTTAGGTTAACATTTTCTTCTGACAGGTCAGATACACTTTCGGCGACATTATTACTCTTGTCTGATTCACTACTGAGTCCTCTATATATTACACCATGTACTCATTCTCTTTCAGGCACTCGAAGAAAAAAAAAATGGAAAGTACTTCATCCCAGCGCATTAAAAAAATTTGTGTCTTTGGATTTGCTTATCCAGGGAAAAATAACATATTCGCTGATGAAGCCATAAGAGTTGGAGTAATACTTGCCCAACAAAAGATCCACTTGATTTATGGAGGCGGTAGTACGGGTTTAATGGGAGCAGTCGCTACAGCAGCACACGCCGGAGGAAGTCCAGTTCTAGGAATCGTGCCAAAACTATTCACAAGTTTTTGTAGACCTACCGTGGGTAAGGAAATACAAGTCTGGAGTATCCCTGAACGGATGACAATCATGTACCATTCTGCCGATGCATTCATTGCTTTACCAGGAGGTCTGGGTACATTGGAAGAAATAGCTTGCGTGGCTTCTTGGTCATCTTTGGTCACAAATAAGAAACCCATTGGTTTGCTTAATGGTTATTTTAGTAATTTGCTTTCATATTTAGATAATGCTGTGGATAATGGATTCCTGTTTTCAGAGGCAAGGAGAACCATAATTTCTGCTACAACCATTGAAGATTTACTTAAAAAGCTCCAAGCTTATGAGTATTTATCTGCTACGGTTTTTTCGCAAACGCTCGGAAAAAGAAAAAGAGATATGGACGAGCAAGGAGTGGATTGCACTTTGTCTTTGTGACATTATCTAACATTTTGTTTGTTGTGTCTCAGTTATAATAAGTGGTTAGCAACCTCTACAGGTAATATCTCCTAAATTTTACCTTCTTAAAAAAAAAAAAAAAAAAAAAAAAATTTGTTGTGTTTTAAGTAATTTAGAAGTATTCATTCTGAACAAGGTCTGAGTAAGGGAGACTTGAGACATACCTTGTCAGTTTGATTTCTTCTTTTCAAAAAAAAAAAAAAAAAAAAAAAAAAAAAGTTTGTTGTGTTTTAAGCAATTTAGAAGTATTCATTCTAAACAAGGTCTGAGTAAGGGAGACTTGAGACATATCTTGTCAGTTTGATTTTAATATTTTTATGTTTACTTGTTAATTTTTGTTTAGTATTTTAGGATTATTTAGGTTGCATGAGTTTGTTTTGTTTTGAGTCTTAGTTGTTCCTATTCTTATGTTATTAGTTCTTTTCTCTTACACATGATTCTTTCATTTGGGTTAATAGACTTACATTGAGGACAATGTAAGAATTAAGTGTGGGGGGAATGATTTAGGATTTCTTTTATTTTTGTCTACTATTTTTTTTATGAGTCTTTATTATTATTATTATTATTTTTTTGTGTGTTTTAGTTCTTTTTTAATACAATGATGAGATATGAATTGCATAAGTCTAAAACTAATTTATTAGTGAGAAGATTTTCATGAGAATTGAGCTTGATGTCAACCTTTTTATGAGCCAATGTTAATATGATATGTTGATTGAGAAAGAAGCATGTTTAGACTTAATCTGACTTATATAATCATCCTTGTGAGTTTTTGAGCCTATAATGATTGATGCATTATACAAATCAATCTAATTTCTTTCTTGAGTGCTCTTATGATTACATGATTCTCTAGAACTTGCTTTAAACCGTTTGAGACTATATTGATACATGTGACAACATGAATATGATAGAGGCATTAGGATTATAACCAGAGCCAAACAGCCATCCATTATTAATGTTCCAAGAGAACACACCCTTAGTGAACCAATTTGAGCCTACATTGAATAAGCTATCTCTTTGGTAACCATAACTTGTCCCTAACCTAAATATACTTATATCTTTACCTTTGTTCCAAAGATGAATTAGCATGTTTTGAGACAAGTTGCAAAGACAAGGAAGATTTATTGAAAATTTGGGTTAGAAACAAGAAATAAGTGTGGGGGGAAAAGAAAGAAAAAAGTCAAGAGAAAAAGAAAGGGATCATTGTCAAATACATTCCCATATTAAAAAAAAAATCTTCTCTTGAACTTCTAGTTAAAGTAAAGAAAAAGATGTTACAAAGTTGGTTAGAATGATGCAAAGGCTCAACATGAATATTTAGCCTATGTTATTATGTGCTTTATAAGAGTTTTGAGAAGTTTTATTTGTATGATCTTATTATGTCTCTAAACTCTATGAACTCTTTGGAACCTTTGTGATATCTTTATCGTTTTGTTCTTTAACCACATTATAACCCTTTGGCCCCATTACAACCTTGAATAAAGACCTCTTGATTTATGAAGTTGTATGATCTAAATAGTGGATAATAGGTGGACAAGCAAGCATATGGTAGAAGTGTTTTCATGAGATTGATTGAGTGTAAACACTTTACCACTACTTTAAAAAGTGAAAATCAAGAGAGTATCCCATGTGAGAAGTTGAGATTAAGTTTGAATATGCACTATTTTGATTGAAATATGTTATGTTAATATTGGCTTAACTCAAACAATTTACATTCAAGCAAGATTTTTTGTGAATTTCTTTAAGCTATTGATTAGTTTTTAAGACTTGTCCAATGATTATCTCTAATTTATATTGGAAGGATTAGTTATAATTATTATTTTTAGTTTTTCTTATGTTTTCAATGTTTGTGGGTATCGTCCTAGTAAACCCTCACGAAACTAAACTCGTCCACTACGGACACCTAGGGGTTTAAAGGCTTGTGTCACATGCTAAGTGCCACCGTGATTTCCTACGAAAATGGATTAGATTAGATTTTCTTATTTTATTTTTATTGAGTCGTTGCTAGGGACTAGCAACAATCTAAGTGTGGGGGTGTGATAACTCGTATAATTATATAGTTTTTAGTTATGTTTTATTATTGTTTTGTGTCAAATACGAGTTATTATTGTTTAGTCTAATTGTGTTTATGATCTTTTATATTTTTATGTAATTTGGTGTTTTTCACAAGTTTCTTTGAGTGATTTCAAATTACTAGAATTAAGGGCAAATCCAGTTCAGTTCCAGTTCCGACACCTTTTTCCATATCAGCTATATCTGGAGTTTCACTGAAGCAATAAGGCTGAAATTTTAACCGTGCAAAGTTAGGAGGCATATCTATCTTTTTCATGTTTTACACCTCTTGAAACGGAGTCGTTTTCCCTAGCGAAATCAACCATCAAGTTGGCTGATGTGCAATGACGTCTGTCCTGAGCAGTTTTCGTATTTTGACCATATCGTCCGATACACATCAGAAAATGAGCTGATTCCAACGGCTATGGATCAATAACTGATAGGGGAACATTTGTCTAGAATACCATGTGATCAGATAAAGCCTCCAATATTGAAGAAATCGACCATCCAGTTGGCTGATGTGCAATGACGTCTGTGCTGACCTGTTTTCGTATTTTGCCCATATCTTCTTCTCCACATCAGCAAATGAGCTGATTCCAACGGCTATGAATCAGTAACTCATAGGGGAACATTTGTCTAGAAGACCATGTGATCAGATCGGGCCTCAAAGATTGACAAAATCGACCATCAAGTTGGCTGATCAAAATGGTCATACAATATGACGAAAATTGTTAGAAAAATGCACCCACCTATTATACCTACCTTTGAAATTTGTAAAGCTTGTCTCTTGTCATTTAGCCCTCCAAAATGTGTATAAATAGAGGGCCTTGGATGATTGTAGAGGATCATATTGTACATAGGTAGGATATTAGCCATTTTAATAAAATTCTCTAAGTTTTCTTCTTCTTTCTTTTCTCTAGTTTTCTTTCTTTTCTCTAGTTTTCTTTTTCTTTAGAGAGAGCAAGAGGTTGGATAATTAATATTCTTCCTCTTCTTCTTTCTTTCTTTTATTTTCTTCTTAGATTTTCTTTAATTTTATGTTTATGTTTATAATGCCTATGCTAGGCTAAACTTCTATTTGGTTAAGGGTGATTTCAAAGCCCTAGACATGTTTTATGATTGATTTTCAGATTCTATCTATCATTAATTTTCTATCAAAGTTGCTTATGTTCTTCTACAAGAATTGTTCATGATGTTGTCTTGATTTGTTTAGGCGTACAACTAGATAGATCTTGATAATTATCTATTGCTAGTTTAGGAGTCTTGATCTGTGTAATTGTCTTGATTTCCTATTCATAAGTGGCAATTTGTGATTAATGATTATGGTCAAGTTTTCAATAATTGCAAAGTGGAACATAACCTAAGTTGAACAATCCGAGCTTATGTGTTTGTTGCTTAGATCAACCTATCTTTCTCATCATAAAGCTGCCATTAAATTGATTTTAGAGAGCTTATTCTAGGTTGTTTAATGGTTAGAGCTTAAATAGAGAGCTTGTTCTATTTAACGACAAACTAAGGAAAGATTGGGATAACAGAGCTTGTTGTTATCTACGGTTGTTAACTTTGATAGTTGGTTGATATTGATAGATCTGAAATTGATTCTTAATGATGTCTAGTGGTGGAGAATGAAACCTTAACCATATTTTTCATATTTGATTCTTCTTACTTATTTGTTTTCTTACTTTTAGTTTGCTTATTTTTTATATTTATTTTTATTGGCTGGTTATACCGCCTAATTTGTATATTAACTTTGTTTTATTTTTATTGGCTGGTTATACCGCCTAATTTAGTATATATATTTTTATTGGCTGGTTATACCGCCTAATTTAGTATGTATATTTTTATTGGCTGGTTATACCGCCTTGCATCTTATTCTTATTATTTACTTTAGTTTAAATCTGGATTCAAAAACCCCTTTTCTTTTATTGTTCTTGAATTTAAGTTTTAAACTATTAACTTATAAACTAAAACCCAATCCCTGAGGACTCGACCCTTGCTAACTACTATACTTACAATTTATCTTTTTAGTGCAAGGTTAAATAAGATACACTCTTTTGGGTGCATCAGAGACTTGAGACATACCTTGTCAGTTTGATTTCTTCTTTTCAAAAAAAAAAAAAAAAAGTTTGTTGTGTTTTAAGCAATTTAGAAGTATTCATTCTGAACAAGGTCTGAGTAAGGGAGACTTGAGACATACCTTGTCAGTTTGATTTTAATCTTTTTATGTTTACTTGTTAATTTTTGTTTAGTATTTTAGGATTATTTAGGTTGCATGAGTTTGTTTTGTTTTGAGTCTTAGTTGTTCCTATTCTTATGTTATTAGTTCTTTTCTCTTACACATGATTCTTTCATTTGGGTTTATAGACTTACATTGAGGACAATGTAAGAATTAAGTGTGGGGGGAATGATTTAGGATTTCTTTTATTTTTGTCTACTATATATATATATATATTTTTTTTTAGAGTCTTTATTATTATTATTATTATTTTTAGTGTGTTTTAGTTCCTTTTTAATACAATGATGAGATATGAATTGCATAAGTCTAAAACAGATTTATTAGTGAGAAGATTTTCGTGAGAATTGAGCTTGATGTCAACCTTTTTATGAGCCAATGTTAATATGATATGTTGATTGAGAAAGAAGCATGTTTAGACTTAATCTGACTTGTATAATCATCCTTGTGAGTTTTTGAGCCTATAATGATTGATGCATTATACAAATCAATCTAATTTCTTTCTTGAGTGCTCTTATGATTTGATTCTCTAGAACTTGCTTTAAATCGTTTGAGACTATATTGATGCATGTGACAACATGAATATGATAGAGGCATTAGGATTATAACCAGAGCCAAACAGCCATCCATTATTAATGTTCTAAGAGAACATCCCCACTAGTGAGCCAATTTGAGCCTACATTAAATATGCTGTTTTATTGGTAACCACAACTTACACCTAGCCAAAATATACTTATATCCTTACCCTTGTTCTAAAGATGGATTATATATTTTGAGACATATTGCAAAAAACAAGGGATATTTTTAGTTCAAAATTTGGGTTAGAAACAAGAAATAAGTGTGGGGGGAAAAGAAAAGAAAAGTCAAGAGAAAAAGAAATGGAATACTGGCAAATACATTCCTATGTAAAAAATATGAATCATCTCTTGAATTTGTGTAAAAAGAAAAAGATGTTACAAAGTTGTTTAGAATGAAGAAAAGGCCCAACATGAATATTCGGCCTAAGTGACTATGTACTTGTAAAGAGTTTTGAGAAGTTTCTTTGTATGATCTTATTATGTCTCTAAACTTTATGAACTCTTTGGAGCCTTTGTGATATCTTTATCCTTTTGTTATTCAACCACATTACAAACCCCTTGGCCCCATTACAACCTTGATTAAAGACCTCTTGATTCATGAAGTTGTATGATCTAAATAGTGGAGAATAGGTGGACAAGCAAGAATATGGTAGAACTGTTTTCATGAGATTGATTGAGTGTAAACACTTCACCACTACTTTAAAGAGTGAAAATCATGAGGGTATCCCATGTGAGAAGTTGAGATTAAATTTGAACATGCACTATTTTGATTGAGATATGTTATGTTAATATTGGCTTAACTCAAACAATTTACATTCAAGCATGAATTTTTGTGAAATTCTTTAAGCTATTGATTAGTTTATAAGACTTGTTCAAAGATTGTCTCTAATCTGTATTGAAAGGATTAGGAGTAAATATTTTTAGTATATGTAGTTTATTTATATTTTAGTTTTTCAATGTTTGTGGGTATCGTTCTAGTAAACCCTCACGAGACTAAACTCGTCCACTAGGGACACCTAGGGGTTTAAAGGCTTGTGTCACATGCTAAGTGCCACCGTGATTTCCTACGAAAGTGGATTAGATTAGATTTTCTTATTTTATTGAGTCGTTGCTAGGGACTAGCAACAATCTAAGTGTGGGGGTGTGATAACTCGTATAATTATATAGTTTTTAGTTATGTTTTATTATTGTTTTGTGTCAAATACGAGTTATTATTGTTTAGTCTAATTGTGTTTATGATCTTTTATATTTTAATGTAATTTGGTGTTTTTCACAAGTTTCTTTGAGTGATTTCAGATTACTAGAATTAAGGGTAAATCCAGTTCAGTTCCAGTTCCGACACCTTTTGCCATATCAGCTATATCTGGAGTTTCACTGAAGCAATAAGGCTGAAATTTTAACCATGCAAAGTTAAGAGGCATATCTATCTTTTTCATGTTTTACACTTCTTGAAACGGAGTCGTTTTCCCTAGCGAAATCGACAATCATCAAGTTGGCTGATGTGCAATGACGTCTGTGCTGACCTGTTTTCGTATTTTGCCCATATCTTCTTATCCACATCAGAAAATGAGCTGATTCCAACGGCTATGGATCAGTAACTGATAGGGTAACATTTTTCTAAAGACCATGTGATCAGATAAGGCCTCCAAAATTGACAAAATCGACCATCAAGTTGGCTGATCAAAATCGTCATGTATGACGAAAATTGTTAGAAAATGCACCCACCTATTATACCTACCTTTGAAATTTGTAAAGCTTGTCTCTTGTCATTTAGCCCTCCAAAATGTGTATAAATAGAGGGCCTTGGATGATTGTAAGGGATCATATTGTACATAGGTAGGATATTAGCCATTGTAATAAAATTCTCTAAGTTTTCTTCTTCTTTCTTTTCTCTAGTTTTCTTTTTCTTTAGAAAGAGCAAGAGGTTGGATAATTAATATTCTTCTTCTTCTTCTTTCTTTCTTTTATTTTCTTCTTAGATTCTATTTAATTTTATGTTTATAATGCCTATGCTAGGCTAAACTTCTATTTGGTTAAGGGTGATTTCAAAGCCCTAGACATGTTTTATAATTGATTTTCAGATTCTATCTATCATTAATTTTCTATCAAAGTTGCTTATGTTCTTCTACAAGAATTGTTCATGATGTTGTCTTGATTTGTTTAGGTGTACAACTAGATAGATCTTGATAATTATCTATTGCTAGTTTAGGAGTCTTGATCCGTGTAATTGTCTTGATTTCCTATTCATAAGTGGCAATTTGTGATTAATGATTATGGTCAAGTTTTCAATAATTGCAAAGTGGAACATAACCTAAGTTGAACAATCCGAGCTTATGTGTTTGTTGCTTTAGATCAACCTATCTTTCTCATCATAAAGCTGCCATTAAATTGAATTTAGAGAGCTTATTCTAGGTTGTTTAATGGTTAGAGATTAAATAGAGAGCTTGTTCTATTTAACGACAAACTAAGGAAAGATTGGGGTAACAGAGCTTGTTGTTATCTACGGTTGTTAACTTTGATAGTTGGTTGATATTGATAGATCTGAAATTGATTCTTAATGATGTCTAGTGGTGGAGAATGAAACCTTAACCATATTTTTCATATTTGATTCTTCTTACTTACTTGTTTTCTTACTTTTAGTTTGCTTATTTTTTGTATTTATTTTTATTGGCTGGTTATACCGCCTAATTTGTATATTAACTTTGTTTTATTTTTATTGGCTGGTTATACCGCCTAATTTAGTATATATATTTTTATTGGCTGGTTATACCGCCTAATTTAGTATATATATTTTTATTGGCTGGTTATACCGCCTTGCATCTTATTCTGATTATTTACTTAGTTTAAATCTGGCTTCAAAAACCCCTTTTCTTTTATTGTTCTTGAATTTAAGTTTTAAACTATTAACTTATAAACTAAAACCCAATCCCTGAGGACTCGACCCTTGCTAACTACTATACTTACAATTTATCTTTTTAGTGCAAGGTTAAATAAGATACACTCTTTTGGGTGCATCAATATCCTACCAATGTACAATATGATCCTCTACAATCATCAAAGGCCCTCTATTTATACACATTTTGGAGGGCTAAATGACAAGAGACAAGCTTTACAAATTTCAAAGGTAGGTATAGTAGGTGGGTGCATTTTTCTAACAATTTTCGTCATATTGTATGACAATTTTGATCAGCCAACTTGATGGTCGATTTTGTGAATATTGGAGGCCTGATCTGATCACATGGTCTTCTAGAAAAATGTTCCCCTATCAGTTACTGATCCATAGCCATTGGAATCAGCTCATTTTCTGATGTGGATAAGAAGATATGGGCAAAATAGGAAAACAGGTCAGCACAGACGTCATTGCACATCAGCCAACTTGATGGTCGATTTCGCTAGGGAAAACGACTCCGTTTCAAGAAGTGTAAAACATGCAAAAGATAGATATGCCTCTTAGCTTTGCACGATTAAAATTTCAGCCTTATTGCTTTAGTGAAACTCGAGATATAGCTGATATGGCAAAAGGTGTCGGAACTGGAACTGAACTGGATTTGCCCTTAATTCTAGTAATCTGAAATCACTCAAAGAAACTTGTGAAAAACACCAAATTACATAAAAATATAAAAGATCATAAACACAATTAGACTAAACAATAATAACTCATAGTTGACACAAAACAATAATAAAACATAACTAAAAACTATATAATTATACGAGTTATCACACCCCCACACTTAGATTGTTGCTAGTCCCTAGCAACGACTCAATAAAAATAAAATAAGAAAATCTAATCTAATCCACTTTCGTAGGAAATCACGGTGGCACTTAGCATGTGACACAAGCCTTTAAACCCCTAGGTGTCCCTAGTGGACGAGTTTAGTCTCGTGAGGGTTTACTAGGACGATACCCACAAACATTGAAGACATAAGAAAAACTAAAAATAATAATTATAACTAATCCTTCCAATATAAATTAGAGATAATCATTGGACAAGTCTTAAAAACTAATCAATAGCTTAAAGAAATTCACAAAAAATCTTGCTTGAATGTAAATTGTTTGAGTTAAGCCAATATTAACATAACATATTTCAATCAAAATAGTGCATATTCAAACTTAATCTCAACTTCTCACATGGGATACTCTCTTGATTTTCACTTTTTAAAGTAGTGGTAAAGTGTTTACACTCAATCAATCTCATGAAAACAGTTCTACCATATTCTTGCTTGTCCACCTATTCTCCATTATTTAGATCATACAACTTCATGAATCAAGAGGTCTTTAATCAAGGTTGTAATGGGGCCAAGGGGTTTGTAATGTGGTTGAAGAACAAAAGGATAAAGATATCACAAAGGTTCCAAAGAGTTAATAGAGTTTAGAGACATAATAAGATCATACAAATAAAACTTCTCAAAACTCTTATAAAGCACATAATAACATAGGCTAAATATTCATGTTGAGCCTTTGCATCATTCTAACCAACTTTGTAACATCTTTTTCTTTACTTTAACTAGAAGTTCAAGAGAAGATTTTTTTTTTAATATGGGAATGTATTTGACAATGATCCCTTTCTTTTTCTCTTGACTTTTTTCTTTCTTTTCCCCCCACACTTATTTCTTGTTTCTAACCCAAATTTTCAATAAATCTTCCTTGTCTTTGCAACTTGCCTCAAAACATGCTAATTTATCTTTGGAACAAAGGTAAAGATATAAGTATATTTAGGTTAGGGACAAGTTATGGTTACCAAATAGATAGCTTATTCAATGTAGGCTCAAATTGGTTCACTAAGGGTGTGTTCTCTTGGAACATTAATAATGGATGGCTGTTTGGCTCTGGTTATAATCCTAATGCCTCTATCATATTCATGTTGTCACATGTATCAATATAGTCTCAAACGGTTTAAAGCAAGTTCTAGAGAATCATGTAATCATAAGAGCACTCAAGAAAGAAATTAGATTGATTTGTATAATGCATCAATCATTATAGGCTCAAAAACTCACAAGGATGATTATACAAGTCAGATTAAGTCTAAACATGCTTCTTTCTCAATCAACATATCATATTAACATTGGCTCATAAAAAGGTTGACATCAAGCTCAATTCTCATGAAAATCTTCTCACTAATAAATCTGTTTTAGACTTATGCAATTCATATCTCATCATTGTATTAAAAAGGAACTAAAACACACTAAAAATAATAATAATAATAATAAAGACTCATAAAAAAAAAATAGTAGACAAAAATAAAAGAAATCCTAAATCATTCCCCCCACACTTAATTCTTACATTGTCCTCAATGTAAGTCTATTAACCCAAATGAAAGAATCATGTGTAAGAGAAAAGAACTAATAACATAAGAATAGGAACAACTAAGACTCAAAACAAAACAAACTCATGCAACCTAAATAATCCTAAAATACTAAACAAAAATTAACAAGTAAACATAAAAAGATTAAAATCAAACTGACAAGGTATGTCTCAAGTCTCCCTTACTCAGACCTTGTTCAGAATGAATACTTCTAAATTGCTTAAAACACAACAAATTTTTTTTTTTTTTTTAAATTAGCAAAATATGTCCCTTACCCCCTACTAAAATATGACATTGTCCCCAATGTCAAATTTTAAAGGTAGAATTTAGGAGATATTACCTGCAGAGGTTGCTAACCACTTATTATAACTGAGACACAACAAGCAAAATGTTAGATAATGTCACAAAGACAAAGTGCAATCCACTCCTTGCTCGTCCATATCTCTTTTTCTTTTTCCGAGCGTTTGCGAAACAACCGTAGCAGATAAACACTCATAAGCTTGGAGCTTTTTGAGTAAATCTTCAATGGTTGTAGCAGAAATTATGGTTCTCCTTGCCTCTGAAAACATGAATCCATTATCCACAGCATTATCTAAATATGAAAGCAAATTACTAAAATAACCATTAATATTAAGCAAACCAATGGGTTTCTTATTTGTGACCAAAGATGACCAAGAAGCCACGCAAGCTATTTCTTCCAATGTACCCAGACCTCCTGGTAAAGCAATGAATGCATCGGCAGAATGGTACATGATTGTTATCCGTTCAGGGACACTCCAGACTTGTATTTCCTTACCCACGGTAGGTCCACAAAAACTTGTGAATAGTTTTGGCACGATTCCTAGAACTGGACTTCCTCCGGCGTGTGCTGCTGTAGCGACTGCTCCCATTAAACCCGTACTACCGCCTCCATAAATCAAGTGGATCTTTTGTTGGGCAAGTATTACTCCAACTCTTATGGCTTCATCAGCGAATATGTTATTTTTCCCTGGATAAGCACCTCCAAAGACACAAATTTTTTTAATGCGCTGGGACGAAGTACTTTCCATTTTTTTTTCGAGTGCCTGAAAGAGAATGAGTACATGGTATAATATATAGAGGACTGAGTAGTGAATCAGACAAGAGTAATAATGTCGCCGAAAGTGTATCTGACCTGTCAGAAGAAAATGTTAACCTAACAAAAGATTTTTGCGTGATTTCAGGAAGAAAATCAAAAAGAGAAGAAAAAATCAACCGTAAAAGACAAATAAAAAAAACGAGAATAATTACACAAATCGAACAACACGTAAATTAAACCAAAATAAAGTTATTGCAAATCAAACCAAAAGTTGAGAAGTCGTTTATTGTAGTTGTGATTGTGGCTCACATCTTCCTCTGGTTTTACGTCCAGAAACGGCTTAAACGCCTTCTATGAGTCGAGGATATGCTTCCCATCCAGTTTTCTTACAAGCTGGCAAACAGGGTCTTTTAACATCAGATTCCCAAGATGTTGCCATTCCCTTTGGAATTGCGGCCATAAATCAAGAATTTCTCTTTGTACGTCTCCACTAGGATGCGTCTCAAGATAAAGTTGGATATTACCCAAATTCTCCTTACTCAGTCCATCCTTAATGAATTCAATTTTATCATCTCGATTAGAGGACGGAATCCCAATAGAACGACATTTACCGTTACACGTCCATCGTGCACATTTGTGGCAATTTGAACTCATGCGCTTTGCTCGTCGCTTCTTTGCAAAAGTGCTTCTACCTGTACCTGGTAAATGCAAAATAGGAAGATATTCATATTCACGTACCTTGGCTTCAATTATCCAACGTATGTCGTCAGGAATCCCTTTGTGCATAAGCATTCTTAATCTTTCAAATCGAACTTGGTAAAGCTTCAGTAAAATATTTCGAGGAAAAGGAGGAAATCGTTTCTGCAATCTTGTGAGAATATCGTCCATCCTGAAAAAAAATGAAAAAAAAAAATGAAAGAGAAATTGGAAGAGAAATTTATATACAATATCAGTTTTGTGGGTAGCTGATGGAACCGATTTAAATAATCACGGAGTACCGTTATCTGCCATTTAACCGGGGTTAAAAAAAATAAATTAAAAATTATATTTACATCTTGTAAGAGAAAAGAACTATTAAACAAAAGAAAAGAAAAACAATAAAAGATAGAATGATGGAGAGTAAGGAATATGCAAATCTGATATAATAGATGCTCTCCATCCTTTTGGGTTGCCTCCCAAGAAGCGCTTGGTTTATTGTCCTCAGCCTAACTTAGACCCACGCCATTATTATTCAACATACTTTGGCTCAAAAAGTGGAAACTCCTCCACATCTTGTATTGGAAAGTTCTCATAGTAAGGCTTCAATCTATGACCATTCACTTTGAATGCCTTATCTGTTTTTGGGCTTTGGATTTCAACTGCACCATGAGTAAATACATTAGTAATAACAAAAGGTCCAACCCAACGAGAACGTAACTTACCTGGATATAACTTAAGGCGTGAATGGAAGAGAAGAACTTTTTGTCCAACAACAAATTCCTTTCTTGATATCATCTTGTCATGGAATGCCTTAGTCTTTTCCTTGTAAATCCTAGAATTCTGATAGGCATCATTCCTTATCTCCTCTAATTCTTGTAGGTCAAGTTTTCTTTTCTTTCCTGTCTCATCCATCTCCATGTTGCATTGTTTGATAGCCCAATATGATTTATGTTCCAATTCAACCGGAAGATGACAAGGCTTACCATAAACAAGTCGATAAGGAGACATACCAATGGGTGTCTTATATGCTGTCCTATAAGCCCAAAGTGCATCATCAAGTCGTGAACTCCAATCCTTCCTATTTGGATTAACTGTCTTTTCAAGGATGGACTTAACTTCTCGGTTTGACACTTCAGCTTGCCCACTAGTTTGAGGATGATATGAGGTGGAGACCTTGTGTGTGATGTTATACTTCCTCAAAAGTGCTTCCATAGTCCTATTGCAAAAGTGAGTACCTCTATCGCTGATTATGGCCTTTGGCGTTCCAAACCTAGCAAAGATGTTAGTCTTGACAAAATCTGAAACAACTTTAGAGTCATTAGTCCTAGTGGATTTTGCTTCCACCCACTTTGAAACATAATCAACGGCAAGTAAAATATAAAGATTACCAAAAGAAGGAGGAAAAGGTCCCATGAAATCCATGCCCCATACATCAAAAATTTCAACAATAAGTATTGGAGTTTGAGGCATTTGATTTCTAGCACCTAAGCTACCTGTTCTTTGGCAACGATCACATGACTTGCAAAAGAGGTATGCATCTTTGAATATGGTAGGCCAATAAAATCTAGAATCAAGAACTTTCATGGCCGTTCTTTTGGATCCAAAGTGTCCTCCACATGCATAAGAGTGACAAAAGATGAGAATAGATTGAAATTCAGTTTCGAGTACACACCTTCTTATAATCTGATCGAAGCAATGCTTCCAAAGGTAAGGATCATCCCATATGTAGTATTTGGCATCACTCTTGATCTTATTTCTTTGAGCTTGTGTCAACTCTTGTGGCAACTTCTTGGTATCTAAGTAATTAACAATATCAGCATACCAAGGAGTTGTTGTACTTATAAAAAGAAGTTGCTCATCCGGAAAGTTTTCATTCAAGGGTAGTGCATCCTCTTCATGAACTAAACGGCTAAGATGGTCCGCAACCAGGTTGTCACTACCTCTCTTATCTTTTATCTCCAAATCAAACTCTTGTAAGAGAAGTATCCATCTAATCAACCTTGGTTTGGCCTCCTTTTTAGTGAGTAAGTACTTAAGGGCTGCATGGTCAGAATATACAATTACTTTAGTACCAATTAAATAAGATCGAAATTTTTCTAAAGCAAATACAACAGCCAAAAGTTCTTTTTCAGTAGTGGAATAGTTCAATTGAGCATCATTAAGAGTTCGTGAGGCATAATAAATGGCATGTGAGGCTTTGCCAACCCGTTGGCCCAAAACAGCTCCAATGGCATAGTCACTAGCATCACACATGATTTCAAAAGGTATATTCCAATCTGGTGGTTGCATGATAGGAGCTGATGTCAAGAGTCCCTTCAATGTTTCAAACGCCTCTTTGCATTTATCATCAAAGTGGAAAACCACATCTTTTTGTAGTAGCTTGCAAAGAGGTAATGTGATCTTTGAGAAGTCTTTGATAAATCTCCTATAGAAACCTGCATGTCCAAGAAAAGAACGAACCTCTCTCACATTTGTGGGAGGTGGTAAAGAATGCATAATATCTATTTTAGATTTATCAACCTCCATCCCTCTAGAAGAAATAACATGACCCAAAACTATTCCTTGTTCTACCATAAAGTGACATTTTTCCCAATTCAAAACAAGGTTAGTTTCCATGCATTTTTCAAGTACAAGTGTAAGGTTCTCTAGACATCTATCAAAAGAATCACCATAGACACTAAAATCATCCATAAACACTTCTATGATGTTCTCTACATAATCTGAAAATATGCTAACCATACACCTTTGGAATGTAGCTGGTGCATTACAAAGACCAAATGGCATACGCCGGTATGCAAAAGTACCAAATGGACATGTGAATGTTGTTTTCTCTTGGTCCTCCGGAGCAATGGCTATCTGATTATAACCTGAAAAACCATCAAGAAAACAATAATGAGAATGGCCAGCTAACCTTTCAAGCATTTGATCAATAAAAGGTAAAGGAAAGTGGTCTTTGCGAGTTGTGGAATTAAGTTTACGATAATCAATACAAACTCGCCATCCTGTTTGAATCCTAGTAGGAACAAGTTCATTCTCATTATTTGTTACCACCGTTACACCTGATTTCTTTGGAACCACTTGGACTGGGCTCACCCATTTGCTATCCGAGATAGGATAGATCACTTTTCCCCTAAGAACAAAGGTGTGAGCTCTTTGGCAATGATGACAGGTAGTGTGTCCTTTTCCCCTAAGAACAAATATTTCAAGTGGTTCGGTAGTGGTTTCAACTCTAAAGTTGGTGCCTGCAAAATGGAATGTAGAAGTTTCTCATTAGATAAAGGCAAATCAATAAATGAAACATCAAACCTTGCATCTTTAGGTTGCAGCGAGTGTAAAGATTCTAGTGCCCCTTCCACCTGGTCACTCAAGGCTAGTTTAGCATTCCCCATTCCGAGATGGTTGATAAGGACTATTTCTACACTATCTTCACCATCTAGCTCATAAGCTTGCTGCACTAGTGAGTCAATTATATCAATATTAAAAACAGAATGCACATCACTAGGATATCTCATGGCCTCAAAAATGTTAAAGCGAATTATTTCACCATCAAATTCCATAGTTAAAGTGCCATCATGTACATCTACTTTAGTTCTTGCTGTTTTCAAGAATGGTCTCCCTAATAGAATAGGTGTGGGATTAGAAGACATCTCATCTTCCATCTCAATAACATAAAAGTCAGCGAGAAAAACCAATTCATTAACCTGTACAAGAACGTCTTCTACAACTCCTCTTGGATAAGTGTTAGAACGGTCAGCAAGTTGTATTATAACACCGGTTTCCTCTAATGGTCCTAGATTCAATGAAGCATAAATTGAATATGGCATGACATTAATAGATGCCCCTAGATCTAGCATAGCACGCTCAAACCTGGTGTTGCCTATCTTACAAGGAATGGTAAACATACCTGGATCCTTGCATTTAGGTGGGAGTTTCTTTTGAAGAACAGCTGACACATTCTCCCCCACACTTACCTTTTCATTCCATTTCAACTTCCGTTTAGATGTGCACAACTCTTTTAGGAACTTGGCATATCTTGGCACTTGCTTGATAGCATCTAGTAAAGGAATGTTCACCTCTACTTTCCGGAAGGTTTCCAAAATTTCCTTCTCTTGCTCCTCCTTCTTGGACTTTGCTAACCTGCTAGGAAAAGGTGGAGGAGTTATATAAGAAGGAAATGATGGTTTAGGAATTACCTTTTTTAGTGGCTCGTTGGGATGTGAAGAGGATGCCATGGTATTGTTCTCCCCTTGAGCACTATCATTTTGTGGTGTCTCTAGCTGTTTCCCACTTCTTAAATTTATAGCATTGGCATTCTCTCTTGGATTCACTATGGTTTGGGAAGGTAATTTCCCAGAATCCCTTGCTTGCATTTGACTCATGGTTGTTGCCAATTGCCCTATTTGAGTCTCCAAATTTCGAATACTTGTCTTTGTTTCCTGTTGAAATTGAATTGTATTAGTAGAAAGAGCTTTAACAAGATCTTCAAGAGAAGTACCTGAATTTTGGGTGGGTGGTAGTTGTTGTCGGGTTTGGTATGGTTGTTGCACTCTTTGCTGAAAACCCGGTGGCCTGTGGTCAAATGGTGGAGGAATAGTTTGTGATTGGTTCCCTCCATAATTGAAGTTTGGATGATCCCTCCATCCTGGATTGTATGTGTTTGAGTAGGGATCATATTTCCTTGATTGGTTCCGAAATCCACCCATGGCATTCACATGTTCATTGGTATCCTCTTGAAGTGTTGGACACATATCAGTTTGGTGCCCTATGTTTGAACATATGCCACAAGCCTTTATTTGTTGTATTTTACCTACAGCCAATTGTTGAACAAGAGAAGTCAGTTTATCAAATTTTTGTTCAAGGGATGATATACTTACCTCATTAACTCTCTTGGGTTGTGGTGGTGGATCTTGTCTCATTGAGAACTGTTGAGAATTGGCTGCCATGTTGGAGATTAATGTTCTAGCAGCCCTGGGAGTCTTATCAACTAGAGCTCCCCCACTAGCGGCATCTATCATACTTCTCTCCATGGGCATGAGACCTTCATAGAAGTATTGGATGAGAAGTTGTTCACTTATTTGATGGTGTGGACATGATGCACAAAGTTTCTTGAACCTCTCCCAATATTCATATAAGGACTCTCCGTTGTATTGCCGAATCCCAAAATCTCTTTCCTAATGTTGGCAGCCTTAGATGCTGGGAAATACCTTTCCAAGAATGCTTTCTTCAAATCATTCCATGTAGTGATGGTCCCGGATGGTAGATAGTAGAGCCATTCCTTTGCTGAATCAGCTAGAGAGAATGGGAAGGCTCTCAACTTAACTTGCTCTTCCGTGACCCCTGTTGGTCTCATGCTTGAGCAAACTACATGGAATTCCTTGAGGTGCTTATTTGGATCCTCTCCTGCAAAACCATGAAAAGTTGGGAGAAGATGAATCAAACCAGATTTTAATTCAAAAGCTACCTCAAGATTAGCATATTCAATGCATAATGGTTGTTGACCCAAGTCCGGAGCGGCTAGCTCCTTGAGAGTTCGGTTGTCAGCTGCTGCCATCTCTCCTTGCTCCTCTTGGATGTTTTGGATCAACTCCTCGATTGGTTGTTGGTGAGAAGTTATAAATTCCCGAATTTTCCTAAGTCGTAAGTCTTCTTCGGGAGCTTGGAACATTCACTAATAAAAAAAATAAGAAAGTAAATAATTAGAATAGAAAATAAGAATAAACCAATAAACTAATAAACTAAAGAAAGCAATCCCCGGCAACGGCGCCAAAAACTTGATGCACCCAAAAGAGTGTATCTTATTTAACCTTGCACTAAAAAGATCAATTGTAAGTATAATGATTAGCAAGGGTCGAGTCCTCAGGGATTGGGTTTTAATCTATGAGTTATTAGTTTATAACTTACGTTGAAAGAAAACAATAAAAGAAAAGGGGTTTTTGAAGCCAGATTTAAACTAAAGTAAATAATAAGAATAAGATGCAAGGCGGTATAACCAGCCAATAAAAATATATATACTAAATTAGGCGGTATAACCAGCCAATAAAAATAAAACAAAGTTAATATACAAATTAGGCGGTATAACCAGCCAATAAAAATAAATATACTTTTAAAAATGAGCAAACTAGAAAAGTAAGAAAACAAGTAAGTAAGAAGAATCAAATATGAAAAATATGGTTAAGGTTTCATTCTCCACCACTAGACATCATTAAGAATCAATTTCAGATCTATCAATATCAACCAACTATCAAAGTTAACAACCGTAGATAACAACAAGCTCTGTTATCCCAATCTTTCCTTAGTTTGTCGTTAAATAGAACAAGCTCTCTATTTAATCTCTAACCATCAAACAACCTAGAATAAGCTCTCTAGATTCAATTAAATGGCAGCTTTATGATGAGAAAGATAGGTTGATCTAAGCAACAAACACATAAGCTCGGATTGTTCAACTTAGATTATGTTCCACTTTGCAATTATTGAAAACTTGACCATAATCATTAATCACAAATTGCCACTTATGAATAGGAAATCAAGACAATTACACGGATCAAGACTCCTAAACTAGCAATAGATAATTATCAAGATCTATCTAGTTGTACACCTAAACAAATCAAGACAACATCATGAACAATTCTTGTAGAAGAACATAAGCAACTTTGATAGAAAATTAATGATAGATAGAATCTGAAAATCAATCACAAAACATGTCTAGGGCTTTGAAATCACCCTTAACCAAATAGAAGTTTAGCCTAGCATAGGCATTATAAACATAAAATTAAATAGAATCTAAGAAGAAAATAAAAGAAAGAAAGAAGAAGAAGAAGAATATTAATTATCCAACCTCTTGCCCTTTCTAAAGAAAAAGAAAACTAGAGAAAAGAAAGAAGAAGAAAACTTAGAGAATTTTATTACAATGGCTAAATATCCTACCAATGTACAATATGATCCTCTACAATCATCCAAGGCCCTCTATTTATACACATTTTGGAGGGCTAAATGACAAGAGACAAGCTTTACAAATTTCAAAGGTAGGTATAATAGGTGGGTGAATTTTTCTAACAATTTTCGTCATATTGTATGACAATTTTGATCAGCCAACTTGATGGTCGATTTCATCAATGTTGGAGGCCTGATCTGATCACATGGTCTTCTAGAAAAAGGTTCCTCTATCAGTTACGGATCCATATCCGTTGGAATCAGCTCATTTGCTGATGTGGATAAGCAGATATGGGCAAAATACGAAAACAGGTCAGCACAGACATCATTGCACATCAGCCAACTTGATGGTCGATTTCGTCAATATTAGAGGCCTGATCTGATCATATGGTCTTCTAGACAAAGGTTCCCGTATCCGTTACGGATCCATAGCCATTGGAATCAGCTCATTTGCTCATGTGGATAAGCAGATATGGGCAAAATACGAAAACAGGTCAGCACAGACGTCATTGCACATCAGCCAACTTGATGGTCGATTTCGCTAGGGAAAACGACTCCGTTTCAAGAAGTGTAAAACATGAAAAAGATAGATATGCCTCTTAGCTTTGCACGGCTACAAATTTCAGCCTTATTGCTTCAGTGAAACTCCAGATATAGCTGATATGGCAAAAGGTGTCGGAACTGGAACTGAACTGGATTTGCCCTTAATTCTAGTAATCTGAAATCACTCAAAGAAACTTGTGAAAAACACCAAATTACATAAAAATATAAAAGATCATAAATACAATTAGACTAAACAATAATAACTCGTATTTGACACAAAACAATAATAAAACATAACTAAAAACTATATAATTATACGAGTTATCAATACACTCTTTTGGGTGCATCAAATTCTGATAGGCATCATTCCTTATCTCCTCTAATTCTTGTAGGTCAAGTTTTCTTTTCTTTCCTGTCTCATCCATCTCCATGTTGCATTGTTTGATAGCCCAATATGATTTATGTTCCAATTCAACCGGAAGATGACAAGGCTTACCATAAACAAGTCGATAAGGAGACATACCAATGGGTGTCTTATATGCTGTCCTATAAGCCCAAAGTGCATCATCAAGTCGTGAACTCCAATCCTTCCTATTTGGATTAACTGTCTTTTCAAGGATGGACTTAAATTCTCGGTTTGACACTTCAGCTTGCCCACTAGTTTGAGGATGATATGAGGTGGAGACCTTGTGTGTGATGTTATACTTCCTCAAAAGTGCTTCCATAGTCCTATTGCAAAAGTGAGTACCTCTATCGCTGATTATGGCCTTTGGCGTTCCAAACCTAGCAAAGATGTTAGTCTTGACAAAATCTGAAACAACTTTAGAGTCATTAGTCCTAGTGGATTTTGCTTCCACCCACTTTGAAACATAATCAACGGCAAGTAAAATATAAAGATTACCAAAAGAAGGAGGAAAAGGTCCCATGAAATCCATGCCCCATACATCAAAAATTTCAACAATAAGTATTGGAGTTTGAGGCATTTGATTTCTAGCACCTAAGCTACCTGTTCTTTGGCAACGATCACATGACTTGCAAAAGAGGTATGCATCTTTGAATATGGTAGGCCAATAAAATCCAGAATCAAGAACTTTCATGGCCGTTCTTTTGGATCCAAAGTGTCCTCCACATGCATAAGAGTGACAAAAGATGAGAATAGATTGAAATTCAGTTTCGAGTACACACCTTCTTATAATCTGATCGGAGCAATGCTTCCAAAGGTAAGGATCATCCCATATGTAGTATTTGGCATCACTCTTGATCTTATTTCTTTGAGCTTGTGTCAACTCTTGTGGCAACTTCTTGGTATCTAAGTAATTAACAATATCAGCATACCAAGGAGTTGTTGTACTTATAAAAAGAAGTTGCTCATCCGGAAAGTTCTCATTCAAGGATAGTGCATCCTCTTCATGAACTAAACGGCTAAGATGGTCCGCAACCAGGTTGTCACTACCTCTCTTATCTTTTATCTCCAAATCAAACTCTTGTAAGAGAAGTATCCATCTAATCAACCTTGGTTTGGCCTCCTTTTTAGTGAGTAAGTACTTAAGGGCTGCATGGTCAGAATATACAATTACTTTAGTACCAATTAAATAAGATCGAAAATTTTCTAAAGCAAATACAACAGCCAAAAGTTCTTTTTCAGTAGTGGAATAGTTCAATTGAGCATCATTAAGAGTTCGGGAGGCATAATAAATGGCATGTGAGGCTTTGCCAACCCGTTGGCCCAAAACAGCTCCAATGGCATAGTCACTAGCATCACACATGATTTCAAAAGGTACATTCCAATCTGGTGGTTGGATGATAGGAGCTGATGTCAAGAGTCCCTTCAATGTTTCAAACGCCTCTTTGCATTTATCATCAAAGTGGAAAACCACATCTTTTTGTAGTAGCTTGCAAAGAGGTAATGTGATCTTTGAGAAGTCTTTGATAAATCTCCTATAGAAACCTGCATGTCCAAGAAAAGAACGAACCTCTCTCACATTTGTGGGAGGTGGTAAAGAATGCATAATATCTAATTTAGGCTTATCAACCTCTATCCCTCTAGAAGAAATAACATGGCCCAAACTATTCCTTGTTCTACCATAAAGTGACATTTTTCCCAATTCAAAACAAGGTTAGTTTCCATGCATCTTTCAAGTACAAGTGTAAGGTTCTCTAGACATCTATCAAAAGAATCACCATAGACACTAAAATCATCCATAAACACTTCTATGATGTTCTCTACATAATCTGAAAATATGCTAACCATACACCTTTGGAATGTAGCTGGTGCATTACAAAGACCAAATGGCATACGCCGGTATGCAAAAGTACCAAATGGACATGTGAATGTTGTTTTCTCTTGGTCCTCCGGAACAATGGCTATCTGATTATAACCTGAAAAACCATCAAGAAAACAATAATGAGAATGGCCAGCTAACCTTTCAAGCATTTGATCAATAAAAGGTAAAGGAAAGTGGCCTTTGCGAGTTGTGGAATTAAGTTTACGATAATCAATACAAACTCGCCATCCTGTTTGAATCCTAGTAGGAACAAGTTCATTCTCATTATTTGTTACCACCGTTACACCTGATTTCTTTGGAACCACTTGGACTGGGCTCACCCATTTGCTATCCGAGATAGGATAGATCACTCCAACATCTAGGAGCTTCAGTATCTCCTTTTTCACAACCTCCATCATAGGAGGGTTCAATCTTCTTTGTGCTTCTCTTGTTGGTTTAGACCCTTCCTCTAACAAAATCCGGTGCATGCACATGGATGGGCTTATTCCCTTGATATCGGCAATTGTCCAACCAATTGCTGTTTTATGCTCTCTAAGCACCTGGATAAGTCGCTCTTCTTGCAAAGGTGTGAGCTCTTTGGCAATGATGATCGGTAGTGTGTCCTTTTTACCTAAGAACACATATTTCAAGTGGTTCGGTAGTGGTTTCAACTCTAAAGTTGGTGCCTGCAAAATGGAAGGTAGAAGTTTCTCATTAGATAAAGGCAAATCAATAAATGAAACATCAAACCTTGCATCTTTAGGTTGCAGCGAGTGTAAAGATTCTAGTGCCCCTTCCACCTGGTCACTCAAGGCTAGTTTAGCATTCCCCATTCCGAGATGGTTGCTAAGGACTATTTCTACACTATCTTCACCATCTAGCTCATAAGCTTGCTGCACTAGTGAGTCAATTATATCAATATTAAAAACAGAATGCACATCACTAGGATATCTCATGGCCTCAAAAATGTTAAAGCGAATTATTTCACCATCAAATTCCATAGTTAAAGTGCCATCATGTACATCTATTTTAGTTCTTGCTGTTTTCAAGAATGGTCTCCCTAATAGAATAGGTGTGGATTTAGAAGACATCTCATCTTCCATCTCAATAACATAAAAGTCAGCGGGAAAAACCAATTCATTAACCTGTACAAGAACGTCTTCTACAACTCCTCTTGGATAAGTGTTAGAACGGTCAGCAAGTTGTATTATAACACCGGTTTCGTCTAATGGTCCTAGATTCAATGAAGCATAAATTGAATATGGCATGACATTAATAGATGCCCCTAGATCTAGCATAGCACGCTCAAACCTGGTGTTGCCTATCTTACAAGGAATGGTAAACATACCTGGATCCTTGCATTTAGGTGGGAGTTTCTTTTGAAGAACAGCTGACACATTCTCCCCCACACTTACCTTTTCATTCCATTTCAACTTCCGTTTAGATGTGCACAACTCTTTTAGGAACTTGGCATATCTTGGCACTTGCTTGATAGCATCTAGTAAAGGAATGTTCACCTCTACTTTCCGGAAGGTTTCCAAAATTTCCTTCTCTTGCTCCTCCTTCTTGGACTTTGCTAACCTGCTAGGAAAAGGTGGAGGAGTTATATAAGAAGGAAATGATGGTTTAGGAATTACCTTTTTTAGTGGCTCGTTGGGATGTGAAGAGGATGCCATGGTATTGTTCTCCCCTTGAGCACTATCATTTTGTGGTGTCTCTAGCTGTTTCCCACTTCTTAAATTTATAGCATTGGCATTCTCTCTTGGATTCACTATGGTTTGGGAAGGTAATTTCCCAGAATCCCTTGCTTGCATTTGACTCATGGTTGTTGCCAATTGCCCTATTTGAGTCTCCAAATTTCGAATACTTGTCTTTGTTTCCTGTTGAAATTGAATTGTATTAGTAGAAAGAGCTTTAACAAGATCTTCAAGAGAAGTACCTGAATTTTGGGTGGGTGGTAGTTGTTGTCGGGTTTGGTATGGTTGTTGCACTCTTTGCTGAAAACCCGGTGGCCTGTGGTCAAATGGTGGAGGAATAGTTTGTGATTGGTTCCCTCCATAATTGAAGTTTGGATGATCCCTCCATCCTGGATTGTAAGTGTTTGAGTAGGGATCATATTTCCTTGATTGGTTCTGAAATCCACCCATGGCATTCACATGTTCATTGGTATCCTCTTGAAGTGTTGGACACATATCAGTTTGGTGCCCTATGTTTGAACATATGCCACAAGCCTTTATTTGTTGTATTTTACCTACAGCGAATTGTTGAATAAGAGAAGTCAGTTTATCAAATTTTTGTTCAAGGGATGATATACTTACCTCATTAACTCTCTTGGGTTGTGGTGGTGGATCTTGTCTCATTGAGAACCGTTGAGAATTGGCTGCCATGTTGGAGATTAATGTTCTAGCAGCCCTGGGAGTCTTATCAACTAGAGCTCCCCCACTAGCAGCATCTATCATACTTCTCTCCATGGGCATGAGACCTTCATAGAAGTATTGGATGAGAAGTTGTTCACTTATTTGATGGTGTGGACATGATGCACAAAGTTTCTTGAACCTCTCCCAATATTCATATAAGGACTCTCCGTTGTATTGCCGAATCCCACATATCTCTTTCCTAATGTTGGCAGCCTTAGATGCTGGGAAATACATTTCCAAGAATGCTTTCTTCAAATCATTCCATGTAGTGATGGTCCCGGATGGTAGATAGTAGAGCCATTCCTTTGCTGAATCAGCTAGAGAGAATGGGAAGGCTCTCAACTTAACTTGCTCTTCCGTGACCCCTGTTGGTCTCATGCTTGAGCAAACTACATGGAATTCCTTGAGGTGCTTATGTGGATCCTCTCCTGCAAAAGCATGAAAAGTTGGGAGAAGATGAATCAAACCAGATTTTAATTCAAAAGCTACCTCAAGATTAGCATATTCAATTGATGCACCCAAAAGAGTGTATCTTATTTAACCTTGCACTAAAAAGATAAATTGTAAGTATAGTAGTTAGCAAGGGTCGAGTCCTCAGGGATTGGGTTTTAGTTTATAAGTTAATAGTTTAAAACTTAAATTCAAGAACAATAAAAGAAAAAGGGTTTTTGAAGCCAGATTTAAACTAAAGTAAATAATAAGAATAAGATGCAAGGCGGTATAACCAGCCAATAAAAATATATATACTAAATTAGGCGGTATAACCAGCCAATATATATATACTAAATTAGGCGGTATAACCAGCCAATAAAAATAAAACAAAGTTAATATACAAATTAGGCGGTATAACCAGCCAATAAAAATAAATATACTTTTAAAAATAAGCAAACTAGAAAAGTAAGAAAATAAGTAAGTAAGAAGAATCAAATATAAAAAAAATGGTTAAGGTTTCATTTTCCACCACTAGATATCATTAAGAATCAATTTCAGATCTATCAATATCAACCAACTATCAAAGTTAACAACCGTAGATAACAACAAGCTCTGTTATCCCAATCTTTCCTTAGTTTGTCGTTAAATAGAACAAGCTCTCTATTTAATCTCTAACCATTAAACAACCTAGAATAAGCTCTCTAAATTCAATTTAATGGCAGCTTTATGATGAGAAAGATAGGTTGATCTAAGCAACAAACACATAAGCTCGGATTGTTCAACTCAGGTTATGTTCCACTTTGCAATTATTGAAAACTTGACCATAATCATTAATCACAAATTGTCACTTATGAATAGGAAATCAAGACAATTACACGGATGAAGACTCCTAGACTAGCAATAGATAATTATCAAGATCTATCTAGTTGTACACCTAAATAAATCAAGACAACATCATGAACAATTCTTGTAGAAGAACATAAGCAACTTTGACAGAAAATTAATGATAGATAGAATCTGAAAATCAATCAGAAAACATGTCTAGGGCTTTGAAATCACCCTTAACCAAATAGAAGTTTAGCCTAGCATAGGCATTGTAAACATAAACATAAATAGAATCTAAGAAGAAAATAAAAGAAAGAAAGAAGAAGAAGAAGAATATTAATTATCCAACCTCTTGCTCTTTCTAAAGAAAAAGAAAACTAGAGAAAAGAAAGAAGAAGAAAACTTAGAGAATTTTATTACAATGGCTAATATCCTACCAATGTACAATATCTTACAATCAACCAAGGCCCTCTATTTATACACATTTTGGAAGGCTAAATGACAAGAGACAAGCTTTACAAATTTCAAAGGTAGGTATAATAGGTGGGTGCATTTTTCTAACAATTTTCGTCATATTGTATGACAATTTTGATCAGCCAACTTGATGGTCGATTTTGTCAATTTTGGAGGCCTGATATGATCACATGGTCTTCTAGAAAAATGTTCCCCTATCAGTTACTGATCCATAGCCGTTGGAATCAGCTCATTTGCTGATGTGGATAAGAAGATATGGGCAAAATACGAAAACAGGTCAGCACAGACATCATTGCACATCAGCCAACTTGATGGTCGATTTCGCTAGGGAAAACGACTCCGTTTCAAGAAGTGTAAAACATGAAAAAGATAGATATGCCTCTTAGATTTGCACGGTTAAAATTTCAGCCTTATTGCTTCAGTGAAACTCCAGATATAGCTGAAATGGGAAAAGGTGTCGGAACTGGAACTGAACTGGATTTGCCCTTAATTCTAGTAATCTGAAATCACTCAAAGAAACTTGTGAAAAACACCAAATTACATAAAAATATAAAAGATCATAAACACAATTAGACTAAACAATAATAACTCGTATTTGACACAAAACAATAATAAAACATAACTAAAAACTATATAATTATACGAGTTATCACACCCCCACACTTAGATTGTTGCTAGTCCCTAGCAACGACTCAATAAAAATAAAATAAGAAAATCTAATCTAATCCACTTTCGTAGGAAATCACGGTGGCACTTAGCATGTGACACAAGCCTTTAAACCCCTAGGTGTCCCTAGTGGACGAGTTTAGTCTCGTGAGGGTTTACTAGAACGATACCCACAAACATTGAAAAACTAAAATATAAATAAACTACATATACTAAAAATATTTATTCCTAATCCTTTCAATACAAATTAGAGACAATCTTTGAACAAGTCTTATAAACTAATCAATAGCTTAAAGAATTTCACAAAAATTGATGCTTGAATGTAAATTGTTTGAGTTAAGCCAATATTAACATAACATATTTCAATCAAAATAGTGCATATTCAAACTTAATCTCAACTACTCACATGGGATACTCTCATGATTTTCACTTTTTAAAGTAGTGGTAAAGTGTTTACACTCAATCAATCTCATGAAAACACTTCTACCATATGCTTGCTTGTCCACCTATTATCCACTATTTAGATCATACAACTTCATAAATCAAGAGGTCTTTATTCAAGGTTGTAATGGGGCCAAAGGGTTATAATGTGGTTAAAGAACAAAAGGATAAAGATATCACAAAGGTTCCAAAGAGTTCATAGAGTTTAGAGACATAATAAGATCATACAAATAAAACTTCTCAAAACTCTTATAAAGCACATAATAACATAGGCTAAATATTCATGTTGAGCCTTTGCATCATTCTAACCAACTTTGTAACATCTTTTTCTTTACTTTAACTAGAAGTTCAAGAGAAGATTTTTTTTTTTAATATGGGAATGTATTTGACAATGATCCCTTTCTTTTTCTCTTGACTTTTTTCTTTCTTTTCCTCCCACACTTATTTCTTGTTTCTAACCCAAATTTTCAATAAATCTTCCTTGTCTTTGCAACTTGTCTCAAAACATGCTAATTCATCTTTGGAACAAAGGTAAAGATATAAGTATATTTAGGTTAGGGACAAGTTATGGTTACCAAAGAGATAGCTTATTCAATGTAGGCTCAAATTGGTTCACTAAGGGTGTGTTCTCTTGAAACATCAATAAGGGATGGCTGTTTGGCCCTGGCTAAAAATCCTAATGCCTCTATCATATTCATGTTGTCACATGCATCAATATAGTCTCAAACGGTTTAAAGCAAGTTCTAGAGAATCATGTAATCATAAGAGCACTCAAGAAAGAAATTAGATTGATTTATATAATGCATCAATCATTTTAGGCTAAAAAACTCACAAGGATGATTATACAAGTCAGATTAAGTCTAAACATGCTTCTTTCTCAATCAACATATCATATTAACATTGGCTCATAAAAAGAGGTTGACATCAAGCTCAATTCTCATGAAAATCTTCTCACTAATAAATCTGTTTTAGACTTATGCAATTCATATCTCATCATTGTATTAAAAAGGAACTAAAACACACTAAAAAAATAAATAATAATAATAAAGACTCATAAAAAAAATAGTAGACAAAAATAAAAGAAATCCTAAATCATTCCCCCCACACTTAATTCTTACATTGTCCTCAATGTAAGTCTATTAACCCAAATGAAAGAATCATGTGTAAGAGAACAAAACTAATAACATAAGAATAGGAACAACTAAGACTCAAAACAAAACAAAACATACCCATGCAACCTAAATAATCCTAAAATACTAAACAAACAATTAACAAATAAACATAAAAACAATAAAAATAATAAAAATAATAAAAGAAAAAGGAAAAGGAAAAGGACTCAAAACTCACAAGGATGTTTATACAAGTCAAGTTTAAGTCTAAACATGCTTCTTTCTCAATCAACATATCATATTAACATTGGCTCCATGAAAAATGATATCAAGCTTAATTCTCATGAAAAATCTTCTCACTACTAGACTAGTTTTAGACCTATGCAATTCATATCTCATCATAGTATAGAAAAGAACTAAAACACACTAAAATTTTTAATAATAATAATAATATTAAAGACTCATAAAAAAAAATAATAGGCAAAAATAAAAGAAATCCTAAATCCTTCCCCCCACACTTAATTCTTACATTGTCCTCAATGTAAGTCTATTAACCCAAATGAAAGAATCATGTGTAAGAGAAAAGAACTAATAACATAAGAATAGGAACAACTAAGACTCAAAACAAAACAAACTCATGCAACCTAAATAATCCTAAAATACTAAACAAAAATTAACAAGTAAACATAAAAAGATTAAAATCAAACTGACAAGATATGTCTCAAGTCTCCCTTACTCAGACCTTGTTCAGAATGAATACTTCTAAATTGCTTAAAACACAACAAACTTTTTTTTTTTTTTTTGAAAAGAAGAAATCAAACTGACAAGGTATGTCTCAAGTCTCCCTTACTCAGACCTTGTTCAGAATGAATACTTCTAAATTGCTTAAAACACAACAAACTTTTTTTTTAATTTTTTTTTAAGAAGGTTAAATTTAGGAGATATTACCTGTAGAGGTTGCTAACCACTTATTATAACTGAGACACAACAAACAAAATGTTAGATGATGTCACAAAGACAAAGTGCAATCCACTCCTTGCTCGTCCATATCTCTTTTTCTTTTTCCGAGCGTTTGCGAAACAACCGTAGCAGATAAACACTCATAAGCTTGGAGCTTTTTGAGTAAATCTTCAATGGTTGTAGCAGAAATTATGGTTCTCCTTGCCTCTGAAAACATGAATCCATTATCCACAGCATTATCTAAATATGAAAGCAAATTACTAAAATAACCATTAATATTAAGCAAACCAATGGGTTTCTTATTTGTGACCAAAGATGACCAAGAAGCCACGCAAGCTATTTCTTCCAATGTACCCAGACCTCCTGGTAGAGCAATGAATGCATCGGCAGAATGGTACATGATTGTCATCCGTTCAGGGATACTCCAGACTTGTATTTCCTTACCCACGGTAGGTCCACAAAAACCTGTGAATAGTTTTGGCACGACTCCTAGAATTGGACTTCCTCCGGCGTGTGCTGCTGTAGCGACTGCTCCCATTAAACCCGTACTACCGCCTCATAAATCAAGTGGATCTTTTGTTGGGCAAGTATTACTCCAACTCTTATGGCTTCATCAGCGAATATGTTATTTTTCCCTGGATAAGCACCTCCAAAGACACAAATTTTTTTAATGCGCTGGGATGAAGTACTTTCCATTTTTTTTTTCTTCGAGTGCCTGAAAGAGAATGAGTACATGGTGTAATATATAGAGGACTGAGTAGTGAATTAGTAAAGAGTAATAATGTCGCCGAAAGTGTATCTGACCTGTCAGAAGAAAATGTTAACCTAACAAAAGATTTTTGCGTGATTTCAGGAAGAAAATCAAAAAGGGAAGAAAAATCAACCGTAAAAGTCAAGAATAATAGTGTCGCCGAAAGTGTATTTGACCTGTCAGAAGAAAATGTTAACCTAACAAAAGATTTTTGCGTGATTTCAGGAAGAAAATCAAAAAGAGAAGAAAAATCAACCGTAAAAGACAAATAAAAAAAAAGAGAATAATTACACAAATCGAACAACACGTAAATTAAACCAAAATGAAGTTATTGCAAATCAAACCAAAAGCTGAGAAGTCATTTATTTTAGTTGTGATTGTGGCTCACATCTTCCTCTGGTTTTACGTCCAGAAACGGCTTAAACGCCTTCTATGAGTCGAGGATATGCTTCCCATCCAGTTTTCTTACAAGCTGGCAAACAGGGTCTTTTAACATCAGATTCCCAAGATGTTGCCATTCCCTTTGGAATTGCGGCCATAAATCAAGAATTTCTCTTTGTACGTCTCCACTAGGATGCGTCTCAAGAGAAAGTTGGATATTACCCAAATTCTCCTTACTCAGTCCATCCTTAATGAATTCAATTTTATCATCTCGATTAGAGGACGGAATCCCAATAGAACGACATTTACCGTTACACGTCCATCGTGCACATTTGTGGCAATTTGAACTCATGCGCTTTGCTCGTCGCTTCTTTGCAAAAGTGCTTCTACCTGTACCTGGTAAATGCAAAATAGAAAGATATTCATCTTCACGTACCTTGGCTTCAATTATCCAACGTATGTCTTCAGGAATCCCTTTGTGCATAAACATTCTTAATCTTTCAAATCGAACTTGGTAAAGCTTCAGAAAAATATTTCGAGGAAAAGGAGGAAATCGTTTCTGCAATCTTGTGAGAATATCATCCATCCTGAAAAAAAATGAAAAAAATTGAAAGAGAAATTGGAAGAGAAATTTATATACAATATCAGTTTTGTGGGTAGCTGATGGAACCGATTTAAATAATCACGGAGTACCGTTATCCGTCGTTTAACCGGGGTTAAAAAATTATATTTACATCTAGTTATTTTCAAAACAAGGATCAGAAAGAAAAACAACATAAAAAGACTCAAAAACAAAACACTCTAAATAAAATCCTAAATTCTTCCCCCCACACATAATTCTTACATTGTCATTAATGTAATGCTATTAATCCCAAATGAAAGAATCATGTGTAAGTGAAAAGAACTAATAAACAAAATAAACTTATGCAGCCTAAATGAACTTAGAAACACTAAACACAATTAGCAAAGAAACATAAGAAAAAGATAAAGAAAAAGAGAGCAAATCTGAGGATGGCAGTTTGGCAATGCTTTCACTAATTAGGCTGCCTCCCCCAATTAGCACTTGATTTAGTGTTTTGAACCTAACCAACACCCCTTCTTGGCATTTTAGGCTTGTCAGGCTCATACATGAAATTTCCCAAATTTATGCGTTTGAGAGGAAGCTTTCTTTGCACAACAGTGGATGCATTCTCCATTACAAGTATTATTCCATCATCCTTTGTGGTGCATATGTCATCGAGGAATGGAGCATATTTTGATACTTGTTGAATGACCTCCACAAACAAGTTGTTTAAGGTTTCCGGCATGTGTTGTTCATGTTCTTCCTCCTTGAACTTTGCAAATCTACTAGGAAAAGGTGGAGAAGAAACATTAGTAAAAAGTGAAACCTTAAACGTTACCTCAGGTGCCGAAATACTCTTATTTGGATCTTTGGCTTCATTATCCTCAAGAATAGAATCCATCTCTAATTTTGTTTCATCCTCATCTTGTTCCTCATTCTTCAAGGTCACAATAGTAGCATTCTCCTTTGGGTTAACCATCGTTTGGGCTGGGAGTTCTTCAGATCTTTATGCTACCCATCCCACCATACTACTAGCCAATTGGCTCATTTGCTTTTCCAAACTCTGGATGCTTGCCCTTGTTTCCTGTTGAAATTGCAAAGAATCAGTAACAAGAGAATAGACAAGATCTTCTAAAGAAGTACCTGAGTTTTGAGTCATAATGGTGGTTGAAAAAGATCTGGTTCTTGAGACCATGATTCATTGAAGCTAGATGGATGAGTGTAATTGGCATAAGGATCTACTTCTTGGTAATTTTTCGAGTAGCCATAATTAGTATGATCCCACCATCCCTCATGGTAAGTGTTTGAGTAATGATCATACTGTTGGTCTTGGAACACTTGATGGCCTTGACATCCTCCCATGGCCAATTGTTGAACTGGGGAGGTGAGATTGGCTTGTTGATTCTCCATGTTCATGTATGCCACCAACTCTTCAAGTGTTAGATTGCTCAATTCCATTGTTTTTTTTTTCTTTCTTTTTTTTTCTTTTTTTTTAAATTTGAAAAGAAAAACTTGTATGTACAAGAAAATAAAACTAATTAGAACTGAAAATAAGAATAAACCAAGTAACAAATAAACTAAAGAAAGCAATCCCCGGCAACGGCGCCAAAAATTTGATGCACCCAAAAGAGTGTATCTTATTTAACCTTGCACTAAAAAGATAAATTGTAAGTATAGTAGTTAGCAAGGGTCGAGTCCTCAGGGATTGGGTTTTAGTTTATAAGTTAATAGTTTAAAACTTAAATTCAAGAACAATAAAAGAAAAGGGGTTTTTGAAGCCAGATTTAAACTAAAGTAAATAATAAGAATAAGATGCAAGGCGGTATAACCAGCCAATAAAAATATATATACTAAATTAGGCGGTATAACCAGCCAATATATATATACTAAATTAGGCGGTATAACCAGCCAATAAAAATAAAACAAAATTAATATACAAATTAGGCGGTATAACCAGCCAATAAAAATAAATATACTTTTAAAAATAAGCAAACTAGAAAAGTAAGAAAATAAGTAAGTAAGAAGAATCAAATATAAAAAAAAATGGTTAAGGTTTCATTCTCCACCACTAGATATCATTAAGAATCAATTTCAGATCTATCAATATCAACCAACTATCAAAGTTAACAACCGTAGATAACAACAAGCTCTGTTATCCCAATCTTTCCTTAGTTTGTCGTTAAATAGAACAAGCTCTCTATTTAATCTCTAACCATTAAACAACCTAGAATAAGCTCTCTAAATTCAATTTAATGGCAGCTTTATGATGAGAAAGATAGGTTGATCTAAGCAACAAACACATAAGCTCGGATTGTTCAACTCAGGTTATGTTCCACTTTGCAATTATTGAAAACTTGACCATAATCATTAATCACAAATTGCCACTTATGAATAGGAAATCAAGACAATTACACGGATCAAGACTCCTAGACTAGCAATAGATAATTATCAAGATCTATCTAGTTGTACACCTAAATAAATCAAGACAACATCATGAACAATTCTTGTAGAAGAACATAAGCAACTTTGATAGAAAATTAATGATAGATAGAATCTGAAAATCAATCAGAAAACATGTCTAGGGCTTTGAAATCACCCTTAACCAAATAGAAGTTTAGCCTAGCATAGGCATTGTAAACATAAACATAAATAGAATCTAAGAAGAAAATAAAAGAAAGAAAGAAGAAGAAGAAGAATATTAATTATCCAACCTCTTGCTCTTTCTAAAGAAAAAGAAAACTAGAGAAAAGAAAGAAGAAGAAAACTTAGAGAATTTTATTACAATGGCTAATATCCTACCTATGTACAATATGATCCTCTACAATCATCCAAGGCCCTCTATTTATACACATTTTGGAGGGCTAAATGACAAGAGACAAGCTTTACAAATTTCAAAGGTAGGTATAATAGGTGGGTGCATTTTTCTAACAATTTTCGTCATATTGTATGACAATTTTGATCAGCCAACTTGATGGTCGATTTTGTCAATATTGGAGGCCTGATCTGATCACATGGTCTTGTAGAAAAATGTTCCCCTATCATTTGCTGATGTGGATAAGAAGATATGGGCAAAATACGAAAACAGGTCAGCACAGACGTCATTGCACATCAGCCAACTTGATGGTCGATTTCGCTAGGGAAAACGACTCCGTTTCAAGAAGTGTAAAACATGAAAAAGATAGATATGCCTCTTAGCTTTGCACGGTTAAAAGTTCAGCCTTATTGCTTCAGTGAAACTCCAGATATAGCTGAAATGGGAAAAGGTGTTGGAACTGGAACTGAACTGGATTTGCCCTTAATTCTAGTAATCTGAAATCACTCAAAGAAACTTGTGAAAAACACCAAATTACATAAAAATATAAAAGATCATAAACACAATTAGACTAAACAATAATAACTCGTATTTGACACAAAACAATAATAAAACATAACTAAAAACTATATAATTATACGAGTTATCATCAATGCATAATGGTTGTTGACCCAAGTCCGGAGCGGCTAGCTCCTTGAGAGTTCGGTTGTCAGCTGCTGCCATCTCTCCTTGCTTCTCTTGGATGTTTTGGATCAACTCCTCGATTAGTTGTTGGTGAGAAGTTATAAATTCCCGAATTTTCCTAAGTCGTAAGTCTTCTTCGGGAGCTTGGAACATTCACTAATAAAAAAATAAGAAAGTAAATAATTAGAACAGAAAATAAGAATAAACCAATAAACTAATAAACTAAAGAAAGCAATCCCCGGCAACGGCGCCAAAAATTTAATGCATCCAAAAGAGTGTATCTTATTTAACCTTGCACTAAAAAGATAAATTGTAAGTATAGTAGTTAGCAAGGGTCGAGTCCTCAGGGATTGGGTTTTAGTTTATAAGTTAATAGTTTAAAACTTAAATTCAAGAACAATAAAAGAAAAGGGGTTTTTGAAGCCAGATTTAAACTAAAGTAAATAATAAGAATAAGATGCAAGGCGGTATAACCAGCCAATAAAAATATATATACTAAATTAGGCGGTATAACCAGCCAATAAAAATAAAACAAAGTTAATATACAAATTAGGCGGTATAACCAGCCAATAAAAATAAATATACTTTTAAGAATAAGCAAACTAAAAGTAAGAAAACAAGTAAGTAAGAAGAATCAAATATGAAAAATATGGTTAAGGTTTCATTCTCCACCACTAGACATCATTAAGAATCAATTTCAGATCTATCAATATCAACCAACTATCAAAGTTAACAACCGTAGATAACAACAAGCTCTGTTATCCCAATCTTTCCTTAGTTTGTCGTTAAATAGAACAAGCTCTCTATTTAATCTCTAACCATTAAACAACCTAGAATAAGCTCTCTAAATTCAATTTAATGGCAGCTTTATGATGAGAAAGATAGGTTGATCTAAGCAACAAACACATAAGCTCGGATTGTTCAACTTAGGTTATGTTCCACTTTGCAATTATTGAAAACTTGACCATAATCATTAATCACAAATTGCCACTTATGAATAGGAAATCAAGACAATTACACGGATCAAGATTCCTAAACAAGCAATAGATAATTATCAAGATCTATCTAGTTGTACACCTAAATAAATCAAGACAACATCATGAACAATTCTTGTAGAAGAACATAAGCAACTTTGATAGAAAATTAATGATAGATAGAATCTAAAAATCAATCACAAAACATATCTAGGGTTTTGAAATCACCCTTAACCAAATAGAAGTTTAGCCTAACATAGGCATTGTAAACATAAACATAAAATTAAAGAGAATCTAAGAATGAAATAAAAGAAAGAAAGAAGAAGAAGAAAATAAAGAAAAAGAAAACTAGAGAAAAGAAAGAAGAAGAAAACTTAGAGAATTTTATTACAATGGCTAAAATCCTACCAATGTACAATATGATCCTCTACAATCATCAAAGGCCCTCTATTTATACACATTTTGGAGGGCTAAATGACAAGAGACAAGCTTTACAAATTTCAAAGGTAGGTATAGTAGGTGGGTGCATTTTTCTAACAATTTTCGTCATATTGTATGACAATTTTGATCAGCCAACTTGATGGTCGATTTTGTCAATATTGGAAGCCTGATCTGATCACATGGTCTTCCAGAAAAATGTTCCCCTATCAGTTACTGATCCATAGCCGTTAGAATTAGCTCATTTGCTGATGTGGATAAGAAGATATGGGCAAAATACGAAAACAGGTTAGCACAGACGTCATTGCACATATCTTCTTATCGACATCAGCAAATGAGCTGATTCCAACGGCTATGGATCAGTAACTGATAGGGGAACATTTTTCTACAAGACCATGTGATCAGATCAGGCCTCCAATATTGACAAAATTGACCATCAAGTTGGCTGATCAAAATTGTCATACAATATGACGAAAATTGTTAGAAAAATGCACCCACCTATTATACCTACCTTTGAAATTTGTAAAGCTTGTCTCTTGTCATTTAGCCCTCCAAAATGTGTATAAATAGAGGGCCTTGGATGATTGTAGAGGATCATATTGTACATAGGTAGGATATTAGCCATTTTAATAAAATTCTCTAAGTTTTCTTCTTCTTTCTTTTCTCTAGTTTTCTTTTTCTTTAGAAAGAGCAAGAGGTTGGATAATTAATATTCTTCTTCTTCTTCTTTCTTTCTTTTATTTTCTTCTTAGATTCTATTTATGTTTATGTTTACAATGCCTATGCTAGGCTAAACTTCTATTTGGTTAAGGGTGATTTCAAAGCCCTAGACATGTTTTCTGATTGATTTTCAGAAAACTAGAGAAAAGAAAGAAAACTAGAGAAAAGAAAGAAGAAGAAAACTTAGAGAATTTTATTAAAATGGCTAATATCCTACCTATGTACAATATGATCCCTTACAATCACCCAAGGCCTCTCTATTTATACACATTTTGGAGGGCTAAATGACAAGAGACAAGCTTTACAAATTTCAAAGGTAGGTATAATAGGTGGGTGCATTTTCTAACAATTTTCGTCATACATGACGATTTTGATCAGCCAACTTGATGGTCGATTTTGTCAATTTTGTAGGCCTTATCTGATCACATGGTCTTCTAGAAAAATGTTACCCTATCAGTTACTGATCCATAGCCGTTGGAATCAGCTCATTTGCTGATGTGGATAAGACGATATGGGCAAAATACAAAAACAGGTCAGCACAGACGTCATTGCACATCAGCTCATTTGCTGATGTGGATAAGTCGATTTCGCTAGGGAAAACGACTCCGTTTCAAGAAGTGTAAAACATGAAAAAGATAAATATGCCTCTTAGCTTTGCACGGCTACAAATTGCAGCCTTATTTCTTCAGTGAAACTCGAGATATAGCTGATATGGCAAAAGGTGTCAGAACTGGAACTGAACTGGATTTACCCTTAATTCTAGTAATCTGAAATCACTCAAAGAAACTTGTGAAAAACACCAAAATACATAAAGATCATAAACACAATTAGACTAAACAATAATAACTCGTATTTGACACAAAACAATAATAAAACATAACTAAAAACTATATAATTATACGAGTTATCACACCCCCACACTTAGATTGTTGCTAGTCCCTAGCAACGACTCAATAAAAATAAAATAAGAAAATCTAATCTAATCCACTTTCGTAGGAAATCACGGTGGCACTTAGCATGTGACACAAGCCTTTAAACCCCTAGGTGTCACTAGTGGACGAGTTTAGTCTCGTGAGGGTTTACTAGAACGATACCCACAAACATTGAAAAACTAAAATATAAATAAACTACATATACTAAAAATATTTACTCCTAATCCTTTCAATACAAATTAGAGACAATCTTTGAACAAGTCTTATAAACTAATCAATAGCTTAAAGAATTTCACAAAAATTCATGCTTGAATGTAAATTGTTTGAGTTAAGCCAATATTAACATAACATATCTCAATCAAAATAGTGCATGTTCAAATTTAATCTCAACTTCTCACATGATATACCCTCATTATTTTCACTCTTTAAAGTAGTGGTGAAGTGTTTACACTCAATCAATCTCATGAAAACAGTTCTACCATATTCTTGCTTGTCCACCTATTTTCCACTATTTAGATCATACAACTTCATGAATCAAAAGGTCTTTAATCAAGGTTGTAATGGGGCCAAGGGGTTTGTAATGTGGTTGAATAACAAAAGGATAAAGATATCACAAAGGCTCCAAAGAGTTCATAAAGTTTAGAGACATAATAAGATCATACAAAGAAACTTCTCAAAACTCTTTACAAGTACATAGTCACCTAGGCCGAATATTCATGTTGGGCCTTTTCTTCATTCTAAACAACTTTGTAACATCTTTTTCTTTTTCCACAAATTCAAGAGATGATTCATATTTTTTTTTTTACATAGGAATGTATTTGCCAGTATTCCATTTCTTTTTCTCTTGACTTTTCTTTTCTTTTCCCCCCACACTTATTTCTTGTTTCTAACCCAAATTTTTAACTAAAAATATCCCTTGTCTTTGCAACTTGTCTCAAAACATGCTAATTCATCTTTGGAACAAAGGTAAAGATATAAGTATATTTAGGTTAGGGACAAGTTATGGTTACCAAAGAGATAGCTTATTCAATGTAGGCTCAAATTGGTTCACTAAGGGTGTGTTCTCTTGGAACATCAATAAGGGATGGCTGTTTGGCCGTGGCTAAAAATCCTAATGCCTCTATCATATTCATGTTGTCACAAACTCACAGGAGCAAGTTCTAGAGAATCATGTAATCATAAGAGCACTCAAGAAAGAAATTAGATTGATTTGTATAATGCATCAATCATTATAGGCTCAAAAACTCACAAGGATGATTATACAAGTCAGATTAAGTCTAAACATGCTTCTTTCTCAATCAACATATCATATTAACATTGGCTCATAAAACGATTGATATTAAGTTCAATTCTCATGAAAATCTTCTCACTAATAAATCTGTTTTAGACTTATGCAATTCATATCTCATCATTGTATTAAAAAGGAACTGAAACACACTAAAAAAAAAAATAATAATAAAGACTCATAAAAAAAAATAGTAGACAAAAATAAAAGAAATCCTAAATCATTCCCCCCACACTTAATTCTTACATTGTCCTCAATGTAAGTCTATTAATCCAAATGATAGAATCATGTGTAAGAGAAAAGAACAAATAACATAAGAATAGGAACAACTAAGACTCAAAACAAAACAAACTCATGCAACCTAAATAATCCTAAAATACTAAACAAAAATTAACAAGTAAACATAAAAAGATTAAAATCAAACTGACATGGTATGTCTCAAGTCTCCCTTACTCAGACCTTGTTCAGAATGAATACTTCTAAATTGCTTAAAACACAACAAACTTTTTTTTTTTTTAAATTAGCAAAATATGTCCCTTACCCCCTACTAAAATATGACATTGTCCCCAATGTCAAATTTTAAAGGTAGAATTTAGGAGATATTACCTGCAGAGGTTGCTAACCACTTATTATAACTGAGACACAACAAGCAAAATGTTAGATAATGTCACAAAGACAAAGTGCAATCCACTCCTTGCTCGTCCATATCTCTTTTTCTTTTTCCGAGCGTTTGCGAAACAACCGTAGCAGATAAATACTCATAAGCTTGGAGCTTTTTGAGTAAATCTTCAATGGTTGTAGCAGAAATTATGGTTCTCCTTGCCTCTGAAAACATGAATCCATTATCCACAGCATTATCTAAATATGAAAGCAAATTACTAAAATAACCATTAATATTAAGCAAACCAATGGGTTTCTTATTTGTGACCAAAGATGACCAAGAAGCCACGCAAGCTATTTCTTCCAATGTACCCAGACCTCCTGGTAAAGCAATGAATGCATCGGCAGAATGGTACATGATTGTTATCCGTTCAGGGATACTCCAGACTTGTATTTCCTTACCCACGGTAGGTCCACAAAAACTTGTGAATAGTTTTGGCACGATTCCTAGAACTGGACTTCCTCCGGCGTGTGCTGCTGTAGCGACTGCTCCCATTAAACCCGTACTACCGCCTCCATAAATCAACTTGATCTTTTGTTGGGCAAGTATTACTCCAACTCTTATGGCTTCATCAGCGAATATGTTATTTTTCCCTGGATAAGCACCTCCAAAGACACAAATTTTTTTAATGCGCTGGGACGAAGTACTTTCCATTTTTTTTTTCGAGTGCCTGAAAGAGAATGAGTACATGGTGTAATATATAGAGGACTGAGTAGTGAATCAGACAAGAGTAATAAGGTCGCCGAAAGTGTATCTGACCTGTCAGAAGAAAATGTTAACCTAACAAAAGATTTTTGCGTGATTTCAGGAAGAAAATCAAAAAGAGAAGAAAAATCAACCGTAAAAGTCAAGAGTAATAATGTCGCCGAAAGTGTATTTGACCTGTCAGAAGAAAATGTTAACCTAACAAAAGATTTTTGCGTGATTTCAGGAAGAAAATAAAAAAAAGAAGAAAAATCAACCGTAAAAGACAAATAAAAAAAATGAGAATAATTACACAAATCGAATAACACGTAAATTAAACCGAAATAAAGTTATTGCAAATCAAACCAAAAGCTGAGAAGTCATTTATTGTAGTTGTGATTGTGGCTCACATCTTCCTCTGGTTTTACGTCCAGAAACGGCTTAAACGCCTTCTATGAGTCGAGGATATGCTTCCCATCCAGTTTTCTTACAAGCTGGCAAACAGGGTCTTTTAACATCAGATTCCCAAGATGTTACCATTCCCTTTGGAATTGCGGCCATAAATCAAGAATTTCTCTTTGTACGTCTCCACTAGGATGCGTCTCAAGAGAAAGTTGGATATTACCCAAATTCTCCTTACTCAGTCCATCCTTAATGAATTCAATTTTATCATCTCGATTAGAGGACGGAATCCCAATAGAATGACATTTACCGTTACACGTCCATCGTGCACATTTGTGGCAATTTGAACTCATGCGCTTTGCTCGTCGCTTCTTTGCAAAAGTGCTTCTACCTGTACCTGGTAAATGCAAAACAGGAAGATATTCATCTTCACGTACCTTGGCTTCAATTATCCAACGTATGTCTTCAGGAATCCCTTTGTGCATAAGCATTCTTAATCTTTCAAATCGAACTTGGTAAAGCTTTAGTAAAATATTTCGAGGAAAAGGAGGAAATCGTTTCTGCAATCTTGTGAGAATATCATCCATCCTGAAAAAAAATGAAAAAAATTGAAAGAGAAATTGGAAGAGAAATTTATATACAATATCAGTTTTGTGGGTAGCTGATGGAACCGACTTAAATAATCACGGAGTACCGTTATCCGCCATTTAACCGGGGTTAAAAAAAATAAAAATCATATTTACATCTAGTTATTTTCAAAACAAGGATCAGAAAGAAAAACAGCATAAAAAAAAAAAAACTCAAAACAAAATCCTAAATGCTTCCCCCCACACATAATTCTTACATTGTCATTAATGTAATGCTATCAACCCAAATGAAAGAATCATGTGTAAGTGAAAAGAACTATTAAACAAAATAAACTTATGCAGCCTAAATGAACTTAAAAACACTAAACACAATTAACAAAGAAACATAAGAAAAAGATAAAGAAAAAGAGAGCAAATCTGAGGATGGCAGTTTGGCAATGCTTTCACTAATTAGGCTGCCTCCCCCAATTAGCACTTGATTGATTGTTTCCAGTCTAGCCAATTCCCCTTCTTGGCTTTTTATGATCTTTTGGCTTAGACATGAAACTTCTCGGAGGAAGTTTTCTTTGCAAAATAGCCAATGCATTCTCCCCCACACGTATTATTTCATCATTCTTGGTGGGGTATAGCTCTTTGAGGAATTGTGCATATCTTGGTACTTGTCTAATGGCATCCACAAGCAAGCTGTTTAAGGTTTCCAAAAATTGTTGTTCATGTTCCTCCTTCTTGGACTTTGCAAATCTGCTAGGAAAAAGTGGAGAAGGAACATTAGTAGAAATAAGAACCTTAAAAGCTACCTGAGGTGTCAAAGTACTCTCAATTTGAATGGTGGCTTCATTATCCTCAAGAAGTGAATCCATCTTTGGTTTTGTCTCATCCTCATCTTGTTCCTCATTTCTCAAGGTCACAATAGTAGCATTCTCCTTTGGGTTAATCACCGTTTGGGAAGGGAGTGCTAGAGATCTTTCTGCTACTAATGCCACCATACTACTAGCCAATAGGCTCATTTGCTTTTCCAAACTCTGGATGCTTGCCCTTGTTTCTTGTTGAAATTGCAAAGTATTAGTAACAAGAGAATCGACAAGATCTTCTAAAGAAGTACCTGAGTTTTGAGTCATATGTGGTGGTTGAAGAAGATCTGGTTCTTGAGACCATGATTGATTGAAGCTAGATGGATGAGTGTAATTCGCATAAGGATTTACTTCTTGGTAATTTTTCGAGTAGCCATAATTAGTATGATCCCACCATCCCTCATGGTAAGTGTTTGAGTAACGATCATACTGTTGGTCTTCGAACACTTGATGGCCTTGACATCCTCCCATGACCAATTGTTGAACTGGGGAGGTGAGCTTGGCTTGTTGATTCTCCATGTTCATGTATGCCACCAACTCTTCAAGTGTTAGATTGCTCAATTCCATCATTTTTTTTTTCTTTTTTTTTTCTTTCAAAATTTGATAAGAAAAACCCGTATGTACAAGAAAATAAAACTCATTAGAACTGAAAATAAGAATAAACTAAGTAACAAATAAACTAAAAAAAAACAATCCCCGGCAACGGCGCCAAAAATTTGATGCACCCAAAAGAGTGTATCTTATTTAACCTTGCACTAAAAAGATATATTGTAAGTATAGTAGTTAGCAAGGGTCGAGTCCTCAGGGATTGGGTTTTAATTTATGAGTTATTAGTTTAAAACTTAAATTCAAGAACAATAAAAGAAAAGGGGTTTTTGAAGCCAGATTTAAACTAAAGTAAATAATAAGAATAAGATGCAAGGCGGTATAACCAGCCAATAAAAATATATATACTAAATTAGGCGGTATAACCAGCCAATAAAAATAAAACAAAGTTAATATACAAATTAGGCGGTATAACCAGCCAATAAAAATAAATATAAAAAATAAGCAAACTAAAAGTAAGAAAACAAATAAGTAAGAAGAATCAAATATGAAAAATATGGTTAAGGTTTCATTCTCCACCACTAGACATCATTAAGAATCAATTTCAGATCTATCAATATCAACCAACTATCAAAGTTAACAACCGTAGATAACAACAAGCTCTGTTACCCCAATCTTTCCTTAGTTTGTCGTTAAATAGAACAAGCTCTCTATTTAATCTCTAACCATTAAACAACCTAGAATAAGCTCTCTAAATTCAATTTAATGGCAGCTTTATGATGAGAAAGATAGGTTGATCTAAGCAACAAACACATAAGCTCGGATTGTTCAACTTAGGTTATGTTCCACTTTGCAATTATTGAAAACTTGACCATAATCATTAATCACAAATTGCCACTTATGAATAGGAAATCAAGACAATTACACGGATCAAGACTCCTAAACTAGCAATAGATAATTATCAAGATCTATCTAGTTGTACACCTAAATAAATCAAGACAACATCATGAACAATTCTTGTAGAAGAACATAAGCAACTTTGATAGAAAATTAATGATAGATAGAATCTGAAAATCAATCACAAAACATGTCTAGGGCTTTGAAATCACCCTTAACCAAATAGAAGTTTAGCCTAGCATAGGCATTGTAAACATAAACATAAAATTAAAGAAAATCTAAGAAGAAAATAAAAGAAAGAAAGAAGAAGAGGAAGAATATTAATTATCCAACCTCTTGCTCTCTTTAAAGAAAAAGAAAACTAGAGAAAAGAAAGAAAACTAGAGAAAAGAAAGAAGAAGAAAACTTAGAGAATTTTATTAAAATGGCTAATATCCTACCTATGTACAATATGATCCCTTACAATCACCCAAGGCCTCTCTATTTATACACATTTTGGAGGGCTAAATGACAAGAGACAAGCTTTACAAATTTCAAAGGTAGGTATAATAGGTGGGTGCATTTTCTAACAATTTTCGTCATACATGACGATTTTGATCAGCCAACTTGATGGTCGATTTTGTCAATTTTGCAGGCCTTATCTGATCACATGGTCTTCTAGAAAAATGTTACCCTATCAGTTACTGATCCATATCCATTGGAATCAGCTCATTTGCTGATGTGGATAAGACGATATGGGCAAAATACGAAAACAGGTCAGCACAGACGTCATTGCACATCAGCCAACTTCATGGTCGATTTCGCTAGGGAAAACGACTCCGTTTCAAGAAGTGTAAAACATGAAAAAGATAAATATGCCTCTTAGCTTTGCACGGCTACAAATTGCAGCCTTATTGCTTCAGTGAAACTCGAGATATAGCTGATATGGCAAAAGGTGTCGGAACTGGAACTGAACTGGATTTACCCTTAATTCTAGTAATCTGAAATCACTCAAAGAAACTTGTGAAAAACACCAAAATACATAAAGATCATAAACACAATTAGACTAAACAATAATAACTCGTATTTGACACAAAACAATAATAAAACATAACTAAAAACTATATAATTATACGAGTTATCACTTAGATCAACCTATCTTTCTCATCATAAAGCTGCCATTAAATTGAATTTAGAGAGCTTATTCTAGGTTGTTTAATGGTTAGAGATTAAATAGAGAGCTTGTTCTATTTAACGACAAACTAAGGAAAGATTGGGATAACAGAGCTTGTTGTTATCTACGGTTGTTAACTTTGATAGTTGGTTGATATTGATAGAGCTGAAATTGATTCTTAATGATGTCTAGTGGTGGAGAATGAAACCTTAACCATATTTTTCATATTTGATTCTTCTTGCTTACTTGTTTTCTTACTTTTCTAGTTTGCTTATTTTTAAAAGTATATTTATTTTTATTGGCTGGTTATACCGCCTAATTTGTATATTAACTTTTTTTTATTTTTATTGGCTGGTTATACCGCCTAATTTAGTATATATATTTTTATTGGCTGGTTATACCGCCTTGCATCTTATTCTTATTATTTACTTTAGTTTAAATCTGGCTTCAAAAACCCCTTTTCTTTTATTGTTTTCTTTGAACGTAAGTTATAAACTAATAACTCATAGATTAAAACCCAATCCCTGAGGACTCGACCCTTGCTAATCATTATACTTACAATTGATCTTTTTAGTGCAAGGTTAAATAAGATACATTCTTTTGGGTGCATCAAATTTTTGGCGCCGTTGCCGGGGATTGTTTTATTTACTTTATTTGTTACTTGGTTTATTCTTATTTTTAGTTCTAATTAGTATTATTTTCTTGTACATACATGTTTTTCTTTTCAAATTTTGAAAAAAAAAGAAGATGGAATTAAGCAATCTAACACTTGAAGAGTTGGTGGCATACATGAACATGGAGAATCAACAAGCCAATCTCACTTCTTCAGTTCAACAATTGGCCATGGGAGGATGTCAAGGCCATCAATGGTTCCAAGACCAACCGCATGATCATTACTCCAACACTTACCATGAGGGATGGTGGGATCATACTAATTATGGCTACTCGAAAAATTACCAAGAAGTAGATCCTTATGCCAATTACACTCATCCATCTAGCTTCAATCAATCATGGTCTCAAGAACCAGATCTTTTTCAACCACCACATATGACTCAAAACTCAGGTACTTCTTTAGAAGATCTTGTATATTCTCTTGTTACTGATACTTTGCAATTTCAACAGGAAACAAGGGCAAGCATCCAGAGTTTGGAAAGGCAAATGAGCCTATTGGCTAGTAGTACGGTGGAATTAGTAGCAGAAAGATCTCTAGCACTCCCTTCTCAAACGGTGATTAACCCAAAGGAGAATGCTACTATTGTGACCTTGAGAAATGAGGAACAAGATGAGGATGAGACAAAACCAAAGATGGATTCACTTCTTGAGGATAATGAAGCCACCATTCAAATTGAGAGTACTTTGACACCTCAGGTAGCTTTTAAGGTTCTTATTTCTACTAATGTTCCTTCTCCACTTTTTCCTAGCAGATTTGCAAAGTCCAAAAAGGTGGAACATGAACAACAATTTTTGGAAACCTTAAACAGCTTGCTTGTGGATGCCATTAGACAAGTACCAAGATATGCACAATTCCTCAAAGAGCTATACCCCACCAAGAATGATGAAATAATACGTGTGGGGGAGAAGGCATTGGCTGTTTTGCAAAGAAAACTTCCTCCAAAACGCAAAAATCTGAGAAGTTTCATGTCTAAGCCAAAAGATCCTAAAAAGCCAAGAAGGGGAATTGGCTAGGCTGAAAACAATCAATCAAGTGCTAATTGGGGGAGGCAGCCTAATTAGTGAAAGCATTGCCAAACTGCCATCCTCAGATTTGCTCTCTTTTTCTTTATCTTTTTCTTATGTTTCTTTGCTAATTGTGTTTAGTGTTTCTAAGTTCATTTAGGCTGCATAAGTTTATTTTGTTTATTAGTTCTTTTCACATACACATGATTCTTTCATTTTGGATTAATAGCATTACATTAATGACAATGTAAAAATTATGTGTGGGGGGAAGAATTTAGGATTTTATTTAGAGTGTTTTGTTTTTGAGTCTTTTTATGTTGTTTTTCTTTCTGATCCTTGTTTTGAAAATAACTAGATGTAAATATAATTTTTTAACCCCGGTTAAATGGCGGATAACGGTACTCCGTGATTATTTAAGTCGGTTCCATCAGCTACCCACAAAACTGATATTGTATATAAATTTCTCTATCAATTTTTTTTTTCATTTTTTTTAGGATGGATGATATTCTCACAAGATTGCAGAAACGATTTCCTCCTTTTCCTCGAAATATCAAGTTCGATTTGAAAGATTAAGAATGCTTATGCACAAAGGGATTCCTGAAGACATACGTTGGATAATTGAAGCCAAGGTACGTGAAGATGAGTATCTTCCTGTTTTGCATTTACCAGGTACAGGTAGAAGCACTTTTGCAAAGAAGCGACGAGCAAAGCGCATGAGTTCAAATTGCCACAAATGTGCACGATGGACGTGTAACGGTAAATGTCGTTCTATTGGGATTTCGTCCTCTAATCGAGATGATAAAATTGAATTCATTAAGGATGGACTGAGTAAGGAGAATTTGGGTAATATCAAACTTTCTCTTGAGACGCATCGTAGTGGAGACGTACAAAGAGAAATTCTTGATTTATGGCCGCAATTCCAAAGGGAATGGCAACATCTTGGGAATCTGATGTTAAAAGACCCTGTTTGCCAGCTTGTAAGAAAACTGGATGGGAAGCATATCCTCGACTCATAGAAGGCGTTTAAGCCGTTTCTAGACGTAAAACCAGAGGAAGATGCCAAATACACTTTCGGCGACACTATTACTCTTGACTTTTACGGTTGATTTTTCTTCTCTTTTTGATTTTCTTCCTGAAATCATGCAAAAATCTTTTGTTAGGTTAACATTTTCTTCTGACATGTCAGATACACTTTCGGCGACATTATTACTCTTGTCTGATTCACTACTCAGTCCTCTATATATTACACCATGTACTCATTCTCTTTCAGGCACTCGAAAAAAAAAATGGAAAGTACTTCGTCCCAGCGCATTAAAAAAATTTGTGTCTTTGGAGGTGCTTATCCAGGGAAAAATAACATATTTGCTGATGAAGCCATAAGAGTTGGAGTAATACTTGCCCAACAAAAGATCCAGTTGATTTATGGAGGTGGTAGTACGGGTTTAATGGGAGCAGTCGCTACAGCAGTGATAACTCGTATAATTATATAGTTTTTAGTTATGTTTTATTATTGTTTTGTGTCAAATACGAGTTATTATTGTTTAGTCTAATTGTGTTTATGATCTTTTATATTTTTATGTAATTTGGTGTTTTTCACAAGTTTCTTTGAGTGATTTCAGATTACTAGAATTAAGGGCAAATCCAGTTCAGTTCCAGTTCCGACAGCTTTTGCCATATCAGCTATATCTCGAGTTTCACTGAAGCCATAAGGCTGAAATTTTAACCGTGCAAAGTTAAGAGGCATATCTATCTTTTTCATGTTTTACACTTCTTGAAACGGAGTCGTTTTGCCTAGCGAAATCAACCATCAAGTTGGCTGATGTGCAATGACGTCTGTCCTGAGCAGTTTTCGCATTTTTACCATATCGTCCGATACACATCCGCAAATGAGCTGATTCCAACGGATATGGATCACTAACTGATAGGGGAACATTTTTCTAGAAGACCATGTGATCAGATAAAGCCTCCAATATTGAAGAAATCGACCATCAAGTTGGCTGATGTGCAATGACGTCTGTGCTGACCTGTTTTCGTATTTTGCCCATATCTTCTTCTCCACATCAGAAAATGAGCTGATTCCAACGGCTATGAATCAGTAACTCATAGGGGAACATTTTTCTAGAAGACCATGTGATCAGATCAGGCCTCCAAGATTGACAAAATCGACCATCAAGTTGGCTGATCAAAATTGTCATACAATATGACGAAAATTGTTAGAAAAATGCACCCACCTATTATACCTACCTTTGAAATTTGTAAAGCTTGTCTCTTGTCATTTAGCCCTCCAAAATGTGTATAAATAGAGGGCCTTGGATGATTGTAGAGGATCATATTGTACATAGGTAGGATATTAGCCATTGTAATAAAATTCTCTAAGTTTTCTTCTTCTTTCTTTTCTCTAGTTTTCTTTTTCTTTAGAAAGAGCAAGAGGTTGGATAATTAATATTCTTCTTCTTCTTCTTTCTTTCTTTTATTTTCTTCTTAGATTCTATTTAATTTTATGTTTATAATGCCTATGCTAGGCTAAACTTCTATTCGGTTAAGGGTGATTTCAAAGCCCTAGACATGTTTTGTGATTGATTTTTAGATTCTATCTATCATTAATTTTCTATCAAAGTTGCTTATGTTCTTCTACAAGAATTGTTCATGATGTTGTCTTGATTTATTTAGGTGTACAACTAGATAGATCTTGATAATTATCTATTGCTAGTTTAGGAGTCTTGATCCGTGTAATTGTCTTGATTTCCTATTCATAAGTGGCAATTTGTGATTAATGATTATGGTCAAGTTTTCAATAATTGCAAAGTGGAACATAACCTAAGTTGAACAATCCGAGCTTATGTGTTTGTTGCTTAGATCAACCTATCTTTCTCATCATAAAGCTGCCATTAAATTGAATTTAGAGAGCTTATTCTAGGTTGTTTAATGGTTAGAGATTAAATAGAGAGCTTGTTCTATTTAACGACAAACTAAGGAAAGATTGGGATAACAAAGCTTGTTGTTATCTACGGTTGTTAACTTTGATAGTTGGTTGATATTGATAGATCTGAAATTGATTCTTAATGATGTCTAGTGGTGGAGAATGAAACCTTAACCATATTTTTTATATTTGATTCTTCTTACTTATTTGTTTTCTTACTTTTCTAGTTTGCTTATTTTTAAAAGTATATTTATTTTTATTGGCTGGTTATACCGCCTAATTTGTATATTAACTTTGTTTTATTTTTATTGGCTGGTTATGCCGCCTAATTTAGTATATATATTGGCTGGTTATACCGCCTAATTTAGTATATATATTTTTATTGGCTGGTTATACCGCCTTGCATCTTATTCTTATTATTTACTTTAGTTTAAATCTGGCTTCAAAAACCCCTTTTCTTTTATTGTTCTTGAATTTAAGTTTTAAACTATTAACTTATAAACTAAAACCCAATCCCTGAGGACTCGACCCTTGCTAACTACTATACTTACAATTTATCTTTTTAGTGCAAGGTTAAATAAGATACACTCTTTTGGGTGCATCAAATTTTTGGCGCCGTTGCCGGGGATTGTTTTCTTTAGTTTATTTGTTACTTGGTTTATTCTTATTTTCAGTTCTAATGAGTTTTATTTTCTTGTACATACGGGTTTTTCTTATCAAATTTTGAAAAAAAAAAAAAAACGATGGAATTGAGCAATCTAACACTTGAAGAGTTGGTGGCATACATGAACATGGAGAATCAACAAGCCAATCTCACCTCCCCAGTTCAACAATTGGCCATGGGAGGATGTCAAGGCCATCAAGTGTTCCAAGACCAACAGTATGATCATTACTCAAACACTTACCATGAGGGATGGTGGGATCATACTAATTATGGCTACTCGAAAAATTACCAAGAAGTAGATCCTTATGCCAATTACACTCATCCATCTAGATTTAATCAATCATGGTCTCAAGAACCAGATCTTTTTCAGCCACTACATATGACTCAAAACTCAGGTACTTCTTTAGAAGATCTTGTCGATTCTCTTGTTACTAATACTTTGCAATTTCAACAGGAAACAAGGGCAAGTATCCAGAGTTTGGAAAGGCAAATGAGCCTATTGGCTAGTAGTATGGTGGTATGGGTAGCACAAAGATCTGAAGAACTCTCTGCCCAAACAATGATTAACCCAAAGGAGAATACTACTATTGTGACCTTGAGGAATGAGGAACAAGATGAGGATGAGACAGAATTAGAGATGGATTCTATTCTTGAGGATAATGAAGCCACAAATACAAATAAGAGTATTTCGGCACCTGAGGTAACGTTTAAAGTTCCAATTTTTACTAATGTTTCTTCTCCACCTTTCCCTAGTAGATTCACAAAGTTCAAGGAGGAGGAACATGAACAAAACATGCTGGAAACCTTAAACAGTTTGTTTATGGATGCCATTCAACAAGTAGCAAAAGATGCACCATTCCTCAATGAGCAATGCACTACAAAGGATGATGGAATAATACTTATAGTGGAGAATGCATCTACTTTTGTGCAAAGAAAGCTTCCTATCAAACGCTCAAATTTGGGAAGTTTCATGTATGAGCCTAACAAGCCTAAAAAGCCAAGAAGGGGTGTTGGTTAGGTTGGACAACATAAATCAGTACTAATTGGGAAGGCATTCCAATTAATGAAGAAATTACCAACCTGCCATACTCAGATTTGCTTTCTTTTCCTTTTCCTTTTATTATTTTTTTATTGTTTTTATTTATTTATTTTTATGTTTATTTGTTTAGTAATTTAGGATTTTATTTAGAGTTTTTTGTTTTTGAGTCTTTTTAGGTTGTTTTTCTTTCTGATCCTTGTTTTTAAAATAACTAGATGTAAATATAATTTTTATTTTATTTTTTTTAACCCCGGTTAAATGGCGGATAACGGTACTCCGTGATTATTTAAGTCGGTTCCATCAGCTACCCACAAAACTGATATTGTATATAAATTTCTCTTTCAATTTCTCTTTCATTTTTTTTCTTTTTTTCAGGATGGATGATATTCTCACAAGATTGCAGAAACGATTTCCTCCTTTTCCTCGAAATATTTTACTGAAGCTTTACCAAGTTCGATTTGAAAGATTAAGAATGCTTATGCACAAAGGGATTCCTGAAGACATACGTTGGATAATTGAAGCCAAGGTACGTGAAGATGAATATCTTCCTGTTTTGCATTTACCAGGTACAGGTAGAAGCACTTTTGCAAAGAAGCGACGAGCAAAGCGCATGAGTTCAAATTGCCACAAATGTGCACGATGGACGTGTAACGGTAAATGTCGTTCTATTGGGATTCCGTCCTCTAATCGAGATGATAAAATTGAATTCATTAAGGATGGACTGAGCAAGGAGAATTTGGGTAATATCCAACTTTCTCTTGAGACGCATCCTAGTGGAGACGTACAAAGAGAAATTCTTGATTTATGGCCGCAATTCCAAAGGGAATGGCAACATCTTGGGAATCTGATGTTAAAAGACCCTGTTTGCCAGCTTGTAAGAAAACTGGATGGGAAGCATATCCTCGACTCATAGAAGGCGTTTAAGCCGTTTCTGGACGTAAAACCAGAGGAAGATGTGATTCACAATCACAACTACAATAAATGACTTCTCAGCTTTTGGTTTGATTTGCAATAACTTTATTTTGGTTTAATTTACGTGTTGTTCGATTTGTGTAATTATTCTCGTTTTTTTTTTTATTTATTTGTCTTTTACGGTTGATTTTTTTTTCTCTTTTTGATTTTCTTCCTGAAATCACGCAAAAATCTTTTGTTAGGTTAACATTTTCTTCTGACAGGTCAAATACACTTTCGGCGACATTATTACTCCTGTCTTTTACGGTTGATTTTTTCTTCTCTTTTTGATTTTCTTCCTGAAATCATGCAAAAATCTTTTGTTAGGTTAACATTTTCTTCTGACAGGTCAGATACACTTTCGGCGACATTATTACTCTTGTCTAATTCACTACTCAGTCCTCTATATATTACACCATGTACTCATTCTCTTTCAGGCACTCGACAATTAAAAAAAAAATGGAAAGTACTTCGTCCCAGCGCATTAAAAAAATTTGTGTCTTTGGAGGTGCTTATCCAGGGAAAAATAACATATTCGCTGATGAAGCCATAAGAGTTGGAGTAATACTTGCCCAACAAAAGATCCACTTGATTTATGGAGGCGGTAGTACGGGTTTAATGGGAGCAGTCGCTACAGCAGCACACGCCGGAGGAAGTCCAGTTCTAGGAATCGTGCCAAAACTATTCACAAGTTTTTGTGGACCTACCGTGGGTAAGGAAATACAAGTCTGGAGTATCCCTGAACGGATGACAATCATGTACCATTCTGCCGATGCATTCATTGCTCTACCAGGAGGTCTGGGTACATTGGAAGAAATAGCTTGCGTGGCTTCTTGGTCATCTTTGGTCACAAATAAGAAACCCATTAGTTTGCTTAATATTAATGGTTATTTTAGAAATTTGCTTTCATATTTAGATAATGCTGTGGATAATGGATTCATGTTTTCAGAGGCAAGGAGAACCATAATTTCTGCTACAACCATTGAAGATTTACTCAAAAAGCTCAAAGCTTATGAGTGTTTATCTGCTACGGTTGTTTCGCAAACGCTCGGAAAAAGAAAAAGAGATATGGACGAGCAAGGAGTGGATTGCACTTTGTCTTTGTGACATTATCTAACATTTTGTTTGTTGTGTCTCAGTTATAATAAGTGGTTAGCAACATCTGCAGGTAATATCTCCTAAATCCTACCTTTAAAATTTGACATTGGGGACAATGTCATATTTTAGTATGGGGTAAGGGACATATTTTGCTAATTTAAAAAAAAAAAAATTTTGTTGTGTTTTAAGCCATTTAGAAGTATTCATTCTGAACAAGGTCTGAGTAAGGGAAACTTGAGACATACCTTGTCAGTTTGATTTCTTCTTTTCAAAAAAAAAAAAAAGTTTGTTGTGTTTTAAGCAATTTAGAAGTATTCATTCTGAACAAGGTCTGAGTAAGGGAGACTTGAGACATACCTTGTCAGTTTGATTTTAATCTTTTTATGTTTACTTGTTAATTTTTGTTTAGTATTTTAGGATTATTTAAGTTGCATGGTTTTGTTTTGAGTCTTAGTTATTCCTATTCTTATGTTATTAGTTCTTTTCTCTTACACATGATTCTTTCATTTGTGTTAATAGACTTACATTGAGGACAATGTAAGAATTAAGTGTGGGGGGAATGATTTAGGATTTCTTTTATTTTTGTCTACTATTTTTTTTTTTGAGTCTTTATTATTATTATTTTTAGTGTGTTTTAGTTCCTTTTTAATACAATGATGAGATATGAATTGCATAGGTCTAAACTGGTTACTAGTGAGAAGATTTTCATGAGAATTAAGCTTGATACTAATTTTTATGAGCCAATGTTAATATGATATGTTGATTGAGAAAGAAGCATGTTTAGACTTAAAACTGACTTGTATAATCATCATTGTGAGTTTTTGAGCCTAAAATGATTGATGCATTATACAAATCAATCTAATTTCTTTCTTGAGTGCTCTTATGATTACATGATTCTCTAGAACTTGCTTTAAACCGTTTGAGACTATATTGATACATGTGACAACATGAATATGATAGAGGCATTAGGATTATAACCAGAGCCAAACAGCCATCCATTATTAATGTTCCAAGAGAACACACCGTTAGTGAACCAATTTGAGCCTACATTGAATAAGCTATATCTTTGGTAACCATAACTTGTCCCTAACCTAAATATACTTATATCTTTACCTTTGTTCCAAAAGATGAATTAGCATGTTTTGAGACAAGTTGCAAAGACAAAGAAGATTTATTGAAAATTTGGGTTAGAAACAAGAAATAAGTGTGGGGGGAAAAGAAAGAAAAAAGTCAAGAGAAAAAGAAAGGGATCATTGTCAAATACATTCTCATATAAAAAAAAAACAAAAAAAAAAAAAATCTTCTCTTGAACTTCTAGTTAAAGTAAAGAAAAAGATGTTACAAAGTTGGTTAGAATGATGCAAAGGCTCAACATGAATATTTAGCCTATGTTATTATGTGCTTTATAAGAGTTTTGAGAAGTTTTATTTGTATGATCTTTTTATGTCTCGAAACTTTATGAACTCTTTGGAACCTTTGTGATATCTTTATCCTTTTGTTCTTCAACCACATTACAAACCCCTTGGCCCCATTACAACCTTGATTAAAGACCTCTTGATTCATGAAGTTGTATGATCTAAATAGTGGAGAATAGGTGGACAAGCAAGAATATGGTAGAACTGTTTTCATGAGATTGATTGAGTGTAAACACTTCACCACTACTTTAAAGAGTGAAAATCATGAGGGTATCCCATGTGAGTAGTTGAGATTAAGTTTGAATATGCACTATTTTGATTGAAATATGTTATGTTAATATTGGCTTAACTCAAACAATTTACATTCAAGTATGATTTTTTGTGAAATTCTTTAAGCTATTGATTAGTTTATAAGACTTGTTCAAAGATTATCTCTAATTTGTATTGAAAGGATTAGGAGTAAATATTTTTAGTATATGTAGTTTATTTATATTTTAGTTTTTCAATGTTTGTGGGTATCGTTCTAGTAAACCCTCACGAGACTAAACTCGTCCACTAGGGACACCTAGGGGTTTAAAGGCTTGTGTCACATGCTAAGTGCCACCGTGATTTCCTACGAAAGTGGATTAGATTAGATTTTCTTATTTTATTTTTATTGAGTCGTTGCTAGGGACTAGCAACAATCTAAGTGTGGGGGTGTGATAACTCGTATAATTATATAGTTTTTAGTTATGTTTTATTATTGTTTTGTGTCAAATACGAGTTATTATTGTTTAGTCTAATTGTGTTTATGATCTTTTATATTTTTATGTAATTTGGTGTTTTTCACAAGTTTCTTTGAGTGATTTCAGATTACTAGAATTAAGGGCAAATCCAGTTCAGTTCCAGTTCCGACAGCTTTTTCCATATCAGCTATATCTCGAGTTTCACTGAAGCAATAAGGCTGAAATTTTAACCGTGCAAATTTAAGAGGCATATCTATCTTTTTCATGTTTTACACTTCTTGAAACGGAGTCGTTTGGCCTAGCGAAATCAACCATCAAGTTGGCTGATGTGCAATGACGTCTGTCCTGAGCAGTTTTCGCATTTTTACCATATCGTCCGATACACATCAGCAAATGAGCTGATTCCAACGGCTATGGATCACTAACTGATAGGGAAACATTTTTATAGAAGACCATTTGATCAGATAAAGCCTCCAATATTGAAGAAATCGACCATCAAGTTGGCTAATGTGCAATGACGTCTGTGCTGACCTGTTTTCGTATTTTGCCCATATCTTCTTCTCCACATCAGCAAATGAGCTGATTCCAACGGATATGAATCAGTAACTCATAGGGGAACATTTTTCTAGAAGACCATGTGATCAGATCAGGCCTCCAAGATTGACAAAATCGACCATCAAGTTGGCTGATCAAAATTGTCATACAATATGACGAAAATTGTTAGAAAAATGCACCCACCTATTATAACTACCTTTGAAATTTGTAAAGCTTGTCTCTTGTCATTTAGCCCTCCAAAATGTGTATAAATAGAGGGCCTTGGATGATTGTAGAGGATCATATTGTACATAGGTAGGATATTAGCCATTGTAATAAAATTCTCTAAGTTTTCTTCTTCTTTCTTTTCTCTAGTTTTCTTTTTCTTTAGAAAGAGCAAGAGGTTGGATAATTAATATTCTTCTTCTTCTTCTTTCTTTCTTTTATTTTCTTCTAAGATTCTATTTAATTTTATGTTTATAATGCCTATGCTAGGCTAAACTTCTATTCGGTTAAGGGTGATTTCAAAGCCCTAGACATGTTTTGTGATTGATTTTTAGATTCTATCTATCATTAATTTTCTATCAAAGTTGCTTATGTTCTTCTACAAGAATTGTTCATGATGTTGTCTTGATTTATTTAGGTGTACAACTAGATAGATCTTGATAATTATCTATTGCTAGTTTAGGAGTCTTGATCCCTGTAATTGTCTTGATTTCCTATTCATAAGTGGCAATTTGTGATTAATGATTATGGTCAAGTTTTCAATAATTGCAAAGTGGAACATAACCTAAGTTGAACAATCCGAGCTTATGTGTTTGTTGCTTAGATCAACCTATCTTTCTCATCATAAAGCTGCCATTAAATTGAATTTAGAGAGCTTATTCTAGGTTGTTTAATGGTTAGAGATTAAATAGAGAGCTTGTTCTATTTAACGACAAACTAAGGAAAGATTGGGATAACAGAGCTTGTTGTTATCTACGGTTGTTAACTTTGATAGTTGGTTGATATTGATAGATCTGAAATTGATTCTTAATGATGTCTAGTGGTGGAGAATGAAACCTTAACCATATTTTTTATATTTGATTCTTCTTACTTACTTGTTTTCTTACTTTTCTAGTTTGCTTATTTTTAAAAGTATATTTATTTTTATTGGCTGGTTATACCGCCTAATTTGTATATTAACTTTGTTTTATTTTTATTGGCTGGTTATACCGCCTAATTTAGTATATATATTTTTATTGGCTGGTTATACCGCCTTGCATCTTATTCTTATTATTTACTTTAGTTTAAATCTGGCTTCAAAAACCCATTTTCTTTTATTGTTCTTGAATTTAAGTTTTAAACTATTAACTTATAAACTAAAACCCAATCCCTGAGGACTCGACCTTTGCTAACTACTATACTTACAATTTATCTTTTTAGTGCAAGGTTAAATAAGATACACTCTTTTGGGTGCATCAAGCAGCACACGCCGGAGGAAGTCCAGTTCTAGGAATCGTGCCAAAACTATTCACAGATTTTTGTGGACCTACCTTGGGTAAGGAAATACAAGTCTGGAGTATCCCTGAACGGATAACAATCATGTACCATTCTGCCGATGCATTCATTGCTTTACCAGGAGGTCTGGGTACATTGGAAGAAATAGCTTGCGTGGCTTCTTGGTCATCTTTGGTCACAAATAAGAAACCCATTGGTTTGCTTAATATTAATGGTTATTTTAGTAATTTGCTTTCATATTTAGATAATGCTGTGGAAAATGGATTCATGTTTTCAGAGGCAAGGAGAACCATAATTTCTGCTACAACCATTGAAGATTTACTCAAAAAGCTTCAAGCTTATGAGTGTTTATCTGCTACGGTTGTTTCGCAAACGCTCGGAAAAAGAAAAAGAGATATGGACGAGCAAGGAGTGGATTGCACTTTGTCTTTGTGACATTATCTAACATTTTGCTTGTTGTGTCTCAGTTATAATAAGTGGTTAGCAACCTCTGCAGGTAATATCTCCTAAATTCTACCTTTAAAATTTGACATTGGGGACAATGTCATATTTTAGTAGGGGGTAAGGGACATATTTTGCTAATTTTAAAAAAAAAATATTTGTTGTGTTTTAAGACATTTAGAAGTATTCATTCTGAACAAGGTCTGAGTAAGGGAGACTTGAGACATACCTTGTCAGTTTGATTTAATCTTCTTCAAAAAAAAAAAAAAGCATGTTTAGACTTAGTGTGTTTTTAGTGTGTTTTAGTTACTTTCAATACTATGATGAGATATGAATTGCATAAGTCTAAAACAGATTTATTAGTGAGAAGATTTTCATGAGAATTGAGCTTGATATCAACCTTTTTATGAGCCAATGTTAATATGATATCTTGATTGAGAAAGAAGCATGTTTAGACTTAATCTGACTTGTATAATCATCCTTGTGAGTTTTTGAGCCTATAATGTTTGATGCATTATATAAATCAATCTAATTTCTTTCTTGAGTGCTCTTATGATTACATGATTCTCTAGAACTTGCTTTAGACCTTGTTGAGACTATATTGATGCATGTGACAACATGAATATGATAGAGGCATTAGGATTTTTAGCCAGGGCCAAACAGCCATCCCTTATTGATGTTCCAAGAGAACACACCCTTAGTGAACCAATTTGAGCCTACATTGAATAAGCTATCTCTTTGGTAACCATAACTTGTCCCTAACCTAAATATACTTATATCCTTACCTTTGTTCCAAAGATGAATTAGCATGTTTTGAGACAAGTTGCAAAGACAAGGAAGATCTATTGAAAATTTGGGTTAGAAAAAAGAAATAAGTGTGGGGGGGGAAAGAAAAGAAAAGTCAAGAGAAAAAAAAAATGGAATACTGGCAAATACATTCCTATGTAAAAAAAAAAAGTATGAATCATCTCTTGATTTTGGGGAAAAAGAAAAAGATGTTACAAAGTTATTTAGAATGAAGAAAAGGCCCAACATGAATATCCGGCCTAGGTGACTATGTACTTGTAAAGAGTTTTGAGAAGTTTCTTTGTATGATCTTATTATGTCTCTAAACTTTATGAACTCTTTGGAATCTTTGTGATATCTTTATCCTTTTGTTCTTCAACCACATTACAAACCCCTTGGCCCCATTACAACCTTGATTAAAGACCTCTTGATTCATGAAGTTGTATGATCTAAATAGTGGAGAATAGGTGGACAAGCAAGAATATGGTAGAACTGTTTTCATGAGATTGATTGAGTGTAAACACTTTACCACTACTTTAAAGAATGAAAATCATGAGAGTATCCCATGTGAGTAGTTGAGATTAAGTTTGAATATGCACTATTTTGATTGAAATATGTTATGTTAATATTGGCTTAACTCAAACAATTTACATTCAAGCATGATTTTTTGTGAAATTCTTTAAGCTATTGATTAGTTTATAAGACTTGTTCAAAGATTGTCTCTAATGTGTATTGAAAGGATTAGGAGTAAATATTTTTAGTATATGTAGTTTATTTATATTTTAGTTTTTCAATGTTTGTGGGTATCGTTCTAGTAAACCCTCACGAGACTAAACTCGTCCACTAAGGACACCTAGGGGTTTAAAGGATTGTGTCACATGCTAAGTGCCACCGTGATTTCCTACGAAAGTTGATTAGATTAGATTTTCTTATTTTATTTTTATTTGTTTTTGCTCGAGGACTAGCAACAATCTAAGTGTGGGGGTGTGATAACTCGTATAATTATATAGTTTTTAGTTATGTTTTATTATTGTTTTGTGTCAAGTACGAGTTATTATTGCTTAGTCTAATTGTGTTTATGATCTTTTATATTTTTATGTAATTTGGTGTTTTTTTACGAGTTTTTTTGAGTGATTTCAGATTACTAGGTTAAATCAACAATTAAGGGCAAATTCAGTTCAGTTCCAGTTCCGACACCTTTTGCCATATCAGCTATATCTGGAGTTTCACTGAGGCAATAAGGCTGAAATTTTAACCATACAAAGTTAAGAGGCATATCTAACTTTTTCATGTTTTACACTTCTTGAAACAGAGTCGTTTTCCCTAGCGAAATCGACCATCAAGTTGGCTGATGAGCAATGACGTCTGTGCTGACCTGTTTTGGTATTTTGCCCATATCTTCTGATCCACATCAGAAAATGAGCTGATTCCAACGGCTATGGATCACCGACTGATAGGGGAACATTTTTCTAGAAGACCATGTGATCAGATCAAGCTTCCAATATTGACAAAATCGACCATCAAGTTGGCTGATCAAAATTGTCATACAATATGACGAAAATTGTTAGAAAAATGCACCCACCTATTATACCTACCTTTGAAATTTGTAAAGCTTGTCTCTTGTCATTTAGTCCTCCAAAATGTGTACAAATAGAGGGCCTTGGATGATTGTAAGAGATATTGTACATTGGTAGGATATTAGCCATTGTAATAAAATTCTCTAAGTTTTCTTCTTCTTTCTTTTCTCTAGTTTTCTTTTTCTTTATTTTCTTCTTCTTCTTTCTTTCTTTTATTTCCTTCTTAGATTCTCTTTAATTTTATGTTTATGTTTAAAATGCCTATGCTAGGCTAAACTTCTATTTGGTTAAGGGTGATTTCAAAGCCCTAGACATGTTTTGTGATTGATTTTCAGATTCTATCTATCATTAATTTTCTATCAAAGTTGCTTATGTTCTTCTACAAGAATTGTTCATGATGTTGTCTTGATTTATTTAGGTGTACAACTAGATAGATCTTGATAATTATCTATTGCTAGTCTAGGAGTCTTGATCGGTGTAATTGTCTTGATTTCCTATTCATAAGTGGCAATTTGTGATTAATGATTATGGTCAAGTTTTCAATAATTGCAAAGTGGAACATAACCTAAGTTGAACAATCCGAGCTTATGTGTTTGTTGCTTAGATCAACCTATCTTTCTCATCATAAAGCTGCCATTAAATTGAATTTAGAGAGCTTATTCTAGGTTGTTTAATGGTTAGAGATTAAATAGAGAGCTTGTTCTATTAAACGACAAACTAAGGAAAGATTGGAATAACAGAGCTTGTTGTTATCTACGGTTGTTAACTTTGATAGTTGGTTGATATTGATAGATCTGAAATTGATTCTTAATGATGTCTAGTGGTGGAGAATGAAACCTTAACCATATTTTTCATATTTGATTCTTCTTGCTTACTTGTTTTCTTACTTTTCTAGTTTGCTTATTTTTAAAAGTATATTTATTTTTATTGGCTGGTTATACCGCCTAATTTGTATATTAACTTTGTTTTATTTTTATTCGCTGGTTATACCGCCTAATTTAGTATATATATTTTTATTGGCTGGTTATACCGCCTTGCATCTTATTCTTATTATTTACTTTAGTTTAAATCTGGCTTCAAAAACCCTTTTTCTTTTATTGTTTTCTATGAAAGTAAGTTATAAACTAATAACTCATAGATTAAAACCCAATCCCTGAGGACTCGACCCTTGCTAATCATTATACTTACAATTGATCTTTTTAGTGCAAGGTTAAATAAGATACACTCTTTTGGGTGCATCAACACCCCTTCTTGGCTTTTTAGGCTTGTTAGGCTCATACATGAAACTTTCCAAATTTGAGCGTTTGATAGGAAGCTTTCTTTGCACAAAAGTGGATGCATTGTCCATTACAAGTATTATTCCATCCTTTGTAGTGCATTGCTCATCGAGGAATAGTGCAGCTTTTGGTACTTGTTGAGTGGCATCCACAAACATACTGTTTAAGGTTTCCAGCATATTTTGTTAATGTTCCTCCTCCTTGAACTTTGCGAATCTACTAGGGAAAGGTGGAGAAGAAACATTAGTAAAAATTGGAATCTTAAACGTTACCTCAGGTGCCGAAATACTCTTATTTGGATTTGTGGCTTCATTATCCTCAAGAATACAATCCATCTCTAATTTTGTCTCATCCTCATCTTGTTCCTCATTCTTCAAGGTCACAATAGTAGCATTCTCCTTTGGGTTAATCATCGTTTGGGCTGGGAGTTCTTCAGATCTTTGTGCTACCCATCCCACCATACTACTAGCCAATTGGCTCATTTGCTTTTCCAAACTCTGGATGCTTGCCCTTGTTTCCTGTTGAAATTGCAAAGTATCAGTAACAAGAGAATAGACAAGATCTTCTAAAGAAGTACCTGAGTTTTTAGTCACATGTGGTGGTTGAAAAAGATCTGGTTCTTGAGACCATGATTGATTGAAGCTAGATGGATGAGTGTAATTGGCATAAGGATCTACTTCTTGGTAATTTTTCGAGTAGCCATAATTAGTATGATCCCACCATCCCTCATGGTAAGTGTTTGAGTAATGATCATACTGTTGGTCTTGGAACACTTGATGGCCTTGACATCCTCCCATGGCCAATTGTTGAACTGGGGAGGTGAGATTGGCTTGTTGATTCTCCATGTTCATGTATGCCACCAACTCTTCAAGTGTTAGATTGCTCAATTCCATCGTTTTCTTTTTCTTTTTTTCAAAATTTGATAAGAAAAACCTGTATGTACAAGAAAATAAAACTAATTAGAACTGAAAATAAGAATAAACCAAGTAACAAATAAACTAAAGAAAACAATCCCTGGCAACGGCGCCAAAAACTTGATGCACCCAAAAGAGTGTATCTTATTTAACCTTGCACTAAAAAGATCAATTGTAAGTATAGTAGTTAGCAAGGGTCGAGTCCTCAGGGATTGGGTTTTAGTTTATAAGTTAATAGTTTAAAACTTAAATTCAAGAACAATAAAAGAAAAGGGGTTTTTGAAATCAGATTTAAACTAAAGTAAATAATAAGAATGAGAAAACAAGTAATTAAGAAGAATCAAATATGAAAAATATGGTTAAGGTTTCATTCTCCACCACTAGACATCATTAAGAATCAATTTCATATCTATCAACATTAATTAGCTATCAAAGTTAACAACCGTAGATAACAACAAGCTCTGTTACCCCAATCTTTCCTTAGTTCGTCGTTAAATAGAATAAGCTCTCTATTTAATCTCTAACCATCAAACAACCTAGAATAAGCTCTCTAAATTCAATTTAATTGCAGCTTTATGATGGGAAAGATAGGTTGATCTAAGCAACAAACACAAAAGCTCGGATTGTTCAACTTAGGTTATGTTCCACTTTGCAATTATTGAAAACTTGACCATAATAATTAATCACAAATTGCTACTTATGAATAGGAAATCAAGACAATTACACGGATCAAGACTCCTAAACTAGCATTAGACAATTATCAAGATTTATCTAGTTGGCCACCTAAACAAATCAAAACATCATCATGAACAATTTTAATGGAAGAACATAAGCAACTTTGATAGAAAACAATGATAGATAGATTCTGAAAATTAATTACATAACATGTCTAGGGATTTGAAATCACCCTTAACCAAATAAAAGTTTCGCCTAACATAGGCATAGATAATATATACATAAAACTAAAAAGAAAAATAAAAGAATGGAGAATAAGAAGAAGAATAATGATAATGATCCTTGAGTCTCCTCAAAAGATGGTATTTATAGAGCTTTAAAACCCTGAGAATAAGTCATTGCCGCACAAGAAAGCCTGGAGGCAGAAAAATCACGTTTTTGTCTTTTTTTAAGATTTGAGGTTAGGGTTTTTCTCGCCGCAGGGTTCTTTAGGGAGATCTTCTAGCGCCATTTTGAATGCCCATTTCTTATCCGATTTGGGCCCATAATATATCGTTGGAAAGATAATCAAATCATTTTCAAAAGTGAAGAAGAAAGTTTCTTCAAATAAAGAATCTAACATCATGTTTTCCTTGCAACAAGCTCCGAAGGTCAAATCTGCCTAATTGCTTTTCAACCAGAAATTGATATTTTGGACTCCCAAGTCTTCTTCCATCTTGTGATTATGATTTTGTAAGCTCTTTACCATCATTATTGACATCTTTTGATTTCATTCTCCTTATTGTACCTAAAATTCAAAAACATATTATAAGTAAACAAGATAAAGATCGAAAACATAACAAAAACTAAAGGTAGAAAGGCATAAAATGTATATTTTATGAGCTTATCACCAAGTCTTGTTATTCCTCATTCAAGCAGCCTGAATGCCTTCAAATTGTTAAAAGACTTGTAGATTCTGCCCAACTCCTTTGCTGGCCTTTCTTCCTTCATTCAGCCCAAGTAGAAGCCTTGCTTAGCTTCTTCAAAACTTGATGGACCTTGGATCCCATCATTCCCCCTTTCCTCAAAAGGATTCGACCTTGAATCATGGCCTGCATAATAAGGAGGAAGATCAGAAATAATAAAAGTAGTAAAAACATTATTCTAACCTTGAAGATCCACTTTGTAAGCATTATCATGAATGTACTCAAGGATTTGGAAAGCTTCTCTTTGAAGAAAGCTATGAAACGTTCATCATGCAACAAAACCATCCTTATCCCTGTCGCATCACATTCAATCTTAAAAGCCTTATTAAAGTTAGGTAATGCTAACACAAGTGTAGAACATAACCTTTCTCTAATAGTAGCAATTGCGCAAAGTTCCTTAAAACAAAAATCAGTTCGATTACATGCCATGTATAAGAAAAATCAGTATCATTGGCATACAAACCTTGCATGTATTCGAAACTAAGTATTTGAGCACTCTTAAAAGCATGAATGACATACCTTATTGGTAAAACATCAGAATCAATGTTCCCCTTACCTTGCTTGTGACAAGTAGCATAAGAAGTACATACCTTACTCGTATCAATGTTAGGTAGTACAAAATCAATTGAATGCGCAATGCCTTTTATGGAATGCAATCCATTCGGCTTCTCCTTTGGAAATACACGCTTGAACACCTGTAAAAGATTCAAAGACAAGCTAGAAAGAGATTTGTTAGTTTGATCATTAGTAAAAACCTCACTCTCTTGTGCATAACAACATATCTTTGTTTTTGCTTTTCTCTCTTGTGGCATCACTCGCTTTTTTTTTTCAGCCACTTCTCTTCTTTTCTTTTTTTTTTCACTTTCTTTTTCCTCCCCTTTTTCGGCCTCTCTCTCATTTTTCTTTTCTCTGCTTTTTTCCTCATGTGTTTCGGCCACACTCTAATCTTTCTTTTCTCTCATGTTTCTTTCTTGTGTTTCGGCCTCACTCTTACTTTTTTGCTCACGCTCATTTTTCAGCTTCAATTTCAATTAGTCCTCATACACATGTTTTGGAGTTAAAGGAATAAGCTTGATTGTTTATCCATCCTTTACAAAGCTATACCTATTTCTAAACTCATAATGAATTACCCTCCTATCATGCTGCCACGGCCTCCTCGACAAAATATGGCTAGTATACATCGGTACTACATCACAAAGCACATCATCACTATACCTCCCAATGGAAAAAGCTACCAAAACCTGCTTATTAACCTCTACGTCCCCACATTCAGTCAACCATTGCAACTTATAAGGTTTGGGATGTTTTTATGTAAATGTAAGCTCAACTTCTCAACTAGGTTGGTACTAGCTTATATTTGTGCAACTTTCCCCATCAATAACCATACAACATACCCTGTCATTCACAGAACATTTAGTACGAAATATGTTCTATCTCCGCTGTCCATATCATCTATATATTAAATTGCGAATTGAGAGAATACCTTGCAACAAAAGACTCACCTACCATGGGATCTTGTAGATTTCTATTCACTACCTCTTGTTGACCCATCCTATCTCTCATCTCCTCCAACACCAATTTTAACCGTTCAGATTCTTGTTGCATAGCATGCAACATAGAGGATAAGCTATCCACCTTCTTCTTAGGTGTTGAGTCACTTTTGTGATACATCTTTGAAGTTGCCACAAAACAAATTGTTAGAATTAAAAAAAAATAAAAAAAATAACCCACACACTCCCTTAGTGTTTACACTCAAATATGATATCGCTCCAACTCTTGTTTGCCCTCTTTTAGGCTTTCTATTTAATAATCTTACTCACTTTTTTCTTTTACCACTCTATTTCCTCTTTCAAGCTCTTTAGGAATTAGAAGAACTCTTCAAGAACTCCCTTGCTTAATTATACCTAGCAAAAAGATTCAAGAAACAAGAAACTCAATTAGTAAAAGGTAAAATCAAGAACAAGATTACCAAGATTTCAATTCTTTCCCCTTTCTTGTGATCTTTGTCAAATCTTTCTTTCTTTTTAGGCCTATTCGAACAATTTTCTTTTTCTTTTTTTTATCTTTTTTTTTTCACGAGACTTTCTTGATATTCTTGAAATCTCGAATCACTTTCTTTCTTTTTTTTTTCTTGGACTCTTCGAATGCCCCTTCAAGTTCTTAATTTCTTTTTTTTTTCTTTTTCAAGATTCAGATCAAGAATTAACAAGAACAATTTTTTTAATAAATCAAGAATTCAAGAAACGAAATCTTGATTTAAACCAACTTCCAAGAATGAAACTCAACGAAAACTGCCCTAAAAACTATAACTATTAGACAAAGAATGCCTAAAGCTATAACCCCTATGACAAGTTGATGAGAACCAAGCTGGTGTTGGACTTCAAGATCCATTGCATGTTCCAATTGGGCCTATTACATGGTCATGATCCAAGAAGCTCAAGGATGCTATGCAAGGATTGGTGCAAAGGACTTGGGAAGAATCTTCAAGTCTTTTAAGCAATGTCAAGCCATTCAAGTTGGGCTGCTTGAATGAGGAAGACCAAGAATTGGTCCATGTGATCCAAGCTTCACATGATGGGCCATAGAGGAATTCAAGGGGGCGGCAATCTTAATGAATTAGTGGGCCTCTTTTTAGTTCATTATTTAGTATGAAGTGGAGACCAATTCATTAATGATATGGCGACTAAATTAGAATCTTTAGTTGGGTCTTTTAATTACTTAGGATTTTGGGCCTGATTTATGTATTATCTCCATTAGGCTTGTGAGATCTATCTTCATTAAACTTGTTGGACATCCTTTTAATTTAATTAGGTTTGGGCTTGAGCTTGTTCAGCCCATAGTTAAGCTTTCATTTAATTCTGTAAGTAGTAAGCCTTGGCTGCCAAGGAATTTCATTTGTACTATGAGTTCTTAGTCTAACTAAATTAGGGTTAGTAGGGAGGTTATAAATACCCTTGTTTAGCCATCTACTTCAGCAAGCATTATTAATCTATTGCATTGATTTTATTCAAGTGAGTGTTTCACTCTTTTTAGTTCTTGACAGAACTTAGGAACTTATCAAAGAATTCTTTCTTTATGGCGTTCAACCTATCAAACTTAGGTTCTTGAAATGAGAGTTATTAGGGGTCTAGCTTACATGCTTAATCTAGGTTCTTTGAAACGTGCTTTCTAAGGGTTTAAGTTTTCTTTGCCCGAATCTTGGCTTTCTTGGGGTTAGGGTATTTCAATTTGCTTGTGGGTTTATAGGGTTTAACCCCTAAGGTTCACATCAGTTGGTATCAGAGCTGTATGCACTTGTTAAAGCTTTGGAGACATGGCAGCATTACTTATGGCCTAAGGAGTTTGTGATACATACTGATCATGAGTCTTTGAAACATCTCAAGGGTTCAGGTAAGTTAAATAAGAAACATGCTAGGTGGATGGAATACATTGAGACCTTTCCTTATATCATTGTGGCTGATGCTTTATCTAGGAGGTATGTATTTCTCACATCTATAAATGCTAAGATGCTTGGATTTGAATATATAAAGGATGAATATGCTAATGATGTTGATTTTTGTGATGTATACATAGCATGTGATAAGACAGCATTTGGTAAATTTTACAAGCATGTTGGATTTTTTGTTTAGAGAAGATAAACTATGTGTGCCTAATTGTTCTATGAGACAGTTATTAGTGCGTGAGTCACATGGTGGTGGTTTAATGGGACACTTTGGTGTCAAAAAGACCTTAGAAATATTGCATGAACATTTCTATTGGCCTAAAATGAAAAGGGATGTTATTCGCATATGTGATAGATGCATTACATGTAGAAAGGCCAAATCTAAGGTTTTACCTCATGGGTTGTATACATCCTTACCAGTTCCTAGTGAACCATGGGTAGACATATCTATGGACTTTGTATTGGGTTTACCTAAGACGAAAAGGGGTAGGGATTCAATTTTTGTGGTAGTGGATAGGTTTAGCAAGATGGCACATTTTATTCCATGCCATAAAACTGATGATGAAACTAACATTGCTGAATTGTTCTTTAGGGAGATAGTACGCCAACATGGTGTTCCTAGAAGCATTGTGTCTGATAGAGATGTTAAGTTCCTTAGTTACTTTTGGAAGATTTTGTGGGGGAAATTGGGTACTAAACTTTTGTTTTCTACTACTTGTCATCCACAAACTGATGGGCAAACTGAAGTAGTTAATAGGACTTTAACACAACTTTTGCGCACTGTTATACAAAAGAACTTGAAAACTTGGGAAGAATGTTTGCCATTCATAGAGTTTGCATATAATAGGACTGTTTATGGTTTTAATCCATTAACTCCTTTAGATTTAATGCCTTTACCAGTTGATGCAAGGAATAGTTGGTGAAGTCTCTTCATGAAAAAGTAAAGCTCCAAATTGAGAAAAAGAATGCAAAAGTTGCTTCACAAGAAAACAAAGGGAGGAGGCGAGTTACTTTCAAACAAGGTGATTGGGTCTGGGTTCATATGCGCAAGGAAAGATTTCCAACCAGAGGAGAACCAAGTTGCATCCTCGAGCAGATGGGCCTTTCCGAATCCTTGAGAAAATTAATGACAATGCTTACAAAGTGGACTTACCAGGTGAGTATAACGTTTCTGCTTCATTAACATTTATGATCTTTCCCTTTATGATGTAGGGGATGATTCGAGGTCGAATCCGTTTGAGGAAAGGGGGAATGATGAGAACCAAGATGGTAATGGTCTTCAAGATCCATTGCATGTTCCAATTGGGCCTATTACAAGGTCAAGATCCAAGAAGCTCAAGGAAGCTACGCAGGGATTGGTGCAAAGGACTTGGGAAGAATCTACAAGTCTTTTAAGCAATGTCAAGCTATTCAAGTTGGGCTGCTTGAATGGAAGACCAAGAATTGGTCCATGTAATCCAAGCTTCACATAATAGGCCATAGAAGAATTCAAGTGGGCAGCAATGTTATTAAATTAGTGGGCCTTTTTTAGTTCATTATTTAATATGACGTGGGGACCAATTCATTAATGATGTGGCGCTTAAATTATAAGCTTTATTTGGGTCTTTTAATTACTTAGGCTTTTGGACCTGATTTATGTATTATGTCCATTAGGCTTGTGTGGTCTATCTTCATTAAACTTGTTGTACATCCTTTTAATTTAATTAGGTTTGGGCTTGAGCTTGTTCAGCCCATAGTTAAGCTTTCATTTAATTATGTAAGTAGTAAGCCTTCGCTGCCAAGGACTTTCATTTGTACTAGGAGTTCTTAGGCTAGCTGAATTAGGGTTAGTAGAGAGACTATAAATACCCTTGTTTAGCTATCTACTTCAGTAACCATTATTAATATATTGAATTGATTTTATTCAAGTGAGTGTTTCACTCTTTTTAGTTCTTGACAGAACTTAGGAACTTATCAAAGAATTCTTTCTTTGTGGCGTTCAACCTATCAAACTTAGGTTCTTGAAACGAGTGTTCTTGAGGTTTAGTTAGCTTAGTAATCTAATAAGTTCTTTGAAACATGATTTCTACGGGTTTAAGTTCCATTGCCTGAATATTGACTTTCTTGGGGTTAGGTTATTTCAATTTGTTAGTGGGTTCAAAGGGTTTAATCTCTAGGGTTCACATCACAAGTATGTTTGAAACCCCAAAACAAAAAAAGTTGAGAGAAACTTCAATACCCTAAGGTAAAGAAGATAAAAAGATTTGACCTCATTGGTCCCTAACCACTGATACCAACTGATGTGAACCCTAGGGATTAAACCCTTTGAACCCACTAACAAATTGAAATAACCTAACCCCAAGAAAGTCAAGATTCAGGCAATAGAACTTAAACCGTAGAAATCATGTTTCAAAGAACCTAGATTAGCTAACTGATGCACCCAAAAGAGTGTATCTTATTTAACCTTGCACTAAAAAGATCAATTGTAAGTATAATGATTAGCAAGGGTCGAGTCCTCAGGGATTGGGTTTTAATCTATGAGTTATTAGTTTATAACTTACGTTCAAAGAATACAATAAAAGAAAAGGGGTTTTTGAAGCCAGATTTAAACTAAAGTAAATAATACGAATAAGATGCAAGGCGGTATAACCAGCCAATAAAAATATATATACAAAATTAGGCGGTATAACCAGCCAATAAAAATAAAACAAAGTTAATATACAAATTAGGCGGTATAACCAGCCAATAAAAATAAATATACTTTTAAAAATAAGCAAACTAGAAAAGTAAGAAAACAAGTAAGTAAGAAGAATCAAATATGAAAAATATGGTTAAGGTTTCATTCTCCACCACTAGACATCATTAAGAATCAATTTCAGATCTATCAATATCAACCAACTATCAAAGTTAACAACCGTAGATAACAACAAGCTCTGTTATCCCAATCTTTCCTTAGTTTGTCGTTAAATAGAACAAGCTCTCTATTTAATCTCTAACCATTAAACAACCTAGAATAAGCTCTCTAAATTCAATTTAATGGCAGCTTTATGATGAGAAAGATAGGTTGATCTAAGCAACAAACACATAAGCTCGGATTGTTCAACTTAGGTTATGTTCCACTTTGCAATTATTGAAAACTTGACCATAATCATTAATCACAAATTGCCACTTATGAATAGGAAATCAAGACAATTACACGGATCAAGACTCCTAGACTAGCAATAGATAATTATCAAGATCTATCTAGTTGTACACCTAAATAAATCAAGACAACATCATGAACAATTCTTGTAGAAGAACATAAGCAACTTTGATAGAAAATTAATGATAGATAGAATCTGAAAATCAATCACAAAACATGTCTAGGGCTTTGAAATCACCCTTAACCAAATAGAAGTTTAGCCTCGCATAGGCATTGTAAACATAAACATAAAATTAAAGAGAATCTAAGAAGGAAATAAAAGAAAGAAAGAAGAAGAAGAAAATAAAGAAAAAGAAAACTAGAGAAAAGAAAGAAGAAGAAAACTTAGAGAATTTTATTACAATGGCTAATATCCTACCAATGTACAATATCTTACGATCATCCAAGGCCCTCTATTTATACACATTTTGGAGGGCTAAATGACAAGAGACAAGCTTTACAAATTTCAAAGGTAGGTATAACAGGTGGGTGCATTTTTCTAACAATTTTCGTCATATTGTATGACAATTTTGATCAGCCAACTTGATGGTCGATTTTGTCAATTTTGGAGGCCTGATCTGATCACATGGTCTTCTAGAAAAATGTTCCCCTATCAGTTACTGATCCATAGCCGTTGAAATCAGCTCATTTGCTGATGTAGATAAGAAGATATGGGCAAAATACGAAAACAGGTCAGCACAGACGTCATTGCACATCAGCCAACTTGATGGTCGATTTCGCTAGGGAAAACGACTCCGTTTCAAGAAGTGTAAAACATGAAATAGTTAGATATGCCTCTTAACTTTGCACGGTTAAAATTTGAGCCTTATTGCTTCAGTGAAACTCCAGATATAGCTGATATGGCAAAAGGTGTCGGAACTGGAACTGAACTGGATTTGCCCTTAATTCTAGTAATCTGAAATCACTCAAAGAAACTTGTGAAAAACACCAAATTACATAAAAATATAAAAGATCATAAACAGAATTAGACTAAACAATAATAACTCATATTTGACACAAAACAATAATAAAACATAACTAAAAACTATATAATTATACGAGTTATCACACCCCCACACTTAGATTGTTGCTAGTCCCTAGCAACGACTCAATAAAATAAGAAAATCTAATCTAATCCATTTTCGTAGGAAATCACGGTGGCACTTAGCATGTGACACAAGCCTTTAAACCCCTAGGTGTCCCTAGTGGACGAGTTTAGTCTCGTGAGGGTTTACTAGAACGATACCCACAAACATTGAAGACATAAGAAACACTAAAAATAATAATTATAACTAATCCTTCCAATATAAATTAGAGATAATCATTGGACAAGTCTTAAAAACTAATCAATAGCTTAAAGAAATTCACAAAAATTCTTGCTTGAATGTAAATAGTTTGAGTTAAGCCAATATTAACATAACATATTTCAATCAAAATAGTGCATATTCAAACTTAATCTCAACCTCTCACATGGGATACTCTCATGATTTTCACTCTTTAAAGTAGTGGTAAAGTGTTTACACTCAATCAATCTCATGAAAATAGTTCTACCATATGCTTGCTTGTCCACCTATTCTCCACTAAAAGATCATGCAACTTCATAAATCAAGAGGTCTTTAATCAAGGTTGTAATGGGGCCAAGGGGTTTGTAATGTGGTTGAAGAACAAAAGGATAAAGATATCACAAAGGTTCCAAAGAGTTCATAAAGTTTAGAGACATAATAAGATCATACAAAGAAACTTCTCAAAACTCTTTACAAGTACATAGTCACCTAGGCCGGATATTCATGTTGGGCCTTTTCTTCATTCTAAACAACTTTGTAACATCTTTTTCTTTTTCCCCAAATTCAAGAGATGATTCATATATATATTTTTTTTACATAGGAATGTATTTGCCAGTATTCCATTTCTTTTTTTTTTGGACTTTTTTTTTTCTTTTCCCCCCACACTTATTTCTTGTTTCTAACCCAAATTTTTAACTAAAAATATCCCTTGTTTTTTTGCAATATGTCTCAAAATATATAATCCATCTTTAGAACAAGGGTAAGGATATAAGTATATTTAGGCTAGGTGTAAGTTGTGGTTACCAATAAAACAGCATATTTAATGTAGGCTCAAATTGGCTCACTAGTGGGGATGTTCTCTTAGAACATTAATAATGGATGGCTGTTTGGCTCTGGTTATAATCCTAATGCCTCTATCATATTCATGTTGTCACATGTATCAATATAGTCTCAAACGGTTTAAAGCAAGTTCTAGAGAATCATGTAATCATAAGAGCACTCAAGAAAAAAATTAGATTGATTTGTATAATGCATCAATCATTATAGGCTCAAAAACTCACAAGGATGATTATACAAGTCAGATTAAGTCTAAACATGCTTCTTTCTCAATCAACATATCATATTAACATTGGCTCATAAAAGGTTGACATCAAGCTCAATTCTCATGAAAATCTTCTCTCTAATAAATCTGTTTTAGACTTATGCAATTCATATCTCATCATTGTATTAAAAAGGAACTAAAACACACTAAAAAAAAATAATAATAATAAAGACTCATAAAAAAAAAAATAGTAGACAAAAATAAAAGAAATCCTAAATCATTCCCCCCACACTTAATTCTTACATTGTCCTCAATGTAAGTCTATTAACCCAAATGAAAGAATCATGTGTAAGAGAAAAGAACTAATAACATAAGAATAGGAACAACTAAGACTCAAAACAAAACAAAACCATGCAACCTAAATAATCCTAAAATACTAAACAAAAATTAACAAGTAAACATAAAAAGATTAAAATCAAACTGACAAGGTATGTCTCAAGTCTCCCTTACTCAGACCTTGTTCAGAATGAATACTTCTAAATTGCTTAAAACACAACAAACTTTTTTTTTTTTTTGAAAAGAAGAAATCAAACTGACAAGGATTGTCTCAAGTCTCCCTTACTCAGACCTTGTTCAGAATGAATACTTCTAAATGGCTTAAAACACAACAAATTTTTTTTTTTTTTTAAATTAGCAAAATATGTCCCTTACCCCCTACTAAAATATGACATTGTCCCCAATGTCAAATTTTAAAGGTAGAATTTAGGAGATATTACCTGCAGAGGTTGCTAACCACTTATTATAACTGAGACACAACAAACAAAATGTTAGATAATGTCACAAAGACAAAGTGCAATCCACTCCTTGCTCGTCCATATCTCTTTTCTTTTTCCGAGCGTTTGCGAAACAACCGTAGCAGATAAACACTCATAAGCTTGGAGCTTTTTGAGTAAATCTTCAATGGTTGTAGCAGAAATTATGGTTCTCCTTGCCTCTGAAAACATGAATCCATTTTCCACAGCATTATCTAAATATGAAAGCAAATTACTAAAATAACCATTAATATTAAGCAAACCAATGGGTTTCTTATTTGTGACCAAAGATGACCAAGAAGCCACGCAAGCTATTTCTTCCAATGTACCCAGACCTCCTGGTAAAGCAATGAATGCATCGGCAGAATGGTACATGATTGTTATCCGTTCAGGGATACTCCAGACTTGTATTTCCTTACCCAAGGTAGGTCCACAAAAATCTGTGAATAGTTTTGGCACGACTCCTAGAACTGGACTTCCTCCGGCGGGTGCTGCTGTAGCGACTGCTCCCATTAAACCCGTACTACCGCCTCCATAAATCAACTGGATCTTTTGTTGGGCAAGTATTACTCCAACTCTTATGGCTTCATCAGCAAATATGTTATTTTTCCCTGGATAAGCACCTCCAAAGACACAAATTTTTTTAATGCGCTGGGACGAAGTACTTTCCATTTTTTTTTTCGAGTGCCTGAAAGAGAATGAGTACATGGTGTAATATATAGAGGACTGAGTAGTGAATCAGACAAGAGTAATAATGTCGCCGAAAGTGTATATGACCTGTCAGAAGAAAATGTTAACCTAACAAAAGATTTTTGCGTGATTTCAGGAAGAAAATCAAAAAGAGAAGAAAAATCAACCGTAAAAGTCAAGAGTAATAATGTCGCCGAAAGTGTATTTGGCATCTTCCTCTGGTTTTACGTCCAGAAACGGCTTAAACGCCTTCTATGAGTCGAGGATATGCTTCCCATCCAGTTTTCTTACAAGCTGGCAAACAGGGTCTTTTAACATCAGATTCCCAAGATGTTGCCATTCCCTTTGGAATTGCGGCCATAAATCAAGAATTTCTCTTTGTACGTCTCCACTAGGATGCGTCTCAAGAGAAAGTTGGATATTACCCAAATTCTCCTTACTCAGTCCATCCTTAATGAATTCAATTTTATCATCTCGATTAGAGGACGGAATGACATTTACCGTTACACGTCCATCGTGCACATTTGTGGCAATTTGAACTCATGCGCTTTGCTCGTCGCTTCTTTGCAAAAGTACTTCTACCTGTACCTGGTAAATGCAAAACAGGAAGATATTCATCTTCACGTACCTTGGCTTCAATTATCCAACGTATGTCTTCAGGAATCCCTTTGTGCATAAGCATTTGATGCACCCAAAAGAGTGTATCTTATTTAACCTTGCACTAAAAAGATCAATTGTAAGTATAATGATTAGCAAGGGTCGAGTCCTCAGGGATTGGGTTTTAATCTATGAGTTATTAGTTTTTAACTTACGTTCAAAGAAAACAATAAAAGAGAAGGGGTTTTTGAAGCCAGATTTAAACTAAAGTAAATAATAAGAATAAGATGCAAGGCGGTATAACCAGCCAATAAAAATATATATACTAAATTAGGCGGTATAACCAGCCAATAAAAATAAAACAAAGTTAATATACAAATTAGGCGGTATAACCAGCCAATAAAAATAAATATACTTTTAAAAATAAGCAAACTAGAAAAGTAAGAAAACAAGTAAGTAAGAAGAATCAAATATGAAAAATATGGTTAAGGTTTCATTCTCCACCACTAGACATCATTAAGAATCAATTTCAGATCTATCAATATCAACCAACTATCAAAGTTAACAACCGTAGATAACAACAAGCTCTGTTATCCCAATCTTTCCTTAGTTTGTCGTTAAATAGAACAAGCTCTCTATTTAATCTCTAACCATTAAACAACCTAGAATAAGCTCTCTAAATTCAATTTAATGGCAGCTTTATTATGAGAAAAATAGGTTGATCTAAGCAACAAACACATAAGCTCGGATTGTTCAACTTAGGTTATGTTCCACTTTGCAATTATTGAAAACTTGACCATAATCATTAATCACAAATTGCCACTTATGAATAGGAAATCAAGACAATTACACGGATCAAGACTCCTAGACTAGCAATAGATAATTATCAAGATCTATCTAGTTGTACACCTAAATAAATCAAGACAACATCATGAACAATTCTTGTAAAAGAACATAAGCAACTTTGATAGAAAATTAATGATAGATAGAATCTGAAAATCAATCACAAAACATGTCTAGGGCTTTGAAATCACCCTTAACCAAATAGAAGTTTAGCCTAGCATAGGCATTGTAAACATAAACATAAAATTAAAGAGAATCTAAGAAGGAAATAAAAGAAAGAAAGAAGAAGAAGAAAATAAAGAAAAAGAAAACTAGAGAAAAGAAAGAAGAAGAAAACTTAGAGAATTTTATTACAATGGCTAATATCCTACCAATGTACAATCTCTCTTACAATCATCCAAGGATCTCTATTTATACACATTTTGGAGAGCTAAATGACAAGAGACAAGCTTTATAAATTTCAAAGGTAGGTATAATAGGTGGGTGCATTTTTCTAACAATTTTCGTCATATTGTATGACAATTCTGATCAGCCAGCTTGATGGTCGATTTTGTCAATATTGGAGGCTTGATCTGATCAAATGGTCTTCTAGAAAAATGTTGCCCTATCAGTCGGTGATTCACAGCCGTTCGAATCAGCTCATTTGCTGATGTGGATCAGAAGATATGTTCAAAATACCAAAACTTGTCAGCACAGATGTCATTGCACATCAGCCAACTTGATGGTTGATTTCGCTAGGGAAAACGACTCCGTTTCAAGAAGTGTAAAGCATGAAAACGTTAGCTATGCCTCTTAACTTTGCATGGTTAAAATTTCAGCCTTATTGCTTCAGTGAAACTCCAGATATAGCTGATATGGCAAAAGGCGTCGGAACTGGAAATGAACTGAATTTGCCCTTAATTGTTGATTTAACCTAGTAATCTGAAATCACTCAAAGAAACTCGTAAAAAAACACCAAATTACATAAAAATATAAAAGATCATAAACACAATTAGACTAAGCAATAATAACTCGTATTTGACACAAAACAATAATAAAACATAACTAAAAACTATATAATTATACGAGTTATCACACCCCCACACTTAGATTGTTGCTAGTCCTCGAGCAAAAACAAATAAAAATAAAATAAGAAAATCTAATCTAATCCACTTTCGTAGGAAATCACGGTGGCACTTAGCATGTGACACAAGCCTTTAAACCCCTAGGTGTCCCTAGTGGACGAGTTTAGTCTCGTGAGGGTTTACTAGAACGATACCCACAAACATTGAAAAACTAAAATATAAATAAACTACATATACTAAAAATATTTACTCCTAATCCTTTCAATACACATTAGAGACAATCTTTGAACAAGTCTTATAAACTAATCAATAGCTTAAAGAATTTCACAAAAAATCATGCTTGAATGTAAATTGTTTGAGTTAAGCCAATATTAACATAACATATTTCAATCAAAATAGTGCATATTCAAACTTAATCTCAACTACTCAATGGGATACTTTCATGATTTTCATTCTTTAAAGTAGTGGTAAAGTGTTTACACTTAATCAATCTCATGAAAACAGTTCTACCATATTCTTGCTTGTCCACCTATTCTCCACTATTTAGATCATACAACTTCATGAATCAAGAGGTCTTTAATCAAGGTTGTAATGGGGCCAAGGGGTTTGTAATGTGGTTGAAGAACAAAAGGATAAAGATATCACAAAGGTTCCAAAGAGTTCATAAAGTTTAGAGACATAATAAGATCATACAAAGAAACTTCTCAAAACTCTTTACAAGTACATAGTCACCTAGGCCGGATATTCATGTTGGGCCTTTTCTTCATTCTATACAACTTTGTAACATCTTTTTCTTTTTCCCCAAATTCAAGAGATGATTCATATATATATATATTTTTTTACATAGGAATGTATTTGCCAGTATTCCATTTTTTTTCTTGACTTTTCTTTTCTTTCCCCCCCCCCCACACTTATTTCTTGTTTCTAACCCAAATTTTCAATAGATCTTCCTTGTCTTTGCAACTTGTCTCAAAACATGCTAATTCATCTTTGGAACAAAGGTAAGGATATAAGTATATTTAGGTTAGGGACAAGTTATGGTTACCAAAGAGATAGCTTATTCAATGTAGGCTCAAATTGGTTCACTAAGGGTGTGTTCTCTTGGAACATCAATAAGGGATGGCTGTTTGGCCCTGGCTAAAAATCCTAATGCCTCTATCATATTCATGTTGTCACATGCATCAATATAGTCTCAACAAGGTCTAAAGCAAGTTCTAGAGAATCATGTAATCATAAGAGCACTCAAGAAAGAAATTAGATTGATTTGTATAATGCGTCAATCATTATAGGCTCAAAAACTCACAAGGATGATTATACAAGTCAGATTAAGTCTAAACATGCTTCTTTCTCAATCAACATATCATATTAACATTGGCTCATAAAACGATTGATATCAAGTTCAATTCTCATGAAAATCTTCTCACTAATAAATCCGTTTTAGACTTATGCAATTCATATCTCATCATAGTATTGAAAAGGAACTAAAACACACTAAAAATAATAATAAAGACTCATAAAAAAAATAGTAGACAAAAATAAAAGAAATCCTAAATCATTCCCCCCACACTTAATTCTTACATTGTCCTCAATGTAAGTCTATTAACCCAAATGAAAGAATCATGTGTAAGAGAAAAGAACTAATAACATAAGAATAGGAACAACTAAGACTCAAAACAAAACAAATTCATGCAACCTAAATAATCCTAAAATACTAAACAAAAATTAACAAGTAAACATAAAAAGATTAAAATCAAATTGACAAGGTATGTCTCAAGTCTCCCTTACTCAGACCTTGTTCAGAATGAATACTTTTAAATTTCTTAAAACACAACAAACTTTTTTTTTTTTTTTTTGAAAAGAAGAAATCAAACTGACAAGGTATGTCTCAAGTCTCCCTTACTCAGACCTCGTTCAGAATAAATACTTCTAAATGGCTTAAAACACAACAATTTTTTTATTTTTTTTAAATTAGCAAAATATGTCCCTTACCCCCTACTAAAATATGACATTGTCCCCAATGTCAAATTTTGAAGGTAGAATTTAGGAGATATTACCTGCAGAGGTTGCTAACCACTAATTATAACTGAGACACAACAAGCAAAATGTTAGATAATGTCACAAAGACAAAGTGCAATCCACTCCTTGCTCGTCCATATCTCTTTTTCTTTTTCCGAGCGTTTGCGAAACAACCGTAGCAGATAAACGCTCATAAGCATGGAGCTTTTTAAGTAAATCTTCAATGGTTGTAGCAGAAATTATGGTTCTCCTTGCCTCTGAAAACATGAATCCATTATCCACAGCATTATCTAAATATGAAAGCAAATTACTAAAATAACCATTAATATTAAGCAAACCAATGGGTTTCTTATTTGTGACCAAAGATGACCAAGAAGCCACGCAAGCTATTTCTTCCAATGTACCCAGACCTCCTGGTAAAGCAATGAATGCATCGGCAGAATGGTACATGATTGTCATCCGTTCACGGATACTCCAGACTTGTATTTCCTTACCCACGGTAGGTCCACAAAAACTTGTGAATAGTTTTGGCACGATTCCTAGAACTGGACTTCCTCCGGCGTGTGCTGCTGTAGCGACTGCTCCCATTAAACCCGTACTACCGCCTCCATAAATCAAGTGGATCTTTTGTTGGGCAAGTATTACTCCAACTCTTATGGCTTCATCAGCGAATATGTTATTTTTCCCTGGATAAGCACCTCCAAAGACACAAATTTTTTTAATGCGCTGGGATGAAGTACTTTCCATTTTTTTTTCTTCGAGTGCCTGAAAGAGAATGAGTACATGGTGTAATATATAGAGGACTCAGTAGTGAATCAGACAAGAGTAATAATGTCGTCGAAAGTGTATCTGACCTGTCAGAAGAAAATGTTAACCTAACAAAAGATTTTTGCGTGATTTCAGGAAGAAAATCAAAAAGAGAAGAAAAAATCAACCGTAAAAGACAAATAAAAAAAAAACGAGAATAATTACACAAATCGAACAACACGTAAATTAAACCAAAATAAAGTTATTGCAAATCAAACCAAAAGCTGAGAAGTCATTTATTGTAGTTGTGATTGTGGCTCACATCTTCCTCTGGTTTTACGTCCGGAAACGGCTTAAACGCCTTCTATGAGTCGAGGATATGCTTCCCATCCAGTTTTCTTACAAGCTGGCAAACAGGGTCTTTTAACATCAAATTCCCAAGATGTTGCCATTTCCTTTGGAATTGCGGCCATAAATCAAGAATTTCTCTTTGTACGTCTCCACTAGGATGCGTCTCAAGAGAAAGTTGGATATTACCCAAATTCTCCTTACTCAGTCCATCCTTAATGAATTCAATTTTATCATCTCGATTAGAGGACGGAATCCTAATAGAACGACATTTACCGTTACACGTCCATCGTGCACATTTGTGGCAATTTGAACTCATGCGCTTTGCTCGTCGCTTCTTTGCAAAAGTGCTTCTACCTGTACCTGGTAAATGCAAAACAGGAAGATATTCATCTTCACGTACCTTGGCTTCAATTATCCAACGTATGTCTTCAGGAATCCCTTTGTGCATAAGCATTCTTAATCTTTCAAATCGAACTTGGTAAAGCTTCAGTAAAATATTTCGAGGAAAAGGAGGAAATCGTTTCTGCAATCTTGTGAGAATATCATCCATCCTGAAAAAAATGAAAAAAAAAATTGAAAGAGAAATGGAAGAGAAATTTATATACAATATCAGTTTTGTGGGTAGCTGATGGAACCGATTTAAATAATCACGGAGTACCGTTATCCGCCATTTAACCGGGGTAAAAAAAATAAAAATTATATTTACATCTAGTTATTTTCAAAACAAGGATCAGAAAGAAAAACAACATAAAAAAAACTCAAAAACAAAACACTCTAAATAAAATCCTAAATTCTTCCCCCCACACATAATTCTTACATTGTCATTAATGTAATGCTATTAATCCCAAATGAAAGAATCATGTGTAAGTGAAAAGAACTAATAAACAAAATAAACTTATGCAGCCTAAATGAACTTAGAAACACTAAACACAATTAGCAAAGAAACATAAGAAAAAGATAAAGAAAAAGAGAGCAAATCTGAGGATGGCAGTTTGGCAATGCTTTCACTAATTAGGCTGCCTCCCCCAATTAGCACTTCATTTAGTGTTTTGAACCTAACCAACACCCCTTCTTGGCATTTTAGGCTTGTCAGGCTCATACATGAAATTTCCCAAATTTATGCGTTTGAGAGGAAGCTTTCTTTGCACAACAGTGGATGCATTCTCCTTTACAAGTATTATTCCATCATCCTTTGTGGTGCATATGTCATCGAGGAATGGAGCATATTTTGATACTTGTTGAATGACCTCCACAAACAAGTTGTTTAAGGTTTCCGGCATGTGTTGTTCATGTTCTTCCTCCTTGAACTTTGCAAATCTACTAGGAAAAGGTGGAGAAGAAACATTAGTAAAAAGTTAAACCTTAAACGTTACCTCAGGTGCCGAAATACTCTTATTTGGATCTTTGGCTTCATTATCCTCAAGAATAGAATCCATCTCTATTTTTGTTTCATCCTCATCTTGTTCCTCATTCTTCAAGGTCACAATAGTAGCATTCTCCTTTGGGTTAACCATCGTTTGGGCTGGGAGTTCTTCAGATCTTTGTGCTACCCATCCCACCATACTACTAGCCAATTGGCTCATTTGCTTTTCCAAACTCTGGATGCTTGCCCTTGTTTCCTGTTGAAATTGCAAAGAATCAGTAACAAGAGAATAGACAAGATCTTCTAAAGAAGTACCTGAGTTTTGAGTCATATGTGGTGGTTGAAAAAGATCTGGTTCTTGAGACCATGATTGATTGAAGCTAGATGGATGAGTGTAATTGGCATAAGGATCTACTTCTTGGTAATTTTTTGAGTAGCCATAATTTGTATGATCCCACCATCCCTCATGGTAAGTGTTTGCGTAATGATCATACTGTTGGTCTTGGAACACTTGATGGCCTTGACATCCTCCCATGGCCAATTGTTGAACTGAGGAGGTGAGATTGGCTTGTTGATTCTCCACGTTCATGTATGCCACCAACTCTTCAAGTGTTAGATTGCTCAATTCCATTGTTTTTTTTTTTTTTTTAATTTGAAAAGAAAAACTTGTATGTACAAGAAAATAAAACTAATTAGAACTGAAAATAAGAATAAACCAAGTAACAAATAAACTAAAGAAAGCAATCCCCGGCAACGGCGCCAAAAATTTGATGCACCCAAAAGAGTGTATCTTATTTAACCTTGCACTAAAAAGATCAATTGTAAGTATAATGATTAGCAAGGGTCGAGTCCTCAGGGATTGGGTTTTAATCTATGAGTTATTAGTTTTTAACTTACGTTCAAAGAAAACAATAAAAGATAAGGGGTTTTTGAAGCCAGATTTAAACTAAAGTAAATAATAAGAATAAGATGCAAGGCGGTATAACCAGCCAATAAAAATATATATACTAAATTAGGCGGTATAACCAGCCAATAAAAATAAAACAAAGTTAATATACAAATTAGGCGGTATAACCAGCCAATAAAAATAAATATACTTTTAAAAATAAGCAAACTAGAAAAGTAAGAAAACAAGTAAGTAAGAAGAATCAAATATGAAAAATATGGTTAAGGTTTCATTCTCCACCACTAGACATCATTAAGAATCAATTTCAGATCTATCAATATCAACTAACTATCAAAGTTAACAACCGTAGATAACAACAAGCTCTGTTATCCCAATCTTTCCTTAGTTTGTCGTTAAATAGAACAAGCTCTCTATTTAATCTCTAACCATTAAACAACCTAGAATAAGCTCTCTAAATTCAATTTAATGGCAGCTTTATGATGAGAAAGATAGGTTGATCTAAGCAACAAACACATAAGCTGGGATTGTTCAACTTAGGTTATGTTCCACTTTGCAATTATTGAAAACTTGACCATAATCATTAATCACAAATTGCCACTTATGAATAGGAAATCAAGACAATTACACGGATCAAGACTCCTAGACTAGCAATAGATAATTATCAAGATCTATCTAGTTGTACACCTAAATAAATCAAGACAACATCATGAACAATTCTTGTAGAAGAACATAAGCAACTTTGATAGAAAATTAATGATAGATAGAATCTGAAAATCAATCACAAAACATGTCTAGGGCTTTGAAATCACCCTTAACCAAATAGAAGTTTAGCCTAGCATAGGCATTGTAAACATAAACATAAAATTAAAGAGAATCTAAGAAGGAAATAAAAGAAAGAAAGAAGAAGAAAATAAAGAAAAAGAAAACTAGAGAAAAGAAAGAAGAAGAAAACTTAGAGAATTTTATTACAATGGCTAATATCCTACCAATGTACAATGCCCTACAATCATCCAAGGCCCTCTATTTATACACATTTTGGAAGGCTAAATGACAAGAGACAAGCTTTAAAAATTTCAAAGGTAGGTATAATAGGTGGGTGCATTTTTCTAACAATTTTCGTCATATTGTATGACAATTTTGATCAGCCAACTTGATGGTCGATTTTGTCAATATTGGAAGCCTGATCTGATCACATGGTCTTCTAGAAAAATGTTCCCATATCGGTTAGTGATCCATAGCCGTTGGAATCAGCTCATTTGCTGATGTGGATCAGAAGATATGGGCAAAATACCAAAACAGGTCAGCACAGACGTCATTGCACATCAGCCAACTTGATGGTCGATTTCGCTAGGGAAAACGACTCCGTTTCAAGAAGTATAAAACATGAAAAAGTTAGATATGCCTCTTAACTTTGCACGGTTAAAATTTCAGTCTTATTGCTTCAGTGAAACTCCAGATATAGCTGATATGGCAAAAGGTGTCGGAACTGGAACTGAACTGAATTTGCCCTTAATTCTAGTAATCTGAAATCACTCAAAGAAACTTGTGAAAAACACCAAATTACATAAAAATATAAAAGATCATAAACACAATTAGACTAAACAATAATAACTCATATTTGACACAAAACAATAATAAAACATAACTAAAAACTATATAATTATACGAGTTATCACTTGACAAAATCTGAAACAACTTTAGAGTCATTAGTCCTAGTGGCTTTTGCTTCCACCCACTTCGAAACATAATCAACGACAAGTAAAATATAAAGATTACCAAAAGAAGAAGGAAAAGATCCCATGAAATCCATTCCCCATACATCAAAAATTTCAACAATAAGTATTGGAGTTTGAGGCATTTGATTTCTAGCACCTAAGTTACCTGTTCTTTGGCAACGATCACTGATGCACCCATAAGAGTGTATCTTATTTAATCTTGCACTAAAAAGATAAATTGTAAGTATAGTAGTTAGCAAGGGTCGAGTCCTTAGGGATTGGGTTTTAGTTTATAAGTTAATAGTTTAAAACTTAAATTCAAGAACAACAAAAGAAAAGGGGTTTTTGAAGCCAGATTTAAACTAAAGTAAATAATAAGAATAAGATGCAAGGCGGTATAACCAGCCAATAAAAATATATATACTAAATTAGGCGGTATAACCAGCCAATAAAAATATATTTACTAAATTAGGCGGTATAACCAGCCAATAAAAATAAAACAAAGTTAATATACAAATTAGGCGGTATAACCAGCCAATAAAAATAAATATACTTTTAAAAATAAGCAAACTAAAAGTAAGAAAACAAGTAAGTAAGAAGAATCAAATATGTAAAATATGGTTAAGGTTTCATTCTCCACCACTAGACATCATTAAGAATCAATTTCAGATCTATCAATATCAACCAACTATCAAAGTTAACAACCGTAGATAACAACAAGCTCTGTTATCCCAATCTTTCCTTAGTTTGTCGTTAAATAGAACAAGCTCTCTATTTAATCTCTAACCATTAAACAACCTAGAATAAGCTCTCTAAATTCAATTTAATGGCAGCTTTATGATGAGAAAGATAGGTTGATCTAAGCAACAAACACATAAGCTGGGATTGTTCAACTTAGGTTATGTTCCACTTTGCAATTATTGAAAACTTGACCATAATCATTAATCACAAATTGCCACTTATGAGTAGGAAATCAAGACAATTACACGGATCAAGATTCCTAAACTAGCAATAGATAATTATCAAGATCTATCTAGTTGTACACCTAAATAAATCAAGACAACATCATGAACAATTCTTGTAGAAGAACATAAGCATCTTTGATAGAAAATTAATGATAGATAGAATCTAAAAATCAATCACAAAACATGTCTAGGGCTTTGAAATCACCCTTAACCAAATAGAAGTTTAGCCTAGCATAGGCATTGTAAACATAAACATAAAATTAAAGAGAATCTAAGAAGGAAATAAAAGAAAGTAAGAAGAAGAAGAAAATAAAGAAAAAGAAAACTAGAGAAAAGAAAGAAGAAGAAAACTTAGAGAATTTTATTACAATGGCTAATATCCTACCAATGTACAATATGATCCTCTACAATCATCCAAGGCCCTCTATTTATACACATTTTGGAGGGCTAAATGACAAGAGACAAGCTTTACAAATTTCAAAGGTAGGTATAATAGGTGGGTGTATTTTTCTAACAATTTTCGTCATATTGTATGACAATTTTGATCAGCCAACTTGATGGTCGATTTTGTCAATATTGGAAGCCTGATCTGATCACATGGTCTTCTAGAAAAATGTTCCCATATCGGTTAGTGATCCATAGCCGTTGGAATCAGCTCATTTGCTGATGTGGATCAGAAGATATGGGCAAAATACCAAAACAGGTCAGCACAGACGTCATTGCACATCAGCCAACTTGATGGTCGATTTCGCTAGGGAAAACGACTCCGTTTCAAGAAGTGTAAAACATGAAAAAGTTAGATATGCCTCTTAACTTTGCACGGTTCAAATTTCAGTCTTATTGCTTTAGTGAAACTCCAGATATAGCTGATATGGCAAAAGGTGTCGGAACTGGAACTGAACTGAATTTGCCCTTAATTCTAGTAATCTGAAATCACTCAAAGAAACTTGTGAAAAACACCAAATTACATAAAAATATAAAAGATCATAAACACAATTAGACTAAACAATAATAACTCATATTTGACACAAAACAATAATAAAACATAACTAAAAACTATATAATTATACGAGTTATCACTTGACAAAATCTGAAACAACTTTAGAGTCATTAGTCCTAGTGGCTTTTGCTTCCACCCACTTCGAAACATAATCAACGACAAGTAAAATATAAAGATTACCAAAAGAAGAAGGAAAAGATCCCATGAAATCCATTCCCCATACATCAAAAATTTCAACAATAAGTATTGGAGTTTGAGGCATTTGATTTCTAGCACCTAAGTTACCTGTTCTTTGGCAACGATCACTGATGCACCCATAAGAGTGTATCTTATTTAATCTTGCACTAAAAAGATAAATTGTAAGTATAGTAGTTAGCAAGGGTCGAGTCCTCAGGGATTGGGTTTTAGTTTATAAGTTAATAGTTTAAAACTTAAATTCAAGAACAACAAAAGAAAAGGGGTTTTTGAAGCCAGATTTAAACTAAAGTAAATAATAAGAATAAGATGCAAGGCGGTATAACCAGCCAATAAAAATATATATACTAAATTAGGCGGTATAACCAGCCAATAAAAATATATTTACTAAATTAGGCGGTATAACCAGCCAATAAAAATAAAACAAAGTTAATATACAAATTAGGCGGTATAACCAGCCAATAAAAATAAATATACTTTTAAAAATAAGCAAACTAAAAGTAAGAAAACAAGTAAGTAAGAAGAATCAAATATGTAAAATATGGTTAAGGTTTCATTCTCCACCACTAGACATCATTAAGAATCAATTTCAGATCTATCAATATCAACCAACTATCAAAGTTAACAACCGTAGATAACAACAAGCTCTGTTATCCCAATCTTTCCTTAGTTTGTCGTTAAATAGAACAAGCTCTCTATTTAATCTCTAACCATTAAACAACCTAGAATAAGCTCTCTAAATTCAATTTAATGGCAGCTTTATGATGAGAAAGATAGGTTGATCTAAGCAACAAACACATAAGCTGGGATTGTTCAACTTAGGTTATGTTCCACTTTGCAATTATTGAAAACTTGACCATAATCATTAATCACAAATTGCCACTTATGAGTAGGAAATCAAGACAATTACACGGATCAAGATTCCTAAACTAGCAATAGATAATTATCAAGATCTATCTAGTTGTACACCTAAATAAATCAAGACAACATCATGAACAATTCTTGTAGAAGAACATAAGCATCTTTGATAGAAAATTAATGATAGATAGAATCTAAAAATCAATCACAAAACATGTCTAGGGCTTTGAAATCACCCTTAACCAAATAGAAGTTTAGCCTAGCATAGGCATTGTAAACATAAACATAAAATTAAAGAGAATCTAAGAAGGAAATAAAAGAAAGTAAGAAGAAGAAGAAAATAAAGAAAAAGAAAACTAGAGAAAAGAAAGAAGAAGAAAACTTAGAGAATTTTATTACAATGGCTAATATCCTACCAATGTACAATATGATCCTCTACAATCATCCAAGGCCCTCTATTTATACACATTTTGGAGGGCTAAATGACAAGAGACAAGCTTTACAAATTTCAAAGGTAGGTATAATAGGTGGGTGTATTTTTCTAACATTTTTCGTCATATTGTATGACAATTTTGATCAGCCAACTTGATGGTCGATTTTGTCAATTTTGGAGGCCTGATCTGATCACATGGTCTTCTAGAAAAATGTTCCCCTATCAGCTACTGATCCATAGCCGTTAAAATCAGCTCATTTCCTGATGTGGATAAGAAGTTATGGGCAAAATACGAAAACAGGTCAGCACAGACGTCATTGCACATCAGCCAACTTGATGGTCGATTGCGCTAGGGAAAACGACTCCGTTTCAAGAAGTGTAAAACATGAAAAAGATAGATATGCCTCTTAACTTTGCACGGTTAAAGTTTCAGCCTTATTGCTTCAGTGAAACTCGAGATATAGCTGATATGGCAAAAGGTGTCGGAATTGGAACTGAACTGGATTTGCCCTTAATTCTAGTAATCTGAAATCACTCAAAGAAACTTGTGAAAAACACCAAATTACATAAAAATATAAAAGATCATAAACACAATTAGACTAAACAATAATAACTCGTATTTGACACAAAACAATAATAAAACATAACTAAAAACTATATAATTATACGAGTTATCACACCCCTACACTTAGATTGTTGCTAGTCCCTAGCAACGACTCAATAAAAATAAAATAAGAAAATCTAATCTAATTCACTTTCGTAGGAAATCACAGTGGCACTTAGCATGTGACACAAGCCTTTAAACCCCTAGGTGTCCCTAGTGGACGAGTTTAGTCTCGTGAGGGTTTACTAGAACGATACCCACAAACATTGAAAAACTAAAATATAAATAAACTACATATACTAAAAATATTTACTCCTAATCCTTTCAATACAAATTAGAGACAATCTTTGAACAAGTCTTATAAACTAATCAATAGCTTAAAGAATTTCACAAAAAAATCATGCTTGAATGTAAATTGTTTGAGTTAAGCCAATATTAACATAACATATTTCAATCAAAATAGTGCATATTCAAACTTAATCTCAACTACTCACATGGGATACCCTCATGATTTTCACTCTTTAAAGTAGTGGTGAAGTGTTTACACTCAATCAATCTCATGAAAACAGTTCTACCATATTCTTGCTTGTCCACCTATTCTCCACTATTTAGATCATACAACTTCATGAATCAAGAGGTCTTTAATCAAGGTTGTAATGGGGCCAAGGGGTTTGTAATGTGGTTGAAGAACAAAAGGATAAAGATATCACAAAGGTTCCAAAGAGTTCATAAAGTTTAGAGACATAAAAAGATCATACAAATAAAACTTCTCAAAACTCTTATAAAGCACATAATAACATAGGCTAAATATTCATGTTGAGCCTTTGCATCATTCTAACCAACTTTGTAACATCTTTTTCTTTACTATAACTAGAAGTTCAAGAGAAGAATTTTTTTTTTTTTTTTAATATGGGAATGTATTTGACAATGATCCCTTTCTTTTTCTCTTGACTTTTTTCTTTCTTTTCCCCCCACACTTATTTCTTGTTTCTAACCCAAATTTTCAATAAATCTTCTTTGTCTTTGCAACTTGTCTCAAAACATGCTAATTCATCTTTGGAACAAAGGTAAAGATATAAGTATATTTAGGTTAGGGACAAGTTATGGTTACCAAAGAGATAGCTTATTCAATGTAGGCTCAAATTGGTTCACTAAGGGTGTGTTCTCTTGGAACATTAATAATGGATGGCTGTTTGGCTCTGGTTATAATCCTAATGCCTCTATTATATTCATGTTGTCACATGTATCAATATAGTCTCAAACGGTTTATAGCAAGTTCTAGAGAATCATGTAATCATAAGAGCACTCAAGAAAGAAATTAGATTGATTTGTATAATGCATCAATCATTATAGGCTCAAAAACTCACAAGGACGATTATACAAGTCAGATTAAGTCTAAACATGCTTCTTTCTCAATCAACATATCATATTAACATTGGCTCATAAAAAGGTTGACATCAAGCTCAATTCTCATGAAAATCTTCTCACTAATAAATATGTTTTAGACTTATGCAATTCATATCTCATCATTGTATTAAAAAGGAACTAAAACTCAAAAAAAAAAAATAATAATAATAAAGAAAAAAAAATAGTAGACAAAAATAAAAGAAATCCTAAATCATTCCCCCCCACACTTAATTCTTACATTATCCTCAATGTAAGTCTATTAACTCAAATGAAAGAATCATATGTAAGAGAAAAGAACTAATAACATAAGAATAGGAACAACTAAGACTCAAAACAAAACAAAACCATGCAACCTAAATAATCCTAAAATACTAAACAAAAATTAACAAGTAAACATAAAAAGATTAAAATCAAACTGACAAGCTATGTCTCAAGTCTCACTTACTCAGACCTTGTTCAGAATGAATACTTCTAAATTGCTTAAAACACAACAAACTTTTTTTTTTTTGAAAAGAAGAAATCAAACTGACAAGGTATGTCTCAAGTCTCCCTTACTCAGACCTTGTTCAGAATGAATACTTCTTAATTTTTTTTATTTTTTTTTTTTTATTTTTTTTTATTTTTTTTTTTAAAATTAGCAAAATATGTCCCTTACCCCCTACTAAAATATGACATTGTCCCCAATGTCAAATTTTAAAGGTAGAATTTAGGAGATATTACCTGCAGAGGTTGCTAACCACTTATTATAACTGAGACACAACAAGAAAAATGTTAGATAATGTCACAAAGACAAAGTGCAATCCACTCCTTGCTCGTCCATATCTCTTTTTCTTTTTCCGAGTGTTTGCGAAACAACCGTAGCAGATAAACACTCATAAGCTTGGAGCTTTTTGAGTAAATCTTCAATGGTTGCAGCAGAAATTATGGTTCTTCTTGCCTCTGAAAACATGAATCCATTATCCACAGCATTATCTAAATATGAAAGCAAATTATTAAAATAACCATTAATATTAAGCAAACCAATGGGTTTCTTATTTGTGACCAAAGATGACCAAGAAGCCACGCAAGCTATTTCTTCCAATGTACCCAGACCTCCTGGTAAAGCAATGAATGCATCGGCAAAATGGTACATGATTGTTATCCGTTCAGGGATACTCCAGACTTGTATTTCCTTACCCACGGTAGGTCCACAAAAATCTGTGAATAGTTTTCGCACGACTCCTAGAACTGGACTTCCTCCGGCGTGTGCTGCTGTAGCGACTGCTCCCATTAAACCCGTACTACCGCCTCCATAAATCAACTGGATCTTTTGTTGGGCAAGTATTACTCCAACTCTTATGGCTTCATCAGCGAATATGTTATTTTTCCCTGGATAAGCACCTCCAAAGACACAAATTTTTTTAATGCGTTGGGACGAAGTACTTTCCATTTTTTTTTTCTTTTTTTTTCCGAGTGCCTGAAAGAGAATGAGTACATGGTGTAATATATAGAGGACTGAGTAGTGAATCAGACAAGAGTAATAATGTCGCCGAAAGTGTATCTGACCTGTCAGAAGAAAATGTTAACCTAACAAAAGATTTTTGCGTGATTTCAGGAAGAAAATCAAAAAGAGAAGAAAAATCAACCGTAAAAGTCAAGAGTAATAATGTCGCCGAAAGTGTATTTGACCTGTCAGAAGAAAATGTTAACCTAACAAAAGATTTTTGCGTGATTTCAGGAAGAAAATCAAAAAGAGAAGAAAAATCAACCGTAAAAGTCAAGAGTAATAATGTCGCCGAAAGTGTATTCGACCTGTCAGAAGAAAATGTTAACCTAACAAAAGATTTTTGCGTGATTTCAGGAAGAAAATCAAAAAGAGAAGAAAAATCAACCGTAAAAGACAAATAAAAAAAAAGAGAATAATTACACAAATCGAACATGTAAATTAAACCAAAATGAAGTTATTGCAAATCAAACCAAAAGCTGAGAAGTCATTTATTGTAGTTGTGATTGTGGCTCACATCTTCCTCTGGTTTTACGTCCAGAAACGGCTTAAACGCCTTCTATGAGTCGAGGATATGCTTCCCATCCAGTTTTCTTACAAGCTGGCAAACAGGGTCTTTTAACATCAGATTCCCAAGATGTTGCCATTCCCTTTGGAATTGCGGCCATAAATCAAGAATTTCTCTTTGTACGTCTCCACTAGAATGCGTCTCAAGAGAAAGTTGGATATTACCCAAATTCTCCTTACTCAGTCCATCCTTAATGAATTCAATTTTATCATCTCGATTAGAGGACGGAATCCCAATTGAACGACATTTACCGTTACACGTCCATCGTGAACATTTGTGGCAATTTGAACTCATGCGCTTTGCTCGTCGCTTCTTTGCAAAAGTGCTTCTACCTGTACCTGGTAAATGCAAAACAGGAAGATATTCATCTTCACGTACCTTGGCTTCAATTATCCAACGTATGTCTCCAGGAATCCCTTTGTGCATAAGCATTCTTAATCTTTCAAATCGAACTTGGTAAAACTTCAGTAAAATATTTCGAGGAAAAGGAGGAAATCGTTTCTGCAATCTTGTGAGAATATCATCCATCCTGAAAAAAAAATGAAAAAAATTGAAAGAGAAATTGGAAGAGAAATTTATATACAATATCAGTTTTGTGGGTAGCTGATGGAACCGATTTAAATAATCATTTGGATCCTCTCCTGCAAAACCATGAAAAGTTGGGAGAAGGTGAATCAAACCAGATTTTAATTCAAAAGCTACCTCAAGATTAGCATATTCAATGCATAATGGTTATTGACCCAAGTCCGGAGCGGCTAGCTCCTTGAGAGTTCGGTTGTCAGCTGCTGCCATCTCTCCTTGCTTCTCTTGGATGTTTTGGATCAACTCCTCGATTGGTTGTTGGTGAGAAGTTATAAATTCCCGAATTTTTCTAAGTCGTAAGTCTTTTTCGGGAGCTTGGAACATTCACTAATAAAAAAATATAAGAAAGTAAATAATTAGAACAGAAAATAAGAATAAACCAATAAACTAATAAACTAAAGAAAGCAATCCCCGGCAACGGCGCCAAAAACTTGATGCACCCAAAAGAGTGTATCTTATTTAACCTTGCACTAAAAAGATCAATTGTAAGTATAGTAGTTAGCAAGGGTCGAGTCCTCAGGGATTGGGTTTTAGTTTATAAGTTGATAGTTTAAAACTTAAATTCAAGAACAATAAAAGAAAAGGGGTTTTTGAAGCCAGATTTAAACTAAAGTAAATAATAAGAATAAGATGCAAGGCGGTATAACCAGCCAATAAAAATATATATACTAAATTAGGCGGTATAACCAGACAATAAAAATAAAACAAAATTAATATACAAATTAGGCGGTATAACCAGCCAATAAAAATAAATATACTTTTAAAAATAAGCAAACTAGAAAATTAAGAAAACAAGTAAGAAGAATCAAAAATGAAAAATATGGTTAAGGTTTCATTCTCCACCACTAGACATCATTAAGAATCAATTTCAGATCTATCAATATCAACCAACTATCAAAGTTAACAACCGTAGATAACAACAAGCTCTGTTATCCCAATCTTTCCTTAGTTTGTCGTTAAATAGAACAAGCTCTCTATTTAATCTCTAACCATCAAACAACCTAGAATAAGCTCTCTAGATTCAATTTAATGGCAGCTTTATGATGAGAAAGATAGGTTGATCTAAGCAACAAACACATAAGCTCGGATTGTTCAACTTAGGTTATGTTCCACTTTGCAATTATTGAAAACTTGACCATAATCATTAATCACAAATTGCCACTTATGAATAGGAAATCAAGACAATTACACGGATCAAGACTCCTAAACTAGCAATAGATAATTATCAAGATTTATCTAGTTGTACACCTAAACAAATCAAGACAACATCATGAACAATTCTTGTAGAAGAACATAAGCAACTTTGATAGAAAATTGATGATAGATAGAATCTGAAAATCAATCACAAAACATGTCTAGGGCTTTGAAATCACCCTTAACCAAATAGAAGTTTAGCCTAGCATAGGCATTATAAACATAAAATTAAATAGAATCTAAGAAGAAAATAAAAGAGAGAAAGAAAAAGAAGAAGAATATTAATTATCCAACCTCTTGCTCTTTCTAAAGAAAAAGAAAACTAGAGAAAAGAAAGAAGAAGAAAACTTAGAGAATTTTGTTAAAATGGCTAATATCCTACCAATCTCCAATATGATCCCTTACAATCATCCAAGGCCCTCTATTTATACACATTTTGGAGGGCTAAATGACAAGAGACAAGCTTTACAAATTTCAAAGGTAGGTATATGACGATTTTGATCAGCCAACTTGATGGTCGATTTCGTCAATATTGGAAGCCTGATCTGATCACATGGTCTTCTAGAAAAAGGTTCCCCTATCAGTTACGGAACCATAGCCGTTGGAATCAGCTCATTTGCTGATGTGGTTAAGCAGATATGGGCAAAATAAGAAAACATGTCAGCACAGATGTCATTACACATCAGCCACCTTGATGGTCGATTTATTCAATATTGGAGGCCTGCTATGATCACATGGTCTTCTAGACAAAGGTTCCCCTATCAGTTACGGAACCATAGCCATTGGAATCAGCTCATTTGCTGATGTGGATAAGAAGATAAGGGCATAATACGAAAACATGTCAGCACAGACGTCATTGCACATCAGCCAACTTGATGGTCGATTTCGCTAGGGAAAACGACTCCGTTTTAAGAAGTGTAAAACATGAAAAAGATAGATATGCCTCTTAGCTTTGCATGGCTACAAATTTCAGCCTTATTGCTTCAGTGAAACTCGAGATATAGCTGATATGGCAAAAGGTGTCGGAACTGAAACTGAACTGGATTTGCCCTTAATTCTAGTAATCTGAAATCACTCAAAGAAACTTGTGAAAAACACCAAAATACATAAAAATATAAAAGATCATAAACACAATTAGACTAAACAATAATAACTCGTATTTGACACAAAATATTAATAAAACATAACTAAAAACTATATAATTATACGAGTTATCATATAACTAATCCTTCCAATATAAATTTGAGATAATCATTGGACAAGTCTTAAAAACTAATCAATAGCTTAAAGAAATTCAAAAAATCTTGCTTGAATGTAAATAGTTTGAGTTAAGCCAATATTAACATAACATATTACAATCAAAATAGTGCATATTCAAACTTAATCTCAACTTCTCACATGGGATACTCTCTTGATTTTCACTCTTTAAAGTAGTGGTAAAGTGTTTACACTCAATCAATCTCATGAAAACACTTCTACCATATGCTTGCTTGTCCACCTATTCTCCACTAAAAGATCATGCAACTTCATAAATCAAGAGGTCTTTAATCAAGGTTGTAATGGGGCCAAGGGGTTTGTAATGTGGTTGAAGAACAAAAGGATAAAGATATCACAAAGGTTCCAAAGAGTTCATAAAGTTTAGAGACATAAAAAAATTATACAAAGAAACTTCTCAAAACTCTTTACAAGCACATAGTCACCTAGGCCGGATATTCATGTTGGGCCTTTTCTTCATTCTAAACAACTTTGTAACATCTTTTTCTTTTTCCACAAATTCAAGAGATGATTCATATATATATATATATATATATATATATATATATTTTACATAGGAATGTATTTTCCAGTATTCCATTTCTTTTTCTCTTGACTTTTCTTTTCTTTTCCCCCCACACTTATCTCTTGTTTCTAACCAAAAAATATCCCTTGTCTTTGCAACTTGTCTCAAATCATGCTAATTCATCTTTGGAACAAAGGTAAAGATATAAGTATATTTAGGATAGGGACAAGTTATGGTTACCAAAAAGATAGCTTATTTAATGTAGGCTCAAATTGGTTCACTAAGGGTGTGTTCTCTTGGAACATCAATAAGGGATGGCTTTTTGGCTCTGGTTATAATCCTAATGCCTCTATCATATTCATGTTGTCACATGTATCAATATAGTCTCAAACGGTTTAAAGCAAGCTCTAGAGAATCATGTAATCATAAGAGCACTCAAGAAAGAAATTAGATTGATTTGTATAATGCATCAATCATTTTAGGCTCAAAAACTCACAATGATGATTATACAAGTCAGTTTTAAGTCTAAACATGCTTCTTTCTCAATCAACATATCATATTAACATTGGCTCATAAAAATTAGTATCAAGCTTAATTCTCATGAAAATCTTCTCACTAGTAACCAGTTTAGACCTATGCAATTCATATCTCATCATTGTATTAAAAAGGAACTAAAACACACTAAAAATAATAATAATAAAGACTCATAAAAAAAAATAGTAGACGAAAATAAAAGAAATCCTAAATCATTCCCCCCACACTTAATTCTTACATTGTCCTCAATGTAAGTCTATTAACTCAAATGAAAGAATCATGTGTAAGAGAAAAGAACTAATAACATAAGAATAGGAACAACTAAGACTCAAAACTAAACAAAACCATGCAACCTAAATAATCCTAAAATACTAAACAAAAATTAACAAGTAAACATAAAAAGATTAAAATCAAACTGACAAGGTATGTCTCAAGTCTCCCTTACTCAGACCTTGTTCAGAATGAATACTTCTAAATTGCTTAAAACACAACAAACTCTTTTTTTTTTTTTTTTTTTTTGAAAAGAAGAAATCAAACTGACAAGGTATGTCTCAAGTCTCCCTTACTCAGACCTTGTTCAGAATGAATACTTCTAAATGGCTTAAAACACAACAAATTTTTTTTTTTTTTTTTTAAATTAGCAAAATATGTCCCTTACCCCATACTAAAATATGACATTGTCCCCAATGTCAAATTTTAAAGGTAGGATTTAGGAGATATTACCTGCAGAGGTTGCTAACCATTTATTATAATTGAGACACAACAAACAAAATGTTAGATAATGTCACAAAGACAAAGTGCAATCCACTCCTTGCTCGTCCATATCTCTTTTTCTTTTTCCGAGCGTTTGCGAAACAACCGTAGCAGATAAACACTCATAAGCTTGGAGCTTTTTTCAAGAATGGTCTCCCTAATAGAATAGGTGTGGGATTAGAAGACTTCTCATCTTCCATCTCAATAAAATAAAAGTCAGTGGGAAAAACCAATTCATTAACTTGTACAAGAACGTCTTCTACAACTCCTCTTGGATAAATGTTAGAACGGTCAGCAAGTTGTATTATAACACCGGTTTCCTCTAATGGTCCTAGATTCAATGAAGTATAAATTGAATATGGCATGACATTAATAGATGCCCCTAGATCTAGCATAGCAAGCTCAAACCTGGTGTTGCCTATCTTTCAAGGAATGGTAAACATACCCGGATTCTTGCATTTAGGTGGGAGATTCTTTTGAAGAACAACTTACACATTCTCCCCCACACTTACTTTTTCATTCCCTTTCAACTTCCGTTTAGATGTGCACAATTCTTTTAGGAACTTGGCATATCTTGGCACTTGTTTGATAGCATCTAGTAAAGGAATGTTCACCTCTACTTTCCGTAAGGTTTCCAAAATTTCCTTCTCTTGCTCCTCCTTCTTGGACTTTGCTAACCTGCTAGGAAAAGGTGGAGGAGTTATATAAAAGGAAAGGATGGTTTAGGAATTACCTTTTTTAGTGGCTCGTTGGGATGTGAAGAGGATGCCATGGTGTTGTTCTCCCCTTGAGCATTATCCTTTTGGGGTGTCTCTAGCTGTTTCCCACTTCTTAAAGTGATAGCATTGGCATTCTCTCTTGGATTCACTATGGTTTGGAAAGTTAATTTCCCGGAATCCCTTGCTTGCATTTGACTCATGGTTGTTGATGCACCCAAAAGAGTGTATCTTATTTAACCTTGCACTAAAAAGATCAATTGTAAGTATAATGATTAGCAAGGGTCGAGTCCTCAGGGATTGGGTTTTAATCTATGAGTTATTAGTTTATAACTTACGTTCAAAGAAAACAATAAAAGAAAAGGGGTTTTTGAAGCCAGATTTAAACTAAAGTAAATAATAAGAATAAGATGCAAGGCGGTATAACCAGGCAATAAAAATATATATACTAAATTAGGCGGTATAACCAGCCAATAAAAATAAAACAAAGTTAATATACAAATTAGGCGGTATAACCAGCCAATAAAAATAAATATACTTTTAAAAATAAGCAAACTAGAAAAGTAAGAAAACAAGTAAGTAAGAAGAATCAAATATGAAAAATATGGTTAAGGTTTCATTCTCCACCACTAGACATCATTAAGAATCAATTTCAGATCTATCAATATCAACCAACTATCAAAGTTAACAACCGTAGATAACAACAAGCTCTGTTATCCCAATCTTTCCTTAGTTTGTCGTTAAATAGAACAAGCTCTCTATTTAATCTCTAACCATTAAACAACCTAGAATAAGCTCTCTAAATTCAATTTAATGGCAGCTTTATGATGAGAAAGATAGGTTGATCTAAGCAACAAACACATAAGCTCGGATTGTTCAACTTAGGTTATGTTCCACTTTGCAATTATTGAAAACTTGACCATAATCATTAATCACAAATTGCCACTTATGAATAGGAAATCAAGACAATTACACGGATCAAGACTCCTAGACTAGCAATAGATAATTATCAAGATCTATCTAGTTGTACACCTAAATAAATCAAGACAACATCATGAACAATTATTGTAGAAGAACATAAGCAACTTTGATAGAAAATTAATGATAGAATCTGAAAATCAATCACAAAACATGTCTAGGGCTTTGAAATCACCCTTAACCAAATAGAAGTTTAGCCTAGCATAGGCATTGTAAACATAAACATAAAATTAAAGAGAATCTAAGAAGGAAATAAAAGAAAGAAAGAAGAAGAAGAAAATAAAGAAAAAGAAAACTAGAGAAAAGAAAGAAGAAGAAAACTTAGAGAATTTTATTACAATGGCTAATATCCTACCAATGTAAAATATAATCCCCTACAATCATCCAAGGCCCTCTATTTATACACATTTTGGAGGGCTAAATGACAAGAGACAAGCTTTACAAATTTCAAAGGTAGGTATAATAGGTGGGTGCATTTTTCTAACAATTTTCGTCATATTGTATGACAATTTTGATCAGCCAACTTTATGGTCGATTTTGTCAATTTTGGAGGCCTGATCTGATCACATGGGCTTCTAGAAAAATGTTCCCCTATCAGTTACTGATCCATAGCCGTTAAAATCAGCTCATTTGCTGATGTGGATAAGAAGATATGGGGAAAATACGAAAACAGGTCAGCACAGACGTCATTGCACATCAGCCAACTTGATGGTCGATTTCGCTAGGGAAAACGACTCCGTTTCAAGAAGTGTAAAACATGAAAAAGATAGATATGCCTCTTAACTTTGCACGGTCAAAATGTTAGCCTTATTGCTTCAGTGAAAGTCCAAATATAGCTGATATGGCAAAAGGTGTCGGAACTGGAACTGAACTGGATTTGCCCTTAATTCTAGTAATCTGAAATCACTCAAAGAAACTTGTGAAAAACACCAAATTACATAAAAATATAAAAGATCATAAACACAATTAGACTAAACAATAATAACTCGTATTTGACACAAAAAAATAATAAAACATAACTAAAAACTATATAATTATACGAGTTATCACACCCCCACACTTAGATTGTTGCTAGTCCCTAACAACGACTCAATAAAAATAAAATAAGAAAATCTAATCTAATCCACTTTCGTAGGAAATCACGGTGGCACTTAGCATGTGACACAAGCCTTTAAACCCCTAGGTGTCCCTAGTGGACGAGTTTAGTCTCGTGAGGGTTTACTAGAACGATACCCACAAACATTGAAAAACTAAAATATAAATAAACTACATATACTAAAAATATTTATTCCTAATCCTTTCAATACAAATTAGAGACAATCTTTGAACAAGTCTTATAAACTAATCAATAGCTTAAAGAATTTCACAAAAAATCATGCTTGAATGTAAATTGTTTGAGTTAAGCCAATATTAACATAACATATTTCAATCAAAATAGTGCATATTCAAACTTAATCTCAACTACTCACATGGGATACCCTCATGATTTTCACTCTTTAAAGTAGTGGTGAAGTGTTTACACTCAATCAATCTCATGAAAACAGTTCTACCATATTCTTGCTTGTCCACCTATTCTCCACTATTTAGATCATACAACTTCATGAATCAAGAGGTCTTTAATCAAGGTTGTAATAGGGCCAAGGGGTTTGTAATGTGGTTGAAGAACAAAAGGATAAAGATATCACAAAGGTTCCAAAGAGTTCATAAAGTTTAGAGACATAAAAAGATCATACAAATAAAACTTCTCAAAACTCTTATAAAGCACATAATAACATAGGCTAAATATTCATGTTGAGCCTTTGCATCATTCTAACCAACTTTGTAACATCTTTTTCTTTACTTTAACTAGAAGTTCAAGAGAATATTTTTTTTTTTTTTTAATATGGGAATGTATTTGACAATGATCCCTTTCTTTTTCTCTTGACTTTTTTCTTTCTTTTCCCCCCGCACTTATTTCTTGTTTCTAACCCAAATTTTCAATAAATCTTCTTTGTCTTTGCAACTTGTCTCAAAACATGCTAATTCATCTTTGGAACAAAGGTAAAGATATAAGTATATTTAGGTTAGGAACAAGTTATGGTTACCAAAGAGATAGCTTATTCAATGTAGGCTCAAATTGGTTCACTAAGGGTGTGTTCTCTTGGAACATTAATAATGGATGGCTGTTTGGCTCTGGTTATAATCCTAATGCCTCTATCATATTCATGTTGTCACATGTATCAATATAGTCTCAAACGGTTTAAAGCAAGTTCTAGAGAATCATGTAATCATAAGAGCACTCAAGAAAGAAATTAGATTGATTTGTATAATGCATCAATCATTATAGGCTCAAAAACTCACAAGGATGATTATACAAGTCAGATTAAGTCTAAACATGCTTCTTTCTCAATCAACATATCATATTAACATTGGCTCATAAAAAGGTTGACATCAAGCTCAATTCTCATGAAAATCTTCTCACTAATAAATCTGTTTTAGACTTATGCAATTCATATCTCATCATTGTATTAAAAAGGAACTAAAACTCACAAAAAAAAATAATAATAATAAAAATAAAGAAAAAAAAAATAGTAGACAAAAATAAAAGAAATCCTAAATCATTCCCCCCCACACTTAATTCTTACATTGTCCTCAATGTAAGTCTATTAACTCAAATGAAAGAATCATGTGTAAGAGAAAAGAACTAATAACATAAGAATAGGAACAACTAAGACTCAAAACAAAACAAAACCATGCAACCTAAATAATCCTAAAATACTAAACAAAAATTAACAAGTAAACATAAAAAGATTAAAATCAAACTGACAAGGTATGTCTCAAGTCTCCCTTACTCAGACCTTGTTCAGAATGAATACTTCTAAATTGCTTAAAACACAACAAACTTTTTTTTTTTTTTTGAAAAGAAGAAATCAAACTGACAAGGTATGTCTCAAGTCTCCCTTACTCAGACCTTGTTCAGAATGAATACTTCTTAATTTTTTTTTTTTTTTTAAATTAGCAAAATATGTCCCTTACCCCCTACTAAAATATGACATTGTCCCCAATGTCAAATTTTAAAGGTAGAATTTAGGAGATATTACCTGCAGAGGTTGCTAACCACTTATTATAACTGAGACACAACAAGCAAAATGTTAGATAATGTCACAAAGACAAAGTGCAATCCACTCCTTGCACGTCCATATCTCTTTTCTTTTTCCGAGCGTTTGCGAAACAACCGTAGCAGATAAACACTCATAAGCTTGGAGCTTTTTGAGTAAATCTTCAATGGTTGTAGCAGAAATTATGGTTCTCCTTGCCTCTGAAAACATGAATCCATTATCCACAGCATTATCTAAATATGAAAGCAAATTATTAAAATAACCATTAATATTAAGCAAACCAATGGGTTTCTTATTTGTGACCAAAGATGACCAAGAAGTCACGCAAGCTATTTCTTCCAATGTACCCAGACCTCCTTGTAAAGCAATGAATGCATCGGCAGAATGGCACATGATTGTTATCCGTTCAGGGATACTCCAGACTTGTATTTCCTTACCCACGGTAGGTCCACAAAAATCTATGAATAGTTTTGGCACGACTCCTAGAACAGGACTTCCTCCGGCGTGTGCTGCTGTAGCGACTGCTCCCATTAAACCCGTACTACCGCCTCCATAAATCAACTGGATCTTTTGTTGGGCAAGTATTACTCCAACTCTTATGGCTTCATCAGTGAATATGTTATTTTTCCCTGGATAAGCACCTCCAAAGACACAAATTTTTTTAATGCGTTGGGACGAAGTACTTTCCATTTTTTTTTTCTTTTTTTTTTCGAGTGCCTGAAAGAGAATGAGTACATGGTTTTATATATAGAGGACTGAGTAGTGAATCAGACAAGAGTAATAATGTCGCCGAAAGTGTATCTGACCTGTCAGAAGAAAATGTTAACCTAACAAAAGATTTTTGCGTGATTTCAGGAAGAAAATCAAAAAGAGAAGAAAAATCAACCGTAAAAGACAAATAAAAAAAAAAGAGAATAATTACACAAATCGAACAACACGTAAATTAAACCAAAATGAAGTTATTGCAAATCAAACCAAAAGCTGAGAAGTCATTTATTGTAGTTGTGATTGTGGCTCACATCTTCCTCTGGTTTTACGTCCAGAAACGGCTTAAACGCCTTCTATGAGTCGAAGATTTGCTTCCCATCCAGTTTTCTTACAAGCTGGCAAACAGAGTCTTTTAACATCAGATTCCCAAGATGTTGCCATTCCCTTTGGAATTGCGGCCATAAATCAAGAATTTCTCTTTGTACGTCTCCACTAGGATGCGTCTCAAGAGAAAGTTGGATATTACCCAAATTCTCCTTACTCAGTCCATCCTTAATGAATTCAATTTTATCATCTCGATTAGAGGACGGAATCCCAATTGAACGACATTTACCGTTACACGTCCATCGTGCACATTTGTGGCAATTTGAACTCATGTGCTTTGCTCGTCGCTTCTTTGCAAAAGTGCTTCTACCTGTACCTGGTAAATGCAAAACAGGAAGATATTCATCTTCACGTACCTTGGCTTCAATTATCCAACGTATGTCTTCAGGAATCCCTTTGTTCATAAGCATTCTTAATCTTTCAAATCGAACTTGGTAAAGCTTCAGTAAAATATTTCGAGGAAAAGGAGGAAATCGTTTCTGCAATCTTGTGAGAATATCATCCATCCTGAAAAAAAAAATGAAAGAGAAATTGAAAGAGAAATTTATATACAATATCAATTTTGTGGGTAGCTGATGGAACCGACTTAAATAATCACAGAGTACCGTTATCCGCCATTTAACTGGGGTTAAAAAAAATAAAAATTATATTTACATCTAGTTATTTTCAAAACAAGGATCAGAAAGAAAAACAACATAAAAAGACACAAAAACAAAACACTCTAAATAAAATCCTAAATTCTTCCCCCCACACATAATTCTTACATTGTCATTAATGTAATGCTATTAATCGCAAATGAAAGAATCATGTGTAAGTGAAAAGAACTAATAAACAAAATAAACTTATGCAGCCTAAATGAACTTAGAAACACTAAACACAATTAGCAAAAAAAAAAATATAAGAAAAAGATAAAGAAAAAGAGAGCAAATCTGAGGATGGCAGTTTGGCAATGCTTTCACTAATTAGGCTGCCTCCCCCAATTAGCACTTGATTTAGTGTTTTGAACCTAACCAACACCCCTTCTTGGCATTTTAGGCTTGTCAGGCTCATACATGAAATTTCCCAAATTTATGCGTTTGAGAGGAAACTTTCTTTGCACAACAGTGGATGCATTCTCCATTACAAGTATTATTCCATCATCCTTTGTGGTGCATATGTCATCGAGGAATGGAGCATATTTTGATACTTGTTGAATGACCTCCACAAACAAGTTGTTTAAGGTTTCCGGCATGTGTTGTTCATGTTCTTCCTCCTTGAACTTTGCAAATCTACTAGGAAAAGGTGGAGAAGAAACATTAGTAAAAAGTGAAACCTTAAACGTTACCTCAGGTGCCGAAATACTCTTATTTGGATCTTTGGCTTCATTATCCTCAAGAATAGAATCCATCTCTAATTTTGTTTCATCCTCATCTTGTTCCTCATTCTTCAAGGTCACAATAGTAGCATTCTCCTTTGGGTTAACCATCGTTTGGGCTGGGAGTTCTTCAGATCTTTGTGCTACCCATCCCACCATACTACTAGCCAATAGGCTCATTTGCCTTTCCAAACTCTGGATGCTTGCCCTTGTTTCCTGTTGAAATTGCAAAGTATCAGTAACAAGAGAATATACAAGATCTTCTAAAGAAGTACCTGAGTTTTGAGTCATAAGTGGTGGTTGAAAAAGATCTGGTTCTTGAGACCATGATTGATTGAAGCTAGATGGATGAGTGTAATTGGCATAAGGATCTACTTCTTGGTAATTTTTCGAGTAGCCATAATTAGTATGATCCCACCATCCCTCATGGTAAGTGTTTGAGTAATGATCATACTATTGGTCTTGAAACACTTGATGGCCTTGACATCCTCCCATGGCCAATTGTTGAACTGGGGAGGTGAGATTGGCTTGTTGATTCCCCATGTTCATGTATGCCACCAACTCTTCAAGTGTTAGATTGCTCAATTCCATTGTTTTTTTTTTTTTTTTTTAAATTTGAAAAGAAAAACTTGTATGTACAAGAAAATAAAACTAATTAGAACTGAAAATAAGAATAAACCAAGTAACAAATAAACTAAAGAAAGCAATCCCCGGCAACGGCGCCAAAAATTTGATGCACCCAAAAGAGTGTATCTTATTTAACCTTGCACTAAAAAGATCAATTGTAAGTATAATGATTAGCAAGGGTCGAGTCCTCAGGGATTGGGTTTTAGTCTATGAGTTATTAGTTTATAACTTACGTTCAAAGAAAACAATAAAAGAAAAGGGGTTTTTGAAGCTAGATTTAAACTAAAGTAAATAATAAGAATAAGATGCAAGGCGGTATAACCAGCCAATAAAAATATATATACTAAATTAGGCGGTATAACCAGCCAATAAAAATAAAACAAAGTTAATATACAAATTAGGCGGTATAACCGGCCAATAAAAATAAATATACTTTTAAAAATAAGCAAACTAGAAAAGTAAGAAAACAAGTAAGTAAGAAGAATCAAATATGAAAAATATGGTTAAGGTTTCATTCTCCACCACTAGACATCATTAAGAATCAATTTCAGATCTATCAATATCAACCAACTATCAAAGTTAACAACCGTAGATAACAACAAGCTCTGTTATCCCAATCTTTCCTTAGTTTGTCGTTAAATAGAACAAGCTCTCTATTTAATCTCTAACCATTAAACAACCTAGAATAAGCTCTCTAAATTCAATTTAATGGCAGCTTTATGATGAGAAAGATAGGTTGATCTAAGCAACAAACACATAAGCTCGGATTGTTCAACTTAGGTTATGTTCCACTTTGCAATTATTGAAAACTTGACCATAATCATTAATCACAAATTGCCACTTATGAATAGGAAATCAAGACAATTACACGGATCAAGACTCCTAGACTAGCAATAGATAATTATCAAGATCTATCTAGTTGTACACCTAAATAAATCAAGACAACATCATGAACAATTCTTGTAGAAGAACATAAGCAACTTTGATAGAAAATTAATGATAGATAGAATCTGAAAATCAATCACAAAACATGTCTAGGGCTTTGAAATCACCCTTAACCAAATAGAAGTTTAGCCTAGCATAGGCATTGTAAACATAAACATAAAATTAAAGAGAATCTAAGAAGGAAATAAAAGAAAGAAAAAAGAAGAAGAAAATAAAGAAAAAGAAAACTAGAGAAAAGAAAGAAGAAGAAAACTTAGAGAATTTTATTACAATGGCTAATATCCTACCAATGTACAATATGATCCCCTACAATCATCCAAGGCCCTCTATTTATACACATTTTGGAGGGCTAAATGACAAGAGACAAGCTTTACAAATTTCAAAGGTAGGTATAATAGGTGGGTGCATTTTTCTAACAATTTTCGTCATATTGTATGACAATTTTGATCAGCCAACTTGATGGTCGATTTTGTCAATTTTGGAGGCCTGATCTGATCACATGGTCTTCTAGAAAAATGTTCCCCTATCAGTTACTGATCCATAGCCGTTGCAATCCGCTCATTTGCTGATGTGGATAAGAAGATATGGGCAAAATACGAAAACAGGTCAGCACAGACGTCATTGCACATCAGCCAACTTGATGGTCGATTTCGCTAGGGAAAACGACTCCGTTTCAAGAAGTGTAAAACATGAAAAAGATACATATGCCTCTTAACTTTGCACAGTCAAAATTTCAGCCTTATTGCTTCAGTGAAACGCCAGATATAGCTGATATGGCAAAAGGTGTCGGAACTGGAACTGAACTGGATTTGCCCTTAATTCTAGTAATCTGGAATCACTCAAAGAAACTTGTGAAAAACACCAAATTACATAAAAATATAAAATATCATAAACACAATTAGACTAAACAATAATAACTCGTATTTGACACAAAACAATAATAAAATATAACTAAAAACTATATAATTATACGAGTTATCAGTTGTTGCCAATTGCCCCATCTGAGCTTCTAAGTTTTGGATACTTACCTTTGTCTCCCTTGATTCCTGTTGAAGTTGAATTGTATTAGTTGTAAGGGTTTTGACAAGATCTTCAAGAGTCTCACCTGAATTTTTTTGTGGTGGCACTTGTTGTCGGGTTTGATATGGTTGTTGCACTCTTTGCTGAAAACCTGGTGGCGTGTTGTCAAATGGTGGAGGAACAGCTTGTGATTGGTTCACTCCATAATAGAAGTTTGGATGATCCCTCCATCCTGGATTGTATGTGTTTGAGTAGGGATCATATTTCCTTTGTTGGTTCTGAAATCCACCCATGGCATTCACATGTTCATTGGTGTCTTCTTGAAGTGTTGGACACATCAGTTTGGTGCCCCATGTTTGAACATATGCCACAAGCCTTTATTTGTTGTATATTACCTACAACCAATTGTTGAACAAGAGAAGTCAGTTTATCAAATTTTTGTTCAAGGGATGATATACTTACCTCATTAACTCTCTTGGGTTGTGGTGGTGCATCTTGTCTCATTGAGAATTGTTGAGAATTGGCTGCCATGTTGGAGATTAGAGTTCTAGCAGCCCCGGGAGTCTTATCAACTAGAGCTCCCCCACTAGCGGCATCTATCATACTTCTCTCCATGGGCATGAGGCTTTCATAGAAGTATTGGATGAGAAGTTGTTCACTTATCTGATGGTGTGGACATGATGCACAAAGTTTTTTTAACCTCTCCCAATATTCATATAAGGACACTCCATTGTATTGCCTAAACCCACATATCTCTTTTCTAATGTTGGCAGCCTTAGATGGTGTGGACATGATGCACAAAGTTTCTTGAACCTCTCCCAATATTCATATAAGGACACTCCATTGTATTGCCTAATCTCACATATCTCTTTTCTAATGTTGGCAGCCTTAGATGCTGGGAAATACCTTTCCAAGAATGCTTTCTTCTAAAGGTGGCAATTTGGCGGGTTCGGGTCGGGTTCATTCGAGTTCGGGTTCATTCGGGTTCGGTTCATTCGGGTTCGGGCTCATTCGGGTTCGGGTCCATCCGGGTTCGGGCTCATTCGGGTTCGGGCCCATTCGGGTTCGGGCCCATTCGGGTTCGGACTCATTCGGGTTCGGGTTCGGTCTGGGTTCGGGTTCGGTCTGGGTTCGTGTATGTTTTACATCATTTTATTTTATATTAGATGTAATCATTTTTACGTAATTTAAATATTTATATCTAAAAACAAATTATTAATTTATTATTATTTTTATACTTTTGCTATTATATGATATTTTTAATTATATTTATTTTTTAAAATTAATATTTGTTAGCACCAAAAGAATAAGAAATTAATTTGTTATATAAAATCAAATTTTGAAATAATTTATTATAAAAAAATATGATGTATTATAAATTAATCATATTGATATTTAAAATAATTGATTTGATGAACTCGAATTTCAAAATATAAATACATTATAATTTATATTCACTATAAAATAAAAAACTTTTAAAAATAAATCCTGATCTTCATCTATTCGTTTATATACTTATAAAATGCAAAACTTTTGTGCTTATAGTCAGGATATATATATATATATATATCATTAGTAATTCAGTATAAATTATAAATTATAAAGTAGTACTAAAAAAATAAAATTTATATTTAAATTATATGTAATAAATATATAATTAATATGATTATTTATTAATATATAATAAATATACCCAAAACCAAAAGGCCATAAAACCCAAAACCCCATTAAACCCACCAGCTAAAATAAAATCCCATGAAAGCCATAAGTCCATAACCCAATTAAACCAACCCTAATCTAAGTATAACCCAAAAGGCCAAAATCATAATCTGAAAATCCCTAAATTCTTTCTTTTGCTGCCGCAGCGCCGCTTCTCACTCTCGCTCTTGCTCTCGACTATTCCCCTGTGTCTCCGTGGCTCCGTCTCTCGCTCTTGCTTTAGACTGCTCCCCTGCGCCTCCACAGCTCTATCTCTCGCTCTTTAATCCCCCATCCACTCTTTGGTTGAATCTATCTATCTGGTAATCTATTTTTCTGATATTTAGCGGCTTCATTTTACCCATTCTGGCACATCTTAGTCTGCCTATATACCAATCCGAAAGATACAGACTTTGCTAAATGAATTCTCCTTTGATAGTTGTCTCCATTTTCTCTTTCTTTAGTGATTAAACTAATTGTTTGACCTTTGTTGATAAGGTCTTAATAAGTATTACGATTAACAAAAAAAAAAGGATTTTTATAAGCTAATTAAACATGGGTTTTTGTAATACAATGTGGGGACATTTCTTCATCAACCCATCAATTTCTTCATACCTAAACAAAGACTTTTTTTATCTTTCTAAAATCATAGTACGAGCATTCATAATTGTTTTGAGTCTTCAAATTTTCAGTGAAAATATGTATGTTGCTATGACTTTGATAATATATAGTTTCATGGGTTTTTCAAATAGGAAAAAAATGGTCGTCGTCCTCATCTAATGATATAATTGATTTATGTTTAACCAATTTCCAATGATTTATTCATTCCTTTGAGCTAGAGCAACAATGAAAAAAAAAATCCTAAAATCAATTGTATAACATGTTAGTCTCTTTTGTCAGGTTTTTTCATACAAGTTTTGCTAATTTTCTTTCTTTCTTTTTCATAGATATTTTGGTCACCATTAGGCAATTACTAATTACTAATTCCATCATTTGGTTATTTATTTTTTGCAGCTTTAAATTGGAACCACATACAATGGATCTTAGTAATACTAGTCATCAAGAGTCTGTTAATGAACATGCTGCATCTTCCATTACTCCTCGTTCAAGAAGGCGATCTAAAGTTTGGGAAGAGTTTATTTTGCTCGAACCCGATGAACAAAGGAGATATCAACAACATCGTGGAGATTCAAAAGCTAGATATAAATGTATACATTGTGAGAAGGTTTTAATTGGCGAGACTCTCTCAGGTACTAGTGCTTTGAAATGTCATTTGAATTTATGTGCTAAACGTATTGCGCGTGAATGTGAAGTAGGGGTAGGGGCATCAACCAAGATAGAATAAGATGTTTATCGAGAAATGATAGCTGAATGTGTAATTGAGCATGGTTATCCATTTGAATGGGTTGAGCATAGAAAAACTAGAGCCTTATGTTGCTATTTAAATAAGGATTTCAAATCAATTTCTAGGAATACCTGCAAGGCTGATTGCTTGAAACTACACAAGAAAATGAAAGAAAAGCTTAAATCTAGTTTGGAAAAAGTTTCAAGTAGGATTTCTTTGACATCTGATATGTGGACGTCATGCACATCTGATGGATATCTTTGTTTGACTGCTCATTATATTGATGCCGATTGGAAGTTGCATACCAAGATTTTGAATTTCTGTCATGTTGCACCCCCACACTCTGCAAATATTTTGTATAACATCATCTATGATTTATTGAAAGATTGGGGAATTGAAAGAAAAATTTTTAGTATCGCCTTGGACAATGCAAGTAACATGAATAACATGCAACATATGTTGTGCAGTCAACTTGAACAACAAGATGTTCTGGTATGTCATGGCCAATTTTTTCACATTCGTTGTTGTGCTCATATATTGAATCTTATTGTTCAATATGGTTTAGAAGTGATTAGAGAAGGCTTGGTGAAAGTTTGAAATTTTGTGAAATATGTTGAAGGTTCAGAAGCTAGAAAGATTAAGTTTCGTGAATGTGTAGTTCAAGCTAGATTGAATTATTCTAAGGGATTATGGTTGGATGTTCCAACTAGATGGAACTCGACTTATTTGATGCTGGAAAGGTTTTTCCACTATCTTGCTGCCTTTAAAAATTTGGCAAGGGCAGATCAGACTTTCAATAGTTGTTTTCCGAAAGATGATGAGATTTCGTGGATTGAGAAGATGATGAGATTTCGTGGATTGAGAAAATTTAGTTATTTTTGAACTTTTATTTTATTTTACATTTATTACCACAATATATGATATGTGACTTTGTTTATTTTGTTAATATAGGCTTTTTGTACTTTTGATTCTCGATCTAATTCAAATAGATCGGAGTTGGATATATATTTAGATGAAGTTAGAGAGGGCTACTACAAGGATTTTGACATTCTTGATTATTGGAAAAAAAAAAAATCAAATTCGATATCCTATCCTTGCACAAGTAGCAAAGGATGTGCTAAGCATTCCGGTTACTACAGTTGCTTCAGAATCAGCATTTAGTATGGGTGGTAGAGTTATCAACAAATGGAGAAGTTGTCTTTTGTCTGAAAATGCGGAAATGTTGATTACCACTCGAAAGTGGTTATATGGATATGATGGTAAGATTTTTTTTTTTTGCGAAACTTTTCTTAAATAATATTTTTTTGAATGATTTAGTATATATATATATATTTTTGTTTTAGATGAGGAAAAGAATGCAATCACATTTGGAAGGGAGATTATCCACCTTTAATTATCTTTTGGAGGATCAAGAGCTTTTAATTTGTAAGTGTGTTTATAATTTATAATATTTTACTTTTTAATATAAGTTTTGCAAACATTTAATAAAAGTTGATAACTCGTATAATTATATAGTTTTTAGTTATGTTTTCTTATTGTTTTGTGTCAAATACGAGTTATTATTGCTTAGTCTAATTGTGTTTATGATCTTTTATATTTTTATGTAATTTGGTGTTTTTCACGAGTTTCTTTGAGTGATTTCAGATTATAGGTTAAATCAAGAATTAAGGGCAAATCCAGTTCAGTTCCAGTTCCGACACCTTTTGCCATATCAGCTATATCTGGAGTTTCACTGAAGCATTAAGGCTGAAATTTTTACAGTGCAAAGTTAAGAGGCATATCTATCTTTTTCATGCTTTACACTTCTTGAAACGGAGTCGTTTTCCCTAGCGAAATGTGGTATCAAGTTGGCTGATGTGCAATGACGTCTGTTCTGACCAGTTTTGGTATTTTGACCATATCTTCTGATCCACATGAGAACATGAGCTGATTCCAACGGCTATGGATCACAAACAGATAGGGGAATATTTTTCTAGAAGACCATTTGATCAGATCAAGCCTCCAACATTGACAAAATCAACCATCAAGCTGGCTGATCAGAATTGTCATACAATATGACGAAAATTGTTAGAAAAATGCACCCATCTATTATACCTACCTTTGAAATTTATAAAGCTTGTCTCTTGTCATTTAGCTCTCCAAAATGTGTATAAATAGAGGGCCTTGGATGATTGTAAGAGACATGGTACATTGGTAGGATATTAGCCATTATAATAAAATTCTCTAAGTTTTCTTCTTCTTTCCTTTCTCTAGTTTTCTTTTTCTTTATTTTCTTCTTCTTCTTTCTTTCTTTTATTTCCTTCTTAGATTCTCTTTAATTTTATGTTTATGTTTACAATGCCTATGCTAGGTTAAACTTTTATTTGGTTAAGGGTGATTTCAAAGCCCTAGACATGTTTTGTAATTGATTTTCAGATTCTATCTATCATTAATTTTCTATCAAAGTTGCTTATGTTCTTCTACAAGAATTGTTTATGATGTTGTCTTGATTTATTTAGGTGTACAACTAGATAGATCTTGATAATTATCTATTGCTAGTTTAGGAGTCTTGATCCGTGTAATTGTCTTGATTTCCTATTCATAAGTGGCAATTTGTGATTAATGATTATGGTCAAGTTTTCGATAATTGCAAAGTGGAACATAACCTAAGTTGAACAATCCGAGCTTATGTGTTTGTTGCTTAGATCAACCTATCTTTCTCATCATAAAGCTGCCATTAAATTGAATTTAGAGAGCTTATTCTAGGTTGTTTGATGGTTAGAGATTAAATAGAGAGATTGTTCTATTTAACGACAAACTAAGGAAAGATTGGGATAACAGAGCTTGTTGTTATCTACGGTTGTTAACTTTGATAGTTGGTTGATATTGATAGATCTGAAATTGATTCTTAATGATGTCTAGTGGTGGAGAATGAAACCTTAACCATATTTCTCTCATATTTGATTTCTTATTTCTTACTTGCATCTTACTTTTATTGTTTGCTTCTTTTTAAAACTATTTCAAAACCCCCTTTTCTTTTGTTTTCCTTGAATTTAAGTTTTAAACTATTAACTTATAAACTAAAACCCAATCCCTGAGGACTCGACCCTTGCTAACTACTATACTTACAATTGATCTTTTTAGTGCAAGGTTAAATAAGATACACTCTTTTGGGTGTACCAAATTTTTGGCGCCGTTGCCGGGGATTGCTTTATTTAGTTTATTAGTTTATTGGTTTATTCTTATTTTTAGTTGTAATTAATTTTATTTTTCTTATACATACAGGTTTTTGTTTTCAAATTTCAAGCAAGAAGAGATGGCAGGTGCTACATCAAAACTTCAGAACCAACTAGACAATCTCATCTCCATAGTTCAACAAGTGGCCATAAGTAAGATTCAACAATCAAGGCAGTGTGGAGTGTGCTTCATGATGGATCATCCAACCAATTGGTGCCCATACTACCAAAAAGATAATTTTGAACCAGCCTATGATGTGGGAGAATACCAAAGCCATCAAGGGTTCCAAGGACAGCAGTATGATGCTTTCCCCAACACTTACAATGAGGGATGGTGGAATCATACTCATTATGGCTACTCGGGAGATTATCAAGAAGTAGATCCTTATGCTAATTACACTAATCAATTTGTCTTCAATCAACCCTGGGATCAAGAACAAGATCTTTTTGAGCCACCACCTCAAAACTCAGGTAATTCTTTAGAAGAACTTGTCAATTTTCTTGTTATTAAGACTCTGCAACTTCAACAGGAAACAAGGGAAACAAAGGAAAGTATCCAGAGTTTCGAAAGGCAAATGAGCCTATTGGCTTGTAGTACGGTGGAATTAGTAGCACAAAGATCTCAAGCACTCCCTTCCCAATCGATGATTGATCCAAAGGAGAGTGTTAGTGCCACACAACTTGAGGATGAATCAGAAAATCCAAGGGAACTCGAGGATGAGAAAGAACTAAAGATGGATTCAACTATTGAAGATAATGAAGCTTCAATTCCGAAAGAGAGTACTACGGCACCTGAGGTAACGTTTAAGGTTCCACTTTTTACTAATGTTTCTTCTCCACCTTTTCCTAGTAGATTTGCAAAGTTCAAGGAGGAGAAACATGAACAACACATGCCGTAAACCTTAAACAGCTTGTTTGTGGATGCCATTCAACAAATACCAAAATATGCACCATTCCTTGACAAGCTATGCACCACAAAGGATGATGGAATAATACTTGTAATGGAGAATGCATCCACTATTGTGCAAAGAAACCGCCCTACGATTCGTACAAATTCGGAAAGTTTCTTGTATGATCTTGCAAATCCTAAACAGCCAAGAAGGGGTGTTGGTTAGGTTCAAAACACTAACTCAAGTGTTAATTGGGAAGGCAACCCAATTAAAGAAGAAATTGCCAACCTGCCATATTCAGATTTGCTTTCTCTTTCTCTTTCTCTTTCTCTTTCTTTTCCTTTTTCTTTTATTATTTTTATTGTTTTTATTTTTATGTTTATTTGTTAATTTTTTGTTTAGAGTTTTAGGATTATTTAGGTTGTATGAGTTTGTTTTGTTTTGAGTCTTTTTATGTTGTTTTTAGTGTGTTTTAGTTACTTTCAATACTATGATGAGATATGAATTGCATAAGTCTAAAACAGATTTATTAGTGAGAAGATTTTCATGAGAATTGAGCTTGATATCAACCTTTTTATGAGCCAATGTTAATATGATATGTTGATTGAGAAAGAAGCATGTTTAGACTTAATCTGACTTGTATAATCATCCTTGTGAGTTTTTGAGCCTATAATGATTGATGCATTATACAAATCAATCTAGTTTCTTTCTTGAGTGCTCTTATGATTACATGATTCTCTAGAACTTGCTTTAGACCTTGTTGAGACTATATTGATGCATGTGACAACATGAATATGATAGAGGTATTAGGATTTTTAGCCAGGGCCAAACAGTCATCCCTTATTGATGTTCCAAGAGAACACACCCTTAGTGAACCAATTTGAGCCTACATTGAATATGCTATCTCTTTGGTAACCTGATGCACCCAAAAGAGTGTATTTTATTTAACCCTGCACTAAAAAGATCAATTGTAAGTATAATGATTAGCAAGGGTCGAGTCCTCAGGGATTGGGTTTTAATCTATGAGTTATTAGTTTATAACTTACGTTCAAAGAAAACAATAAAAGAAAAGGGGTTTTTGAAGCCAGATTTAAACTAAAGTAAATAATAAGAATAAGATGCAAGGCGGTATAACCAGCCAATAAAAATATATATACTAAATTAGGAGGTATAACCAGCCAATAAAAATATATATACTAAATTAGGCGGTATAACTAGCCAATAAAAATAAAACAAAGTTAATATACAAATTAGGCGGTATAACCAGCCAATAAAAATAAATATACTTTTAAAAATAAGCAAACTAGAAAAGTAAGAAAACAAGTAAGTAAGAAGAATCAAATATGAAAAATATGGTTAGGGTTTCATTCTCCACCACTAGACATCATTAAGAATCAATTTCAGATCTATCAATATCAACCAACTATCAAAGTTAACAACCGTAGATAACAACAAGCTCTGTTATCCCAATCTTTCCTTAGTTTGTCGTTAAATAGAACAAGCTCTCTATTTAATCTCTAACCATTAAACAACCTAGAATAAGCTCTCTAAATTCAATTTAATGGCAGCTTTATGATGAGAAAGATAGGTTGATCTAAGCAACAAACACATAAGCTCGGATTGTTCAACTTAGGTTATGTTCCACTTTGTAATTATTGAAAACTTGACCATAATCATTAATCACAAATTGCCACTTATGAATAGGAAATCAAGACAATTACACGGATCAAGACTCCTAAACTAGCAATATATAATTATCAAGATCTATCTAGTTGTACACCTAAATAAATCAAGACAACATCATGAACAATTTTTGTAGAAGAACATAAGCAACTTTGATAGAAAATTAATGATAGATAGAATCTGAAAATCAATCACAAAACATGTCTAGGGCTTTGAAATCACCCTTAACCAAATAGAAGTTTAGCCTAGCATAGGCATTGTAAACATAAACATAAAATTAAAGAGAATCTAAGAAGGAAATAAAAGAAAGAAAGAAGAAGAAGAAAATAAAGAAAAAGAAAACTAGAGAAAAGAAAGAAGAAGAAAACTTAGAGAATTTTATTACAATGACTAATATCCTACCAATGTACAATATGATCCTCTACAATCATCCAAGGCCCTCTATTTATACACATTTTGGAGGGCTAAATGACAAGAGACAAGCTTTACAAATTTCAAAGGTAGGTATAATAGGTGGGTGCATTTTTCTAACAATTTTCGTCATATTGTATGACAATTTTGATCAGCCAACTTGATGGTCGATTTTGTCAATATTGGAGGCCTGATCTGATCACATGGTCTTCTAGAAAAATGTTCCCCTGTCAGTTACTGATCAATAGCCATTGGAATCAGCTCATTTTCTGATGTGGATAAGAAGATATGGGCAAAATACGAAAACAGGTCAGCACAGACGTCATTGCACATCAGCCAACTTGATGGTCGATTTCGCTAGGGAAAACGACTCCGTTTCAAGAAGTGTAAAACATGAAAAAGATAGATATGCCTCTTAACTTTGCACTGTCAAAATTTCAGCCTTATTGCTTCAGTGAAACTCCAGATATAGCTGATATGGCAAAAGGTGTCAGAACTGGAACTGAACTGGATTTGCCCTTAATTCTAGTAATCTGAAATCACTCAAAGAAACTTGTGAAAAACACCAAATTACATAAAAATATAAAAGATCATAAACACAATTAGACTAAACAATAATAACTCGTATTTGACACAAAACAATAATAAAACATAACTAAAAACTATATAATTATACGAGTTATCATAACCATAACTTGTCCCTAACCTAAATATACTTATTTATATCTTTACCTTTGTTCCAAAGATGAATTAGCATGTTTTGAGACAAGTTGCAAAGACAAGGAAGATCTATTGAAAATTTGGGTTAGAAACAAGAAATAAGTGTGGGGGGGAATGATAACTCGTATAATTATATAGTTTTTAGTTATGTTTTATTATTGTTTTGTGTCAAATACGAGTTATTATTGTTTAGTCTAATTGTGTTTATGATCTTTTATATTTTTATGTAATTTGGTGTTTTTCACAAGTTTATTTGAGTGATTTCAGATTACTAGAATTAAGGGCAAATCCAGTTCAGTTCCAGTTCCGACACCTTTTTCCATATCAGCTATATCTAGAGTTTCACTGAAGCAATAAGGCTGAAATTTTAATCGTGCAAAGTTAAGAGGCATATCTATCTTTTTCATGTTTTACACTTCTTGAAACGGAGTCGTTTTCCCTAGCGAAATCGACCATCAAGTTGGCTGATGTGCAATGACGTCTGTGCTGACCTGTTTTCGTATTTTGCCCATATCTTCTTATCCACATCAGTAAATGAGCTGATTCCAACGGCTATGGATCAGTAACTGATAGGGGAACATTTTTCTCGAAGACCATGTGATCAGATCAGGCCTCCAAAATTGACAAAATCGACCATCAAGTTGGCTGATCAAAATTGTCATACAATATGACGAAAATTGTTAGAAAAATGCACCCACCTATTATACCTACCTTTGAAATTTGTAACGCTTGTCTCTTGTCATTTAGCCCTCCAAAATGTGTATAAATAGAGGGCCTTGGATGATTGTAGAGGATCATATTGTACATTGGTAGGATATTAGCCATTGTAATAAAATTCTCTAAGTTTTCTTCTTCTTTTTTTTCTCTAGTTTTCTTTTTCTTTATTTTCTTCTTCTTCTTTCTTTCTTTTATTTCCTTCTTAGATTCTCTTTAATTTTATGTTTATGTTTACAATGCCTATGCTAGGCTAAACTTCTATTTGGTTAAGGGTAATTTCAAAGCCCTAGACATGTTTTGTGATTGATTTTCAGATTCTATCTATCATTAATTTTCTATCAAAGTTGCTTATGTTCTTCTACAAGAATTGTTCATGATGTTGTCTTGATTTATTTAGGTGTACAACTAGATAGATCTTGATAATTATCTATTGCTAGTCTAGGAGTCTTGATCCGTGTAATTGTCTTGATTTCCTATTCATAAGTGGCAATTTGTGATTAATGATTATGGTCAAGTTTTCAATAATTGCAAAGTGGAACATAACCTAAGTTGAACAATCCGAGCTTATGTGTTTGTTGCTTAGATCAACCTATCTTTCTCATCATAAAGCTGCCATTAAATTGAATTTAGAGAGCTTATTCTAGGTTGTTTAATGGTTAGAGATTAAATAGAGAGCTTGTTCTATTTAACGACAAACTAAGGAAAGATTGGGATAACAGAGCTTGTTGTTATCTACGGTTGTTAACTTTGATAGTTGGTTGATATTGATAGATCTGAAATTGATTCTTAATGATGTCTAGTGGTGGAGAATGAAACCTTAACCATATTTTTCATATTTGATTCTTCTTACTTACTTGTTTTCTTACTTTTAGTTTGCTTATTTTTAAAAGTATATTTATTTTTATTGGCTGGTTATACCGCCTAATTTAGTATATATATTTTTATTGGCTGGTTATACCGCCTTGCATCTTATTCTTATTATTTACTTTAGTTTAAATCTGGCTTCAAAAACCCATTTTCTTTTATTGTTTTCTTTGAACGTAAGTTATAAACTAATAACTCATAGATTAAAACCCAATCCCTGAGGACTCGACCCTTGCTAATCATTATACTTACAATTTATCTTTTTAGTGCAAGGTTAAATAAGATACACTCTTTTGGGTGCATCAAATTTTTGGCGCCGTTGCCGGGGATTGTTTTTTTAGTTTATTTGTTATTTGGTTTATTCTTATTTTCAGTTCTAATGAGTTTTATTTTCTTGTACATACGGGTTTTTCTTATCAAATTTTGAAAAAAAAAGAAAAAAAAATAAAAAAAAAAACGATGGAATTGAGCAATCTAACACTTGAAGAGTTGGTGGCATACATGAACATGGAGAATCAACAAGCCAAGCTCACCTCTCCAGTTCAACAATTGGCCATGGGAGGATGTCAAGGCCATCAAGTGTTCCAAGACCAACAGTATGATCATTACTCAAACACTTACCATGAGGGATGGTGGGATCATACTAATTACGGCTACTCGAAAAATTACCAAGAAGTAGATCCTTATGCCAATTACACTCATCCATCTAGCTTCAATCAATCATGGTCTCAAGAACCAGATCTTTTTCAACCACCACATATGACTCAAAACTCAGGTACTTCTTTAGAAGATCTTGTACATTCTCTTGTTACTGATACTTTGCAATTTCAACAGGAAACAAGGGCAAGCATCCAGAGTTTGGAAAGGCAAATAAGCCTATTGGCTAGTAGTACGGTGGAATTAGTAGCAGAAAGATCTCTAGCACTCCCTTCCCAAACGGTGATTAACCCAAAGGAGAATGCTACTATTTTGACCTTGAGAAATGAGGAACAAGATGAGGATGAGACAAAATCAAAGATGGATTCACTTCTTGAGGATAATGAAGCCACCATTCAAATTGAGAGTACTTTGACACCTCAGGTAGCTTTTAAGGTTCTTATTTCTACTAATGTTCCTTCTCCACTTTTTCCTAGCAGATTTGCAAAGTCCAAAAAGGAGGAACATGAACAACAATTTTTGGAAACCTTAAACAGCTTGCTTGTGGATGCCATTAGACAAGTACCAAGATATGCACAATTCCTCAAAGAGCTATACCCCACCAAGAATGATGAAATAATACGTGTGGGGGAGAATGCATTGGCTGTTTTGCAAAGAAAACTTCCTCCAAAATGCAAAAATCCGAGAAGTTTCATGTCTAAGCCAAAAGATCCTAAAAAGCCAAGAAGGGGAATTGGCTAGACTGAAAACAATCAATCAAGTGCTAATTGGGGGAGGCAGCCTAATTAGTGAAAGCATTGCCAAACTGCCATCCTCAGATTTGCTCTCTTTTTCTTTATCTTTTTCTTATGTTTCTTTGTTAATTGTGTTTAGTGTTTTTAAGTTCATTTAGGCTGCTGCATAAGTTTATTTTGTTTATTAGTTCTTTTCACTTACACATGATTCTTTCATTTGGGTTAATAGCATTACATTAATGACAATGTAAGAATTATGTGTGGGGGGAAGAATTTAGGATTTTATTTTTGAGTCTTTTTATGTTGTTTTTCTTTCTGATCCTTTTTTTGAAAATAACTAGATGTAAATATAATTTTTTTTTAACCCCGGTTAAATGGCGGATAATGGTACTCCGTGATTATTTAAGTCGGTTCCATCAGCTACCCACAAAACTGATATTGTATATAAATTTCTCTTCCAATTTCTCTTTCAATTTTTTTTTCATTTTTTTTCAGGATGGATGATATTCTCACAAGATTGCAGAAACGATTTCCTCCTTTTCCTCGAAATATTTTACTGAAGCTTTACCAAGTTCGATTTGAAAGATTAAGAATGCTTATGCACAAAGGGATTCCTGGAGACATACGTTGGATAATTGAAGCCAAGGTACGTGAAGATGAATATCTTCCTGTTTTGCATTTACCAGGTACAGGTAGAAGCACTTTTGCAAAGAAGCGACGAGCAAAGCGCATGAGTTCAAATTGCCACAAATGTGCACGATGGACGTGTAACGGTAAATGTCGTTCTATTGGGATTCCGTCCTCTAATCGAGATGATAAAATTGAATTCATTAAGGATGGACTGAGTAAGGAGAATTTGGGTAATATCCAACTTTCTCTTGAGACGCATCCTAGTGGAGACGTACAAAGAGAAATTCTTGATTTATGGCCGCAATTCCAAAGGGAATGGCAACATCTTGGGAATCTGATGTTAAAAGACCCTGTTTGCCAGCTTGTAAGAAAACTGGATGGGAAGCATATCCTCGACTCATAGAAGGCGTTTAAGCCGTTTCTGGACGTAAAACCAGAGGAAGATGTGAGCCACAATCACAACTACAATAAATAACTTCTCAGCTTTTGGTTTGATTTGCAATAACTTCATTTCGGTTTAATTTACGTGTTGTTCGATTTGTGTAATTATTCTCGTTTTTTTTTTATTTGTCTTTTACGGTTGATTTTTTCTTCTCTTTTTGATTTTCTTCCTGAAATCACGCAAAAATCTTTTGTTAGGTTAACATTTTCTTCTGACAGGTCAGATACACTTTCGGCGACATTATTACTCTTGTCTGATTCATTACTCAGTCCTCTATATATTACACCATGTACTCATTCTCTTTCAGGCACTCGAAAAAAAAAATGGAAAGTACTTCGTCCCAACGCATTAAAAAAATTTGTGTCTTTGGAGGTGCTTATCCAGGGAAAAATAACATATTCGCTGATGAAGCCATAAGAGTTGGAGTAATACTTGCCCAACAAAAGATCCAGTTGATTTATGGAGGCGGTAGTACGGGTTTAATGGGAGCAGTCGCTACAGCAGCACACGCCGGAGGAAGTCCAGTTCTAGGAATCGTGCCAAAACTATTCACAGATTTTTGTTGACCTACCGTGGGTAAGGAAATACAAGTCTGGAGTATCCCTGAACGGATGACAATCATGTACCATTCTGCCGATGCATTCATTGCTTTACCAGGAGGTTTGGGTACATTGGAAGAAATAGCTTGCGTGGCTTCTTGGTCATCTTTGGTCACAAATAAGAAACCCATTGGTTTGCTTAATATTAATGGTTATTTTAATAATTTGCTTTCATATTTAGATAATGCTGTGGATAATGGATTCATATTTTCAGAGGCAAGGAGAACCATAATTTCTGCTACAACCATTGAAGATTTACTCAAAAAGCTCCAAGCTTATGAGTGTTTATCTACTACGGTTGTTTCGCAAACGCTCGGAAAAAGAAAAAGAGATATGGACGAGCAAGGAGTGGATTGCACTTTGTCTTTGTGACATTATCTAACATTTTGTTTGTTGTGTCTCAGTTATAATAAGTGGTTAGCAACCTCTGCAGGTAATATCTCCTAAATTCTACCTTTAAAATTTGACATTGGGGACAATGTCATATTTTAGTAGGGGGTAAGGGACATATTTTAGTAATTTTAAAAATAAAAAAAAAATTAAGAAGTATTCATTCTGAACAAGGTCTGAGTAAGGGAGACTTGAGACATACCTTGTCAATTTGATTTCTTCTTTTCAAAAAAAAAAAAAAAAAGTTTGTTGTGTTTTAAGCAATTTAGAAGCATTCATTCTGAACAAGGTCTGAGTAAGGGAGACTTGAGACATACCTTGTCAGTTTGATTTTAATCTTTTTATGTTTACTTGTTAATTTTTGTTTAGTATTTTAGGATTATTTAGGTTGCATGAGTTTGTTTTGTTTTGAGTCTTAGTTGTTCCTATTCTTATGTTATTAGTTCTTTTCTCCTACACATGATTCTTTCATTTGGGTTAATAGACTTACATTGAGGATAATGTAAGAATTAAGTGTGGGGGGAATGATTTAGGATTTCTTTTATTTTTGTCTACTATTTTTTTTTTATGAGTCTTTATTATTATTATTTTTTTTAGTGTGTTTTAGTTCCCTTTTAATACAATGATGAGATATGAATTGCATAAGTCTAAAACAGATTTATTAGTGAGAAGATTTTCATGAGAATTGAGCTTGATGTCAACCTTTTTATGAGCCAATGTTAATATGATATGTTGATTGAGAAAGAAGCATGTTTAGACTTAATCTGACTTGTATAATCATCCTTGTGAGTTTTTGAGCCTATAATGATTGATGCATTATACAAATCAATCTAATTTCTTTCTTGAGTGCTCTTATGATTACATGATTCTCTAGAACTTGCTTTAAACCGTTTGAGACTATATTGATACATGTGACAACATGAATATGATAGAGGCATTAGGATTATAACCAGAGCCAAACAGCCATCCATTATTAATGTTCCAAGAGAACACACCCATAGTGAACCAATTTGAGCCTACATTGAATAAGCTATCTCTTTGGTAACCATAACTTGTCCCTAACCTAAATATACTTATATCTTTACCTTTGTTCCAAAGATGAATTAGCATGTTTTGAGACAAGTTGCAAAGACAAAGAAGATTTATTGAAAATTTGGGTTAGAAACAAGAAATAAGTGTGGGGGGAAAAGAAAGAAAAAAGTCAAGAGAAAAAGAAAGGGATCATTGTCAAATACATTCCCATATTAAAAAAAAAAAAAATCTTCTCTTGAACTTCTAGTTAAAGTAAAGAAAAAGATGTTACAAAGTTGGTTAGAATGATGCAAAGGCTCAACATGAATATTTAGCCTATGTTATTATGTGCTTTATAAGAGTTTTGAGAAGTTTTATTTGTATGATCTTTTTATGTCTCTAAACTTTATGAACTCTTTGGAACCTTTGTGATATCTTTATCCTTTTGTTCTTCAACCACATTACAAACCCCTTGGCCCCATTACAACCTTGATTAAAGACCTCTTGATTCATGAAGTTGTATGATCTAAATAGTGGAGAATAGGTGGACAAGCAAGAATATGGTAGAACTGTTTTCATGAGATTGATTGAGTGTAAACACTTCACCACTACTTTAAAGAGTGAAAATCATGAGGGTATCCCATGTGAGTAGTTGAGATTAAGTTTGAATATGCACTATTTTGATTGAAATATGTTATGTTAATATTGGCTTAACTCAAACAATTTACATTCAAGCATGATTTTTTGTGAAATTATTTAAGCTATTGATTAGTTTATAAGACTTGTTCAAAGATTGTCTCTAATTTGTATTGAAAGGATTAGGAGTAAATATTTTTAGTATATGTAGTTTATTTATATTTTAGTTTTTCAATGTTTGTGGGTATCGTTCTAGTAAACCCTCACGAGACTAAACTCGTCCACTAGGGACACCTAGGGGTTTAAAGGCTTGTGTCACATGCTAAGTGCCACCGTGATTTCCTACGAAAGTGGATTAGATTAGATTTTCTTATTTTATTTTTATTGAGTCGTTGCTAGGGACTAGCAACAATCTAAGTGTGGGGGTGTGATAACTCGTATAATTATATAGTTTTTAGTTATGTTTTATTATTGTTTTGTGTCAAATACGAGTTATTATTGTTTAGTCTAATTGTGTTTATGATCTTTTATATTTTTATGTAATTTGGTGTTTTTCACAAGTTTATTTGAGTGATTTCAGATTACTAGAATTAAGGGCAAATCCAGTTCAGTTCCAGTTCCGACACCTTTTTCCATATCAGCTATATCTGGAGTTTCACTGAAGCAATAAGGCTGAAATTTTAATCGTGCAAAGTTAAGAGGCATATCTATCTTTTTCATGTTTTACACTTCTTGAAACGGAGTCGTTTTCCCTAGCGAAATCGACCATCAAGTTGGCTGATGTGCAATGACGTCTGTGCTGACCTGTTTTCGTATTTTGCCCATATCTTCTTATCCACATCAGTAAATGAGCTGATTCCAACGGCTATGGATCAGTAACTGATAGGGTAACATTTTTCTAGAAGACCATGTGATCAGATCAGGCCTCCAAAATTGACAAAATCGACTATCAAGTTGGCTGATCAAAATTGTCATACAATATGACGAAAATTGTTAGAAAAATGCACCCACCTATTATACCTACCTTTGAAATTTGTAAAGCTTGTCTCTTGTCATTTAGCCCTCCAAAATGTGTATAAATAGAGGGCCTTGGATGATTGTAGAGGATCATATTGTACATTGGTAGGATATTAGCCATTGTAATAAAATTCTCTAAGTTTTCTTCTTCTTTTTTTTCTCTAGTTTTCTTTTTCTTTATTTTCTTCTTCTTCTTTCTTTCTTTTATTTCCTTCTTAGATTCTCTTTAATTTTATGTTTATGTTTACAATGCCTATGCTAGGCTAAACTTCTATTTGGTTAAGGGTAATTTCAAAGCCCTAGACATGTTTTGTGATTGATTTTCAGATTCTATCTATCATTAATTTTCTATCAAAGTTGCTTATGTTCTTCTACAAGAATTGTTCATGATGTTGTCTTGATTTATTTAGGTGTACAACTAGATAGATCTTGATAATTATCTATTGCTAGTCTAGGAGTCTTGATCCGTGTAATTGTCTTGATTTCCTATTCATAAGTGGCAATTTGTGATTAATGATTATGGTCAAGTTTTCAATAATTGCAAAGTGGAACATAACCTAAGTTGAAAAATCCGAGCTTATGTGTTTGTTGCTTAGATCAACCTATCTTTCTCATCATAAAGCTGCCATTAAATTGAATTTAGAGAACTTATTCTAGGTTGTTTAATGGTTAGAGATTAAATAGAGAGCTTGTTCTATTTAACGACAAACTAAGGAAAGATTGGGATAACAGAGCTTGTTGTTATCTACGGTTGTTAACTTTGATAGTTGGTTGATATTGATAGATCTTAAATTGATTCTTAATGATGTCTAGTGGTGGAGAATGAAACCTTAACCATATTTTTCATATTTGATTCTTCTTACTTACTTGTTTTCTTACTTTTAGTTTGCTTATTTTTAAAAGTATATTTATTTTTATTGGCTGGTTATACCGCCTAATTTAGTATATATATTTTTATTGGCTGGTTATACCGCCTTGCATCTTATTCTTATTATTTACTTTAGTTTAAATCTGGCTTCAAAAACCCATTTTCTTTTATTGTTTTCTTTGAACGTAAGTTATAAACTAATAACTCATAGATTAAAACCCAATCCCTGAGGACTCGACCCTTGCTAATCATTATACTTACAATTTATCTTTTTAGTGCAAGGTTAAATAAGATACACTCTTTTGGGTGCATCAGGGAAAGAAAAGAAAAGTCAAGAGAAAAAGAAATGGAATACTGGCAAATACATTCCTATGTAAAAAAAAAAAATATGAATCATCTCTTGAATTTGTGGAAAAAAATGTTACAAAGTTGTTTAGAATGAAGAAAAGGCCCAACATGAATATCCGGCCTATGTGACTATGTACTTGTAAAGAGTTTTGAGAAGTTTCTTTGTATGATCTTATTATGTCTCTAAACTTTATGAACTCTTTGGAACCTTTGTGATATCTTTATCCTTTTGTTCTTCAACCACATTACAAACCCCTTGGCCCCATTACAACTTTGATTAAAGACCTCTTGATTCATGAAGTTGTATGATCTAAATAGTAGAGAATAGGTGGACAAGCAAGAATATGGTAGAATTGTTTTCATGAGATTGATTGAGTGTAAACACTTCACCACTACTTTAAAGAGTGAAAATCATGAGGGTATCCCATGTGAGAAGTTGAGATTAAGTTTGAACATGCACTATTTTGATATGTTATGTTAATTTTAGCTTAACTCAAACCATTTACTAGATGTAAATATAATTTTTTTTTTAACCCCGGTTAAATGGGAAGCATATCCTCGACTTATAGAAGGCGTTTAAGCCGTTTCTGGACGTAAAACCAGAGGAAGATGTGAGCCATAATCACAACTACAATAAAGGACTTCTCAGCTTTCGGTTTGATTTGCAATAACTTCATTTCGGTTTAATTTACGTGTTGTTCGATTTGTGTAATTATTCTCGTTTTTTTTGCATTGGTCTTTTACGGTTGATTTTTCTTCTCTTTTTGATTTTCTTCCTGAAATCACGCAAAAATCTTTTGTTAGGTTAACATTTTCTTCTGACAGGTCAAATACACTTTCGGCGACATTATTACTCTTGTCTGATTCACTACTCAGTCCTCTATATATTACACCATGTACTCATTCTCTTTCAGGCACTCGAAAAAAAAAAACAAAAAAAAATGGAAAGTACTTCGTCCCAGCGCATTGAAAAAATTTGTGTCTTTGGAGGTGCTTATCCAGGGAAAAATAAAATATTAGCTGATGAAGCCATAAGAGTTGGAGTAATACTTGCCCAACAAAAGATCCAGTTGATTTATGGAGGCGGTAGTACGGGTTTAATGAGAGCAGTCGCTACAACAGCACACGCCGGAGGAAGTCCAGTTCTAGGAATCGTGCCAAAACTATTCACATGTTTTTGTGGACCTACCGTGGGTAAGGAAATACAAGTCTGGAGTATCCCTGAACGGATGACAATCATGTACCATTGTGCCGATGCATTCATTGCTTTACCAGGAGGTCTGGGTACATTGGAAGAAATAGCTTGTGTGGCTTCTTTACATCATCTTTGGTCACAAAAAAGAAACCCATTGGTTTGCTTAATATTAATGGTTATTTTAGTAATTTGCTTTCATATTTAGATAATGCTGTGGAAAATGGATTCATGTTTTAAGAGGCAAGGAGAACCATAATTTCTGCTACAACCATTGAAGATTTACTCAAAAAGCTCCAAGCTTATGAGTATTTACCTGCTACGGTTGTTTCGCAAACGCTCTGAAAAAGAAAAAGAGATATAGACAAGCAAGGAGTGAATTGCACTTTGTCTTTGGGACATTATCTAACATTTTGTTTGTTGTGTCTCAGTTATAATAAGTGGTTAGCAACCTCTGCAGGTAATATCTCCTAAATTCTACCTTTAAAATTTGACATTGGGGACAATGTCATATTTTAGTAGGGGGTAAGGGACATATTTTGCTAATTTCTTAAAAAAATATATATTTATATTGTTGTGTTTTAAGCCATTTAGAAGTATTCATTCTGAACAAGGTCTGAGTAAGGGAGACTTGAGACATACCTTGTCAGTTTGATTTAATCTTTTCAACAAAAAAAAAAACTATCTGGTCCGTTTATTATCTGCATCTGTTTTACTACTTTCGTGTATGTATTTTTTTTTTTTTGAGTATTAGTATAATCTTGGCAAGCATGTGGATAAAGCAATAGAGTTACAAAGGCTTTGATTAAGTTATCTAGGTTATTTTCAATTTGGTTTTCTGAAAATTAAATATTTTTGATGATCAAATGTCTTTGAGATTGTTTTTGGCAGATCGGTTCGATTTTTGTTGGAATGTGAATTCATGGTGAGCCTTTGGAAAGCCAAGGAAAACTGGGAAGACATAGTAAGTTTACTTTTTCTCTTCATTCCACATGCAGATTTAGGTCATCACATAGATGCTTGCATCTATACATGATCTGATCTTAGAACAAAGTCACTATCCAGAAAGCCCCTTATCTTTCCCCCCTTACATTAGGAGCCCATAGGTTGTAAACCTTCGGGTTGGATCCCTAGATATGAACTCCAGAAATTATGCCAAAGTGAACGGATACGATTCCGACCCCCATTTCCTCTTTATACTTTTATGATAATATTTGTGATCATTGGGTTTGGGATTGTGTGTTTCCTTCTTGTTTATTTTGTTATCTTTTGAAATCTGAAAAAAAAAATGGGAATAATGCAAAAGAGGGTAGTTAGAATGAGTGACTGTTTTTTAGAGTCGTGAACTTCAAACTTATTGATGCCAAAACAATGTTGTGATGAGTTGAGAAAAGATGCTGAAAAAAAAAAGAGCTGATGAAAATCTGTCTTGTTTGATCAATTGAATGAAAAGAAAGAAAAAGAAAGTATGGAATCCAATGTGATTTCTGAAAAAAAAAAAAAAAACAAGAATGATGATTATGAATAGATGTGATTGTGCATAAAAGATGTCCCAATGAGGGCACAAATCAAAAGAAAATCACTTGTGCTTAAAAAAAATTCAGAATTCAAGATTCGAGGTTCTTCATTATAGAGAGGTTTTTACTTTTCTATTTTCTTTGGATCGAGTCTTTTCTTGCTTTTTGTTTTCTTTTCAAAATATTTATGTTGAACATAGGACTAAGGATGAGTGAGAATGGAAATATTTTGAGAGGATTGATCACATTATTATTATATTTCTTGAGCCTAACTTGTGATAAACCTCAGATTATGTTTGAACATTCCACCCCTCACTTGTCCATAAGCCTCAGATTCATCTCTGTACCGATCAGATTTGTCAAGTTCACTTGTGAACTGCGGTGACAAGAATCTTAGCATGTGTACTTATGAAGCTATAGTTTGCCTAGTCCTCCATGGCTAGCTAAAGTCTCGCCAAGAAGGAAGTTCCTCAATCGTACGGTAATGCCTTCAATTTTAATCTCATTGACCCTTTACTCGAACTTAAAATTCTCTAAGTTTTCTTCTTCTTTCTTTTCTCTAGTTTTCTTTCTTTTCTCTAGTTTTCTTTTTCTTTAGAGAGAGCAAGAGGTTGGATAATTAATATTCTTCCTCTTCTTCTTTCTTTCTTTTATTTTCTTCTTAGATTTTCTTTAATTTTATGTTTATGTTTACAATGCCTATGCTAGGCTAAACTTCTATTTGGTTAAGGGTGATTTCAAAGCCCTAGACATGTTTTGTGATTGATTTTCAGATTCTATCTATCATTAATTTTCTATCAAAGTTGCTTATGTTCTTCTACAAGAATTGTTCATGATGTTGTCTTGATTTATTTAGGTGTACAACTAGATAGATCTTGATAATTATCTATTGCTAGTCTAGGAGTCTTGATCCGTGTAATTGTCTTGATTTCCTATTCATAAGTGGCAATTTGTGATTAATGATTATGGTCAAGTTTTCAATAATTGCAAAGTGGAACATAACCTAAGTTGAACAATCCGAGCTTATGTGTTTGTTGCTTAGATCAACCTATCTTTCTCATCATAAAGCTGCCATTAAATTGAATTTAGAGAGCTTATTCTAGGTTGTTTAATGGTTAGAGATTAAATAGAGAGCTTGTTCTATTTAACGACAAACTAAGGAAAGATTGGGGTAACAGAGCTTGTTGTTATCTACGGTTGTTAACTTTGATAGTTGGTTGATATTGATAGATCTGAAATTGATTCTTAATGATGTCTAGTAGTGGAGAATGAAACCTTAACCATATTTTTCATATTTGATTCTTCTTACTTATTTGTTTTCTTACTTTTAGTTTGCTTATTTTTTATATTTATTTTTATTGGCTGGTTATACCGCCTAATTTTTATATTAACTTTGTTTTATTTTTATTGGCTGGTTATACCGCCTAATTTAGTATATATATTTTTATTGGCTGGTTATACCGCCTAATTTAGTATATATATTTTTATTGGCTGGTTATACCGCCTTGCATCTTATTCTTATTATTTACTTTAGTTTAAATCTGGCTTCAAAAACCCCTTTTCTTTTATTGTTCTTGAATTTAAGTTTTAAACTATTAACTTATAAACTAAAACCCAATCCCTGAGGACTCGACCCTTGCTAACTACTATACTTACAATTTATCTTTTTAGTGCAAGGTTAAATAAGATACACTCTTTTGGGTGCATCAAATTTTTGGCGCCGTTGCCGGGGATTGTTTTCTTTAGTTTATTTGTTACTTGGTTTATTCTTATTTTCAGTTCTAATTAGTTCTATTTTCTTGTACATACAAGTTTTTCTTATCAAATTTAAAAAAAAAAAAAAAACGATGGAATTAAGCAATCTAACACTTGAAGAGTTGGTGGCATACATGAACATGGAAAATCAACAAGCCAATCTCACCTACCCAGTTCAACAATTGGCCATGGGAGGATGTCAAGACCATCAAGTGTTCCAAGACCAACAGTATGATCATTACTCAAACACTTACCATGAGGGATGGTGGTATCATACTAATTATGGCTACTCAGAAAATTACCAAGAAGTAGATCCTTATGCCAATTACACTCATCCATCTAGCTTCAATCAATCATGGTCTCAAGAACCAGATCTTCTTCAACCACCACATATGACTCAAAACTCAGGTACTTCTTTAGAAGATCTTGTCGATTCTCTTGTTACTAATACTTTGCAATTTCAACAGGAAACAAGGGCAAGCATCCGGAGTTTGGAAAGGCAAATGAGCCTATTGGCTAGTAGTATGGTGGTATGGGTAGCACAAAGATCTGAAGAACTCTCTGCCCAAACAATGATTAACCCAAAGGAGAATACTACTATTGTGACCTTGAGGAACAAGATGAGGATGAGACAGAATTAGAGATGGATTCTATTCTTGAGGATAATGAAGCCACAAATACAAATAAGAGTATTTCGGCACCTGAGGTAACGTTTGAGATTCCAATTTTTACTAATGTTTCTTCTCCACCTTTTCCTAGTAGATTCGCAAAGTTCAAGGAGGATGAACATGAACAAGACACGCTGGAAACCTTAAACAGTTTGTTTGTGGATGTCATTCAACAAGTACCAAAAGATGCACCATTCCTCGATGAGATATGCACCACCAAGGATGATGGAATAATACTTGTAATGGAGAATGCATCCACTGTTGTGCAAAGAAAGCTTCCTCTCAAACGCATAAATTTGGGAAATTTCATGTATGAGCCTGACAAGCCTAAAAAGCCAAGAAAGGGTGTTGGTTAGATTCAAAACACTAACTCAAGTGTTAAATGGGAAGGCAGCCCAATTAAAGATGAAATTACCAACCTTCCATATTCAGATTTGCTTTCTCTTTCTTTTCCTTTTTTTTTATTATTTTATTTCTTATGTTTCTTTGTTAATTGTGTTTACTGCTTTTAAATTCATTTAGGCTGCATAAGTTTCTTTTGTTTAATAGTTCTTTTCTCTTACATATAATTCTTGCATTGGGGGATAATAGCATTACATTAATGACAATGTAAGAATTATGTGTGGGGGGAAGAATTTAGGATTTTATTTAGAGTGTTTTGTTTTTTTTCTTTCTGATCCTTGTTTTGAAAATAACTAGATGTAAATATAATTTTTAATTTTTTAACCCCGGTTAAATGGCGGATAACGGTACTCCGTGATTATTTAAATCGGTTCCATCAGCTACCCACAAAACTGATATTGTATATAAATTTCTCTTCCAATTTCTCTTTCAATTTTTTTCATTTTTTTTTTCAGGATGGATGATATTCTCACAAGATTGCAGAAACGATTTCCTCCTTTTCCTCGAAATATTTTACTGAAGCTTTACCAAGTTCGATTTGAAAGATTAAGAATGCTTATGCACAAAGGGATTCCTGGAGACATACGTTGGATAATTGAAGCCAAGGTACGTGAAGATGAATATCTTCCTATTTTGCATTTACCAGGTACAGGTAGAAGCACTTTTGCAAAGAAGCGACGAGCAAAGCGCATGAGTTCAAATTGCCACAAATGTGCACGATAGACGTGTAACGGTAAATGTCGTTCTATTGGGATTCTGTCCTCTAATCGAGATGATAAAATTGAATTCATTAAGGATGGACTGAGTAAGGAGAATTTGGGTAATATCCAACTTTCTCTTGAGACGCATCCTAGTGGAGACGTACAAAGAGAAATTCTTGATTTATGGCCGCAATTCCAAAGGGAATGGCAACATCTTGGGAATCTGATGTTAAAAGACCCTGTTTGCCAGCTTGTAAGAAAACTGGATGGGAAGCATATCCTCGACTCATAGAAGGCGTTTAAGCCGTTTCTGGACGTAAAACCAGAGGAAGATGTGAGCCACAATCACAACTACAATAAATGACTTCTCAGCTTTTGGTTTGATTTGCAATAACTTTATTTTGTTTTAATTTACGTGTTGTTCGATTTGTGTAATTATTCTCGTTTTTTTTTTATTTGTCTTTTACGGCTGATTTTTTCTTCTCTTTTTGATTTTCTTCCTGAATCACGCAAAAATCTTTTGTTAGGTTAACATTTTCTTCTGACAGGTCAGATACACTTTCGGCGACATTATTACTCTTGTCTGATTCACTACTCAGTCCTCTATATATTACACCATGTACTCATTCTCTTTCAGGCACTCGAAAAAAAAATGGAAAGTACTTCATCCCAGCGCATTAAAAAAATTTGTGTTTTTGGAGGTGCTTATCCAGGGAAAAATAACATATTCGCTGATGAAGCCATAAGAGTTGGAGTAATACTTGCCCAACAAAAGATCCACTTGATTTATGGAGGCGGTAGTACGGGTTTAATGGGAGCAGTCGCTACAGCAGCACACGCCGGAGGAAGTCCAGTTCTAGGAATCGTGCCAAAACTATTCACAGGTTTTTGTGGACCTACCGTGGGTAAGGAAATACAAGTCTGGAGTATCCCTGAACGGATGACAATCATGTACCATTGTGCCGATGCATTCATTGCTTTACCAGGAGGTCTGGGTACATTGGAAGAAATAGCTTGCGTGGCTTCTTGGTCATCTTTGGTCACAAATAAGAAACCCATTGGTTTGCTTAATATTAATGGTTATTTTAGTAATTTGCTTTCATATTTAGATAATGCTGTGGATAATGGATTCATGTTTTCAGAGGCAAGGAGAACCATAATTTCTGCTACAACCATTGAAGATTTACTCAAAAAGCTCCAAGCTTATGAGTATTTATCTGCTACGGTTGTTTCGCAAACGCTCGGAAAAAGTAAAAGAGATATGGACGAGCAAGGAGTGGATTGCACTTTGTCTTTGTGACATTATCTAACATTTTGTTTGTTGTGTCTCAGTTATAATAAGTGGTTAGCAACCTCTACAGGTAATATCCTAAATATTACCTTCTTAAAAAAAAAAAAAAGTTTGTTGTGTTTTAAGCAATTTAGAAGTATTCATTCTGAACAAGGTCTGAGTAAGGGAGACTTGAGACATACCTTGTCAGTTTGATTTCTTCTTTTCAAAAAAAAAAAAAAAAGTTTGTTATGTTTTAAGCAATTTAGAAGTATTCATTCTGAACAAGGTCTGAGTAAGGGAGACTTGAGACATATCTTGTCAGTTTGATTTTAATCTTTTTATGTTTACTTGTTAATTTTTGTTTAGTATTTTAGGATTATTTAGGTTGTATGGTTTTGTTTTGTTTTGAGTCTTAGTTGTTCCTATTCTTATGTTATTAGTTCTTTTCTCTTACACATGATTCTTTCATTTGAGTTAATAGACTTACATTGAGGACAATGTAAGAATTAAGTGTGGGGGGGAATGATTTAGGATTTCTTTTATTTTTGTCTACTATTTTTTTTTTCTTTATTATTATTATTATTTTTTTTGTGAGTTTTAGTTCCTTTTTAATACAATGATGAGATATGAATTGCATAAGTCTAAAACAGATTTATTAGTGAGAAGATTTTCATGAGAATTGAGCTTGATGTCAACCTTTTTATGAGCCAATGTTAATATGATATGTTGATTGAGAAAGAAGCATGTTTAGACTTAATCTGACTTGTATAATCATCCTTGTGAGTTTTTGAGCCTATAATGATTGATGCATTATATAAATCAATCTAATTTCTTTCTTGAGTGCTCTTATGATTACATGATTCTCTAGAACTTGCTTTAGACCTTGTTGAGACTATATTGATGCATGTGACAACATGAATATGATAGAGGCATTAGGATTTTTAGCCAGGGCCAAACAGCCATCCCTTATTGATGTTCCAAGAGAACACACCCTTAGAGAACCAATTTGAGCCTACATTGAATAAGCTATCTGATGCACCCAAAAGAGTGTATCTTATTTAACCTTGCACTAAAAAGATCAATTGTAAGTATAGTAGTTAGCAAGGGTCGAGTCCTCAGGGATTGGGTTTTAGTTTATAAGTTAATAGTTTAAAACTTAAATTCAAGAACAATAAAAGAAAAGGGGTTTTTGAAGCCAGATTTAAACTAAAGTAAATAATAATAAGAAGATGCAAGGCGGTATAACCAGCCAATAAAAATATATATACTAAATTAGGCGGTATAACCAGCCAATAAAAATATATATACTAAATTAGGCGGTATAACCAGCCAATAAAAGTAAAACAAAGTTAATATACAAATTAGGCGGTATAACTAGCCAATAAAAATAAATATACTTTTAAAAATAAGCAAACTAGAAAAGTAAGAAAACAAGTAAGTAAGAAGAATCAAATATGAAAAATATGGTTAAGGTTTCATTCTCCACCACTAGACATCATTAAGAATCAATTTCAGATCTATCAATATCAACCAACTATCAAAGTTAACAACCGTAGATAACAACAAGCTCTGTTACCCCAATCTTTCCTTAGTTTGTCGTTAAATAGAACAAGCTCTCTATTTAATCTCTAACCATTAAACAACCTAGAATAAGCTCTCTAAATTCAATTTAATGGCAGCTTTATGATGAGAAAGATAGGTTGATCTAAGCAACAAACACATAAGCTCGGATTGTTCAACTTAGGTTATATTCCACTTTGCAATTATTGAAAACTTGATCATAATCATTAATCACAAATTGCCACTTATGAATAGGAAATCAAGACAATTACACGGATCAAGACTCCTAAACTAGCAATAGATAATTATCAAGATCTATCTAGTTGTACACCTAAATAAATCAAGACAACATCATGAACAATTCTTGTAGAAGAACATAAGCAACTTTGATAGAAAATTAATGATAGATAGAATCTGAAAATCAATCACAAAACATGTCTAGGGCTTTGAAATCACCCTTAACCAAATAGAAGTTTAGCCTAGCATAGGCATTATAAACATAAAATTAAATAGAATCTAAGAAGAAAATAAAAGAAAGAAAGAAGAAGAGGAAGAATATTAATTATCCAACCTCTTGCTCTCTCTAAAGAAAAAGAAAACTAGAGAAAAGAAAGAAAACTAGAGAAAAGAAAGAAGAAGAAAACTTAGAGAATTTTATTAAAATGGCTAATATCCTACCTATGTACAATATGATCCCTTACAATCACCCAAGGCCCTCTATTTATACACATTTTGGAGGGCTAAATGACAAGAGACAAGCTTTACAAATTTCAAAGGTAGGTATAATAAGTGGGTGCATTTTCTAACAATTTTTGTCATACATGACGATTTTGATCAGCCAACTTGATGGTCGATTTTGTCAATTTTTTAGGCCTTATCTGATCACATGGTCTTCTAGAAAAATGTTACCCTATCAGTTACTGATCCATAGCCGTTGGAATCAGCTCATTTGCTGATGTGGATAAGAAGATATGGGCAAAATACGAAAACAGGTCAGCACAGACGTCATTGCACATCAGCCAACTTCATGGTCGATTTCGCTAGGGAAAACGACTCCGTTTCAAGAAGTGTAAAACATGAAAAAGATAAATATGCCTCTTAGCTTTGCACGGCTACAAATTGCAGCCTTATTGCTTCAGTGAAACTCGAGATATAGCTGATATGGCAAAAGGTGTCGGAACTGGAACTGAACTGGATTTACCCTTAATTCTAGTAATCTGAAATCACTCAAAGAAACTTGTGAAAAACACCAAAATACATAAAAATATAAAAGATCATAAACATAATTAGACTAAACAATAATAACTCGTATTTGACACAAAACAATAATAAAACATAACTAAAAACTATATAATTATACGAGTTATCACTATCTCTTTGGTAACCATAACTTGTCCCTAACCTAAATATACTTATATCCTTACCTTTGTTCCAAAGATGAATTAGCATGTTTTGAGACAAGTTGCAAAAAAACAAGGGATATTCTTAGTTGAAAATTTGGGTTAGAAACAAGAAATAAGTGTGGGGGGAAAAGAAAAGAAAAGTCAAGAGAAAAAGAAATGGAATACTGGCAAATACATTCCTATGTAAAAAAAAAAAAAATATGAATCATCTCTTGAATTTGTGGAAAAAGAAAAAGATGTTACAAAGTTATTTAGAATGAAGAAAAGGCCCAACATGAATATCCGGCCTAGGTGACTATGTACTTGTAAAGAGTTTTGAGAAGTTTCTTTGTATGATCTTATTATGTCTCTAAACTTTATGAACTCTTTGGAACCTTTGTGATATCTTTATCCTTTTGTTCTTCAATCACATTACAAACCCCTTGGCCCCATTACAACCTTGATTAAAGACCTCTTGATTCATGAAGTTGTATGATCTAAATAGTGGAGAATAGGTGGACAAGCAAGAATATGGTAGAACTGTTTTCATGAGATTGATTGAGTGTAAACACTTTACCACTACTTTAAAGAATGAAAATCATGAGAGTATCCCATGTGAGTAGTTGAGATTAAGTTTGAATATGCACTATTTTGATTGAAATATGTTATGTTAATATTGGCTTAACTCAAACAATTTACATTCAAGCATGATTTTTTGTGAAATTCTTTAAGCTATTGATTAGTTTATAAGACTTGTTCAAAGATTGTTTCTAATGTGTATTGAAAGGATTAGGAGTAAATATTTTTAGTATATGTAGTTTATTTATGTTTTAGTTTTTCAATGTTTGTGGGTATCGTTCTAGTAAACCCTCACGAGACTAAACTCGTCCACTAGGGACACCTAGGGGTTTAAAGGCTTGTGTCACATGCTAAGTGCCACCGTGATTTCCTACGAAAGTGGATTAGATTAGATTTTCTTATTTTATTTTTATTTGATTTTGCTCGAGGACTAGCAAAAAGCTAAGTGTGGGGGTGTGATAACTCGTATAATTATATAGTTTTTAGTTATGTTTTATTATTGTTTTGTGTCAAATACGAGTTATTATTGTTTAGTCTAATTGTGTTTATGATCTTTATGTATTTTGGTGTTTTTCACAAGTTTCTTTGAGTGATTTCAGATTACTAGAATTAAGGGTAAATCCAGTTCAGTTCCAGTTCCGAACCCTTTTTCCATATCAGCTATATCTCGAGTTTCACTGAAGCAATAAGGCTGCAATTTGTTGCCGTGCAAAGCTAAGAGGCATATTTATCTTTTTCATGTTTTACACTTCTTGAAACGGAGTCGTTTTCCCTAGCGAAATCGACCATGAAGTTGGCTGATGTGCAATGACGTCTGTGCTGACCTGTTTTCGTATTTTGCCCATATCTTCTTATCCACATCAGAAAATGAGCTGATTCTAACGGCTATGGATCAGTAACTGATAGGGTAACATTTTTCTAGAAGACCATGTGATCAGATAAGGCCTGCAAAATTGACAAAATCGACCATCAAGTTGGCTGATCAAAATCGTCATGTATGACGAAAATTGTTAGAAAATGCACCCACCTATTATACCTACCTTTGAAATTTGTAAAGCTTGTCTCTTGTCATTTAGCCCTCCAAAATGTGTATAAGTAGAGGGCCTTGGATGATTGTAAGGGATCATATTGTACATAGGTAGGATATTAGCCATTTTAATAAAATTCTCTAAGTTTTCTTCTTCTTTCTTTTCTCTAGTTTTCTTTCTTTTCTCTAGTTTTCTTTTTCTTTAGAGAGAGCAAGAGGTTGGATAATTAATATTCTTCCTCTTATTCTTTCTTTCTTTTATTTTCTTCTTAGATTTTCTATAATTTTATGTTTATGTTTACAATGCCTATGCTAGGCTAAACTTCTATTTGGTTAAGGGTGATTTCAAAGCCCTAGACATGTTTTGTGATTGATTTTCAGATTCTATCTATCATTAATTTTCTATCAAAGTTGCTTATGTTCTTCTACAAGAATTGTTCATGATGTTGTCTTGATTTATTTAGGTGTACAACTAGATAGATCTTGATAATTATCTATTGCTAGTCTAGGAGTCTTGATCCGTGTAATTGTCTTGATTTCCTATTCATAAGTGGCAATTTGTGATTAATGATTATGGTCAAGTTTTCAATAATTGCAAAGTGGAACATAACCTAAGTTGAACAATCCGAGCTTATGTGTTTGTTGCTTAGATCAACCTATCTTTCTCATCATAAAGCTGCCATTAAATTGAATTTAGAGAGCTTATTCTAGGTTGTTTAATGGTTAGAGATTAAATAGAGAGCTTGTTCTATTTAACGACAAACTAAGGAAAGATTGGGGTAACAGAGCTTGTTGTTATCTACGGTTGTTAACTTTGATAGTTGGTTGATATTGATAGATCTGAAATTGATTCTTAATGATGTCTAGTGGTGGAGAATGAAACCTTAACCATATTTTTCATATTTGATTCTTCTTACTTATTTGTTTTCTTACTTTTAGTTTGCTTATTTTTTATATTTATTTTTATTGGCTGGTTATACCGCCTAATTTGTATATTAACTTTGTTTTATTTTTATTGGCTGGTTATACCGCCTAATTTAGTATATATATTTTTATTGGCTGGTTATACCGCCTAATTTAGTATATATATTTTTATTGGCTCGTTATACCGCCTTGCATCTTATTCTTATTATTTACTTTAGTTTAAATCTGGCTTCAAAAACCCCTTTTCTTTTATTGTTCTTGAATTTAAGTTTTAAACTATTAACTTATAAACTAAAACCCAATCTCTGAGGACTCGGCCCTTGCTAACTACTATACTTACAATTTATCTTTTTAGTGCAAGGTTAAATAAGATACACTCTTTTGGGTGCATCAGGGCTCATTCGGGTTCGGGCTCATTCGGGTTCGGACCCATTCGGGTTTGGGCCCATTCGGGTTCGGGCTCATTCGGGTTCGGGTCCATTCGGGTTTGGGCCCATTCGGGTTCGGGCCTATTCGGGTTCGGGTTTTTTCGCGTTCAGGATTTTGAGTTTTTAGTCAAATCGGTTTGGGCGGGTTCGGGTTTGGGCTTTTCTGGGTGGGTTTTCGGGTTCGGGTTCATTTTGCCACCTCTACTTTCTTCATATCATTCCATGTGGTGATGGTCCCGGATGATAGATAGTAGAGCCATTCCTTTGTTGAATCAGCTAGAGAGAATGGGAAGACTCTCAACTTAACTTGCTCTTCCGTGACTCATGTTGCTCTAATGCTTGACCAAACTACATGGAATTCCTTGAGGTGCTTATTTGGATCCTCTCCTGCAAAACCATGAAAAGTTGGGAGAAGATGAATCAAACCAGATTTTAATTCAAAAGCTACCTCAAGATTAGCATATTCAATGCATAATGGTTGTTGACCCAAGGCCGAAGCAGCTAGCTCCTTGAGAGTTCGGTTGTTAGCTGCTGCCATCTCTCCTTGCTCCTAATGGATGTTTTGGATCAACTCCTCGATTGGTTGTTGGTGAGAAGTTATAAATTCCCGAATTCTCCTAACTCTAAGGTCTTCTTCGGGAGCTTGGAACATTCACTAATAAACAAAAAAAAAAAATAAGAAAGTAAATAATTAGAACAGAAAAATAAGAATAAACCAATAAACTAATAAACTAAAGAAAGCAATCCCAGGCAACGGCGCCAAAAACTTGAAGCACCCAAAAGAGTGTATCTTATTTAACCTTACATTTAAAAAAAATCAATTGTAGAGTATAGTGATTAGCAAGGGTCGAGTCCTCAGGGATTGGGTTTTAGTTTATAAGTTAATAGTTTATCACTTAAAAACAAGTAAACAAAAGTAAAGAGGATTTTGAAATCAGATTTAAACTAATGTTAACAATAAGAATGAGAAAATAAGTAATTAAGAAGAATCAAATATGAAAAATATGGTTAAGGTTTCATTCTCCACCACTAGAAATCATTAAGAATCAATTTCATATCAATCAACATTAATCAACTATCAAAGTTAACAACCGTAGATAACAACAAGCTCTCTTACCCCAATCTTTTCTTAGTTCGTCGTTAAATAGAATAAGCTCTCTATTAAATCTCTAACCATCAAACAACCTAGAATAAGCTCTCTAAATTCAATTTAATGGAAGCTTTATGGTGAGAAAGATAGGTTGATCTAAGCAACAAACACATAAGCTCAGATTGTTCAACTTAGGTTATGTTCCACTTTGCAATTATCAAAAACTTAACCATAATCATTAATCACAAATTGCCACTTATGAATAGGAAATTAGGACAATTGCACGGATCAAGACTCCTAAACTAGCATTAGACAATTATAAAGATTTATCTAGTTGGACATCTAAACAAATGAAAACATCATCGTGAACAATTTTAATAGAAGAACATAATCAATTTTGATAGAAAATAATGGTAGATAGATCTGAATATTAATTACATAATATGTCTAGGGCTCAAAAACATATAATTAAAGAGAATGTAAGAAGAAAATAAAAGAAAGAAAGAAGAAGAAGAAGAATATTAATTATCCAGCCTCTTGCTCTCTCAAAAACAAAGAAACAAAGAAGAAATCAGAACTTTGGTGCTTGGAGAAGTGTATTTTCGTTTGCCCCCTTGTTCTCTATTTATAGGCAATAGCTAGGGCATCAAACAAGTGAATTTCAACTCTCTCCCATTAATAAATGCTGACCTGTGACTTTTGTGTTTTAAGGAAAGATATAAGCCTTGGCAGCCAAGTTTGAATAAAGTAGGAAAGTTTTAGTCAAAGCACTCTTTAATAAAGAGAGATTACAAACTTGCAGCCAAAGTAAGTGTATGGAAGGAAAGTCTTGGCTAATTTAATTCTCCTACTTTGACTAGGATTAGCTTTAAGGAAAGATACTTGCAATTAATGCAATTAATGAAAGTTGACAGCCACTAATCTTTCTTTGACAAGGATAAACATAAATGTCAGCTAAGGTATTAAGAAAAAAATGTGATTTGCGGCTAGGTTTTTTTCTGTCACTAGGGTTGTTTAGGGAGATATTCCAATGCCGATTTGGATGACCATTTCTTATCCGATTTAGGCTCATGACCAACCGTCGGAAAGGTAATCAAGTGATATTCAAAAGTCAAGAAGGAAGTTTCTCCGAATAAAGAATCTAACATCATGTTTTCTTAGCAACAAGCTCGGGAGGTCAAATCTATCTTCTTGCTTCGCACCAAGCATTTGATCTTTTTGACTCTCAACTCTTTTTCGATCTTGTGATTGTGATTTTATAAGCTCTTTAACATCCTAATTGACATGTTTTGACTTCATCTCCTCCAAAATACCTACAAAGCATAAAAACCTAGTAAAATGTCAAGGAAGTAAGAACCAAAGCACAAAGTATAAGGAAATTAAATAGGAAAATGTATGAAATTAAGTACTTATCAAATTCCCCAACACTTAATCATTTGCTAGTCCTCGACCAAAATCAAATAGAGACAAAATAATAAAACCTAATCTAATCGTCTTTCAATACAAATTAGAGACAATCATTGAACAAGTCTTATAAACTAATCAATAGCTTAAAGAGTTTCACAAAAAATCATGCTTGATAGTAAATGGTTTGAGTTAAGCTAAAATTAACATAACATATCTCAATCAAAATAGTGCATGTTCAAACTTAATCTCAACTTCTCACATGGGATACCCTCATGATTTTCACTCTTTAAAGTAGTGGTGAAGTGTTTAGACTCAATCAATCTCATGAAAACAGTTTCTACCATATGCTTGCTTGTCCACCTATTCTCCACTACTTAGATCATGCAACTTCATGAATTAAGAGGTTTTTATGCAAGGTTACAATGGGGCCAAGGGGTAATAATGTAGCTAAAGAATAAAAGATAAAGGATATTACAAAAGTTCCAAAGATTTTATATAGTTTAGAGACATAATAAGATTTATACAAATAAACTTCTCATAACTCTTTACAAGTACATAGTCACATAGGCTGAATATTCATGTTGGGCCTTTTCTTCATTCTAAACAACTTTGTAACATCTTTTTCTTTTTCCACAAGTTCAAGAGATGATTCATATTTTTTTTTTCATTTTTTTTTCACATATGAATGTATTTTCCAGTATTCCCTTTCTTTTTCTCTTGACTTTTCTTTTCTTTTCTTTTTCCCCCACACTTATTTCTTGTTTCTAACCCAAATTTTCAATAGATCTTCCTTGTCTTTGCAACTTGTCTCAAAACATGCTAATTCATCTTTGGAACAAAGGTAAAGATATAAATAAGTATATTTAGGTTAGGGACAAGTTATGGTTACCAAAGAAATAGCTTATTCAATGTAGGATCAAATTGGTTCACTAAGGGGGATGTTCTCTTGGAACATCAATAAGGGATGGCTGTTTGGCCCTGGTTAAAAATCCTAATGCGTCTATCATATTCATGTTGTCACATGCATCAATATAGTCTCAACAAGGTTTAAAGCAAGTTCTAGAGAATCATGTAATCATAAGAGCACTCAAGAAAGAAATTAGATTGATATGTATAATGCATCAATCATATAGGCTCAAAAACTCACAAGGATGATTATATAAGTCAGATTTAAGTCTAAACATGCTTCTTTCTCAATCAACATATCATATTAACATTGGCTCATAAAAAAGTTGATATCAAGCTCAATTCTCATGAAAATCTTCTCACTAATCAATCTGTTTTAGACTTAAGCAATTCATATCTCATCATAGTATTGAAAGTAACTAAAACACACTAAAAACAACATAAAAAGACTCAAAAACAAAACACTCTAAATAAAATCCTTAATTCTTCCCCCCACACATAATTTTTACATTGTCCTCAATGTAATGTTATTATCCCCCAATGCAAGAATTATATGTATGAGAAAAGAACTACAAAACAAAACAAAAGAAAAACAATAAAAGATAGAATGATGGAGAGTAAGGAATATGCAAATTTGATATAATAGATGCTCTCCATCCTTTTGGGTTGCCTCCCAGGAAGCGCTTGGTTTATTGTCCTCAGCCTAACTTAGACCCATGCCATTATTATTCAACATAATTTGGCTCAAAAAGTGGTAACTCCTCCACATCTTGTATTGGAAAGTTCTTGATAAGCTCATAAAATATACATTTTATGCCTTTCTACCTTTAGTTTTTGTTATGTTTTCGATCTTTATCTTGTTTACTTATGTTATGTTTTTGAATTTTAGGTAAAATAAGGAGAATGAAGTCAAAAGATGTAAATAATGATGGTAAAGAGCTTACAAAATCGTAATCACAAGATGGAAGAAGACTTGGGAGTCAAAAATATCAATTTCTGATTGAAAAGCAATGAGGCAGATTTGACCTCCGAAGCTTGTTGTACGGAAAACATGATGTTATATTCTTTATTTGAAGAAACTTCCTTCTTGACTTTTGAATTTGACTTGATTATCTTTCCAACGATATATTATGGGCCCAAATCGGATAAGAAATGGGCATTCAAAATGGCTTTAGAAGATCTCCCTAAAGAACTCTGCGGCCAGAAAAACTCTAATCGCAAATTTGGAAAAAAAGGCAAAAACGTGATTTTTCTGCCTCCAGGCTTACTTGTGCGGCAATGACTTATTCTTAGGGTTTTAAAGCTCTATAAATACCATCTTTTGAGCCACAAACTATATATCTTTTGAGGAGACTCAAGGGATCATCATTATTCTTCTTCTTCTCTATTCTTTTATTTTTCTTTTTAGTTTTATGTATATATTATTCATGCTTATGTTATGCTAAACTTATTTGGTTCAGGGTGATTTCAAAGCCCTAGACATGTTTTGTAATTGATTTTCAAATTCTATCTATCATTAATTTTCTATCAAAGTTGTTTATGTTCTTCTACAAGAATTGTTTATGATGTTGTCTTGATTTATTTAGGTGTACAACTAGATAGATCTTGATAATTATCTATTGCTAGTTTAGGAGTCTTGATCCATGTAATTGTCTTGATTTCCTATTCATAAGTGGCAATTTGTAATTAATGATTATGGTCAAGTTTTCAATAATTGCAAAGTGGAACATAACCTAAGTTGAACAATCCGAGCTTATGTGTTTGTTGCTTAGATCAACCTATCTTTCTCATCATAAAGCTGCCATTAAATTGAATTTGGAGAGCTTATTCTAGGTTGTTTGATGGTTAGAGATTAAATAGAGAGCTTGTTCTATTTAACGACAAACTAAGGAAAGATTGGGATAACAGAGCTTGTTGTTATCTACGGTTGTTAACTTTGATAGTTGGTTGATATTGATAGATCTGAAATTTGTTCTTAATGATGTCTAGTGGTGGAGAATGAAACCTTAACCATATTTCTCTCATATTTGATTTCTTATTTCTTACTTGCATCTTACTTTTCTTGTTTGCTTATTTTTAAAACTATTTCGAAACACCCTTTTCTTTTGTTTTATTTGAACCTAAGTTATAAACTAATAACTCATAGATTAAAACCCAATCCCTGAGGATTCGACCCTTGCTAATCACTATACTCTACTATTAATTTTTTTTTAAGTGCAAGGTTAAACAAGATACACTCTTTTGGGTAAACAAAACAAAAGAAAAACAATAAAAGATAGAATGATGGAGAGTAAGGAATATGCAAATTTGATATAATAGATGGTCTCCATCCTTTTGGGTTGCCTCCCAAGAAGCGCTTGGTTTATTGTCCTCAGCCTGACTTAGACCCATGCCATTATTATTTAACATAATTTGGCTCAAAAAGTGGTAACTCCTCCACATCTTGTATTGGAAAGTTCTCATAGTAAGGCTTCAATCTATGACCATTCACTTTGAATGCCTTATCTGTTTTTGGGCTTTGGATTTCAACTGCACCATGAGTAAATACATTAGTAATAACAAAAGCTCCAACCCAACGAGAACGTAACTTACCTGGAAATAACTTAAGGCGTGAATGGAAGAGAAGAACTTTTTGTCCAACAACAAAGTCCTTTCTTGATATCATCTTGTCATGGAATGCCTTAGTCTTTTCCTTGTAAATCCTAGAATTCTCATAGGCATCATTCCTTATCTCCTCTAATTCTTGTAGTTCAAGTTTTCTTTGCTTACCTGTCTCATCCATCTCCATGTTGCATTGTTTGATAGTCCAATATGATTTATGTTCCAATTCAACCGGAAGATGACAAGGCTTACCATAATAAAGTCGATAAGGAGACATATCAATGGGTGTCTTATATGCTATCCTATAGGACCAAAGTTCATCATCAAGTCTTGAACTCCAATCCTTCTTATTTGGGTTAACTGTCTATTCAAGGATGGACTTTACTTCTCGATTTGGCACTTCAGCTTGCCCACTAGTTTGAGGATGGTATGAGGTGGAGACCTTGTGTGTGATGTTATACTTCCTCAAAAGTGCTTCCATAGTCCTATTGCAAAAGTGAGTACCTCTATTGCTGATTATGGCCTTTGGTGTTCCAAACCTAGCAAATATGTTAGTCTTGACAAAATCTGAAACAACTTTAGAGTCACTAGTCCTAGTGCCTTTTGCTTCCACCCACTTTGAAACATAATCAACAGCAAGTAAAATATAAAGATTACCAAAAGAAGAAGAAAAAGGTCCCATGAAATCCATGCCCCATACTTCAAAAATTTCAACAATAAGTATTGGAGTTTGAGGCATTTGATTTCTAGCACCTAAGTTACCTGTTCTTTGGCAACGATCACATGACTTGCAAAAGAGGTATGCATCTTTGAATATAGTAGGCCAATAAAATACAGAATCAAGAACTTTCATGGCTGTTCTTGTGGATCCAAAGTGTCCTCCACATGCATAAGAGTGACAAAAGGTGAGAATAGATTGAAATTCAGATTCGAGTACACACCTTCTTATAATCTGATCGGAGCAATGCTTCCAAAGGTAAGGATCATCCCATATGTAGTATTTGGCATCACTCTTTATCATATTTCTTTGAGCTTGTGTCAACTCTTGTGGCAACTTCTGGGTAAATAAGTAATTAACTATATCGGCATACCAAGGAGTTGTTGTACTTATAAAAAGAAGTTGCTCATCCGGAAAGTTCTCATTCAATGGATGTGCATCCTCTTCATGAACTAAACGGCTAAGATGGTCCGCAACCAGGTTGTCAGTACCTCTCTTATCTTTTATCTCCAAATCAAACTCTTGTAAGAGAAGTATCCATCTAATCAAGCTTGGTTTGGCCTCCTTCTTAGTGAGTAAGTTTCTAAGGGCTGCATGGTCAGAAAATATGATAACTTTAGTACCAATTAAATAAGATCAAAATTTTTCTAAAGCAAATACAACAGCCAAAAGTTCCTTTTCAGTAGTGGAATAATTTAATTGAGCATCATTAAGAGTTCGGGAGTCATAACAAATGGCATGTGAGGCTTTGCCAACACGTTGGCCCAAAACAGCTCCAATGGCATAGTCACTAGCATCACACATGATTTCAAAAGGTACATTCCAATCTGGTGGTTGCATGATAGGAGCTGATGTCAACAGTCCCTTCAATGTTTCAAACGCCTCTTTGCATTTTTCATCAAAGTGGAAAACCAGATCTTTGCATTTTTCATCAAAGTGGAAAACCACATCAAAGTGGAAAACTATTCCTTGTTCTACCATAAAGTGACATTTTTCCCAATTCAAAACAAGGTTAGTTTCCATGCATCTTTCAAGTACAAGTGTAAGGTTCTCTAGAACTCTATCAAAAGAATCACCATAGACACTAAAATCATCCATAAACACTTCTATGATGTTCTCTACATAATCTGAAAAATATGCTAACCATACACCTTTGGAATGTAGCAGGTGCATTACAAAGACCAAATGGCATACGCCGGTACGCAAAAGTACCAAATGGACATGTGAATGTTGTTTTCTCTTGGTCCTCCGTAGCAATGGCTATCTGATTATAACCTGAAAAACCATCAAGAAAACAATAATGAGAATGGCCAGCTAAGCTTTCAAGCTTTTGATCAATAAAAGGTAAAGGAAAGTGGTCTTTGCGAGTTGTGGAATTAAGTTTACGATAATCAATACAAACTCGCCACCCTGTTTGAATCCTAGTAGGAACATGTTCATTCTCATTATTTGTTACCACCATTACACCTGATTTCTTTGGAACCACTTGGACCAGGCTCACCCATTTGCTATCCTAGATAGGATAGATCACTCCAACATCTAGGAGCTTCAGTATCTCCTTTTTCACAACCTCCATCATAGGAGGGTTCAATGTTCTTTGTGCTTCTCTTGTTGGTTTGGACCCCTCCTCTAACAAGATCCGGTGCATGCACAAGGATGGGCTTATTCCCTTGATATCGGCAATTGTCCAACCAATTGCTGTTTTATGCTCTCTAGGCACCCGGATAAGTCGCTCTTCTCGCGAAGGTGTGAGCTCTTTGGAAATGATGACCGGTAGTGTGTCCTTTTCACCTAAGAACACATATTTCAAGTGGTTCGGTAGTGGTTTCAACTCTAAAGTTGGTGCCTGCAAAATGGAAGGTAGAAGTTTCTCATTAGATAATTGCAAATCAATAAATGAAACATCAAACCTTGCATCTTTAGGTGGTAGTGAGTGTAAAGATTCTAGTGCCCCTTCCACATGCTCACTCATGGCTAGTTCCCCTTTAGCATTCCCCACTCCGAGATGTTTGCTAAGGACTATCTTCACACTATCTTCACCATCTAGCTCATAAGCTTGCTGCACTAGTGAGTCAATTATATCAATATTAAAAACAGAATGCACATCACTAGGATATCTCATGGCCTCAAAAATGTTAAAGTGAATTATTTCACCATCAAATTCCATAGTTAAAAAGCCATCATGTACATCTATTTTAGTTCTTGCTGTTTTCAAGAATGGTCTCCCTAATTGAATAGGTGTGGGATTAGAAGACATCTCATCTTCCATCTCAATAACATAAAAGTCAGCGGGAAAAACCAATTCATTAACCTGTACAAGAACATCATCTACAACTCCTCTTGGATAAGTGTTAGAACGGTCAGCAAGTTGTATTATAAGACCGGTTTCCTCTAATGGTCCTATATTCAATGAAGCATAAATTGAATATGGCATGACATTAATAGATGCCCCTAGATCTAGCATAGCACGCTCAAACTTGGTGTTGCCTATCTTACAAGGAATGGTAAATGATGCACCCAAAAGAGTGTATCTTATTTAACCTTGCACTAAAAAGATCAATTGTAAGTATATGATTAGCAAGGGTCGAGTCCTCAGGGATTGGGTTTTAATCTATGAGTTATTAGTTTATAACTTACGTTCAAAGAAAACAATAAAAGAAAAGGGGTTTTTGAAGCCAGATTTAAACTAAAGTAAATAATAAGAATAAGATGCAAGGCGGTATAACCAGCCAATAAAAATATATATACTAAATTAGGCGGTATAACCAGCCAATAAAAATTAAACAAAGTTAATATACAAATTAGGTGGTATAACCAGCCAATAAAAATAAATATACTTTTAAAAATAAGCAAACTAGAAAAGTAAGAAAACAAGTAAGTAAGAAGAATCAAATATGAAAAATATGGTTAAGGTTTCATTCTCCACCACTAGACATCATTAAAAATCAATTTCAGATCTATCAATATCAACCAACTATCAAAGTTAACAACCGTAGATAACAACAAGCTCTGTTATCCCAATCTTTCCTTAGTTTGTCGTTAAATAGAACAAGCTCTCTATTTAATCTCTAACCATTAAACAACCTAGAATAAGCTCTCTAAATTCAATTTAATGGCAGCTTTATGATGAGAAAGATAGGTTGATCTAAGCAACAAACACATAAGCTCGGATTGTTCAACTTAGGTTATGTTCCACTTTGCAATTATTGAAAACTTGACCATAATCATTAATCACAAATTGCCACTTATGAATAGGAAATCAAGAAAATTGCACGGATCAAGACTCCTAAACTAGCAATAGATAATTATCAAGATCTATCTAGTTGTACACCTAAATAAATCAAGACAACATCATGAACAATTCTTGTAGAAGAACCTAAGCAACTTTGATAGAAAATTAATGATAGATAGAATCTGAAATTCAATCACAAAACATGTCTAGGGCTTTGAAATCACCCTTAACCAAATAGAAGTTTAGCCTAGCATAGGCATTGTAAACATAAACATAAAATTAAAGAGAATCTAAGAAGGAAATAAAAGAAAGAAAGAAGAAGAAGAAAATAAAGAAAAAGAAAACTAGAGAAAAGAAAGAAGAAGAAAACTTAGAGAATTTTATTACAATGGCTAATATCCTACCAATGTACAATATGATCCTCTACAATCATCCAAGGCCCTCTATTTATACACATTTTGGAGGGCTAAATGACAAGAGACAAGCTTTACAAATTTCAAAAGTAGGTATAATAGGTGGGTGCATTTTTCTAACAATTTTCGTCATATTGTATGACAATTTTGATCAGCCAACTTGATGGTCGATTTTGTCAATATTGGAGGCCTGATCTGATCACATGGTCTTCTAGAAAAATGTTCCCCTGTCAGTTACTGATCCATAGCCGTTGGAATCAGCTAATTTTCTGATGTGGATAAGAAGATATGGGCAAAATACGAAAACAGGTCAGCAGAGACGTCATTGCACATCAGCCAACTTGATGGTCGATTTCGCTAGGGAAAACGACTCCGTTTCAAGAAGTATAAAACATGAAAAAGATAGATATGCCTCTTAACTTTGCACGGTTAAAATTTCAGCCTTATTGCTTTAGTGAAACTCCAGATATAGCTGATATGGCAAAAGATGTCGGAACTGGAACTGAACTGGATTTGCCCTTAATTCTAGTAATCTGAAATCACTCAAAGAAACTTGTGAAAAACACCAAATTACATAAAAATATAAAAGATCATAAACACAATTAGACTAAACAATAATAACTCGTATTTGACACAAAACAATAATAAAACATAACTAAAAACTATATAATTATACGAGTTATCACACCCCCACACTTAGATTGTTGCTAGTCCCTAGCAACGACTCAATAAAAATAAAATAAGAAAATCTAATCTAATCCACTTTCGTAGGAAATCACGGTGGCACTTAGCATGTGACACAAGCCTTTAAACCCCTAGGTGTCCCTAGTGGACGAGTTTAGTCTCGTGAGGGTTTACTAGAACGATACCCACAAACATTGAAAAACTAAAATATAAATAAACTACATATACTAAAAATATTTACTCCTAATCCTTTCAATACACATTAGAGACAATCTTTGAACAAGTCTTATAAACTAATAAATAGCTTAAAGAATTTCACAAAAAATCATGCTTGAATGTAAATTGTTTGAGTTAAGCCAATATTAACATAACATATTTCAATCAAAATAGTGCATATTCAAACTTAATCTCAACTACTCACATGGGATACTCTCATGATTTTCATTCTTTAAAGTAGTGGTAAAGTGTTTACACTCAATCAATCTCATGAAAACAGTTCTACCATATTCTTGCTTGTCCACCTATTCTCCACTATTTAGATCATACAACTTCATGAATCAAGAGGTCTTTAATCAAGGTTGTAATGGGGCCAAGGGGTTTGTAATGTGGTTGAAGAACAAAAGGATAAAGATATCACAAAGGTTCCAAAGAGTTCATAAAGTTTAGAGACATAATAAGATCATACAAAGAAACTTCTCAAAACTCTTTACAAGTACATAGTCACCTAGGCCGGATATTCATGTTGGGCCTTTTCTTCATTCTAAACAACTTTGTAACATATTTTTCTTTTTCCCCAAATTCAAGAGATGATTCATATATATATATTTTTTTTACATAGGAATGTATTTGCCAGTATTCCATTTCTTTTTTTTTTCTTGACTTTTCTTTTCTTTCCCCCCCCCCCACACTTATTTCTTGTTTCTAACCCAAATTTTCAATAGATCTTCCTTGTCTTTGCAACTTGTCTCAAAACATGCTAATTCATCTTTGGAACAAAGGTAAAGATATAAGTATATTTAGGTTAGGGACAAGTTATGGTTACCAAAGAGATAGCTTATTCAATGTAGGCTCAAATTGGTTCACTTAGGGTGTGTTCTCTTGGAACATCAATAAGGGATGGCTGTTTGGCCCTGGCTAAAAATCCTAATGCCTCTATCATATTCATGTTGTCACATGCATCAATATAGTCTCAACAAGGTCTAAAGCAAGTTCTAGAGAATCATGTAATCATAAGAGCACTCAAGAAAGAAATTAGATTGATTTATATAATGCATCAATCATATAGGCTCAAAACTCACAAGGATGTTTATACAAGTCAATTTTAAGTCTAAACATGCTTCTTTCTCAATCAACATATCATATTAACATTGGCTCATAAAAATTAGTATCAAGCTTAATTCTCATGAAAATCTTCTCACTAATAAATCTGTTTTAGACTTATGCAATTCATATCTCATCATAGTATTGAAAAGGAACTAAAACACACTAAAAATAATAATAAAGACTCATAAAAAAAATAGTAGACAAAAATAAAAGAAATCCTAAATCCTTCCCCCCACACTTAATTCTTACATTGTCCTCAATGTAAGTCTATTAACCCAAATGAAAGAATCATGTGTAAGAGAAAAGAACTAATAACATAAGAATAGGAACAACTAAGACTCAAAACAAAACAAACTCATGCAACCTAAATAATCCTAAAATACTAAACAAAAATTAACAAGTAAACATAAAAAGATTAAAATCAAACTGCCAAGGTATGTCTCAAGTCTCCCTTACTCAGACCTTGTTCAGAATGAATACTTCTAAATTGCTTAAAACACAACAAACTTTTTTTTTTTTTTGAAAAGAAGAAATCAAACTGACAAGGTATGTCTCAAGTCTCCCTTACTCAAACCTTGTTCAGAATGAATACTTCTAAATGGCTTAAAACACAACAAATTTTTTTTTTTTTTAAATTAGCAAAATATGTCCCTTACCCCCTACTAAAATATGACATTGTCCCCAATGTCAAATTTTAAAGGTAGAATTTAGGAGATATTACCTGCAGAGGTTGCTAACCACTTATTATAACTGAGACACAACAAACAAAATGTTAGATAATGTCACAAAGACAAAGTGCAATCCACTCCTTGCTCGTCCATATCTTTTCTTCTTTTTCCGAGCGTTTGCGAAACAACCGTAGCAGATAAACACTCATAAGCTTGGAGCTTTTTGAGTAAATCTTCAATGGTTGTAGCAGAAATTATGGTTCTCCTTGCCTCTGAAAACATGAATCCATTTTCCACAGCATTATCTAAATATGAAAGCAAATTACTAAAATAACCATTAATATTAAGCAAACCAATGGGTTTCTTATTTGTGACCAAAGATGACCAAGAAGCCACGCAAGCTATTTCTTCCAATGTACCCAGACCTCCTGGTAAAGCAATGAATGCATCAGCAGAATGGTACATGAATATACTTTTAAAAATAAAAATAAATATACTTTTAAAAATAAGCAAACTAGAAAAGTAAGAAAACAAGTAAGTAAGAAGAATCAAATATGAAAAATATGATTAAGGTTTCATTCTCCACCACTAGACATCATTAAAAATCAATTTCAGATCTATCAATATCAACCAACTATCAAAGTTAACAACCGTAGATAACAACAAGCTCTGTTATCCCAATCTTTCCTTAGTTTGTCGTTAAATAGAACAAACTCTCTATTTAATCTCTAACCATTAAACAACCTAGAATAAGCTCTCTAAATTCAATTTAATGGCAGCTTTATGATGAGAAAGATAGGTTGATCTAAGCAACAAACACATAAGCTCGGATTGTTCAACTTAGGTTATGTTCCACTTTGCAATTATTGAAAACTTGACCATAATCATTAATCACAAATTGCCACTTATGAATAGGAAATCAAGACAATTACACGGATCAAGACTCCTAAACTAGCAATAGATAATTATCAAGATCTATCTAGTTGTACACCTAAATAAATCAAGACAACATCATGAACAATTCTTGTAGAAGAACATAAGCAACTTTGATAGAAAATTAATGATAGATAGAATCTGAAATTCAATCACAAAACATGTCTAGGGCTTTGAAATCACCCTTAACCAAATAGAAGTTTAGCCTAGCATAGGCATTGTAAACATAAACATAAAATTAAAGAGAATCTAAGAAGGAAATAAAAGAAAGAAAGAAGAAGAAGAAAATAAAGAAAAAGAAAACTAGAGAAAAGAAAGAAGAAGAAAACTTAGAGAATTTTATTACAATGGCTAATATCCTACCAATGTACAATATGATCCTCTACAATCATCCAAGGCCCTCTATTTATACACATTTTGGAGGGCTAAATGACAAGAGACAAGCTTTACAAATTTCAAAGGTAGGTATAATAGGTGGGTGCATTTTTCTAACAATTTTCGTCATATTGTATGACAATTTTGATCAGCCAACTTGATGGTCGATTTTGTCAATATTGGAGGCCTGATCTGATCACATGGTCTTCTAGAAAAATGTTCCCCTGTCAGTTACTGATCCATAACCGTTGGAATCAGCTCATTTGCTGATGTGGATAAGAAGATATGGGCAAAATACGAAAACAGGTCAGCACAGACGTCATTGCACATCAGCCAACTTGATGGTCGATTTCGCTAGGGAAAACGACTCCGTTTCAATAAGTGTAAAACATGAAAAAGATAGATTTGCCTCTTAGCTTTGCACGGTTAAAATTTCAGCCTTATTGCTTCAGTGAATCTCCAGATATAGCTGATATGGCAAAAGGTGTCGGAACTGGAACTGAACTGGATTTGCCCTTTATTCTAGTAATCTGAAATCACTCAAAGAAACTTGTGAAAAACACCAAATTACATAAAAATATAAAAGATCATAAACACAATTAGACAAAACAATAATAACTCGTATTTGACACAAAACAATAATAAAACATAACTAAAAACTATATAATTATACGAGTTATCAGTAAACATACCTGGATCCTTGCATTTAGGTGGGAGTTTCTTTTGAAGAACAGCTGACACATTCTCCCCCACACTTACCTTTTCATTCCATTTCAACTTTCGTTTAGATGTACACAACTCTTTTAGGAACTTGGCATATCTTGGCACTTGCTTGATAGCATCTAGTAAAGGAATGTTCACCTCTACTTTCCGGAAGGTTTCCAAAATTTCCTTCTCTTGCTCCTCCTTCTTGGACTTTGCTAACCTGCTAGGAAAAGGTGTGATAGGATCCAAGATGGCCCAATCCCATGGCAATTTCTATATGGGCCAAGATCCAAGAAGATCTAGGAAACATGGCAAGAATGGGTGGAATTCACTTGGGCCATGTTGCAAGTTATTCAGGAAAGGCTTCAACATGCAAGATGGGCTTGCATCCAAGTTTGGTCCATGTGATTCAAGAACACAAGGTGGCAAATTAAGAGGGCTTATTTGGGACTGATGTGAACCCTAGGGGTTAAACCCTTTGAACCCACTAACAAATTGAAATACCTAACCCAGAAAAGCCAAGATTCAGGCAAAGAAAACTTAAACCCTTAAAAGACTGTTTCAAAGAACCTAGATTAAGCATGTAAACTAGACCCTAAGAACTCTCGTTTCAAGAACCTAAGTTTGATAGGTTGAATGCCACAAAGAAAAAATTCTTTGATAAGTTCCTAAGTTCTTTCAAGAACTAAAAGAGAAAACTCTCACTGAATAAAATCAGACTTAATTGATCAAAGGATAATTGAAGTAGGTGGCTAAGACATATATTTATAGCCTCCCTACAATAACCCTAATCTACTAAGTTATAATATGTAAAATAGGGGCTGAACATGCTCAAGCCCAAACCTAAATAATTAAAAGATGTCCATGTTACATAATATAGGCCCAAATGCCTAAGTAATTATAAGAATTAAAATAAGCCCAAATAAGCCCTCTTAATGTGCCACCTTGTGTTCTTGAATCACATGGACCAAACTTGGATGCAAGCCCATCTTGCATGTTGAAGCCTTTCCTGAATAACTTGCAACATGGCCCAAGTGAATTCCACCCATTCTTGCCATGTTTCCTAGATCTTCTTGGATCTTGTCCCATATAGAAATTGCCATTGGATTGGGCCATCTTGGATCCTATCAAGGTGGAGGAGTTATATAAAAAGGAAAGGATGGTTTAGGAGCTACCTTTTGTAATGGCTCATTGGGATGTGAAGATGATGCCATGGTGTTGTCCTCCCCTTGAGCACTATCTTTTTGTGGTGTCTCAAGTTGTTTCCCACTTCTTAGAGTTATAGCATTGGCATTCTCTCTTGGATTCACTATGGTTTGGGAAGATAATTTCCCGGAATCTCTTGCTTGCATTTGACTCATGGTTTTTGCCAATTGCCCAATTTGAGTCTCCAAATTCCGGATACTTGTCTTTGTTCTTGTTGAAATTGAATTGTATTAGTAGAAAGAGCTTTAACAAGATCTTCAAGAGAAGTACCTGAATTTTGGGTGGGTGGAACTTGTTGTCAGGTTTGGTATGGTTGTTGCACTCTTTTCTGAAAACTCGGTGGCCTGTTGTCAAATGGTGGAGGAATAGTTTGTGATTGGTTCCCTCCATAATTGAAGTTTGGATGATTCCTCCATCCTAGATTGTAAGTGTTTGAGTAGGAATCATATTTCCTTGATTGGTTTAGAAATCCACCCATGGCATTCACATGTTCATTGGTGTCCTCTTGAAGTGTTGGACACATATCAGTTTGGTGCCCCATGTTTGAACATATGCCACAAGCCTTTATTTGTTGTATATTACCTACAGCCAATTGTTGAACAAGAGAAGTCAGTTTATCAAATTTTTGTTCAAGGGATGATATACTTACTTCATTGACTTGCTTGGGTTGTGGTGGTGGGTCATGTCTCGTTGAGAATTGGCTGCCATGTTGGAGATTAATGTTCTAGCAGCCCTGGGAGTCTTATCAACTAGAGCTCCCCCACTAGCGGCATCTATCATGCTTCTCTCCATGGGCTTGAGACCTTCATAGAAGTATTGGATGAGAATTTGTTCACTTATCTGATGGTGTGGACATGATGCACAAAGTTTCTTGAACCTCTCCCAATATTCATATAAGGACTCTCCGTTGTATTGTGGAATCCCGCGTATCTCTTTTCTAATGTTGGCAGCCTTAGATGCTGGGAAATACCTTTCCAAGAATGCTTTCTTCATATCATTCCATGTAGTGATGGTCCCGGATGGTAGATAGTAGATCCATTCCTTTGCTGAATCAGCTAGAGAGAATGGGAAGGCTCTCAACTTAACTTGCTCTTCCATGACCCCTGTAGGTCTCATGCTTGAGCAAACTAGATGGAATTCCTTGAGATGCTTATTTGGATTGTCTCCTGCAAAACCATGAAAAGTTGGGAGAAGATGAATCAAACCAGATTTTAATTCAAAAGCTACCTCAAGATTAGCATATTCAATGCATAATGGTTGTTGACCCAAGTCCGGAGCGGCTAGCTCCTTCAGAGTTCGGTTCTCAGCTGCTGCTATCTCTCCTTACTCCTCTTGGATGTTTTGGATCAACTCCTCGATTGGTTGTTAGTGAGAAGTTATAGATTCCCGAATTCCCCTAAGTCTTAAGTCTTCTCTGGGATCTTGGAACATTCACAAAAACAAAAAAAAAAAATTAAGTAAATAATTAGAACAAAAAATAAGAATAAACCAATAAACTAATAAACTAAAGAAAGCAATCTCCGGCAACAGCGCCAAAAATTTGATGCACCCAAAAGAGTGTATCTTATTTAACCTTGCACTTATAAAAAAAAAAATCAATTGTAGAGTATAGTGATTTGCAAGGGTCGATTCCTTAGGGATTGTGTTTTAGTTTATAAGTTAATAGTTTATCACTTAAAAACAAGTGAACAAAAGTAAAGGGGATTTTGAAATCAGATTTAAACTAAAGTTAACAATAAGAATGAGAAAACAAGTAATTAAGAAGAATCAAAATATGAAAAATATGGTTAAGGTTTCATTCTCCACCACTAAACATCATTAAGAATAAATTTCATATCTATCAACATTAATTAGCTATCAAAGTTAACAACCGTAGATAATAACAAGCTCTGTTACCCCAATCTTTCCTTAGTTCGTCGTTAAATAGAACAAGCTCTCTATTTAATATCTAACTATCAAACAACCTAGAATAAGCTCTCTAAGTTCAATTTAATAGCAGCTTTATGATGAGAAAGATAGGTTGATCTAAGCAACAAACACATAAGCTCGGATTGTTCAACTTAGGTTATGTTCCACTTTGCAATTATTGAAAACTTGACCATAATCATTAATCACAAATTGCCACTTATGAATAGGAAATCAAGACAATTACACGGATCAAGACTCCTAAACTAGCATTAGACGATTATCAAGATTTATCTAGTTGGCCACCTAAACAAATCAAAACATCATCATGAACAATTTTAATGGAAGAACATAAGCAACTTTGATAGAAAACAATGATAGATAGATTCTGAAAATTAATTACATAACATGTCTAGGGCTTTGAAATCACCTTTAACCAAATAAAAGTTTAGCCTAGCATAGGCATTGTAAACATAAACATAAAATTAAAGAGAATCTAGGAAGAAAATAAAAGAAAGAAAGAAGAAGGAATATTAATTATCCAGCCTCTTGTTCTCTCAAAAACTCTAAAACAAAGAAGAAATCAGAACTTTGATGCTTGGAGAAGTGTCAATTTCGTTTGCCCCCTTGATCTCTATTTATAGGCAATAGCTAGGGCATCAAACAAGTGAATTTCAGCTCTCTCCCTTCAATAAATGCTGACTTGTGGCTAAAGTTAAGGAAAAGTGGCTGACTTTTATGTTTTAAGGATATAAGCCTTGGTAGCCAAGTTTGAATAAAGTAGGAAAGTTTTAGTCAAAGCACTCTTTAATGAAGAGAGATTACATTCTAGCAGCCAAAGTATGTGTAAGGAAGGAAAGTCTTGGCTGATTTAATTCTCCTACTTTGACTAGGATTAGCTTTAAGGAAAGATACTTGCAATTAATGCAAGTTGACAGCCACTAATCTTTCTTTGACAAGGATAAACATAAATGTCAGCTAGGGTATTAAGAAAAAGATGTGATTTGCGGCTAGGGTTTTTCTGCCACTAGATTTTGTAAGCTCTTTAACATCCTAATTGACATATTTTGACTTCATCTCCTCCAAAATACCTACAAAGCATAAAAACCTAGTAAAGTGTCAAGGAAGTAAGAATCAAAGCACAAAGTATAAGGAAATTAAATAGGAAAATGTATGAAATTAAGCACTTATCAAAGGTGGATAGCTTTTCCTCTATGTTGCATGCTACGCAAAAAGAATCTGAATGCTTAAAATTTGTGTTGGAGGAGATGAGAGATAGGATGGGTCACCAAGAGGTAGTGAATAGAAATCTACAAGATCCCGTGGTAGGTGAGTCTCTTGTTGCAAGGTATTCTCTCAATACGCAATTTAATATAGATGATATGGAGCAGCGGAGAGAGTGCATATTTCGTACTAGATGTTTTGTAAATGACAGGGTATGTAGTATGATTATTGATGGGAAAATTTGCAATAATATAGCTAGTACCATCCTAGTTGAGAAGTTTAGCTTACCTTTACTAAAACATCCCAAACCTTATAAGTTGCAATGGTTTACTGAATGTGGGGAGGTAGAGGTTAATAAGCAGGTTTTGGTAGCTTTTACCATTGGGAGGTATAGTGATGAGGTTATTTGTGATTTAGCACCTATGCATACTAGCCATATTTTGTTGGGGAGGCCGTGGCAGTATAATAGGAGGGTAATTCATGATGAGTTTAGGAATAGGTATAGCTTTGTAAAGGATAGAAAAACAATCAAGCTTGTTCCTTTGACTCCAAAACAGGTCTATGAGGACCAATTGAAATTGAAGCTGAAAAATGAGAGTGAGCAAAAAAGAAAGAGTGAGGCCGAACCACAAGAAAGAAACATGAGAGAAAAGAAAGGAGAGAGTGTGGCCGAAACACATGAGAAAAAATTAGAAGTGGCTAAAAAAAAAATAGAATGATGCCACAAGAGAGAAAGGAAAAGACAAAGAAGAGTTTCTATGCAAAAGAGAGTGAGGTTTTTACTAATGACCAAACTAACAACCCTCTTCCTAGTTTGTCTTTTTCTTTATTGTAGGTGTTCAAGCATGTATTTCCAAAGGGGAAGCCGAATGGGTTGCCTTCCATACAAGGTATTGGGCATCCAATTGAGATTAAGCATTCACTTGATTTTTACTACCTAACATTGATACAAGAAAGGTATGTACTTCCCATGCTACTTGTTACAAGCAAGGTAAGGGGAACATTGATTCTGATGTTTTACCAATGAGGTATGTATTTCATGCTTTTAAGAGTGCTCAAATACTTAGTTTCGAATACATGCAAGGTTTGTATGTCAATAATACTGATTTTTCTTATTTATACATGGCATATGATAAATCTGATTTGTGTTTTAGGGAACTATATGCAACTGCTAATATTAGAGAAAGGTTATGTTCTACACTTGTGTTAGCATTACCTAACTTTAATAAGACTTTTAAAATTGAATGTGATATGATAGGGATAAGGATGGTTTTGTTGCAAGATAGACGTTCCATAGCTTTCTTTAAAGAGAAGCTGTCCAAATCCTTGAGAACATTAATGCTTGATGCACCCAAAAGAGTGTATCTTATTTAACCTTGCACTAAAAAGATAAATTGTAAGTATAGTAGTTAGCAAGGGTCGAGTCCTCAGGGATTGGGTTTTAGTTTATAAGTTAATAGTTTAAAACTTAAATTCAAGAACAATAAAAGAAAAGGGGTTTTTGAAGCCAGATTTAAACTAAAGTAAATAATAAGAATAAGATGCAAGGCGGTATAACCAGCCAATAAAAATATATATACTAAATTAGGCGGTATAACCAGCCAATAAAAATATATATACTAAATTAGGCGGTATAACCAGCGAATATGTTATTTTTCCTTGGATAAGCACCTCCAAAGACACAAATTTTTTTAATGCGCTGGGATGAAGTACTTTCCATTTTTTTTTTCTTCGAGTGCCTGAAAGAGAATGAGTACTTGGTGTAATATATAGAGGACTGAGTAGTGAATCAGACAAGAGTAATAATGTCGCCGAAAGTGTATCTGACCTGTCAGAAGAAAATGTTAACCTAACAAAAGATTTTTGCGTGATTTCAGGAAGAAAATCAAAAAGAGAAGAAAAAATCAACCGTAAAAGACAAATAAAAAAAAAACGAGAATAATTACACAAATCGAACAACACGTAAATTAAACCAAAATAAAGTTATTGCAAATCAAACCAAAAACTGAGAAGTCATTTATTGTAGTTGTGATTGTGGCTCACATCTTCCTCTGGTTTTACGTCCAGAAACGGCTTAAACGCCTTCTATGAGTCGAGGATATGCTTCCCATCCAGTTTTCTTACAAGCTGGCAAACAGGGTCTTTTAACATCAGATTCCCAAGATGTTGCCATTCCCTTTGGAATTGCGGCCATAAATCAAGAATTTCTCTTTGTACGTCTCCACTAGGATGCGTCTCAAGAGAAAATTGGATATTACCGAAATTCTCCTTACTCAGTCCATCCTTAATGAATTCAATTTTATCATCTCGATTAGAGGACGGAATCCCAATAGAACGACATTTACCGTTACACGTCCATAGTGCACATTTGTGGCAATTTGAACTCATGCGCTTTGCTCGTCGCTTCTTTGCAAAAGTGCTTCTACCTGTACCTGGTAAATGCAAAACAGGAAGATATTCATCTTCACGTACCTTGGCTTCAATTATCCAACGTATGTCTTCAGGAATCCCTTTGTGCATAAGCATTCTTAATCTTTCAAATCGAACTTGGTAAAGCTTCAGTAAAATATTTCGAGGAAAAGGAGGAAATCGTTTCTGCAATCTTGTGAGAATATCATCCATCCTGAAAAAAATGAAAAAAAAATTGAAAGAGAAATTGGAAGAGAAATTTATATACAATATCAGTTTTGTGGGTAGCTGATGGAACCGATTTAAATAATCACGGAGTACCGTTATCCGCCATTTAACCGGGGTAAAAAAAATAAAAATTATATTTACATCTGGTTATTTTCAAAACAAGGATCAGAAAGAAAAACAAAATAAAAAAACTCAAAAACAAAACACTCTAAATAAAATCCTAAATTCTTCCCCCCACACATAATTTTTACATTGTCCTCAATGTAATGCTATTATCCCCCAATGCAAGAATTATATATAAGAGAAAAGAACTATTAAACAAAAGAAAAGAAAAACAATAAAAGATAGAATGATGGAGTGTAAGGAATATGCAAATCTGATATAATAGATGCTCTCCATCCTTTTGGGTTGCCTCCTAAGAAGCGCTTGGTTTATTGTCCTCAGCCTAACTTAGACCCATGCCATTATTATTCAACATACTTTGGCTCAAAAAGTGGAAACTCCTCCACATCTTGTATTGGAAAGTTCTCATAGTAAGGCTTCAATCTATGACCATTCACTTTGAATGCCTTATCTGTTTTTGGGCTTTGGATTTCAACTGCACCATGAGTAAATACATTAGTAATAACAAAAGGTCCAACCCAACGAGAACGTAACTTACCTGGATATAACTTAAGGCGTGAATGGAAGAGAAGAACTTTTTGTCCAACAACAAATTCCTTTCTTGATATCATCTTGTCATGGAATGCCTTAGTCTTTTCCTTGTAAATCCTAGAATTCTGATAGGCATCATTCCTTATCTCCTCTAATTCTTGTAGGTCAAGTTTTCTTTTCTTTCCTGTCTCATCCATCTCCATGTTGCATTGTTTGATAGCCCAATATGATTTATGTTCCAATTCAACCGGAAGATGACAAGGCTTACCATAAACAAGTCGATAAGGAGACATACCAATGGGTGTCTTATATGCTGTCCTATAAGCCCAAAGTGCATCATCAAGTCGTGAACTCCAATCCTTCCTATTTGGATTAACTGTCTTTTCAAGGATGGACTTAACTTCTCGGTTTGACACTTCAGCTTGCCCACTAGTTCGAGGATGATATGAGGTGGAGACCTTGTGTGTGATGTTATACTTCCTCAAAAGTGCTTCCATAGTCCTATTGCAAAAGTGAGTACCTCTATCGCTGATTATGGCCTTTGGCGTTCCAAACCTAGCAAAGATGTTAGTCTTGACAAAATCTGAAACAAGTTTAGAGTCATTAGTCCTAGTGGATTTTGCTTCCACCCACTTTGAAACATAATCAACGGCAAGTAAAATATAAAGATTACCAAAAGAAGGAGGAAAAGGTCCCATGAAATCCATGCCCCATACATCAAAAATTTCAACAATAAGTATTGGAGTTTGAGGCATTTGATTTCTAGCACCTAAGTTACCTGTTCTTTGGCAACGATCACATGACTTGCAAAAGAGGTATGCATCTTTGAATATGGTAGGCCAATAAAATCCAGAATCAAGAACTTTCATGGCTGTTCTTTTGGATCCAAAGTGTCCTCCACATGCATAAGAGTGACAAAAGGTGAGAATAGATTGAAATTCAGTTTCGAGTACACATCTTCTTATAATCTGATCGGAGCAATGCTTCCAAAGGTAAGGATCATCCCATATGTAGTATTTGGCATCACTCTTGATCTTATTTCTTTGAGCTTGTGTCAACTCTTATGGCAACTTTTTGGTAACTAAGTAATTAACAATATCAGCATACCAAGGACTTGTTGTACTTATAAAAAGAAGTTGCTCATCCGGAAAGTTCTCATTCAAGGGTAGTGCATCCTCTTCATGAACTAAACGGCTAAGATGGTCCGCAACCAGGTTGTCACTACCTCTCTTATCTTTTATCTCCAAATCAAACTCTTGTAAGAGAAGTATCCATCTAATCAACCTTGGTTTGGCCTCCTTTTTAGTGAGTAAGTACTTAAGGGCTGCATGGTCAGAATATACAATTACTTTAGTACCAATTAAATAAGATCAAAATTTTTCTAAAGCAAATACAACAGCCAAAAGTTCTTTTTCAGTAGTGGAATAGTTCAATTGAGCATCATTAAGAGTTCGGGAGGCATAATAAATGGCATGTGAGGCTTTGCCAACCCGTTGGCCCAAAACAGCTCCAATGGCATAGTCACTAGCATCACACATGATTTCAAAAGGTACATTCCAATCTGGTGGTTGGATGATAGGAGTTGATGTCAAGAGTCCCTTCAATGTTTCAAACGCCTCTTTGCATTTATCATCAAAGTGGAAAACCACATCTTTTTGTAGTAGCTTGCAAAGAGGTAATGTGATCTTTGAGAAGTCTTTGATAAATCTCCTATAGAAACCTGCATGTCCAAGAAAAGAACGAACCTCTCTCACATTTGTGGGAGGTGGTAAAGAATGCATAATATCTATTTTAGACTTATCAACCTCTATCCCTCTAGAAGAAATAACATGGCCCAAAACTATTCCTTGTTCTACCATAAAGTGACATTTTTCCCAATTCAAAACAAGGTTAGTTTCCATGCATCTTTCAAGTACAAGTGTAAGGTTCTCTAGACATCTATCAAAAGAATCACCATAGACACTAAAATCATCCATAAACACTTCTATGATGTTCTCTACATAATCTGAAAATATGTTAACCATACACCTTTGAATGTAGCTGGTGCATTACAAAGACCAAATGGCATACGCCGGTATGCAAAAGTACCAAATGGACATGTGAATGTTGTTTTCTCTTGGTCCTCCGGAGCAATGGCTATCTGATTATAACCTGAAAAACCATCAAGAAAACAATAATGAGAATGGCCAGCTAACCTTTCAAGCAATTGATCAATAAAAGGTAAAGAAAAGTGGTCTTTGCGAGTTGTGGAATTAAGTTTACTATAATCAATACAAACTCGCCATCCTGTTTGAATCCTAGTAGGAACAAGTTCATTCTCATTATTTGTTACCACCGTTACACCTGATTTCTTTGGAACCACTTGGACCGGGCTCACCCATTTGCTATCCGAGATAGGATAGATCACTCCAACATCTAGGAGTGATGCACCCAAAAGAGTGTATCTTATTTAACCTTGCACTAAAAAGATCAATTGTAAGTATAGTAGTTAGCAAGGGTCGAGTCCTCAGGGATTGGGTTTTAATTTATGAGTTATTAGTTTATAACTTACATTCAAAGAAAACAATAAAAGAAAAGGGGTTTTTGAAGCCAGATTTAAACTAAAGTAAATAATAAGAATAAGATGCAAGGCGGTATAACCAGCCAATAAAAATATATATACTAAATTAGGCGGTATAACCAGCCAATAAAAATATATATACTAAATTAGGCGGTATAACCAGCCAATAAAAATAAAACAAAGTTAATATACAAATTAGGCGGTATAACCAGCCAATAAAAATAAATATACTTTTAAAAATAAGCAAACTAGAAAAGTAAGAAAACAAGTAAGTAAGAAGAATCAAATATGAAAAATATGGTTAAGGTTTCATTCTCCACCACTAGACATCATTAAGAATCAATTTCAGATCTATCAATATCAACCAACTATCAAAGTTAACAACCGTAGATAACAACAAGCTCTGTTATCCCAATCTTTCCTTAGTTTGTCGTTAAATAGAACAAGCTCTCTATTTAATCTCTAACCATCAAACAACCTAGAATAAGCTCTCTAGATTCAATTTAATGGCAGCTTTATGATGAGAAAGATAGGTTGATCTAAGCAACAAACACATAAGCTCGGATTGTTCAACTTAGGTTATGTTCCACTTTGCAATTATTGAAAACTTGACCATAATCATTAATCACAAATTGCCACTTATGAATAGGAAATCAAGACAATTACACGGATCAAGACTCCTAAACTAGCAATAGATAATTATCAAGATCTATCTAGTTGTACACCTAAACAAATCAAGACAACATCATGAACAATTCTTGTAGAAGAACATAAGCAACTTTGATAGAAAATTAATGATAGATAGAATCTGAAAATCAATTATAAAACATGTCTAGAGCTTTGAAATCACCCTTAACCAAATAGAAGTTTAGCCTAGCATAGGCATTGTAAACATAAACATAAAATTAAAGAAAATCTAAGAAGAAAATAAAAGAAAGAAAGAAGAAGAGGAAGAATATTAATTATCCAACCTCTTGCTCTCTCTAAAGAAAAAGAAAACTAGAGAAAAGAAAGAAAACTAGAGAAAAGAAAGAAGAAGAAAACTTAGAGAATTTTATTAAAATGGCTAATATCCTACCTATGTACAATATGATCTATACAATCATCCAAGGCCCTCTATTTATACACATTTTGGAGGGCTAAATGACAAGAGACAAGCTTTACAAATTTCAAAGGTAGGTATAATAGGTGGGTGCATTTTTCTAACAATTTTCGTCATATTGTATGACAATTTTGATCAGCCAACTTGATGGTCGATTTCGTCAATGTTGGAGGCCTGATCTGATCACATGGTCTTCTAGAAAAATGTTCCCCTATCAGTTACGGATGCATAGCCGTTTGAATCAGCTCATTTTCTGATGTGGATAAGAAGATATGGGCAAAATACGAAAACAGGTCAGCACAGACGTCATTGCACATCAGCCAACTTGATGGTCGATTTCGTCAATATTGGAGGCCTGATCTGATCATATGGTCTTCTAGACAAAGGTTCCCGTATCAGTTACGGATCCATAGCCATTGGAATCAGCTCATTTGCTGATGTGGATAAGCAGATATGGGCAAAATACGAAAACAGGTCAGCACAGACGTCATTCCACATCAGCCACTTTGATGGTCGATTTCGCTAGGGAAAACGACTCCGTTTCAAGAAGTGTAAAACATGAAAAAGATAGATATGCCTCTTAGCATTGCACGACTACAAATTTCAGCCTTATTGCTTCAGTGAAACGCCAGATATAGCTGATATGGCAAAAGGTGTCGGAACTGGAACTGAACTCGATTTGCCCTTAATTCTAGTAATCTGAAATCACTCAAAGAAACTTGTGAAAAACACCAAATTACATAAAAATATAAAAGATCATAAACACAATTAGACTAAACAATAATAACTCTTATTTGACACAAAACAATAATAAAACATAACTAAAAACTATATAATTATACGAGTTATCACACCCCCACACTTAGATTGTTGCTAGTCCCTAGCAACGACTCAATAAAAATAAAATAAGAAAATCTAATCTAATCCATTTTCGTAGGAAATCACGGTGGCACTTAGCATGTGACACAAGCCTTTAAACCCCTAGGTGTCCCTAGTGGACGAGTTTAGTCTCGTGAGGGTTTACTAGAACGATACCCACAAACATTGAAAAACTAAAATATAAATAAACTACATATACTAAAAATATTTACTCCTAATCCTTTCAATACAAATTAGAGACAATCTTTGAACAAGTCTTATAAACTAATCAATAGCTTAAAGAATTTCACAAAAAATCAAGCTTGAATGTAAATTGTTTGAGTTAAGCCAATATTAACATAACATATCTCAATCAAAATAGTGCATGTTCAAATTTAATCTCAACTTCTCACATGGGATACCCTCATGATTTTCACTCTTTAAAGTAGTGGTGAAGTGTTTACACTCAATCAATCTCATGAAAACAGTTCTACCATATTCATGCTTGTCCACCTATTCTCCACTATTTAGATCATACAACTTCATGAATCAAGAGGTCTTTAATCAAGGTTGTAATGGGGCCAAGGGGTTTGTAATGTGGTTGAAGAACAAAAGGATAAAGATATCACAAAGGTTCCAAAGAGTTCATAAAGTTTAGAGTCATAAAAAGATCATACAAAGAAACTTCTCAAAACTTTTTACAAGTACATAGTCACCTAGGCCGAATATTCATGTTGGGCCTTTTCTTCATTCTAAACAACTTTGTAACATCTTTTTCTTTTTCCACAAATTATTTCTTGTTTCTAACCCAAATTTTCAACTAAAAATATCCCTTGTTTTTTGCAATATGTCTCAAAATATATAATCCATCTTTAGAACAAGGGTAAGGATATAAGTATATTTAGGCTAGGTGTAAGTTGTGGTTACCAATAAAACAGCATATTTAATGTAGGCTCAAATTGGCTCACTAGTGGGGATGTTCTCTTAGAACATTAATAATGGATGGCTGTTTGGCTCTGGTTATAATCCTAATGCCTCTATCATATTCATGTTGTCACATGTATCAATATAGTCTCAAACGGTTTAAAGCAAGTTCTAGAGAATCATGTAATCATAAGAGCACTCAAGAAAGAAATTAGATTGATTTATATAATGCATCAATCATTATAGGCTCAAAAACTCACAAGGATGATTATACAAGTCAGATTAAGTCTAAACATGCTTCTTTCTCAATCAACATATTATATTAACATTGGCTCATAAAAAGGTTGACATCAAGCTCAATTCTCATGAAAATCTTCTCACTAATAAATCTGTTTTAGACTTATGCAATTCATATCTCATCATTGTATTAAAAAGGAACTAAAACTCACAAAAAAAAAATAATAATAATAATAAAGAAAAAAAATAGTAGACAAAAATAAAAGAAATCCTAAATCATTCCCCCCCACACTTAATTCTTACATTGTCCTCAATGTAAGTCTATTAACTCAAATGAAAGAATCATGTGTAAGAGAAAAGAACTAATAACATAAGAATAGGAACAACTAAGACTCAAAACAAAACAAAACCATGCAACCTAAATAATCCTAAAATACTAAACAAAAATTAACAAGTAAACATAAAAAGATTAAAATCAAACTGACAAGGTATGTCTCAAGTCTCCCTTACTCAGACCTTGTTCAGAATGAATACTTCTAAATTGCTTAAAACACAAAAAACTCTTTTTTTTTTTTTTTTTTTTGAAAAGAGGAAATCAAACTGACAAGGTATGTCTCAAGTCTCCCTTACTCAGACCTTGTTCAGAATGAATACTTCTTAATTTTATTTTTTTTTTTAAATTAGCAAAATATGTCCCTTACCCCCTACTAAAATATGACATTGTCCCCAATGTCAAATTTTAAAGGTAGAATTTAGGAGATATTACCTGCAGAGGTTGCTAACCACTTATTATAACTGAGACACAACAAGCAAAATGTTAGATAATGTCACAAAGACAAAGTGCAATCCACTCCTTGCTCGTCCATATCTCTTTTTCTTTTTCCGAGCGTTTGCGAAACAACCGTAGCAGATATACACTCATAAGCTTGGAGCTTTTTATGTAAATCTTCAATGGTTGTAGCAGAAATTATGGTTCTCCTTGCCTCTGAAAACATGAATCCATTATCCACAGCATTATCTAAATATAAAAGCAAATTACTAAAATAACCATTAATATTAAGCAAACCAATGGGTTTCTTATTTGTGACCAAAGATGACCAAGAAGCCACGCAAGCTATTTCTTCCAATGTACCCAGACCTCCTGGTAAAGCAATGAATGCATCGACAGAATGGTACATGATTGTTATCCGTTCAGGGACACTCCAGACTTGTATTTCCTTACCCACGGTAGGTCCACAAAAACTTGTGAATAGTTTTGGCACGATTCCTAGAACTGGACTTCCTCCGGCGTGTGCTGCTGTAGCGACTGCTCCCATTAAACCCGTACTACCGCCTCCATAAATCAAGTGGATCTTTTGTTGGGCAAGTATTACTCCAACTCTTATGGCTTCATCAGCGAATATGTTATTTTTTCCTGGATAAGCACCTCCAAAGACACAAATTTTTTTAATGCGCTGGGATGAAGTACTTTCCATTTTTTTTTTCTTCGAGTGCCTGAAAGAGAATGAGTACATGGTGTAATATATAGAGGACTCAGTAGTGAATCAGACAAGAGTAATAATGTCGCCGAAAGTGTATCTGACCTGTCAGAAGAAAATGTTAACCTAACAAAAGATTTTTGCGTGATTTCAGGAAGAAAATCAAAAAGAGAAGAAAAAATCAACCGTAAAAGACAAAAAAAAAACGAGAATAGTTACACAAATCGAACAACACGTAAATTAAACCAAAATAAAGTTATTGCAAATCAAACCAAAAACTGAGAAGTCATTTATTGTAGTTGTGATTGTGGCTCACATCTTTCTCTGGTTTTACGTGCAGAAACGGCTTAAACACATTCTATGAGTCGAGGATATGCTTCCCATCCAGTTTTCTTACAAGCTGGCAAACAGGGTCTTTTAACATCAGATTCCCAAGATGTTGCCATTCCCTTTGGAATTGCGGCCATAAATCAAGAATTTCTCTTTGTACGTCTCCACTAGGATGCGTCTCAAGAGAAAGTTGGATATTACCCAAATTCTCCTTACTCAGTCCATCCTTAATGAATTCAATTTTATCATCTCGATTAGAGGACGGAATCCCAATAGAACGACATTTACCGTTACACGTCCATCGTGCACATTTGTGGCAATTTGAACTCATGCGCTTTGCTCGTCGCTTCTTTGCAAAAGTGCTTCCACCTATACCTGGTAAATGCAAAACAGGAAGATATTCATCTTCACGTACCTTGGCTTCAATTATCCAACGTATGTCTCCAGGAATCCCTTTGTGCATAAGCATTCTTAATCTTTCAAATCGAACTTGGTAAAGCTTCAGTAAAATATTTCGAGGAAAAGGAGGAAATCGTTTCTGCAATCTTGTGAGAATATCATCCATCCTGAAAAAAAAATGAAAAAAATGAAAGAGAAATTGGAAGAGAAATTTATATACAATATCAGTTTTGTGGGTAGCTGATGGAACCGATTTAAATAATCACGGAGTACCGTTATCCGCCATTTAACCGGGGTAAAAAATATAAAAGTTATATTTACATCTAGTTATTTTCAAAACAAGGATGAGAAAGAAAAACAACATAAAAAGACTCAAAAACAAAACAATCTAAATAAAATCCTAAATTCTTCCCCCCACACATAATTCTTACATTGTCATTAATGTAATGCTATTATCCCCCAATGCAAGAATTATATGTAAGAGAAAAGAACTATTAAACAAAAGAAACTTATGCAGCCTAAAAAAAACAGTAAACACAATTAACAAAGAAACATACGAAATAAAAATAAAAACAATAAAAATAATAAAAGAAAAAGGAAAAGAAAGAGAAAGCAAATCTGAATATGGAAGGTTGGCAATTTCATCTTTAATTGGGCTGCCTTCCCAATTAACACTTGAGTTAGTGTTTTGAATCTAACCAACACCCCTTCTTGGCTTTTTAGGCTTGTCAGGCTCATACATGAAATTTCCCAAATTTATGCGTTTGAGAGGAAGCTTTCTTTGCACAACAGTGGATGCATTCTCCATTACAAGTATTATTCCATCATCCTTGGTGGTGCATATCTCATCGAGGAATGGTGCATCTTTTGGTACTTGTTGAATGACATCCACAAACAAACTGTTTAAGGTTTCCAGCGTGTCTTGTTCATGTTCATCCTCCTTGAACTTTGCGAATCTACTAGGAAAAGGTGGAGAAGAAACATTAGTAAAAATTGGAATCTCAAACGTTACCTCAGGTGCCGAAATACTCTTATTTGTATTTGTGGCTTCATTATCCTCAAGAACAGAATCCATCTCTAATTCTGTCTCATCCTCATCTTGTTCCTCATTCCTCAAGGTCACAATAGTAGTATTCTCCTTTGGGTTAATCATTGTTTGGGCAGAGAGTTCTTCAGATCTTTGTGCTACCCATACCACCATACTACTAGCCAATAGGCTCATTTGCCTTTCCAAACTCTGGATACTTGCCCTTGTTTCCTGTTGAAATTGCAAAGTATTAGTAACAAGAGAATCGACAAGTTCTTCTAAAGAAGTACCTGAGTTTTGAGTCATATGTGGTGGTTGAAGAAGATCTGGTTCTTGAGACCATGATTGATTGAAGCTAGATGGATGAGTGTAATTGGCATAAGGATCTACTTCTTGGTAATTTTCTGAGTAGCCATAATTAGTATGATCCCACCATCCCTCATGGTAAGTGTTTGAGTAAGGATCATACTGTTGGTCTTGGAACACTTGATGGCCTTGACATCCTCCCATGGCAAATTGTTGAACTGGGAAGGTGAGATTGGCTTGTTGATTCTCCATGTTCATGTATGCCACCAACTCTTCAAGTGTTAGATTGCTCAATTCCATCATTTTTTTTTTTAAATTTGATAAGAAAAACTTGTATGTACAAGAAAATAGAACTAATTAGAACTGAAAATAAGAATAAACCAAGTAACAAATAAACTAAAGAAAACAATCCCCGGCAACGGCGCCAAAAATTTGATGCACCCAAAAGAGTGTATCTTATTTAACCTTGCACTAAAAAGATCAATTGTAAGTATAGTAGTTAGCAAGGGTCGAGTCCTCAGGGATTGGGTTTTAATTTATGAGTTATTAGTTTATAACTTACATTCAAAGAAAACAATAAAAGAAAAGGGGTTTTTGAAGCCAGATTTAAACTAAAGTAAATAATAAGAATAAGATGCAAGGCGGTATAACCAGCCAATAAAAATATATATACTAAATTAGGCGGTATAACCAGCCAATAAAGATATATATACTAAATTAGGCGGTATAACCAGCCAATAAAAATAAAACAAAGTTAATATACAAATTAGGCGGTATAACCAGCCAATAAAAATAAATATACTTTTAAAAATAAGCAAACTAGAAAAGTAAGAAAACAAGTAAGTAAGAAGAATCAAATATGAAAAATATGGTTAAGGTTTCATTCTCCACCACTAGACATCATTAAGAATCAATTTCAGATCTATCAATATCAACCAACTATCAAAGTTAACAACCGTAGATAACAACAAGCTCTGTTATCCCAATCTTTCCTTAGTTTGTCGTTAAATAGAACAAGCTCTCTATTTAATCTCTAACCATCAAACAACCTAGAATAAGCTCTCTAGATTCAATTTAATGGCAGCTTTATGATGAGAAAGATAGGTTGATCTAAGCAACAAACACATAAGCTCGGATTGTTCAACTTAGGTTATGTTCCACTTTGCAATTATTGAAAACTTGACCATAATCATTAATCACAAATTGCCACTTATGAATAGGAAATCAAGACAATTACACGGATCAAGACTCCTAAACTAGCAATAGATAATTATCAAGATCTATCTAGTTGTACACCTAAACAAATCAAGACAACATCATGAACAATTCATGTAGAAGAACATAAGCAACTTTGATAGAAAATTAATGATAGATAGAATCTGAAAATCAATTATAAAACATGTCTAGAGCTTTGAAATCACCCTTAACCAAATAGAAGTTTAGCCTAGCATAGGCATTGTAAACATAAACATAAAATTAAAGAAAATCTAAGAAGAAAATAAAAGAAAGAAAGAAGAAGAGGAAGAATATTAATTATCCAACCTCTTGCTCTCTCTAAAGAAAAAGAAAACTAGAGAAAAGAAAGAAAACTAGAGAAAAGAAAGAAGAAGAAAACTTAGAGAATTTTATTAAAATGGATAATATCCTACCTATGTACAATATGATCTATACAATCATCCAAGGCCCTCTATTTATACACATTTTGGAGGGCTAAATGACAAGAGACAAGCTTTACAAATTTCAAAGGTAGGTATAATAGGTGGGTGCATTTTTCTAACAATTTTCGTCATATTGTATGACAATTTTGATCAGCCAACTTGATGGTCGATTTCGTCAATGTTGGAGGCCTGATCTGATCACATGGTCTTCTAGCAAAATGTTCCCCTATCAGTTACGGATGCATAGCCGTTTGAATCAGCTCATTTTCTGATGTGGATAAGAAGATATGGGCAAAATACGAAAACAGGTCAGCACAGACGTCATTGCACATCAGCCAACTTGATGGTCGATTTCGTCAATATTGGAGGCCTGATCTGATCATATGGTCTTCTAGACAAAGGTTCCCGTATCAGTTACGGATCCATAGCCATTGGAATCAGCTCATTTGCTGATGTGGATAAGCAGATATGGGCAAAATACGAAAACAGGTCAGCACAGACGTCATTCCACATCAGCCACTTTGATGGTCGATTTCGCTAGGGAAAACGACTCCGTTTCAAGAAGTGTAAAACATGAAAAAGATAGATATGCCTCTTAGATTTGCACGACTACAAATTGCAGCCTTATTGCTTCAGTGAAACGCCAGATATAGCTGATATGGCAAAAGGTGTCGGAACTGGAACTGAACTCGATTTGCCCTTAATTCTAGTAATCTGAAATCACTCAAAGAAACTTGTGAAAAACACCAAATTACATAAAAATATAAAAGATCATAAACACAATTAGACTAAACAATAATAACTCTTATTTGACACAAAACAATAATAAAACATAACTAAAAACTATATAATTATACGAGTTATCAAGGAGCTTCAGTATCTCCTTTTTCACAACCTCCATCATAGGAGGGTTCAATCTTCTTTGTGCTTCTCTTGTTGGTTTGGACCCTTCCTCTAACAAAATCCGGTGCATGCACATGGATGGGCTTATTCCCTTGATATCGGCAATTGTCCAACCAATTGTTGTTTTATGCTCTCTAAGCACCCGGATAAGTCGCTATTCTTGCAAAGGTGTGAGCTCTTTGGCAATGATGATCGGTAGTGTGTCCTTTTTACCTAGGAACACATATTTCAAGTGGTTCGGTAGTGGTTTCAACTCTAAAGTTGGTGCCTGCAAAATGGAAGGTAGAAGTTTCTCATTAGATAAAGGCAAATCAATAAATGAAACATCAAACCTTGCATCTTTAGGTGGCAGCGAGTGTAAAGATTCTAGTGCCCCTTCCACATGGTCACTCAAGGCTAGTTTAGCATTCCCCATTCCGAGATGGTTGCTAAGGACTATTTCCACACTATCTTCACCATCTAGCTCATAAGCTTGCTGCACTAGTGAGTCAATTATATCAATATTAAAAACAGAATGCACATCACTAGGATATCTCATGGCCTCAAAAATGTTAAAGCGAATTATTTCACCATCAAATTCCATAGTTAAAGTGCCATCATGTACATCTATTTTAGTTCTTGCTGTTTTCAAGAATGGTCTCCCTAATAGAATAGGTGTGGGATTAGAAGACATCTCATCTTCCATCTCAATAACATAAAAGTCAGCGGGAAAAACCAATTCATTAACCTGTACAAGAACGTCTTCTACAACTCCTCTTGGATAAGTGTTAGAACGGTCAGCAAGTTGTATTATAACATCGGTTTCCTCTAATGGTCCTAGATTCAATGAAGCATAAATTGAATATGGCATGACATTAATAGATGCCCCTAGATCTAGCATAGCACGTTCAAACCTGGTGTTGCCTATCTTACAAGGAATGGTAAACATACCTGGATCCTTGCATTTAGGTGGGAGTTTCTTTTGAAGAACAGCTGACACATTCTCCCCCACACTTACCTTTTCATTCCATTTCAACTTTCGTTTAGATGTGCACAACTCTTTTAGGAACTTGGCATATCTTGGCACTTGCTTGATAGCATCTAGTAAAGGAATGTTCACCTCTACTTTCCGGAAAGTTTCCAAAATTTCCTTCTCTTGCTCCTCCTTCTTGGACTTTGCTAACCTGCCAGGAAAAGGTGGAGGAGTTATATAAGAAGGAAAGGATGGTTTAGGAATTACCTTTTTTAGTGGCTCGTTGGGATGTGAAGAGGATGCCAAGGTATTGTTCTCCCCTTGAGCACTATCATTTTGTGGTGTCTCTAGCTGTTTCCCACTTCTTAAAGTTATAGCATTGGCATTCTCTCTTGGATTCACTATGGTTTGGGAAGGTAATTTCCCAGAATCCCTTGCTTGCATTTGACTCATGGTTGTTGCCAATTGCCCTATTTGAGTCTCCAAATTTCGAATACTTGTCTTTGTTTCCTGTTGAAATTGAATTGTATTAGTAGAAAGAGCTTTAACAAGATCTTCAAGAGAAGTACCTGAATTTTGGGTGGGTGGTAGTTGTTGTCGGGTTTGGTATGGTTGTTGCACTCTTTGCTGAAAACCCGGTGGCCTGTGGTCAAATGGTGGAGGAATAGTTTGTGATTGGTTCCCTCCATAATTGAAGTTTGGATGATCCCTCCATCCTGGATTGTAAGTGTTTGAGTAGGGATCATATTTCCTTGATTGGTTCTGAAATCCACCCATGGCATTCACATGTTCATTGGTATCCTCTTGAAGTGTTGGACACATATCAGTTTGGTGCCCTATGTTTGGACATATGCCACAAGCCTTTATTTGTTGTATTTTACCTACAGCCAATTGTTGAATAAGAGAAGTCAGTTTATCAAATTTTTGTTCAAGGGATGATATACTTACCTCATTAACTCTCTTGGGTTGTGGTGGTGGATCTTGTCTCATTGAGAACTGTTGAGAATTGGCTGCCATGTTGGAGGTTAATGTTCTAGCAGCCCTGGGAGTCTTATCAACTAGAGCTCCCCCACTAGCGGCATCTATCATACTTCTCTCCATGGGCATGAGACCTTCATAGAAGTATTGGATGAGAAGTTGTTCACTTATTTGATGGTGTGGACATGATGCACAAAGTTTCTTGAACCTCTCCCAATATTCATATAAGGACTCTCCGTTGTATTGCCGAATCCCACATATCTCTTTCCTAATGTTGCCAGCCTTAGATGCTGGGAAATACCTTTCCAAGAATGCTTTCTTCAAATCATTCCATGTAGTGATGGTCCCGGATGGTAGATAGTAGAGCCATTCCTTTGCTGAATCAGCTAGAGAGAATGGGAAGGCTCTCAACTTAACTTGCTCTTCCGTGACCCCTGTTGGTCTCATGCTTGAGCAAACTACATGGAATTCCTTGAGGTGCTTATTTGGATCCTCTCCTGCAAAACCATGAAAAGTTGGGAGAAGATGAATCAAACCAGATTTTAATTCAAAAGCTACCTCAAGATTAGCATATTCAATGCATAATGGTTGTTGACCCAAGTCCGGAGCGGCTAGCTCCTTGAGAGTTCGGTTGTCAGCTGCTGCCATCTCTCCTTGCTTCTCTTGGATGTTTTGGATCAACTCCTCGATTGGTTGTTGGTGAGAAGTTATAAATTCCCGAATTTTCCTAAGTCGTAAGTCTTCTTCGGAAGCTTGGAACATTCACTAATAAAAAAAAATAAGAAAGTAAATAATTAGAACAGAAATTAAGAATAAACCAATAAACTAATAAACTAAAGAAAGCAATCCCCGGCAACGGCGCCAAAAATTTGATGCACCCAAAAGAGTGTATCTTATTTAACCTTGCACTAAAAAGATAAATTGTAAGTATAGTAGTTAGCAAGGGTCGAGTCCTCAGGGATTGGGTTTTAGTTTATAAGTTAATAGTTTAAAACTTAAATTCAAGAACAATAAAAGAAAAGGGGTTTTTGAAGCCAAATTTAAACTAAAGTAAATAATAAGAATAAGATGCAAGGCGGTATAACCAGCCAATAAAAATATATATACTAAATTATGCGGTATAACCAGCCAATATATATACTAAATTAGGCGGTATAACCAGCCAATAAAAATAAAACAAAGTTAATATACAAATTAGGCGGTATAACCAGCCAATAAAAATATATATACTAAATTAGGCGGTATAACCAGCCAATATATATATACTAAATTAGGCGGTATAACCAGCCAATAAAAATAAAACAAAGTTAATATACAAATTAGGCGGTATAACCAGCCAATAAGAATAAATATACTTTTAAAAATAAGTAAACTAGAAAAGTAAGAAAACAAGTAAGTAAGAAGAATCAAATATGAAAAATATGGTTAAGGTTTCATTCTCCACCACTAGACATCATTAAGAATCAATTTCAGATCTATCAATATCAACCAACTATCAAAGTTAACAACCGTAGATAACAACAAGCTCTGTTATCCCAATCTTTCCTTAGTTTGTCGTTAAATAGAACAAGCTCTCTATTTAATCTCTAACCATTAAACAACCTAGAATAAGCTCTCTAAATTCAATTTAATGGCAGCTTTATGATGAGAAAGATAGGTTGATCTAAGCAACAAACACATAAGCTCGGATTGTTCAACTTAGGTTATGTTCCACTTTGCAATTATTGAAAACTTGACCATAATCATTAATCACAAATTGCCACTTATGAATAGGAAATCAAGACAATTACACGGATCAAGACTCCTAAACTAGCAATAGATAATTATCAAGATCTATCTAGTTGTACACCTAAATAAATCAAGACAACATCATGAACAATTCTTGTAGAAGAACATAAGCAACTTTGATAGAAAATTAATGATAGATAGAATCTGAAAATCAATCACAAAACATGTCTAGGGCTTTGAAATCACTCTTAACCAAATAGAAGTTTAGCCTAGCATAGGCATTGTAAACATAAACATAAAATTAAAGAGAATCTATGAAGGAAATAAAAGAAAGAAAGAAGAAGAAGAAAATAAAGAAAAAGAAAACTAGAGAAAAGAAAGAAGAAGAAAACTTAGAGAATTTTATTACAATGGCTAATATCCTACCAATGTACAATATGATCCTCTACAATCATCCAAGGCCCTCTATTTATACACATTTTGGAGTGCTAAATGACAAGAGACAAGCTTTACAAATTTCAAAGGTAGGTATAATAGGTGGGTGCATTTTTCTAACAATTTTCGTCATATTGTATGACAATTTTGATCAGCCAACTTGATGGTCGATTTTGTCAATATTGGAGGCCTGATCTGATCACATGGTCTTCTAGAAAAATGTTCCCCTGTCAGTTACTGATCCATAGCCGTTAGAATGAGCTCATTTGCTGATGTGGATAAGAAGATATGGGCAAAATACGAAAACAGGTCAGCAGAGACGTCATTGCACATCAGCCAACTTGATGGTCGATTTCGCTAGGGAAAACGACTCTGTTTCAAGAAGTGTAAAACATGAAAAAGATAGATATGCCTCTTAGCTTTGCACGGTTAAAATTTCAGCCTTATTGCTTCAGTGAAACTCCAGATATAGCTGATATGGCAAAAGGTGTCGGAACTGGAACTGAACTGGATTTGCCCTTAATTCTAGTAATCTGAAATCACTCAAAGAAACTTGTGAAAAACACCAAATTACATAAAAATATAAAAGATCATAAACACAATTAGACTAAACAATAATAACTCGTATTTGACACAAAACAATAATAAAACATAACTAAAAATTATATAATTATACGAGTTATCAATGCTAATGATTCTAAAGTGGATCTTCAAGGTGAGTCTAATATTTCTACTACTTTTATTGTTTTTGATCTTTCTCCTTATAATGCAGGCAAAGAAACGAAGAAGAAATCAGAACTATGATGCTTGGAGAAGTATATTTTCGTGTGCCCCCTTATTCTTTATTTATAGGCAATAGCGAGGGCATCAAACAAGTGAATTTCAGCTCTCTCCCTTCAATAAGTGCTGACTTGTGGCTAAAGTTAAGGAAAAGTGATGGGATTCAAGATGGACCAAGTTTTCAAGAAGCAATACAAGGATTCCACTTGGGCCGAATCAAGGAAGCAATGCAAGGAAAGGACTTGGGCAGAATCTACAAGTTATTTAAGCAATTTCAATCCATTCAAGTTGTGCTGCTTGAATGAGGAAGACCAATAATTGGTCCATGTGATCCAAGCCTTACATGATGGGCCATAGAGTAATTCAAAAGGGCGGCAATCTTAATGAATTAGTGGGCCTTTTTTTAGTTCATTATCTAATATGAAGTAGGGACCAATTCATTAATGATGTGACGCCTAAATTAGAAGCTTTAGTTGGGTCTTTTAATTACTTAGGCTTTTGGGCCTGATTTATGTATTATGTCCATTAAGCTTGTGGGGTCTATCTCCATTAAACTTGTTGGACATCCTTTTAATTATTTAGGTTTAGGCTTGAGCTTGTTCAACCCATAGTTAAGCTTTCTTTTAATTATGTAAGTAGTAAGCCTTGGCTGCCAAGGAGTTTCATTTGTACTATGAGTTCTTAGGCTAGTTGAATTAGGGTTAGTAGGGAGCCTACAAATACCTTTGTTTAGCCATCTACTACAGCAACCATTATTAATCTATTGAATTGAATTTATTCAAGTGAGTGTTTCACTCTTTTTAGTTCCTGACAGAACTTAGGAACTTATCAAAGAATTCTTTCATTGTGGCGTTCAACCTATCAAACTTAGGTTCTTGAAACGAGAGTTCTTAGGGTCTAGCATACATGCTTAATCTAGGTTCTTTGAAACAATCTTTCTAAGGGTTTAAGTTTTCTTTGCCTGAATCTTGGCTTTCTAAGGGTTCGGGTATTTCAATTTGTTAGTGGGTTCATGATAACTCGTATAATTATATAGTTTTTAGTTATGTTTTATTATTGTTTTGTGTCAAATACGAGTTATTATTGCTTAGTCTAATTGTGTTTATGATCTTTTATATTTTTATGTAATTTGGTGTTTTTTTACGAGTTTCTTTGAGTGATTTCAGATTACTAGGTTAAATCAACAATTAAGGGCAAATTCAGTTCAGTTCCAGTTCCGACACCTTTTGCCATATCAGCTATATCTGGAGTTTCACTGAAGCAATAAGGCTGAAATTTTAACCGTGCAAAGTTAAGAGGCATATCTAACGTTTTCATGTTTTACACTTCTTGAAACGGAGTCGTTTTCCCTAGAGAAATCGACCATCAAGTTGGCTGATGTGCAATGACGTCTGTGTTGACCTGTTTTTGTATTTTGCCCATATCTTCTTATCCACATCAGCAAATGAGCTGATTCCAACGGCTATGGATCACTAACGGATAGGGGAACATTTTTCTAGAAGACCATGTGATCAGATCAAGCTTCCAATATTGACAAAATCGACCATAAGTTGGCTGATCAAAATTGTCATACAATATGACGAAAATTGTTAGAAAAATGCACCCACCTATTATACCTACCTTTGAAATTTGTAAAGCTTGTCTCTTGTCATTTAGTCCTCCAAAATGTGTATAAATAGAGGGCCTTGGATGATTGTAAGAGGGATTGTACATTGGTAGGATATTAGCCATTGTAATAAAATTCTCTAGTTTTCTTTTTCTTTATTTTCTTCTTCTTCTTTCTTTCTTTTATTTCCTTCTTAGATTCTCTTTAATTTTATGTTTATGTTTACAATGCCTATGCTAGGCTAAACTTCTATTTGGTTAAGGGTGATTTCAAAGCCCTAGACATGTTTTGTGATTGATTTTCAGATTCTATCTATCATTAATTTTCTATCAAAGTTGCTTATGTTCTTCTACAAGAATTGTTCATGATGTTGTCTTGATTTATTTAGGTGTACAACTAGATAGATCTTGATAATTATCTATTGCTAGTCTAGGAGTCTTGATCCGTGTAATTGTCTTGATTTCCTATTCATAAGTGGCAATTTGCGATTAATGATTATGGTCAAGTTCTCAATAATTGCAAAGTGGAACATAACCTAAGTTGAACAATCCGAGCTTATGTGTTTGTTGCTTAGATCAACCTATCTTTCTCATCATAAAGCTGCCATTAAATTGAATTTAGAGAGCTTATTCTAGGTTGTTTAATGGTTAGAGATTAAATAGAGAGCTTGTTCTATTTAACGACAAACTAAGGAAAGATTGGGATAACAGAGCTTGTTGTTATCTACGGTTGTTAACTTTGATAGTTGGTTGATATTGATAGATCTGAAATTGATTCTTAATGATGTCTAGTGGTGGAGAATGAAACCTTAACCATATTTTTCATATTTGATTCTTCTTACTTACTTGTTTTCTTAGTTTTCTAGTTTGCTTATTTTTAAAAGTATATTTATTTTTATTGGCTGGTTATACCGCCTAATTTGTATATTAACTTTGTTTTATTTTTATTGGCTGGTTATACCGCCTAATTTAGTATATATATTTTTATTGGCTGGTTATACCGCCTAATTTAGTATATATATTTTTATTGGCTGGTTATACCGCCTTGCATCTTATTCTTATTATTTACTTTAGTTTAAATCTGGCTTCAAAAACCCCTTTTCTTTTATTGTTTTATTTGAACGTAAGTTATAAACTAATAACTCATAGATTAAAACCCAATCCCTGAGGACTCGACCCTTGCTAATCATTATACTTACAATTGATCTTTTTAGTGCAAGGTTAAATAAGGTACACTCTTTTGGGTGCATCAACAACCGTAGATAACAACAAGCTCTATTACCCCAATCTTTCCTTAGTTTGTCGTTAAATAGAACAAGCTCTCTATTTAATATCTAACCATCAAACAACCTAGAATAAGCTCTCTAAGTTCAATTCAATGGCAGCTTTATGATGAGAAAGATAAGTTGATCTAAGCAACAAACACATAAGCTCGGATTGTTCAACTTAGGTTATGTTCCACTTTGCAATTATCGAAAACTTGACCATAATCATTAATCACAAATTTCCACTTACGAATAGGAAATCAAGACAATTACACGGATCAAGACTCCTAAACTAGCAATAGATAATTATCAAGATGTATCTAGTTGTACATCTAAATAAATCAAGACAACATCATAAACAATTCTTGTAGAAGAACATAAGCAACTTTGATAGAAAATTAATGATAGATAGAATCTGAAAATCAATTACAAAACATGACTAGGGCTTTGAAATCACCCTTAACCAAATAGAAGTTTAGCCTAGCATAGGCATAGATAATATATACATAAAACTAAAAAGAAAATAAAAGAATGGAGAAAAAGAAGAAGAAGAAGAATGATGATCTTTGTGTCTCCTCAAAAGATGTCTAGTTTATGGCTCAAAAGATGGTATTTATAGAGCTTTAAAACCTTAAGAATAAAACCTTGCCGCACAAGTAAGCCTGGAGGCAGAAAAATCACGTTTTTGCCCTTTTTTTAGATTTGCGGTTAGGGTTTTTCTGGCCGTAGGATTCTTTAGGGAGATCTTCTAGTGCCAATTTGGGTGCCCATTTCTTTTTCGATTTGGGCCCATAATTTATCTTTGGAAAGATAATCAATTCAACTTAAAAAGTCAAGAAGGAAGTTTCTTCTAATAAAGAATCTAACATCATGTTTTCCTTGCAACAATCTCTGGAGGTCAGATCTACCTGATCACTTAGCACTAAGAATTTGATCTTTTTGACTCCGAAGTCTCCTTCCATCTTGTGATTATGATTTTGTAAGCTCTTTACCATCATTATTGACATCTTTTGACTTCATTCTTCTTATTGTACCTAAAATTCAAAAACTTAATATAAGTTAACAAGATAAAGATCGAAAACATAACAAAAACTAAATGATGCACCCAAAAGAGTGTATCTTTATTTAACCTTGCACTAAAAAGATCAATTGCAAGTATAGTAGTTAGCAAGGGTTGAGTCCTCAGGGATTGAGTTTTAGTTTAAGAATTATTAGTCTAAAACCTAAATTCAAAGAAAACAAAATAAAAGGGGAGGTTTTCAAAATCAATTTAAACTAAAGACTTATAATCAAAGAAGAAAGCAAGTAAATAAGAAGTAATCAAATATGAGAAAAATATGGTTAAGGTTTCATTCTCCACCACTAGACATCATTAAGAATCAATTTCATATCTATCAACATTAATTAGCTATCAAAGTTAACAACCGTAGATAACAAGCTCTGTTACCCCAATCTTTCCTTAGTTTGTCGTTAAATAGAACAAGCTCTCTATTTAATCTCTAACTATCAAGCAACCTAGAATAAGCTCTCCAAGTTCAATTTAATAGCAGCTTTATGATGAGAAAGATAGGTTGATCTAAGCAACAAACACATAAGCTCGGATTGTTCAACTTAGGTTATGTTCCACTTTGCAATTATTGAAAACTTGACCATAATCATTAATCACAAATTGCTACTTATGAATAGGAAATCAAGACAATTACACGGATCAAGACTCCTAAACTAGCATTAGACAATTATCAAGATTTATCTAGTTGGCCACCTAAACAAATCAAAACATCATCATGAACAATTTTAATGGAAGAACATAAGCAACTTTGATATAAAACAATGATAGATAGATTCTGAAAGTCAATTACAAAACATGTCTAGGGCTTTGAAATCACCCTTAACCAAATAAAAGTTTAGCTTAGCATAGGCATTGTAAACATAAACATAAAATTAAAGAGAATCTGAGAAGAAAATAAAAGAAAGAAAGAGGAAGAAGAAGAATATTAATTATCCAGCCTCTTGCTCTCTCAAAAACAAAGAAACAAAGAAGAAATCAGAACTTTGATGCTTGGAGAAGTGTAAATTTCGTATGCCCCCTTGATCTCTATTTATAGGCAATAGCTAGGGCATCAAACATGTGAATTTCAGCTCTCTCCCTTCAATAAATGCTGACTTGTGGCTAAAGTTAAAGAAAAGTGGCTGACTTTTATGTTTTAAGTAAAGATATAAGATTTGGCAGCCAAGTTTGAATAAAGTAGGAAAGTTTTAGTCAAAGCACTCTTTAATGTGTAGAGATTACAAACTTGCAGCCAAAGTAAGTGTAAGGAAGGAAAGTCTTGGCTGATTTAATTCTCCTACTTTGACTAGGATTAGCTTTAAGGAAAGATACTTGCAATTAATGCAATTAATGCAAGTTGAGAGCCACTAATCCTTCTTTGGCAAGGATAAACATAAATGTCAGCTAGGGTATTAAGAAAAATATGTGATTTGCGGCTAGGGTTTTTTTTTCTGCCACTAGGGTTTTTAGGGAGATATTCCAATACCGATTTGGATGACCATTTCTTATCCGATTTAGGCCCATGACAAACTGTTGGAAAGGTAATCAAGTGATCTTCAAAAGTCAAGAAGGAAGTTTCTCCGAATAAAGAGCCTAACATCATGTTTTCTTAGCAACAAGCTCCGGAGGTCAAATCTGTCTTCTTGCTTTGCACCAAGAATTTGATCTTTTTGACTCCCGGTTCTTTTTCCATCTTGTGATTGTGATTTTGTAAGCTCTTTAACATCCTAATTGACATGTTTTAACTTCATCTCCTCCAAAATACCTACAAAGCATAAAAACCTAGTAAAATGTCAAGGAAGTAAGAATCAAAGCACAAAGTATAAGGAAATTAAATAGGAAAATGTATGAAATTAAGCACTTATCACTAAAGGTAGAAAGGCATAAAATGTATATTTTATGAACTTATCAAATACCCCAACACTTAGCTTTTTGCTAGTCCTCGAGCAAAACAAAATAAAAAAAAAAAAATCTAATCTAATCCACCTTCGTAGGAAATCACGGTGGCACTTAGCATGTTACACAAGCCTTTAAACCCCTAGGTGTCCCTATTCGACGAGTTTAGTCTCGTGAGGTTTATTAGAATGATACCCACAAACATTGTGATAACTCGTATAATTATATAGTTTTTAGTTATGTTTTATTATTGTTTTGTGTCAAATACGAGTTATTATTGTTTAGTCTAATTGTGTTTATGATCTTTTATATTTTTATGTAATTTGGTGTTTTTCACAAGTTTCTTTGAGTGATTTCAGATTACTAGAATTAAGGGCAAATCCAGTTCAGTTCCAGTTCCGACATATTTTGCCATATCAGCTATATCTGGAGTTTCACTGAAGCAATAAGGCTGAAATTTGTAGCCGTGCAAAGCTGAGAGGCATATCTATCTTTTTAATGTTTTATACTTCTTGAAACGGAGTCGTTTTCCCTAGAGAAATCGACCATCAAGTTGGCTGATGTGCAATGACGTCTGTGCTGACCTGTTTTCGTATTTTGCCCATATCTGCTTATCCACATCAGCAAATGAGCTGATTCCAATGGCTATGGATCCGTAACTGATACGGGAACCTTTGTCTAGAAGACCATATGATCAGATCAGGCCTCAAATATTGACGAAATCGACCATCAAGTTGGCTGATGTGCAATGACGTCTGTGCTGACATGTTTTCGTATTTTGCCCATATCTGCTTATCAACATCAGCAAATGAGCTGATTCTAACGGCTATGGATCCGTAACTGATAGGGGAACCTTTTTCTAGAAGACCATGTGATCAGATCAGGCCTCCAACATTGACGAAATCGACCATCAAGTTGGCTGATCAAAATTGTCATACAATATGACGAAAATTGTTAGAAAAATTCACCCACCTATTATACCTACCTTTGAAATTTGTAAAGCTTGTCTCTTGTCATTTAGCCTTCCAAAATGTGTATAAATAGAGGGCCTTGGATGATTGTAAAGGAATATATTGTACATTGGTAGGATATTAGCCATTGTAATAAAATTCTCTAAGTTTTCTTCTTCTTTCTTTTCTCTAGTTTTCTTTTTCTTTAGAAAGGGCAAGAGGTTGGATAATTAATATTCTTCTCCTTCTTCTTTCTTTCTTTTATTTTCTTCTTAGATTCTATTTAATTTTATGTTTATAATGCCTATGCTAGGCTAAACTTCTATTTGGTTAAGGGTGATTTCAAAGCCCTAGACATGTTTTGTGATTGATTTTCAGATTCTATCTATCATTAATTTTCTATCAAAGTTGCTTATGTTCTTCTACAAGAATTGTTCATGATGTTGTCTTGATTTCTTTAGGTGTACAACTAGATAGATCTTGATAATTATCTATTGCTAGTTTAGGAGTCTTGATCCGTGTAATTGTCTTGATTTCCTATTCATAAGTGGCAATTTGTGATTAATGATTATGGTCAAGTTTTCAATAATTGCAAAGTGGAACATAACCTAAGTTGAACAATCCGAGCTTATGTGTTTGTTGCTTAGATCAACCTATCTTTCTCATCATAAAGCTGCCATTAAATTGAATCTAGAGAGCTTATTCTAGGTTGTTTGATGGTTAGAGATTAAATAGAGAGCTTGTTCTATTTAACGACAAACTAAGGAAAGATTGGGATAACAGAGCTTGTTGTTATCTACGGTTGTTAACTTTGATAGTTGGTTGATATTGATAGATCTGAAATTGATTCTTAATGATGTCTAGTGGTGGAGAATGAAACCTTAACCATATTTTTCATATTTGATTCTTCTTACTTACTTGTTTTCTTACTTTTCTAGTTTGCTCATTTTTAAAAGTATATTTATTTTTGTTGGCTGGTTATACCGCCTAATTTGTATATTAACTTTGTTTTATTTTTATTGGCTGGTTATACCGCCTAATTTAGTATATATATTTTTATTGGCTGGTTATACCGCCTAATTTAGTATATATATTTTTATTGGCTGGTTATACCGCCTTGCATCTTATTCTTATTATTTACTTTAGTTTAAATCTGGCTTCAAAAACCCCTTTTCTTTTATTGTTTTCTTTCAACGTAAGTTATAAACTAATATCTCATAGATTAAAACCCAATCCCTGAGGACTCGACCCTTGCTAATCATTATACTTACAATTGATCTTTTTAGTGCAAGGTTAAATAAGATACACTCTTTTGGGTGCATCAAATTTTTGGCGCCGTTGCCGGGGGATTGTTTTCTTTAGTTTATTTGTTACTTGGTTTATTCTTATTTTCAGTTCTAATTAGTTCTATTTTCTTGTACATACAAGTTTTTCTTATCAAATTTTGAAAAAAAAAAAAGAAAAGAAAAAGAAAACGATGGAATTGAGCAATCTAACACTTGAAGAGTTGGTGGCATACATGAACATGGAGAATCAACAAGCCAATCTCACCTCCCCAGTTCAACAATTGGCCATGGGAGGATGTCAAGGCCATCAAGTGTTCCAAGACCAACAGTATGATCATTACTCAAACACTTACCATGAGGGATGGTGGGATCATACTAATTATGGCTACTCGAAAAATTACCAAGAAGTAGATCCTTATGCCAATTACACTCATCCATCTAGATTTAATCAATCATGGTCTCAAGAACCAGATCTTTTTCAGCCACTACATATGACTCAAAACTCAGGTACTTCTTTAGAAGATCTTGTCGATTCTCTTGTTACTAATACTTTGCAATTTCAACAGGAAACAAGGGCAAGTATCCAGAGTTTGGAAAGGCAAATGAGCCTATTGGCTAGTAGTATGGTGGTATGGGTAGCACAAAGATCTGAAGAACTCTCTGCCCAAACGATGATTAACCCAAAGGAGAATGCTACTATTGTGACCTTGAGGAATGAGGAACAAGATGAGGATGAGACAAAATTAGAGATGAATTCTATTCTTGAGGATAATGAAGCCAATGATCCAAATAAGAGTATTTCAGCACCTGAGGTAACGTTTGAGATTCCAATTTTTACTAATGTTTCTTCTCCACTTTTTCCTAGTAGATTCGCAAAGTTCAAGGAGGATGAACATGAACAAGACACGCTGGAAACCTTAAACAGTTTGTTTGTGGATGTCATTCAACAAGTACCAAAAGATGCATCATTCCTCGATGAGATATGCACCACCAAGGATGATGGAATAATACTTGTAATGGAGAATACATCCACTGTTGTGCAAAGAAAGCTACCTCTCAAACGCATAAATTTGGGAAATTTCATGTATGAGCCTGACAAGCGTAAAAAGCCAAGAAGGGGTGTTGGTTAGATTCAAAACACTAACTCAAGTGTTAATTGGGAAGGCAGCCCAATTAAAGATGAAATTGCCAACCTTCCATATTCAGATTTGCTTTCTCTTTCTTTTCCTTTTTCTTTTATTATTTTTATTGTTTTTATTTTTATTTCTTATGTTTCTTTGTTAATTGTGTTTATTGTTTTTAAGTTCATTTAGGCTGCATAAGTTTCTTTTGTTTAATAGTTCTTTTCTCTTACATATAATTCTTGCATTGGGGGATAATAGCATTACATTAATGACAATGTAAGAATTATGTGTGGGGGGAAGAATTTAGGATTTTATTTAGAGTGTTTTATTTTTGAGTCTTTTTATGTTGTTTTTTCTTTTTGATCCTTGTTTTGAAAATAACTAGATGTAAATATAATTTTTATTTTTTTTAACCCCGGTTAAATGGCGGATAACGGTACTCCGTGATTATTTAAATCGGTTCCATCAGCTACCCACAAAACTGATATTGTATATAAATTTCTCTTCCAATTTCTCTTTCATTTTTTTTCATTTTTTTTCAGGATGGATGATATTCTCACAAGATTGCAGAAACGATTTCCTCCTTTTCCTCGAAATATTTTACTGAAGCTTTACCAAGTTCGATTTGAAAGATTAAGAATGCTTATGCACAAAGGGATTCCTGAAGACATACGTTGGATAATTGAAGCCAAGGTACGTGAAGATGAATATCTTCCTGTTTTGCATTTACCAGGTACAGGTAGAAGCACTTTTGCAAAGAAGCGACGAGCAAAGCGCATGAGTTCAAATTGCCACAAATGTGCACGATGGACGTGTAACGGTAAATGTCGTTCTATTGGGATTCCGTCCTCTAATCGAGATGATAAAATTGAATTCATTAAGGATGGACTGAGTAAGGAGAATTTGGGTAATATCCAACTTTCACTTGAGACGCATCCTAGTGGAGACGTACAAAGAGAAATTCTTGATTTATGGTCGCAATACCAAAGGGAATGGCAACATCTTGGGAATCTGATGTTAAAAGACCCTGTTTGCCAGCTTGTAAGAAAACTGGATGGGAAGCATATCCTCGACTCATAGAAGGCGTTCAAGCCGTTTCTGGACGTAAAACCAGAGGAAGATGTGAGCCACAATCACAACTACAATAAACGACTTCTCAGCTTTTGGTTTGATTTGCAATAACTTTATTTTGGTTTAATTTACGTGTTATTCAATTTGTGTAATTATTCTCATTTTTTTATTTGTCTTTTACGGTTGATTTTTCTTCTCTTTTTGATTTTCTTCCTGAAATCACGCAAAAATCTTTTGTTAGGTTAACATTTTCTTCTGACAGGTCAGATACACTTTCGGCGACATTATTACTCTTGTCCGATTCACTACTCAGTCCTCTATATATTACACCATGTACTCATTCTCTTTCAGGCACTCGAAAAAAAGAAAAAAAAAAGAAAAAAAAAATGGAAAGTACTTCGTCCCAACGCATTAAAAAAATTTGTGTTTTTGGAGGTGCTTATCCAGGGAAAAATAACATATTCGCTGATGAAGCCATAAGAGTTGGAGTAATACTTGCCCAACAAAAGATCCAGTTGATTTATGGAGGCGGTAGTACGGGTTTAATGGGAGCAGTCGCTACAGCAGCACACGCCGGAGGAAGTCCAGTTCTAGGAATCGTGCCAAAACTATTCACAAGTTTTTGTAGACCTACCGTGGGTAAGGAAATACAAGTCTGGAGTATCCCTGAACGGATGACAATCATGTACCATTCTGCCGATGCATTCATTGCTTTACCAGGAGGTCTGGGTACATTGGAAGAAATAGCTTGCGTGGTTTCTTCGTCATCTTTGGTCACAAATAAGAAACCCATTGGTTTGCTTAATATTAATGGTTATTTTAGTAATTTGCTTTCATATTTAGATAATGCTGTGGATAATGGATTCATGTTTTCAGAGGCAAGGAGAACCATAATTTCTGCTACAACCATTGAAGATTTACTCAAAAAGCTCCAAGCTTATGAGTGTTTATCTGCTACGGTTGTTTCGCAAACGCTCGGAAAAAGAAAAAGAGATATGGATGAGCAAGGAGTGGATTGCACTTTGTCTTTGTGACATTATCTAACATTTTGCTTGTTGTGTCTCAGTTATAATAAGTGGTTAGCAACCTTTGCAGGTAATATCTCCTAAATCCTACCTTTAAAATTTGACATTGGGGACAATGTCATATTTTAGTATGGGGTAAGGGACATATTTTGCTAATTTAAAAAAAAAAAAAAATTGTTGTGTTTTAAGCCATTTAGAAGTATTCATTCTGAACAAGGTCTGAGTAAGGGAGACTTGAGACATACCTTGTCAGTTTGATTTTAATCTTTTTATGTTTACTTGTTAATTTTTCTTTAGTATTTTAGGATTATTTAGGTTGCATGAGTTTGTTTTGTTTTGTTTTGAGTCTAGTTGTTCCTATTCTTATGTTATTAGTTCTTTTCTCTTACACATGATTCTTTCATTTGGGTTAATAGACTTACATTGAGGACAATGTAAGAATTAAGTGTGGGGGGAATGATTTAGGATTTCTTTTATTTTCGTCTACTATTTTTTTTTATGAGTCTTTATTATTATTTTTTTTAGTGTGTTTTATTCCTTTTTAATACAATGATGAGATATGAATTGCATAGGTCTAAACTGGTTACTAGTGAGAAGATTTTCATGAGAATTAAGCTTGATACTAATTTTTATGAGTCAATGTTAATATGATATGTTGATTGAGAAAGAAGCATGTTTAGACTTAAAACTAACTTGTATAATCATCATTGTGAGTTTTTGAGCCTAAAATGATTGATGCATTATACAAATCAATCTAATTTCTTTCTTGAGTGCTCTTATGATTACATGATTCTCTAGAACTTGCTTTAAACCGTTTGAGACTATATTGATACATGTGACAACATGAATATGATAGAGGCATTTGGATTATAACCAGAGCCAAACAGCCATCCCTTATTGATGTTCCAAGAGAACACACCCTTAGTGAACCAATTTGAGCCTACATTGAATAAGCTATCTCTTTGGTAACCATAACTTGTCCCCAACCTAAATATACTTATATCTTTACCTTTGTTCCAAAGATGAATTAGCATGATTTGAGACAAGTTGCAAAGACAAGGGATATTTTTTGGTTAGAAACAAGAAATAAGTGTGGGGGGAAAAGAAAAGAAAAGTCAAAAAAAAAATATATATGAATCATCTCTTGAATTTGTGGAAAAAGAAAAAGATGTTACAAAGTTGTTTAGAATGAAGAAAAGGCCCAACATGAATATCCGGCCTAGGTGACTATGTACTTGTAAAGAGTTTTGAGAAGTTTCTTTGTATAATTTTTTTTATGTCTCTAAACTTTATGAACTCTTTGGAACCTTTGTGATATCTTTATCCTTTTGTTCTTCAACCACATTACAAACCCCTTGGCCCCATTACAACCTTGATTAAAGACCTCTTGATTTATGAAGTTGCATGATCTTTTAGTGGAGAATAGGTGGACAAGCAAGCATATGGTAGAAGTGTTTTCATGAGATTGATTGAGTGTAAACACTTTACCACTACTTTAAAGAGTGAAAATCAAGAGAGTATCCCATGTGAGAAGTTGAGATTAAGTTTGAATATGCACTATTTTGATTGAAATATGTTATGTTAATATTGGCTTAACTCAAACTATTTACATTCAAGCAAGATTTTTTGTGAATTTCTTCAAGCTATTGATTAGTTTTTAAGACTTGTCCAATGATTATCTCAAATTTATATTGGAAGGATTAGTTATAATTATTATTTTTAGTTTTTCTTATGTTTTCAATGTTTGTGGGTATCGTCCTAGTAAACCCTCACGAGACTAAACTCGTCCACTAGGGACACCTAGGGGTTTAAAGGCTTGTGTCACATGCTAAGTGACACCGTGATTTCCTACGAAAATGGATTAGATTAGATTTTCTTATTTTATTTTTATTGAGTCGTTGCTAGGGACTACCAACAATCTAAGTGTGGGGGTGTGATAACTCGTATAATTATATAGTTTTTAGTTATGTTTTATTATTGTTTTGTGTCAAATACGAGTTATTATTGTTTAGTCTAATTGTGTTTATGATCTTTTATATTTTTATGTAATTTGGTGTTTTTCACAAGTTTCTTTGAGTGATTTCAGATTACTAGAATTAAGGGCAAATCCAGTTCAGTTCCAGTTCCGACATATTTTTCCATATCAGCTATATCTGGAGTTTCACTGAAGCAATAAGGCTGAAATCTGTAGCCGTGCAAAGCTGAGAGGCATATCTATCTTTTTCATGTTTTATACTTCTTGAAACGGAGTCGTTTTCCCTAGCGAAATCGACCATCAAGTTGGCTGATGTGCAATGACGTCTGTGCTGACCTGTTTTCGTATTTGGCCCATATCTGCTTATCCACATCAGCAAATGAGCTGATTCCAATGGCTATGGATCCGTAACTGATACGGGAACCTTTGTCTAGAAGACCATATGATCAGATCAGGCCTCAAATATTGACGAAATCGACCATCAAGTTGGCTGATGTGCAATGACGTCTGTGCTGACATGTTTTCGTATTTTGCCCATATCTGCTTATCCACATCAGCCAATGAGCTGATTCTAACGGCTATGGATCCGTAACTGATAGGGGAACCTTTTTCTAGAAGACCATGTGATCAGATCAGGCCTCCAACATTGACGAAATCGACCATCAAGTTGGCTGATCAAAATTGTCATACAATATGACGAAAATTGTTAGAAAAATTCACCCACCTATTATACCTACCTTTGAAATTTGTAAAGCTTGTCTCTTGTCATTTAGCCTTCCAAAATGTGTATAAATAGAGGGCCTTGGATGATTGTAGAGGAATATATTGTACATTGGTAGGATATTAGCCATTGTAATAAAATTCTCCAAGTTTTCTTCTTATTTCTTTTCTCTAGTTTTCTTTTTCTTTAGAAAGGGCAAGAGGTTGGATAATTAATATTCTTCTCCTTCTTCTTTCTTTCTTTTATTTTCTTCTTAGATTCTATTTAATTTTATGTTTATAATGCCTATGCTAGGCTAAACTTCTATTTGGTTAAGGGTGATTTCAAAGCCCTAGACATGTTTTGTGATTGATTTTCAGATTCTATCTATCATTAATTTTCTATCAAAGTTGCTTATGTTCTTCTACAAGAATTGTTCATGATGTTGTCTTGATTTCTTTAGGTGTACAACTAGATAGATCTTGATAATTATCTATTGCTAGTTTAGGAGTCTTGATCCGTGTAATTGTCTTGATTTCCTATTCATAAGTGGCAATTTGTGATTAATGATTATGGTCAAGTTTTCAATAATTGCAAAGTGGAACATAACCTAAGTTGAACAATCCGAGCTTATGTGTTTGTTGCTTAGATCAACCTATCTTTCTCATCATAAAGCTGCCATTAAATTGAATCTAGAGAGCTTATTCTAGGTTGTTTGATGGTTAGAGATTAAATAGAGAGCTTGTTCTATTTAACGACAAACTAAGGAAAGATTGGGATAACAGAGCTTGTTGTTATCTACGGTTGTTAACTTTGATAGTTGGTTGATATTGATAGATCTGAAATTGATTCTTAATGATGTCTAGTGGTGGAGAATGAAACCTTAACCATATTTTTCATATTTGATTCTTCTTTCTTACTTGTTTTCTTACTTTTCTAGTTTGCTCATTTTTAAAAGTATATTTATTTTTATTGGCTGGTTATACCGCCTAATTTGTATATTAACTTTGTTTTATTTTTATTGGCTGGTTATACCGCCTAATTTAGTATATATATTTTTATTGGCTGGTTATACCGCCTAATTTAGTATATATATTTTTATTGGCTGGTTATACCGCCTTGCATCTTATTCTTATTATTTACTTTAGTTTAAATCTGGCTTCAAAAACCCCTTTTCTTTTATTGTTTTCTTTCAACGTAAGTTATAAACTAATAACTCATAGATTAAAACCCAATCCCTGAGGACTCGTCCCTTGCTAATCATTATACTTACAATTGAACTTTTTAGTGCAAGGTTAAATAAGATACACTCTTTTGGGTGCATCACATTGAAAAACTAAAATTTAAATAAACTACATATACTAAAAATATTTACTCATAATCCTTTCAATCTAAATTAGAGACAATCTTTGAACAAGTCTTATAAACTAGTCAATAGCTCAAAGAATTTCACAAAAAATCATGCTTGAATGTAAATTGTTTGAGTTAAGCCAATATTAACATAACATATTTCAATCAAAATAGTGCATATTCAAACTTAATCTCAACTTCTCACATGGGATACTCTCATGATTTTCACTCTTTAAAGTAGTGGTAAAGTGTTTACACTCAATCAATCTCATGAAAACTGTTCTATCATATGCTTGCTTGTCCACCTATTCTCCACATTTAGATCATGCAACTCCATAAATTAAGAGGTCTTTAATCACGGTTGTAATGGGGCCAAGAGGTAATAATGTGGTTAAAGAATAAAAAAGAAAAGATATCACAAAGGTTCTAAAGACTTCATAGAATTAAGAGACAAAATAAAATTTTGCAAATAAAACTTTCTCAATATTCTTTAGAAGTACATAATCACATTGACTGAATATTTCATGTTGAGCCTTTGCTTTATTCTAACCAACCTTGTAACATTCTTTTTCTTTTCTTTAACCATTAGTCCAAGATATGATTCAATTTTTTTTTTTTCATTTTTTTTCATGGAAATGTATTTTTGCTATGTTCCCTTTTCTTTTTCTCTTGAATTTTGCCTCTCTTCTTCCCCACACTTATCTTTTGTTCTAACCCAAATTTTAAAAAAGTATCCCTTGTTTTTGCAATATGTCTCAAGAATTCTAGTCCATCTTTAGAACAAGGGTAAAGATATAAATGTATTTAGGCTAGGTGTAGGATATGGTTACCAAAAAAATAGCTTATTCAATTTAGGCTCAAATTGGTTCACTAAGGGGATGTTCTCTTGGAACATCAATAAGGAATGGCTGTTTGGCCCTGGTTATAATACTAATGCCTCTATCATTTTCATGTTGTTACATGCATCAATATAGTCTAAAAAAGGTTTAAAGCAAGTTCTAGAGAAACATGTAATCATAAGAGCACTCAAGAAAGAAATTAGATTGATATGTATAATGCATCAATCATATAGGCTCGAAACTCACAAGGATGATTATACAAGTCAATTTTAAGTCTAAACATGCTTCTTTCTCAATCAATATATCATATCAACATTGGCTCATAAAAAATAGTATCAAGCTCAATTCTCATGAAAATCTTCTCACTAATAACCAGTTTTAGACCTATGCAATTCATATCTCATCATTGTATTAAAAAAGAACTAGAACACACTAAAAATAATAATATTAATTATATTAAAGACTCATAAAAAAAATAATAGCCAAAAATAAAAGAAATCCTAAATCCTTCCCCCCACAGTTAATTCTTACATTGTCCTCAATGTGTAAGAGAAAAAGAACTAATAAGAATAGAAATAACTAAGACTCAAAACAAAACAAATTCATGCAACCTAAATAATCCTAAAAAACTAAACAAATAAATAACAAATAAACATGAAAATAAATAAATAAAAGCAATAAAAATAATAAAAGAAAAAGGAAAAGAATGCAAATCTTAGTATGGCAGGTTGGTAATTTCTTTATTAATTGGGCTTCCTTCCCAATTAGTACTTGATTTAAGTTGTCCAACCTAACCAACACCCCTTCTTGGGTTTTTAGGCTTGTTAGGCTCATACATGAAACAAGTAATTAAGAAAATCAAATATGAAAAATATGGTTAAGGTTTCATTCTCCACCACTAGACATCATTAAGAATCAATTTCATATCTATCAACATTAATTATCTATCTAAGTTAACAACCGTAGATAACAACAAGCTCTGTTACCCCAATCTTTCCTTAGTTCGTCGTTAAATAGAACAAGCTCTCTATTTAATCTCTAACTATCAAACAACCTAGAATAAGCTCTCTAAGTTCAATTTAATAGCAGCTTTTTGATGAGAAAGATAGGTTGATCTAAGCAACAAACACATAAGCTCGGATTGTTCAACTTAGGTTATGTTCCACCTTGCAATTACTAAAAACTTGACCATAATCATTAATCACAAATTGCTACTTATGAATAGGAAATCAAGACAATTACACGGATCAAGACTCCTAAACTAGCATTAGACAATTATCAAGATTTATCTAGTTGGCCACCTAAACAAATCAAAACATCATCATGAACAATTTTAATGGAAGAACATAAGCAACTTTGATAGAAAATTAATGATAGATAGAATCTGAAAATCAATTACAAAATATTTCTAGGTCTTTGAAATCACCTTTAACCAAATAAAAGTTTAGCCTAGCATAGACATAGATAATATATACATAAAACTAAAAAGAAAATAAAAGAATGGAGAAGAAGAAGAAGAAGAATGATGATCCTTGAGTCTCCTCAAAAGATGTCTAGTTTGTGGCTCAAAAGATGGTATTTATAGAGCTTTAAAACCCTCAGAATAAGTTCTTGCCGCACAAGTAAGCCTGGAGGTGCAAAAATCACGTTTTTGTCTTCTTTTTTTCCGATTTGCGATTAGGGTTTTTCTGGCCGTAGGGTTCTTTAGGGAGATCTTCTAGCACCATTTTGAATGCACATTTCTTATCCGATTTGGGCCTATAATATATCGTTGGAAAGATAATCAAGTCAACTTCAAAAGTCAAGAAGGAAGTTTCTTCAAATAAAGAATATAACATCATGTTTTCCTTACAACAAGCTCCAGAGGTCATATCTGCCTGATTGCTTTTCAACCAGAAATTGATATTTTTGACTCCCAAGTCTTCTTCCATCTTGTGAATATGATTTTGTAAGCTCTTTACCATCATTATTGACATCTTTTGATTTCATTCTCTTTATTGTACCTAAAATTCAAAAACAAATTATAAGTAAACAAGATAAAGATCGAAAACATAACAAAAACTAAAGGTAGAAAGGCATAAAATGTATATTTTATGAGCTTATCACAATTGTGGGGACCAATTCATTTAACCATGTGGCGCCTAAGAGAGGGCTTATTTTAATTCTTATAATTACTTAGGCATTTGGGCCTATATTATGTAACATGGACATCTTTTAATTATTTAGGTTTGGGATTGAGCAGGTTCAGCCCATATTTTACATATTATTACTTAGTAAATTAGGGTTACTGTAGGGAGGCTATAAATATATGTCTTAGCTACCTACTTCAATTATATTTTAATCTATTGAGTTGAATTTTATTCAAGTGAGTATTTACTCTTTTTAGTTTTTGACAGAACTTAGTAACATATCAAAGAATTTTTTCTTTGTGGCGTTGAACCTATCAAACTTAGGTTCTTGAAACGAGATTTCTTAGGGTCTTGTTTACATGCTTAATCTAGGTTCTTTGAAACAGACTTTCTAAGGGTTTAAGTTTTCTTTGCCTAAATCTTGGCTTTTCTAAGTTAGGTATTTCAATTTGTTAGTGGGTTCAAAGGGTTTAAACCCTAGGGTTCACATTAGTTGGTGGCCATTAAACTTCGAAAACATGCTTCTTTTTTATGGGAGAATCTTAAAAGACAACGAGACAGAGAAGGGAGAAGCAAGATTGTGACTTGGAAAAAGATGATGAGGGAGCTAAAGAGGAAATACTTGCCGGAGAACTATAGGCAATATATTTTTCTCAAGCTCCACAATCTGAAACAACGGGATCTCTCTGTAGAAGATAACACTGCAGAGTTCGATAGTCTCTTATTGAAGGGTGAACCAGTGGAATCAGAAGAGCAATCCATTACACGCTACCTTAGAGGGTTGAAATATGAGATTGCTAATGTGGTGCAGTTGCAGCCTTATTGGTCCTTGAATGATGTGTGTAGTTGGCCCTTAAGGTGGAGAAGCAACAAAAGGAAGTTCGTGGCAGTGGCTGATAACTCGTATAATTATATAGTTTTTAATTATGTTTTATTATTGTTTTGTGTCAAATACGAGTTATTATTGTTTAGTCTAATTGTGTTTATGATCTTTTATATTTTTATGTAATTTGGTGTTTTTCACAAGTTTCTTTGAGTCATTTCAGATTACTAGAATTAAGGGCAAATCCAGTTCAGTTCCAGTTCCGACACCTTTTTCCATATCAGCTATATCTGGAGTTTCACTGAAGCAATAAGGCTGAAATTTTAACCGTGCAAAGCTAAGAGGCATATCTATCTTTTTCATGTTTTACACTTCTTGAAACGGAGTCGTTTTCCCTAGCGAAATCAACCATCAATTTGGCTGATGTGCAATGACGTCTGTCCTGAGCAGTTTTCGCATTTTGATCATATCGTCCGATACACATCAGCAAATGAGCTGATTCCAACGGCTATGGATCACTAACGGATAGGGGAACATTTGTCTAGAAGACCATGTGATCAGATAAAGCCTCCAATATTGAAGAAATCGACCATCAAGTTGGCTGATGTGCAATGACGTCTGTGCTGACCTGTTTTCGTATTTTGCCCATATCTTCTTCTCCTCATCAGCAAATGAGCTGATTCCAACGGCTATGAATCAGTAACTCATAGGGGAACATTTTTCTAGAAGACCATGTGATCAGATCAGGCCTCCAAGATTGACAAAATCGACCATCAAGTTGGCTGATCAAAATGGTCATACAATATGACGAAAATTGTTAGAAAAATGCACCCACCTATTATACCTACCTTTGAAATTTGTAAAGCTTGTCTCTTGTCATTTAGCCCTCCAAAATGTGTATAAATAGAGGGCCTTGGATGATTGTAGAGGATCATATTGTACATTGGTAGGATATTAGCCATTGTAATAAAATTCTCTAAGTTTTCTTCTTCTTTCTTTTCTCTAGTTTTCTTTTTCTTTATTTTCTTCTTCTTCTTTCTTTCTTTTATTTCCTTCTTAGATTCTCTTTAATTTTATGTTTATGTTTACAATGCCTATGCTAGGCTAAACTTCTATTTGGTTAAGGGTGATTTCAAAGCCCTAGACATGTTTTGTGATTGATTTTCAGATTCTATCTATCATTAATTTTCTATCAAAGTTGCTTATGTTCTTCTACAAGAATTGTTCATGATGTTGTCTTGATTTATTTAGGTGTACAACTAGATAGATCTTGATAATTATCTATTGCTAGTCTAGGAGTCTTGATCCGTGTAATTGTCTTGATTTCCTATTCATAAGTGGCAATTTGTGATTAATGATTATGGTCAAGTTTTCAATAATTGCAAAGTGGAACATAACCTAAGTTGAACAATCCGAGCTTATGTGTTTGTTGCTTAGATCAACCTATCTTTCTCATCATAAAGCTGCCATTAAATTGAATTTAGAGAGCTTATTCTAGGTTGTTTAATAGTTAGAGATTAAATAGAGAGCTTGTTCTATTTAACGACAAACTAAGGAAAGATTGGGATAACAGAGCTTGTTGTTATCTACGGTTGTTAACTTTGATAGTTGGTTGATATTGATAGATCTGAAATTGATTCTTAATGATGTCTAGTGGTGGAGAATGAAACCTTAACCATATTTTTCATATTTGATTCTTCTTACTTACTTGTTTTCTTACTTTTCTAGTTTGCTTATTTTTAAAAGTATATTTATTTTTATTGGCTGGTTATACCGCCTAATTTGTATATTAACTTTGTTTTATTTTTATTGGCTGGTTATACCGCCTAATTTAGTATATATATTTTTATTGGCTGGTTATACCGCCTAATTTAGTATATATATTTTTATTGGCTGGTTATACCGCCTTGCATCTTATTACTTTAGTTTAAATCTGGCTTCAAAAACCCCTTTTCTTTTATTGTTTTCTTTGAACGTAAGTTATAAACTAATAACTCATAGATTAAAACCCAATCCCTGAGGACTCGACCCTTGCTAATCATTATACTTACAATTGATCTTTTTAGTGCAAGGTTAAATAAGATACACTCTTTTGGGTGCATCAAATTTTTGGCGCCGTTGCCGGGGATTGTTTTCTTTAGTTTATTTGTTACTTGGTTTATTCTTATTTTCAGTTCTAATTAGTATTATTTTCTTGTACATACATGTTTTTCTTTTCAAAATTTTGAAAAAAAAAAAAAAAAAAATGGAATTAAGCAATCTAACACTTGAAGAGTTGGTGGCATACATGAACATGGAGAATCAACAAGCCAATCTCACTTCCTCAGTTCAACAATTGGCCATGGGAGGATGTCAAGGCCATCAAGTGTTCCAAGACCAACAGTATGATCATTACTCAAACACTTACCATGAGGGATGGTGGGATCATACTAATTATGGCTACTCGAAAAATTACCAAGAAGTAGATCCTTATGCCAATTACACTCATCCATCTAGCTTCAATCAATCATGGTCTCAAGAACCAGATCTTTTTCAACCACCACATATGACTCAAAACTCAGGTACTTCTTTAGAAGATCTTGTCTATTCTCTTGTTACTGATTCTTTGCAATTTCAACAGGAAACAAGGGCAAGCATCCAGAGTTTGGAAAAGCAAATGAGCCAATTGGCTAGTAGTATGGTGGGATGGGTAGCACAAAGATCTGAAGAACTCCCAGCCCAAACGATGGTTAACCCAAAGGAGAATGCTACTATTGTGACCTTGAAGAATGAGGAACAAGATGAGGATGAAACAAAATTAGAGATGGATTCTATTCTTGAGGATAATGAAGCCAAAGATCCAAATAAGAGTATTTCGGCATTTGAGGTAACGTTTAAGGTTTCACTTTTTACTAATGTTTCTTCTCCACCTTTTCCTAGTAGATTTGCAAAGTTCAAGGAGGAAGAACATGAACAACACATGCCGAAAACCTTAAACAACTTGTTTGTGGAGGTCATTCAACAAGTATCAAAATATGCTCCATTCCTCGATGACATATGCACCACAAAGGATGATGGAATAATACTTGTAATGGAGAATGCATCCACTGTTGTGCAAAGAAAGCTTCCTCTCAAACGCATAAATTTGGGAAATTTCATGTATGAGCCTGACAAGCCTAAAATGCCAAGAAGGGGTGTTGGTTAGGTTCAAAACACTAAATCAAGTGCTAATTGGGGGAGGCAGCCTAATTAGTGAAAGCATTGCCAAACTGCCATCCTCAGATTTGCTCTCTTTTTCTTTATCTTTTTCTTATGTTTCTTTGCTAATTGTGTTTAGTGTTTCTAAGTTCATTTAGGCTGCATAAGTTTATTTTGTTTATTAGTTCTTTTCACTTACACATGATTCTTTCATTTGGGATTAATAGCAGTACATTAATGACAATGTAAGAATTATGTGTGGGGGGAAGAATTTAGGATTTTATTTAGAGTGTTTTGTTTTTGTGTCTTTTTATGTTGTTTTTCTTTCTGATCCTTGTTTTGAAAATAACTAGATGTAAATATAATTTTTAATTTTTTAACCCCGGTTAAACGGCGGATAACGGTACTCCGTGATTATTTAAGTCGGTTCCATCAGCTACCCGCAAAACTGATATTGTATATAAATTTCTCTTCCAATTTCTCTTTCATTTTTTTTTATTTTTTTCAGGATGGATGATATTCTCACAAGATTGCAGAAACGATTTCCTCCTTTTCCTCGAAATATTTTACTGAAGCTTTACCAAGTTCGATTTGAAAGATTAAGAATGCTTATGCACAAAGGGATTCCTGGAGACATACGTTGGATAATTGAAGCCAAGGTACGTGAAGATGAATATCTTCCTATTTTGCATTTACCAGGTACAGGTAGAAGCACTTTTGCAAAGAAGCGACGAGCAAAGCGCATGAGTTCAAACTGCCACAAATATGCACGATGGACGTGTAACGGTAAATGTCGTTCTATTGGGATTCCGTCCTCTAATCGAGATGATAAAATTGAATTCATTAAGGATGGACTGAGTAAGGAGAATTTGGGTAATATCCAACTTTCTCTTGAGACGCATCCTAGTGGAGACGTACAAAGAGAAATTCTTGATTTATGGCCGCAATTCCAAAGGGAATGGCAACATCTTGGGAATCTGATGTTAAAAGACCCTGTTTGCCAGCTTGTAAGAAAACTGGATGGGAAGCATATCCTCGACTCATAGAAGGCGTTTAAGCCGTTTCTGGACGTAAAACCAGAGGAAGATGTGAGCCACAATCACAACTACAATAAATGACTTCTCAGCTTTTGGTTTGATTTGCAATAACTTTATTTCGGTTTAATTTACGTATTATTCGATTTGTGTAATTATTCTCATTTTTTTTTATTTGTTTTTTACGGTTGATTTTTCTTCTCTTTTTGATTTTCTTCCTGAAATCACGCAAAAAGCTTTTGTTAGGTTAACATTTTCTTCTGACAGGTCAAATACACTTTCGGCGACATTATTACTCTTGTCTGAATCACTACTCAGTCCTCTATATATTACACCATGTACTCATTCTCTTTCAGGCACTCGAAAAAAAGAAAAAAAAATGGAAAGTACTTCGTCCCAACGCATTAAAAAAATTTGTGTTTTTGGAGGTGTTTATCCAGGGAAAAATAACATATTCGCTGATGAAGCCATAAGAGTTGGAGTAATACTTGCCCAACAAAAGATCCAGTTGATTTATGGAGGCGGTAGTACGGGTTTAATGGGAGCAGTCGCTACAGCAGCACACGCCGGAGGAAGTCCAGTTCTAGGAATCGTGCCAAAACTATTCACAGATTTTTGTGGACCTACCTTGGGTAAGGAAATACAAGTCTGGAGTATCCCTGAACGGATGACAATCATGTACCATTCTGCCGATGCATTTATTGCTTTACCAGGAGGTCTGGGTACATTGGAAGAAATAGCTTGCGTGGCTTCTTGGTCATCTTTGGTCACAAATAAGAAACCCATTGGTTTGCTTAATATTAATGGTTATTTTAGTAATTTACTTTCATATTTAGATAATGTTGTGGATAATGGATTCATGTTTTCAGAGGCAAGGAGAACCATAATTTCTGCTACAACCATTGAAGATTTACTCAAAAAGCTCCAAGCTTATGAGTATTTATCTTCTACGGTTGTTTCGCAAACGCTCGGAAAAAGAAAAAGAGATATGGACGAGCAAGGAGTGGATTGCACTTTGTCTTTGTGACATTATCTAACATTTTGTTTGTTGTGATCAGTTATAATAAGTGGTTAGCAACCTCTACAGGTAATATCTCCTAAATTTTACCTTCAAAAAAAAAAAAAAAGAAATTTGTGTTTTAAGCCATTTAAAAGTATTCATTCTGAACAAGGTCTGAGTAAGGGAGACTTGAGACATACCTTGTCAGCTTGATTTTAATCTTTTTATGTTTACTTGTTAATTTTTGTTTAGTATTTTAGGATTATTTAGGTTGCATGGTTTTGTTTTGTTTTGAGTCTTAGTTGTTCCTATTCTTATGTTATTATTTCTTTTCTCTTACACATGATTCTTTCATTTGAGTTAATAGACTTACATTGAGGACAATGTAAGAATTAAGTGTGGGGGGAATGATTTAGGATTTCTTTTATTTTTGTCTACTATTTTTTTTTTATGAGTCTTTATTATTATTATTTTTTTTTTGTGAGTTTTAGTTCCTTTTTAATACAATGATGAGATATGAATTGCATAAGTCTAAAACAGATTTATTAGTGAGAAGATTTTCATGAGAATTGAGCTTGATGTCAACCTTTTTATGAGCCAATGTTAATATGATATGTTGATTGAGAAAGAAGCATGTTTAGACTTAATCTGACTTGTATAATCATCCTTGTGAGTTTTTGAGCCTATAATGATTGATGCATTATACAAATCAATCTAATTTCTTTATTGAGTGCTCTTATGATTACATGATTCTCTAGAACTTGCTTTAAACCGTTTGAGACTATATTGATACATGTGACAACATGAATATGATAGAGGCATTAGGATTTTTAGCCAGAGCCAAACAGCCATCCCTTATTGATGTTCCAAGAGAACACACCCTTAGTGAACCAATTTGAGCCTACATTGAATAAGCTATCTCTTTGGTAACCATAACTTGTCCCTAACCTAAATATACTTATATCTTTACCTTTGTTCCAAAGATGAATTAGCATGATTTGAGACAAGTTGCAAAGACAAGGGATATTTTTTGGTTAGAAACAAGAAATAAGTGTGGGGGGAAAAGAAAAGAAAAGTCAAGAGAAAAAGAAATGGAATACTGGAAAATACATTCCTATGTAAAAAAAATATATATGAATCATCTCTTGAATTTGTGGAAAAAGAAAAAGATGTTACAAAGTTGTTTAGAATGAAGAAAAGGCCCAACATGAATATCCGGCCTAGGTGACTATGTACTTGTAAAGAGTTTTGAGAAGTTTCTTTGTATAATCTTTTTATCTCTCTAAACTTTATGAACTCTTTGGAACCTTTGTGATATCTTTATCCTTTTGTTCTTCAACCACATTACAAACCCCTTGGCCCCATTACAACCTTGATTAAAGACCTCTTGATTTATGAAGTTGCATGATCTTTTAGTGGAGAATAGGTGGACAAGCAAGCATATGGTAGAAGTGTTTTCATGAGATTGATTGAGTGTAAACACTTTACCACTACTTTAAAGAGTGAAAATCAAGAGAGTATCCCATGTGAGAAGTTGAGATTAAATTTGAACATGCACTATTTTGATTGAGATATGTTATGCTAATATTGGTTTAACTCAAACAATTTACATTCAAGCATGATTTTTTGTGAAATTTTTTAAGCTATTGATTAGTTTATACGACTTGTTCAAATATTGTCTCTAATTTGTATTGAAAGGATTAAGAGTAAATATTTTTAGTATATGTAGTTTATTTATATTTTAGTTTTTCAATGTTTGTGGGTATCGTTCTAGTAAACCCTCACGAGACTAAACTCGTCCACTAGGGACACCTAGGGGTTTAAAGGCTTGTGTCACATGCTAAGTGCCACCGTGATTTCCTACGAAAATGGATTAGATTAGATTTTCTTATTTTATTTTTATTGAGTCGTTGCTAGGGACTAGCAACAATCTAAGTGTGGGGGTGTGATAACTCGTATAATTATATAGTTTTTAGTTATGTTTTATTATTGTTTTGTGTCAAATACGAGTTATTATTGTTTAGTCTAATTGTGTTTATGATCTTTTATATTTTTATGTAATTTGGTGTTTTTCACAAGTTTCTTTGAGTCATTTCAGATTACTAGAATTAAGGGCAAATCCAGTTCAGTTCCAGTTCCGACACCTTTTGCCATATCAGCTATATCTGGAGTTTCACTGAAGCAATAAGGCTGAAATTTTAACCGTGCAAATTTAAGAGGCATATCTATCTTTTTCATGTTTTACACTTCTTGAAACGGAGTCGTTTTCCCTAGCGAAATCAACCATCAAGTTGGCTGATGTGCAATGACGTCTGTCCTGAGCAGTTTTCGCATTTTGACCATATCGTCCGATACACATCAGCAAATGAGCTGATTCCAACGGCTATGGATCACTAACTGATAGGGGAACATTTGTCTAGAAGACCATGTGATCAGATAAAGCCTCCAATATTGAAGAAATCGACCATCAAGTTGGCTGATGTGCAATGACGTCTGTGCTGACCTGTTTTCGTATTTTGCCCATATCTTCTTCTCCTCATCAGCAAATGAGCTGATTCCAACGGCTATGAATCAGTAACTCATAGGGGAACATTTTTCTAGAAGACCATGTGATCAGATCAGGCCTCCAAGATTGACAAAATCGACCATCAAGTTGGCTGATCAAAATGGTCATACAATATGACGAAAATTGTTAGAAAAATGCACCCACCTATTATACCTACCTTTGAAATTTGTAAAGCTTGTCTCTTGTCATTTAGCCCTCCAAAATGTGTATAAATAGAGGGCCTTGGATGATTGTAGAGGATCATATTGTACATTGGTAGGATATTAGCCATTGTAATAAAATTCTCTAAGTTTTCTTCTTCTTTCTTTTCTCTAGTTTTCTTTTTCTTTATTTTCTTCTTCTTCTTTCTTTCTTTTATTTCCTTCTTAGATTCTCTTTAATTTTATGTTTATGTTTACAATGCCTATGCTAGGCTAAACTTCTATTTGGTTAAGGGTGATTTCAAAGCCCTAGACATGTTTTGTGATTGATTTTAGATTCTATCTATCATTAATTTTCTATCAAAGTTGCTTATGTTCTTCTACAAGAATTGTTCATGATGTTGTCTTGATTTATTTAGGTGTACAACTAGATAGATCTTGATAATTATCTATTGCTAGTCTAGGAGTCTTGATCCGTGTAATTGTCTTGATTTCCTATTCATAAGTGGCAATTTGTGATTAATGATTATGGTCAAGTTTTCAATAATTGCAAAGTGGAACATAACCTAAGTTGAACAATCCGAGCTTATGTGTTTGTTGCTTAGATCAACCTATCTTTCTCATCATAAAGCTGCCATTAAATTGAATTTAGAGAGCTTATTCTAGGTTGTTTAATAGTTAGAGATTAAATAGAGAGCTTGTTCTATTTAACGACAAACTAAGGAAAGATTGGGATAACAGAGCTTGTTGTTATCTACGGTTGTTAACTTTGATAGTTGGTTGATATTGATAGATCTGAAATTGATTCTTAATGATGTCTAGTGGTGGAGAATGAAACCTTAACCATATTTTTCATATTTGATTCTTCTTACTTACTTGTTTTCTTACTTTTCTAGTTTGCTTATTTTTAAAAGTATATTTATTTTTATTGGCTGGTTATACCGCCTAATTTGTATATTAACTTTGTTTTATTTTTATTGGCTGGTTATACCGCCTAATTTAGTATATATATTTTTATTGGCTGGTTATACCGCCTAATTTAGTATATATATTTTTATTGGCTGGTTATACCGCCTTGCATCTTATTACTTTAGTTTAAATCTGGCTTCAAAAACCCCTTTTCTTTTATTGTTTTCTTTGAACGTAAGTTATAAACTAATAACTCATAGATTAAAACCCAATCCCTGAGGACTCGACCCTTGCTAATCATTATACTTACAATTGATCTTTTTAGTGCAAGGTTAAATAAGATACACTCTTTTGGGTGCATCAGTGGCTCAAAGTTTGGGACACGGGATAGATTCATTAGGGGAAACAGCTCCAAACCGAATGCAACGGCTAAGCCATCTCCTAACGCGCAACCTAAGAATGATGGGGCTGGAGCTAGCAAGCAGCAGCCTTATCCATCAAATTCCAGTTCTCGTAAGTGCTTCAAATGCCATGATTTTGGATATATTGCATCTGAATGTCCAAATCGTAGGATGGTTAACTTGGTGGAAGAAGACATGGGCGATGTCGAAGAAGAAGGATATGATGATCATCAAGAGCAAGATTATGAAAATGAGGTAACCTATGCTGATAATGGTTTATCTATTGTTGTTCAACGTAATCTGAGTGTTACATGTGAAGGGGAGGACTGGTTGGGAAAGAATGTTTTCCATACTCGGTGCACTTCTCATGGAAAGGTGTGTGTGGTGATTATTGATAGTGGCAGCTTTGAAAATGTGGTGTCTAATGAGATGGTGCAAAAACTAAGCATCAAGACAGTCCCTCATCCCAATCTTTACCAACTTTGTTGGCTCCAAAAAGGTAATGAGATCAAGGTGAGCGATAAGATCCAAGATGGCTCAATCCCATGGCAATTTCTATATGGGCCAAGATCCAAGAAGATCTAGGAAACATGGCAAGAATGGGTGGAATTCACTTGGATCATGTTGTAAGTTATTCAAAAAAGGCTTCAACATGCAAGACGGGCTTGCATCCAAGTTTGGTCCATGTGATTCAAGAACGCAAGGTGGCACATTAAGAGGGCTTATTTGGGCTTATTTTAAGTCTTGTAATTACTTAGGCATTTGGGCCTAACTTATGTAATATGTCCATTAGGTTAAGTGCGGTCTACCTTCATTAAAATTATAAGACATCTTTTAATTACTTAGGATTAGGCTTGAGCTTGTTCAGCCCATAGTTAAGCTTTCATTTAATTATGTAAGTAGTAAGCCTTGTCTGCCAAAGAGTTTCATTTGTACTAGGAGTTTTTAGGCTAGTTGAATTAGGGTTAGTAGGGAGGCTATAAATACCCTTGTTTAGCCATCTACTTCAGCAACCATTATTAATCTATTTGAGTTGAATTTTATTCAAGTGAGTTTTTACTCTTTTTAGTTCATGACAGAACTTAGGAACTTATCAAAGAATTCTTTCTTTGTGGCTTTCAACCTATCAAACTTAGGTTCTTGAAACGAGAGTTCTTAGGGTCTAGCTTACATGCTTAATCTAGGTTCTTTGAAACAAGCTTTCTAAGGGTTTAAGTTTTCTTTGCCTGAATCTTGGCTTTCTTGATGTTAGGGTATTTCAATTTGTTAGTAGGTTCAAAGGGTTGAACCCCTAGGGTTGACATCAGTTGTATCAGAGCTCAAGGTTCTAATCAGGCTTTTTGTTTGGATTGTCACTGACAAGATTTTGGGGGTTTCAAACAAACTTGTCTTGGGGTTATAGCTTTAGGAATTTTTCTTAGGGTTATAGTTTTTAGGCAGTTTAGTTTTGGGGTTTCAGTCTTGAAAAGTAATTTTTCCAAGCTGGGTTTTTTTTTATCTGAACTATCACTGACAGGGTTTTGGGGTTTCAAACAAACTTGTCTTGGGGTTATAGCTTTTTTTCCTAAGGTTATAGTTTTTAGGCAGTCTAAGTTTGGGGTTTCAGTCTTGGAAAGTGGTTTAGATCAAGATTTCGTTTCTTGAATTCTTTGATCTATTAAAATTTTTTCTTGTTTATTCTTGATCCGAATCTTGAAAAAAAAAATTCAAGAATTCAGAGGGGCATTCGAACAGTCCCAAGAAAGAAAAAAGAAAGTCATCTGAGATTTCAAGAAAATCAAGAAGTCTTGTTCTTCAAAAAAAAAAAAAAACAAGAAAAGAAGAAGAGTGTTCGAATAGGCAAAAAAAGAAAGAAAGATTCGAAAAAGATTGAAAAGGAAAGGAAAGAATCGACATTCATTTTTTTTTACTAACCAAAGTTGTTTTGCAGCAACTTTAAGATGTCTCTCACATTACGCGACGAAGTAAAACAGGCTCTACAAGAGATGAAAGAGCTCACCTCATTGTTTGGGAGGTTTGTGCAACAAGAGGAAGAAAAATGGAAAACAAAAAATAGAGAAAAAGAGAGAAGAAAAAAAGAAAAAGAAAGTGAGGTGGCTGCAAAAAAAGAAAAGCAAAAGGAAACAGAGAGTAAAAAAGAAAGTGAAAAAGAAATAGAGGTGGCTGAAATTAAAGAAGTAAGAGAGGAGCCACTAGTGGAAAAGGAGACAATTCCTGCCAAGGGAAACAAAGAATTTGAGAATTTTCCTAATGCAAAGGAGAGTGAGGTTTTTATTCTTGATGCTCCTAACCAATCTCTTCCTATTTTTCCTATTTCTTTGTTTAAGGATTGTGAAGATTTATTTTCAGAGGAGTTGCAGGATGGGTTGCCACCCATAAGCGGCATTGTGCATCACCTTGATTTAGTACCTAGAGCCGTCATTCTCACACACAAGGCTAAGATTTGAGGGCGAATCTTTTCGAGGAAAGGGGGAATGATAGGATCCAAGATGGCCCAATTGATGAGAACCAAGTTGGTATTGGACTTCAAGATCCATTGCATGCTCCTATTAGGCCTATCACAAGGTCAAGATCCAAGAAGCTCAAGGAAGCTATGCAAGGATTGGTGCAAAGGACTTGGGAAGAATCTACAAGTCTTTTAAGTAATGTCAATCCATTCATGTTGGGCTGCTTGAATGAGGAAGACCAAGAATTGGTCCATGTGATCCAAGCTTCACATTATGGGCTATTGAGGAATTCAAGGGGGCAGCAATCTTAATGAATTAGTGGGCCTGTTTTTAGTTCATTATCTAATATGAAGTGGGGACCAATTCATTAATGATGTGGCGCCTAAATTAGAAGCTTTAGTTGGGTCTTTTAATTACTTAGGCTTTTGGGTCTGATTTATGTATTATGTCCATTAGGCTTGTGGGGTCTATCTTCATTAAACTTGTTGGACGTCCTTTTAATTTAATTAGTTTTGGGCTTGATGCACCCAAAAGAGTGTATCTTTATTTAACCTTGCACTAAAAAGATCAATTGTAAGTATAGTAGTTAGCAAGGGTCGAGTCCTCAGGGATTAAGTTTTAGTTTAAAAATTATTAGTCTAAAACCTAAATTCAAAGAAAACAAAATAAAAGGGGAGGTTTATAAAATCAATTTAAACTAAAGACTTATAATCAAAGAAGAAAGCAAGTAAATAAGAAGTAATCAAATATGAGAAAAATATGGTTAAGGTTTCATTCTCCACCACTAGACATCATTAAGAATCAATTTCATATCTATCAACATTAATTAGCTATCAAAGTTAACAACCGTAGATAACAACAAGCTCTGTTACCCCAATCTTTCCTTAGTTTGTCGTTAAATAGAACAAGCTCTCTATTTAATCTCTAACTATCAAACAACCTAGAATAAGCTCTCAAAGTTCAATTTAATAGCAGCTTTATGATGAGAAAGATAGGTTGATCTAAGCAACAAACACATAAGCTCGGATTGTTCAACTTAGGTTATGTTCCACTTTGCAATTATTGAAAACTTGACCATAATCATTAATCACAAATTTCCACTTATGAATAGGAAGTCAAGACAATTACACGGATCAAGACTCCTAAACTAGCATTAGACAATTATCAAGATTTATCTAGTTGGCCACCTAAACAAATCAAAACATCATCATGAACAATTTTAATGGAAGAACATAAGCAACTTTGATAGAAAACAATGATAGATAGATTCTGAAAATTAATTACATAACATGTCTAGGGCTTTGAAATCACCCTTAACCAAATAAAAGTTTAGCGTAGCATAGGGATTGTAAACATAAACATAAAATTAAAAAGAATCTAAGAAGAAAATAAAATAAAGAAAGAAGAAGAAGAATATTAATTATCCAGTCTCTTTCTCTCTAAAAAACAAAGAAACAAAGAAGAAATCAGAACTTTGATGCTTGGGGAAGTGTGAATTTCGTTTGCCCCCTTGATCTCTATTTATAGGCAATAGTTAGGGCATCAAACAAGTGAATTTCAGCTCTCTCCCTTCAATAAATGCTGACTTGTGGCTAAAGTTAAGGAAAAGTGGCTGACTTTTATGCTTTAAGGAAAGAAATAAGCCTTGGCTGCCAAGTTTGAGTAAAGTAGGAAAGTTTTAGTCAAAGCACGCTTTAATGAAGAGAGATTACAAACTGGCAGGAAAAGTAAGTGTAAGGAAGGAAAGTCTTGGCTCATTTAATTATCCTACTTTGACTAGGATTAGCTTTAAGGAAAGATACTAGCAATTAATGCAATTAATGCAAGTTGACAGCCACTAATCATTCTTTGGCAAGGATAAACATAAATGTCAGCTAGGGTATTAAGAAAAAGATGTGATTTGCGGCTAGGGTTTTTTCTGCCACTAGGGTTTTTGAGAGATATTCCAATGCCGATTTGGATGACCATTTCTTATCCGATTTAGGCCCATTACCAACCGTTGGAAAGGTAATCCAGTGATCTTCAAAAGTCAAGAAGGAAGTTTCTTCGAATAAAGAGTCTAACATCATGTTTTCTTTGCAACAAGCTCCGGAGGTCAAATCTGTCTTCTTGCTTTGCACCAAGAATTTGATCTTTTTGACTCCCAACTCTTTTTCCATCTTGTGATTGTGATTTTGTAATCTCTTTAATATCCTAGCTGACATGTTTTGACTTCATCTCTTCCAAAATACCTGCAAAGCATAAAAACCTAGTAAAATGTCAAGGAACTTAAGAATCAAAACACAAAGTATAAGGAAATTCAATAGGAAAATGCATGAAATTAAGCACTTATCAGGGCTTGAGCTTTGTTCAGCCCATAGTTAAGATTTCATTTAATTATGTAAGTAGTAAGCCTTGGCTGCCAAAGAGTTTCATTTGTACTAGGAGTTTTTAGGCTAGTTGGATTAGGGTTATCAGGGAGGCTATAAATACCCTTATTTAGCCATCTACTTCAGCAACAATTATTAATCTATTGAGTTGAATTTTATTCAAGTGAGTATTTACTCTTTTTAATTCTTGACAGAACTTAGGAACTTATCAAAGAATTCTTTCTTTGTGGTGTTCAACCTATCAAACTTAGGTTCTTGAAACGAGAGTTCTTAAGGTCTAGCTTACATGCTTAATCTAGGTTCTCTGAAACAAACTTTCTAAGGGTTTAAGTTTTCTTTGCCTGAATCTTGGCTTTCTTGGGGTTAGGGTATTTGAATTTGTAAGTGGGTTCAAAAGGTTTAACCCCTAGGGTTCACATCAGTTGGTATCAGAGCTTAGGGACTAATCAGGTCAAATCTTTTTATCTTCTTTACCATAGGATATTGGAGTTTCTCTCAACTTTATTGTTTTGGGGTTTCAGACATACTTTCGGTAGGGGTTATAGCTTTAGGCATTCTTTTTCTAATAGTTATAGTTTTTTGGGCAGTTTTTTTTTTTTTTTTGTTTGGGAATTCATTCTTGGAAGTTGGTTTAGATACTATCACAACAAAATTAATAACAAGATTTTGGGATTTCCAACATTCTTGTCTTGGGATTATAGCTTTAGGCATTCTTTTGCCCTAGGTTTATAGTTGTTAGGCAGTTTAGTTTGGGGTTTCATTCTGAGAGTTGGTTTAAATCAAGATTTCGTTTCTTGAATTCTTGATCTATTAAAATTTCTTCTTGTTGATTCTTGATCCAAATCTTGAAAAAAAAAATTCAAGAATTCAGAGGGCCATTCGAACAGTCCCAAGAAAGAAAAAAGAAGTTCATCTGAGATTTCAAAAAAATCAAGAAGTCTTATTTTTTAAAAATAAAGAAAGAAAGAAAAGTGTTCGAACAACAAGAAAAAGAAAGAAACATTCGAAAAAGATCAAGGGAGATAGGAAATATTTGAATTCTTAGTAATCTTGTTCTTGATTTTTACTTGTTTTACCTTCTTACTAATTGCTTCTTGTTTCTTGAGTCTTTTGCTAGGTAGAATTAAGCAAGTGGAGTTCTTGAAGAGTTCTTCTAGTTTATTAAAGAAAAGCCTAAAAGAGTGCAAAAAAGAGTCGGAGTGATATCTTAATTGGGTGTAAACACTAAGGGAGTTTGTGAGTTTATTTTTATCACTAACATTTTGTTTTGTAGCAACTTCAAATGTCTCACCATAGTGAATCATCACACAAGGGGGATGAAAATCCATCCTTTACATGGAGAGCTATGCAACAAAAATTTGAGAGGATGAATTTTGCGATGGCACAGATGTCAGACAAGATAGAGAGGCAATCAGCATCCATTCAAAACCTACAAGGTGGGCGAGATAGAGGGGCTAGGCGAGAGCCTAGTGTTGTTGATGAACATCATATAGAGGAGGCAGATGATGGGGAAGTTGATATGGGTAGACCTAGAGGAGTTAGGCATGGAGGAAGACCTAGGTGAAACACTAGGGATCATGATTGGGAAAATAGAGAAGATAGGAAGCTTGGGAATATTAAAATGAAAATTCCACCATTCCAAGATAGAACTGATCCTGATGTGTATTTGGAGTGGGAGAAGAAGATAGAGTTGATCTTTGGTTGTCACAACTATTCAGAAGAGAAGAAGGTGAAGTTGGCAGTCATTGAATTACTGATTATGCCATAGTTTTGTGGGATCAAATAGTAACCAGTAGGAGGAGAAACCATGAGAGACCTATAGAGACATGGAGGGAATTGAAAGCTCTCATGAAAATGAGGTTTATACCTAGCCACCATTATAGGGACCTTTACCACAAACTTCAAAACCTTACCCAAGGGTCTAGGAGTGTAGAGGATTACTATAAGGATATGGAGGTGGCTATGATTAGAGCCAATGTAGAGGAGCATCAGGAAGCCACCATGGCTAGATTTCTAAGTGGCTTACATAAAGACATAGCCAATGTTGTGGAGTTGCAGCATTATGTGGAGGTAGAAGACATGGTGCACATGGCTATGAAGGTGGAGAGGCAATTGAAAAGAAAGGGGGCAGCAAGGTATTCTTCGATTTCTAACACTCCTTGGAAACCAAAGTGAGACATAGATCGGGCTGTTGTCAATGGCAAAGCTGAACCACCAAAGGGGAAAGAAGAGAGCACTAGCAAAGACAAACCTAAGGTATTTCAAAATTCTTTAAATGTTTGGGTTCAGGCCATATTGCATCTCAATGTCCAAACAAAAGGGTGATGATCATGCATGATAATGGTGAAGTCTTAACCGAATGTGAGGATGATTGTGATGAAATACCAGAATTGGAGGGTGCTAGTAATTGTGTTGGTGATGATGCTGACTTGGACTACCCCGTTGAAGGTAAATCTCTTGTTGCTAGGCGTGCCTTGAATGCACAAATTAAATTAGATGATGTAGAGCAACAAAAGGAAAATATTTTTCGTACTAGATGTTTTGTGAACAATAAAGTTTGTAGTATGATAATTGATGGGGGGAGTTGCACCAATGTAGCTAGTATTACCTTAGTAGAAAAGTTGGGTTTACCTATGCTTAAACATCCTAAGCCTTACAGATTGCAATGGTTGAATGATTGTGGGGAGGTTAAGGTGTATAGGCAAGTAAGCTACAATAGGCAAGTAAGGGTAGCTTTTACTATTGGGAGGTATAGTGATGAGGTGCTTTGTGATGTAGTGCCTATGCATGTTGGCCATCTATTGTTGGGGAGGCCATGGCAGTATGATAGGAGGGTTACACATGATGGGTTTAGGAATAGATACAGCTTTGTAAAAGATGGCAAAACCATTGACCTTGTTCCTTTAACACCAAAGCAGGTCTATGAAGACCAAATGAAATTGAAATCTATTTTTGAAAAAAAAGAATTGAGTGTGGTCGAATCTAATGAGGAAAAAAGGAGAAAACAAAGAAAAGAGAGATTTGTCGAAAAAGGGGAGGAAAAAGAAAGTGATAAAAAAAAGAAAGAAAAGCAAAAACAAAGATGAGCTTTTATGCAAAAGAGAGTGAGGCTAAGAAGGCTTTTTTAGAATATCAGCCCATGATCTTCCATGTTTATAAGGAATCATATCTTAATCTTGATGGATCTAACCATGCTCTTCCTAGTGTTGCTATTTCTTTGTTACAGGAATTTGAAGAGTTATTCCCGGAGGAGATGCCAAGTGGGTTGCCTTCCATAAGAGGCATTCAGCATCAGATTGTTTTTGTACCCGGAGCAGTCATTCCAAACCGACCAGCCTATAGAAGTAATCCGGAGGAGACAAAGGAACTTCAAAGGCAAGTTGAAGACTTGATGAGTAAAAGGTACATAAGAGAAAGCATGAGTCCATGTGCTGTTCCAGTTCTTCTAGTTCCAAAGAAGGATGGGTCTTGAAGGATGTGTGTTGATTGTAGAGTAGTTAACAATATCACGGTAAAGTATCGTCATCCCATTCCTAAATTAGATGATATGCTAGATGAATTGTATGGATCTTGTGTTTTTAGTAAGATAGATCTTAAAAGTTGATGGAGACTCAATTAAGAGTTGTAAACCCAAGTGCAGGTTATGTTCAAGTAATAAATTCTCGGGTGTCCGAGGTCGAACCACAGGGAAGCATATTAGTAAGTATAAGTTTATAAATATATAAGAAAAATAAAGTAAACAAGATATTAGGGAATCAACAACAAAACAAGATGAACAAGATATTAGAGAACAAAATAAACAAAATAAAATAAAAGAAATTAAACGATATAAAAAACAATAAGAAAAGATGTTGAGGTTAGAGAATCCACTATTGGTGTTATGCTAAGATTAATCTTGTTTTATTACACAATTGAAATCCACACATAAGGGAGGTTCCAATCGGAAGGTTTAGCAATTCAGTCCAAATTGTCCAACGTCCATAGCATATGATATTATGTTCATTTGGTGTCCTCAAAACTCATAAAAAGAGTCCAAGCATTCCTTATGCCAAGGTATATGTCTACAACAAATCAAGGTTATGAAACCAAGCATTTACTGTGCCATTTTCATTGTCAATAATGAATCAAGATCCCTACTTTGCAAGTATGATTTTAAACCAAAAGAAAATATGATCTATACTAGTGTTTATAAATGATGATTCATTTTAGCTCATGTTTAAGAGACTAACCTTAGCATTTACCAAAAGCTTCACCTCATCACCTCAACAATATGATTAGCAACACATACTAGATATGAATAAAATGAAAAGAAATGTAAGAAGCATAAGTAAATAAAGAAAAGGAAAACTAGAGAAAGGAAAGAAAAAGAAAACTTAGAGAATTTTATTACAATGGCTAATATCCTACCAATGTATAATGATACTCTTAAAATCATCCAAGGCCCTCTATTTATACACATTTTGGAGAGCTAAATGACAAGAGACAAGCTTTATAAATTTCAAAGGTAGGTATAATAGGTGGGTGCATTTTTCTAACAATTTTCGTCATATTGTATGACAATTCTGATCAGCCAGCTTGATGGTCGATTTTGTCAATGTTGGAGGCTCGATCTGATCAAATGGTCTTCTAGAAAAATATACCCCTATCAGTTACGGATCCATAGCCGTTGGAATCCGATCATTTGCTCATGTGGATCGGAAGATATGGTCAAAATACCAAAACAGGTCAGCACAGATGTCATTGCACATCAGCCAACTTGATGGTCGATTTCGCTAGGGAAAACGACTCCGTTTCAAGAAGTGTAAAACATGAAAAAGATAGATATGCCTCTTAACTTTGCACTGTAAAAAATTCAGCCTTATTGCTTTAGTGAAACTCCAGATATAGCGGATATGGCAAAAGGTGTCGGAACTGGAACTGAACTGGATTTGCCCTTAATTGTTGATTTAACCTAGTAATCTGAAATCACTCAAAGAAACTCGTGAAAACACCAAATTACATAAAAATATAAAATATCATAAACACAATTAGACTAAGCAATAATAACTCGTATTTGACACAAAACAATAATAAAACATAACTAAGAACTATATAATTATACGAGTTATCACACCCCCACACTTAGATTGTTGCTAGTCCCTAGCAACGACTCAATAAAAATAAAATAAGAAAATCTAATCTAATCCATTTTCGTTGGAAATCACGGTGGCACTTAGCATGTGACACAAGCCTTTAAACCCCTAGGTATCCCTAGTGGACGAGTTTAGTCTCGTGAGGGTTTGCTAGAACGATACCCACAAACATTGAAAAACTAAAATATAAGTAAACTACATACACTAAAAATATTTACTCCTAATCCTTTCAATATAAATTAGAGACAATCTTTGAACAAGTCTTATAAACTAATCAATAGCTCAAAGAATTTCACAAAAATTCATGCTTGAATGTAAATAAATGAGTTAAGCCAATATTAACATAACATATTTCAATCAAAATAGTGCATATTCAACTTAATCTCAACTTCTCACTATACTCTCATGATTTTCACTCTTTAAAGTAGTGGTAAAGTGTTTACACTCAATCAATCTCATGAAAACAGTTCTACCATATGCTTGCTTGTCCACCTATTCTCCACTATTTAGATCATACAACTTCATAAATCACGAGGTCTTTTTTCAAGGTTGTAATGGGGCCAAAGGGTTATAATGTGGTTAAAGAACAAAAGGATAAAGATATCACAAAGGTTCCAAAGAGTTCATAGAGTTTAGAGACATAATAAGATCATACGAATAAAACTTCTCAAAACTCTTATAAAGCACAAAATAACATAGGCTAAATATTCATGTTGAGCCTTTGCTTCATTCTAACCAACTTTGTAACATCTTTTTCTTTACTTTAACTAGAAGTTCAAGAGAAGATTTTTTTTTTAATATGGGAATGTATTTGACAATGATCCCTTTCTTTTTCTCTTGACTTTTGCCTCTCTCCTCCCCCACACTTATCTTTCGTTCTAACCCAAATTTTCAAAAAGTATCCCTTGTTTTTGCAATATGTCTCCAAGGGTAAGGATATAAGTATATTTAGGCTAGGTGTAAGTTCTGGTTACCAATAAAATAGCATATTTAATGTAGGCTCAAATTGGCTCACTAGTGGGGATGTTCTCTTAGAACATTAATAATGGATGGCTGTTTGGCTCTGGTTATAATCCTAATGCCTCTATCATATTCATGTTGTCACATGTATCAATATAGTCTCAAACGATTTAAAGCAAGTTCTAGAGAATCATGTAATCATAAGAGCTCTCAAGAAAGAAATTAGATTGATTTGTATAATGCATCAATCATTATAGGCTCAAAAACTCACAAGGATGATTATACAAGTCAGATTAAATCTAAACATGCTTCTTTCTCAATCAACATATCATATTAACATTGGCTCATAAAAAGGTTGACATCAAGCTCAATTCTCATGAAAATCTTCTCACTAATAAATCTGTTTTAGACTTATGCAATTCATATCTCATCATTGTATTAAAAAGGAACTAGAACACATTAAAAAAATAATAATAATAATAAAGACTCATAAAAAAAAATAGTAGACAAAAATAAAAGAAATCCTAAATCGTTCCCCCCACACTTAATTCTTACATTGTCCTCAATGTAAGTCTATTAACCCAAATGAATGAATCATGTGTAAGAGAAAAGAACTAATAACATAAGAATAGGAATAACTAAGACTCAAAACAAAACAAACTCATGCAACCAAAATAATCCTAAAATACTAAACAAAAATTAACAAGTAAACATAAAAAGATTAAAATCAAACTGACAAGGTATGTCTCAAGTCTCCCTTACTCAGACCTTGTTCAGAATGAATACTTCTAAATTGCTTAAAACACAACAAAGTTTTTTTTTTTTTTTGAAAGAAGAAATCAAACTGACAAGGTATGTCTCAAATCTCTCTTACTCAGACCTTGTTCAGAATGAATACTTTAAATGGCTTAAAACACATCAAATTTATTTATTTTTTTTTTAAATTAGCAAAATATGTCCCTTACCCCCTACTAAAGGTAGAATTTAGGAGATATTACCTGCAGAGGTTGCTAACCACTTATTATAACTAAGACACAACAAAAAAAAATGTTAGATAATGTCACAAAGACAGAGTGTAATCCACTCCTTGCTCGTCCATATCTCTTTTTCTTTTTCCGAGCGTTTGCGAAGCAACCGTAGCAGATAAATACTCATAAGCTTGGAGCTTTTTGAGTAAATCTTCAATGGTTGTAGCAGAAATTATGGTTCTCCTTGCCTCTGAAAACATGAATCCATTATCCACAGCATTATCTAAATATGAAAGCAAATTACTAAAATAACCATTAATATTAAGCAAACCAATGGGTTTCTTATTTGTGACCAAAGATGACCAAGAAGCCGCGCAAGCTATTTCTTCCAATGTACCCAGACCTCCTGGTAAAGCAATGAATGCATCGGCAGAATGGTACATGATTGTTATCCGTTCAGGGATACTCCAGACTTGTATTTCCTTACCCACGGTAGGTCCACAAAAACCTGTGAATAGTTGTGGCACGATTCCTAGAACTGGACTTCCTCCGGCGTGTGCTGCTGTAGCGACTGCTCCCATTAAACCCGTACTACCGCCTCCATAAATCAACTGGATCTTTTGTTGGGCAAGTATTACTCCAACTCTTATGGCTTCATCAGCAAATATGTTATTTTTCCCTGGATAAGCACCTCCAAAGACAAAAAATTTTTTAATGCGCTGGGACGAAGTACTTTCCATTTTTTTTTCAAGTGCCTGAAAGAGAATGAGTACATGGTGTAATATATAGTGGACTGAGTAATGAATCAGACAAGAGTAATAATGTCGCCGAAAGTGTATTTGACCTGTAAGAATAAAATGTTAACCTAACAAAAGATTTTTGCGTGATTTCAGGAAGAAAATCAAAAAGAGAAGAAAAATCAACCGTAAAAGACCAATGCAAAACAAAACGAGAATAATTACAAAAATCTAACAACACGTAAATTAAACCGAAATGAAGTTATTGCAAATCAAACCAAAAGTTGAGAAGTCATTTATTGTAGTTGTGATTGTGGCTCACATCTTCCTCTGGTTTTACGTCCAGAAACGGCTTAAACGCCTTCTATGAGTCGAGGATATGCTTCCCATCCAGTTTTCTTACAAGCTGGCAAACAGGGTCTTTTAACATCAGATTCCCAAGATGTTGCCATTCCCTTTGGAATTGCGGCCATAAATCAAGAATTTCTCTTTGTACGTCTCCACTAGGATGCGTCTCAAGAGAAAGTTGGATATTACCCAAATTCTCCTTACTCAGTCCATCCTTAATGAATTCAATTTTATCATCTCGATTAGAGGACGGAATCCCAATAGAACGACATTTACCGTTACACGTCCATCGTGCACATTTGTGGCAATTTGAACTCATGCGCTTTGCTCGTCGCTTCTTTACAAAAGTGCTTCTACCTGTACCTGGTAAATGCAAAATAGGAAGATATTCATCTTCACGTACCTTGGCTTCAATTATCCAACGTATGTCTTCAGGAATCCCTTTGTGCATAAGCATTCTTAATCTTTCAAATCGAACTTGGTAAAGCTTCAGTAAAATATTTCGAGGAAAAGGAGGAAATCGTTTCTGCAATCTTGTGAGAATATCATCCATCTTGAAAAAAAATGAAAAAGAAATTGAAAGAGAAATTTATATACAATATCTGTTTTGTGGGTAGCTGATGGGACCGACTTAAATAATCACGGAGTACCGTTATCCGCCATTTAACCGGGAAAAAAATTATATTTACATCTAGTTATTTTCAAAACAAAGATCAGAAAGAAAAACAACCTCTTCTTGAGTAACATGATTTTCCAAAAGGAGTTTGAGTCTTTGTCCATTTACCTTGAATACGTTACCATTTTGAGGATTCTCAATGTCAACTGCTCCATAATGATACACATGCTTAACCACAAATGGGCCAGTCCATCTTGATCTAAACTTACCAGGAAATATGTGAAGTCTAGAATTATAAAGTAGAACTTTTTGCCCAACATCAATTGTTTTTCTTGAAATTAACTTGTCATGAAAGGCTTTAGTTCTTTCTTTATGAATTTTAGAATTCTCATATGCATCATTTTTGAGTTCCTCAAACTTTTGTTTCCAACAATGCTTAACCTGAAAAGAATTTAACAAAGAATCAGTGTGTGAAATTTCTGAAGCATTATCAAACTCACATTCAATTAAATAAGCTTCTAAAGGATCATGGAATGTGGTAGTAGTGAGATGTTCATGAACAAGTTCTTCAATGAAATCCACTTCATGTACTTCTGAATCATCACCAGATTGCTTGCAAGTGTTGAACACATTTAATTCTAAAGTCATATTTCCAAAAGAAATGTTCAACATACCATTCCTGCAATTTATCAGAGCATTAGAAGTTGCAAGAAATGGACGGCCTAATATAACAGGAATTTGAACATTTGGATTTGAAACAGGATGTGTGTCCAAAACAATAAAATCAACAGGGAAGTAAAATTTTCAATTTGAACCAAAACATCTTCAACTATCCCTCGAGGAATTTTTACAGAACGATCAGCTAGTTGAAGTGTAACAGGTGTTTCCTTGAGTTCACCTAAACCTAACTGTTGATAAACAGAAAAAGGCAAAAGATTAACACTAGCACCAAGATCAAGCAATGCACGTTCTATTCTAGTGTTTCCAATGATGCATGAGATTGTTGGACATCCAGTATCTTTGAATTTTGGTGGAGTAAGGTGCTGAATGATTGAGCTCACACTTTCCGTCAGAAATGCTTTCTTTTGTACATTATGTTTCCTTTTAACTGTGCACATGTCCTTCAAAAATTTAGCATAAGATGGAACTTGTTTGATTGCATCCAATAAAGAAATGTCAATCTTAACTTGTTTGAAAAGTTCATAAATTTCTGCATTTTGATTCAAATTCTTTATTGTTTGCAACCTTTGAGGAAAAGGAGCAGGATGCATACCTTTTTCTTTGTCCAAATTTTCAAGAAGTTCAGACTTACCATCATCCTTACCATTACTTTTCGGAGGGGAAGGAGGATATTGGTCTTTTGATGGAATGTTTTTGTCAATTGCCTTTCCACTTCGAAGAGTTGTGATAGAACTGGCATTTTCCTGTTGAGTTTCATTGGAGCAAGAAACAAGACATTGAGTAGAAGGGTTAGGCTGAGGTTGAGCAGGAAACTTACCTTTTTCTTGAGTGCGTAATGAAGCTGTCAATGTGGACAAGGTGTTTTTGATCTCATTGATGTCCTGTGAAGTTTGGTTATTCACATTTGCTTGTGTTTGCATGAATGCTTGCAATGTCTCTTCCAAGGTTTGTACACGTGAAGGTTGATAGGAAAAAGTGTTGCCCGGCTTTTGAAATTGTGGTACCTGAACATGATTATTATTCCGCCAACTGAAGTTGGGATGATTTCTCCATTCAGGGTTATACGTTTCAGAGTAAGGAGAAGGAAAAGGCTTTTTAAATGTGTTTATGGAATTTACTTGATCATGCAACGCTTCTTTAAGAATGGGAATGTTTGGACATTCAGAAGTGGGGTGTCCCATGATTTCACAAATTCCACAACTTTCTTCATTTTTAACCGTTTTGACTTCTTTTACTTCTCTAAGTTCCATGGCTTCAATCTTTCTAGCCAAATTAGCTACTTTAGCTTTTATTTCATCTTCTTGACTAAAATGATATTTTCCTCTGTTACAAACAAGATTAGATCTATTGGAACTTTCAGAGGAATTATCTGTGTGCCAGGCTTGAGAGTTATCTGCCAAATGGTCTAGGTAGTCAAAGGCTTCTTCAGGTTCTTTTTCTAGAAACTCACCGTTACACATTTTTTCAACAAATTGTTTAGTTTCGGGAGTTAAACTTTCATAAAAGAAACTAATAAGACGCCATTTTTCAAAACCATGATGTGGACAAGAACTTAACAAATCTTTAAAACGCTCCCAGCACTGAAAAAATGCTTCATTTTGATTTTGATTGAAATTTTGAATCTGTCTTTTCAAAGCAGTAGTTTTATGTGCTGGGAAAAATTTCTTTAGAAACTCAGTTTGTAATTCTTGCCATGTGCCAATTGACCTTGGTTTTAAATTATGAAGCCAAATTTTTGCTTTATCTTTTAAAGAAAAAGGAAATAATTTTAGCTTGACAATTTCATTTGTACATTGTTGGTCATTAAAGGTGACACATACATCTTCGAAGTCTTTTAGAAACGAGTAAGCACTTTCCGATTCTAACCCATGGAAATTTGGAAGCAAAGCTATCATACCTGGTTTAAAACGAAAGTTGTTTGCATTGAGAGGAAAAATAAAACAAGAGGGTGATGAGCTTCGAGTTGGTTGCAAGTAGTCACGCATGGTGCGTACTTGTCTGTTCTCATCTTCAGCATGAACACTTTCATTGTCAGCCATGGTAGGAGTTGTATTAGAAAGATTACCTGAAAAAGTTTCACAATAAAATCTAACTAAACGACGAGATCTAAAATCACGTCGCCAAACAAGCATAAAACAAAGTTAATATACAGATTAAGCGGTATAACCAGCCAATAAAAATAAAACAAAGTTAATATACAATATAAATATAAATATATAGAAAATTAGGCGGTATAACCAGCCAATAAAAATAAATATAGGCGGTATAACCAGCCAATAAAAATAAATATACTTATAAACTTATATACTTAGTATTGCCTCCCCGGCAACGGCGCCAAAAACTTGATGGAGACTCAATTAAGAGTTGTAAACCCAAGTGCAGGTTATGTTCAAGTAATAAATTCTCGGGTGTCCGAGGTCGAACCACAGGGAAGCGTATTAGTAAGTATAAGTTTATAAATATATAAGAAAAATAAAGTAAACAAGATATTAGGGAATCAACAACAAAACAAGATAAACAAGATATTAGAGAACAAAATAAACAAAATAAAATTAAAGAAATTAAACAAGATATAAAAAACAATAAGAAAAGATGTTGAGGTTAGAGAATCCACTCTTGGTGTTATGCTAAGATTAATCTTGTTTTATTACACAATTGAAATCCACACATAAGGGAGGTTCCAATCGGAAGGTTTAGCAATTCAGTCCAAATTGTCCAACGTCCATAGCATATGATATTATGTTCATTTGGTGTCCTCAAAACTCATTAAAAGAGTCCAAGCATTCCTTATGCCAAGGTATATGTCTACAACAAATCAAGGTTATGAAACCAAGCATTTACTGTGCCATTTTCATTGTCAATAATGAATCAAGATCCCTACTTTGCAAGTATGATTTTAAACCAAAAGAAAATATGATCTATACTAGTGTTTATAAATGATGATTCATTTTAGCTCATGTTTAAGAGACTAACCTTAGCATTTACCAAAAGCTTCACCTCATCACCTCAACAATATGATTAGCAACACATACTAGATATGAATAAAATGAAAAGAAATGTAAGAAGCATAAGTAAATAAAGAAAAAGAAAACTAGAGAAAGGAAAGAAAAAGAAAACTTAGAGAATTTTATTACAATGGCTAATATCCTACCAATGTATAATGATACTCTTACAATCATCCAAGGCCCTCTATTTATACACATTTTGGAGAGCTAAATGACAAGAGACAAGCTTTATAAATTTCAAAGGTAGGTATAATAGGTGGGTGCATTTTTCTAACAATTTTCGTCATATTGTATGACAATTCTGATCAGCCAGCTTGATGGTCGATTTTGTCAATGTTGGAGGCTCGATCTGATCAAATGGTCTTCTAGAAAAATATATCCCTATCAGTTACCGATCCATAGCCGTTGGAATCAGATCATTTTCTCATGTGGATCGGAAGATATGGTCAAAATACCAAAACAGGTCAGCACAGACGTCATTGCATATCAGCCAACTTGATGGTCGATTTCGCTAGGGAAAACGACTCCGTTTCAAGAAGTGTAAAACATGAAAAAGATAGATATGCCTCTTAACTTTGCACTGTAAAAAATTCAGCCTTATTGCTTCAGTGAAACTCCAGATATAGCGGATATGGAAAAAGGTGTCGGAACTGGAACTGAACTGGATTTGCCCTTAATTGTTGATTTAACCTAGTAATCTGAAATCACTCAAAGAAACTCGTGAAAAACACCAAATTACATAAAAATATAAAATATCATAAACACAATTAGACTAAGCCAAAATAACTCGTATTTGACACAAAACAATAATAAAACATAACTAAGAACTATATAATTATACGAGTTATCAAAAGTGGTTACCATCAGATTAGGATGAAAGAAGGTGATAAATGGAAAACAACTTTTAAGACTAAGTATGGGTTGTATGAATGGTTAGTCATGCCATTTGGACTTACTAATGCACCTATTACTTTTATGAGACGAATGAATCATGTTCTGAGAGAGTTTATCGGTAAATTTGTAGTAGTCTACTTTGATGACATTTTAGTGTACAGCAAAAGCTTAGATAAGTATGTTGAACATTTACGATTTGTGTTTAATGTGTTGAAAACTGAAAAGTTGTATGCTAATTTTAAGAAGTGTACCTTTTGCATGGATGGAGTTATATTTCTTGGATATGTTGTTAGCTCAAAGGTATTGAGATGGATAAAGAGAAAGTCAAGGCCATCAAGGACTGGCCGATGCCGAAAGTGGTAAGTGAGGTAAGAAGCTTTCATGGTTTAGCTAGTTTTTACAGGCATTTTGTTAAAGACTTTAGCACTATTGCTGCACCACTTACTGAAGTTATTAAAAAGAATGTTGGTTTTCATTGGGGCAATAAACAAGAGAAAGCATTTCTTAATCTTAAAGATAGGTTATGTTCAGCACCTGTTTTAACATTACCTAACTTTGACAAAGCTTTTGAGATTGAATGTGATGCCTCAGGAATACGAATTGGAGCTGTTTTAATGCAGGAAAAGCGTCCAATCGCATTTTTCAGTGAGAAGCTTAGTGGAGCGGTCTTGAAATATCCAACTTATGACAAGGAGCTCTATGCACTTGTTAGAGCTTTGGAGACATGGCAGCATTACTTATGGCCAAAGAAATTTGTGATAAATACTGATCATGAGTCATTGAAACATCTCAAGGGTCAAGGTAAGTTGAATAAGAGACATGCTGGGTGGATGGAATACATAGAAACCTTTCCTTATGTCATTAGATACAAGCAAGGTAAGGAAAATATTTTGGCTGATGCTTTATCTAGGAGGTATGTATTTCTCACATCTATGAATGCTAAGATGCTTGGATTTGAATATATAAAGGATGAATATGCCAATGATGCTGATTTTTGTGATGTATACATAGCATGTGATAAGATAGCATTTGGTAAATTTTACAAGCATGATGATTTTTTGTTTAGACAAGATAAACTATGTGTGCCTAATTGTTCTATTAGAGAGTTATTAGTGCGTGAGGCACATGGCGGTGGTTTAATGGGACATTTTGGTGTCAAGAATACCTTAGAAATATTGTATAAACATTTCTTTTGGCCTAAAATGAAAAGGGATGTTATTCGCATTTGTGATAGATGCATTACATGTAGAAAGTCCAAATATAAGGTTTTACCTCATGGGTTGTATACACCCTTACCAGTTCTTAGTGAACCATGGGTAGACATATCTATGGACTTTGTATTGGGTTTACCTAGGATGAAAAGTGGTAGGGATTCAATTTTTGTGGTTGTGGATAGGTTTTGCAAGATGGCACATTTTATTTCATGCCATTGATAAGCTCATAAAATATATATTTTATGCCTTTTTATCTTTAGTTTTTGTTATGTTTTCGATCCTTATCTTGTTTACTTATAATATGTTTTTGAATTTTAGGTACAATAAGGAGAATGAAGTCGAAAGATGTCAATAATGATGGTAAAGAGCTTACAAAATCATAATCACAAGATGAAAGAAGACTTGGGAGTCAAAAATATCAATTTATGATAGAAAAGCAATCAGGCAGATTTGACCTCCGGAGCTTGTTGCAAGGAAAACATGATGTTAGATTCTTTATTTGAAGAACCTTTACTTTTGAAGTTGACTTGATTATCTTTCCAACGATATATTATGGGCTCAAATCAGATAAGAAATGGGCATTCAAAATGGCGCTAGAAGATCTCCCTAAAAAACCCTGCGGCCAGAAAAACCCTCATCGCAAATCTGAAAAAAAAAAGGCAAAAACTTGATTTTTGCACCTCCGGGCTTACTTGTGCGGCAAGGACTTATTCTCAGGGTTTTAAAGCTCTATAAATACCATATTTTGATCTAAAAACTAGACATCTTTTGAGAAGACTCAAGGGATCATCATTATTCTTCTTCTTCATTATTTTATTTTTCTTTTTAGTTTAATGTATATATAATCTATGCCTATGCTAGGCTAAACTTTTATTTGGTTAATGGTGATTTCAAAGCCCTAGACATGTTATGTAATTAATATTCAGAATCAATCTATCATTGTTTTCAATCAAAGTTGCTTATGTTCTTCCATTAAAATTGTTCATGATGATGTTTTGATTTGTTTAGGTGGCCAACTAGATAAATCTTGATAATTGTCTAATGCTAGTTCAGGAGTCTTGATCCGTAATTGTCTTGATTTCCTATTCATAAGTAGCAATTTCTGATTAATGATTATGGTCAAGTTTTCAATAATTGCAAAGTGGAACATAACTTAAGTTGAACAATCCGAGCTTATGTTTTTGTTGCTTAGATCAACCCATCTTTCTCAACATAAAGCTACTATTAAATTGAACTTAGAGAGCTTATTCTATGTTGTTTGATAGTTAGAGATTAAATAGAGAGCTTGTTCTATTTAACGACAAACTAAAGAAAGATTGGGGTAACAGAGCTTGTTGTTATCTACGGTTATTAACTTTGATAGCTAATTAATGTTGATAGATAAGAAATTGATTCTTAATGATGTCTACTGGTGGAGAATGAACTTTTAGCCATATTTCTCAAATTTGATTCTTCTTAATTACTTATTTTCTCATTCTTATTGTTAACTTTAGTTTAAATCTGATCTAAAATACCCCTTTCTTTTATTGTTCATGAGTTTAAGTTTTAAACTATTAACTTATAAACTAAAACCCAATCCTTGAGGACTCGACCCTTACTAATCACTATACTCTACAATTGATTTTTTTTTTAAGTGCAAGGTTAAATAAGATACACTCTTTTGGGTGCATCACGTTTTTGGCGGCGTTGTCGGGGATTGCTTTCTTTAGTTTATTTGGTACTTGGTTTATTCTTATTTTCAGTTCTAATTACTCTTATCTTCTTGTACATACAGGTTTTTCTTTTCAAATTTTGAAAAAAAAAAGATGGAATTGAGTAATCTAACACTTGAAGAGTTGGTGGCATACATGAACATGGAGAATCAACAAGCCAATCTCACCTCCCCAGTTCAACAATTGGGCATGGGAGGATGTCAAGGCCATCAAGGGTTCCAAGACCAACCGCATGATCATTACTCAAACACTTACCATGAGGGATGGTGGGATCATACTAATTATGGCTACTCGAAAAATTTCCAAGAAGTAGATCCTTATGCCAATTACACTCATCCATCTAGCTTCAATCAATCATGGTCTCAAGAATCAGATCTTTTTCAGCCATCACATATGACTCAAAACTCAGGTACTTCTTTCGAAGATCTTATCTATTCTCTTGTTACTGATACTTTGCAATTTCAACAGGAAACAAGGGCAAGCATCCAGAGTTTGGAAAAGCAAATGAGCCAATTGGATAGTAGTATGGTGGGATGGGTAGCACAAAGATCTGAAGAACTCCCTACCCAAACGATGATTAACCCAAAGGGGAGTGCTACTATTGTGACCTTGAGGAATGAGAAACAAGATGAGGATGAGACAAAATTAGAGATGGATTCTATTCTTGAGGATAATGAAGCCACAAATCCAAATAAGAGTACTTCGACACCTGAGGTATTTTTTAAGGTTCCAATTTTTACTAATGTTTCTTTTCCACCTTTTCCTAGTAGATTTGCAAAGTTCAAGGAGGAGGAACATGAACAACACATGCCGGAAATCTTAAACAACTTGTTTGTGGATGCCATTCAACAAGTATCAAAATATGCTTCATTCCTCGATGAGATATGCACCACAAAGGATGATGAAATAATACTTGTAATGGAGAATGCATCCACTGTTGTGCAAACAAAGCTTTCTATCAAACGCATAAATTTGGGAAATTTCATGTATAAGCCTGACAAGCCTAAAAAGCCAAGAAGAGGTGTTGGTTAGGTTCAAAACACTAACTCAAGTGTAAATTGGGAAGGCAGCCCAATTAAAGAAGAAATTGCCAACCTACCATATTCAGATTTGCTTTCTGTTTCTCTTTCTTTTTCTTTTTCTTTTATTATTTTTATTGTTTATGTTTATTTGTTAATTTTTTGTTTAGTATTTTAGGATTATTTAGGTTGCATGAGTTTGTTTTGTTTTGAGTCTTAGTTGTTCCTATTCTTATGTTATTAGTTCTTTTCTCTTACACATAATTCTTTCATTTGGGTAATAGCATTACATTGAGGACAGTGTAAGAATTAAGTTTGGGGGGAAGGATTTAGGATTTCTTTTATTTTTGTCTATTATTTTTTTTATGAGTCTTTAATATTATTATTATTATTATTATTTTTTAGTGTGTTTTTAATACAATGATGAGATATGAATTGCATAGGTCTAAAACTAGTTTAGTAGTGAGAAGATTTTTCATGAGAATTAAGCTTGATATCATTTTTCATGGAGCCAATGTTAATATGATATGTTGATTGAGAAAGAAGCATGTTTAGACTTAAATTGACTTGTATAATCATCCTTGTGAGTTTTGAGCCTATATAACTGATGCATTATACATATCAGTCTAATTTCCTTCTTGAGTGCTCTTATGATTACATGATTCTCTAAAACTTGCTTTAAACCGTTTGAGACTATATTGATACATGTGATAACATGAAAATGATAGAGGCTTTAGGATTATAACCAGGGCCAAATAAGCCATCCATTATTGATGTTCCAAGAGAACATCCCTCTAGTGAGACAATTTGAGCCTACATTGAATAGGCTATTTATTTGGTAACCACATCTTACACCTAGCCTAAACACATTTGTATCTTTACCCTTGTTCTAAAGATGGACTAGAATGTTTGAGACATATTGCAAAAACAATGGATACTTTTTTAAAATTTGGGTTATAACAAAAGATAAGTGTGGGGGAGGAGAAAGGTAAAAGTCAAGAGAAAAAGAAAAGGGAACATCGTAAAAATACATTCCCATGGAAAAAAAATGAAAAAAAAAAATTGAATCATCTCTTGAACTTCTAGTTAAAGAAAATAAAAAGAATCTTACAAGGTTGGTTAGAATGAAGCAAAGGCTCAACATAAAATATTCAACCTATGTGATTATGTACTTCCAAGGAATATTGAGAAAGTTTTATTTGCAAAATCTTATTTTATCTCTAAATTCTATGAACTCTTTGGAACCATTGTAATATCTTTTATCTTTTATTCTTTAACCACATTATAACCCCTTGGCCCCATTACAACCTTGAATAAAGACCTTTTGATTTATGAAGTTGCATGATCTAAATAGTGGATAATAGGTGGACAAGCAAGCATATGCTAGAACTGTTTTCATGAGATTGATTGAGTGTAAACACTTTACCACTACTTTAAAGAGTGAAAATCATGAGAGTATAGTGAGAAATTGAGATTAAGTTTGAATATGCACTATTTTGATTGAAATATGTTATGTTAATATTGGCTTAACTCAAACTATTTACATTCAAGCAAGATTTTTTGTGAATTTCTTTAAGCTATTGATTAGTATATAAGACTTGTCCAATGATTATCTCTAATTTATATTGGAAGGGTTAGTTGTAATTATTATTATTATTATTTTTAATTATTTTAGTTTTTCTTATGTCTTCATTGTTTGTGGGTATCGTCCTAGTAAACCCTCACGAGACTAAACTCGTCCACTAGGGACACCTAGGGGTTTAAAGGCTTGTGTCACATGCTAAGTGCCACCGTGATTTCCTACGAAGGAGGATTAGATTAGATTCCCTTATTTTATTTTTATTTTGTTTTGCTCGAGGACTAGCAAGAAGCTAAGTGTGGGGGTATTTGATAAGCTCATAAAATATACATTTTATGCCTTTCTACCTTTAGTTTTTGTTATGTTTTCGATCTTTATCTTGTTTACTTATAATATGTTTTTGAAGTTTAGGTACAATAAGGAGAATGAAGTCAAAAGATGTCAACAATGATGGTAAAGAGCTTACAAAATCATAATCACAAGATGGAAGAAGACTTGGGAGTCAAAAATATCAATTTCTGATAGAAAAGCAATCAGGTAGATTTGACCTCCGGAGCTTGTTGTAAGGAAAACATGATTTTATATTTTTATTTGAAGAAACTTCCTCTTAAGTTTTGAAGTTGACTTGATTATCTTTCCAACAATATATTATGGGCTCAAATCGGATAAGAAATGGGCATTCAAAATGGCGCTAGAAGATCTCCCTAAAAAACCGTGGGGCCAGAAAAACCCTAATCGCAAATCTGAAAAAAAGGCAAAAACGTGATTTTTGCACCTCCAGGCTTACTTGTGTTGCAAGGACTTATTCTCAGGGTTTTGAAGCTCTATAAATACCATTTTTTTAGCTACAAACTAAACATCTTTTGAGGAGACTCAAGGGATCATCATTATTATTCTTCTCCATTATTTTATTTTTCTTTTTAGTTTTATGTATATATTATCTATGCCTATGCTAGGATAAACTTTTATTTGGTTAAGGGTGATTTCAACGCCCTAGACATGTTATGTAATTAATATTCAGAATCTATCTACCATTGTTTTCAATCAAAGTTGCTTATGTTCTTCCATTAAAATTGTTCATGATGATGTTTTGATTTGTTTAGGTGGCCAACTAGATAAATCTTGATAATTGTCTAATGCTAGTTCGGGAGTCTTGATCTGTAATTATCTTGATTTCCTATTCATAAGTAGCAATTTCTGATTAATGATTATGGTTAAGTTTTCAATAATTGCAAAGTGGAACATAACTTAAGTTGAACAATCTGAGCTTATGTGTTTTTGCTTAGATCAACCTATCTTTCTCAACATAAAGCTGCTATTAAATTGAACTTAGAGAGCTTATTCTATGTTGTTTGATAGTTAGAGATTAAATAGAGAGCTTATTCTATTTAACGACAAACTAAGAAAAGATTGGGATAACAGAGCTTGTTGTTATCTACTGTTGTTAACTTTGATAGCTAATTAATGTTGATAGATAAGAAATTGATTCTTAATGATGTCTAGTGGTGGAGAATAACCTTTAGCCATATTTCTCATATTTGATTCTTCTTAATTACTTATTTTCTCATTCTTATTGTTAAGTTTAGTTTAAATCTGATCTCAAAATACCCTTTTCTTTTATTGTTCTTGAATTTAAGTTTTAAACTATTAACTTATAAACTAAAACCCAATCCCTGAGGACTCGACCCTTGCTAATCACTATACTCTACAATTGATTTTTTTAAGTGCAAGGTTAAATAAGATACACTCTTTTGGGTGCATCAGCCATAAAATTGATGATGCAACTAACATTGCTGAATTGTTCTTTAGGGAGATAGTGCGCCTACATGGTGTTCCTAGAAGCATTGTGTCTGATAGAGATGTTAAGTTCCTTAGTTACTTTTGGAAGGTTTTGTGGGGGAAATTGGGTACTAAACTTTTGTTTTCTACTAATAGTCATCCACAAACTGATGGCCAAACTGAAGTAGTTAATAGGACTTTAACACAACTTTTGCGCACTGTTATATAAAAGAACTTGAAAACTTGGGATGAATGTTTGCCATTCATAAAGTTTGCATATAATAGGACTGTGCATTCTACTACTTCTTATTCTCCATTTGAGATTGTTTATGGTTTTAATCCATTAACTCCTTTAGATTTAATGCCTTTACCTGTTGATGCAAGGAATAGTTTGAATGGGAGTAAGAAAGCTGAATTGGTGAAGTCTCTTCATGAGAAAGTAAAGCTTCAAATTGAGAAAAAGAATGCAAAAGTTGCTTCACAAGCAAACAAAGGGTGGAGGCGAGTTACTTTTGAACCAGGTGATTGGGTCTAGGTTCATATGCGCAAGGAAAGATTTCCAGCTCATAGGAGAACCAAGTTGCATCCTCGAGGAGATGGGCCTTTCCAAATCCTTGAGAAAATTAATGACAATGCTTACAAAGTGGACTTACCAGGTGAGATAACGTTTCTGCTTCATTTAACATTTATGATCTTTCCCTTTCTGATGTAGGTGATAATTCGAGGTCGAATCCTTTTGAGGAAAGGGGGAATGATGAGAACCAAGCTGGTATTGGACTTCAAGATCCATTGCATGTTCATATTGGGCCTATTACAAGGTCAAGATCCAAGAAGCTCAAGGAAGCTATGCAAGGATTGGAGCAAAGGACTTGGGAAGAATCTAAAAGTCTTTTTAAGCAATGTTAATCCATTCATGTTCAGCTGCTTGAATGAGGAAGACCAAGAATTGGTCCATGTGATCCAAGCTTCACATGATGGGCCATAGAGGAATTCAAGGGGGCGGGAATCTTAAAGGATTAGTGGGCTTGTTTTTAGTTCATTATCTAATATGAAGTGGGGACCAATTCATTAATGATGTGGCGTCTAAATTAGAAGCTTTAGTTGGGTCTTTTAATTACTTAGGCTTTTGGGCCTGATTTATGTATTATGTCCATTAGGCTTGTGGGGTCTATCTTCATTAAACTTGTTGGACATCTTTTTAATTTAATTAGGTTTGGGCTTGAGCTTGTTCAGCCCAAAGTTAAGCTTTCATTTAATTATGTAAGTAGTAAGCCTTGGCTACCAAAAAGTTTCATTTGTACTAGGAGTTTTTAGGCTAGTTGAATTAGGGTTAGTAGGGAGACTATAAATACCCTTGTTTAGCCATCTACTTCAGCAACAATTATTAATCTATTGAGTTGAATTTTATTCAAGTGAGTATTTTACTCTTTTTAGTTCTTGACAGAACTTAGGAACTTATCAAAGTTTTCTTTCTTTGTGGCGTTCAACCTATCAAACTTAGGTTCTTGAAACGAGAGTTCTTAGGGTCTAGCTTACATGCTTAATCTAGGTTCTTTGAAATAGGCTTTCTAAGGGTTTAAGTTTTCTTTACCTGAATCTTGGCTTTCTTGGGGTTAGGGTATTTGAATTTGTTAGTGGGTTCAAAGGGTTTAATCCCTAGGGTTCACATTAGTGAGTAAGCGCTGCCTTGTACCATTTTCTATTGGAAAGAATTACAAAGGTGAAGTGTAGTGTGATGTAGCTCCAACGGATGCATGTCATTTACTTCTTGGGCGACCTTGGCATTATGATAGGAGAATTTTGTATGATGTATACAAGCATGCCTATTATTTTGTAACAAATGGCTGTAAAATTGTTTTGGATATTCCCAAACCTTCCAAAGGAGAGGGAAATGTGTTATTAACCAAAACTGATTGCAGAAAGGAGTTAGAGATGGGAGGTGAAATGTTTGCACTTATTATGGTGGAGGAGAATGAAGTTGAACATGAACCGCCTTGTATTATGAAGTCTATCCTTGAAAATTTTCGTGATGTGGTCCGAAGGAGATACCACCAGGCCTTCCTCCTTTGAGGGACATCCAACATTGCATTGACTTCGTACCAAGAGCTGTTTTACCCAACAAGGCAGCTTATAGAATGAGTCCCAAGGAGCATGCTGAGTTACAAAGATAGGTTGAAGAATTGCTGACGAAGGGCATGATAAGAGAAAGTATGAGTCCTTGTGATGTCCCGGCTCTCTTGGTGCCAAAGAAGGATGAATCATGGCACATGTGTGTGGATAATTGATAACTCGTATAATTATATAGTTTTTAGTTATGTTTTATTATTGTTTTGTGTCAAATACGAGTTATTATTGCTTAGTCTAATTGTGTTTATGATCTTTTATATTTTTATGTAATTTGGTGTTTTTTTACGAGTTTCTTTGAGTGATTTCAGATTACTAGGTTAAATCAACAATTAAATTCAGTTCAGTTCCAGTTCCGACACCTTTTGCCATATCAGCTATATCTGGAGTTTCACTGAAGCAATAAGGCTGAAATTGTAACCGTGCAAAGTTAAGAGGCATATCTAACTTTTTCATGTTTTACACTTCTTGAAACGGAGTCGTTTTCCCTAGCGAAATCGACCATCAAGTTGGCTGATGTGCAATGACGTCTGTGCTGACCAGTTTTGGTATTTTCACCATATCTTCTGATCCACATCAGCAAATGAGCTGATTCTAACGGCTATGGATCACTAACTGATAGGGGAACATTTTTCTAGAGGACCATGTGATCAGATCAAGCCTCCAATATTGACAAAATCGACCATCAAGTTGGCTGATCAAAATTGTCATACAATATGACGAAAATTGTTAGAAAAATGCACCCACCTATTATACCTACCTTTGAAATTTGTAAAGCTTGTCTCTTGTCATTTAGCCCTCCAAAATGTGTATAAATAGAGGGCCTTGGATGATAGTAAGAGACATTGTACATTGGTAGGATATTAGCCATTGTAATAAAATTCTCTAAGTTTTCTTCTTCTTTCTTTTCTCTAGTTTTCTTTTTCTTTATTTTCTTCTTCTTCTTTCTTTCTTTTATTTCCTTCTTAGATTCTCTTTAATTTTATGTTTATGTTTACAATGCCTATGCTAGGCTAAACTTCTATTTGGTTAAGGGTGATTTCAAAGCCCTAGACATGTTTTGTGATTGATTTTCAGATTCTATCTATCATTAATTTTCTATCAAAGTTGCTTATGTTCTTCTACAAGAATTGTTCATGATGTTGTCTTGATTTATTTAGGTGTACACCTAGATAGATCTTGATAATTATCTATTGCTAGTCTAGGAGTCTTGATCCGTGTAATTGTCTTGATTTCCTATTCATAAGTGGCAATTTGTGATTAATGATTATGGTCAAGTTTTCAATAATTGCAAAGTGGAACATAACCTAAGTTGAACAATCCGAGCTTATGTGTTTGTTGCTTAGATCAACCTATCTTTCTCATCATAAAGCTGCCATTAAATTGAATTTAGAGAGCTTATTCTGGGTTGTTTAATGGTTAGAGATTAAATAGAGAGCTTGTTCTATTTAACGACAAACTAAGGAAAGATTGGGATAACAGAGCTTGTTGTTATCTACGGTTGTTAACTTTGATAGATGGTTGATATTGATAGATCTGAAATTGATTCTTAATGATGTCTAGTGGTGGAGAATGAAACCTTAACCATATTTTTCATATTTGATTCTTCTTACTTACTTGTTTTCTTACTTTTCTAGTTTGCTTATTTTTAAAAGTATATTTATTTTTATTTGCTGGTTATACCGCCTAATTTGTATATTAACTTTGTTTTATTTTTATTGGCTGGTTATACCGCCTAATTTAGTATATATATTTTTATTGGCTGGTTATACCGCCTAATTTAGTATATATATTTTTATTGGCTGGTTATACCGCCTTGCATCTTATTCTTATTATTTACTTTAGTTTAAATCTGGCTTCAAAAACCCCTTTTCTTTTATTGTTCTTGAATTTAAGTTTTAAACTATCAACTTATAAACTAAAACCCAATCCCTGAGGACTCGACCCTTGCTAAGTACTATACTTACAATTGATCTTTTTAGTGCAAGGTTAAATAAGATACACTCTTTTGGGTGCATCAAATTTTTGGCGCCGTTGCCGGGGATTGCTTTCTTTAGTTTATTTGTTACTTGGTTTATTCTTATTTTCAGTTCTAATTAGTTTTATTTTCTTGTACATACAAGTTTTTCTTTTCAAATTTAAAAAAAAAAAAAAAAACAATGGAATTTAGCAATCTAACACTTGAAGAGTTGGTGGCATACATGAACATGGAGAATCAACAAGCCAATCTCACCTCCCCAGTTCAACAATTGGCCATGGGAGGATGTCAAGGCCATCAAGTGTTCCAAGACCAACAGTATGATCATTACTCAAACACTTACCATGAGGGATGGTGGGATCATACTAATTATGGCTACTCGAAAAATTACCAAGAAGTAGATCCTTATGCCAATTACACTCATCCATCTAGCTTCAATCAATCATGGTCTCAAGAACCAGATCTTTTTCAACCACAACATATGACTCAAAACTCAGGTACTTCTTTAGAAGATCTTGTCTATTCTCTTGTTACTGATTCTTTGCAATTTCAACAGGAAACAAGGGCAAGCATCCAGAGTTTGGAAAAGCAAATGAGCCAATTGGCTAGTAGTATGGTGGGATGGGTAGCACAAAGATCTGAAGAACTCCCAGCCCAAACGATGGTTAACCCAAAGGAGAATGCTACTATTGTGACCTTGAAGAATGAGGAACAAGATGAGGATGAAACAAAATTAGAGATGGATTCTATTCTTGAGGATAATGAAGCCAAAGATCCAAATAAGAGTATTTCGGCACCTGAGGTAACGTTTAAGGTTTCACTTTTTACTAATGTTTCTTCTCCACCTTTTCCCAGTAGATTTGAAAGTTCAAGGAGGAAGAACATGAACAACACATGCCGGAAACCTTAAACAACTTGTTTGTGGAGGTCATTCAACAAGTATCAAAATATGCTCCATTCCTCGATGACATATGCACCACAAAGGATGATGGAATAATACTTGTAATGGAGAATGCATCCACTGTTGTGCAAAGAAAGCTTCCTCTCAAACGCATAAATTTGGGAAATTTCATGTATGAGCCTGACAAGCCTAAAATGCCAAGAAGGGGTGTTGGTTAGGTTCAAAACACTAAATCAAGTGCTAATTGGGGGAGGCATCCTAATTAGTGAAAGCATTGCCAAACTGCCATCCTCAGATTTGCTCTCTTTTTCTTTATCTTTTTCTTATGTTTCTTTGCTAATTGTGTTTAGTGTTTCTAAGTTCATTTAGGCTGGATAAGTTTATTTTGTTTATTAGTTCTTTTCACTTACACATGATTCTTTCATTTGGGATTAATAGCATTACATTAATGTGTGAGACCCTCGTAAGCCAGAGATGACTCGGGTCTCCTATAACACTCTAATGGTTCGGAACTACACATGTAAAATCCACTAGGAAGGACGGACTATCATGTGGTATACATGTTGTATGATAGGTTATAGAATTGGAGGTTAAATCAGGTGGTTAAACGATCTGACCCTAAAATAGTTTAAAATTCAGACTAAAATCGGGAAAGGCAAAATTCCATATAATATGCTAAATTGAGTGGATATGATGAGAAAATACTATATAGAATCCATACCTATTATCAGAGCAACAATCGGCATCAAATTCAAAAAAATATGCATTAGGGGTATTTTGGTCATTTTACACCCCTTTTCATTTTTAGTCCGAGAAATGGTATAAATGGGCTTTTTGACTATATAATATGTTAATATGACATTTGAATCTAATATTTGGCATTAAAAAAAAAAAAAAGAAAAAAAAAAAAGTCAAAGTTGGTCAACTTTTTTTTTTGACCAAGCTTAGGCAAGATGAGAAACATGGGATAATTTCCCATAAGATATCAGCCCTAATATGAAGACACAACGTCTTCTTCTTTTTTTTCATGCCGTAAGGCATTTTCTCCCCAAAAACACCATTAAAGCTTGCTAAAGCTTTCTCTCTCCTCCAAATTTCAAGGGAAATCACCAAGTATTGCAAGGATTCCACTAACCTATAGGTAATTTCATATTCTAAGCTTGATTTTGATATTAGATTTTGAAGAATTTGTCTCTATCTATGAGAAATCATTTTGGCTGAAAATTGGTAGTGATGAATCACCATGTTGCCGCCACTTTTTTCGTTATGGGAGGTGTTCCTCCACCTCTTTAAACCGTAAATTAGTATCGGATAGCTTTGAATCAAATTTAGAGGCTAAAACAAGCTTGGTTAAAACCCTAGCTTGCCCATGAGGTGGTGCTGCCACCTACCTTGGTTGTCCGAGGCCACCGTTAGCTTCATTGTTATTGTGTGAGCAACTTTTCAGTTGATTGTTGCTCCGAATTTTGACTCGAGCTAAGTGTAGGAATTTATTTGTAAAAAAATTCTTAAGCTGAAATTTTTTGGATAGTAGCTAACTATTATAAATAATGGGAATTTGAGTGTCCCGTAGTTGTAAAATACTTACAGAATATCCTGACGATGTCATAGGTATCCATATCGTGGAGTTCGCCTGGGATCGCGACAGAGTAACGAAAGTGTCGCTTTAATACTCGAAATAACACAGTGAGTATTTAGGTTAATCTAGGAAGTAGTTATTGTTTTATATGCAATGTTGAATGATATGGAAATTGAAACACGAAAGATTGCTCGGATTACAAAAATGGTAAGTTTCGAACCTTACGCGGATCAAAGGCGTAAGTGTGGTGTTAGTATGGTTATACGAGGTAAGTGTTGTGGAGTTGAATAATAATGAATGTTAGTTAATTGTAATGCTTTGAGAAACATAAGTAGAAATATATTAGTGTAGAGATTGTTTCCTAGCATAGTATATATATATATAAATATATATATATATATATATTACTCCATGAAATTAGAGAATTAATATATCATACTATTATTGTACGGACAGGGTGATGTCCGGGATGCTATTTTATACGGACAAGGTGATGTCCGGGATGCTATTTTATACGGACAAGGTGATGTCCGGGATGCTAATATTGTACGGACAGGGTGATGTCCGGGATGCTAATATTGTACGGACAGGGTGAAGTCCGGGATGCTAATATTGTACGGACAGGGTGATGTCCGGGATGCTAATATTGTACGGACAAGGTGAAGTCCGGGATGCTATTGTTGTACGGGCAAAATAGTCCAGGATAACAGATATTACGGACTAGTATAAGTCCGGGATATTTTGATAATGTAGACATGAGAAATTCTTCATTTATAATTGTGAAGGTATACACGTAAAATCGATTGCTAAATATTTTTGGCTATCAAGTTAGGCTAGCCAATAGCTTATTTATATTCAACACTCAGTATAGAAGATTTCATATGGGACAAATAATTTTTATAAGTCCCGGAATAATTTTTAAATATTACTTTTCGGTTAATTAGTCATACTTGATATGTCATGTTTATACTTTAATGGTAAAGAAAGGAAGTACGAAATTTCCAAGTACTCATCCTAGTTACCTTATGCTCACTGAGTTTTTCGACTCACTTTGTTTATTTTTAATTTCTTTTCAGATTCTAACAAACCCAGCTCTTCCCATATTCCGGATAGCTAGCTGCTCACATACTTTTGGTGAGCGAATTGACCCAAGACGTGGTAAGCTGTGGCGATGGTTGGGTACATTTTGCAGTCACTAGGGTATCATGGGTCCTTTGTATTTTGTGTATGTTGAATATGTTCTGTATATTTATAAGCGGATGTAATTAATTGATGTATGATGTATAACAGTCTTAGAGGCCTGGTATGACATGGTGATGTTTATTTTGTTATGATATAATATAAATATATGTTTGTATATAAGATGTCATAAAGGTTGAGTCTGCTGCGGGGCATTTCGGTTACTCCCTATCGGAGGCGTCCAAACCGAGATGTCATGTGTTGATGAATTATTATATTGTGAATGTTGATGATTGAACGGTAAACGCCCATGTAGGGCGAGATCATGCCAAAATTTTCTTTAATTTGGTTTGATGAGTATAGACAGGCTTCGGAGGCAGGGGCATACCTTGTCTCTAGCCGGTCACATGCCCTGAATTTGGGGTGTGACATAATGACAATGTAAGAATTATGTGTGGGGGGAAGAATTTAGGATTTTATTTAGAGTGTTTTGTTTTTGAGTCTTTTTATGTTGGTTTTCTTTCTGATCCTTGTTTTGAAAATAACTAGATGTAAATATAATTTTTTAACCCCGGTTAAACGGCGGATAACGGTACTCCGTGATTATTTAAGTCGGTTCCATCAGCTACCCACAAAACTGATATTGTATATAAATTTCTCTTTCATTTTTTTTTTTCAGGATGGATGATATTCTCACAAGATTGCAGAAACGATTTCCTCCTTTTCCTCGAAATATTTTACTGAAGCTTTACCAAGTTCGATTTGAAAGATTAAGAATGCTTATGCACAAAGGGATTCCTGAAGACATACGTTGGATAATTGAAGCCAAGGTACGTGAAGATGAATATCTTCCTGTTTTGCATTTACCTGGTACAGGTAGAAGCACTTTTGCAAAGAAGCGACGACCAAAGCGCATGAGTTCAAACTGCCACAAATGTGCACGATGGACGTGTAACGGTAAATGTCGTTCTATTGGGATTCCGTCCTCTAATCGAGATGATAAAATTGAATTCATTAAGGATGGACTGAGTAAGGAGAATTTGGGTAATATCCAACTTTCTCTTGAGACGCATCCTAGTGGAGACGTACAAAGAGAAATTCTTGATTTATGTCCGCAATTCCAAAGGGAATGGCAACATCTTGGGAATCTGATGTTAAAAGACCCTGTTTGCCAGCTTGTAAGAAAACTGGATGGGAAGCATATCCTCGACTCATAGAAGGCGTTTAAGCCGTTTCTGGACGTAAAACCAGAGGAAGATGTGAGCCACAATCACAACTACAATAAATAACTTCTCAGCTTTTGGTTTGATTTGCAATAACTTCATTTTGGTTTAATTTACGTGTTGTTCGATTTGTGTAATTATTCTCGTTTTTTTTTATTGGTCTTTTACGGTTGATTTTTCTTCTCTTTTTGATTTTCTTCCTGAAATCACGCAAAAATCTTTTGTTAGGTTAACATTTTCTTCTGACAGGTCAAATACACTTTCGGTGACATTATTACTCTTGTCTGATTCACTACTCAGTCCTCTATATATTACACCATGTACTCATTCTCTTTCAGGCACTCGAAAAAAAAAATGGAAAGTACTTCGTCCCAGCGCATTAAAAAAATTTGTGTCTTTGGAGGTGCTTATCCAGGGAAAAATAACATATTTGCTGATGAAGCCATAAGAGTTGGAGTAATACTTGCCCAACAAAAGATCCAATTGATTTATGGAGGTGGTAGTACGGGTTTAATGGGAGCAGTCGCTACAGCAGCACACGCCGGAGGAAGTCCAGTTCTAGGAATCGTGCCAAAACTATTCACAGATTTTTGTGGACCTACCTTGGGTAAGGAAATACAAGTCTGGAGTATCCCTGAACGGATAACAATCATGTACCATTCTGCCGATGCATTCATTGCTTTACCAGGAGGTCTGGGTACATTGGAAGAAATAGCTTGCGTGGCTTCTTGGTCATCTTTGGTCACAAAAAAGAAACCCATTGGTTTGCTTAATATTAATGGTTATTTTAGTAATTTGCTTTCATATTTAGATAATGCTGTGGATAATGGATTCATGTTTTCAGAGGCAAGGAGAACCATAATTTCTGCTACAACCATTGAAGATTTACTCAAAAAGCTCCAAGCTTATGAGTATTTATCTGCTACGGTTGTTTCGCAAACGCTCGGAAAAAGAAAAAGAGATATGGACGAGCAAGGAGTGGATTGCACTTTGTCTTTGTGACATTATCTAATATTTTGTTTGTTGTGTCTCAGTTATAATAAGTGGGTAGCAACCTCTGCAGGTAATATCTCCTAAATTCTACCTTTAAAATTTGACATTGGGGACAATGTCATATTTTAGTAGGGGGTAAGGGACATATTTTGCTAATTTGTAATAAAAAAAAAATTTGTTGTGTTTTAAGACATTTAGAAGTATTCATTCTGAACAAGGTCTGAGTAAGGGAGACTTGAGACATACCTTGTCAGTTTGATTTAATCTTCTTCTTCAAAAAAAAAAAAAAAAAGAAAGCATGTTTAGACTTAGTGTGTTTTTAGTGTGTTTTAGTTACTTTCAATACTATGATGAGATATGAATTGCATAAGTCTAAAACAGATTTATTAGTGAGAAGATTTTCATGAGAATTGAGCTTGATATCAACCTTTTTATGAGCCAATGTTAATATGATATGTTGATTGAGAAAGAAGCATGTTTAGACTTAATCTGACTTGTATAATCATCCTTGTGAGTTTTTGAGCCTATAATGATTGATGCATTATATAAATCAATCTAATTTCTTTCTTGAGTGCTTTTATGATTACATGATTCTCTAGAACTTGCTTTAGACCTTGTTGAGACTATATTGATGCATGTGACAACATGAATATGATAGAGGCATTAGGATTTTTAGCCAAGGCCAAACAGCCATCCCTTATTGATGTTCCAAGAGAACACACCCCTAGTGAGCCAATTTGAGCCTACATTGAATAAGCTATTTATTTGGTAACCACAACTTACACCTAGCCTAAATATAACCCTTGTTCAAAAGATGGATTATATATTTTAAGACATATTGCAAAAAAACAAGGGATATTTTTAGTTAAAAATTTGGGTTGGAAACAAAAGATAAGTGTGGGGGAAGAAAAGAAAAGAAAAAGTCAAGAGAAAAAGAAAGGGATCATTGTCAAATACATTCCCATATTAAAAAAAAAAAAAAATCTTCTCTTGAACTTCTAGTTAAAGTAAAGAAAAAGATGTTACAAAGTTGGTTAGAATGATGCAAAGGCTCAACATGAATATTTAGCCTATGTTATTATGTGCTTTATAAGAGTTTTGAGAAGTTTTATTTGTATGATCTTATTATGTCTCTAAACTCTATGAACTCTTTGGAACCTTTGTGATATCTTTATCCTTTTGTTCTTTAACCACATTATAACCCTTTGGCCCCATTACAACCTTGAATAAAGACCTCTTGATTTATGAAGTTGTATGATCTAAATAGTGGAGAATAGGTGGACAAGCAAGCATATGGTAGAAGTGTTTTCATGAGATTGATTGAGTGTAAACACTTTACCACTACTTTAAAGAGTGAAAATCAAGAGGGTATCCCATGTGAGAAGTTGAGATTAAATTTGAACATGCACTATTTTGATTGAAATATGTTATGTTAATATTGGCTTAACTCAAACAATTTACATTCAAGCATGATTTTTTGTGAATTCTTTAAGCTATTGATTAGTTTATAAGACTTGTTCAAAGATTGTCTCTAATGTGTATTGAAAGGATTAGGAGTAAATATTTTTAGTATATGTAGTTTATTTATATTTTAGTTTTTCAATGTTTGTGGGTATCGTTCTAGTAAACCCTCACGAGACTAAACTCGTCCACTAGGGACACCTAGGGGTTTAAAGGCTTGTGTCACATGCTAAGTGCCACCGTGATTTCCTACGAAAGTGGATTAGATTAGATTTTCTTATTTTATTTTTATTTGTTTTTGCTCGAGGACTAGCAACAATCTAAGTGTGGGGGTGTGATAACTCGTATAATTATATAGTTTTTAGTTATGTTTTATTATTGTTTTGTGTCAAATACGAGTTATTATTGCTTAGTCTAATTGTGTTTATGATCTTTTATATTTTTATGTAATTTGGTGTTTTTTTACGAGTTTCTTTGAGTGATTTCAGATTACTAGGTTAAATCAACAATTAAATTCAGTTAAGTTCCAGTTCCGACACCTTTTTCCATATCAGCTATATCTGGAGTTTCACTGAAGCAATAAGGCTGAAATTTTAACCGTGCAAAGTTAAGAGGCATATCTAACTTTTTCATGTTTTACACTTCTTGAAACGGAGTCGTTTTCCCTAGCGAAATCGACCATCAAGTTGGCTGATGTGCAATGACGTCTGTGCTGACCAGTTTTGGCATTTTCACCATATCTTCTGATAACTCGTATAATTATATAGTTTTTAGTTATGTTTTATTAATGTTTTGTGTCAAATACGAGTTATTATTGTTTAGTCTAATTGTGTTTATGATCTTTTATATTTTTATGTATTTTGGTGTTTTTCACAAGTTTCTTTGAGTGATTTCAGATTACTAGAATTAAGGGCAAATCCAGTTCAGTTTCAGTTCCGACACCTTTTGCCATATCAGCTATATCTCGAGTTTCACTGAAGCAATAAGGCTGAAATTTGTAGCCATGCAAAGCTAAGAGGCATATCTATCTTTTTCATGTTTTACACTTCTTAAAACGGAGTCGTTTTCCCTAGCGAAATCGACCATCAAGTTGGCTGATGTGCAATGACGTCTGTGCTGACATGTTTTCGTATTATACCCGTATCTTCTTATCCACATCAGAAAATGAGCTGATTCCAACGGCTATGGTTCCGTAACTGATAGGGGAACCTTTGTCTAGAAGACCATGTGATCAGATCAGGCCTCCAATATTGAATAAATCGACCATCAAGGTGGCTGATGTGTAATGACATCTGTGCTGACATGTTTTCGTATTTTGCCCATATCTGCTTAACCACATCAGCAAATGAGCTGATTCCAACGGCTATGGTTCCGTAACCGATAGGGGAACCTTTTTCTAGAAGACCATGTGATCAGATCAGGCATCCAATATTGACGAAATCGACCATCAAGTTGGCTGATCAAAATCGTCATATACCTACCTTTGAAATTTGTAAAGCTTGTCTCTTGTCATTTAGCCCTCCAAAATGTGTATAAATAGAGGGCCTTGGATGATTGTAAGGGATCATATTGTACATAGGTAGGATATTAGCCATTTTAATAAAATTCTCTAAGTTTTCTTCTTCTTTCTTTTCTCTAGTTTTCTTTCTTTTCTCTAGTTTTCTTTTTCTTTAGAGAGAGCAAGAGGTTGGATAATTAATATTCTTCCTCTTCTTCTTTCTTTCTTTTATTTTCTTCTTAGATTTTCTTTAATTTTATGTTTATGTTTATAATGCCTATGCTAGGCTAAACTTCTATTTGGTTAAGGGTGATTTCAAAGCCCTAGACATGTTTTGTGATTGATTTTCAGATTCTATCTATCATTAATTTTCTATCAAAGTTGCTTATGTTCTTCTACAAGAATTGTTCATGATGTTGTCTAGATTTATTTAGGTGTACAACTAGATAGATCTTGATAATTATCTATTGCTAGTTTAGGAGTCTTGATCCGTGTAATTGTCTTGATTTCCTATTCATAAGTGGCAATTTGTGATTAATGATTATGGTCAAGTTTTCAATAATTGCAAAGTGGAACATAACCTAAGTTGAACAATCCGAGCTTATGTGTTTGTTGCTTAGATCAACCTATCTTTCTCATCATAAAGCTGCCATTAAATTGAATTTAGAGAGCTTATTCTAGGTTGTTTAATGGTTAGAGATTAAATAGAGAGCTTGTTCTATTTAACGACAAACTAAGGAAAGATTGGGGTAACAGAGCTTGTTGTTATCTACGGTTGTTAACTTTGATAGTTGGTTGATATTGATAGATCTGAAATTGATTCTTAATGATGTCTAGTGGTGGAGAATGAAACCTTAACCATATTTTTCATATTTGATTCTTCTTACTTATTTGTTTTCTTACTTTTAGTTTGCTTATTTTTTATATTTATTTTTATTGGCTGGTTATACCGCCTAATTTGTATATTAACTTTGTTTTATTTTTATTGGCTGGTTATACCGCCTAATTTAGTATATATATTTTTATTGGCTGGTTATACCGCCTAATTTAGTATATATATTTTTATTGGCTTGTTATACCGCCTTGCATCTTATTCTTATTATTTACTTTAGTTTAAATCTGACTTCAAAAACCCCTTTTCTTTTATTGTTCTTGAATTTAAGTTTTAAACTATTAACTTATAAACTAAAACCCAATCCCTGAGGACTCGACCCTTGCTAACTACTATACTTACAATTTATCTTTTTAGTGCAAGGTTAAATAAGATACACTCTTTTGGGTGCATCAAAATTTTTGGCGCCGTTGCCGGGGATTGCTTTCTTTAGTTTATTTGTTACTTGGTTTATTCTTATTTTCAGTTCTAATTAGTTCTATTTTCTTGTACATACAAGTTTTTCTTATCAAATTTTGAAAAAAAAAAAAAAAAAAAAAAAAACGATGGAATTGAGCAATCTAACACTTGAAGAGTTGGTGGCATACATGAACATGGAAAATCAACAAGCCAATCTCACCTACCCAGTTCAACAATTGGCCATGGGAGGATGTCAAGGCCATCAAGTGTTCCAAGACCAACAGTATGATCATTACTCAAACACTTACCATGAGGGATGGTGGGATCATACTAATTATGGCTACTCAGAAAATTACCAAGAAGTAGATCCTTATGCCAATTACACTCATCCATCTAGCTTCAATCAATCATGGTCTCAAGAACCAGATCTTCTTCAACCACCACATATGACTCAAAACTCAGGTACTTCTTTAGAAGATCTTGTCGATTCTCTTGTTACTAATACTTTGCAATTTCAACAGGAAACAAGGGCAAGCATCAAGAGTTTGGAAAAGCAAATGAGCCAATTGGCTAGTAGTATGGTGGTATGGGTAGCACAAAGATCTAAAGAACTCTCTGCCCAAACAATGATTAACCCAAAGGAGAATACTACTATTGTGACCTTGAGGAATGATGAACAAGATGAGGATGAGACAGAATTAGAGATGGATTCTATTCTTGAGGATAATGAAGCCACAAATACAAATAAGAGTATTTCGGCACCTGAGGTAACGTTTAAAGTTCCACTTTTTACTAATGTTTCTTCTCCACCTTTTCCTAGTAGATTTGCAAAGTTCAAGGAGGATGAACATGAACAAGACACGCTGGAAACCTTAAACAGTTTGTTTGTGGATGTCATTCAACAAGTACCAAAAGATGCACCATTCCTCGATGAGATATGCACCACCAAGGATGATGGAATAATACTTGTAATGGAGAATGCATCCACTGTTGTGCAAAGAAAGCTACCTCTCAAACGCATAAATTTGGGAAATTTCATGTATGAGCCTGACAAGCCTAAAAAGCCAAGAAGGGGTGTTGGTTAGATTCAAAACACTAACTCAAGTGTTAATTGGGAAGGCAGCCCAATTAAAGATGAAATTGCCAACCTTCCATATTCAGATTTGCTTTCTCTTTCTCTTTCTCTTTCTTTTCCTTTTTCTTTTATTATTTTTATTATTTTTATTTCTTATGTTTCTTTGTTAATTGTGTTTACTGCTTTTAAATTCATTTAGGCTGCATAAGTTTCTTTTGTTTAATAGTTCTTTTCTCTTACATATAATTCTTGCATTGGGGGATAATAGCATTACATTAATGACAATGTAAGAATTATGTGTGGGGGGAAGAATTTAGGATTTTATTTAGAGTGTTTTGTTTTTGAGTCTTTTTATGTTGTTTTTCTTTCTGATCCTTGTTTTGAAAAACACTAGATGTAAATATAATTTTTTTTTAACCCCGGTTAAATGGCGGATAACGGTACTCCATGATTATTTAAATCGGTTCCATCAGCTACCCACAAAACTGATATTGTATATAAATTTCTCTTCCAATTTCTCTTTCAATTTTTTTCATTTTTTTTTTTCAGGATGGATGATATTCTCACAAGATTGCAGAAACGATTTCCTCCTTTTCCTCGAAATATTTTACTGAAGCTTTACCAAGTTCGACTTGAAAGATTAAGAATGCTTATGCACAAAGGGATTCCTGACGACATACGTTGGATAATTGAAGCCAAGGTACGTGAAGATGAATATCTTCCTGTTTTGCATTTACCAGGTACAGGTAGAAGCACTTTTGCAAAGAAGCGACGAGCAAAGCGCATGAGTTCAAATTGCCACAAATGTGCACGATGGACGTGTAACGGTAAATGTCGTTCTATTGGGATTCCATCCTCTAATCGAGATGATAAAATTGAATTCATTAAGGATGGACTGAGTAAGGAGAATTTGGGTAATATCCAACTTTCTCTTGAGACGCATCCTAGTGGAGACGTACAAAGAGAAATTCTTGATTTATGGCCGCAATTCCAAAGGGAATGGCAACATCTTGGGAATCTGATGTTAAAAGACCCTGTTTGCCAGCTTGTAAGAAAACTGGATGGGAAGCATATCCTCGACTCATAGAAGGCGTTTAAGCCGTTTCTGGACGTAAAACCAGAGGAAGATGCCAAATACACTTTCGGCGACATTATTACTCTTGACTTTTACTGTTGATTTTTCTTCTCTTTTTGATTTTCTTCCTGAAATCACCCAAAAATCTTTTGTTAGGTTAACATTTTCTTCTGACAGGTCAGATACACTTTCGGCGACATTATTACTCTTGTCTGATTCACTACTCAGTCCTCTATATATTACACCATGTACTCATTCTCTTTCAGGCACTCGAAAAAAAAATGGAAAGTACTTCGTCCCAGCGCATTAAAAAAAATTTGTGTCTTTGGAGGTGCTTATCCAGGGAAAAATAACATATTTGCTGATGAAGCCATAAGAGTTGGAGCAATACTTGCCCAGCAAAAGATCCAGTTGATTTATGGAGGTGGTAGTACGGGTTTAATGGGAGCAGTCGCTACAGCAGCACACGCCGGAGGAAGTCCAGTTCTAGGAATCGTGCCAAAACTATTCACAAGTTTTTGTGGACCTACCGTGGGTAAGGAAATACAAGTCTGGAGTGTCCCTGAACGGATAACAATCATGTACCATTCTGCCGATGCATTCATTGCTTTACCAGGAGGTCTGGGTACATTGGAAGAAATAGCTTGCGTGGCTTCTTGGTCATCTTTGGTCACAAATAAGAAACCCATTGGTTTGCTTAATATTAATGGTTATTTTAATAATTTGCTTTCATATTTAGATAATGCTGTGGATAATGGATTCATGTTTTCAGAGGCAAGGAGAACCATAATTTCTGCTACAACCATTGAAGATTTACTCAAAAAGCTCCAAGCTTATGAGTGTTTATCTGCTACGGTTGTTTCGCAAACGCTCGGAAAAAGAAAAAGAGATATGGACGAGCAAGGAGTGGACTGCACTTTGTCTTTGTGACATTATCTAACATTTTGTTTGTTGTGTCTCAGTTATAATAAGTGGTTAGCAACCTCTACAGGTAATATCTCCTAAATCCTACCTTTAAAATTTGACATTGGGGACAATGTCATATTTTAGTATGGGGTAAGGGACATATTTTGCTAATTTAAAAAAAAAAAAAAATTGTTGTGTTTTAAGCCATTTAGAAGTATTCATTATGAACAAGGTCTGAGTAAGGGAGACTTGAGACATACCTTATCAGTTTGATTTCTTCTTTTCAAAAAAAAAAAAAAAAAAAAAAAAGTTTGTTGTGTTTTAAGCAATTTAGAAGTATTCATTCTGAACAAGGTCTGAGTAAGGGAGACTTGAGACATACCTTGTCAGTTTGATTTTAATCTTTTTATGTTTACTTGTTAATTTTTGTTTAGTATTTTAGGATTATTTAGGTTGCATGAGTTTGTTTTGTTTTGTTTTGAGTCTTAGTTGTTCCTATTCTTATATTATTAGTTCTTTTCTCTTACACATGATTCTTTCATTTGAGTTAATAGACTTACATTGAGGACAATGTAAGAATTAAGTGTGGGGGGAATGATTTAGGATTTCTTTTATTTTGTCTACTATTTTTTTTTTTATGAGTCTTTATTATTATTATTTTTTTTTTGAGTTTTAGTTCCTTTTTAATACAATGATGAGATATGAATTGCATAAGTCTAAAACAGATTTATTAGTGAGAAGATTTTCATGAGAATTGAGCTTGATGTCAACCTTTTTATGAGCCAATGTTAATATGATATGTTGATTGAGAAAGAAGCATGTTTAGACTTAATCTGACTTGTATAATCATCCTTGTGAGTTTTTGAGCCTATAATGATTGATGCATTATACAAATCAATCTAATTTCTTTCTTGAGTGCTCTTATGATTACATGATTCTCTAGAACTTGCTTTAAACCATTTGAGACTATATTGATGCATGTAACAACATGAATATGATAGAGGCATTAGGACTTTTTAACTAGGGCCAAACAGCCATCCCTTATTGATGTTCCAAGAGAACATCCCTCTAGTGAACCAATTTGAGCCTACATTGAATAAGCTATTTATTTGGTAACCACATCTTACACCTAGCCTAAACACATTTATATCTTTACCCTTGTTCTAAAGATGGACTAGAATGTTTGAGACATATTGCAAAAACAAGGGATATTTTTTGAAAATTTGGGTTAGAACAAAAGATAAGTGTGGGGGAGGAGAAAGGCAAAAGTCAAGAGAAAAATAGAGGGAATATTGCCAAATACATTCCCATGTGAAAAAAAAATTTTTTTTTGAATAATCTCTTGAACTTCTAGTTAAAGAAAAGAAAAAGATGTTCGAAAGTTGGTTAGAATGAAGTAAAGGCTCAACATGAAATATTCAGCCTATGTGATTATGTACTTCTAAAGAATATTGAGAAAGTTTTATCTGCAAAATCTTATTTTGTCTCTAAATTCTATGAAGTCTTTGGAATGTTTGTGATATCTTTTCCTTTTTATTCTTTAACCACATTATTACCTCTTGGCCCCATTACAACCTTGATTAAAGACCTCTTGATTTATGAAGTTGCATGATCTTTTAGTGGAGAATAGGTAGACAAGCAAGCATATGGTAGAACTATTTTCATGAGATTGATTGAGTGTAAACACTTTACCACTACTTTAAAGAGTGAAAATCATGAGAGTATCCCATATGAGAAGTTGAGATTAAGTTTGAATGTGCACTATTTTGATTGAAATATGTTATGTTAATATTGGCTTAACGCAAACAATTTACATTCAAGCATGATTTTTTGTGAATTTCTTTAAGCTATTGATTAGTTTTTAAGACTTGTCCAATGATTATCTCAAATTTATATTGGAAGGATTAGTTATAATTATTATTTTTAGTTTTTCTTATGTTTTCAATGTTTGTGGGTATCGTCCTAGTAAACCCTCACGAGACTAAACTCGTCCACTAGGGACACCTAGGGGTTTAAAGGCTTGTGTCACATGCTAAGTGCCACCGTGATTTCCTACGAAAATGGATTAGATTAGATTTTCTTATTTTATTTTTATTGAGTCGTTGCTAGGGACTAGCAACAATCTAAGTGTGGGGGTGTGATAACTCGTATAATTATATAGTTTTTAGTTATGTTTTATTAATGTTTTGTGTCAAATACGAGTTATTATTGTTTAGTCTAATTGTGTTTATGATCTTTTATATTTTTATGTATTTTGGTGTTTTTCACAAGTTTCTTTGAGTGATTTCAGATTACTAGAATTAAGGGCAAATCCAGTTCAGTTTCAGTTCCGACACCTTTTTCCATATCAGCTATATCTCGAGTTTCACTGAAGCAATAAGGCTGATATTTGTAGCCATGCAAATCTAAGAGGCATATCTATCTTTTTCATGTTTTACACTTCTTAAAACGGAGTCGTTTTCCCTAGCGAAATCGACCATCAAGTTGGCTGATGTGCAATGACGTCTGTGCTGACATGTTTTCGTATTATACCCGTATCTTCTTATCCACATCAGAAAATGAGCTGATTCCAACCGCTATGGTTCCGTAACTGATAGGGGAACCTTTGTCTAGAAGACCATGTGATCAGATCAGGCCTCCAATATTGAATAAATCGACCATCAAGGTGGCTGATGTGTAATGACATCTGTGCTGACATGTTTTCGTATTTTGCCCATATCTGCTTAACCACATCAGCAAATGAGCTGATTCCAACGGCTATGGTTCCGTAACTGATAGGGGAACCGTTTTCTAGAAGACCATGTGATCAGATCAGGCATCCAATATTGACGAAATCGACCATCAAGTTGGCTGATCAAAATCGTCATATACCTACCTTTGAAATTTGTAAAGCTTGTCTCTTGTCATTTAGCCCTCCAAAATGTGTATAAATAGAGGGCCTTGGATGATTGTAAGGGATCATATTGTACATAGGTAGGATATTAGCCATTTTAATAAAATTCTCTAAGTTTTCTTCTTCTTTCTTTTCTCTAGTTTTCTTTCTTTTCTCTAGTTTTCTTTTTCTTTAGAGAGAGCAAGAGGTTGGATAATTAATATTCTTCCTCTTCTTCTTTCTTTCTTTTATTTTCTTCTTAGATTTTCTTTAATTTTATGTTTATGTTTATAATGCCTATGCTAGGCTAAACTTCTATTTGGTTAAGGGTGATTTCAAAGCCCTAGACATGTTTTGTGATTGATTTTCAGATTCTATCTATCATTAATTTTCTATCAAAGTTGCTTATGTTCTTCTACAAGAATTGTTCATGATGTTGTCTAGATTTATTTAGGTGTACAACTAGATAGATCTTGATAATTATCTATTGCTAGTTTAGGAGTCTTGATCCGTGTAATTGTCTTGATTTCCTATTCATAAGTGGCAATTTGTGATTAATGATTATGGTCAAGTTTTCAATAATTGCAAAGTGGAACATAACCTAAGTTGAACAATCCGAGCTTATGTGTTTGTTGCTTAGATCAACCTATCTTTCTCATCATAAAGCTGCCATTAAATTGAATTTAGAGAGCTTATTCTAGGTTGTTTAATGGTTAGAGATTAAATAGAGAGCTTGTTCTATTTAACGACAAACTAAGGAAAGATTGGGGTAACAGAGCTTGTTGTTATCTACGGTTGTTAACTTTGATAGTTGGTTGATATTGATAGATCTGAAATTGATTCTTAATGATGTCTAGTGGTGGAGAATGAAACCTTAACCATATTTTTCATATTTGATTCTTCTTACTTATTTGTTTTCTTACTTTTAGTTTGCTTATTTTTTATATTTATTTTTATTGGCTGGTTATACCGCCTAATTTGTATATTAACTTTGTTTTATTTTTATTGGCTGGTTATACCGCCTAATTTAGTATATATATTTTTATTGGCTGGTTATACCGCCTAATTTAGTATATATATTTTTATTGGCTTGTTATACCGCCTTGCATCTTATTCTTATTATTTACTTTAGTTTAAATCTGACTTCAAAAACCCCTTTTCTTTTATTGTTCTTGAATTTAAGTTTTAAACTATTAACTTATAAACTAAAACCCAATCCCTGAGGACTCGACCCTTGCTAACTACTATACTTACAATTTATCTTTTTAGTGCAAGGTTAAATAAGATACACTCTTTTGGGTGCATCATCTTCTGATCCACATCAGCAAATGAGCTGATTCTAACGGCTATGATTCACTAACGGATAGGGGAACTTTTTTCTAGAAGACCATGTGATCAGATCAAGCCTCCAATATTGACAAAATCGACCATCAAGTTGGCTGATCAAAATTGTCATACAATATGACGAAAATTGCTAGAAAAATGCACCCACCTATTATACCTACCTTTGAAATTTGTAAAGCTTGTCTCTTGTCATTTAGCCCTCCAAAATGTGTATAAATAGAGGGCCTTGGATGATAGTAAGAGACATTGTACATTGGTAGGATATTAGCCATTGTAATAAAATTCTCTAAGTTTTCTTCTTCTTTCTTTTCTCTAGTTTTCTTTTTCTTTATTTTCTTCTTCTTCTTTCTTTCTTTTATTTCCTTCTTAGATTCTCTTTAATTTTATGTTTATGTTTACAATGCCTATGCTAGGCTAAACTTCTATTTGGTTAAGGGTGATTTCAAAGCCCTAGACATGTTTTGTGATTGATTTTCAGATTCTATCTATCATTAATTTTCTATCAAAGTTGCTTATGTTCTTCTACAAGAATTGTTCATGATGTTGTCTTGATTTATTTAGGTGTACAACTAGATAGATCTTGATAATTATCTATTGCTAGTCTAGGAGTCTTGATCCGTGTAATTGTCTTGATTTCCTATTCATAAGTGGCAATTTGTGATTAATGATTATGGTTAAGTTTTCAATAATTGCAAAGTGGAACATAACCTAAGTTGAACAATCCGAGCTTATGTGTTTGTTTCTTAGATCAACCTATCTTTCTCATCATAAAGCTGCCATTAAATTGAATTTAGAGAGCTTATTCTAGGTTGTTTAATGGTTAGAGATTAAATAGAGAGCTTGTTCTATTTAACGACAAACTAAGTAAAGATTGGGATAACAGAGCTTGTTGTTATCTACGGTTGTTAACTTTGATAGATGGTTGATATTGATAGATCTGAAATTGATTCTTAATGATGTCTAGTGGTGGAGAATGAAACCTTAACCATATTTTTCATATTTGATTCTTCTTACTTACTTGTTTTCTTACTTTTCTAGTTTGCTTATTTTTAAAAGTATATTTATTTTTATTGGCTGGTTATACCGCCTAATTTGTATATTAACTTTGTTTTATTTTTATTGGCTGGTTATACCGCCTAATTTAGTATATATATTTTTATTGGCTGGTTATACCGCCTAATTTAGTATATATATTTTTATTGGCTGGTTATACCGCCTTGCATCTTATTCTTATTATTTACTTTAGTTTAAATCTGGCTTCAAAAACCCCTTTTCTTTTATTGTTCTTGAATTTAAGTTTTAAACTATCAACTTATAAACTAAAACCCAATCCCTGAGGACTCGACCCTTGCTAACTACTATACTTACAATTGATCTTTTTAGTGCAAGGTTAAATAAGATACACTCTTTTGGGTGCATCAATAATAGAGCGGTGAATAAAATAATCATGGATTACGTTTTCCTATTCTGTGACTAGATTACCTCCTTGATCAGCTCCATGGTGCTACAATCTTTTCTAAGATTGATCTTAGGAGTGGTTACCACTAGATTAGAATGAGACAAGGTGATGAGTGGTAGACAGCATTCAAAACCAAGGACGGTTTGTATCAGCGGATGGTTATGCCATTTGGTCTATCCAATGCCCCTAGTACCTTCATGTGATTCATGAACCATATCCTTAAACCTTAAAATGGTAAATTGATTGTTGTTTATTTTGATGATATACTTGTGTATAGCAGATTTGAGGAGGAGCATTGAAGTCATCTCAAACAGATTTTTAGCATGTTGAGGGAACACAAACTTTATGCTAATTTGAAGAAGTGCAAGTTCTTTACCAACAACCTTATCTTCTTAGGCTATGTTGTGTCCGGAGAAGGAATTGAGATGGATCCTAGCAAGGTGGAAGCAATACTGAATTGGCCTACACCAACCTCAATCCATGACATCAGAAGCTTCCATGGATTAGCTTCCTTCTATCGACGGTTCATAAAAGGGTTTAGCTCCATTGTGGCCCCTATCACTAAATGCTTGAAAGGCGAATCTTTTAAATGGACTAATGAAGCTCAAACCAGTTTTGAACTCATCAAAAGGAAGGTAACCGAGGCTCCCATTCTTTCTCTTCCAGATTTCAATAAAGTATTTGAAGTTGAATGTGATGCTTCTAACTTGGGTATTGGCACTATACTAAGTCAAGAGGGTAAACCTATTGCCTTCTTTAGTGAGAAACTAAATGATTCCCGCAGGAAGTATTCAACTTATGACAAGGAGTTCTATGCTATCTATCGAGCATTGATTCACTGGAGTCAATATCTCCTTGCTATGCCTTTTGTGCTGTATTCTGACCATGAAGCATTGAAGTTCATTAATAGCCAACACAAGCTTAACCGAAGGCATGCAACTTGGGTGAAGTTCCTTCAAGCATACAACTTCATTATCAAACGCAAGTCATGTGTTCAAAATGTGGTGGCTGATGCTTTAAGCAGGAAGTACTCTTTGTTGTCCACGATGCACGTGAAGGTAGTGGGGTTTGAGGTTGCAAATGAGCTATATGAGGGAGATCTTGATCTTGGACGAATTTGGAAGGCATGCAAACAAGGTCCATTTAATCAGTTTCTGTTATATGATGGTTTTCTTTTTAAATCTAATTGCTTGTGTGTTCCTCAATGTTCTTTTAGACAGGCCATTGTAAGTGAAGCACATGGTGGTACTTTGGGTGGTCACTTTGGAAGAGACAAGACACTTGCCCTGGTACAAGAAAATTTCTATTGGCCTAAGATGGGGAGAGATGTCATGAGACATGTTGAAAGATGCAGCATTTTGATAAGTGCTTAATTTCATACATTTTCCTATTTAATTTCCTTATACTTTGTGCTTTGATTCTTACTTCCTTTACATTTTACTAGGTTTTTATGCTTTGTAGGTATTTTGGAAGAGATGAAGTCAAAACATGTCAATTAGGATGTTAAAGAGCTTACAAAATCACAATCACAAGATGGAAAAAGAGTTGAGAGTAAAAAAGATCAAATTCTTGGTTCAAAGCAAGAAGACAGATTTGACCTCTAGAGATTGTTGCAAAGAAAACATGATGTTAGATTCTTTATTCGAAGAAAATTCCTTCTTGACTTTTGAAGCTAACTTGATTACCTTTCCAATGGTTGGTCATGGGCCTAAATCGGATAAGAAATGGTCATCTAAATCGGCAATGGAATATCTTCTTAAACAACACTAGTGGCAGAAAAAACCCTAGCAGCAAATCACATTTTTTTCTTAATACCCTAGCTCACATTTATGTTTGTCCTCGTCAAAGAAGGATTAGTGGCTGTCAACTTGCATTAATTGCATTAATTGCATTAATTGCAAGAATCTTTCCTTAAAACATCCTAGTCAAAGTAGGAAAATTAAATCAGACAAGACTTTCCTTCCTTACACTTACTTTGGCTACAAGTTTGTAATCTCTCCTCATTAAAGAGTACTTTGACTAAGACTTTACTACTTTATTAAAACATTGGCTGCCAAGTATTCCTTCTTTCCTTAAAACACAAAAGTCAGCCACTTTTCCTTAACTTTAGCCACAAGTTAGCATTTATTGAAGGGAGAGAGCTGAAATTCACTTGTTTGATGCCCTAGCTATCGCCTATAAATACAGAACAAGGGGGCAAACGAAAATAAAACTTCTCCAAGCATCAAAGTTCTAATTTTTTCTTTGTTTCTTTGTTTTTGAGAAAGCAAAAGGCTGGATAATTAATATTCTTCTTCTTCTTTCTTTCTTTCTTTTATTTTCTTCTTAGATTCTCTTTAATTTTATGTTTATGTTTACAATGCCTATGCTAGGCTAAACTTTTATTTGGCTAAGGGTGATTTCAAAGCCCTAGACATGTTATATAATTAATTTTCAGAATCTATCTATCATTGTTTTCTATCAAAGTTGCTTAAGTTCTTCCATTACAATTGTTCATGATGATGTTTTGATTTGTTTAGGTGGCCAACAAGATAAATCTTGATAATTGTCTAATGCTAGTTTAGGAGTCGTGATCCGTGTAATTGTCTTGATTTCCTATTCATAAGTGGCAATTTGTGATTAATGATTATGGTCAAGTTTTCAATAATTGCAAAGTGGAACATAACCTAAGTTGAACAATCCGAGCTTATGTGTTTGCTGCTTAGATCAACCTATCTTTCTCATCATAAAGCTGCTATTAAATTGAACTTAGAGAGTTTATTGTAGGTTGTTTGATAGTTAGAGATTAAATAGAGAGCTTGTTTTATTTAACGACGAACTAAGAAAATATTGGGGTGACAGAGCTTTGATGCACCCAAAAGAGTGCATCTTATTTAACCTTGCAATTAAAAAGAATCAATTGCATAGTACAGTGATTAGCAAGGCTCGAGTCCTCAGGGATTTGGTTCTAGTTTATAAGTTAATTGTTTATCACTTAATAACAAGTAAACAAAAGTAAAGGGGATTTTGAGATCAGATTTAAACTAAAGTTAACAATAAGAATGAGAAAACAAGTAATTAAGAAGAATCAAATATGAGAAATATGGCTAAAGATTCATTCTCCACCACTAGACATCATTAAGAATCAATTTCATATTTATCAGCATCAATAAACTATCAAAGTTAACAACCATAGATAACAACAAGTTCTATTACCCCATTCTTTCCTTAGTTCGTCATTAAATAGAAAAAGCTCTCTATTTAATCTCTAACTATCAAACAACCTAGAATAAGCTCTCTATGTTCAATTTAATAGCAGCTTTATGATGAGAAAGATAGGTGATAGGATCCAAGATTACCCAATCCCATGGCAATTTTTATATGGGCCAAGCTCCAAGAAGATCTAGGAAACATGGCAAGAATGAGTGGAATTCACTTGGGCCATGTTGCAAGTTATTCAGGAAAGGCTTCAACATACAAGATGGGCTTGCAACCAAGTTTGGTCCATGTGATTCAAGAACACAAGGTGGCATATTAAGCGGACTTATTTGGGCTTATTTTAATTCTTATAATTACTTAGGCATTTGGGCCTATATTATGTAACATTGACATCTTTTAATTATTTAGGTTTGAGCTTGAGCATGTTCAGCCCATATTTTACATATTATTAATTAGTAGATTAGGGTTATTGTAGGTAGGCTATAAATATATGTCTTAGCCGCCTAGTTCAATTATCTTTTGATCAATTGAGTTTGAATTTATTCAAAGTGAGTGTTTCACTCTTTTTAGTTCTTGACAGAACTTAGGAACTTATCAAAGAATTCTTTCTTTGTGGCGTTCAACCTATCAAACTTAGGTTCTTGAAACGAGAGTTCTTAGGGTCTAGCTTACATGTTTAATCTAGGTTCTTTGAAACAGGCTTTCTAAGGGTTTAAGTTTTCTTTGCCTGAATCTTGGCTTTTCTGGGTTAGGTATTTCAATTTGTTCGTGGGTTCAAAGGGTTTAACCCCTAGAGTTCACATCAGTTGGTATCAGAGCTTAGGGACCAATCAGGTCAAATCTTTTTATCTTCTTTACCATAGGGTATTGGAGTTATTCTCAACTTTTTTTTGTTTTGGGGTTTCAGACATACTTGTCATAGGGTTATAGCTTTAGGCTTTCTTTGTCTAATAGTTATAGTTTTTAGGGCAGTTTTTGTTTGGGGTTTCATTCTTGAAAGTTGGTTTAGATATTATCACAACAAAATCAATAACAAGATTTTTGGATTTCTGTCAACTTTTTTGTTTTGGGGTTTTAGACATTCTTGTCTTGGGGTTATAGCTTTAGGCATTTTTTACTAGGGTTATAGTTTTTAGGCAGTCTAAGTTTGGGGTTTCAGTTTTGAAAAGTGGTTTAGATCAAGATTTCGTTTCTTGAATTCTTGATCTATTAAAAAAATTTCTTGTTGTTTCTTGACCAGAATCTTGAAAAAAAAAAGAAGAGTGTTCGAATAGGCAGAAAAAGAAAGAAAGATTCGAAAAAGATTGAAAAAAGAGGAAAGAATCGATATTTTTTTTTTTTTTACTAACCAAATTTGTTTTGCAGCAACTTTAAGATGTCTCTCACATTATGCGACGAAGTAAAGCAGGCTCTACAAGAGATGAAAGAGATCACCTTATTGTTTGGGAAGTTTGTGCAACAAGAGGAAGAAAGATGGAGAAGAAAAAAAAGTGAAAAAGAGAGAAGAAAAAAAGAAAAAGAAAGTGAGGTGGCTGCAAATAAAGAAAAGCAAGAGGTAATTGAGAGTAAAAAAGAAAGTGAAAAAAAAATAGAGTTGGCTGAAATTAAAGAAGTAAGAGAGGAGCCACTAGTGAAAAAGGAGACAATTCATGCCGAGGGAAATAAAGAATTTGAGAATTTTTCTGATGCAAAAGAGAGTGAGGTTTTTATTCTTGATGCTCCTAACCAATCTCTTCCTATTTTTCCTGTTTCTTTGTTGAAGGATTGTGAGGATTTATTTTCGAAGGAGTTGCAGGATGGGTGGTCACCCATAAGCGGCATTATGCATCACCTTGTGGGTTCTCACACACAAGGCTAAGATTCGAGGGCGAATCTTTTCGAGGAAAGGGGGAATGATAGGATCCAAGATGACCCAATCCCATGGCAATTTTTATATGGGCCAAGATCCAAGAAGATCTAGGAAACATGGCAAGAATGAGTGGAATTCACTTGGGCCATGTTGCAAGTTATTCAGGAAAGGCTTCAACATACAAGATGGGCTTGCATCCAAGTTTGGTCCATGTGATTCAAGAACACAAGTATCCACATTAAGCGGACTTATTTGGGCTTATTTTAATTCTTATAATTACTTAGGCATTTGGACCTATATTATGTAACATTGACATCTTTTAATTATTTAGGTTTGAGCTTGAGCATGTTCAGCCCATATTTTACATATTATTAATTAGTAGATTAGGGTTATTGTAGGGAGGCTATAAATATATGTCTTAGCCGCCTACTTCAATTATCTTTTGATCAATTGAGTTTGAATTTATTCAAAGTGAGTGTTTCACTCTTTTTAGTTCTTGACAGAACTTAGGAACTTATCAAAGAATTCTTTCTTTGTGGCGTTCAACCTATCAAACTTAGGTTCTTGAAACGAGAGTTCTTAGGGTCTAGCTTACATGTTTAATCTAGGTTCTTTGAAACAGGCTTTCTAAGGGTTTAAGTTTTCTTTGCCTGAATCTTGGCTTTTCTGGGTTAGGTATTTCAATTTGTTAGTGGGTTCAAAGGGTTTAACCCCTAGGGTTCACATCAATAGGTTGATCTAAGCAACAAACACATAAGCTTGGATTGTTCAACTTAGGTTATGTTCCACTTTGCAATTATTGAAAACTTGACCATAATCATTAATCACAAATTGCTACTTACGAATAAGAAATCAAGATAATTACAACGATCAAGACTCCTAAACTAGCATTAGACAATTATCAAGATTTATCTAGTTGGCCACCTAAGCAAATCAAAACATCATCATGAGCAATTTTAATAGAAGAACATAAGCAACTTTGATAGAAAACAATGATAGATAGATTCTGAATATTAATTACATAACATGTCTAGGGCTTTGAAATCACCCTTAACCAAATAAAAGTTTAGCCTAGTATAGGCATTGTAAACATAAACATAAAATTAAAGAGAATCTAAGAAGAAAATAAAAGAAAGAAAGAAGAAGAAGAATAATATTAATTATCCAACCTCTTGTTCTCTCAAAAACTCTAAAACAAAGAAGAAATCAGAATTTTGATGCTTGGAGAAGTGTAAATTTCGTTTGCCCCATCATCTCTATTTATAGGCAATAGATAGGGGATCAAACAAGAGAATTTCAGCTCTCTCCCTTCATTAAATGCTGACTTATGGCTAAAGTTAAGGAAAAATTGTTGACTTTTGTGTTTTAAGGAAAAATATAAGCCTTGGCAGCCAAGTTTGAATAAAGTAGGAAAGTTTTAGTCAAAGCACTCTTTAATGAAGAGAGATTACAAACTTGCAGCCAAAGTAAGTGTAAGAAAGGAAAGTCTTGGCCGATTTAATTCTCCTACTTTGACTAGGAAAGATACTAAACGGCTAAGATGGTCCGCAACCAAGTTGTCACTACCTCTCTTATCTTTTATCTCCAAATCAAACTCTTGTTAGAGAAGTATCCATCTAATCAACCTTGGTTTGGCCTCCTTCTTAGTGAGTAAGTACCTAAGGGCTGCATGGTCAGAAAATATAATTACTTTAGTACCAATTAAATAAGATTGAAATTTTTCTAAAGCAAATACAACAGCCAAAAGTTTTTTTTCAGTAGTGGAATAGTTTAATTGAGCATCATTAAGAGTTCGGGAGGCATAATAAATGGCATGTGAGGTTTTGCCAACCCGTTGGCCCAAAACAGCTCTAGTCACTAGCATCACACATGATTTCAAAAGGTACATTACAATCTGGTGGTTGCATGATAGGAGCTGATGTAAAGAGTCCCTTCAATATTTCAAACGCCTCTTTGCATTTATCATCAAAGTGGAAAACCACATCTTTTTGTAGTAGCTTGCAAAGAGGTAATGTGATCTTTGAGAAGTCTTTGATAACTTCCTATAGAAACTGCATGTCCAAGAAAAGAACGAAGCTCTCTCACATTTGTGGGAGGTGGTAAAGAATGCATAATATCTATTTTAGATTTATCAACCTCTATCCCTCTAGAAGAAATAACATGGCCCAAAACTATTCCTTGTTCTACCATAAAGTGACATTTTTCCCAATTCAAAACAAGGTTAGTTTCAATGCATCTTTCAAGTACAAGTGTAAAGTTCTCTAGACATCTATCAAAAGAATCATCATAGACACTAAAATCATCCATAAACACTTCTATGATGTTCTCTACATAATCTGAAAATATGCTAACCATACACCTTTGGAATGTAGCTGGTGTATTACAAGGACCAAATGGCATACGCCGAAATGCAATCTGATTATAACCTGAAAAACCATCAAGAAAACAATAATTAGAATGGCCAGCTAACCTTTCAAGCATTTGATCAATAAAAGGTAAAAGAAAGTGGTCTTGCGAGTTGTGGAATTAAGTTTACGATAATCAATACAAACTCACCACCCTGTTTGAATCCTAGTAGGAACAAGTTCATTCTCATTATTTGTTACCACCGTTACAGCTGATTTCTTTGGAACCACTTGGATCGGGCTCACCCATTTGCTATTCGAGATAGGATAGATCACTCCAACATCTAGGAGCTTCAGTATCTCCTTTTTCACAACCTCCATCATAGGAGGGTTCAATCTTCTTTGTGCTTCTCTTGTTGGTTTGGAGCCCTCCTCTAACAAGATCTGGTGCATGCACAAGGATGGGCTTATTCCCTTGATATCGGCAATTGTCCAACCAATTGCTGTTTTATGCTCTCTAAGCACCCGGATAAGTCGCCCTTCTTACAATGGTGTGAGCTCTTTGGCAATGATGATCGATAGTGTGACCTTTTCACCTAAGAACACATATTTCAAGTGGTTCGGTAGTGGTTTCAACTCTAAAGTTGGTGCCTGCAAAATGGAAGGTAGAAGTTTCTCATTTGATAAAGGCAAATCAATAAATGAAATATCAAACCTTGCATCTTTAGGTGGCAGCGAGTGTAAAGATTCTAGTGCCTTTTCCACATGGTCACTCAAGGCTAGTTCCCCTTTAGCATTCCCCATTCCGAGATGTTTGCTAAGGACTATCTCCACACTATCTTCACCATCTAACTCATAAGCTTGCTGCACTAGTGAGTCAATTATATCAATATTAAAAACAGAATGTATATCACTAGGATATCTCATGGTCTCAAAAATGTTAAAGCAAATTTTTTCACCATCAAATTCCATAGTTAAAGAGCCATCATGTACATCTATTTTAGTTCTTGCTGTTTTCAAGAATGGTCTCCCTAATAGAATAGGTGTGGGATTAGAAGACATCTCATCTTCCATCTCAATAACATAAAACTCAGCGGGAAAAACCGATTCATTAACCTGTACAAGAACATCTTCTACAACTCCTCTTGGATAAGTGTTAGAACGGTTAGCAAGTTGTATTATAACACCGATTTCCTCTAATGGTCCTAGATTCAATGAAGTATAAATTGAGTATGGCATGACATTAATAGATGCCCCTAGATCTAGCATAGCACGCTCAAACCTGGTGTTGCCTATCTTACAAGGAATGGTAAACATACTTGGATCCTTGCATTTAGGTGGGAGTTTCTTTTGAAGACCAGCTGACACATTCTCCCCCACACTTACCTTTTCATTCCATTTCAACTTCCGTTTAGATGTGCACAACTCTTTTAGGAACTTGGCATATCTTGGCACTTGCTTGATAGCATCTAGTGAAGGAATGTTCACCTCTACTTTCTGGAAGGTTTCCAAAATTTCCTTCTCGTGCTCCTCCTTCTTGGACTTTGCTAACCTACTAGGAAAAAGTGGAGGAGTTATATAAGAAGGAAAGGATGGTTCAGGAATTACCTTTTTTAGTGGCTCATTGGGATGTGAAGAGGATGCCATGGTGTTGTTCTCCCCTCGACTACTATCCTTTTGTGGTGTCTCTAGCTGTTTCCCACTTCTTAAAGTTATATCATTAGCATTCTCTCTTGGATTCAGTATGGTTTGGGAAGGTAATTTCTCGGAATCCCTTGCTTGCATTTGACACATGGTTGTTGCAAATTACCCCATCTAAGCCTCTAAGTTTCGAATACTTACCTTTGTCTCCCTTGATTCCTGTTGAAGTTGAATTGTATTAGTAGTAAGGGTTTTGACAAGATCTTCAAGAGTCTCACCTGATTTTTTTTTGTGGTGGCACTTGTTGTCGGGTTTGATATGGTTGTTGCACTCTTTGCTGAAAACTCGATGGCCTGTTGTCAAATGGTGGAGGAACAGCTTGTGATTGGTTCCCTCCATAATTGTAGTTTGGATGATCCCTCCATCCTGGATTGTATGTGTTTGAGTAGGGATCAAATTTCCTTGGTTGGTTCTGAAATCCACCCATGACATTCACATGTTCCTTGGTGTCTTCTTGAAGTGTTGGACACATATCAGTTTGGTGCCCCATATTTGAACGTATGCCATAAGCCTTTATTTGCTGTATATTACCTACAGACAATTGTTGAACAAGAGAAGCCAGTTTATCAAATTTTTGTTCAAGGGATGATATACTTACCTCATTAACTCTCTTGGGTTGTGGTGGTGGATCTTGTCTCATTGAGAATTGTTGAGAATTGGCTGCCATGTTGGAGATTAGAGTTCTAGCAGCCCCGGGAGTCTTATCAACTAGAGCTCCCCCACTAGCGGCATCTATCATACTTCTCTCCATGGGCATGAGACCTTCATAGAAGTATTGAATGAGAAGTTGTTCACTTATCTGATGGTGTGGACTTGATGCACAAAGTTTCTTTAACCTCTCCCAATATTCATATAAGGACTCTCCATTGTATTGCCTAATCCCACATATCTCTTTTCTAATGTTGGCAGCCTTAGATGCTAGGAAATACCTTTCCAAGAATGCTTTCTTCAAATCATTCCATGTAGTGATGGTCCCAGATGGTAGATAGTAGAGCCATTCCTTTGCTGAATTAGCTAAAGAGAATGGGAAGGCTCTCAACTTAACTTGCTCTTCCGTGACTCCTGTTGGTCTCATGCTTGAGCAAACTACGTGGAATTCCTTGAGGTGCTTATTTGGATCCTCTCCTTAAAAACCATTGTCTTAACCTAAAAAATAACGAGTCTCATCGCAAGACTTTATTATTCGTTAAGCGTGACATTAAAAAAAAATCGAGGAAAAGTCGACTTAATTCCTCTAGAAAATGAAGGTTTTGAAAATGACCTTGGAAAAGACATGGAGTCGCCACCAATCCTTTTTAGCTAGGTGTGATCGGCCACCTATGAAAACCGATTTTATAAAATATTTTAAAAATTAATTAAAACATTTTAAAAACCAATTTCAAGTATGTGTTTTAAAACCAGAGAAATCAAAGAAGCGGGTTCGGGAGTCGGTTACGTGCGGGGAAGGATTAGCACCCCCACAACGCCCGTATAAATCGGTACCTTATTAATCGTGTGTTATCTCAAGTCTCGGTAAAAAATCGGTTTTAAATTTAGTATTTCAAGTTAATTCCCAATTTAAAGAAAAATAATTCCATTTTTAATTGAAAATGATCTGGAATTTATAAATTCAAAATTTTCCTATATTCCCCAACAAACGTGGCAAAATATATAATTTTTTATTAGTTTTGGAAAACTTCCCGAATCATTATCTTTTCAAAGAAGATATTCCGTTATTAATGATAATTGATGATATCCTCCCCAGCAAACCCGGCAGAGAACTCATGAATTATTTTAACTCGGGAATATCTTTATTTTATTGAAAATCATTATCCTTTTTTTAAAAATATTTAAAAGAAATGTATATGCATGACATAAATAAAATGACATAGCAAAATCTAAATAATATAATGCAACCTAAATGATATGACATGATTTGAATGCCTTAGCATATTCTAAATGAAATGAAATTTCCTAAGTTATATGATATATTCTAAATGAAATTAAATGACCTATGTAACATAATACATTCTATATGAAATGCAATATCCTAAGTCATATGATATAATCTAAATGAAATAAAATATTCTAGATGACATAATATATCCTAAATGAAATGAAATGACCTAGGTAATGTAATATATTCTACATGAAATGCAATATCCTAAGTCATATGATATAATCTAAATGAAATAAAATATTCTAGATGACATAATATATCCTAAATGAAATGAAATGACCTAGGTAATATAATATATTCTATATGAAATGAAATGATTTAAATGACATGACAAATATGAATGACATGGCATATAATTTAAGTGACATGGAATAAAATAATGCTATCATATAATATGCATGAAAATAAAAATAATAATGCATGAACGTAGTATATGCTAAATAAAAATAACTAAATAAAAGCATAAGATATCATGAAATATTCAAAACCATATAATAAACCATATAACATCAAAAAATATAAATCAAAATAATAACAATATCATAGAAATTATTATAGCAAGAATCACATATTATATAAAATGCATGAATATGAAAAATGCAATGCATGAAATGTATTTTTTCCTTTGATTAAGGAAATCCGTATATCTAAAAAGATATCCGGCTACCTTAGGAAAATATGTCAAATTAAATATTCTAAAACCAAAATACTTTGTGATTGTTTGAAAACAATTTTGAAAAGCTTGAATTAAAAAAAAAATTGGGCTAAATCTTTTTTTTTTAAATGGCTCTAATTTCCTAAGTTTAAAAATCCCGGACTTGACCACCCTTAACCCGAGAGTTAAAAAAATCATTTTTAGAGTTTAAAAAGGCTTCGAAACTACCCTAAGTCAGTAGCTAACCCTTCTAATCAGCCCACTCTAAGTAACTTAAACAAAACAGAAAAATGATTTTTCTTTAAATTCAATTCTGACTCCACTGTCCAGTTTTAAGCCACGATTTTTTACCCTATTTTTAAAAATTCAAAAAATTCTGAAAACAATACTAGAGACTAAGGTCATGTAAAACTACACGGGAAAAAATCCTCTTAATTTTTTGATTAACGATGAATGCCCAGAAAAATAGGAAAAGTATGAGTACTGGGTGAAAAAAACTGCTTTGTCAAAACACATTTTTGCCTTTGATAAAATCATTTAAAAATAAAAGTAAAAATATTTAAGACTCATAAAATGACTCACAAACAGTAGCTAGGTGATGGAGACTCAATTAAGAGTTGTAAACCCAAGTGCAGGTTATGTTCAAGTAATAAATTCTCGGGTGTCCGAGGTCGAACCACAGGGAAGCGTATTAGTAAGTATAAGTTTATAAATATATAAGAAAAAGAAAGTAACAAAGATATTAGGGAATCAACAACAAAACAAGATAAACAAGATATTAGAGAACAAAATAAACAAAACAACATAAAAGAAATTAAACAAGATATAAACAAAACAATAAGAAAAGATGTTGAGGTTAGAGAATCCACTCTTGGTGTTATGCTAAGATTAATCTTGTTTTATTACACAATTGAAATTCACACATAAGGGAGATTCCAATCGGAAGGTTTAGCAATTCAGTCCAAATTGTCCAACGTCCATAGCATATGATATTATGTTCATTTGGTGTCCTCAAAACTCACAAAAAGAGTCCAAGCATTCCTTATGCCAAGGTATATGTCTACAACAAATCAAGGTTATGAAACCAAGCATTTACTGTGCCATTTTCATTGTCAATAATGAATCAAGATCCCTACTTTGCAAGTATGATTTTAAACCAAAAGAAAATATTATCTATACTAGTGTTTATAAATTTTAGCTCATGTTTAAGAGACTAACCTTAGCATTTACCAAGAGCTTCACCTCATCACCTCAACAATATGATTAGCAACACATACTAGATATGAATAAAATGAAAAGAAATGTAAGAAACATAAGTAAATAAAGAAAAAGAAAACTAGAGAAAGAAGAAGAAAACTTAGAGAATGTTATTACAAAGGCTAATATCCTACCAATGTATAATGTATCCCAATACTCATCCAAGGCCCTCTATTTATACACATTTTGGAGGGCTAAATGACAAGAGACAAGCTTTACAAATTTCAAAGGTAGGTATAATAGGTGGGTGCATTTTTCTAACAATTTTCGTCATATTGTATGACAATTCTGATCAGCCAGCTTGATGGTCGATTTTGTCAATGTTGGAGGCTCGATCTGATAAAATGGTCTTCCAGAAAAATATACCCCTATCAGTTACGGATCCATAGCCGTTGGAATCAGATCATTTGCGCACGTGGATCGGAAGATATGGTCAAAATACCAAAACGGTGCAGAACAGACGTCATTGCACATCAGCCAACTTGATGGTCGATTTCGCTAGGGAAAACGACTCCGTTTCAAGAAGTGTAAAACATGAAAAAGATAGATATGCCTCTTAGCTTTGCAGGGATACAAAGTTCAGCCTTATTGCTTCAGTGAAACTCGAGATATAGCTGATATGGCAAAAGTTGTCGGAACTGGAACTGAACTGGATTTGCCCTTAATTCTAGTAATCTGAAATCACTCAAAGAAACTTGTGAAAAACACCAAATTACATAAAAATATAAAAGATCATAAACACAATTAGACTAAACAATAATAACTCGTATTTGACACAAAACAATAATAAAACATAACTAAAAACTATATAATTATACGAGTTATCACACCCCCATACTTAGATTGTTGCTAGTCCCTAGCAACGACTCAAAAAAAATAATAATAATAAAATAAGAAAATCTAATCTAATCCATTTTCGTAGGAAATCACGGTGGCACTTAGCATGTGACACAAGCCTTTAAACCCCTAGGTGTCCCTAGTGGACGAGTTTAGTCTCGTGAGGGTTTGCTAGAACGATACCCACAAACATTGAAAAACTAAAATATAAGTAAACTACATACACTAAAAATATTTACTCCTAATCCTTTCAATATAAATTAGAGACAATCTTTGAACAAGTCTTATAAACTAATCAATAGCTCAAAGAATTTCACAAAAAATCTTGCTTGAATGTAAATAGTTTGAGTTAAGCCAATAATAACATAACATATTTCAATCAAAATAGTGTATATTCAAACTTAATCTCAACTTCTCACATGGGATACTCTCTTGATTTTCACTCTTTAAAGTAGTGGTAAAGTGTTTACACTCAATCAATCTCATGAAAACACTTCTACCATATGCTTGCTTGTCCACCTATTCTCCACTATTTAGATCATACAACTTCATAAATCAAGAGGTCTTTATTCAAGGTTGTAATGGGGCCAAAGGGTTATAATGTGGTTAAAGAACAAAAGGATAAAGATATCACAAAGGTTCCAAAGAGTTCATAGATTTTAGAGACATAATAAGATCATACAAATAAAACTTCTCAAAACTCTTATAAAGCACATAATAACATAGGCTAAATATTCATGTTGAGCCTTTGCATCATTCTAACCAACTTTGTAACATCTTTTTCTAGAAGTTCAAGAGAAGATTTTTTTTTTTTTTTTTTTTTTTTTTTTTTTTAATATGGGAATGTATTTGACAATGATCCCTTTCTTTTTCTCTTGACTTTTTCTTTTCTTTTCTTCCCCCACACTTATCTTTTGTTTCTAACCCAAATTTTCAAATAAAAATATCCCTTGTTTTTTTGCAATATGTCTCAAAATATAAAATTCATCTTTAGAACAAGGGTAAGGATATAAGCATATTTAGGCTAGGTGTAAGTTGTGGTTACCAATAAAACATCATATTTAATGTAGGCTCAAATTGGCTCACTAGTGGGGATGTTCTCGTAGAACATTAATAATGGATGGCTGTTTGGCTCTGGTTATAATCCTAATGCCTCTATCATATTCATGTTGTCACATGTATCAATATAGTCTCAAACGGTTTAAAGCAAGTTCTAGAGAATCATGTAATCATAAGAGCACTCAAGAAAGAAATTAGATTGATTTGTATAATGCATCAATCATTATAGGCTCAAAAACTCACAAAGATGATTATACAAGTCAGATTAAGTCTAAACATGCTTCTTTCTCAATCAACATATCATATTAACATTGGCTCATAAAAAGGTTGACATCAAGCTCAATTCTCATGAAAATCTTCTCACTAATAAATCTGTTTTAGACTTATGCAATTCATATCTCATCATTGTATTGAAAGTAACTAAAAAAAACACACTAAGTCTAAACATGCTTTTTTTTTTGTTTTTTTTTTTGTTTTTTTTTTTTGTTTTTTTTTTTTGTTTTTTTTTTGAAGAAGAAGATTAAATCAAACTGACAAGGTATGTCTCAAGTCTCCCTTACTCAGACCTTGTTCAGAATGAATACTTCTAAATGTCTTAAAACACAACATTTTTTTTTTTTTTTTTTTTAAAGCAAAATATGTCCCTTACCCCCTACTAAAATATGACATTGTCCCCAATGTCAAATTTTAAAGGTAGAATTTAGGAGATATTACCTGCAGAGGTTGCTAACCACTTATTATAACTGAGACACAACAAGCAAAATGTTAGATAATGTCACAAAGACAAAGTGCAATCCACTCCTTGCTCGTCCATATCTCTTTTTCTTTTTCCGAGCGTTGCGAAACAACCGTAGCAGATAAACACTCATAAGCTTGTAGCTTTTTGAGTAAATCTTCAATGGTTGTAGCAGAAATTATGGTTCTCCTTGCCTCTGAAAACATGAATCCATTATCCACAGCATTATCTAAATATGAAAGTAAATTACTAAAATAACCATTAATATTAAGCAAACCAATGGGTTTCTTATTTGTGACCAAAGATGACCAAAAAGCCACGCAAGCTATTTCTTCCAATGTACCCAGACCTCCTGGTAAGGCAATGAATGCATCGGCAGAATGGTACATGATTGTTATCCGTTCATGGATACTCCAGACTTGTATTTCCGTACCCAAGGTAGGTCCACAAAAACCTGTGAATAGTTTTGGCACGATTCCTAGAACTGGACTTCCTCCGGCGTGTGCTGCTGTAGCGACTGCTCCCATTAGACCCGTACTACCTCCTCCATAAATCAACTGGATCTTTTGTTGGGCAAGTATTACTCCAACTCTTATGGCTTCATCAGCGAATATGTTATTTTTCCCTGGATAAGCACCTCCAAAGACACAAATTTTTTTAATGCGCTGGGACGAAGTGCTTTCCATTTTTTTTTTCTTTTTCGAGTGCCTGAAAGAGAATGAGTACATGGTGTAATATATAGAGGACTGAGTAGTGAATCAGACAAGAGTAATAATGTCGCCGAAAGTGTATTTGACCTGTCAGAAGAAAATGTTAACCTAACAAAAGATTTTTGCGTGATTTCAGGAAGAAAATCAAAAAGAGAAGAAAAATCAACCGTAAAAGTCAAAAGTAATAATGTCGCCGAAAGTGTATTTGGCATCTTCCTCTGGTTTTACGTCCAGAAACGGCTTAAACGCCTTCTATGAGTCGAGGATATGCTTCCCATCCAGTTTTCTTACAAGCTGGCAAACAGGGTCTTTTAACATCAGATTCCCAAGATGTTGCCATTCCCTTTGGAATTGCGGCCATAAATCAAGAATTTCTCTTTGTACGTCTCCACTAGGATGCGTCTCAAGAGAAAGTTGGATATTACCCAAATTCTCCTTACTCAGTCCATCCTTAATGAATTCAATTTTATCATCTCGATTAGAGGACGGAATCCCAATAGAACGACATTTACCGTTACACGTCCATCGTGCACACTTGTGGCAATTTGAACTCATGCGCTTTGCTCGTCGCTTCTTTGCATAAGTGCTTCTACCTGTACCTGGTAAATGCAAAACAGGAAGATATTCATCTTCACGTACCTTGGCTTCAATTATCCAACGTATGTCTTCAGGAATCCCTTTGTTCATAAGCATTCTTAATCTTTCTAATCGAACTTGGTAAAGCTTCAGTAAAATATTCCGAGGAAAAGGAGGAAATCGTTTCTGCAATCTTTTGAGAATATCATCCATCCTGAAAAAAAAAAATGAAATAAAATAAAATGAAAGAGAAATTTATATACAATATCAGTTTTGTGGGTAGCTGATGGAACCGACTTAAATAATCACGGAGTACCGTTATCCGCCATTTAACCGGGGTTAAAAAAAAAAAATTATATTTACATCTAGTTATTTTCAAAACAAGGATCAGAAAGAAAAACAACCTCTTCTTGAGTAACATGATTTTCCAAAAAGAGTTTGAGTCTTTGTCCATTTACCTTGAATACGTTACCATTTTGAGGATTCTCAATGTCAACTGCTCCATAATGATACACATGCTTAACCACAAATGGGCCAGTCCATCTTGATCTCAACTTACCAGGAAATATGTGAAGTCTAGAATTATAAAGTAGAACTTTTTGCCCAACATTAAATGTTTTTCTTGAAATTAACTTGTCATGAAAGGCTTTAGTTCTTTCTTTATGAATTTTAGAATTCTCATATGCATCATTTCTGAGTTCCTCAAGTTCATTTATTTGTAATTTTCGTAAATTAGAAGCGTCATCAAGGTTTGAGTTGAACATTTTAATGGCCCAATATGCTTTATGCTCAAGTTCCACAGGTAAATGACAAGGTTTTCCATAAACTAGCCTATAAGGAGACATGCCCAATGCTGTTTTAAAAGCTGTTCGATAGGCCCATAATGCATCGTTAAGTCTAAGAGACCAATCTTTGCGATTTGGATTAACTGTCTTTTCCAAAATTTGTTTAATCTCCCTATTTGCTAATTCTACCTGTCCATTTGTCTGCGGGTGATAAGGGGTTGCAACTTTGTGTGTAATGGCATATTTCTTCATTAATGTTTCAAAAACCTTGTTGCAAAAATGTGTTCCCCCATCGCTTATGATAGATCGAGGAATTCCAAATCGACTCAAAATATTTTCTTTTAAAAATTTAATCACTGTTTTGTGATCATTATTTCGACATGGAATTGCCTCTATCCACTTTGAAACATAATCTATTGCTACTAAAATGTATAAGAAACCAAAAGATGGTGGAAATGGTCCCATGAAATCAATACCCCAACAGTCAAAATTTTCAATTACAAGAATTGGGTTCAAAGGCATCATGTTTCTTTTCGAAATGGAACCTAATTTTTGACAACTTTCACATGACTTGCAAAAATTATGTGCATCTTTGAACAAAGTTGGCCAGTAAAATCCACACTGTAAAATTTTTGCAGCAGTTTTCTTTGATGAAAAATGACCACCACATGCCTCGGAATGACAAAACTTAATTACACTACTTACCTCATTGTCGGGAATGCATCTTCGAAAAATTTGATCAGGACAATATTTGAACAAGTAAGTGTCATCCCAGTAGAACTTATTTACCTCATTCAGAAACTTCATTTTATCTTGGGGGCTCCATTGAGAAGGAATTTTTCCCAAAAAGGAATATTTTAGCTCGGATGGCAATGGTTTTAAATCCAGCTTGGGCGGTTCAATAGTTGATGGTACAGTGACATTTGTGAGTGATGGGAGTTCTTCAAACTTTTGTTTCCAACGATGCTTATCCTGAAAAGAATTTAACAAAGAATCAGTGTGTGAAATTTCTGAAGCATTATCAAACTCACATTCAATTAAATAAGCTTCTAAAGGATCATGGAATGTGGTAGTGGTGAGATGTTCATGAACAAGTTCTTTAATGAAATCCACTTCATGTACTTCTGAATTATCACCAGGTTGCTTGCAAATGTTGAACACATTTAATTCTAAAGTCATATTTCCAAAAGAAATGTTCAACATACCATTCCTGCAATTTATCAGAGCATTAGAAGTTGCAAGAAATGGACGGCCTAATATAACAGGAATTTGAACATTTGGATTTGAAACAGGATGTGTGTCCAAAACAATAAAATCAACAGGGAAGTAAAAATTATCAATTTGAACCAAAACATCTTCAACTATCCCTCGAGGAATTTTTACAGAACGATCAGCTAGTTGAAGTGTAACAGGTGTTTCCTTGAGTTCACCTAAACCTAACTGTTGATAAACAGAAAAAGGCAAAAGATTAACACTAGCACCAAGATCAAGCAATGCACGTTCTATTCTAGTGTTTCCAATGATGCATGAGATTGTTGGACATCCAGGATCTTTGAATTTTGGTGGAGTAAGGTGCTGAATGATTGAGCTCACACTTTCCGTCAAAAATGCTTTCTTTTGTACATTATGTTTCCTTTTAACTGTGCACATGTCCTTCAAAAATTTAGCATAAGATGGAACTTGTTTGATTGCATCCAATAAAGGAATGTTAATCTTAACTTGTTTGAAAAGTTCATAAATTTCTGCATTTTGATTCAAATTCTTTATTGTTTGCAACCTTTGAGGAAAAGGAGCAGGATGCATACCTTTTTCTTTGTCCAAATTTTCAAGAAGTTCAGACTTACCATCATCCTTACCATTACTTTTCGGAGGGGAAAGAGGATCTTGGTCTTTTGATGGAATCTTTTTGTCAATTGCCTTTCCACTTCGAAGAGTTGTGATAGAACTGGCATTTTCCTGTTGAGTTTCATTGGAGCAAGAAACAAGACATTGAGTAGAAGGGTTAGGCTGAGGTTGAGCAGGAAACTTACCTTTTTCTTGAGTGCGTAATGAAGCTGTCAATGTGGACAAGGTGTTTTTGATCTCATTGATGTCCTGTGAAGTCCGGCTATTCACATTTGCTTGTGTTTGCATGAATGCTTGCAATGTCTCTTCCAAGGTTTGTACACGTGAAGGTTGATAGGAAAAAGTGTTGCCCGGCTTTTGAGATTGTGGTACCTGAACATGATTATTATTCCGCCAACTGAAGTTGGGATGATTTCTCCATTCAGGGTTATACGTTTCAGAGTAAGGAGAAGGAAAAGGCTTTTTAAATGTGTTTATGGAATTTACTTGATCATGCAACGCTTCTTTAAGAATGGGAATGTTTGGACATTCAGAAGTGGGGTGTCCCATGATTTCACAAATTCCACAACTTTCTTCATTTTTAACCGTTTTGACTTCTTTTACTTCTCTAAGTTCCATGGCTTCAATCTTTCTAGCCAAATTAGCTACTTTAGCTTTTATCTCATCTTCTTGACTAAAATGATATTTACCTCTGTTAGAAACAAGATTAGATCTATTGGAACTTTCAGAGGAATTATCTGTGTGCCAGGCTTGAGAGTTATCTGCCAAATGGTCTAAGTAGTCAAAGGCTTCTTCAGGTTCTTTTTCTAGAAACTCACCGTTACACATTGTTTCAACAAATTGTTTAGTTTCGGGAGTTAAACTTTCATAAAAGAAACTAATAAGACGCCATTTTTCAAAACCATGATGTGGACAAGAACTTAACAAATCTTTAAAACGATCCCAGCACTGAAAAAATGCTTCATTTTGATTTTGATTGAAATTTTGAATCTGTCTTTTCAAAGCAGTAGTTTTATGTGCTGGAAAAAATTTCTTTAGAAACTCAGTTTGTAATTCTTGCCATGTGCCAATTGACCTTGGTTTTAAATTATGAAGCCAAATTTTTGCTTTATCTTTTAAAGAAAAAGGAAATAATTTTAGCTTGACAATTTCATTTGTACATTGTTGGTCATTAAAGGTGACACATACATCCTCGAAGTCTTTTAGAAACGAGTAAGCACTTTCTGATTCTAACCCATGGAAATTTGGAAGCAAAGCTATCATACCTGGTTTAAAACGAAAGTTGTTTGCATTGAGAGGAAAAATAAAACAAGAGGGTGATGAGCTTCGAGTTGGTTGCAAGTAGTCACGCATGGTGCGTACTTGTCAATAAAAATAAAACAAAGTTAATATACAATATAAATATAAATATATAGAAAATTAGGCGGTATAACCAGCCAATAAAAATAAATATAGGCGGTATAACCAGCCAATAAAAATAAATATACTTATAAACTTATATACTTAGTATTGCCTCCCCGGCAACGGCGCCAAAAACTTGATGGAGACTCAATTAAGAGTTGTAAACCCAAGTGCAGGTTATGTTCAAGTAATAAATTCTCGGGTGTCCGAGGTCGAACCACAGGGAAGCGTATTAGTAAGTATAAGTTTATAAATATATAAGAAAAAGAAAGTAACAAAGATATTAGGGAATCAACAACAAAACAAGATAAACAAGATATTAGAGAACAAAATAAACAAAACAACATAAAAGAAATTAAACAAGATATAAACAAAACAATAAGAAAAGATGTTGAGGTTAGAGAATCCACTCTTGGTGTTATGCTAAGATTAATCTTGTTTTATTACACAATTGAAATTCACACATAAGGGAGATTCCAATCGGAAGGTTTAGCAATTCAGTCCAAATTGTCCAACGTCCATAGCATATGATATTATGTTCATTTGGTGTCCTCAAAACTCACAAAAAGAGTCCAAGCATTCCTTATGCCAAGGTATATGTCTACAACAAATCAAGGTTATGAAACCAAGCATTTACTGTGCCATTTTCATTGTCAATAATGAATCAAGATCCCTACTTTGCAAGTATGATTTTAAACCAAAAGAAAATATTATCTATACTAGTGTTTATAAATTTTAGCTCATGTTTAAGAGACTAACCTTAGCATTTACCAAGAGCTTCACCTCATCACCTCAACAATATGATTAGCAACACATACTAGATATGAATAAAATGAAAAGAAATGTAAGAAACATAAGTAAATAAAGAAAAAGAAAACTAGAGAAAGAAGAAGAAAACTTAGAGAATGTTATTACAAAGGCTAATATCCTACCAATGTATAATGTATCCCAATACTCATCCAAGGCCCTCTATTTATACACATTTTGGAGGGCTAAATGACAAGAGACAAGCTTTACAAATTTCAAAGGTAGGTATAATAGGTGGGTGCATTTTTCTAACAATTTTCGTCATATTGTATGACAATTCTGATCAGCCAGCTTGATGGTCGATTTTGTCAATGTTGGAGGCTCGATCTGATAAAATGGTCTTCTAGAAAAATATACCCCTATCAGTTACGGATCCATAGCCGTTGGAATCAGATCATTTGCGCACGTGGATCGGAAGATATGGTCAAAATACCAAAACGGTGCAGAACAGACGTCATTGCACATCAGCCAACTTGATGGTCGATTTCGCTAGGGAAAACGACTCCGTTTCAAGAAGTGTAAAACATGAAAAAGATAGATATGCCTCTTATCTTTGCAGGGATACAAAGTTCAGCCTTATTGCTTCAGTGAAACTCGAGATATAGCTGATATGGCAAAAGTTGTCGGAACTGGAACTGAACTGGATTTGCCCTTAATTCTAGTAATCTGAAATCACTCAAAGAAACTTGTGAAAAACACCAAATTACATAAAAATATAAAAGATCATAAACACAATTAGACTAAACAATAATAACTCGTATTTGACACAAAACAATAATAAAACATAACTAAAAACTATATAATTATACGAGTTATCACTAGGACTTTTTGAAAGTTAGATAAAAATGGGCTAAGTAAGAAAAATCACAAAGGTAGAATAATCAATTTGACAGAACTTAATTTTCCACAAGTGTGCTCAAGAGAGCATGACTTTGAACCATTAATTGGCCTAAGTCATTATTCAAGTGGCATGAACATGAAATGCATGAAAAATTACAGCAAACATAGTGCATGAAATGCATGAGTTTAAACCTAAATGTCATGAAAAAATGCATGGCATTCATATAGTGACCTAAACCTAAATGGACTTGCATGGCATTTAATGCAACCTAGACCTAAAATGCATGAACATGCATGGCAAATAAACCTAACTTAATAACTAAAATATGCATTGCATTTTCAGAAACACAAAGCATGCTTAAACCAAGAACTCAAACAAATATCATGCAAATTCTAACCTATCAACTAACATGGCAAGAATGCACATATAATGCAAAAATTCAAGGAGTGGCCGATTGGCCTATATGACTAGCAAACATGGCATTTTCACAAACACTTGGTATACTAGCATGCAAAACTAAATCAAATGTCATACAAATGCAAAAACCTACCAACTAACATGGCAAAAATGCAAAATATAATGCAAAACACATGGAGTAGCCAAATGGCCTCAAGCTCCAACAAGCATGGCATTTTCACAAACACTTGATATACTAACATGCTCAACTAAAATATAAAACTCAAATCATGCAAAAACCACACAAGCATTTTCACAAACACTTGATATACTAATTCTAAAACATGCTCAACTAAGATATAAAACTCAAATCATGCAAAAACCACACAAGCATTTTCACAAACACTTGATATACTAAATTTAAAACACCAACAAATTTAAACATTATGAAAACAGAAAATTAAAAATGCAAAAACATGATATTTAAAACATAAATGGCAACAAACAAAGCAACCAAATTAAAATATAACTCAAGTATATGACGTAACATAACATTTAAAACATCAAGATAAAAAAAAATAACATCAATAACATGATAAAATAAACCAAAACAGCAACTTAAACAAAAACTGTAGGCTATCGGCCATGGTGAGATTATTGTAAAAAAATTGTAAAAAAAAATATATTTAAGAAAGAGATGAAGGAAGAACTTAGGAAGAACAATAAAAAACATTTATTTAAAAAGGAAACTCACCAAATAGTAATCAAAATAGCAAAAACAAGAATGGAAAATCAAGAAAGTGCAAGAGTTGGTGCTCAAGAGCAACCTCAAGAAGCTATATTTCAAGCTTTATCTCTTCAAACTTTTCTTTCTTTTCTAAACTTTTTCTTTTTGCTTTCAACCAAAGAGAGAAAAACCAAGTAAAAAAACCAAGAGAACTCAGCAAAATAAAGTGTGAAAATAAAAATCCTGACTCCCCTCCATGCTGGCCGAAACCCCCTCTAAATGCTCAAGGATGTTGTCATTTTTTTGTAACCAATTTTTCATCAAATGGCTAATAATTCAAGGTGAAAAAATCATGAATTACCACCTTTAGATTAGCATCTCAGTTGTCCCAAATTACAACTGTTCAAGAATAATGTTGACATCTCTCTTGGCCTATGTGGCTTAATCACCATGGCTTGATCAAAGAGAATCTCTAACTAACTCTTAATTCTTGGCCATTTGATTAAAAAATCAGAAGCTTCCTCCTTCCTTTGGGCCTTGGCAGGCCAGAAATTCTCTTTTCCAGCCCAAGTCTAATTTTCTGAAAGGCCCTGATAACTCGTATAATTATATAGTTTTTAGTTATGTTTTATTATTGTTTTGTGTCAAATACGAGTTATTATTGTTTAGTCTAATTGTGTTTATGATCTTTTATATTTTTATGTAATTTGGTGTTTTTCACAAGTTTCTTTGAGTGATTTCAGATTACTAGAATTAAGGGCAAATCCAGTTCAGTTCCAGTTCCGACACCTTTTTCCATATCAGCTAAATCTGGAGTTTCACTGAAGCAATAAGGCTGAAATTTGTAGCCGTGCAAAGCTAAGAGGCATATCTATCTTTTTCATGTTTTATACTTCTTGAAACGGAGTCGTTTTCCCTAGCGAAATCGACCATCAAGTTGGCTGATGTGCAATGACGTCTGTGCTGACCTGTTTTCGTATTTTGCCCATATCTGCTTATCCACATCAGCAAATGAGCTGATTCCAATGGCTATGGATCCGTAACTGATACGGGAACCTTTGTATAGAAGACCATATGATCAGATCAGGCCTCTAATATTGACGAAATCGACCATCAAGTTGGCTGATGTGCAATGACGTCTGTGCTGACATGTTTTCGTATTTTGCCCATATCTGCTTATCCACATCAGCAAATGAGCTGATTCCAACGGCTATGGATCCGTAACTGATAGGGGAACCTTTTTCTAGAAGACCATGTGATCAGATCAGGCCTCCAACATTGACGAAATCGACCATCAAGTTGGCTGATCAAAATTGTCATACAATATGACGAAAATTGTTAGAAAAATTCACCCACCTATTATACCTACCTTTGAAATTTGTAAAGCTTGTCTCTTTTCATTTAGCCTTCCAAAATGTGTATAAATAGAGGGCCTTGGATGATTGTAGAGAATGATATTGTACATAGGTAGGATATTAGCCATTTTAATAAAATTCTCTAAGTTTTCTTCTTCTTTCTTTTCTCTAGTTTTCTTTCTTTTCTCTAGTTTTCTTTTTCTTTAGAGAGAGCAAGAGGTTGGATAATTAATATTCTTCCTCTTCTTCTTTCTTTCTTTTATTTTCTTCTTAGATTTTCTTTAATTTTATGTTTATGTTTATAATGCCTATGCTAGGCTAAACTTCTATTTGGTTAAGGGTGATTTCAAAGCCCTAGACATGTTTTGTGATTGATTTTCAGATTCTATCTATCATTAATTTTCTATCAAAGTTGCTTATGTTCTTCTACAAGAATTGTTCATGATGTTGTCTAGATTTATTTAGGTGTACAACTAGATAGATCTTGATAATTATCTATTGCTAGTTTAGGAGTCTTGATCCGTGTAATTGTCTTGATTTCCTATTCATAAGTGGCAATTTGTGATTAATGATTATGGTAAAGTTTTCAATAATTGCAAAGTGGAACATAACCTAAGTTGAACAATCCGAGCTTATGTGTTTGTTGCTTAGATCAACCTATCTTTCTCATCATAAAGCTGCCATTAAATTGAATTTAGAGAGCTTATTCTAGGTTGTTTAATGGTTAGAGATTAAATAGAGAGCTTGTTCTATTTAACGACAAACTAAGGAAAGATTGGGGTAACAGAGCTTGTTGTTATCTACGGTTGTTAACTTTGTTAGTTGGTTGATATTGATAGATCTGAAATTGATTCTTAATGATGTCTAGTGGTGGAGAATGAAACCTTAACCATATTTTTCATATTTGATTCTTCTTACTTACTTGTTTTCTTACTTTTCTAGTTTGCTTATTTTTTATATTTATTTTTATTGGCTGGTTATACCGCCTAATTTGTATATTAACTTTGTTTTATTTTTATTGGCTGGTTATACCGCCTAATTTAGTATATATATTTTTATTGGCTGGTTATACCGCCTAATTTAGTATATATATCTTTATTGGCTGGTTATACCGCCTTGCATCTTATTCTTATTATTTACTTTAGTTTAAATCTGGCTTCAAAAACCCCTTTTCTTTTATTGTTCTTGAATTTAAGTTTTAAACTATTAACTTATAAACTAAAACCCAATCCCTGAGGACTCGACCCTTGCTAACTACTATACTTACAATTTATCTTTTTAGTGCAAGGTTAAATAAGATACACTATTTTGGGTGCATCAAGTTTTTGGCGCCGTTGCCGGGGATTGCTTTCTTTAGTTTATTTGTTACTTGGTTTATTCTTATTTTCAGTTCTAATTAGTTTTATTTTCTTGTACATACAAGTTTTTCTTTTCAAATTTAAAAAAAAAAAAAAAACAATGGAATTGAGCAATCTAACACTTGAAGAGTTGGTGGCATACATGAACATAGAGAATCAACAAGCCAATCTCACCTCCCAGTTCAACAATTGGCCATGGGAGGATGTCAAGGCCATCAAGTGTTCCAAGACCAACAGTATGATCATTACTCAAACACTTACCATGAAGGATGGTGGGATCATACTAATTATGGCTACTCGAAAAATTTCCAAGAAGTAGATCCTTATGCCAATTACACTAGTCCATCTAGCTTCAATCAATCATGGTCCCAAGAACCAGATCTTTTTCAACCACCACATATGACTCAAAACTCAGGTACTTCTTTAGAAGATCTTGTCTATTCTCTTGTTACTGATACTTTGCAATTTCAACAGGAAACAAGGGCAAGCATCCAGAGTTTGGAAAAGCAAATGATCCAATTGACTAGTAGTATGGTGGGCTGGGTAGCACAAAGATCTGAAGAACTCTCTGCCCAAACGATGATTAACCCAAAGGAGAATGCTACTATTGTGACCTTGAGGAATGAGGAACAAGATGAGGATGAGACAAAATTAGAGATGAATTCTATTCTTGAGGATAATGAAGCCAATGATCCAAATAAGAGTATTTCGGCACCTGAGGTAACATTTAAGGTTTCACTTTTTACTAATGTTTCTTCTCCACCTTTTCCTAGTAGATTTGCAAAGTTCAAGGAGGAAGAACATGAACAACACATGCCAGAAACCTTAAACAACTTGTTTGTGGAGGTCATTCAACAAGTATCAAAATATGCTCCATTCCTCGATGACATATGCACCACAAAGGATGATGGAATAATACTTGTAATGGAGAATGCATCCACTGTTGTGCAAAGAAAGCTTCCTCTCAAACGCATAAATTTGGGAAATTTCATGTATGAGCCTAACAAGCTTAAAAAGCCAAGAAGGGGAATTGGCTAGGCTGAAAACAATCAATCAAGTGCTAATTGGGGGAGGCAGCCTAATTAGTGAAAGCTTTGCCAAACTGCCATCCTCAGATTTGCTCTTTTTTTCTTTATCTTTTTCTTATGTTTCTTTGTTAATTGTGTTTAGTGTTTTTAAGTTCATTTAGGCTGCATAAGTTTATTTTGTTTAATAGTTCTTTTCTCTTACATATAATTCTTGCATTGGGGGATAATAGCATTACATTAATGACAATGTAAGAATTATGTGTGGGGGGAAGAATTTAGGATTTTATTTAGAGTGTTTTGTTTTTGAGTCTTTTTATGTTGTTTTTCTTTCTGATCCTTGTTTTGAAAATAACTAGATATAAATATAATTTTTAATTTTTTAACCCCGGTTAAATGGCGGATAACGGTACTCCGTGATTATTTAAATCGGTTCCATCAGCTACCCACAAAACTGATATTGTATATAAATTTTTCTTCCAATTTCTCTTTCAATTTTTTTTTTTCATTTTTTTTAGGATGGATGATATTCTCACAAGATTGCAGAAACGATTTCCTCCTTTTCCTCGAAATATTTTACTGAAGCTTTACCAAGTTCGATTTGAAAGATTAAGAATGCTTATGCACAAAGGGATTCCTGAAGACATACGTTGGATAATTGAAGCCAAGGTACGTGAAGATGAATATCTTCCTGTTTTGCATTTACCAGGTACAGGTAGAAGCACTTTTGCAAAGAAGCGACGAGCAAAGCGCATGAGTTCAAATTGCCACAAATGTGCACGATGGACGTGTAACGGTAAATGTCGTTCTATTGGGATTTCGTCCTCTAATCGAGATGATAAAATTGAATTCATTAAGGATGGACTGAGTAAGGAGAATTTGGGTAATATCCAACTTTCTCTTGAGACGCATCCTAGTGGAGACGTACAAAGAGAAATTCTTGATTTATGGCCGCAATTCCAAAAGGAATGGCAACATCTTGGGAATCTGATGTTAAAAGACCCTGTTTGCCAGCTTGTAAGAAAACTGGATGGGAAGCATATCCTCGACTCATAGAAGGCGTTTAAGCCGTTTCTGGACGTAAAACCAGAGGAAGATGTCAAATACACTTTCGGCGACACTATTACTCTTGACTTCTACGGTTGATTTTTCTTCTCTTTTTGATTTTCTTCCTGAAATCACGCAAAAATCTTTTGTTAGGTTAACATTTTCTTCTGACAGGTCAGATACACTTTCGGCGACATTATTACTCTTGTCTGATTCACTACTCAGTCCTCTATATATTACACCATGTACTCATTCTCTTTCAGGCACTCGAAAAAAAAAATGGAAAGTACTTCGTCCCAGCGCATTAAAAAAATTTGTGTATTTGGAGGTGCTTATCCAGGGAAAAATAACATATTCGCTGATGAAGCCATAAGAGTTGGAGTAATACTTGCCCAACAAAAGATCCACTTGATTTATGGAGGCGGTAGTACGGGTATAATGGGAGCAGTCGCTACAGCAGCACACGCCGGAGGAAGTCCAGTTCTAGGAATCGTGCCAAAACTATTCACAAGTTTTTGTGGACCTACCGTGGGTAAGGAAATACAAGTCTGGAGTATCCCTGAACGGATAACAATCATGTACCATTCTGCCGATGCATTCATTGCTTTACCAGGAGGTCTGGGCACATTGGAAGAAATAGCTTGCGTGGCTTCTTGGTCATCTTTGGTCACAAATAAGAAACCCATTGGTTTGCTTAATATTAATGGTTATTTTAGTAATTTGCTTTCATATTTAGATAATGCTGTGGATAATGGATTCATGTTTTCAGAGGCAAGGAGAACCATAATTTCTGCTACAACCATTGAAAATTTACTCAAAAAGCTCCAAGCTTATGAGTATTTATCTGCTACGGTTGTTTCGCAAACGCTCGGAAAAAGAAAAAGAGATATGGACGAGCAAGGAGTGGATTGCACTTTGTCTTTGTGACATTATCTAACATTTTGTTTGTTGTGTCTCAGTTATAATAAGTGGTTAGCAACCTCTACAGGTAATATATCCTAAATTTTACCTTGAAAAAAAAAAAAGTTTGTTGTGTTTTAAGCAATTTAGAAGTATTCATTCTGAACAAGGTCTGAGTATGGGAGACTTGAGACATACCTTGTCAGTTTGATTTTAATCTTTTTATGTTTACTTGTTAATTTTTGTTTAGTATTTTCGGATTATTTAGGTTGCATGAGTTTGTTTTGTTTTGAGTCTTAGTTGTTCCTATTCTTATGTTATTAGTTCTTTTCTCTTACACATGATTCTTTCATTTGGGTTAATAGACTTACATTGAGGACAATGTAAGAATTAAGTGTGGGGGGAATGATTTAGGATTTCTTTTATTTTTGTCTACTATATATATATATATATTTTTAGAGTCTTTATTATTATTATTTTTTTTTTTAGTGTGTTTTAGTTCCTTTTTAATACAATGATGAGATATGAATTGCATAAGTCTAAAACAGATTTATTAGTGAGAAGATTTTCATGAGAATTGAGCTTGATGTCAACCTTTTTATGAGCCAATGTTAATATGATATGTTGATTGAGAAAGAAGCATGTTTAGACTTAATCTGACTTGTATAATCATCCTTGTGAGTTTTTGAGCCTATAATGATTGATGCATTATATAAATCAATCTAATTTCTTTCTTGAGTGCTCTTATGATTACATGATTCTCTAGAACTTGCTTTAGACCTTGTTGAGACTATATTGATGCATGTGACAACATGAATATGATAGAGGCATTAGGATTTTTAGCCAGGGCCAAACAGCCATCCCTTATTGATGTTCCAAGAGAACACACCCCTAGCGAGCCAATTTGAGCCTACATTGAATAAGCTATCTCTTTGGTAACCATAACTTGTCCCTAACCTAAATATACTTATATCCTTACCTTTGTTCCAAAGATGAATTAGCATGTTTTGAGACAAGTTGCAAAGACAAGGAAGATCTATTGAAAATTTGGGTTAGAAACAAGAAATAAGTTTGGGAAGGAAAGAAAAGAAAAGTCAAAAAAAAAAAAAATATGAATCATCTCTTGAATTTTGGGAAAAAGAAAAAGATGTTACAAAGTTGTTCAGAATGAAGAAAAGGCCCAACATGAATATCCGGCCTAGGTGACTATGTACTTGTAAAGAGTTTTGAGAAGTTTCTTTGTATGATCTTTTTATGTCTCTAAACTTTATGAACTCTTTGGAACCTTTGTGATATCTTTATCCTTTTGTTCTTCAACCACATTACAAACCCCTTGGCCCCATTACAACCTCGATTAAAGACCTCTTGATTCATGAAGTTGTATGATCTAAATAGTGGAGAATAGGTGGACAAGCAAGAATATGGTAGAACTGTTTTCATGAGATTGATTGAGTGTAAACATTTCACCACTACTTTAAAGAGTGAAAATCATGAGGGTATCCCATGTGAGAACTTGAGATTAAATTTGAACATGCACTATTTTGATTGAGATATGTTATGCTAATATTGGCTTAACTCAAACAATTTACATTCAAGCTTAATTTTTTGTGAAATTCTTTAAGCTATTGATTAGTTTATAAGACTTGTTCAAAGATTGTCTCTAATTTGTATTGAAAGGATTAGGAGTAAATATTTTTAGTATATGTAGTTTATTTATATTTTAGTTTTTCAATGTTTGTGGGTATCGTTCTAGTAAACCCTCACGAGACTAAACTCGTCCACTAGGGACACCTAGGGGTTTAAAGGCTTGTGTCACATGCTAAGTGCCACCGTGATTTCCTACGAAAGTGGATTAGATTAGATTTTCTTATTTTATTTTTATTTGATTTTGCTCGAGGACTAGCAAAAAGCTAAGTGTGGGGGTGTGATAACTCGTATAATTATATAGTTTTTAGTTATGTTTTATTATTGTTTTGTGTCAAATACGAGTTATTATTGTTTAGTCTAATTGTGTTTATGATCTTTTATATTTTTATGTAATTTGGTGTTTTTCACAAGTTTCTTTGAGTGATTTCAGATTACTAGAATTAAGGGCAAATCCAGTTCAGTTCCAGTTCCGACACCGTTTTCCATATCAGCTATATCTGGAGTTTCACTGAAGCAATAAGGCTGAAATTTGTAGCCGTGCAAAGCTAAGAGGCATATCTATCTTTTTCATGTTTTATACTTCTTGAAACGGAGTCGTTTTCCCTAGCGAAATCGACCATCAAGTTGGCTGATGTGCAATGACGTCTGTGCTGACCTGTTTTCGTATTTTGCCCATATCTGCTTATCCACATCAGCAAATGAGCTGATTCCAATGGCTATGGATCCGTAACTGATACGGGAACCTTTGTATAGAAGACCATATGATCAGATCAGGCCTCTAATATTGACGAAATCGACCATCAAGTTGGCTGATGTGCAATGACGTCTGTGCTGACATGTTTTCGTATTTTGCCCATATCTGCTTATCCACATCAGCAAATGAGCTGATTCCAACGGCTATGGATCCGTAACTGATAGGGGAACCTTTTTCTAGAAGACCATGTGATCAGATCAGGCCTCCAACATTGACGAAATCGACCATCAAGTTGGCTGATCAAAATTGTCATACAATATGACGAAAATTGTTAGAAAAATTCACCCACCTATTATACCTACCTTTGAAATTTGTAAAGCTTGTCTCTTGTCATTTAGCCTTCCAAAATGTGTATAAATAGAGGGCCTTGGATGATTGTAGAGAATGATATTGTACATAGGTAGGATATTAGCCATTTTAATAAAATTCTCTAAGTTTTCTTCTTCTTTCTTTTCTCTAGTTTTCTTTCTTTTCTCTAGTTTTCTTTTTCTTTAGAGAGAGCAAGAGGTTGGATAATTAATATTCTTCCTCTTCTTCTTTCTTTCTTTTATTTTCTTCTTAGATTTTCTTTAATTTTATGTTTATGTTTATAATGCCTATGCTAGGCTAAACTTCTATTTGGTTAAGGGTGATTTCAAAGCCCTAGACATGTTTTGTGATTGATTTTCAGATTCTATCTATCATTAATTTTCTATCAAAGTTGCTTATGTTCTTCTACAAGAATTGTTCATGATGTTGTCTAGATTTATTTAGGTGTACAACTAGATAGATCTTGATAATTATCTATTGCTAGTTTAGGAGTCTTGATCCGTGTAATTGTCTTGATTTCCTATTCATAAGTGGCAATTTGTGATTAATGATTATGGTCAAGTTTTCAATAATTGCAAAGTGGAACATAACCTAAGTTGAACAATCCGAGCTTATGTGTTTGTTGCTTAGATCAACCTATCTTTCTCATCATAAAGCTGCCATTAAATTGAATTTAGAGAGCTTATTCTAGGTTGTTTAATGGTTAGAGATTAAATAGAGAGCTTGTTCTATTTAACGACAAACTAAGGAAAGATTGGGGTAACAGAGCTTGTTGTTATCTACGGTTGTTAACTTTGATAGTTGGTTGATAATGATAGATCTAAAATTGATTCTTAATGATGTCTAGTGGTGGAGAATGAAACCTTAACCATATTTTTCATATTTGATTCTTCTTACTTACTTGTTTTCTTATTTTTCTAGTTTGCTTATTTTTTATATTTATTTTTATTGGCTGGTTATACCGCCTAATTTGTATATTAACTTTGTTTTATTTTTATTGGCTGGTTATACCGCCTAATTTAGTATATATATTTTTATTGGCTGGTTATACCGCCTAATTTAGTATATATATCTTTATTGGTTGGTTATACCGCCTTGCATCTTATTCTTATTATTTACTTTAGTTTAAATCTGGCTTCAAAAACCCCTTTTCTTTTATTGTTCTTGAATTTAAGTTTTAAACTATTAACTTATAAACTAAAACCCAATCCCTGAGGACTCGACCCTTGCTAACTACTATACTTACAATTTATCTTTTTAGTGCAAGGTTAAATAAGATACACTCTTTTGGGTGCATCAGGCCCAAAGAAGCCCTTTTCGATTGCTTGGGTGAAATGACCGTTTTGCCCCCCGGATGCAAATAAATATCAAACGAACTCCAAATTCAGTTTTTATTTTTTAAATACTTCCAAAATAATAAAACATTGAGTTCTGGAAGTTTTCACAATTATCCGAGTCCGTTTGCTATTTATTTGGATTTTTTCTTCCAAAAATGCCCTTTTATGCAACTACATTTTACCATTTTTTAAACGAGCTCCAAATCAAGATTTTTCTTCACCACTCTCTTCCAAATAATTTAAAAGTGTGATCTGGAAGTTTCATAATTTTTGGACCTCATTTGGTATTTTTTCGGGATTTATTGACTTGAATTACTGCATAGGAGGCCCGGGATTTGGCCATTTTGCAAACAAACTCCAAATCAATATTTTATTTCCCCAATATCTTCCAAATAATTTAAAAACGAGATTTGCAAAATTTCAGAATTTTTCGAGTCCATTTGCTATTTTTTCGGGATTTATCTTCTTGAATTATTGCATAGGAGGCCCGGGATTTGGCCATTTTGCAAACGAACTCCGAATCAAGATTTTCTTTCGCCAATATCTTCCAAATAATTTTAAAATGAGATTTACAAAATTTCAAAATATTTGGTGTTCATTTGCTATTTTTCCAAGATTTATCTTCTTGAATTACTACATAGGAGGCCCGGGATTTGGCCATTTTGCAAACGAACTCCGAATCAAGATTGTCTTTTGCCAATCTCTTCCAAATAATTTAAAAATGATATTTGCAAAATTTCATAAGATTTGGAGTTTATTTGCTATATTTCCGGGATTTTCCTTTTTGAATTACTACATAAGAAGCCCAGGATTTGGCCATTTTGCAAACGAACTCCGAATCAAGATTTTATTTTTCCAATCTCTTTCAAATGATTTAAAAATGAGATTGCAAATTTTTCAGAATTTTCGGAGTCCATTTGCTATTTTTCCCAAATTTTCCAATTTTGCCCTTTTGCCTCCGAAACCCGGTTTTGCTCAAAACAAGTCCGATTTTCAGATTTTCTTCAAACTGAGCCTTGGGCTATCCCTTTTTAATCATTCCTCATCCATTGGGGGCTTTGGTCTTACCAAGTCGGGCCATTTCTGTGATTCTTCCCGATTTCACCGAAATCCACTAAAACCCTAATTCTTGGTTTTCTCCCGGATTGACTTTTCTTTCGGTTTTTCCTGCAAGTGACTTCTCCATTACCCGTAGTCTGTGCTTATCTTTCATTTGGAACCTTCAATTTCAACCAATTTGATCGTTTAAGCACTTTTCCCCAAATTTCTCGGATTAGGGTTTTCTTTTTGCTGAATCTCCAAATCCCATCTTCCGAACTCCATATCATTCAATGTAGACCTCGGATTATCAAAATTCTTTCACCATTTTTCAATTGAACTTAAAATCTTGATTTTGAAAGTGGGTTGACTTTTTCAGTAGTTGACTTTCTGGGGTTGACTTTTTTTGGGTTGACTTTTTTTTTTCGAGGTCGACTTTTTTCAAGTTTGACTTTTTATGCTTGCCCTCTTAAACTAAGTCTCGGAGTACCACGTGCAGGATGAAAAAAATCTTTTTACACTCGAAAATAACAATTTAGGAAGAAAACATACCTGTTTTAGTGGTCTGGACAAAATTAGGTGTCTACAACCATGAAAAGTTGGGAGAAGATGAATCAAACCAGATTTTAATTCAAATGCTACCTCAAGATTAGCATATTCAATGCATAATGGTTGTTGACCCAAGTCTGGATCGGCTAGCTCCTTGAGTGTTCGATTGTCAGCTGCTGCCATCTCTCCTCGCTCTTCTTGGATGTTTTGGATCAACTCCTCGATTGGTTGTTGGTGAGAAGTTATAAATTCCCGAATTCTCCTAAGTCTTAAGTCTTCTTGAGAGCTTGGAACATTCACTAATAAAAAAATAAGAAAGTAAATAATTAGAACAGAAAATAAGAATAAACCAATAAACTAACAAACTAAAGAAAGCAATCCCCAGCAACAACGCCAAAAACTTGATGCACCCAAAAGAGTGTATCTTATTTAACCTAGCACTTTAAAAGAATCAATTGTAAAGTATAGTGATTAGCAAGGGTCGAGTTCTCAGGGATTGTGTTTTAGTTTATAAGTTAATAGTTTAAAACTTAAATTCAAGAAGAATAAAAGAAAAAGGTATTTTGAGATCAAATTTAAACTAAAGTTAACAATAAGAATGAGAAAATAAGTAACTAAGAAGAATCAAATATGAGAAATATGGCTAAACGTTCATTCTCCACCACTAGACATCATTAAGAATCAATTTCTTATCTATCAACATTAATTAGCTATCAATGTTAACAACCGTAGATAACAACAAGCTCTGTTACCCCAATCTTTCCTTAGTTTGTCGTTAAATAGAACAAGCTCCCTATTTAGTCTCTTACTATCAAACAACATAGAATAAGCTCTCTAAGTTCAATTTAATAGCAGCTTTATGTTGAGAAAGATGGGTTGATCTAAGCAACAAACACATAAGCTCGGATTGTTCAACTTAAGTTATGTTCCACCTTGCAATTATTGAAAACTTGACAATAATCATTAATCACAAATTGCTACTTATGAATAGGAAATCAAGACAATTACGGATCAAGAATCCTAAACTAGCATTAGATAATTATCAAGATTTATCTAGCTGGCCACCTAAACAAATCAAAACATCATCAAGAACAATTTTAATGGAAGAACATAAGCAACTTTGATAGAAAACAATGATAGATAGATTCTGAAAATTAATTACATAACATGTCTAGGGCTTTGAAATCACCCTTAACCAAATAAAAGTTTAGCCTAGAATAGGCATTCTAAACATAAACATAAAATTAAAGAGAATCTAAGAAGAAAATAAAAGAAAGAAAGAAGAAGAAGAAGAATATTAATTATCCAGCCTCTTGTTCTCTCAAAAACTCTAAAACAAAGAAGAAATCAAAACTTTGATGCTTGGAGAAGTGTAAATTTTGTTTGCCCCCTTGATCTCTATTTATAAGCAATAGGTAGGGCATCAAACAAGTGAATTTCAGCTCTCTCCCTTCAATAAATGCTGACTTGTGGCTATTAAGGAAAAGTGGCTGACTTTTATGTTTTAAAGAAAGATATAAGCCTTGGCAGCCAAGTTTGAATAAAGTAGGAAAGTTTTAGTGAAAGCACTCTTTAATGAAGAGAGATTACAAACTTGCAGCCAAAGTAAGTGTAAGGAAGGAAAGACTTGGCTGATTCAATTCTCCTACTTTGACTAGGATTAGCTTTTGATAAGTGCTTAATTTCATACATTTTCCTATTTAATTTCTTTATACTTTGTGCTTTGATTCTTACTTCCTTGACATTTTACTAGGTTTTTATGCTTTGTAGGTATTTTGGAGGAGATGAAATCAAAACATGTCAATTAGGATGTCAAAGAGCTTACAAAATCACAATCACAAGATGGAAAAAGAGTTGGGAGTCAAAAAGATCAAATTCTTGGTGCAAAGCAAGAAGACAGATTTGACCTTCGGAGTTTATTGCAAAGAAAACATGATGTTAGACTCTTTATTCGGAGAAACTTCCTTCTTGACTTTTTAAGATCACTTGTTTACCTTTCCAACGGTTTGTAATAGGCCTAAATCGGATAAGAAATGATCATCCAAATCGGCATTGGAATATCACCCTAAAAACCCTAGTGGCAGAAAAAACCCTAGCCGCAAATCACATCTTTTTCTTAATACCCTAGCTGATATTTATGTTTATCCTTGCCAAAGAAGGATTAGTGGCTGTCAACTTGCATTATTGTTATCTACGGTTGTTAACTTTGGTAGCTAATTAATGTTGATAGATATGAAATTGATTCTTAATGATGTCTAGTCGTGGAGAATGAAACCTTAACCATATTTTCATATTTGATTCTTCTTAATTACTTGTTTTCTCATTCTTATTGTTAACTTTAGTTTAAATCTGATTTCAAAATCCCCTTTACTTTTGTTTACTTGTTTTTAAGTGATAAACTATTAACTTATAAACTAAAACCCAATCCCTGAGTACTCGACCCTTGCTAATCACTATACTTTACAATTGATTCTTTTTAGTGCAAGGTTAAATAAAGATACACTCTTTTGGGTGCATCAGCTTTAAGGAAAAATACTTGCAATTAATGCAACTTGACAGCCACTAATCCTTCTTTTACAAGGATAAACATAAATGTAAGCTAGGGTATTAAGAAAAAGATGTGATTTGCGGCTAGGGTTTTTCTGCCACTAGGGTTATTTTGGGAGATATTGCAATGCCACTTTGGATGACCATTTCTTATCCGATTTAGGCCTATGACAAACCGTTGGAAAGGTAAACAAGTGATCTTTAAAAGTCAAGAAGGAATTTTCTTCGAATAAAGAGTCTAACATCATGTTTTCTTAGCAACAGGTTCCGGAGGCAAATCTATCTTCTTGCTTTGCACCAAGAATTTGATCTTTTTGACTCCCAAGTTTTTTTTAATCTTGTGATTGTGATTTTGTAAGCTCTTTAATATCCTAATTGACATGTTTTGACTTCATCTCTTCCAAAATACCTACAAAGCATAAAAACCTCGTAAAATGTCAAGGAACTTAAGAATCAAAACACAAAGTATAAGGAAATTCAATAGGAAAATGCATGAATTTAAGCACTTATCATGGTCACTCAAGGCTAGTTCCCCTTTAGCATTCCCCATTTCGAGATGTTTGCTAAGGACTATCTCCACACTATCTTCACCATCTAGCTCATAAGCTTGCTGCATTAGTGAGTCAATTATATCAATATTAAAAACAGAATGCACATCACTAGGATATCTCATGGCCTCAAAAATGTTAAAGCGAACTATTTCACCATCAAATTCCATAGTTAAAGAGCCATCATGTACATCTATTTTAGTTCTTGCTATTTTCAAGAATGGTCTCCCTAATAGAATAGGTGTGGGATTAGAAGACATCTCATCTTCCATCTCAATAACATAAAAGTCAACGGGAAAAACCAATTCATTAACCTGTACAAGAACGTCTTCTACAACTCCTCTTGGATAAGTGTTAAAACGGTCAGCAAGTTGTATTATAACACCGGTTTCCTCTAATGGTCCTAGATTCATTGAAGCATAAATTGAATATGGCATGACATTATAGATGCCCCTAGATCTAGCATAGCACGCTCAAACCTGGTTTTGCCTATCTTACAAGGAATGGTAAACATACCTGGATCCTTGCATTCAGGTGGGAGTCTCTTTTGAAGAACAACTGACACATTCTCCCCCACACTTACCTTTTCATTCCATTTCAACTTCCTTTTTGATGTGCACAACTCTATTAGGAACTTGGCATATGTTGGCACTTGCTTGATAGCATCTAATAAAGGAATGTTCACCTCTATTTTCCGGATGGTTTCCAAAATTTCCTTCTCTTGCTCCTCCTTATTGGACTTTTGCTAACTTGCTAGAAAAAGGTGGAGGAGTTATATAAGAAGGAAAGGTTGGTTTAGGAATTACCTTTTTTAGTGGCTCGTTGGGATGTGAAGAGGATGCCATGGTGTTGTTCTCCCCTTGAGCACTATCCTTTTGTGGTGTCTCTAGCTATTTCCCACTTCTTAAAGTAATAGCATTGGCATTCTCTCTTGGATTCAGTATGGTTTGGGAAGGTAATTTCTCGGTATCCCTTGCTTGCATTTGACTCATGGTTGTTGCCAATTGTCCCATCTGAGCCTCTAAGTTTCGGATACTTACCTTTGTCTCCCTTGATTCCTGTTGAAGTTGAATTGTATTAGTTGTAAGGGTTCTGACAAGATCTTCAAGAGTCTCACATGAATTTTTTTGTCGCGGCACTTGTTGTCGGGTTTGATATGGTTGTTGCACTCTTTGCGAAAAACCCGGTGGCCTGTTGTCAAATGTTGGAGGAACAGCTTGTGATTGGTTCCCTCCATAATTGAAGTTTGGATGATCCTTCCATCCTAGATTGTAAGTGTTTGAGTAGGGATCACATTTCCTTGGTTGGTTTTGAAATCCACCCATGGCATTCACATGTTCATCGATGTCTTCTTGAAGTGTTGGACACATATCAGTTTGGTACCCCATGTTTGAACATATGCCACAAGCCTTTATTTGCTGTATATTATCTACAACCAATTGTTGAATAAGAGAAGTCAATTTATCAAATTTTTGTTCAAGGGATGATATACTTACCTCATTAACTCTCTTGGGTTGTGGTGGTGGATCTTGTCTCATTCAGAATTGTTGAGAATTGGCTGCCATGTTGGAGATTAGAGTTCTAGCAGCCCCAAGAGTCTTATCAACTAGAGCTCCCCCACTAGAGGCATCTATCATACTTCTCTCCATGGGCATGAGACCTTCATAGAAGTATTGGATGAGAAGTTTTTCACTAATCTATGGTGTGGACATGATGCACAAAGTTTATTAAACCTCTCCCAATATTCATATAAGGACTCTCCATTGTATTGCCTAATCCCACATATATCTTTTCTAATGTTGGTAGCCTTAGATGCTGGGAAATACCTTTCCAAGAATGCTTTCTTCATATCATTCCATGTAGTGATGGTCCCAGATGGTAGATAGTAGAGCCATTCCTTTGCTGAATCAGCTAGAGAGAATGGGAAGGCTCTCAACTTAACTTGCTCTTCCGTGACTCTTGTTGGTCTCATGCTTGATCAATCTACATGGAATTCCTTGAGGTGCTTATTGGATCCACTCCTGCAAAACCATGAAAAGTTGGGAGAAGATGAATCAAACCAGATTTTAATTCAAAAGCTACCTCAAGATTAGCATATTCAATGCATAATAGTTGTTGACCCAAGTCTGGAGCGGCTACCTCCTTGAGAGTTCAGTTGTCAGCTGCTGCCATCTCTCCTTGCTCCTCTTGGATGTTTTGGATCAACTTCTCGATTGGTTGTTGGTGAGAAGTTATAAATTCCCGAATTCTCCTAAGTCTTAAGTCTTCTTCGGGAGCTTGGAACATTCACTAATAAACAAAAAAATAAGAAAGTAAAAAATTAGAACAGAAAATAAGAATAAACCAATAAACTAATAAACTAAAGAAAACAATCCTCGGCAGCGGCGCCAAAAACTTGATGCACCCAAAAGAGTGTATCTTATTTAACCTTGCAATTAAAATGAATCAATTGTAGAGTATAGTGATTAGCAAGGGTCGAGTCCTCAGAGATTGGGTTCTAGTTTATGAGTTAATAGTTTATCACTTAATAACAAGTAAACAAAAGTAAAGGGGATTTTTAGATCAGATTTAAACTAAAGTTAACAATAAGAATGAGAAAACAAGTAATTAAGAAGAATCAAATATGAGAAATATGGCTAAAGGTTCATTCTCCACCACTAGACATCATTAAGAATCAATTTCATATCTATCAACATCAACTAACTATCAAAGTTAACAACTGTAGATAACAACAAGTTTTGTTACCCAACCTTTCCTTAGTTCGTCGTTAAATAGAAAAAGCTCTCTATTTAATCTCTACCTATCAAACAACCAAGAATAAGCTCTCTAAATTCAATTTAATTGAAGCTTTATGATGAGAAAGATAGGTTGATTGATAACTCGTATAATTATATAGTTTTTAGTTATGTTTTATTATTGTTTTGTGTCAAATACGAGTTATTATTGTTTAGTCTAATTGTGTTTATGATCTTTTATATTTTTATGTAATTTGGTGTTTTTCACAAGTTTCTTTGAGTGATTTCAGATTACTAGAATTAAAGGCAAATCCAGTTCAGTTCCAGTTCCGACACCTTTTGCCATATCAGCTATATCTCGAGTTTCACTGAAGCAATAAGGCTGAAATTTTAACCGTGCAAAGTTAAGAGGCATATCTATCTTTTTCATGTTTTACACTTCTTGAAACGGAGTCGTTTTCCCTAGCGAAATCGACCATCAAGTTGGCTGATGTGCAATGACGTCTGTGCTGACCTGTTTTCGTATTTTGCTCATATCTTCTTATCCACATCAGCAAATGAGCTGATTCCAACGGCTATGGATCAGTAACTGATAGGGGAACATTGTTATAGAAGACCATGTGATCAGATCAGGCCTCCAAAATTGACAAAATCGACCATCAATTTGGCTGATCAAAATTGTCATACAATATGACGAAAATTGTTAGAAAAATGCACCCACCTATTATACCTACCTTTGAAATTTGTAAAGCTTGTCTCTTGTCATTTAGCCCTCCAAAATGTGTATAAATAGAGGGCCTTGGATGATTGTAGAGGATGATATGGTAGATTGGTAGGATATTAGCCATTATAATAAAATTCTCTAATTTTTCTTCTACTTTCCTTTCTCTAGTTTTCTTTTTCTTTATTTTCTTCTTCTTCTTTATTTCTTTTATTTCCTTCTTAGATTCTCTTTAATTTTATGTTTATGTTTACAATACCTATGCTAGGTTAAACTTCTATTTGGTTAAGGGTGATTTCAAAGCCCTAGACATGTTTTGTGATTGATTTTCAGATTCTATCTATTATTAATTTTCTATCAAAGTTGCTTATGTTCTTCTACAAGAATTGTTCATGATGTTGTCTTGATTTATTTAGGTGTACAACTAGATAGATCTTGATAATTATCTATTGCTAGTCTAGGAGTCTTGATCCGTGTAATTGTCTTGATTTCCTATTCATAAGTGGCAATTTGTGATTAATGATTATGGTCAAGTTTTCAATAATTGCAAAGTGGAACATAACCTAAGTTGAACAATCCGAGCTTATGTGTTTGTTGCTTAGATCAACCTATCTTTCTCATCATAAAGCTGCCATTAAATTGAATTTAGAGAGCTTATTCTAGGTTGTTTAATGGTTAGAGATTAAATAGAGAGCTTGTTCTATTTAACGACAAACTAAGGAAAGATTGGGATAAGAGAGCTTGTTGTTATCTACGGTTGTTAACTTTGATAGTTGGTTGATATTGATAGATCTGAAATTGATTCTTAATGATGTCTAGTGGTGGAGAATGAAACCTTAACCATATTTTTCATATTTGATTCTTCTTACTTACTTGTTTTCTTACTTTTCTAGTTTGCTTATTTTTAAAAAGTATATTTATTTTTATTGGCTGGTTATACCGCCTAATTTGTATATTAACTTTGTTTTATTTTTATTGGCTGGTTATACCGCCTAATTTAGTATATATATTTTTATTGGCTGGTTATACCGCCTTGCATCTTATTCTTATTATTTACTTTAGTTTAAATCTGGCTTCAAAAACCCCTTTTCTTTTATTGTTCTTGAATTTAAATTTTAAACTATTAACTTATAAACTAAAACCCAATCCCTGAGGACTCGACCCTTGCTAACTACTATACTTACAATTTATCTTTTTAGTGCAAGGTTAAATAAGATACACTCTTTTGGGTGAATCAAAATTTTGGCGCCGTTGCCGGGGATTGTTTTCTTTAGTTTATTTGTTACTTGGTTTATTCTTATTTTCAGTTCTAATTAGTATTATTTTCTTGTACATACATGTTTTTCTTTTCAAATTTTGAAAAAAAAAAAAAACAATGGAATTGAGCAATCTAACACTTGAAGAGTTGGTGGCATACATGAACATGGAGAATCAACAAGCCAATCTCACCTCCCCAGTTCAACAATTGGCCATGGGAGGATGTCAAGGCCATCAAGTCTTCCAAGACCAACAGTATGATCATTACTCAAACACTTACCATGAGGGATGGTGGGATCATACTAATTATGGCTACTCGAAAAATTACCAAGAAGTAGACCCTTATGCCAATTACACTCATCCATCTAGCTTCAATCAATCATGGTCTCAAGAACTAGATCTTTTTCAACCACCACATATGACTCAAAACTCAGGTACTTCTTTAGAAGATCTTGTCTATTCTCTTGTTACTGATTCTTTGCAATTTCAACAGGAAACAAGGGCAAGCATCCAGAGTTTGGAAAAGCAAATGAGTCAATTGGCTAGTAGTATGGTGGGATGGGTAGCACAAAGATCTGAAGAACTCCCAGCCCAAACGATGGTTAACCCAAAGGAGAATGCTACTATTGTGAGCTTGAAGAATGAGGAACAAGATGAGGATGAAACAAAATTAGAGATGGATTCTATTCTTGAGGATAATGAAGCCAAAGATCCAAATAAGAGTATTTCGGCACCTGAGGTAACGTTTAAGGTTTCACTTTTTACTAATGTTTCTTCTCCACCTTTTCCTAGTAGATTTGCTAAGTTCAAGGAGGAAGATCATGAACAACACATGCCGGAAACCTTAAACAACTTGTTTGTGGAGGTCATTCAACAAGTATCAAAATATGCTCCATTCCTCGATGACATATGCACCACAAAGGATGATGGAATAATACTTGTAATGGAGAATGCATCCACTGTTGTGCAAAGAAAGCTTCCTCTCAAACGCATAAATTTGAGAAATTTCATGTATGAGCATGACAAGCCTAAAATGCCAAGAAGGGGTGTTGGTTAGGTTCAAAACACTAAATCAAGTGCTAATTGAGGGAGGCAGCCTAATTAGTGAAAGCATTGCCAAACTGCCATCCTCAGATTTGCTCTCTTTTTCTTTATCTTTTTCTTATGTTTCTTTGCTAATTGTGTTTAGTGTTTCTAAGTTCATTTAGGCTGCATAAGTTTATTTCCATCAGCTACCCACAAAACTGATATTGTATATAAATTTCTCTTTCAATTTCTCTTTCATTTTTTTTTCAGGATGGATGATATTCTCACACGATTGCAGAAACGATTTCCTCCTTTTCCTCGAAATATTTTACTGAAGCTTTACCAAGTTCGATTTGAAAGATTAAGAATGCTTATGCACAAAGGGATTCCTGAAGACATACGTTGGATAATTGAAGCCAAGGTACGTGAAGATGAATATCTTCCTGTTTTGCATTTACCAGGTACAGGTAGAAGCACTTTTGCAAAGAAGCGACGAGCAAAGCGCATGAGTTCAAACTGCCACAAATGTGCACGATGGACGTGTAACGGTAAATGTCGTTCTATTGGGATTCCGTCCTCTAATCGAGATGATAAAATTGAATTCATTAAGGATGGACTGAGTAAGGAGAATTTGGGTAATATCCAACTTTCTCTTGAGACGCATCCTAGTGGAGACGTACAAAGAGAAATTCTTGATTTATGGCCGCAATTCCAAAGGAATGGCAACATCTTGGGAATCTGATGTTAAAAGACCCTGTTTGCCAGCTTGTAAGAAAACTGGATGGGAAGCATATCCTCGACTCATAGAAGGCGTTTAAGCCGTTTTTGGACGTAAAACCAGAGGAAGATGTGAGCCACAATCACAACTACAATAAATGACTTCTCAGCTTTTGGTTTGATTTGCAATAACTTCATTTTGGTTTAATTTACGTGTTGTTCGATTTGTGTAATTATTCTCTTTTTTTTTATTTGTCTTTTACGGTTGATTTTTCTTCTCTTTTTGATTTTCTTCCTGAAATCACGCAAAAATCTTTTGTTAGGTTAACATTTTCTTCTGACAGGTCAAATACACTTTCGGTGACATTATTACTCTTGACTTTTACGGTTGATTTTTCTTCTCTTTTTGATTTTCTTCCTGAAATCACACAAAAATCTTTTGTTAGGTTAACATTTTCTTCTGACAGGTCAGATACACTTTCGGCGACATTATTACTCTTGTCTGATTCACTACTCAGTCCTCTATATATTACACCATGTACTCATTCTCTTTCAGGCACTCGAAAAAAAAAAAAAGAAAAAAAAAATGGAAAGTACTTCGTCCCAACGCATTAAAAAAATTTGTGTCTTTGGAGGTGCTTATCCAGGGAAAAATAACATATTCGATGATGAAGCCATAAGAGTTGGAGTAATACTTGCCCAACAAAAGATCCAGTTGATTTATGGAGGCGGTAGTACGGGTTTAATGGGAGCAGTCGCTACAACAGCACACGCCAGAGGAAGTCCAGTTCTAGGAGTCGTGCCAAAACTATTCACAGATTTTTGTGGACCTACCGTGGGTAAGGAAATACAAGTCTGGAGTATCCCTGAACGGATAACAATCATGTACCATTCTGCCGATGCATTCATTGCTTTACCAGGAGGTCTGGGTACATTGGAAGAAATAGCTTGCGTGGCTTCTTGGTCATCTTTGGTCACAAATAAGAAACCCATTGGTTTGCTTAATATTAATGGTTATTTTAATATTTTGCTTTCATATTTAGATAATGCTGTGGATAATGGATTCATGTTTTTAGAGGCAAGGAGAACCATAATTTCTGCTACAACCATTGAAGATTTACTCAAAAAGCTCCAAGCTTATGAGTGTTTATCTGCTACGGTTGTTTCGCAAACGCTCGGAAAAAGAAAAAGAGATATGGACGAGCAAGGAGTGGATTGCACTTTGTCTTTGTGACATTATCTAACATTTTGCTTGTTGTGTCTTAGTTATAATAAGTGGTTAGCAACCTCTGCAGGTAATATCTCCTAAATTCTACCTTTAAAATTTGACATTGGGGACAATGTCATATTTTAGTAGGGGGTAAGGGACATATTTTGCTAATTTAAAAAAAATAAAAAAAATAAAATAAGAAGTATTCATTCTGAACAAGGTCTGAGTAAGGGAGACTTGAGACATACCTTGTCAGTTTGATTTCTTCTTTTCAAAAAAAAAAAAAAAAGTTTGTTGTGTTTTAAGCAATTTAGAAGTATTCATTCTGAACAAGGTCTGAGTAAGGGAGACTTGAGACATACCTTGTCAGTTTGATTTTAATCTTTTTATGTTTACTTGTTAATTTTTGTTTAGTATTTTAGGAATATTTAGGTTGCATGGTTTTGTTTTGTTTTGAGTCTTAGTTGTTCCTATTCTTATGTTATTAGTTCTTTTCTCTTACACATGATTCTTTCATTTGAGTTAATAGACTTACATTGAGGACAATGTAAGAATTAAGTGTGGGGGGGAATGATTTAGGATTTCTTTTATTTTTGTCTACTATTTTTTTTTTCTTTATTATTATTATTATTATATTTTTTGGTGAGTTTTAGTTCCTTTTTAATACAATGATGAGATATGAATTGCATAAGTCTAAAACAGATTTATTAGTGAGAAGATTTTCATGAGAATTGAGCTTGATGTCAACCTTTTTATGAGCCAATGTTAATATGATATGTTGATTGAGAAAGAAGCATGTTTAGACTTAATCTGACTTGTATAATCATCCTTGTGAGTTTTTGAGCCTATAATGATTGATGCATTATACAAATCAATCTAATTTCTTTCTTGAGTGCTCTTATGATTACATGATTCTCTAGAACTTGCTTTAAACCGTTTGAGACTATATTGATACATGTGACAACATGAATATGATAGAGGCATTAGGATTATAACCAGAGCCAAACAGCCATCCATTATTAATGTTCCAAGAGAACACACCCTTAGTGAACCAATTTGAGCCTACATTGAATAAGCTATCTCTTTGGTAACCATAACTTGTCCCTAACCTAAATATACTTATATCTTTACCTTTGTTCCAAAGATGAATTAGCATGTTTTGAGACAAGTTGCAAAGACAAAGAAGATTTATTGAAAATTTGGGTTAGAAACAAGAAATAAGTGTGGGGGGAAAAGAAAGAAAAAAGTCAAGAGAAAAAGAAAGGGATCATTGTCAAATACATTCCCATATTAAAAAAAAAAAAAATCTTCTCTTGAACTTCTAGTTAAAGTAAAGAAAAAGATGTTACAAAGTTGGTTAGAATGATGCAAAGGCTCAACATGAATATTTAGCCTATGTTATTATGTGCTTTATAAGAGTTTTGAGAAGTTTTATTTGTATGATCTTTTTATGTCTCTAAACTTTATGAACTCTTTGGAACCTTTGTGATATCTTTATCCTTTTGTTCTTCAACCACATTACAAACCCCTTGGCCCCATTACAACCTTGATTAAAGACCTCTTGATTCATGAAGTTGTATGATCTAAATAGTGGAGAATAGGTGGACAAGCAAGAATATGGTAGAACTGTTTTCATGAGATTGATTGAGTGTAAACACTTCACCACTACTTTAAAGAGTGAAAATCATGAGGGTATCCCATGTGAGTAGTTGAGATTAAGTTTGAATATGCACTATTTTGATTGAAATATGTTATGTTAATATTGGCTTAACTCAAACAATTTACATTCAAGCATGATTTTTTGTGAAATTCTTTAAGCTATTGATTAGTTTATAAGACTTGTTCAAAGATTGTCTCTAATTTGTATTGAAAGGATTAGGAGTAAATATTTTTAGTATATGTAGTTTATTTATATTTTAGTTTCTCAATGTTTGTGGGTATCGTTCTAGTAAACCCTCACGAGACTAAACTCGTCCACTAAGGACACCTAGGGGTTTAAAGGCTTGTGTCACATGCTAAGTGCCACCGTGATTTCCTACGAAAGTGGATTAGATTAGATTTTCTTATTTTATTTTTATTGAGTCGTTGCTAGGGACTAGCAACAATCTAAGTGTGGGGGTGTGATAACTCGTATAATTATATAGTTTTTAGTTATGTTTTATTATTGTTTTGTGTCAAATACGAGTTATTATTGTTTAGTCTAATTGTGTTTATGATCTTTTATATTTTTATGTAATTTGGTGTTTTTCACAAGTTTCTTTGAGTGATTTCAGATTACTAGAATTAAGGGCAAATCCAGTTGAGTTCCAGTTCCGACACCTTTTTCCATATCAGCTATATCTCGAGTTTCACTGAAGCAATAAGGCTGAAATTTTAACCGTGCAAATTTAAGAGGGATATCTAACTTTTTCATGTTTTACACTTCTTGAAACGGAGTCGTTTTCCCTAGCGAAATCGACCATCAAGTTGGCTGATGTGCAATGACGTCTGTGCTGATCTGTTTTGGTATTTTGCCCATATCTTCTGATCCACATCAGCAAATGAGCTGATTCCAACGGCTATAGATCACTAACTGATAGGGGAACATTTTTCTAGAAGACCATGTGATCAGATCAAGCTTCCAATGTTGACAAAATCGACCATCAAGTTGGCTGATCAAAATTGTCATACAGTATGACGAAAATTGTTAGAAAAATGCACCCACCTATTATACCTACCTTTGAAATTTGTAAAGCTTGTCTCTTGTCATTTAGTCCTCCAAAAGGTGTATAAATAGAGGGCCTTGGATGATTGTAAGAGGGATTGTACATTGGTAGGATATTAGCCATTGTAATAAAATTCTCTAGTTTTGTTTTTCTTTATTTTCTTCTTCTTCTTTCTTTCTTTTATTTCCTTCTTAGATTCTCTTTAATTTTATGTTTATGTTTACAATACCTATGCTAGGTTAAACTTCTATTTGGTTAAGGGTGATTTCAAAGCCCTAGACATGTTTTGTGATTGATTTTCAGATTCTATCTATCATTAATTTTCTATCAAAGTTGCTTATGTTCTTCTACAAGAATTGTTCGTGATGTTGTCTTGATTTATTTAGGTGTACAACTAGATAGATCTTGATAATTATCTATTGCTAGTCTAGGAGTCTTGATCCGTGTAATTGTCTTGATTTCCTATTCATAAGTGGCAATTTGTGATTAATGATTATGGTCAAGTTTTCAATAATTGCAAAGTGGAACATAACCTAAGTTGAACAATCCGAGCTTATGTGTTTGTTGCTTAGATCAACCTATCTTTCTCATCATAAAGCTGCCATTAAATTGAATTTAGAGAGCTTATTCTAGGTTGTTTAATGGTTAGAGATTAAATAGAGAGCTTGTTCTATTTAACGACAAACTAAGGAAAGATTGGGATAACAGAGCTTGTTGTTATCTACGGTTGTTAACTTTGATAGTTGGTTGATATTGATAGATCTGAAATTGATTCTTAATGATGTCTAGTGGTGGAGAATGAGACCTTAACCATATTTTTCATATTTGATTCTTCTTACTTACTTGTTTTCTTACTTTTCTAGTTTGCTTATTTTTAAAAAGTATATTTATTTTTATTGGCTGGTTATACCGCCTAATTTGTATATTAACTTTGTTTTATTTTTATTGGCTGGTTATACCGCCTAATTTAGTATATATATTTTTATTGGCTGGTTATACCGCCTAATTTAGTATATATATTTTTATTGGCTGGTTATACCGCCTAATTTAGTATATATATTTTTATTGGCTGGTTATACCGCCTTGCATCTTATTCTTATTATTTACTTTAGTTTAAATCTGGCTTCAAAAACCCTTTTTCTTTTATTGTTCTTGAATTTAAGTTTTAAACTATTAACTTATAAACTAAAACCCAATCCCTGAGGACTCGACCCTTGCTAACTACTATACTTACAATTTATCTTTTTAGTGCAAGGTTAAATAAGATACACTCTTTTGGGTGCATCATTGATCTAAGCAACAAACACATAAGGTCGGATTGTTCAACTTAGGTTATGTTCCACTTTGCAATAATTGAAAACTTGACCATAATCATTAATCACAAATTGCTACTTATCAAGACTCCTAAACTAGCATTAGACAATTATCAAGATTTATCTAGTTGGCCACCTAAACAAATCAAAACATCATCATGAACAATTTTAATAGAAGAACATAAGCAACTTTGATAGAAACAATGATAGATAGATTTTGAATATTAATTACATAACATGTCTATGGCTTTGAAATCACCCTTAACCAAATAAAAGTTTAGCCTAGCATAGGCATTGTAAACATAAACATAAAATAAAAGAGAATCTAAGAAGAAAATAAATGAAAGAAAGAAGAAGAAGAAGAAGAAGAATATTAATTATCCAGCCTCTTGCTCTCTAAAAAAACAAAGAAACAAAGAAGAAATCAGAACTTTGATGCTTGGAGAAGTGTATTTTCGTTTGCCCCTTTGTTCTCTATTTATAGGCAATTGCTAGGGAATCAAACAAGTGAATTTCAGCTCTCTCCCTTCAATAAATGCTGACTTGTGACTAAAGTTAAGGAAAAGTGGCTGACTTTTCTGTTTTAAGGAAAGATATAAGCCTTGGCAGCCAAGTTTGAATAAAGTAGGAAAGTTTTGGTCAAAGCACTCTTTAATGAAGAGAGATTACAAATTTGCAGCCAAAGTAAGTGTAAGGAAAGAAAGTCTTGGCTGATTTAATTCTCCTACTTTGACTAGGATTAGCTTTAAGGAAAGATACTTGCAATTAATGCAATTAATGCAAGTTGACAGCCACTAATTCTTCTTTGACAAGGATAAACATAAATGTCATCTAGGGTATTAAGAAAAAAAATGTGATTTGCGGCTAGGTTTTTTCTACCACTAGGGTTGTTTAGGGTGATATTCCAATGTTGATTTGGATGATCATTTCTTATCCGATTTAGGCCCATACTCAACCGTTGGAAAGGTAATCAAGTGATCTTCAAAAGTCAAGAAGGAAGTTTCTTCGAATAAATAATCTAACATCATGTTTTCTTAGCAATAAGCTCTGGAGGTCAAATCTTTTTTTTTGTTGCTTTGCACCAAGAATTTGATCTTTTTGACTTCCTAGTCTTTTTCCATCTTGTGATTGTGATTTTGTAAGCTCTTTAATATCCTAATTGACATGTTTTGACTTCATCTCTTCCAAACTACCTACAAAGCATAAAAACCTAATAAAATGTCAAGGAACTTAAGAATCAAACACAAAGTATAAGGAAATTCAATAGGAAAATGCATGAGATTAAGCACTTATCAAGCTTGTTGTTATCTACGGTTGTTAACTTTGATAGCTAATTAATGTTGATAAATATGAAATTGATTCTTAATGATGTCTAGTGGTGGAGAATGAAATCTTAACCATATTTTTCATATTTGATTCTTCTTAATTACTTGTTTTCTCATTCTTATTGTTAACTTTAGTTTAAATCTGATTTTAAAATCCCCTTTACTTTTGTTTACTTATTTTTAAGTGATAAACTATTAACTTATAAACTAAAACCTAATGCCTGAGGACTCGACCGTTGCTAATCACTATACTCTACAATTGATTTTTTTTAAGTGCAAGGTTAAATAAGAGACACTCTTTTCGGTGCATCAAGTTTTTGGCGCCGTTGCCGGGGATTGCTTTCCTTAGTTTATTGGTTTATTCTTATTTTCTGTTCTAATTATTTACTTTCTTATTTTTGTTTATTAGTGAATGTTCTAAGCTCCCGAAGAAGACTTAAGGACTTAGGAGAATTCGGGAATTTATAACTTCTCACCAGCAACCATTCGAGGAGTTGATGCAAAACATCCAAGAGGAGCAAGGAGAGATGGCAAGCTGACAACCGAACTCTCAAGGAGCTAGCCGCTCCGAACTTGGGTCAACAACCATTATGCATTGAATATGCTAATCTTGAGGTAGCTTTTGAATTAAGATCTGGTTTGATTCATCTTCTCCCAACTTTTCAAGGTTTTGCAGGAGAGGATCCAAATAAGCACCTCATGGAATTCCATGTAGTTTTCTCAAGTATGAGGCCAACAGGGGTCACGGAAGAGCAAGTTAAGTTGAGAGCCTTCCATTCTCTCTGGCTGATTCAGCAAAGGAATGGCTCTACTATCTACCATCCGGGACCATCACTATATGGAATAATATGAAGAAAGCATTCTTGGAAAGGTATTTCCCAGCATCTAAGGCTGCCAACATTAGAAAAGTGATATATGGAATTCGGCAATACAACGGAGAGTCTTTATATAAATTTTAGGAGAGGTTTAAGAAACTTTGTGCATCATGTCCACACCATCAGATAAGTGAACAACTTCTCATCCAATACTTTTATGAAGGTCTCCTGCCCATGGAGAGAAGTATGATAGATGCCGCAAGTGGGGGAGCTCTAGTTTATAAGACTCCCGGGGCTGCTAGAACATTAATCTCCAACATGGCTGCCAATTCTCAATGAGACATGATCCACCACCACAACCCAAGAAAGTCAATGAGGTAAGTATATCATCCCTTGAACAAAAACTTGATATACTGACTTCTCTTATTCGACAATTGGCTGTAGGTAATATACAGCAAATAAAGGCTTGTGGAATATGTTCAAACATGGGGCACCAAACTGATATGTGTCCAACACTTCAAGAAGACACCAATGAACACGTGAATGCCATGGGTGGATTTCAGAACCAATCAAGGAAATATGATCCCTACTCAAACACTTACAATCCAGGATGGAGGGATCATCCAAACTTTAATTATGGAGGGAACCAATCACAAACTATTCCTCCAGCATTTGACAACAGGCCATCGGGTTTTCAGCAAAGGGTGCAGCAACCATACCAAACCCGACAACAAGTGCCACCCACCCAAAATTCAGGTACTTCTCTTGAAGATCTTGTTAAAGATCTTTCTACTAATACAATTCAATTTCAACAGGAAACAAAGACAAGTATCCGAAATTTGGAGACTCAAATTGGGCAATTGGCAACAACCATGATTCAAATGCAAGCAAGGGATTCCGGAAAATTACCTTCCCAAACCATAGTGAATCCAAGAGATAATGCCATTGCTATAACTCTAAGAATTGGGAAACAGCTTGAGACACCACAGAACGATAGTGCTCAAGGGGAGGACAACACCATGGCATCATCTTCAGATCCCAATGAGCCATTACAAAAGATAGCTCCTAAACCATCTTTTCCTTCTTATATAACTCCTCCACCTTTTCCTAGCAGGTTAGCAAAATCTAAGGAGGAACAAGAGAAGGAAATTTTGGAAACCTTCCGGAAAGTAGAGGTGAACATCCCTTTACACGATGCTATCAAGCAAGTGCCAAGATATGCCAAGTTCCTAAAAGAGTTGTGCACATCTAAATGGAAGTTGAAAGGAAATGAAAAGGTAAGTGTGGGGGAGAATGTGTCAGCTGTTCTTCAAAAGAAACTCCCACCTAAGTGCAAGGATCCAGGTATGTTTACCATTCCTTGTAAGATAGGCAACACTAGGTTTGAGCATGCTATGCTAGATCTAGGGGCACCTATTAATGTCATGTCATGCCATGTTCAATTTATGCTTCATTCAATCTAGGACCGTTAGAGGAAACCGGTGTTATAATACAACTTGCTGACCGTTCTAACACTTACCCAAGAGGAGTTGTAGAAGATGTTCTTGTACAGGTTAATGAATTGGTTTTTCCCGCTGACTTTTATGTTATTGAGATGGAAGATGAGATGTCTTTTAATCCCACACCTATATTATTAGGGAGACCATTCTTGAAAACAGCAAGAACTAACATAGATGTACATGATGGAATTTGATGGTGAAATATTTCGCTTTAACATTTTGAGGCCATGAGATATCTTAGTGATGTGCATTTTGTTTTTAATATTGATATAATTGACTCACTAGTGCAGCAAGCTTATGAGCTAGATGGTGAAGATAGTCCTTAGCAAACATCTCGGAACGGGGAATGCTAAAGGGGAACTAGGCTTGAGTGACCATGTAGAAGGGGCACTAGAATCTTTACACTCGCTGCCACCTAAAGATGCAAGGTTTGATTTTCATTTATTGATTTGCCTTTATCTAATGAGAAACTTCTACCTTCCATTTTGCAGGCACCAACTTTAGAGTTGAAAACACTACAGGACCACTTGAAATATGTGTTCTTAGGTGAAAAGGACACACTACCAGTCATCATTGCCAAAGAGCTCACACCTTTGCAAGAAGAGCAACTTATCCGAGTGCTTAGAGAGCATAAAACAGCAATTGGTTGGACAATTGCCGATATCAAGGGAATAAGCCCATCCATGCGCATGCACCGGATTTTGTTAGAGGATGGGTCCAAACCAACAAGAGAAGCTGATAACTTGTATAATTATATAGTTTTTAGTTATGTTTTATTATTGTTTTGTGTCAAATACGAGTTATTATTGCTTAGTCTAATTGTGTTTATGATCTTTTATATTTTTATGTAATTTGGTGTTTTTTTACGAGTTTCTTTGAGTGATTTCAGATTACTAGGTTAAATCAACAATTAAGGGCAAATTCAGTTCAGTTCCAGTTCCGACACCTTTTGCCATATCAGCTATATCTCGAGTTTCACTGAAGCAATAAGGCTGAAATTTTAACCGTGCAAAGTTAAGAGGCATATCTAACGTTTTCATGTTTTACACTTCTTGAAACGGAGTCGTTTTCCCTAGCGAAATCGACCATCAAGTTGGCTGATGTGCAATGACGTCTGTGCTGACCTGTTTTGGTATTTTGCCCATATCTTCTGATCCACATCAGCAAATGAGCTGATTCCAACGGCTATAGATCACTAACTGATAGGGGAACATTTTTCTAGAAGACCATGTGATCAGATCAAGCTTCCAATATTGACAAAATCGACCATCAAGTTGGCTGATCAAAATTGTCATACAATATGACGGAAATTGTTAGAAAAATGCACCCACCTATTATACCTACCTTTGAAATTTGTAAAGCTTGTCTCTTGTCATTTAGTCCTCCAAAATGTGTATAAATAGAGGGCCTTGGATGATTGTATGAGACATTGTACATTGGTAGGATATTAGCCATTGTAATAAAATTCTCTAAGTTTTCTTCTTCTTTCTTTTCTCTAGTTTTCTTTTTCTTTATTTTCTTCTTCTTCTTTCTTTCTTTTATTTCCTTCTTAGATTCTCTTTAATTTTATGTTTATGTTTACAATGCCTATGCTAGGCTAAACTTCTATTTGGTTAAGGGTCATTTCAAAGCCCTAGACATGTTTTGTGATTGATTTTCAGATTCTATCTATCATTAATTTTCTATCAAAGTTGTTTATGTTCTTCTACAAGAATTGTTCATGATGTTGTCTTGATTTATTTAGGTGTACAACTAGATAGATCTTGATAATTATCTATTGCTAGTCTAGGAGTCTTGATCCGTGTAATTGTCTTGATTTCCTATTCATAAGTGGCAATTTGTGATTAATGATTATGGTCAAGTTTTCAATAATTGCAAAGTGGAACATAACCTAAGTTGAACAATCCGAGCTTATGTGTTTGTTGCTTAGATCAACCTATCTTTCTCATCATAAAGCTGCCATTAAATTGAATTTAGAGAGCTTATTCTAGGTTGTTTAATGGTTAGAGATTAAATAGAGAGCTTGTTATATTTAACGACAAACTAAGGAAAGATTGGGATAACAGAGCTTGTTGTTATCTACGGTTGTTAACTTTGATAGTTGGTTGATATTGATAGATTTGAAATTGATTCTTAATGATGTCTAGTGGTGGAGAATGAAACCTTAACCATATTTTTCATATTTGATTCTTCTTACTTACTTGTTTTCTTACTTTTCTAGTTTGCTTATTTTTAAAAGTATATTTATTTTTACTTGTTATACCGCCTAATTTGTATATTAACTTTGTTTTATTTTTATTGGCTGGTTATACCGCCTAATTTAGTATATATATTTTTGTTGGCTGGTTATACCGCCTTGCATCTTATTCTTATTACTTACTTTAGTTTAAAACTGGCTTCAAAAACCCCTTTTCTTTTATTGTTTTCTTTGAACGTAAGTTATAAACTAATAACTCATAGATTAAAACCCAATCCCTGAGGACTCGACCCTTGCTAATCATTATACTTACAATTGATCTTTTTCGTGCAAGGTTAAATAAGATACACTCTTTTGGATGCATCAAATTTTTGGCGCCGTTGCCGGGGATTGTTTTCTTTAGTTTATTTGTTACTTGGTTTATTCTTATTTTCAGTTCTAATTAGTTTTATTTTCTTGTACATACAAGTTTTTCTTATCAAAAAAAAAAAAAAAACGATGGAGTTGAGCAATCTAACACTTGAAGAGTTGGTGGCATACATGAACATAGAGAATCAACAAGCCAATCTCACTTTCCTAGTTCAACAATTGGCCATGGGAGGATGTCAAGGCCATCAAGTATTCCAAGACCAACAGTATGATCATTACTCAAACACTTACCATGAGGGATGGTGGGATCATACTAATTATGGCTATTCGGAAAATTACCAAGAAGTAGATCCTTATGCCAATTACTCTCATCCATCTAGCTTCAATCAATCATGGTCTCAAGAACCAGATCTTTTTCAGCCACCACATATAACTCAAAACTCAGGTACTTCTTTAGAAGATCTTGTACATTCTCTTGTTACTGATGCTTTGCAATTTCAACAGGAAACAAGGGCAAGCATCCAGAGTTTGGAAAATCAAATGAGCCTATTGGCTAGTAATATGGTGGGATAGGTAGCACAAAGATCTGAAGAACTCCCAGCCCAAACGATGATTAACCCAAAGGAGAATGCTACTATTGTGACCTTGAAGAATGAGGAACAAGATGAGGATGAGACAAAATTAGAGATGGATTCTATTCTTGAGGATAATGAAGCCACAAATCCAAATAAGAGTGTTTCGGCACCTGAGGTAACGTTTAAGATTCCAATTTTTACTAATGTTTCTTCTCCACCTTTCCCTAGTAGATTCGCAAAGTTCAAGGAGGAGAAACATGAACAAAACATGCTGGAAACCTTAAACAACTTGTTTGTGGAGGTCATTCAACAAGTATCAAAATATGCTCCATTCCTCGATGACATATGCACCACAAAGGATGATGGAATAATACTTGTAATGGAGAATACATCCACTGTTGTGCAAAGAAAGCTTCCTCTCAAACGCATAAATTTGGGAAATTTCATGTATGAGCCTGACAAGCCTAAAATGCCAAGAAGGGGTGTTGGTTAGGTTCAAAACACTAAATCAAGTGCTAATTGGGGGAGGCAGCCTAATTAGTGAAAGCATTGCCAAACTGCCATCCTCAGATTTGCTCTCTTTTTCTTTATCTTTTTCTTATGTTTCTTTGCTAATTGTGTTTAGTGTTTCTAAGTTCATTTAGGCTGCATAAGTTTATTTTGTTTATTAGTTCTTTTCACTTACACATGATTCTTTCATTTGGGATAATAGCATTACATTGAGGACAATGTAAAAATTATGTGTGGGGGGAAGAATTTAGGATTTTATTTAGAGTGTTTTGTTTTTGTGTCTTTTTATGTTGTTTTTCTTTCTGATCCTTGTTTTGAAAATAACTAGATGTAAATATAATTTTTAATTTTTTTAACCCCGGTTAAATGGCGGATAACGGTACTCCGTGATTATTTAAATCGGTTTCATCAGCTACCCACAAAACTGATATTGTATATAAATTTCTCTTCCAATTTCTCTTTCAATTTTTTTTCATTTTTTTTTCAGGATAGATGATATTCTCACAAGATTGCAGAAACGATTTCCTCCTTTTCCTCGAAATATTTTACTGAAGCTTTACCAAGTTCGATTTGAAAGATTAAGAATGCTTATGCACAAAGGGATTCCTGAAGACATACGTTGGATAATTGAAGCCAAGGTACGTGAAGATGAATATCTGCCTGTTTTGCATTTACCAGGTACAGGTAGAAGCACTTTTGCAAAGAAGCGACGAGCAAAGCGCATGAGTTCAAACTGCCACAAATGTGCACGATGGACGTGTAACGGTAAATGTCGTTCTATTGGGATTCCGTCCTCTAATCGAGATGATAAAATTGAATTCATTAAGGATGGACTGAGTAAGGAGAATTTGGGTAATATCCAACTTTCTCTTGAGACGCATCCTAGTGGAGACGTACAAAGAGAAATTCTTGATTTATGGCCGCAATTCCAAAGGCAATTTACTGATTCTTTGCAATTTCAACAGGAAACAAGGGCAAGCATCCAGAGTTTGGAAAAGCAAATGAGCCAATTGGCTAGTAGTATGGTGGGATGGGTAGCACAAAGATCTGAAGAACTCCCAGCCCAAACGATGGTTAACCCAAAGGAGAATGCTACTATTGTGACCTTGAAGAATGAGGAACAAGATGAGGATGAAACAAAATTAGAGATGGATTCTATTCTTGAGGATAATGAAGCCAAAGATCCAAATAAGAGTATTTCGGCACCTGAGGTAACGTTTAAGGTTTCACTTTTTACTAATGTTTCTTCTCCACTTTTTCCTAGTAGATTTGCAAAGTTCAAGGAGGAAGAACATGAACAACACATGCCAGAAACCTTAAACAACTCGTTTGTGGAGGTCATTCAACAAGTATCAAAATATGCTCCATTCCTCGATGACATATGCACCACAAAGGATGATGGAATAATACTTGTAATGGAGAATGCATCCACTGTTGTACAAAGAAAGCTTCCTCTCAAACGCATAAATTTGGAAAATTTCATGTATGAGCCTGACAAGCCTAAAAAGCCAAGAAGGGGAATTGGCTAGGCTGAAAACAATCAATCAAGTGCTAATTGGGGGAGGCAGCCTAATTAATGAAAGCATTGCCAAATTGCCATCCTCAGATTTGCTCTCTTTTTCTTTATCTTTTTCTTATGTTTCTTTGTTAATTGTGTTTAGTGTTTTTAAGTTCATTTAGGCTGCATAAGTTTATTTTGTTTATTAGTTCTTTTCACTTACACATGATTCTTTTATTTGGGATTAATAGCATTACATTAATGACAATGTAAGAATTATGTGTGGGGGGAAGAATTTAGGATTTTATTTAGAGTGTTTTGTTTTTGAGTCTTTTTATGTTGTTTTTCTTTCTGATCCTTGTTTTGAAAATAACTAGATGTAAATATAATTTTTTTAACCCCGGTTAAATGGCGGATAACGGTACTCCGTGATTATTTAAGTCGGTTCCATCAGCTACCCACAAAACTGATATTGTATATAAATTTCTCTTCCAATTTCTCTTTCAATTTTTTTTTATTTTTTTTTAGGATGGATGATATTCTCACATGATTGCAGAAACGATTTCCTCCTTTTCCTCGAAATATTTTACTGAAGCTTTACCAAGTTCGATTTGAAAGATTAAGAATGCTTATGCACAAAGGGATTCCTGAAGACATACGTTGGATAATTGAAGCTAAGGTACGTGAAGATGAATATCTTCCTGTTTTGCATTTACCAGGTACAAGTAGAAGCACTTTTGCAAAGAAGCGACGAGCAAAGCGCATGAGTTCAAATTGCCACAAATGTGCACAATGGACGTGTAACGGTAAATGTCGTTCTATTGGGATTCCGTCCTCTAATCGAGATGGTAAAATTGAATTCATTAAGGATGGACTGAGTAAGGAGAATTTGGGTAATATCCAACTTTCTCTTGAGACGCATCCTAGTGGAGATGTACAAAGAGAAATTCTTGATTTATGGCCGCAATTCCAAAGGGAATGGCAACATCTTGGGAATCTGATGTTAAAAGACCCTGTTTGCCAGCTTGTAAGAAAACTGGATGGGAAGCATATCCTCGACTCATAGAAGGCGTTTAAGCCGATTCTGGACGTAAAACCAGAGGAAAATGTGAGCCACAATCACAACTAATAACTTCTCAGCTTTTGGTTTGATTTGCAATAACTTCATTTCGGTTTAATTTACGTGTTGTTCGATTTGTGTAATTATTCTCGTTTTTTTTTATTTGTCTTTTACGGTTGAATTTTTCTTCTCTTTTTGATTTTCTTCTTGAAATCACGCAAAAATCTTTTGTTAGGTTAACATTTTCTTCTGACAGGTCAAATACACTTTCGGCGACATTATTACTCTTGTCTGATTCACTACTCAGTCCTCTATATATTACACCATGTACTCATTCTCTTTCAGGCACTCGAAAAAAAAATGGAAAGTACTTCGTCCCAGCGCATTAAAAAAATTTGTGTCTTTGGAGGTGCTTATCCAGGGAAAAATAACATATTCGCTAATGAAGCCATAAGAGTTGGAGTAATACTTGCCCAACAAAAGATCCACTTGATTTATGGAGGCGGTAGTACGGGTTTAATGGGAGCAATCGCTACAGCAGCACACGCCGGAGGAAGTCCAGTTCTAGGAATCGTGCCAAAACTATTCACAAGTTTTTGTGGACCTACCGTGGGTAAGGAAATACAAGTCTGGAGTATCCCTGAACGGATGACAATCATGTACCATTCTGCCGATGCATTCATTGCTTTACCAGGAGGTCTGGGTACATTGGAAGAAATAGCTTGCGTGGCTTCTTGGTCATCTTTGGTCACAAATAAGAAACCCATTGGTTTGCTTAATATTAATGGTTATTTTAGTAATTTGCTTTCATATTTAGATAATGCTGTGGATAATGGATTCATGTTTTCAGAGGCAAGGAGAACCATAATTTCTGCTACAACCATTGAAGTTTTACTTAAAAAGCTCCAAGCTTATGAGTGTTTATCTGCTACGGTTGTTTCACAAACGCTCGGAAAAAGAAAAAGAGATATGGACGAGCAAGGAGTGGATTGCACTTTGTCTTTGTGACATTATCTAACATTTTGCTTGTTGTGTCTCAGTTATAATAAGTGGTTAGCAACCTCTGCAGGTAATATCTACTAAATTCTACCTTTAAAATTTGACATTGGGGACAATGTCATATTTTAGTAGGGGGTAAGGGACATATTTTGCTAATTTAAAAAAAAATAATAAAAAAATAAAAAAAATTGTTGTGTTTTAAGCCATTTAGAAGTATTCATTCTGAACAAGGTCTGAGTAAGGGAGACTTGAGACATACCTTGTCAGTTTGATTTTAATCTTTTTATGTTTACTTGTTAATTTTTGTTTAGTATTTTAGGATTATTTAGGTTGCATGAGTTTGTTTTGTTTTGAGTCTTAGTTGTTCCTATTCTTATGTTATTAGTTCTTTTCTCTTACACATGATTCTTTCATTTGGGTTAATAGACTTACATTGAGGACAATGTAAGAATTAAGTGTGGGGGAATGATTTAGGATTTCTTTTATTTTTGTCTACTAATTTTTTTTTTTTTTATGAATCTTTATTATTATTATTTTTTTTAGTGTGTTTTAGTTCCTTTTTAATACAATGATGAGATATGAATTGCATAAGTCTAAAACAGATTTATTAGTGAGAAGATTTTCATGAGAATTGAGCTTGATGTCAACCTTTTTATGAGCCAATGTTAATATGATATGTTGATTGAGAAAGAAGCATGTTTAGACTTAATCTGACTTGTATAATCATCCTTGTGAGTTTTTGAGCCTATAATGATTGATGCATTATACAAATCAATCTAATTTCTTTCTTGAGTGCTCTTATGATTACATGATTCTCTAGAACTTGCTTTAAACCGTTTGAGACTATATTGATACATGTGACAACATGAATATGATAGAGGCATTAGGATTATAACCAGAGCCAAACAGCCATCCATTATTAATGTTCTAAGAGAACATCCCCACTAGTGAGCCAATTTGAGCCTACATTAAATATGCTGTTTTATTGGTAACCACAACTTACACCTAGCCTAAATATACTTATATCCTTACCCTTGTTCTAAAGATGGATTATATATTTTGAGACATATTGCAAAAAAACAAGGGATATTTTTAGTTGAAAATTTGGGTTAGAAACAAGAAATAAGTATGGGGGGGAAAGAAAAGAAAAGTCAAGAGAAAAAAAAAAAAGAAATGGAATACTGGCAAATACATTCCTATGTAAAAAAAAAATATGAATCATCTCTTGAATTTGGGGAAAAAGAAAAAGATGTTACAAAGTTATTTAGAATGAAGAAAAGGCCCAACATGAATATCCGGCCTAGGTGACTATGTACTTGTAAAGAGTTTTGAGAAGTTTCTTTGTATGATCTTATTATGTCTCTAAACTTTATGAACTCTTTGGAACCTTTGTGATATCTTTATCCTTTTGTTCTTCAACCACATTACAAACCCCTTGGCCCCATTACAATCTTGATTAAAGACCTCTTGATTCATGAAGTTGTATGATCTAAATAGTGGAGAATAGGTGGACAAGCAAGAATATGGTAGAACTGTTTTCATGAGATTGATTGAGTGTAAACACTTTACCACTACTTTAAAGAATGAAAATCATGAGAGTATCCCATGTGAGTAGTTGAGATTAAGTTTGAATATGCACTATTTTGATTGAGATATGTTATGTTAATATTGGCTTAACTCAAACAATTTACATTCAAGCATGAATTTTTGTGAAATTCTTTAAGCTATTGATTAGTTTATAAGACTTGTTCAAAGATTGTCTCTAATTTGTATTGAAAGGATTAGGAATAAATATTTTTAGTATATGTAGTTTATTTATATTTTAGTTTTTCAATGTTTGTGGGTATCGTTCTAGTAAACCCTCACGAGACTAAACTCGTCCACTAGGGACACCTAGGGGTTTAAAGGCTTGTGTCACATGCTAAGTGCCACCGTGATTTCCTACGAAAGTGGATTAGATTAGATTTTCTTATTTTATTTTTATTGAGTCGTTGCTAAGGACTAGCAACAATCTAAGTGTGGAGGTGTGATAACTCGTATAATTATATAGTTTTTAGTTATGTTTTATTATTCTTTTGTGTCAAATACGAGTTATTATTGTTTAGTCTAATTGTGTTTATGATCTTTTATATTTTTATGTAATTTGGTGTTTTTCACAAGTTTCTTTGAGTGATTTCAGATTACTAGAATTAAGGGCAAATCCAGTTCAGTTCCAGTTCTGACACCTTTTGCCATATCAGCTATATCTCGAGTTTCACTGAAGCAATAAGGCTGAAATTTTAACCGTACAAAGTTAAGAGGCATATCTATCTTTTTCATGTTTTACACTTCTTGAAACGGAGTCGTTTTCCCTAGCGAAATCGACCATCAAGTTGGCTGATATGCAATGACGTCTGTGCTGACCTGTTTTCGTATTTTGCCCATATCTTCTTATCCACATCAGAAAATGAGCTGATTCCAACGGCTATGGATCAGTAACTGACAGGGGAACATTTTTATAGAAGACCATGTGATCAGATCAGGCCTCCAATATTGACAAAATCGACCATCAAGTTGGCTGATCAAAATTGTCATACAATATGACGAAAATTGTTAGAAAAATGCACCCACCTATTATACCTACCTTTGAAATTTGTAAAGCTTGTCTCTTGTCATTTAGCCCTCCAAAATGTGTATAAATAGAGGGCCTTGGATGATTGTAGAGGATCATATTGTACATTGGTAGGATATTAGCCATTGTAATAAAATTCTCTAAGTTTTCTTCTTCTTTCTTTTCTCTAGTTTTCTTTTTCTTTATTTTCTTCTTCTTCTTTCTTTCTTTTATTTCCTTCTTAGATTCTCTTTAATTTTATGTTTATGTTTACAATGCCTATGCTAGGCTAAACTTCTATTTGGTTAAGGGTGATTTCAAAGCCCTAGACATGTTTTGTGATTGATTTTCAGATTCTATCTATCATTAATTTTCTATCAAAGTTGCTTATGTTCTTCTACAAGAATTGTTCATGATGTTGTCTTGATTTATTTAGGTGTACAACTAGATAGATCTTGATAATTATCTATTGCTAGTCTAGGAGTCTTGATCCGTGTAATTGTCTTGATTTCCTATTCATAAGTGGCAATTTGTGATTAATGATTATGGTCAAGTTTTCAATAATTGCAAAGTGGAACATAACCTAAGTTGAACAATCCGAGCTTATGTGTTTGTTGCTTAGATCAACCTATCTTTCTCATCATAAATCTGCCATTAAATTGAATTTAGAGAGCTTATTCTAGGTTGTTTAATGGTTAGAGATTAAATAGAGAGCTTGTTCTATTTAACGACAAACTAAGGAAAGATTGGGATAACAGAGCTTGTTGTTATCCACGGTTGTTAACTTTGATAGTTGGTTGATATTGATAGATCTGAATTGATTCTTAATGATGTCTAGTGGTGGAGAATGAAACCTTAACCATATTTTTCATATTTGATTCTTCTTACTTACTTGTTTTTTTACTTTTCTAGTTTGCTTATTTTTAAAAGTATATTTATTTTTATTGGCTGGTTATACCGCCTAATTTAGTATATATATTTTTATTGGCTGGTTATACCGCCTTGCATCTTTTTCTTATTATTTACTTTAATTTAAATCTGGCTTCAAAAACCCCTTTTCTTTTATTGTTTTCTTTGAACGTAAGTTATAAACTAATAACTCATAGATTAAAACCCAATCCCTGAGGACTCGACCCTTGCTAATCATTATACTTACAATTGATCTTTTTAGTGCAAGGTTAAATAAGATACACTCTTTTGGGTGCATCACTTTGCATTATCATATCTTGAAATTGTGTATTAGTTGCTGTTTGTTCAAGCATTAGTATTAGGTTTATTGGTCATTGTATGTTCATAGTATTTCTATGCATTCTCATTACATTTTAGGTCTAGGCCATATTGGTATTGCCATGCATATTAGGTCTTAAATCATATTGGTATTGTTATGCATTGCTATGCTACTTAGGTCTTAGGTTACATTAGCATTTTCACGCATATTCATAACATTTAGGTCTAAGTCATATTTGCATTATCAAGCATTGCATGCATATTAAGTTAAGATAGCATTTATTGCCATGCAAACTCAGGCTAGGCATTTAGGTTATTTTGAATTGTCATGCATTTCCTTTACCATTTATGCTTTGGACCATGCATTTCATACATTTCATTTGCTGTATGTTCATGCATTCCATGTCATTGCCTCTTGGTTTGTGACTTAGGCCAATTAATGTCTCAAAGTCATGCTCATTTGAGCATACTTGTGGAAAATAAAAAGGTCATCAAATTAATTATTCTGCCTTTGTGATTTATTTTTTTACTTAGCCAATTTTTGTCCATGGTTTTTAAATGTTTTAGCTACTGTTTTTAGGTCTTTAGGATGATCTCCAACAATTTTTACTTTGATTTTTAAATGACTTTATCAAAGGCAGAAAATGTGTTTTGACAAAACAGTTTTTTTTCACCCAGTACTCGAACTTCTCCGATTTTTCTGGGTAGTCATCTTTAATCAGAAAATTAAGCCAATTGTTTCTCGTGTAGTTTTACATGTTTTGAGTCTCCAATAACTTTTTTTAGATTTTTTTGAATTTTTAAAGATAGGCTAAAAAATCATGTGTCAAAACCGGACAGTAGAGGCCGATTTGAATTCAAAAGAAAAACAATGGTTGAATTTGGCTAAGGCATTTAGAGGGGGTTGGTTAGAAGCTTTAGCTAATGTCTTAGGGTAGTTTCTAAGCCTTTTTAAACTTTAAAAATGATTTTATAATTCTCGGGTCAAGGGTGGTCAAGTCCGAGATTTTAAACTTAGGAAACGAGAGCCATTTTAAAAGGGTTTGGTAGGGGTTTTAATCTTCATTCAAGTTTTTTCTTCTAAATTGTTTTCAAACAATCACAAAGTTTTGTTTTTAGAAAATCTAATTTGACATATTTTCCTAAGGTAGCCGGATATCTTTTTAGATATACGGATTTCTTTATTTAGAGGAAAGACAAGAGAGTTTGCTTTATTTTTCATTTCCATTTATGTCATCTTTTTTTTTTTTTTTTTTGTTAAGAAAAGTTGTAAATAGAAGATTTTGTCCTTAAATTGAGTTCCCTGACTAATCAAGGCTCGACTCGTCTTAAGGAAACGAGTTCGATTTTCAAGAGAAGAAAATACCTCGACGGTGGTCTCGGGGCCTTATCTTGTCTTGGTGTCAGCTGTGTTGGGTTTAAACGGGAAATACCCTGACGGTGGTCTCGGGGCTCGACTCATTTGAGAAGCAGAACGAGTTCGACTTAAAAAAAAAGTAATGCCTTAACGTCAATCCTGGGTTCGACTCATTTAGAAAACAAGTTTGATTTGAAAAGGGAAATACCTCAACTGTGGTCTTGGGGCTTGACTCATTTGAGAAGCAGAATGAGTTTGATTTAAAAACAAAGTACCTCGATGGTGGTCTCGAGGTTCGACTCATTTAGAAAACAAGTTCAATTTGAAAAGGAAAATACCACGACGGTGGTCTCGGGGCACGACTCATTTTTAAAAACAAGTTCGATTTAAACAAAAGAAAATACCTAAACGGTGGTCTTGGGGCTCGACTCATTTGAGAAGCAGAATGAGTTTTATTTAAAAACAAAATACCTCGACGGTGGTCTCGGGGTTCGACTCATTTGAGAAGCAGAACGAGTTCGATTTAAAAACAAAATACCTCGGCGATAGTCTCGGGGCTAAACTTATTTGAGAAGCAGAATGAGTTCGATTTAAAAACAAAATGAATACCTTAACGTCAATCCTGGGTTTGACTCATTCGAGAAAACAAGTTCAATTTGAAAAGGAAAATATCTCGACGGTGGTCTCGGGGCTCGACTCATTTTTTAAAAACAAGTTCGATTTAAAATTAAAATACCTCGACGGTGGTCTCGAGGTTCGACTCATTTGAGAAGCAGAAATAGTTAAATTTTAAAACAAAATACCTCGATGGTGGTCTCAGGGCTCGACTCATTCGAGAAGTAGAACGAGTTCGATTTGGGAGAGCAAAATTTCCACAATTCCTGTAATGTTAGCCGAATGCAATGATGAAAATGACATGTTTTGCAAATGCTTGTAGGATATATGTTTCCTAAGGATGAATGCAATCAAATGATTGTGTCATGATTTCCAATCCATGATTTCTTTAAGGTTGACAGACCGTCTGACTTCATGACTGAGTCTTCAACTTTTCACTGATGCCCCACTCGAAGAGCCTTAAATCAAGATAATTGTCAAAAAGTCCTAGTTTATGACTTCACTGAAATTCTCAAAATTTTTAACTTCATGACAAGTCTTCAACACATTCGCTGTTTACCTCTACTAGGTGAATTTTCCCATCATGATGTGTTGTTGTGTTTCCAAATTTTAGTGGTTTCCAAACCTCTTCTAAAATTTAAATCTACTCCTTAGTAATACACTGAAATCCTTTTGTTTAAAGATTTTTATGTTTATAAAACATCATTCAATTTAATAACAATAAAAATGCATCACAAAATGTACGAAATAAGGTATGAAACAACCAAATGTCATAAAAGGGATAACAAGAATTTATTGCAATAATGTTTTAGATGACAGAGGTGAATATCAAGGATACAAGAAACAAATGTAGAGTTGTAGGTTGTAGATGCCCCAGATGCAGAATATCTTGGACCCTTCATCTTCAATTCATCTGATATTTCTCTTGATTGAGCAATTTACTTGGGTAATCTCTCGGCTTTCGTAGTTGTGTCAGACTGAGTTTTTTTCCTTTTCTTCTGATTTTCTGATACTTTTTCCCCCTTTACACGGAGTATTGATTCAATCCTTAATCAGTACTTGAGCCGCCCTTTGCGGGTTTTCAACCCAAGTGTGCCCCATTCGATATTAAGTCACCCTTTGCGGGTTTTCGGCTTAAACCTCTCCTTTTACATTTTTTTTTTGTTCTTCCATGCATCTGAGAATTTTAAATCTTCCAAGGTAAAATTTTCAATTGAAAAGATGGGATGAATTCTGAGAAAAAATTCCTTCAAATTAAATTTCCATGCTTGATCAAAATGGACTTTTAAAAGCGCGTAATGTAGGCCAAGGTTCGGGTTTACAAAGAAAGGGTAAATAGGCCGAAAATGTGTTTAAGGGTGATTGGATCAAGGATCATTTCATGAGGAGGGTTCATTCTTGAAACGTTCCTCCTTTTTGGACTTTCCTCGGAATCTGTTTCTTTCATTCTTGGCTTTTGTTTGCCATTCTTTGATTTCACACTTTTTTTTTATTTGATGGCTCTTTTCGCCATAATTTTTGGGGGATTATTTTTCCTCGCATCTGCCCTCAAGTGTAGAGAGTGATCCTTGATCAAGGTTCAAAGAAAGAAAGAATTCCTAAGGCTCAAAGGGGTGGCTAGAGAAAATTTCTTCTTAGTGAAAGGAGTATGAAAGATGGCCATTCATCATATCAAGCATGAATATTCTCATTGAAAAGCAATCCTCAAAGGAAATAGATATATAGAATTTTCATTTTTACATTTGGAATCATTCGAATTTCCATGTGCACAGTATCACACTTTTCTTTTCTTCTTTTTTATTCTTTTTCTTCTTCAAGCATAGTACTTCTTCAATTCCTCGGCATTCATGGGATTTCTCAAGTCATCCTCTTCCATCTGAGTCAGAATAATGCTCCTCCAGAAAAAGCTTCTTTACTACGTAGGGCCCTTCCCAATTTGGAGCCCATTTCCTTCGCGAATCCTTCACTATAGGGAGAACTTTTCTTAGTACCAACCTCTCCTTCTCGGAACTGCCTGGGATGAACCTTCTTGTTGTGGGCTTGAATCATCCTTTGCTGATACATCTGCCAATGGCAAATTGCTTTCATCCTTTTCTCTTCGCTAAGATTCAACTGTTCATAGCGAGCTCTAACCCACTCTACCTCTTCTAAACCAACCTCCATCGAAACATGAAGGGAAGGGATTTCAACCTGAATGGGTAACACTACCTCCATTCTATATACCAAAGAAAATGGCGTGGCACCCGTAGATGTGTGGACCGAGGTACGGTATGTGTGAAGAGCAAAAGGCAAGATCTCATGCCAATCTTTATACACATCGATCATCTTTTCAACGATCTTCTTGATGTTCTTATTGGCTGCTTCTACTACCCTATTCATTTTTGGACGATAAGGTGCCGGATTATGATACGTGATCTTGAACTGAGTACACACTTCTCTCATCATCTTATTCTTCAGATTGAGAGCATTGTCTGAAATGATTGTCTCTGGCAATCCATACCGACATATAATTTCCTTCTTGACGAATCTGCATACCACTGACTTCATTACATTAGCATAAGAAGTGGCTTCCACCCACTTTGTGAAGTAATCTATGGCCACTAGGATAAAACGATGTCCATTTGAAGCTTTCAGGGTAATACGCCCGATCATATCCATTCCCAACATCGAAAATGGCCATGGTGTAGTCATTGCATGCAATGGTGATGGAGGCACATGAATCTTATCTGCATATATCTGACATTTATGGCACTTTCGGGAATAACTAATGCAATCTCCTTCTATCGTTAGCCAATAATATCCTACCCTCATAATCTGTTTAGCAAGCATGTGACCATTGGCATGAGTGCTACATATCCCTTCGTGGACTTCTTCAATGATTCTCCAAGCTTGGCAGATCCGACACACCTCAATAGAACCTAGTCTTTCCCTTTCTTGTAGAAAATCTCACCATCTAGGACAAAACCCATTGCCAATCTTCTCAGAGTCCTCTTATCATTTTCTGTTGCTTGTTCAAGATATCGTTGACTCTTGATGTATTGCAAGATGTCATAATACCAAAAGAGGCCATCCGCTTCTTCTTCAATACTCAGGAAGTGGGCAGGAGACTCGTATATGCTCATCTTTATTGGCCCAACTTCGACCCCTTCATTTAATTTAAACATTGACAATAAAATGGCTAAAGCATCCGCTATTTAGTTTTCTTCTCGGGGGAAGTAGTTGAAACTCACTTCTTTGAATTTCTCTATCAGACTCAGTATGAGCTCTCGGTATCAGATTAACTTTGCATCTCGGGTTTCCCGTTCTCCTCGTAGTTGGTATATCACTAGGGTTGAATCTCTGAAAACTTCCAATATTTTGATCTTTCTGTCTATGGTAGCACAAAGGCCCATAGTACACGCCTCATATTCAACGGTACTGTCTGTACAATCAAAATCCAATATGGCAGTGAAAGGATAATAATCTTCCTCTGAGGATATGAACACTGTGCCGATCTCGTGCCCCATGGGATTAGATGCGCCATCAAAGTACATTTTCCATATTTTCTTCTTAGGGGAAATCCCATCTTCTTGCGAGACACACATCAAGTCTTCATTAGGGAAATCAAAGTTCAAAGGCTCATAATTTTCAACCGCCCGACTTGCTAGGAACTCGGCTACTACGCTGCCCTTTATAGCTTTCTGACTCACATACACATTGTCGTACTCTGATAACAAAACTTGCCATCTTGTCGTTCTTCCTGATAGGGAGGGTGCTTCCAACATATACTTGATGGGATCTAGCTTGGCAATCAACCACGTCGTGTGGTACAACAAGTATTGTCTGAGCCTTCGAGCAGTCCAAGCTAAGGCACAACAAAGCTTTTCCACTGACGAATACTTCAGCTCATACTCTGTGAACTTCTTGCTGAGGTGATAAATTGCTTGTTCTTTCTTCCCGGTCTTATCATGCTGCCCCAATACATAGCCATAGATCTCTCTAGAACAGACGACATTAGCATTAGTGGGTTGGATAGATAGTGCTTAACTTTATCAAAGGCAATCTGACACCCTTCATCCCATTCTCCCAGGTCACGCTTCCGAAATAGCTTAAATATTGGATCACATTTGTCAGTTAGCTGAGAAATAAGCCAAGCAATGTAATTCAATCTTTCTAGAAAGCTTCTCACTTCCTTTTGAGTACGAGGTGGTGGTAAGTTCTGGATTGCCTTTACTTTATCTGGATCAATCTCGATTCCCCTCTTACTGACGATAAAACCTAACAACTTTCTCGAAGTCACTCCGAAAGTGCATTTTCGTCGGGTTTAGTTTGAGCCAAAACTTTCTTAATCTTTCGAAGAGCTTCTTAAGATTCGCAACATGCTCATCTTCTCCTTGTGACTCTGCGATTATGTCATCAACATAGACTTCGATCTCCTTATGCATCATGTCATGAAACAAAGTTACCATGGCTCTCTGGTATGTTGCCCCGACATTTTTCAATCCAAATGGCATCACCTTATAGCAAAATGTTCCCCACATCATCATAAGCGTGGTTTTCTCCATATTCTTCAATGCCATCTTAATTTGATTGTACCCTGAGAATCCGTCCATGAAGGAAAACATAGAGCTCTTTGTCATATTATCCACCAAGGTATCAATATGACGCAAAGGGAAATTATCTTTAGTACTAGCCCTATTCAGATCCCGGTTATCAACACACATCCGTACTTTGCCATCCTTCTTCTAAACTGGGACAATATTCGCTACCCATTTCGGATATTTTGCCACTTCCAAGAACCCAGCGTTGAACTACTTTTTCACCTCTTCTTTTATCTTTAACAGTATGTCAGGCCTCATTCTTCTCAATTTTGCTGAATTGGCTTGCAATCTGGCCTTAGAGGGAGCTTGTGAACCACAATATCAGGATCCAACCCTAGCATGTCTTGGTATGACCATGCAAATACATCGGCATATTCTTAGAGTAAGGCTATCGATTCACACTTTGTTGATGGTGACATTAAGGTCCTAATTTTGACCTCATTTATTTCTTCTCCACTTCCCAAGTTTATCACTTCTAATGGCTCCTTATAAGGCAATACTTGCTTCTCATCTTATTCTATTATTCGTAATAAATCCGGGGGCAGACCATAATATTTGGTATCTTCGTTGACGTCGAAATCACTCGTGCAAATGGGTCTTTCAAAATCAATTTCAAAATTCTTGACAGGACAGTCCTTATATTCCGCATCCATACACCTGTAAATAGGTGAGGAAGAAAAAATATAGGAAGGCATATAGGCAATGAAAGAAAATGAAAGAACAAAAATGAAACAATAGGGACACATCAATATGAAGAAAATGCATCGTGATTGTTATTTATAAAATGAAGAGTCTTAAACATAAGCCCATACAGAATGATTCTTAACGTCCTTGGGCAGAGACAATTAAGATTGTTTTAGAGTATTACTCTGGAGTAGACCTAAAAACTATAGAAAGCTCGATCGCACTCTAGTTTGTTAATTCATAACCCGGTGGACATGGGCACACCATCCAACTTGCATTTCTATTTCCCATTCCTTCTTCCCCGACCATGTAGTTTACCATTTCTTGCATCTGTTCTTCCTTTCTCATGTAGAACTTCTCAAAGGCTTTCTCTATCATTACTAACACATCATCGGAATCCTTCTCCCCAAACACAAAACCAATCGAATGGAAGATGTGACGGATTGGTGGGAAAGTCATGGGCTCCCACTCCATATCCACACTCGAGGGACGGGCCATCCTCTTCTTTCTGTTTTTCTTCATTTGTTTCCTCTTTTCGTGAGCTTTTGGGAGATATCCGAGATCGAATCGGTCTTTCTTTTTGGTTACTTCAATTGCTCTGGCCATCCCCTGGAGATATTTCCCTAGTCCTTTTTCCTGCTCTGCAGCCTTTCCCTACTGTCGATTTCACCCCAGCCCGGTATTCTTGGACAGCTTCAGCTTTGGAATTTTATGTCTTTCAGTAATGAACATAACATTAAGAATTCCAGTAACCTGAATAAGCATTCTACAGCATCCTTATTCGGTTCTGTGTAGGGGCAGTCAGTGGACGCAGAGGCTATGATGTCCTCCTCTCCCGATATGCTGACTAGGCATCCTTCTATTACAAACTTCAATTTTTGGTGGAGAGATGATGGTACTGCCCTAGCAGAATGGATCCATGGCCTTTCCAATAAACAGTTGTAAGACGGGGTAATGTCCATAACTTGGAAATCAACTTTATAGGTATAGGGACATATCTGAAGTGGGACCTCAATGGTTCCCATCACTTCCCCCCGGGTGCCATCAAAAGCTCTGACTATAGTGTGGCTTGGTAGGATGTAGGACATGTTGACCGGCAGCTTAGACAAGGTCACCAAGGGCATCACATTCAAAGAAGAACCATTAGCCAGGAGTACTGGTGGCAGAATGTGCCTTTTATAGATAGCCGTGATATGAAGGGCTTTAGTGGATCCTACACCGTTGGGTGGTATCTCATCATAACTGATGGAAATATGGTCATCTGCTGTGATGTTCCCCACCAACCGATCTAACTTCTCCACTGATATGTTGTTGGCCACATATGCTTGATTTAAAATCTTTACTAGGGCATTTCTATGGGGCTTTGAGTTTAGTAACAGTGAAAGAACCGAAATTCTTGCTGGTTGACGGTGCAGTTGTTCAACCACACTGTACTCGTTGTGTTTTATAAACTTCAAGAATTCGCAAGCCTCTTTCTCATTCATCGACTCTTTTACCTTGTTAACCGGAGTTGAATTTTTCTCCATTCCCTTTGATTGATCCATCTTTGTATGGACCACTTCTTCTATTCTTTTATCTTTGTCAAATCCCCCTACCTTTTCCATCGGACTTTGTTCAACGATTTTGGGCACATAGCATCTACCACTACGAGTTAGATGTCCTACACCTGTTATATCGGTTGTTGTTTGCTGACTTGAAGAGCCCAGCGTTACCATACTGCAGTCGAATCTCCAAGGTATGGCCTTATTCTCCTTGTATGGGAAAGAAGATGGTAACTCTATAATCAACTTTGGGATGGTTTCTTTATCAATCGGGATAGCCTTTTCTTCTGGCTCATCATAATAGATAACCAAAGGTCTATCCACCCCATAACCGGCTGTATTCTCAGTAGTATCTACCTCGTCCTCTATTTCTTCATAGAATAGGGCCTCGTCCTCATCCATCATTTTTTGAACCTTGGCTAAAAAACCTTCACACCCCTGTTTAGTGTGACCCTCACATCTGTGAAACGGACAAAAATCCTCTATCTTGCTCGCAACCATTTTCAAACTGGCTTCATCCTGAACTAACCCAGCCCTGACCATTTCAAACAATGCTTTTATCATTAGCGTCTTCACCTCACTTATATCCCTTTTTACCCTGCCAACTTCCCCTGACAAAACCGCATTCACCTTGGCCTCCGTGTGATTGGGCAATGGGTTAACCGCAACATTAGGCCCTTTCTTAGATCCGAACTTTACGACCCTAGTATCAATCAAGCTTTGGACCTTCCGTTTAAAAGTGATGCATTCCTCGGTTGAATGCCCCTAAATTCCCGCATGATATGCACAATTAGCATTTACGTTATACCATTTGGGATATGGTGGTTTCAGAGGTTGGAGGTATATTGGTGTAACGAGGCCCCTATAACAGTTTAGGGTATAACTCACCATAGGTTGTAGGAATAAGATCAAATTGAGGCTTTTGATTATTCATTGGTGGTATTTGGTCATTGCGAATAATATTCTGGATGTTTGGTCCGGTGTTTTGGGGAATGGCTATTTGCGGGGATATGCCAGTTGGGTATGGTTGTTGCGGTATGGCTGTGTAAGGAAAAGGGTTTTGGGTAAGGTGGTTCACGGCAATGTAGTAGGGATTTTATGCTAGGTAAGGTGTATAGGGTGCAAGAGGTGTATAGCGACGGTGGTTATAACTGACTACATGAGTTTCCTGTTCTTTCTTTTTGACGGGGATTGTCTTCTTTAGAATAGCAGATTGTTCACCTTCTATCTTCCCACTCTTAATAGCGGTTTCAATCATTTCATTGGATATGACCATATCCACGAAATTCTTAGTGGCACTACCAACCAACTTGTCATAGTACGGTGTCATTAAAGTGTTGATGAAAAGAATTTCCTTACTAGTCAAAGAGGGTTGCACCTGAGTGGCCAGATCTCTCCACCTTTGTGAATACTCCTTGAAGCTTTCAGTAGCTTTTTTCTTCATGTTTTGCAGCGATAATCTGTCAGGTTTCATATCAGATACGTGCTTGTAGTGTTCCATAAAGGCTCTGGCCAAATCCATCCAAGAACGTATCTTAGTTCGGGTTAACTGATTATACCAACGGGTTGCAGAACCTGTTAAGTTATCTCGAAAACAGTGAATAAGCAGCTTTTCATCCTCATCATGTCCCATCATTTTCCGACAGTACATGGTTAAGTGTGTTGACGGGTTGGTAGTCCCATTATACTTCTCAAAATCTGATACCTTAAACTTAGGGGGAATTACCAGGCCATGCACTAGACTCATTTCCTTGGCATCTAGGCTGCCAAACAATTCTGCACCTTCCATGGCCCTTAACCTCTCTTCCAATAACTGATATTTTTTTTGTGATTCATCAGATTTAGTCTTTTTCAAATCGGCCATCTTTGCTTTCTATTTCTCAGCGAGTTCTTCAAAATCTGGAACATCAAAAGGATCAGTTGGGTCAGCCCCAAGGTTAACATTTTAGAGAACCTGGTTCTGCGTTTCTGCCATCAGACTGATATAAACAAAAGGCGTTGCCCCTGTCGAAAGCTCATTTCAAGCATTTCGGGATGTTTGGCCATTTAATTGCACGGCGTCAGGTCGGCCCTCTTGATTTACTACCAATCTTCCCGCAACTGAATTCTCAACCGGCCTTTTCTGTCTAAGCATGGCATTCATCATTTCCATAAGCTTGGCCATCTACTCTCTCAATTCTTTCTGGGGTTTAGCCAATTGCTCCTGTAGTTCCTTATGAGCCCTTTCCACCCTTTAGATACGGGCAGTCTATTCATTTTCCATAATTCTTGCCTGAGATCTTGTATTATAACGAAGCTGAAAATCTGGTTCTTCCGGAGGACGCCCAATTTTTACCTTGAGTTCAAAAACCATGGAATAGAACTTTGTCATTTATTCTTTATGTTTTATTATGAATGAATGAATGAATAAAAGAATGACTAAGTACATGAATATGTATAATGAATAAATGAATGAATACATAATGAAATTAATAAATGAATGACTAAGTACATGAATATAAATGTAAGAATGGATGAATATTGGAATGAATAAATGACTCAGTACATGAATATGAATAAATGTATGAATGAATTTGAAAGTATTGGCCCCGGGATAATTTCAACCAAACGGTCTTCCATTGATTTATGAAATTAAATACATCAAGGATAAAATAACAAGATCATGTCTTAAGGCAATCCAAAAGTTTGCCCATCTAATTCCTTTTTATCAAAGTGCCATTACAATGTGATGGTCCTAAAATGACCTCCACGGATATCAGATTTTCCTTCATAGTCCCATTTTTTTGGATTGCCTCGCTTCTTCAACATTCAATTTGGCTCGTAATATTTCATTTTCCAACTGACATCTCAATAGCTCCGCAGAAACAGCAATGTGTAAGCTTTCCCTAACTTGCTTTTCTTGCTCAAGTCTGTCAGCTCGGGCTTCTTCCTATTTCACTCTCTTTCCAGTAGTCATTCTCTTTTCTAAGGTAGTCGACTTCTTTTTGCCATACCCTGGAAGACTTGATGGTTCCTTCAAATTTTAACTCGAAAAGGAACCTTTTAATTTCCAAGTGTAGTTCCTTGAGATCACCCTTGACAGTGTCCCTTTCTCTCTTGACCTTTTCTACTTCCCTTTCCCGAATTGATCTCCTAGTCTTCAAGTCATCAATCTCTTCTTGGAGTCGGGCAACCTCTTTACTCATTCGGGCATTTTCTTTTCCAAATTCTGACCTTGCGATTTCTAACTCCGATGGCGTTCTCTTTGGTTGTGAATCCATGAGTTGATCTTCTTCTCTATCAGATGTCAACAATCTATCATTAACCCTCCTATCTCTCCAAACCATGTAGTTGGGTGTGACGATATCGGCATATCGAGCCACCTTTATACGATGAGTCTTCTTCCATGCTTCAATTATTTCTCGCACCTTCCTGAGTATCCCTTCTCTCCGTAGGTAAACTCTAATAAACATAGTTCATGAGTTACGGGCGTGAATTGTTGAGACTCAACCTATCTTTGCACCAACAGAGGTGCGTAACTTTTCCAAGTAGTGGAACTCCCGGCTTGTCCCCACATTTATATAAAATCGACATAGGAACCATACATGGAGCTCTCCAAGTTACCATCTCACCTTTAAGATTCCGGAGCATGTTGATCCACTGCTCTTCATTTTTATCCTCGGGCTAATCCCTTTTAAGGAACTCGCTGATCGGTACTAGGGATTTCATGTACGGCTTGAAAGAAACATCCTCCCTCTTCCAGAAGTGACTCTGAATCCAAACATAAATGAGTTGCACACATCCCCTGAATCACCCTTTTCCTTCCTTTTTACAAAAATTCAAAGATCGGGTAGTTTCTGCTATGATGGCTAGAGATGGGTTGATCTTCTGTTCCAATCTCTCAAAGAAGTCAAACAAGGCCACATCCACATGACCCAATATCTTTGGGAAGATAACTAACTCGTAGATGGCTAAAGAAAGATGTCCCTCGCTTTTTCTCTATCGGAGTGACTCAATATCAATTGTCAGAGAATCTCCCATGGGATACACTCATTTTTTTTGCTTCTTATCCACGTGACTCTCAACCCGTTTTGTATCCATTCCCGTGATCTTGGCCACTTTCTTCTTGAACCCTGCGGTTTTCACATCTTTCAAATATACCCGATCTGGACTAGAAAACTCAATACGTAGCAAGGCCGAGTATTCTTCAATAGTTGGGGTCATATCCTCCTTGTTGAAAGTAAAACACTTATAAAAAGGATTCCATAATTGCACCATGGCTTGAATTAACCCACTACTAACCTTGACCGGGATTAATAGTGCTAGGTCCCTATATTTCTGGGTGAAGGCTTCTTTTTCTGATACATCCCACTGATTCCAAATATCGGTTAACCCTCGAAGATTATTCTGTCGAAGATCTATCTTTATCCTTTCCGGCAACACTGACACATAACCTTTTTTTAATCAATCCCCTTCCTCCCTCTGAGCTTTTTCCGATCGTTCCCTAACCACTGCATGATCCTCTGGTACTGAAATACCTGACACTCCATGAAAGTCCTTTAGGTTGAAAACTATCCCGAGGCCAATAAACTTCAAGTGCATGATGGTGTCAATGATGCATGACAAAGAAAAAAAAAGAAATAAATTATTAAGGAAATAAATTCACAAGTATGAAACAAATAACAGTATGCTAATCAAATAATTGTCCCGAAAATATTAATAGAATTTTGGTATTACAACGCCTTTGGGATGAGATAACAAACTTATTACGGGCGATACAATGTTCGTTCATCATCACCCGATTTGTAAGATCTAAGATATAGAAAGATGGTAAGAGGTTGGAAATGGTCCTCCATGTGTTCTTAACTTTGGGTATCTAACGGAAATTCAGCATGGCTTCGCCTAAGTTCATTAAATGAGGTTGAATTCGGTTCTAAAGGCACCAAATTGTTCCTCGCTGTCGCCTGTGAAGGCTAGTAAGGCACCCCGATAAAAACGAGTTCAATTTGTTAGAGTATATTTTCCTAAGACCATACGGAGGATTGTCACGAAGGCTTTAGGTACTTTATACTCCGAAAGTGTTTCACTAGCCCATATGGAGGATCATCACGAAGGCGTAGCTACTTTACTACCACTTAAAAAGGACGAAACCCGTGTAGAGAGTTCATGTTATGCAAATGCAAGTGCAGTGTGTGTGGAGGAACAAAACAAACCTTTCACCACCTATTCTATAACCTTTATTCTAAATACTCCGATAAGATTAAACAATGTAAAGCATTAGTTAAGCAAAGAACAATTATATGCAACAAAATAACCAGAGAACAATAATAATATGCATGCACATGAGTATGGCATATTCAAAAACATTTTATTATATTCCAAAATTCTTCTTATTATTGAAAAATGTGGGAATCAAAATTAAATACCGAATAAAAACAACAAAACCGAGACTTTGATAACACACGACTAATTCTACGCATTTTACTCGTTAAGTGTGACATTGGGGTAACAGAGGAAAAGACGACTTAATTCCTCTTGAAAAAAATGAAGGTTTGAAAACAACCTCGAAAAAGAAATGGAGTCGCCACCAATCTTTTTTTGGCTAGGTGTGATCGGACACCTATTAAAACCGGTTTTGTAAAACATTTTAAAATTAAATAAATTATTTTAAAAAAAAATTCGAAGTTTGTGCTTTTAAACCAGAGAAATCAAAGAAGCAGGTTTGGGAGTTGGTTACGTGCGGGGAAGGATTAGCACCCCTACAACACCCGTATAAAATAGTACCATATTAATAGTGTGTTATCTCGAGTCTTGGTAAAAAATCGGTTTTAGATTTGGCATTTTAAAATAATTCTCAATTTAAAGAAAAATAATCCCATTTTTAATTTGAAAATGATCCGAAATTTTATTAACTCAAAATTTTTCTATATTCTCCAGCAAACCCGGTAAAATATAGAAATTTTTATTTATTTGGAAAATCTCCGAATCATTTTCATTTTTGAAAGAAATATATTCCTTTATTAATGATAATTGATGATATCCTCCCCAGCAAACCCAGCAGAGAACTCATGAATTATTTTAACTCAGGAATATCCTTATTTTTTAAAAAAATGATCTTTATTAAATTCATTTTAAAAAGATGATTATGAAATGTAAATTATTACTAATGACATGGCAAAAGATGGCATGGTAAAATCTAGATGACATGGCATAATTTAAATGACATAGTAATATCTAGATGACATGGCATAATCTAAATGACATGGCATAATTTAAATGACAAGAATTAATGACATGATAAAACCTAGATGATATATTAGAAATCTATATGACATAGCAAAAATCTAAATTAAAATGCAAGAATTAATGACATGATAAAACCTAGATTACATATTAGAAATCTATATGACATAGCAAAAATCTAAATTAAATGGCAAGAATTATTGGCATGATAAAACCTAGATGACATATTAGAAATCTATATGACATGGCAAAAAAATCCAAATTAAATGGCAAGAATTAATATAGAATATTCATAATTATGCCATAACCAAAATAACAACATAAAATCTAAATCAAGGCAATGACATAACTATGGAATATTCACACATATATATGGAATTTATATGACCAAAATAACAAAAATTAAATGTCATAAAATATGCGTGAATATGAAAAATGCAAATGCATGGAAATGTATTTCTCCCACGAAATAAGGATATTCGTATATCTAAAGAGACATCTGACTACCTTGGGAAGAGACCTAAGTTGGATTTTCTAACTCGGATTTTGGACTCGGATTTAAAAAATTTGGGATTTTTTAATGAAAAAAAGTTTTTGCCGAAAACACCCTTTTAAAAGGCTCTAATTTCTCCTAATTTTGAACCCGAGGTTGACCACCCTTGACCCGAATTTTAAAAAATCAAATTTTGTGATTGAAATGACTTGGAAATTAACCTAAGACAGCAACTAATGCCCCAAATCAGCCCCCTTTTAATGCCTTAAACAAAATAGAAAATTCTTAATTCTTAAAAACAAATCTGACTCCTCTGACCAGTTTTGAAACTTGATTTTTTTACCCTTCTAAAAAATTTCAAAAAAATCTGAAAAAAATATGGGAGACTTAGAACATGTCGACCTCTATGGGAAAAAACTTAGCTTAATTTTTAGACTAAGGATGACCTACCCGAAAATTCATGAAAAAAAACAGTGGGTAAAAAACTACTTAACCAAAAAACATTTTTAAACCTTTGATAAAAAAGTCCAAAAATCAGAATAAAAATATTAGAGACTCCTCGAAGGTCCTACAACCAGTGGTTCTAAAAGCTTAGACAAGGGCTTCCTAGTGAAAAAAAAATCCTAAAGTGAGAAAATCCAACTTGTACAAATCTTAATTTTTCACATGCATGCTCATGAGAGCTTGGTTTTGAGCCATTGATTGGCTTAAGTCAAAAATCAAGTGGGAAATGCAAAAATGCATGAAATAAATGACATGGAATATGCATGACCTAGTGTCTAAATGACATGGCGAATGACATGGAATAATGAAAATGGCCTAAAGCTTAAATGACATGGAAAATGTCATGGCATATGAAAATGGCCTAATGCTTAAATGACATGGAATAATGAAAATGGCCTTAAGCTTAAATGACATGGCATATGAAAATGGCCTAATGCTTAAATGACATGAAATAATGAAAATGACCTAATGCTTAAATGATATGTAAAATGACATGGAATAATAAAAATGACCTAATGCTTAAATGACATGGAGAATGACATGGCATATGAAAATGACCTAATGCTTAAATTACATGGAGAATGACATGGCATATGAAAATGGCCTAATGCTTAAATAACATGTAAAATGACATGGAATAATAAAAATGACCTAATTCTTAAATGACATGGAATATGACATGGCATATGAAAATGGCCTAAGCTTAAATGACATGTAAAATGACATGGAATAATAAAAATGACCTAATGCTTAAATGATATGGAATATGACATGGCATATGAAAATGGCCTAATGCTTAAATGACATGGAATAATAAAATAGCCTAAATGCCTAAATGAATTTGCAAAATATCATGGCCTAAAGAAAATGACTTAAAGCTTAAAAAAACTACTACATGGCCGAATGATCTAAGAGCCAAAATGTTGTGAGAATGTCATGGAAAAATGACCTAACTAAATGCTTTGGAAAATGATATGAAAAATGAAAATGACCTAAACTATATGACAATAGCCACAAGATGCAAAAGTATGTCATAAATCAAAAGAGCAAGATGGTTAGCAAGAATATAAATACATATAAAGATAAACAATAATAGAAATAAGCAAGTTAAAGCAAGCAAATAAATAAAAGGAGATGAGCTCGATGGTTGGTATATTGGACAAAGTCCCCCTAACCATTATCTCTTGATATTTATCAAGGTCATGAAGCCTTTTCAATCTCAAATCATAAAAATAACTAAGGTAAAAAAATAATATGGAAATGAACTCCGTGGTTGGTATATTGGACAAAGCTCACCCTAACCATTATCACTTGATTCTCATCAAGATCATGAAGCCTAATCATTGTTTTGTTTATTTTTGAAAAGCAAAAACAACAAGAAAGATTTATTAAGCAAAAAATGGTAGGAAATCATATGGAAAACAAGAAATAAAGCATGAGGAAGAAGAAGAAAAATGTAGGAGCAAAGGTAGAATGGCTACCTTAGCAAAACTTTCTTTCTTTCAAAAATCTTTTTTTCTAAGGTTTTAGCTACTGACTTCAGCTCAAAAAATAGCCAACCTCCTTCACAAAAAAAAATGAAACCCCTCTCCCTTCAATAGCCCTTGGCCGAACCCCCCTCTTTTTGGGATTAATGGTTGTCATCAATTCATTTAATTATCCTGCACAATCTAGGCCCTTGGATCCAAGATATTTTCATGACAATAAAAATGCCATCTTGCATGATCTTAGCCATTCAAGGATATACTCATCTTTTCATAAGGTGCCTAATCCATTGGATGAGCAAGGACATTTCATTTGGCTACATGCATTTCCAACCATTGGATGACTTGAGCTTATCTTTTTCCACCAATATTGGCCATTGGATGAGGACATTTGCATGAAAATAAAAATGTCATCTTGCAATTCGATCTTGGCCATTCAAGGATGTACTCATCTTTTCATAAGGTACTTAGGCCATTGGATGAGCAAGGACATTTCAAGATAATAAAAATGACATCTTGTAGCTTGATATGGACCACTTGTTGAAATGAATTAAATCCCCACCCTTCCCCTATGCATAGCCGGCCAAGGGCCTGATATGTTCCAGAATTTCCTTCATTTTTTTCCTTTTAATTTTACAAAATTGCCGTTTTCGGTTTATTCGATAAAATTGCATTTTGGCCCCCCAAACTTAATTTTATTGCAAACGGACCCCAAATTCGGTTTTTCTTTCTCCAATCCATCCAAATAAATATAATATTGAGATCTGGAGATTTTCAAAATTTTCTGAGCTCGTTTCCTATTTTTTCCGAAATTTTCTCTTGGATTTTTCGGTTAGTGGCACCCAAAATTCACCTTTTTCATTTGAACTCCGATTCCGGATTTTTTTTCACCAATCCCTTCCGATAAATATAAAACTTGGATCTGACAATTTTCATAATTTTTGGAGCTCATTTTCTATTTTACCCGGAATTATCTTCTCAAACTTCGGTTTAATGCACCCGAACTTTGCCATTTTTCAAATGAGCTCTGATTCCGGATTTTTCTTCACCAATATCTTCCAAAAAATATAAAACTCAGATCTGGAAGTTTTCAAAATTTTTGGAGCTCGTTTGCTATTTTTCCCGGAATTATCTTCTGGAATTTCAACATAGTGCACCCGAACTTTGTCATTTTTCAAATGAGCTTCGATTCCGGATTTTTCTTCCCCGATCTTTTCCAAAAATTATAAAACTCAGATCTGGAAGTTTTCATAATTTTTGGAGCTCGTTTGCTATTTTTCCCAGAATTATCTTTGGGATTTTCCAATATTGCCCTTCAACCTCCAAAGCCTCGTTTTTACTCGAAACGGGTCTGATTTCCGAATTTTCTTTTTCTAATGACTTTTTCATATATTTAATTTGAGTTGGTCTGAAAACGCCCAATTTTTACGATCAAATTCTCCTCCGATTTTGTTTTCCCCTTTTTAAACCCGGGAATTTTCTCGTTTTTTCGTTTTTCTCCAATCGGCTCTTCCTTTGGATTCACTTCAAACTGGGCCTTGCTATCCTTGTTTACTCATTCTTTATCAACTGGGGGCTTCAATTATCGAATTGGGCCATCTTTTTCGTTTCCCCAAATTCGCAAAATTCACCATTTTTGATCAAAACCCTAATTTTCGATTTTCCTTCCAAATTGACTCTTTCTTTAGTTCTGCTTCCAATTGGCCCTTCCAATATCCGTAGTCATTAATTATATTCCATTTGGAACTTCCAATTTCGATCAATTTGATCGTTTAAGCACTTTTCCCCAAATTTGCCGAATTAGGGCTTCCTCTACACTGAAATTTCCGCAATCCCTCTTCCGAACTCCACATCTTTCGTTGTAGACCTCGGATTATCAGAATTCTTTCACCATTGTTTAATTCAACTTCAAATCTTGATTTTGACTAAATGTTGACTTTTTTAGTTGTTGACTTTTTAAAGTTGATTTTTTCGGAATTGACTTTTTTTTAATGGACTTTTTATGCTAAACTCTGAATCACAAGTCTTAGAGGACCATCTGCAAGATGAGAAGAGATTTTCTGCATTCTAAAAAAGTATAAGGAAGAGTTTACCTGGTTTAGGGGGCTCGAAAAAAATTAGGTGTCTACACCCGGCAACAACACCAAAAATTTGATGCACTCAAATGAGTATATCTTATTTAAAACCTTGCACTACAAAGATCAGTTGTAAAGTATAATGATTATCAAGGGTCGAGTCCACAGGGATTGGTGTTTAGTTTAAGAATTATTAGTTTATACTTAAATTCAAGGAAAACAAAATAAAAGAGGGGTTTTTGAAATCAGTTTAAACTAAAGCAAACAATAAAAGTCAGAAAGCAAGTAAATAAGAAGTAATCAAATATGAGAAATATGGCTAAAAGTTCATTCTCCACCACTAGACAATATTAAGAATCAATTTTAGACCTATCCACATGAATTCTCTATCAAAGTTAACAACCATAGATAACAACCTCCCTTGTTACCCCAATCCTACTTAGTTCGTCATTAAGTAGGACGAACACCACTACCTAATCTCTAACTATCAAACAACCTAGGATAGACATCTCTAAATTTAATTTGACAGCAGCTTTATGATGAGAAAGATAGGATGATCTAAGCAACAAAAGCATAAACATGAATTGTTTAACTTAGGTTATGTTTCACTTTGCAATTAGCGAAAACTTTAACATAATCATCAATCACAAATTGCCACTATTGAATAGAAATCAAGATAAGCTACGTATCAAGTCTCCTAAACTAGCATTAGATAATTATCAAGATCTATCTAGTTGGCCACCTAAACAAATAAAGACAACATCATGAACAATTCTTATAGAGAAACATAAGCAACTTTGATAGAAAACCAATAATAGATAGAATATGAAAATCAATTACAAAACATGTATAGGGCTTTGAAATCACCCTTAACCAAAGAAAAGTTTAGCCTAGCATAGGCATTATTAACATAAACATAAAAGAAACTAAGAAGAAAAACTAAGAGAAAACTAAGAGAATTGAGAACAAGAAGAAGAATAATGATGATCCTTGAGTCTGCTCAAAAGATGTCTAGTTTATGGCTAAGTTAGGAGGCAGAAAATTGCATTTTTCTTGCTATTTTCACGGTTTTTCCCGAATCTCGAGCCCTACGGTGCTGAGCTTCTACCTTGTCTCTTTCGCTGCTACATCTTCTTGTATTTCTTTGGCTGATTTGGATGACCATTTCTTGTCCGATTTGGGCGTGTAAGCTATCGTTGGAAATGTATTCAAGTCAGCTTCAAAAGTTAAGAGGAAGTTTATTCAAATAAGAAATTTAACATCATGTTTTCCTTGCAACAAACTCCGGAGGTCAAATCTGCCTTCTTGTTTTGCAACCAGAAATTGATCTTTTTGACTCCTATGTCTTCTTCCATCTTGTGATTATGATTTTGTAAGCTCTTTACCATCATTATTGACAGATTTTCACTTTATTCTCTTAAATATACATAGAATTCAATAATATAACATAAGTAATCAAGATAAAGATCAAAAACATAACTAAAACTAAGAATAGAAATGGCATAAAATGTGTATTTTATGAGCTTATCAAAAAACATGATCGAAATAGTTGTATAATAGAAAGAAATTTAGTTATATGGGACATCGTCGGTGGTTAGATGAAAATCATAAATTTAGATCCCAAAAACATGTCTTTGATGGCATTGAAGAGTTTAGAGAAGCACCTAAGACCATTATTGGGTCTGATATCTTCTTGATGTTGAAAAGTTTTCAATTTCACCTATGGAAAGATGAATCAATCAAGTTGCACACAATCAACTAAAAGATTGAGGGAGACGGTTGAAGGTGATGATGTTGATGTTGATATTCGGAGTGATGAGGAGGAAGATGAAGAAGATGATCCAAATGAGGTGGATTTGTGGGAAAAAAGAAGTATATTTTTTGAGTTACCTTATTGGGAGCATAATTTATTGCATCATAACCTTGATGTGATGCTATAGAGAATAATGTTTGTGAAAATATCATCGAGATAATTCTTAATGTGGATAGAAAATCAAAAGACAACTTAAAGAGTTGGCTTGACCTAGTTGACATATTTAGGCCTTATTTTAGGAAGTTCATGTTGGGAAATCCGGGCTCATGCTTGTACAAAAATATCAGATATTACGCAGCAAAATTAAATCATAGAAGCACCCAGATACCTCAGGTTCACTAGATTGCGATTTACATGGGTTTACAGGCAATTAAAAATTAAATCATCAATATGATTTAGATTTCATACCTACTCAAGATATCGTAATCAAGAGTGTGACATTCCAATCACGAACGCAGCAACGATGATCTACTCACGTTCTCTCCGAAGCCACGAGCAACGCAAGTGTGTTGCCTCTAACGGTGATCCACACAAACAACTGTTGGAATCTTCACAAGGCTCAGGAATTCACCAATGCTAGCAGGTTGATCTCTCGATCAAAATCAAAAGGCTACTCTCCCATGTCTTTCTCACTATGACCAAAACTCAATTGAACTCTTTCTTGTGTTTCGGTTATCAAGAAAAACTTAGAAGAAAATCAAGAGGAGATACGGCAAATCTCGATTGCCTTTGGCTTAATGTGGTTTTAATTTTCTGGTGCAAAAATCATATTTTTCACTTGTTTAAACCTCAAAAACCGTGACCATAAAAAAGTAAGAATTCTCTCTTCTTTAGAGTGAAAAAACCCAAAAGAATTATGAATCATATTCTTCATTATTTTGGCATTATTCAAACTAACTATAAAGAATTCTCTTTTTCATCTTTTAATTACGGAAGGCCACCAAGACCAAAAACAAAGTGGCGGCTGCACATGTCTCTCTTCAACCGAATCAATATCTTATTTTTCTATAAGAGAAAACAACTTTTCTCAATAGCCAAAATAAAATCGGAAGAAGGAGAAACACCACAAGACTTGCGGCTATTATATTTTTACTATTACCCTTAAAAAAAATCAACGAGAATGAATTCTCTATATATATATATATATATATTTCTTTTTTAGGTTTGTAAATACTAGCCCCTGTAGTCCTTAGGCAAGGTGCGGCTACCCACTCCGATAGTCTTAGCCGAATCACTTTTACATTGAATGGCGGCATATTCTTGCTTTTCTTTATGACCGAATATATATATATATATCATATCAAATCAAATCAAAGTAAGGAATGCTAACCCATTCTTTTAGCTCGACGCTCAAAAGAATTAAAAGTCATCAATCTATTCTTTTAGCGTCACACACACTTAAAGAATAATTAATTCTTTCCTTTTAGCTTTCCCTTTTTATTGGTCGTAACATTGTTTTGTTGAGACATCTATATATATTTGGATTTCATAAATCCAAATTATGTCTTAACTAGACTTAATTGAATCTTATTCAATTAGTTCCTCCATATAAACCTTTTATTTAATTAAGTCCAATTTAATTAAATCCCGAGTATAATCCAACAATTCCTTCCTATTGTGTGACCCATTAGGTTCCCAACATGTTGGCAATGCCTAAAAATTAATCTTATTAATTTATTCCTATAGATCAAGAACGGGATCTAGCAACCTATCATGACCACCCAAATATTGAGAAGTCAAAGTGACCTCCTAGAAACCTTTCAGTAACCAACCTATCAATGTAATATGGTCCTTCCACCATATATCTTGGATAGCATATGAGCATGGTGTAGTGTCTACTCATGTTCAATCCATATTAGTTCCTTCAGCTTATGGTTAACCTTATGAATTTAGAGAAAGAAATTTCTCCTAAATCCATCTTGCTTTGGCCAAAGACTTTATAAAGTTAACCAAAGCCAAGAACAGATGAGATATGTCTCCGATGTCACTTGGAGTGGTGAATCCTCTCTAGATCACTCATCCATCTTCGTATGGTTCATGTCATACCCAAAACCACCCTACCATAAGCATCCCTTCATTTGGAACCCGTTCGTGATGGAATCAAAGTATGACACTCTCCATACAAGATGACCTGGTATCACAAGTCCGAGGACTAATTTACACGACTGGCACAAGAGAACACTTCCATAGACACTTGAGTGACCATACCAAATGGAGTTCTCACAGCGGGCCATGTTCAATGAACTTGTTCAACAGACAAGCACCTACATGTTATCCCAAGTATCCCTCATACTTCAACCCATGAGATCGGTTGCTTACTTCACAAGTAAAAAGGTTTAACATGTACTAGTCTTTGAGCATTGCCAATACCCCGTCTTGGTAATACGATGACCAAGAACAGTTTGAGGAACAAGGCTTTGATGCATAAGGATCTCACAATTATAACTCTTTATAATTCCTTTGCAAGGTCGTTATGTTCCATGGGCTTCATCCAATTAGTACTTAATAACTCTTTATCATTGTATTAACTGTTTATCCCTTGTCCAATCAGATTGGCTCTAGGGCATATACTAACAGTTCATCCAACTGGTTTTCTTTGATGACATATTGATCCATAGCAAGACCCTACAAGATGACTTACAACATTTAGAATTCATCTTCAGGCTATTGCAGCAGCACTCATTACTAGCTAAGAGAAGAAAAAGTTACTTTGCTCAGTCCAGAGTTAAATATTTTGGGCACTTTATATCAGCAGAATGGGTCTCCATAGATCCTAAGAAGATAGCTTTTGTTCAGAATTAGCCAGTCCCCAAAAATGTGAGCCAACTCAGAGGATTCTTGGGGCTTACAGGATACTGTAGGAGGTTCATGAAGAATTATGGAACCATTTGTAAGTCTTTAACTGCCCTGTTGAAGAAGGGCCAGTTCCACTAGTGTGAAGAAGCTGATGCAACTTTTCAGGAACTTAAAGCAGCTATGAGCACCCCTACAGTCTTGGGGTTACATGACTTCTCACAAGAATTCTACATTGAAACTGATGCCTTAGGGATTAGAATTGGAGCAGTTTTGATGCAATGGGGCATCCTTTGGCCTATATCAGCAAGGCCTTATCACCCAGGCACCAAACCTTGTCAATATACGAGAAGGAACTATATGCCATAGTGTATCCATCACTAAATGGCACCACTATTTAACTGGCAGGCACTTTAGCATCAGAACTAATCACCAGAGTCTCAAGCACCTCTTGCAGTAGAGGATCACTTCTCCTAGCCAGCACTTATGGCTTACCAAACTGATGGGGTATGATTATGAAATCAGTTGCAAAAAGGGGAAAAATAATGTAGTTGCTGATGCCTTTTCTAGGAAACAATCCTATAAGCTCATATTGATGGCTATCTCCAATGTTTCTATTGATCTATTAGTTGATATACAGAAGAGTTAGGAATCTGATCCTACACTGAGCTAGATCATATCACAGTTGTAGCAGAGTACTTGCAAATCCCCACTTTGCACTTGGGGTGACCATCAACTAAGGAGAAATGGTCGTTTGGTGGTAGGCAAAGATCACAGCCTGAGAACAAGGATTATTCGATTGTTTCACGATGGAAGATTAGAGGGCCATTCTGGTATCAACCTACTATTAAAAAACTCGCTATGGTCATCTTTTGGAAGGGGCTAGAAAAGGATGTTAGACAGTACATTAGGGAATGCAACACCTGCCAGAGATACAAGTATGACACAGTTGATTCACTAGGGTTGTTGCAGCCTCTACCTATCCCTTCTAAGGCTTGGTCCTAAGTATGGATTTCATAGAGGGGTTGCCAAACTCGTTTGGGAGAAATGTCATACTGGTGGTGGTCGATTGACTAACCAAATATGACCATTTTATTGGATTAAAACACCCTTACACTTCTACAGAGGTAGCTCGAGCTTATGCAGATAATGTATTGAAGTTGCATAGACTGCCCTCCATCATAGTTAGTGATAGGAATCTTATATTCACAAGCAAATTTTGGCAGGAGCTGTTTTAAATTCAGGATTTTCTCTTCGTTTGTCCACTACTTACCACCCACAAATGGATGGGCAAACTAAGGTAGTGAATAGGTGCTTGGAAACATATTTCAGGTACGTCTCTGGTGAACAATCCAATTCTTGGTATAGATGACTAACCCTGGCAGAATGGTGGTACAATTCTAACTACCACACCTCAATTAAATGCACCCTCTTCGAAGCTCTTTATGGATATCCGCCTCCTGTACACCTACCTTACATACTTGGGGGTTCCCAAGTAGATCAGGTAGATTTACAGTTGCAAACTAGGGAGGAGATGTTGCAACTTCTTAAGCACCATTTGCTCAAAGCTCAAAACAGGATGAAATTACAGGCAGGAAAACATAGACCAAATAGAAAATTTGCCATTGAGGATTGGGTTTACCTAAAACTAAATCCTTATAGAGAAAACTCCCTCGCTGACAGGTAGTTCCAGAAGCTCTCCCCTCGATATTTTAGGCCCTATCAGGTTGTTGATAAGATAGGAGCTGTGGCCTACAAGCTGGCCCTACCTGTTGAATCTCAATTACATCCCATCTTTCATGTGTCATAGTTGAAAGGGAAATTGGAACATCATCATGCCTCTAGTTCTCAGCTACCAATTGGAAAATAAACAAATAATAAGTGAATAAAATAAAAAAAAATAATTAATAATAATAATAATAAACAAGTAGACAAATAAACAAATAATAATAATATATAAAATAAAAACCTGCAAAACTAAAAAATAATTAGTAAATAATAAGTGAATAAAATAAAAAAAAATAAAAAAGGTGAAACAAAGCAAATAAAACAAAAGAAACCCAAAAGCTATAGAAACAAAACAAGCAAGCAGCAGGTGGGGGGTCAGACCAGGCGCGGGCCGAGCGCGGGCCTGCCAGGCCCGACCCACCTGCTGTCTCTTAAATACCAAAAAAAAATTTTTAGCTCATTTTTTACCTCTTTTTTCACCAAAACAATCTTCTTTTCTCTGAAAAATATCCTCAAGATCACTGATGAATGTTCTTCGCTGTCCAGAATCCGGTGGGTTGCTGCTGTCGTCGCCGCTGCCTCTGCCGCCACCGTTGTCCCCGTCTCCGCCTTTCCCGGTGGTCGAAAAATTCCCAAAAAATTACCAAAAATTCCTTTCGATCTCCTCTTTTCAAAAATCAAATTAGTTTTTTTCGAATCTCTCTGGAATTTCCTATATCTGAAATCGAAGTTCGAAATTTCACCTCCTCTGATCTACTCCGTTGACCGTCGAATGGCCACCAACTTTTAGTATATGCTTCCTCTAATTAAAACCCAACTTTTCTTTCTCAAGAATTTTTTTCGAAACAAATTCTAACTCTCACTTTTGAATTTTCGAATTTTTTCTCACAAAAAATATTTTCTTTTATTTCGAAAAAAAAAACCTATAATTTCTTTGCTTCTAACTCTCATTGATTTCTGATCTCTTTCTCTGATCTCTTTGATTGTGGTGCTTGGGTTCTGTTTTATAGAGAAGGAATTTTAGTTTTACTAGAACTAGGAGTTTCAATTTAATCCCATTTTTTAGAGTCCTATTTCAATCCAAAAAGAGGTTTGTTTCAACCCAAATTTGTGTTCTTGATTTTTCTTTTAATTTTCGAAATTATCTGATTTTTTTTTCTTCTGATTTTTCTGATTTTCCTTTTTTTTTATTTTCCTTTTTTTTTTGTTTTCTTTTAATAAAAAAAATTGAAATTTAAACTCGGATAAAATTTGGTGTCTACAGTTGCCCCTCTTTGTGCATTCCCTGAGAAACAGGGGATGTGCAAAAACGTAGACACCCTACTAAGTCCTATGTACTTAAAGAAAATCCTATTGTAGAAAAGCTCCTCTAAACGAGGCGTAAACTTTAAATAAACTCACTGTAAAAACATACTCCTCCACTGAGGCATCAACTTTAAAAGAAAAACAAATACTCCTCCATCGAGGCTTCAACTTTAAATAAAAACTCCTCCACCGAGGCTTCAACTTTAAAAGAAAATACTCCTCCACCGAGGCTTCAACTTTAAAAGAAAATACTCCTCCACCGAGGCTTCAACTTTAAAAGAAAACACTCCTCCACCGAGGCTTCAACTTTAAAAGAAAATACTCCTCCACCGAGGCTTCAACTTTAAATAAAAACTCCTCCACCGAGGCTTCAACTTTAAATAAAATACTCCTCGATCGAGGCTTCAACTTTAAAAGAAAAAACTCCTCCACCGAGGCTTCAACTTTAAAAGAAAATACTCCTCCACCAAGGCTTCAACTTTAAATAAAAACTCCTCCACGGAGGCTTCAACTTTAAAAGAAAATACTCCTCCACCGAGGCTTCAACTTTAAAAGAAAATACTCCTCCACCGAGGCTTCAACTTTAAAAGAAAATACTCCTCCGCCAAGGCTTCAACTTTAAAAGAAAATACTCCTCCACCGAGGCTTCAACTTTAAAAGAAAATACTCCTCCACCGAGGCTTCAACTTTAAAAGAAAATAAAGAAATTTGCAAAATTCTCAAATGTAAATGTAGACTTCAAAAATCTTACCTTGAGTCCCGAAAGAAATCGCTAACCTCGCAAATTAGCATTCCAAACCCATGTCTAAATCATACTAAATACCTGAAATAAACTTTCTTGTGTGCAAATACATAAATGCAATGCAGTACATGAATGCCATGAATGCCGATGCATATCGTGCAAATGGATGTCATGAATGCTCTATAAATCAACTCACTGAAAATAAAAGGTTCTCAAGCTCATCATTTATCTCTGTTCGCACGTGGCTTCAAGCTGGTAGAACGAATCTTATTATCTCTTTCATTTTTCAAAATCTTCTGAATATGAACAAGTTTCCTTCTTCGAAAATTTCACAACACTAACCATTCTATATCTCATCTTATGCCAGCTTAACTGTGCTCTTAACATTCCATCATGGAAATTCTCATCTTGAAAGATTCTCACTTTTAAAAATCAAATCGTATCTCATCTCCTGACTATTCTGTTCAGTTATCCATAGATTTCTCATAAAAATAAATGCAGGGATCTCTTAAGATCATATTCCAATTTATCAATCATTATTCTAATTTCATAGCAAACGCAATGCATGATACATTCCCTCTATTCAATGCAAAGGTATAAAATTGAGAATAACAAATGGAATAACAAATAAAAGGCAAAAATAGGCTGAATAAGCTGGAAAGAAAGATCTTTATTAACAAAATAAGGAAAAGAATTCATCTCAAGGAATAAAAGAGCATCTCAAAAAGGTTTATAAAAAAGGTGTTAGGATAACAAAACAGTATCCAAACAATGAATACTTAGACAATCTTAATAGTTCATTCAAAATTCTCATCTAAAAACCAATCCCGATCGATGTCTTCAATCCTGCAGAGTTCATCAAACTAGATGATGGAAACTCAATTAAGAGTTGTAAACCCAAGTGCAGGTTATGTTCAAGTAATAAATTCTCGGGTGTCCGAGGTCGAACCACAGGGAAGCGTATTAGTAAGTATAAGTTTATAAATATATAAGAAAAAGAAAATAAACAAGATATTAGGGAATCAATAACAAAGAAAGTAAACAAGATATTAGAGAACAAAATAAACAAAATAACATAAAAGCAATTAAACAAGATATAAAAAAAACAATAAGAAAAGATGTTGAGGTTAGAGAATCCACTCTTGGTGTTATGCTAAGATTAATCTTGTTTTATTACACAATTGAAATCCACACATAAGGGAGGTTCCAACCGGAAGGTTTAGCAATTCAGTCCAAATTGTCCAACGTCCATAGCATATGATATTATGTTCATTTGGTGTCCTCAAAACTCACAAAAAGAGTCCAAGCATTCCTTATGCCAAGGTATATGTCTACAACAAATCAAGGTTATGAAACCAAGCATTTACTGTGCCATTTTCATTGTCAATAATGAATCAAGATCTCTACTTTGCAAGTATGATTTTAAACCAAAAGAAAATATTATCTACACTAGTGTTTATAAATGATGATTCATTTTAGCTCATGTTGAAGAGACTAACCTTAGCATTTACCAAGAGCTTCACCTCATCACCTCAACAATATGATTAGCAACACATACTAGATATGAATAAAATGAAAAGAAATGTAAGAAACATAAGTAAAGAAAAAGAAAACTAGAGAAAGGAAAGAAGAAGAAAACTTAGAGAATTTTATTACAATGGCAAATATCCTACCAATGTATAATGTATCCCAATACTCATCCAAGGCCCTCTATTTATACACATTTTGGAGGGCTAAATGACAAGAGACAAGCTTTACAAATTTCAAAGGTAGGTATAATAGGTGGGTGCATTTTTCTAACAATTTTCGTCATATTGTATGACAATTCTGATCAGCCAGCTTGATGGTCGATTTTGTCAATGTTGGAGGCTCGATCTGATAAAATGGTCTTCTAGAAAAATATACCCCTATCAGTTACGGATCCATATCCGTTGGAATCAGATCATTTGCGTACGTGGATCGGAAGATATGGTCAAAATACCAAAATGGTGCAGAACAGACGTCATTGCACATCAGCCAACTTGATGGTCGATTTCACTAGGGAAAACGACTCCGTTTCAAGAAGTGTAAAACATGAAAAAGATAGATATGCCTCTTAGCTTTGCACGGATACAAATTTCAGCCTTATTGCTTCAGTGAAACTCGAGATATAGCTGATATGGCGAAAGGTGTCGGAACTGGAACTGAACTGGATTTGCCCTTAATTCTAGTAATCTGAAATCACTCAAAGAAACTTGTGAAAAACACCAAATTACATAAAAATATAAAAGATCATAAACACAATTAGACTAAACAATAATAACTCGTATTTGACACAAAACAATAATAAAACATAACTAAAAACTATATAATTATACGAGTTATCACACCCCCATACTTAGATTGTTGCTAGTCCCTAGCAACGACTCAATAAAATAAGAAAATCTAATCTAATCCATTTTCGTAGGAAATCACGGTGGCACTTAGCATGTGACACAAGCCTTTAAACCCCTAGGTGTCCCTAGTGGACGAGTTTAGTCTCGTGAGGGTTTACTAGGACGATACCCACAAACATTGAAGACATAAGAAAAACTAAAAATAATAATTATAACTAATCCTTCCAATATAAATTAGAGATAATCATTGGACAAGTCTTAAAAACTAATCAATAGCTTAAAGAAATTCACAAAAAATCTTGCTTGAATGTAAATAGTGATGCACCCAAAAGAGTGTATCTTATTTAACCTTGCACTAAAAAGATCAATTGTAAGTATAGTAGTTAGCAAGGGTCGAGTCCTCAGGGATTGGGTTTTAGTTTATAAGTTGATAGTTTAAAACTTAAATTCAAGAACAATAAAAGAAAAGGGGTTTTTGAAATCAGATTTAAACTAAAGTAAATAATAAGAATAAGATGCAAGGCGGTATAACCAGCCAATAAAAATATATATACTAAATTAGACGGTATAACCAGCCAATAAAAATATATATACTAAATTAGGCGGTATAACCAGCCAATAAAAATAAAACAAAGTTAATATACAAATTAGGCGGTATAACCAGCCAATAAAAATAAATATACTTTTAAAAATAAGTAAACTAGAAAAGTAAGAAAACAAGTAAGTAAGAAGAATCAAATATGAAAAATATGGTTAAGGTTTCATTCTCCACCACTAGACATCATTAAGAATCAATTTCAGATCTATCAATATCAACCAACTATCAAAGTTAACAACCGTAGATAACAACAAGCTCTGTTACCCCAATCTTTCCTTAGTTTGTCGTTAAATAGAACAAGCTCTCTATTTAATCTCTAACCATTAAACAACCTAGAATAAGCTCTCTAAATTCAATTTAATGGCAGCTTTATGATGAGAAAGATAGGTTGATCTAAGCAACAAACACATAAGCTCGGATTGTTCAACTTAGGTTATGTTCCACTTTGCAATTATTGAAAACTTGACCATAATCATTAATCACAAATTGCCACTTATGAATAGGAAATCAAGACAATTACACGGATCAAGACTCCTAAACTAGCAATAGATAATTATCAAGATCTATCTAGTTGTACACCTAAATAAATCTAGACAACATCATGAACAATTCTTGTAGAAGAACATAAGCAACTTTGATAGAAAATTAATGATAGATAGAATCTGAAAATCAATCACAAAACATGTCTAGGGCTTTGAAATCACCCTTAACCAAATAGAAGTTTAGCCTAGCATAGGCATTATAAACATAAAATTAAATAGAATCTAAGAAGAAAATAAAAGAAAGAAAGAAGAAGAAGAAGAATATTAATTATCCAACCTCTTGCTCTTTCTAAAGAAAAAGAAAACTAGAGAAAAGAAAGAAAACTAGAGAAAAGAAACAAGAAGAAAACTTAGAGAATTTTATTAAAATGGCTAATATCCTACCTATGTACAATATCCCTTACAATCATCCAAGGCCCTCTATTTATACACATTTTGGAGGGCTAAATCACAAGAGACAAGCTTTACAAATTTCAAAGGTAGGTATATGACGATTTTGATCAGCCAACTTGTTGGTCGATTTCGTCAATATTGGAGGCCTGATCTGATCACATGGTCTTCTAGAAAAAGGTTCCCCTATCAGTTACGAAACCATAGCCGTTGGAATCAGCTCATTTGCTGATGTGGTTAAGCAGATATGGGCAAAATACGAAAACATGTCAGCACAGACGTCATTGCACATCAGCCACCTTGATGGTCGATTTCTTCAATATTGGAGGCCTGATCTGATCACATGGTCTTCTAGACAAAGGTTCCCCTATCAGTTACGGAACCATAGCCGTTAGAATCAGCTCATTTTCTGATGTGGATAAGAAGATATGGGCATAATACGAAAACATGTCAGCACAGACGTCATTGCACATCAGCCAACTTGATGGTCGATTTCGCTAGGGAAAACGACTCCGTTTTAAGAAGTGTAAAACATGAAAAAGATAGATATGCCTCTTAGCTTTGCATGGCTACAAATTTCAGCCTTATTGCTTCAGTGAAACTCGAGATATAGCTGATATGGCAAAAGGTGTCGGAACTGAAACTGAACTGGATTTGCCCTTAATTCTAGTAATCTGAAATCACTCAAAGAAACTTGTGAAAAACACCAAAATACATAAAAATATAAAAGATCATAAACACAATTAGACTAAACAATAATAACTCGTATTTGACACAAAACATTAATAAAACATAACTAAAAACTATATAATTATACGAGTTATCACACCCCCACACTTAGATTGTTGCTAGTCCCTAGCAACGACTCAATAAAAATAAAATAAGAAAATCTAATCTAATCCATTTTCGTAGGAAATCACGGTGGCACTTAGCATGTGACACAAGCCTTTAAACCCCTAGGTGTCCCTAGTGGACGAGTTTAGTCTCGTGAGGGTTTACTAGAACGATACCCACAAACATTGAAAAACTAAAATATAAATAAACTGCATATACTAAAAATATTTACTCCTAATCCTTTCAATACAAATTAGAGACAATCTTTGAACAAGTCTTATAAACTAATCAATAGCTTAAAGAATTTCACAAAAAATCATGCTTGAATGTAAATTGTTTGAGTTAAGCCAATATTAGCATAACATATCTCAATCAAAATAGTGCATGTTCAAATTTAATCTCAACTTCTCACATGGGATACTCTCTTGATTTTCACTCTTTAAAGTAGTGGTAAAGTGTTTACACTCAATCAATCTCATGAAAACACTTCTACCATATGCTTGCTTGTCCACCTATTCTCCACTAAAAGATCATGCAACTTCATAAATCAAGAGGTCTTTAATCAAGGTTGTAATGGGGCCAAGGGGTTTGTAATGTGGTTGAAGAACAAAAGGATAAAGATATCACAAAGGTTCCAAAGAGTTCATAAAGTTTAGAGACATAAAAAGATTATACAAAGAAACTTCTCAAAACTCTTTACAAGCACATAGTCACCTAGGCCGGATATTCATGTTGGGCCTTTTCTTCATTCTAAACAACTTTGTAACATCTTTTTCTTTTTCCACAAATTCAAGAGATGATTCATATTTTTTTTTTTTACATAGGAATGTATTTGCCAGTATTCCATTTCTTTTTCTCTTGACTTTTCTTTTCTTTTCCCCCCACACTTATTTATTGTTTCTAACCCAAATTTTTAACTAAAAATATCCCTTGTTTTTTTTTGCAATATGTCTCAAAATATATAATCCATCTTTAGAACAAGGGTAAGGATATAAGTATATTTAGGCTAGGTGTAAGTTGTGGTTACCAATAAAACATCATATTTAATGTAGGCTCAAATTGGCTCACTAGTGGGGATGTTCTCTTAGAACATTAATAATGGATGGCTGTTTGGCTCTGGTTATAATCCTAATGCCTCTATCATATTCATGTTGTCACATGTATCAATATAGTCTCAAACGGTTTAAAGCAAGTTCTAGAGAATCATGTAATCATAAGAGCACTCAAGAAAGAAATTAGATTGATTTGTATAATGCATCAATCATTATAGGCTCAAAAACTCACAAGGATGATTATACAAGTCAGATTAAGTCTAAACATGCTTCTTTATCAATCAACATATCATATTAACATTGGCTCATAAAAAGATTGATACCAAGTTCAATTCTCATGAAAATCTTCTCACTAATAAATCTGTTTTAGACTTATGCAATTCATATCTCATCATTGTATTAAAAAGGAACTAAAACACACTAAAAATAATAATAATAAAGACTCATAAAAAAAATAGTAGACAAAAATAAAAGAAATCCTAAATCATTCCCCCCACACTTAATTCTTACATTGTCCTCAATGTAAGTCTATTAACCCAAATGAAAGAATCATGTGTAAGAGAAAAGAACTAATAACATAAGAACAGGAACAACTAAAACTCAAAACAAAACAAACTCATGCAACCTAAATAATCCTAAAATACTAAACAAAAATTAACAAGTAAACATAAAAAATAAAAATAAAAAAAATAAAAATAAAAATAATAAAAGAAAAGAAAAAGGAAAAGGAAAAGAAAGAGAAAGAGAAAGCAAATCTGAATATGGAAGGTTGGCAATTTCTTCTTTAATTGGGTTGCCTTCCCAATTAACACTTGAGTTAGTGTTTTGAACCTAACCAACACCCCTTCTTGGCTTTTTAGGCTTGTCAGGCTCATACATGAAATTTTCCAAATTTATGCGTTTGAGAGGAAGCTTTCTTTGCACAACAGTGGATGCATTCTCCATTACAAGTATTATTCCATCATCCTTTGTGGTGCATATCTCATCGAGGAATGGAGCATATTTTGAAACTTGTTGAATGACCTCCACAAACAAGTTGTTTAAGGTTTTTGGCATGTGTTGTTCATGTTCTTCCTCCATGAACTTTGCAAATCTACTAGGAAAAGGTGGAGAAGAAACATTAGTAAAAAGTGGAACCTTAAACGTTACCTCAGGTGCCGAAATACTCTTATTTGGATTTGTGGCTTCATTATCCTCAAGAATAGAATCCATCTCTAATTTTGTCTCATCCTCATCTTGTTCCTCATTCCTCAAGGTCACAATCGTAGCATTCTCCTTTGGGTTAATCATCGTTTGGGCAGGGAGTTCTTCAGATCTTTGTGCTACCCATCCCACCATACTACTAGCCAATAGGCTCATTTGCCTTTCCAAACTCTGGATGCTTGCCCTTGTCTCCTGTTGAAATTGCAAAGTATCAGTAACAAGAGAATGTACAAGATCTTCTAAAGAAGTACCTGAGTTTTGAGTCATATGTGGTGGTTGAAAAAGATCTGGTTCTTGAGACCATGATTGATTGAAGCTAGATGGATGAGTGTAATTGGCATAAGGATCTACTTCTTGGTAATTTTCTGAGTAGCCATAATTAGTATGATCCCACCATCCCTCATGGTAAGTGTTTGAGTAATGATCATACTGTTGGTCTTGGAACACTTGATGGCCTTGACATCCTCCCATGGCCAATTGTTGAACTGGGGAGGTGAGATTGGCTTGTTGATTCTCCATGTTCATGTATGCCACCAACTCTTCAAGTGTTAGATTGCTCAATTCCATTGTTTTTTTTTTTTGTTTTTTTTTTTTTTTTTTAATTTGAAAAGAAAAACTTGTATGTACAAGAAAATAAAACTAATTAGAACTGAAAATAAGAATAAACCAAGTAACAAATAAACTAAAGAAAGCAATCCCCGGCAACGGCGCCAAAAATTTGATGCACCCAAAAGAGTGTATCTTATTTAACCTTGCACTAAAAAGATCAATTGTAAGTATAGTAGTTAGCAAGGGTCGAGTCCTCAGGGATTGGGTTTTAGTTTATAAGTTGATAGTTTAAAACTTAAATTCAAGAACAATAAAAGAAAAGGGGTTTTTGAAATCAGATTTAAACTAAAGTAAATAATAAGAATAAGATGCAAGGCGGTATAACCAGCCAATAAAAATATATATACTAAATTAGGCGGTATAACCAGCCAATAAAAATATATATACTAAATTAGGCGGTATAACCAGCCAATAAAAATAAAACAAAGTTAATATACAAATTAGGCGGTATAACCAGCCAATAAAAATAAATATACTTTTAAAAATAAGTAAACTAGAAAAGTAAGAAAACAAGTAAGTAAGAAGAATCAAATATGAAAAATATGGTTAAGGTTTCATTCTCCACCACTAGACATCATTAAGAATCAATTTCAGATCTATCAATATCAACCAACTATCAAAGTTAACAACCGTAGATAACAACAAGCTCTGTTACCCCAATCTTTCCTTAGTTTGTCGTTAAATAGAACAAGCTCTCTATTTAATCTCTAACCATTAAACAACCTAGAATAAGCTCTCTAAATTCAATTTAATGGCAGCTTTATGATGAGAAAGATAGGTTGATCTAAGCAACAAACACATAAGCTCGGATTGTTCAACTTAGGTTATGTTCCACTTTGCAATTATTGAAAACTTGACCATAATCATTAATCACAAATTGCCACTTATGAATAGGAAATCAAGACAATTACACGGATCAAGACTCCTAAACTAGCAATAGATAATTATCAAGATCTATCTAGTTGTACACCTAAATAAATCTAGACAACATCATGAACAATTCTTGTAGAAGAACATAAGCAACTTTGATAGAAAATTAATGATAGATAGAATCTGAAAATCAATCACAAAACATGTCTAGGGCTTTGAAATCACCCTTAACCAAATAGAAGTTTAGCCTAGCATAGGCATTATAAACATAAAATTAAATAGAATCTAAGAAGAAAATAAAAGAAAGAAAGAAGAAGAAGAAGAATATTAATTATCCAACCTCTTGCTCTTTCTAAAGAAAAAGAAAACTAGAGAAAAGAAAGAAAACTAGAGAAAAGAAACAAGAAGAAAACTTAGAGAATTTTATTAAAATGGCTAATATCCTACCTATGTACAATATCCCTTACAATCATCCAAGGCCCTCTATTTATACACATTTTGGAGGGCTAAATCACAAGAGACAAGCTTTACAAATTTCAAAGGTAGGTATATGACGATTTTGATCAGCCAACTTGTTGGTCGATTTCGTCAATATTGGAGGCCTGATCTGATCACATGGTCTTCTAGAAAAAGGTTCCCCTATCAGTTACGAAACCATAGCCGTTGGAATCAGCTCATTTGCTGATGTGGTTAAGCAGATATGGGCAAAATACGAAAACATGTCAGCACAGACGTCATTGCACATCAGCCACCTTGATGGTCGATTTCTTCAATATTGGAGGCCTGATCTGATCACATGGTCTTCTAGACAAAGGTTCCCCTATCAGTTACGGAACCATAGCCGTTAGAATCAGCTCATTTTCTGATGTGGATAAGAAGATATGGGCATAATACGAAAACATGTCAGCACAGACGTCATTGCACATCAGCCAACTTGATGGTCGATTTCGCTAGGGAAAACGACTCCGTTTTAAGAAGTGTAAAACATGAAAAAGATAGATATGCCTCTTAGCTTTGCATGGCTACAAATTTCAGCCTTATTGCTTCAGTGAAACTCGAGATATAGCTGATATGGCAAAAGGTGTCGGAACTGAAACTGAACTGGATTTGCCCTTAATTCTAGTAATCTGAAATCACTCAAAGAAACTTGTGAAAAACACCAAAATACATAAAAATATAAAAGATCATAAACACAATTAGACTAAACAATAATAACTCGTATTTGACACAAAACATTAATAAAACATAACTAAAAACTATATAATTATACGAGTTATCAAATAGTTTGAGTTAAGCCAATAATAACATAACATATTTCAATCAAAATAGTGTATATTCAAACTTAATCTCAACTTCTCACATGGGATACTCTCTTGATTTTCACTCTTTAAAGTAGTGGTAAAGTGTTTACACTCAATCAATCTCATGAAAACACTTCTACCATATGCTTGCTTGTCCACCTATTCTCCACTATTTAGATCATACAACTTCATAAATCAAGAGGTCTTTATTCAAGGTTGTAATGGGGCCAAAGGGTTATAATGTGGTTAAAGAACAAAAGGATAAAGATATCACAAAGGTTCCAAAGAGTTCATAGATTTTAGAGACATAATAAGATCATACAAATAAAACTTCTCAAAACTCTTATAAAGCACATAATAACATAGGCTAAATATTCATGTTGAGCCTTTGCATCATTCTAACCAACTTTGTAACATCTTTTTCTAGAAGTTCAAGAGAAGATTTTTTTTTTAATATGGGAATGTATTTGACAATGATCCCTTTCTTTTTCTCTTGACTTTTTCTTTTCTTTTCTTCCCCCACACTTATCTTTTGTTTCTAACCCAAATTTTCAAATAAAAATATCCCTTGTTTTTTTGCAATATGTCTCAAAATATAAAATTCATCTTTAGAACAAGGGTAAGGATATAAGTATATTTAGGCTAGGTGTAAGTTGTGGTTACCAATAAAACATCATATTTAATGTAGGCTCAAATTGGCTCACTAGTGGGGATGTTCTCGTAGAACATTAATAATGGATGGCTGTTTGGCTCTAGTTATAATCCTAATGCCTCTATCATATTCATGTTGTCACATGTATCAATATAGTCTCAAACGGTTTAAAGCAAGTTCTAGAGAATCATGTAATCATAAGAGCACTCAAGAAAGAAATTAGATTGATTTGTATAATGCATCAATCATTATAGGCTCAAAAACTCACAAAGATGATTATACAAGTCAGATTAAGTCTAAACATGCTTCTTTCTCAATCAACATATCATATTAACATTGGCTCATAAAAAGGTTGACATCAAGCTCAATTCTCAGGAAAATCTTCTCACTAATAAATCTGTTTTAGACTTATGCAATTCATATCTCATCATTGTATTGAAAGTAACTAAAAAAAACACACTAAGTCTAAACATGCTTTTTTTTTTTTTTTTTTGTTTTTTTTTGTTTTTTTTTTTGTTTTTTTTTTTTTTTTTTGAAAGAAGAAGATTAAATCAAACTGACAAGGTATGTCTCAAGTCTCCCTTACTCAGACCTTGTTCAGAATGAATACTTCTAAATGTCTTAAAACACAACAATTTTTTTTTTTTTTTTTTTTTTTTAGCAAAATATGTCCCTGACCCCCTACTAAAATATGACATTGTCCCCAATGTCAAATTTTAAAGGTAGAATTTAGGAGATATTACCTGCAGAGGTTGCTAACCACTTATTATAACTGAGACACAACAAGCAAAATGTTAGATAATGTCACAAAGACAAAGTGCAATCCACTCCTTGCTCGTCCATATCTCTTTTTCTTTTTCCGAGCGTTTGCGAAACAACCGTAGCAGATAAACACTCATAAGCTTGTAGCTTTTTGAGTAAATCTTCAATGGTTGTAGCAGAAATTATGGTTCTCCTTGCCTCTGAAAACATGAATCCGTTATCCACAGCATTATCTAAATATGAAAGTAAATTACTAAAATAACCATTAATATTAAGCAAACCAATGGGTTTCTTATTTGTGACCAAAGATGACCAAGAAGCCACGCAAGCTATTTCTTCCAATGTACCCAGACCTCCTGGTAAAGCAATGAATGCATCGGCAGAATGGTACATGATTGTTATCCGTTCAGGGATACTCCAGACTTGTATTTCCTTACCCACGGTAGGTCCACAAAAATCTGTGAATAGTTTTGGCACGATTCCTAGAACTGGACTTCCTCCGGCGTGTGCTGCTGTAGCGACTGCTCCCATTAAACCCGTACTACCGCCTCCATAAATCAAGTGGATCTTTTGTTGGGCAAGTATTACTCCAACTCTTATGGCTTCATCAGCGAATATGTTATTTTTCCCTGGATAAGCACCTCCAAAGACACAAATTTTTTTAATGCGCTGGGACGAAGTGCTTTCCATTTTTTTTTTCTTTTTCGAGTGCCTGAAAGAGAATGAGTACATGGTGTAATATATAGAGGACTGAGTAGTGAATCAGACAAGAGTAATAATGTCGCCGAAAGTGTATTTGACCTGTCAGAAGAAAATGTTAACCTAACAAAAGATTTTTGCGTGATTTCAGGAAGAAAATCAAAAAGAGAAGAAAAATCAACCGTAAAAGTCAAAAGTAATAATGTCGCCGAAAGTGTATTTGGCATCTTCCTCTGGTTTTACTTCCAGAAATGGCTTAAACGCCTTCTATGAGTCGAGGATATGCTTCCCATCCAGTTTTCTTACAAGCTGGCAAACAGGGTCTTTTATCATCAGATTCCCAAGATGTTGCCATTCCCTTTGGAATTGCGGCCATAAATCAAGAATTTCTCTTTGTACGTCTCCACTAGGATGCGTCTCAAGAGAAAGTTGGATATTACCCAAATTCTCCTTACTCAGTCCATCCTTAATGAATTCAATTTTATCATCTCGATTAGAGGACGGAATCCCAATAGAACGACATTTACCGTTACACGTCCATCGTGCACACTTGTGGCAATTTGAACTCATGCGCTTTGCTCGTCGCTTCTTTGCATAAGTGCTTCTACCTGTACCTGGTAAATGCAAAACAGGAAGATATTCATCTTCACGTACCTTGGCTTCAATTATCCAACGTATGTCTTCAGGAATCCTTTTATTCATAAGCATTCTTAATCTTTCTAATCGAACTTGGTAAAGCTTCAGTAAAATATTCCGAGGAAAAGGAGGAAATCGTTTCTGCAATCTTTTGAGAATATCATCCATCCTGAAAAAAAAATGAAATAAAATAAAATGAAAGAGAAATTTATATACAATATCAGTTTTGTGGGTAGCTGATGGAACCGACTTAAATAATCACGGAGTACCGTTATCCGCCATTTAACCGGGGTTAAAAAAAAAAATTATATTTACATCTAGTTATTTTCAAAACAAGGATCAGAAAGAAAAACAACCTCTTCTTGAGTAACATGATTTTCCAAAAAAAGTTTGAGTCTTTATCCATTTACCTTGAATACGTTACCATTTTGAGGATTCTCAATGTCAACTGCTCCATAATGATACACATGCTTAACCACAAATGGGCCAGTCCATCTTGATCTCAACTTACCAGGAAATATGTGAAGTCTAGAATTATAAAGTAGAACTTTTTGCCCAACATTAAATGTTTTTCTTGAAATTAACTTGTCATGAAAGGCTTTAGTTCTTTCTTTATGAATTTTAGAATTCTCATATGCATCATTTCTGAGTTCCTCAAGTTCATTGATTTGTAATTTTCGTAAATTAGAAGCGTCATCAAGGTTTGAGTTGAACATTTTAATGGCCCAATATGCTTTATGCTCAAGTTCCACAGGTAAATGACAAGGTTTTCCATAAACTAGCCTATAAGGAGACATGCCCAATGCTGTTTTAAAAGCTGTTCGATAGGCCCATAATGCATCGTTAAGTCTAAGAGACCAATCTTTGCGATTTGGATTAACTGTCTTTTCCAAAATTTGTTTAATCTCCCTATTTGCTAATTCTACCTGTCCATTTGTCTGCGGGTGATAAGGGGTTGCAACTTTGTGTGTAATGGCATATTTCTTCATTAATGTTTCAAAAACCTTGTTGCAAAAATGTGTTCCCCCATCGCTTATGATAGATCGAGGAATTCCAAATCGACTCAAAATATTTTCTTTTAAAAATTTAATCACTGTTTTGTGATCATTATTTTGACATGGAATTGCCTCTATCCACTTTGAAACATAATCTATTGCAACTAAAATGTATAAGAAACCAAAAGATGGTGGAAATGGTCCCATGAAATCAATACCACAACAGTCAAAAATTTCAATTACAAGAATTGGGTTCAAAGGCATCATGTTTCTTTTCGAAATGGAACCTAATTTTTGACAACTTTCACATGACTTGCAAAAATTATGTGCATCTTTGAACAAAGTTGGCCAGTAAAATCCACACTGTAAAATTTTTGCAGCAGTTTTCTTTGATGAAAAATGACCACCACATGCCTCGGAATGACAAAACTTAATTACACTACTTACCTCATTGTCGGGAATGCATCTTCGAAAAATCTGATCAGGACAATATTTGAACAAGTAAGGGTCATCCCAATAGAACTTCTTTACCTCATTCAGAAACTTCCTTTTATCTTGGGTGCTCCATTGAGAAGGAATTTTTCCTGTAGCAAGAAAATTAGCAATGTCAGCAAACCAAGGTGTCGTGGAGACAATTAGAAGTTGTTCATCAGGAAAAGTATCATTTATTGGTGAGGTTCCAAAAGATTCATCACAAACAAGTCTTGATAAATGATCAGCCACCACATTTTCTACTCCTTTTTTATCTCGAATGGTGATGTCAAATTCTTGCAGCAAAAGGATCCACCTCAGCAACCTAGGTTTTGCATCCTTCTTAGAGAGAAGATATTTTAAAGCTGCATGATCACTAAAGACAACAATTGATGATCCAACAAGGTAAGATCTGAATTTATCCAATGCAAAAACAACTGCAAGTAATTCCTTTTCTGTAGTGGAATAATTCATTTGGGCTCTATTTAAAGTTTTACTTGCATAGTAAATTACATGTGGTTTATTATCTTTCCTTTGTCCTAACACAGCACCAACAGCATAGTCACTAGCATCACACATTATTTCAAATGGTAAAGACCAATCAGGAGATCTCATAATAGGAGCAGTAGTGAGCATATTTTTGAGTTTTTCAAAAGCATCTTCACAATCTTTAGTCCATTCAAATGCAGTGTCTTTCATTAAAAGATTACATAGAGGTTTAGATATCGTGCTAAAATCTTTTATGAATCTTCTATAAAAACCTGCATGTCCCAAAAATGACCTAATGTCCTTTACTGTCTTTGGTGTGGGTAGATTAGCAATCAATTCAAGTTTTGACTTGTCTACCTCAATCCCTTTTGCAGAAACAATGTGACCTAGTACAATACCTTTAGTGACCATGAAATGACATTTTTCCCAATTAAGAACAAGATTTTTTTCTTCACACCTAATCAATACATTTTTCAAATTGGCTAAGCAATCATCAAATGAATCACCAGAAACAGAAAAATCATCCATGAAAATCTCAAGATTACGTTCAATCATGTCACTAAAAATGCTAAGCATGCATCTTTGAAATGTGGCAGGGGCGTTACATAATCCAAATGGCATTCTACGATATGCAAAAGTACCAAAAGGACATGTAAAAGTGGTTTTCTCTTGGTCCTCAAGTGCAATGGCAATTTGATTATACCCAGAATATCCATCTAGAAAACAATAAAACTCATGCCCTGCAACTCTTTCTAAGATTTGATCCATGAAAGGCAAAGGGAAATGATCTTTCCTCGTCACTGAGTTAAGTTTCCTATAGTCAATGCACATGCGCCAACCAGTAACAGTCCTAGCTGGAATTAATTCATTGTTTTCATTTTTAACTACAGTAACTCCAGATTTCTTAGGTACGACTTGAGTAGGACTTACCCATTTGCTATCAGAGATAGGATAAATGATTCCATTATCTAGAAGTTTAATGACTTCATTTCTCACTACTTCTTTCATATTAGGATTAAGCCTTCGTTGCATTTGTCTAGAGGGTTTAGCATTTTCCTCTAAATAAATATTATGTGTGCAGATTAATGGGCTTATTCCCTTTATGTCAGCTAAGGTCCATCCTAATGCATTTTTGTGCATCTTCAAAAGTTGTAACAACTTACCTTCTTGTAGTTCATCAAGATGTGAAGAAATTATGACTGGAAAAGTTTCACTCTCACCCAAAAAGGAATATTTTAGCTCGGATGGCAATGGTTTTAACTCCAGCTTGGGTGGTTCAATAGTTGATGGTACAGTGACATTTGTAAGTGATGGAAGTTCCTCAAACTTTTGTTTCCAACAATGCTTATCCTGAAAAGATTTTAACAAAGAATCAGTGTGTGAAATTTCTGAAGCATTATCAAACTCATATTCAATTAAATAAGCTTCTAAAGGATCATGGAATGTGGTAGTGGTGAGATGTTCATGAACAAGTTCTTCAATGAAATCCACTTCATGTACTTCTGAATTATCACCAGGTTGCTTGCAAATGTTGAACACATTTAATTCTAAAGTCATATTTCCAAAAGAAATGTTCAACATACCATTCCTGCAATTTATCAGAGCATTAGAAGTTGCAAGAAATGGACGGCCTAATATAACAGGAATTTGAACATTTGGATTTGAAACAGGATGTGTGTCCAAAACAATAAAATCAACAGGGAAGTAAAAATTATCAATTTGAACCAAAACATCTTCAACTATCCCTCGAGGAATTTTTACAGAACGATCAGCTAGTTGAAGTGTAACAGGTGTTTCCTTGAGTTCACCTAAACCTAACTGTTGATAAACAGAAAAAGGCAAAAGATTAACACTAGCACCAAGATCAAGCAATGCACGTTCTATTCTAGTGTTTCCAATGATGCATGAGATTGTTGGACATCCAGGATCTTTGAATTTTGGTGGAGTAAGGTGCTGATTGATTGAGCTCACACTTTCCGTCAAAAATGCTTTCTTTTGTACATTATGTTTCCTTTTAACTGTACACATGTCCTTCAAAAATTTAGCATAAGATGGAACTTGTTTGATTGCATCCAATAAAGGAATGTTAATCTTAACTTGTTTGAAAAGTTCATAAATTTCTGCATTTTGATTCAAATTCTTTATTGTTTGCAACCTTTGAGGAAAAGGAGCAGGATGCATACCTTTTTCTTTGTCCAAATTTTCAAGAAGTTCAGACTTACCATCATCCTTACCATTACTTTTCGGAGGGGAAAGAGGATCTTGGTCTTTTGATGGAATGTTTTTGTCAATTGCCTTTCCACTTCGAAGAGTTGTGATAGAACTGGCATTTTCCTGTTGAGTTTCATTGGAGCAAGAAACAAGACATTGAGTAGAAGGGTTAGGCTGAGGTTGAGCAGGAAACTTACCTTTTTCTTGAGTGCGTAATGAAGCTGTCAATGTGGACAAGGTGTTTTTTATCTCATTGATGTCCTGTGAAGTCCGGTTATTCACATTTGCTTGTGTTTGCATGAATGCTTGCAATGTCTCTTCCAAGGTTTGTACACGTGAAGGTTGATAGGAAAAAGTGTTGCCCGGCTTTTGAGATTGTGGTACCTGAACATGATTATTATTCCGCCAACTGAAGTTGGGATGATTTCTCCATTCAGGGTTATACGTTTCAGAGTAAGGAGAAGGAAAAGGCTTTTTAAATGTGTTTATGGAATTTACTTGATCATGCAACGCTTCTTTAAGAATGGGAATGTTTGGACATTCAGAAGTGGGGTGTCCCATGATTTCACAAATTCCACAACTTTCTTCATTTTTAACCGTTTTGACTTCTTTTACATCTCTAAGTTCCATGGCTTCAATCTTTCTAGCCAAATTAGCTACTTTAGCTTTTATCTCATCTTCTTGACTAAAATGATATTTTCCTCTGTTAGAAACAACATTAGATCTATTGGAACTTTCAGAGGAATTATCTGTGTGCCAGGCTTGAGAGTTATCTGCCAAATGGTCTAAGTAGTCAAAGGCTTCTTCAGGTTCTTTTTCTAGAAACTCACCGTTACACATTGTTTCAACAAATTGTTTAGTTTCGGGAGTTAAACTTTCATAAAAGAAACTAATAAGACGCCATTTTTCAAAACCATGATGTGGACAAGAACTTAACAAATCTTTAAAACGCTCCCAGCACTGAAAAAATGCTTCATTTTGATTTTGATTGAAATTTTGAATCTGTCTTTTCAAAGCAGTAGTTTTATGTGCTGGGAAAAATTTCTTTAGAAACTCAGTTTGTAATTCTTGCCATGTGCCAATTGACCTTGGTTTTAAATTATGAAGCCAAATTTTTGCTTTATCTTTTAAAGAAAAAGGAAATAATTTTAGCTTGACAATTTCATTTGTGCATTGTTGGTCATTAAAGGTGACACATACATCTTCGAAGTCTTTTAGAAACGAGTAAGCACTTTCCGATTCTAACCCATGGAAATTTGGAAGCAAACCTATCATACCTGGTTTAAAACGAAAGTTGTTTGCATTGAGAGGAAAAATAAAACAAGAGGGTGATGAGCTTCGAGTTGGTTGCAAGTAGTCACGCATGGTGCGTACTTGTCTGTTCTCATCTTCAGCATGAACACTTTCATTGTCAGCCATGGTAGGAGTTGTATTAGAAAGATTACCTGAAAAAGTTTCACAATAAAATCTAACTAAACGACGAGATCTAAAATCACGTCGCCAAACAAGCATAAAACAAAGTTAATATACAAAATTAGGCGGTATAACCAGCCAATAAAAATAAATTAGGCGGTATAACCAGCCAATAAAAATAAATATAAACAAATTAGGCGGTATAACCAGCCAATAAAAATAAATATACTTATAAACTTATATACTTAGTATTGCTTCCCCGGCAACGGCGCCAAAAACTTGATGGAAACTCAATTAAGAGTTGTAAACCCAAGTGCAGGTTATGTTCAAGTAATAAATTCTCGGGTGTCCGAGGTCGAACCACAGGGAAGCGTATTAGTAAGTATAAGTTTATAAATATATAAGAAAAAGAAAATAAACAAGATATTAGGGAATCAATAACAAAGAAAGTAAACAAGATATTAAAGAACAAAATAAACAAAATAACATAAAAGCAATTAAACAAGATATAAAAAAAACAATAAGAAAAGATGTTGAGGTTAGAGAATCCACTCTTGGTGTTATGCTAAGATTAATCTTGTTTTATTACACAATTGAAATCCACACATAAGGGAGGTTCCAACCGGAAGGTTTAGCAATTCAGTCCAAATTGTCCAACGTCCATAGCATATGATATTATGTTCATTTGGTGTCCTCAAAACTCACAAAAAGAGTCCAAGCATTCCTTATGCCAAGGTATATGTCTACAACAAATCAAGGTTATGAAACCAAGCATTTACTGTGCCATTTTCATTGTCAATAATGAATCAAGATCTCTACTTTGCAAGTATGATTTTAAACCAAAAGAAAATATTATCTACACTAGTGTTTATAAATGATGATTCATTTTAGCTCATGTTGAAGAGACTAACCTTAGCATTTACCAAGAGCTTCACCTCATCACCTCAACAATATGATTAGCAACACATACTAGATATGAATAAAATGAAAAGAAATGTAAGAAACATAAGTAAAGAAAAAGAAAACTAGAGAAAGGAAAGAAGAAGAAAACTTAGAGAATTTTATTACAATGGCAAATATCCTACCAATGTATAATGTATCCCAATACTCATCCAAGGCCCTCTATTTATACACATTTTGGAGGGCTAAATGACAAGAGACAAGCTTTACAAATTTCAAAGGTAGGTATAATAGGTGGGTGCATTTTTCTAACAATTTTCGTCATATTGTATGACAATTCTGATCATCCAGCTTGATGGTCGATTTTGTCAATGTTGGAGGCTCGATCGGATAAAATGGTCTTCTAGAAAAATATACCCCTATCAGTTACGGATCCATATCCGTTGGAATCAGATCATTTGCGTACGTGGATCGGAAGATATGGTCAAAATACCAAAATGGTGCAGAACAGACGTCATTGCACATCAGCCAACTTGATGGTCGATTTCACTAGGGAAAACGACTCCGTTTCAAGAAGTGTAAAACATGAAAAAGATAGATATGCCTCTTAGCTTTGCACGGATACAAATTTCAGCCTTATTGCTTCAGTGAAACTCGAGATATAGCTGATATGGCGAAAGGTGTCGGAACTGGAACTGAACTGGATTTGCCCTTAATTCTAGTAATCTGAAATCACTCAAAGAAACTTGTGAAAAACACCAAATTACATAAAAATATAAAAGATCATAAACACAATTAGACTAAACAATAATAACTCGTATTTGACACAAAACAATAATAAAACATAACTAAAAACTATATAATTATACGAGTTATCACTAGACATTGTCCCCATCTTCATGAAATTATCTGGACGATGCTGATCCTCCTCATATCTAAGCCACCCTTTCGGGTTTTCAACTTAGACAACCCCCATTGACCCAAACCGCCCTTTTCGGTTTTCAATTTGAGTCCTCCTTTTTCTTTCTCTTTTTTTTTCTTCTTTTTCTTTCTTTTTCTTTTTCTTTTTCTTTTTCTTTTTCTTTTTCTTTTTCTTTTTCTTTCTCTTTTGTTTTTTGTTTTTTCTTGTATTCTTTTTTTTCTTTTTTTTTTTCTTTTTTTTCTTCAAAGAAATATTTCTCCACAGTATTTGGCAAATCATCTTCATTTGTCTTTCTCAAAATAATGCTTCTTTCGAAAAAGCTTTTCACTTCATAAGAACTCCACAATTAGTTGTGTACTATCTCCAATGGCCATGTGACTTAAGAGCAATTTCTTCAAAACTAATTATTTCTCAAAGTATCAAGAAGAACCTTCCCTCATCCTGTGTTCGTCTCAATCTTCTCGGAGGCAATTAAGCATATCAAAGTGTAACAAGCCCTTTCCCTTTCCCTTTTTTTTTTTTTTGAGTTGTCTTCATGCATCTAAGCTTCATTGTCTCTTGATAATACCACAAGCGTGTCCTAATTCAATACATGATTTCCAATTCAAACATTCACATTTGATCAAAATGGACTTTTCCAGGTACGTAATGTAGGCCAAGGTTTTGGGGTTATGAAAGAATGGATAAAATAGGCTCAAACATGTGTTTAAGGGTATTCAAACCAAGGATCTTTTTATCTCAAAACACTTCATATCTTTCTTTCCATTTTTGTCTTTTCATTTCTTTTTTTTTTCCCCTTTTTTCACTTTTTTGTCTTTTTTGTCTTTTTTTTGCTTTTTTTTTTTCACAAAAGCAGTTCAAAGTTTTGGAACTCAATCCATCTCATCATTGCCTCTATGACATAAGGCATTCTTTACATGGCGTAGAAATATGATCCAATCCTTTGTTCTCCTCTAGAAAGATATCTTTCCATACTTGCCCCCCGGTGTGGCGGGTGATCCTTAGTTGGGTTTATTCGAAAAAAATCCAATAGGATCAAAAGGGGTAGCAAAGGATAATTTCTCATTTTGTGAAAGGAATATGAAAGATGGCCATTATCATCTCAAATGTGAATATTTTCATCAAAGAACATTTATTGAAAAGGACAAGCTTATAGAAATTCACCACAAGGAATCTACATGCTTGTAAAGGAATTCAACAGCCATTAATATACTTGTGAAGCAATTTTGCCAATTTTCTTCCAATCATGCCAAAACTGCATATCAACTTTCATCTTTTTCACAATAATCTCCACAAAATCAAATGGTAAAGTATGGTCATATATGTTCAAGTTCACCAATGCGGAAATAACTTTCAAAATTGAATCCCAAATTATTATTAAGATTGTCTTTGTATTCATTACTTGGAATCTTGAAATTGAATTGAATCGAAAGAATATATATTGGTATATAAAAAAAGAAAGGCAACAATGAAAGAAAGGAAAAATGACAACCATGAATGAAAGAGGGAATGAAAATGCATCTTGTTCCTAATTTATTAAAATAATGAGAAATAAACTAGCCCATACATAAAAGACTATCCCTAATGCTCTTGGGCATGAGCAACTAGGGGCTTGACTCACTACATTATATTTTATGAGATTCAAGGATAACCGATAGCTTCGTCACTTTCCAATTACCCAACTCCATTTCAGGTGAGCACGGGTACACCAACAACTCTTTCTCATCATCAGATTTCATGCTTGCTTTCTCCACCATTTGAATAGAAAGCTCAGAAAACGTTGCTACTAGATTTGGTGGAGGTGCATCGGGATAAATACATCCCCCCAAACGAAAAGTGGAATAAAGATGAGGAAAGACCATCTTTCTCGGCTCCAACTCGTACCCTTTCACACGAGCCAATCTTTTCTTCCTCTTCTCGAACTCGACCATCTCCCAATCCCTCATGGTTGACCTGTAGCCTAACCCAAACCTTTCTCTGTTTACTTGAATCTCTGGCATCTCCCTGATCCCCTGAAGATGCTTTCCCAATCCAGCACCAACTTGCCAACCCATCCCAATAGTCTGCTTGAAAAACATGCTAACAGTTCGAGAGAAACGCGGAGTAGGCACTTTTGACCCTTCACCAACATATGTCGCATTGATGAACTCAAACAATTTGAAAGAAAATTCCAATGCTTCATCAGCTGCCTCGACATAAGGCGTGGTTGGAGATTGGGTTACCAACAAATCCTCTTCCCCGTTAACACATACCAGATAATCCTCCATAACAAACTTGATTTTCCAGTGCAACGATGAGGGAACTGCCCTTGCCATGTGAATCCTTGGCCTTCCCAATAGACAACTGTAAGATGGTGAAATCTCCATAACCTGAAACTTTATCTTGAAAGTACAAGACCCAATCTGTAGAGGCATCTCAATATCTCCCAAAACTGCTTGACGGGTCCCATCAAAGGCTCTCACAATCATGTGACTAGGTTGAATATGAGACACATCTATCGGAAGCTTGGACAATGTAGTCATCGGCATAACATTAATGGAAGAACCATTATCAATAAGTACTTTAGGCATGACATGATTTTTGCACTTGACGGTGATATGGAGGGCCTTAGTACTGCCCCTGCCTTCGGGAGGAATCTCATCATCATTAATGGTTATGAAATTGGTAGCCACCAGATTTCCTGCAATATGACCCACATTTTCCACGGAAATATTGTGAGGCACATGTGCCTTATTCAAGACCTTTAGCAAAGCTTCTCTGTGAGGCTCGGAATTAAACAATAGTGACAATAGCGAAATCTGAGTTGGCATCTTATTCAACTGTTCAACCACACTGTATTCACTGTGTTTGATCAGCTTCAAAAATTCACAAGCCTCTCTCTCAGTCACAGGCTTCTTATATTCCATATCCCGAACCATCAATGGGTTCGTCTTGCTTCCTGGCTCTTCGTTATTTTCTTCTTCCACTGCTTTTGCTTTCCTGTCTCTATCAAGTATATCAGGCGAATAACAACGCCCACTCCGAGTCACTCCTCCTACTCCAGTTAAATTGGCAGCTTCAGGATTAATCATGATGTCACATCCATATCTCCACGGTACTGCTTTATCATTTTGATATAGAAATGGACTAGGGATACTGATTGTAATAACGGGATTTTTGATCCCCGTTGGCTTCTCATCCTCGAACTGACTCATTTTTTTCTCATAAAAGAATATGATCGGTTTCACAAAAGGCGCCGAAGATTCTCTGATTACCACATCAATTTTATCTGCCCCAAACTCCGTGTAAAACTCAATCCGGAGAGATCCATCAGTTTCTGTAACTCCTGCCGAAATTCGACACAACCTTGCACCGAATGGCCCACTATACCTTGGTGATATCTGCAAATCTTGCTTGGATCATATTCACCAAGATAGCTATCTAAATTAGCCTGTGTAGAACTAATCATGCTAGCTTTAACCAGGACATCGAAAATGTAATCCATTGATGTCGTAACCTCATCCACTTTCTGCTTGATGGTAATCTTGCCATCTCCCAAAGCGTTTACCGCTAACCTTGCATGGTTTGGTAGCGGATTACCATTGACGTTCGGGCCACCTTTCTCTTCAAAATTTATCAACCCAGCCTTAATCAAACCTTGCACTTTGTACTTCAAAGCTGTGCAATTTTCAGTGGAGTGTCCCACATTTCTTGAATGGTAGTCATATCCGGCACTAGGATCATACCACCTAGGGTATGGAGGTTTCAAAGGTTCTAAGTGTACTGGCGCAACCAGATGGTTCTTGATAAGATCTGGAAGTAAGTCTGCATAAGCCATAGGAATCGGATCAAACGATAATCTTTCCTGGTTGGCTCGTGGTCCCCTCGAATTAACTGTGGGTTGATTAGCTTGTACGGGTGGCCCAACTGGAGGAGCCAATGGTCTTGGGCGGAAATTAGATTGGAACGTCTGCAGAGGTGCAGGTGGATAAGCATATGAAACCGGATTGATAGCATTGGAATTGGAGTAATATGGCTGGTACACGGATTGTGGGAAGTGCGGGACGTAACCTCCCGTTTGTTGGCCTTCATATGAAACAGTCTGGACATCAGCTTCCTTTTTCTTTGTCACACTATTCCTTTTCACAACAGATTATCCCCCTTCAATCTTGCCACTCTTGATGGCATTTTCTATGATTTCGTCGAAAATCACCATACCAACAAAGTTCTTTGTGGCGTTCCAATCATCCTGTCGTAGTACGAAGCCTTAAGAGTACTAACGAACAGTATCGTAGTCTCTTTCTCAGTCAGAGATGGCTGGATCTGGGTAGCAATATCCCTCCATCTCTGGGCATAGTCCTTAAAACTTTCGGTGGACTTCTTCTCCATATTTGGTAGAGACAAACGGTCCGGAGCCATATCAACAATGTGCTTATACTGGTTGATGAATGTCTTGGCCAATTCTTTCCAAGTATGAACCCGATTCCTGTCGAGTTGAACATACCATCTAGCAGTGGATCCCGTAAGACTGTCCTGAAAGACATGGACTAGCAGCTTGTTATTTCTGGTATGGGCTGCCATTTTCCGACAGTACATGGTGACATGAGATATGGGACACTTGGACCCATCAAACTTTTCAAAGTCAGGAGTCTTGAACTTAGGCGGGATTACTAAATCCGGCACTAAACAAAGCCCCTCAGCATCCATAGAACCATAGCAGTCTAAACCCTCAACAGCTTGAAGCTTTCTTCAATCATCTTCATTTTGCGAGACTCGATCTCTTCTACCACTTTCAGCTTCTCTAACTCTTTGGGATCGTCCAAATCTGGAACTTGGACTGGATCTATCTTTTTTCCAAGAACTGGAAAAGTGAACCCCGAGATTTGAGGTTGGCCGTGTGGATATGTGAATCCTTCCATGTGGGGCATCTGCTGTAATTGTTCATGTTGCGCTTGAGGTCGAAAACCGGGCGGACATAAAGATTCGTCCACATTCTGCTCTTTCCCCTGAGAACCAGATTCATCATTCTTATTCTTCCCTTTCAGACTTCTCATCATTTCCAGCAAAGAACTTAACTGCTCTCTAATCTCATCCTGAGCTTGTTCTACCTTATCTATCCTTGAGGATTGCTCTTCGGCCATTTCTCTAACTCTTGATCTGGTGTTGTAAAAGTGACGAGAAGGCTGTCTCGAAGATTCTGACTATCGAGCTATCCTTGAACCTTTAGCAAAATTTCTTAAATCAGGATGATATGCTTAAAACTTTAAATCTAAATTGATGATGTTTATGCACATATGGATGAAATGCTATGAAAGAACACCAGCCACATAACAAATGTAGATAAAAAGAATTTTATAAATAAAATTACCAAATCCATAGAAATCCTAAAACCAAAGCGATCCTAAAAACATAAAAAATAAAACTTCAACTGGTCCTAAAGCATAAAAATGAAAATTCTTACAAAGAATCCTAAAAACATAAATCTAAAAATCCTAACGCCTCCAAAGGAACTTGACAATCTGACGGTATTGAGACTGAGCTTCGTCCAAAAGTTTGTATATGAGATGGCCGTTTTCGTGGAACGGATGTACTTTCGCCTTAACCTCCATGATCCTATCATACATGTCTTCTGCCTTACGGGATGCCACATCGAAATGGTCAAACATATTTTCCAGAAGATTCTGCTTTTTAGAGTCCGTATCTCGGAGTTTGGAACATTCTTCCTTCAAGTTCATTAATTCGGTAACCAATTCCTGGCAATCAGCTACTCTTCTTTCTTGATCAAACAGTAACTCCCCATTTTCTTCTTTTAGGCGTCCAACCTCAGTAGTCAAAAGCGAGTACTTTTTTTCCATACTTGACAAGGATTCTTTCAAAGTGTCGCCATCTTCGGTGAGTTTTTGAATAGTGCCATCTCTTTCCACTAAACCATCCCCTAACTTTCGAACTTTTAATCGAAGCTTCTTGGCTTTGCTTTTTTCTTTGTTCAAGCCTTTCTCTAACTCTTCTACCCTTGATTGCAGCTTTTGGTTTTCTTCTCCTAATCCATCTTTTTCTTCTTGCAACTTCCTTTTAGCCTTTTCTATCTTCAGCATAGGATCCGAGGCTATAACCTTGGCCGAACCGTCTGAACTTCTTTTGCAATGAATTACAATATCTTTTGCTCTTCTGGCCTGCCACACAAAGTATTCAGGAGTAGTGTTCCATGAGATACTACCCCTTCAACTCTAACCGTTAATTTCCAAGCCTTTGTGAGTTCTTCTATCCTGTTGATAACCCCTTTGTCTAAATAAGAGAAATCCACATGGTTAAGTCCGTGGGTCATCGGTATGAACTGCTTATACCCCGCCTGTCTCCGTACCATGATGGGAGAGTAGCTAATGACACCCCAAAGTCCCAAGAGAGGAACCCAAGGTTGATCACCGCAACTAAATAACATAGGTCCATGAGGCATCCATGGTGCTTTCTAGATCACTTGTCGGCTTGTAAGTTCTCGTAACATCACTATCCATTCTTCTTTTGACCTTGACTCAGGCCATGTGCTTTCACAGAATTCCTTGATAGGGATGCTAGTGGTGAAGTATGGCTTTCGGAACTTCGACTCTTAGCACTCAAAATGACTCTTCACCAGATGTAGATCAACTGTAAACATCCGATGAAACGCCCTTTTCCATTTCTCCTGCAATGATTCAGTGACCTGATAGACTCGGCTAATATAGCTGGAGCCGTATTAATCTGGTGTTGAACTTGGTCCATGAAATTCACCACAGTTGTTTCAATATGTCCCAATATCTTCGAGAAAACCACAAGTCCGTAAATAGCCAAAGCCATCACCTCCAAACCTTTATCATCATCCGGGTGTTTGACAATGAAGTATCAGAGAACATTCCATGGAATACCAGTGCTTTTACCCTTTGTCTTCACAATCTTGTCAACTTTTGTCAAGCTGATTCCCATGATCTTTGCTACTTTCTTCCGATAACCTGTCTTGTTCTTCTAGTAGACTTTGTCTGGATTAGGAGGATCCAAACGAAGCAGTGCTGAATACTCTTCTGTAGTTGGAACCATATCTACTTTGTTGAACACGAAGCATCTATATGATGGGTCCCAAAACTGCATCATGGCTCTTACCAAGTTATTATCGACTTCGACAGATAGGAGTAAAGCCAGATCCCCATACTTTCGTCTGAATGTTTCTTGTCGAGTTCCATCCCAAGAATGCCAAATGTTGATCAGATGTTCAAGGTTGTTCTGTGCCAGATCCATGTGAACTCTCTCGGGAAGAGTAGAGACAAACCCGACTGGAAGGCAATCTCCTGTATTTTGCTGGATTGCTTCAGACCTAAGCTTCAAACTACTGGCAGACTCATGCTTGGTGACTATCAAGTTTTCCATGGATTTAGTAGACATTCTTTTTATCTAGATCGTTATGTGGCAAGATGACTTTATGAAGATGCATGATGTATGAAAAGAAAGAAACAAACAGTTAGATATTATGTCAACAAACTTATGAAAAGATAAAAATACAACAACATGTGTAAGCACTACATTATCATGGTGAGCATATCAGCAAAACAAATGTGTTAGGTAAACAAAGTCATGTTAATGAAAAAAGTATAGGGTAAGAAGTGTCCCTTCATGTGTCCTAAATTCGGGTTCTCCTCTATATAAGGTTGGACATGGCTCTATCTTAAAGTTTGGCCACCTAAGTATTGTTTATATGCTGGGTTTAGGATACTTGACCAAGCTAAAAAAAGGTCCCCAAATTGCTCCTTAACATCATCCATGTAGGATGAGTAAGGCACCCCATTCCTCACCCATTACAGGCTTCAACCGGAAGGGTTCAATTCGGGTGAGAGTATTTTCCAAAGTTATGGCGGAGGTTATCACCTCTCAAAGACTTTGGTACTTTACACTCTGAAGGTGTTTCGCTAGCCGTTGCGGAGGTTTTCACCTCTCGAGGCGTAGGTACTTTACCCCCTCCTAAAAGGGACGAGTCCGGGTATAGGACTTTATGATATGCAATGTGTCGTGTGTGCGAAGGGACATTCAAACCTCTTTTTACCCACAAATGTACAATGAAACAAAAGTTGTTAGTACAAATAACAAAAATCAAAATCAGAAATAAAAATAAAAATAAAAATAAAATTAAATAAACAAATAAATACATAAATACATAAAAATTAAACACTTAAAGACCAATATTTCAAACCTAAAGTATCACAAGACAAATCTATGGCTCGACTCTTGAATGTCCCCAGTGGAGTCGCCAAACTGTCATAACATGCCAAATACGAATTCAGCATGCTAGACACAAATAAATGGAGTCACCACTAATCATCTAATCTAGGTGTGATTAGTCACCTATACGAATCTATCCTATTTAAAGTAATCCTAAGCTTGACTAAGGCACCTTAAAAAGAATAGGTTCTGGTCTACTTGTCAGAACTAGGTTCAGGAGTACGGTTACGTGTGAGGAAGGATTAACACCCTCACGACGCCTATCTAAGAGATTGTACCTAATTAGTCTTGTGATACTTAAAAGTCTTAATTATATGGTCTTGTCTATCCTATTTCATTTTAATTGTTAAAATTAGAAATATCAGAGATTATTTTTTAGATCTTCCTTCCATTCATTCTGGAGAAATTACTAAAAAATGTTTCCTCACCTCGAGAGTATTCAAAAGAAACCATTCGTTCTATTGAAGAGGCTCCGTCGTCGGAAAAGTTAGATTATTTAGTCAAATTATTTCTCTTAAATTAATCTTCCAAAATTTATCCACATTTTATTAATGTTTGTTCGAAAAAATAAATTCTGATTTTTAATATCGAAAATCATCTCTTAAAATATTCTTCCATTCGTTCTGGAGAATTTTTAAAATAATTTTTCTCACCTAGAAATTTCTTAAAGTCAACCATTCGCAACTTTCTTGAATTTCATCATCGGAAAAAATTTTTAATTTATCCTTCAATTTAAATTAAGCATTTATTATGTAAAATCAATTTGAGAAAAAAGATATTGAAAATTAATTATTCTTAAAAAATAAATTTTTGATTTTTGGTTGGTATTGAAATTAATCTCTTAAAATATCCTTCCATTCATTTTGGAGAATTTTTAAGAGCAATCTCTCACCTAGAAATTTCTCAAAAATTAACCATTCGTAATTTCTTTGAATTTCATCATTGGAAAAATCTCAATTTATTAGTTTAAAAATAATTATTCTTCAATTAAATTAATCTAATCTTAAAAATAAATTAATAGTTAATAATATTAAAATATACAATTATTAATAAAATATAAAATATAATATAATAATATAATAATAGTTTTTCTTAAAAATAATAGTAGTTTTTTCTAAAAAATTGTGGTTAGTAAAATAATTAATAATAATAATAATAAACAAATAGACAAATAAACAAATAATAATAATATCTAAAATAAAAACCTGCAAAACTAAAAACTAATTAGTAAATAATAAGTGAATAAAAAAAAGGTGAAACAAAGCAAATAAAACAAAAGAAACCCAAAACCAAGAGAAACAAAACAAGCAAGCAGCATGTGGGGGGTCAGCCCAGGCGCGAGCCTGCCGGGCCCGACCCACCTGCTGTCTCTTAAATACCAAAAAAAATTTTTTTTAGATCATTTTTTACCTCTTTTTCACCAAAAAAATCTTCTTTTCTCTGAAAAAAATCCTTAAGAACACTGATGAATGTTCTTCGCTGTCCAGAATTCGATGGGTTGCTGCTACCGCCGCTGCCTCTGTCGCCGTCGTCGTTGGTCGAAATATTCCCAAAAAATCACCAAAAATTCCTTTCGATCTCTTCTTTTTAAAATCAAATTAGTTTTTTTCGAATCTCTCTAGAATTTTCTAGATCTGAAATCGAAGTTCAAATTTTCACCTCCTCCGCTCTACTCCGTTGACCGTTGAATGGCCACCAATTTTTAGTATATGCTTCCTCTAATTAAAACCCAACTTTTCTTTCTCAAGAATTTTTTTCGAAACAAATTCTAACTCTCACTTTTGAATTTTCGAATTTTTTCTCACAGAAAATATTTTCTTTTATTTCGAAAAAAAAAACCTATAATTTCTTTGCTTCTAACTCTCCTTGATTTCTTATCTCTTTCTTTGATCTCTTTGATTGTGGTGCTTGGGTTCTTTTTTATAGAGAAGGAATTTTAGTTTTACTAGAACTAGGAGTTTCAATTTAATCCCATTTTTTAGAGTCCTATTTCAACCCAAAAAGAGGTTTGTTTCAACCCAAATTTGTGTTCTTGATTTTTCTTTTAATTTTCGAAATTATCTGATTTTTTTTTCTAATTTTCCTTTTTTTCTGATTTTTCCTTTTTTTTCTTTTAATAAATAAAAAATTGAAATTTAAACCCGGATAAAATCCGGTGTCTACAGCATGACATAAATAAAATGACATAGCAAAGTCTAAATAATATAATGCAATCCTAAATGATATGATATAATTTAAATGTCTTAGCATATTCTAAATGAAATGAAATATCCTAAGTTATATGACATATTCTAAATGAAATGAAATGACCTAGGTAACATAATATATTTTATATGAAATGTAATATCCTAAGTCATATGATATATTCTAAATGAAATAAAATATCCTCAATGACATAATATATCCTAAATGAAATAAAATAACCTAGGTAACATAATATATTCTACATGAAATGAAATAAACTAGGTAACATAATATATTCTATATGAAATGAACTAATTTAAATGACATGGCAAATATGAATGATATGGCATATTATTTAAATGACATAGAATATAAAATAATGCTATCATATAATATGCATGAAAATAAAAATGAAAATAATAATGCATGAACATAGTATATGCTAAATAATATGACAAAAATAACTAAATAAAAAGCATAGGATATCATAAAATATTCCAAATCATATGATAAATAATATAAAATAACTCAAAATCATAATAATATCATAGAAATTATTATAGCAAAAATCACATATTATATAAAATGCATGAATATGAAAAATGCAATGCATGAAAATGTATTTTTTAGTTTAACTAAGGAAATTCGTATATCTAAAAAGATATCCGGTTATCTTAGGAAGATATGTCAAATTAAATATTCTAAAACAAATATACTTTGTGATTGTTTGAAAACAATTTGAAAAGCTTAGATTAAGAATAAAAACTAGAGGTGGCAATTGGGCGGGTTCGGGCGGGTTCGGGTCGGGTTCATTCGGGTTCGGGTTTATTCGGGTTCAGGCTCATTCGGGTTCGGGCTCATTCGGGTTCGGGTCCATCCGGGTTCGGGCTCATTCGGGTTCGGGTCCATTCGGGTTCGGGCTCATTCGGGTTCGGGCTCATTAGGGTTCGGGCCCATTCGGGTTCGGGCCCATCGGGTTCGGGCTCATTCGGGTTCGGGCCCATTCGGGTTCGGGTTCGGTCTGGGTTCGGGTTCGATCTGGGTACGGGTATGTTTTACATTATTTTATTTTATATTAGATGTAATCATTTTTACGTAATTTAAATATTTATATCTAAAAACAAATTATTAATTTATTATTATTATTATTTTTATTTTTATACTTTTGCTATTATATGATATTTTTAATTATATTTATTTTTTAAAATTAATATTTGTTAGCACCAAAAGAATAAGAAATTAATTTGTTATATAAAATCAAATTTTGAAATAATTTATTATAAAAAATATGATATATTATAAATTAATATATTGATATTTAAAATAATTGATTTGATGAGCTCGAATTTCAAAATATAAATACATTATAATTTATATTCACTATAAAATAAAAAACTTATAAAAATAAATCCTGGCCTTCATCTATTCGTTTATATACTTATAAAATGCAAAAAATTTATGCTTATAGTCAAGATATATATATATATATATATATATATATCGAGTACTTATATTTTTTTCATCAGTATAAAGTATAAATTATAAAGTAGTACTAAATAATATAATTTATATTTAAATTATACGTAATAAATATATAATTAATATGATTATTTATTAATATATAATAAATATACCCAAAACCAAAAGGCCATAAAACCCAAAACCCCATTAAATCCACCCGCTAAAATAAAATCACATGAAAGCCATAATCCAATTAAACCCACCCTAACCTAACCGCATAAGTATAACTAGAGCTGCTTATGGGCCGGGTCGCGGCCCAGTTTTTTTTATTTTCTCTGCCCAGGCCTGGCCCGCCCGTTTAGGCCCGAAACACTATTCATTGGAATAAAAAAATAATTTTTTTTAATTTGTTTTTATTTTTTTATAATTAAAATTAAATAAAATAATATTATTATAATAAAAATTACCGTTCCGGGCCGGGCCGGAACACAAAATATCCTGCCCAAGCCCGGCCCGATACGGGCCGGGCGGGCTGCCCGGCCCGTGAGCAGGTCTAAGTATAACCCAAAAGGCCAAAATAATTGAATTATTGTCAATTTTTTTACCCTTATAGATTAATTGAACTATTGTCAATTTTTTTTTCACATCTTTAAAATTTTCAAGAATTTAAAATATTTAGATTGTAAATTCATCATGATATGAGACGTTAAAATTATAACTTATAAGTACAAAATATAATTTACTTTTTGATAAAATTATTATTTCATCATATATATATATATATAATATATTAAATTTTAATTAAATTATTAAAAAAAATTAGAATAAAATTAATAATTAAAGTTATTGCTTTGTAAAAAAAAAATAATTGCAATTTGTTTATTTTTATTTTTAGTATTAAATTCGGGTTCGGGCCGGTCTCGGGTTCGGGTCCATTCGGGTTCGGGCTCATTCGGGTTCGGGCTCATTAGGGTTCGGGCTCATTCGGGTTCGGGTCCATTCGGGTTCGGGTCCATTCGGGTTCGGGCCCATTCGGGTTCGGGTCTATTCGGGTTCGGGCCCATTCGGGTTCGGGCTTTTTCGGGTTCGGGTTTTTGACTTTTTGGTCAAATCGGGTTTGGGCGGGTTCGGGTTCGGGTTTTCCTGGGCGGGTTTTCGGGTTCGGGTTCATTTTGCCACCTCTAATAAAAACTTAGCTCAACCCCTTTTTAAATGGCTCTAATTTCCTAAATTTAAAATCCCGGACTTGGCCACCCTTAACCCTAGACTTAAAAAATCATTTTTAGAGTTTAAAAAGGCTTAGAAACTACCCTAAGTCAGTAGCTATACTTCCTAATCAGCCCCTCTAAGTAATTTAACCAAAACAGAAAAATGATTTTCTTTTAAATTCAATTCTGACTCCACTGTCCAGTTTTAAGCCACGATTTTTTACCCTATTTTTAAAAATTACAAAAAAAATCTAAAAAAATACTGGAGACTCAAGACATGTAAAACTACACGGGAAAAATCGGTTTAATTTTCTGATTAAAGGTGACTGCCAAGAAAAATCGGGAAAGTACGAGTATTGGGTGAAAAAAAACTGTTTTGCCAAAACACATTTTTGCCTTTGATAAAATCATTTAAAAATCAAAGTAAAAATATTTTAGACTCACAAAATGACTCAAAAACAGTAGCTAGGACTTTTGAAAAGTTAGACAAAAATTGGCTAAGTAAAAGAAATCACAAAGGTAGAATAATCAATTTGACAAACCTTAATTTTCCACAAGTATACTCAAGAGAGCATGACTTTGAACCATTAATTGGCCTAAGTCATTAGTCAAGTGGCATGATATGAAATGCATGAACTAAATGACATGGAATATGCATGACCTAGTGTCTGAAATGACATGGCATGTGACATGGCATAAGATGACATGACATGTGAATGAAATCGACATGACAAGCAAGATGACATAAAAATGACATGGCATGTGACATGGCATAAGATGACAGGGCATGTGAATGAAATCGACATGGCAAGCAACATGACATGGCATATGGATGACATAAATGACATGGCATAAGACGATATAGCATGTGAATGAAATCGACATGACAAGCAATATAACATGGCATATGGATGACATAAGATGACATGGCAAGTGACATGACATGTGAAATGACCTAAGATGACATGGCATAAAGTGAATTTACTTGAGAATGACTCGGAGTTTATTAATTCCAAAATCTTTTCATGTTCCCCGGCAGACCCGGCAAAACAGAGAAAGTTTTATTTATTTCAAAAAATTTTGACTCATCTTATTTTAGAAAAAGGTAGTCCTTCGTTAATAATTAATGATATTCTCTCCAACAGACCCAGCAGAGAAAACCATGAATTATTGAACTCAGGAATATTACCTTATTTATTAAAATGTTATGAATATGCAAAATGGCATTAAGGCATGCACCACAATAGACCATGTTCAAGGCAAGCAAAGTTAGCTGTATAAGAGTAAATTATCAAACACCAAATATACACCATAATATACTATATCCAAAGCAAGCACAATAAACATAAAAAAAAAATACAAAAAAAAATACAAAAAAATACAAAATAAATACAAAATAAAAATACAAAATAAAATACAAAATAAAATAAAATAAAAGAATATTACCTTTTGCTTGTCCCTTTCGCAAAAACCATTTCCTATTTTTCCATTCAAAATTCTCTTTTTTGTTTGGTTTCCCAAAGCTACCAAAATTGCTCCTACCAGTTTTGGGACCTTATAGCATGCACGTCGAAGTTCTAGACTAGCATCCCTATGTACGGCTCCATCTGCGCCACCATCTCCAAGCATTTTCTGTTTTGCAGGATTGACAATAGCATCGGAGGAGCCATCAACAAACCACTAAGTAATGTCACCTTTGTTGATTACAAGCTTACTAGTTTTCAGACAACTTGAAATGACCATCTTCTCTCCCGGTTGCTGATGCCATTTTTGAAGACCTCGTCAAGAATGTGCTGCAGCTGCTCATTTTGCTTCTTGGGATAATCAGCACCTTTCTCCAAACAGCTTTTAGCAGCTTCCAAGTATATCTTTCCATACCTCACAGTGGAACCTTAAGCTTCTCAACTTCCACTTCAATCTTAGAAAAGACTACTTTCTTATCTTCACTGCTAGAAACCACAAACTCCCTCACCAATGCATCCAAACTTGACAAAATACCATTCTTTGAAGTTAGCTACCCTTTTGCACCATGATTGATGCAACACTTCTCATTGATGAAAGTAACAACGTCATCAAAATCCCTACCATCATTATAGTTTCACCAGCTTTGTTGCCCTTTTCATAGATAGGAGCAAGGTTTTGCAAGGGCCACACCAAGGAGCATAAAACTCAGCCAACACATCTTTGGTCTCGTCAAAGACAACCTCATTAAAATTATCAGCATTTAGCACTGCAACATTGGATGGCACAGTGGCTATCTTCACATTGGTCCCTCCTTTAGTATTCATAAACTCAGTAAGGTCCTTTGCGGTGCGTGGTCCTTCATACTTCTTAGGTTCCAAAGAGCCTTTAGGAAACCACTGAATAGCTGGGTAGCCTTGAACACCGATATTTGCTGCATACACTCTTATGCTCCTCACAATCCACCTTTCCCATCAAAACAGATTTAGCCTTCTTGAAACTCGCGCCAAACTGTTCATACTCGGGAGCTAGCTTCTTACAGTGTTCACACCAAGGAGCATAGAACTCGACGAGAGCTCCTATGTCTTGACCAACTTCCTTGTCAAAGTTTTCTTCGGTTAGTAGATCATTTATAAGTAAAGCAGTGTATAATAACTGTAAATGATCACGACTCATGTGAATTTTTTTAGTAACAGTAAACTGAATTCTTTGTAAAAAAAAAAAAAAAAAACAAAATCCATTTCAAACTAGAAGGTTTCTCTTTCTCAAACTAGCTAGCCCAGATTACCGAACTCCTATTGCCTATGGTCAATAAGCCATCTCTCATCCAATCGTGATGGACTGACTCTACATGAATTTACTGCTCCTTTATTGATTAGCAGTACTTTTCTAGTATATGTGAAAATCAGATGAGACCAGTTTAAGAAACCTCTGTGGTGGGCAGGATCAACCAAGATGACCTCAAAGTATTTGTATGTTGAATCCTCATTGATCCAATACGAATTCACAACCATAAAGCCATCAAACTTTCAACCAGCTTGTTCTCCTGCAACTACGTTTGCTGCGCTGCAATTTTAGCTAAGTAACACTATTGTTCGTGGGATTCCCATACACAATACATTTAGAAATTGCTCTCTTCATTTCACCACATCTTACACGGACATGATAAACAACATAAACCTGCTTAGCTTTGTAACCCAAATGACGAGCCTTGTCAGGGCGAGTTGGGTGGTTAACTCGCACAATAGAAGAATGCTCACGGTAATCCCAACACCTGACCCTCTACAAGAACATCATCAGTTCGGATTGCTTCTTCCTCCAAAGCAGTGACACGTATGTTAAACCCCATGGCTGTTTCAGCTGCTGCGGTCTCTGGTTTCGGCTAAGGAGCTGCCAAAATTTTTCTTTTTTTTTTAAACTCTTTTTTCTTTTTATCCTTTCAGCCACCAACTTCCTAAAAAAAATAGCTTTTTCCTTTTCTTTCTTTTAGCTTTCAGCTCCATAAAAAAATGAAACCAAGCTTTTTCTTTTTCTCCCCTCCAGCTGCCAGTCCTTTCTCTCTATTTATAATCGGCCTCCCCTTTTTTATTCCTCTCCTGACCTATTTTAACTCATATCCTAACCTAAATAAAAGATAGGTAATGTCTAAGTTACCCTTCCTTTATCTTTTCAAGTCTTTTTCAATTAAAATTTTTATTTTAAAAATCTATAAAAGCTCAAGATTAAACTTTTCACTTCGGGTTTAAATTGAATTTTAAAATTGGTAATTTTATGATCCGGTTTTATTTGAACAATTAAAGCTAAAAAGGATATATATAGTTTAGAACATTTTAAAAATCTAAAATCGCGACCATGACTTTTACAGAAATATTAAACCCGAGAGGGGGACAAATCAAAATTGGTTTTAAAAGGCCCAGACAAAATTAGGTGTCTACAGCTGCCCCTCTTTGGCTATCGCTGAGAATCAGGAATTAGGCAAAGATAAAATAGACAACAATTTTGTCCGGTCAGTGAAATCACATGTGGAGAGAAGGAAAAGGGATTTTCATTCATCATTTTTTCATTCATTCTTTTTTTCTTTTTTTATTATTATTGAAAAAGCTATAAATAGAAGATTTTGTCCATAAATTGAGTTCCCTAACTAATCAAGGCTCAGCCCGTCTTAAGGAAACGAGTTCGATTTGCAAAGTGATGATTTGGGCAGAATCAAAAATCGAAAAGCTATCTAGGCGAAACCATAGATAATTTTCAAGGTGATGACTTGGATGAAACCAAAAGTCGAAAAGTTATTTAGGCGAAACAATAGATAATTTTCAAGGTGATGACCTGGACGAAGCCAAAAGTTGAAAAGTTATCTAGGCGAAACCGTAGATAATTTTCAAGGTGATGACTTGGACAAAACCAGAAGTCGAAAAGTTATCTAGGCGAAACCGTAGATAATTTTCACGGTGATGACTTGGGCGAAACCAAAAGTCGAAAAGTTATTTAGGCGAAACAATAGATAATTTTCAAGGTGATGACCTGGATGAAGCCAAAAGTCGAAAAGTTATCTAGGCGAAACTGTAGATAATTTTCAAGGTGATAACTTGGGCAAAACCAGAATTTGAAAAGTTATCTAGGCGAAACCGTAGATAATTTTCAAGGTGATGACTTGGGCGAAACCAAAAGTACTTTCTGAATATGGTGACTGGAGGTCTTATCCATGATTTTGTGTAATTGTGCCTGTAGGTCTTAAAAACGGTGCCCGAAGGTCTGATATATGATTTGGAAAATTGCGCTATATGCGACTTTAAAAAAATACCCGAAGGTCTGAAGAATTGTGCCCGAAGGTCTTATCCATGATTTTGACAGAAAAACACCTTGAGGATAGTCTCAAGGCTCGACTTATTTGATAAAACATAATGAATTCGATTTAAAACAAAAAGAAATACCTCGACGGTAGTCTCAAGGTTCGACTCATTTGATAAAACAGAATGAATTCGATTTAAAACATAAAGAAATACCTCGACGGTGGTCTCAAGGCTCGACTCATTTGATAAAACAGAATGAATTCGATTTAAAACAAAAGGTAATACCTCGACGGTGGTCTCAAGGCTCGACTTATTTGATAAAACATAATGAATTCGATTTAAAACAAAAAGAAATACCTCGACGGTAGTCTCAAGGTTCGACTCATTTGATAAAACAGAATGAATTCGATTTAAAACATAAAGAAATACCTCGACGGTGGTCTCAAGGCTCGACTCATTTGATAAAACAGAATGAATTCGATTTAAAACAAAAGAAAATACCTCGACGGTGGTCTCAAGGTTCGACTCATTTGATAAAACAGAATGAATTCGATTTAAAACAAAAAGGAATACCTCGACGGAGGTCTCAAGGCTCGACTCATTTGATGAAACAGAATGAATTTGATTTAAAACAAAAAGAAATATCTCGACGGAGGTCTCAAGGCTCGAATCATTTGATAAAATAGAATGAATAGGATTTAAAACAAAAGGAATACCTCGACGGTGGTTTCAAGGTTCGACTCATTTGATAAAATAGAATGAATTCCATTTAAAACAAAAAGAAATTCCTCGACGGTGGTCTCAAGGCTCGACTCATTTGATAAAATAGAATGAATTCGATTTAAAACAAAAGGAAATACCTTGACGATAGTCTCAAGGTTTGACTCATTTGATAAAACAGAATGAATTCGATTTAAAACAAAAGGAAATACCTCGACGGTAGTCTCAAGGTTCGACTCATTTGATAAAACAGAATGAGTTCGATTTAAAACAAAAAGAAATACCTCGACGGTGGTCTCAAGGCTCGACTCATTTGATAAAACAGAATGAATTCGATTTAAAACAAAAGGAAATACCTCGACGGTAGTCTCAAGGTTCGACTCATTTGATAAAACAGAATGAATTCGATTTAAAACAAAAAGAAATACCTCGACGGTGGTTTCAAGGCTCGACTCATTTGATAAAACAAAATGAATTCGATTTAAAACAAAAGGAAATACCTCGACGATAGTCTCAAGGCTCGACTCATTTGATAAAACAGAATGAATTCAATTTAAAACAAAAGAAAATACCTCGACGGTGGTCTCAAGGTTCGACTCATTTGATAAAACAAAAAGAATTCAATTTAAAACAAAAGGAAATACCTCAACGGTGGTCTCAAGGTTCGACTCATTTGATAAAACAGAATGAATTCGATTTAAAACAAAAAGAAATACCTCGACGGTGGTCTCAAGGCTCGATTCATTTGATAAAACAGAACGAATTCGATTTAAAACAAAAGGAAATACCTCGACAATAGTCTCAAGGCTCGACTCATTTGATGAAACAGAATGAATTAGATTTGAAACAAAAGAAAATACCTCGACGATGGTCTTGGGGTCTTATCCTGTCTTGTGCTAACCTTACTGGCATGGGTGAAATCGAAAATTGAAGAAGATCTGGATGAAGCCAGAGATTGAAATGACATGGGTGAAACCAAAAAAATGAGAAAGATCTGGATGAAACCAGAAATTGAAATGACATGGTTGAAACCAAAAAATTGAGAAAGATATGGATGAAACCAGAAATTGAAATGACATGGTTGAAACCAGAAAGTTGAAAAAGATCTGGATGAAACCAGGGAATTGAAGGCATGGGTGAAACCATAAAATTGAAAGAGATCTGGATGAAACTAGGGAATTGAAGGCATGGGTGAAACTAGAAATTTGAAAACGATCTGGATGGAACCAGAAATTTGAAAAACATGAGTGAAACCATAAAATTGAAAGAGATCTGGATGAAACCAGAGATTAAAGGCATAGGTGAAACCATAAATTTGAAATTGATCTGGATGGAAGCAGAGGTTAAAGTCATGGATGAAACCATAAAATTGAAAGAGATCTGGATGAAACCAGGGAATTGAAGGCATGGGTGAAACTAGAAAGTTGAAAAAGATCTGGATGAAACCAGGGAATTGAAGGCATGGGTGAAATTATAAAATTGAAAGAGATTAAAGGCATGGGTGAAACCATAAATTTGAAAATGATCTGGATGGAACCAGAGGTTAAAGTCATGGGTGAAACCATAAAATTGAAAGAGATCTGGATGAAACCCGAGAATTGAAATAACATGGGTGAAACCAAAAAATTGATTAAGATCTGGATGAAACTAGAGATTAAAAGGCATGGATGAAACCAGAAAGTGGAAAAAAATTTGGATGAAACCAAAAATTGCTAAATATGTTGGAAATTAACCAGGAGGATTCGAAAGAGGATGCAAACGCTTGGATTGATGCAAATGCTTCTTGATGCAGATGTCCTGGATTGATGCAAATGCTTCTAAATGCAGACGTAGATATTGAATAAGATGTAAATGCTTCTAAATGTAGATGCATATATCTTGGATTGGTGCAAGATGCTTCTAATTGATGCAAATGCAAAGATCAATAGTGATGCAAATGCTTCATGATGCAAATGCAAAGATTAGTAATGTGCAAGATGCTTCTAATTGATGCAAATGCAAAGATCAATAGTGATACAAATGCTTCATGATGCAGATGTTGAATAAGATGCAGATGCTTCATGGTGCAAATGCAACTGGCTTTTGTTGATGCAAATGCTTCTAATGCTTTATTGTGCAAATGCAAATGACTTAGGTTGATGCAAATGATTCTAAATGATGCAAATGCAAAGATCCTCAAATAACGCAACTACTTCATGGAATGATGCAGAATAAGATTAACAATGTGCAAATGCTTCTAAATGATGTAAAAGCAAAAATTGGCGCTGACGAAGCAACTACTTCATGGAATTATGCAGATGCCCCTACTAATCGTGTTCATGTAAGTGGTCTATGAATGGTGTAACTGCAGTTGCCACATAATAATGAAAATGCAATGATTCTAAAAAAGATGCAATTGCTTGAGATGACGCAAATGCAAATATCGATAAGGGATGTAAATATAATGGTAAAATGCCAATGTTCATGGAATAGTGCTAATGCAAATAATCTTGAATGATGCAAATGCTTGCTGACACAGTGCAGATGCAAAGCCCAATAAAGAGATGATTGCTTATGAGTGATGCACATGCCCTCGGTCGTTCTTCTAGACTTTGGCTTAGTCTTTCCAATTCATTTTTCCTCTTCAAGTCAGACTATATCTTTAACTCCTTTCTTCAATATTTGGCTATTCTCTTTGCCCCACCAGTTTTCAAACTCTCATCAATAGAGATCTGCTTGCTGAGTTTTATTTTTTCTTCTCCTATTTGGAAATCAAGGTTATCCCTAGTAATTCTAGACCTTTGGGTTATAAAAACCCTTGTCTCATGTCAACATCAAAATGGATATTTCAAAAATATTTTTATTTTCCCTTTCTGAAAAAACAATTTTGCTTATTTAAGGAAAACTTTTGAGCCAAAAATATTAACTCTACAGTCTGTAATGTATGAATCTTTTGAAGATTGATAATCACTTGTTAGAAATTTCCCTAAGTGTCAATTTGGGTTTTTCAATTCGAATTGACAAGGTTTGGTACAACATGTTTTTTGGTTTTTTCAGGAAAACTTTTCAACAAAAATGTATGTCCCTTCTAGGCTCACAAATGGAACAGATTTTATAAATCATGAATTCATTGAGAACCAAACAAATTCATCATTCTTTTAGTTTCCAATATCAAGGTATTTTGACAAGCGTCAAGATTGGCTGGGATGTTTAAACTGGAAAGTTGATTTTGGAGGAAAAAGTTTCAGTTTTTGAAATCAATCATCGGAATGAGAGTAGACACTTTGGGAGGTTCAGGAATTCCTAGATGTTCCTCGATGACCACTTCTTTAAGATGATCTTCTCTTTTGTGGTATCGGCACTATTATAGATGGCATCGAAAATTCCCATCTTACTCTAGACCGCCCATTTTGGGTTTTCACCCTAGAGTCCCATTCTTTCCATTTTTTTTCTCTTTTTTCATTGTTCTATCATGCACTTGAGAATTCTAAATTCTTCCTTATTGAAATGGTAATTCGATGAGATGGATAAAATATGAGAAAAACCCTTCAAATTAAATATTCATGCTTGATCAAAATGGACTTTTAAAGCACGTAATGTAGGCCATGGTTCGAGGTTTAGAAAGAAAGGATAAAGGGGCCCAAAATCTGTGTTTGAGGGTAATCAGATCAAGGATCATTTCTTGAGGAAGATTCCTTTTTAAGCAATTGTTCTTTTGGACTTTTCTTTCCTTCTTTTTTGATTTTGTTCCTTTTCTTCTTTGCTTTTGGCTTTCATTTGCCCCATTTTTTCACACTTTTTTTTTTTGTTCTTTTATATTTCTTTTATTTTGTTCTTGGCTTCCATTTTGCCATCTTTTCCTTTTCCTTTTGATAGAATGAGCCCATATTCATTTGGGAACTCAATTTGCTTTGTATATGTCTTTGAGTTAGGACTCATTTCTCAATGATCTTTGAGAAGATCTTTCCTCGCATTTGCTCCCCAGTGTAGAGGGTGATCCTTGATCAAGGTTCAAAGAAGAAAGAACTCTTTTGGCTAAAAAAAAGGTAACTATGGATAATTTCTTTTTGTGAAAGGGATATGAAAGATGGCCATTTCTCATATCAAGCACAAATATTCTCATTGAAAAGCAATCCCCAGGGGAAAATAGATAATCAAAATTTCATTTTGCACTTTGGAATTATCTGAATTCTCATATGCATGATATCACAAAATTTTCTTTTCTTTTCTTTTCTTTTTTTGTTTTTTTGTTTTTTTTTTTTTGCATGCCCCTAATGATTTGGGCATTAGCTCCATCCTTTTTCATCATGTATCCATTATTTCCACATATGATGCCCCAATTTGATCTACCATGAGGAATTGTATCATTGCGAGGAACATCACAAGTCTAGGTTTACACTGAAAATGCTAAGTTTCAATCTTGGGTTTGTTTGAAGTGCCTAGGAAAATATTTCCCAAAGACAGGTTTTCTCTAAGACATGAGCTAATCTTGTTTGGTCATGGCGCCCCAAGGTATCAATCATGAAGTGATGTTTGGGCAACTGGTGTTTTGTTGTTATTGGAAAGGATGTAAATGGTTTTGACACAACCTTGACACATAGCAAATTACCATGTTCTAGATTCTTGAAAAATGTCTCATTTGTTTGAATTTCAAGGAGTTCGAAAAAATTTCAAAAAGTTTGTTCCTTTGTTCATAGCCTAGACTAGGATCTACATCTTTTCTTATTCTATGACGACAATGGTTTATGAAATTCAATCATTCATATTCCTTGAAGTATTAGGTCATTCAAGTGGTCTCGGTTCAAGGGATTTAGGCTTAGGAAAGCCTAAAAGAGAGGGGAGAAGGTATTGGGTCATTTGTAACAATGATCATCAATATTCTCGAGACTATCCATTATTAAAACTTCCTTAATGCTTGTTTTTGCAAATTCAAATTATTGTTAAAACACAACAAAACAAAGTATTTAAAATTCAAAATTTATTTAGTTCATATAGATATTGACATGAGACAAGTGTTTTCATCATGAGGTATGAAACTACATGCATCAGAATTTTCCTATTGACATGCCTTCGGAGATAACAATTCTTATTCTCAAAATTCTTCAAGAGAAAATTGATCTATGGTAAAATAGATTTCCATTGTTCCATAAGCTCTGGAGTAAAAATGCCATCGTGGACAAGACTTTCAATTCTTTTTTTCAGTTGTCTGCATTTTTCAGTCGAATGTCCAATTTCCCCAATGTGATGAAATGAAATATTAAATGAAATGAAATGACCTAGGTAACATAATATATTCTATATGAAATGTAATATCCTAAGTCATATGATATATTCTAAATGAAATAAAATATCCTAAATGACATAATATATCCTAAATGAAATAAAATAACCTAGGTAACATAATATATTGTACATGAAATGAAATGACCTAGGTAACATAATATATTATATATGAAATGAACTAATTTAAATGACATGGCAAATATGAATGATATGGCATATTATTTAAATGACATAGAACATAAAATAATGCTATCAGATAATATGCATGAAAATAAAAATTAAAATAATAATGCATGAACATAGTATATGCTAAATAATATGACAAAAATAACTAAATAAAAAGCATAGGATATCGTAAAATATTCCAAATCATATGATAAATAATATAAAATAACTCAAAATCATAATAATATCATAGAAATTATTATAGTAACATATTATATAAAATGCATGAATATGAAAAATGCAATGCATGAAAATGTATTTTTTTCCTTTAATTCAGGAAATCCGTATATCTAAAAAGATATCCGGCTACCTTAGGAAGATATGTCAAATTAAATATTCTAAAACCAAGATACTTTGTGATTGTTTGAAAACTATTTTGAAAAGCTTAGATTAAGAATAAAAACTTAGCTAAACCCCCTTTTAAATGGCTCTAATTTCCTAAGTTTAAAATTCCGGACTTGGCCACCCTTAACCCTAGACTTAAAAAATCATTTTTAGAGTTTAAAAAGGCTTAGAAATTACCCTAAGTCAGTAGCTATACTTCCTAATTAGCCCCTCTAAGTAACTTAACCAAAACAGAAAAATGATTTTCTTTTAAATTCAATTCTGACTCCACTGTCCAGTTTTAAGCCACGATTTTGTACCCTATTTTTATAAATTATGAAAAAATCTAAAAAAATACTGGAGACTCAAGACATGTAAAACTACACGAGAAAAAATCGGCTTAATTTTCTGATTAAAGGTGACTAGCCAAAAAAAATCGGGAAAGTACGAGTACTGGGTGAAAAAAAACTATTTTGCCAAAACACATTTTTGCCTTTGATAAAATCATTTAAAAATCAAAGTAAAAATATTTTAGACTCACAAAATGACTCAAAAACAGTAGCTAGGACTTTTGAAAAGTTAGACAAAAATTGGCTAAGTAAAAGAAATCACAAAGGTAGAATAATCAATTTGACAAACCTTAATTTTCCACAAGTATACTCAAGAGAGCATGACTTTGAGCCATTAATTGGCCTAAGTCATTAGTCAAGTGGCATGATATGAAATGCATGAACTAAATGACTTGGAATATGCATGACCTAGTGTTTGAAATGACATGGCATGTGACATGGCATATGATGACATGACATGTGAATGAAATCGACATGACAAGCAAGATGACATAAAAATGACATGGCATGTGACATGGCATAAGATGACATGGCATGTGAATGAAATCGACATGGCAAGCAAGATGACATGGCATATGGATGACATAAATGACATGGCATAAGACGATATAGCATGTGAATGAAATCGACATGACAAGCAAGATAACATGGCATATGGATGACATAAGATGACATGGCAAGTGACATGACATGTGAAATGACTTAAGATGACATGGCATGTGACATGGCATAAAGTGAATTTGCTTGAGAATGACTCGGATTTTATTAATACCAAAATCTTTTCATGTTCCCCGGCAGACCAGGCAAAACAGAGAAAGTTTTATTTATTTCAAAAAATTTCGACTCATCTTATTTTAGAAAAAAGTAGTCCTTCGTTAATAATTAATGATAATCTCTCCGGCAGACCCAGAAGAGAAAACCATGAATTATTGAACTCAGGAATATTGCCTTATTTATTAAAATGTTATGAATATGCAAAATGGCATTGAGGCATGCACCACAATAGACCATGTTCAAGGCAAGCAAAGTTAGCCGTATAAGAGTAAATTATCAAACACCAAATATACACCATAATATACTATATCCAAAGCAAGCACAATAAACATAAAAAAAAATACAAATAAAAAAAAAATACAAAAATAAATAAAAAATAAAATACAAAAATAAATAAAAAATAAAATAAAAGAATATTACCTTGTGCTTGTCCCCTTCGCAAAAACCATTTCCTATTTTTCCATTCAAAATTCTCTTTTTTGTTTGGTTTCCCAAAGCTACCAAAATTGCTCCAACAAGTTCTGGGACCTTATAGCATGCACGTCGAAGTTCTAGACTAGCAGCCTTATGTACGGCTCCATCTGCGCCACCATCTCCAAGCATTTTCTGATTTGCAGGATTGACAATAGCATCGGAGGAGCCATCAACAAACCACTAAGTAATGTCACCTTTGTTGATTACAAGCTTACTAGTTTTCAGACAACTTGAAATGACCATCTTCTCTCCCAGTTGCTGATGCCATTTTTGAAGACCTCGTCAAGAATGTGCTGCAACTGCTCAATTTCCTTCTTGGGATAATTAGCACCTTTCTCCAAACAGCTTTTAGCAGCTTCCAAGTATATCTTTCCATACCTCACAGTGGAACCTTAAGCTTCTCAACTTCCACTTCAATCTTAGAAAATACTACTTTCTTATCATCACTGCTAGCAACCACAAACTCCCTTACCAATGCATCCAAACTTGACAAAATACCATTCTTTGAAGTTAGCTACCCTTTTGCACCACGACTGATGCAACACTTCTCATTGATGAAAGTAACAAAGTCATCCAAATCCCTGCCATCATTATAGTCTTCACCAGCTTTGTTGCCCTTTTCATAGATAGGAGCAAGGTTTTACAAGGGCCACACCAAGGAGCATAAAACTCAGCCAACACATCTTTGGTCTCGTCAAAGACAACCTCATTAAAATTATCAGCATTTAGCACTGCAACATTGGATGGCAAAGTGGCTATCTTCACATTGGTCTCTCCTTCAGTATTCACAAACTCAGTAAGGGCCTCTGCGGTGCGTGGTCCTTCATACTTCTTAGGTTCCAAAGAGCCTTTAGGAAACCACTGAATAGCTGGGTAGCCTTGAACACCAATATTTGCTGCATACACTCTTATGCTCATCACAATCCACCTTTCCCATCAAAACAGATTTAGCCTGCTTGAAACTTGCCCCAAACATTTCATACTCTGGAGCTAGCTTCTTACAGTGTTCACACCAAGGAGCATAGAACTCGACGAGAGCTCTTCTGTCTTGACCAACTTCCTTGTCTAAGTTTTCTTCGGTTAGTAGATCATTTATAAGTAAAACAGTGTATAATAACTGTAAATGATCACGACTCATGTGAATTTTTTTAGTAACAGTAAACTGAATTCTTTGTAAAAAAAAAAAAAACAAAATCCATTTCAAACTAGAAGGTTTCTCTTTCTCAAACTAGCTAGCCCAGATTACCGAACTCCTATTGCCTATGGTGAATAAGCCATCTCTCATCCAATCGTGATGGACCGACTCTACATGAATTTACTGCTCCTTTATTGATTAGCAGTTCTTTTCTAGTATATGTGAAAATCAGATGAGACCAGTTTGAGCAACCTCGGTGGTGGGCAGGATCAACCAAGATGACCTCAAAGTATTTTATATGTTGAATCCTCATTGATCCAATACGAATTCACAACCATAAAGCCATCAAACTTCCGACCAGCTTGTTCTCCTGCAACTAGTTTGCTGCGCTACAATTTTAGCTGAGTAACACCATTGTTTGTGGGTTTCCCATACACAATACCCTTAGAAACTGGTCTCTTCCTTTCACCACATCTTACACGGACATGATAAACAACATAAACCTGCTTGGCTTTGTAACCCAAACGACGAGCCTTGTCAGGGCGAGTTGGGTGGTTAACTCGCACAATAGAAGAATGCTCACGGTAATCCCAGCACCTGACCCTCTACAAGAACCTCATCACATCGGATTGCTTCTTCCTCCAAAGCTGTGACACGTATGTGTAAACCCCATGGCTGTTTCAGCAGTTGCGGTCTCTAGTTTCGGCTAAGAAGCTACCAAAATTTTTCTTCTTTTTTTAAAACCTTTTTTTCTTTTTATCCTTTCAGCCACCAACTTTCTAAAAAAAATAGCTTTTTTCCTTTTCTTTCTTTTAGCTCTCAGCTCCATCAAAAAACGAAATCAAGCTTTTTCTTTTTCTCCCCTCCAGCCGCCAGTCCTTTCTCTCTTTTTATAATCGGCCTCCCCTTTTTCCTCTCCTGACCTATTTTAACTCATATCCTAACCTAAATAAAAGATAGGTAATGTCTAAGTTACCATTCCTTTATCTTTTCAAGTTTTTTTCAATTAAAATTTTAATTTTAAAAATCTAATAAAGCTCAAGATTAAAATTTTCACTTCGGGTTTAAATTGAATTTTAAAATTGGTAATTTTACGGTTATATTTTATTTGAACAATTAAAGCTAAAAATGATATATATAATTTAGAACATTTTAAAAATCTAAAATCGGGATCATGACTTTTACAAAAATATTAAACCCGAGAGGGGGACAAATCAAAATTGGTTTTAAAAGGTCCGGAAAAAATTAGATGTCTACATACATGATAAGATTTAAGGGGTTATACATTTAAATAAAAACAACATATTTACCTTAAAAATAACATGTACAACGATAAGAGATTATATAATTTGGTCTAAATTACATGATAAAATATTATTATAACATAATGTACAAATCATTATGATGAAATATACGTATCATTATTAACAACCTATTTTATGTACTTTATTTTAAGTTACATAAGAATGAATTATACTTTTAAAATAAAAATAATACATTTATTTTAAATAATATGTATAACGATAAAGAATATTATAAGATTATCATAAGTATATTTATGATAATTAAAATATATAATTTATTTGAAATCTTATTAAAAGATTATCATAATTGATATAATATTTTATTAATTTATTTAAGAGATTATTATATATTTAAAAGACTATTCTAGTCTTTGAACAATTATCTTGAAGTCTTGAATAATTAATTTAAGAAGATTATTATGGTAATAATACATTAAACTTGTAAAAAAATATATAACAAACTTACTATTTATCCAATCCAACGATTTGATTTAAAATAAAGATATTAAGATTGACTTACAATAGATTAATTAAAATTTTAATTCCTAATAACCTAGCACTATATATAATAATATCAAACTTCTTTCTCATTTTCTAATTTTTCCCGTAGCGACTGCTTACATATTGCATACTTTATTATACTCCAAAATGATAATTACAAGTTATAAAATTAAAATAAACTAATAATTTATGTTATAATTAATTTTTATTAAATTAATATTTTAAAATAAAATTATACTTAATTTAAGTTCGGATCTTTTTGGATTAATAGTTCGGGTCATTTCGGGTTCAAGTCATTTTCAGGTTTGGGTTGGATCAAGCTCGTAGTGATAATTTTTTGGTCAAATTGGATTAAATCAATTTGGACTCGGACAAATTGATCGAATTTTTCGAATTCATATCAAAATTGATAGGTCTACTAACATATATAAGGGTGAAGAGACTATAACATTATAATGTGATGTCAGGTTCTTTATAGCCTATCGAGTACAAAGATTAGCACATTGACCAAGCCCTCTTATTTGAGAAGACTTTTTAAAGTAAATTTAAAATGAATAAATTTGCATTATCTAATATATAATACAATAGAAAACATAAAGTCACATTAATAATTTGCATAAATGACCTCAATATAAACTCTTCTAGAAGAAATATAAAAATCAAGTAAATAGCAATCTTGATCCCTAAACTTTGGGAAATTCTAAGGAAAATTCTTTAAAATGAGCTTTTCGTAGGCTCCATTAAATATGTAATTTGTCATGTTTATATGTAATTTGTATTATGTTTATATGTAAAAAAAATTACATGTAAAAAAAAAATTACATATGTAAAAAATTACATAAATACATGACATATTTGTCATGTTTATATGTAATTTGTAATGTTTATATGTAATTTGTCATGTTTATATGTAAAAACAAATTACACATAAACATGACGACTTTATGTAATTTGTCATATTTATATGTAATTTTGTCATGTTTATATGTAATGGAACCTATTTTAAGCTCTCTCTAAGGAGTTTACTCTAAAACTCCCCTAAACTTTGAGATACCGTTTTGATCTCTAAACTTCAAAAAGTAAACTTGTTAATCCCCCATACTCTTAAACTTATACTGTTTTGGTCCTTCCGTCAATCTCACCATCAATTCAGGCGTTCGATGTCCACTGTCGCCATGTGTAATGTGCCAAGTTTACTCTCAAACTTAGGGTCCGTTTGTTTCCAAAAAGTTGACTTCCTGAAAATATTTTTTGAAAAATATGATGATTTTCTGGAAAAGTAGAAATGCTCTATGCCTATGGCAAATCTTCTGAAGAGACATGTTCAGAAGGGAATTCATTTTTTCTAATAGCGAGTATATTAGATGAAATTCTGAGAGAGAACAATGTTAACAAGCGAGATATTGTGCCAACCTGCGAGCTTTGGAGCATTAGTTTCTCATTTGTTATATTATTATCTTTTATTCAATTTTCATAAAAATTTGTGTTGTTCTAACAGACATTATGTAATTTTGGAAAAATAAATATCGAAATAAATGTTATATTTCTTTCTAATTTTTATTGCCATCGATTGTGTTGTAGTTTTCTCGAAACCTTTCAAGTTTTCTTGTCTAATCTCGAATTGCAGCTTCAAAGTCAGCAACTCTAGCAAGAGTAAGTTGAATGAGAAAAATATTGGCAGCAACTGTGATTATTTCCTAAATTTAAAATATTCGGATGTTAGCTTTTGGAAACATTAATTTCATGTTTAAAGTAAAAATATTTGTGAAACAAGAAATTAGACTTATTAAGTTAAACTAGTTGCAGCAACTGCGATTATTTCCTAAATTTAAAATGTTGATATACTAATATATCTTTTTTATTGTAATATTTCATTTGGAATTGGATTTTATTTGGGTAAGAAAACATGAAAATTTTATGTAATAAATTTGTGTAATTTAGGTAATGTTAAGTGGTAATTTTAAATTACTGAAAACATTATTAAATTATCTAATATTTTAAGTAATTGTAATGTATACATGTAATATTGACAAAATATAAATGACTGAAAACATTATCAAATTATCTAATGTTTTAAGTAATTGTAATGTATATATGTAATGTTGACAAAATATAAATTACTGAAAACATTATCAAATTATCTAATGTTTTCAGTAATTGTAATGTATACATATAATATTGACAAAATATAAATTACTGAAAACATTATCAAATTATCTAATGTAGCTTGAAAGGTCAACAATAAAGGATCAAACGTAATACATGAGATGTAGAAGGATCAAATGTAAATCCAAAGCCAAATCATTAGTTTAATCTTGTATAGCTTTTAGAATTATTTATCTCATGATGTTAAATATTGTAAATTATTATAATGTATTTTGCTATTTTTTATTAATAATATAAATTGAAAGGGCATATGAATTTGATTTTGTTTAATTGAATATGTTTTTAGTTTAATATAAATTGAAAGCCGTTTTTAAGAGTTTTAAGGACTTGGTTTTAATAGTTTTCATGAAAAGAGATGTTGTCATATGATTATAAAAGTATCATTGGATATTATATATTGAAAAGGGTCCGTTTGTTTCGTAGAAATTGGCTTCTAGAAAATATTTTTTGAAAAATGTGATGATTTTCCGGAAAAGTAAAGATATTATGATATTTAGATGACATAATGAAAAATATTTTCTGTTATTTGGTTATTTTCTGGGAAATCTACTTTTTTCAAATAACAATATTGACGTAAATATTAAATATAATTATTAAAATATTATAATAATTTATTATTAAAATATTAATATTTCTAATATTAAAAATAGTATTATTTCTAATATTAATATTTTCAGAATAAAATTTAATACTAAAATATTAAATTAATATTAAATACTTAAAACAATATTATTTATTATTAAAACATAAATTATATTAATATTATATTAATATAATTCATATTAAATATTATTTATATTAATATAATTATTATTAAAATATTATTTCTATTAATATAATAATTATTGAAATATTATTTCTATTAATATAATAAATATTAAATTTTTATTTATATTAATATAATTATTATTAAAATATTATTTTTAGTTTTTCAAATAGTAATATTGGCATAAATATTAAAATACTGTTACAATTAATATAATTATTATTAAAATATTATTTTTACTTTTTTCAAATAACAATATGGCATAAAATATTAAAAAATATTAATTATAAATTTTAAAAAATTAATTTTTAATATTAATATTTCAAATATTATTATTAAACTGATAATAATATTTAATACTAAAGTATTATATTAATATTAATATTAAATACTTAAATAATATTATCTATTATTAAAATATTAATTATATTAATATTTTAAAATATTTAAAGTATTCTAATTAATAACTATTAAAATATTATATCTATTTAATATTTATATTATTAAAATAATAATATTTTCGTACTAAAAACATTTATTATTAAATATTTATTAAGTATAATTTATATATATTTATTATTAAAAAAATAATAATATAAAAACATTTTTCAGTAAAATATTAAAAATACTATTTAAAATTTAAAATATTAATAATGTTACAATTTATTATTAAAATAATAATATTGTTATATGAAATAATATTTTTTTTAATAAATAATATTTATTATATTAAGAATTTATTATTTATTATTAAAATAATAATAATAATATAAATATGTATGTTTAATAATATTTAAATAAAATATTGAAAATTACAATATTAAATATGTTTATATTAATATTTTAATATATTTTTATTATTAAAAAATAATTTTTTTTATTGATATAATAATATTTGGCTTGAGTCAAGTTAAGTCACAATTTAAAATATGATGTAAAAATCGAGTTGAACTAGGTTCACGAATTTAATGAGTAGTCTTACTCATGGACATTTTCAGAAAATAGACCTTATTTTCCATTGACCAGTAAGTCATTTTTCATTGACCAATCAATTTTCTGTCAACCAAATATCAGAAAATGCAAAAATTATTTTTTCTAAATCATTTTTTGTGAAACAAACGGATTTATACGGATTGGATGTCGTAAAATATTTCATTTTATAAAAGTAAAAATATATTTTCGCAATTAAAAAAAATTAAATCTCCACCCTCCAAGAAAACAAACCTCCATTGACGATGAAAACCCCTTAGCCAAAAATCAAGGATAGTATATTAGTATTCCCATAGATCAAACTCCTCAATAGTCTTGAACTGAAAAAAACACAAGCTGCCCATCTTAAAAGGAAAGCCCTTTAGTCTTGATCTTATATGATATGGAGAGAGTTTATACGAGCTAGTAAGAATAGCAATTCAAAATGGTCATATTTTCCAATTAGTCAAATTCTATCTACATTAAAACGCCAAAAAAGAGAAAAAAACTCACTGCCTCATTCACCCAAAAACCACCAACTCATCCAAAAGACCACCATTACATCCACCAAAAGACTAACCGGAACTAACTGGAGCTAACCCAAAAAGAAATCAAGATAAAGACCGCCAAAAATTTGAAATAAAAAACTACCAAAAACAACCATGACTCTTTTTAAAAGAGAGAAGAACCAAAATGAAGGTTGATGCCTTTGGATTTGAGGGTTCTTGAGGTGTTTTTGGAGTTTTTCATAGATACAAGTTTAGGGGAATGGAGAAGAAGGGGTTTTAGGATTCTATTTGGGATTTAGTGTGGCAAAAATGAGGTTTTTGGGTTGAAAAATCACGGGGTCTGGGTTTAGATCTAGGGTTATTTATAGAGGCTTTGCAAAATATAAACTGGTAGATTGAAAAAGGAGATTAAGAGAAAGAATTGGATAAAATTCGGTGGATTTTTTACTTTGGCAAGCGACATGCAAATTCTAAGAAAAGTTTGGCAACCAACTACCAAGACATTGAAAGGCAATCGGGTCCTTAAAGATTAGAGACAAAGACAATTTTTAATCATCAAAGAGAGCAGCTTCTTCAACTCAGGTCTTGAAGATTTTAAGAGTTGTATCTGATATGCATCAAAGGAAAGCTGAAATGGCACGACAGGCTGATGCCTTCATTGCGCTCCCTGGTATGAATTCTATTTGATTCGTACATCCCTGCTTGCATCACTTTATTATAATTTAGTAAAAATGCTTGGCTTGGAATGCTCAAACACTACTTTATACTTGCATGTAAATATGCAATGTTTTATTAAATATTAGGTGGCTATGGCACCCTTGAAGAATTACTGGAAGTTATTAAATATGCAATGGTATGTTTTTTTTCCACTTGGTTGGTGAGTTACTTGGGTATATACTAGTAATATTTTATGATGGCATTTAATAGGTTCATTTTATTAGTTTCAAAGGAAATTCAATTCGGACCAAAACCAAAACTGATACTATACATTAATCAAAGCAATCGAACCAAAATCTTTTATTGATGAAATTTTATTTTGGTGATCTTATAGACAAGCATAAGAGGATGGAGAGGGCGAGAGCGAGAGCGCAAGCTGCAGTCTCCTCCATATTTTGTGCTTGAGATTTTGTGGGACTGTGGGAGTCTTTTAAGGAAAGGAGTGCATATGGAGCTGGGGTTCCTCTTTTGTTGAATGGGAGTGACTTTGTAATGCAATACTATGTCCCTTACTTGTCTGGCATTCAGCTGTATATAGATCCATCAAGACCCTCCGCAAGGCAGAGGTAAAGCCATTCACACCTTATCTATCTAATCACCTGCTATGGCCAAAAGTCCTTGCCATCCTATCTTTCTAGTGCCTTTCTTGACTGAGAATTTCTGATGACTCTTGGGTTTTTTTGATACTTATGTCGTTACCAGTCCATATTTCCTTTTTCTGATTTAAGAAACTGTAATTGGATAATCAAAGTCAAATTTCTTTGAAATGGTTTTCTATTAACTTGTGAAGTCATGCTGTTCAAGTCTCACTTGATAGTTGATATAACTTAGGTTGTATTGTACCCAATGTTTTACTGATATGCTTTAAAAGATCTGCTGTTTGGTCCATATCTTAGTGAGATAAATAGAGGTTGAAGTGCAAGGTGATGAGTTTTCTTGAGCTGTAAATCATTAATTGTAATTCTTCCTTGAAATGCTAGATTAATAGCATGCTTGTTGCGTTATTTCATTTTACCATCCATCTTTGAACAGAAGGCCTGGTGAAAAGAGTGATACTGAGTCATCCAGGGAGACAAGTAGTGATGATAGCAACAGTAAATTTGAAAATTTTTGGGCTTAAACTGGACTAATTGTGAAGTATGATTTTCTTTGTTTTTTCAAGTGTGCATTTTAACTGTATTGCAATGTTCTTTCAATAAAGAATGCAGTATTTGCTGCTCCATTAGCTTGTAGGATTTTTTTAAAGGATTATGAAACCAACGATATTTGTCTTTGGCAGTGCTTCAACTGACTTCGTGGTATCATCTCGGCTCATTAAAATTATCAATCCAATTTATCAATCATTATTCTAATTCCATAGCAAACACAATGCATGATGCATTCCCTCTGTTCAATGCAAGGGTAATCAAATTGAGAATAACAAATGGTGAAAGGCAAGATAATCTGGAAAAAAAGGTCTTTATTAATCAAAAAGAATTCATCTTGAAGAAGTATAAGAACATATCAAAGGTTTATCACAAAGATGTTGGAATAACAAATCAGTATCCAAACAATGAATACTCAGACAATCTTAACAATCCATTCAAAATTCTCTTTCAAAAACCAATCCCATCAGTGTCTTCAATCCTTCAGAGTTCATCAGACTAGACATTGCCCCCATCCTTACGAGACTTTTCAAATGATATTGTTCCTCCTCGTATCTAAGCCGCCCTTTCGGGTTTTCAACTTAGACATCCCCAATGACCTAAATCGCCCTTTGCGTGTTTTCAATTTGAGTCCTTATTTTTCTTTCTTTTTTCCTTTTTTTTTTTCGAGCAAAATATTTCTTCACAGCGTCTGAATTAATTAGGTTCGGCAAAACATCCCAGTCAAAATTAAAGCTCCACCTAAGAAAGCTTTTTTCACCACATATGGACCCTCCCAATTCGGCGTCCATTTCCCTCGATGATCATGCTGATACGGAAGAATATTTTTCAAGACCAGCTCTCCCTCCTTGAAATATCTGGGATGGACTTTCTTATCATGCGCTCGTATCATTCGTTTTTGATACAACTGACCATGGCAAAACGCTGTAAGTCTCTTTTCTTCAATAAGATTCAACTGCTCAGAATGATCTCGTACCCATTATGCTTCTTCCAATTCAACCTTCTTCAGCACCTTTAAAGAAGGAATCTCTACCTCAACAGGCAACACAGCCTCCATTTCGTACACTAGCGAAAACGGGGTTGCCCTTGTGGATGTGTGAACTGAAGTTCTATAAGCATGTAGAGCAAAAGGCAACTTATCATGCCAATCTTTGTAGACATCAGTCATCTTCTCTACAATCTTTTTAATGTTCTTATTGGCTGCTTCCACTACACCATTCATCTTAGGACGGTATGGCTCTGAGTTGTGATGCTTGATCTTGAATTGTTCACACACTTCTTTCAACATCTTGCTATTCAAATTACGAGCATTATCAGAAATGATTCTCTCCGGTACTCCATATCGACAAATTATCTCTTTCTTTATGAACTTGCAAACCACTGCTCGAGTTACACTTGCATATGAGGCCGCTTCTATCCATTTCGTGAAATAATCAATCATCACAAAAATGAATCGGTGTCTATTTGTAGCCTTTGGGGTGATAGGTCCAATCACATCTATGCCCCACATTGAGAATGGCCATAGAGGTGCCAAAACATGAAATTCATTCGGAGGAGCGTTAATCTTATCTGCATAGATCTAACATTTATGACATTTTCGAGCAAAATCAATACAGTCTTTCTCCATTGTCAACCAATAATAACTTGCCCTCATTATCTGCCTGGCCATCATGTGACCATTTGCAGGTGCCCCACAGATTCCATCATGCATTTCTTCCAATATCTCATTAGCTTTTACAGCGTCAATACATCTCAAAAGCATCTAATCCCGACTCCTCTTGTACAATATTTCTCCATCAAGAAAGAAACTCATAGCTAATCTTCGGATAAGCCGTTTATCATTATCCGAGGCGTGTTCTGGTTATCGCTGATATTTGACATATTGCATGATGTCAAAATACCAAGGCTGACCATCAACTTCTTTTTCAACATCTAAACAATGTGCCGGAGACCCCTTCACATCCAACTTGATTGGTTGAATCTCGGCATTTGCATCCAACTTAAACATCGCAACTAAAGTGGCTAAAGCATCAGCCATCTGATTTTTCTCCAGGGGCAAGTGTTGAAATTGAATCTTCTCAAAATGCTTGATTAATTCAGTTGTGTATTTCTGGTATAGGATTAACTTCGAATCCCTTGTCTCTCATTCTCCCTTCAACTAATAAATAACCAGAGCTGAATCACCATATACTTCCAACACATCAATCTTTCTTTCAATCGCTGCTTGCAAGCTCATGATGCATGCCTCATACTCAGCCATATTGTTGATGCAATTAAAATCCAATCGTACAGTAATCGAATAATATTGACCATCTGGGGATATCAAAACTACCCCTATTCCATGCCCAAAAGCATTTGAAGCTCCATCAAAGAACATCTTCCAGGGTTTTTCTTCACATTCTTCTTCTAAAACGGCCATCAAATCCTCATTCGAAAAATCATTCTTCAGAAGCCCGATCCGCTAGGAATTCGGCTATCAACTTCCCTTTATTGCTTTCTGAGTCACATAAACAATGTCATATTCGGACAAAGTGACTTGCCATCTTGCAATTCTTCCTGATAACAAAGGCTTCTCAAAAATGTACTTCAAAGGATCTAGCGTTGCTATAAGCCAAGTTGTATTGTACAACATGTACTGTCTGAGTCTGTGAGCCATCCATGCTAGAGCGCAACACATCTTTTCTAGTGACAAGTATCTGAATTCATAATCAGTGAACTTTTTACTCAGATAATAAATGGCCTGCTCTTTCTTTCCTGTTTCATCTCGTTGCCCTAGAACATATCCCATGGACTTATCAAACACTGTTAAATACAGAATCAATGACTTTCCTGGAATCGGAGGAACCAAAACTGGAGGATTCGACAGGTATTCTTTGACCTTATCAAAAGCTTCTTGACATTTTTCAGTCCAATCACCAGTATCGTGCTTGCGAATAAGCTTGAAAATAGGATCACATTTTAAGGTGAGTTAGGAAATAAAAAGTGTTATGTAGTTCAACCTTCCCAAGAAACCTCTCACTTCTTTTTGCGTACGAGGGGGAGACAAATTCTGAATAACCCGTATCTTATCTGGATCCACTTCAATTTCTCTATCACTAACCACAAAACCCAACAACTTGCCGGACTTGACAACGAACGTGCACTTGGCAAGATTCAATCTCAGCTGGAACTTCCTCAATCTCTCAAACAACTTCTTGAGATTAACTAAATGATCTTCTCCCTCGCGGGATTTTGCGATCATGTCATCTACATACACCTCAATCTCCTTATGCATCATATCATGGAACAGGGTCACCATGGCCCTTTGGTAAGTAGCTCCAGCATTTTTCAACCCAAAAGGCATGACTTTATAACAAAAGGTCCCCCACATTGTAACAAATGTGGTTTTCTCCATATCTTCTAGATCTTAATCTGGTTATACCCTAAAAAACCATCCCTGAATGAAAATGTGAAATGTCTAGCAGTGTTATCCACGAGGGTGTCAATGTGAGGTAAAGAAAAGTTATCCTTCGGACTTGCCTTGTTCAAATCTCGATAATCGACACACATTCTCACTTTCCCATCTTTCTTAGGAACGGGGACTATGTTGGCTACCCACTCCGGATATTTAGCTACCACCAGAAAACCTGCATCAAACTGCTTTTTCACTTCCTCTTTAATCTTCAACAATATTTCTGGCTTCATTCTTCTTAACTTTTGTTACTCTGGTTTGCATTCTGGCCTCAAAGGTAATTTGTGTTCCACAATATTTGTATCTAAACTCAGCATGTCTTTGTATGACCAAGTGAACACATCCTCAAATTCTCTAAGTAGCTCTTCTAATCTTCTCTTTTGAGCAGGCGGTAATGATGCGCCAATTTTCACTTCTTTTGTATTTTTTCCATCTCCCAAATTGATCATCTCAGTAACCTCTTGATATGGCTCAATTGGTTTTTTTTCTTGTTCCATTAATCTCATTAAGTCTGGAGACAAAGTATAATCATCCGAATCCTTTTTCGTTATCAAATTCACCAACATGAACTGAGTTTTCAAAATTGAATCCCAAATTATTGTTATGATTGTCTTTGTATTCATTACTTGGAATCCTAAAATTGAATGGAATTGAAAGAACATGTATTGGTATACGAAGAAAGAATGGCAATAATGAAAGAAGAAAGAAAAAGGGCAATAATGAATGAAAGAGGGAATGAAAATGCATCTCGTTCCTATTTTATTAAAATAATAAGAAATAAATTAGCCCATACATAAAAGACCATCCCTAATGCCCTTGGGCATGAGCAACTAGGGACTTGACTCATTGCATTACATTTTATGAGCTTCAAGGATAACCGGCTGTTTCGTCACTTTCCAATTACCCAGCTCCGTTTCTGGTGGGCATGGGTATACTAACAACTGATAACTCGTATAATTATATAGTTTTTAGTTATGTTTTATTAATGTTTTGTGTCAAATACGAGTTATTATTGTTTAGTCTAATTGTGTTTATGATCTTTTATATTTTTATGTATTTTGGTGTTTTTCACAAGTTTCTTTGAGTGATTTCAGATTACTAGAATTAAGGGCAAATCCAGTTCAGTTTCAGTTCCGACACCTTTTACCATATCAGCTATATCTCGAATTTCACTGAAGCAATAAGGCTGAAATTTGTAGCCATGCAAAGCTAAGAGGCATATCTATCTTTTTCATGTTTTACACTTCTTAAAACGGAGTCGTTTTCCCTAGCGAAATCGACCATCAAGTTGGCTGATGTGCAATGACGTCTGTGCTGACATGTTTTCGTATTATGCCAATATCTTCTTATCCACATCAGCAAATGAGCTGATTCCAATGGCTATGGTTCCGTAACGGATAGGGGAACCTTTGTCTAGAAGACCATGTGATCAGATCAGGCCTCCAATATTGAAGAAATCGACCATCAAGGTGGCTGATGTGCAATGACGTCTGTGCTGACATGTTTTCGTATTTTGCCCATATCTGCTTAACCACATCAGCAAATGAGCTGATTCCAACGGCTATGGTTCCGTAACTGATAGGGGAACCTTTGTCTAGAAGACCATGTGATCAAATCAGGCCTCCAATATTGACGAAATCGACCATCAAGTTGGCTGATCAAAATCGTCATATACCTACCTTTGAAATTTGTAAAGCTTGTCTCTTGTCATTTAGCCCTCCAAAATGTGTATAAATAGAGGGCCTTGGATGATTGTAAGGGATCATATTGGAGATTGGTAGGATATTAGCCATTTTAACAAAATTCTCTAAGTTTTCTTCTTCTTTCTTTTCTCTAGTTTTCTTTTTCTTTAGAAAGATCAAGAGGTTGGATAATTAATATTCTTCTTCTTCTTCTTCTTTCTTTCTTTTATTTTCTTCTTAGATTCTATTTAATTTTATGTTTATAATGCCTATGCTAGGCTAAACTTCTATTTGGTTAAGGGTGATTTCAAAGCCCTAGACATGTTTTGTGATTGATTTTCAGATTCTATCTATCATTAATTTTCTATCAAAGTTGCTTATGTTCTTCGACAAGAATTGTTCATGATGTTGTCTTGATTTGTTTAGGTGTACAACTAGATAGATCTTGATAATTATCTATTGCTAGTTTAGGAGTCTTGATCCGTGTAATTGTCTTGATTTCCTATTCATAAGTGGCAATTTGTGATTAATGATTATGGTCAAGTTTTCAATAATTGCAAAGTGGAACATAACCTAAGTTGAACAATCCGAGCTTATGTGTTTGTTGCTTAGATCAACCTATCTTTCTCATCATAAAGCTGCCATTAAATTGAATCTAGAGAGCTTATTCTAGGTTGTTTGATGGTTAGAGATTAAATAGAGAGCTTGTTCTATTTAACGACAAACTAAGGAAAGATTGGGATAACAGAGCTTGTTGTTATCTACGGTTGTTAACTTTGATAGTTGGTTGATATTGATAGATCTGAAATTGATTCTTAATGATGTCTAGTGGTGGAGAATGAAACCTTAACCATATTTTTCATTTTTGATTCTTCTTACTTGTTTTCTTACTTTTCTAGTTTGCTTATTTTTAAAAGTATATTTATTTTTATTGGCTGGTTATACCGCCTAGTTTAGTATATATATTTTTATTGGCTGGTTATACCGCCTTGCTTAGTATATATATTTTTATTGGCTGGTTATACCGCCTTGCATCTTATTCTTATTGGCTGGTTATACCGCCTTGCATCTTATTCTTATTATTTACTTTAGTTTAAATCTGGCTTCAAAAAAACCCCTTTTCTTTTATTGTTCTTGAATTTAAGTTTTAAACTATTAACTTATAAACTAAAACCCAATCCCTGAGGACTCGACCCTTGCTAACTACTATACTTACAATTTATCTTTTTAGTGCAAGGTTAAATAAGATACACTCTTTTGGGTGCATCAACAACTCTCTTTCACTATCAGATTCCACTTCTCCTTTCTCTACCATTTGAATAAAGAGCCCAAAAAATGCTTCCTCTAAGTTTAGTGAGGACACATCTGGATAAATACATCATCCTAAATGAAAAGTGGAGTAAAGATAAGGAATAACCATCTTCCTCGGCTCCCATTCATAGCCCATCACACGAGCCATCCTTTTCTCTCTTTTTTCAACTTCAATCATCTCTCTATCCTTCCTGGTAGGCTTATAACCTACCCCAAACCTTTCCTTGTTTCCTCGTATAATCGGCATCTCCCTAATCCCTTGGAGATGCTTTCCCAATCCAAAACCAACCTGCCAACCCATTCCAACAGTCTGCTTCAACAACATGCTAACTATCCGAGAAAAACGCGGAGTAGGCACTTTTGACCCTTCACCCACATATGTCGCATTTGCGAACTCAAAAGATCTAAACGAACACTCCAGCGCTTCAATAGCCGCCACCACATAAGGCATAGTTAGGGACTTAGTTACCAACAAATCTTCTTCCCCATTAACACAAACAAGATAATTCTCTACAATGAACTTGATTTTCTGATGCAATGATGACGGGACTGCTCTTGCCATGTGAATCCATGGCCTTCCTAGCAAACAACTGTAAGGTGGTGAGATCTCCATAACCTGAAATTTTATGTTAAAAGTGCAAGGGCCAATCTGCAAAGGCATCTCAATATCCCCCAAAATTGCTCGACGGGTTCCATCGAAAGCCCTCACAATCATGTGACTAGGTTGGAGATGAGACACATCAATCAGCAGCTTGGACAATGTAGACATTAGCATGACGTTAATGGAAGAACCATTATTGATAAGAACTTTGGCCATTACATGACTCTTGCATTTGACCGTGATATACTACCCATGCCTTTCAGAGGAATCTCGTCATCGTTGAAGGTTATGAAATTGGTAGCTACCAGATTCCCTGCAATGTGATCCACATTCTCAACGAAAATGTTGTGAGCCACATATGCCTTATTTAGCACTTTTAACAAGGCCTCCCTATGAGGCTCAGAATTCAACAACAAAGACAATAGTGAAATCCGAGCTGGCATCTTATTCAACTGTTCCACCACGCTGTACTCACTATGTTTTATCAGCTTCAAAAACTCACAAGCTTCTCTTTCTGTCACCGGCTTCTTATATTCAACATCCTGAACCACCAACGGGTTCGTATTGTTCCCTGACTCTTCAATCTCTTGTCTTTCTTGTGTTTTCCCCTTCTTCTCCCTTTCAAGCATCACAGGCGAATAAGAACGCCCACTCCTAGTAACACCCCTTACTCCAGTCAAATTTGCTGCCTTGGTATTTTCAAAATTAATCACAACTGAACCACCATGCGAATCTCTTGTTATGACATCACATCCATATCTCCAAGGTATCGCCTTATTATCTCGATACGAAAAAGGATTCGGGACACTAATTGTAACCATAGGCTTCTTAACACCAACCGACTTCTCGTTTTCAGTTTGGCTTTTCTTTTTCTCATAAAAGAAAGTTATTGGTTTCACCACAGGCAATGAAGATTCCTCAATAACAACATTAACTTCACCTACCCTATGCTCTTCGTAAAATTCGATCCAGGATAAATCCATCAACTTCTACAATTCTTATCGAAACTCGGTACAATTCTGAATAAAATGACCAACTGCCCCCCTGTGGTACTTGCAAATTTTACTCGGGTCATACCTGCCATGATTATTCAAAACAACCGATACAAAGCGAATCATATCGACTTTGACCAAAACATCAAAAATATAATCCATTGAAGTCATGACTTCTTCCACATTCTTCTTAACGATGGTGACCTTACCATCCCCTAAAGCATTGACTACTGGACTAGCATGATTCGGTAGAGGATTGCCACTAACATTTCGCCCATCTTTCTCTTCAAAGTTGATCAATCCGGCTTTGATGAGGCTTTGCACCTTACGCTTCAATGCAGTGCAATTTTTGGTGGAATGCCCAATGTTCCCTGAATGGTAGTTACATCTAGCATTTGGATCACACACCTGGGATATGGTGGTTTCAAGGGCTCCAAGTGTACCGGCGCAACCAAATGATTCTTGATAAGGTCTGGAAGTAGGTTTGCATGTGACATGGGAATAGGGTCTATAGGCGTTCTTTTTTGGTCACCTCTTAGGTTGTTTGAGGGCTGGTTGGTTTGTACTGGGGGTCTGACTGCAGGAGCCAATGGTCTTGGGCAAAAATTTGGTTGGAATGCTTGTAGTGGCGAAGATGGATAAGCATATGGGCCAGGGTTGATGGCATTGGTACTCGGGTAATACGGCTGGTACATGGGTTGCGGGAAATGCGGGACGTAACCTCCTATTTGTTGCCCTCCTTATGCAACAGCCTGCACATCAGCTTCCTTTTTCTTGGAAGTAAAACTCTTCTTAGCAGTGGACTCCCCTCCTTCAATCTTACCATTCTTGATGGCGTTCTCTATAATTTCCCTAGAAATTACCATATCAGCGAAGTTCTTGGTGGCGTTCCCAATCATCCTGTCGTAGTATAGGGCCTTAAGAGTACTTACAAATAGCACTGTAGTCTCTTTCTCAGTCAAGGGTGGTTAGATTTGGACAACAATATCTCTCCACCTCTGAGCATAGTCCTTAAAACTTTCAGTGGACTTTTTCTCCATATTCTGCAAAGACAAACGATCTGGGGCCATAGCGACGATATGTTTATACTGGTTGATGAATGCCTTGGCCAACTCCTTCCAAGTACGAACCCAATTCTTATCGAGTTGAACATACCACCTAGTAGCGAAACCTGTAAAACTATCCTGAAAGACATGAACCAGCAACTTGTCATCCTTGGTGTGAGCGGCCATCTTCCGATAGTACATGGTAATGTGGGATATGGGGCATTTGGACCCGTCAAAATTTTCAAAATATGGTGTTTTGAACTTCGGCGGAATTATCACATCTGGGACTAAACATAGCCCCTCAGCATCCATGGAACCATAAAAGTCTAACCCCTCAACAGCCTGAAGTCTCTCTTCTATCAACTTCATTTTCCAAGACTCAATCTCTTCTATTACTTTCAGCTTCTCCTGTTCCTTAGGATCATCTAAGTCTGGGATTGGAATCGGATCCGTCTTTGCTCCAGGAGCAGGAATAGTGTATCCTGGGACCTGAGGTTGATAAGTGAATCCTCCCATGTATGGCATCTGTCGTAACTGTTTCTGTTGGGACATCTGAACTTGAGACTGAAAGCTTGGTTCATACGAAGATTCCCCCATATTTTGATTCTTCCCCTAAGAACTGGACTCATCAGCTTTATCCTTCCCTTTCATACTTCTCATCATTTCCAGCAAAGTGCTCAACTGTTCCTTATCTCATATTGGGCTTGTTCCACCCTATCTAATCTCGAAGCTTCTTCTTCGGCCATTAGTCTAGCTTTTGACCTGGTATTATAAGAATGCCGAGGAGACTGTCCCGAAGATTCTGAAACAAACTTTTATTACTTAGCAAAAAATTTGATCATGAAAACAAACTTGTATGATGATGAGAATGCATGTATGGAGGACTAATGGCCACATAATAGTCGTTTATAAAAGAAATCTTAATAGAATCTATCACTAATATCCATGAAAATCCCATAACATAAATAAAAAAAATCTTAAAATAAAACAAAAATTCATAAAAACATGAAAATCTCAAAAATCCTAACAATATGAAAATCTCAAAAATCCTTAGAATCTAAAAGGTCTTAAAAATGTGATGATGAAAACCCTAAGCAGTAATGTCTCCAGAGAAACTTCTTGAGTCGTCGATAGTGAGCTTGAGCCTCTTCCAAAAGCTTGGACAAATGTTGGCCATTTGGATAGAAAGGATACACCCCCGTCTTCAACTCTTCAATTCTGTCATTCATTTCATCGGCCTTTCGGGCTGCCACATTTAACTGGTCAAACATATTCTACAAAAGGTTTGATTTTCTCAACTCTGTATTCTGAAGTCGTTCACATTTGACCTCTGACGTCATCAAATTCTCAAACAAATCTTGGCATTCTTTTTCTGACTTCATATATTTAGATCGCAACGTGTCAATTTCTTCTTCCATCTGTACAAGCTTAGAATTTTTGAATGCAGATGTCTCATCCAACTCCTTGAAAGCTGTCTTCCATGTGTTTTAGTTTTGCATGAGTTTTTGAATTCTTCTATCACGTCCGATCAAGTTGTCTTCCAGTTTTCTAATATCCACTCGCAATTTCTCAACCTTTCCATCCCGTTTTGCTAGATCTTCTTCCAGTTTCCTTACCTTAGCTTGAAGTTTTTGATTTTCTTTCCCTAGTTCATCGTTCTCTTCACGCAATTTCCTCTTAGCTAGTTCTATCTTCAACATGGGATCTGGTGGTGGAAACTGGGTTAAAATGTTAGAACCATTGTAGACACCTAATTTAGTCCGGACCACTAAACCAAGTATGTTTTCTTCCTAAAGTGATGTTTTAGAATGCAAAAAGACTTTTCTCATCCTGCAGGTGGTACTTCGAGACTTAGTTTAAGAAAACAGACATAAAAAGTCAATCTTGAAAAGTCAACCCCAAAAAAAGTCAACCACAAAAAGTCAACTACTAAAAAAGTCAACCCACTTTCAAAATCAAGATTCAAAGTTCAAACGAAAAATGGTGAAAGAATTTTGATAATCCTAGGTCTACATTGAAAGATATGGAGTTCGGAAGTTTGGTTATGGAGATACAGTAGAAAGAAAACCCTAGTTCAAAAAATTAGGGGAAAAGTGCTTAAACAATAAAATTGGTCAAAATTAGAGGTTCCAAATGAAAGAAAGCACTGACTACGGGTAATGAAGAGTCTACTTGGAAGAAAAACTGAAGGAAAAGTCAATCTGAAAGAAAACCGAGAATAAGGGTTTTTAGTGGATTTTGATGAAATAGGAAAAAATTGCAAAAATAGCCCGATTCGGTAAAACTAAAGCCCTAATGGATTAGGAGTGAGTAAACAAGGATAGCCCAAGGCTCAGTTGAAGTAATTCCGAGAAAAGAGCCGATTGGAGGAAAAACGAAAAAACGAGGAACTTCCCGATACTAAAAAACGAAAAATCAAAACGAAAGGGAATTTGATCTTAAAAATTGGGCGTTTTCGGACCAACTCCAATTCCATATATGAAAATGGCACAGAAAAGGAAAATTTGAAAATCGGACTTGGTTTAAGCAAAATCGGGCTTTGGAGACCAAAAGGCAAAATTGGAAAATTCAGGAAAAAATAGCAAATGAGCTCTAAAAATTATGAAAATTTGTAGATATCATTCTTAAATTATTTGGAAGAGATTGGTGAAAGAAAATTTGGATTCGGAGTTCGTTTGCAAAATGGCAAATCTCGTGCCAACTATGTTGAAATTCAAGTAGATAAATCTCGAAAAAATACCAAATGAGTTCCAAAAATTCTAAAAAATTGCAGATCTCATTCTTAAATTATTTAGAAGAGATTGGTGAAATAAAATCTGGATTCGGAGTTCGTTTGCAAAATGGCAAATCTCGAGCCCATTATGCTGAAATTCAAGCAGATAAATCTCGAAAAAATAGCAAATGAACCCCAAAAATTATGAAAATTTCTAGATCTCACTTTAAATTATTTGGAAGAGATTGGTGAAGAAAAATTTGGATTTGGAGTCCGTTTGCTATTTAATTTGGTTGGGGGTCAAAAAGGTCATTTCACCGAAGAAACTAAAGGAGGCTTTTAAAAAATTAGAGATTGGGCTGGATTTTAAAAGAGCAATCAGCCAAGCCCATAATGGAGAGTGATGTTGCTGAGATTTTAGATCAAAGGGCTAAGAGTGAAGAGGAAAGTAGTTATTTTTCTTGATCAAGCCTTTAAAATTGTCACACATGGACCAATGGATGGAGAGGGATGATGTCATATTTATGACATCCTATTTATGACATCATATTTAGGAGCTGATTATTCCAATCTAAGGGTGAGAATTCTACATAGAAAGCATCTTGGATTAAAGGCCATAGGATCAAAAATGGTTAAAAAAATTATAGAACCTCCTACATTATTCTAGAGCCATTCGGCCACCTTAAGGGAGAGGGGATATTTTCATTTTCATTACTCTTTCTTGGCTGAATACTCTCTATTTTTGAAAGCAAATAGATAGTTTAGAAAGGTAAAGAAAGTAAGAAGAGGAAAAAGCTTGCAATATAGCTTTTAGAGGTAGCTAAAAGCACCTTACTCTTGCACTTTCTTTTTGCATTTCCATCCTTGATTTGCTGTTTTCATTTGATATTTTGTGAGTTTCTATTGATTTTAGTTTTGAAATAAGTCTTTTTAAGCTTTCTTTTCAAGCTCTTCTTTGGTGTTTTCTTGAAAACTTCGAAAAAATAAAAAAAATAATCATGAGGTAACCGAATGGACTGTTTTTGTGAAATGGTTGGTGTTTGATTTTTATTTCATGTTGTTTGTGATGTCTAGCATGTTTTGATGTTTTATATTTTCTTCAAATAACAAAAACATGGAGCTTGTTTTGATCTTTTTACTTACTTACCTCTATTTTTTATTTTATCATCTTGTTTTCATGTTTACATCCTTTGTCTACCACTTTTAATTTTCTGTTTTCAACATGTTTGAGTTGTTCATGATTTGCATTTTACTATACTAAGTGTTTGTGAAAATGTCTAGTCTTGTTCATGCTTTTACTTCATGTTTGCATGGTTTAACATGTTTCTTTTTATCCTTGCACTTTAGTATGTCATGTGTTTGTGAAAATGCCATGCTAGATTCACCTTCACATAGTAAACCTAGGCCAAGCCATGCCAGATTTTCGATTAGATATCCTGAAGTTAAGAACACATGGAGGAATATTTCCAATCCTTTTACCTTCTATTCTACTTTTCGAATAAGTTTATTTTTGTAAATCGGACAATGATGAACGTACATCACAATGCCCGTAATAAGTTTTGATGTTTTGTCCCAGGGGTGTTATAATGCCGAAACTTTGTTGGCATCCTCAGGGATAATTATTGATTTGAATTATATGTTGTTGTTTTTTTTTTTTTTGTATTATTTTAATTTATTCTCGTTACTAATTCATTTTTTTTTTGTTTGCTTTTTTTGCATTCTTACCATCATTTTTGCACATGGAATGAGATAATATTCAACCAAAAGGGCTTTCATGGAAGGTCAGAGTATCTCAGTGGTCGAGAAGCATTTAGAGGTTAGGAAACAGTCCGAGAAAAGTCAGCAGAATAATGGGAATTGTTTGAAAACAGGATATGTGTCAGTATTGCCAGCCGAGGTTGATCTTACTATCAGGCAAAATGATCTCCGAGAATTGATGGATATATGGAATCAATAGAACATATTAGAAAAAGAAGCTTTCACTCAAACTTATAGGGACATAGCACTGTTAGTTCAAGTTAAGGTCAGCGGTGAGGTAATCCGGGTTGTGGTGCAATTCTGGAATCCCGCTTATCGGTGTTTTACTTTCAACTGAGAGGATATGATTCCAACCATAGAGGAATATTCAATCCTATTGCATATTGAGAATGTTATTCCCGACCGTATTTATTTGAAAGATACAAAGACGCCGAGTTTCAAGAAAAAGGTGTCTAAGATTCTGGGAGTGGAAAGAAATTGGGCCGAAAGCCATGTTCTCCGAAAAGGGGTAAGCCACTATATCTCATGGGATATTTTACGGACCTTAATCCACAGCCATTCAAGTGAGGAGACAGTTAGAAATATCTTTGCTTTGGCTAACTATGGTTTAGTTATCTTCCCAAAGACATTAAGTTATGTGGATGTGGCGGTATTCGATATTTTCGAGAGGCTAGAGCAGAGGATAAACCCAGCCTCGGCAATCAGAGCAGAAACAATCCGATCTTTGAATTTCTATAGATGGGAAGGGAAAGGTGATAACTCTAGGAAATATAGTTATTTTGCCATCTTTTATGCTTTTGAATCGACTAAGTGCTTGAGGATTTTATTAGGATTTGATTAGTTTTAGATTTTTTATATTTATTTTAATTATCCATTTTATGTTTAAAATAGTTATTTAGTTTTTATTTATGTGTTTTATAGGTCCAAGGTGATCTGGAGCTTCGAGGTGCAAAACGACAAAAATCGGTGCATTCCAATAAGCAGGCAGATTCGACCTCTGGAGCTTCTTTCAAGAAAAACTTGATCTTAAAGACTTCAAATGAGAAAACTCCCTTCTTTACTTTTGAATCGGACTTCCATACCTTTCCAACGGTATAAGGCGTGTCAAAATCGAATAAGATTTTCCCAGTCAAAATAGCTGACAAAGTTTTCGAAGATGACAGAATCTAGAGATAGGGCAGAATATCGGCGCCGCGGCGCCCAGCTACTGTTTGCAACTCGAAAAAAACCACAAAAATGTAAAAATTACCTGTTTCGCTTGAGAGCAAAGTTTCGGACTCCAGGAGGCCTTGGACACTTTAAATAGGACTCTTTTAGGTCATAATAAAGAGGATTAGACATCTAGAAACCTAATTCTCTCAAGAAGATAGTTGCCACCACAAGCTCTCAAAAAGATTTCAAGATTGGAAGATTGAAGATTCAAGAACTGACAACTCTTAGTTTTCTCTTTTCTCTTCTTTAATTTTCTTGTGTTGCTAATGATGGTGAAACTATTTAATTATTTGTTTTCATTAATTATCATGAACTAAATCTCTTTTACTAGGATTTCAATGGAACTCAACATATAGTTTGAATTTACTTTCTCTCTCTAGCTTGATTTAATGGTTTGTTGAGTTGTTTGTTCATTCTTGTTCTTAATGCTTCTAATTGCTTGATCACCAATTAGATTGATTTGTTAACCTAAATACAACTTGGAAAAAGGAGTTTAGTATTAGACATGGATTGAATGACACATGTTTCATATTCATTTATTAGGATGAATTGATCTGCAGGTAGGGTAGGAATATACTTACTTGTCATGTGTAACCATTGTTAAAGCCTAAGCTTAACAATGGTTACATCAGACTGAGTTGTTCCCCTTTCCTCTGATTGTCAAATACTTTCTCCCTCTTTACACGGAGCATTGGTTCAAACTTTGATTAGTACTTGAGCCGTTTTTTGTAGGTTTTCAACTCAAGTGTCCTTCGTTCGGTATTAAGTCGCCCTTTGCGGGTTTTCGGCTTAAACCTCTCCTTTTTCATTCTTTTTATTTCCATTTTTTTTGTATTCTACCCAGCATCTGAGAATTCTAAATGTTTCCAAGGTAAAAATATCAATTCAAAAGATGGGATGAATTCTGAGAATAACCTTTCAAATTAAATATCCATGCTTGATCAAAATGGGCTTTTAAAGCATGTAATGTATGTCAAGGTTCAGGTTTAGAAAGAAAGGATAAATAGGCCCAAAATGTGTTTAAGGGTGATTGGATCAAGGACCACTTCCTGAGGAGAACTCATTCTTGAAACATTTGTCCCTTTTTGGACTTTCTTTTCTTTTTTGCTTTGTTGGCTTTCATTTGCCACATTTTCTGATGGCTTTTTTTTTTTGCCATGATTTTTGATTATCTTTCCTCTTATTTGCCCTCCAGTGTAGAGGGTGATCCTTGATCAAGGTTTTAAAGAAAGAAATAATTCTTAAGGCTCAAAGGGGTGACTAAGGATAATTTCTTCTTAGTGGAAGAAATATGAAAAACGGCCATTCATCATATCAAGCATAAATATTCTCTTTGAAAAGCAATTCTCAGGGGAAATAGATATATAGAATTTCTATTTTTACAATTGGAATCATTCGAATTTTCATGTGCACAGCATCACACATTTTTTTTTAAAGCATAATACTTCTTCAATTCATCAGCAATCACGGGATGTCTAAAATCATCTCCGTCCATCCGAGTTAGAATCAATGCTCCTCCAGAAAAAGCTCTCTTTACCACATAGGGTCCTTCCAATTTGGAGCCCATTTTCCTCTCGGGTCCTTCACTATAGGGAGAATTTTCCTCAATACCAACTCCCCCTCTCGAAACTGTCTGGGACGAACCTTCTTGTTATGGGCTCGAATCATCCTTTTTCTGATACAACTGCATGTGACAAATTGCTTTCAATCTTTCCTCCTCGATAAGATTCAACTGTTCATAACGAGCTCTAACCCATTCTGCTTCCTCTAGGCCAACTTCCATCAGAACTCGAAGTGAAGGGATCTCAACTTCAATAGGTAGCACTGCTTCCATCCCGTATACCAAAGAAAATGGTGTTGCCCCTGTAGATGTGCGAACCGAAGTATGATATGCATGAAGAGCAAACGGCAAGATCTCATGCCAATCTTTGTACACATTGGTCATCTTCTCAACAATCCTCTTGATGTTCTTATTAGCTGCTTCTACTGCGCTATTCATCTTCAGACGGTAAGGTGCCGAATTATGATGTGTGATCTTGAATTGAGTACACACTTCCCTCATCATCTTATTGTTCAAATTGAGAGCATTATCCGAAATAATTCTTGCTGGCAACCCGTAACGGCATATGATTTCTTGCTTGACGAATCTGCATACTACCGACTTTGTTACATTCGCATATGGCACAGCTTCTACCCACTTTGTGAAATAATCTATGGCCACCAAGATGAAACGATGTCCATTTGAAGCTTTCGGGGTAATAGGCCCGATCATATCCATTCCCCACATTGAAAACGGCCATGGTGCAGTCATGACATGTAATGGCGATGGTGACACATGAATCTTATCTACATAAATCTGGAATTTATGGAATTTCCGGGAATAACTGATACAATCTCCTTCCATCATCAGCCAATAGCCTGCCCTCATAATCTGTTTAGCAAGCATGTGACTATTAGCATGGGTGCCACATATCCCTTCATGGACCTCTTCTATGATTCTTCGAGCTTCGACAGACCCGACACATCTCAATAAGACTTGATATTTCCCTTTCTTGTAGAGAATCTCGCCATCTAGAACAAAACCCATTGCTAACCTTCTCAGAGTCCTCTTGTCATTCTCTGTTGCTTGTTCTGGATACTGTTGACTCTTGATGTACTACAAGATGTCATTATACCAAGGGAGACCATCTGCTTCTTCTTCGATACTCAAACAGTGGGCAGGAGACTCGTATATGCTCATCTTGATCGGCACAACTTTCGCCCTTTCATTCACTTTAACAATTGATGACAAAGTAGCCAGAGCATCCGCCATACGGTTTTCTTCTCGAGGAAAGTAGTTGAAATTCACTTCTTCAAACTCCTCTAATAAACTCAGTATGAGTTCTCGGTACCGGATTAGCTTTGTATCTCGGGTTTCCCATTCCCCTCGTAACTGGTAAATCACTAAGGCTGAGTCTCCGTAAACTTCCAATACTTTGATCTTTCTGTCCACTGCAGCACGAAGGCCCATAGTACATGCTTCATACTCGGCAGTATTGTTTGTACAATCAAAATCCAATCTAGCAGTGAAAGGATAACAGTCTTCTTCTAGGGATATAAGCACTGCACCGATTCCATGCCCCATGGCATTAGATGCGCCATCAAAGTACATTTTCCATACTTTCTTTTTTAGGGGAATCTCATCTGCTTGCGACACATACATCAAATCCTCATCTGGGAAGTCAAAGTTCAACGGCTCATAATCTTCCACTGCCCGACTTGCTAAGAATTCTGCCACTGCACTGCCCTTGATAGCTTTTTGACTTACAGATACAATGTCGTACTCTGACAATAAAACCTGCCATCTCGCTGTCCTCCCTGACAAAGAAGGTGCTTCCAACATGTACTTGACTGGATCCAGCTTGGCAATCAGCCACGTTGTGTGATACAACATATACTGTCTAAGTCTTAGAGCAGTCCAAGCTATGGCACAACACAACTTTTCTACCGACGAATATTTCAACTCATAATCCGTGAACTTCTTGCTGAGGTAGTAAACTGCCTGTTCCTTCTTTCCAGTTTCATCAAGCTGCCCCAAAACACAACCCATGAATCTTTCAAATACTGATAAATACAGTATCATTGGTTTATCTGGAATAGGTGGCATTAATACTGGTGGGTTTGACAGATAATGCTTAACCTTTTCGAAAGCAATCTGACACCCTTCATCCCATTCTCCTGGATCACATTTTCGATGTAACTTAAATATTGGATCATATTTGTCGGTCAACTGTGAAATAAACCGAGCAATATAATTCAATCTCCCTAGAAAGCCTTTTACTTCCTTTTGAGTGCGAGGTGGTGGCAAATTCTGAATGGCCTTCACTTTATCCGGGTCAATCTCAATTCCTCTTTTGCTGACGACAAAACCCAACAACTTCCCTGAGGTGACTCCAAAAGTGCATTTTGTCGGATTTAGCTTGAGTTTAAATTTCCTTAATCGTTCAAAGAGCTTCTTAAGATTCGCAATATGCTCCTCTTCTCCTTGCGACTTTGCAATCATATCATCAACGTAGACCTCAATTCCCTTATGCATCTTATCATGAAACAAGGTCACCATGGCTCTCTGGTATGTTACCCCAGCATTCTTCAACCCAAATGGCATTACTTTGTAGCAGAAGGTGCCCCACATTGTAACAAATGTGGTTTTCTCCATATCTTCTGGTGCCATCTTGATCTGATTATATCCTGAGAATCCGTCCATAAAAGAAAATAAAGAACTCTTCACTGTATTATCCACCAGAGTATCAATATGGGGTAAAGGGAAATTATCTTTAGGGCTGGCTTTGTTCAAATCTCGATAATCAACGCACATCTGCACCTTGCGATCCTTTTTCGGTACTGGAACAATATTTCCCACCCATTCTGGATATTTTGCCACCTCTAGGAATCCAGCATCAAATTGTTTCTTCACTTCTTTTTTTATCTTTAACAGCATATCAGGCCTTATTCTTCTCAACTTTTGCTGAATTGGCTTGCATTCTGGCCTCAAAGGGAGCTTATGAACCACAATATCCGGATCTAACCCTAGCATATCTTGGTAAGACCATGAAATACATCCACATACTCCTGGAGCAAAGCCATCAACTCACCTTTTATTGATGGTGACAATGAAGTTCCAATTTTGACTTATTTTATCTCTTAACTATTTCCCAAATTTATTGTTTCCAATAATTCCTTATGGGGAAGTACTTGCTTTTCCTCTTGTTCTATTTTCCTCAACAGATCCAGAGGTAGACCATAATCCTCAGTATCTTCATTAGCCTCAAAATCACCTGTGCAAATAGGTCTTTCAAAATCAATTTCAGAATTACTGACAGGAGGGTCCTCATATTCCGCATCCGTACACCTGTAAATAGGTGGAGAAAAAACAATATAGAAAAATATATATAGAAAACAAAATAAATAACAAAAATGAAAGAATATGGACATATCAATTGAAAACAAAATAAATAACAAAAATGAAAGAATATGTAAGACGGGCCATCTTCCTTTGTCGGTTCTTTTCAACTTATCTTCTTTTCTCATGGGCCTTCGGAAGATATCCTAGGCCAAATCGATCCTTCTTTCCTTTTACCTCTATGGCTCGAGCCATCCCCTGAAGATATTTCCCGAGACCCTTTCCAGCCCAGCCTTGTGTTCTTGGACAGCTTCGGTTTTGGAATTTTCTGTCCTTCAGCGACAAAAACTGCATTTACAAATTCCAAAGACCGAAAAGAACACTCCAAGGCCTCTTCATTCGGCTCCACATAAGGAGATTCAGTGGATGCGGAGGCTATTATGTCTTCCTCCCCTGACACCATGATCAACCGGCCCTCCATCACAAATTTTAGTTTCTGGTGAAGAGACGAGGGTACAGCCCCAGCTGAATGTATCCATGGCCTTCCCAACAAGCAGTTATAAGATGGATTGATATCCAATGTGCACGGGCCTATTTCCAGAGGAACTTCAATGGTTCCCATAACCACCCTCCTTGTTCCATCAAAAGCTCTGACCACCGTGCAACTTGGTATCATATAGGATAAATCCACTGGTAACTTGGATAAGGTTGCTAAAGGCATCACATTTAGTGAAGAACCATTATCCAAAAGGACCCTCGGTAATATGTGCCCCTTACAAGTGGTGGTTATATGGAGAGCTTTTGTTGATCCAATACCATTGGGTGGTATTTCCTTATAGCTGAAAAATATGTAGTCATCAGCTGCGACGTTTCCCACCAACCTATCCAGCTTTTCCACTGATATATTATTGGCCACGTATGCTTGATTTAATACTCTTAATAAAGCATTTCTGTGTGGTTCTGAATTTAAAAGCAAGGATAAGATTGAGATCCTAGCTGGTTGACGTTGCAGTTGTTCAACCACGCTATATTCACTATACTTTATAAATTTCAAGAACTCACAAGCTTCCTTCTCACATACTGGCCTTTGATTCTGTTAACCGGGGCTGATCTCTTCTCTGTTTCCTCTGGCAAATCCATCTCAATATGGATTCGCTCGATGACCTTTTTCCCTTTATCAACTCTTCTGTCTTTCCCTGCTACCCCTTGTTCAACGGCCTCCGGAGCATAACACCTCCCACTTCGGGTTAAATGCCCCACACCTGTAATATCCTGCTGTCTTGAAGACCCGGGCATAACCATGCTGCAGTCATATTTCCATGGTGTAGCCTTGTTTTCCTTGTATGGAAAGGAAACAGGTAAATCAATGATTAATTTAGGCGCATTTTCTTCCATGGCTGGCATAACTTTTTCCTCCGGTTCATCATAGTAGATGATTAGGGGTCTTCCTATCCTATAGCCACCTGTATTTTCAATGACTTCTATTTCCCTTTCTATCTCCTCATAGAACTAGGCTACCCCACTATCCATCATCTTTTGGACTTTAACCCGAAAGTCCCCGAAGTTCTATATATCATGGCCTTCAACTTTATGGAACGGGCACCAATTATGCACCCTTCTTGCAACCATTTTTAGACCTTCCATACTTTCCACCAATCCTGCCTTGACCATTTCAGCCCATACTGTCATCATTGGAGTCTTAACCTCCCCAATATCCCTTTTTAATCTTCTGTCCCCTCCGGTCAATATTGCATTCACCTGATTCCCAGCATGATTGGGTAATGGATTTCCAGCTACATTCGGCCCATTTTTTTTATCCAAACTTCACTACCCCAGCATTAATCAGGCTTTGGACTTTCTTTTTGAAGGCCAGCCAATCTTCAATTGGATGTCCTTGGATTCCTGCATGGTATGCACAATTGGTGTTTGCATTGTACCATATTGGATATGGAGGTGTCAAAGGTTTTAGGTACACGGGTGCAACAAGTTGACCCTGCAACAGTTTTGGATATAGATCACCGTAGGTAGTGGGAATCGGATCAAATTGGGCTTTTTTATCGTTCCTTGGTGAACGTTGGTCATTACGCACAGGCCCTTGTGTATTTGGAACAGCATTTCTAGAAAGGGTGATTTGAGGGGATATACCAATTAGGAATGGCTGTTGTGGTATATTGGTGTAGGGGAACGGGTTTTGGGTAAGGTGGTTGATATTAGGGTAATAAGGATTATACCCCGGGTATGGTGTGTAAGGTGTCGAAGGTGCATAAGGTGTGGTAGGGGTATAAGGCCTCGGTGGTGTGTATGGTGTAGGAGGTGTATAAGGGTATTGGTTGAAGCTTATTGCATGGGTTTCCTCCTTTTTCTTTGTAGGAAAAGCTCTCTTTGGGGTAGAAGACTCACCCCCTTCCATCTTTCCACTCTTAATGGCTGACTCAATCATTTCTCCAGATATTACCATATCCGCAAAATCTTTGGTAGCGTTTCCCACCAATCAGTCATAATAAGGTGCTTTCAATGTGTTGATGAAAAGCACCGTGGTTTCTTTGTTGGTAAAAGGGGGTTGCACTTGTGTGGCCAGATCCCTCCATCTCTGTGAATACTCCTTGAAGGTCTCATTGGACCTCATTTCCATGTTCTGTAATGACAGCCTATCCGGTACCATATCAGAAACGTGCTTATAATACTCCATAAAAGCCTTGGCCAAATCCGTCCATGAACGAATCTTGGTACGACTAAGTTGGTTGTACCATCGGGTGGCTGACCTTGTAAGCTATCCTAGAAGCAATGAATAAGCAACTTCTCATTATCCTCATGCCCTGTCATCCTTCTACAGTACATAGTCAGATGAGCTGATGGGTTAGTGGTCCCATTATACTTTTCAAAGTCTGGTACTTTGAACTTTGGTGGAATTATTAGATCATGTATCAGGCTCATCTCTTTGGCATCTAGACTGCCAAACAACTCTGCTCCTTCCACTGCTCTTAGCCTTTCTTCCAACAACTGATATTTCTTCTCAGATTCAACAGTTTCGACCCTTTTCAGTTCAGTTATCTTGGCCCTTTCCTTCTCTGCCATTTCCTCGAAGTCTGGAACCTCAACCTCAATTGGATCAACTCCGATGTTACCCCTTTTTGGACCAAAATTCTGTGCTTCGGCCGTCGGCTAGATGTAGATGTAGGATACTGCCCCAGTTGGAATTTTATTTCCCACAGGTTGGGATGTCTTGCTATTTCTCTGTACCACTTCTGGTCTATCTTCCTGATTCACTACCCCCATTCCAGCAACTGAATTCTCTCCGGGCCACTTCTGCTTCATCATAGTGCTCATCATCTCCATGAGCTTTGTCATCTGTTCTCGTGTCTCCTCTTGAGACTTAGTCAACTGTTCTTGTAGTTCTTTCTGGATTTTTTCCATTCTCTCAATTCTGGCAAGCTGATCGTTTTCCATGGCTTTTGTTCGAGACCGAGTATTGTAAGAGTGTTGGAAATCTGGTTCTTTCTGAGTGCGACCAATTGTACCTTTTATTTTTTTAAAACCATGGATTAGAAATTATTTACACATTTCTTATTTTATTTTATAAAAAATGAATAAATGAATGAATGAGTGAATCAGTGTTAATGAATGAACAACTAAGTAAATGACTAAGTGTATGAACTTAGATGACTAATTATAAATGAATGAACAAATAAATAAATGGCTAAGTGTATGAACAATTTATAAAGAATAAATGAATGAATGATTATGAATATGAATATGAACAAATAAAATATATAAAAGAAAAAAAAAACTAGTGAATGATGAATGTATTTAAAGTATTGGCCCCGGGATAATTCCAACGAAACGGTCTTTCATCGATTTCCTGGAACTAAATACATCAAAGAAAAGATCCCTGCTTAAGACAACATGATAATCTGTCTCTCCTAAAAAAAACTATTACAAGATACTAGTCCTATAATAACTCCCTCGGATCCTGGACCTTCTTCAATGTCCTCTTTTAACTGCCTTGCTCTTCCATCTGATCCCTACTTGTTCACGGCCCTTTGACATGTCAGCAGAAGAATCACCCTGTAAGCTCTCCCTAGCTCGTTTTTCAAGTTGATTTGCTCAGGCTTCCTCGTGTTTTTCCTTTTCTGCCCAATAGTTCTTCTCCTTTTTTGAGGTTCCTGACTTCTTGTTCCCATTCCCCGGAAGTCTTCAGAGTCCCCTCGAATTTGAGCTCGAAATGGTACCTCTTGTTCTCCAAGTGTAATTCCTGAAGATCACTTTGAACCGTGTCCCGCTCTCTCTTGATCTTTTCCTTTTCTTTTTCTCTGGCTACCTCCCGATCTTTCATGTCCTCAAGCTCTTCTTGCAGTCGGGCAATCTCTTTGTTCATCCGAGCCTTTCCTTTTTCAAATTCCGCCCTTGCAATTTCTAACTCTGATGGTGTTTCCTTGGAAGGCGAGCTCAAATGCCGAACTTCTTCCCCATCCGATGTCAACAACCTATCATTAACCCTTGATTCTCTCCATGTCAAGTAGTCAGGTGTGACGATATCAGCATATCTAGCTACCTCAACCCCAATGAGTTTCCTTCCATGCCACCACAATCTCACGGACCTTACCTGAATATCCATCTTCTCCGTAAGCAAATTCCAAATTACCAAGGTCATGGGTCATTGGAGTAAATTGACGAGATTCTGATTGCCTCAGTACTAGCAGTGGTGCATAGCTCACTCCTCCCCATACTCCCAATAATGGAACAGAGGCTTTGTCTCCGCATTTATACAATTTCGGTATAGGAGCTATCCATGAAGCTCTCCAAACTATCATCTCAGCCTTTATATTCCGAAATATATTGATCCATTGCTCCTTATTCCTATTCTCAAGCCAATCCCTTTTAAGAAATTTGCCAATTGGTGCAAAAGATTTCCAATATGGACGAAGAGGGAAATTCTCCTGTTTACAGAAATGGCTCTGAACCCATATGTAGAGGAGCTGTATACATCCTAGAAAACGACATTTGCCTTCCCGTCTACAGAAATTCAGGGATCGAATTGTTTCTGCTATGACTGCCGGGGCTGGGTTTATCTTTTGCTCAAGCCTATCGAAAACATCAAATATCGCCACATCCACATACCCTAATTTTTTCGGGAAGATAACTAAACCATAGATAGCCAAAGCAAAAATATTCCTAACTGTCTCCTTGCTTGAATGGCTATGGATTAAAGCCCGTAAAATGTCCCATGATATGCAGTAGCTTTCTCCTTTTCGGACAACATGGCTTTCTACCCAATTCCTTTCCATTCCCAAAATCTTCGACATCTTTTTCTTGAAACCCGGTGTCTTTGTATCCTTCAAATAAATACGATCGGGAATAACATCCTCAATATGCAGCAAAGTCGAATACTCCTCTATGGTTGGAGTCATACCCTCTCGGTTGAAAGTAAAACATCGATAAGCGGGATTCCAAAATTGTACCACAACCCGGATCACCTCATCACTGACCTTAACCTGAGCTAACAGAGCTATGTCCTATATGTCTGAGTGAATGCTTCTTTTTCCGATATATTCCACTAATTCCATATATCAATCAAATCCCGGAGATCATTTTGCTTGATAGTAAGATCAACCTCGGCTGGCAATGTGACACATATCCCATCTTTAAACAATCCCCATTATCCTGTTGAAATTTCTCGGACTGTTTCCTAACCTCTAAATGTTTCTCGACCACTGAGACACTCTGACCCTCCATGAAAGCCCTTTTAGTTGAATAATATCCCGAGACCAAAAACCTTCAAATGTGCAAAAATGATGGCAAGAATGCAAAAGAAACACAAAAAAAACAACAACAAAAAGAAAATGAATTAGTAACGAGAATAAATATGAATAATACAAAAAACATATAATTCAAAGCAATAATTATCCCTGAGGATGCCAACAAAATTTCAGCATTATAACCCCCCGGGGATGAAATATCAACATTTATTACGGACATTGTGATGTACGTTCATCATTGTCCGAAAAAATAAACTTATTTGGAAAGTAGAATATAAGGTAAAAGGATTGGAAATTTTTCTCCATGTGTTCTTAACTTCGGGATATCTAATTGGAAATCCGTCATGGCTTCACCTAGGTTCACTAAATGAGGGTGAATCGGTTCTAAAGGCCCCGAATTGTTCCTCACTGTCGCCGGTGAAAGCTAGTAAGGCACCCCGATAAAAGCGGGTTCAATTCGTTAGAGTCTATTTCCCTAGCCCATGCGGATTGTTAATCACGAAGGCTTAGGTAATTTAGTACTCCGGAAGTGTTTCACTAGCCCATGTGGATTGTTAATCACGAAGGCTTAGTTACTTTGCTCCCACCTAAAAGGATGGAACTCGGGTATAGGATTCATGATACGCAAATGCACGTGTAGTGTGTGAGGATAAATGACAAACCTTTCACCACCGATTCTATATCCCTTATTCTAAATGCCCCAACAAAACTAAACAACATAAATCATCAATTAATCAATAAATAGATATATGCACCAAAATAACTAGAGAACAATTATAATATGTATGCACATGAATATAAACATATTTAAAAACATTTTATTATTTTTTGAAATTATTCTTATTTTTTTTAAAATGTGGGAATTAAAATTAAATACCAATTACCAACAAAACCGAGACTTTGATAACACACGACTAATTCTAGGCCTGACTCTCTAATAGTCCCCAGTGGAGTCGCCAAGCTGTCGCAACCTAAAAAATAACGAGTCTCATCGCAAGACTTTATTATTCGTTAAGCGTGACATTAAAAAAATTGAGGAAAAGTCGACTTAATTCCTCTAGAAAAATGAAGGTTTTGAAAATGACCTTAAAAAAGACATGGAGTCGCCACCAATCGTTTTTAGCTAGGTGTGATAGGCCACCTATTAAAACCGGTTTTATAAAAATATTTTAAAAATTAATTAAAATATTTTTAAAACCAATTTCAAGTCTGCGTTTTAAACCAGAGAAATCAAAGAAGCGGGTTCGGGAGTCGGTTACGTGTGGGGAAGGATTAGCACCCCCACAATGTCCGTATAAATCGGTACCTTATTAATCGTGTGTTATTTCAAGTCTCAGTAAAAAAGTTGGTTTTAAATTTAGTATTTCAAGTTAATTTCCAATTTAATTAAAAATAGTATCATTTTTATTGAAAATGATCCGGAATTTATAAATTCAAAATTTTCTTATACTCCCCAACAAACGTGGCAAAATATAGAAATTTTTATTAATTTTGGAAAATTTTTCGAATCATTCTCTTTTTAAAGAAGATATTCTGTTATTAATAATAATTGATGATATCCTCCCCAGCAAACCCGGCAGAGAACTCATGAATTATTTTAACTCGGGAATATCTTTATTTTATTGAAAACCATTATCTTTTTTTCAAAACATTTAAAAGAAATGAATATGTATATGCATGACATAAATAAAATGACATAGCAAAATCTAAATAATATAATGCTTCCTAAATGATATGATATAATGTAAATCCCTTAGCATATTCTAAATGAAATGAAATAAATGCCTTAGCATATTCTAAATGAAATAAAATATCCTAAGTTATATGACATATTATAAATAAAATGAAATGACCTAGGTAACATAGTATATTCTAGATGAGATGCAATATCCTAAGTCATATGATATATTCTAAATGAAATAAAATAACCTAAGTAACATAACATATTCTATATGAAATGAAATAACCTTAGTAACATGATATTTGCTAAATGAAATAAAATAACCTAAGTAACATAACATATTCTATATGAAATGAAATAACCTAAGTAACATGATATTTTCTAAATGAAATAAAATAACCTAAGTACCATAACATATTCTATATGAAATGAAATAATTTAAATGACATGGCAAACATGAATGATATGGCATATAAATTAAATGAGATGGAATATGAAATAATGCTATCATATAATATGCATGAAAATAAAAATGAAAATAATGATGCATGAACATAGTATATGCTAAATAATATTACCAAAAAAATAACTCAATAAAAAGCATAGGATATCATGAAATATTCCAAATCATATAATAAACAATATAACATAACTCAAAATCATAACAATATCATAGAAATTATCATAGCAAGAATCACATATTATATAAAATGCATGAATATGGAAAATGCAATGCATGAAATTTATTTTTTCCTTTAATTAAGGAAATCCGTATATCTAAAAAGATATCCGGCTACCTTAGGAAAATATGCCAAATTAAATATTCTAAAACCAAAATACTTTGTGATTGTTTGAAAACAATTTTGAAAAGCTTGAATTAAAAATAAAAACTGGGCTAAATCTTTTTTAAATGGCTCTAATTTCCTAAGTTTAAAAAAAATCCGGACTTGACTACCCTTAACCTAAGACTTGAAAAACCATTTTTAGAGTTTAAAAAGACTTAGAAACTACCCTAAGTCAGTAGCTAACCCTCCTAATCATCCCACTCTAAGTAACTTAATCAAAACAGAAAAATGATTTTTCTTTAAATTCAATTCTGACTCCACTGTCCAGTTTTAAGCCACAATTTTTTACCCTATTTTTTAAAATTCAAAAAATTCTGAAAAAAGTACTGGAGACTCAGGACATGTAAAAATACACGAAAAAAAAATCGTCTTAATTTTCTGATTAAATATGAATTCCTAGAAAAATCAGAGATATACGAGTTTTGGGAGAAAAAAAAACTGCTTTGCCAACACATTTTTGCCTTTGATAAAATCATTTAAAAATCAAAGTAAAAATATTTGAAACTCCTAAAATGACTTACAAACAGTAGCTAGGACTTTTTGAAAGTTAGATAAAAATTGGCTTAAATAAAAAACATCACAAAGGTAGAATAATCAACTTGACAAACTTAATTTTCCACAAGTGTGCTCAAGAGAGCATGACTTGAACCATTAATTGGCTCAAGTCATTATTCAAGTGGCATGAACATGAAATGCATGAAACATTACAGCAAACATAATGCATGAAATGCATGGATTTAAACCTAAATGTCATGAAAAAAAATGCATGGCATTCATAAAGTGACCTAGACCTAAATGAACTTGCATGGCATTTAATGCAACCTAGACCTCAAATGCATGAACATGCATGGCAAATAAACCTAACTTAATAACTAAAATATGCATGGCATTTTCACAAACACAAAGCATGCTTAAACCAAAAACTCAATCAAATATCATGCAAATGCTAACCTATCAACTAACATGGCAAGAATGCACATAAAATGCAAAAATTCCTAGGATGGCCGAATAGCATAATGTAACTAGCAAGCATGGCATTTTCACAAACACTTGGTATACTAGCATGCAAAACTAAATCAAATGTCATGCAAATGCAAAAACCTACCAACTAACATGACAAAAATGCAATCACACGATGCAAAACACATGGAGTAGCCAAATGTTCTCAAGCTCCCACAAGCATGGCATTTTCACAAACACTTGGTATACTAACATGCTCAACTAAAATATAACACTTAAATCATGCAAAAACCACACAAGCATTTTCACAAACACTTAATATACTAAATCTAAAACATGCTCAACTAAGATATAAAACTCAAATCATGCAAAGACCACACAAGCATTTTCACAAACACTTGATATACTAAATCTAAAACAGGCTCAAATTTAAATAACATGAAAACAGAAAATTAAAAATGCAAAAACATGATATTTAGAACATAAATGGCAACAAACAAAGCAACCAAATTAAAATATAACTCAAGAATATGAAGTAACATAACATTTAAAACATCAAAATAAAGAAAATAACATAAACAATATGGTAAAATAAACCCAAAACAACAACTTAAATAAATAATGTAGGCCATTTGGCCATGGTGAGTTTATTGTAAAAATAAAATGTAGAAAATATACTTAAGAAAGAGATGAAAGAAGAACTTAAGAAGAATAATAAAAAACATTTATTTAAAATAGAAACTCACCAAATAATAATCAAAATAGCAAAAACAAGAATGGAAAATCAAGAAAGTGCAAGAGTTGGTGCTCAAGAGCAACCTCAAGAAGCTAATATTTCAAGCTTTTCTCTTCAAACTTTCCTCTCTTTTCTAAACTTTTCTTTTTTTCTTTCAACCAAGGAGAGAAAAAACAAGTAAAAACTCAAAGAACTCATCCAAAATGAAAATGAAAAATGAATTTTCTGCCTCCTCTAAAGGGCTGGTCGAATCCCCCCTATAATGGCTCAAGGATGTTGTCATTTTTTTGTAACCAATTTTCCATCAAATGGCTAATAATTCAAGGTGAAAAATCATGAAATTACCACCTTTAGATTAGCATCTCAGCTCTCTCAAATTACAGCTGTTCAAGAATAATGTTGACATCTATCTTGGCCTATGTGGCTTAATCACCATGGCTTGATCAAAGGGAATCTCTAACTAACTCTTGATTTCTAGCCATTTAATTGAAAAATCAGAAGCTTCCTCCTTCCATTGGGCTTGGGCAGGCCAGAAATTCTCTTTTCCAGCCCAACTCTGATTTTTTGAAAGGCCCAAAGAAGCCCTTTTCGGTTGCTTGGGTGAAATGACCATTTTGCCCCCCGGATGCAAATAAATATCAAACGGACTCCAAATTCAATTTTTCTTTTTTTAATACTTCCAAAATAATAAAATACTGAGTTCTGAAAGTTTTTAAAATTATCCGAGTTCGTTTGCTTTTTATTTGGATTTTTTCTTCCAAAAATGCCCTTTTATACCCCTACATTTTACCATTTTTAAACGAGCTCCAAATCAAGATTTTTCTTCACCAATCTCTTCAAAATAATTAAAAAGTGTGATATGGAAGTTTTCATAATTTTTGGAGCTCATTTGGTATTTTTTCGAGATTTATCGGCTTGAATTACTGCGTAGGAGGCCCGGGATTTGGCCATTTTGCAAACGAACTCCAAATCAAGATTTTATTTCGCCAATCTCTTCTAAATAATTTAAAAAAGAGATTTTCAAAATTTCATAATTTTTGGAGTCCATTTGCTATTTTTTCGGGATTTATCTTCTTGAATTATTGCATATGAGGCCCGAGATTTGGCCATTTTGCAAACGAACTCCGAATCAAGATTTTATTTTGCCAATCTCTTCCAAATAATTTAAAAATGATATTTGCAAAATTTCAGAAGATTTGGAGCTCATTTGCTATTTTTCTGGGATTTTCCTTTTTGAATTACTACATAAGAAGCCCGGGATTTGGCCATTTTGCAAATGAACGCTGAATCAAGATTTTCTTTCGCCAATCTCTTTCAAATAATTTAAAAATGATATTTGAAAATTTTCAAAATATTTGGAGCTCATTTTCTATTTTTTCGGGATTTTCCTTTTTGAATTACTACCTTAGAAGCCCGGGATTTGGCCATTTTGCAAACGAACTCCGAATCAAGATTTTATTTTACCAATCTCTTTCAAATGATTTAAGAATGATATTGAAATTTTTTTAGAATTTTCGGAGTCCTTTTGCTATTTTTCCCAAAATTTCTGATTTTCCCATTTTGCCTCCAAAACCCGGTTTTGCTTAAAACAAGTCCGATTTTAAGATTTTCTTCAATATGAGCCTTGGGCTATCCTTTTTAATCATTATTCATCCATTGGGGGCTTTGTTCTTACCAAGTCGGACCATTTCTGTGATTCTTCCCGATTTCACCGAAATCCACTAAAAACCCTAATTCTCGGTTTTCTCCCGGATTGAGTTTTCTTTTGGTTTTTCTTGCAAGTGACTTCTCCATTACCCGTATCCAGTGCTTATCTTTCATTTGGAACCTTCAATTTTGACCAATTTGATCGTTTAAGCACTTTTCCCCAAATTTCTCGGATTAGGGTTTCTTTTCTACTGAATCTCCAAATCCCAAGTTCCGAACTCCATATCTTTCAATGTAGACCTCGGATTATCAAAATTCTTTCGCCATTTTTCAATTGAACTTAAAATCTTGATTTTGAAAGTGGGTTGACTTTTTCAGTAGTTGACTTTTTGGGGTTGACTTTTTCGGGGTTGACTTTTTCGGGTTGACTTTTTCAAGTTTGACTTTTTATGCTCGCCCTCTTAAACTAAGTCTCGGAGTACTACCTGCAGGATGAAAACAGTCTTTTTACACTCAAAAACATCAATTTAGGAAGAAAACATACTTGTTTTAGTGGTCCGGACAAAATTAGGTGTCTACAGGTTGTATACAGCTTCTTTACATATAAGTTCAGAGCCATTTTTGTAAACAGGAGAATTTTCCTCTTCGCTCGTATTGGAAGTCTTTTGCACCAATTAGTGAATTTCATAAGAGGGATTGGCCCGAAAATAGGACTGAGGAACAATGGATCAACATATTCCGGAATGTCAGGGCTGAAATGATAATTTGGAGGGCTCCATGGATAGCTCCTATGCCAACATTGTATAAGTGTGGAGATAAAGCTTCTGTTCCATTATTAGGAGTGTGGGGAGGAGTGAGCTACGCACCACTGCTAGTACTAAGACAATCAAAATCCCGTCAGTTTACTCCTACGACCCATGATCTTAGCGGTTTAGAATTTGCTTATGGAGAAGATGGGTACTCGGGAAAGGTACGCGAGATTGTAGTAGTATGGAAGAAAACTCATCGGGTAAAGGTAGCCAGATATGCTGATATTGTCACACCTGACTACTTAGTATGGAGAGAAAGGAGGATTAATGACAGGTTGTTGACATTTAATGGGGAAGAAGCTCAATTCATGAGTTCACCACCAAAGGAAACACCATCGGAGTTAGAAATTGCAATGTCAGAATTTGTAAAAGAAAAGGCCCAAATGAGCAAAGAGATTGCCCAACTTCAAGAAGAGATTGAGGACATGAAAAATAGGGAATCAGCTCGGGAAAAAGAAATGGAAAGGATTACGAGAGAAAGGGACACTGCTAAGGGCGATCTTCAGGAATTACATTTGGAAAACAAAAGGTATCGTTTCGAGCTCAGATTTGATGGGACCCTCAAGATTTCCGGGGAATGGGAGCAAGAAGTCAAAAACCTCAAGAAGGAGAGTAACTATTGGAAAGAGAGAGCGAAGCATGAAGAAACCCAAGCCAATCAGCTTGAGAAGCAAGCTAAAGAAAGTTTATACAGTGATGTTTCTACTGACATGTCAAGGGGCCATGAACAAGTAGGGGTCAGATTGAAAAGCAAGGCAATCAAAAGGAGATGTGAAAGAAAGTCCAAGATCTGAGGGATAACCTATAGGACCAGTATTTTGTAAACAGCACTTTGAAATAGATAGGCGAATTATGGATTTGTCTTAGGCAGTGATCTTTTTATTCTATCTTCGATGTATTTAGTTCCAGGAAATCAATGAAAGACCATTTGGTTGGAATTATCCCGGGGCCAATACTTTCAAATGCATTCATATTTTTTATATATTTTGTTTGTTCATTCGTACATTTATTCATAGTTATAATGATTCATTTATTTTTTTATTTTTTTATTTTTTGTGATTATTCATTCATATTTATATGCTTAGCCACTTATTTATTCATTTTACTTGTTCACTCATTTATTCTTTCATATTCATATACTTAGCCACTTATTTATTCATTTTACTTGTTCATTCATTTATTCTTTTATATTCATATACTTAGACATTTATGTATTCATTTTATTTGTTCATTCATTCACATTTAGTCATTCATTAATTTTTAATAAAACAAAAAAAAAAATTTGTGTCAATAAATTCTAATTCATGGTTTTCAAAACTAAAGGTACAATTAGTCGTACTCCGAAAGAACCGGATTTTCGACACCTTTACAACACTTGATCTCAAGCTAGGATTATGGAGAATGATCATCTTGCTAGCATTGAAAGAATGGAACGGGTTCAGAAAGAATTGCAGGAGCAACTAACTAAGTCATAGGAGGAATCGAGAGAACAAATGGCTAAACTCATGGAAATGATGAATGCCATGATAAGACAGAAATGGCCAGGGGAAAATTCAGTTACAGGAAGAGGGGTAGTTAATCTGGATGGCCGACCTGAGGTTGCGCAACTGAATGGCCAAACAACCCAGCATGCAAGAAATGAGCTTCCAACTGGGGCAGCATCCTATGTTTATATTCAACCAGTGGCTGAAGCACAGAATTATGGTCTTGGAAAAGATAATGTTGGGGTTGACCCAATTGATGTTGTTGATTTTTCGGACTTTAAGGAACTGGCTAAAAAGGAAAAAGCAAAGATGGCCGAGCTAAAGAAGGTTGAAATGGCAGAATCTCAGAAGAAGTATCAGTTGTTGGAAGAGAGATTAAGAGCAATAGAGGGGGCATAGTTATTTAGAAGTCTGGATGCCAAAGAAATAAGCTTGGTACATGGCTTGGTGATTCCTCCCAAGTTTAAAGTACCCGATTTTGAGAAATATAATGGGACTACCAACCCATCAGCACACCTGACCATGTACTGCAGAAAAATGACAGGACATGATGATGATGAAAAAATGCATATCCACTGCTTTCAAGATAGCTTGACGGGGTTTGCAACCCGATGGTATAATCAACTGACTCGGACTAAGATCCGTTCTTGGATGGATTTAGCCAGGGCCTTCATGGAGCATTATAAGGATGTATCTGATATGGTACTTTACAGGTTGTCATGCTGAACATGGAAAAGAAAACTACGGAGAGTTTTAAAGAGTACTCTCAACGGTGGAGGGATTTGGCTACACAAGTGCAACCTCTTTTGACCAGCAAAGAAACTATGGTGCTTTTTATCAATACTTTAAAGGCACCGTATTGTGACAAATTGGTGGGGAGTGCCACTAAGAATTTCGCAGACATGGTTATATCTCGTGAAATGATTGAGACTGCCATCAAAAATGGAAAAATGGAGGGAGTGAGTCTGCCACTTCGAAGAAGGTATTTCCTGCTAAGAAGAAATAGGATTTATACCACAACAGCCATTTCCAACTGGCATGTCCCCATAGATACCCTTCCCGAAAACACTGTGTCAAACACCCAGGGTACCATGCGCAACGACCAACGTTCACCAAAGAATGATCAAAAACCCCCATTTGACTCGATTCCTACCACTTATGGTGAACTATATCCCAAATCATTGCAGGGTCAGCTTGTTGCACTCGTATACCTTAAACCGTTGACATCGCCATACCCAAGGTGGTACAACACAAATGCTAACTACGCGTATCACGCGGGGATTCAGGGGCATTCAACCGAGGATTGCATTGCCTTTAAAAGGAAAGTCCAAAGTCTGATCAACTCTAAGATTGTGAAATTTGGGTCAAGGAATGGGCCAAATGTAGCAGGTAATCATTGCCCAATCATGTTGAGAACTAGGTGAATGCAGTGATATCGGGGAAAGTCAGTCGGGTGAAGAAGTGTATTAGTGAAGTGAAGACTCCAATGTTAAAAGTATGGGTCGAAATGGTTAAAGTCGAGATCGTTCAAGATAAGGACAATTTGAAAATGGTGGAAAGCAGAATAGAAGATTGGTGTCCTTTCCATAAATGCAAAGGACATACCATACAGGATTGTGGGGATTTATTGTTTAAAGTCCAACGGATGATGGATGAGGGCCGGGCCCAATTCTACGAGGAAGCAGAAGAAGAAGTGGGTGCTACAGAGGATACAACTGGATACGGTATGGTAGACCTCTGATCATTTACTATGATGAGCCAGAGGAGAAGGTTGCCCCGGTTATTAAAGAAGTCGTGCCTAAACTATTCATAGAACTACCATCATTTTTTTCATACAAAGAAAACAAGGCTGCACCATGGAAGTATGATTGCAGCATGGTTATGCCGGGCACTTCTAGTCAGCAGATAGCAACCGACATAACAGTAGTGAGGCACTTAACTCATAGTGGGAGATGCTATGCCCCTGAGACTGTTGAGCAAGGTCTACCAAGAAAGAGAGGGAAAGTATATAAAGGGAAGAAGGCAGTTGAACCAGTCCATATTGAGATGGATCAGTCGAAAAGAATAGAGAAGAATTCAGTCCCGATGAAAGAGCCGGTAAATCAAAAAGAAGCTTGTGAGTTTTTGAAGTTTATAAAGCATAGTGAATATAGTGTGGTGGAGCAATTACAGCGTCAACCAGCTAGAATTTCGATCCTATCATTGCTGCTGAATTTGGAGCCACATAGAAATGCCTTGTTAAGAGTTATGAATCAGGCATATGTAGCCAACAATATATCAGTGGAGAAGTTGGATAGGCTGGTGGGGAACATAGCAGCAGATGATCATATCTTTTTCAGCTATGATGAAATACCACCCAATGGTATTGGATCAACAAAAGCTCTTCACATAACGACCACTTGCAAAGGGCACATATTACCAAGGATGCTTTTGGATAACGGTTCTTCGTTAAATGTGATGCCCTTGGCAACTCTGTCTAAACTGCCAGTTGATATTTCTTATATGCTGCCAAGTTGCACGGTGGTTAAAGCTTTTGATGGAACTAGATGGGAGGTAATGGGAACTATCGAGGTCCCAATGGAGATAGGTCCTTGTACCTATAAAGTGAATTTCCAAGTCATGGATATTACCCCGTACTACAATTGCTTGTTAAGAAGGCCTTGGATACATTCCGCTGAGGATATACCCTTATCTCTCCACCAAAAGCTGAAGTATGTGATGGAGGACGTTTGGGCACTTTGTCGGGAGAATAGGACCTCATAGTCTCTGCATCTACTGGTTCCCCTTACATTGAGCCAAACAAAGATGCTATGGAATGCTCCTTCCGGTCTTTGGAGTTTGTAAATGCAGTATTCGTCATTGAGGGACGAAAATTTCCAAAAACAAAGTTGTCCAATGATACAAGGTTGGGAGTAAGGACTATTATAGGAAAGGGCTACAGGGCAGGAAAAGGTCTTGGAAAGTATCTTCAGGGAATGGCCCGAGCAACTGAAGTGGTTGGAAAGAAGGATCGATTCGGTCTAGGATATCTTTTGAAGGCTCAGGAGAAGAGGAAACAAGTGGAGAAGAACCAACAAAGGAGGATAGCCCGTCTCGCGGGTATGGATATTGAGTGGGAGCCTATGACCTTCCCACCAATCCTTCACAGCTTCCACTCAGCCGATTTTCTGTTCAAGGAAAAAGATTCTGATGTACTCATAATGATTGATTGAAAAAGCTTTCGAGAAGTTCCATATGGATAGGGGTGAGGCACAAGATATGATGATCTGCATGACTTTAGGTTAAGGAATTGAGAGTAAGAATGCAAACTGGATGGTGCGACCTTGTCCACTAGGATATAGACTGACAAATTGGAGTGCGACCGAGCTGCCTATAGTTTTTAGCTCTATTCCAAAGTAATACTTTAAAACAATCTTAATTATCTTTGCCCAAGAATATTAAGAACTTTTCTATAATGGGATTTTGTTTAAAAAATCTTCATTCAATAAATAACAAGCACGATGCATTTTCTTCATATTGATGTGTCCTTATCTTTCATTTATGCTATTTATTTTTCTTTCATTGTATATATATTTTCTTATATTGTTTCTTCCCCACCTATTTACAGGTGTACGGATGCGGAATATGAGGACCTTCCTGTCAGTAATTCTGAAATTGATTTTGAAAGACCCATTTGCACGGGTGATTTTGAGGCCAACGGAGATACTAAGGATTATTGTCTACCTCCGGACTTATTAAGGAAAATAGAACAAGAGGAGAAACATGTACTTCTTCATAAGGAGCTATTGGAAATGATAAATTTCTGAAGTGGTGAGGAGATAAAGGAGGTTAAAATTGGGACCTCATTGTCATCATTTAAAGGGTGAATTGATAGCCTTGCTCTAGGAATATGTAGATGTATTTGCATGGTCATACCAAGACATGCCAGGGTTAGATCTAGATATTGTGGTTCAAAAGCTCCCTTTAAGGCCAGAGTGCAATCCAATTCAGCAAAAGTTGAGAAGAATAAGGCCAAACATGTTGTTAAAGATAAAAGATGAGGTGAAGAAGCAGTTTGATGCTAGGTTCTTAGAGGTGGCAAAATATCTGGAATGGGTGGAAAATATTGTTCTAGTACCAAAGAAGGATGGTACGGTATGGATGTGTGTCGATTATCGAGATCTGAACAAGGCCAGCCCCAAAGATAATTTCCCTTTGCCTCACATCGATACTTTGGTGGATAATACGACGAAGAGTTCCTTGTTTTCTTTAATGGACGGATTCTCGGGATACAATCAGATTAAAATGGCACCGGAAGATATGGAGAAAACCACATTTGTTACAATGTGGGAAACATTTTGCTACAAGGTAATGCCGTTTGGGTTGAAAAATGCCGGGGCAACATATCAGAGAGCCATGGTGACCTTATTTCATGATATGATGCATAAGGGGATTGAGGTCTATGTTGATGATATGATTGCAAAGTCACAAGGAGAAGAGGAGCATATTGCGAATCTTAAAAAACTCTTTGAAAAACTAAGAAAGTTTTGACTCAAGTTAAACCCAGCAAAATGCACTTTCGAAGTCACTTCGAGGCAGTTGTTGGGTTCTGTTATCAGCAAAAGGGGATTTGAGATTGATCTGGATAAAGTAAAGGCCATCCTGAATTTGCCATCGCCTTGTACTCAAAAGGAAGTAAGAGGCTTTCTAGGAAGATTGAATTACATTGCTCGATTTATTTCCCAATTATCCGACAAATGTGATCCAATATTTAAGCTACTTCGAAAACGCGATCCAAGAGAATGGTATAAAGGTTGTCAGATTGCCTTTGAAAAGGTTAAGCATTATCTATCCAATCCACTAGTATTAATGCCACCTGTTCCGGATAAACCAATGATATTGTATTTATCAGTATTTGAGAGATCCATGGGTTGTGTTTTGGTGGGGCAGCATGATGAGACCGGAAGAAAGAACAGGCAATTTACTACCTCAGCAAGAAGTTCACAGATTATGAGTTGAAATATTCATCGGTAGAAAAGCTGTGCTGTGCCTTAGCTTGGACTGCTCGAAGACTCAAACAATACATGTTATATCACACAACGTGGCTGATTGCCAAGATAGATCCAATCAAGTACATGTTGGAAGCACCTTATTTATCAGGGAGGACAACAAGATGGCAAGTTTTGTTATCAGAATATGACATTATATATGTAAGTCAGAAAGCTATCAAGGGCAGCGTAGTGGCTAAATTCTTAGAAATTCGGGCGGTGAAAGATTATGAGCCATTAAACTTTGATTTCCCTGATAAGGATCTGATGTATGTCTCGCAAGCGGATGAGATTCCCCCGAAGAAGAAAATATGGAGAATGTACTTTGATGGTGCATCCAATGCCATGAGGCATGGAATCGATGCAGTACTCATATCCCCAGAAAAAGATTATTATCCTTTCACTGCCAGATTGGATTTTGATTGTACAAATAATACTGCTGAGTATAAGGCGTGTACTATGGGCCTTCGTGCTGCAGTGGACAGAAAAATCAAAATATTGGAAGTTTTCGGAGACTCAGCCCTAGTGATATACCAGTTATGGGGAGAATGGGAAACCCGAGATAGAAAGCTAATCCGATGTCGAGAACTCATACTGAGTTTATTGGAGGAGTTTGAAGAAGTGAGTTTCAATTACTTCCCTCGAGAAGAAAACCGAATGGTGGATGCTCTAGCTACTTTGTCATCAATGTTTAAAGTGAATGAAGAGGCTGAAGTTGTGCCGATAAAAATGAGCATATATCAGTCTGCTGCCCACTGCCTGAGCATCGAAGAAGAAGCAGATGGCCTCCCTTGGTATAACGATATCTTGCAGTACATCAAGAATCAACAGTATTCAGAACCAGCAATAGAAAACGACAAGAGGACTCTGATAAGGTTAGCAATGGGTTTTGTTCTAGACGGAGAGATTCTCTACAAGAAAGGGAAAGACCAAGTTTTATTGAGATGTGTTGGATCTGCCGAAGCTAGGAGAATTATAAAAGAGGTCCATGAAGGGATATGTGGCACCCATGCCAATGGTCACATGTTTGCTAAGCAGATTATGAGGGCAGGATATTATGGCTGACGATGGAAGGAGATTATATCAGTTATTCCCGGAAGTGCCATAAATGCCAGATCTATGCATATAAGATTCATGTGCCGCCATCGCCATTGCATGTCATGACCACACCATGGCCATTTTCAATGTGGGGAATGGAAATGATTGGGCCTATGTCACATCCCAACTCCGAGAGTTGACTGGCCAGAGACAAGTATGTACCCCTGCCTCCGAAGCCTTAACCATTCATCTACCTAACGAAATTTTGGCATGATCTTGCCCGATAAGGGGGGTTGACCAAACCTGCATAATATGCAAAACAATAATAATAACACATGACATCCCGGTTAGGACACCTCCAACTAGGGAGTAAATGAGATGCCTCGCAGCAGACGCACGAAGTGAACCATAATGTATATATATATATACAATGCTAAAAATGTACACAACAATCTCGGTCTCCGACCAGATAACTGCATGACACATAATACAACATATTTAGACAAAATAACATATGACATCCCTAGGTGACTGTGCACGGCTCCTCCATCAAGCTACGGATCATCTCGTCCAAACGGTATGCCATGCTCACCGGCTATCGATCACGAGCAAGCTGGCAGGGCAGATGAGGGACCAGGTCGATCAGTATCTAAAAAAGAAAAATAACTAAAGGGTGAGTCATAAGGACCCAGTGAGCAAACGCAGAATCAGTAAAGTCTATGGAAAAGACTCACAAATTGTATTAACTAATATCACCTGGATGTTTCTATCCAACATCACAAACAACTATAACATCCGGTAGGGTCCGTAGACTCCTACAAACCTGTAGGGCTCGAAAGCTCCTACAAAACTGGTAAGGCACAAAGGCTCCTAAAAAATCAACAGGGCACAATGGCAGCCTACAAATCCGGTAGGGCACAATAACAGACTACAAATCGTTAGGTACCCTCATCTATCCAACCCCGCACTATCCAATATAACCGACAAGTGATCCTTTACATGATGGACACGTGTACAGTCACCGACCTCTAGACAATACTCTGATACCAACTTTGTCACATCCCAACTCCAGGAGTGTGACCGGCCAGAGACAAGTATGTACCTATGCCTCCGAAGCCTTAACCATTCATCTATCTAACGAAATTTCGTCATGACCTCGCCCGATAAGGGGGTTTACCAAACCTGCATAACATGCAACACAATAATAATAACACATGACATCCCGATTAGGACACCTCCAACTAGGGAGTAACCGAGATGCCCCGCGGCAGACGCACGAAGTGAACCATAATGTACATATATATATACAATGCCAAAAATGTACACAACAATCTCGATCTCGACCGGATAACTGCATGAGATATAATACGACATACTTAGACAAAATAACATATGACATCCCTAGGTGACTGTGAACGACTCCTCCATCAAGCTATGTATCATCTCGTCAAAACGGTATGCCATGCTCACCAGCTATCGATCACGAGCAAGCTGGTAGGGCGGATGAGGGACCGGGTCGATCAGTATCTGAAAGAGAAAAATAACTAAAGGGTGAGTCATAAGGACCCAGTGAGCAAACGCAGAATCAGTATAGTCTATGAAAAAGACTCACAAATTATATTAACTAAAATCACCTGGATGTTTCTATCCAACATCACAAACAACTATAACATCCGGTAGGGTCCGTAGACTCCTACAAACCGGTAGGGCTCGAAAGCTCCTATAAAACTGGTAGGGCACGAAGGCTCCTACAAAATCAGTAGGGCACAATGGCAGCCTACAAATCCGGTAGGGCACAATGGCAGACTACAAATCCAGTAGATCACAATGGCAGCCTACAAATCCGATATAGCTTAACATTACAATAAACATGCATCACATAGCATTTAAATAAGCATACTAGTAAGGAACAATGTGGCACCATACGGTCGACCACTCATACGACAATCCCAGATTATTACTTAATCATCACTTGTCCATTCCTTGAACCTTTTTCTCACGTCTTTATGAGAACTCGATATCATACGGTAATTCTACGTCATACATTCATACAATCACAGTCGGTATGTCATAACATAATCTAACGATCATACGTCTATCGCTACACGTTTACTCACAGTACGCTAAGCAGAAAAAATTGGATCCTCGTGCTTCGGAGCTCTTCCAACCACGGACTCAGCTAATCCGCGCTCCTAGTACATAAACAATAATTTCATAAATATTTTATAAATTTGAAAACATTCACATTATCCAAATTGTAGCTAATTCGCTACTATCCGAAAATCTATAACTTAGCTATTTAAACTTTATAATTTTTACACCTAGCTCGGGTGGTAATCCGGAGCAACGATCAATAGGAAAGTTGCTCCCCCGAGCCTTACAAAGCTAACGGTGGCCTCAGATGGTGGTGGAAGTGGCGCACAAAGTGGTTGGCCAACATGGTGGATTCGGCCAAGCTTAGATTTCCAACTCCAAGCCACTTTTTCACTCAACCAACCCCAAATAATAGATGTAGAGGTTGATTTAGGACTATCCATGGTGGTGGTTTAAGGTGGTGACTATGTTGGAAACCACCTAAGGCAAAATGTCCATAAAGAGAAACACATAGTTTCTCATGATTTCTTGAAAAACTAACACCAAATAAGTAATCCTTACCTTCTAGATAGTATAAATATGTGTTTTGTTGGCTTGATGATGAGTAGAAATCAAGAGATCAAGCTTACAAGCTTTTGGTTGTGGAGTTTTCTTCACTTTGATTAGGTTTTCTCAAGGTTGAAGAAGAAACAACCCTTAAGGCATGAAAAAAAATGAAATTCACAGCTGGTCATGGGGTTTTTTGGCTGATTTTTATGCCCATTTACCAAGCCGAATGACAAAAATACCCCTTTAGCCTTTTTTTTTATCTTTTAGTGGCTAAATGGGGCCCACATGAAATTTCTACGTTCGAAAGCTCATTTTTCACTTGTCTCAGCACAGATATGTTAAAATATTATTTTACACTAGTATACAAGTTTTCATAATTTTTTGATATCCCGAACATCAAAATCGGGCCCCGGACCGTTTACGGGTCAACATTAAGACTTTTACTTTTTTTGCTTCGATTCTCATTCTGATTTCACCAACAGCTTTCTGACATCATTTTATGTCCATATGAATCCATTTATTTACTTAAAACCTTTTTCGGACCTTCCCGCAGCCAGTTTCGGATTTTTACTCCTTTGAGTTAACTAAAGGCGTATCCGTTTTTCACTTAACTTTTTGAGTAAAAAAATGACATATTTTCAATCTAAGCATCATATTGTGATCCTCTATGGTCCTAGAGTCTATTGGTACAGTATACGAACCAAAAATAAAATTTTGGGTAAAATAACCAAAATACCCCTGGTTCATATTTTATCGGTTTTGTGCCGATTAGATGTTTGCAATAATCCTGATCAGTAATATATCACATTTTAACACCATGTGAAGTTAAAATACCAAAATTTACGATCTTTATATTGGTCCGATTGTGATTCCTGACTCGTGGTCACTTTAGGGCTAAATCTCTCAAATAGCCGATTAATCCCTTACTCTAAAAATTATTAATATAACAATAAGACCAGATGGTAGTGTGCTTTGTCTACAAGCATACATAAACTTGATCCACCATCTATGAATCAATTAAAGAGACCTGAGTCGATCTCTGTCTTACGAGGGTCTTACAATTCTCCTCCCTTAAAAAAATTCGTCATCGAATTTTCCTAATTGTGAACTTATTGAATAATTCATTTAAAGAGTTACGTACCTACTCTCGGAAGAACTGGGGGTACTGTCTCCTCATGTCTCTTTCAAGTTCCCAAGTAGCTTCCTCCTCCCCATGATGATTCCATACAACCTTCACCGAAGGAATCTCCTTCGATCAGAGCTTCCGTACCTGCCATTCTACTATAGCTATGGGTTCCTCTACATATGTCATGTGTGGATCTACCTCTACCGCTTGTGGTTGCAACACATGGGACTCATCGAGGAGGTATTTCCGAAGCATCGACACATGAAATACCGGGTGTACAGTGGCTAAGTCAGGAGGAAGGGCCAACTCATATGCTACTGCCCCATGTCGTCGAAGTATCTCAAATGGTCCAATGTACCTTGGACTCAGCTTTCCTTTCTTGCCGAATCTCATGACACCCTTAAACGGATACACTTTCAAGAACACATGATCCCCCACATCAAACTCTAGTTCCCGACGTTGATTATCGGCATAAGACTTTTGCCGACTCTGTGCTGCTCGTATTTTGTCACGGATCAACTCCATATTTCTTAATGCATCCCAAACCATATCTGGACTAATAATGGACGATCACCCACCTCGAACCATCCCACTGGAGATCTACATTTTTGGCCATACAATGCTTCATATGGTGCCATCTGTATGGTACTCTGATAGTTGTTATTTTATGTAAACTCAATCAAAGACAAATGTTGATCCCAGCTACCCTCAAAATCTAAAACACATGCCCATAGCATATCCTCTAAAGTCTGGATGGTCCTCTTAGACTGACCATCGGTTTGGGGATGGAACGCGGTACTGAATCTCAACTGAGTACCCAGTGCCCTTTGAAATGATTCTCAGAACCTCGATGTGAACTGTGTTCCTCTATCTGACACAATAGAAAGAGGCACTCCAAGCAAAGGCACTATCCGGTCCAAATATAGTCTAACATACTGGGTTGCCGTATATGTAGTGCGCACTGGCAAGAAACGTGCGGACTTAGTCAATTTATCGACAATCACCCATATCGAGTTGAGTCCTTTGGTTGACCTAGGCAACCCCGTGACTAAATCCATCGTAATCTTGTCCTATTTCCGTTCAGGGACATCAAGGCTCTGAAGTGTACCTGGCGGTTTTTGATGTTCAGCCTTAACCTGTTGGCACACCAAGCATCTAGCCACAAAGTTCGCTACATCCTTCTTCATGCCTTCCCACCAATAATGTGCTCGTAGATCATGATACATCTTGGTGGAACCAGGGTGCATAGTGCAGGATGAACTATGAGCTGCTTCGAGGAGTCTATGTCGTATATCTCCTGCCAGCAGTACCACGAGGCGGTCATGTAACCATAAAGTTCCATCATCATCTATACAAAACTCCTCGCACAATCCTTGTCCAACCTGGGCTTTCTTTCCTGTGCAAAAATCATCATCATGTTGCAACCGTTTTACCTCCTCCACTAATGATGACCGTACTTGCACATGGGCTAACATCTCCCCCGTGTCGGTAACACTAAGTACCACACCATCATTGAGGCAATTCCTCACTTCCCGAACCATATGTCTCCTCTGTACTACTATATGGGCTAAGCTACCCATGGACTTCCTACTCAAGGCATCAGCGACAACGTTGGCTTTGCCAGGATGATAAAGGATTGTACAATCATAATCCTTGAGTAATTCCAACCATCTCCTCTATCTCAAATTCAACCCCCGCTGATCAAATATATACTTGAGACTCTTGTGGTCTGTATAAATCTCGCATGATCGGCCATATAAATAGTGTCGCTATATCTTTAATGCGAAGACAATGGCTGCCAGTTCCAAGTCGTGCGTAGGATAAATCTACTGATGCCTTTTCAACTGTCTCGACGCATAAGCAATAACCCTGTTCTTCTGCAATAATACGCAGCCAAACCTATGCGAGAAGCATCACAATACACCACAAAGCCATATGTCTCATTTGGCAATGCTAACACTGGTGCTGAAGTCAAGAGCTCCTTAAGTTTATTGAAGCTCTTTTTGCACTCATCAGACCAAACAAACTTTACATTCTTCTGTGTTAACCTGGTTAGTGGTGCGGCTATCCTTGAGAAGTTCTCCATGAACCTCCTATAATATCCAGCTAACCCTAAGAAACTCCTGATCTCTGTTACTGTAGTCGCCCTCTCCCAGTCTTGTACTGCCTCAAACTTCTTGGGATCTATAGAAATACCTTCCTTCGAAACTATATGACCAAGAAAACTCACACTCGATAGCCAAAATTCACACTTGGAGAACTTGGCAAACAGTTTGTGTGCTCGAAGAGTCTCAAGGCCAATGAGGATGTGTTCCCTATGTTCATCCTTGCCTCACGAATACACCAAAATATCATCGATGAACACAATCATAAACTGGTCAAGGAAGGGTTTGAACACCCTATTCATCAAATCCATGAAAGCTGCCAGTGCATTCGTTAGTCCAAACGACATGACCAAAAACTCATAGTGTCCATATCGAGTGCGAAAGGCTGTTTTGGGAATATCTTCCCTCCTGATGCGAAGCTGATGGTACCCTGATCTAAGATTTATCTTAGAAAAGCACTGAGCTCCCTGCAACTAATCGAATAAATCATCGATCCTAGGCAATGGATACTTATTCTTCTTCGTCACTTTATTCAGCTGCCTGTAGTCAATACACAACCGTAACGATCCATCCTTCTTCTTAACAAATAAAACTGGAGCACCCCAAGGAGAAGTACTCGGGCGTATAAAGCCCTTATCAAGAAGATCCTGCAACTGAACCTTTAGTTCCCTTAGCTCCAACGAAGCCATACGATAAAGAGGAATGGATATTGGCTATGTTCCCGGGGGTACATCTATGCAAAACTCAATCTCCCTATCTGGTGAATGTCCAGGCAGCTCCTCAGGAAAAACATCGGGGAAATCCTCTACCACAGGAATCCCTCTCAAATCCTGAGACTTCACCTCCGCATCATATACATATGCCAAAAATCCTTGGCAACACTTCGCTAACAATTTCCCAGCACTAATTACCGAAATCAAGTGTGGCGAAGTCGTTCTACGATCTCTTTGATACCTCAACACATGTTTACCCGGTATTCTCAACACTACCACCTTTTCATGGCAATCTAATACCGTATGATGGGCAGACAACCAGTCCATGCCCAAAATCACATCAAACTCAAGTATATCTAGTTCAATTAGATCTACCAAAAATATCTCACCCTCGATCCGTATTTCACATCCTTTCAATATTCTGTTCATGGGGTAAACCTCCCCTACCGGAGTAAGCACTATCAACGGATCATTTAACATATCATAACTCATGTTCAAACACAAAGCAAAGGAAGAAGATATAAAGGAGTGCATAGCACCCGAATCAAATAATACTACAGCCTGCTTGGAACAAATATCTAATGTACCTGTCACGACTCATTCGACGCCTGCGCGTCTTGAGGATTCAGCACAAATACCCTGGCCTATCCTCTACCCTCTGTAGGCTTTCCTCTACCCCCCATAGTCTGTCCTCTACCTCCAGACTGTGTACCTGCCTTTTGTGTCTTTGCCCACTGACTGGGCCACTGATCCATTAGTAACAGCTGGCATAATAACTGGGGGCGGTGTAACTGTAGTTTACGTGGGTCGAGAAAGATTTAGCGGACAGTCCTTCTTCATATGCCCCGGCTGACCGCATCTGAAACAAGTACCAGGTCTTTCGCATCGTCCAAAATACAGATAACCACAACTCTGACAATGAGGAGCTCCTGATCTCCTAGTGTTACTTGATGGCTGGGTAACCGATCTAGTCTGACTACTCTATCCCCGGACCACTGTACCAACACCACTAGGTGCTCTTGATTCGTCTACACCAGACTACCTAAAATCCTATCTCCTAGTCCTGGCATTCTTCTGAGGCTCACGGTCAACTTGCCTCTCTTTGGCCCGTGCCTCAAATCGTAAGGCTGCATCAAGAACATCGGAGTACATAGAGGTCCTTTTGAAAGGTACCGCCCTAAATAAGTACTTCTGAGGCCATTAGAAAACCGCTTTGCCTTCATAGTATCAGTCATCACCATATGTGGCACATACTTCGCTAACTAATTAAACTTAGTATCATAAACCAACACTGACATGCCCTCAGTCTGTTTTAGTAACTCAAACTCTCGAGCCTTAGCATCCCATAGACTCTCAGGCATGAATCGTTCAATAAAAGTATTATAAAACTCAGACCATTCTAATGGAGGGTTACCAGCTGGCCGTCTCCTCAATAGGGTCTTATACCACTCATAGGCCACCTTCAACTGATAACTAGTCAACTCCACAGCCCTAACTGGTGAGCATTCGAGAGCCACATATAACCGATCACATACATCCACAAAGTCCTGTGGGCTCAATCCCAGAAAATACCAGTGGCTTATTTCGTTGAAACTCATATATTGTCACTAGGAGATACGGTCCTTGTTGGGCGGGTTGCTGTCACTCAGGGGATTCTGTGGACGTGGAGGACCTAGAGGGGCCTGGTCCTGCCTCTGATCTGCTAGTAGATCTATCAAGGTCCTAACCTCCTGACGTATCTCACCAATCTCAGCAGCTAACTGTTCTACCCTATTACCTGTTGCTGACCCCTAGCAGATCCAGCGGTCTGTTCTCGTTCTCTAGGAATAGAATTCGAATGTCCTGCGGAGGCCTGATCGGGAACCCTAGGTGGTCGTCCCCTCCGCCTACCCATGTTATCTGCACCGGGGGCATAATAACCTGAGACAAAAATTTAATCGTTAGGTACCCTCATCTATCCAACCCCGCACTATCCAATATAACCGACAAGTGATCCTTTACATGATGGACACGTGTACAGTCATCGACCTCTAGACAATGCTCTGATACCAACTTTGTGTCACATCCCAACTCCGGGAGTGTGACCGGCCAGAGACAAGGATGTACCCATGCCTCCGAAGCCTTAACCATTCATCTACCTAACGAAATTTCGTCATGACCTCGCCCGATAAGGGGGGTTTACCAAACTTGCATAACATGTAACACAATAATAATAACACATGACGTCCCGATTAGGACACCTCCAACTAGGGAGTAACCGAGATGCCCCGCAGCAGACGCACGAAGTGAACCATAATGTACATATATATATACAATGCCAAAAATATACACAACAATCTCGGTCTCGACCTGATAACTGCATGAGACATAACACGACATACTTAGACAAAATAACATATGACATCCCTAGGTGACTGTCAACGGCTCCTCCATCAAGCTACGTATCATCTCGTCAAAACGGTATGCCATGCTCACCGGCTATCGATCACGAGCAAGCTTCTAGGGCGTATGAGGGATTGGGTCGATCAGTATCTGAAAAAGAAAAATATCTAAAGGGTGAGTCATAAGGATCCAGTGAGCAAACGCAGAATCAGTAAAGACTATGGAAAAGACTCGCAAATTATATTAATTAATATCACCTGGATGTTTCTATCCAACATCACAAACAACTATAACATCCGGTAAGGTCCGTAGACTCCTACAAACTGGTAGGGCTCGAAAGCTCCTACAAAACCGGTAGGCCACGAAGGCTCCTACAAAACCGGTAGGGCACAAAGGCTCCTATAAAACCGGTAGGGCATGAAGGCTCCTACAAAATCGGTAGGGCACAATGCCAGCCTACAAATCCGGTATAGCTTAACATTACAATAAACATGCATCACATAGCATTTAAATAGGCATACTAACAAGGAACAATGTGGCGCCATACGGTCGACCACTCATACGACAATCCCGGATTATTACTTAATTATCACTTGTCCATTCCATGGACCTTTTTCTCACGTCTTTACGAGAACTCGATATCATAAGGTAATTCTACGTCATACATTCATACAATCACAGCCGGTATGTCATAACATAATCTAACGATCCTACGTCTATCGCTACACATTTACTCACAGTGCGTTAAGCAAAAAAAATTGGATCCTCGTGCTCCAGAGCTCTTCCAACCACAGACTAAGCTAATCCGCGCTCCTAGTACATAAACAATAATTTCATAAATATTTTATAAATTTGAAAACATTCACAATATCCAAATTGTAGCTAATTCGCTACTATCCAAAAATCTACAGCTTAGCTATTTAAACTTTATAATTTTTACACATAGCTCGGGTGTAAATCCAGAGCAATGATCAACAGGAAAGTTGCTCCCCCGAACCTAACAAAGCTAACGTTGGCCTCAGATGGTGGTGGAAGTGGCGGCACAAGGTGGTTGGCCAACATGGTGGATTCGGCCAAGCTTAGATTTCCAGCTCCAAGCCACTTTTTCACTCAACCAACCCCAAATAATAGATGCAGAGGTTGATTTAGGACTACCCATGGTGGTTGTTTAAGGTGATGACTATGTTGGAAACCACCTAAGGCAAAATGGCCATAAAGAGAAACACATAGTTTCTCATGATTTCTTGAAAAACTAACTCCAACTAAGTAATCCTTACCTTCTAGATAGTAGAAATATGTGTTTTGTTGGCTTTGTGATGAGTAATAATCAAGAGATCAAGCTTACAAGCTTTTGGTTATGGAGTTTTCTTCACTTTGGTTAGGTTTTCTCAAGGTTGAAGAAGAAACAGCTATTAAGGCATTAAAAAAAATGAAAGTGACGGCTGGTCATGGGGTTTCTTAGCTGATATTTGTGGCCATTTACCAAGCCAAATGACAAAAATACCCCTTTAGCCCATTTTTTATCTTTTAGTGCCTAAATGGGGCCCACATGAAATTTTACGTTCGGAAGCTCGTTTTTCACTTGTCTCAGCACGGATATGTTTAAAATATCATTTTACACTAATATGCAAGTTTTTGTAATTTTTTGATATCCCGAACCTCAAATCCGGTCCCCGGACTGTTTACGGGTCAACATTAAGACTTTTTCGGTTTTAGCTTCGATTCTAATTCTGATTTCACCAGAAGCTTTCTAACATCATTTTATATCCATATGAATCCATTTATTTACTTAAAACCTTTTTCTGACCTTCCTGCGGCTAGTTTTGAATTTTCACTCCTTTAAGTTAACTAAGGGCGTATCCTTTTTTCACTTAACTTTTTGAGGAAAAAAAATGTCAAATTTTCAATCTAATCATCATATTGTGATCCTTTATGATCCCAGAGTCTATTGGTACCATATACAAACCAAAAATAAAATTTTGGGTAAAATGACCAAAAAACCCTTGTTCATATTTTACCGGTTTTAAGCCGATTAGTTTTTTTCAATAATCCTGATCAGTAATATATCACATTTTAACACTATGTAAAGTTAAAATACCAAATTTTATGGGCTTTATATTGTCCCGATTGTGATTCCTGACTCGCGGTCACTTTAGAGCTAAATCTCTCAAATAGCCGATTAAACCCTTTACTCTAAAAATTATTAATATAACAATAAGACCATATGGTAGTGTGCTTTGTCTACAAGCATACATAAACTTGATCTCTATGAATCATTTAAAGAGACCCGAGTCGATCTTTGTCTTACGAGGGTCTTATAGCCTATTACTCCGAAAGCTTTAAATGGACATCGTTTCATCTTGGTGGCCATAGATTATTTCGCAAAGTGGCTGGAAGCTGCTTCCTATGCGAATGTAACGAAGTCAGTGGTATGCAAATTTGTTAAGAAGGAAATCATATGTCGATACGGATTGCCACAAGAATTATTTCAAATAATGCTCTCAATCTGAATAATAAGGTGATGAGAGAAGTGTGTACTCAGTTCAAGATCACACACCATAATTCGGCACCTTACCGTCCGAAGATGAATGGGGCAGTAGAAGCAGCCAACAAAAACATCAAGAAGATTGTTGAGAAGATGACTAATGTGTACAAGGATTGGCATGAGATTTTGCCTTTTGCTCTTCATGCATACTGTACTTCGGTTCGCAAATCTATAGGGGCAACACCATTTTCTTTGGTATACGGGATGGAAGCAGTGCTGCCTATTGAGGTTGAAATCCCTTTACTTCGTGTTTTGATGGAGGTTGGCCTAGAAGAGGAAGAATGGGTTAGAGCTCGTTATGAACAGCTGAATCATATCGAGGAGAAAAGATTGAAGGCAATTTGTCATGGGCAGTTGTATCAGAAAAGGATGATTCGTGCCCACAACAAGAAGGTTCATCCCAAACAGTTTCGAGAGGGCAGTTGGTACTAAGGAAAATTCTCCCTATAGTGAAGGATCCCCGAGGAATATGGGCTCCAAATTGGGAAGGACCCTATGTGAGACCTTCGTAAGCCAAAGATAACTCGGGTCTCCTATAACATTCTGATGGCTCGGAGCTACACATGTAAAAGCCACTAGGAAGGACGGGCTATCATGTGGTATACATGTTGTATGATAGATTATAAAATTGGAGGTTAAATCGGGTGGTTAAGCGATTTGACCCTAAAGTAGTTTAAAAATTCAGACTAAAACCGAGAAGGGGAAAAGTCCATAAAATATGATCAATTAGTGGATATGACGATAATATACGATATAGAACCCATACCTATTATCAGAACAACAATCGACATCAAATTCGAAAAAAATATGCACCAAGGGTATTTTGGTCATTTTACAACCTTTTCATTTTTTATTTGGAAAATGGTATAAATGGACATTTTGACTATATAATATATTAAAATGACATTTGGATCAAAATTTTTGCATTAGAAAAAAAAACGAGACTAGAATCAGTAAAATTGGAAAATTCTGACGTTGTCGTACTTAGTCGAAAAAACGTGGTTCAAAAATTCTTGTAATCGATCTGAACACATGGATAGATGTTTTAACACCCAAGGAACATGGATATATTGAGAAAAAAAGAAAAACGAAATCCCGAACATTACGTTCTATAGGGCATGTGCAAAGAGTCAAAGTTGGTCAACTCTTTTGATAAGCTTAGGCAAGATTAAGAACATGCGATAATTTCCCATAAAATTTCAGCCAAAAATAAGAAGAAATCACGTATTCTTCTTACTCTTTATGCCTTAGGCATTTTCTCATCAAAAACTTCATTAAAGCTTACTAAAGCTTTCTCTCTCCTCCAAATTTCAAGGGAAATCACCAAATTTTGCAAGGATTTCACTAACCCATAGGTAATTTCATGTTCTAAGCTTGATTTTGATATTAGATTTTGAAGAATTTATCTCTATCTATGAGAAATCATTTTGGCTGAAAATTAGTGGTGGTGAACCACCATGTTGCCACCACTTTTTTCATTACGGGAGGTGTTCCTCCGCCTCCTTAAACCGTAAATTAGTATCGGATAGCTTTGAATCAAAATTTAGATGCTAAAACAAGCTTGGCTGAAACCATAGCTTGCCCATGAGGTGGTGCTGCCACCTTCCTTGGTTGTCCGAGGCCACCGTTAGCTTCGTTGTTGTTGTGTGAGCAACTTTTCAGTTGATTGTTTCTCCGAATTTTGACCCGAGCTAAGTGTAGGAATTTATTTGTAAAAATTCTTAAGCTGGAAAATTTTGAATAGCAGCTAATTACAATAAATAGTTAGAATTTGAATGTCCCGTAGTTGAGAAATTTTCACAGAATATCCTGATGATGCCATAGGTACCCATATTGTAGAGTTCGCCTAGGATCGCGACAAAGCCACGAAAATGTCGCTTTTAACACTCGGACTAACACTGTGAGTATTTAGGTTAATCTAGGAGGTAGTTGTTATTTTATATGCATTGTTGATTGATATGGATATTGAAACATGAAAGATTGCTCGGATTACGAAAATGGTAAGATTCGAACCTTACGCAGATCAAAGGCGTAAGTGTGGAATTAATATGGTTACTTGAGGTAGGTGTTGTGGAGTTGAATAATAATGAATGTGAAATATTTGAAATGCTCGGATATGCTTAATTGAGATGTTGGGCAAGGTACGGATTAAAGAAACAATAGTATGGAATTGTGTTTTAAGCATTATGGTTACTAATTTGTGAAATTGATTGATGAATGATATTGTATAGGATGGTTCAGTATTTAAGCATAATTAGATATTGTAGATTAAAAGGTTATGCACATAAGTTGTTTGATAAAAAAATCTAAGTGAAATTGTAATGCTTTGAAAAACATAAGTAGAAATATGTTATTGTAGAGATTGTTTCTTAGCATAGTATGTATATATATATATATTACTCCATGATATAAGAAAATAAAATATCATGTTGATATTATACGAACAGGGTGATGTCCGGGATGCTATTATTGTACGGACAGGGTGATATCCGAGATGCTATTATTGTACGGACGGGGTCATGTTCGGGATGCTATTATTATACGGACAGGGTAATGTCCGGGATGCTATTATTATACGGACAGGGTCATGTCCGGGATGCTATTTTTATACGGACAAGGTGATGTCCGGGATGCTATTATTGTACGGACAAGGTGAAGTCCAGGATGCTATTGTTGTACGGACAGGATTAGTCCGGGATGATATGGACAAAATACTCCAGGATGACAAATATTATGGACTGGTATAAGTCCGGGATGTTTTGATAATATAGACATGAGAAATTCTTAATTAATAATTGTAGAGGTATACACGTAAAATCGATTGTTAAATATTTTTGGCTACCAATTTTGGCTGGCCAATGACCTATTTATATTCAGCACTCAGCATAGAAGATTTCATATGGGACAAATAATTTTTATAAGTCCCAGAACAATTTTTAAATATTACTTTTCGGTTAATTAGTCATACTTGATATGTCATGTTTATGCTTTAATGGTTAAGAAAAGAAGCACGAAACTTCCAAGTACTCTTCCTAGTTACCTTATGCTCACTGAGTTTTTTGACTCACTCCATTTATTTTCATTTTTTTTTTCAGATTCTGATAGACCCAGCTCTTCCCAGATTCCGGATAGCTAGCTGCTCACATACTTGTGGTGAGCGGATTGACCCAAAACGTGGTAAGCAGTGGCGATGGTGGGATACATTTTTGCAGTCACTAGTGTACCATGGATCCTCTGCATTTTGTGTATGATGAATATGTACTGTATATTTTGTAAACGGATGTAATTAAGTGATGTATAACATATATCGGACTTAGAGGCCTAGTATGAGATGGTGATGTTTATTTTGTTATGATATAATATAAATGTATGTTTGTATATAAGATGTCATAAAGGTTGAGTCTGCTGCAGGGCATTTCGGTTACTCCATATCGGAGGTGTCCAAACCGAGATGTCATGTGTTGAAGAATTATTACCTTGTGAATGTTGATGATTGAGCGGCAAACCCCCATGTAGGGCGAGATTATGCCAAAATTTTGTTTGATTTGGTTTAATGAGTATTCTCAGGCTTCGGAGGCAGGGGCATACCTCGTCTCTGGCCAGTCAAATGCCCTGAATTTGGGGTGTGACAAAGGTGGTATCAGAGCATGGTCTAGAGGTCAGTGACTGTAAAAAGGGGTAGGGTAGTAGTGCATTGCTTACAAGTAATCCCAGGATATCGGTAAGTAGTGTACTACCCCTACGAATGTGCATCGCCACATGCTGTTACGTTGGGTAATTTTTAAGCTAGCTAGCACGTATTTAACTGTATAAATAATATTATGGAGTTACTGATATATGTTTATTTTCTAGATACGATGCCTCCCCAAACAAGAACTCGTAGACCTAGAGATACATCAGGGATCGAGAGCTTGAGGTCCCAAATCAGATTTCTGCTGGCCCTGACATTAGAGGCCAGAGTAGGGAGAGTAGTAGGACTGCTACTAGGGATACTACAAATATTGAGATGAGATTTGACAGGATGGATGCTAAAATGGATGAGGTATTACACCAGGTAGAGGCTCTGAAACAAGTTGTGGCAGAGCAACAGAGGAAACTAGATCAGGCCCAGCAGGCACAGCCACAGTCGACAGCTGCACCGGTAGAGTCAGAGCAGGGCCGACTAGAGGGATACATTCGGGTTTCGTTATCTGAGTTTAAGAAGAATCAACCACCTTTGTTTACATGGAAGGATGCTAATGCAGATCCCAATAACTTTTTGGATCAGTGCAGTAGATTGTTCATATCATTGGGATGTTCTCCGATTCGATCTGTGGAGTTAGTTAGTTTCCAGCTTAGGAGTATAGCTGGAACGTGGTATACGACCTTGCTTAGGAGACGACGAGCTACTGATCCTCCATTAGCATGGCCAGAATTTTGTACTGAGTTTCTTCGTAGGTTCTTACCACAGAGTGTTCGTGAGGCTAGGGCTCGCGAATTCGAGTAGCTCAAGCAGACAGAGACCATGACTGTGACTGATTATGATATCTGATTTTCTTATGTTTTTGTATACGCGCCAGAGTTGGTATCCACCGAGTATGATAGAGCTAAGAGGTTTGTGGATGGTCTTCAGGAGTATTTGTTTAGGTCAGTTCAGTTGATAGAGACATCTACTTATGCTGAGGTACTAAATTCTGCTCTGAGGTTTGAGCAGCGAGCCCGGGATAGACAGAGTGATAGGGGCCCACGAAAGAGGCCTAGATTTGGTGGACAGGGTTCTAAGACGGTAGGGTCATCGGGGCCGGTTGGTGGTGTCGTGTCTAGAGGAGAGGTATCTACTAGTTGTGTATAGAGGGACGGGGGTCAGAATAGTCAGCATAGACCTGGTGGTCGCCCTCAGAGTATATCAGCTGCTACTACTACTGGGGGAGCTTCTACCCCATTCTGTCAGATCTGTGGACGTCGACATAGAGGCGTATGTTGGAGATCAGATTTATGTTTCAGATGCGGTAAATCGGGGCACATGAGGAAAGGGTGCCCATTGGGTTCTGGCTCACTTCCATCAGTAGCAGCTCCACTCCCAGCTACAGTTGTACCAGGGCAGTCAGCAGGATCAGTCGCACAACAGGCTGGTAGAGGTGCTCAGGGCCGGGGACAACAATCTGTCGGTAAGGGACAGACTTCAGGCGAAATGGGGCATGCTTGAGTTTTTGCACTGATACCTAGGGATGTCCAGGCATCCAATGCAGTTGTGACAGGTATTATTATGGTTTGTTTACAGCCTACACATGCTTTATTTGATCCGGGTGCTACCTATTCATTTATTTGCCCGCAGTTTATGGATATTTTGCTCTGAGATGTTAGTGAGTTAAATGAACCTTTGCTAGTTTCAACACCTGTCGGGGTAGAGTATGTAGTTAGTCGAGTTTTGAAAGGGTGTGATATTGAGATTGGCAGGGAGGTGTTCATAGCCAATCTAGTGATACTAGATATACTAGAATTTGATGTGATACTCGGCATGGATTGGCTAGCTGTCAATTATGCGGTGTTAGATTGTTTCGAGAAGGTTATTACATTCCAGATACCAGAGAAATTAGTTTTAAAATATCAGGGAGATCGAAGTATGAATACAGCAAGAATGATACCGGTCTTAAAATCTGAGAAGTTGTTAAACAGTGGATGTCAGGGCTATTTAGCCTATGTGTGTGATATTGAAGGCAAGGTTCCGGATTTGGATAAGATACCAGTAGTATCTGAGTTTCCAGATGTATTTCCAGAGGAGTTACCCGGACTTCCTCTTGAGCGAGAGATTGATTTCTGTATTGATGTGTTGCCAGGAACCCAGCCTATTTTAATTTCCCCTTACCGTATGGCTCCCCTTGAGTTAAGGGAATTGAAGGTACAACTTCAGGATTTATTGGACAAGGGATTCATACGCCCGAGTACTTCACCCTGGGGTGCTCCGATATTGTTTGTTAAGAAGAAGGATGGATCTCTGCGGCTATGTATTGACTATAGGCAACTTAATAAGGTGACTATTAAAAATAAGTACCCACTGCCGAGGATTGATGACTTGTTTGATCAGTTGCAGGGAGCTAGTTGTTTTTCTAAGATTGATCTTCGATCAGGTTATCATCAACTCCGTATTCGGAGGGAAGATGTGCCTAAGACTGCTTTCATTACGCGTTATGGGCACTATAAGTTTCTTGTAATGTCTTTTGGACTGACTAACGCCCCTGCAGCTTTTATGGATTTGATGAACAAGGTGTTTAAACCCTATTTAGATCACTTCGTGACAGCGCTTATTGATGATATCTTTTTTGTATTCACGGACTGAGGATGATCATAGCCAGCATCTTAGGGTGGTGCTTGAGACCTTGAGAACACACTAGTTATATGCTAAGTCTTCAAAGTGCGAGTTCTGGTTGAGTAGTGTAGGATTCCTTGGACATATTGTATCCAAGGAAGGTATTAGTGTGGACCCTAAAAAGGTGGAGGCAGTGCGTGACTGGAAAAGGCCTACCACAGTTACTGAGATTCGGAGTTTCTTGGGGCTGGCAGGGTATTACAGGAGGTTTGTTGAGAATTTTTCGAGATTGGCAGCTCCATTGACTAGACTTACCCAGAAGAATGTCAAGTTTGAGTGGTCAGACGAATATGAGAGGAGCTTTCTAGAGCTCAAGGAACGTTTGACTACTGCTCCAGTTTTGACATTATTGACGGGATCCGGTGGATATGTTGTATATTGTGATGATGCATCCAGGGTTGGATTGGGATGTGTGTTAATGCAAAGTGGCAAGGTTATAGCATATGCCTCGAGGCAGTTGAAAAAGCATGAGCAGAATTATCCTACACATGATTTGGAGTTAGCAGCCATTATCTTTGCATTAAAGATATGGCGACATTACTTATATGGCTAGTCATGTGAGATATACACCGATCACAAAAGTTTAAAATATATTTTTGATCAACGGGAGTTAAATTTAAGACAGAGGCGGTGGTTGGAGTTACTCAAGGATTATGATTGCACTATCCTTTATCATCCGGGTAAAGCCAACGTGGTTATTGACGCTTTGAGCCGTAAATCTATGGGAAGCATGGATCACTTGTCCCTAGAGAAGAGACCGTTGGCTAAGGCTATTCAGGATTGTTTGAGAAGAGGTGTTACCTTGAGTTTTATCGGGACTGGTGCACTTATTGCACATGTACAAGTTAGATCCTCCTTAGTAGAGGAAGTTAAAGCAAGGCAGCATGCCAATGCTTTTTGTACTGAGACGATAACTATTGTGAAACAAGGCAAGGACGATGGATTTTAGGTAGATGAAGAGGGAACTCTCCGTTTCCATAGTCGATTAGTAGTCCCTGAGATAGAGGGAATTCGAGGTAGGATCCTTGATGCAGCACATAATTCATCATATACTATGCATCCTGGTGTTACCAAGATGTACCGTGATCTTAAGCAGTTCTACTGGTGGCAAGGCATGAAACGTGATGTAGCAGATTATGTGGCTAAATGCCTAATATGTTAGCAAGTAAGGGCTGAACATTTGAGACCAGCTGGTCCATTACAGAGCCTTGAAGTGCCAAAGTGGAAATGGGATCATGATACCATGGATTTAGTGACTGCGTTGCCTAGAACTAAGGCAGGATATGATTCTATTTGGGTGATTGTCGACAGATTGACTAAGTCAGCACATTTTATTCCGATGAAAACAACTTATCCAGCTAATAAGTATGCTAAGCTTTATTTGGATCGGATTGTGCCTTTACATGGTGTACCATTATCGATTATATCAGATAGAGGTTCACAGTTTACAGCGAGATTTTGGAGATCATTCCAGGAGGCCCTCGGTACGCAATTGCGGTTTAGCACTGCTTTTCACCCCCAGACAGATGGACAGTCTAAGAGGACTATACAGACCCTCGAGGATATGTTGCGGGCTTGTGTATTAGATTTTGAAGGGAATTGGGATGATCATTTACCTTTGATTGAGTTCGCTTATAACAACAATTATCACAGCAGTATACAGATGGCAGCATTTGAGGCACTATATGGTCAAAAGTTTAGATCGCCTGTTGGTTGGTTTGAGGCAGGCGAGTATTGGCTACGTGGTCCAGATATTGTGCAGGATGCAGTGTAAAAGGTTGGAGTAATAAGAGAGAAGTTGATGGCTGCCCAAAATCGGCAAAAGGCCTATGCTGATAACCGGAGACGTGAGTTAGAGTTTGATGTTGGAGATTATGTGTTCCTAAAAGTTTCACCTTTCAAGGGGGTTATGAGATTTGGGAGACGAGGTAAGTTGAGTCCAAGGTACATTAGACCATTCCAGATATTGAGCAATAAGGGTGCGGTAGCATATGAGTTAGCGTTGCCTCCAAACTTGAGCTATGTACACCCCATATTCCATGTGTCTATATTGCGAAAATACATTCCAGACGATTCACATGTTTTACAGCCACAGGTAGCACAAATAGACTCCCAGTTAACATATATTGAGGAACTCGTAGCCATAGTAGATCGTCAAGTGCGAAAGATGCGGTCAAATGAAGTTCCTACAGTTAAAGTTGTGTGGTAGTATCACAAGACGCAGGAGGCTACGTGGGAGCTTGAGGATGAGATGAGACAGCAGTACCCCTAGTTATTTCAAACATGAGGTAATTCTTTATAGGTTAATTTTATGCAAAATTCGAGGACGAATTTTATTAAGGGGGAGAATTGTGAGACCTTCGTAAGCCAGAGATAACTCAGGTCTCCTATAACATTCTGATGGCTCAGAACTACACATGTAAAAGCCACTAGGAAGGACGGGCTATCATGTGGTATACGTGTTGTATGATAGATTATAGAATTGGAGGTTAAATCGGGTGGTTAAGCGATTTGACCCTAAAGTAGTTTAAAAATTCAGACTAAAATCGGGAAGGGGAAAAGTCCATAAAATATGATAAATTGAGTGGATATGATGATAATATACGATATAGAACCCATACCTATTATCAGAACAACAATCGGCATCAAATTCGAAAAAAATATGCACCAGGGGTATTTTGGTCATTTTACACCCTTTTTTCATTTTTAGTTCGAAAAATGGTATAAATGGACTTTTTGACTATATAATATATTAATATGACATTTGGATCAAATATTTGGCATTAGAACGAAAAAACGAGACTAGAATCGGTAAAATTGGAAAATTGTGACGTTGTCGTACTTAGTCGAAAAAACGTGGTTCAAAAATTCTTGTAATCGATCCGAACACAAGGATAGATGTTTTAACACCCAAGGAACATGAATATGTTGATAAAAATGAAAAATGAAAAATGAAATCCTGAACATCACGTTCTATAGGGCAAGTGCAAAAAGTCAAAGTTGGTCAACTCTTTTGACCAAGCTTAGGCAAGATTAAGAACATGGGATAATTTCCCATAAATTTTCAGCCAAAAATAAGAAGACATCACGTCTTCTTCTTACTCTTTATGCCTTAGGAATTTTCTCACCAAAAACTTCATTAAAGCTTACTAAAGCTTTCTCTCTCCTCTAAATTTCAAGGGAAATCACCAAATTTTGCAAGGATTTCACTAACCCATAGGTAATTTCATGTTCTAAGCTTGATTTTCATATTAGATTTTGAAGAATTTATCTCTATCTATGAGAAATCATTTTGGCTGAAAATTGGTGGTGGTGAACCACCATGTTGCCACCACTTTTTTCATTACGAGAGGTGTTCCTCCGTCTTCTTAAACCATAAATTAGTATCGGATAGCTTTGAATCAAAATTTAGAGGCTAAAACAAGCTTGGCTGAAACCCTAGCTTGCCCATGAAGTGGTGCTGCCACCTTCCTTGGTTGTTCGAGGCCACCGTTAGCTTCGTTGTTATTGTGTGAGCAACTTTTCAGTTGATTGTTGCTCCGAATTTTGACCCAAGCTAAGTGTAGGAATTTATTTGTAAAAATTCTTAAGCTGGAAAATTTTGAATAGCAGCTAACTAGAATAAATAGTTAGAATTTGAATGTCCCGTAGTTGAGAAATATTCACAGAATATCCTGATGATGCCATAGGTACTCATATTGCAGAGTTCGCTTGGGATCGCGACAAAGCCACGAATGTGCCGCTTTAACACTCGGACTAACACTGTGAGTATTTAGGTTAATCTAGGAGGTAGTTGTTATTTTATATGCATTGTTGATTGATATGGATATTGAAACACGAAAGATTGCTCGGATTACGAAAATGGTAAGTTTCGAACCTTAGGCGTAAGTGTGGTGTTAATATGGTTACATGGGGTAAGTGTTGTGTAGTTGAATAATAATGAATGTGAGCTATTTTAAATGCTCTGATATGCTTAATTGAGATGTTGGGCAAGGTACGGATTATGGTTGTACTTGTCGGATTAAAGAAACAATAGTATAGAATTGTGTTTGAAGCATTATGGTTACTAATTTGTGAAATTGGTTGATGAATGATATTGTATAGGATGGTTGAGTATATAAGGATAATTAGATATTGTAGATTAAAAGGTTATGCACATAAGTTGTTTGATAAAAAATCTAAGTGAAATTGTAATGCTTTGAAAAACATAACTAGAAATATGTTAGTGTAGAGATTGTTTCCTAGCATAGTATATATATATATATATACATTACTCCATGATATAAGAGAATTAATATATCATGTTCATATTATACGGACAGGGAGATGTTCGGGATGCTATTATTGTTCGGACAGGGTGATGTCCGGGATGCTATAATTGCACGGACAGGGTGATGTCCGGGATGCTATTATTGTACGGACGGGTGATGCCCGGGATGCTATTATTATACGAACAGGGTGATGTCCGGGATGCTATTATTGTACAGACAGGGTGATGTTCGGGATGCTATTATTATACGGACAGGGTGATGTCCGGGAAGCTATTATTTTACGGACAAGGTGAAGTCCGGGATGCTATTATTGTACGGACAGGATCAGTCTGGGATGATATGGACAAGATAGTCCAGGATGACAAATATTACGGACTGGTATAAGTCCGGGATGTTTTGATGATATAGACATGAGAAATTCTTAATTAATAATTGTGGAGGTATACACGTAAAATCGATTGTTAAATATTTTTGGCTACAGATTTTGGCTGGCCAATGACCTATTTATATTCAGCACTCAGCATAGAAGATTTCATATGGGACAAATAATTTTTATAAGTCCCAGAACAATTTTTAAATATTACTTTTCGGTTAATTAGTCATACTTGATATGTCATGTTTATGCTTTAATGGTTAAGAAAGGAAGCACGAAACTTCCAAGTACTCTTCCTAGTTACCTTATGCTCACTGAGTTTTTCGACTCACTCCGTTTATTTTCATTTTTTTTTTCAGATTCTGATAGACCCAGCTCTTCCCAGATTCCGGATAGCTAGTTGCTCACATAGTTGTGGTGAGCGGATTGACCCAGAACGTGGTAAGCAGTGGCGATGGTGGGATACATTTTTGCAGTCACTAGGGTATCATGGTTCCTCTGCATTTTGTGTATGATGAATATGTACTGTATATTTTGTAAACGGATGTAATTAAGTGATGTAAGACGTATATCGGTCTTAGAGGCCTAGTATGAGATGGTGATGTTTATTTTGTTATGATATAATATAAATGTATGTTTGTATATAAGATGTCATAAAGGTTGAGTCTGCTGCGGGGCATTTTAGTTACTCTCTATCGGAGGTGTCCAAATCGAGATGTCATGTGTTGATGAATTATTACCTTGTGAATGTTGATGACTGAGCGGCAAACCCCCATGTAGGGCGAGATTATGCCAAAATTTTGTTTGATTTGGTTTAATGAGTATACTCAGGCTTCAGAGGCAGGGGCATACCTTGTCTCTGGCCGATCACATGCCCTGAATTTGGGGTGTGACACCCTATGTGGTAAAAAGAGCTTTTTCTAGAGGAGCATTGATTCTAACTCGGATGAACGGGGATGATTTGAGAAATCCCGTGAATGCTGATGAATTGAAAAAGTATTATGCTTGAAGAAAAAAGAATGAAATGAAATGAAAAAAGTGTGATGCTATGCACATGGAAATTCGAATGATTCCAAGTGTAAAAATGGAAATTCTATATATCTATCTCCCCTGAGGATTGCTTTTCAATGAGAATATTCTTGCTTGATAAGATGAATGGCTATTTTTCATATTCCCTTCACTAGGAAGAAATTTTCCTTAGTCACCCCTTTGAGCCTTAGGAATTATTTCTTTCTTTGAACCTTGATCAAGGATCACTCTCTACAATGGAGGGCAGATGCGAGGAAAAATAATCAAAAATCATGGAAAAAAAAGAGAGCCATCAAAAAATGTGAAATCAAAGAATGGAAAATGAAAGCCAGGAATGAAAGAAAAATATTGAAAAAGAGAAAAAGAAAAGAAAGTCTAAAAAATAGGGGGGGACAAATGTTTCAAGAATGAATTATCCTCAGGAAATGATCCTTGATCCAATTACCCTTAAACACACTTTGGGCCTACTTATCCTTTATTTCTAAACCCGAACCTTGGCCTACGTTACGTGTTTTAAAAGTCCATTTTGATCAAGCATGAATATTTGATTTGAAAGGTTTTTCTCAGAATTCATCCCATCTTTTGAATTAGCATTTTTTACCTTGGAAGCATTTAGAGTTCTCAGGTGCATGGTAGAATACAAGAAAAAAGAGAAAATAAATGAAAATAAAAAAAAAGAATGAAAAAGGAGAGGTTTGAGCCGAGAACCCGCAAAGGGCGACTTAATACCGAATGGGGGACACTTGAGTTGAAAACCCGCAAAGGGCAGCTCAAGTACTAATTAAGGTTTGAATCAATGCTCCGTATAAAGGGGGAGAAAATATCTAAAAATCAGGGGAAAGGGGAAAAACTCAGTCTGACGTAATTACGGAAGCCGAGGGATTACTCAAGTAAATTGCTCATTCAAGAAAAAATTCTGATGATTTGAAAAATGAGGGGTCCAAGATATTCCGCATCCGGGGCATCTACAACCTACAACTTTACATTTGTTTCTTATATCCTTGATGTTCACTTTTATCATTTTAAAATATTTGTTGCAATAAATTCTTGTTATTCCTTTTATGACATTTGCTTGATTCCATAGTTTCTTTCATACATTTTGAGATGCATTTTGTTTGTTATTAAATTGAATGATGATTAGTACACATAAAAATCTTTAAATAAAAGGATTTCTAAGTATTACTAAGGAGTAGATTTAAATCTTAGAAAAGGTTTGGAAACCACTAATCCTGATGGAAAATTCACCAGGTAAAGGTAAACGGTGAATGTGTTGGGGACTCCGTCATGAAGTTAGAAAATTTGTGAATTTCAGTGAAGTCAGAAACTGGGACTGTTTGACAAATTATCTTGATTGAAAGTTCCACAAGTGGGGCATCAGTGAGAAAATTGAAGACTCCGTCATGAAGTCAGATAATCTGTGAACCTCAAAGAAACCATGGATTAGAAATCATGACAATCATTTGATTGCATTCATCCTTAGGAAACATACAAGCATTTGCAGAGCATGTCATTCTCATTATTGCATTTAGCTGACATTGTAGGAATCAAGTGGCTTCCCCAAATCGAATTTATTCTGCTTCCCAAATGAGTCGAGCCCCGAGACCGCTGTCAAGTTATGTTCTTTTTTTTTTTTTCAAGTTAAATTTATTTTCCAAATGAATCGAACCAGGATAATTCTTAGTATTTTCCCTTTGTTTTTAAAATCGAATTCGATATGCTTCTCAAATGAGTCGAGCCCCGAGACCATCGTCGAGGTATTTCCTTTTGTTTTAAATCGGATTCATTCTGCTTCTCAAATGAGTCGAGCCTCGAGACCATCGTCGAGGTATTTCCTTTTGTTTTAAATCGAATTCATTCTGTTTCTGAAATGAGTCGAGCCTCGAGACCATCATCGAGATATTTCCTTTTGTTTTAAATCGAATTCATTCTGCTTCTCAAATAAGTCGAGCCCCGAGACCATCGTCGAGGTATTTCCTTTTGTTTTAAATCGAATTCATTCTGCTTCTCAAATGAGTCGAGCCCCGAGACCATCGTCGAGGTATTTCTTTTTGTTTTAAATCGAATTCATTCTGCTTCCCAAATGAGTCGAGCCTCGAGACCATCGTCGAGTTATTTCCATTTGTTTTTTAAATCGAATTCATTCTGCTTCTCAAATAAGTTGAGCCCCAAGACCACCATCGAGGTATATTCCTTTAGTTTTCAAAGTCAAAATTTATTTTACAAATGAACCAAACCCATGCTTTCCTTTTGTTTTAAAATCGAACTCGTTCTGCTTCTCAAATGAGTCGAGCTTCGAGATCATCGTCGAGGTATTTCCTTGTTTTAAATCAAACTCGTTCTACTTCTCAAATGAGTCGAGCCCCGAGACCATCTTCGAGGTATTTCCTTTTGTTTCAAATCAAACTCGTTTTGCTTCTCAAATGAGTCGAGCCCTGAGACCATCGTCGAGGAATTTCTTTTTGTTTTAAAATCGAACTCGTTCTGCTTCTCAAATGAGTCAAATATTTTGTTCTAATATCGAACTTGTTTCCTTAAGACGGGTCAAGCCTTGATTAGTCAGGAAACTCAATTTAAGAGCAAAATTGTCAAAGTCTTTTCTTTTCTTTTCTTGAAAATCGAACTCGTTTCCTTAAGACGGGTCAAGCCTTGATTAGCCAGGGAACTCAATTTAAGAACAAAATTGTCAAATTTTTTTCTTCTCTTGCAAATCGAACCCGTTTCCTTAAGACGGATCGAGCCTTGATTAGTTAGGGACTCAATTTAAGGACAAAATCTTCAATTTATAGCTTTTTAAAAAAATAAAATAAAATAATAAATGATGAAAAAATGGAAAAAGAAAAAAGAAAAAATGATGAATGAAAACCCCTTTCCTTTCCTTCACATGAGATTTCACTAATTGGACAAAATTAGGGTTTGTTTATCTTTGTATGATTTCTGATTCTCAGCAATAGCCAAAAGAGGGGCAACTGTAGACACCTAATTTTGTCCGGACCATTAAATCAGGTATGTTTTCTTCCTAAAGTGATGTTTCAGAATGTAAAAAGACTTTTCTCATCCTGCAGCAGGTGGTACTCTGAGACTTAGTTTAAGAAAGCAGACATAAAAAGTCAATCTTGAAAAAGTCAACCCTAAAAAGTAAACTACAGAAAAAGTCAACCCACTTTCAAAATCAAGATTCAAAGTTCAATTGAAAAGTGGTGAAAGAATTTTGATAATCCGAGGTCTACATTGAAAGATATGGAGTTCAGAAGTTGGGTTACGGAGATTCAGTAGAAAAGAAACCCTAGTTCAGAAAATTTGGGAAAAAGTGCTTAAATGATCAAATTGTAGAAATTGGAGGTTCCAAATGAAGGATAAGCACTGACTACGGGTAATGGAGAGGCTACTTGGAAGAAAAACTAAAGGAAAAGTCAATCTGGAAGAAAATCGAGAATTAGGGTTTTTAGTGGATTTTGGTGAAATTAGGGAAAATTACAAAAATAGCCCAATTCGGTAAAACTAAAGCCCCTAATGGATGAGGAGTGAGTAAACAAGGATAGCCCAAGGCTCAAATTGAAGTAATTTCGAGAAAAGAGCCGATTGGAGAAAAAACAAAAAAAACGAGGAAATTCCTGATACTGAAAAAAGGAAAAATCAAAAGGAAAAGGAATTTGACCATAAAAATTGGGAGTTTTCAGACCAACTCCAATTCCATATATGACAAAGGCACGAAAAAGGAAAATCTGAAAATCGGACTTGTTTTGAGCAAAACTGGGCTTTGGAGACAAAAGGGTAAAATTGGAAAATTTGGGAAAAATAGCAAATGGGCTCCAAAAGTTTTGAAAATTTGCAGATCTCATTCTTAAATTATTTGGAAGATATTGGTGAAAGAAAATCTGGATTCAGAGTTCGTTTGCAAAATGGCAAATCTCGGGCCCACTTTGTTGAAATTCAAGCAGATAAATCCCAAAAAAATAGCAAATGAGCCCCAAAAATTATGAAAATTTTCAAATCTCACTTTTAAATTATTTGGAAGAGATTGGTGAATAAAATTTTGGATTTGGAATCCGTTTGCTATTTAATTTGGTTTGGGGGTCAGAAAGGTCATTTCACCGAAGAAACTAAAGGAGGTTTTTAGAAAACTGGAGATTGGGCTAGATTTTAAAAGAGTAATCAGCCAAGCCCATAATGAAGAGTGATGTTGCTGAGATTTTAGATCAAAGGGTTAAGAGTGAAGAGGAATGTAGTTATTTTTTTCTTGATCAAGCCTTTGAAATTGTGACACATGGACCAATGGATGAAGAGTGATAATGTCATATTTATCACAACCTATTTATGACATCATCTTCATGAAATCATATTTAGGAGCTGATTATTCCAATCTAAGGGTGAGAATTCTACATAGAAAGCATATTGGATTAAAGGCCATAGGATCAAAATTGGTTAAAAAAATTCTAGAACCTCCTACACTATTCTAGGGCCATTCGGCCACCTTAAGCGAGAGGGGATATTTTCATTTTTGTTACTCTTTCTTGGCTGAATACTCTCCATTTTTTGAAAGCAAATAGAAAGTTTAGAAAGGTAAAGAAAGTAAAAAGAGGAAAAAGCTTGCAATATAGCTTTTAGAGGTAGCTAAAAGCATCATACTCTTGTACTTTTTTTTTTTGCATTTCCATCCTTGATTTGTTGTTTTCATTTGATATTTGGTGAGTTTTTATTGATTTTAGTTTTGAAATAAGTCTTTTTTAGCTTTCTTTTCAAGCTCTTCCTTGGTGTTTTCTTGAAAAACTTTGAAAAAATAATTTTCTTTTTACATTTTCATGAGATAGCCGAATGGACTGTTTTTGTGAAATGGTTGGTGTTTGATTTTTATTTCATGTTGTTTGTGATGTCTAGCATGTTTTTGATGTTTTATATTTTCTTCAAATAACAAAAACATGAAGCTTGTTTTGATCTTTTTACTTACTTACCTCCATTTTTTATTTTATCATCTTGTTCTCATGTTTACTTCCCTTGTCTACCATATTTAATTTTTTGTTTTCAACATGTTTGAGTTGTTCATGATTTGCATTTTACTATACTATGTGTTTGTGAAAATGTCTAGTCTTATTCATGCCTTTACTTCATGTTTGCATGGTTTAACATGTTTCTTTTTAGCCTTGCATTTTAGTATGTCATGTGTTTGTGAAAGTTCCATGCTAGAATATCATCATTGTGTGTCCATTCGGCCTCCTCCATTTTTTATGCTTTGTATGTGCATTTTTCATCTTACTTGTTGACTTGTTTGCATTTCCATGCCATGAGTTTGTGTATCTTATTTAGTATGCCATATGTTTGTGAAAATGCCATGATAGAATATCATCATTTTGAGCCTATGACCATTTGGTCACTTCCATTTTCTTTGCTTTGTATGTGCATTTTCATCTTGCTTGTTGACTTGTTTGCATTTCCATGCCATGAGTTTGTGTGTCTTGATTTAGTATGCTATGTGCTTGTGTTATTGCCATGCATTTTTTAGGTCTAGGTCTTATTAGCATTGCCATGCATTTCATGCATGTTTAGACCTAGGTTGCATTTATTGCCATGCAAGTTCATGTTAGGTCTAGGCCATATTCTTTATGCCATGCATTTTCCATGTCATTTGGTTTTAAATCATGCATTTCATGCATTCAATTTGCTGTATGTTCATGCATCTCATATCATGCCACTTGATTTTTTACTTAGGCCAATCAATGGTTCAAAGTCAAGCTCATAGGAGCATACTTGTGGAAAATTAAGGAGTTGTCAAATTAATTATGCTACCTTGGTGTTTTTTTTTTTTTTTTACTTAGGCAAATCTTGTCCATTTTTTATAGAAAATTTAGCTACTATTTTTAGGTCCTTAAAAGAGTCTCCGATATTTTTATTTTGATTTTTGAATGATTTTATCAAAGAAAAAAAATGTGTTTTGGGCAAAACAGTTTTTCACCAGTGTTCTGACTTTCTCGATTTTTCTGGGAAGTTATCTTTAATCAAAAAATTAAGCCAATTTGTTTCCGTGTAGTTTTTCATGTTTTGAGTCTCCAGTATTTGTTTTAGATTTTTTTGAAATTTTAAAAATAGGCTAAAAAATCATGCTTTAAAACTGGATAATAGAGTAAGATTTGAATTCGAGGGAAAATTAATTTTCTGTTTTGGTTAAGTTACTTAGAGGGGGCTGATTAGGAACTTTAGCCACTATCTTAGAGTGGTTTCTAGGACATTTTAAATTTAAAAAATGATTTTATAGAGTTCGGGTCAAGGGTGGTCAAGTCCGGGTTCTCAAATTTAGGAAATTAGAGCTATTTAAAAGGGGGTTCGGCTGTGGATCATTTTTATCCAAGAACTTTCAAATTTATTTTCAAACCAATCACAAAGTATTTTTGATTTTAGAAAATTTAATTTGATGTCTTTTTCTAAGGTATCCGGATATCTTTTTAGATATACGGATTTCCTTATTTAAAGGAAAAAAAATACACTTTCATGCATTGCATTTTCCATGTTCATGCATACTATATAATATGTGATTTTTGCTATGATAATTTCTATGGTATTGTTATTATTTTGATTTATATTTTATGATGTTACATTGTTTGTTATATGGTTTTGAATATTTCATGCTATCCTCTGCTTTTTATTTAGTCATTTATTTTTGTCACATCATTTAGCATATACTATGTTCATGCATTATTATTTTTATATTCACGCATATTTCATGATAACATTATTTATGTTTCATATCATTTCATGTCACTTAGATTATATTCCATGTCATATAGATTATATTATTTCAAATATGCCATGTCATTTAAATTTGCTATGTCATTTAAATCATATTATTTCATTTAGAATATTGCATGTTACTTAGGACATATTATTTCATATAGAATATATTATGTCACTTAGGATATTTTATTTCATTTATAATATATTATGTCATTTAGGATATTTCATTTCATTTAGAATATATCATGTTACTTAGGATATTTCATTTCATTTAGAATATATCATCTTACTTAGGATATTTCATTTCATCTAGAATATGTTATGCCATTTAAATTATATCATATCATTTAGGTTGTATTATATTATCTAGACTTGGTTATATCATCTTTACTATGTCACACATTCATATTTTTTAAAATATTTTGAAAAGGATAATGATTTTTAATAAAATAAAGATATTCTCGAGTTAAAATAATTCATGAGTTCTCTGCCAGGTTTGCTGGGGAGAATATAATCAATTATCATTAATAACGAAATATCTTCTTTAGAACGAGAATGATTCGAAAAATTTACTAAATTAATAAAAATTTCTATATTTTGCTACATTTGTCGGGAAATATAGGAAAATTTTGAATTAATAAATTCCGAATCATTTTCAATTAAAAATGGAATTATTTTTCTTAGAATTGGGAATTAATTTGAAATACCAAATTTAAAATCGACTTTTTTACCGAGACTTGAGATAACACACAACTAATAAGGTACATTACCCCTTCCTAAAAGGACGAGTCTGGGTATAGGACTTATGATATGAAAGTGCGGTGTTGCGAAGAAACATGCCAAACCTTTGACTCACGAAGATTCCTATAAAAAAACAAAACAAGAAAAGCACAAAACAAACTAAAAAATTGATTAAAAATGTTAGAAATAAAAATAAATAAAAAAAACAAACAAACAAACAAAACAAAACATTAAGACCAAATTTAAGACCAAAATAACATGTGACTAACCTATGGCTCGACTCTCTAAAATTCCCCAATGGAGTCGCCAAATCGTTATAACGTGCCGAATGCGAATTTAGCAAGATAGACACAAACATGGAGTCGCCACTAATCATCTAACTAGGTGTGATTAGTCACCTTTATGAATCTATCATTTTTAAAGTTATCCTAAGCTTGACTAAGGCACCCTAAAAAGAATAGGTATTGATCTACGTTTTAGAATTAGGTTCGGGAGTTCGGTTACGCCCGGGGAAAGATTAGCACCCCCACAATGCCTATTAAAAAATAGTACCACATTAATCACATGCTATCCTAAATCAGTCTTATCTAAATGGTCTTAATTAACTCACCTAAGTCGACATTTTTATTTCCTAATCATGCAAACTAACCATAAATAATAATAAAATCACCAAATCATGCCATCCAAAAAATATACTAAAAACTTAATCATGCCCCTAAAAAATAAAAATAATAAAACCTAAACATGCTCCTAAAATAAATAAATAAATAAATAAACATGCTCCTAAAAATTAAAAATAATAAAACCTAAACATGCTCCTAAAAAATAAAAATAATAATAATAGAACCTAAACATATCATAAAAAATTCCTAAACATGCAAAATCTAAAAAAATATCATAAAATAAAAACCCAATCATGCTTTCAAAGAAGTAAAATAAAATATAAAAAAAAAACCTAATTCATGCTTCTAAAAAAAAAACTTTAAATCATGCATATCTAAAATAAATAATAATAATGATAATAATAACCTAAATCATGCATATCTAAAATAAATAAAAAAAAAAAAAACCTAAATCATGCAAATCTAAAATAAATAAAAGAAATAACCTACATCATGCAAATCTAAAATAAATAAATAAAATAACCTAAATCATGCATATCTAAATAAATAATAAAAATAAATCCTAAAAAAATAATTAATCCCAAAAACACCTGCAAAAATAAAAGCAAAAAACAATATTAGTCCAAAATTACTTAATAAAAATAAAACAAATAATTAACTCAAATCAATAAATGAATAAATCAATAATTAAATAATAAAATGATAAAATAATTAACAATGAATAAACAACTTTTAAAAAAATATTACAAAACAAAACAAAAGCCAAAAGCCCAAAACGTAACATGCAATGAAAGTTTAAAACAATTTGCAGCTGGGTCAGGCATGAGCGCGGGTCATGCACCCCAACCCAGCTGCAACTACAAAACACAAATTTTTTTTTTTTTTTTTCTGGTTTAGTCTTATACCTTGGTAAAAAAAATTGCTCCTTTTTCTCTCAAATTTCCTTTCTTGAAGAACATTGTTGGTGTTCTTGAGACCCAGAAAACGGCAACCACTCGCCACTGTTACCACCGCTTATGACAACCGTCGGCCACCGTAAACCTGCCTAGAAAAAATCAGAAGAAATACTAAAATTTTCCTCTCGGTCTCTCTAATCCCAAAATCTAGTTAGTTTTGTCTAAATCAACACAAGCAATCCTAGATCTAGGTTTGAAGCCCGCGATTTTACCCCTCCAGATCTCCTCCGATGGCTGTTCGGTAACTACCCGAACTCCGGTTGAACACTCCTCTCAACCCTTCCTAGATTTCCAACACAAGATCTTTCGAATCAACAATTAGAACCCAAAAAATCCCCAAAAATTCGAAAATAAAATCCTAGAAAATTATTTTGTTGCTACTGCCTCTTTTGTTTTTTTTCGAAATTGCTTGTTTCTGATTTATTTCCCCTCCTTCCCTGTTTTGTTCTTGAATCTTCAAGGTTCTTTTTATAAGGAAACTAGAAGAATTGTAATCTGATTTGGTTTCTTTGATATGAAATCTCATCCCGAACCAAAAACCCCTTTTTTGATATTAATCTGGAGGAAGTTCTAATCCAAGAGGAAGTTCTAATCCAAGAGGAGTTTGTGTTCAATCCAAATTCTCTTTTTACTTCCGATTTTCTTTTTTTTTTTTTTTTTTTCATTTTCTGTTTTTTCCTTTTTAATTCAAAATAATATAAAGTAATAATTAAAATTAAAATTAATTAAAATAATTCAATCGGATAAGTTCCGGTGTCTACAGTAGAAAATCAGAAAATTAGTTTTCATTTCTTGCCATTGACGGTTGAAGTTTTTGTGGAATTATAAGAAGAAACAAGCGTGAAAATTAACTGGTGCCCATTTTTTCTATTTGTCATCTCTGTTTTTCTGTATACAAGTCTGACTCTTTGTTCTTCTGTAGGTCTCCTTCAGTTTCAAGGATCTGTGCCAAGAGCAATGCTCTATGCAACATCCAAGGACAGGTTCAGAAGGGAATTCATTTTTTCTAATAGCGAGTATATTAGATGAAATTCTGAGAGAGAACAATGTTAACAAGCGAGATATCGTGCCAACCTGCGAGCTTTGGAGCATTATTTTCTCATTTGTTATATTATTATCTTTTATTCAATTTTCATAAAAATTTGTGTTGTTCTAACAGACATTATGTAATTTTGGTAAAATAAATATCGGAATAAATATTATATTTCTTTCTAATTTTTATTGCCATCGATTGTGTTGTATTTTTCTCGAAACCTTTCAAGTTTTCTTGTCTAATCTCGAATTGCAGCTTCAAAGTCAGCAACTCTAGCAAGAGTAAGTTGAATGAGAAAAATATTTGCAGCAACTGTGATTATTTCCTAAATTTAAAATATTCGGATGTTAGCTTTTGGAAACATTAATTTCATGTTTAAAGTAAAAATATTTGTGAAACAAGAAATTATACTTATTAAGTTAAACTAGTTGCAACAACTGTGATTATTTCCTAAATTTGAAACGTTGATATATTAATATATCTTTTTTATTGTAATATTTCATTTGGAATTGGATTTTATTTGGGTAAGAAAACATGAAAATTTTATGTAATATATTTGTGTAATTTAGGAATGTTCAGTGATAATTTTAAATTATTGAAAACATTATCAAATTATCTAATATTTTAAGTAAATGTAGTGTATACATGTAATATTGAGAAAATATAAATGACTGAAAACATTATCAAATTATCTAATGTTTTAAGTAATTGTAATGTATACATGTAACGTTGACAAAATATAAATTTCTAAAAAATTATCAAATTATCTAATGTTTTCAGTAATTGTAATGTATACATGTAATATTGACAAAATATAAATTATTGAAAACATTATCAAATTATCTAATGTAGCTTGAAAGGTCAACAATAAAGGATCAAACGTAATACATGAGATGTAGAAGGATCAAATGTAAATCCAAAGCCAAATCATTAGTTTAATCTTGTATAGCTTTTAGAATTATTTATCTCATGATGTTAAATATTGTAAATTATTATAATGTAATTTGCTATTTTTTATTAATAATATAAATTGAAAGGGCATATGAATTTGATTTTGTTTAATTGGATATGTTTTTAGTTTAATATAAATTGAAAGCCGTTTTTAAGAGTTTTAAGGATTTGGTTTTAATAGCATTCATGAAAAGAGATGTTGTCGTATGGCTATAAAAGTATCATTTGTCGAAATTATTGTATGAGATGTGTTTAATTAATTAAATGAGATAAATAGTTGTAAAATATATTAGAAGAGTAAACAAATTTAAGTCAAAGTTGTAAATATTTATACATTACATAAATACATGACAATATCCTTTAATGATTTATGTAATTTGTCATATTTATATGTAATTTCGGTCATGTTTATATGTAAAAAAAAAAAAAATTACATAAATACATGACAACTTTTGACAATATCCTTTAATGATTTATGTAATTTGTCATGTTTATATGTAATTTCGGTCATGTTTATATGTAAAACAAAAATTACATAAATACATGATAACTTTTTATTCCTTGTTTTCAATTACATAAATACATGACAATATCCTTTAATGATTTATGTAACTTGCCATGGTTATATGTAATTTCGATCATGTTTATATGTTAAAAAAAATTTACATAAATACATGACAACTTTTGATTCTCTTTTTTCAATTACATAAGTACATGACAATATCCTTTAATAATTTATGTAATTTGTCATGTTTATATGTAATTTCGATCATGTTTATATGTAAGAAAAAAAAATTACATAAATACATGACAACTTTTGATTCCCTTTTTTCAATTACATAAATACATGAAAATATCCTTTAATGATTTATGTAATTTGTTATGTTTATATGTAATTTCGGTCATGTTTATATGTAAAAACAAAATTACATAAATACATGACAATATCCTTTAATGACTTATATAATTTCTCATGTTTATATGTAATTTCGGTCATGTTTATATGTAAAAAAAAAAAAATTACATAAATACATGACAACTTTTGACAATATCTTTTAATGATTTATGTAATTTGTCATGTTTATATGTAATTTGGATCATGTTTATATGTAAAACAAAAATTACATAAATACATGATAACTTTTTATTCCCTTTTTTCAATTACATAAATACATGACAATATCCTTTAATAATTTATGTAATTTGTCATGTTTATATGTAATTTCGATCATGTTTATATGTAAAAAAAAAAAATTTACATAAATACATGATAACTTTTGATTCCCTTTTTTCAATTACATAAATACATGACAATATCCTTTAATGATTTATGTAATTTGTCATGTTTATATGTAATTTCGGTTATGTTTATATGTAAAAAAAATTACATAAATACATGACAACTTTTGATTCCCTTTTTCAATTACATAAATACATGACAAATCCTTTAATGATTTATGTAATTAGTTATGTTTATATGTAATTTCGATCATGTTTATATGTAAAAAAAAATACATAAATACATGATAACTTTTGATTCCCTTTTTTCAATTAAATAAATACATGACAATATCCTTTAATGATTTATGTAATTTGTCATGTTTATATGTAATTTCGGTCATGCTTATATGTAAAAAAAAAAAAAAAAAAATTACATAAATACATGACAACTTTTGATTCTCTTTTTTCAATTACATAAATACATGACAATACCCTTTAATGATTTATGTAATTTGTCATATTTATATGTAATTTGTCATGTTTATATGTAAAAAAAAATTACATAAATACATAACAACTTTCAGTTACATAAATACATGACAATATTCTTTAATGATTTATGTAATTTGTTATGTTTATATGTAATTTGTCATTTGTCATGTTTATATGTAATTTGTAATGTTTATATGTAATTTGTCATGTTTATATGTAAAAACAAATTACATATACATGACAACTTTCAGTTACATACATAAATGACAATGTCATTTAATGATTTATGTAATTTATCATGTTTATATGTAGAAAAAAAAATTATATAAATATATGATAATTTTTTATTCCTTTTTCAATTACATAAATACATGACAATATATAATTTGTCATGTTTATATGTAATTTCGATCATGTGTATATGTAAAAACTTGGTAACCTAGTAATCTGCTATTCAGATTTTGTAATTTTAAATCATGTCATGTCATGACCTTACCATGACCTTACTATAAGGAACTTACCCTAAAACCTCCCCAAGCGACAATAGATAGTCGAAATTTGGGCTTGGGAGTAAGCAGGGGCCTTGCCCCCCTAAATTTTCTCTATTTTTTTTTTTTTTAAACCCTTTGAATATATTGTATCACCATTTAAAAATAAGGTAAAATTATATTTGGTCCTTACAAAAATTTTCAATTTGGCCTCCTTTATAAAATTTGTAATTTGATATGATGAATTTGGTATCACTTTTAGTTTAAACCTCATTGATTTTATAAGCTTAATTCTCTCTATTATCTTTTCAATCAATCAAATAATACATTTACATTAATTATTGGGTTAATATTTTTCATTCTATGTTCATAAGAGAAAAATAAATAAAAAAAAGTTATACAATTACAATATCTAATACAAAAATTGCATTTTACTTATGTATTCTTATGTTTTTCTTTTGTAATATGAAATAATTCTATGTCTATTTTAATTATTTTTGTTAGACTATAGATTTTTTTTTAACATTGAGACTATAATTCGTATTAAAATTTTACATATGCAACATTAATTATAAAAATTGAATTTTTTTTTATTTCCTTATAAAAAATCTATATATTGTTTGCAATTTTAATATCATATATAATATTTAAATTTAATGTTTTCATACTAAAGTTGTTTATGGTCGGGTCGGGCCAAGTTCAGATAAAATTGCTTGCCCAAAGCCCGGTCCAGCCCGTAAGACCTTTGAAGTCTTTTTCTAATATTAGAAAAATTATTTTTTAATATTTTTTATATTTTTAAATATATTTTATAATTATAATTAAATAAAATGTATTTTATAAGTCTTTCGAAATAATTTTATTTTTACTTTAAATCTTTATATATATATATATATATATATATATATATATATATATATATATATATATATATATACTTCGGGCCCTTAATAATATTTCTAGTTTGGCCCCTACTTGAGAGGTATTAGAAAAATAAAATATTTCACGTCATCCATTCCTTATGTGCTAGTTGGGATTTTATGTCAGAATGACGGTCTTGGTAATGCGAGGACCAAATTGTTATGTTTCTTGAAAAATTAGGGATCAACAAGTTATTTTTTGAAATTTAAAGATCAAAATGATATGTAACCTCAAAGTTTGGAAACCCCGTGTGTAATTTACTTATAAAAACCTAAATTAAAACTTTAGATTTCAACAACCATGCAAATTGATCTATAGTTTGATGATTTAAGGGGAAGAAAATATATGAAAAGAAGAGGAATTAGCATAAAATTGGAATGAATGAGATAAATTAGCAAACCTATGAATGCAACAGCTAATAATAAATGTGATGGGATGTATCTGCAAAAAAAAATATTGGACTTCTTTGTTTTAATATTATTAGAGCTAGTCATAACAACTCAATTGAAATAGAGAAAAAAACACTTGAACATAAACAAAGTAGACCTGCTCTAGGGCCGGGCCGGTCCGCCCTAGGAGTGAGCAAAATCCGACTCGATTCGAAAAAATCGATTAAAATTTCAAATTTTGGTTTAAATAGTTCGAATTATTCGAGTTTTTCGAGTTTTCGGATCGACTCGAATAAAAAAATCGAGTTATACGATTTAGCTCGAATTTAGATTTCACAGTTCGAGTTATCCGAAAATCCGAATAGTAAAATCCAAAACGACGTCGTTTTGAACAAGGGTTTAATATTCTTGGGTAAATTTGAAAAACATGCGTCAATAACCAAATTATTGTTAAATAGTATAATGAGTAAAAATTATTTGAAAAAGAGAACTAAAAATAAAAAATTATTAAGAAAGAAATTGTAAAGACAAAATTAACCTTGATAAAAAAACCTTCTCCTTCCTTTTTCTCTTATTTTTTAATTAAAAAATAAAGTTTTCTAAAAATAATTTTTTTTTAATTTTAAAAAATATATTTTTTAAATTTAAAATTATTTAATTATTTTTTAATTAAATTTATTTAAAAATAACATTATTTTTTCTTTATTTTTTAAATTTAAAAAAAAATATTTAAATCTTTTATTTTTTAAATTTATTTTTAATTAAAATTTTTAAAAAATAATATTTTCTTAATGGAGGAGAAAGGAAAAATAGATTTTTTCATTAAGGGTAATTTTATCTTTACAATATACTTTATAATAATTTTTAATTGTTTATTTATCTTTTTTAAATAATTTTTATCCATTATAATATTTAATAATAATTTGGTTATTGACAACATGTTTTTCAAATTTATCCAATTTTCTCCCCATCTGTTTCCCTCCCTTTTTCTCTTTCTCTTCCGTCTCTATCTATCTTTTACGAGTAATATGATCCAAAATCATTGAAATTAATAATAATTATAATAACTTTGGTAAATCATTTTTTTTCAATTTTTTTTTTTAATTTATAAAGAAAAATAATATTTATATATGGTATTATATTAGTTATAAGATGTATTCACGTATCCGTATCTAATTTTTGAATTTTTTTAGTTGAGTAAGCAATTTAAATTTCACCATAAGCCTTGAACCTTTGACATTTGCTTACATTTTCATTGATTTTGATTTAGAGAATTGAACAATTTCATTTACCCAAAATTTAGTTTTATCATGCTTAAATATAATTGAAAATTTATAGGATTTGTTTTATCATGCTTAAATATAATTGAAAATTTATTTTAACTCGAATAAATTTATTCGACTCGACTCGAATTTCTTTTTACTCGACTCGATTTGCTAAATTTTCAAATTCAGTTCGGTTGAAAAAATAGGACTCGTAAACTCGACTAACTCGAATTTTTTTCACTCGATTCGATTCGACTCGATTCGATCGAACGTTCACCCCTAGTCCGCCCGACCCGTATTGGGTCGGGCCTGGACAGGATATTTCGAATTCGGACCGGCCCAGTCAGGAACAATATTTTTTAATTATAATAATATTATTTTATTTAATTTTAATTATAAAAATATATATATAAAAAAAATTAATATTACGAACAGTAAATTCGGACCTGCCGCCGGACCTGGGTAAATATTTTGAAAAAAATTAGACCGCGACTCGGCTCATGAGCAGGTCTAAAACAAAGTTATGTAACTTCTTTTATATATATATATATATATATATATATATATATATATATATATATATATATTAGGAACATAACCCCGCAATGCGGGGTCGAGTTTTCAGTATATTGATATAAATTATTTTTTTTTTTATAAAAAAATTATCAAGAATGTATACATATGAAAATTATATGCATTTTTTAAATATTAAATTACTATGTGATATTTGATCATTCATTATTTTTTTTTCAATTATTTTATTTTCATAATCGAATTGAGAAAGAGTCCGTGTCAAAATAGGTACTCTATAATTGATAAATGCATATAATTGGAATTTGAGAATACTTCAAAAAATTATTAGACAAATATATTCATGATCAAGAAGGAAAAAGATTAGAAAATATTTAATTAGAATAAACAAACATTAATATGATCAAAAACATAAAATCAAAAAATTAATAACTTCAAAGATTAAAAAAAAAAAAAAAAAGACAATGAATAGAACATAGTTAGAATTGAAAAAGTAAAATAAAAAAACTGAACTTTTATTAGAACGAATCTTATGAAGACAATGATAAGAATAAAAATGAATAAAATAAAATAGATCAAAATGAAGAAAAAAAATAAAAAATAAAAAAACATAGAAGTTACCATGCACTCTACAAATCAAAGAATGGTTTTTTATATACATCACAATATTGCAACCTCCAAAACAATTTAAAACACAAAATTATAACTAAAAAAAAAACTCACAATTAATAATAAGAATTTTAGAAAGTAATTTTTATTATGAAATTAGTTAAATTAAATTGGCAATAATAACTTGATTAAAAAATAACCATAATTCAAATAATTCCTTTTAAAAACCCTAAATTACCCCTACTTCTCTAGATTGAAGTGAGAAATATACTTAATAAAAGTGAAATTTAGTAATTATAGAAGCTTTTGAATTTTAAGATGAGAAATCAAAATAATTATTTTGACTAAGGAGTTTTTTTGATAAACTAAACATCGAAAAATTAAGTGTTGATTTTAGTTTTGAAAATTTGAATTATTGAATTTACTACTAAAACTAACTCTTAGTAGATTTTTTTTTTATTGAATCTTTTATAAATTTGAGATGTGATTTTATAAGTATTTTCTATTCGTAAATGTAAAAAATTATTAAAGAAACGATATAAAATAATGTAATTAATAACATTTTCTCAAATAAATACATTAAGTAGCTTTTAGCTACTTAAGATTTTCAACATTTTTCTTCAAAAAAATTTCATTAAAATTCACCTTTTTTTTTTTTTTACTTTTTCACCCTTCCACCTTTTCATTCTACTAATTACACCCTAAGTGATTTTTAAAATGAATTATTAAACACTTAAAAAATAACCCATTAAAAATTTTAATTTTGAATGCTGTATCAAATACATCATTCTTTTGTGAAATATAATTATTAAGCTATTTTGACCTAAAATCGAAAAATTTTCTTATTTAAATCTATTTATCCCATTGCACACTTACATTCATTACATTTTGTCCTTTAATTTTTAATACATTCATCAGTACCATCATATGTATAAACCCACATATGAATTATGAAAATCGTAATTATGAATAATTAGTAAAGTTCCATTGGATAGTAATGTCAAAAAAAAATTGAAAGGAACCAAACCCTGCTTGAATATGGTTACAAAATAAGAAATTTAATTTGACATTAACTGCTAATAAATATTTCGTGACACTTACAATTAACAATCATGGTAACATCATTTTTAAATAAAAAACTAACACTGTCGCAACCTAAAAAATAACGAGTCTCATCGCAAGACTTTATTATTCGTTAAGCGTGACATTAAAAAAAACCGAGGAAAAGTCGACTTAACTCCTCTAGAAAAATGAAGGTTTTGAAAATGACCTAAAAAAAAGACATGGAGTCGCCACCAATCTTTTTTAGCTAGGTGTGATCGGCCACCTATTAAAATCGGTTTTATAAAATATTTTAAAAATTAATTAAAACATTTTAAAAACCAATTTCAAGTCTGCGTTTTAAACCAGAGAAATCAAAGAAGCGGGTTCGGGAGTCGATTACGTGTGGGGAAGGATTAGCACCCCCACAATGCCCGTATAAATCGGTACCTTATTAATCGTGTGTTATCTCAAGTCTCGGTAAAAATTGGTTTTAAATTTAGTATTTCAAGTTAATTCCCAATTTAAAGAAAAATAATTCCATTTTTATTGAGAATGATCCGGAATTTATAAATTCAAAATTTTCCTATATTCCCCAACAAACGTGGCAAAATATAGAAATTTTTATTAGTTTTGGAAAATTTTCCGAACCATTCTCTTTTTAAAGAAGATATTCTGTTATTAATATAATTGATGATATCCTCCCCAGCAAACCCGGCAGAGAACTCATTAATTATTTTAACTCGGGAATATCTTTATTTTATTGAAAAACATTATCTTTTTTGAAACCATTTAAAATAAATGAATATGTATATGCATGACATAAATAAAATGACATAGCAAAGTCTAAATAATATAATGCAACCTAAATGACATGACAAGATTTGAATGCCTTAGCATATTCTAAATGAAATGGAATATCCTAAGTTATATAATATATTCTAAATAAAATGAAATGACCTAGGTAACATAGTATATTCTATATGAGATGCAATATTCTAAGTCATATGATATAATCTAAATGAAATAGAATAACCTAAGTAACATAACATATTCTATATGAAATGAAATAACCTAAGTAACATGATATTTTCTAAATGAAATGAAATGATTTAAATGACATGAAAAATATGAATGGTATGGCATATAATTTAAATGACATGGAATAAAATAATGCTATCATATAATATGCATGAAAATAATAATGCATGAACATAGTATATGCTAAATAAAAATAACTAAATAAAAGCATAGGATATCATGAAATATTCAAAACTATATAATAAACCATGCAATATCAAAAAATATAAATCAAAATAACAACAATATCATAGAAATTATTATGGCAAGAATCACATATTATATAAAATGCATGAATATAAAAATGCAATGCATGAAATGTATTTTTTCCTTTAATTAAGGAAATCCGTATATCTAAAAAGATATCCGGCTACCTTACGAAAATATGTCAAATTAAATATTCTAAAACTAAAATACTTTGTGATTGTTTGAAAACAATTTTGAGAAGCTTGAATTAAAAATAAAAACTAGGCTAAATTTTTTTTAAATGGCTCTAATTTCCTAAGTTTAAAAAATCCGGACTTGACTACCCTTAACCCGGGACTTGAAAAACCATTTTTAGAGTTTAAAAAGGCTTAGAAACTACCCTAAGTCAGTAGCTAACCCTCCTAATCAGCCCACTCTAAGTAACTTAACCAAAACAGAAAAATGATTTTTCTTTAAATTCAATTCTGATTCCACTGTCCAGTTTTAAGCCACGATTTTTTACCCTATTTTTAAAAATTCAAAAAAATCTGAAAAAGTACTAGATACTCAGGACATGTAAAAATACACGAAAAAAAATCGGCTTAATTTTCTAATTAAAGATGAATTCCCAGAAAAATCAGAGGAAAAAAAACTGCTTTGCCAACACATTTTTGCTTTTGATAAAATCATTTAAAAATCAAAGTAAAAATATTTGAAACTCATAAAATGACTTGCAAATAGTAGCTAGGACTTTTTGAAAGTTAGATAAAAATTGGCTAAGTAAAAAAAAATCACAAAGGTAGAATAATCAACTTGACAAATTTAATTTTCCACAAGTGTGCTCAAGAGGGCATGACTTTGAACCATTAATTGGCTCAAGTCATTATTCAAGTGGCATGAACATGAAATGCATGAAACAATGCAGCAAACCTAATGCATGGAATGCATGAATTTAAACCTAAATGACATGGCATAAGATGACATGGCATGTGAATGAAATCGACATGGCAAACAAGGTGACATGGCATAATGGATGACATAAAATGACATGGCATGTGACATGGCATAAGATGACATGGCATGTGAATGAAATCGACATGACAAGCAAGATGACATGGCATATGGATGACATAAAATGACATGGCATAAGATGACATGGCATGTGAATGAAATCGACATGACAAGCAAGATGACATGGCATATGGATGACATAAGATGATATGGCATGTGAAATGGCTTAAAATGACTCGGAGTTTATTAATACCAAAATCTTTTCATGTTCCCCGGCAGACCCGACAAAACATAGAAAGTTTTATTTATTTAAAAAAAAATTTCGAATCATTTTATTTTAGAAAAGGGTATTCCTTCGTTAATAATTAATGATAACCTCTCCGGCAGACCCAGCAGAGAAAACCATGAATTATTGAACTCGGGAATATTGCCTTATTTATTAAAATGTTATGAATATGCAAAATGACATTAAGGCATGCACCACAATAGACCATGTCAAAGGCAAGCAACATTAGCCGTATAAGAGTAAGTAAATTATCAAACACCAAATATACACCATAATATACTATGTCCAAAGCAAGCACAATAAACATATAAAATAAATAAAATAAAAGAATACTACCTTGTGCTTGTCCCCTTTGCAAAAACCCACTTCCTATTTTCCCATTCAAAATTCTCTTCTTCTTTTTTTTTGTTTGGTTTCCCGAGGCTACCAAAATTGCTCCTCCCAGTTTTAGCTAAAATTTTCAATCTCATTTATCTAAAAGCTTTACACTTGGCTCCTTTCTCTAAGCAACTTTTCCATGAATATTAGTAATGCACCTCAAACAAATGCATCACACTCAATTGGCATACTTGCTATAAATTTTTCTGCCTTGATTTGATTTTTATCAATATATGCATGAACCCACTTTCCCAAGATTACTACAAGCATTCAAAACGGCAACTACAGTAACACTGTCAGGCCTAAGACCTATCATTTGTATGTCATGAAAAACGTAAAATGCTTCCTTAAATTGGCCTTGTTGAACTAGACCAGATATTATGGAATTCCAAGAAACCACATTTTTAACAGACATTTTATCAAACAACTGACGAGCTGAGTCCACATCGCCACACTTCATATACATATCAACCAATGCCTTGCCAACAAAAACATTCAAATAAGTATCATGAACATCACATATATTTTCATGAATTTGGGTGCCTAACTCGAGTCTCCTAGCCTAGGACAAGCAGAAAGGACGACAACCAACGTCTTTTTATCCAAGTAAACTAAAATGGCTTCCTTGGCAAAACCCATTTTAACAAAAGCCTTAATAAGGGTGGTCCAAGATACCAAGTCTCTTTCCGGACTTTCATCGAACATTTTTTTTAACATAATGAATAATCCCACAAACAGCATAAAGGCGCATGTCTGTGTTGAGAACATAAACATTGGAATTAAGATCAAACTTAATGGAATGTGCATGGATTTGTTGGCCTTATTCCAGGGCATGGAATTGGGCACATGCTTTTAGGACATAAGTATAGTATAAGTGTAAGGATAAATACCTTTGGTTATCATTTCCTTGTATAATGCTATAACTTCTGAGGAATTTAAGAGGGCTTGGATTGTCTTCCTTGGATGATGGGTCTTCCATGGCTACTCAAGTTAATGTTGGAGCTTCTCCAAAAAGGCATACTGCTCATGAGGAAGTGAAAGCAATGACACCAATAACATCATTAACGGTGCTACAAATAACGGTTGGAATCTGGCCCACATCAGAATCTGGCAATCACATAACGAGGGAACCATAATGGAATCGATTGACAAATCCCCCAAAGTGGCACTCACCACCTTCACTATTCTTCCGAACAATGAACAGTTTGAAGTTGTTTTCAGCACCAAGATAAATGTCATTATCGAGAATCTCAACTACTGACATCCAGTTTGCATTGTAGTCACGGGCTTGGAGATCTGGTACATGCACCGATGAATTGAGCAACATTTTTGTGCTGAATTTTCCTCATGATATTAACTTCTTGAGTAAATTCCAAATTCTCATTTAGATGCTCAGTCCTAAGAACTTTTATAGCTACATCTTGACCACAGAAAGTACCTTTATACAAATCACCATAGGAGCCAGTAGCCAATTTGCTTTTATACTTCAACAGGCTAGTATCAATTTCCCAATCATCATTTCCACTAGCAGGTATGTTGTGGCGTATAATCTGGATTGAGAATTACAAAAAGGGTAGGCTTGTTTCTCCAAGATTCTGAAGCACATTGAGCCAGTATGTCAAACATACTTTCTTGTCTTTATTGCCAAGAAAATTCCATGCACTCCATGCTGCTGGGTTTTTCGACATTAAATTTTTGTCACGATGAAGAAAAATATCACTATTGACATATTGAAAAGCACCAAGTACTGTGGATTCATCATAAGTTGCTTGGTTCCCTAACAATCTCAAAGCATCTGGTGCATGAACAACCATTATGCAACCTTGATATAATTCTTGAGAGTCATCTCCACATAATACAGTGCAACCTTCAGCATCACTCAAAAACAGAATGCACCTCACAACCAGTTCTTATTTGACAACCTCTGCTCTCCAGCTCTTCTCTGATCTTTCTCTTGCCTCAGCTGCTGCCCTTTGACGGGCTTCAGCTTGTGCTCTCTGCACTGCAGCCCTTTCTGTACGTTCTTCGAGCTTCAGTGGTTGCCTTTCCAACAGCAGCCCTTTCAGCTCTTGCACTAGCATCAGCTGCTGCTCGTTCACGTGCTTCTCTAGTAGCCATTTGGACAGCTTGTATGGCCCTTTTCCGTTCCCTCTCCATCTCCCTAACTCGCTCCCTCTCTTTCTCAAGCCTTCTGTTTCTTCTTCCCCCTAAAACCTAGTTTCTCCTTTTACCCATGAATGAAGCCCTTTTTTTTTAAAAAAATAAAAATTTGTGCCCACCATGAAGACTCCTACCTCCCTCATTTTTTTGTGTGTCCCGGAGCCTTATTCCCTTTCTTTTTTCGTAGTTGCCTCCTCCTTTCCAAAAATACCAGCCTTCATCCTCCAAAAAAAAAACTCAAAGCTTTCTTTCCTTTTTCTTTAGCCGCCGTTCTCTATTTTTTCTCAAAACTGGCCTCCTTTTTAACATGTACCTAACCTAAAAAAATGTGTAATGTCTAAATTACCCATTCTTTATTTCAAGCCTTTTTTTTTTATTTTTTCAAATATTTTCAATTTAAAAATTTATTTTAAAAATCTAATAAAACTCAAGATTAAACTTTTTCACCTCGGGTTTAAATTGAATTTTAAAATTGGTAATTTTACGGTCCGATTTTATAAAACAGAATGAATTCGATTTAAAACAAAAGAAAATACCTCGACGGTGGTCTCAAGGCTCGACTCATTTGATAAAACAGAATGAATTCGATTTAAAACAAAACAAAATACCTCGACGGTGGTCTCAAGGCTCGACTCATTTGATAAAACAGAATGAATTCGATTTAAAACAAAAGGAAATACCTCGACGGTGGTCTCAAGGCTCGACTCATTTGATAAAACAGAATGAATTCGATTTAAAACAAAACAAAATACCTCGACGGTGGTCTCAAGGCTCGACTCATTTGATAAAACAGAATGAATTTGATTTAAAACAAAACAAAATACCTCGATGGTGGTCTCAAGGCTCGACTCATTTGATAAAACAGAATGAATTCGATTTAAAACAAAAGGAAATACCTTGACGGCGGTCTCAAGGCTCGACTCATTTGATAAAACAGAATGAATTCGATTTAAAACAAAAGGAAATACCTTGACGGCGGTCTCAAGGCTCGACTCATTTGATAAAACAGAAGGAATTCGATTTAAAACAAAACAAAATACCTCGACGGTGGTCTCAAGGCTCGACTCATTTGATAAAACAGAATGAATTCGATTTAAAACAAAAGGAAATACCTTGACGGTGGTCTCAAGGCTCGACTCATTTGATAAAACAGAATGAATACGATTTAAAACAAAAGGAAATACCTTGACGGCGGTCTCAAGGCTCGACTCGTCTTAAGAAAACGAATTCGACTTGCAAGAAAGAAAATGACCTCGACGATGGTCTCGGGGCCTTAACCTATCTTGTTCTCAGCTGTGTTTAAAATTCTGGGTATCTCCTCCAAAAGCTTCGGCTATCACCACCAAAGTCTTGGTCATTTTTAAAACTGTAAAAAATTCTGGGTATCACCTCCAGAAGCTTCGGCTATCACCACCAAAGTCTTGCTTATTTTTAAAACTGTAAAAAATTATGGGTATCACCTCCAGAAGCTTCAGTTATCACCGCCAAAGACTTTTTACCTTTTCAAAGGATTTTAAGACTCTGGATATCTCCACTAGAGGCTTCAGCTATCACCACCGAAGACTTGTTCACCTTTTAAAACTGTAAAATTCTGGGTACCCCCAACAGAAGCTTTGGCTATCGCCACCAAAGACTTGCTCGTTGTAAAATTCTGGGTAACTCCTTCAGAAGAAGATTTCTCATGTTTCAAAATTATAAAACCCTGGATATCTCCACCAGAGGCTTCTGCTATCACCACCAAAGTCTTGTTCACTTTTAAAACTGTAAAATTTTGGATATCCCCATCAGAAGCTTTGGCTATCACCACCAAAGACTTGCTCATTGTAAAATTCTGGGTGACTCCTCCAGAAGAAGATTTCTCATTTTCAAAATTATAAAACCCTGGATATCTCCACCAGAGGCTTCAGCTATCACCACCGAAGACTTGTTCTTTTAAAACTGTAAAATTCTGGATATCCCCACCAGAAGCTTTGGCTATCACCACCAAAGACTTGCTCATTGTAAAATTCTGGGTGACTCCTCCAGAAGAAGATTTCTCATTTTCAAAATTATAAAACCCTGGATATCTCCACCAGAGGCTTCAGCTATCACCACCGAAGACTTGTTCTTTTAAAACTGTAAAATTCTGGATATCCCCACCAGAAGCTTTGAGAAATGATGCAGATGCATATGTCTTTTAACAAGGTGCTCATGCTTCATGGTGCAAATGCAAAATATTTCTTAATGCAAATGCAAATGGCCTGGATTGATGCCCATGTTTCATGATGCAGATGCCCCTACTAATTGTGTTCATATAACTGGTTTATGAATGGTGTAACTACAATTACCACACAATAATGCAAATGCAATGATTCTAGAAATGATGCAATTGCTTGAGATAACCCAAATGCGAATTCCATGAAGAATGTAAATGTAAAGGTAAAATGCAGATGCTTATGGAATAATGCCAATGCAAATACCCATGAATGATGCAAATGCTTGCTGACACTGTGCAGATGCAAAAGCTCGATAAAGAGATGAGTGCTCATGAGTGATGCAAATGCCCCCAGTTGTTTTTCTAGACTTTGGCTTAGCCTTTCAAATTCATTTTTCCTCTTCAAATCAGAGTATATCTTCAATTCATTTTGGCTATTCTCTTTGCCCCAACAGTTTTCAAACTTTCATCAACAGAGATCTGCACCGGGTTCTATTTCTTCTCCTCATATCTGGAAGTCAGGACCTATTCTGGCAATTCTATACCTTTGCGTTAGAAAAATTCTTGTCTCATGTCAACATCAAAATGGGTATTTCAAAAAAATCTCCTTTATTTTCCCTTTTTGAAAAACAATTTTGCTTATTTAAGGAAAACTTCTAAGCCAAAAATTTTAACTCCATAGTGTATGATGTACAAATCTTTTGATGACTGATGATCACTGTTAGAAATTTCCCTAAGTATTAATTTGGGTTTTTCAATTTGAATTGACAAGGCTCGATACAACAAGATTTTGGTTTTTCCAGGAAAACTTCACAACAAAAATGTATGTCCCTTCTAGGCTCACAAATGGAACAGGTTTTATAAATCATGAATTCATTGAGAACCAAGCAAATTCAACATTCTTTTAGTTTCCAATATCAAGGTATTTTGACAAGCGTCAAGATTGGCTGAGATGTTTAAACTGGAAAGTTGATTTTGGAGGAAAAAAGTTTCAGTTTTTGAAATCAATCATCCGAATGAGAGTTGACACTTTGGGAGGTTCAGGAATTCTTAGATGTTCCTCGATGACCACTTTTTTATGATGATCTTCTCTTTTGTGGTATCGGCACTTTCATAGATGGCATCAAAAATTCCCATTCTTACTCTAGATCGCCCATTTTTGGGTTTTCGCCCTAGAGTCCCATTCTTTCCATTTTTCCTTCTCTTTCTTTTTTCTTTTTCATTGTTTTACCATGCACTTGAGAATTCTAAACTCTTCCTTAGTGAAATGATAATTCGATGAGATGGGATAAAATCCGAGGAAAAACCCTTCAAATTAAAAATTCATGCTTGATCAAAATGGACTTTTAAAGCACGTAATGTAGGCCATGGCTCAGGGTTCAAAAAGAAAGGATAAATAGGCCCAAAATATGTGTTTGAGGGTAATCAGATCAAGGATCATTTCTTGAAGAGGATTTTCTTTGAAGCATTTGTCCCTTCTTGGACATTTCTTTCCTTTTGACTTTTGTGTCTTTTTTCTTTCTTGCTTTTGGCTTTCATTTGCCATCGCTTTTTCACACACTTTTTTTTGTGTGTTTTCTTTTGTTTTTCTTGGTTTTCATTTCGCCATCTCTTCCTTTTTCTTTTTCTTTGGCAAAGTGAGCATGTATTTATTCGGGCTTCATTTGCTTTGTATCTATCTTTGAGCTAGGACTCATTTCTCAATGATCTTTAAAAATATATTTCCTCGCATTTGCCCCCCAGTGTAGAGGGTGATCCTTGATCAGGGTTCAAAGAAGAAAGAATTCTTTTGGCTCAAAAGCGGTGACTATGGATAATTTCTTTTTGTGTGAAAGGGATATGAAAGATGACCATTTCTCATGTCAAGCACAAATATTCACATTGAAAAGCAATCCCCAGGGGAAATAGATATTCAGAATTTCATTTTGCACTTTGGAAACATCCGAATTCTCATATGCATGATATCACGATTTTTCTTTTTTTTTTGTTTTTTTCGTCGCATGCCCCCAATGATTCATGCATTAATCCATCCTTATTCACCATGTATCCATCATTTCCACATATGATGCCCCAATTTGATTAACCAATGAGAATTTGTATCAACGAGGAACATAGCAAGTCTAGGTCTGTACTGAAAAGGCTGAGTTTCCAATCTGAGTTCTTTGAAGAGACAAGGAAAATATGACCCAAAAATGGGTTTTCTCTAGGATATGGGATAATCTGGTTTAGTCATTGTGCCCCAGGGTGTCAATCATGAAGTGATGTTTGGGCAATTAGTGTTTTGTGGTCATCGGGAAAGGTCATGAATGGTTTTAGCGCAACCTTGACACACACCAAATTATCAAAATCTAGATTCTTGAAAGAATGTCTCCTTTGTTTGAATTTAAATGAATTTGAAAATTTTCAAAAAGTTTGTTCCTTTGTTCATAGCCTAGACTAGGATCTACATTTTTGCTTATTCCATGACGACAATGGTTTATGAAATTCAATCATTCATATTCCTCGAAGTATTAGGTCTTTCAAGAGGTCTCGGTTCAAAAGATTTAGGCTTAGGAAAGCCTCAAAGAGAGGGCTGAAGGTATTGGGTCATTTCTAACAATGATCATCAATATTCTCAAGATTGTTCATTATTTCATGTGAAAACCACTTATTTATTGTGTACCACAAATTTTCTCAAAGTTTCATTTGTTTTTTTTTTCAAATTTATTGCTAAAATAAAATGAACACAAAATATTTAAATTCAAAATTTATTTATTTCATGTAGATGTCATCATGAGACAAGCGCTTTCATCATCAAAGTGTAGAAATATATGCATCAAAATGCTCCTATTGACATGCTTTCAAAGATAACAAATATTATCCTCAAAATTCTTCAAGAGAAAATCAATCTATGGTAAAACAGATTTCCAATGTTCGATAAGCTCTGGAATCCAAATGCCATCGTGAACAAGACCCTCAATTCTTTCTTTCAGTTTTCTGCATTTTTAGTCGAACGCCCAATTGCCCCAATATGATACTCGCACTTGCTGTTGAGGTCATAGCTTTTAGCTGACGAAGAAAGCTCTTTAAAGCTAAGCCAATTTCTATTTCATCTTATTAATGTGTTTCATGATGAATGAGTTATGAATGTCATGATTGCAATTTGATACATGTGAAGGATAAACAAAGTTATGTGTGGTCATATACAGTGTAAACATGTTGACCATATATGTTATAAATGCAGCACGAATGCCAACATGATGCATTTAAAGAATAAGAAAAACCAATGCAAGGATATATGCAATGAATGACCATTTATGTTCCAAATGTATTTCCCAATGAATGATCATATACACTATAAATGCCACACAATGTCAATTATGATGCATGTGAAGAATAAATGATTGACACAGGGTATATACAAAGAAAATCATGCTGACTGATAACTCGTATAATTATATAGTTTTTAGTTATGTTTTATTATTGTTTTGTGTCAAATACGAGTTATTATTGTTTAGTCTAATTGTGTTTATGATCTTTTATATTTTTATGTAATTTGGTGTTTTTCACAAGTTTCTTTGAGTGATTTCAGATTACTAGAATTAAAGGCAAATCCAGTTCAGTTCCAGTTCCGACACCTTTTGCCATATCCGCTATATCTCGAGTTTCACTGAAGCAATAAGGCTGAAATTTTAACCGTGCAAAGTTAAGAGGCATATCTATTTTTTTCATGTTTTACACTTCTTGAAACGGAGTCGTTTTCCCTAGCGAAATCGACCATCAAGTTGGCTGATGTGCAATGACGTCTGTGCTGACCTGTTTTCGTATTTTGCCCATATCTTCTTATCCACATCAGAAAATGAGCTGATTCCAACGGCTATGGATCAGCAACTGATAGGGGAACATTTTTCTAGAAGACTATGTGATCAGATCAGGCCTCCAAAATTGACAAAATCGACCATCAAGTTGGCTGATCAAAATTGTCATACAATATGACGAAAATTGTTAGAAAAATGCACCCACCTATTATACCTACCTTTGAAATTTGTAAAGCTTGTCTCTTGTCATTTAGCCCTCCAAAATGTGTATAAATAGAGGGCCTTGGATGATTGTAGAGGATCATATGGTAGATTGGTAGGAAATTAGCCATTGTACTAAAATTCTCTAAGTTTTCTTCTTCTTTCTTTTCTCTAGTTTTCTTTTTCTTTATTTTCTTCTTCTTCTTTCTTTTATTTCCTTCTTAGATTCTCTTTAATTTTATGTTTATGTTTACAATGCCTATGCTAGGCTAAACTTCTATTTGGTTAAGGGTGATTTCAAAGCCCTGGACATATTTTGTGATTGATTTTCAGATTCTATCTATCATTAATTTTCTATCAAAGTTGCTTATGTTCTTCTACAAGAATTGTTCATGATGTTGTCTTGATTTATTTAGGTGTACAACTAGATAGATCTTGATAATTATCTATTGCTAGTTTAGGAGTCTTGATCCGTGTAATTGTCTTGATTTCCTATTCATAAGTGGCAATTTGTGATTAATGATTATGGTCAAGTTTTCAATAATTGCAAAGTGTAACATAACCTAAGTTGAACAATCCGAGCTTATGTGTTTGTTGCTTAGATCAACCTATCTTTCTCATCATAAAGCTGCCATTAAATTGAATTTAGAGAGCTTATTCTAGGTTGTTTAATGGTTAGAGATTAAATAGAGAGCTTGTTCTATTTAACGACAAACTAAGGAAAGATTGGGATAACAGAGCTTGTTGTTATCTACGGTTGTTAACTTTGATAGTTGGTTGATATTGATAGATCTGAAATTGATTCTTAATGATGTCTAGTGGTGGAGAATGAAACCTTAACCATATTTTTCATATTTGATTCTTCTTACTTACTTGTTTTCTTACTTTTCTAGTTTGCTTATTTTTAAAAGTATATTTATTTTTATTGGCTGGTTATACCGCCTAATTTGTATATTAACTTTGTTTTATTTTGGCTGGTTATACCACCTAATTTAGTATGTATATTTTTATTGGCTGGTTATACCGCCTTGCATCTTATTCTTATTATTTACTTTAGTTTAAATCTGGCTTCAAAAACCCCTTTTCTTTTATTGTTTTCTTTGAACGTAAGTTATAAACTAATAACTCATAGATTAAAACCCAATCCCTGAGGACTCGACCCTTGCTAATCATTATACTTACAATTGATCTTTTTAGTGCAAGGTTAAATAAGATACACTCTTTTGGGTGCATCAAATTTTTGGCGCCGTTGCCGGGGATTGCTTTCTTTAGTTTATTTGTTACTTGGTTTATTCTTATTTTCAGTTCTAATTAGTTTTATTTTCTTGTACATACAAGTTTTTCTTTTCAAATTTAAAAAAAAAAAAATAAACAATGGAATTGAGCAATCTAACACTTGAAGAGTTGGTGGCATACATGAACATGGAGAATCAACAAGCCAATCTCACCTCCCCAGTTCAACAATTGGCCATGGGAGGATGTCAAGGCTATCAAGTGTTCCAAGACCAACAGTATGATCATTACTCAAACACTTACCATGAGGGATGGTGGGATCATACTAATTATGGCTACTCGAAAAATTACCAAGAAGTAGATCCTTATGCCAATTACACTCATCCATCTAGCTTCAATCAATCATGGTCTCAAGAACCAGATCTTTTTCAACCACCACATATGACTCAAAACTCAGGTACTTCTTTAGAAGATCTTGTCTATTCTCTTGTTACTGATTCTTTGCAATTTCAACAGGAAACAAGGGCAAGCATCCAGAGTTTGGAAAAGCAAATGAGCCAATTGGCTAGTAGTATGGTGGGATGGGTAGCACAAAGATCTGAAGAACTCCCAGCCCAAACGATGGTTAACCCAAAGGAGAATGCTACTATTGTGACCTTGAAGAATGAGGAACAAGATAAGGATGAAACAAAATTAGAGATGGATTCTATTCTTGAGGATAATGAAGCCAAAGATCCAAATAAGAGTATTTCGGCACCTGAGGTAACGTTTAAGGTTTCACTTTTTACTAATGTTTCTTCTCCACCTTTTCCTAGTAGATTTGTAAAGTTCAAGGAAGAAGAACATGAACAACACATGCCGGAAACCTTAAACAACTTGTTTGTGGAGGTCATTCAACAAGTATCAAAATATGCTCCATTCCTCGATGACATATGCACCACAAAGGATGATGGAATAATACTTGTAATGGAGAATGCATCCACTGTTGTGCAAAGAAAGTTTCCTCTCAAACGCATAAATTTGGGAAATTTCATGTATGAGCCTGACAAGCCTAAAATGCCAAGAAGGGGAATTGGCTAGGCTGAAAACAATCAATCAAGTGCTAATTGGGGGAGGCAGCCTAATTAGTGAAAGCATTGCCAAACTGCCATCCTCAGATTTGCTCTCTTTTTCTTTATCTTTTTCTTATGTTTCTTTGCTAATTGTGTTTAGTGTTTCTAAGTTCATTTAGGCTGCATAAGTTTATTTTGTTTATTAGTTCTTTTCACTTACACATGATTCTTTCATTTGGGATTAATAGCATTACATTAATGACAATGTAAGAATTATGTGTGGGGGGAAGAATTTAGGATTTTATTTAGAGTGTTTTGTTTTTGTGTCTTTTTATGTTGTTTTTCTTTCTGATCCTTGTTTTGAAAATAACTAGATGTAAATATAATTTTTAATTTTTTTTAACCCCGATTAAATGGCGGATAACGGTACTCCATGATTATTTAAATCGGTTCCATCAGCTACCCACAAAACTGATATTGTATATAAATTTCTCTTCCAATTTCTCTTTCAATTTTTTTTTTCATTTTTTTCAGGATGGATGATATTCTCACAAGATTGCAGAAATGATTTCCTCCTTTTCCTCGAAATATTTTACTGAAGCTTTACCAAGTTCGATTTGAAAGATTAAGAATGCTTATGCACAAAGGGATTCCTGAAGACATACGTTGGATAATTGAAGCCAAGGTACGTGAAGATGAATATCTTCCTGTTTTGCATTTACCAGGTACAGGTAGAAGCACTTTTGCAAAGAAGCGACGAGCAAAGCGCATGAGTTCAAACTGCCACAAATGTGCACGATGGACGTGTAACGGTAAATGTCGTTCTATTGGGATTCCGTCCTCTTATCGAGATGATAAAATTGAATTCATTAAGGATGGACTGAGTAAGGAGAATTTGGGTAATATCCAACTTTCTCTTGAGACGCATCCTAGTAGAGACGTACAAAGAGAAATTCTTGATTTATGGCCGCAATTCCAAAGGGAATGGCAACATCTTGGGAATCTGATGTTAAAAGACCCTGTTTGCCAGCTTGTAAGAAAACTGGATGGGAAGCATATCCTCGACTCATAGAAGGCGTTTAAGCCGTTTCTGGACGTAAAACCAGAGGAAGATGTGAGCCACAATCACAACTACAATAAATGACTTCTCAGCTTTTGGTTTGATTTGCAATAACTTCATTTTGGTTTAATTTACGTGTTGTTCGATTTGTGTAATTATTCTCTTTTTTTTATTTGTCTTTTACGGTTGATTTTTCTTCTCTTTTTGATTTTCTTCCTGAAATCACGCAAAAATCTTTTGTTAGGTTAACATTTTCTTCTAACAGGTCAAATACACTTTCGGCGACATTATTACTCTTGACTTTTACGGTTGATTTTTCTTCTCTTTTTGATTTTCTTCCTGAAATCACCCAAAAATCTTTTGTTAGGTTAACATTTTCTTCTGACAGGTCAAATACACTTTCGGCGACATTATTACTCTTGTCTGATTCACTACTCAGTCCTCTATATATTACACCATGTACTCATTCTCTTTCAGGCACTCGAAAAAAAAAAAATGGAAAGTACTTCGTCCCAGCGCATTAAAAAAATTTGTGTCTTTGGAGGTGCTTATCCAGGGAAAAATAACATATTTGCTGATGAAGCCATAAGAGTTGGAGTAATATTTGCCCAACAAAAGATCCAGTTGATTTATGAAGGTGGTAGTACGGGTTTAATGGGAGCAGTCGCTACAGCAGCACACGCCGGAGGAAGTCCAGTTCTAGGAATCGTGCCAAAACTATTCACAGATTTTTGTGGACCTACCTTGGGTAAGGAAATACAAGTCTGGAGTATCCCTGAACGGATAACAATCATGTACCATTCTGCCGATGCATTCATTGCTTTACCAGGAGGTCTGGGTACATTGGAAGAAATAGCTTGCGTGGCTTCTTGGTCATCTTTGGTCACAAATAAGAAACCCATTGGTTTGCTTAATATTAATGGTTATTTTAGTAATTTGCTTTCATATTTAGATAATGCTGTGGAAAATGGATTCATGTTTTCAGAGGCAAGGAGAACCATAATTTCTGCTACAACCATTGAAGATTTACTCAAAAAGCTTCAAGCTTTTGAGTGTTTATCTGCTACGGTTGTTTCGCAAACGCTCGGAAAAAGAAAAAGAGATATGGACGAGCAAGGAGTGGATTGCACTTTGTCTTTGTGACATTATCTAACATTTTGCTTGTTGTGTCTCAGTTATAATAAGTGGTTAGCAACCTCTGCAGGTAATATCTCCTAAATTCTACCTTTAAAATTTGACATTGGGGACAATGTCATATTTTAGTAGGGGGTAAGGGACATATTTTGCTAATTTTAAAAAAAAAAAAAATTTGTTGTGTTTTAAGACATTTAGAAGTATTCATTCTGAACAAGGTCTGAGTAAGGGAGACTTGAGACATACCTTGTCAGTTTGATTTAATCTTCTTCAAAAAAAAAAAAAAGCATGTTTAGACTTAGTATGTTTCTAGTGTGTTTTAGTTACTTTCAATACTATGATGAGATATGAATTGCATAAGTCTAAAACAGATTTATTAGTGAGAAGATTTTCATGAGAATTGAGCTTGATATCAACCTTTTTATGAGCCAATGTTACTATGATATGTTGATTGAGAAAGAAGCATGTTTAGACTTAATCTGACTTGTATAATCATCATTGTGAGTTTTTGAGCCTATAATGATTGATGCATTATATAAATCAATCTAATTTCTTTCTTGAGTGCTCTTATGATTACATGATTCTCTAGAACTTGCTTTAGACCTTGTTGAGACTATATTGATGCATGTGACAACATGAATATGATAGAGGCATTAGGATTTTTAGCAGGGCCAAACAGCCATCCCTTATTGATGTTCCAAGAGAACACACCCTTAGTGAACCAATTTGAGCCTACATTGAATAAGCTATCTCTTTGGTAACCATAACTTGTCCCTAACCTAAATATACTTATATCCTTACCTTTGTTCCAAAGATGAATTAGCATGTTTTGAGACAAGTTGCAAAGACAAAGAAGATTTATTGAAAATTTGGGTTAGAAACAAGAAATAAGTGTGGGGGGGAAAGAAAGAAAAAAGTCAAGAGAAAAAGAAAGGGATCATTGTCAAGTACATTCCCATATTAAAAAAAAAAAAAAACTTCTCTTGAACTTCTAGTTAAAGTAAAGAAAAAGATGTTACAAAGTTGGTTAGAATGATGCAAAGGCTCAACATGAATATTTAGCCTATGTTATTATGTGCTTTATAAGAGTTTTGAGAAGTTTTATTTGTATGATCTTTTTATGTCTCTAAACTTTATGAACTCTTTGGAACCTTTGTGATATCTTTATCCTTTTGTTCTTCAACAACATTACAAACCCCTTGGCCCCATTACAACCTTGATTAAAGACCTCTTGATTCATGAAGTTGTATGATCTAAATAGTGGAGAATAGGTGGACAAGCAAGAATATGGTAGAACTGTTTTCATGAGATTGATTGAGTGTAAACACTTCACCACTACTTTAAAGAGTGAAAATCATGAGGGTATCCCATGTGAGTAGTTGAGATTAAGTTTGAATATGCACTATTTTGATTGAAATATGTTATGTTAATATTGGCTTAACTCAAACAATTTACATTCAAGCATGATTTTTTGTGAAATTCTTTAGCTATTGATTAGTTTATAAGACTTGTTCAAAGATTGTCTCTAATTTGTATTGAAAGGATTAGGAGTAAATATTTTTAGTATATGTAGTTTATTTATATTTTAGTTTTTCAATGTTTGTGGGTATCGTTCTAGTAAACCCTCACGAGACTAAACTCGTCCACTAGGGACACCTAAGGGTTTAAAGGCTTGTGTCACATGCTAAGTGCCACCGTGATTTCCTACGAAAGTGGATTAGATTAGATTTTCTTATTTTATTTTTATTGAGTCGTTGCTAGGGACTAGCAACAATCTAAGTGTGGGGGTGTGATAACTCGTATAATTATATAGTTTTTAGTTATGTTTTATTATTGTTTTGTGTCAAATACGAGTTATTATTGTTTAGTCTAATTGTGTTTATGATCTTTTATATTTTTATGTAATTTGGTGTTTTTCACAAGTTTCTTTGAGTGATTTCAGATTACTAGAATTAAGGGCAAATCCAGTTCAGTTCCAGTTCCGACACCTTTTGCCATATCAGCTATATCTCGAGTTTCACTGAAGCAATAAGGCTGAAATTTTAACCGTGCAAAGTTAAGAGGCATATCTATCGTTTTCATGTTTTACACTTCTTGAAACGGAGTCGTTTTCCCTAGCAAAATCGACCATCAAGTTGGCTGATGTGCAATGACGTCTGTGCTGACCTGTTTTCGTATTTTGCCCATACCTTCTTATCCACATCAGCAAATGAGCTGATTCTAACGGCTATGGATCAGTAACTGATAGGGGAACATTTTACTAGAAGACCATGTGATCAGATCAGGCCTCCAAAATTGACAAAATCGACCATCAATTTGGCTGATCAAAATTGTCATACAATATGACGAAAATTGTTAGAAAAATGCACCCACCTATTATACCTACCTTTGAAATTTGTAAAGCTTGTCTCTTGTCATTTAGCCCTCCAAAATGTGTATAAATAGAGGGCCTTGGATGATTGTAGAGGATCATATGGTAGATTGGTAGGAAATTAGCCATTGTAATAAAATTCTCTAAGTTTTCTTCTTCTTTCTTTTCTCTAGTTTTCTTTTTCTTTATTTTCTTCTTCTTCTTCTTTCTTTTATTTCCTTCTTAGATTCTCTTTAATTTTATGTTTATGTTTACAATGCCTATGCTAGGCTAAACTTCTATTTGGTTAAGGGTGATTTCAAAGCCCTGGACATATTTTGTGATTGATTTTCAGATTCTATCTATCATTAATTTTCTATCAAAGTTGCTTATGTTCTTCTACAAGAATTGTTCATGATGTTGTCTTGATTTATTTAGGTGTACAACTAGATAGATCTTGATAATTATCTATTGCTAGTTTAGGAGTCTTGATCCGTGTAATTGTCTTGATTTCCTATTCATAAGTGGCAATTTGTGATTAATGATTATGGTCAAGTTTTCAATAATTGCAAAGTGTAACATAACCTAAGTTGAACAATCCGAGCTTATGTGTTTGTTGCTTAGATCAACCTATCTTTCTCATCATAAAGCTGCCATTAAATTGAATTTAGAGAGCTTATTCTAGGTTGTTTAATGGTTAGAGATTAAATAGAGAGCTTGTTCTATTTAACGACAAACTAAGGAAAGATTGGGATAACAGAGCTTGTTGTTATCTACGGTTGTTAACTTTGATAGTTGGTTGATATTGATAGATCTGAAATTGATTCTTAATGATGTCTAGTGGTGGAGAATGAAACCTTAACCATATTTTTCATATTTGATTCTTCTTACTTACTTGTTTTCTTACTTTTCTAGTTTGCTTATTTTTAAAAGTATATTTATTTTTATTGGCTGGTTATACCGCCTAATTTGTATATTAACTTTGTTTTATTTTTATTGGCTGGTTATACCGCCTAATTTAGTATGTATATTTTTATTGGCTGGTTATACCGCCTTGCATCTTATTCTTATTATTTACTTTAGTTTAAATCTGGCTTCAAAAACCCCTTTTCTTTTATTGTTTTCTTTGAACGTAAGTTATAAACTAATAACTCATAGATTAAAACCCAATCCCTGAGGACTCGACCCTTGCTAATCATTATACTTACAATTGATCTTTTTAGTGCAAGGTTAAATAAGATACACTCTTTTGGGTGCATCACTGACCATGTATGTCACGAATGCAACCTGATGCCAATATGACAAATTAATGTGTGAGCATATACAGAGAACTCATGATGACTGTGTATGCCATGAATACGACCTGATGTCAACATGATGCATGTAAAAAATAAGCAAATTAATGCATGGATATATACAATGAATGACCATGTATGTTCCAAATGCATTTCCCACTGAATGATCATATACATTATGAATGCCACACAATGTCAATTATGATGCATGTGAAGAATAAATGACTGACACAGAGTATATACAAAGAAAATCATGCTGACCGTGTATGTCATGAGTGCAACTTGATGCCAATATGACAAATTAATGCATGAGCATATCATGATGACTATGTATGCCATGAATGCTACCTGATGCCAACATGATGCATGTAAAGAATAAGCAAATTAATGCATGAATATATATAGGAAAATCATTTCTGACTATGAATGCATGAATGCAACTTGATGCTATCATGATGCATATAGAGAAAGAATAAATTGATATATGGATATATACAGAAAAATCATACTGACTATGAATGCATGAATGCAACTTGATGCCAACATGATGCATGTAAAGAAATAATAAATTGATATATGGATATATACAGAAAATCATGCTGACTATGAATGCATGAATGCAACTTGATGCCAACATGATACATGTAAAGAAAGAATAAATTGATACATAAGTATATACAAAAAATGACCATGCATGTCATAAACGTATCTTACAATGAATTACCATGCATGCTATGACTGTAACATGATGTCAAAATAATACATGTAAAAAATTCATAAATTTACACCAGGGTATATACAAAGAATGACCATCTATATCACAAATGTATTTTACAATGAATAACCATGCATGTTAGGACTGTGACATGCTGTCAAGAATAAATGAATTAACATCAAGGTATATACAAAGAAATCAATGATTACATGAAATTTGTGGGACCTAAATCTTGATTATTCAACAATCTCCTTATGCAAGATTTGCCTCCACACTTATGATGTTTTTTTTTTTGAAACATGTTTTTTCTCTATGAAAAACCAATCATATTATTTTCAAAAGAAATTCGGGGTAGTGGATCCTACTATGGTACAATATCCAAATGTTCATGCAACACTACCGGTTTTATGAAATCATCAAATGAAATTATTATCACCATCCATTTATTGCAAAAAATGAGATCAATAATATAACCAAAAATGTACATGCTCTATTCACACATGCATGAAATGTGCAAAATGCAAAAATGCTTGAAAAAGGATTTTTTTTTATTTTTAAAACAGCTAATGAACATCTGCCCCAACAATATTTGCTTATTTAGGCATCACGATGCCTTCGAGGCGGAGTATCATATTTATTACGGGCGATGTACGTACATCGTTGCCCGATCTACCACACTTATTCGGAGTGTAAAATAGGTAACAAAAGGTTTAGAAATGTCCCTCCATGTGTTCCTATTTTAGGTATATCTAACTGAAATCCGGCATGGCTTCGCCTAGGTTCACTATATGAGGGTGAATCGGATCTAAAGGCCCGCGAATTGCTCTTCACTGTCGCCGGTAAAGGCTAGTAAGGCACCCCGATAAAAGCGGGTTCAATTCGTTAGAGTCTATTTCCCTAGCCCATGCGGATTGTTAATCACGAAGGCTTAGGTAATTTAGTACTCCGGAAGTGTTTCACTAGCCCATGCGGATTGTTAATCACGAAGGCTTAGTTACTTTGCTCCCATCTAAAAGGACGGAACCCGGGTATAGAATTCATGATATGCAAATGCACGTATAGTGTGTGTGGAGGAACAAAACAAACCTGTCACCACCTATTCTAGAAATCTTACTCTAAATGCCCCACTATTTATAAAAAAATAATCAAGAATAGTGTAACGCATTAACCAACAAGCAATTATAATATACAACCTTAAATAACAAGAGAACAAAAATAAAATGCATGCACATGAGAATGAACATATTTAAAAACATTTTATTGTTTTCAAAATTCTCCTTATTAAAAATATGGGAATTAAAATTAAATACCAATTAAACCAACAAAACCGAGACTTTGATAACACACGACTAATTTATAGGCCTGACTCTCTAATAGTCCCCAGTGGAGTCGCCAAGCTGTCGCAACCTAAAAAATAACGAGTCTCATCGCAAACTTTATTATTCGTTAAGCGTGACATTAAAAAAAACCGAGGAAAAGTCGACTTAATTCCTCTAGAAAAATGAAGGTATTGAAAATGACCTAAAAAAAAGACATGGAGTCGCCACCAATCTTTTTTAGCTAGGTGTGATCGGCCACCTATTAAAACCGGTTTTATAAAATATTTTAAAAATTAATTAAAACATTTTAAAAACCAATTTCAAGTCTGCGTTTTAAACCAGAGAAATCAAAGAAGTGGGTTCGGGAGTCGATTACGTGTGGGGACGGATTAGCACCCCCACAACGCCCGCATAAATCGGTACCTTATTAATCGTGTGTTATCTCAAGTCTCAGTAAAAATTGGTTTTGGAAAAATAATTCAAAATTTAGTATTTCAAGTTAATTCCCAATTTAAAGAAAAATAATTCCATTTTTATTGAGAATGATCTGGAATTTATAAATTCAAAATTTTCCTATATTCCCCAACAAACGTGGCAAAATATAGAAATTTTTAGTAGTTTTGGAAAATTTTCCGAACCATTCTCTTTTTAAAGAAGATATTCCGTTATTAATATAATTGATGATATCCTCCCCAGCAAACCCGGCAGAGAACTCATGAATTATTTTAACTCGGGAATATCTTTATTTTATTGAAAAATATTATCTTTTTTGAAACCATTTAAAATAAATGAATATGTATATGCATGACATAAATAAAATGACATAGCAAAGTCTAAATAATATAATGCAACCTAAATGACATGACAAGATTTGAATGCCTTAGCATATTCTAAATGAAATGGAATATCCTAAGTTATATAATATATTCTAAATAAAATGAAATGACCTAGGTAACATAGTATATTCTATATGAGATGCAATATTCTAAGTCATATGATATAATCTAAATGAAATAGAATAACCTAAGTAACATAACATATTCTATATGAAATGAAATAACCTAAGTAACATGATATTTTCTAAATGAAATGAAATGATTTAAATGACATGAAAAATATGAATGGTATGGCATATAATTTAAATGACATGGAATAAAATAATGCTATCATATAATATGCATGAAAATAATAATGCATGAACATAGTATATGCTAAATAAAAATAACTAAATAAAAGCATAGGATATCATGAAATATTCAAAACTATATAATAAACCATGTAATATCAAAAAATATAAATCAAAATAACAACAATATCATAGAAATTATTATGGCAAGAATCACATATTATATAAAATGCATGAATATAAAAATGCAATGCATGAAATGTATTTTTTTCCTTTAATTAAGGAAATCCGTATATCTAAAAAGATATCCGGCTACCTTACGAAAATATGTCAAATTAAATATTCTAAAACTAAAATACTTTGTGATTGTTTGAAAACAATTTTGAGAAGCTTGAATTAAAAATAAAAACTAGGCTAATTTTTTTTTAAATGGCTCTAATTTCCTAAGTTTAAAAAATCCGGACTTGACTACCCTTAACCCGGGACTTGAAAAACCATTTTTAGAGTTTAAAAAGGCTTAGAAACTACCCTAAGTCAGTAGCTAACCCTCCTAATCAGCCCACTCTAAGTAACTTAACCAAAACAGAAAAATGATTTTTCTTTAAATTCAATTCTGATTCCACTGTCCAGTTTTAAGCCACGATTTTTTACCCTATTTTTAAAAATTCAAAAAAATCTGAAAAAGTACTGGATACTCAGGACATGTAAAAATACACGAAAAAAATCGGCTTAATTTTCTGATTAAAGATGAATTCCAAGAAAAATCAGAGATGTACGAGTTTTGGGAGGAAAAAAAACTGCTTTGCCAACACATTTTTGCTTTTGATAAAATCATTTAAAAATCAAAGTAAAAATATTTGAAACTCATAAAATGACTTGCAAATAGTAGCTAGGACTTTTTGAAAGTTAGATAAAAATTGGCTAAGTAAAAAAAAAATCACAAAGGTAGAATAATCAACTTGACAAATTTAATTTTCCACAAGTGTGCTCAAGAGGGCATGACTTTGAACCATTAATTGGCTCAAGTCATTATTCAAGTGGCATGAACATGAAATGCATGAAACAATGCAGCAAACCTAATGCATGGAATGCATGAATTTAAACCTAAATGACATGGCATAAGATGACATGGCATGTGAATGAAATCGACATGGCAAACAAGGTGACATGGCATAATGGATGACATAAAATGACATGGCATGTGACATGGCATAAGATGACATGGCATGTGAATGAAATCGACATGACAAGCAAGATGACATGGCATATGGATGACATAAAATGACATGGCATAAGATGACATGGCATGTGAATGAAATCGACATGACAAGCAAGATGACATGGCATATGGATGACATAAGATGATATGGCATGTGAAATGGCTTAAAATGACTCGGAGTTTATTAATACCAAAATCTTTTCATGTTCCCCGGCAGACCCGACAAAACATAGAAAGTTTTATTTATTTAAAACAAAATTTCGAATCATTTTATTTTAGAAAAGGGTATTCCTTCGTTAATAATTAATGATAACCTCTCCGGCAGACCCAGCAGAGAAAACCATGAATTATTGAACTCGGGAATATTGCCTTATTTATTAAAATGTTATGAATATGCAAAATGACATTAAGGCATGCACCACAATAGACCATGTCAAAGGCAAGCAACATTAGCCGTATAAGAGTAAGTAAATTATCAAACACCAAATATACACCATAATATACTATGTCCAAAGCAAGCACAATAAACATATAAAATAAATAAAATAAAAGAATACTACCTTGTGCTTGTCCCCTTTGCAAAAACCCACTTCCTATTTTCCCATTCAAAATTCTCTTCTTCTTTTTTTTTGTTTGGTTTCCCGAGGCTACCAAAATTGCTCCTCCCAGTTTTAGCTAAAATTTCCAATCTCTTTTATCTAAAAGCTTTACACTTGGCTCCTTTCTCTGAGCAACTTTTCCATGAATATTAGTAATGCACCTCAAACAAATGCATCACACTCAATTGGCATACTTGCTATAAAATTTTCTGCCTTGATTTGATTTTTATCAATATATGCATGAACCCACTTTCCCAAGATTACTACAAGCATTCAAAACGGCAACTACAGTAACACTGTCAGTCAGGCCTAAGACCTATCATTTGTATGTCATGAAAAACGTAAAATGCTTCCTTAAATTGGCCTTGTTGAACTAGACCAGATATTATGGAATTCCAAGAAACCACATTTTTAACAGACATTTTATCAAACAACTGACGAGCTGAGTCCACATCGCCACACTTCATATACATATCAACCAATGCCTTGCCAACAAAAACACCCAAATAAGTATCATGAACATCACATATATTTTCATGAATTTGGGTGCCTAACTCGAGTCTCCTAGCCTAGGACAAGGAGAAAGGACGACAACCAACGTCTTTTTATCCAAGTAAACTAAAATGGCTTCCTTGGCAAAACCCATTTTAACAAAAGCCTTAATAAGGGTGGTCCAAGATACCAAGTCTCTTTCAGGACTTTCATCGAACATTTTTTTTAACATAATGAATAATCCCACAAACAGCATAAAGGCGCATGTTTGTGTTGAGAACATAAACATTGGAATTAAGATCAAACTTAATGGAATGTGCATGGATTTGTTGGCCTTATTCCAGGGCATGGAACTGGGCACATGCTTTTAGGACATAAGGATAGTATAAGTGTAAGGATAAATACCTTTGGTTATCATTTCCTTGTATAATGCTATAACTTCTGAGGAATTTAAGAGGGCTTGGGTTGTCTTCCTTGGATGATGGGTCTTCCATGGCTACTCAAGTTAATGTTGGAGCTTCTCCAAAAAGGCATACTGCTCATAAGGAAGTGAAAGCAATGACACCAATAACATCATTAACGGTGCCACAAATAACGGTTGGAATCTGGCCCACATCAGAATCTGGCAATCACATAACGAGGGAACCATAATGGAATCGATTGACAAATCCCCCAAAGTGGCACTCACCACCTTCACTATTCTTCCGAACAATGAACAGTTTGAAGTTGTTTTCAGCACCAAGATAAATGTCATTATCGAGAATCTCAACTACTGACATCCAGTTTGCATTGTAGTCACGGGCTTGGAGATCTGGTACATGCACCGATGAATTGAGCAACATTTTTGTGCTGAATTTTCCTCATGATATTAACTTCTTGATTAAATTCCAAATTCTCATTTAGATGCTCAGTCCTAAGAACTTTTATAGCTACATCTTGACCACAGAAAGTACCTTTATACAAATCACCATAGGAGCCAGTAGCCAATTTGCTTTTATACTTCAACAGGCTAGTATCAATTTCCCAATCATCATTTCCACTAGCAGGTATGTTGTGGCGTATAATCTGGATTGAGAATTACAAAAAGGGTAGGCTTGTTTCTCCAAGATTCTGAAGCACGTTGAGCCAGTATGTCAAACATACTTTCTTGTCTTTACTGCCAAGAAAATTCCATGCACTCCATGCTGCTGGGTTTTTCGGCATTAAAGTTTTGTCACGATGAAGAAAAATATCACTATTGACATATTGAAAAGCACCAAGTACTGTGGATTCATCATAAGTTGCTTGGTTCCCTAACAATCTCAAAGCATCTGGTGCATGAACAACCATTATGCAACCTTGATATAATTCTTGAGAGTCATCTCCACATAATACAGTGCAACCTTCAGCATCACTCAAAAACAGAATGCACCTCACAACCAGTTCTTATTTGACAACCTCTGCTCTCCAGCTCTTCTCTGATCTTTCTCTTGCTTCAGCTGCTGCCCTTTGACGGGCTTCAGCTTGTGCTCTCTGCACTGCAGCCCTTTCTGTACGTTCTTCGAGCTTCAGTGGTTGCCTTTCCAACAGCAGCCCTTTCAGCTCTTGCACGAGCATCAGCTGCTGCTCGTTCACGTTCTTCTCTAGTAGCCCTTTGGACAGCTTGTCTGGCCCTTTTCCGTTCCCTCTCCATCTCCTTAACTCGCTCCCTCTCTTTCTCAAGCCTTCTGTTTCTTCTTCCCCCTAAAACCTAGTTTCTCCTTTTACCCATGAATGAAGCCCCTTTTTTTAAAAAAATAAAAATTTGTGCCCACCATGAAGACTCCTACCTCCCTCATTTTTTTTTGTGTCCCTGAGCCTTATTCCCTTTCTTTTTTCTTAGTTGCCTCCTCCTTTCCAAAAATACCAGCCTTCATCCACCAAAAAAAAAAAACTCAAAGCTTTCTTTCCTTTTTCTTTAGCCACCGTTCTCTATTTTTTCTCAAAATTGGCTCCCCCAAGAAGAATAACTGGCCTCCTTTTTAACATGTACCTAACCTAAAAAAATGTGTAATGTCTAAATTACCCATCCTTTATTTCAAGCCTTTTTTTTTTATTTTTTCAAATATTTTCAATTTAAAAATTTATTTTAAAAATCTAATAAAACTCAAGATTAAACTTTTTCACCTCGGGTTTAAATTGAATTTTAAAATTGGTAATTTTACGGTCCGATTTTATTTGAACAATTAAAGCTAAAAAAGATATATAAAATTTAGAACATTTTAAAAGTCTAAAATCGCGACCGTGACTTTTACAAAAATATTAAACCCGAGAGGGGGACAAATCAAAATTGGTTTTAAAAGGCCCGGACAAAATTAGGTGTTTACAAACACAATTTCAATAAACGACATTTTCTCATTGATTACAAAATATTAGAAATTCAGCGTAACATTTCAAGGTACAACCACATTTTCTACTATAAGTATAGAAGAAAAAATATAGCTGAAAAAAAAATACTAAATTTATTGTTCCACTTGACTTACATCTTTGATCTCTCATTTGAAATAAACCTATTCCAACTCTTTTAATGAAGCTTGATAACCTTTTATTTTAATTAACGACATTCAACAAATTAAATCTCTTGTCCACATATATATATATATATATATATATATTTTAGTGTCGAGATCTCAACATGACCAATGTCGCTCTACTTGAGAAAACAATTCCTTGATGAATTCCTAGTTTTGTAAGGTTGATTTAATTTGATGGTATGCAGAATCAATATTTGTTTGGACAACCGATGATCATTATCTTCTAATTAAATGAATCATAATCTGCTAATTAAATGAAACTCATGAAATCATTTTTTTCCCTAAAATCAAAACTTTTGACATGCATAAAACAAAAGGCACTATGTTACGAAAACATTGCTTACACACTTAATACAATCTAAAAATTACTCATTTCTTTGTTAAATAATCTCGGTATACTCAAGGAAGGAAATTAAGTAAATCTTAATTTCAACATATAAAGTTTCAGAGTTGATAAGCGAAAATTTCAAAATACATAAAAGAACTAAACATAGAGAAGTGTAAGAAAGTGATAAAAACAAATAGAAAAACTATCAGTAAACCATTGAAAGCAATAGTGCAATATGGTTATATAAATCATTAACATTCCATAGCTCAGTATTTCCACTTCACAAATTGCATCTTCCATAACAAATTAAAATCCCAATGTTGAGCATTATTGGTGACCCTGCAACATGTATCAAATTGCTGAAAATCATATATATATATATATAAACTAAATATACAAATTGGCACCTCTAAAAAAATTATTAGTTTTGCTCTCACCAAAAATTTGTATGCTTGCAAATTATATATAATCATATTGATTTTTGATGAATAATATATATTTGATATTAAAAAAATCAGCAAAAATAAAATCAGAGTTTTACCATGCCAACCAAAGATAACAAATCATCACAAAAACTTCAAAATTTCCAATTTACAAATGATTCATTGAAATAAATCAAAACACATTAAAAAAAAAAATAACCTCATTGTAGAGAGAAACCCAAATTCAACTCAAGTGATATTACAGAATAAATGGTTTGCATAAGCCAAATATGAAGCGTATTTATAGACTTAAAAAAATCATAATAAAAACTGATATTAAAGAAAAAAAAGTAACTGAAAATTGTAAATGAAACTAATAATTCAAAGATTCTAAAAAACAGAAATAGGAAGATGAAAGATTCATGAGCATGGAAAGAGAAATTTTAAAGCGTTATTTAGTTTTTGAAAAACGGAAATTTAAAGAGAGAAGGAATAAAAAAGAGATGAAAGAGTAAAGATAGTAAAGAATGAAATTAAACTGACTGCATTATGTCATTAACTGCTAAATCCAATGATTATATCGTGAAATTAAACAATTATGTTTAAAAATACCAAACCCAATTATTACACCTTAAATTATTTAACATATAATGTCTCAATTACCTCCAAATTAATCCCAAGATTCACCCAACATAAAATATCTAAATTGTCCCTATTTATTGTAAATAAAAGTGAGAAATATTATAAGTATATAGATTAATTAGGAGTAATTAAATTTCAATAAAAGAAAATATTTCAAAACATAATTCTTATCTAAATTTATTCATCTCTTGAAAAATTTCCCAAACTACCCCTATTAACTCAAAAAGGGAGTGGGAAATATATAAGTATATAGATATGAGGAGAGATCCACTTATATTAGTTTAAAACTAGTAACACTTTTTTTAACTTTTTATACGATTTATATTTTAACAAACTGACCGTTAGATTTAATAATATAATTGTACTCGTCGTGCACGTAAAGTTTCGAATCGATTCGATATCTCTATCATATCGATCTAGAATACTGTCTTTTTCCTTATATATTTAACAGTTGAAAGTTTTTTACATCGAACAAATAGTTAGACATTTTTAATTTACTTAAAACTGGACGTACATGATTTACGTGAATAGAAAATAAAATATGACGATCGGATTAAACAAATATAAATCGTATAAAAAATTATAAAAGTATGTAAAAATAATTTAGTTTTACATTAGCATAAGTGGATCTCTCATCTACATATATATAATACAAACAAGAAAGCATAATGAAATCTAAATCGAAACATTAGATAATCAACAAAATTAGCTTCAGACCTAAGTAGTTAATCCATTTCAGTCAAGTTTCAGCACATCATTTTTTTTTAGCATTGAACCAAGTTTCATATGTTAAAACTCAAAACAATAGTCAAGCAACATAAAGAAGTATGTTGTAGATAATGTTTAATTTATAAAAAAAAAAAAAAAAAAATTATACACCAAACATATTTTGCATTGATTGAAAGAATTGATAAAATAAATATATTCAAGAGAGAATCTAACACTTACCTCATTGATTGAGAAACTATTAAATTTCTTGAAAGATAAAAAAGATAAAAAATATTAATATGGAAAAAAATTCTGCAATTTTTTAAAAAATAAAATAAATAAAGGTTTAATTGTACATGTATTCAAAGAAAGTATTAAAAGCATAATAAATTCAAAATCGAAAATATTTTTCCATAAAAATATTTTCATGCAAAAATATAAAAAGAAAAATTTCAAAACATGTCAAAATAAGAACAAAAAGGAAAGGACCATCTAAAAGCCATCTGATAGTTTGGCTATGTATGAATACAAAGTCATAAAATCATAAAAGAATCAACATAAAGATAGAATCAAATCTTAAAAAAAAAAAAAAAAATTAGATTTTCAGTTTCATTTTTTTATCAATAAAACATATAAAAATCATGATAACAAAAAACATACATAAATATATAAAAGAAAACATTTATATAAAAGTAAGATTTTTTATTTTTTTATTTTTAACAAAAAATACCAAATCTGAAATGTTGAGGTTGGATCTTGCATTGCTCTGATTGAAAATGGCCTAAGACTTGGGTGGACCTTTTTCTTTCATCCCTTCCCTCTCTCCCTCCCTCATCCTTTTAGCAAAAAAATGTAAAAAAAATTGAAAATGATTTTTAAAAAAATATCAAATTCGTCAAGTTGAGGCTGGATCCGACATTACCATAGCCGAAAATGGCTTAAAACTTGACCAGATCAATCTCTTTCCTCCCCTCCTTTTCTTATATCCTTCTAGCAAAGGTGTAAAATATATATATATATTTTTTTAAATGTTGGAAATTCGACCTCATGCTTAGCAATAAATTATTAAAACAAATGCAACATAAAGATTAAAAAATAAGCAGTCGAATTTAACATGATCTAGGTTTTAATAATCATATGGCAAAATGAGATATTTGAAACAAACATCTGAATAGAATCGTACCTATTCAAAGACTCGTAACTTTGAGTGTGCAGTTTCTCAAGATGTAGCTACAAGTCTGTAACTGAAAGGATCTTTCGAGGTCAAGAGCAACACACGCACTTATCCTTCAAAGATTATCCACACAATCAAATTGCTGGGACCTTCGCAAGGGTTGGAGGTTCGTCGGTGCTAGAAGGCAGACCAACACCTTTAATAAAAAGGAAAGTTTTTTCTCTTTTAGGGAAGTGGTCGAACCTCACACGGGAGAACCTTCTCTCAATAGGTGCGGCTATAAAGGAGGAAACAAGAAGGAAGAAAAATAGTGTGCGACAACTTTCTTTCTTTTCTTTTGGTTGAAATCTCACACAAGTTCCTAGGAGAGTAAAATAGCTCTTAGTCAACTGAAAGAGAGCTCACAAACTAACACACTCTAAGCACATCAACTGGCTAGCCAAGAGGGAGAACTAAGATATAAAGTTTAATTTGATTTTAAACTCCTTAGAGAAGATGAACTCTTTCTCTCTCAAGTCTTTGGGCTTCGGCCAAACAATATGTCTTAGTGCGTTGGCTGAACCTTACTCCCTTTTAAGGCTACATTCAACTACCTTTTAGGATTAGGAGAAGTGGGTTTTTGAATCATGTTCAAACTCCCAATAGAAGAGAGACTCTTCTCTTCCCTAGCCACCTAGTTCAGCCATAACTCTAACACTTAGAGTCATTGGTCGAATTCTCCCAATAAGTTGTCTAGGTACATGGCCAGCCATACTCATCCATAGGGACCTGGAGTTTGATTCAAAATCAACTCTTAGACTCTCTAGAGTATTCAACCAACCTAGGATAAGAAAAGGTTGGAGTTTGATTCAAAAGTCAAACTCCTTACACAAGTGAAACTCTTTCACTTTACAAGCCTCAGAGTTTCAGTCATTCACTAACTCTTAGTGTCTTGATTGAACCTAGGCATAATAAAGGCAATATCCGGCTAGCTTAGAGTGAGGAGATAAAGTTTAATTCTCAATTAAACTCCACAAAGAAGAGAAACTCTTTCTCTTTGGACAATACCATATTCGGCCAATCAATGCCATGTCAAGATAAGCTATCCACAATGTAATTAAGACATCCTTAATTAGATTTCAATAAATCTAAATCATTTCCTAATTTAACCCTAATTGAACTATTCAATTAAGTCCTCCATAATATGATTTATTGTGAGTGACCTATTAGGGTTCCAACATGTTGGCAATGAGTATAAATTATAATCAAAGGTTTTCAACAAAAGTTTATAATTTATAAACATAGGTGATGAACACTATCTAACAATGAATCATGACCATCCAAATGTTGAAAAGTCAAGATGATCTCTTAGAAACCTTTTGGTAACCAGCTTGTCAATGTAATTTGGTCATTTTCACCATATATCTTGGAAAGACCATGAGCATGGTGTTGTGTCTACTCATGAAATTAATCTATATTAGTTCTTACAGCTTATGGTCAATCTTATGAATTTAAAGAAACGATTTCTCCTAAATTCATCGTGCTTTAGCCAAAAACTTTGTCTAGTTAACCTAAGCCAAGAACAAATGAGATATGTCTCCCAATGTCACTTAGAATGGTGAATCCTTTTTGGATCACTTATGCATCTTCGTATGCTTCATGCCATACCCTAAATCACCTTATTTAGACATCCCTTCAGATGAAATCAAAGCATGACAATTCACACACAAGATGACCTTGTATCAGAAGTCTAAGGACTATTTATACAATTGGCAGATGAGAACATTTCCATAGACACATAAGTGACATATCGAATAGAGTTCTTACAACGAGCCCGTTGGGGTATGCCCTAGAGCTAATCAAGTTGGTCGATCAAGTTGGAAGGAATTTACTTCTAATAATGCATACTAATCACTTATTATTTATGTGATAGAGGTTTTCATTCATCAATTAGTCAAACCAAATAAAGAGTTATTTATAAGCTAATTGGATGAAGTCTATGGAACACAATGGCCTTTCAAAGGAATTATAAAGGTTATAATTATGAGATCCGTATGCATCAAGCTATGTACTTAAACTAGTTCCTGGTCATTGTATTGTCAAGATAGGACATTGAGAATGCTCAAAGATTAGTACATGTTAATCCTCCTTACTTTGAAAGCAAGCAATCGATCACATAGATTGAAGTATAGAGATACTTGGGGATAACACGTGGGTGCTTGTTAGAGAACAAGTTCACTGAACATGACTCGCTATGAGAACTGCATTTGGTAGCTCACTCAAGTGTTTATGAAAATGTTCTCATGTGATAATTGTGTAAATAGTCCTCAAACTTAAGATGCTAGGTTATCTTATAAGTGAATTGTCATGCTTTGATTTCATACGAATGGGTCACAAGAAGTGATGCCTGTGGTTGAGAATTTTGGGTATGACATGAAGCATATGAAGGAAAATGAGTAGTTAAGAGAGGATTCACCACTCCAGGTGATAATGAGGAGACATATCTTACTTGTTCTTGGCTTAGGTTAACATGATTAAAGTCTTTGGCCAAAGCATGATGAATTTAAAATGTTGAGAACATTCTAGAATTCACTAATTTTATCCAAAGAGCTAAAAGAACTAATATGGAAGGGTTCATAAGTAGACACTGCACCATGCTTATGGTTTTCTGAGATATATGGTGAAAAGATCGAATTGCACTGATGACCTGATCACTGAAAGGTTAAGTCAAAACACTATGACTTTTTAACATTTAAGTGGTAATGATGGCTTGCTAGATCCCACTCATGATCTTGAATATAATTTATTTGATCTTTGTTAAAACTTAGATTGTAACTTATGTTGAACTGCCAACATGTTAGAAACCTAATGGGTCACACACAACAAATCTCAATCCGAGATTAAAATTCAGATTCAATTAAGGACTTAATTGAACAAAAGCAAAATATTAAGGGAATTAATTAAAAGGGCAAAAAGGGAAATTCATAAACCTTGTGAAGTGAGGATTATGGCAAGCATGGTCTATATAAATCCAAGTTACCACACATATATTGATGTGTATTGAAACACATTTAAGTGAAGTTGCACTTTGTTTTCAACCCTAGCCTCCTTGCTCTATTTATTGTTTACTCTAGCCACCAAAAAGAATTTTTCTCAAAGTAAACACTAGCCTAAGAGAAAGAAACATAAGATTCTTGTTCTTCAAGATACCCTTAGCCGAAACACCATTATGGAGAAAAGTTCTCTTCTTTCGGCACACACACAAAGATTATTGCTTTTCCTTTATACTTCAAGGAGTCATCTTGCTAGCACGAGAGTATCTTTATCTTGGGAAGGTCCTTAGATTGGATTGTGTGGATTACCATAGAGACCTAACACTTGGGAGGCTTGGCGGATTGATTCAATATTTTGGTGATCAAGTTCTTTCAGGCAAACCTCTAGGAGTTTACTTGAGATTACGATATCTCAAGGAGGTATTATTCTTGATCACATTTTTGCAATCTTTTATTGTCTTTAATCACATTAAAATTTGTAAGTATGATCCTTGGAAATTTCGGCTATTGAATGTTTTAATATCATGTTTTCATTGCACATCATAAATTGTATGTCGAATTATCTTCAATTGGTATCAGAGTCTTAGTTACAATTTTCTTGTGATTATCATGTTTAAATCTTTGTAATATTCAATTGAATTGAATTGTGTTTTGATTTAGCAATTTTTCTATCAAGAAAACTTTTTCTGTTTTGATTTCAATTCTGGACAGCCTTGTATGCAATATGCTGTTGGTGTTTTAAAGAGTTTAAAACATGTTTAAAATTGATTTGATCAATGTTTAACCTTATTACTTGATTTCATAACACAAAGGAATTAAAGAAACATGATCTTGGCGTGATTTGGATTGGGTTTTGGTGCATGTTCTTCAAAGATCTGCTGTATTTTTGCGATTTTGGCATAGTTAAACTTGTTCAAAATTTATGAAATTTGGTTCTTATGGCCTAAACATGTCTATAATGATGCTGGAATTTAGGTGGATTTCTTTTATTTGTTTGGTTGCCGAAATCACCTTTCAGAAGTTGTGTAAACTCTTTGCGTGGTTGCTAGAGTTTTTTGGGCAGCCTTGAGTTGTTGAATTTGGTTCTTGTTTGAAGGTCTAATTGGCTAAAACACAAACACTACAAACAAATTGCCATATACCAACACTTAGCTATACTAACGATCAAGTTCCGTAAGTAAAAAATAGTCTATACTGACGATTTTTGGTTCCCGTTAGAATATACAAGATATATACCAACACTTAATGGTCCTGTTGGTATAAAGAAGTGTTATTCTGACAATTTACAACTATCCATCAGTATAGATATGCTATATATCGATAGTTAATGTTGAAAGTGTCAGTATATGTTCCAAATGAAAGAAAAAAAAAACTCGCCTCTTTTGGATGGAGAACTGCTTTTATTTTTTTTTAATTTAATAATTTTTATAAAAAAATTTAAAAGGTAAGAATTTACCAACGGTGTTGTAGACACCTAATTTTTTTCTAACCATTAATTAGGTATTTTTTTTCCTAAATTGATGTTTTAGAATGCAAAAAGACTTTTTTCATCCAGTAGGTGGTACTCCGAGACTTAGTTTAAAGAAGCAGGCATAAAAAGTCAATCTTGAAAAAGTCAACCCTAAAAAAATCAACTTCAAAAAGTCAACCCACTTTCAAAATCAAGATTCATAGCTCAATTGAACAATGAAAATCCGAGGTCTACAATGAAAGATATGGAGTTCAAAAGTTGGGTTACGGAGATTCAGTGGAAAGAAAACCTTAGTTCGAAAAATTTGGGGAAAAGTGCTTAAACGATCAAATTGGTCGAAATTGGAGGTTTCGAATGGAAGCGAAGTAATGACTACTGGTAATGGAGAGGCCATTTGGTGGCAAAACTGAAGGAAAAGTCAATTTGGAAGAAAACCGAGAATTAGGGTTTGTGGTGGATTTTGGTGAAATTGGAGAAAATTGTAGAAATGGCCCAATTCGATAAAACTAAAGCCCCTAATTGGTGAGTAGTGAGTAAACAAGGATAGCCCAAGGCTCAGTTTGAAGTAATTCCGAGAAAAGAGCCGATTGGAGGAAAAACGAAAAAATGAGAAAATTTCCTATATTGAAAAAAGGAAAAATCAAAATGGAGGGGAATTTGATCGTAAAATTTGGGCATTTTTGGACCAACTCCAATTCAATATATGAAAAAGACACAGAAAAAAAAAATCTGGAAATCGGATTTGTTTTGAGTAAAACCGAACTTTAGAGGTAAAAGGGCAAATTTGGAAAATGCGAGAAAAATAGCAAATGAGCTCGGAAAATTACCAAAAATTCCAAATCTCAATCTTATGTCATTTGGAAGGGATTGGAGAAGAAAAATCTGGATTCGAAGCTCATATTTAAAATGGCAAATTTCGGGCCCACTAAGTTGAAAATTCTAGAAAATAAATCCCGAAAAAAGAGAAAATGAGCTCGAAAAATTATGAAAATCTCCATATCTCATTTTAAAATTATTTGGAAGAGATTGGTGAAGAAAAACCTGGATTTGGAGCTCTTTTGCAAAATGGCAAAAGTTCTGGTGCATTAAGGGCAATTTTGGAAGAAAAATTTGGGAAAAATAGCAAATGGGCTCGAAAATTTTTGAAAACTTCCATAATTTAATTTTTTATAATTCAGAAAGTTAAAAAAATGGATTTGGAGTCCATTTTTTTCGGGGGCCAAAATGGTCATTTTATCGAAGAAACCGAAGAGGGCCTTTCTTGCAATTAAAAAAATGGAGAGTGGATGGAATTCAAAGGGGTAGCCGACCAAACCCATGATGGAGTGTGATTTTGCTGAATTTTTGCATCCAAGGGCCAAGAGTGGATAAGAAGGTAGTTATTTTTTTTGATCAAGCCTTTGTAATTGTGACACATAGACCAATGCATGCAGAGAAATGATGTCATGTTTATGACATCATATTCATGACATCATATAAGTTAGGGGCTGATTACTTAATCTAAGAGTGGTAATTTCAGAAAAAAAGGCATCTTGGATTAAGGACCAAAGTTAGAAGAGAAAAAAGCTTGAAAAATAGCTTTTGAAGGTAGTTAAAAGCACCTAACTCTTGCATTTTCTTTCCTTTTTCTTGCTTAACTTGCTGATTTTCTTTGATATTTTGTGATTTTCTATTGTTTTTGGTTGTGAAATAAGTGTTTTCAAACTTCCTCCTCAAGCTCCTCTCTTATGTTTTCTTGAAAAAAACAATTTTTTCTACTATTTTTGAGCTGGCCGAATGGCCTTATTTTTGTATATGGTTGGTGTTTGATCTTTGTTTCATGTTGGTTGTGATGTTCTAGCATGTTTTGATGTTCTATTTTTTAAAAAAATAACAAAGATATGGAGCTTGTTTTAACCTTCTTTACTTACTTACCTCTATTTTTGATTTTATCATTTTGTTTTCATGTCTACTTACCTTGTTTGCCATTTTTAATTTTCTGTTTTCAACATGTTTAAGTTGTTTATGATTTGCATTTTACTATACTATGTGTTTGTGAAAATGTCTAGCTATGTTCATGCCTTTACATCATGTTTGCTTGATTTAGCATGTTTCCTTTTTAGTCTTGCATTTAGTATGTCATGTGTTTGTGTTAATGCCATGCTAGGATTTCACCATTTAGGCCTAGGACCATTCGGCTACCTCATCCTTTCTTGCATTGTGTGTGTATTTTCATCTTGTTAGTTAACTAGGCTTGCATTTCCAAGCCATAATATTGTGTATTATCATTTAGTATGCCATGTGTTTGTGATAATGCCATGCTAGGATTTCACCATTTAGTTTTAGGACCATTTGGCTATCCCATGGTTTTATGTCTTGTATGTGCATTTTCATCTTGCTAGTTGACATGCTTACATTTCTATGCCATGATTTTGTGTATTTGATGTATATTGCTATGTGTTTGTGTTATTGCCATGCATTTTTTAGGTCTAGGCCTCGTTTGCATTGCCATGCATTTCATACATGTTTAGGTCTAGGTTGCATTTATTGCCATGCAAATTCATGTTAGGTCTAGGTCATATTCTTTATGCCATGCATTTCCTATGTCATTTAGGCTTTAAATCATGCATTTCATACATCAAATTTGCTGTTTGTTCATGCATCTCATATCATACCACTTGATTTTTGACTTAAGCCAATCAATGGCTTAAGGTCAAGCTCAGATGAGCATACTTGTGGAAAATTGAGAAGTTGTCAAGTTGATTTTTCTACCTTTGTGATTTTCTTTTTACTTAGGAATTTTTTTCCAAATTTTTAGAAATTTTAGATACTGTTTGTAGGTCCTTAAGAGAGTCTCCAATATTTTTACTTTGATTTTTGAATGATTTTATCAAAGGCTTAAAAATGATTTTTGGCAAAACCGTTTTTCACCCAGTGTTCTAACTTTCGTGATTTTTCTGGTAGGTTATCCTTAGTCTAAAAATTAAGACAATTTTTTCCTATAGAGTTAGACATGTTATGAGTCTCCTATATATTTTTTAGAATTTAAGAAATTGTTTAAATAGGTTAAAAAATCACGTTTTAAAACTAGACAGTAGAGTCAGATTTAAATTTGAGGGAAAATTAATTTTCTGTTTTGTCTAAGGCATCAAGAGAAGGCTGATTAGGAACCTTAGCTACTGTCCTAGGTTGATTTATAAGCCATTTTAATCTTAAAAAATGATTTTTTAAAGCTCGGGTCAAGGGTGGTCAAGTCCGGGTTTTCAAAGTTAGGAAAATAGAGCCATTTTGAAAAAAGGAATTTGGCCATGAATAATTTTTCATCCAAGATTTTCAAAATTGTTTTCAACCACTCACAAAGTATTTTTGATTTTAGAAAATTTAATTTGATGTCTTTTCCTAAGGTAATCTGATATCATTTTAGGTATACGGATTTTCTTATTTAAAGGAAAAAATACACTTCATGCATTGTATTTTTCATGTTCATGCATATTATATGATATATGATTTTTGCTATGAATATTTCTATGGTATTGTTATTATTTTGATTTATATTTTATGGTGTTATATTTTTGTTATATGGTTTTGAATATTCCATGTTATCCTATACTTTTTATTTAGTCATTTATTTTTGTCACATCATTTAGCATTTACTATGTTCATGCATTATTATTTTTATTTTCATGTATATTTCATGATAATATTATTTTATGTTTCATATTCATTTCATGTCACTTAGATTATATTGTCATTTCATTTAGAATATATTATGTCATATAGGTTATTCATTTCATTTATAATATATTATGTCACCTAGGGTATTCATTTCATTTAGAATATATTATGACTCCTAGGTTATTCATTTCATTTAGAATATATTATGACACCTAGATTATTCATTTCACTTAGAATATATTATGACACCTAGGTTATTCATTTCATTTAGAATATATTATGTCACTTAGGTTATTCATTTCATTTAGAATATATTATGACACTTAGGTTATTCATTTCATTTAGAATATATTATGACACTTAGGTTATATCATTTAATTTAGAATATATTATGTCACCTAGGTTATATCATTTCATTTAGAATATATTATGTCACCTAGATTATATCATTTCATTTAGAATATACTATGTTATTTAAATTACATTATCTCATTTAGATTATACTATGTCACACATATTCATACTCATATTTTTTCTTAAATGTTTTGAAAAGATAATGGTTTTAAATAAAATAAAGTTATTCTCGAGTGAAAATAATTCATGTGTTCTCTTCTGGGTTGGCGGGGAGGATATCATCAATTATCATTAATGACGGAATATCTTTCTCAAAACGAGAATGATCCGGAAAATTTTCTAAATAAATAAAAATTTCTATATTTTGCCAAATTTTCGAGGAATGTAGGAAAATTTTGAATTAATAAATTCCGTATCATTTTCAATTAAAAAATGGAATTATTTTTCTTAAAATTGGGAATTAATTTAAAATGCCACATTTAAAACCGACTTTTCACCAAGACTTGAGATAACACACGATTAATCAGGTACCGTTTTATACGGGCGTTGTGGGGGTGCTAATCCTTCCCCGCACGTAACCGAGTCCCGAACCCGCTTCTTTAATTTTCTTTGGTTTAAAAAAGCAGACTTGAAATTGGTTTTAATAATATTTTAATTAATTTTAAAATATTTTACAAAATCAGTTTTAATAGGTGGCCGATACACCTAGCCAAAAAAGATTGGTGGCGATTCCATGTCTTTTTTCGAGGTCGTTTTCAAACTCTCATTTTATTTCAAGAGGAATTAAGCCGACTTTTCCTCTGTTTTCCGTTGTCACACTTAACGAATATAAAGTTTCACGATGAGACTTGTTATTTTTTAGGTTGCGACAGCTTAGCGACTTCAATGGGGACATTTAAAGAGTCAGGCCTAGAATTAGTCGTGTGTTATCAAAGTCTTGGTTTTGTCGGGTTTAATTGGTATTTAATTTTAATTCCCATATTTTTTTCAATAATAAGGAGAATTTTGAAATTAATAAAATATTTTAAAATATGTTCATATTCATGTGCATACATATTATTATTATTCTTTGGTTATTTTCTTGTATATTCTTTGCTATATGCTTGACATTATTTAATATTTTGTCGGGTTATTTAGGATAGAGGTTAGTTTAGGTGGTGAAAGGTTTGGTTGTTCCTCCTCACACACTACACGTGCATTTGCATAACATGAGCTCTCTACCCGAGTTCCGTCCCTTTAAGTAGAAGTAAAGTACCTACGCTTCATGTGGCAATAGCCTCCGCATAAGCTAGCGAAACACTTTCGGAGTATCAGATTACCTAAGCTTCGTGTGGCTATAGCCTCCGCATAAGCCGGGGAAATGAACTCTAACGAACTGAACCCGCTTTTATCGGGGTGCCTTACTAGCCTTCACCGATGACAGTAAGGAACAATTCGGGGCCTTTAGAACTGATTCAACATCATATAGTGGCCCTACGCGAAGCCATGCCAGATTTCTGATTAGATATCCCGAAGTTAGGAAACACTCGGAGGAGCACTTCTTACTTTTCACTATTTATTTATTTATTTATTCATTTAATTTTAATATTATTATGATTTTTTATTTTATTACCCTATTACTAACTCGTGTTTTTATTTTTTTTCCTTTTGTTTTCATTTCATGCATCACGATCATTCAGGGATATTTGCCTTAAACCGGGTGCCAACCGAAGAGTTTTCGTTATAGTCATGGAACGCCGAGACATTCTATCAGTATCAGTGGTTAGTAAGACATATCAAGAGGTCAGAATGGAGTCCAAGACGAATCAGTGTGATAAGGTAGACTGTTTGGTTGTAGGTTTTACATCTACACTTCCTGAGTTAGTTCACTTGGATTTTGTTCGAAATGATTTAGTGGAATTAAGGGAAATTTGGAGACAATGGGATTTGATAGGAAGAATGAATTCACTAGGAAATATGGTGATATAGCTCTATTTCTCCCGATTGAGGTGGACGAGCAGCTGATTAGGGCCATAGTACAGTTATGGGATCCTTCGTACCGGTGTTTCACTTTTAATCAGGAGGATATGGTACCCACCCTTGAGGAATATTCTACCTTGCTCCGTATTGAATCATCAAATCCGGATAAGTTCTACTAGAAGGAGCAAAAAACATCAAGCTGTCAGAAGAAACTTTCTAAAGTGATGGGTATAGATATTCCGGTAGATTCCCCACAGATAAAGAAGAAGGGTTCGAGTGACTGCATTCCTTGGGTATTCTTGCAAAATTATATCAAGGGCAACCCGAATGGTGATCATGTGTTGGACGTATTTGCTTTGGCAATTTATGGTTTGGTCATATTTTCGAAAGTGGAAGGTCATGCCAAGGTAGTTGTGGTGGATTTCTTTGATCGATTGGACAAACATATTGATCCTTCTCCCGTTATTCTTGCTGAGATGATCAGATCACTTAGTTACTGTGGGAGGAAAGGAAAAGGGCATTTTGAGGGTTGTATATAGCTCCTATATGTCTAGATTCAGAGTCATTTTTAGGGAGATGATAGTGGAAAGCTTCAGCCTTACATGAAGACGGGTGTTCCTTTTACAGAATTCAACAATAAGAAATTGTCGAAGAAAGGGATAAGAAATAATGGATTAAGACTCTCCGTCACTTAGAAAAGAAAGATATAACTTGGAGGGCTCCATGGGTTCTACTTGGGTCAATTTTGTATCGTTGTGGTGAGAACTTATGGGTTCCATTGTTTGGAATTTGGGGGGCCGTTAGTTATGCACCATTACTAGTGCCGAAGCAGTATGGATCCGAACAGTTTGTCCCGATGACTCATGAGCTTATCTCGATAGATTTCTCTTATGGTGAGCCCGGATATATGGTGAGAATACGTCAAGTCATCATGGCATGGAAGGAACTATCACAAGTGGGTAGGTATACCGACAACGCTACTCCGACGTATCTAGTATGGAGGGCCAAGAAGCTCCGTGACATTGTGCTTCCCGCCGAAGATCCCTCTGTTCATCCAGTTGTTCTTCAGCCCGAATCGGTAATACCGTCAGAAGTTGAGCTGGTTAGACAGGAATTAGAAAAAGACATAGAGAAGTTGAAGCGAGAATGTGATAAGCTTCAGGAAGATGTCGAGGATTTGAAGACTAAGCTTGAGATCCAAGAGACTAAGACAAGAAAGGTGGTCACAGAGAGAGATACATCATTGGCCGATATATTAGATTTGCATCAAGAAAACAAGAAAATAAGGGCCACGGGAGGATTCACGGGAGCCAGTATTTCTTTCAGAGCACATGAGAAAGAAATGAAGAAACTTCAAATGGAGTTGGATTATTGGAAGAGTAAGGCTAAGGAAAGTAAAGAAAAAGAGTCTGGGTTTTCTCAGGAGTGGCAAAAATGGGAGGATACACATTCTTTGTTGTCAACCAAGCTAGAGTGATGCCAACAAGAAAATGAACAGTTGAGGTTCAAGTTGGGAAACGAAAAAGGAAGAACGTCCCTGATGCGCAAAGAGAATGAGTCACTCCATGAGGCTATAGAGCAGCAGCCGCCAGCCGAGAAAGTCGACATTGCTGATATCGTTCGAGAAAGCCGGCACGGCAAGTGATTGGTTGAAAAAGTGAAGACTTTGAGAGAAATGATCAGTGGCTGTGGCATTTCTTAAAATTCAAGACTAGTGTAGGCAAATGTTTCTATGTAACCCGATGTTAAGAAATATATTGTATGAAGTTTTCCATGAATTAATGAAAAAAGCTTTGGCTTTGGGATCATATTTTAAGGCACATACCATTAGTTTCATCTTCATGAAAGCATTCTCCATATATCAACACAATCATTTCATTTAATCATTTGTTGATAATCATTCATTTATTTGTTGATTAGTCATGTACATTTCATATATTCATTCATTCATTCACTCAATAAATTCTTTAATAAATAAATCAATAAATTTTAATCCATGGTTTTTAAAAATTAAAGGTACAATTGGGCGCACTCCGAAAGAACCGGATTATCGACACCGTTACAACACTAGATCTCAAGCCAGGGTTATGGAGAATGATCATCTTGCTCGTATTGAAAGAATGGAACGGGTTTAGAGAGAATTGCAGGAGCAACTAACTAAGTCTCAAGAGGACTCGAGAGAACTAATGGCTAAACTCATGGAAATGATGAATGCCATGATGAGACAGAAAGGGTCGGGGGAGAATTCGGTTACAGGAAAAGGGGCAGTGAATCAGGAAGGTCGACCTGAAATTGTGCACCTGAATTGTCAAACATCCCAGCATGCAAGAAACGAGCTTCCAACTAGGGCAGCATCCTATGTTTATATTCAACCAGTATCTGAAGCATAGAATTATGGTCTTGGAAAGGGTAATGTTGGGGCTGACCCAATTGATGTTGTTGATGTTCCCAACTTTGAGGAACTTGCTGAGAAGGAAAAGGCAAAAATGGATGAGCTAAAGAAGGTTGAATCTGCGAAGTCCCATAAAAAAAATCAGCTGTTGGAGGAGAGGCTGAGGGCAGTTGAAGGGGCAGAATTGTTTGGCAGTCTGGATGCCAAAGAGATGAGTTTGGTACACGTTCTGGTAATTCCTCCAAAGTTCAAAGTGCCAGACCTCGAGAAGTATAATGGGACTACCAACCCATCAGCTCACCTGACCATGTACTGCCGAAAGATGACAGGGCATGATGATGATGAAAAATTACTCATCCACTGTTTCCAGGATAGTTTAACAGGTTTTGCAACCCGATGGTATAATCAGCTGACTCGGACTAAGATCCGTTCTTGGATGGATTTAGCCAGGGCCTTCATGGAGCATAATAAGCATGTATCCGATATGATACCTGATAGGTTGTCACTGCAAAATATGGAAAAGAAAACTACCGAGAGTTTTAAAGAATACTCTTAAAGGTGGAGGGACTTGGCCACTCAAGTGCAACCCCTTTGACCAGCAAAGAAACAACGGTGCTTTTTATTAACACTTTAAAGGCACCATACTATGATAAATTGGTGGGGAGTGCCACTAAGAATTTTCCGGATATGGTTATATCCGGCGAAATGATTGAGACTACCATTAAGAGTGGCGAGATGGAAGGAGGGGAGTCTTCAACTCCAAAGAAAGCAGTCCACGCTAAAAACAATAAGGGAGAAACTCACGCAGTTAGCTACAGCCAGTATCCCTATACACCTCCTACACCATACACACCTCCTAGACCCTATACTTCTTCTACATCCTATGCATCTCCTACACCTTACACACCTTACCTGGGGTACAATGTTGACTACCCCACTGTAAACCACCTTACTCAAAACCCATTTCCGTATACCAACATACGGGAATGACCAACTGGCATATCCCCATAGATAACCCTTCCACTGTCCCAAATACCCAGGGTACCGTGCGCAATGACCAACGTTCACCAAGGAACAATCAAAAACCCCAATTTGATCTCATTCCTACAACTTATGGTGAACTATATCCCAAACTGTTACAAGGACACCTTGTTGCACCCGTATACCTTAAATCCTTGACACCACCATACCCAAAATGGTATAATGTGAATGCTAACTGCCCGTATCATGCGGGGATTCAGGGGCATTCAATTGAAGATTGCATTGCCTTTAAAAGAAAAGTCCAGAGTTTGATAAATTTTGGGGTTGTGAAATTTGAGTCAAGGAACGGGCCAAATGTAGCGGGTAATCTATTGCCCAATCATGCTGAGAATCGTGTAAATGCACTGTTGACTGGGGAAGTCTGTAGGGTGAAGAAGCACATTAGTGAGGTGAAGACTCCGATGTTAAAAGTAAGGGTTGAGATGGTTAAAGCAGGGCTAATTCAGGATGAGGGCAGTTTGAAAATAGTGGCAAGCATAATAGAGGATTGATGCCCTTTTCATAAATAAAAGGACACACCATACAGGAATGCGGGGATTTTTTGGTTAAAGTTCAACGGATGATAGATGAAGGCCAAGCTCAATTTTATGAGAAAACAGAGGAGAAAGTGCATACTATGGAGAATACAATCGGATAAGGGGTAGGAAGACCTTTGATCATCTATTACGATGAACCAGAAGAGAAGATTACGCCGGTTGTCGAGGAAATTGTACCTAAGTTAATCATATAGCTGCCTTCTTCCTTTTCATACAAAGAAAACAAGGCTGCACCATGGAAGTATGACTGCAGCATGGTTATGCCAGGGTCTTCTCATCAGCAAATAGCGGTTGACATAACAGGTGTGGGGCATTTAACGCGAAGCAGAAGATGTTATGCCCCCGAGGTTGTTGAACAAGGACCAACAGGAAAGGAAGGAGGAGTGGATAAAGGGAAGAAGATAGCTGAACCAATCCATATTGAGACGGATTCGTCAAAAGAAGTAGAGAGGGGATAGCCCCGGTTAACTAAGTAAGAGAGCTGGTGAACGAAAAGGAGGCTTGTGAATTTTTAAAATTCATAAAACACAGTGAATATAGCGTGGTGGAGCAATTGCAGCGTCAACCAACAAGGATTTCGATCCTTTCACTGTTGCTGAACTTGGAGCCACATAGAAATGCCTTGTTAAGGGTTCTGAATCAGGCATATGTGGCCAATAATATATCGGTGGAGAAATTGGATAGGCTGGTGGGGAATATTGCAGCGGACAATCATATATTTTTCAATTATGAGGAAATACCATCCAATGGTATTGGATCTACAAAAGCCCTTCACATAACGACCACTTGCAAAGGGCACATACTACCGCGGGTACTCTTGGACAACGGTTCCTCGTTAAATGTGATGCCTTTGGCGACCCTGTCTAAGTTACCGGTTGATATATCCTACATGCTACCTAGTTGCACTGTGGTTAGGGCTTTTGACGACACTCGATTGGAGGTAATGGAAACTATGGAGGTTCCGTTGGAAATAGGTCCTTATACTTATAAGGTGGATTTCCAGGTTATGGATATCACCCCGTCCTATAACTACTTATTGGGAAGGCCTTGGATACATTCTGCTGGGGCGGTACCCTCATCTCTCTACCAGAAGTTAAAATTTGTAATGGAGGGACGTCTGGTCACTGTATCGGGAGAAGAGGACATCATAGGCTCTGCTATTGGCTCTCCTTACATAAAACCAAATGAAGATGCCGTGGAATGTTCTTTCAGGTCTTTGGAATTTGTTAATGCTATATTCGTCGCTGAATGACGTAAAATTCCAAAGCCAAAGCTATCCAAAAATACCAGGCTGGGAGTGAGAACCATGGTCGAAAAGGGCTGCAAGGCAGGAAAAGGGCTGGGGAAGTATCTTCAGGGTATGGCCCGAGCAATTGAAGTGACTAGAAAAAAGGATCGGTTTGGTCTCGGATATCTCCTGAAGGCTCATGAAAAGAGGCGACAAGTTGAGAAAAATTGACAAAGAGGGATGGCCCGTCTTTCGGGTATGGATATATAGTGGGAGCCCATGACTTTCCTACCAATCCTTCACAACTTCCGGTCGGCCGGCTTTTTGTTTGGAAAAAAAGATTCTGATGATGTGCTAATAATGATTGAACAGGCTTTCGAGAAGTTCCACATGAATTGGGAAGAGCAGACGCAGGATATGATGATCTGTATGGCTGGAGAGGAAGAATTAAAGAAAGCAATGAGAGTTTGATGGTGCGACCTTGTCCACCAAGTTATAGATTGACAAATTGGAGTGCGATCGAGTTGCCTATAGTCTTTAGGTCTACTCCAAAGTAATACTTTAAAAAAATCTTAATTATCTTTGCCCAAGGATATTAAGAATCTTTTCTGTAATGGGCTTATGTTTAAAAATCTTCATTCAATAAATAACAAGGACGATGCTTTTTCTTCATATTGATGTGTCCATATTCTTTCATTTTTGCTTTTTATTTTTCTTTCATTGCCTATATATTTTCCTATATTGTTTCTTCCTTGCCTATTTACAGGTGTATCGATGTGGAATATGAGGACCTCCCTCTCAATAATTCTGAAATTGATTTTGAAAGACCCATTTGTACGGGTGATTTTGACACCAACGAAGAAGTCGAGGATTATGGTTTGCCTCCTGATTTATTGAGAAAAATAGAACAAGAGGAGAAGCAAGTACTACCTCATAAAGAGCTGTTGGAAATGATAAATCTGGGAAGTGGGGAAGAAATAAAGGAGGTCAAAATTGGGACCGCATTGTCATCATCAACAAAGAGAGAACTAATAGCTTTGCTCCGGGAATATGTAGATGTATTTGCATGGTCATACCAGGACATGCCAGGGTTGGATCCAAATATTGTGGTTCACAAGCTCCCTTTAAGGCCAGAGTGCAAGCCAATTCAACAGTAATTGAGAAGAATGAGGCCGGACATGCTGTTAAAAATAAAAGAAGAAGTGAAGAAGCAGTTTGATGCTGGGTTCTTAGAAGTGGCAAAATATCTGAAATGGGTAGCAAATATTGTCCCAGTACCAAAGAAGGATGGCAAAGTACGGATGTGTGTAGATTACCGGGATCTGAACAAGGCCAGTCCCAAAGATAATTTTTTTTGCCACACATTGATACTTTGGGGGATAATACGGCAAAAAGTTTTATGTTTTCTTTCATGGATGGATTCACAGGGTGCAATCAGATAAAGATGGTGCCAGAAGATATGGAGAAAACCACATTTGTTACAATATGGGGAACATTTTGCTATAAGGTAATGTCGTTTGGGTTGAAGAATGCCGGGGCAACATATCAGAGAGCCATGGTGACTTTGTTTCATGATATGATGCATAAGGAATTGAAATTTATGTTGATGATATGATTGCAAAGTCACAAGGAGAAAAGGAGCATATTGTGAACCTTAAGAAGCTCTTTGAAAGATTAAAAAAGTTTCGGCTCAAACTAAACCTGGCAAAATGCACCTTGGGAGTCACCTCGGGAAAGTTGTTGGGTTTTGTCGTCAGCAAAAGGAGAATTGAGATTGACTCGGATAAAGTAAAAGCCATCCAGAATTTGCCACCACCACGTACTCAAAATGAAGTAAGAGGCTCTTTAGAAAGATTGAATTACATTGCTCGGTTTATTTCTCAGTTAACCGATAAGTGTGATCCAATATTTAAGCTACTTCGAAAGCGTGATCCGAGAGAATAGGATGATGGGTGCCAGATTGCTTTTCAAAAGGTTAAGCACTATTTATCCAACCCACTAGTATTAATGCCACATGTTTCAGAGAAACCAATGATACTGTATTTATTAGTATTTGAGAGATCTATGGGTTGTGTTTTGGGGCAGCATGATGAGATCGGGAAGAAAGAACAAGCAATTTATTACCTCAGCAAGAAATTCACAGATTATGAGCTGAAGTATTCATTAGTAGAAAAGCTGTGTTGTGCTTTAGCCTGTACTGCTGAAGACTCAGACAGTAAATATTGTACCACATGACGTGGTTAATTGCCAAGCTAGATCCTATCAAATACATGTTAGAAGCACCCTCTTTGTCAGGAAGAACGGCAAGATGGCAAGTTTTGTTATCAGAATATGACATTGTGTATGTGAGTCAGAAAGCTATAAAGGGCAGCGCAGTACCTAAATTCTTAGAAAGTCGGGCGGTGAAATATTATGAGTCATTGAGCTTTGATTTCCCCGATGAAGATTTGATGAACGTCTTGCAAAAAGATGAGATTCCCCCTAAAAAGAAGAAAATGTGGAAAATATACTTTGATGGTGCATCTAATGCCATAGGGCAGAGAATCAATGCAGTGCTCCCGGAGGAAGATTATTATCCTTTCACTGCTAGATTGGATTTTGATTGTACGAACAATACTGCTAAATATGAGGCATGTACTATGGGTCTTCGTGCTGCAGTAGATAGGAAGATCAAAACACTAGAGGTTTTCAGAGATTCAGCTCTAGTGTATACTAGTTACGGGGAGAATGGGAAACCCGAGATGCAAAGCTAATATGATACCGAGAGCTCATACTGAGTTTGTTAGAGGAGTTTTAAGAAGTAAGTTTCAATTACTTCCCCCAAGAAAAAAATCGAGAAGCGGATGCTCTGGCTACTTTGTCATCAATGTTTAAAGTGAATGAAGGGGCTGAAGTTGTGTGATCAAGATGTGCATATATGAATCTCCTACCCACTGCCTAAGTATTGAAGAAGAAGCAGATGGCCTCCCTTGGTATAATGACATCTTGCAATACATCAAGAGTCAACGGTATCTTGAACAAGTAACAGAAAATGAAAAGAGGACTCTTAGAAGACTGGCAATGGGTTTTATCCTAGATGGAGAGATTCTCTATAAGAAAGGGAAAGACCAAATCCTGTTGAGGTGTGTCGAGTCTGCCGAAGCTCGGAGGATCATTGAAGAAGTCTACGAAGGAATATGTGGCACTCATGCTAATGGTCACATGCTTGCCAAGCAGATTATGAGGGTATGGTATTATTGGCTAACGATGGAAGAAGATTGCATTAGTTACTCACGGAAGTGCCATAAATGCCAGGTATACGCAGATAAAATTTATATGCCTCCATCTACATTGCATGTCATGACTGCACCATGGCCATTTTTGATGTGGAGAATGGATATGATCGGGCCTATTACCCCGAAGGCTTCAAATGGACACCGCTTCATCTTAGTGGCTATAGACTATATCACAAAATAGGTGGAAGCTGCTTCTTATGCAAATGTAACAAAGTCAGTGGTATTCAGATTTGTTAAGAAGGAAATCATATGTCGATATTTACTATCAGAGAGAATCGTTTTAGACAATGCTCTCAATTTGAACAATAAGATGAGGAGGGAAGTGTGTACTCAGTTCAAATCACATATCATAATTCGACACCTTACCGTCCGAAGATGAATGAGGCAGTAGAAGCAACCAATAAGAACATCAAGAAGATTGTTGAGAAAATGACTGATGTGTACAAGGATTGGCATGAGATCTTGCCTTTTGCTCTTCATGCATACCGTACCTCGGTTCTCACATCTATGGGTGCCACGTCGTTGTAAGACCCTCGTAAGACAGAGATCGACTCGGTTCTCTTTAAATGATTCATAGACGGTGGATCAATTTTATGTATGCTTGTAGACAAAGCACACTACCATCTGGTCTTATAGTTATATTATTAATTTTTAGAATAAAGGGTTTAATCGGCTATTTGAGAAATTTAGCCTTAAATTGACCACGAGTCAGGAATCAAAATCGGGACAATGTAAAGCCCATAAAATTTGGTATTTTAACTTCACATAGTGTTAAAATGTGATATATTACTGATCAGGATTATTGGAAAATCTAATCGGCACAAAATCGGTAAAATATGAACTAGGGGTATTTTGGTTATTTTATCCAAAATTTTATTTTTGGTTCGAATATGGTACCAATAGACTCCGTGATCATAGAGGATCTCAATATGATGCTTAGATTGAAAATTTGACATTTTTTAAAACTAAAAAATAAAGTGGAAATCCGTTACGCCCTTAATTAGCTTAAAAGAGTGAAAAACCGGAACTGGTCGCGGGAAGGTCCGAAAAAGGTTTTAAGTGAATAAATGGAGTCATGCAGACATAAAATGATGTTAGAATGCTATTGGTGAATCAAAATGAGAATCGAAGCTAAAACCGAAAAAAGTCAAAATGTTGACCCGTAAAGAGTTTGGGGCCCGGATTTGATGCTCGAGATATCAAAAAATTATGAAAACTTGCGTACTAGTGTAAAATGATATTTTAAACATATCTGTGTCGAGAAAAGTCAAAAATGAGCTTCCGAACGTAAAAATATCATGTGGGCCCGCTTAGGCACTAAAAGATAAAAAAGTGGGGTTTTTTGTCATTTGGCTTGGAAAATGGCCATAAAATGCATGCCATAAACCCCTTATAAGCCGTGAGACTCATTCTTCTTAGGAATTAAGGGTTTGTTTCATCTTCAACCTTGAGAAACCTAACCAAGTGAGAAAACTCCATAGCCAAATGCTTAGTAAGCTTGATCTGTTGATTTCTACTCATCACCAAGCCAACAAAATACATATTCTTACTATCTAGAAGGTGAGGATCACTTATTTGGTATTAGGTTTTCAAGAAACCAAGAGAAACTATGTGTTTCTCTTTATGAACATTTTGCCTTATGTGGTTTCCAACATAGCCACCACCTTAAACCACCACTATGGGTGGTCCTAAATCAACCTCTATATCCATTATTTGGGGTTGGTTAATTGAAAAAGTGGCTTGGAGATGGAAATCCAAGCTTGGCCGAATACACCATAGTGGCCAACCACCTTGTGCCGCCGCTTCCACCACCATCTGAGGCCACTATTGGCTTTACTAGGCTTGGGGGAGCAACTTTCTAGTTGATCATTGCTCCGGATTTCCACCTGAGCTAGGTGTAAATATTATAATGCTTAAATTGCTAAGCTGCAAAATTTTGGATAATACCTACAATTTGGACGATTTGGATAGTGTTAATGTTTCTAAATTATAAAATATTTATAAAATTATTGTTTATGTACAAGGAGTGCGGATTAGCTGAGTCCGTGGTTGGAAGAACTCTGGAGCACGAGGATCCAATTTCTCCCATCTTAGCACACTGTGAGTAAACGTGTAGCGATAGACGTAGGATCGTTAGATTATGTTATAACATACTGGCTGTGATTGTATGAATGTATCGGTGATGGATTATAATGCACTTGAGTTGGTAAATAGTAGTGTGCATGACATATAACTACCTTATGGTATCAAATTCTCGTAAAGACGTGAGAAAAGTGTCCAAGGAATGGACAAGTAATAATTATGTAATAATCCGGGATTGACGCATGAGTGGTCGACTTTATGGCGCCACATTGTTTCTTTACTTGTATGCTTATTTAAATGTTATGTGCTGTATGTTTACTGTAATGTTAAGCTATGCTTGAATTTGTAGGCTACCATTGTGCCCTACCGGATTTGTAGGCTGTCATTGTGCCCTACCGTATTTGCAGTGCCCTACCAGTTTTGTAGGAGCTTTCAAGCCCTACCGGTTTGTAGAAGTCTACGGACCCTACCAGATGTTATAGTTATTTGTGATGCTGGATAGGAACATCAATGTGATATTAGTTAATATGACTTGCGAGTCTTTTCCATAGACTTTACTAATTCTGTGTTTACTCACTGAGTCCTTATGACTCACCATTTAGTTATTTTTCTTTTTCAGATACTGATCGACCCGGTCCCTCATCCACGCTGCCAACTTGCTCGTGCCGATAGTAGGTGAGCATGATATATCGTTTTGACGAGGTGATCCATTGCTTGATGGAGGAGTCGTGCACAGCCACCTAGGGATGTCATATATTATTTTGTCTAAATATGTTGTATTATGTGTCATGCAGTTATCCGGTCTGAGACCGAGATTGTTGGTTATATTTTTGGCATTGTATATATATGTACATTATGGTTCACCTTGCGCGTCTGCTATGGGGCATCTCGGTTACTCCCTAGTTGGAGGTGTCCTAATAGGGATGTCATATGTTATTATTATTATTATGCATGTTTTGCATGTTCGGTAACCCCCGATATTGGGTGGGGTCATGCCGAAATTTCGTTAGGTAGATGAATGGTTAAGGCTTCGGAGACAAGGGCATATACTTGTCTCTGGCCGATCACACTCCCAGACTTGAGATATGACAGCCGTTCTCCTTGGTATACGGGATGGAAGCAGTGCTGCCTATTGAGGTGGAAATCCCTTCACTTCGTGTTTTGATGGAAGTAGGCCTAGAAGAGGCAGAATGGGTTAGAGCCCGTTATGAACAGCTGAATCTCATAGAGGAGAAAAGATTGAAGGCAATTTTCCATTGACAGTTGTATCAGAAAAGGATGATTCGAGCCCACAACAAGAAGGTTCGTCCCAGGAAGTTTCGAGAAAGAGAGTTGGTACTAAGGAAAATTCTCCCTATAGTGAAGGATTCGCGAGGGAAATGGGCTCCAAATTGGGAAGGACCTTATATGGTAGAAAGAGCTTTTTCTGGAGAAGCATTGATTCTAACTCGAATGGATGGGGATGACTTGAGAAATCCCGTGAATGCTGATGAATTGAAGAAATATTATGCTTGAAGAAAAAATAAGAAAAAAGAAAAGAAAAAATGTGATACTGTGCACATGGAAATTCGAATGATTCCAAATGTAAAAGTGAAAATTCTCCATATCTATTTTCCCTGAGAATCACTTTTCAATGAGAATATTCTGCTTGATAAGATGGATGGCCATTTTTCAAATTCCTTTCACTAAGAAGAAATTATCCTTAGTCACCCCTTTGAGCCTTAGGAACTATTTCTTTCTTTAAACCTTGATCAAGAATCACCCTCTACACTGGAGAGCAGATGCAAGGAAAAGTAATAAAAAAAATCATGGCAAAAAAAAAAAGAGCCATCGAAAAAATGTGGAATCAAAGAATAGCAAATGAAAGCCAAGAATGATAGAAAAAGATTGAAAAAGAAAAAAAAAGTACAAAAAATGACAAATGTTTCAACTCCTCAAGAAATGATCCTTGATCCAATCACCCTTAAACACACTTTGGGCTTATTTACCCTTTCTTTCTAAACCCGATCCTTAGCCTACATTACGTGCTTTAAAAGTCCATTTTGATCAAGCATGGATATTTAATTTGAAAGGTTTTTCTCAGAATTCATCCCATCTTTTGAATTGAAATTTTTTACCTTGGAAGCATTTAGAATTCTTAGGTGTATGGTAAAACACAAGAAAACAGAGAAAACAAAAAAAATGATGAAAAAGAATGAAAAATGAGAGGTTTAAGTCGAAAACCCGTAAAGGGCGACTTAATACCGAATGGGCGACACTTGAGTTGAAAATCCGCAAAGGGCGGTTCAAGTACTGATTAAGGGTTGAATCAATGCTCCATGTAAAGAGGGAGAAAGTGTCTGAAAATCAGAGGAAAGGGGAAAAACTCGGTCTAACGTAACTACGAAAGCCGAGGAATTACCCAAGTAAATTGTTCATTCAAGAAAATTTTTTGATGAGTTGAAAAATGAGAGGTCCAAGATATTCTGCATCTGGGGCATCTACAACCTATAACTCTACATTTGTTTTCTTGTATCCTTGATATTCACTTCATTTTAAGACATTGGTTGCAATAAATTCTTGTTATCCCTTTCATGACATTTTCTTGTTCCATACTTTCTTGCATACATTTTTTTGATACATCTTGATTGTTATTAAATTGAATGATGATTAGTAAACATAAAAATCTTTAAATAAAAGGATTTCAGAGTATTAATAAGGAGTAGATTAAATCTTAGAAAAAGTTTGGAAACAACTAATCTTGATGGAAAATCCGCCAAGTAAAGGTAAACAGTGAATGTGTTAGAAACTCTGTCATAAAGTCAGAAAATTTGTAGATTTCAGCGAAGTCATAAACTAGAACTTTTTGAGATATTATCTTGATTGAAGGTTCCTCAAGTGGGCCATCAGGAAAAAATTGAAGACTCCGTCATGAAGACAGATAATCTGTGAACATCAAAGAAACCATGGATTAGAAATCATGATACAATCATTTGATTGCAGTCATCCTTAGGAAACATACAAGCATTTGCAAAGCATATCATTCTCATCACTGCATTTAGCTAACACTGTAGGAATCAGGAAAATTTTGGCTTCCCCAAATCGAACTCGTTTTGCTTTTCAAACAAGTCGAGCCTCGAGACCACCATTGAGGTATGTTCCTTTCGTTTTTAAGATAAATTTATTTTCCAAATGAATCAGACCCAGGATCATTATTAAGTTATTCCTTTTGTTTTCAAATTGAACTCGTTCTGCTTCTCAAATGATTCGAGCCCGGAGACCATCGTCGAGGTATTTTCCCTTTGTTTTCAAATCGAACCCGTTCTGCTTCTCAAATGAGTCGAGCCCCGAGACCATCGTCGAGGTATTTTCCCTTTGTTTTAAAATCAAACTCGTTCTGCTTCTCAAATGAGTCGAGCCCCGAGACCATTGTCGAGGTACTTTCCTTTTGTATTTCAAAACGAACTCGTTCTACTTCTCAAATGAGTCGAGCCCCGAGACCATCATCGGGGTTCTTTCCTTTTGTTTTTAAATTCGAACTCATTCTGTTTCTCAAATGAGTCGAGCCCCGAGACCATCGTCGAGGTACTTTCCTTTTGTTTACAAATCGAACTCGTTCTGCTTCTCAAATGAGTTGAGCCCAGAGACCATCGTCGAGGTACTTTCTTTTTGTTTTAAAATCGAACTCGTTCTATTTTCTCAAATGAGTTGAGCCCCGAGACCATCGTCGAGGTATTTTCCTTTTGTTTTAAATCGAACTTGTTCTGCTTCTCAAACGAGTCAAGCCCCGAGACCACCATTGAGGTATTTTCTAGACATAGCTGAGCACAAGACAGGATAAAGCTCCGAGACCACCGTCGAGGTATTTTCTTCTCTTGCAAACCAAACTCGTTTCCTTAAGAAGGGTCGAGCCTTGATTAGTCAGGGAACTCAATTTAAGGACAAAATCTTCTATTTACAGCTTTTTATTAGAAAAAAGAAATTGAAAATTTGAAAAATGAAAAATGATGAATGAAAACCCCCTTTCCCTTTCTTCAAATGTGATTTCACTAACCGGACAAAATTAGTGTTTGTTTATCTTTGCCTAATTACTGATTCTCGGCAATAGTCAAAGAGGGGCAGCTGTAGACACCTAATTTTGTCCGGAGCACTAAATCAGGTAATTTTTTTCCTAAATTGATGTTTTAGAATGCAAAAAGACTTTTCTCATCCTGCAGGTGGTACTCCAAGACTTAGTTTAAGGAAATAGGCATAAAAAATCAATCTTGAAAAAGTCAATCCCAAAAAAGGCAACTCCAAAAAGTCAACCATTGAAAAGTCAACCCACTTTCAAAATCAAGATTCATAGCTCAATTGAACAATGGTGAAAGAATTTTGATAATCCGAGGTCTACAATGAAAGATATGGAGTTTGGAAGTTGGGTTACGGTGATTTAGTGGAAAGGAAATCCTAGTTCAGAAAATTTAGGAAAAAATGCTTAAACGATCAAATTGGTCGAAATTAGAGGTTCCAAATGAAAGATAAGTAATCACTACGGGTAATGGAGAGGCCATTTGGAGGCAAAACAGAATGAAAAGTCAATTTGGAAGAAAACCGAGAATTAGGGTTTTTGGTGGATTTTGGTGAAATTGGGGAAAATTATAGAAATGGCCCGGTTCGATAAAACTAAAGCCCCTAATTGATGAGGAGTGAGTAAACAAGGATAGCCCAAGGCTCAGTTTGATGTAATTCTGAGAAAAGAGTCGATTGGAGGAAAAACGAAAAAATGAGGAAATTCTCGATACTGAAAAAAGGAAAAATCAAAACGGAGGGGAATTGTTTGTAAAAATTGGGTGTTTTTGGACCAACTCCAATTCAATATATGACAAAGGCACAAAAAAAGAAAATCTGGAAATCTGATTTGTTTTGAGTAAAATCGAACTTTGGAGGTAAAAGGGCAAATTTGGAAAATATGGGATAAATAGCAAATGAGCTCGGGAAATTACCAAAAATTTCAAATCTCAATATTATGTCATTTGGAATAGATTGGAGAAGAAAAATCAGGATTCAAAGCTCATTTGCAAAATGACAAATTTCGGGCCCATTAAGCTGAAAATTCCAGAAAATAAATCCCGAAAAAATAGCAAATGAGCTCAAAAAACTTTGACAATCTCCAGATCTCATTTTTAAATTATTTGAAAGTGATTGGTGAAGAAAAATCTGGATTTGGAGCTCGTTTGCAAAATAGAAAAAGTTCGGGTGCATTAAGAGCAATTTTAGAAGAAAAATCCGGGAAAAATAGCAAATGGGCTCGAAAAAATATTAAAACTTTCAGAATTCAATTTTTTATTATTTAGGAAGTTTTGAAAAAATAAAATTTGGATTTGGAGTCCATTTGCTATTTAATTAGGTTTGGGGGCCAAAAAGGTCATTTTACTGAAAAATCGAAGAGAGCCTTTCTTGCAATTAAAAAAAATGGAGAGTGGGCTTGAATTCAAAGGGGTAGCCGACCAAGCCTATGATGGAGTGTGATTTTTCTGAATTTTTGCATCCAAAGGCCAAGAGTGGATAGGAAGGTAGTTATTTTTTTGATCAATAGTTTGTAATTGTGACACACGGACCAATGCATGGAGAGGGATGATGTCATATTTATGATATCATATTAATGACATCATATTAGTTAGGGGCTGATTACTTAATCTAAGGGTGGAAATTTCACAAAAAAAGGCATCTTGGATTAAGGACCATTGGATCAAAATTGATTAGAAAAAAATGACAATTTTCTACACTATTCTAGGGCCATTCGGCCACTACAAGGAGGGGGATTTTTTTTCATTTTGCTCACTTCTTCTTGGCTGATCACTATCCATTTTTGAGAGCAAATAGTAAGTTTTGAAAAGAAAAGAAAGTTAAAAGAGAAATTTTTTTTAAAAATAGCTTTTGAAGGTAGCTAAAAGCACCTAACTCTTGCATTTTCTTTCCTTTTTCATGCTTAACTTGCTGATTTTCTTTGATATTTTTTTATTTTCTATTGTTTTTGGTTGTGAAATAACTTTTTCAGACTTCCTCCTCAAGCTCCTCTCTTATGTTTTCTTGAAAAAATCTTGAAAAAAATAATTTTTTCTACTATTTTTGTGCTGGCCGAACAGCCTTATTTTTGTATAAGGTTGGTGTTTGATCTTTGTTTCATGTTGGTTGTGATGTTCTAGCATGTTTTGATGTTCTATTTAAAAAAAAAAAAAACAAAATATGGAGCTTGTTTTAACCTTCTTTACTTACTTACCTCTATTTTTGATTTTATCATTTTGTTTTCATGTCTACTTACCTTGTTTGTCATTTTTAATTTTCTGTTTTCAACATGTTTAAGTTGTTTATGATTTGCATTTTACTATACAATGTGTTTGTGAAAATGTCTAGCTATGTTCATGCCTTTACATCATGTTTGCTTGGTTTAGCATGTTTCCTTTTTAGTCTTGCATTTAGTATGTCATGTGTTTGTGTTAATGCCATGCTAGGATTTCACCATTTAGGCCTAGGACCATTCGGCTACCTCATCCTTTCTTGCATTGTGTGTGTATTTTCATCTTGTTAGTTGACTAGGCTTGCATTTCCATGCCATAATATTGTGTATTTTCATTTAGTATGCCATGTGTTTGTGATAATGCCATGCTAGGATTTCACCAATTAAGTTTAGGACCATTCGGCTATCTCATGGTTCTATGTCTTGTATGTGCATTTTCATCTTGCTAGTTGACATACTTACATTTCTATGCCATGATTTTGTATATATGATGTATATTTATATGTGTTTGTATTATTGCCATGCATTTTTTAGGTCTAGGTCTCATTTACATTGCCATGCATTTCATGCATGTTTAGGTCTGGGTTGCATTTATTGCCATGCAAATTCATGTTAGGTCTAGGTCATATTCTTTATGCCATGCATTTCCTATGTCATTTAGGCTTTAAATCATGCATTTCATACATCAAATTTACTGTTTGTTCATGCATCTCATATCATGCCACTTGATTTTTGACTTAAGCCAATCAATGGCTTAAGGTCAAGCTCACATGAGCATACTTGTGGAAAATTGAGAAGTTGTCAAGTTGATTTTTCCAGCTTTGTGATTTTTTTTTACTTAGGAAATTTTTGTCCAAATTTTTAGAAATTTTAGCTACTATTTTTAGGTCCTTAATAGAGTCTCCAATATTTTTACTTTGATTTTTGAATGATTTTATCAAAGGCTTAAAAATGATTTTTGCCAAAACCGTTTTTCACTCAGCGTTCTGACTTTCGTGATTTTTCTGGTAGGTTATCCTTAGTCTAAAAATTAAGCCAATCTTTTCCCATAGATTTAGACATGTTATGAGTCTCCTATAGTTTTTTCAGAATTTTTAGAATTTCTCAAAAGAGGTTAAAAAATCATGTTTTAAAACTAGACAGTAGAGTCAGATTTAATTTTCTGTTTTGTCTAAGGCATTAAGAGAAGGCTGGTTAGGAACCTTATCCACTGTCCTAGCTTTGTTTCTAAGCCATTTTAATTTAAAAAATGATTTTGTAAAGCTTGGGTCAAGGGTGCTCAAGTCCGGGTTTTCAAAGTTAGGAAAATAGAGCCATTTTCAAAAAGGGAATTCGGCCATGAATTATTTTTCATCCAAGATTTTCAAAATTGTTTTCAACCAATCACAAAGTATTTTTTATTTTAGAAAATTTAATTTGATGTCTTTTCCTAAGGTAGTCGGATATCTTTTTAGGTATACGAATTTTCTTATTTAAAGGAAAAAATACACTTTCATGCATTGCATTTTCCATGTTCATGCATATTATATGATATATGATTTTTGCTATGAATATTTCTATGGTATTGTTATTATTTTGATTTATATTTTATGGTGTTATATTGTTTGTTATATGGTTTTGAATATTTCATGTTATCGTATGCTTTTTATTTAGTCATTTATTTTTGTCACATCATTTAGCATTTACTATGTTCATGCATTATTATTTTTATTTTCATGCATATTTCATGATAATATTATCTTATGTTTCATATTCATTTCATGTCACTTAGATTATATTGCCATTTCATTTAGAATATATTATGTCACATAGGTTATTCATTTCATTTAGAATATATTATGTCACTTAGGTTAGTCATTTCATTTAGAATATATTATGACACCTAGGTTATTCATTTCATTTAGAATATATTATGTCACATAGGTTATTCATTTCATTTAGAATATATTATGTCACTTAGGTTATTCATTTCATTTAGAATATATTATGCCACCTAGGTTATTCATTTTATTTAGAATATATTATGTCACTTAGGTTATTCATTTCATTTAGAATATATTATGACACTTAGGTTATTCATTTCATTTAGGATATATTATGTCACCTAGGTTATATCATTTCATTTAGAATATATTATGTCACCTAGGTTATATCATTTCATTTAGAATATACTATGTTATTTAAATAACATTATGTCATTTAGATTATACTATGTCACACATATTCATACTCATATTTTTTAAAATGTTTTGAAAAGATAATGGTTTTAAATAAAATAAAGTTATTCTCGAGTTAAAATAATTCATGTGTTCTCTTCCAGGTTGTCGGGAAGGATATCATCAATTATCATTAACGACGGAATATCTTTCTTAAAACGAGAATGATTCGAAAAATTTTCTAAATAAATAAAAAATTCTATATTTTGCCTAATTTTCGGGGAATGTAGGAAAATTTTGAATTAATAAATTTCGGATCATTTTCAATTAAAAAATGGAATTATTTTTCTTAAAATTGGGAATTAGTTTAAAATGCAAAATTTAAACCGACTTTTCACCAAGACTTGAGATAACACGCGATTAATCAGGTACCATTTTATACAGGCGTTGCGGGGGTGCTAAGCCTTCCCCGCACGTAACCGAATCCTAAACCCGCTTCTTTGATTTTCTCTGGTTTAAAAACGCAGACTTGAAATTGGTTTTTAAAATGTTTTAATTAATTTTAAAATTATTTTACAAAACCTGTTTTAATAGGTGACCGATCACACCTAGCCAAAAAAGATTGGTGGCGACTCCATGTCTTTTTCCGAGGTCATTTTCAAAACTCATTTTATTTCAAGAGGAATTAAGTCGACTTTTCCTCTGTTTTCCAATGTCATGCTTAACGAATATAAAGTTTCGCGATGAGACTTGTTGTTTTTTAGGTTGCGACAGGTGTCTTTAGACCATTGGTATAACTCGAGTTTAATATCTTGGATAAAAACAAGATAGATAGAGCAACCTAAGCATTTTTTTAACTCTTTTGCTGAAGTATCCAAACTCATTTTCTCTCAATTCACTGTCACTTCAAAAACCAAACGCTCCCCTTCAAATCCTAGCTCCATCGCTGCTAGTCTAGCTCTGCTGCTCTCCTCAATTGTGTCATCTTTTGCACTTCTCCTCATGCTTCTTCAAAATCTTACAAACTTTGTCTTATGAACTTGGCAGATCTATGTAACTTTTAGTTGTTGGGAAATCCGGGCTCATGCTTATACATAAATATCAAAGATAACGCAGCGAAAAGTAAATCAGAGAAGCAATCGGATACCATAGGATCTATGGATTTCGATTTACATGGGTTTAAAACAATTAAAACAATAAATCACCTATATGATTTAGAGTTCATACTTTCTCAAGATATCATAATCCCGAGTGTGCCGTTCCAAACACGAACGCAGCAACTGGTTGATCTGCTCACGATCTCTCCAACGCCACAAGCAACTCAAGTGTGTTGCCTCTAATATTGATCAGCACGAACGGCTGTTGGAACCTTCACAAGGCTCAGAGATTCGCCTGTGCTAGCGGGCAGATCTCTCGATCAAAACCAAAAGGCACTCTTTCTTGATTTCTCACAATAGTCAAAAGTCTCAAGTACTCTTCTTGTGTTTTCGGGAAGCAAGTAATCAAGAAGAAACAATGGAGGAAAGGGTGCGGCAAAATCCAATTCTGCTTATGGCCGAATCCTATGTTGTTTTTCTATTAAGAGAAGAACAACTTTTCCTCTCAATCAACTAAACCAAACAACAAGGAAGTCTAAAAAGAAGAGGTGCGACTGCTGTCACTTTTCTTTTTAGCCGAACACAACAAGAACACTTCTTTTTGTGTTTTTAGGTTTGCCAAAGAAAAAGAAGAATTACATCTAAGAATGTGCGGCTCCCACTTGTAATTCACTTGGCTGAAACCTAGTATTTTTAACCTAGGAAATAAAGACTTTTTCTTTTCCCTATTAAAAAATACATTTAGGGGAATTAGTATGGCCATATATAAATTCAAAAACCTAGTAATGACTTCTCAACATTTGGAAAACAGTTTCCATATATAAATTTCATTCATAATAATATTTACTATGGCCGGCCACTATTTAGGGGAATTAGTAAATGGAGTTTTAATTTCTTTTAAAACACCTTCTTAAAGAGTAACTCTTACTATTTAAATTACCAAGTTTAGTTAAATTTGAGTTGGTAGAATTTCATTCATAATTAAACTCTTTGAATATGAGAAACTTTTTCTCATTTCGTACAATTCAAATTTATCAGCCAAGACAACTTATCTTAAGACAATTAGACATTGTCTACTTAAGACAATCTTATGCACATTGTCTTGATAAGACATCTATATTTGGATTTCTTAAATACAAATTATGTCTTAACTCGCCTTAGTTGAATCTCATTCAATTAGTTCCTCCATTTTAACCTTTTATTCAATTAAGCTGTAGACACCTAATTTTGTCCGGACCACTAAACAGGTATGTTTTCTTCCTATATTGATGTTTTTGAGTGTAAAAAGACTTTTTTCATCCTGCAGGTGTTACTCCGACCCTTAGTTTAAGAGGGCGAGCATAAAAAGTCAAACTTGAAAGAAAGTCAACCCCAAAAAGTCAACTACTGAAAAAGTGAACCCACCTTCAAAATGAAGATTTTAAGTTCAATTGAAAAATGGCAAAAGAATTTTGATAATCCGAGGTCTACATTGAAGGATATGGAGTTCGGAAGTTGGGATTTGGAGATTCAGTAGAAAGGAAACCCTAATCCGAGAAATTTGGGGAAAAGTTCTTAAACGATCAAATTGATCGAAATTGAAGGTTCCAAATGAAAGATATGCACTAACTACAGGTAATGGAGAAACCACATGCAAGAAAAACTGAAAGAAAAGTCAATCCGGGAGAAAACCGAGAATTAGGGTTTTTAGTGGATTTCGGTGAAATCGGGAAGAATCACAGAAATGGCCCGAATTTGAAAGACGAAAGCCCCCAATGGATGAGGAATGTTTAAAAAAGGATAGCCCAAGGCTCAATTTGAAGAAAATCTGAAAATCGGACTTATTTTGAGCAAAATCGGGTTTCAGAGGCAAAAGGGCAAAATTGAAAAATTTGAAAAAAATAGCAAATGGACTCCGAAAATTTTGAAAATTTGTCAATCTCATTCTTAAATCATTTGAAATAGATTGGCGAAAGAAAATCTTGATTCGGAGTTCGTTTGCAAAATGGCCAAATCTCGGGCTTCTAATGTAGTAATTCAAAAAGGAAAATCCCGGAAAAATAGCAAATGAGCTACAAATCTTCTGAAATCTTGCAGATACTATTTTTAAATTATTTGGAAGATATTGGAAAAAGAAAATCTTGATTCGGAGTTCGTTTGCAAAATGGTCAAATCTCGGGCTTCTTGTGTAGTAATTCAAAAAGGAAAATCCCGAAAGAATAGCAAATGAGCTCCAAATCTTCTAAAATTTTGCAAATATCATTTTGAAATTACTTGGAAGAGATTGGCAGAAGAAAATCTAGATTCGGAGTTTGTTTGCAAAATGGCCAAATCCCGGGCCTCCTATGCAGTAATTGAAGAAGATAAATCCCGAAAAATAGCAAATGGACTCCAAAAATTCTGAAATTTTGCAAATATCATTTTTAAATTATTTGGAAGAGATTGGCGAAATAAAATCTTGATTTGGAGTTCGTTTACACAATGGCCAAATCCCGAGCCTCTTATGTAGTAATTGAAGCCGAAAAATCCCGAAAAAATACCAAATGAGCTCCAAAAATTATGAAAACTTCTAGATCACACTTTTAAATTATTTGGAAGAGATTGATGAAGAAAATTCTTGATTTGGACCTCTTTTGAAAAATGGTAAAATGTAGGGGCATAAAAGGGCATTTTTGGAAGAAAAAAATCCAAATAAATAGCAAACGGACTCGGATAATTTTGAAAACTTCCAGAACTTAATGTTTTATTATTTTGGATGTATTAAAAAAATAAAAATTGAATTTGGAGTCCGTTTGATATTTATTTGCATCCAGGGGGCAAAACGGTCATTTCACCCAAGCAACCGAAAAGGGCTTCTTTGGGCCTTTCAAAAAATCAGAGTTGGGCTGGAAAAGAGAAGTGCTGGCCTGCCCAGGCCCAAAGGAAGGAGGAAGCTTCTGATTTTTCAATCAAATGGCTAAAAATCAAGAGTTAGTTAGAGATTCTCTTTGATCAAGCCATGGTGATTAAGCCACATAGGCCAAGAAAGATGTCAACATTATTCTTGAACAGCTGTAATTTGAGAGAACTGAGATGCTAATCTAAAGGTGGTAATTTCATGATTTTTTCACCTTGAATTATTAGCCATTTGATGGAAAATTGGTTACAAAAAATGACAACATCCTTGAGCCATTTAGAGGGGGTTTCGGCCAGCATGTTGGGGGAGGCAGAAAATTCATTTTTTCATTTCATTTTGGCTGAGTTCTTTGAGTTTTTACTTGTTTTTTCTCTCCTTGGTTGAAAGCAAAAAATAAAATTTTAGAAAAGAAAGGAAAGTTTGAAGAGATAAAGCTTGAAATATAGCTTCTTGAGGTTGCTCTTGAGCACCAACTCCTGCACTTTCTTGATTTTGCATTCTTGTTTTTTCTATTTGGATTATTATTTGGTGAGTTTCTATTTTAAATAAATGTTTTTTTTATTGTTCTTCTTAAGTTCTTCTTTCATCTCTTTCTTAAATATATTTTTTACATTTTTTTACAATAAACTCACCATGGCCAAATGGCCTACATTATTCATTTAAGTTGATGTTTTGATTTATTTTACCATATTGTTTATGTTATTTTCTTTGATCTTGGTGTTTTAAATGTTATCTTACTTCATATTCTTGAGTTATATTTTAATTTGGTTGCTTTGTTTGTTGCCATTTATGTTTTATATATCATGTTTTTGCATTTTTAATTTTTTGTTTTCATGATGTATAAATTTGAGCATGTTTTAGATTTAGTATATCAAGTGTTTGTGAAAATGCTTGTGTGGTCTTTGCATGATTTGAGTTTTATATCTTAGTTGAGCATGTTTTAGATTTAGTATATTAAGTGTTTATGAAAATGCTTGTGTGGTTTTTGCATGATTTGAGTGTTATATTTTAGTTGAGCATGTTAGTATACCAAGTGTTTGTGAAAATGCCATGCTTGTTGGAGCTTGAGGCCATTTGGCTACTCCATGTTTTTTGCATTGTGTGTTGCATTTTTGCCATGTTAGTTGGTAGGTTTTTGCATTTGCATGACATTTGATTTAGTTTTGCATGTTAATATACCAAGTGTTTGTGAAAATGCCATGTTTGCTAGTTGCATTATTCCATTCGGCCACCTTTGAATTTTTGCATTTTATGTGCATTCTTGCCATGTTAGTTGATAGGTTAGCATTTGCATGATATTTGGTTGAGTTTTTGGTTTAAGAATGCTTTGTGTTTGTCAAAATGCCATGAATATTTTAGTTATTAGGTTTGGTTCATTTGCCATGCATGTTCATTGATGGAGACTCAATTAAGAGTTGTAAACCCAAGTGCAGGTTATGTTCAAGTAATAAATTCTCGGGTGTCCGAGGTCGAACCACAGGGAAGCGTATTAGTAAGTATAAGTTTATAAATATATAAGACAAAGAAAGTAAACAAGATATTAGGGAATCAACAACAAAATAAGATAAACAAGATATTAGAGAACAAAATAAACAAAATATAAAAGAAATTAAACAATATATAAAAAAAAACAATAAGAAAAGATGTTGAGGTTAGAGAATCCACTCTTGGTGTTATGCTAAGATTAATCTTGTTTTATTACACAATTGAAATTCACACATAAGGGAGATTCCAATCGGAAGGTTTAGAAATTCAGTCCAAATTGTCCAACGTCCATAGCATATGATATTATGTTCATTTGGTGTCCTCAAAACTCATAAAAAGAGTCCAAGCATTCCTTATGCCAAGGTATATGTCTACAACAAATCAAGGTTATGAAACCAAGCATTTATTGTGCCATTTTCATTGTCAATAATGAATCAAGATCCCTACTTTGCAAGTATGATTTTAAACCAAAAGAAAATATTATCTATACTAGTGTTTATAAATGATAATTCATTTTAGCTCATGTTTAAGAGACTAACCTTAGCATTTACCAAGAGCTTCACCTCATCACCTCAACAATATGATTAGCAACACATACTAGATATGAATAAAATGAAAAAAAAATGTAAGAAGCATAAGTAAATAAAGAAAAAGAAAACTAGAGAAAGGAAAGAAAAAGAAAACTTAGAGAATTTTATTACAATGGCTAATATCCTACCAATCTCTTTAATGCTCATCCAAGGCCCTCTATTTATACACATTTTGGAGAGCTAAATGACAAGATACAAGCTTTATAAATTTCAAAGGTAGGTATAATAGGTGGGTGCATTTTTCTAACAATTTTCGTCATATTGTATGACAATTCTGATCAGCCAACTTGATGGTCGATTTTGTCAATGTTGGAGGCTCGATCTGATCAAATGGTCCTCTAGAAAAATATACCCCTATCAGTTACGGATCCATAGCCGTTGAAATCAGATCATTTTCTTATGTGGATCGGAAGATATAGTCAAAATACCAAAACAGGTCAGCACAGACATCATTGCACATCAGCCAACTTGATGGTCGATTTCGCTAGGGAAAACGACTCCGTTTCAAGAAGTGTAAAACATAAAAAAGATAGATATGCCTCTTAACTATGCACTGTAAAAATTTCAGCCTTAATGCTTCAGTGAAACTCCAGATATAGCTGATACGGCAAAAGGTGTCGGAACTGGAAATGAATTGGATTTGCCCTTAATTCTTGATTTAACCTAGTAATCTGAAATCACTCAAAGAAACTCGTGAAAAACACCAAATTACATAAAAATATAAAATATCATAAACACAATTAGACTAAGCAATAATAACTCGTATTTGACACAAAACAATAATAAAACATAACTAAGAACTATATAATTATACGAGTTATCATTCATGCATTTTAGGTCAAGGTTGCATTAAATGCCATGCAAGTTCATTTAGGTCTAGGTCACTATATGAATGCCATGCATTTTTCATGACATTTAGGTTTAAGCTCATGCATTTCATGCACTATGTTTGCTGTATTGTTTCATGCATTTCATGTTCATGCCAATGACTTGAGCCAATTAATAGTTCAAAGTCATGCTCTCTTGAGCACACTTGTGGAAAATTAAAGTTTGTCAAATTGATTATTCTACCTTTGTGATTTTTTTAGTTAGCCAATTTTTATCTAACTTTCAAAAAGTCCTAGCTATTGTTTGTGAGCTATTTTATGAGTTTCAAATATTTTTACTTTGATTTTTAAATGATTTTATTAAAGGCAAAAATGTGTTTTTGACAAAACAGTTTTTTTTTTCACCCAGTTTTCGTACTTTTCCGATTTTTCTGGGAATTCATATTTAATCATAAAATTAAGCAGACTTTTCCCACGTAGTTTTACATGCCCTAAATGTCCAGTATTTTTTTCAGAATTTTTTGAATTTTTAAAAATAGGGTAAAAAATCATGGCTTAAAACTGGACAATGGAGTCAGAATTGAATTTAAAGAAAAATCATTTTTCTGTTTTGGTTAAGTTACTTAGAGTGGGCTGATTAGGAGGGTTAGTTACTGACTTAGGATAGTTTCTAAGCCTTTTTAAACTCTAAAAATGGTTTTTCAAGTCTCGGGTTAAGGGTAGTCAAGTCCGGATTTTTAAACTTAGGAAATTAGAGCCATTTAAAAAAAGATTTAGCCCAGTTTTTATTTTTAATTCAAGCTTTTCAAAATTGTTTTCAAACAATCACAAAGTATTTTGGTTTTTGAATATTTAATTTGACATATTTTCCTAAGGTAGCCGGATATCTTTTTAGATATACGGATTTCCTAAATTAAAGGAAAAAATACATTTCATGCATTGCATTTTTCATATTCATGCATTTTATATAATATGTGATTCTTGCTATAATAATTTCTATGATATTGTTATTATTTTGATTTATATTTTTTGATGTCATATGGTTTATTATATGGTTTTGAATATTTCATGATATCCTATGCTTTTATTTAGTTATTTTTATTTAGCATATACTATGTTCATGCATTATTATTTTTATTTTCATGCATATTATATGATAGCATTATCTTATTCCATGTCAGTTAAATTATATGCCATATCATTCATATTTGTCATGTCATTTAAATCATTTCATTTCATTTAGGATATATTATGTCATCTAGAATATTTTATTTCATTTAGATTATATCATATGACTTAGGATATTGCATTTCATATAGAATGTATTATGTTACATAGGTCATTTAATTTCATTTAGAATATATCATATAACTTAGGATATCTCATTTCATTTAGAATATGCTAAGACATTCAAGTCATGTCATGCTATTTAGGTTGCATTATATTATTTAGATTTTGCTATGTCATTTTATTTATGTCATGCATATACATATTCATATCTTTTAAAATGTTTTCAAAAGGATAATGATTTTTCAATAAAAAATAAAGATATTCTCGAGTTAAAATAATTCATGAGTTCTCTACCGGGTTTGCTGGAGGGAATATCATCAATTATCATTAATAAAGAAATATATTTCTTTTAAAAAACGAGAATGATTCGGAAAGTTTTCCAAATTAATAAAAATTTCTATATTTTGCCATGCTTGTTGGGGAATATAGGAAAATTTTGAATTTATAAATTCCGGATCATTTTTAATAAAAAATGGAATTATTTTTCTTTAAATTGGGAATTAACTTGAAATACTAAATTTAAAACCAACTTTTTACCGAGACTTGAGATAACACACGATTAATAAGGTACCGTTTTATATGGGCGTTGTGGGGGTGCTAATCCTTCCCCACACGTAACCGAGTCCCAAACCCGTTTCTTTGATTTCTCTGGTTTAAATGCAGACTTGAAATTGGTTTTAAAAATGTTTTAATTAATTTTTAAAATATTTTATAAAACCGATTTTAATAGGTGGCCGATCACACCTAGCTAAAAAAGATTGGTGGCGACTCCATGTCTTTTTCAAGATCATTTTCAAAACCTTCATTTTTCTAGAGGAATTAAGTCGAATTTTCCTCGGTTTTTTTTAATGTCACGCTTAACGAATAATAAAGTCTTGCGACGAGACTCGTTATTTTTTAGGTTGCGACAGCTTGGCGACTCCACTGGGGAAAATTAGAGACTCAGGCCTAGAAATTAGTCGTGTGTTATCAAAGTCCCGGTTTTGTTGGTTTAATTGGTATTTAATTTTAATGCCCATATTTTTTTTAAAAAAAATAAAAGAGAATTTTGAAAATTAATTTTTTTTTTTTAAATATGTCCATCGTCATGTGCATTCATATTATTATTTGTTCTCTGATTATTTTGTCGCATATATTTATAAGTTTGCTTGATAGATGCTTTATATTGTTTGATTTTAGTGGGGTATTTAGAATAAAGGGTGTAGAATAGGTGGTGACAGATTTGTTTTGTTCCTCCGCACACACTGTATTTGCATTTGCATAACATGAATCCTCTACCCTGGTTTCGTCCTTTTAAGTGGGAGTAAAGTAACTACGCCTTCGTGATTGATCCTCCGTATGGGCTAGTGAAACACTTTCGGAGTATAAAGTACCTAATGCCTTTGTGATAATCCTCCCTAAGGGCATAGGAAAATATACTCTAAACGAATTGAACCCGCTTTTATCGGGGTGCCTTACTAGCCTTCACCGGCGACAGTGAGGAAAAATTCGGGGCCTTAGAACCGATTCACCTTCATATAGTGAACCTAGGCGAGGCCATGCCGGATTTTCGTTAAGATATACCAAAGATAGGAACACATGGAGGGACATTTCTAAATCTTTTGTTACCTATTTTACATTCTGAAGAAGTTTTGTAGATCGGGCAACGATGTACGTACATCGCCCGTAATAAATGTGTTAATCCATCCCAAAGGCACTGTGATACCTATATAAGTAGATATTTGTTGGGGCAAGTGTTCACTAATTTTTTTTATTTTTTTTTGAAATTGAAAATAAAAATCATTTTTCAAGGATTTTTGCATTTTGCACATTTCATACATGTGTGAATAGAGCATGTACATTTTTGGTTGTGTTATTGATCTCATTCTTTGCAATAAACAGTTGATAATCTCATTTGGTGATTTCATAAACCGTTAGTGTTACATGAACATTTGCAGATTATACCATAGTAGGATCCATTACCCCGAAATTCTTTTGAAAATAATATGATTGGTTTTTCATAAAAAAAAACATGTTTCAAAAAATCATGAATTTGGAGGCAAATCTTGCATAATGAGATTTTTGAATAATCAAGATTTAGGTCCCACCAATTTCGTGTAATCAGTGGTTTCTTTATTTGTATCATTTTGACATCGTGTTACAGTCCTAACATGCATGGTTATTCATTGTAGAATACATTTGTGATATACATGGTCATTTCTTTGTACCTACCTTTGTATTAATTCATTTAGTCTTAGCATGTATCATTTTGACATCATAGCATGCATGGTCATTCATTGTAGAATACGTTTATGGCATGCATAGTCATTATTTGTATATACTTGTGCATCAATTTATTCATTTTTTAAATGCATCATGTTGGCATTAGATTGCATCCATAGCATACATAGTCATCATAATTTCTCTGTATATGTTCATGCATTAATTATCAGTATATTCATGCACATAGGAATAGAGCATGTACATTCACAATTGTATTCTTAATCTCATGACATTTTCATTTGCATGAAAGGGGTTCGAGATATAAGGAATGAATCGGAGGAACGATTGGGTGCTTTGGAATGCAATCAAGAGGAATGTGGACATGAAATCCGAGAGGTGAAGGAACAGCTTGCCAAATTGTTGAAAATGGTTGAGGATATGGGTAAAAGTAAAAAGAAACTTTCTCAGGGCTCTGCATCGCCTTCGGATCAACCAAAACCATTAGGTCCAGAACATACAATCCTTGCTGGATCCTGTGCTTGTCAATGCCACAAAGGTTGTAACCCAGATAAAATTATGGACAAAATCGTGAAAATGATTAAACCTAAGAGCCTGATACCAAAGATAGAAACCTTGGATCTTGGACCATACCTGCAAACTGTTCGAGGTCCAAGCCAGTATCCCCACCTTACCATGGTCCAATCGTCCATTGGGATGACCACTGCGAGATTCTTGAATCCCACTCCATCACCAACAACTCCCAGTTCATACTATTTCCCTCATCAATCACCTTATCTAGTATCTGGGATAAGAACCTCGAGCTATGTACAATCTCCAAAGGCCCTGTGTCCAATTCTATACCCTTACCATGCTGTTCCGCCACATCTCCATGTAAACACTCCGGTTCGGACCTTAGTGCCACCACCAAGTGCCCCAACTCCTAGGCCAAGTGTGACTAAGAAACGACCCCAGGATAAGACCCAAAGGCCTTTTGATCCCCTTCCAATCAGCTACCGAGAGCTTCTCCCTATACTGATCCAAAATCACATGGTTTCCTGTATCCCATTGAAACCCCTGTTACCACCATATCCAAATGGGTATAATCCAAATGCAAGATGTGATTATCACTGTGGAATTGTTGGCCATAACATTGAAGACTGTATAGCATTCAAAAAGAAAGTGCAAACTCTTATAAATGCCAAGTGGTTGGATCCAACGACATTGATTGATAGAGGACTGGGAAAGCGTCATTAGGATTGGGAGATTTACAGCATCAAGATAGAAAGACTTCGGTCTTATATGATGTAATAGGATTTCACTTATTCAGTAGACGACTCTTATAGCCTTAGGATGCTAGGAAGAATAAAGTGTTTGTAAAGACAGTTTTAACTACTGCTCAAATTTTGTAAAACGTGGTTTATACCACTGTGAACATTGATATAGGAATGAATTGACTATGCTTCAAATTTATGAGATGTTGGTGATTAAGTTCCTCCGATTCTTATTTCCTCCGTGATATCTTCCCCTTTGCATTTTGCATCCGATCAATTATTTGTCAGGTTGCATTCATGCATTCATAATCAACATGATTTTTCTGTATATATCCATGCATTAATTTTCTTATTCTTTACATGCATCATGTTGACTTTGGGTTGCATTCATAACAAACATAGTCAGCATGATTTCTTTGTATAAGTTCATGCATTAATTTGCTTATTACATACATCATGTTAGCATTAGGTTGCATTCATGACACACATGGTTAGCATGATCTTCTTGGTATATACTATATCAATCATTCATTGTTTGCATAATTGACACCGTGTTGCATTCATAGGGTATATGATCATTCATTGGGAAATAGCTAAAATGAACATGATCATTCATTGCGTATATCCATGCATTGATTTGTTTATTCTTTGCTTGCAACATGTTGGCATCGTGATTGCATTTATTACATGGTCAGCATGTTTCCATTGTACATGTCCATACATCATATTGTTTAGGCTTCACATGCATCAAATTGCATTCATGGGGAAATAAAACAGAAGTTGGCTTGGCTTTAGGAGTCTTTGAAAGAATTTCCTTTTCAAATCAGAGGTATAAGAAGTACTGAGTACCCTTTTAATACAGGCTACTGCTATGGAGAATGAACAAGTTGCCCGAATGGAAAGAATGGAAAAGGTATAGGGAGAATTGAGAGAGCAGCTGGCAAAGTCTCAAGCAGAATCTAAGGATCAGATGACTAAATTGATGGAGCTGATGTCCGCCGTAATCAAGGGAAAAGGATACACTGAAAACTTTGCCGCCAGGAAAGGATTAGAGGTACAAAAAGGTCAGAATGAGGTCGTAATGATTGATGCCCAGAACACAGTCAATGTCCTAAACTCAGATGATCCAGCTGAACAGGCAAAGTTGAAAAGGGTTGTAGTAAATGAGGTTGAGTTGGCAGATTCCCAAGGGAAATATCAGTTGCTAGATGAAGGGCTCCGGGTAGTAGAAAATACAGATGTATTTGGGAGTTTAGATGCGAAAGAACGATGTTTGGTCCTCGATTTAGTCATTCCTCCCAAGTTCAAGATCCCTGACTTTGTGAAATATGATGGGACGACTGATCCATCAGCCCACATCACTATGTTCTGCCGGAAGATGACAAGTCTTATAGATAATGATAAGCTTTTGATTCAATGTTTTCAGGATAGCCTCAGCGGGTCCGCAATTAGGTGGTATAGTCAGTTGAGCAAGGATCAGATTCGCTCTTGGAATGATTTGGCTAGGGCTTTTCTAAACCAGTACAAGCATATGACCGACAGGACACCTGATTGTCTCACTTTGCAAAAGATGGAGAAAAGAGCTACTGAGAGCTTCAAAGAATATGCACAACGGTGGATGAGCCTGGCCGCCCAAGTACAACGGCCCTTGACACAAAAAGAAATCACTATCCTTTTTGTGAATACACTGCAGGCCCCGTACTATGACAGACTCGTCGGCAATGCCTCGAAGAATTTTGCGGACATGGTAATTTCAGGGGAGATGATTGAGAATGCTATCAAAAATGGGAAACTTGAAAGAGAAGGAACATCCAATGCCGAGAGAAATAAAGCACCTAGAAAGAAAGAGGAAGATGTCCAAACTATGGGAGATTTCATCCCATATTCCCAATTTCCCTCATACCAATCATGTTACGCTACTAAGGCATCTCCAAGCCTTTATTCTTGCCTACCTACCCAAACACCTAATCCTATACCAGCCCTTGCAACAAGGCCTACTTCTAGAAAATGACCGTGGGAAAATCAAGAAAGAATTCCAATCCCCATCCCTGACCTACTGCCATTACTAATAAAGAATCAGTACCTTACCCCGGTACCTTTGAAAATAGCTCCGAATCCATCAGCGAGGAGTTATGACCCTGACAAGAAGTGTGATTATCACCTAGGGGTAGTTGGGCATTCAATTGAAAAATGCAGACAACTGAAGGAAAGGATTGAAAGTCTTATCTGTGATGGTATTTTGACACCGGAGCTTATCAATCAATGGAAGGCCGCTTAGCCCTAAATTAGTTTCTTTCAGGGTTTTAGGGGGAGAATTACTACCTTTGAAGGATGTCAATAAGAGCATTTTGATGCATGTAGTTTCAGATCTTATGATGGAAACACTTGTCTCATGATAACATCTACATGAATTAAATGAATTTTGAATTTTAAATGCTTTGTGTTTGTTGTGTTTTAACAATAACTTGAATTTGTAAAAACAAGCATTAAGGAATTTTTAATAATGGATAGTCTCAAGAAGATTGATGATCAGTGTTAAAATGACCCAATACCTTTTCCTTTCTCTTTAGGTTTTCCTAAGCCTAAATCTCTTAAACCAAGAACACTTGAAAAACCTAATGCTTCAAGGGATATGAATGATTTGACTTCATAAAACCATTGTCATCAAGGAATAAGCAAAGACGTAGATCTTAGTCTAGGCTATGAACAAAGGAACGAACTTTTTGAAAATTTTCAAATTCCTTGAAATTCAAACAAATGAGACATTCTTTCAAGAATCTAGATTTTGGTAATTTGGTGTGTGTCAAGATTGTGCAAAAACCATTCATGACCTTTTCCAATGACCATAAAACTTCAATTACCCAAACATCACTTCTTGATTAATACCTTGGGGCACAATGACCGAACTAGATTATCCCATATCCCAGAGAAAACCCATTTTTAGGTCATATTTTCCTTGTCTCTTCAAAGAACATTGATTGGAAACTCAGCCTTTTCAAAATAGACCTAGACTTGCTATGTTCCTCGTTGATACAAATTCTAATGGTTAATCAAATTGGGGCATCATATGTGGAAATGATGGATACATGGTGAAGAAGGATGGGCTAATGCATGAATCATTGGGGCATGCGATGGAAAAAAAAGAAAATGAAAAAATTTGTGATATTATGCATATGAGAATTCAGACGATTCCAAAGTGCAAAATGAAATTCTGAATATCTATTTCCCCTGGGGATTGCTTTTCAATATGAATATTTGTGCTTGACATGAGAAATTGCCATCTTTCATATCCCTTTCGCATAAAAAAGAAATTATCCATAGTCACCCCTTTTGAGCCAAAAGAATTCTTTCTTCTTTAAACCCTGATCAAAGATCACCCTCTACACTAGGGGGCAAATGCAAGGAAAGATCTTCTTTAAGATCATTGAGAAATGAGTCCTAGCTCAAAAACAGATGCAAAGCAAATGGAGCCCCGAATAAAGATGGGCTCACTCCGTTGAAAAAGAAGGGGGCAAAATGAAAGCAAAAAAAAAAATGTGTGAAAGACATGGCAAATTGAAAGGCAAAAGCAAGGAAGAAAAAGAGCAAAGTCAAAAGGAAAGAAATGTCCAAGAAGGGACAAATTCTTCAAAGAGAATCCTCCTCAAAGAAAAGATCCTTGATCTGATTATACTCAAACACATATTTTGGGCCTATTTATCCTTTCTTTCTGAACCCTGAGCCATGGCCTACATTACATGCTTTAAAAGTCCATTTTGATCAAGCATGAATATTTAATTTGAAGAGTTTTCCTCAGATTTTATCCCATCTCATCAAATTCTCATTTCACTAAGGAAGAATTTAGAATTCCCAAGTGCATGGTAAAACAATAAAAAAAGAAAATTGGAGAGAAAAAGGACTCTAGGGCGAAAACCCAAAATGGGCGGTCTAGAGTAGAATGGGAATTTTCAATGCCATCAATGATAGTGCCGATACCACAAAAGAAAAGATCTTCTTAAAAAGTGGTCATCGAGGAACATCTAGGAATTCTTGAACCCCCAAATTGCCAACTCTCTTTTAGAGGATTGTCTTCAAAAACTGAAATTTTTTTCTCCAAGATTAAACTTTTCGGTTTAAACATCCCAGCTAATCTTGATGCTTGTCAAAATGCCTTGATATGGAAACTAAAAGAATGTTGAATTTGCTTGGTTCTCAATGAATTCATGATTTATAAAACCTGTTCCATTTGTGAGCCTAGAAGGGATATACATTTTTGTCATGAAGTTTTCCTGGAAAAGCCAGAATCTTGTTATACCAAGCCTTGCCAATCCCAGTTGAAAAAACCCAGATTGATACTTAGAGAAATTTCTAACAATGATCATCAGTCTTCAAAAGATTTGTACATTACACATTGTGGGGTTAATATTTTTTGTTCAGAAGTTTTCAAAATGCGAAAACAAATAAAGAGATTTTTCTGAAATACCCATCTTGATGTGACATGAGACAAGGATTTTTCTAACCCGAAGGTATAGAACTGCCAGGATAGGTCTTGACTTCCAGATATGAGGAGAAGAAATAGAACCTAGTTCAGATTTCTGTTGATGAAAGTTTGAAAACTATTGGGGCAAAGAGAATAGCCAAAATGAATTGAAGATATACTCTGATTTGAAGAGGAAAAATGAATTTGAAAGGCTAAGCCAAAGTCTAGAAAAACAACCGGGGGCATTTGCATCACTCATGAGCACTCATCTCTTTATCAAGCTTTTGCATCTGCACAGTGTCGGCAAGCATTTGCATCGTTCATGGGTATTTGCATTGGCATTATTCCATAAGCATATGCATTTTACCTTTACATTTACATTCTTCATGGAATTCGCATTTGCGTCATCTCAAGCAATTGCATCATTTCTAGAATCATTGCATTTTCATTATTGTGTGATAATCATAAACCATTTACATGAACACAATTAGTAAGGGCATCAGCATCAAGAAAATTTGCATCAATCTAAGTTATTTGAATCTACATCAAGAAGCATTTGCATCAATCTAAGTTATTACATTTGCATCAAAGATATTTGCACCAGTCTAAGTCATTTGTATCTTATTCAACATCTGCATCTGCATCAAAAAGCATTCGCATCTTCTCAAAATCTTTAGGTTAATTTTCAACAATTCTTCAAAAACCATTTTTAAGACCTCCGGGCACCATTCTTAAGACCTCCGGGTATAACTTTTTTTTCACAGGTAAGGCCTATGGGCACTATTTTTAAGACCTCCGTGCATAATTTTTCAAATCGCGGGTAAGACCTCCGGGCACCATTCTTAAGACCTCCGGGCATAACTTTTTTTTTTCACGGGTAAGGCTATGGGCACCATTTTTAAGACCTCCAGGCATAATTTTTCAAATCGCGGGTAAGACCTCCGAGCACCATTCTTAAAACCTCCGGGCATAACTTTTTTTCACGGGTAAGGCCTATGGGCACCATTTTTAAGACCTCCGAGCATATTTTTCAAATCGCGGGTAAGACCTCCAGGCACCATTCTTAAGACCTCCGGGCATAACTTTTTTTCACGGGTAAGGCCTATGGGCACCATTTTTAAGACCTCCGGGCATAATTTTTCAAATCGAGGGTAAGACCTCCGGGCACCATTCTTAAGACCTCCAGGCATAACTTTTTTTCACGGGTAAGGCCTATGGGCACCATTTTTAAGACCTCCGAGCATAATTTTTCAAATCGCGGGTAAGACCTCCAGGCACCATTCTTAAGACCTCCGGGCACCATTTTAAGTCCTTCGGGCACCATTTTTAAGACCTCCGGGCACCATTTTAAGACCTCCGGGCACCGTTTTAAAGACCTTCGAGCATAATTTTTCTTTTGAAAATCGAATTCGTTTCCTTAAGACGGGTCGATCCTTGATTAGTCAGGAATTTCAATTTAAGGAAAAAATCTTCAATTTATTGTTTTTTAAAAAAAAAATGAAAAAAGGAAAAAGAAAAAAAAAAAAAAGAAAGAAAAAAATAGAAAAATAGAAAATGAAAAAATGATAGAAGAATGAAAAAGAAAACCCCTTTCCCTTTCCTTCGCATGTGATGTCACTGACCGTACAAAATTAGTGTCGGTTTATCTTTGCCTGATTCTTAGCAATAGCCAAAGAGGGGCAACTGTAGACACCTAATTTTGTCCGGACCACTAAACAGGTATGTTTTCTTCCTATATTGATGTTTTTGAGTGTAAAAAGACTTTTTTCATCTTGCAGGTGGTACTCCGAGACTTAGTTTAAGAGGGCGAGCATAAAAAGTCAAACTTGAAAAAAAGTCAACCCTATAAAAAGTCAACCCCAAAAAAGTCAAACCCAAAAAGTTAACTACTGAAAAAGTCAACACCACCTTCAAAATCAAGATTTTAAGTTCAATTGAAAAATAGTGAAAGAATTTTGATAATCCGAGGTCTATATTGAAAGATATGGAGTTCGAAAGTTGGGATTTGGAGATTTAGTAGAAAGGAAACCCTAATCCGAGAAAATTGGGGAAAAGTGCTTAAACGATCAAATTGGTCATAATTGAAGGTTCCAAATGAAAGATAAGCACTGACTACGGGTAATGGAGAATCCACTTGCAAGAAAAACTGAAAGAAAAGTCAATCCGGGAGAAAACCGAGAATTTGGGTTTTTAGTGGATTTCAGTGAAATCGGGAATAATCACAGAAATGGCCCGACTTGGAAAGAACAAAGCCCCCAATGGATGAGGAATGTTTAAAAAAGGATAGCCCAAGGCTCAATTTGAAGAAAATCTGAAAATCAGACTTGTTTTGAGCAAAACCGAGTTTCAAAGGTAAAAGGGCAAAATTGGAAATTTTGGAAAAAAATAGCAAATGGACTCCAAAAATTTTGAAAATTTGTTAATCTCATTCTTAAATCATTTGAAAGAGATTGGCGAAAGAAAATCTTGATTCGGAGTTCGTTTGCAAAATGGCCAAATCTCGGGCTTCTTATGTAATAATTCAAAAAGGAAAATCTCGGAAAAATAGCAAATGAGCTCCAAATCTTCTGAAATTTTGTAGATCTCATTTTAAAATTATTTGGAAGAGATTGGTGAAGAAAAATCTTGATTTGGAGCTCGTTTATAAAATGGTAAAATGTAGGGACATAAAAGGGCATTTTTAGAAGAAAAAAATCCAAATAAATAGCAAACGGACTTGGATAATTTTGAAAACTTCCAGAACTCAATGCTTTATTATTTTGGAAGTATTAAAAAATTAAAAATTAAATTTGGAGTCCGTTTGATATTTATTTGCATCCGGGAGGCAAAACGATCATTTCACCCAAGCAACCAAAAAAGGGCTTCTTTGGGCCTTTCAAAAAATTAGAGTTGGGCTGGAAAAGAGAAGTGCTGGCCTGCCCAGGCCCAAAGGAATGAGGAAGCTTCTGATTTTTCAATCAAATGGCTAAAAATCAAGAGTTAGTTAGAGATTCTCTTTGATCAAGCCATGGTGATTAAGCCACATAGGCCAAGAAAGATGTCAACATTATTCTTGAACAGCTGTAATTTGAGAGAGCTGAGATGCTAATCTAAAGGTGGTAATTTCATGATTTTTTCACCTTGAATTATTAGCCATTTGATGGAAAATTGGTTACAAAAAATGACAACATCCTTGAGCCATTTAGAGGGGGTTTCGGCCAGCTTGTTGGGGGAGGCAGAAAATTCATTTTTTTTCATTTGATTTTGGCTGAGTTCTTTGACTTTTTACTTGTTTTTTCTCTCCTTGGTTGAAAGTAAAAAAGAAAATTTTAGGAAAGAAAGGAAAGTTTGAAGAGATAAAGCTTGAAATATAGCTTCTTGAGGTTGCTTTTGAGCACCAACTCTTGCACTTTCTTGATTTTCCATTCTTGTTTTTGCTATGTGGATTATTATTTGGTGAGTTTCTATTTTAAATAAATGTTTTTTTTATTTTTCTTCCTTCATCTCTTTCTTAAATATATTTTTTACATTTTTTTACAATAAACTCACCATGGCCAAATGCCCTACATTATTCATTTAAGTTGCTGTTTTGATTTATTTTACCATATTGTTTATGTTATTTTCTTTGATCTTGGTGTTTTAAATGTTATCTTACTTCATATTCTTGAGTTATATTTTAATTTGGTTGCTTTGTTTGTTGCCATTTATGTTTTAAATATCATGTTTTTGTATTTTTAATTTTTTGTTTTCATGATGTTTAAATTTGAGCATGTTTTAGATTTAGTATATCAAGTGTTTGTGAAAATGCTTGTGTGGTCTTTGCATGATTTGAGTTTTATATCTTAGTTGAGCATGTTTTAGATTTAGTATATTAAGTGTTTGTGAAAATGCTTGTGTGGTTTTTGCATCATTTGAGTGTTATATTTTAGTTGAGCATGTTAGTATACCAAGTGTTTGTGAAAATGCCGTGCTTGTTGGAGCTTGAGGCCATTTGGCTACTCCATGTGTTTTGCATTGTGTGTTGCATTTTTGCCATGTTAGTTGGTAGGTTTTTGCATTTGCATGACATTTGATTTAGTTTTGCATGCTAATATTGTGAAAATGCCATGTTTGCTAGTTGCATTATTCCATTCGGCCACCCTTGAATTTTTGCATTTTATGTGCATTCTTGCCATGTTAGTTGATAGGTTAGCATTTGCATGATATTTGGTTGAGTTTTTGGTTTAAGCATTCTTTGTGTTTGTCAAAATGCCATGCATATTTTAGTTATTAGGTTTGGTTCATTTGCCATGCATGTTCATGCATTTTAGGTCTAGGTTGCATTAAATGCCATGCAAGTTCATTTAGGTCTAGGTCACTATATGAATGCCATGCATTTTTCATGACATTTAGGTTTAAGCTCATGCATTTCATGCACTATGTTTGCTGTATTGTTTCATTCATTTCATGTTCATGCCACTTGAATAATGACTTGAGCCAATTAATGGTTCAAAGTCATGCTCTCTTGAGCACACTTGTGGAAAATTAAAGTTTGTCAAATTGATTATTCTACCATTGTGATTTTTTTACTTAGCCAATTTTTATCTAACTTTCCAAAAGTCCTAGCTACTGTTTGTGAGCTATTTTATGAGTTTCAAATATTTTTACTTTGATTTTTAAATGATTTTATCAAAGGCAAAAATGTGTTTTGACAAAACAGTTTTTTTTCACCCAGTTTTTGTACTTTTCCGATTTTTCTGGGAATCCATCTTTAATCATAAAATTAAGAAGATTTTTTTCCGTGTATTTTTACATGTTCTGAATCTCTAGTACTTTTGTCAGAATGTTTTGAATTTTTAAAAATAGGGTAAAAAATCGTGGCTTAAAACTGGACAGTGGAGTCAGAATTGAATTTAAAGAAAAATCATTTTTCTGTTTTGGTTAAGTTACTTAGAGTGGGCTGATTAGGAGGGTTAGCTACTGACTTAGGGTAGTTTTTAAGCCTTTTTAAACTCTAAAAATGGTTTTTCAAGTCTCGGGTTAAGGGTAGTCAAGTCCGGATTTTTAAACTTAGGAAATTAGAGCCATTTAAAAAAAGATTTAGCCCAGTTTTTATTTTTAATTCAAGCTTTTCAAAATTGTTTTCAAACAATCACAAAGTATTTTGGTTTTAGAATATTTAATTTGACATATTTTCCTAAGGTAGCCGGATATCTTTTTAGATATACGGATTTCCTTAATTAAAGGAAAAAAATACATTTCATGCATTGCATTTTTCATATTCATGCATTTTATATAATATGTGATTCTTGCTATAATAATTTCTATGATATTGTTATTGTTTTGATTTATATTTTTTGATGTTATATGGTTTATTATATGGTTTTGAATATTTCATGATATCCTATGCTTTTATTTAGTTATTTTTATTTAGCATATACTATGTTCATGCATTATTATTTTTATTTTCATGCATATTATATGATAGCATTATCTTATTCCATGTCATTTAAATTATATGCCATATCATTCATATTTGTCATGTCATTTAAATCATTTCATTTCATTTAGGATATATTATGTCATCTAGAATATTTTATTTCATTTAGATTATATCATATGACTTACGATATTGCATTTCATATAGAATGTATTATGTTACATAGGTCATTTAATTTCATTTAGAATATATCATATAACTTAGGATATCTCATTTCATTTAGAATATGCTTAGGTATTCAAGTCATGTCATGCCATTTAGGTTGCATTATATTATTTAGATTTTGCTATGTCATTTTATTTATGTCATGCATATACATATTCATATCTTTTAAAATGTTTTCAAACGGATAATGATTTTTCAATAAAAAAAATAAAGATATTCCCGAGTTAAAATAATCCATGAGTTCTCTACCGGGTTTGCTGGAGAGAATATCATCAATTATCATTAATAAAGGAATATCTTACTTTCAAAAAACGAGAATGATTCGGAAAGTTTTCCAAATTAATAAAAATTTCTATATTTTGCCACGTTTGTTGGGGAATATAGGAAAATTTTGAATTTATAAATTCCGGATCATTTTTAATAAAAAATGAATTATTTTTCTTTAAATTGGGAATTAACTTGAAATACTAAATTTAAAACCAACTTTTTACCGAGACTTGAGATAACACACGATTAATAAGGTACCGTTTTATACGGGCGTTGTGGGGGTGCTAATCCTTCCCCGCACGTAACCGAGTCCCGAACCCGTTTCTTTGATTTCTCTGGTTTAAACGCAGACTTGAAATTGGTTTTAAAAATATTTTAATTAATTTTTAAAATATTTTATAAAACCGGTTTTAATAGGTGGCCGATCACACCTAGCTAAAAAAGATTGGTGGCGACTCCATGTCTTTTTCAAGGTCATTTTCAAAACCTTCATTTTTCTAGAGGAATTAAGTCGACTTTTCCTCGGTTTTTTTTTAATGTCACACTTAACGAATAATAAAGTCTTGCGTTGAGACTCGTTATTTTTTAGGTTGCGACAAGTCTAACTTAATCAAATCCCAAGTTTAATCCAACAATATCGTTCTATTGTGTATGACCCATTAGGTTCCCAACATCTTGGCAATGCGTATAAGTTAATCTTATTAACATATACTCATAGATCAAGAGCGAGATCTAGCAACCCATCATGACTACCCAAATGTTGAGAAGTCAAAGCAACCTTTTTGAAACCTTTCAATAACCAGCCTATCATTGTAATACGGCCCTTCCACCATATATCCCGGATAGTCCATGAGCCTGGTGCAGTGTCTACTCATGTTCAATCCATATTACTTCTTGCAGCTTATGGTTAACCTTATGAATTTAGAGAAACGATTTCTCCTAAATCCATCATGCTTTGGCCAAAGACTTTATCAAGTTAACCGAAGCCAAGAACAAATGAGATATGTCTCCGATGTCACTTAGAGTGGTGAATCCTCTCTAGATCACTCATCCATCTTCGTATGGTTCATGTCATACCCAAAACCACCCTACCATAAGCATCCTTTATTGGGACCCGTTCGTGATGGAATCAAAGTATGACACTCTACATACAAGATGACCTAGTATCTCAAGTTCGATGACTAATTTACACGACTGGAACATGAGAACATTTCCATAGACATTGGAGTGACTATACCAAATAGAGTTCTCACAGCGGGCCATTTTCAGTGAACTTGTTCAACAACCAAGCATCTATATGTTATCCCAAGTATCCTATGAGATCGGTTGCTAACTTTATATGTAAGAAGGCTTAACATATACTAGTCTTTGAGCATTGCCAATGCCTCATCTTGGCAATACGATGACCAGGAACAGTTTGAGGAACAAGGATTTGATGCATAAGGATCTCACAATTATAAATCTGTATAATTCCTTTGCAAGGCCATTTTATCCCATGGGTTTCATCCAGTTAGTACTTAATAACTCTTTATTATTGTACAAACATGAAGGAAAACCTTGTATCACTAAGTAATAGTCATAGGTTTGCTTTATTAACTGTATATCCCTTATCCAATCTGATTGCCTCTAGGGCATATACCAACATTAGATTCTAAAAGATAGGTGAGCTCCTAGAATTTATCCTCCATATTTATTTGAACATTTTTTAGTTTGCTTTATTTTGGAAATTTCCATAATTTCCAAGACCTTCCTTATCTCATTTATACACTCAAAGTTCTTGCAAAGTCAACCTTTTTAACCAAATATTCCTTCCCATTTCCATGTATTCTCACATTTTCCCACCCTTCTATTTTCTTCAATCTTACTCTTAGTATCCCATGCCACCTGAAACTCTTCTCTATTGACAACCTTACCCACCCATACTCCCCTTCTCCTTAGGTTTTTCGTTTCCATAACTAATAGAGTGGTTTTGCTAAATAATGCTTATGTAAACTTTGAAAGAAATGGTTAAAAGGAGATCATTAAGTGGTTAGATGTAGGCATTATCTATCCCATTTTAGATAGCTCATGGGTGAGTCTAGTCCAATGTGAGCCGAAGAAAGGAGGGATGACGGTGGTTGCCAAAGCTAATAACGACCTCATTCCTACTAGAATGATGACCGGTTGGCGGGTATGCATGGACTATAGAAAGCTTAACAAAGCCACTAGGAAGTACCATTTCCCTTTGCCATTCATTGATCAGATGCTTGATAGATTAGCTGGTAAGGAATTTTATTATTTCTTGGATGGGTATTCGAGTTACAACCATATCGCTATAACCCCTCAAGACCAAGAAAAGACCACCTTTACATGCCCTTATGGGACTTTTGATTTTCGAAGGAAGCCATTCGGACTTTGTAAAGCTCCTGCGACTTTTTAGATATGTATGATGACCATATTCTCAGACATGGTGGAGCAGTGTTTAGAGGTATTTATGGATGATTTCTTAGTCTTTGGAAACTCATTTGATGATTGTCTACATAATCTACCTTGTGTGCTTAAAAGATGTGAAGAAACAAACTTGGTTTTGAATTGGGAAAAACGTCACTTCATGGTTCAAGAAGATACTGTTCAGGACATCAGGTTTCTAGTAGAGGCATAGAAGTAGACAAAGCAAAGATTGAGACAATCGATAAGCTTTCACCTTCAACATCAATGAAGGATATTAGAAGTTTTCTTGGTCATCTTCCATCTCAATAACATAAAAGCCAGCGGGAAAAACCAATTCATTAACCTGTACAAGAACGTCTTCTACAACTCCTCTTGGGTAAGTGTTAGAACGGTCAGCAAGTTGTATTATAACTCCGGTTTCCTCTAATGGTCCTAGATTCAATGAAGCATAAATTGAATATGGCATGACATTAATAGATGCCCCTAGATCTAGCATAGCACGCTCAAACCTGGTGTTGCCTATCTTACAAGGAATGGTAAACATACCTAGATCCTTGCATTTAGGTGGGAATTTCTTTTGAAGAACAGCTGACACATTCTCCCCCACACTTACCTTTTCATCCCTTTCAACTTCCGTTTAGATGTGCACAACTCTTTTAGGAACTTGGCATATCTTGGCACTTGCTTGATAGAATCTAGTAAAGGAATGTTCACCTCTCTTTAAATTTTGCACTCTTGGCACATGCATTAAATCTAAATAATATAATGCATCCTAAATGATATGATATAATTTAAATTTTGCCATGTCATTTTATTTATGTCATGCATATACATATTCATATCTTTTAAAATGTTTTCAAAAAGATAATGATTTTTCAATAAAAAATAAAGATATTCCTGAGTTAAAATAATTCATGAGTTCTCTACCGGGTTTGCTAAAGGGAATATCATCAATTATCATTAATAAATGAATATCTTTCTTTCAAAAAAAGAGAATGATTCGGAAAGTTTTCCAAAACTAATAAAAATTTATATATTTTGCCACGTTTGTTGGGGAATATAGGAAATTTTTGAATTTATAAATTCTGGATCATTTTCAATTAAAAAATGGAATTATTTTTCTTTATATTGGGAATTAACTTGAAATACTAAATTTAAAAACGATTTTTTACTGAGACTTGAGATAACACACGATTAATAAGGTACCGTTTTATACGGGCATTGTGGGGGTGCTAATCCTTCCCCACAAGTAACCGAGTCCCGAACCCGTTTCTTTGATTTCTCTAGTTTAAAACGCAGACTTGAAATTGGTTTTTAAAAATGTTTTAATTAATTTTTAAAATATTTTATAAAACCAGTTTTAATAGGTGGCCGATCACACCTAGCTAAAAAAGATTGGTGGCGACTCCATGTCTTTTTCAAGGTCATTTTCAAAACCTTCGTTTTTCTAGAGGAATTAAGTCGACTTTTCCTTGTTTTTTTTAATGTCACGCTTAACAAATAATAAAGTATTGCAATGAGACTCATTATTTTTTAGGTTGCGACAGCTTGACGACTCCACTGGGGACTATTAGAGAGTCAGACCTAAAATTAGTCGTGTGTTATCAAAGTCTCGGTTTCGTTGGTTTAATTGGTATTTAATTTTAATTCCCACATTTTTTGGAGAATTTTGAAAATAATAAAATGTTTTTAAATATATTCATACTCATGTGCATTCATTTTATTATTGTTCTCTAGTTATTTAAGGTTGTATATTATAATTGCTTGTTGGTTAATGCGTTATACTATTCTTGAATGTTTTTTATAAATTGCTGGGGTATTTAGAATAAAGGGTGTAGAATAGGTGGTGACAGGTTTGTTTTGTTCCTCCACACACACTCACTAGCATTTGCATAACATGAACTCTCTACCCGGATTCCGTCCTTTTAAGTGGGAGTAAAGTAACTACGCCTTCTTGATGATCCTCCGTATTGGCTTGTGACACTTTTGGAGTATAAAGTACCTAATGCCTTCGTGATAATCCTCCGTACGGGCATAGGAAAATATACTCTAACGAATTAAACCTGCTTTTACCGGGGTGCCTTACTAGCCTTCACTGGGACGGTGAGGAGCAATTCGGGGCCTTTAGAACCAATTCACTCTCATATAGTGAACCTAGGTGAAGCCATGCCAGATTTCCATTAGATATACCGAAAATAGGAACACATGGAGGGACATTTCTAAACCTTTTGTTACCTATTTTACACTCTGAAGAAGTTTTGTAGATCGGGCAACGATGTACGTACATCGCCCATAATAAATGTGTTAATCCGTCCCAAAGGCACTGTGATACCTATATAAGTAGGTATTTGTCGGGGCAAAATATTCATTAATTATTTGAAAAAAATAAAAATCCTTTTTCAAGCATTTTTGCACATTTCGTACATATGTGAATAGAGCATGTACTTTTTTTATTGTATTATTGTTCTCGTTTTTGCAATAAATGGATGAGAATAATAATTTCATCTGATGATTTCATAAAACCGGTAGTGTTGCATGAACATTTGGATATTGTACCATAGTAGGATCCACTACCCCGAAATTCTTTTGAAAATAATATGATTGGGTTTTCACAGAAAAAAACATGTTTCAAAAAATCATAAATTTGGAGGAAAATCTTGCATAATGAGATTTTTGAATAATCAAGATTTAGGTCCCAACAATTTCGTGTAATCATTGGTTACTTTATTTGTATCATTTTGACATCATGCACAGTCCTAACATGTACGGTTATTTATTGTAGAATACATTTGTGATATACGTGGTCATTCTTTGTACTTACCTTTGTATTAATTCATTTATTCTTAGCATGTATCATTTTGACATCATAGCATGCATGGTCATTCATTGTAGAATACATACATGGTCATTATTTGCATATACCTGTGCATCGATTTATTCATTTTTTAAATGCATCATGTTGGCATTAGATTGCATCCATAGCATACATACTCATCATAATTTCCCTGTATATGTTCATGCATTAATCATCAGTATATTCATGCACATAGGAATAGAGCATGTACATTCACAATTGTATTCTTAATCTCATGACATTTTCATTTGCATGAAAGGGGTACGAGATATGAGGAATGAATAGGAGGAACGATTGGGTGCTTTGGAACGCAATCAAGAGGAATGTGGACATAAAATCCGGGAGGTGAAGGAACAGCTTGCCAAATTGCTGAAAATGGTTGAGGATATGGGTAAGAGTAAAGAGAAACTTTCTCAGTGCTCTGCATTGCCTTTGGATCAACCAAAACCATTAACTCCCGAACATACAATCCTTGCTGGATCCTGCACTTGTCAATGCCACAAAGGTTGCAATCCTGATGAAATTGTGGACAAAATCGCGAAAATGATTAAACCTGAGAGCCTGATACCAAGGATAGAAACCTCGGATCCTGTACCATACCTGCAAACTGTTCTAGGTCCAAGCCAATAACCCCACCCTACTATGGTCCAATCATCCATTGGGATGACCACTATGGGATTCCTGAATCCCACTCCATCACCACCAACTCCCAGTTCATATTGCTTCCCTCGTCAAGAAATGATCCATGATCTGATTACCTTCAAACACGTATTTTGGGCCTATTTATCCTTTCTTTCTGAACCCTGAGCCATGGCCTATATTACGTGCTTTAAAAGTCCATTTTGATCAAGCATGAATATTTAATTTGAAAGGTTTTTTCCTCAGATTTTATCCCATCTCATCGAATTATCATTTCACTAAGGAAGAATTTAGAATTCTCAAGTGTATGGTAGAACAGAAAAAAAAAGAGAAAAATTGGAAAGAATGGGACTCTAGGACGAAAACCCAAAAATGGGCGGTCTAGAGTAAAATGAAAATTTTTTATGCCATCTATGAAAGTGCCGATACCACAAAAAGAGAAGGCCATCTTAAAAAGTGGTTATCAAGAAACATTTAAGAATTCCTGAACCTCCCATATTGTCAACTCTCATTCGGAGGATTATTTTCAAAAACTGAAACTTTTTTCCTCCAAGATTAAACTTTCTGTTTAAACATCCCAGCTAATCTTGATGCTTGTCAAAATGCCTTGATATGGAAACTAAAAGAATGTTGAATTTGTTTGGTTCTCAATGAATTCATGATTTATAAAACCTGTTCCATTTGTGAGCCTAGAAGGGATTTACATTTTTATCATGACGTTTTCCTGGGAAAGCCAGAATCTTGTTATACCAAGCCTTGCCAATCCCAGTTGAAAAAACCCATATTGATACTTAGAGAAATTTCTAACAATGATCATCAGTCTTCAAAAGATTTGTACATCACACATTGTGGGGTTAATATTTTTGTTCAAAAGTTTTCAAAATGAGAGAAAAAATAAAGATATATATATTTTTTGAAATACCCTTTTTGAGGTTGACATGAGACAAGGATTTTTCTAACCCAAAGGTATAGAACTGCCAGGATAGGTCTTGACTTCCAGATATGATAAGAAGAAATAGAACCCGGTTCAGATCTCTGTTGATGGAAGTTTGAAAACTGTTAGGGCAATGAGAATAGCCAAAATGAATTGAAGATATACTCTGATTTGAAGAGGAAAAATGAATTTGAAAGGCTAAGCCAAAGTCTAGAAAAACAACCGGGGGCATTTGCATCACTCATGAGCACTCATCTCTTTATCGAGCTTTTGCATCTGCACAGTGTCAGTAAGCATTTGCATCATTCATGGGTATTTGCATTGGCATTATTCCATAAGCATATGCATTTTACCTTTACATTTACATTCTTCATGGAATTCGCATTTGCGTCATCTCAAGCAATTGCATCATTTCTAGAATCATTGCATTTTCATTATTGTGTGGTAATTGTAGTTACACCATTCATAAACCAGTTACATGAACAAAATTAGTAGGGGCATCTGCATCATGAAACATGGGCATCAATCCAAGCCATTTGCATTTGCACCAAGAAACATTTGCATCAATCCAAGCCATTTACATTTGCACCATGAAGCATGAGCACCTTGTTAAAGACATGTGCATCTGCATCATTTCTCAAAGCTTTTGGGTATAATTTTCAACACGAATTTAAAAATGAGCAAACCTTTGGTGGTGATAGCCAAAGCTTCTGGAGGAGTTACCCAGAATTTTACAATGAGCAAGTCTTTGGTGGTGATAGCCAAAGCTTCTGGAGGAGTTACCCAGAATTTTACAATGAGCAAGTCTTTGGTGATGATAGCCAAAGCTTCTGGAGGAGTTACCCAAAATTTTACAATGAGCAAACCTTTGGTGGTGATGGCCAAAGCTTCTGGAGGGGATATCCAGAATCTTACAAATTTTAAAAGTGAACAAGTCTTCGATGGTGATAGCTGAACCTCTGGTGGAAATATCCAGGGTCTTATAATTTTGAAAAATGAAGAACCTTCTTCTGGAAGAGTTACCCATAATTTTATTCAACATTTGCATACACATCAAGAAGCATTTGCATCAATCTAAGTTATTTGAATCTGCATCAAGAAAATTTGCATCAAATCAAGTCATTTACATTTGCATCAAAGACATTTGCTCCAGTCTAAGTCATTTGCATCTACATCAAGAAGCGTTTGCATCAATTAAAGACATTTGCATTTGCATCATGAAGTATTTGCATCATCTCTTAACGCTATCAGGTATAATCGAACTCGTTTTGCTTCTCAAATGAGTCGAGCCCCGAGACCACCGTCGAGGTACTTTCTTTTATTTTGAACTCGCCGAACCCATAATTTTAACATGTTTTTAAAAAAAAAATGAACAAGTCTTCGGTGGTGACAGCTGAAGCTTCTGGAGGAGATACCCAGAATTTTACAAATTTTAAACAGTGAGAAAATCTTCGGTAGTGATAGCTAAAGCCTCTGTGGAGATATCCAGAGTTTTAAAATCCTTTGAAAAGGTAGAAAGTCTTCGGTGGTGATAGCTGAAGCTTCTGGAGGTGATACCCAGAATTTTTACAAATTTTAAACAGTGAGAAAGTCTTCGGTGGTGACAGCTGAAGCTTCTGGAGGAGATACCCAAAATTTTACAAATTTTAAATAGTGAGAAAATCTTCGGTTGTGATAGCTGAAGCCTTTGTGGAGATATCCAGAGTTTTAAAATCCTTTGAAAAGTTAGAAAGTCTTTGGTGGTGATAGCCAAAGCCTCTGGTGCAGATATTCAGAGTTTTACAGTTTTAAAAATGAGCAAGACTTTGGTGGTGATAGCCGAAGCCTCTGGAGGAGATACCCAGAATTTTAAACACAGCTAAGAACAAAATAGGTTAAGACCCCGAGACCATCGTCGAGGTCATTTCTTTTCTTGCAAATCGAATTCGTTTCCTTAAAACGGGTCGAGCCTTGATTAGTTAGGGAATTTAATTTAAGAACAAAATCTTCGGTTTACAGCTTTTTCAAAAAAAATGAAAAAAAAAAGAAAAATGAAAATGAAAATGAAAAAATGAAAAAAAATGAGGAAATGAAGAAATGAAAAAAAAAAATAGAAGAAAGGAAAAAAGAAACACCCTTTTCCCTTTCCTTCACATGTGATTTCACTAACCGTACAAAATTAGTGTTGGTTTATCTTTGCCTGATTCCTGATTCTCAGCAATAGCCAAAGAGGGACAGCTGTAGACACCTAATTTTGTCCGGACCACTAAAACAGGTATGTTTTCTTCCTAAATTGATGTTTCAGAATGTAAAAAGACTTTTTTCATCCTGCAGGTGGTACTCCGAGACTTAGTTTAAGAGGGCGAGCATAAAAAGTCAAACTCAAAAAAAAGTCAACCTCGGAAAAAGTCAACCCCGAAAAAGTCAACACCAGAAAGTCAACTACTGAAAAAATCAACCTACTTTCAAAATCAAGATTTGAAGTTCAATTGGAAAATGGCGAAAGAATTTTGGTAATCCGAGGTCTACATTGAAAGATATAGAGTTCGAAATTGGGATTTGGAGATTCAGTAGAAATGAAACCCTAATCCGAGAAATTTGGGGAAAAGTGCTTAAACGATCGAATTGGTCGAAATTGAAGGTTCCAAATGAAAGATAAGCACTGACTACGGGTAATGGAGAAGCCACTTGAAAGAAAAACCGAAAGAAAAGTCATCCTGGAGAAAACCGAGAATTAGGGTTTTTTGGTAGATTTCGATGAAATCGATAATAGTCACAGAAATGGCCCGACTTGGTAAGAAAAAGCCCCAATGGATGAAGAATGAGTAAAAAGGGATAGCCCAAGGCTCAGTTTGAAGAAAATCTGAAAATTGGACTTGTTTTGAGCAAAACCGGGTTTCGGAGGCAAAAGGGCAAAATTGGAAATTTTGGGAAAAATAGCAAATGGACTCCGAAAATTATGAAAATTTGCAAATCTCATTTTAAAATTATTATCAAGAGATTGGCGAAATAAAATCTTGATTCGGAGTTCGTTTGCAAAATGGCCAAATCTCGGGTCTCTTATGTAGAAATTCAAGAAGAAAGATCCCGGAAAAATAGCAAATGGACTCCAAAAAGTCTAAATTTTTGCAATATCATTTTTAAATTATTTGGAAGAGATTGGCAAAAGAAAATCTTGATTCGAAGTTCGTTTGCAAAATGGCCAAATCCCGAGCCCCTATGTAGTAATTCAAGCAGATAAATCCTGAAAAAATACCAAATGAGTTCCAAAACTTATGAAAACTTCCAGATCACACTTTTAAATTATTTGGAAGAGATTGGTGAAGAAAAATCTTGATTTGGAGCTCATTTAAAAAATGGTAAAATGTGGGGGTATGAAAGGGCATTTTTAGAAGAAAAAATCCAAATAAATAGAAAACAGACTCGGAAAATTTTGGAAACTTCCAGAGCTCAATGTTTTATTATTTTGGAAGTATTAAAAAAAAGAAATTTTGAATTTGGAGTCCGTTTGCCATTTATTTGCATCCGGGGGGCAAAACGGTCATTTTTCACTCAAGCAACCGAAAAGGGCTTCTTTTGGCCTTTCAAAAAATCAGACTTGGGCTGGAAAAGAGAGTGCTGGCCTGCCAAGGCCCAAAGGAAGGAGGAAACTTCTGATTTTTCAATCAAATGGCCAAGAATTAAGAGTTAGTTAGAGATTCTCTTTAATCAAGCCATGGTGATTAAGCCACATAGGCCAAGGGAGAGTGTCAACATTATTCTTGAACAGCTGTAATTTGGGACAGCTGATATGCTAATCTAAGGGTGATAATTTCATGATTTTTCACCTTGAATTACTAGCCATTTGATGGAAATTGGTTAGGATGAAAATGACAACATCCTTGCATGAGAGAGAGGGGCATTCGACCAGCCTTAAGGGAGGAGGCAGAATTTTCATTTTCACACTTCATTTTTTCAGATTTCTCTTGGTTTTGCTTAGTTTTTCTCTCCTTGGTTGAAAGCAAAAAGAAAAAGTTTAGAAAAGAAAGGAAAGTTTGAAGAGATAAAGCTTGAAATATAGCTTCTTGAGGTTGCTCTTGAGCACCAACTCTTGCACTTTCTTGATTTTCCACGCAACCTAAAAAATAACGAGTCTCATCGCAAGACTTTATTATTCATTAAGCGTGACATTAAAAAAAGCCGAGGAAAAGTCGACTTAATTCCTCTAGAAAAATGAAGGTTTTGAAAATGACCTTGAAAAAGACATGGAGTCGCCACCAATCTTTTTAGCTAGGTGTGATCGGCCACCTATTAAAACTGGTTTTATAAAATGTTTTAAAAATTAATTAAAACATTTTTAAAAACGAATTCAAGTCTGCATTTTAAACCAGAGAAATCAAAGAAACGGGTTCGGGACTCGATTACGTATGGGGAAGGATTAGCACCCCCAAAACGCCCATATAAAACGGTACCTTATTAATCGTGTGTTATCTCAAATCTCGGTGTAAAGTTGGTTTTAAATTTAGTATTTCAAGTTAATTCCAATTTAAAGAAAAATAATTCCATTTTTAATTGAAAATGATATGAAATTTATAAATTTAAAATTTTCCTATATTTCCCAACAAACGTGGCAAAATATTGAAATTTTTATTAATTTGGAAAACTTTCTGAATCATTCTCGTTTTTTGAAAAAAAGATATTCCTTTATTAATGATAATTGATGATATTCCCTCCAGCAAACCCGGTAGAGAACTCATGAATTATTATAACTTGAGAATATCCTTATTTTTTTATTGAAAAATCATTATCCTTTTGAAAACATTTTAATGACATAGCAAAATCTAAATAATATAAGGCTTCCTAAATGATATGATATATTTTAAATGTCTTAGCATATCCTAAATGAAATGAAATGTCCTAAGTTATATGACATATTCTAAATGAAACGAAATGACCTAGGTAACATAATATATTCTATATGGAATGTAATATCCTAAATCATATGATATATTTTAAATGAAATAAAATATCCTAAATGACATGGCAAATATGAATGATATGGCATATAATTTAAATGACATAAAATATAAAATAATGCTATCATATAATATGCATGAAAATAAAAATGAAAATAATAATGCATGAACATAGTATATGCTAAATAATATGACAAAAAAAAAACTAAACAAAAAGCATAGGATATCATGAAATGTTCCAAATCATATAATAAATTATATAACATAACTCAAAATCATAACAATATCATAGAAATTATCATAGCAAAAATCACATATTATATAAAATGCATGAATATGAAAAATGCAATGCATGGAAATGTATTTTTTCCTTTAATTAAGGAAATCCGTATATCTAAAAAGATATCCGGCTACCTTAGGAAAATATGTCAAATTTAAATATTCTAAAACCAAAATACTTTGTGATTGTTTGAAAACAATTTTGAAAAAGCTTAAATTAAAAATGAAAAAACTGGGCTAAACCCTTTTTTAAATGGCTCTAATTTCCTAAGTTTAGAATCCCGGACTTGACCACCCTTAACCCGAGGCTTAGAAAATCATTTTTAGAGTTTAAAAAGGCTTAGAAACTACCCTAAGTCAGTAGCAAACCTTCCTAATCAGCCCCCTCTAAGTAACTTAACCAAAACAGAAAAATGATTTTTCTTTAAATTCAATTATGACTCCACTGTCTAGTTTTAAGCCATGATTTTTTACCCTATTTTTAAAAATTCAAAAACTTCTAGAAAAAATACTGGAGACTCAGGACATGTAAAACTACACAGAAAAAAAAATCAACTTAATTTTCTGATTAAATATGAATGCCCAAAAAAATCGGCAAAGTACGAGTGCTGGGTGAAAAAAACTGTTTTGTCAAAATACATTTTTGCCTTTGATAAAATCATTTAAAAATCAAAGTAAATATATTTAAGACTCACAAAATGACTCACAAACAGTAGCTAGGACTTTTTAAAAGTTAGATAAAAATTGGCTAAGTAAAAAAAATCACAAAGGTAGAATAATCAATTTGACAAACCTTAATTTCCACAAGTGTGCTCAAGAGAGCATGACTTTTGAACCATTAATTGGCCTAAGTCATTAGTCAAGTGGCATGAACATGAAATGCATGAAAAATTACAGCAAATATGATGCATGAAATGCATGAATTTAAACCAAATGTCATAAAAAAATGCATGGCATCCATATAGTGTGACCTAGACCTAAATGAACTTGCATGGCATTTAATGCAACCTAGGTCTAAATGCATGGACATGCATGGCAAAATAAACCAAACCTAATAACTAAAACATGCATGGAAATAACACAAACACAAAGCATGCTTAAACCAAAAACTGAACCAAATATCATGCAAATGCTAACCTATCACCTAACATAGCAAAAATACACACATGATGATAGAATACAAGGAGTGGCCGAAAGGCCTATGGTTCCTAACAAACATGGCATTTTCACAAACACTTGGTATACTAACATGCAAAACTAAATCAAATGTCATGCAAATGCAAAACCTACCAACTAACATGGCAAAAATGCACATACAATGTAAAACACATGGAGTAGCCGAATGGTCTCAAGCTCCAAAGCATGGCATTTTCACAAACACTTGATATACTAACATGCTCAACTAAAATATAACACTCAAATCATGCAAACACAAGGTAGAGATACTAAAACCAAACAAGCATTTTCACAAACACTTGATATACTGACATGCTCAACTAAAATATAAGACTCAAATCATGCAAACACAAAGTAAAGATACTCACAAGCATTTTGACAAACACTTGATATACTAAATATAAAATATCAACAAATTTAAACATTATGAAAGTAGAAAATTAAAAATGCAAGAACATGATATTTAAATCATAAATGGAAACAAACAAAGCAACCAAATTAAAACATGATTCAAATATATGAAGTAGAAGAACACTTAAAGCATCAAAATTAAAGAATAACATAAATAACATGATGAATTAAATCAAAAACAGCAACCATAATAAAAAATGTAGGCCATTCGGCCATTAAGGAAAAATAAGAAAAAAATTGTAAAAAAATATTTAAGAAAGAGATAAAGAAAGAACTTAAGAAAGAGATGAAGAAAGAACTTAAGAAGAACAATAAAAAAAACTTATTTTAAAAGAAAAACTCACCAAATGATAATCAAAATAGCAAAAATAAGAATGGAAAATCAAGAAAGTGCAAGAGTTGGTGCTCAAGAGCAACCTCATGAAGCTATATTTCAAGCTTTATCTCTTCAAACTTTCCTTTCTTTTCTAAACTTTTTCTTTTTGCTTTCAACCAAGGAGAGAAAAACTAAGCAATACCAAGAGAAATCTAAAAAAATGAAGTGTGAAAATGAAAATTCTGCCTCCTCCCTTAAGGCTGGCCGAATGCCCCTCTCTCTCATGCAAGGATGTTGTCATTTTCATCCTAACCAATTTCCATCAAATGGCTAGTAATTCAAGGTGAAAAATCATGAAATTATCACCCTTAGATTAGCATATCATCTGTACCAAATTACAGCTGTTCAAGAATAATGTTGACACTCTTCCTTGGCCTATGTGGCTTATCACCATAGCTTGATCAAAGAGAATCTCTAACTAACTCTTAATTCTTGGCCATTTGATTGAAAAATCAGAATTTTCCTCCTTCCTTTGGGCCTTGTCAGGCCAGCACTCTCTTTTCCAGCCCAAGTCTAATTTTTTGAAAGGCCAAAAGAAGCCCTTTTCGGTTGCTTGGGTGAAATGACCGTTTTGCCCCCCGGATGCAAATAAATGGAAAACGGACTCCAAATTCAAATTTTATTTTTTTAATACTTCCAAAATAATAAAACACTGAGTTCTGGAAGTTTCCAATATTTTCTGAGTCCGTTTGCTATTTATTTGGATTTTTTCTTCCAAAAATGCCCTTTCATACCACCACATTTTACCATTTTTTAAACGAGTTCCAAATCAAGATTTTTATTCACCAATCTCTTCAAAATAATTTAAAAGTGTGATCTGGAAGTTTTCATAAGTTTTGGGACTCATTTGGTATTTTTTCGGGATTTATCTGCTCGAATTACTGCATACGGGCTCAGGATTTGGCCATTTTGCAAACGAACTCCGAATCAAGATTTTATTTCACCAATCTCTTCCAAATAATTTAAAAATGAGATTTACAAAATGTCAAAATTTTTGGAGTCCATTTGCTATTTTTTCGGGATTGTTCTTCTTGAATTTCTACATAAGAGACCTAGGATTTGGCCATTTTGCAAACGAACTCCGAATCAAGATTTTATTTCACCAATCTCTTCCAAATAATTTAAAAATGATATTTGCAAATTTTTAGAATTTTCGGAGACCATTTGCTATTTTTCCGAAATTTTCCAATTTTGCCTTTTTACCTCCGAAACCCGGTTTTTGCTCAAAACAAGTCCGATTTTCAGATTTTCTTCATACTGAGCCTTAGGATATCCCTTTTTAATCATTCTTCATCCATTCGGGCTTTAGTCTTACCAAGTCGGGCCATTTCTGTGATTCTTCCCGATTTCACCGAAATCCACCAAAAAACCCTAATTCTCGGTTTTCTCCCGGATTGACTTTTCTTTCGATTTTTCTTTCAAGTGGCTTCTCTATTACCCGTAGTCAGTGCTTATCTTTCATTTGGAACCTTCAATTTCGACCAATTCGATCGTTTAAGCACTTTTCCCCAAATTTCTCGGATAGGGTTTCCTTTCTATTGAATCTCCGAATCCCAACTTTCGAACTCCATATCTTTCGATGTAGACCTCGGATTATCAAAATTCTTTCGCCATTTTCCAATTGAACTTCAAATCTTGATTTTGAAAGTGGGTTGATTTTTTCAGTAGTTGACTTTCTGGGGTTGACTTATTCGGGGTTGACTTTTTTTGGGGTTGACTTTTTTTTGAGTTTGACTTTTTATGCTCGCCCTCTTAAACTAAGTCTCAGAGTACCACATGCAGGATGAAAAAAGTCTTTTTACATTCTGAAACATCAATTTAGGAAGAAAACATACCTGTTTTAGTAGTCTGGAGCCATTTAAAAAAGATTTAGCCCAATTTTTATTCTTAATCTAAGCTTTTCAAAATTGTTTTCAAACAATCACAAAGTATTTTGGTTTTAGAATATTAAATTTGACATATTTTCCTAAGGTAGCCGGATATCTTTTTAGATATAAGGATTTCCTTAATTAAAGGCAAAAATACATTTTCATGCATTGCATTTTCCATATTCATGCATTTTATATAATATGTGATTTTTGCTATGATAATTTCTATGATATTGTTATGATTTTGAGTTATGTTATATTGTTTATTATATGATTTGGAATATTTCATGATATCCTATGCTTTTTATTTAATTATTTTTTTTATATTATTTAGCATATACTATGTTCATGCATTATTATTTGCATTTTTATTTCCATGCATATTATATGATAGCATTATTTTATATTCCATGTCATTTAAATTATATGCCATATCATTCATATTTGCCATCTCATTTAAATTATTTCATTTCATATAGAATATATTATGTTACTTAGGATATTATATTTCATATAGAATATATTATGTCACCTATGTCATTTCATTTCATTTAGTATATATCATATGACTTAGGATATTATATATCATATATAATATATTATGTCACCTAGGTCATTTCATTTCATTTAGAATATATCATATGACTTAGGATATTAAATTTCATATAGAATATATTATGTCACCTAGGTCATTTCATTTCATTTAGAATATGTCATGTAACTTAAGATATTTCATTTCATTTAGAATATGCTAAGACATTTAAATCATATCATATCATTTAGGGTGCATTATATTATTTAGATTTTGCTATGTCATTTTATTTATGTCATGGATATACATATTCATTTCTTTTAAATGTTTTCAAAAAAAGATAATAATTTTCAATAAAATAAAGATATTCCCGAGTTAAAATAATTCATGAGTTCTCTGTCGGGTTTGCTAGGGAGGATATCATCAATTATTATTAATAACGGAGTATCGTCTTTAAAATGAGAATGATTCGGAAAGTTTTCCAAAAATGATAAAAATTTCTATATTTTGTCACGTTTGTTGGGGAATATAGGAAAATTTTGATTTTATAAATTCCGGATCATTTTCAATTAAAAATGGAATTATTTTTCTTTAAATTGGGAATTAACTTGAAATACCAAATTTAAGACCAACTTTATACCGAGATTTTAGATAACACGTGATTAATAATGTACCGTTTTATATGGGCGTTTTGGGGGTGCTAATCCTTCCCCATACGTAATCGAGTCCCGAACCCGTTTCTTTGATTTCTCTGGTTTTAAATGCAGACTTGAAATTGGTTTTAAAAAATGTTTTTATTAATTTTTTAAAATATTTTATAAAACCAGTTTTAATAGGTGGCCAATCACACCTAGCTAAAAAAGATTGGTGGCGACTCCATGTCTTTTTCAAGGTCATTTTCAAAACCTTCATTTTTCAAGAGGAATTAAGTCGACTTTTCCTCGGTTTCTTTTAATGTCACGCTTAACGAATAATAAAGTCTTGCGATGAGACTCGTTATTTTTTAGGTTGCGACAACCCTCATGATTTTCACTCTTTAAAGTAGTGGTGAAGTGTGTACACTCAATCAATCTCATGAAAACAGTTTCTACCATATGCTTGCTTGTCCACCTATTCTCCACTAGTTAGATCATGCAACTTCATGAATCAAGAGGTCTGTATGCAAGGTTATAATGGGGCCAAGGGGTAATAATGTGGCTAAAGAATAAAAGATAAAGGATATTACAAAAGTTCCAAAGATTTTATAGAGTTTAGAGACATAATAAGATTCATACAAAGAAACTTCTCAAAACTCTTTACAAGTACATAATCACATAGGCCGAATATTCATGTTGGGCCTTTTCTTCATTCTAAACAACTTTGTAACATCTTTTTCTTTTTCCACAAGTTCAAGAGATGATTCATATTTTTTTTCACATAGGAATGTATTTGGCAATATTCCCTTTCTTTTTCTCTTGACTTTTCTTTTATTTTCCCACACACTTATTTCTTGTTTCTAACCCAAATTTTCAATAGATCTTCCTTGTCTTTGCAATATGTCTCAAAACATGCTAATTCATCTTTAGAACAAGGGTAAAGATATAAATAAGTATATTTAGGTTAGGGACAAGTTATAGTTACCAAAGAAATAGCTTATTCAATTTAGGCTCAAATTAGTTCACTAAGGGGGATGTTCTCTTGGAACATCAATAAGGGTGGCTGTTTGGCCCTGGTTAAAAATCCTAATGCCTCTATCATATTCATGTTGTCACATGCATCAATATAGTCTCAACAAGGTTTAAAACAAGTTCTAGAGAATCATGTAATCATAAGAGCACTCAAGAAAGAAATTAGATTGATATGTATAATGCATCAATCATATAGGCTCAAAAACTCACAAGAATGATTATACAAGTCAGATTTAAGTCTAAACATGCATCTTTCTCAATCAACATATCATCTTAACATTGGCTCATAAAAAAAATGATATCAAGCTCAATTCTCATAAAAATCTTCTCACTAATAAATCAGTTTTAGACTTATGCAATTCATATCTCATCATAGTATTGAAAGTAACCAAAACACACTCAAAATAACATAAAAAGACTAAAATAAAAAACACTCTAAATAAAATCCTAAGTTCTTCCCCCCACACTTAATTTTTACATTGTCCTCAATGTAATGCTATTTTCCCCCAATGCAAGAATTGTATGTAAGAGAAAAGAACTACTAAACAAAACAAAAGAAAAACAATAAAAGATAGAATAATGGAGAGTAAGGAATATGCAAATCTGATTATAATAGATGCTCTCCATCCTTTTGGGTTGCCTCCCAAGAAGCGCTTGGTTTATTGTCCTTAGCCTGACTTAGACCCATGCCATTATTATTCAACATAATTTGGCTCAAAAAGTGGCAACTCCTCCACATCTTGTATTGGAAAGTTCTCATAGTAATGCTTCAATCTTTTACCATTCACTTTGAATGCCTTATCTATTTTTGGGCTTTGGATTTCAACTGCACCATGAGTAAACACATTAGTAATAACAAAAGGTCCAACCAACGAGAACGTAACTTACCTGGAAATGACTTAAGGCATGAATGGAAGAGAAGAACTTTTTGTCCAACAACAAAGTCCTTTCTTGATATCATCTTGTCATGGAATGCCTTAGTATTTTCCTTGTAAATCCTAGAATTCTCATAGGCATCATTCCTTATCTCCTCTAGTTCTTGTAGGTCTAGTTTTCTTTTCTTACCTGCCTCATCCATCTCCAAGTTGAATTGTTTGATAGCCCAATATGAATATGTTCTAATTCAACCGGAAGATGACAAGGCTTACCATAAACAAGTCGATAAGGAGACATACAATGGGTATCTTATATGCTGTCCTATAAGCCCAAAGTGCATCATCAAGTTGTAAACTCCAATCATTTCTATTTGGATTAACTGTCTTTTCAAGGATGGACTTTACTTCTCGATTTGACACTTCAGCTTGCCCACTAGTTTGAGGATGGTATGAGGTGGAGACCTTATGTGTGATGTTATACTTCCTCAAAAGTGCTTACATAGTCCTATTGCAAAAGTGAGTACCTCAATCGCTGATTATGTCCTTTGGTGTTCCAAACCTAGCAAAGATGTTAGTCTTGACTAAATCTGAAACAACTTTAGAGTCATTAGTCCTAGTGGCTTTTGCTTCCACCCACTTTGAAACATAATCAACGGCAAGTAAAAAATAAAGATTACCAAAAGAAGAAGGAAAAGGTCCCATGAAATCCATGCCCCATACATCAAAAATTTCAACAATAAGTATTGGAGTTTGAGGCATTTGATTTCTAGCAACTAAGTTACCTGTTCTTTGGCAACGATCACATGGCTTGCAAAAGAGGTATGCATCTTTGAACATAGTAGGCCAATAAAATCCAGAATCAAGAACTTTCATGGATGTTCTTTTCGATACAAAGTGTCCTCCACATGCATAAGAGAGACAAAATGTGAGAATAGATTGAAACTCAGATTCGAGAACACACCTTCTTATAATCTGATCGGAGCAATGCTTCCAAAGGTAAGGATCATCCCATATGTAGTATTTGGCATCACTCTTGATCTTATTTCCTTGATCTTGTGTCAACTCTTATGGCAACTTCTTGGTAACTAAGTAATTAACAATTTCGGCATACTAAGGAGTTGTTGTACTTATAAAAAAGAAGTTGCTCATTCGAAAAGTTCTCATTCAAGGGTAGTGCATCCTCTTCATTAACTAAACGGATAAGATGGTCCGCAACCAAGTTGTCACTACCTCTCTTATCTTTTATCCCCAAATCAAACTCTTGTAAGAGAAGTATCCATCTAATCAACCTTGGTTTGGCCTTTTTCTTAGTGAGTAAGTACCTTAGGGCTGCATGGTCAGAAAATACAAGTACTTTAGTACCAATTAAATAAGATCAAAATTTTTCTAAAGCAAATACAACAGCCAAAAATTCTTTTTCAGTAGTGGAATAGTTTAATTGAACATCATTAAGAGTTCGAGAGGCATAATAAATGGCATGTGAGGTTTTTCCAACCCGTTGGCCCAAAACAGCTCCAATGGCATAGTCACTAGCATCACACATGATTTCAAAAGGTACATTCCAATCTGGTAGTTACATGATAGGAGCTGATGTTAAGAGTCCCTTCAATGTTTCAAATGCCTCTTTGCATTTATCATCAAAGTAGAAAACCACATCTTTTTGTAGTAGCTTGCAAAGAGGTAATGTGATCTTTGAGAAGTCTTTGATAAATCTCCTATAGAAACCTGCATGTCCAAGAAAAGAACGAACCTCTCTCACATTTCTAAGAGGTGGTAAAGAATGTATAATATCTATTTTAGATTTATCAACCTCTATCCCTCTAGAAGAAATAACATGGCCTAAAACTATTCCTTGTTCAACCATAAAGTGACATTTTTCCCAATTCAAAACAAGGTTAGTTTCCATGCATCTTTCAAGTACAAGTGTAAGGTTCTCTAGACATCTATCAAAAGAATCACCATAGACACTAAAATCATCCATAAACACTTTTATGATGTTCTCTACATAATCTGAAAATATGCTAACCATACACCTTTGGAATGTAGCTAGTGCATTACAAAGACCAAATGGCATACGCCGATATGCAAAAGTACCAAATGGACATGTGAATGTTGTTTTCTCTTAGTCCTTCGGAGCAATGGGAATCTGATTATAACCTGAAAAACCATCAAGAAAACAATAATGAGAATGGCCAACTAACCTTTCAAGCATTTGATGAATAAAAGGTAAAGGAAAGTGGTCTTTGCGAGTTGTAGAATTAAGTTTTCGATAATCAATACAAACTCGCCACCCTGTTTGAATCCTAGTAGGAACAAGTTCATTCTCATTATTTGTTACCACCATTACACCTGATTTCTTTGGAACCACTTGGACCGGGCTCACCCATTTTCTATCCGAGATAGGATAGATTACTCCAACATATAGGAGCTTCAGTATCTCATTTTTCACAACCTCCATCATAGGAGGGTTCAATCTTCTTTGTGCCTCTCTTGTTGGTTTTGACCCTTCCTCTAACAAAATTCGGTGCATGCACATAGATGGGCTTATTCCCTTGATATCGGCAATTGACCATCCAATTACTGTTTTATGCTCTCTAACCACCGGGATAAGTTGTTCTTCTTGCAAAGATGTGAGCTCTTTGGCAATGATGACCGGTAGTGTGTCCTTTTCACCTAAGAACACATATTTCAAGTGGTCCGGTAGTGGTTTCAACTCTAAAGTTGGTGCTTGCAAAATGGAAAGTAGAAGTTTCTCATTAGATAAAGGCAAATCAATAAATGAAACATCAAACCTTGCATCTTTAGGTGGCAACGAGTGTAAAGATTCTAGTGCCCCTTCTGCATGGTCACTCAAGGCTAGTTCCCCTTTAGCATTCCCCATTCCGAGATGTTTGCTAAGGATTATCTCCAAACTATCTTCACCATCTAGCTCATAAGCCTTCTACACTAATGAGTCAATGATATCAATATTAAAAACAAAATGCAAAACACTAGGATATCTCATGGCCTCAAAAATGTTAAAGCGAATTATTTCACCATCAAATTCCATAGTTAAAGTACTATCATGTACATATATTTTAATTCTTGTTGTTTTCAAGAATGGTCTCCCTAATAGAATAGGTGTGGGATTAGAAGACATCTCATCTTCCATCTCAATAACATAAAAGTCAGCAGGAAAAACTAATTCATTAACCTGTACAAGAACGTATTCTACAACTCCTCTTGGGTAAGTGTTAGAACGGTCAGCAAGTTGTATTACAACATCGGTTTCCTCTAATGGTCCTAGATTCAATGAAGCATAAATTGAATATGGCATGACATTAATAGATGCCCCTAAATCTAGCATAACACGCTCAAAACTGGTGTTACCTATCTTACAAGGAATGGTAAACATACCTGGATCCTTGCATTTAGGTGAGAGTTTTTTTTAAGAACAGCTGACACATTCTCCCCCACACTTACCTTTTCATTCCCTTTCAACTTCCGTTTAGATGTGCACAACTCTTTTAGGAACTTGGCATATCTTGGCACTTGCTTGATAGCATCTAGTAAAGGAATGTTCACCTCTACTTTTCGGAAGGTTTCCAAAATTTCCTTCTCTTGCTCTTTCTTCTTGGACTTTGCTAACCAGCTAGGAAAATATGGAGGAGTTATATAAGAAGGAAACGATGGTTTAGGAGTTACCTTTTTTAGTGGCTCATTGGGATGTGAAGAGGATGCCATGGTGTTGTTCTCCTCTTGAGCAATATCCTTTTGTGGTGTCTCTAGCTGTTTCCTACTTCTTAAAGTTAAAGCATTGGCATTCTTTCTTGGATTCACTATGGTTTGGGAAGGTAATTTCCCAGAATCCCTTGCTTGCATTTGACTCATGGTTGTTGCCAATTGCCCCATCTGAGCCTCTAAGTTTCGGATACTTACCTTTGTCTCCCTTGATTCCTGTTGAAGTTGAATTGTATTAGTAGTAAGGGTTTTGACAAGATCTTCAAGAGTCTCACCTGAATTTTTTTGTGGTGGCACTTGTTGTCGGGTTTGATATGGTTGTTGCACTCTTTGCTGAAAACCCGGTGGCCTTTTGTCAAATGGTGGATGAATAGCTTGTGATTGGTTCCCTCCATAATTGAAGTTTGGATGATCCCTCCATCCTGGATTGTAAGTGTTTGAGTAGGGATCATATTTGCTTGTTGGTTCTAAAATCCACCCATGGCATTCACATGTTCATTGGTGTCTTCTTGAAGTGTTGGACACATATCAGTTTGGTGCCCCATGTTTGAACATATGCCACAAGCCTTTACTTGCTGTATATTACCTACAGCCAATTGTTGAACAAGAGAAGTCAGTTTATCAAATTTTTGTTCAAGGGATGATATACTTAGCTCATTAACTCTCTTGGGTTGTGGTGGTGGATCTTGTCTCATTGAGAATTGCTGAGAATTGGCTGCCATGTTGGAGATTAGAGTTCTAGCAGCCTCGGGAGTCTTATCAACTAGAGTTCCCCCACTAGCGGCATCTATCATACTTCTCTCCATGGGCATGAGATGTTCTAGAAGTATTGGATGAGAAGTTGTTCACTTATCTGATGGTGTGGACATGATGCACAAAGTTTCTTGAACCTCTCCCAATATTCATATAAAGACTCTCTGTTGTATTGCCTAATCCCACATATCTCTTTTCTAATGTTGGAAGCCTTAGATGTTGGGAAATACCTTTCCAAGAATGCTTTCTTCATATCATTCCATGTAGTGATGGTCCCAGATGGTAGATAGTAGAGCCATTCTTTTGTTGAATCAGCTAGAGAGAATGGGAAGGCTCTCAACTAACTTGCTTTTCCGTGACTCTGTTGGTCTCATGCTTGAGCAAACTACATGGAATTCCTTGAGGTGCTTATTTGGATCCTCTCCTGCAAAACCATGAAAAGTTGGGAGAATATGAATCAAACCAGATTTTAATTCAAAAGCTACCTCAAGATTAGCATATTCAATGCATAATCGCTGTTGACCCAAGTCTGGAGCGGCTAGCTCCTTGAGAGTTCGGTTGTCAGCTGCTGCCATATCTCTTTGCTCTTCTTGGATATTTTGGATCAACTCCTCGATTGGTTATTGGTGAGAAGTTATAAATTCCCGAATACTCCTAAGTCTTAAGTCTTCTTCGAAAGCTTGGAACATTCACTAATAAACAAAAAAAAGTAAATAATTAGAACAGAAAATAAGAATAAACCAATAAACTAATAAACTAAAAGAAAGCAATCCCCGGCAACGGCGCCAAAAACTTGATGCACCCAAAAGAGTGTATGTTATTTAACCTTGCATTTAAAAAGAATCAATTGTAAAGTATAGTGATTAGCAAGGGTCGAGTCCTTAGGGATTGGGTTTTAGTTTGTAAGTTTATAGTTGATTACTTAAAAACAAGTAAATAAAAGTAAATGGGGTTTTGAGATCAGAATTAAACTGAAGTTAATAATAAGAATGAGAAAACAAGTAATTAAGAAGAATCAAATATGAGAAATATGGTTAAGGTTTCATTCTCCACCACTAGACATCATTAAGAATCAATTTGATATCTATCAACATCAATTAACTATCAAAGTTAACAACCGTAGATAACAACACGTTCTGTTATCCCAATCTTTCCTTAGTTCGTCGTTAAATAGAACAAGCTCTCTATTTAATCTCTAACTATCATACAACCTAGAATAAGCTCTCTAAGTTCAATTTAATAGCAGCTTTATAATGAGAAAAATAGGTTGATCTAAGCAACAAACACATATGCTCGGATTGTTCAACTTAGGTTATGTTCCACTTTGCAATTATTGAAAACTTGACCATAATCATTAATCACAAATTGCTACTTATGAATAGGAAATCAAGACAATTACACGGATCAAGACTCCTAAACTAGCATTAGACAATTATCAAGATTTATCTAGTTGGCCACCTAAACAAATCAAAACATCATCATGAACAATTTTAATGGAAGAACATAAGCAACTTTGATAGAAAACAAATGATAGATAGATTCTGAAAATTAATTACATAACATGTCTAGGGCTTTGAAATCACCCTTACCAAATAAAAGTTTAGCCTAGCATAGGCATTGTAAACATAAACATAAAATTAAAGAGAATTTAAGAAAAAAATAAAAGAAAGAAAGAAGAAGAAGAAGAAGAAGAATTATCCAAGCTCTTGCTCTCTCAAAAACAAAGAAACAAAGAAGAAATCAGAACTCTAATGCTTGGAGAAGTGTAAATTTCATTTGCCCCCTTGATCTCTATTTATAGGCAATAGCTAGGGCATCAAACAAGTGAATTTCAGCTCTCTCCCTTCAATAAATGCTGACTTGTGGCTACAGTTAAGGAAAGGTGGCTGACTTTTGTGTTTTAAGGAAAGGTATAAGCCTTGGCAGCCAAGTTTGAATAAAGTAGGAAAGTCTTAGTCAAAGCACTCTTTAATGAGGAGAGATTACAAACTTGCAGCCAAAGTAAGTGTAAGAAAGGAAAGTCTTGGCTGATTTAATTCTCCTACTTTGACTAGGATTAGTTTTAAGGAAAGATTCTGCAATTAATGCAAGTTGACAGCCACTAATCCTTCTTTGACAAGGATAAACATAAATGTCAGCTAGGGTATTAAGAAAAAAATGTGATTTGCGGCTAGGGTTTTTTTGCCACTAGGGTTGTTTAGGGAGATATTCCAATGTCGATTTGGATGACATTTTTTATTCGATTTAGGCCCATGACCAACCGTTGGAAAGGTAATCAAGTGATCTTCAAAATTCAATACTAACATCATGTTTTTTTAGCAACAAGCTCCGGAGGTCAAATCTGTCTTCTTGCTTTGCACCAAGAATTTGATCTTTTTGACTCCCTAGTCTTTTCCCATCTTGTGATTGTGATTCTGTAAGCTCTTTAACATCCTAATTGACATGTTTTGATATCATCTCTTCCAAAATACCTACAAAGCATAAAAACCTAGTAAAATGTCAAGGAACTTAAGAATCAAAACACAAAGTATAAGGAAATTCAATAGGAAAATGCATGAAATTAAGCACTTATCAAACTCCCCCACACTTAATCTTTTGCTAGTCCTCAAGCAAAATCAAATAGGGACAAAGTAATAAAACCTAATCTAATCCTCTTTCAATACAAATTAGAGACAATTATTGACAAGTCTTATAAACTAATCAATAGCTTAAAGAGTTTCACAAAAAATATGCTTTATAGTAAATGGTTTGAGTTAAGCTAAAATTAACATAACATATCTCAATCAAAATAGTGCATTGGTCAAACTTAATCTCAACTTCTCACATGGGATACCCTCATGATTTTCACTCTTTAAAGTAGTGGTGAAGTGTTTACACTCAATCAATCTCATGAAAACAGTTTCTACCATATGCTTGATTGTCCACCTATTCTCCACTACTTAGATCATGCAACTTCATGAATCAAGAGGTCTTTATGCAAGGTTATAATGGGGCCAAGGGGTAATAATATGGCTAAAGAATAAAAGATAAAGGATATTACAAAAGTTCCAAAGATTTTATAGAGTTTAGAGACATAATAAGATTCATACAAAGAAACTTCTCAAAACTCTTTACAAGTACATAATCACATAGACCGAATATTCATGTTGGGCCTTTTCTTCATTCTAAACAACTTTGTAACATCTTTTTCTTTTTCCACAAGTTCAAGAGATGATTCATATTTTTTTTCACATAGGAATGTATTTGGCAATATTCCCTTTCTTTTTCTCTTGACTTTTCTTTTCGTTTCCCCCACACTTATTTCTTGGTTCTTGATGGAGACTCAATTAAGAGTCGTAAACCCAAGTGCAGGTTATGTTCAAGTAATAAATTCTCGGGTGTCCGAGGTCGAACCACAGGGAAGCGTATTAGTAAGTATAAGTTTATAAATATATAAGAAAAAGAAAGTAAACAAGATATTAGGGAATCAACAACAAAACAAAATAAACAAGATATTAGAGAACAAAATAAATAAAATAACATAAAAGAAATTAAACAAAATATAAAAAACAATAAGAAAGGATGTTGAGGTTAGAGAATCCACTCTTGGTGTTATGCTAAGATTAATCTTGTTTTATTACACAATTGAAATCCACACATAAGGGAGGTTCCAATCGGAAGGTTTAGCAATTCAGTCCAAATTGTCCAACGTCCATAGCATATGATATTATGTTCATTTGGTGTCCTCAAAACTCATAAAAAGAGTCCAAGCATTCCTTATGCCAAGTTATATGTCTACAACAAATCAAGGTTATGAAACCAAGCATTTACTGTGCCATTTTCATTGTCAATAATGAATCAAGATCTCTACTTTGCAAGTATGATTTTAAACCAAAAGAAAATATTATCTATACTAGTGCTTATAAATGATGATTCATTTTAGCTCATGTTTAAGAGACTAACCTTAGCATTTACCAAGAGCTTCACCTCATCACCTCAACAATATGATTAGAAACACATACTAGATATGAATAAAATGAAAAGAAATGTAAGAAGAAAAAGAAGACTAGAGAAAGGAAAGAAAAAGAAAACTTAGAGAATTTTATTACAATGGCTATCCTACCAATGTATCAATGTATCCCAATACTCATCCAAGGCCCTCTATTTATACACATTTTGGAGGGCTAAATGACAAGAGACAAGCTTTACAAATTTCAAAGGTAGGTATAATAGGTGGGTGCATTTTTCTAACAATTTTCGTCATATTGTATGACAATTCTGATCAGCCAGCTTGATGGTCGATTTTGTCAATGTTGGAGGCTCAATATGATAAAATGGTCTTCTAGAAAAATATACCCCTATCAGTTACGGATCCATAGCCGTTGGAATCAGATCATTTGCGCACGTGGATCGGAAGATATGGTCAAAATACCAAAACGGTGCAGAACAGACGTCATTGCACATCAGCCAACTTGATGGTCGATTTCGCTAGGGAAAACGACTCCGTTTCAAGAAGTGTAAAACATGAAAAAGATAGATATGCCTCTTAGCTTTGCAGGGATACAAAGTTCAGCCTTATTGCTTCAGTGAAACTCGAGATATAGCTGATATGGCAAAAGGTGTCGGAACTGGAACTGAACTGGATTTGCCCTTAATTCTAGTAATCTGAAATCACTCAAAGAAACTTGTGAAAAACACCAAATTACATAAAAATATAAAAGATCATAAACACAATTAGACTAAACAATAATAACTCGTATTTGACACAAAACAATAATAAAACATAACTAAAAACTATATAATTATACGAGTTATCACACCCCCATACTTAGATTGTTGCTAGTCCCTAGCAACGACTCAATAAAATAAGAAAATCTAATCTAATCCATTTTCGTAGGAAATCACGGTGGCACTTAGCATGTGACACAAGCCTTTAAACCCCTAGGTGTCCCTAGTGGACGAGTTTAGTCTCGTGAGGGTTTGCTAGAACGATACCCACAAACATTGAAGACATAAGAAAAACTAAAAATAATAATTATAACTAATCCTTCCAATATAAATTAGAGATAATCATTGGACAAGTCTTAAAAACTAATCAATAGCTTAAAGAAATTCACAAAAAAATCTTGCTTGAATGTAAATAGTTTGAGTTAAGCCAATAATAACATAACATATTTCAATCAAAATAGTGTATATTCAAACTTAATCTCAACTTCTCACTATACTCTTATGATTTTCACTCTTTAAAGTAGTGGTAAAGTGTTTACACTCAATCAATCTCATGAAAACAGTTCTACCATATGCTTGCTTGTCCACCTATTCTCCACTATTTAGATCATACAACTTCATAAATCAAGAGGTCTTTATTCAAGGTTGTAATGGGGCCAAAGGGTTATAATGTGGTTAAAGAACAAAAGGGTAAAGATATCACAAAGGTTCCAAAGAGTTCATAGATTTTAGAGACATAATAAGATCATACAAATAAAACTTCTCAAAACTCTTATAAAGCACATAATAACATAGGCTAAATATTCATGTTGAGCCTTTGCATCATTCTAACCAACTTTGTAACATCTTTTTCTAGAAGTTAGATTTTTTTTTTTTTTTTTTTTTTTTTTTTTTTTTTAATATGGGAATGTATTTGACAATGATCCCTTTCTTTTTCTCTTGACTTTTTCTTTTCTTTTCTTCCCCCACACTTATCTTTTGTTTCTAACCCAAATTTTCAAATAAAAATATCCCTTGTTTTTTTGCAATATGTCTCAAAATATAAAATTCATCTTTAGAACAAGGGTAAGGATATAAGTATATTTAGGCTAGGTGTAAGTTGTGGTTACCAATAAAACATCATATTTAATGTAGGCTCAAATTGGCTCACTAGTGGGGATGTTCTCTTAGAACATTAATAAGGGATGGCTGTTTGGCTCTAGTTATAATCCTAATGCCTCTATCATATTCATGTTGTCACATGTATCAATATAGTCTCAAACGGTTTAAAGCAAGTTCTAGAGAATCATGTAATCATAAGAGCACTCAAGAAAGAAATTAGATTGATTTGTATAATGCATCAATCATTATAGGCTCAAAAACTCACAAAGATGATTATACAAGTCAGATTAAGTCTAAACATGCTTCTTTCTCAATCAACATATCATATTAACATTGGCTCATAAAAAGGTTGACATCAAGCTCAATTCTCATGAAAATCTTCTCACTAATAAATCTGTTTTAGATTTATGCAATTCATATCTCATCATTGTATTGAAAGTAACTAAAAAAAAAACACACTAAGTCTAAACATGCTTTTTTCTTTGTTTTTTTTGTTTTTTTTTTTTTTTTGTTTTTTTTTTTTTTTGAAGAAGAAGAAGATTAAATCAAACTGACAAGGTATGTCTCAAGTCTCCCTTACTCAGACCTTGTTCAGAATGAATACTTCTAAATGTCTTAAAACACAAAAATTTTTTTTTTTTTTTTTTTTAGCAAAATATGTCCCTTACCCCCTACTAAAATATGACATTGTCCCCAATGTCAAATTTTAAAGGTAGAATTTAGGAGATATTACCTGCAGAGGTTGCTAACCACTTATTATAACTGAGACACAACAAACAAAATGTTAGATAATGTCACAAAGACAAAGTGCAATCCACTCCTTGCTCGTCCATATCTCTTTTTCTTTTTCCGAGCGTTTGCGAAACAACCGTAGCAGATAAACACTCATAAGCTTGTAGCTTTTTGAGTAAATCTTCAATGGTTGTAGCAGAAATTATGGTTCTCCTTGCCTCTGAAAACATGAATCCATTATCCACAGCATTATCTAAATATGAAAGTAAATTACTAAAATAACCATTAATATTAAGCAAACCAATGGGTTTCTTATTTGTGACCAAAGATGACCAAGAAGCCACGCAAGCTATTTCTTCCAATGTACCCAGACCTCCTGGTAAGGCAATGAATGCATCGGCAGAATGGTACATGATTGTTATCCGTTCAGGGATACTCCAGACTTGTATTTCCTTACCCACGGTAGGTCCACAAAAATCTGTGAATAGTTTTGGCACGATTCCTAGAACTGGACTTCCTCCGGCGTGTGCTGCTGTAGCGACTGCTCCCATTAAACCCGTACTACCGCCTCCATAAATCAAGTGGATCTTTTGTTGGGCAAGTATTACTCCAACTCTTATGGCTTCATCAGCGAATATGTTATTTTTCCCTGGATAAGCACCTCCAAAGACACAAATTTTTTTAATGCGCTGGGACGAAGTGCTTTCCATTTTTTTTCTTTTTCGAGTGCCTGAAAGAGAATGAGTACATGGTGTAATATATAGAGGACTGAGTAGTGAATCAGACAAGAGTAATAATGTCGCCGAAAGTGTATTTGACCTGTCAGAAGAAAATGTTAACCTAACAAAAGATTTTTGCGTGATTTCAGGAAGAAAATCAAAAAGATAAGAAAAATCAACCGTAAAAGTCAAAAGTAATAATGTCGCCGAAAGTGTATTTGGCATCTTCCTCTGGTTTTACGTCCAGAAACGGCTTAAACGCCTTCTATGAGTCGAGGATATGCTTCCCATCCAGTTTTCTTACAAGCTGGCAAACAGGGTCTTTTATCATCAGATTCCCAAGATGTTGCCATTCCCTTTGGAATTGCGGCCATAAATCAAGAATTTCTCTTTGTACGTCTCCACTAGGATGCGTCTCAAGAGAAAGTTGGATATTACCCAAATTCTCCTTACTCAGTCCATCCTTAATGAATTCAATTTTATCATCTCGATTAGAGGACGGAATCCCAATAGAACGACATTTACCGTTACACGTCCATCGTGCACACTTGTGGCAATTTGAACTCATGCGCTTTGCTCGTCGCTTCTTTGCATAAGTGCTTCTACCTGTACCTGGTAAATGCAAAACAGGAAGATATTCATCTTCACGTACCTTGGCTTCAATTATCCAACGTATGTCTTCAGGAATCCCTTTGTTCATAAGCATTCTTAATCTTTCTAATCGAACTTGGTAAAGCTTCAGTAAAATATTCCGAGGAAAAGGAGGAAATCGTTTCTGCAATCTTTTGAGAATATCATCCATCCTGAAAAAAAAAAAATGAAATAAAATAAAATGAAAGAGAAATTTATATACAATATCAGTTTTGTGGGTAGCTGATGGAACCGACTTAAATAATCACGGAGTACCGTTATCCGCCATTTAACCGGAAAAAAAATGAATTTTTTTTTTTTTTTTTTTTTTTTTTTTTTTTTTTTGAAAAAGAAAACTTATATTTACATCTAGTTATTTTCAAAACAAGGATCAGAAAGAAAAACAACCTCTTCTTGAGTAACATGATTTTCCAAAAAGAGTTTGAGTCTTTGTCCATTTACCTTGAATACGTTACCATTTTGAGGATTCTCAATGTCAACTGCTCCATAATGATACACATGCTTAACCACAAATGGGCCAGTCCATCTTGATCTCAACTTACCAGGAAATATGTGAAGTCTAGAATTATAAAGTAGAACTTTTTGCCCAACATTAAATGTTTTTCTTGAAATTAACTTGTCATGAAAGGCTTTAGTTCTTTCTTTATGAATTTTAGAATTCTCATATGCATCATTTCTGAGTTCCTCAAGTTCATTTATTTGTAATTTTCGTAAATTAGAAGCGTCATCAAGGTTTGAGTTGAACATTTTAATGGCCCAATATGCTTTATGCTCAAGTTCCACAGGTAAATGACAAGGTTTTCCATAAACTAGCCTATAAGGAGACATGCCCAATGCTGTTTTAAAAGCTGTTCGATAGGCCCATAATGCATCGTTAAGTCTAAGAGACCAATCTTTGCGATTTGGATTAACTGTCTTTTCCAAAATTTGTTTAATCTCCCTATTTGCTAATTCTACCTGTCCATTTGTCTGCGGGTGATAAGGGGTTGCAACTTTGTGTGTAATGGCATATTTCTTCATTAATGTTTCAAAAACCTTGTTGCAAAAATGTGTTCCCCCATCGCTTATGATAGATCGAGGAATTCCAAATCGACTCAAAATATTTTCTTTTAAAAATTTAATCACTGTTTTGTGATCATTATTTCGACATGGAATTGCCTCTATCCACTTTGAAACATAATCTATTGCAACTAAAATGTATAAGAAACCAAAAGATGGTGGAAATGGTCCCATGAAATCAATACCCCAACAGTCAAAAATTTCAATTACAAGAATTGGGTTCAAAGGCATCATGTTTCTTTTCGAAATGGAACCTAATTTTTGACAACTTTCACATGACTTGCAAAAATTATGTGCATCTTTGAACAAAGTTGGCCAGTAAAATCCACACTGTAAAATTTTTGCAGCAGTTTTCTTTGATGAAAAATGACCACCACATGCCTCGGAATGACAAAACTTAATTACACTACTTACCTCATTGTCGGGAATGCATCTTCGAAAAATCTGATCAGGACAATATTTGAACAAGTAAGGGTCATCCCAATAGAACTTCTTTACCTCATTCAGAAACTTCCTTTTATCTTGGGTGCTCCATTGAGAAGGAATTTTTCCTTCTTGTAGTTCATCAAGATGTGAAGAAATTATGACTGGAAAAGTTTCACTCTCACCCAAAAAGGAATATTTTAGCTCGGATGGCAATGGTTTTAACTCCAGCTTGGGTGGTTCAATAGTTGATGGTACAGTGACATTTGTAAGTGATGGAAGTTCCTCAAACTTTTGTTTCCAACAATGCTTATCCTGAAAAGATTTTAACAAAGAATCAGTGTGTGAAATTTCTGAAGCATTATCAAACTCATATTCAATTAAATAAGCTTCTAAAGGATCATGGAATGTGGTAGTGGTGAGATGTTCATGAACAAGTTCTTCAATGAAATCCACTTCATGTACTTCTGAATTATCACCAGGTTGCTTGCAAATGTTGAACACATTTAATTCTAAAGTCATATTTCCAAAAGAAATGTTCAACATACCATTCCTGCAATTTATCAGAGCATTAGAAGTTGCAAGAAATGGACGGCCTAATATAACAGGAATTTGAACATTTGGATTTGAAACAGGATGTGTGTCCAAAACAATAAAATCAACAGGGAAGTAAAAATTATCAATTTGAACCAAAACATCTTCAACTATCCCTCGAGGAATTTTTACAGAACGATCAGCTAGTTGAAGTGTAACAGGTGTTTCCTTGAGTTCACCTAAACCTAACTGTTGATAAACAGAAAAAGGCAAAAGATTAACACTAGCACCAAGATCAAGCAATGCACGTTCTATTCTAGTGTTTCTAATGATGCATGAGATTGTTGGACATCCAGGATCTTTGAATTTTGGTGGAGTAAGGTGCTGAATGATTGAGCTCACACTTTCCGTCAGAAATGCTTTCTTTTGTACATTATGTTTCCTTTTAAATGTGCACATGTCCTTCAAAAATTTAGCATAAGATGGAACTTGTTTGATTGCATCCAATAAAGGAATGTTAATCTTAACTTGTTTGAAAAGTTCATAAATTTCTGCATTTTGATTCAAATTCTTTATTGTTTGCAACCTTTGAGGAAAAGGAGCAGGATGCATACCTTTTTCTTTGTCCAAATTTTCAAGAAGTTCAGACTTACCATCATCCTTACCATTACTTTTCGGAGGGGAAAGAGGATCTTGGTCTTTTGATGGAATCTTTTTGTCAATTGCCTTTCCACTTCGAAGAGTTGTGATAGAACTGGCATTTTCCTGTTGAGTTTCATTGGAGCAAGAAACAAGACATTGAGTAGAAGGGTTAGGCTGAGGTTGAGCAGGAAACTTACCTTTTTCTTGAGTGCGTAATGAAGCTGTCAATGTGGACAAGGTGTTTTTGATCTCATTGATGTCCTGTGAAGTCCGGCTATTCACATTTGCTTGTGTTTGCATGAATGCTTGCAATGTCTCTTCCAAGGTTTGTACACGTGAAGGTTGATAGGAAAAAGTGTTGCCCGGCTTTTGAGATTGTGGTACCTGAACATGATTATTATTCCGCCAACTGAAGTTGGGATGATTTCTCCATTCAGGGTTATACGTTTCAGAGTAAGGAGAAGGAAAAGGTTTTTTAAATGTGTTTATGGAATTTACTTGATCATGCAACGCTTCTTTAAGAATGGGAATGTTTGGACATTCAGAAGTGGGGTGTCCCATGATTTCACAAATTCCACAACTTTCTTCATTTTTAACCGTTTTGACTTCTTTTACTTCTCTAAGTTCCATGGCTTCAATCTTTCTAGCCAAATTAGCTACTTTAGCTTTTATCTCATCTTCTTGACTAAAATGATATTTTCCTCTGTTAGAAACAACATTAGATCTATTGGAACTTTCAGAGAAATTATCTGTGTGCCAGGCTTGAGAGTTATCTGCCAAATGGTCTAAGTAGTCAAAGGCTTCTTCAGGTTCTTTTTCTAGAAACTCACCGTTACACATTGTTTCAACAAATTGTTTAGTTTCGGGAGTTAAACTTTCATAAAAGAAACTAATAAGACGCCATTTTTCAAAACCATGATGTGGACAAGAACTTAACAAATCTTTAAAACGCTCCCAGCACTGAAAAAATGCTTCATTTTGATTTTGATTGAAATTTTGAATCTGTCTTTTCAAAGCAGTAGTTTTATGTGCTGGGAAAAATTTCTTTAGAAACTCAGTTTGTAATTCTTGCCATGTGCCAATTGACCTTGGTTTTAAATTATGAAGCCAAATTTTTGCTTTATCTTTTAAAGAAAAAGGAAATAATTTTAGCTTGACAATTTCATTTGTACATTGTTGGTCATTAAAGGTGACACATACATCTTCGAAGTCTTTTAGAAACGAGTAAGCACTTTCCGATTCTAACCCATGGAAATTTGGAAGCAAAGCTATCATACCTGGTTTAAAACGAAAGTTGTTTGCATTGAGAGGAAAAATAAAACAAGAGGGTGATGAGCTTCGAGTTGGTTGCAAGTAGTCACGCATGGTGCGTACTTGTCTGTTCTCATCTTCAGCATGAACACTTTCATTGTCAGCCATGGTAGGAGTTGTATTAAAAAGATTACCTGAAAAAGTTTCACAATAAAATCTAACTAAACGACGAGATCTAAAATCACGTCGCCAAACAAGCATAAAACAAAGTTAATATACAAAATTAGGCGGTATAACCAGCCAATAAAAATAAAACAAAGTTAATATAATATAAATATAAATATATAGAAAATTAGGCGGTATAACCAGCCAAAAAATATATATACAAAATTAGGCGGTATAACCAGCCAATAAAAATAAAACAAAGTTAATATACAAATTAGGCGGTATAACCAGCCAATAAAAATAAATATACTTATAAACTTATATACTTAGTATTGCTTCCCCGGCAACGGCGCCAAAAACTTGATGGAGACTCAATTAAGAGTCGTAAACCCAAGTGCAGGTTATGTTCAAGTAATAAATTCTCGGGTGTCCGAGGTCGAACCACAGGGAAGCGTATTAGTAAGTATAAGTTTATAAATATATAAGAAAAAGAAAGTAAACAAGATATTAGGGAATCAACAACAAAACAAAATAAACAAGATATTAGAGAACAAAATAAATAAAATAACATAAAAGAAATTAAACAAAATATAAAAAACAATAAGAAAGGATGTTGAGGTTAGAGAATCCACTCTTGGTGTTATGCTAAGATTAATCTTGTTTTATTACACAATTGAAATCCACACATAAGGGAGGTTCCAATCGGAAGGTTTAGCAATTCAGTCCAAATTGTCCAACGTCCATAGCATATGATATTATGTTCATTTGGTGTCCTCAAAACTCATAAAAAGAGTCCAAGCATTCCTTATGCCAAGTTATATGTCTACAACAAATCAAGGTTATGAAACCAAGCATTTACTGTGCCATTTTCATTGTCAATAATGAATCAAGATCTCTACTTTGCAAGTATGATTTTAAACCAAAAGAAAATATTATCTATACTAGTGCTTATAAATGATGATTCATTTTAGCTCATGTTTAAGAGACTAACCTTAGCATTTACCAAGAGCTTCACCTCATCACCTCAACAATATGATTAGAAACACATACTAGATATGAATAAAATGAAAAGAAATGTAAGAAGAAAAAGAAGACTAGAGAAAGGAAAGAAAAAGAAAACTTAGAGAATTTTATTACAATGGCTATCCTACCAATGTATCAATGTATCCCAATACTCATCCAAGGCCCTCTATTTATACACATTTTGGAGGGCTAAATGACAAGAGACAAGCTTTACAAATTTCAAAGGTAGGTATAATAGGTGGGTGCATTTTTCTAACAATTTTCGTCATATTGTATGACAATTCTGATCAGCCAGCTTGATGGTCGATTTTGTCAATGTTGGAGGCTCAATCTGATAAAATGGTCTTCTAGAAAAATATACCCCTATCAGTTACGGATCCATAGCCGTTGGAATCAGATCATTTGCGCACGTGGATCGGAAGATATGGTCAAAATACCAAAACGGTGCAGAACAGACGTCATTGCACATCAGCCAACTTGATGGTCGATTTCGCTAGGGAAAACGACTCCGTTTCAAGAAGTGTAAAACATGAAAAAGATAGATATGCCTCTTAGCTTTGCAGGGATACAAAGTTCAGCCTTATTGCTTCAGTGAAACTCGAGATATAGCTGATATGGCAAAAGGTGTCGGAACTGGAACTGAACTGGATTTGCCCTTAATTCTAGTAATCTGAAATCACTCAAAGAAACTTGTGAAAAACACCAAATTACATAAAAATATAAAAGATCATAAACACAATTAGACTAAACAATAATAACTCGTATTTGACACAAAACAATAATAAAACATAACTAAAAACTATATAATTATACGAGTTATCAGTTCTAACCCAAATTTTCAATAGATCTTCCTTTTCTTTGCAATATGTCTCAAAACATGCTAATTCATCTTTAGAACAAGGGTAAAGATATAAATAAGTATATTTAGGTCAGGGACAAGTTATAGTTACCAAAGAAATAGCTTATTCAATTTAGGCTCAAATTAGTTCACTAAGGGGGATGTTCTCTTGGAACATCAATAAGGGATGGCTGTTTGGCCCTGGTTAAAAATCCTAATACCTCTATCAAATTCATGTTGTCACATGCATCAATATAGTCTCAACAAGGTTTAAAACAAGTTCTATCATAAGAGCACTCAAGAAAGAAATTAGATTGATATGTATAATGCATCAATCATATAGGCCCAAAAACTCACAAGAATGATTATACAAGTCAGATTTAAGTCTAAACATGCTTCTTTCTCAATCAACATATCATCTTAACATTGGATCATAAAAAAAATGATATCAAGCTCAATTCTCATGAAAATCTTCTCACTAATAAATCAGTTTTAGACTTATGCAATTCATATCTCATCATAGTATTGAAAGTAACCAAAACACACTCAAAATAACATAAAAAGACTAAAAAACAAAAACACTCTAAATAAAATCCTAAGTTCTTCCCCCCACACTTAATTTTGACATTGTCCTCAATGTAATGCTATTATCCCCTAATGCAAGAATTGTATGTAAGAGAAAAGAACTACTAAACAAAACAAAAGAAAAACAATAAAAGATAGAATGATGGAGAGTAAGGAATATGCAAATCTGATTATAATAGATGCTCTCCATCTTTTTGGGTTGCCTCCCAACAAGCACTTGGTTTATTGTCCTCAGCCTGACTTAGACTCATGCCATTATTACTCAACATAATTTGGCTCAAAAAGTGGCAACTCCTCCACATCTTGTATTGGAAAGTTCTCATAGTAAGGCTTCAATCGATGACCATTCACTTTGAATGCCTTATCTGTTTTTGGGCTTTGGATTTCAATTGCACCATGAGTAAACCCATTAGTAATAACAAAAGGTCCAAACCAACGAGAACGTAACTTACCTAGAAATAACTTAAGGCGTGAATGGAAGAGAAGAACTTTTTGTCCAACAATAAAGTCCTTTCTTGATATCATCTTGTCATGGAATGCCTTAGTCTTTTCCTTCTAAATCCTAGAATTCTCATAGGCATCATTCCTTATCTCCTCTAATTCTTGTAGGTCTAGTTTTCTTTGCTTACCTGCCTCATCCATCTCCATGTTGAATTGTTTGATAGCCCAATATGCCTTATGTTCTAATTCAACCGAAAGATGACAAGGCTTACCATAAACAAGTCGATAAGGAGACATAGCAATGGGTGTCTTATATGCTGTCCTATAAGCCCAAAGTGCATCATCAAGTTATAAACTCCAATCTTTCTATTTGGATTAACTGTATTTTCAAGGATGGACTTTACTTCTCGATTTGACACTTCAGCTTGCCCACTAGTTTGAGGATGGTATGAGGTGGAGACCTTATGTGTGATGTTGTACTTCCTCAAAAGTGCTTACGTAGTCCTATTGCAAAAGTGAGTACCTCTATCGCTGATTATGGCCTTTGATGTTCCAAACCTAGCAAAGATGTTAGTCTTGACAAAATCTGAAACAACTTTAGAGTCATTAGTCCTAGTGGCCTTTGCTTCCACCCACTTTGAAACATAATCAACGGCAAGTAAAATATAAAGATTACCAAAAGAAGAAGGAAAAGGTCCCACGAAATCCATGCCCCATACATCAAAAATACCATATGAAGCATTGTATGGCCGAAAATTTAGATCTCCAGTGGGATGGTTCGAGGTGGGTGATCATCCATTATTAGGTCCAGATATGGTTCGGGAAGCATTGAGAAGTGTGGAGTTGATCCGTGACAAAATGCAAGCAGCACAAAGTCAGCAAATGTCTTATGTCGATAATAGACGTCAGGAACTAGAGTTTGATGTAGGGGATCATGTGCTCTTGAAAGTGTCTCCGTTTAAGGGTGTCATGCGATTTGACAAGAGAGGAAACCTGAGTCCAAGGTACATTGGACCGTTTGAGATACTTCGACGACATGAGGCAGTAGCATATGAGTTGGCCCTTCCTCCTGAGTTAGCCGCTGTACACCCGATATTTCATGTGTCGATGCTTCGAAAGTACCTCCCCGATGAGTCCCGTGTGTTGCAACCACAGGCAGTAGAGGTAGATCCACACATGACATATGTAGAGAAACCCATAGCCATAGTAAAACGGCAGGTACGGAAGCTCCGATCGAAGGAGATTCCTTCGGTGCATGTTATATGGAACTATCATAGGGAGGAGGAAGCTACTTGGGAACTTGAAAGAGACATGAGGAGACAATACCCCCAGTTATTCTGAGAGCAGGTACATAACTCTTGAAATGAATTATTCAATAAGTTCACAATTAGGAAAAAATTCAAGGATGAATTTTCTTAAGGGGGGAGAATTGTAAGACCCTCGTAAGACAGAGATCGACTCGGGTCTCTTTAACTGATTCATAGATGGTGGATCAAGTTTACCTATGCTAGTAGACAAAGCATACTACCATCTGGTCTTATTGTTACATTAATAATTTTTAGAGTAAGGGGTTTAATCGGCTATTTGAGAGATTCAGCCCTAAAGTGACCACGAGTCAGGAATCGCAACCGGGACAATGTAAAACCAGTAAAATTTGGTATTTTAACTTCACATATTGTTAAAATATGAACTAGAGGTATTTTGGTCAGTTTACCCAAAATTTTATTTTTGGTTCGTATATGGTACCAATAGACTTTGGGATCATAGAGGATCACAATTTGATGTTTAGATTGAAAATTTGACATTTGTTTACTCAAAAATTAAGTAGAAATCGGGTACGCCTTTAATTAGCTTAAAAGAGTGAAAAACCATAACTGGTCGCGGGAAGGTCCTCAAAAGGTTTTAAGTAAATAAATGGATTCATATGGACATAAAATTATGTTAGAAAGCTGTTGGTGAAATCAGAATGAGAATCGGAGCTAAAATCGAAAAAGTCTTAATGTTGACTCGTAAACGGTCTGGGGCTCGGTTTTGATGTTCGGGATGTCAAAAAATTACGAAAACTTTCATACTAGTGTAAAATGATATTTTAAACATATCCCTATTGAGACAAGTGAAAAATGAGCTTCCGAATGTAAAAATTTCATATGGACCCCATTTAGGCACTAAAAGACAAAAAGTGGGCTAAAGGGATATTTTTGTCATTTGGCTTGGTAAATGGCCATACAAATCAGCCAAGAAACCCCTTAATCTGCCATGACCTTCATTTTTCATGCCTTAAGAGTTGCTTCTTCTTCAACCTTGAGAAACCTAACCAAAGTGAAGAAAACTCCATAACCTAAAGCTTGTAAGCTTGATCTTTCGATTTTTACTCATCACCAAGCCAACAAAACACATATTTCTACTATCCAAAAGGTAAGGATTACTTATTTGGTGTTATTTTTCCAAGAAATCATGAGAAACTATGTGTTTCTCTTTATGACCATTTTTTCCTTAGGTGGTTTCCAACATAGTCACCACCTTAAACCACCACCATGGGTAGTCCTAAATCAACCTCTATATCTATTATTTGGGGTTGGTTGATTGAAAAAGTGGCTTGGAGTTGGAAATCTAAGCTTGGTTGAATTCACCATGTTGGCCAACCACCTTGTGCCGCCACTTCCACCACCATTCGAGGCCACCGTTAGCTTTGCTAGTCTTGGAGGAGAAAATTTCTAGTTGATCATTACTCCAGATTTCCATCAGAGCTAGGTGTAAAAATTATAAAGTTTAAATAGCTAAGCTGTAGATTTTCAGATTGTAGCGAAATAGCTACAATTTGGATATTGTGAATGTTTCCAAATTTATAAAATATTTATGAAATTATTGTTTATGTACTAGGAACGCGGATTAGCTGAGTCCGTAGTTGGAAGAGCCTCGGAGCACGAGGATCCAATTTTTCCTGCTTAGCGCACTGTGAGTGAACGTGTAACGGTAGACGTAGGATCATTAGATTATGTTATTACATACTGACTGTGATTGTATGAATGTATGACGAAGAATTACCTTATGATATCGAGTTCTCGTAAAGACGTGAGAAAAAGGTCCAAGGAATGGACAAGTGATGATTATGTAATAATCCGGGATTGTCGTATGAGTGGTCAACCGTATGGCGCCACATTGTTCCTTGCTAGTATCCTTATTTCAATGCTATGTGATGCATGTTTATTGTAATGTTAAGCTATACCGCATTTGTAGGCTGCCATTGTGCCCTACCTGATTTTTAGGCTGCCATTGAGCCCTATCAGTTTTGTAAGAGCCTTCGAGCCCTACCGGTTTTGTAGGAGCCTTTGTGCCCTACCAATTTTGTAGGAGCTTTCGAGCCCTACCGGATTGTAGGAGTCTACGGACCCTACCAGATGTTATATTTGTTTGAGATGCTGGATAGAAACATCTAGGTGATATTAGTTAATATAACTTGCGTTTGCTCACTAGGTCCTCATGACTCACTCTTTAGTTGTTTTTCTTTTCCAGATACTGGTCGACCCGGTCCCTCATCCACCCTGCCGACTTAGTTCATGACGCTACTCGGTGAGCATGACATATCGTTTTGACGAGGTGATCCGTTACTTGATGGAGGAGCCATGCACAGTCACCTAGGGATGTCGTACGTTATTTTGTCTAAGTATGTTGTATTATGTGTCATGCAGTTATCCGGTCGAAGACCGAGATTGTTGTGTATATTTTTGGTACTGTATATAAATATATGCATTGTGGTCCACCTTGTACGTCTGCTGAGGGGCATCTCGGTTACTCCCTAGTTAGAGGTGTCCTAACCGGGATGTCATGTGTTATTATTATCGTGTTGCATGTTTTGCAGGTTTGGTAAACCCCCCTTATAAGGCGAGGTCATGCCAAAATTTCATTAGATAGATGAATGGTTAAGGCTACGGAGGCTAGGGTACATACTTGTCTTTGGCCGGTCATACTCCCGGAGTTGGGATACGACATTCTCCTAGATAACTTTTCGACTTCTGGTTTTGCCCAAGTCATCACTTTGAAAATTATCTACGGTTTTGCATAGATAACTTTTCGACTTCTGGTTTCGCCCAAGTCATCACTTTGAAAATTATCTACGGTTTCGCCTAAATTACTTTTTGACTTCTGGTTTCACTCATGTCATCACTTTGAAAATTATCTACGATTTCGCCTAGATAACTTTCGACTTCTGGTTTCGCCCAAGTCATCACTTTGAAAATTATCTATGGTTTTGCCTATATAACTTTTCGACTTCTGCTTTCGCCCAAGTCATCACTTTGAAAATTATCTACAGTTTCACCTAGATAACTTTTCTACTTTTGGTTTTGCCCAAGTCATCACTTTTGAAAATTATCTATGGTTTCGCCTAGATAACTTTTCGACTTCTGTTTTCGCTCAAGTCATCTCATTTGAAAATTATCTATGGTTTCGCCTAGATAACTTGTCGATCTATGGTTTTGCCCAGGTCTTTTTAATTTTTGGTTTCGCCAATAAGAATTCACCAAGATAAGATAAGGCCCCGAGGCCACCGTCGAGGTATTTTTCTTCTCTTGAAAATCGAACTCGTTTCCTTAAGATGGGTCGAACCTTGATTAGTCAGGGAACTCAATTTAAGGACAGAATCTTCTATTTACAGCTTTTAATCATAAACAAAAAAAAAATGAAAAAATGAAAACTCTCTTTCCTCTTCTTCACTTGTAATTTCACTAACCGGACAAAATTAGTGTTTGTTTATCTTTGGCTGATTCCTAATTCTCAGCAATAGCAAAAGAAGGCAGTTGTAGACACCTAATTTTGTCCGGACCCCTAAATTAGGTAACATTCTTCCAAATGATGTTTTAGAATGCAGAAAGTCTCTTCTCATCCTGTAGGTGGTATTCCAAGACTCTGTTTAAGAGGTCAAGCATGAAAAGTCAATTCGAAAAAAGTCAACCCTAGAAATGTCAATCCTAGAAAGTCAACTACTGAAAAAGTCAACCCTCGTTCAAAATCAAGAATCAAAGTTTAATTAAATAATGGTGAAATAATTTTGATAATCCGAGACCTACAACGAGAGATATGGATTCCAGAAGATGGGTTATGAAGATTCAGTGGAAAAAAACCCTAATTCGGTAAATTTGGAGAAAAATGCTTAAACGATCAAATTGGTCGAAATTGGAGGTTCCGAATGGAATATAATCAATGACTACAGGTATTGTAAAGGCCACTTGGAAGCAGAATCAAAGAAAGAGTCAATTTCGAAGGAAAAGCGGAAATTAGGGTTTTCGATGAATTCCCAAGGCTCAGTTTGAAGAAATTCTAAGAAAAAAGCCGGTTGGAGGAAAAACGAAAAAACGAGGAAATTCTCGATATTTTGAAAAAGGAAAAATCAAATCGGAAGGGAATTTGATCGTAAAAATTGGGCATTTTCGGACCAACTCCAATCCAATATATAACAAAGGCCATGAAAAAATAAAATCTGGAAATCAGACCTATTTTGAGTAAAACCGAGGTTTCAAGGTTTAAAGGGTAATCTTGAAAATTTTGGGAAAAATAGGAAACGAGCTCGAAAAATTACCAAAACTTCCAGATCTCAATATTATATCATTTGGAAGAGATCGGCGAAGAAAAATCCAGAATCGGAGCTCATTTGAAAAATGGTAAAGATCGGGTGCACTAAGTTGAAATTCCAGAAGATAAATATGGGAAAAATAGCAAATAAGCTCAAAAATTATGAAAATTTCCAGATCCCAATTTTATATTATTTAGAAGAGATTGGCGAAGAAAAATCCAGAATCGAAGCTCATTTGAAAAATGGCAAGGTTCGGGTGTAGTAAGTTGAAATTCCAGAAGATAAATCTGGGAAAAATAGCAAATGAGCTCGAAAAAGTATGAAAACTTCCAGATCTCAATTTTATATTATTTGGAAGAGATTGGAAAAGAAAAATTCAGAATTGGAGCTCAATTGAAAAAGGCTAAATTTGGGAGGCATCAAACCGAAATTTCAGAAGATAAATCTGTGAAAAATAGCAAATGAGCTCAGAAAATTATGAAAACTTTCAGAACTCAATTTTATATTATTTAGGAAGTATTGGAAAAAGAAAATCCAAATTTGGGGTCCGTTTGCAATTTACTCAAGTTTGGGGGGGCTAAAGTGCAATTTTACCGAAGAAACCGAAGAGGGCCATTTTTGTAATTTAAAAAAGAGAGAAGTGGCTAGAATTTGAAGGGCCATTCGGCCAGCGCATGAAGAGGGGAAGGTTGGCTGAGTTCTTTCATCCAAAGGCCAAAATTGGATAGCAAAATGGTATCTTTATTTGATTAAGCCTTTGTGATCTTGCCATGTGACAAAATGAATGAAGAGGAAGGTTGTCAACATTATGGTTACATATTTTAGGCCAAATGTTATTGTTAGGAGCTGATCACTTCATCTTATGGTTGTAAATTCATATTTTTAGCATCTTTGATTAGTGGCCTTTGGATCTTGCTAGCTAGAAAAAAAAATGACAACATTATGTCAACACCAAGGACCATTCGGCTGCCTATTTAGAGGGGGGGGTTTCATTCTTTTAGGGTTTTTTTTTTTTGGATGAGTATTTTTCATGTTGGAGCAATAGCTAAGTGGTAGAAAAGCAAAGAAAAATTTAGAAGAGAATGAAGCTTGAAAGATAGCTTAAAAAGGTAGCCTTTTGGCACCTAACTCCCGCATTTTTCTTTCTTTTTCTATGCTGATTTTGCTCATTTTCTATATGATTTATTGTTATTTTATTATGTAATAAAAGTTTTAAAACTCCCTTTTAAGACTCATATCTTATGTTTTCATAAAAAAAAATTAAAAACAAATTTTTTATTCCTTTTTTCAAGATGGCTGAATAGTCCCTTTGGTATGCTTGTCTTGTGTTTGATTTATTTCCTATATTGGTTGTGGTATGTTAGTTTGTTTTGATGATTTAGCTTTCTAAAATAATCAAAGTATGGAGCTTATTTCTATCTTTCTTTAAATGTTCTTATTTTGCTATTTTTTTCATTTATTTTCATATCTACTTGCTTTATTTACTAACTTTAATTTTCTGTTTTTACTACATCAAGTTGTTCATGCTTTGTATTATTGCCATACCATGTGTTTGTGTATTTTCCTAGCTATATCTTTGCATTTTCATCATGATTATTTGTCTAACATGCTTTCATTTATGTCTTGCATATTTGTCATGCCATATGTTTGTGTTATTGCCTTGCTAGGATTTCACATATTTTTTTATGTCCATTTGGTTTCCATCTTGTTTTTGCCTTGTGCATTTGCATTTTATCAAGGTTGTTTGGATATCATGTTTTCATTCATGCTTTGCATCATTATGCCATGTGATTGTGTATTTGTTTTGCCATGTCCTTGCATTACTATTATGTTCATTTGGTCATTATATGTTCATGTTAGCCATGCATGTTTATATGTCATATTAGGCATTAGATCATGTTATATTGCCATGCATATTCTCATGACATTTTAGGCATTAGGGTCATCTTTGTATGTCATGCATATTTTCATGCTTATTAGGTCTTAAGTCATTTTGTATTTCCATGCATGGTTTCATGTCCATTAGGTCTAGGGTCATATTTATTGCCATGTATATTTCATGCATATTAGGTCTAGGGTTACATTTATTGCAATGCACATTTCATGTTAGGCATTAGGTCATACATTTCACGCATTTAAGTTGTTGTTTGTTCATGCATTTCATATCATCCCACTTAATTTTGACTTAAGCCAATCAATGGCTCAAAGCCAAGCTAACATGAGCATGCTTGTGAAAAATTAAGAAATTGTCAAGTTGGATTTTCTACCTTTGTGATTTTTTTTTCATTAGGCAATCCTTGCCCAAATTTTTAGAAATTTTTATTACTATTTTTAGGACCTTAGAGGAGTCTATAATATTTTTATTCTGATTTTTTGACGTCTTTATCAAAGGTTTAAAAATGTTTTTTGGTTAAACAGTTTTTCACCCAGTGTTCTAACTTTCATGAATTTTCGGGTGGGTCATCCTTAGTTTAAAAATTAAGCTGATTTTTTCCCATAGAAGTAGACATGTTCTGAGTCTCTTATAAATTTTTTGGATTTTTTCTTTTAAATTATGAAATAGGTAAAAAAAAATCACGTCTTAAAACTGGTCAGAAAAGTCAGATTTGATTTCAAGAAAAAAATAATTTTTTGTTTTAGTTAAGACATTAAGAGAGGGTTGATTTAGAACAATGGCTACTGTCCTAGGTTGATTTCTAAGTTATTTTAATCCTAAATTTTGATTTTATAAAGGTCGGGTCAAGGGTGGTCAACCCGGGTTTTCAAATTTAGAAAAATAGAGCCTTTTTAAAAAGGGTTTCGGCCATAGTGCCATTTTCATCCAAAATTTTCAAAATTGTTTTCAATCCAATCACAAAGTATTCTTGATTTAGAAAAATATAATTTAAGTCTTTTCCTAAGGTAGTCGGATATCTTTTTAGATATACGGATGTCTTTATTAAAAGGAAAAAATACACTCTCATGCATTTGCATTTTCCATGTTCATGCATATTATATGATATATGATTTTTGCTATGAATATTTCTATGGTAATGTTATTGTTTTTATTTATATTTCATGATGTTATATTGATTGTTATGTGGTTGTGAATATCTTATGTTATTCTATGCTCCTTACTTGTTCATTATTTATTTTGTCATATCATTTAAGATTTATTATGTTCATGTATTGCTTTTCTATTTTCATGCATATTTTATTATAATGTTGTTTTAGTTTTTGTTATCATGTTATTAAATTATGCTATGTCATATAGAATGTACCATGTCATTTAGATTATATCATGTCATTTAGATTATATTATGTCATTTAGATTTTGCTATGTCATCTTTTACCATGTCATACATGTTCATATTCATCTTTTAAAAATGTTTTAAAGAAAGATAATGATTTTAAATAAAATAAAGTTATTCCCGAGTTAAAATAATTCATAAGTTCTCCTCCGGGTTGCCAGGGAGGACATCATCAATTATCATTAATAACACAATATCTTTTTTTAAAAATGAGAATGTTTCGAAAAATTTTCCAAATAAATAAAAAATTTTATATTTTGCCGAGTTTGTCGAGGAATATAAGAAAAATTTGAATTAATAAATTTCGAGTCATTTTCAATAATAAATGGAATTATTTTTCTTTAAATTGAGAATTATTTTGAAATGCTAAATCTAAAAACCAACTTTTTACCAAGACTTGAGATAACACACGATTAATAAGGTACCGTTTTATACAGGCATTGTGGGGGTGCTAATCCTTCCCCGCACGTAACCTACTCCCGAACTCGCTTCTTTGATTTCTCTAGTTTAAAAACGCAGACTTTGAAATTGGTTTTAAAAATGTTTTAATTAATTTTAAAATGTTTTACAAAATCGGTTTTAATAGGTGGCCGTTCACACCTAGCCAAAAAAGATTGGTGGCGACTCCATTTCTTTTTCGAGGTTGTTTTCAAACCCTCATTTATTTCAAGAGGAATTAAGTCGTCTTTTCCTTTGTTTTCCCCAATGTCACACTATAATGAGTAAAAAGTCTCGCGATGAGACTTGCTATTTTTTAGGTTGCAGCACCCTCCATCCAATATTGTAAGTGTTCGAGAAAGGATCATATTTTTTTCTTTGTAACCCTTGTTACCCTTGGAACCCTTCTAGAGCATTGTCTTATTCTAAATTATCTTCTTGTAAAGATGGGCACATATTGGTTAGATGATCCACCATAAAGCATATTCCACACTTCCTTGATTATTAAACAATACCCATGGTCATTTGTTGAACTAAGGAGGTGAGATTGGCTAGTTGTTTCTCAATGTTGGTTGTAACACTAAACTCATTTACCTTTCTTGGTAACAAATATGAGCGATTGCTAAACTGTTGTGAATTAGCTGCCATATTAGTTATCAAGGTCTTCGCTTCAATAGGTGTCTTATCCACTAAAGCTCCTCCACTTGTGGCATCTATCATGCTCCTCTCCATTGGCATAAGCCCTTAATAAAAATATTGGATTATGAGTTGCTCACTGATTTGGTGATGAGGGAAAGAGCTTCTTAAATCGCTCCCAATACTCATACAAACTCTCCCCATTTTGCAGCTGAATGGCACATATTTCTGTCCTAATTGTTGTGGCCTTAGATATAGGAAAATACTTCTCAAGGAAGAGTTTCTTCATCTCATTCCATGTAGTAATGGTGCCAGATGATAGATAATAAAGCCATTCCTTTGCACTGTCTGCTAAGGAGAACGGAAAGGCTCTTAGCTTAACGTGCTCTTCAGAGATGTTGGTTGGTTTCATGCTTGAGTACACTACCTGAAACTCCTTGAGGTGCATGTTTGGATCTTCACCCGCAAAACCATGAAAAGTTGGTAAAATATGTATCATTCCCGATCTGAGCTCAAAAGAAACTTCAAGTTGAGGATATTCTATGTAAAGAGGCTGTTGGTCCAAAATTGGTGCCGCCAACTCCTGAAGTGTTTGATTCTTTCGTGCCATCTCTCGCTTAGATTGAAAAGAAAACTAGATAAACTAAAAACAAACACTAATTATAACTAAAACTAAAACTAAAAACAAAATCAAGTAACAAATAAATTAAAAAGAACAATCTCTGACAATGGAGCCAAAATTTGATACACTAAATAATGTATCACTTAAATCCTTGCACTTAATTATGGTTGTTATTGTGTATAGTAGTAAGAAGGGTCGTATCCATAGAGATTGTTCTTAATTTATAAGTTATTGATGCAAAACTCTAATCTAATATGACCAAACACATTAAAAAGACTTCACAAAAGACATAAACGAAACTTTGGTGGGGGTTGAATTGTATTGAGATGTAAATAAAATAAGAAAATGTAAAAAGAAAACCATGATTTAAAAAAACAGAATTTTAGATCTAATAAGTAACAATAATGATAAAAAGTATGGTGAATCATTCGCCACCTCTAAACATGAAATATAGCAAATAATTAGAAATATCTTTCACTCTCTCTTTTGAAAATAATAATCCTAAAAAATCACAAGCTCGATTGTCTCGATCTTAATTTCCTTACTTTATTGTTGAGAAAAAGAACAAGCACTTTTGCCGAGAACAAGCTTTCTAAATTTAGTTCAATGAAATCATTCAATCTAGCAAGATAGATTATATCAAGTAATAAACACACAAGCTTTGTTTATTTAACTTGAGTCGTACTCTACATTATATCAAAAGAAAATATCCCATTGATGACAATTTGCTACTTATGTTTAGAAATCTTGACAACTACGGATCAAAATACTAAACTAGTAATCGATTCACTATAATATTTGTCATAACGTATCCGTCGCGGACCGTTAAGTGATGTTAGGGGGGAAAGAGGAAAAAGAAAATTATTGGTTTCTCTTAAACAAAATTTAGGGTTTGAAAACAACCTTGAAAAAGAAAATAGAGTCACCTTCGATCTTTTTGGCTAGGTGTGATCAGTCACCTATTAAAATCGGTTTTTACAAAATATTTTTAAATTAATTAAAACATTTTAAAAAAACCAATTTTGAAATCTGCGTTTTAAACCAAAGAGAAAACAAAAGCGGGTTCAGGAGTCGGTTACGTACGGAGAAGGATTAGCATCCCCACAACACCCGTATAAAACGGTACCTTATTAACCTTGTGTTATCCTAAGTCTCGGTAAAAGTTGGTTTTAGGTTCGGCATTTAAAATTAATTCCCTTTTAAAAACAATCATATTATTTGAGAATGATGTGGAATTTATTAATGCAAAAATTTTCCATATTCCCCGACAGACTCGGTAAAACATATAATATTTCTTTTATTTTGAAATTCTCTAAATCACCCTTATTTTTATAGAAAAAGGTTATTCCGTTGTTAATGATAATTGATGATATCCTCCCCGGCAAACCCAGTAGAGAACTCATGAATTATTTTAACTCGGGAACAACCTTATTTGGTTAAAAATCATTATTATTTTTCATGCGTTTAAAATCATTTAAATATAATCATGGATATGCTAATTAATACTAAGATATAAATATAAATCAAACAACATGCATAATTATAATGACATGGCGAACATTTTCATTATGACATGGCAAAAGAATTTATGACATGGAAAAAAATTTCATGACATGGCATGCATGACACGGCAAATCTTATATATCATGGTAAAAGAATTCATGACATGGTAAAAGAATTCATGACATGGCATGCATGACATGGAAAATCCTATTATAACATGGCAAAGAATTCATGACATGAAATGACATACATGGCATGGCAAAATCTCATTATAACATGGCAAAGAATTCATGACATGACATGCATGACATGGCAAATCCTATTATAACATGGCAAAAGAATTCATGACATGGCATAAGAAGATCATATGGGCACCAATCATAGAATGACATTATCATAGAATATTCGCATCCAAAAAACACATCATGACCAAGATAGCAACATGAATATCAATCATAAAATGACATCATCATGGAATATTCATGAACATAGAATTATCATTGTAGACACCTAATTTTGTCCGGACCCCTAAATCAGGTAATTTTCTTCCTAAATTGATGTTTCAGAATGCTAAAAGGCTTTTCTCATCCTGTAGGTGGTACTCCGAGGCTTAGTCTAAGAAAGTAGACAGAAAAAGTCAAACTCAAAAAAGTCAACCTCAAAAAAGTCAACCCTAAAAAAGTCAACTACTAAAAAAGTCAACCCACTTTCAAAATCAAGATTTGAGGTTCAATTGAAAAACGGTGAAAGAATTTTGATAATCCGAGGTCTACATTGAAAGATATGGAGTTCGAAAGTTGGGTTACGAGATTCAGTAGAAAGAAAACCCTAATTCGGGAAATTTGGGGAAAAGTGCTTAAATGATCAAATTGGTCGAAATTGAAGGTTCCAAATCAAATATAAGCACTGACTATGGGTAATGGAGAAGCTACTTGGAAGAAAAACTGATAGAAAAGTCAATTCGGAAGAAAATCGAGAATTAGGGTTTTTTGGTGGATTTCGGTAAAATTTGGAAAAATTGCAGAAATGGCCCGATTAGGAAGATCTAAAGCCCTTAATCAATGAGGAATGATTAAACAAAGATAGCCCAATGCTCAATTTGAAGAAAATCTAAAAATCGGACTTGTTTTGAGCAAAATCGGGTTTCGGAGGCAAAAGGGGAAAATTGGAAAATATGGGAAAAATAGCAAATGAACTCCAAAAATTTTGAAAATTTGTAAATCTCATTCTTAAATCAGTTTAAAGAGATTGGCGAAAGAAAATCTTGATTCGGAGTTCGTTTGCAAAATGGCTAAATACCGGGTCTCCTATGCAGTAATTCAAACAGATAAATCCCGGAAAAATAGCAAACGAGTTCCAAAAATTCTGAAAATTTTCAAATATCATTTTTAAATTATTTGGAATAAATTGGAAAAATAAAATCTTGATTCGGAGTTTGTTTGCAAAATGACCAAATCTCGGGTCCCCTATGTAGTAATACAAGCAGATAAATCCCAAAAAAAATAGAAAATGAGCTCCAAAAATTATGAAAACTTCCAGATCACATTTTAAATTATTTGGAAGAGATTGGTGAAGAAAAATATGGATTCGGAGCTCGTTTAAAAAATGGTAAAGTTCGGGTGCATAAAAGGGGCAATTTCGAAAATAAATCTGAAATAAATAGCAAATGCACTCGGAAAATTTTGAAAACTTCCAGAATTAAATTTTTTATTATTTCAAAAGTATTGAAAAAAGAAAATTTTAATTTGGAGTCCTTTTGCTATTTATTTAAGTTCGGGGGGCAAAAAGGTCATTTCACCAAAGAAACCAAAAAAGGCAAATTTGTAATTGATGAAAATATGAAAGAAGAAGGAATTGCTGGGATTTTTTCTTCCCTTGGTCAGCCAACATAGAGGAGAAGAAGGAAGCTTGAACAATTTAATTCCCTAGTCACTATCAAGCCACATGCTACCACTAACACCTTGCTAATGGTCCCCCCTTCATCCAATGGCTTAGATGCCTTGTAGGAAAGTTGAATGCACCATCCAATGGCCAAATTTAAATGCCAAGATGAAATTTTTATTTGTCATAAAAGAACCCTCATCTAATGGCCAAGAATTGAAGAAAAAAGATGAGCACAATTCATCCGAGGGTGAGCATCCATTCGGTTGAGCAAGGGAGTGCATGGGATTATCTCTTTTCATCCAATGGCTTAGGCCATCTACAAAGGCTGAGTACACATGTTGAGGGCTGGATTTAATCTACAAGATGTCATTTTTATGTTGGCCTCATCCAATAACCAAGAATGGAAGAGCACAACTCATCCAAGGGTAGGCACTCAAGAAGGGCAAGCAAGGGAGTGCATAGGATTGGTCCTCTTTTGCATCTAAGGGCTAAGGTTACTACAAGGGATGAGTACACATCTTAAGGGCTGGTATCAATTGGCAAGATTACATTTTTATGTTGTCATCAAAATATCTTAATCTAAAGGCCAAGATTAGAGGAGAAAAAGTGCAATTCCCATCCAAGGGCTAGAGGGCCATTCGGCCAAGGCTAAAGGGAGGGGGAGAAATTTCATTTTTTCAGAGGTTTTTGGCTGGAAACAGTATCTAGTTTGGCAAAGAAAAAGGTTTTCAAAGAAAGAAAAAAACGGTTTTCAATAGAGAGCTTGAAGGTAGTCATCTCTACCAAGCTCTAGCATAGCTTTCTTCTTGATTTCCATAGTGTTTTCTTGATTTTCTATCATGTTTTCCTACTACATTTTTCATAGAAATAAAGTTTTTTAATGTTTACTTATGTTTTCATCTCTTCTTCTTCATTAAAATGGTGGAAAACAATTTTTTTATTATGGTTTCATGCTATGGCCGAATGTGTCTTATTTACTTGTCTTGGTTTTTCCTTTTTTTTTTCTTCCTTGCATGTTGTTGTGAAAAATGATTTTTACAAGGTTTTTAGAGTATTCTAAGGTTCTGATTTTTTTACAAAATATGAAGCAAAAAAGGTTGAAATGGCTACATGATCTTGGCTAGACCAAGTGACCATGGGGTTAGGAGAGAGGCTATGCCCATTTTCACCTACCATGAAGCTCACCTTAATTTTGCTGTTTTACATGGTTTATTTTCTGTTTTATTGAGATGGAAAGGCTTCATGATCTTGGCAAGACCAAGTGATTATGGTTAGGTAAGAGGCTATGCCCATTTGATACCAACCATGGAGCTTAACTTTCCTTGTTTTATTTACTAGTTTTGCTTGTTATTTTTTTTGCATGTCTATGTTAAATCTTTTATATATGTTATTTACATTATTTTATATGTTGTATTTACTTATATATTTCATTTACAGGCTTGATATTGTATCCTTGCATATTCGGCCATTGTTGTTCATATGCTCTTGTTGTGCATTCTTTTCATGTATCATGTCTTACATGTTTGCATTTTCTTGGTTTTGTTTCATGACCATTCGGCAACTCCATTTTGTATGCCTTGCATGTGCATTTTCCTTTTGTTTCTTAACTTGTTTGCATTTCCATGCCATGAGCTTGTGCATTTGGATTTTAGTATGTTATATGCTTATGAAAATGTCATGACATTATGCATCTTAATATGATTTGTCATGTACTTTTGTCATTTACTAAATAGGATTGCATTAGAGTCTCATGTGATCATTTGGCCTCTTCATGCATCCTTTGCCTTGTCATGCATTTTCATTTTGTTTAGGTAACATGCTTTGCATTATCATACTGTTTGTTCTGGAATTTACATTAGTTTCATGGGTCATTGTATGTTCATAGTATTGCTATGCATGTTCATTACATTTTAGGTCTAGGCCATATTGGTATTGCCATGCATATTGAGTCTTAAATCACATTGGTCAATGTCATGCATTACTATGCTATTTAGGTCTTAGGTAATATTAGCGTTTTCATGCATATTCATAACATATTAGGTCCAAGTCACATTTACATTATCAAGCATTGCTTGCATATTGAGTTAGGATAGCATTTATTACCATGCAAATTCATGCTAGGCATTTAGGTTGCCATGAATTGTCATGCATTTCCTTTACCATTTAGGCCTTTAGACCATGCATTTCATACATTTCATTTTCTGTATGTTCATGCATTCCATGTCATTGTCACTTGATTTGTGACTTAGGCCAATTAATGGCTCAAAGTCATGCTCTCTTGAGCATACTTGTGGAAAATTAAAGAATTGTCAAATTGATTGTTCTACCTTTGTGATATTTTTTACTTAGCCAATTTTTGTCCAAGGTTTTTAAATGTTTTAGCTACTGTTCTTAAGTCTTTAGGATAACCTCCAACAATTTTTACTTTGATTTTTGAATGAATTTATCAAAGGCAAAAAAAAATGTGTCTTGACAAAGCAGTTTTTTTTTCACCCAGTACTCGAACTTCTCTGATTTTTTTGGGCAGTCATCTTTAATCAAAAAATTAAACCAATTTTTTTCCGTGTAGTTTTACATGTTCTGAGTCTCCAGTATTTTTTTAGATGTTTTTGAATTTTTAAAATTAGGATAAAAAATCGTGTGGCAAAACCGGACAGTATAGGCAGATTTGAAATCAAAAGAGGAATAATGATTGAATTTGGCTAAGGCATTTAGAGGGGGTTGGTTAGAAGATTTAGCTATTGTCTTAGGGTAGTTTCTAAGCCTTTTTAAACTTAAAAATGATTTTATAAATCTCGGGTTAAGGGTAGTTAAGTCCGGAATTTAAACTTAGGAAATTAGAGCCATTTTAAAAGGGTTTGGTAAGGGTTTTAATTTTTATTCAAGTTTTCCGCAAAATTGTTTTCAAACAATCACAAAGTTTTTGTTTTTTTTTTAAGAAAATCTAATTTGACATATTTTCCTAAGGTGATGGATATCTTTTTAGATATATGGATTTCTTTATTTAGAGGAAAAAAATACATTTTCATGCATTCCATTTTCCATGTTCATGCATTTTATTTAAATGTGTGATCTTTGCTATGATATTTTCCATGATATTATTATTATTTTAATTCACATTTTATGATCTTATATTTGTTTTCCATACGATTTTGAATGTTTCATTATATCCTATGCTTTTTATTTAGTTATTTTTGTCATATTGTTTAGCATATACTATGTTCATGCATTATTATTTTTTATTTTCATTTTCATGCATATAATATGTTAGTATTATTTTAATTTCATGTCTTTTCCTATCATTTAGATCATATTCCATGTCATTTAGGTTATTTTATTTATGACATGTCATGTCATTTATAATATGTCATATCATTTAAAATTACCATGTCATCTAAATCATTTTATCTCTTTTAGAATATACCATGATACTTAGGATTTTTTCATTTTACCTAGAATATACTATGCCATTTAAATTATGTCATATCATTTAGGTTGCATTATTTTATCTAGACTTTGCCATGTCATTTTATTTATGTCATACATGTTCATGTTCATAATTTTATATGTTTTGAAAAAGATAATGATTTTCAATAAAAAATAAAGATATTCCTGAGTTAAAATAATTCATGAATTCTCTACCGGATTTGCTGGAGGGAATATCATCAATTATCATTAATAAAGGAATATCTTTCTTTCAAAAAACGAGAATGATTCGGAAAGTTTTCCAAATGAATAAAAAATTCTATATTTTGCCGATTTTGTCGGGGAGTATATGAAAATTTTGAATTAATAAATTTCGGATCATTTTCAATTAAAAATGGAATTATTTTTCTTAAAATTGGGAATTAAATTGAAATACTAAATTAAAAACCAACTTTTTACCTAGACTTGAGATAACACATGATTAATAAGGTACCGATTTATACGGGCGTTGTGGGGATGCTAATCCTTCCCCGCACGTAACCGACTCTCGAACCCGCTTCTTTGATTTCTCTGGTTTATCACGCAGACTTGAAATTGGTTTTAAAAATGTTTTAATTAATTTTAAAATGTTTTACAAAACAAGTTTTAATAGGTGGCCGATCACACCTTGTTAGAAAAAAATTGGTGGCGACTCCATGTCTTTTTCAAGGTCATTTGCAAAACCTTCATTTTTCGAGAGGAATTAAGTCGACTTTTCCTCGATTTTTTTTAATGTGACGCTTAACGAATAATAAATTCTTGTGATGAGACTTGAGACCTTGTTATTGTTTTGTTATTTTATTTAGGTTGCGACAATCATGATCAAGGTGGAAAATATGGACATCAACTATTAAATGACATCATCATAGAATATGTATGAACATAGAATATGCACACATCATTGTTTTAAAAATTCTTTTTCATGCATTTTCTTTTTGTGTAAAATTATATAAATGGCATGCGTCTGGACATTTTACCGAACTTCTCGGCAAACACGGCAAAGTTTTGGAAAAATATCTTTTCGTATGACATGTACATAATTCCGAATAAATTTAAAACCATACCTTACGATTTCATAAACACGTGCGTTGAATAATTTCCTAACCTCCCTGGCAAAGACGGCAAAGATTAAGAACTAATTCTCGTCAAATGTTTAGGAAACCAAAAAAAGTACGTTTTTATGCCAAATTAAGTAAAAACAGTTTTTTTCAAAATATGCAATGCATGAAAACTGAATGTGTTTCTCTCTTGAAGAGAGAGCATCGAAATACCTAAAGAGACATCCTAATACCTTTGAAAGAAACTTAAGTTGAACTTTAAAATCAAAGGATTTCGGGCACGGATTTTCGCTCGGATTAAGGGGTATTCGAATGCCCTTGATTGGAATCCTAATACCTCTAAGTGAGCCTTGAATGCAAACATTTTGAAAATCAAAATAAGCTAAAAAGATGCAATTTTTTACAATAGAAACCAAAGTGATCGAATGGCCTAGTGTAAAAATCGAGTTTTAGCTCGGTTTTGGAGCTTGTTTTACCTACCCATGACCCGATTTTCTCAAAACCAGATTTTAAAATTTGAAAAACTATAAAAATAACCTCAAAAAAGTAGCCACAAGTTTTGTCTAGCCCCTCCCCTTTTGTGAAAAAAAATGAGACCTTTACTAGCTTTAAAGCTTGTTTTAGCCACCGAAAACCCGATTTTAGTTAACTATTTTTTTACCCCTTATAAAAAATTCAAAAGAATCTGAAAAAATAGATTTAGGTTCAGCTAATGATGAAATAAATGAGGTAGAAACAGTTTTTTATTTTGACAAAAAATGCATGGGAAAAATATTGCCTGAAATTAGCAACCCAACTTGCAAAACATTGTTTTTTTCCAACTAGTTTGAAAAATAGGTTTTGGCTATGGATCATTGGTTGATCCTAACCAAAACCATGCTGGAAGTGGTTTGAAAATATGATTTACATCAAGAAAAAATGATTGGCTCAAGGCTAGCCCCTTGGATGTTAATCCGGCTACAGCCATCACTTCGTAAAAACCAAGATCATCAAGCTGAAAATTATTTTTTTCAAAGAGAAATGAGCAATATAAAACAACAACCAGCAAGATATATATATATATATATATATATATGAAAATGACAGTATATAAGCAAGAAGATGTAACCAAACAAGAAAATAAGGTTCGCTCAAAGTTTGGCTTCTTGGATGCAAAATCCGGCTCAAACCATCACTTGGACAAAGCCAAGATCATCAAGCTCACAAGCTTTTATTTTTGAGGAAAACAAAAGGAAAATTACTAGCCTACCACAATAGCATAACCCACATCAAATAGCCATGTAGAAACTTGAAATAAGCACAAACACAATGAAGGCCCTCTAGGTTCGACCAAGTAGAAAAATAGAGGAGAAAATGTTGTAACATTTGCTTTCTTTGGAAAAAAGAGAAAAGGAAAAGAAAAGCTTTCAAGAAAACCATTTTGAAAGCATTTTTTTTTAAGAAGATGAAATTAAAAAAAAATAAAAAAAAAACATAGAAAAGAAGAGGAAAAGAACATGAAATGAAAAAGAAAATAAAGACCAATAAAAGAAAAGGAAGCTACCTAGTAAAGCTTTACCAAAAAGCTCTTAAACTCCTCCTCCTTCCTCCCTTTTCTCTCTTCTTTTCCTTTTATCCTTAGGTGATTTTAGCTACTTCCCTTAGCTTTCCAAATGAGTAGTGAATGAGTGAAAGAAAAGCTCCCCCTTTCCTTATACTAGCTTGGTCGAATGGCCCTCTCATCTCCTCCCTTCATCTTTTTTTTTTTAGCCAATTGGCTTCATCATGTTGCCTAGCCAATGGAAAATAATCCTTACACATTAAAATGCCATCCATTGGCTATCCAATGGAATTCCTACTTGGTCACCAAGAGTGCTCTTTCATTGGCCAAACATGCCACCTAATGTACTAAGTGCCATCTTGGCAATATCACATGGCCTTAGCCAATGAGCTTTCATCCTTAACCATTAAAAGTGCTCCTCATTGGCCAAAAATGCCACCTAATGTACTAAGTGCCATCTTGGCAATATCTCATGGCTATCACATGGCCTTAGCCAATTAACTTTCATCCTTAACCATTAAGAGTGCTTCTTATTGGCCAAAAAAGCCAACTCATGTACTACGTAATGGTGACTCATGTACTTTGCTCTCAACATGGCATGTGATCATCTTTTTCCTCTCTTCCTCTCTCTTGGCCAAAAATCAACTAGAATATTCTAGTGTCTTCCTCCTTTTTTTGCTACTTCGTCCCTCTTCGAATTTAGGTATATTTGTATTTTAGCCCCTTAATTTAGCCTATTTATATTTTGGCCCCAATTTAAGATTTTTCTCATCCAATTCATCCTATCCAATATTAAACTCAATTCTGAAAAGTCTCGCAACTTTTTGAGCTCCAATTCCATTTTTCCCATTTTTTTTTCAAAATTACAATTTAGTCCCTGAATTTAGCTTAATTGTATTTTGGCCCCAATTTTGGGTTTTTTCTCTCTCTTTTCCTTTTTTCCATACTAAAACTTAATTCTGGAAAGTTTCGCAATTTTTTGAGCTCGAATTCCATTTTTCTCAGATTTTTTTTCCAAAATTGCAGTTTAGTCTTCGAATTTAGCTTATTTTCATTTTGGATCAAATTTCGGGTTTCTCTCTCTCCTTTCTTTCTTTTCATCTTTCCATTCTAAAACTTAATTCTGGAAAGTTTTGCAATTTTCCAAGCTTGAATTCCATTTTTCTCGAATTTTTTCCAAAATTGCAGTTTAGCATTTGAAATCTCATATTTGCTTGAACTGGGCCAATTTTTGGATTTTCTTTTTCCATCCCCTTTGCCCCATATTGAATTGAATTTGAGCCCACTTTCCCAATTTTTATACCCGAATTCCTTTCCAATTTGATCTTTCATTGTTCAACTTTTGGTTTAAGTACCCACATAGTCCCTATACTATAGTGAAAAGAGTAATTTAGTCCCTGTACTATAAAGTGAGTAATTTAGTCATGTACAATTAAAATAGGTGCAAATAAGTAAATTTGATAATGGTGTTAATGAAAAACCATTAAAAATACTGATGTGGACTCGTAAAATCTAACAGAATTAATGACTTGGAATAAAATATGACTTGAAATATATCTAAATTTGTTAGATTTTACGAGTCTACGTCAGCATTTTAACGGTTTTTCATTAAAATCGTTATCAATTTTACTTATTTGCACCTATTTCAATTGTACAGGGACTAGATTACTCATTTTTATAATACAGGGACTAATTTACTCTTTTCACTATAGTACAAGGACTATGTGGGTACTTAAACCTCAACTTTTAGGGGTCTGGACGAAATTAGGTGTCTACAACATTCATCTAATTGCCCGCCTAAATAAACAAGATAGCAATTCATTACATGCAATCAGTAGAATATAACAAATTCAAGAGAGAGTTAGAAGAAATTCTGAAATTCATTAACTAATAATCATGTCTAGGGCTTTGAAATCACCCTTAACCTCAAAAATATTTTAGTTACACATTCTTGATGTGCTCAATAAAAAATCCATAAAAACATTAAGCAAGAACAAAAGTAAAAGAAAATAAAGAAAGAAGAAACTATGTTATCGTGGCTTATTGCAATCTCCTTCTTTTCCTTTTAGTCTCCTCATTTTTCTCTTAGCTTCCTCTTGATCTTCTCTTGTTCACCCTTTGATGTCAAGGTCTAATATCTAGTTATAGTGGCTGAAGAATAATCCTAGGTCTTCTTAAAGATAACAACTCCAAATAGGACTAGGAAAGACAAAATACAAATCCTAATCAAAGTATGAAATCTGGTAGTCCATTTTCTCAGCAGATTTGGATGACCAAATCTTATATTTTTGAGCAAGTAATATATGGTTAGAAAGGTCTAAGAGTCATCTTCAAAAATCAAGAAGGAAGTTTCCTTGAATAAAGACTCTAAAATTACGTTTTCCTAGCAATAAGCTCCAGATGTCAAATATGTCTATTTCTTGAATTGCAAGAATCAAGCTTTGTACCCTAGAATTTAAATTTTTTACTCCAATATCTTCTTCCATCTTGTGATTGTGATTTTATAAACTCTTTAACATCCTCATTGACATGTTTTTTCTTAATTCTCTTAAATAAATCTGAAATTGAAAAAAATAACATAAGTAAAAAAATAAAGATAGAACACATAACGAGAACTAAGAATAAAAAAAGGTATAAAATGTGTAATTTATGAACCTATCAGCCAAAGGCAGACTCAACCTAAAAGCTGATTCTGATGAGATTCACAAGGTCGATTCCATAGCACTTTGACCTGGAAATACGATAGAAGAATTATTAACCACACAAATGCAGAAAGGTAAATGATTTGTTAGGTGAGTGATTAGACAAACACTTTGTACATGACTTTTAGCTATATTGTTTATGATGATAACAAAATGTTCCCATCATCTCTGAGTCTAAGTTGTGTGCTCAAAGTGTTTAGATAATGATTTTTGAGCATGCATTGTCGTATTCAATGAAGCGTTAATGAAGTGTTTAGAAATTTGAATTTGAACTCTGAACAACTTTAATCGCTAAGGAGCTTAAATTAATCTACTAATGTAATGAAGCGATTCAAGAATTCAAATAGTTAATCGACTAACTAACATGCCAGATAGCTTAACCATGTCATGTGAACAAGATTCTTATTAAAAACTTGACAGCTCCAACAAGTAGATTTCTTTGGCAAGATTTTGAATTCTAGCTATAAAAGCTAGAACATCACATTTAAGGATTTATATTGAAAATTCAAAAGCTCTCTTCTAGTTCATTGTGATTTCACCACTTTTTATTTGTCGCAAGTTTAATTGAATTGAAAATGTGTACAGATTTGTTTGAATCAAGAGCCCATAATGGGTGGAGCCTGATCCAATAATGAATCTATTAACTGCCTAAGGCAGTTATCTTCAAGTTGGTTGCTCACTTGATTTCACGTTGAAGTAAAAAGAAACTGCCAACTTGATTTAAATTTGAAAATGTGGCAATTAACAAGAATAAAAAGGCCAGAAAAACTTCCTAAGGTGGTTAATCAATTCATTGGACCAAAAAAAAAAAAGGAAAAAGAGAAACAAGTTTCTTTAAAAACCAAAAATGATACTCAAATAATTCTCTACAATCTAAAGAATGACCTAGACTATGGCTAACGAACAACTTCCGTTTTGTGATTTTGTTCTCGATCAGTAAATAAAGTCGCTCTTCATCAAATGATTCTTAAAGTTTTATATTCCGCAGTTTATATAGATTATTCATAATAATCTACATTGTTATCAGAGCCTTTAGATTTTGGTTTCTAGTATATTTCCTAATTAACATAAACATGAACTTGATTAATAGAATTTATGGTGAAATGCTTTAATCCACCGAAAAATGTTTGTAAGCCATGAAGTTTTATACAAATGTTTATAAATTTATGTTAAATGCAAAATATGTGAACTTTCGATAATTTGGATAAAAAATTATGATTTTTGTATGAAAACCACCGTTGTACCATTAATATTTGAATTTCCCAAAAAAAAATATTTGAATGCTTGTTCCAGGCATTCAAATGCCTTAGGCAACTTTTGAAGCAAAAATGAGTTTTTGCAGTAGGGCATTCAAATCCTTGACCTTAAACATTTGAATACATAATGCATTTTTAAAACAAATTGCAAATTTTTATAAGGCATTCGGATGCCCGACCAAGGGCATTCAAATGCCTTATGAAAATATGTAGTTTTCAAACTTCAAACTCTCGATGAGGTATTCAGAAGCCCTCCCAAAGCATTCGGATACTCAAGGCAAAATTTCAAACATATTATTTGATTTGTAGACACCTAATTTTGTCCGGACCACTAAAACATGTATGTTTTCTTCCTAAATTGATGTTTCAGAATGTAAAAAGATTTTTTTCATCCTACAGGTGGTACTCCGAGACTTAGTTTAAGAGGGCGAGCATAAAAAGTCATACTTGAAAAAAGTCAACCCCGAAAAGTCAACCCCAAAAAGTCAACTACTAAAAAATTCAACCCATTTTCAAAATCAAGATTTGAAGTTCATTTGAAAAATGGCGAAAGAATTTTGATAATATGAGGTCTACATCGAAAGGTATGGAGTTCGGAAGTTGGGTTATGGAGATTTAGTAGAAAGGAAACCCTAATCCGTGGAATTTGGGGAAAAGTGCTTAAGTGATCGAATTGGAAGGTTCCAAATGAAAGATAAGCACTGACTACGGGTAATGGAGAAGCCACTTGAAAGCAAAACTGAAAGAAAAGTCAATCCGGAAGAAAACTGAGAATTAGGGTTTTTGGTGGATTTCGGTGAAATTGGAAAGAATTACAAAAATGGCCCGACTCGGTAGGAATAAAGCCTCTAATGGATGAGGAGTGATTAAAAAAGGATAGCCCAAGGCTCAGTTTGAAGAAAATCTAAAAATTGGACTTGTTTTGAGCAAAATCGAGTTTCGGAGGTAAAAGGGCAAAATTGAAAATTTTGGAAAAATAGCAAATGAACTCAAAAAAATTTGAAAATTTGCAAATCTCATTCTTAAATCATTTGGAAGAGATTGGCGAAATAAAATATTGATTCGGAGTTCGTTTGCAAAATGGCCAAAATTCGGGCAGATAAATCCTGAAAAATACCAAATGAGTTTCAAAAATCATGAAAACTTCCAGATCATATTTTTAAATTATTTGGAAGAGATTGGTGAAGAAAAATCTGGATTTGGAGCTCGTTTAAAAAATGGTAAAGTTTGGGGGCATAAAAAGGCAATTTTGGAAGAAAAAATCCAAATAAATAGAAACTGGACTCGAAAAAATTTGAAAACTTCCAGAATTTAATTTTTTATTATTTTAAAAGTATTTAAAAAATAAAATTTGAATTTGGAGTCCGTTTGCCATTTATTTACATTCGGGGGGCAAAAAGGTTATTTTATCCAAGAAATCGAAAAGGGCTTTCCTTGCCTTTTAAAAAAATGAAACATGGGCTGGAAGGAAAGGGGTTGGCTGGCCAAGGCCCAAAGACGGGTAGGAGGTTTCTGATTTTTTAATCAAGAGGCTAACAATGAAGAGTTAGTTAGTGATTTTTTGATCAAGCCTTTGCAAATAAGCCACATGGACCAATACATGAAGAGGGAGAGTGCCAACATAATGGCTTAAGATTCTTGAACAATTGTAATTGTGGATAGCTGATGGCCTAATCTAAGGGTGATAATTTCATGTTTTAAACATCTTGGATCAATAGCCCTTGGATGGAAATTGGTTGATGGAAAAATGACAACATCCTAGCCTAGAGAGATGGGGGTTTCGGCCACTACAAGGGGATTTCTTTCTTTCATTTTCAGAACTACGCACTCTCTATTCTCTCTTGCTTTTGGCTGATTTTCTCTCCATTGTTGAGAAGCAAAAAGAAAAGAAAAGAAAGTTAGAAGAGAAAAAGCATGAAAGATAGCTTCTAGAGGTTGCTTTTAGCACCATACTCTTGCACTTTCTTTGATTTTCCATTCTTGATTTGCTGTTTTGATTATTATTTTGGTGAGTTTCGTTTAATTTTTCTTTTTAATTAAGTGTTTTTAATGTTCTTTTTGAACTTCCTTCTTTATCCTTTCTTATAAAAAGCTCTTGAAATATTTTTTTCCTTTGTTTTTTTTTTTTTTGTAGTGGCCGAATAGCCCAGTTTTTTTTTTTTTAGTTGCTGTTTGCTTTGTTATTTCATGTTATTTTTTATATTAAATAAGTTTTGATGCTTTAAATCTTCTTCTACTACATAGACTTGAAGTTTGTTTTTATGTGGTTGCTTGCTTATTTCCATTTATGAGTCTATTATCATGTTCTTGCATTTTTGATTTTCTGTTTTCAAAATGTTTAAGTTTGTTATGTTTTATATTTTGAAATCCATGTGTTTGTGAAAATGCTTGTTGGTTTTCATGCCTCTACTTTATATTTGCATGATTTGAGTGTTATTCTTTAGTTAAGCATGTTAGTATATCAAGTGTTTGTGAAAATGCCATGCTCATTTTGAACATGAGGCCATTCGGCCACTTCACTTTATTTGCTTTGTGTGTGCATTTTTGTTATGTTAGTTGATAGGTTTGCATTTTCATGACATTTGGTTGAGTATTTTGTTTAAACATGCCTTGTGTTTGTGTTATTGCCATGCATACTTTAGATGTAGGATTGGTTTGTTTTGTCAAGCATTTCCATGCATTTTAGACCTAGGTTGCATTAAATGCCATGCAAGTTCATTTAGGTCTAGGTCATTTTATTGATGCCATGCATTTTTCATGACATTTAGGTTTAAAATCATGCATTTCATACTTCATATTTGTTGTATCTTTCATGCATTTCATGTCCATGCCACTTGACTTATGATTTAGGCCAATCAATGGTTCAAAGTCATGCTCTCTTGAGCATACTTGTGGAAAATTAAAGAGTTGTCAAATTGATTATTCTACATTTGTGATTTTTCTTTTACTTAGCCAATTTTTGTCTAACTTTTCAAAAGTGTTAGCTGCTGTTTGTGAGTCATTTAGAGAGTCTTAAATATTTTTACTTTGATTTTTAAATGATTTTATCAAAGGCAAAAGAATGTGTTTTGGCAAAAAAGTTTTTTCACCTCCTACTCGTACTTTCCCGATTTTTCTGTGCAATCAACTTTAATAAAAAAATTAAGCCGATTTTTTCCCGTGTAGTTTTACATATCCTGAGTCTTCAGTATTTTTATCCAGTATTTTTTGGAATTTTTAAAAATAGGGTAAAAAATCATGGTTTAAAACTGGATAGTGGAGTCAGAATTGAATTTGAAGGAAAATCATTTTTCTGTTTTGGTTAAGTTACTTAGAGGGGGCTGATTAGGAAGTTTAGCTACTGACTTAGGGTAGTTTCTAAGCCTTTTTAAACTCTAAAAATGATTTTTTAAGTCTCGGGTTAAGGGTGGTCAAGTTCGGGATTTTAAACTTAAGAAATTAGAGCCATTTAAAAAGGGTTTACCCAAAGTTTTTATTTTTAATCTAAGCTTTTCAAAAAAATGTTTTCAAACAATCACAAAGTATTTTGATTTTAGAATATTTAATTTGATATATTTTCCTAAGGTAGCCGGATATCTTTTTAGATAAACGGATTTCCTTAATTAAAGGAAAAATTACACTTTCATGCATTGCATTTTCCATATTCATGCATTTTATATAATATGTGATTTTTGCTATGATAATTTCTATGGTATTGTTATTATTTTGATTTATATTTTTTGATGTTATATTGTTTATTATATGGTTTTGAAAATTTCATGATATCCTATGCTTTTTATTTATTTATTTTTTGTCATATTATTTAGCATATACTATATTCATGCATTATTATTTTCATTTTTATTTTCATGCATATTATATGATAGCATTATTTTATATTCCATGTCATTTCAATTATATGCCATAGCATTTATATTTGCCATGTCATTTAAATTATTTCATTTCATATAGAATATATTATGTTACATAGGTCATTTCATTTCATGTAGAATATATTATATTACCTAGGTCATTTCATTTCATTTAGGATATATTATGTCATTTGGGATATTTTATTTCATTTAGAATATATCATATGACTTAGGATATTACATTTCATATAGAATATATTATGTTACCTAGGTCATTTCATTTCATTTAGAATATATCATATAACTTAGAATATTACATTTCATTTAGAATATGCTAAGACATTTAAATTATATCATATCATTTAGGTTGCACTATATTATTTAGACTTTGCTATGTCATTTTGTTTATGTCATACTTATTCATATTCATATTTTTTAAAATGTTTTCAAAAAGGTAATGATTTTCAATAAAATAAAGATATTCTCGAGTTAAAATAATTCATGAGTTCTCTGCCAGGTTTGCTGGGGAGGATATCATCAATTATCATTAATAACGGAATATCTTCTTTAAAATAAGAATGATTCGGAAAGGTTTCCAAACTAATAAAAATTTCTATATTTTGCCACGTTTATTGGGGAATATAGAAAAATTTTGAATTTATAAATTCCAGATCATTTTCAATTAAAAATGGAATTATTTTTCTTTAAATTGGGAATTAACTTGAAATACTAAATTTAAAACAAACTTTTTACCGAGACTTGAGATAACACATGATTAATAAGGTATAGTTTTATATAGGCGTTGTAGGGGTGCTAATCCTTCCCCACACGTAACCGAGTCCCGAACCTGCTTCTTTGATTTCCCTGGTTTAAAACGCAGACTTAAAATTGGTTTCAAAAATGTTTTAATTAATTTTAAAATATTTTTATAAAACCGGTTTTAATAGGTGGCCGATCACACCTAGCTAAAAAAGATTGGTGGCGACTCCATGTCTTTTTCAAGGTCATTTTCAAAACCTTTCATTTTTCAAGAGGAATTAAGTCGACTTTTCCTCGGTTTTTTTTAATGTCACGCTTAACGAATAATAAAGTCTTACGATGAGATTGTTATTTTTTAGGTTGCGACAGCTTGGCCACTCCGCTGAGGACTTTTAGAGAGTCAAGCCTAGAATTAGTCGTGTGTTATCAAAGTCTCAGTTTTGTTGGTTTAATTGGTATTTAATTTTAATTCCCCCATTTTTTTAAATAATAAGGAGAATTTTGAAAATAATAAAATGTTTTAAATATGTCCATATTCATGGGCATACATTTTATTATTGTTCTCTAGTTATTTAATAATTGTATATTATAATTGCTTGTTGGTTAATGCGTTACACTATTCTTGAATGTTTTTTTTTATAAATTGCTAGGGCATTTAGAATAAGGTTTGTAGAATACGTGGTGAAAGGTTTGTTGTTCCTCCACACACACCACACATGCATTTGCATATCATGAGCCCTATACTCGAGTTTCGTCCTTTTAGGTGGGAGCAAAGTAACTAAGCCTTCGTGATTAACTATCCACATGGGCTAGTGAAACACTTCCAGAGTACTAAATTACCTAAGCCTTCGTGATTAACAATCCGCATGGGCTAGGGAAATAGACTCTAACGAATTGAACCCGCTTTTATCGGGGTGCCTTACTAGCCTTCACCGGCGACAGTGAGGAGCAATTCGGGGCCTTTAGAACCGATTTACCCTCATATAGTGAACCTAGGTGAAGCCATACCGGATTTCCGTTAGATATATCGAAGACAGGAACACATGGAGGGACATTTCTAAAAGGGACATTTCTAAACCTTTTGTTACCTATTTTACACTCTGAATAAGTGTTGTAGATCGGGCAACGATGTACGTACATCGCCCGTAATAAATGTGATAATCCGATCCCAAAGGCACTGTGATACCTATATAAGTAGATATTTGTTGGGGCAGATGTTCATTAACTGTTTGAAATAAAAAATAAAAATCATTTTTCAAGAATTTTTGCATTTTGTACATTTCATGCATGTGTGAATAGAGCATGAACATTTTTGGTTGTATTTATTGATCTCGTTTTTTGCAATAAACGGATGGTGATAATAATCTCATTTGATGATTCCATAAAACCGGTAGTGTTACATGAACATTTTCATATTGTACCATAGTAGGATCCACTACCCTGAAATTCTTTGGAAAATAATATGTTTGGTTTTTCATAGAGAAAACATGTTTCAAAAAAATCATAGATCAAATTTAGAGGCAAATCTTGCATAATGAGATTTTTGAATAATCAAAATTTAGGTCCCACCAATTTCGTGTAATCATTGGTTAATTTGTTTGTATCATTTTGACATCATGTTACAGTCCTAACATGCATGGTTATTCATTGTAGAATACATTTGTGATGTACATGGTCATTCTTTGTATCTACATTTGTATTAGTTCATTTATTCTTTGCATGTACCATTTTGACATCATGTTACAGTTATAGCATGCATGGTCATTCATTGTAGAATACATTTATGACATGCATGGTCATTATTTGTATATACTTGTGCATCAATTTATTTATTTTTTAAATGCATCATGTTAGCATCAGGTTGCATCCATAGCATACATGGTCATCATAATTTCTCTATATATATTCATGCATAGAGAAATTGACATCAGTATATTCATGCACATAGGAATAGAGCATGTACATTCATAATTGTATTCTTAATCTAATGTCAATTTCATTTGCATGAAAGGGGATAGAGATATGAGGAAATAATTGGAGGAACAATTGGGGATCGAGACATGAACTCCGGGAGTTAAAGGAACAGGTTGTCAAATTTATGAAAATGGTTGAAGATATGGGTAAGAGTAAAGGGGAACTTTCTCAGGGCTCTACATCGCCTTCGGATCAACCAAAACCATTAGGTCCAGAACATACAATCCTTGCTGGATCCTGCGCTTGTCAATGCCACAAAGGTTGCAATCGTGATGAAATTATGGACAAAATCGTGAATATGATTAAGCCCGAGAGCCTAATACCAAAGATAGAAACCTCGGATCCTATACCATACCTGCAAACTGTTCTAGGTCCAAACCAATATCTCCACCCTACTATGGTAAAATCGTCCATTGGGATGACCACTATGGGATTCCTGAATCCCACTCCATTACCAACAACTGCCAATTCTTACTATTTCCCTCATCAATCACCTTAACAAACATCCGGGATAGGAACCTCGAGCTATGTACAACCTCCAAAGGCCCCGTGTCCAAATCCATACCCTTGCCTTGTTATTCCTCCATCTCCCTATGTAAACACTCCGGTTCATACCTTAGTGCCACCACCAAGTGCCCCAACTCCTAGGCTCTGTGTGACTAAGAAACGACCCCAAGATAAGACCCAAAGGCATTTTGATCCATTTCCAATCAGCTATCAAGAGCTTTTCCCAATGTTGGTCCGAAATCACCTAATTGCCTATGTGCCATTGAAACCCCTGTCACCACTATACCCCAAGTGGTATAACCCGAACGAAAAATGTGATTATAACTGTGGAACTATTGGGCATAGCATTGAACACTGCAATGCACTCAAGAATAAAGTACAATCTCTTATAGATGCCAAGTGGTTGGATCCAACAACATTGATTGACAGAAGACTAGAAAAGGGTAATTAGGATTGGGAGATCTATAGCAATGATGTAGAAAGACTTCGGTCTGATATGATGTAGTAGGATTTCACTTTTTCAGTAGCAGGCTCTTATAGCCTTAGGATGCTAGGAAGAATAAAGTGCTTGTAAAAGACAGTTTTAACTACTGCTCAAATTTTGTAAACATGGTTTATACCATTGTGAACGTTGATATGGGAATGAATTGACTATGCTTCAAATTTATGATATGTTGATGATTAAGTTCCTCCTATTCTTATTTCCTCCATGATATCTTCCCATTTTCATTTTGCATCCAATCAATTATTTGTCATACCATACATTTATACATGTATCATGTTAGCATCAGGTTGCATTCATCCATTCATAATCAGCATGATTTTTCAGTATATATCCATGCATTAATTTGCTTATTCTTTACATGCATCATGTTGACTTTGGGTTGCATTAATGACAAACATAGTCAGCATGATTTCCCTGTATATGCTCATGCATTAATCTGTCATATTAACATCAGGATGCATTCATGACACACATGGTCAGCATGATTTTCTTTGTATATACTCTGTATCAATCATTCATTGTTTACATGTATCATAATTGACATCATGTTGCATTCATAGTGTATATGATCATTCATTGGGAAATACGCTGAAATGTACATGATCATTCATTGCATATATCCATGCGTTCATTTGTTTATTCTTTGCTTGCAACATGTTGGCATCGTGATTGCATTTATAACATATATGGTCAGCATGTTTCTGCTGTACATGTCCATACATCCTATTGTTTAGGCTTCACGTGCATCAAATTGCATTCATGGCTCCTTCATCATGACACGCACTTTGGGGGAATAAAACAGAAGTTGGCTTGGCTTTAAGAGTCTTTGAAAGAATTTCCATTTCAAATCAGAGGTATAAGAAGTACTGAGTACCCTTTTAATACAGGCTAGTGCTATAGAGAATGAACAAGTTGCCCGAATGGAAAGAATGGAAAGGGTACAGGAAGAATTGCAAGAACAGCTGGTAAAGTCTCAAGCAGAATCTAAAGATCAGATGACTAAATTGATGGAGCTAATATCCACCGTAATCAAGGGATACATTGAAAACCTGGCCGCCAGAGAAGGGTTAAAAGCACGAAAGAGTTAGAATGAGGTCGTAATGATGGATGCCCAGAACACAGTTAACCCCGTCAATGTCTTAAATTCAGATGATCCAGCGGAACAGGCAAAGTTGAAAATGGTTAATGAGGTAGAGTTGGCAGATTCCCAAGGGAAATATCAGTTGCTAGATGAAAGGCTCCGGGTAGTAGAAAATACAGACGTATTTGGAAGTGTGGAGGCAAAAGAATGATACTTGGTCTTCGATTTAGTCATCCCTCCTAAATTCAAGGTCCCTGACTTTGTGAAATATGACGGGACGACTGATCCGTCATCCCACATCACTATGTTCTGCCGAAAGATGACAAGTCATATAGATAATGATAAGCTTCTGATTCACTACTTTCAGGATAGCCTCAGCGGGTCCGCAATTAGGTGGTATAGTCAGTTGAGCAAGGATCAGATTCGCTCTTGGAATGATTTGGCTAGGGCTTTTCTAAACCAGTACAAGCATATGACCGACAGGACACTTGATCGTATCACTTTGCAAAATATGGAGAAAAGAGCTACTGAGAGCTTCAAAGAGTATGCTCAGAGGTGGAGGAACATGTCTACTCAAGTATAACCACCTTTGACACAAAAGGAAATCACTATCCTTTTTGTGAATACACTGCAGGCCCCGTACTATGATAGACTCGTCGACAATGCCTCGAAGAATTTTGCGGATATAGTAATCTCAGGTGAGATGATTGAGAATGCTATCAAGAATGGGAAACTTGAAAGAGAAGGAACATCCAATGCCGAGAGAAATAAGGCACCTAGAAAGAAAGAGAAAGATGTCCAAGCTATGGGAGATTTCATCCCATATTCCCAATTTCCCTCATACCAATCATGTTACCCTACTAAGGTATCTCCAAGCCTTTATCCTTACCTACCAACACAAGCACCTAATCCTATACCAGCCCTTGCAACATACCTACTTCCAGAAAATAACCGCGGGAAAACCAAGAAAGAATTCCACCCCATTCCTGACCTGCTGCCATTACTAATAAAGAATCAGTACCTTACCCCGATACCTTAGGAAATAGCTCTGAATCCATCAGCGAGGAGTTATGACCCTGACAGCAAGTGTGATTATCACCTGGGGGTAGTTGGGCATTCAACTGAAAAATGCAGACAACTAAGGGAAAGGATTGAAAGTCTTATCCGCAATGGTATTTTGACACCGGAGCTTATCAATCAGTGGAAGGCCGCTTTACCATAAATCAGTTTCTTTCAGGGTTTTAGGGGGAGAATTACTACCTTTGAAGGATGTCAATATGAGCATTTTGATGCATGTAGTTTCAGACCTTATGATGAAAACACTTGTCTCATGTCGACATTCATATGAATTAAATGAATTTTGAATTTTAAAAGCTTCGTGTTTGTTATGTTTTAACAATAATCTGCATTTGCAAAAACAAGCATTAAGAAAGTTTTAATAATGGATAGTCTCAAGAATATTGATGATCATTGTTACAGATGACCCAATACCTTCTCCCCTCTCTTTTAAGCTTTCCTAGGCCTAAACCCCTTGAATCGAGAACACTTGAAAGACCTAATGCTTCAAGGAATATGAATGATTGAACTTCATAAAACCATTGTCATCATATAATAAGCAAAGATGTAGATCCTAGTCTAGGCTATATGAACAAAGGAGCAAACTTTTTGAAATTTTTTTGAACTCCTTGAAATTCAAACAAATGAGACTCTCTTTCAAGAATTTAGATCAGGGTAATTTGGTGTCTGTCAAGGTTGTGCCAAAACCATTCATGTCATTTTCAACAACCACAAACATCACTTCATGATTGACACCTTGGGGCACAATGAGTAAACTAGATTATCCCATGTCCCAGAGAAAACCTATTTTTAGGTCATATTTTCTTTGTCTCTTCAAAGAACTCAAATTTGAAACTCAGCCTTTTCGAAATAGACCTAGACTTGCTATGTTCCTTGTTGATACAAACTCTCATGGTTAATCAAATTGGGACATCATATGTGGAAACGATGGATACATGGTGAATAAGGATGGACTAACGCATGAATCATTGGGGCATACGAAAAAAAAAAAAATTGTGATATCATGCATATGAGAATTCGGATGATTCCAAAGTGCAAAATGAATTTTGATTATCTATTTCCCTGGGGATTGCTTTTCAATGAGAATATTTGTGCTTGATATGAGAAATGGCCATCTTTCATATTCCTTTTGCAAAAAAAAAAAAAAAAATTATCCATAGTCACCCATTTTGAGCCAAAAGAATTCTTTCTTCTTTGAACCCTGATCAAGGATCACCCTCTGCACTGGAGGGCAAATGCAAGGAAAGATCTTCTTAAAGATCATGGAGGAATGAGTCCTGGCTTAAAGACAGATACAAAATAAATGGAGCGCCGAATGAATATGGGCTCACTCTGTCAAAAAGAAGAGGAAAAGATGGCGAAATGAAAGCCAAGAACAAAAAAAAGTGTGTGAAAAAGTATGGCAAATGAAAGCCAAAAGCAAAGAAGAAAAAGAGCAAAAGTTAAAAGGAAAGAATGGACAAATACTTCCAATGAAATCCTCCTCAAGAAATGATCCTTTGATCTGATTACCCTCAAACACATATTTTGGGCCTATCTATCCTTTCTTTCTGAACCCTACATTACGTGCTTTAAAAGTCCGTTTTGATCAAGCATGAATATTTAATTTGAAGGGTTTTTCCTCGGATTTTATCCATCTCATCGAATTATCATTTCACTAAGGAAGAATTTAGAATTCTCAATTGCATGATAAAACAATGAAAAACAAAAAAAAACAAAAAAAAAAAAAAAGAGAAAGAATGGGACTCTAGGGCGAAAACCCAAAAATGAGTGGTCTAGAGTAAAATGGGAATTTTCGATGCCATCTATGATAGTGCCGATACCACAAAAGAGAAAATCATCTTGAAGAAGTGGTCATCAAGGAACATCTAGGAATTCTTGAACTTCCCAAATTATCAACTTTATTCGGGGGATTAACTTCAAAAACTGAAACTTTTTCCCTCCAAGATTAAACTTTCCGTTTTAAACATCCCAGCCAATCTTGATGCTTGTCAAAATGCCTTGATATGAAAACTAAAAGCTTATTGAATTTGTTCGATTCTCAATGAATTCATGATTTATAAAACCTGTTCCATTTGTGAGCCTAGAAGGGACATACGTTTTGTTATGAAATTTTCTTTGATCAACCAAAATCTTGTTATACCAAGCATTGCCAATTCAAATTGAAAAACCCAGATTGACACTTAGAGAAGTTTTTAACAATGGTCATCAGTCTTCAAAAGATTTGTACATCACACACTGTGGGGTTAATATTTTTTGTTCAGAAGTTTTCAAAATGAGAAAACAAATAAAGATATTTTTTTTTGAAGCACTCGTTCTTGATGTTGACATGAGCAAGGGTTTTTCTAACCCAAAGGTATAGAACTGCTAGGATAGGTCTTGACTTCCAGATATGATAAGAAGAAATAGAACCCGTTTCAGACCTCTGTTGATGAGAGTTTGAAAACTGTTGGGGCAAAGAGAATAGCCAAAATGAATTTAAGATATACTCGGATTTGAAAAGGAAAAATGAATTGGAAAGGCTAAGCCAAAGTCTATAAAAATGATAAGGGCATATGCATCTTTTCATGAAGCGTTTGCATCATTATCGATCTTTGCATTTGCATCATGTAGAAGCATTCTGCACGTTTTCAAATCCTTGCATTTGCATAATGCCAATCTTTCCATCTACATCATTCCATGAAGTAGTTGCGTTAACACCAATTTTCGCATTTGCATCATAAAGAAGCATTTGCACATTATTGACCTTTGCATCCTTCTAATAAGTAATTGCGTTATTTGAGGATCATTTGCATTTGCATCATTTAGAAGCATCTGCATCTTATTCAACATCTGCATCTGCATCAATAAGCATTTCTATCAATCTAAGCCATTTGCATATACACCACGAAGCATTTCCATTTTATCCAATAACTGCATCTATATCAAGAAACATTTGCATCAATTCGAAACATTTGCATTTACATTTGCAATATGAAGTATGTGTATCCTATTAATCATTTGCACCAGCATCAAAAAGCATTCGTATCTTCTCAAAATCTTCAGGTTAATTTTCAACATTTCTTCAAAGATCATTTTTAAGGCCTCCAGGCATCAATTTTCCAAATCATAGATAAGACCTCCGGGCATAGTTTTTCTTTTTAAATTATGGATAAGACCTTCGGGCACCATTCTTTAGACCTCCGGGCATGGTTTTTCCCAAATCACGGTTAAGGCCTCCGGGCAACATTCTTAAGGCCTCCAAGCACCATTCTTAAGGCCTCCGGGCATCATTTTTAAAGTCGCATACAGCGCATTTTTTTTCACGGATAAGGCCTCCGGACACCATTTTTAAGACCTCTGTGCATCATTTTTAAAGTCGCATATAGCACTTTTTTTTTACGGATAAGGCCTCTGGGCACCAATCTTAAGACATCCAGGCATCATTTTTAAAGTCGCATACAGCGCATTTTTTTCAAATTACGGGTAAGGCCTCCGGGCACCATTCTTAAGACCTTCGGGCATCATGTTTAAAGTCGGATACAGCGCATTTTTTTCACGGATAAGGCCTCCGGGCACCATTCTTAAGACCTCCGGACATCATTTTTAAAGTCGCATACAGCGTATTTTTTTAAATTACGGGTAAGGCCTCCAGGCACCATTCTTAAGACCTCCGGGCATCATTTTTAAAGTCGCATACAACACATTTTTTTTCACGGATAAGGCCTTCGGGCACCATTATTAAGACCTCCGGGCATCATTTTTAAAGTCGCATATAGCGCATTTTGTTTTCACGGATAAGGCCTCCGGGCACCATTCTTAAGACCTTCGGGCATCATTTTTAAAGTCGCATACAGCGTATTTTTTTTCAAATTACGGGTAAGGCCTCCGTGCACCATTCTTAAGACCTCCGGGCATCATTTTTAAAGTTGCATACAGCGCATTTTTTTTCACGGATAAGGCCTCCGGGCATCATTTTTAAAGTCGCATACAGCATATTTTTTTCATGGATAAGGCCTCCGGGCATCATTTTTAAAGTCGCATACAGCGCATTTTTTTCAAATTACGGGTAAGGCCTCCGGGCACCATTCTTAAGACCTTCGGGCATCATTTTTAAAGTAGCATATAGCGCATTTTTTTCAAGTTACGGATAAGGCCTCCGGGCACCATTCTTAAGACCTCCAGGCATCATGTTTAAAGTCACATATAGCGTATTTTTTCACGGATAAAGCCTCCGAGCACCATTCTTAAGACCTCCGAGCATCATTTTTAAAGTCGCATACAGCGCATTTTTTTCAAATTACGAGTAAGGCCTCCGGGCACCATTCTTAAAACCTCCGGGCATCATTTTTAAAGTCGCATACAGTGCATTTTTTTCACGGATAAGGCCTCCGGGCACCATTCTTAAGATCTTTGGGCATTATTTTCAAAGTCGCAGACAGCGCATTTTTTTCAAATCACGGGTAAGGCCTCTGGGCACCATTTTTAAGACCTCCGGGCATCATTTTTTAAAGTCGCATACGGCGCTTTTTTTTAAAATCACGGGTAAGGCGTCCGGGCACCATTTTTAAGACCTCCAAGCATCATTCTTAAGACTTTAGGGCATAATTTTTTTTTCTTGCAAATCGAATTTGTTTCCTTAAGACGGGTCGAGCCTTGATTAGTCAGAGAATTTAATTTAAGGACAATATCTTCTATTTACAGTTTTTCTCAACAAAAAACAAAAAAACAAAAAAATAAATAAAATATGAAAAAAGGAAAAAGGAAAAAAGAAAAAAGAAAAAAGAAACCCCCTTCACTTCACATGTGATTTCACTAACTGGATAAAATTAGTGTTTGTTTATCTTTGCCTGACTTCACATGTGATTCTCAGCTGTAGACACCTAATTTTGTCCGGACCACTAAAACATGTATGTTTTCTTCCTAAATTGATGTTTCAAAATATAAAAAGATTTTTTTTCATCCTGCAGGTGGTACTTCGAGACTTAGTTTAAGAGGGCGAGCATAAAAAGTCAAACTTGAAAAAATCAACCCCAAAAAGTCAACCTCGAAAAGTCAACTACTGAAAAAGTCAACCCACTTTCAAAATCAAGATTTGAAGTTCAATTAAAAATGGCAAAAGATTTTTGATAATTTGAGGACTACATCGAAAGATATGGACTTCGGAAGTTGGGTTATGGAGATTCAGTAGAATGAAAACCCTAATCCGGGAAATTTGAGGAAAAGTGCTTAAACGTTCAAATTGGTCAAAATTGAAGGTTCCAAATGAAATATAAGCACTGACTATGGGTAATGGAGAAGCCACTTGAAAGAAAAACTGAAAGAAAAGTAAATCCGGAAGAAAATCGAGAATTAGGGTTTTTGGTGGATTTCGGTGAAATTGGGAAGAATTACAGAATTGGCCCGACTCGGTAGGAATAAAGCCCCTAATTGATGAGGAGTGATTAAAAAAGGATAGCCCAAGGCTCAGTTTGAAGAAAATCTAAAAATCAGACTTGTTTTGAGCAAAACCGGGTTTCGGAGGTAAAAAGGCAAAATTGGAAATTTTGAGAAAAATAGAAAATGAACTCAAAATCTGAAAATTTGCAAATATCATACTTAAATCATTTGGAAGAGATTGGCAAAATAAAATCTTGATTCGGAGTCCATTTGCAAAATGGCCAAATCCTAAGCCCCCTATGCAGTAATTCAAGTAGATAAATCCCGAAAAAATACCAAATGAGTTCCAAAAATTATGAAAAAATCAAGATCACATTTTTAAATTATTTGGAAGAGATTGGTCAAGAAAACTCTGGATTTGGAGCTCGTTTAAAAAATGGTAAAGTTTGGGGGCATAAATGGGCAATTTTGGAAGAAAAAATCCAAATAAATAGCAAATGGACTCGGAAAATTTTGAAAACTTCCAGAATTTAATTTTTTATTATTTTGAAAGTATTGAAAAAATAAAATTTGAATTTGGAGTCCGTTTTCCATTTATTTACATTCGGGGGGCAAAAAAATCATTTTATCCAAGAAATCGAAAAGGGCTTTCCTTGCCTTTTAAAAAAATGAAACATAGGCTGGAAGGAAAGGGGCTAGCCGGCCAAGGCCCAAAGATGGGTAGGAGGTTTCTGATTTTTTAATCAAGAGGCCAACAATGAAGAGTTAGTTAGTGATTTTTTGATCAAGCCTTTGCAAATAAGCCACATGGACCAATGCATGAAGAGGGAGAGTGTCAACATAATGGCTTAAGATTCTTGAACAGCTGTAATTGTGGATAGCTGATGGCCTAATCTAAGGGTCATAATTTCATGTTTTAAACATCTTGGATCAATAGCCCTTAGATGAAAATTGGTTGATGGAAAAATGACAACATCCTAGCCTAGAGAGAGGGGGGTTTCAACCACTACAAGGGGATTTCTTTCTTTCATTTTCAGAACTAACGCACTCTCTATTCTCTCTTGCTTTTGGCTGATTTTTCTTTCCATTGTTGAGAAGCAAAAAGAAAAGTTTAGAAAAGAAAAGAAAGTTAGAAAGGAAAAAGCTTGAAAGATAGCTTCTAAAGGTTGCTTTTAGCACCATACTCTTGCACTTTCTTTGATTTTCAATTCTTGATTTGCTGTTTTGATTATTATTTTGGTGAGTTTCTTTTGATTTTTCTTTTTAAATAAGTATTTTTAATGTTTATCTTAAACTTCCTTCTTTATCCTTTCTTATAAAAAGCTCTTGAAATATTTTTTTCCTTTGTTTTTTTTTTTTTGTAGTTGCCGAATAGCCCAGTTTTTTTTTTTAGTTGCTGGTTGCTTTGTTATTTCATGTTATTTTTTATATTAAATAAGTTTTGATGCTTTAAATCTTCTTCTACTACATAGACTTGAAGTTTGTTTTAATGTGGTTGCTTGCTTATTTCCATTTATGAGTCTATTATCATGTTCTTGCATTTTTGATTTTCTGTATTAAGTTTGTTATGTTTTATATTTTGAAATCCATTTGTTTGTGAAAATGCTTGTTGGTTTTCATGCCTCTACTTTATATTTGCATGATTTGAGTGTTATTCTTTAGTTAAGTATGTTAGTATATCAAGTATTTGTGAAATGCCATGCTCATTTTGAACATGAGGCCATTCGGCCACTTCACTTTATTTGCTTTGTGTGTGCTTTTTTGTTATGTTAGTTGATAGGTTTGCATTTTCATGACATTTGGTTGAGTATTTTGTTTAAGCATGCCTTGTGTTTGTGATATTTCCATGCATACTTTAGATGTAGGATTGGTTTGTTTTGTCATGCATATCCATGCATTTTAGACCTAGGTTGCATTAAATGCCATGCAAGTTCATTTAGGTCTAGGTCATTTTATTGATGCCATGCATTTTTCATGACATTTAGGTTTAAAATCATGCATTTCATGCATCATATTTGCTGTATCTTTCATGCATTTCATGTCCATGCCACTTGAATTATGATTTAGGCCAATCAATGGTTCAAAGTCATGCTCTCTTGAGCATACTTGTGGAAAATTAAAGAGTTGTCAAATTGATTATTCTACCTTTGTGATTGTTTTTTACTTATCCAATTTTTGTCTAACTTTTCAAAAGTATAAGCTACTGTTTGTGAGTCATTTAGAGAGTCTTAAATATTTTTACGTTGATTTTTAAATGATTTTATCAAAGGCAAAAAAATGTGTTTTGGAAAAACAGTTTTTTCACCCAGTACCCGATTTTTCTAGGCAGTCAACTTTAATAAAAAAATAAAGCCAATTTTTTCCCGTGTAGTTTTACATATCCTGAGTCTCCAGTATTTTTTGGAATTTTTAAAAATAGGGTAAAAAATCGTGGTTTAAAACTGGACAGTGGAATCAGAATTGAATTTGAAGGAAAAACATTTTTCTGTTTTGGTTAAGTTACTTAGAGGGGGTTGATTGGAAGTTTAGCTACTGACTTAGGGTAGTTTCTAAGCCTTTTTGAACTCTAAAAATGATTTTTTAAGTCTCGGGTTAAGAGTGGTCAAGTCCGAAATTTTAAACTTAGGAAATTAGAGCCATTTAAAAAGGGTTTAGCCAAAGTTTTTATTTTTAATCTAATCTTTTCAAAAAATTTATTTTCAAACAATCACAAAGTATTTTGATTTTAGAATATTCTAATTTGATATATTTTTCTAAGGTAGCCGGATATCTTTTTAGATATACGGATTTCCTTAATTAAAGGAAAAATACACTTTCATGCATTGCATTTTCCATATTAACGCATTTTATATAATATGTGATTTTTGCTATGACAATTTCTATGGTATTGTTATTATTTTGATTTATATTTTTTGATGTTATATTGTTTATTATATGGTTTTGAATATTTCATGATATCCTATGCTTTTTATTTAGTTATTTTTTGTCATATTATTTAGCATATACTATGTTCACGCATTATTATTTTCATTTTTATTTTAATGCATATTATATGATAGCAATATTTTATATTCCATGTCATTTCAATTATATGCCATATCATTTACATTTGCCATGTCATTTAAATTATTTCATTTCATATAGAATATATTATGTTACCTAGGTCATTTCATTTCATGTAAAATATATTATATTACCTAGGTCATTTCATTTCATTTACGATATATTATGTCATTTAGGATATTTTATTTCATTTAGAATATATCATATGACTTAGGATATTACATTTCATATAGAATATATTATGTTACCTAGGTCATTTCATTTCATTTAGAATATATCATATAACTTAGGATATTCCATTTCATTTAGAATATGCTAAGACATTTAAATTATATCATATCATTTAGGTTGTACTATATTATTTAGACTTTGCTATGTCATTTTATTTATGTCATACTTATTCATATTCATATTTTTTAAAATGTTTTCAAAAAGCTAATGATTTTCAATAAAATAAAGATATTCCCGAGTTAAAATAATTCATGAGTTTTCTGCCGAGTTTCCTGGGGAGGATATCAACAATTATCATTAATAACGGAATATCTTCTTTAAAATAAGAACGATTCGAAAAGTTTTCCAAACTAATAAAAAATTCTATATTTTGCCACGTTTGTTGGGGAATATAGGAAAATTTTGAATTTATAAATTCCAGATCATTTTCAATTAAAAATGAGATTATTTTTCTTTAAATTAGGAATTAACTTGAAATACTAAATTTAAAACCTACTTTTTACCGAGACTTGAGATAACACATGATTAATAAGGTACCGTTTTATACGGGCGTTGTGGGGGTGCTAATCCTTCCCCACACGTAACCGAGTCCCGAACCCGCTTCTTTGATTTCTCTGGTTTAAAACGCAGAATTGAAATTGGTTTTAAAAATGTTTTAATTAATTTTAAAATATTTTTATAAAACCGATTTTAATAGGTGGCCGATCACACCTAGCTAAAAAAGATTGGTGGCGACTCCATGTCTTTTTCAAGGTCATTTTCAAAACCTTCATTTTTCAAGAGGAATTAAGTCGACTTTTTCTCGGTTTTTTTTAATGTCACGCTTAATGAATAATAAAGTCTTGCGATGAGACTTGTTATTTTTTAGGTTTTGACATTATTTTTCAAATGTCAAATGATGAAACTTTACCTAGTTTGTTTGATCCTAAACATTTTATTTAAATCTTGGGAGTCTTGATAATACAAAACTGACAAAAATTTGTTTTAAATCATCATGAATTTCGTGTTTTGGATATGTTTATTGAAGCATTTTTTTTGTATTTGTTATAGAAGACAATGCCAAGAATTGTCTAGACTCTGATGATAATGAGGACCATGACACAATTTCTGAGAGTCAGTAAATTACTGCAAGAACAAGATAATTAACGAATGGATCCAAATGATGATGATATTGTTAAACACATCATTACTATTAATGAGAAAATCCAGAAGTTGATTTGGAGTGGCAGTTTGTTCACAGGAGTGATTATAACAAATACTTGATGTTATAAAACGCATTTCTTACTTCGAGACGAAAGGATCTTCTTGATGATGTTTGGATTTCTAAGATGGAGAATAGCCACATCAAGGATTATGCAACCTTTATTAAAACTTTTGTGAAGGAGTAAGTGAAGATGGGGCAAAGAGGACTGCGACCCTCTCTATCGACTCTAATATTCACAACCTGCGACCCTCTCTATCGACTCTAATATTCACAATGTGAAAGGCAAGGTTTTAGGAAACCCATGGATGGCTAACTTGGATTTTAAGCTACCGAAGAAATTTTGGATTCCATTCCAGTCACTATAGAAATAATTGATTAGCTACTTTTATGGAACTTCTATTTTGGGAATGTTTACTCCTATTTTCTTTCAAGATATTGGTTTATTTACTTTCTTATTATATGTTTATATTATTAGACTTATTTTTGTAAATATTTAGTATATATGAAACTTTTATGTTTCTCTATGCGATAAATTTGCAAATTATGAGTAATTTTTCATCAAGTGGGGGTTCTAAGATATTTATTATCTTAGAATAGAAAATTTTGCATAAATTAAATAAATTAGTGATAATTAAACATATTATTATGGAGTTTGATTGTGAACATAGTGAGCTTTTGTTTCCATACTATATGGTTGATTGTCATTGATTTTATGCCGGATTGTGACAAAAAAATATGTATGCTAGGCATTAATAAGTGCATATATGTATCGTTGTAGAATATCCTTTCGAAATGGCATCTGATTCAAAAAAATATTGTTTTTGAGCTAAACAAATGTGAGAAGTTCAATGGGCATAATTATGAGATATGGAGTATTGAAATCCATTATGTGCTGGAAGAACAAGAGGATCTGAAAGTTCTAAATAATGTCCGAAAGAGTCTGAAAATGAGAAACAACTTAACATAGAATGAATTGAGAGGCTTACGACTTCTAGAAAAAGAAAAACTTCACTGCTTGCATTACATTTCTAAGAAGCATGGAGAACGATATTATGCGAGAATTCAGAAAGCATGAGATAGCCAAGAAGATGTGGAGTGCCTTGAAAGTAAAATTTTGTCAAATTTCGATTATCAAACTCAGGCAACTCACAATCAAGTTTGACACTTATAAGAAGCGTCCTAATCAAAATGTGATGCAGCATGTAAGGCAGATGTCAAACATGATTAGTGAATTGAAATAGGCTAGTCACACTTTAACTGATGAGGAGCAGGTTTAGGCTATCATTCGGCCCTTGTATCATAATTGGGAGCACATGAAGATGCATCTTACCCACAATGAAAACATCAAGACACTTAAGGATGCTTCAAGGCATTTGCAGCTTGAGGAAGATAGGATCAAGGCATCTAGGCCTAATGTCAATGTATATATGGTTCGAATAAGTTGTAAGGAAGCTTCGAGCTTCAAACGAAAGCCATATGGTGGTTAAAAAGGGAAGGCATCTAATAAAACAAAAGGTGGCTTAGGTATAACCTCCAAAATAACTAATTTTCATGGTTAAGATATAACCTACAATCCCTACCTTTCTAGGCTAAGGTAGAGACCTCTAAACCCAAAACGAGTTTCTATCAAAACTAAAAAAAAAAAAAATACTCAAGAGATACCTCACTCTTTGATCCCAAACAAACTCTAAGATTTTACAAATATTTTTGCAAACAATAAACCTTTAAAAGGTTGGGTACTGCCAAATAAGTATAAATAAAGATAATGATAAATATATAATATAAATGATGAAGAATTGAAGCTCAAATCCTATTTGGTTCACATAGTTCTTGAAAGAATGAAGATATAGCTTTTTGATACTTGTTTTCCCACTTTAAATGGTGTTGAGAAGTCAATTTATAAAGAAAAATACTTTGGAACTGTTGGGGTTGAATGGAGAAGAAAATAGTTGTTGGAGTGGTGAAGGCTCTTAAACACTAGGGATCGATCCCTTGAAGCAAAATTGCTCCAAGGAAAGCTTCTGCCATGTAAGGTATAGATCCCATGTAAAGGGGAATCAATCCCCTCTTTCTTATTTTCAAATTTAAAGTCTTTTCTTTCCTTCTGTTTGATTTTCATTTTCCTTTTCTTTAACCTACCATTTTTCACCATAAAAACATTTATTATTTGATTTTTTAAAGAAAGTTTTAGAAGTCAACAACAATTTACTTTTTTATTTTTAAAAAGCTCTAGTTAAGCAATGCCCATAATTTTTTTTTTCTCAAAATCAATATGCCAAAATTATATTAAGTTTAAAGAAAATAAATTTTCCTTGAATATAAATTGGACTTGCATTTAAGCTCAAACAAATTTTATAGCAAATTTAAAAAAAAAAAAAAACAAAACAAAACAAAACAAAAATTTTATTTAATTTGAAAAACACATTTAAAATTTTTATTATTTCAAAATAATGACCAATCTAAAACTAACACCCTTGATATAAAAGCAAACATCATTAGTCTTAGAGAATTAAACTTGTATATTTTTTTCTTTTTCTAATTCTTTTTTGGTGTTTTGCTTTTTTCTTTTTTTCTTTTTTTTTTTGTCTATTTGTTATTAATTATTGTGCTACCATGTTTTTTATTTTCTTACCATTTTTTTGCATTTTTTTAATGTTCTTTCTCTTTGTCAACTGTGTTCTCCCTTTTTTTTTTCAAGTTTTTTTTTTAAAGTGCTTCTATGCTGGAGAATTGAAAAATTAAGGGCTGGGACTAGGCTAAAAGGGTGTGCAAAACGGTGGAGATTAGAGGTGGTAATTGGCTAGGTTCGAGTCGGGTCATTTCAGGTTCAGTTTATATTAGGTTTGAGTTTTTTTGGGTATAACTCATTTCGGATTTGAGTCATTTTGGGTTCAAAATGTTTTCGGTTTGGGCTTTTTCGGGTTTCGATAATTTTGGGTTTAGACTATCTCGGATTCGGGTTTTGACGAGTTTTACGTCATTTTTAATTTTATGTTAGACATAATCATTTCTACATAATTAAATGTTCAAATCCAAAAATTATTAATTATTAATTTTTTAAGTTAGATGTTGTATATAATATGACATTTTTAATTATATTTGTATATTAATATCAATATTTGTTAGCACGAAAATGATATAAAATAAATTTGTTATATAAAGTCAATTTGTTAAATAATTGATTATAAAAATATGATATATTATCATATTGATATTTAAACAATTGATTCAATGGACTCTAATATTCAACTTGTAAATACATTATAATTTATATTATGGATATATATAAATATAATTGTACATACTAATAATTAAATAAAAATAGGCAAATGACTTATTTGAAGAATAATAAGACTAAAGTTTAAGAACTGGTAGACAATGCCAAAAAAGAAGTAATACTATTAATTAATTGCTCAATTATTTGTCATAATGGTCTAATCTTAACTTAAAACTAATTTTTCTAAGAAATCAAGATTAAAATTACATGATATATATAGTATATATCTAAATATTTTAATAATTTATCATTTAAATAATAAATATTAAATAGTAATGACTAATGAAGATGAGATGATATGATGATTTATAGACATGACAATTTTAGACATGATATGATTACACGGCTCACAAACGACACGTGATATATAAGAGAATATCATGATCGTATTAATTAATTAAGTTGTGATTAAAGAAAAATAATTACTTAAGAAAAGAAATTTGTGAATTCTAAAAGAATATGGAATATGAATAAACTAATTAAGTCTAGGCATGAAAGAAAAACAAATAATTAGTAGTAATTTAAGTATCATATTTTGGATATCTCATACTCATTGAGTTTTTTATTTCATAAATTTTATTTATTTATTTCATTGTCATATTTAAAATTAGTATGATTATTAGTACGATTGTAGGTATGTAGCTCATTAGTTAATAGTATGACTTTGAATATGTTATTTTAAACATATCATATATGCATTAAAATTTTAAGAAAAATAAAATATATAAAAAATAATCACCATTTTATATTCTTTCAATTTTATCCTAAAAATCTCTTTTAGATGATTTTATAAGTAATCACCAAAAAATATTTATCTTTTGTTCACAACCCATTTATCTACACATAAATTAATTTTTCTTATATTATTATCTTAAAACACGGGTTTAATTAATTTGACTATACCAAAAATAAATAGGTAAGCATATAATAAAATTGAATTTAAAAAATGAGATTATACCTCCCAAGGTCTTTGGATTGAGGCCTGAACAATGAACTAAACAACTCGAAAACAAAGAAAAGGGACTGTTGATTCGATCAAATTTAGGTAGAGTTCTTCTACTCACGTCTTATTGCTTTTATGAGATAAATAAATGTGTAAATATGATTTTTGTATGAAAAATAAAAATAGTATTATTAGAAGAAATGTATTTTACTTTTACAATTTGGACAAATTAAGCTGTTCAAAATCAAGGAAAAGGTGATGGGGTACAATAGGTCATTTATGTACTTTTTATCAAAATGTTTATATGAAATGAAAAAAAAAAATGATAAACCTATCTTTAGTTTTTTATGGGAAAAAATCGAGTTCTATTTAACCCAAACATTTATATAGCTTTTGAGTTTATAATATAAAAACTCTCATTTATATCATAATATGTTTGCCCTTTTAAATTTGAAACACCAACTTGTTTTGATAATTTATGTTACTTGAACTTTAAAACATCAACTTATTTTGATAATTTATATTATAAGAATTTATCGAATAAGAAAGATTATTTAATTCAAATTAAGAGTTTTTTAATGAAAGTTCTAATGATATGCGCGATTAAATTTAACTATAACTATCAAGAAAGTATCGAGTTTGTTTGTTGACCTTAACATAAATTTAAGTATTTTAAAATGTTTGAAGTGATTTTAGTAATTTATTTATACATTCAAATTGTTTTATACACATATAGTTTCAATATCTTTATAAGTTATAAGTATAAAATATATTTGACTTTTTTGTGATAAAATTATTATTTTATTTATATATATATTAAAATTTAACTTTTAATTAAAAAAGGTAAAAAAAAAAAAGAAGTTATAATAAAATTTATAATTAAAATTTTTGTTTTATAAAAAATTATTTAATTATAATTTTATAGTTGCTTTATCTTCCTAAAGTCGTGTAAACCAAAAATGAATTAACAAATAGGAAGCAAAGACCTACGCCCTCCCATCCCAGGAATAATTGAAGAGAGTTATCTCTAGTCACCAACATTAGCATAAAAAAAAGTAAGAATCGATAAATAACACATAAATCGAGGTGCTATGCGGATCCTCAAACATATATGAAATGAAATAAATATGAACTAAGCTACTTATGGATGTAACCACAATTAACATAACTACGGTCGGGCTATTGAACACGGAGTCACAAGTGAATTACGAATCGAATCAATTTGCGAATTGAGCGAGCTCCCCTTGCATGCAATGATGCGGTGGTGAACCTCTCATTCTAATTCAGTGCTCTCCGAGCCGTGCGAGAAAGTTTTCCGTCACACGGCTCACCAACTTGATCTTCCACGGGAACCGTATGTCCGAACAGGCTTGAAAAACAGGTAGGATCCCGCTTTCCTTTGCCACTCAAGTGTACGTCGTGCTTAGGCCCCTTCTTCCCTTCCCTAATGAAAGAGTCTACCACCTGCCTTAGTAGTCTCAAATAGGGCGTGCAGGTTTGCCTCTTTTTTTAGTAGGTGATTCACTACCTAAGCGAAGAAAGGCTGGATTAAGAAAAGGGGTACTACGAGCCCTCTGCCCCACGCTTCTAACCAGCTCGCATGGTTCACCGGTTCCATCGACTAGACTTTTAGGGCTAGTTTAGCATTGCTGTTGGAAAAAGCTTGGGTTGGAAAAAGCTCGAGTTGGAAAAAGTGTGTTTATAAAGTGTGGTGAAAAAAGTGTGGTTTAAAAACTTTTAAGTGTTTAGCATTACTGTGAAAAAGTGTTGTAGGAAATTGAAATGTCAAAAAAAGATGTTTAAAATAATAAAAGTGTAGAGATATGAGGATAATAAAGTCATTTTATCCAAAAGCCAGCTTTTAAAGCCCAAAAGCTATATTTTTTTGCTTTTTGGTTTGGCTTTTCAAACCATGGTTTGAACAGCAGAAGCCAAATTTTTTTATCTGTTTAGCATTGCGTTTGCGGTGAAAAACAGCTTTTGACCTCAAAAACTGTGCCAGAAGCAATGCTAAATGAGGCCTTAGAATGATTCAATTGATACAAAGGTGCGTTTGAAGTGGGGGGTGCTGTCTCTATTGGGCTGGGCCTTCCCCATAAGGCTCCACCGTGGAGGCATAAACGCTTTATTTTTAATATTAAATTTGAGTTATTATGAATTTATGATCAAATTATCTTAAATTTGAATCGTTTTAAGTTCGAATAATTTTAGATTCAAATTTTTTTAATTCATTTTTTTGTTAAATCAAATTTGAATAATTTTTAAGTTTGAATTTATTTTATCACATCAAATGAAATTAGAGGAGGTACCATGGCTGTTGTCATTTTTTGTTTGGTTTTAGACGTGGCAAGGGAAAGTCAACGAGGCGAGGGAGACGTACTCGCTTTCCCATCAATAATTGTCCTTTTTTTTTCAATTTCGTATACATTATTTAGTAAAAAAAAAAAAAATTCTTTTTCCTTTTTTTTTATTTTTTTATTTTACTATTTTATTTATTTTTTATTTTTTATTATTTTTTCCTTTTTAAGAATTTCAAGAATTTTGTTTAATTTTTTTTTTTATTTTTAATTCTGGATATAATATTGTAATTTTATTTAATTGTGGAGTTTACTATGAAATTTTACACATTTTATCTTTTTATTGTAAATTAATATAATTTAACATTTCAACATTCCAATTCACAACCAAGACTCCAAGACCTAAATCGAATTCCGAAGCAATTTGATAACTCAGCAGACTTGAATCTTAAGTTACCAGGTAATGTAACTAACATTGAAGACTCGAGAAAATAAACAATATGATAAGAACGTAACTAACGTCGAATAGTTAAGAAAACGAACAAATTATTATAAGAAATAGAACCGTGATTTCAAAGTCCAAATTTCGAATTCAAATTCGATAAATAATATAATCCTGTTAAATGTTTAAATTAATTTGAAAAAGAATAAATGTCGAAAATTGAAAAACTAGACCAATCCAATTATCGATTTTTTAATTTAAGCTTATTGAAATGGGAAATGGTAAAATTTACAAGATAATGAAGATGAAAATTATCATATTTTATTTCAAAATCACCCGGATAAAATGAATTATTTATATTCCTTTTTTCTTTTACTACTTATGACATTCAAAGATAAATTAAGACCAAATAACTCTCTTGATCCTCAAATTTTCGAGTGCATATAATTTTAGTCATAAATTTCAAAACCTAACAATTTGATTCATGATTGCAAATACCATAACAAATTGATCATTCTGTTAGTTTTTCCGTCAACTCTACCGTTAAGTACTAAGTAATGATACGTGTCACCTAGTGACTGCTAACATTTATCATTGTTTTGGTGAGAGGGGGCAGCACCTATAAAGTGTCAAACTTCAGTCTAAAATTCAATTGTTGTTCCAAACAGACTAAGCATAAAGCAGCTATACAATTGTGAACAACAACATGGTTGAGCTTAACAAACTTTTAAGACAATAAAAGCAAAGATGCAGTGAGTTACAAAATAATAACCACACAAAAGTTATGTTGTTTGCTACTAGCACAGTTGGCCGCTGGCACTGCAGATTAACAAGACAAAATGTGTTGATAAGCCTCAAAATTCCTTTAGTAACAATTACACTTTTTTTCCTGCATCCAATCAAATATGAAAATAATCCGCAAGTTAACAACCAACGCTGGGCCTCTGCTTGAACCTTTCAACATAACCAAATGATATACATAATACGAGAGAATGATCAGACAGTTCTATACCGTTTTGTTTCGATAATGCAGAAACCACAGCTAACATTTTCATCTAAAAAATGCATATAGATATATCAAGTGGATCTACGGTATGTTTCGAATAACTTCACCATCGCATGGTCTAAATTCCTTCCCTAGTGACTCATATCTGGTAATTAGTTCAAGTCTGTTTCTCATGCCAAAAGTTAAGTGAACGAATTTGAGAGAAAGGGAGTTTAGTAGAAGCAGCAAAGAAAATCCAATACTCCCTATCACTTGTTTTGGTAGAATTTCACTCAAAGTATGGAAATATAGAAAATTGATAACAATTAACTCTTAGCAAAAAGGAGGCTATAATTTGAGCTGAACCTGTTGAAGTCTCAAAGTGTAAAGAGTGCACCACAATTTTGCATTTTCAAACAAGACTTAACATGAGAGGAACCTAGCAAAACAAGAATAAATAAAATGCTAAAACAGAAACACTGGCTGAGTGCACAATACAAGATGAAAAATGAGAGAGGCCAAATGAAAAAAAAGGGGGAGGGCTCGATAGATTATAGTTTTTTTTCGGGCTACATGTTAGATTATAGTTGCAGTTAATATTTGTGCACCTAAAAGATTTCAAAAACTTCTATTCTCCACATGAATTGCACTTGGACAATGCCAGGAAGAAAATAAGTTAGAGCTTGTAAACTGATATAAAATCATATCACCTCTTATAAGTATATATATACCTAGATATTTAAGCAATAGTTACTTGAAAGTAAAATATTTCTTACATAATTGTCGTCAAAGTTTTTAGAAAATGGTCTCATTTGGGAGGCACATATAAAAATACAGGATATCAGATATGGGTACCATGTGCTTCATTGTGATTCAAGACTAAGATAAATTAAATAAACAAATACAGTTTACAAGATTGATACTTATCTTTAATCAAATCACATATTATGTAAAGTGAATTAATCAGTTTTCGGGTACTCCTTCATAAGTTAAGCAAAAATGTGTATGATATTCTCTTTCGATGGTTTTAATTTTACCAAAATCATTCTTCTTTTTACTTATTATTAAGAGATATTGGCTTATATGGATACAACTGCTTTTTCAAAGATACATAGCTTGGCATTATAGAAGCAATCATGTCCAACCAAAGTGCCTTTCCAATGTATAAATTTCCACTCTTGTTGCTTCAGCCTTCAGCTATCTACGGAGGTACTCATAGTCTTGAATCAAATAGCTAAACTAAAAGATATGATACAAAGTTATGGTGCAGTGGTGCAAGTATAGATTAATAAGAGCAAAGATGGATTCAATCTGTGAGAGCAGCCACTAATCTTAAGGTTGGGACTATTTGCTAACAACCGTACCTAAAGCACACTAGAGAGAGAACATAACTAGGTAAGGCCCTCTTATTTAATATATGTTCTAAAACACATTAAATTTTTGTAGGTCTTCCCAACTAATAAAGAAAATTTAAATGGATACCTCAAAGCATCAGTAAGTTATAATTGTATACTTTCTTTTCTTGTAAAAAGTAAAAGAAAATAAATCTCACTTCTTTGTTTCCTAATTAACCAAAAGTAGAAGATTGGTGCCTCCATAGAACATTTCTATGATTTTTGTAAACAGAAAAAGTTATTATTCCTGTGACTTTCATTTGGTAAAGAAGTCTACTCTTCTCCCATTTTTGGAGGGTTGATGACTATCCATAGCTATTACCTTCACACTAACAAAGAGTTCGACCCAGCACTTTGTTTCTGTCCTAGTTCATCCTGATACGATATTAAAATTAAACTGATTTTTCACCGATAACTTAATCTTGTCAATAATACAGCATATTTGATTCCATCCATACATCTAGTTCCTTTCATATGAGTTTTGAGTCTCAATAAGAAATCTAGTTTCTACTGTTCTAAACTAATGATTTGAAAATTTAGAGTTATCTGTTTAAGATTCCTTCTCTTAATGGTGATTTTGATGACAAAAGCAGAGGGAAAAGGGAAACAAAGAACTTTAGAAGCTAGAAAAACTTCCAAGTTATTGAAGAGAAATAGTGTCTCCCATTATTTGGGTTAGAGAAGGAACAATAGGACATTGGTATCTGCAAAACCAAAGAGCTAAAAGGGTGTCAGTTAGGAATTGCTGATAATGAGTGATTGAATTGTGAAAGCAAGCAACTTGGAAGTTTAAGAGTAACAATAGCTCAGATGATTTCTTTCAATCAACAGATGGCCTTCCTATTCCTATCAATAGGTGCATTTCCCAGTTATTGTAGTCGAGCGCAATTTTTAGTTACTCCGTAACTCTGAAGTAGTACTCTCCATCCATGTTTGAAACAAACATAGCAATTCAACAACAAAACAAAACAAAACAAAAAGGACAACGGTAGTAAAACATACCTGAGACCATTTTGGCCATAGATGCCTCCTCAGCCTCATGAGACAATAGTTGAGACGGAAGGAGAGTCGTCCGGTGCATCGGTGGAAGTGAGCTGAAAGCGCAGGTGGGGCCAATGCCAATCTGCGTCGTCCTCGTCCAAGTCCATTAAGGAATTGTCAAATTTGGTGGTGTTAGATCCATGGTGGTGTTGGGTGGGCAGGGTAGAGCGGCAGAGAGGACACGAGTTATGGTTGGAGAGCCAGGGGAGTATGCAGTCTGGATGGTAGAGGTGCTTGCAGGGAAGCTGTTTGGCATCGGAATCAAGTAATAAGGGATCCTGGCACACTGCGCAGAGGAGCACGGAGTCAGGCTCCAGATAGGAGGACGAGATTTTCACGGTGGCGACGGACTCCATGGAAAATTTCTGGGAGTTGGGGAAGAAGTGGGTAATGGGATCGGAGGAAGAAAGGAGGAGGAAACGGCGGAAGGCGGGGCTGTCGAGGAGGAAAGTGTCGTCATTTTGGCGAAGAAGCGAGTCAGAGTCCATGAGTTCCAGGAAGTTGGCATGGCAGTCGGGGCAGATGGGGACGGAGGAGGAGAGAAGATTGACGCTCATGTCGCACTGGTGGCACCAGTAGGTAGCAGGGATTTGGGATTGGGAAGACATTTGGGAAGAAGATACTGATTCTGGTCCCCGATCAGATCACTGATCAACAGAAGAGACAAGAGTGGTTGTTGTGTTATTACCTGCTCTCTTTCTTTCTTTATTTTTTTAATTTTATTTTTGATAGGAACTTGTTACTGACTTCTGGGTTAGGTATAGCATGGTAATGCTTCACCTATTACTTTTGATTGGAACTCAAAACAAAATTAATTCGATTTATCCGAATTTAAATTAATTTAATTTGATTATAAAAAGTTAACAATTCAAATATGAATTCGTCCAATTTGAATTTGAAAACAATCTAAACTCAAAATAATTCGAATTCGAAATGATCTAGATTTGAAATAATCCGAACTCGAATTGATTCGAACCCGAAATAACTCAAATCCGAAATGACCCGAACCTGAAATAACTCAAAACATTAACCCGAAATGATCCGAACTTAAATTAAATATAATTGTATTTAAAAAAAAATATCAATTTAATTAGTTAAATAAATATGAAAAAATTATTAATTTATTTTAAATTTTAAATTATCTTTTAAACCTTTTTTCTTTTTCTTTTCTTTTTTTGTGAATAATAAAATATTTTTTCTTTACTATTACAATTATATATATATTTTTAATATTATTTTTTAATTATAATTAAAAAATAAATTATTTTTATTATTATAATATAATTTAAATTTTTATGTTTATTGGTATATATTATAAATAAAGTTTTTTTATTTTGATAAAATAATTAAATATAAGGATAATAATTATTTTAAAATAAAAAATAATTAACAATAATTCAATAAAACTATATGTTATATTTGATGATTATCACGTAAATAATCTATAATAAAATGCGGAATTAAATAATGAACTTACAGGATCGTTCGATGATAAAGCCGGTTTTGATTTACTGGTCGGAGACAAGATCACATAATCGAAAATTGTCTATTTTTCACAGCACTAAGTTCTTCGAAAATACAAAGAGATCGAGTATTGTTTTACTGAAGAAAAACGTATTTCTCTCTTTAATTTTCCTCACTACCTTATCCGAATGAAACATCATTTTCATTCTGTCTTGGCCGAATGGAGAGTTTCTTCCATGGCTATTCTTTTTGCCACGGTCGAATGAAGAAATATTTCTAAAGGAAGTTTTTCTTCCTTTATTCTTCTTCTATTAACTGCCCATGGCAGTTTCTATTTGTAAATTAAATATAACTTCCCTTTGGGAAGTTATATATGTTGGAACGGTTGCCCATTATGGGTGCCTTTTCCAACATCTCCCACTTACACATAATGGGTACAATGTTCTCATAATCAATTTCAAGAGACCGATATCTCTTCTCTCTACAAAGTTCATACAAAAAAATAGGCCGTGCGACCAGCATACTTCACAATCTCGAGAGCTGGCTACTATACAACTGTTAGGTATATATAGCAGCACAAATATTTAAGTAGAGTAAGTATGCAGCACCCATGATCCATTTAGTCACATTTCATGTTTCCCGTGATCTCTATTATATCGGTGATATAATAAACTTTTGTATTCACAATTGTGTTTACCATTTAAAACACAATTGGTCAACTGGTGAATACAACAGAATGAGACAATAAAATGATCTTCCCTTTTTCTCGAATCTCTCCATTCCAATTCAACTGCTATCTAGATATGTCCCATTAGATCGAACCATACATGACCATTGGCAACATTCTAAGATAACTAACATTGAACTGAAACTTTAAGAAACATTCAAAGGTCATAAGGGTACTAATTAGAGATCCCTAGTTGATCTCATGGGTCTCACACAACTTAGAAGAAGAGATCAATTCTTCTGTTACCCATATTGGTCGAATAATGCACATGTGGTATGAAACACATGCTACGGTATTACTCTCCTTTTCCCTTGGAGCGTATGTCTTTATCACGATATCAATACCGTACAGGTGATAGTTCAGATACACTCAGTATCTAACTTGAGTCCACAACTCTACTTAATAAATTTAATAACAGGACTTCCACCTGACATACATAGACAAATAAAGTGAGTTATGGGATCATTCACTTTCGGTCATAAACTCATTACTATATGACCTCATCTTGAACCATTATCAAGGTGATTTTGTTTTAAGCTCAAGCTCTCGTAAAACTCTTAGCTTTAAAGCTTAAAACTAATCTCATCTATACTCGACACTAAGCCATAGAGGTGATTGCCTATGTGAGAAGGCCAATCATCTGTCCGACATACCTTTAATCTCATTTATGTACTTAACATATATATATATATATACACGTGTGTATGCTTTTATGAAATAAAGTACTAAACTTTAGTATGCATTAATCATTGTCAACAATAATCATAAATGGGAAAAACAAATTGTTCAACTTAAACAACTTAGCAACTACATTAAATCCTACGCAATCCTAGAGATCTCACATGTACATTATACACATCTCTAGGAACCGGTTTCGTAAACCAATCTATAATGATCTTATGCGTAGAAATATACTGCATGTTGACTTCCTTATGTGCAACCATGTCTCTCACAAAATTATACTTGGTATCTTTGTGTTTGGTCCTTGAATAATATTTGGGATCTCTTGTGAATGCGATTGCAACTTGACTATCGCAATTCACCAACACTAAGTTTGATGCATCATTATTAAATCCCAAATTATTCAAGAATCTTTTAAGCCAAACACCCTCTTGAACCGTCGCTGAAAATGCCATAAATTCAGCTTTCATAGTGGACAATGCTATTCAAGTTTGTTTCTTACTACTTCAGGAGATCGCTCCTTTATTAAGTAAGAAAAACATATCCGGAGGTATATTTCCTCTCATCTAAATCTTTTTCCTAATCAGCGTCCGTATACCTGATTAGATGCAGATCACTTCCTTGATAGCATAACGAATAGTCCGTAGTGCCTTTTAGATACCTCAATATCCTTTTAATTTCTTTCTAATGGGGTTGACCTGAATTTGATTGATATCAATTTACGAGTCCAACTACTTAACAGATATCCAGCCTTATGCACATCATAGTATAAATAAGGCTTCCTACAGCACTAGAATAAGGAACTCTTGCCATTTGTTCCTTTTCTTGTAGAGTCTAAGGACACATTCTTTTACTTAGGCCATCACCTTTTGCAATAGGAGTATCATTTGGCTTGCAGTCTTGCATTTTGAATCGTTCAACAACTTTCTTAATTTACGACTCTTGTCAAAAAGCAAGTAATTTCTTATAACGATCCCGAGTGACATTCACTCGAAAAATGTAAGCTGCTTCACCCATGTCCTTCATCTCAAAATTTGAGGACGACCAGTTTTTCACCATAATGATATACTTCTTGTCTTTTTCGGCCAACAGTATGTCATCCACATAAAGCGACAAGATTACAAACCTGTCTTTGGTTCTTTAGACATATACATAATGGTCTTCATCAATCATGACAAAATCATACGAAATGATTGCTTGATGAAATCTAATATACCACTGTTTAGAAGATTGCTTAAGACAATAAATTGATCTTAATAACTTGCACACTTTGTGCTCTTGACCTTTGTCAATGAAACCTACTGATTGTTCCATATAGATTTTCTCTTCCAATTTTCCATTTAGAAAAGCAGTTTTTACATCCATTTGATGCAACTCCAAATCTAAACTTATTATTATGGCCAGAATTAAGCGTATGGAGGTAAACCTTACAATAGGAGAGAAAGTGTCTTCATAATCAATTCTCTCTTGTGAGTATACCTCTTAGCTACAAGGCATGTCTTGTATCTTTCAATCGTCCCATCAGACTTACGCTTAATCTTTAGAACCCATTTGTTCCCAATTGCTTTATGTCCTTTTGGTAGATCAGCTAATTCCCAAACATTGTTTGATCTCATTGACTCCATCTCTTCTTCCGTTGCCTTCATCCACTTTTCTTTTGCATTAGAAGAAATAGCTTCTTTAACATTTCGAGGCTCTTCTTCATCTTGTGGGATAATCATGAAAGCTTCTCCCTCTATGTCAAAAACGATGTCGAGAAATATTTTCGCGATTACTACGCATGACTTTTGATTCTTGTGAAACAAATTCATCATCTTTTGTCATGCTCCACTTGGATGAGATACTGTTGGTGCATTATCAGGAATATGCATCAGTCGATTTGCAACAATCAAATCGTCAAGATCTTTTATCTCATAAAAAGATATGTCCCGATTAATCTCAACCTTACTTGGAAAATCATTTTCCAGAAAAATGGCATCTCGAGATTCAAATTCAGTTACACTCTCACTTGCTTGTTTACCAATGAACATATCTCCCTTTGAATGCTCAGAGTATCTTATAAATATACTCTTTTTGCCTTTTAGGACCTAACTTGCCATGTTACTGAGCAGACTCATGAACGTAGGCAAAGCAACCCCAATGTCTCAGATTACTAAGATTAGGTTTTCTATCGGTCTATCATTCATAAGGAGTAGACGTAACTAACTTGGAAGGTACTCTATTCAATACATAAGCAGTTGTAAATAACGCATCACCCCAAAAGGTGATAGGCAAATTTACCTAGGCTATCATAGACCTAACCGATTCCAGAGGAGTTCCATTTCTTCTCTCCGCAACATCGTTTTGTTTTGGAGTCCTCGGAATGGTTAGCTGCCATCGGTCCATTCTAAATGCCTTAACATTTTATCTAATTGATTTTCCACCAAAGTCATATAATTTCTAAAGGTTCAGGCTTATGGGAAATCAAATAGATAAACCTGAAACGTGTGAAATCATATATGAATATGATGAAATATACTCCTCCACTTCATGCCCTTACATTCATGGGCCATAAATATCAGAATATATAAGTTGCAATGAAAATTCGGCTCTAGTCCTTTTACCAAACAGTTTTCTTGCCATTTTTCCCGCTAGACAGTTTTCACATGTTGATAGATTAACTTTTTCAATAGGGCCTAGTAATCCCTCTTAGCTAATCTATCCATCATTTGTTACCTGATATGGCCTAGTCTAGCATGCCAAATATCCATATCAACATTTGCATTACTTGAAGAAGTAACTTGGGAAAAATTAGCATTATTGATACAACTACACGAAGTGTAGTCAACATTCAAAACAATAAAACCATTCGATCAATATCCATAACCATAGTAATTTGTTCCAAAAACAAATTAACATCAGTGCTATCGAAGTTCAAGTTAAATCCTAAGTTAAGAAGAACAATGACAAGCTAAATTTCGTGAAATATCGGGAGCAAACAACATGTCATATAGGATAAGAGATCAGCCATCATGCATACACAACTTGCATTTATCGATTCTCTTCACTTCAACTCTTGAGTTGTTTCCCACACTACACTTTGTCCCTACGAAATCCAAAAAAAAATTCACAAATACATTTCTATCATGTACTACATGGTTTGTGGCCCCTGACTCTACAATCCTCAAGGGATGAGATTCAGTTAATAAAACAGTATTTGACACAAATGTCGTACTTCAAATTATTTATAGCATTCAAAAATGCTTTAAGGGTCTGAACCTTCTTTGGCTCAGTGCATTCACGAGCAAAATGACCTCTTTGCCATAGTTAAAACACTTGACCTTAGACTTGTTCTTCTTTTAATGAGCCATGGCAGTATTTCTTTTGTACCCATTATATGGCTTGCGTTAGAAGCTCTGAGCTTCTTTGAAACTTGTTCCAGCCATCTAAACATCGGCATTAGGCTTAGATCCCTCGATCCGATCTTCTTAAAGCTGCTAATGCCTTGAAGCGTCCTCAAACTTTTTGATGCTTTCGTTTTGGGTAAGATGCACTTTCATTCTCCATACTGCTTAGCAACGTAATGCAAGTAGTGGATTTTTTTTTTTCTTCAGGCGTTGTAAGCCTCTTGGTCTATTCTATGTTAGGCCGTATACTCATTTTTAGGCTTATGTAGGAGATTACTTAGAACTCCCAGAACCTCTTGTTCATCTAGCACATACTGGATTTTCATACTCCATATCTCATAATTATCCCCATTGATCTTATCACCTTTGTTAAGCTCAATTATAATATTTTGGAAGCAGTTGTCATTTCATAGGATATTCTATAATGAGACATACATGCACAAATTAATGCCTAGCATACACACCTTTATTTTGTCACAATCCAAAACAAAATAAATGAAAACCATCCATATAGTATGGAACCAAAAGCTCACTAAGTTTCACAATCAAATTCCATAACAATATGTTTAGTCATCACTAATTTATTCATTGTGCAAAATTTCTATTACAAGATAACGAATATCTTAGAACTCCCACTAGATGCAAAATTACTCATAATTTGCATATTTATCACATAGATAAATAAAAACAAAAATTTCATAAAAAAAATAATAAACTTATTCCTAATTAGAAAATTCATAAAATAACTAATCTATAATTTATGACTTTTCTGGTGACTAGAATGGAATCAGAAAAATTTCTTTGGTAGCTTAAAATCCAAGTTTTCCATCCATGGATTTCCTACAACCTTGTATTTTTTATTGCGAAGATTATGACCGATTGAGAGGGTCGCAATCCTCTTTGCCCTATTCTTCACATACACTTTCACAAAAGTGTTAATCAAGGTTTCATAATCCTCGATGTGGCCATTCTCCTTCTTAGACATCCATAAAGATCGTTAAGAAGATATTTTTGTCTCGGAGTTAGAAGTGTGCTTTGTAACACCATATATTTATTATGATATCACTTCTTATTAGCATATTGTCACTTCAAATAAACTTTTGGATGTTCTCATTAACAGTAATGATTTGTTTGATAAAATCATCATTAGGATTCATTCGTAGTTTTATAGTTCTCATAACAACCTACCGACTCTTAAAAATTGTGCCACGGTCTTAATGATCATCGGAGTTAGGACAAATCTCGACATTGTATTTTGTAACAAATACAAAAAATATGTTTCATAAAATATATTCACGAAATTTCATAATTATTAAAAAAAAAAATTTAATCTATTTTGTGTTATTAGGACTCCCATGATTTAAATAAAAAGTTCAAGATCAAATAAATTGGGTAAAATTTGATCTTTGGCATTTTAAAAATCTGCATGTAATTTTGTGTTGGGCATCCGAATGCCCTTCCGGTATCCGAATGTCTTATAAAAAATATTGTATTTTTGAAAACTTCATTTGGTATTCGAATTCTTTAACAATATATATATATTTTTAAGAATATTCATAGATATTCGAATGCCTAAAACTTGTATTCGAATCCCATTTTATCTTAAATTCAAAAAGTTACGATTTTTTTTATCTTGATTTTCATTAAAAAAAAATCACTATTTCTAAAATCGAGCCTTGGTCCAACAAATCCAAACATATTATACTATGCAAGTTTTGTTATCTTATACACGTTTGTATAACAATCCATGAAATCCGGACGCGTTCTGTTGGATTTAAGCATTTCACCAGAAACTCGATTTTATCTGTCTATATTTTTGTTCTTAGACAAACATACCAGAAATCAAAACCTATAGGCTTTGATACCAATGATGATTATCATGTAAATAATCTATAATAAAATGTAAAATTAAATAATGAACTTACAGGATCGTTCGATGATGAACCCGGTTTTGATTTACTGGTCGGAGGCAAGATAACATAATCGAAAATTGTCTATTTGCCACAACACTAAGTTCTTCGAAAATATAGAGAGATCGAGTATTGCTTTACAGAAGAAAAACGTATTTCTCTCTTTAATTTTCCTCACTACCTTATCCGAATGAAACATCATTTTCATTCTGTCTTGGCCGAATGGAGAGTTTCTTCCATGGCTATTCTTTTTGCCACGATCGAATGAAGAATTATTTCTAAAGGAAGTTTTTCTTCCTTTATTCTTCTTCTATTAACTGCCCATGGCAGTTTCTATTTGTAAATTAAATATAACTTCCCTTTGGGAAGTTATATATATGTTGGAACGGCTGCCCATTATGGGTGCTGTTTCCAACAATATTACTTATGATAATCTTATAATATAATTTAATTTAAAACAAATTAAAAATATATATTTTATTACTTATGATATTCTAAAAATATGATTTAATATAAATTATATATTTTTATTCTTATGGATATACACATTGTAGACACCTAATTTTGTCTGGGCCCCTTAAACTGGGCAGATTCTCCTTTTCAACTTCCCAGAATGCAAAGAGACTTTCACCGTTCCATAGATGGGTACCCAAGATTTTGTTTCGGAGGTCAGCATAAAAAGTCAACTCGAAAAAGTCAACCCTGAAAAAGTCAACGTCAAAAAGTCAACCACTAAAAAAAGTCAAATCTCAGTCAAAATCAAGATTCGAAGTTGAATTGAACAATGGTGAAAGAATTTTGATAATCCGAAGTCTACAACGAAAGATATAGAGTTTTTAAGATGGGTTGCGAAAATTTAATGTTGGGGAAGACCTAATCCGATAAATTTGGGGAAAACTGCAAAGATGGCCCGATTCGGTGAAATTGAAGCCCCCAGTTGATAAAGGATGAATAAACAAAAATAGATCAAGGCCTAGTGTGAAGTGGATCCCAAGGAAGAGCCGGTTAGAGCAAAAACGGAAAAACAAGAAAATTCCCGAGTTTGAAAAAGGGAAAACTAAATCGGAGGGGAATATGATCATAAAAATTGGGCATTTTCAGACCAACTCAAACTCAATGTAGGGCAAAGGAATTGGAAAAAGAAAATCTGAAAATCGGACCCGTTTTGAGTAAAACCGAGGTTTCAGAGGTTGAAGGGTAATATCCAAAAATCCAAAAGATAATTCCGGAAAAAAAAAGCAAACGAGCTCGAAAAATTATGAAAACATCCATATCTGATTTTTATAATTTTTGGAAGAGATTGGTGAAGAAAAATCCGGAATTGGAGCTCATTTGGGAAATGGCAAAGTTCAGGTGCACTAACCCGAAATTCCAAAAGATAATTCTAGGAAAAGTAGCAAATGAGCTCGAAAAATTATAAAAACTTCTAGATCTGAGTTTTATAATTTTTGGAAGAGATTGGTGAAGAAAATCCAGAATTGGAGCTCAAATGAAAAAGGCTAAATTTGGGAGGCACTAAACCGAAACTTTAGAGAAAAATCCAGGAAAAATAGCGAATGAGCTCGAAAAAATGTGAAACCCTCCAGAACCAAGTTTTATATTGGATGAGATGATTTGGAAAAGACAAATCCAAAATTGGGGTTCATTTGCAATTAAATTAAGTTTGGGGGACTAAAAAGTAATTTTACCAAAGAAACTGAAAAAAGGGTTAATTTGCAAATAAAAAAATTTGAATGGCTTGGAAATTTCTAGGCCATTTTCTGCCAGCAGCTGATTTAAAGAGGGAGTGTGATCATCATGGATCAAATGGCCAAGGATGGATTGCAAGATGTCATTTTTATTGTCTTGCAAGTGGTCATTCTTCATCGAATAGCCTAGGTGTTTTGTAAAAAGATGAGTACATCCCTCAATGGCCAAGATCAAATTACAAGATAGCATTTTTTATTGTCATGAAAATATATTCATCCAATGGCCTATATTGTTGGAGAAAATATGAGTACATATCATCCAAGGGCAAAGGATGTTGGAGGAGCATGAAGGGTGAAAAAATGAAAAAGCCACACTCACTCCCTAAGGGATATGAAGGGCCGACCAAGGCATAAGCAAATGGGGGGTTCAGATTTTTTTACAAGGCAGTAGCTAAAGGAGAGAAAAAGAAAAAGAAAAGTGAGGATAAAAATTGAGAGCTCTTGATTTGGAAAGCAATAGCTAGGTAGCTATCTCTTCCTTCCTTCTCCCTTAATGTTTTTTCTTTGATGTTGTGATTCTTTTTCTTCTCTTTGTGTTCATGTGATTTGTAAACTATTTGATGAATAAAAAGGTTTTCAAAAATAAATTTTAAAAGTTTTCTATCCTTTTTCCTTCATGCTTTATCAAATAACCAAGTTGACAAAATTTCTCTACATGTTTCATGCCATAGCCGAAACTTCTTTGATGATTTTGTGCTTGTTCTTGCTTGATATTTTTTATTTCCTTGGTTTCATGCTTTTGACTCATGCTTGATCTATTGTCATATGTTTGGTTGGCTGGAAATCATGCATTTCATGACATTTCAACTACGTTTTTGGCCAAGATCAACTAATGACCTCAAGCCAAAAATCCTTGGCCCATGCTAGTTGGAAGAGTGATAGTCTAGATTGGGTATTCTAACTTTGGGATTTTTTTTCACTACTCATCCATGGGTCAAAATAAATTGATTTTTTTACCACATGTAGTAGCCATTTAGGGGATGCCATGGTATTTTTCTCATGATTTTTAGATTTTTTTTTTATCATGGTTGAAAAAATAGATTTTGACAAAGCAGTTTTTAACTCACTGTCTTGATTTTGGTAAAATTCGGTCATAGTATCCATGCTCCAAAAAATAAGCTGATTTTTTTCCATGGTGGTCGACATGTTATAGGTCTACCATAATTTTTTTAGATTTTTCTGAAACTTTTTAGAAGGGCGCAAAAATAGGTTTTCAAATCTAACAGTGAGGGGCAGATTTGTTTTCGAGAAAGTAATAATTTTCTGTTTTGGTTGGGATATTAAGAGGGGGCTGATTTGGGACATTAGCTACAGTCTTAGGGTGATTTCTATGTCATTTCAATCGAAAAATTTGATTTAATAAAAGTCAGGTTAAGGGTGGTCAACCCGAGTTTCAAAACTAGGAGAAATAGAGCTTTTAAAGAGGGGGTTCGGCCAAGGTCAATTTTTCATCCCAAAAGTTTCGATTTCTTTAAATCCGAGCCCTAAGTCTTTTGATTTTGAAAATCCGATTTAAGTATCTTCCTAAGGTAGTCGGATACCTTTTTTAGGTATACGGATGTCCTTACTTCAAGGAAGAAATAGATTTCCATGCATTACATTTTAAAAAAGTTTTTACTTAACTTGTCATAAAAACGTATTTTTCGGTTTATTAAACATTTGGATATAATTAGTTCCCAATCTTTGTCGGGTTTGCCGAGGAGGTTAGAAAATTATTCAACGCACGTGTTTATAGAATCCAAACGTATGGTTTTTGTTTTACTTGGAACTATGTAAATATCATATGAAAGAATTATTTTCCAAGCTTTGCCAGGTTTGCCAGGAAGCACGGTAATATTTTTCGACATATGCTATTTATATGATTCCTCAGATGAATAATTCATTTCAAATAATGATGTGTGCATGTAATCATGATGTGATTATGAATATTTTATTATGATGCCATTTTGTTAATTTGCCATGTCATTCACATGCCATGTCATTTACATGCCATGTCATTCATATGCCATGTCATCTATATGCCATGCCATTCATTCACATGCCTTTTCATTCATATGCCATATAATTCACATGCCATGTCATCCATATGCCATGCCGTTCATTCGCATGCCATGTCATCCATAAGCCATGCCATTCATTCACATGCCATGTCATCAAGTATATACCATGTCATTCATATGTCATGTCATTCACATGCCATGTCATCTATATGCCAAGTCATTCATTCACATGCCATGTCATCAAGGATTTTTCATGTCATTCATATGCCATGTCATTCATTCATATGCCATGTCATCAAGAATTTTCCATGTCATCAATTCACATGCCATGTCATTCATTCATTCATTATGCCATGTCATTCATTCACATGCCATGTCATCAAATATATACCATGTCATTCCTATGCCTGTCATTCATATGCCATGTCATTCATATGCCATGTCATTCATTATGTCATGTCATCCACATGCCATGTCATTCATTCACATGCCATGTCATCAAGTATATACCATGTCATTCATATGCCATGTCATTCACATGCCATGTCATCCATATGCCAAGTCATTCATTCACTTGCCGTGTCATCAAGAATTGCCATGTCATTCATATACCATGTCATTCATATGTCATGTAATTCATTCACATGCCATGTCACTTAGGTTATGTCATGTCGTTCTCATGCTATGTCATGTAACCCATTCACATGCCATATCACTTAGATTATGTTATGACATTTATTCTTATGCCATGTCATTTTGTTTGCCATGTCGATTTCATTCACATAACATTTGTTCTTATGCCATGTCATGTTCATGCCATGTTATTCATATGCCATGTCATGTTCATGCCATATCATTCATATGCCATGTCGTTTTGTTTGCCATGTCGATTCCATTCACATGACATTCATTCTCATGCCATGTCATTCATATGCTATGTCATTTTGTTTGCCATGTTGATTTCATTCACATGACATTCATTCTTATGCCAGGTCATTCATATGCCATGTCATTTTGCATGCTATGTCGATTTCATTCACATGACATTCATTCTTATGCCATGTCATTCATATGCCATGTTTTGCATGCCATGTCGATTTCATTCACATGACATTCATTCTTTTGCCATGACGATTTCATTCACATGACATTCATTCTTAGGCCATGTCATTCATATTTCATGTCATTCACATGCCATGTCATTCATATTGCCATGTCATTCACTCACATGATATTCATTTTTATGCCATGTCATTTTGATTACCATGTCATGATAAATACATATGCTCATTTAATTTTTATCTTAGCAATATTTTTGCATACTCATGGTTATTCTCAATAATTTTTCAAATACATGGTGTCGCAACCTAAAAAAAATAACATAATAACAAGTCTCATCGCAAGACTTTATTATTCGTTTTCCTTAGGCGTGACATTAAGAAAAACGAGGAAAAGTCGACTTAATTCCTCTATGAAAAAAGGTCGAGGGTATGAAAACGGCCTCGTAAAAAGACATGGAGTCGCCACCAATCTTTTTTAGCTAGGTGTGATCGGCCAGCTATTAAAACCGGTTTTGTAAAATTTTTTAAAATTAATTAAAACATTTTTTTAAAAACCAATTTTAGGTCCGCGTTATAAACCAGAGAAATCAAAGAAGCGGGTTCGGGAGTCGGTTACATGCAGGGAAGGATTAGCACCCCTACAACGCCCGTATAAACCGGTACCTTATTAATCGTGTGTTATCCCAAGTCTCGGTAAAAAGTTGGTTTTTAATTTAGTATTTCAAGTTAATTCCCAATTTTAAGAAAAATAATTCCATTTTTAATTGAAAATGATCCGGAATTTATTAATTCAAAATTTTCCTATATTCCCCGACAAAATCGGCAAAATATAGAAACTTTTATTCATTTGGAAAACTTTTCGAATCATTCTCGTTTTTTGAAAGAAAGATATTCCTTTATTAATGATAATTGATGATATTTCCTCCAGCAAACCCGGTAGAGAACTCACGAATTATTTTAACTCGAAAATATCTTTATTTTTTATTGAAAAATCATTATCTTTTTCAAAAACATTTTAAAAATATGAACATGAACATGTTATTGTATGACATAATAAAATGACATGGCAAATCTATATAATATAATGCATCCTAAATGATATGACACAATTCAAATGACATAGTATATTCTAGGTAAAAAAAAAAAAATTCCTAAGTATAATGGTATATTCTAAATGAGATAAAATGATTTAAATGACATGGCAATTCTAAATGATATGGCATATTTTAAATGACATGGCATGTTATAAATGAAATAACCTAAATGACATGGAATATGATCTAAATGACAAGAAATGACATGGAATTAAAGTAATGCTAACATATAATATGCATGAAAATATTAATAAAAATAATAATGCATGAACATAGTATATGCTAAATAATGTGACAAAGATAACTCAATAAAAGCATAGGATATCATGAAACATTAAAAATCATATGGCAAACAAATATAAGATCATAAAATGTGAATTAAAATAATAATAATATCATGAAAAATATCATAGCAAAAATCATAAATTTAAATAAAATGCATGAACATGGAAAATGCAATGCATGAAAAATGTATTTTTTCCTTTAATTAAAGAAATCCGTATATCTAAAAAGATATCCAGCTACCTTAGGAAAATATGTCAAATTAGATTTTGTATGAAATGAAACTTTGTGATTTTTTGAAAATAATTTAGAAGAAAAATTTGAATAAAAATTAAAACCCTCATTAAACCCTTTTAAAATGGCTCTAAATTCCTAAATTCAAAATTCCGGACTTAACTACCCTTAACCTAAGATTTATAAAATCATTTTTAGAGATAAAAAGGCTTAGAAAATACCATAAGACAGTACCTAAATCTTCTAACCAACCCCCTCCAAATGCCTTAGCCAAATTCAACCATTATCCTCCTTTTAATTTCAAATCTGCCTCTACTGTCCGGTTTTTCCACACGATTTTTTAGCCTATTTTTAAAAATTCTAAAAATTATAAAAAAAATTCTAGAGACTCAGAACATGCAAATACACACGAGAAAAAATTGACTTAATTTTCTGATTAAAGATGACTATCCAGAAAATTAGAGATTTTCGAGTACTGGGTGAAAAAAAAAACTGTTTGTCAAAACACATTTTTTGCCTTTGATAAATTCATTCAAAAACCAAAGTGGAAATTGTTGGAAATCATCCTTAAGACCTAAGGACAGTAGCTAAACATTTTTAAAACCTTGGACAAAATTGGCTAAGTGAAAAAAAATCACAAAGGTAGAATGATCAATTTGACAATTCCTTAATTTTCCACAAGTATGCTCAAGGGAGCATGACTTTGAGCCATTAATTGGCCTAAGTCCCAAATCAAGTGGCAATGATATGGAATGCATGAACATACAGCAAATTAAATGTATGAAATGCATGGTCTAAAAGTCTAAATGGTAAAGGAAATGCATGACAATTCATGGCAACCTAAATGCCTCGCATGAATTTGCATGGCAATTAATGCTATCCTAACTCTATATGCATGCAATGCTTGATAATGTAAATGTGACTAGGACCTAATATGTTATAAATATGCATGAAAATGAATGTGACCTAAGACCTAAATAGCATATTAATGCATGACAATACCAATGTGATTTAATACTCAATATGCATGGCAATACCAATATAGCCTAGACCTAAAATGTAGTGAGCATGCATAGCAATATTATGAACATATAATGACTCATGAAATTAATGTCAATGCTGGAACAAACAGTAGCTAATACACCATTTCAAGATATGATAATGCAAAGCATGTTACCTAAACAAAAATACAAATGCATGAGAAGGCAATGAATGCATGAAGAGGCCAAATGATCACATGAGACTCTAATGCAATCCTATTTAGTAAATAACATAAGTACATGACAAACCATATTAAAATGCATAATGTCATGACATTTTATATAACATATAACATACCAAAATCTAAATGCACAAGCTCATGACATGGAAATGCAAACAAGTTAAGAAACAAAAGAAAAATGCACATGCAAGACAAACAAGCATGGTATTGCCGAATGGTGATTTATCAATATGATGGCATTTTTTTCATAGCATTTTCATAAACACAAGACATACTAAAATCAGAATATGCAAGTTCATGACAAGAAAATGTAAACAAACTAAGAAGCAAAAGAAAAATGCACATGCAAGGCAAACATGGTATGACCGAATATGCATGAAACAAAACTATGAAAATGCAAACATAAAATACATGGTACATGAAAAAAATGCACAACATGGATACATGAACAACAATGGCCGAATATGCAAGGATGCAATATCAAGCATAGAAATGAAATATAACACATATAGCATAGAAAATAATGTAAAGAAAATGTATACACAAGATTTAACATAGACATGCAGAAATTATAAGTAAAACAAGTACGTAGAACAAGGAAAGTTAAGCTCCATGGATGGTATCAAATGGGCATAGCCTCTCACCAAACCATAATCACTTGGTCTTGCCAAGATCATGAAGCCTTTCCATATCATCAAAACAGAAAACAAACTATGTAAAACAGAAAATAAGGTAAGCTTCATGGATGGTGTCAAATGGGCATAGCCTCTCACCAAACCATATTCACTTGGTCTAGCCAAGATCATGTAGCCATTTCAACCCTTTTTTGCTTCATATTTTGTAAAAATAAGAACCTTAGAATACTTTATAAAACTTGTATAAATCATTTTTTCACAAAAAACATGCAAGGAAGAAAGAAAAGAAAAAAACAAGGCAGAAAAATGAGCCATTCGGCCATGGCATGGAACTCCAAGAAAAAAATTATTTCCACCATTTTGAAGAAGAAAAAGATAGTGAAAACATGAAGAAACATTAAAAAACTTTATTTCTAAGAAAAATGTTGTAGGAAAACATGATAGAAAAACCAAGAAAACACCATGAAAATGAAGAAGAAAGCTAGACTAGAACTTGGTAGAGATGACTACCTTCAAACTCTCTAATGAAAACCTTTTTTTTCTTTCTTTCAAAACCTTTTTTCTTGCCAAATTAGCTACTGTTTTCCAGCAAAAACCTCTGAAAAATGAAACTCCCCCTCTCCCTTTAGTCTTGGCCGAATTCACCCTTAACCATTGGATGAGAATTGCACTTTTCTCCTCCAATCTTGGCCATTAGATGTAGTGATGCACCCAAAAGAGTGTATCTTATTTAACCTTGCACTAAAAAGATCAATTGTAAGTATAATGATTAGCAAGGGTCGAGTCCTCAGGGATTGGGTTTTAATCTATGAGTTATTAGTTTATAACTTACGTTCAAAGAAAACAATAAAAGAAAAAGGGTTTTTGAAGCCAGATTTAAACTAAAGTAAATAATAAGAATAAGATGCAAGGCGGTATAACCATCCAATAAAAATATATATACTAAATTAGGCGGTATAACCAGCCAATAAAAATAAATATACTTTTAAAAATAAGCAAACTAGAAAAGTAAGAAAACAAGTAAGTAAGAAGAATCAAATATGAAAAATATGGTTAAGGTTTCATTCTCCACTACTAGACATCATTAAGAATCAATTTCAGATCTATCAATATCCACCAACTATCAAAGTTAACAACCGTAGAAAACAACAAGCTCTGTTATCCCAATCTTTCCTTAGTTTGTCGTTAAATAGAACAAGCTCTCTATTTAATCTCTAACCATTAAACAACCTAGAATAAGCTGTCTAAATTCAATTTAATGGCAGCTTTATGATGAGAAAGATAGGTTGATCTAAGCAACAAACACATAAGCTCGGATTGTTCAACTTAGGTTATGTTCCACTTTGCAATTATTGAAAACTTGACCATAATCATTAATCACAAATTGACACTTATGAATAGGAAATCAAGACAATTACACGGATCAAGACTCCTAGACTAGCAATAGATAATTATCAAGATCTATCTAGTTGTACACCTAAATAAATCAAGACAACATCATGAACAATTCTTGTAGAAGAACATAAGCAACTTTGATAGAAAATTAATGATAGATAGAATCTGAAAATCAATCACAAAACATGTCTAGGGCTTTGAAATCACCCTTAACCAAATAGAAGTTTAGCCTAGCATAGGCATTGTAAACATAAACATAAAATTAAAGAGAATCTAAGAAGGAAATAAAAGAAAGAAAGAAGAAGAAGAAAATAAAGAAAAAGAAAACTAGAGAAAAGAAAGAAGAAGAAAACTTAGAGAATTTTATTACAATGGCTAATATCCTACCAATGTACAATGTCTCTTACAATCATCCAAGGCCCTCTATTTATACACATTTTGGAGGACTAAATGACAAGAGACAAGCTTTACAAATTTCAAAGGTAGGTATAATAGGTGGGTGCATTTTTCTAACAATTTTCGTCATATTGTATGACAATTTTGATCAGCCAACTTGATGGTCGATTTTGTCAATATTGGAAGCTTGATCTGATCACATGGTCTTCTAGAAAAATGTTCCCCTATCAGTTAGTGATCCATAGCCGTTAAAATCAGCTCATTTGCTGATGTGGATCAGAAGATATGGGCAAAATACCAAAACAGGTCAGCACAGACGTCATTGCACATCAGCCAACTTGATGGTCGATTTCGCTAGGGAAAACGACTCCGTTTCAAGAAGTGTAAAACATGAAAAAGTTAGATATGCCTCTTAACTTTGCACGGTTAAAATTTCAGCCTTATTTCTTCAGTGAAACTCCAGATATAGCTGATATGGAAAAAGGTGTCGGAACTGGAACTGAACTGAATTTGCCCTTAATTGTTGATTTAACCTAGTAATATGAAATCACTCAAAGAAACTCGTAAAAAAAACACCAAATTACATAAAAATATAAAAGATCATAAACACAATTAGACTAAGCAATAATAACTCGTATTTGACACAAAACAATAATAAAACATAACTAAAAACTATATAATTATACGAGTTATCACACCCCCACACTTAGATTGTTGCTAGTCCTCGAGCAAAAACAAATAAAAATAAAATAAGAAAATCTAATCTAATCCACTTTCGTAGGAAATCACGGTGGCACTTAGCATGTGACACAAGCCTTTAAACCCCTAGGTGTCCCTAGTGGACGAGTTTAGTCTCGTGAGGGTTTACTAGAACGATACCTACAAACATTGAAAAACTAAAATATAAATAAACTACATATACTAAAAATATTTACTCCTAATCCTTTCAATACACATTAGAGACAATCTTTGAACAAGTCTTATAAACTAATCAATAGCTTAAAGAATTTCACAAAAAATCATGCTTGAATGTAAATTGTTTGAGTTAAGCCAATATTAAAATAACATATTTCAATCAAAATAGTGCATATTCAAACTTAATCTCAACTACTCACATGGGATACTCTCATGATTTTCATTCTTTAAAGTAGTGGTAAAGTGTTTACACTCAATCAATCTCATGAAAACAGTTCTACCATATTCTTGCTTGTCCACCTATTCTCCACTATTTAGATCATACAACTTCATGAATCAAGAGGTCTTTAATCAAAGTTGTAATGGGGCCAAGGGGTTTGTAATGTGGTTGAAGAACAAAAGGATAAAGATATCACAAAGGTTCCAAAGAGTTCATAAAGTTTAGAGACATAATAAGATCATACAAAGAAACTTCTCAAAACACTTTACAAGTACATAGTCACCTAGGCCGAATATTCATGTTGGGCCTTTTCTCCATTCTAAACAACTTTGTAACATCTTTTTCTTTTTCCACAAATTCAAGAGATGATTCATATTTTTTTTTACATAGGAATGTATTTGCCAGTATTCCATTTCTTTTTCTCTTGACTTTTCTTTTCTTTTCCCCCCACACTTATTTCTTGTTTCTAACCCAAATTTTCAGTAGATCTTCCTTGTCTTTGCAACTTGTCTCAAAACATGCTAATTCATCTTTGGAACAAAGGTAAGGATATAAGTATATTTAGGTTAGGGACAAGTTATGGTTACCAAAGAGATAGCTTATTCAATGTAGGCTCAAATTGGTTCACTAAGGGTGTGTTCTCTTGGAACATCAATAAGGGATGGCTGTTTGGCCCTGGCTAAAAATCCTAATGCCTCTATCATATTCATGTTGTCACATGCATCAATATAGTCTCAACAAGGTCTAAAGCAAGTTCTAGAGAATCATGTAATCATAAGAGCACTCAAGAAAGAAATTAGATTGATTTGTATAATGCGTCAATCATTATAGGCTCAAAAACTCACAAGGATGATTATACAAGTCAGATTAAGTCTAAACATGCTTCTTTCTCAATCAACATATCATATTAACATTGGCTCATAAAACGATTGATATCAAGTTCAATTCTCATGAAAATCTTCTCACTAATAAATCTGTTTTAGACTTATGCAATTCATATCTCATCATAGTATTGAAAAGGAACTAAAACACACTAAAAATAATAATAAAGACTCATAAAAAAAATAGTAGACAAAAATAAAAGAAATCCTAAATCATTCCCCCCACACTTAATTCTTACATTGTCTTCAATGTAAGTCTATTAACCCAAATGAAAGAATCATGTGTAAGAGAAAAGAACTAATAACATAAGAATAGGAACAACTAAGACTCAAAACAAAACAAACTCATGCAACCTAAATAATCCTAAAATACTAAACAAAAATTAACAAGTAAACATAAAAAGATTAAAATCAAACTGACAAGGTATGTCTCAAGTCCCCCTTACTCAGACCTTGTTCAGAATGAATACTTCTAAATTGCTTAAAACACAACAAACTTTTTTTCTTTTTTTGAAAAGAAGAAATCAAACTGACAAGGTATGTCTCAAGTCTCCCTTACTCAGACCTTGTTCAGAATGAATACTTCTAAATGGCTTAAAACACAAATTTTTTTTTTTTTTTAAATTAGCAAAATATGTCCCTTACCCCCTACTAAAATATGACATTGTCCCCAATGTCAAATTTTAAAGGTAGAATTTATGAGATATTACCTGCAGAGGTTGCTAACCACTTATTATAACTGAGACACAACAAACAAAATGTTAGATAATGTCACAAAGACAAAGTGCAATCCACTCCTTGCTCGTCCATATCTCTTTTTCTTTTTCCGAGCGTTTGCGAAACAACCGTAGCAGATAAATACTCATAAGCTTGGAGCTTTTTGAGTAAATCATCAATGGTTGTAGCAGAAATTATGGTTCTCCTTGCCTCTGAAAACATGAATCCATTATCCACAGCATTATCTAAATATGAAAGCAAATTACTAAAATAACCATTAATATTAAGCAAACCAATGGGTTTCTTTTTTGTGACCAAAGATGACCAAGAAGCCACGCAAGCTATTTCTTCCAATGTACCCAGACCTCCTGGTAAAGCAATGAATGCATCGGCAGAATGGTACATGATTGTCATCCGTTCAGGGATACTCCAGACTTGTATTTCCTTACCCAAGGTAGGTCCACAAAAATCTGTGAATAGTTTTGGCACGACTCCTAGAACTGGACTTCCTCCGGCGTGTGCTGCTGTAGCGACTGCTCCCATTAAACCCGTACTACCACCTCCATAAATCAACTGGATCTTTTGTTGGGCAAGTATTACTCCAACTCTTATGGCTTCATCAGCAAATATGTTATTTTTCCCTGGATAAGCACCTCCAAAGACACAAATTTTTTTAATGAGCTGGGACGAAGTACTTTCCATTTTTTTTTCGAGTGCCTGAAAGAGAATGAGTACATGGTGTAATATATAGAGGACTGAGTAGTGAATCAGACAAGAGTAATAATGTCGCCGAAAGTGTATCTGACCTGTCAGAAGAAAATGTTAACCTAACAAAAGATTTTTGCGTGATTTCAGGAAGAAAATCAAAAAGAGAAGAAAAATCAACCGTAAAAGTCAAGAGTAATAGTGTCACCGAAAGTGTATTTGGCATTTTCCTCTGGTTTTACATCCAGAAACGGCTTAAACGCTTTCTATGAGTCGAGGATATGCTTCCCATCCAGATTTCTTACAAGCTGGCAAACAGGGTCTTTTAACATCAGATTCCCAAGATGTTGCCATTCCCTTTTGAATTGCGGCCATAAATCAAGAATTTCTCTTTGTACGTCTCCACTAGGATGCGTCTCAAGAGAAAGTTGGATATTACCCAAATTCTCCTTACTCAGTCCATCCTTAATGAATTCAATTTTATCATCTCGATTAGAGGAAAGAATCCCAATAGAACGACATTTACCGTTACACGTCCATCGTGCACATTTGTGGCAATTTGAACTCATGCGCTTTGCTCGTCGCTTCTTTGCAAAAGTGCTTCTACCTGTACCTGGTAAATGCAAAACAGAAAGATATTCATCTTCACATACCTTGGCTTCAATTATCCAACGTATGTCTTCAGGAATCCCTTTGTGCATAAGCATTCTTAATCTTTCAAATCGAACTTGGTAAAGCTTCAGTAAAATATTTCGAGGAAAAGGAGGAAATCGTTTCTGCAATCTTGTGAGAATATCATCCATCCTGAAAAAAATGAAAAAAAATTGAAAGAGAAATTTATATACAATATCAGTTTTATGGGTAGCTGATGGAACCGACTTAAATAATCACGGAGTACCGTTATCCGCCATTTAACCGGGGTTTAAAAAAATTATATTTACATCTAGTTATTTTCAAAAGAAGGATCAGAAAGAAAAACAACATAAAAAGACTCAAAAACAAAACACTCTAAATAAAATCCTAAATTCTCCCCCCCACACATAATTCTTACATTGTCATTAATGTAATGCTATTAATCCCAAATGAAAGAATCATGTGTAAGTGAAAAGAACTAATAAACAAAATAAACTTATGCAGCCTAAATGAACTTAGAAACACTAAACACAATTAGCAAAGAAACATAAGAAAAAGATAAAGAAAAAGAGAGCAAATCTAAGGATGGCTGATAACTCGTATAATTATATAGTTTTTAGTTATGTTTTATTAATGTTTTGTGTCAATTACGAGTTATTATTGTTTAGTCTAATTGTGTTTATGATCTTTTATAATTTTATGTATTTTGGTGTTTTTCACAAGTTTCTTTGAGTGATTTCAGATTACTAGAATTAAGGGCAAATCCATTTCAGTTTCAGTTCCGACACCTTTTTCCATATCAGCTATATCTCGAGTTTTACTGAAGAAATAAGGCTGAAAGTTGTAGCCATGCAAAGCTAAGAGGCATATCTATCTTTTTCATGTTTTACACTTCTTAAAACGGAGTCGTTTTCCCTAGCGAAATCGACCATCAAGTTGGCTGATGTGCAATGACGTCTGTGCTGACATGTTTTCGTATTATGCCCATATCTTCTTATCCACATCAGCAAATGAGCTGATTCCAACGGCTATGGTTCCTTAACTGATAGGGGAACCTTTGTCTAGAAGACCATGTGATCAGATCAGGCCTCCAATATTGAAGAAATCGACCATCAAGGTGGCTGACGTGCAATGACGTCTGTGCTGACATGTGTTCGTATTTTGCCCATATCTGCTTAACCACTTCAGCAAATTAGCTGATTCCAACGGCTATGGTTCCGTAACTGATAGGGGAACCTTTGTCTAGAAGACCATGTGATCAGAGCAGGCCTCCAATATTGACGAAATCGACCATCAAGTTGGCTGATCAAAATCGTCATATACCTACCTTTGAAATTTGTAAAGCTTGTCTCTTGTCATTTAGCCCTCCAAAATGTGTATAAATAGAGGGCCTTGGATGATTGTAAGGGATCATATTGTACATAGGTAGGATATTAGCCATTTTAATAAAATTCTCTAAGTTTTCTTCTTCTTTCTTTTCTCTAGTTTTCTTTCTTTTCTCTAGTTTTCTTTTTCTTTAGAGAGAGCAAGAGGTTGGATAATTAATATTCTTCCTCTTCTTCTTTCTTTCTTTTATTTTCTTCTTAGATTTTCTTTAATTTTATGTTTATGTTTACAATGCCTATGCTAGGCTAAACTTCTATTTGGTTAAGGGTGATTTCAAAGCCCTAGACATGTTTTGTGATTGATTTTCAGATTCTATCTATCATTAATTTTCTATCAAAGTTGCTTATGTTCTTCTACAAGAATTGTTCATGATGTTGTCTTGATTTATTTAGGTGTACAACTAGATAGATCTTGATAATTATCTATTGCTAGTTTAGGAATCTTGATCCGTGTAATTGTCTTGATTTCCTATTCATAAGTGGCAATTTGTGATTAATGATTATGGTCAAGTTTTCAATAATTGCAAAGTGGAACATAACCTAAGTTGAACAATCCGAGCTTATGTGTTTGTTGCTTAGATCAACCTATCTTTCTCATCATAAAGCTGCCATTAAATTGAATTTAGAGAGCTTATTCTAGGTTGTTTAATGGTTAGAGATTAAATAGAGAGCTTGTTCTATTTAACGACAAACTAACGAAAGATTGGGATAACAGAGCTTGTTGTTATCTACGGTTGTTAACTTTGATAGTTGGTTGATATTGATAGATCTGAAATTGATTCTTAATGATGTCTAGTGGTGGAGAATGAAACCTTAACCATATTTTTCATATTTGATTCTTCTTACTTACTTGTTTTCTTACTTTTCTAGTTTGCTTATTTTTAAAAGTATATTTATTTTTATTGGCTGGTTATACCGCCTAATTTGTATATTAACTTTGTTTTATTTTTATTGGCTGGTTATACCGCCTAATTTAGTATATATATTTTTATTGGCTGGTTATACCGCCTAATTTAGTATATATATTTTTATTGGCTGGTTATACCGCCTAATTTAGTATATATATTTTTATTGGCTGGTTATACCGCCTTGCATCTTATTCTTATTATTTACTTTAGTTTACATCTGGCTTCAAAAACCCCTTTTCTTTTATTGTTTTCTTTGAATGTAAGTTATAAACTAATAACTCATAAATTAAAACCCAATCCCTGAGGACTCGACCCTTGCTAACTACTATACTTACAATTGATCTTTTTAGTGCAAGGTTAAATAAGATACACTCTTTTGGGTGCATCAAATTTTTGGCGCCGTTGCCGGGGATTGTTTTCTTTAGTTTATTTGTTACTTGGTTTATTCTTATTTTCAGTTCTAATTAGTTCTATTTTCTTGTACATACAAGTTTTTCTTATCAAAAAAAAAAAAAAAAAAAAAAAAAAAAAAAAACGATGGAATTGAGCAACCTAACACTTGAAGAGTTGGTGGCATACATGAACATGGAGAATCAACAAGCCAATCTCACCTCCCCAGTTCAACAATTGGCCATGGGAGGATGTCAAGGCCATCAAGTGTTCCAAGACCAACAGTATGATCATTACTCAAACACTTACCATGAGGGATGGTGGGATCATACTAATTATGGCTACTCGAAAAATTACCAAGAAGTAGATCCTTATGCCAATTACACTCATCCATCTAGCTTCAATCAATCATGGTCCCAAGAACCAGATCTTTTTCAACCACCACATATGACTCAAAACTCAGGTACTTCTTTAGAAGATCTTGTCCATTCTCTTGTTACTGATACTTTGCAATTTCAACAGGAAACAAGGGCAAGCATCCAGAGTTTGGAAAGGCAAATGAGCCTATTGGCTAGTAGTATGGTGGGATGGGTAGCACAAAGATCTGAAGAACTCTCTGCCCAAACAATGATTAACCCAAAGGAGAATACTACTATTGTGACCTTGAGGAATGAGGAACAAGATGAGGATGAGACAGAATTAGAGATGGATTCTATTCTTGAGGATAATGAAGCCACAAATACAAATAAGAGTATTTCGGCACCTGAGGTAACGTTTGAGATTCCAATTTTTACTAATGTTTCTTCTCCACCTTTTCCTAGTAGATTCGCAAAGTTCAAAGAGGATGAACATGAACAAGACACGCTGGAAACCTTAAACAGTTTGTTTGTGGATGTCATTCAACAAGTACCAAAAGATGCACCATTCCTCGATGAGATATGCACCACCAAGGATGATGGAATAATACTTGTAATGGAGAATGCATCCACTGTTGTGCAAAGAAAGCTTCCTCCCAAACGCATAAATTTGGGAAATTTCATGTATGAGCCTGACAAGCCTAAAAAGCCAAGAATGGGTGTTGGTTAGATTCAAAACACTAACTCAAGTGTTAATTGGGAAGGCAGCCCAATTAAAGATGAAATTGCCAACCTTCCATATTCAGATTTGCTTTCTCTTTCTTTTCCTTTTTCTTTTATTATTTTTATTGTTTTTATTTTTATTTCTTATGTTTCTTTGTTAATTGTGTTTACTGTTTTTAAGTTCATTTAGGCTGCATAAGTTTCTTTTGTTTAATAGTTCTTTTCTCTTACATATAATTCTTGCATTGGGGGATAATAGCATTACATTAATGACAATGTAAGAATTATGTGTGTGGGGAAGAATTTAGGATTTTATTTAGAGTGTTTTGTTTTTGAGTCTTTTTATGTTGTTTTTCTTTCTGATCCTTGTTTTGAAAAACACTAGATGTAAATATAATTTTTTTTAACCCCGGTTAAATGGCGGATAACGGTACTCCGTGATTATTTAAATCGGTTCCATCAGCTACCCACAAAACTGATATTGTATATAAATTTCTCTTTCAATTTCTCTTTCATTTTTTTTTTCATTTTTTTTTCAGGATGGATGATATTCTCACAAGATTGCAGAAACGATTTCCTCCTTTTCCTCGAAATATTTTACTGAAGCTTTACCAAGTTCGACTTGAAAGATTAAGAATGCTTATGCACAAAGGGATTCCTGGAGACATACGTTGGATAATTGAAGCCAAGGTACGTGAAGATGAATATCTTCCTGTTTTGCATTTACCAGGTACAGGTAGAAGCACTTTTGCAAAGAAGCGACGAGCAAAGCGCATGAGTTCAAATTGCCACAAATGTGCACGATGGACGTGTAACGGTAAATGTCGTTCTATTGGGATTCCGTCCTCTAATCGAGATGATAAAATTGAATTCATTAAGGATGGACTGAGTAAGGAGAATTTGGGTAATATCCAACTTTCTCTTGAGACGCATCCTAGTGGAGACGTACAAAGAGAAATTCTTGATTTATGGCCGCAATTCCAAAGGGAATGGCAACATCTTGGGAATCTGATGTTAAAAGACCCTGTTTGCCAGCTTGTAAGAAAACTGGATGGGAAGCATATCCTCGACTCATAGAAGGCGTTTAAGCCGTTTCTGGACGTAAAACCAGAGGAAGATGTGAGCCACAATCACAACTACAATAAATGACTTCTCAGCTTTTGGTTTGATTTGCAATAACTTTATTTCGGTTTAATTTACGTGTTATTCGATTTGTGTAATTATTCTCATTTTTTTTATTTGTCTTTTACGATTGATTTTTCTTCTCTTTTTTATTTTCTTCCTGAAATCACGCAAAAATCTTTTGTTAGGTTAACATTTTCTTCTGACAGGTCAAATACACTTTCGGCGACATTATTACTCTTGACTTTTACGGTTGATTTTTCTTCTCTTTTTGATTTTCTTCCTGAAATCACGCAAAAATCTTTTGTTAGGTTAACATTTTCTTCTGACAGGTCAGATACACTTTCGGCGACATTATTACTCTTGTCTGATTCACTACTCAATCCTCTATATATTACACCATGTACTCATTCTCTTTCAGGCACTCGAAAAAAAGAAAAAAAAAAAGAAAAAAAAATGGAAAGTACTTCGTCCCAACGCATAAAAAAAATTTGTGTTTTTGGAGGTGCTTATCCAGGGAAAAATAACATATTCGCTGATGAAGCCATAAGAGTTGGAGTAATACTTGCCCAACAAAAGATCCAGTTGATTTATGGAGGCGGTAGTACGGGTTTAATGGGAGCAGTCGCTACAGCAGCACACGCCGGAGGAAGTCCAGTTCTAGGAATCGTGCCAAAACTATTCACAAGTTTTTGTGGACCTACCGTGGGTAAGGAAATACAAGTCTGGAGTGTCCCTGAACGGATAACAATCATGTACCATTCTGCCGATGCATTCATTGCTTTACCAGGAGGTCTGGGTACATTGGAAGAAATAGCTTGCGTGGCTTCTTGGTCATCTTTGGTCACAAATAAGAAACCCATTGGTTTGCTTAATATTAATGGTTATTTTAGTAATTTGCTTTCATATTTAGATAATGCTGTGGATAATGGATTCATGTTTTCAGAGGCAAGGAGAACCATAATTTCTGCTACAACCATTGAAGATTTACTCAAAAAGCTCCAAGCTTATGAGTGTTTATCTGCTACGGTTGTTTCGCAAACACTCGGAAAAAGAAAAAGAGATATGGACGAGCAAGGAGTGGATTGCACTTTGTCTTTGTGACATTATCTAACATTTTGCTTGTTGTGTCTCAGTTATAATAAGTGGTTAGCAACCTCTGCAGGTAATATCTCCTAAATTCTACCTTTAAAATTTGACATTGGGGACAATGTCATATTTTAGTAGGGGGTAAGGGACATTTTGCTAATTTTCAAAAAAAAAAAAAAAAAAAAAAAATTGTTGAGTTTTAAGCCATTTAGAAGTATTCATTCTGAACAAGGTCTGAGTAAGGGAGACTTGAGACATACCTTGTCAGTTTGATTTCTTCTTTTCAAAAAAAAAAAAAAAAAGAGTTTGTTGTGTTTTAAGCAATTTAGAAGTATTCATTCTGAACAAGGTCTGAGTAAGGGAGACTTGAGACATACCTTGTCAGTTTGATTTTAATCTTTTTACGTTTACTTGTTAATTTTTGTTTAGTATTTTAGGATTATTTAGGTTGCATGAGTTTGTTTTGTTTTGAGTCTAGTTATTCCTATTCTTATGTTATTAGTTCTTTTCTCTTACACATGATTCTTTCATTTGGGTTAATAGACTTACATTGAGGACAATGTAAGAATTAAGTGTAGGGGGAATGATTTAGGATTTCTTTTATTTTTGTCTACTATTTTTTTTTTATGAGTCTTTATTATTATTATTATTATTATTATTTTTTAGTGTGTTTTAGTTCCTTTTTAATACAATGATGAGATATGAATTGCATAAGTCTAAAACATATTTATTAGTGAGAAGATTTTCATGAGAATTGAGCTTGATGTCAACCTTTTTATGAGCCAATGTTAATATAATATGTTTAGACTTAATCTGACTTGTATAATCATCCTTGTGAGTTTTTGAGCCTATAATGATTGATGCATTATACAAATCAATCTAATTTCTTTCTTGAGTGCTCTTATGATTACAGGATTCTCTAGAACTTGCTTTAAACCGTTTGAGACTATATTGATACATGTGACAACATGAATATGATAGAGGCATTAGGATTTTTAGCCAGAGCCAAACAGCCATCCCTTATTGATGTTCCAAGAGAACACACCCTTAGTGAACCAATTTGAGCCTACATTGAATAAGCTATCTCTTTGGTAACCATAACTTGTCCCTAACCTAAATATACTTATATCTTTACCTTTGTTCCAAAGATGAATTAGCATGTTTTGAGACAAGTTGCAAAGACAAGGGATATTTTTAGTTAAAAATTTGGGTTAGAAACAAGAAATAAGTGTGGGGGGGAAAGAAAAGAAAAGTCAAGAGAAAAAGAAATGAAATACTGGCAAATACATTCCTATGTAAAAAAAAAAAAAATATATGAATCATCTCTTGAATTTGTGGAAAAAGAAAAAAATGTTACAAAGTCGTTTAGAATGAAGAAAAGGCCCAACATAAATATCCGGCCTAGGTGACTATGTACTTGTAAAGAGTTTTGAGAAGTTTCTTTGTATGATCTTTTTATGTCTCTAAACTTTATGAACTCTTTGGAACCTTTGTGATATCTTTATCCTTTTGTTCTTCAACCACATTACAAACCCCTTGGCCCCATTACAACCTTGATTAAAGACCTCTTGATTCATGAAGTTGTATGATCTAAATAGTGGAGAATAGGTGGACAAGCAAGAATATGGTAGAACTGTTTTCATGAGATTGATTGAGTGTAAACACTTCACCACTACTTTAAAGAGTGAAAATCATGAGGGTATCCCATGTGAGAAGTTGAGATTAAATTTGAACATGCAATATTTTGATTGAGATATGTTATGCTAATATTGGCTTAACTCAAACAATTTACATTCAAGCATGATTTTTTGTGAAATTCTTTAAGCTATTGATTAGTTTATAAGACTTGTTCAAATATTGTATCTAATTTGTATTGAAAGGATTAGGAGTAAATATTTTTAGTATATGCAGTTTATTTATATTTTAGTTTTTCAATGTTTGTGGGTATCGTTCTAGTAAACCCTCACGAGACTAAACTCGTCCACTAGGGACACCTAGGGGTTTAAAGGCTTGTGTCACATGCTAAGTGCCACCGTGATTCCCTACGAAAGTGGATTAGATTAGATTTTCTTATTTTATTTTTATTGAGTCGTTGCTAGGGACTAGCAACAATCTAAGTGTGGGGGTGTGATAACTCGTATAATTATATAGTTTTTAGTTATGTTTTATTAATGTTTTGTGTCAATTACGAGTTATTATTGTTTAGTCTAATTGTGTTTATGATCTTTTATATTTTTATGTATTTTGGTGTTTTTCACAAGTTTCTTTGAGTGATTTTAGATTACTAGAATTAAGGGCAAATCCAGTTCAGTTTCAGTTCCGACACCTTTTGCCATATCAGCTATATCTCGAGTTTTACTGAAGCAATAAGGCTGAAATTTGTAGCCATGCAAAGCTAAGAGGCATATCTATCTTTTTCATGTTTTACACTTCTTAAAACGGAGTCTTTTTCCCTAGCGAAATCGACCATCAAGTTGGCTGATGTGCAATGACGTCTGTGCTGACATGTTTTCGTATTATGCCCATATCTTCTTATCCACATCAGCAAATGAGCTGATTCCAACGGCTATGGTTCCGTAACTGATAGGGGAACCTTTGTCTAGAAGACCATGTGATCAGATCAGGCCTCCAATATTGAAGAAATCGACCATCAAGGTGGCTGACGTGCAATGACGTCTGTGCTGACATGTGTTCGTATTTTGCCCATATCTGCTTAACCACTTCAGCAAATTAGCTGATTCCAACGGCTATGGTTCCGTAACTGATAGGGGAACCTTTGTCTAGAAGACCATGTGATCAGAGCAGGCCTCCAATATTGACGAAATCGACCATCAAGTTGGCTGATCAAAATCGTCATATACCTACCTTTGAAATTTGTAAAGCTTGTCTCTTGTCATTTAGCCCTCCAAAATGTGTATAAATAGAGGGCCTTGGATGATTGTAAGGGATCATATTGTACATAGGTAGGATATTAGCCATTTTAATAAAATTCTCTAAGTTTTCTTCTTCTTTCTTTTCTCTAGTTTTCTTTCTTTTCTCTAGTTTTCTTTTTCTTTAGAGAGAGCAAGAGGTTGGATAATTAATATTCTTCCTCTTCTTCTTTCTTTCTTTTATTTTCTTCTTAGATTTTCTTTAATTTTATGTTTATGTTTACAATGCCTATGCTAGGCTAAACTTCTATTTGGTTAAGGGTGATTTCAAAGCCCTAGACATGTTTTGTGATTGATTTTCAGATTCTATCTATCATTAATTTTCTATCAAAGTTGCTTATGTTCTTCTACAAGAATTGTTCATGATGTTGTCTTGATTTATTTAGGTGTACAACTAGATAGATCTTGATAATTATCTATTGCTAGTTTAGGAATCTTGATCCGTGTAATTGTCTTGATTTCCTATTCATAAGTGGCAATTTGTGATTAATGATTATGGTCAAGTTTTCAATAATTGCAAAGTGGAACATAACCTAAGTTGAACAATCCGAGCTTATGTGTTTGTTGCTTAGATCAACCTATCTTTCTCATCATAAAGCTGCCATTAAATTGAATTTAGAGAGCTTATTCTAGGTTGTTTAATGGTTAGAGATTAAATAGAGAGCTTGTTCTATTTAACGACAAACTAACGAAAGATTGGGATAACAGAGCTTGTTGTTATCTACGGTTGTTAACTTTGATAGTTGGTTGATATTGATAGATCTGAAATTGATTCTTAATGATGTCTAGTGGTGGAGAATGAAACCTTAACCATATTTTTCATATTTGATTCTTCTTACTTGTTTTCTTACTTTTCTAGTTTGCTTATTTTTAAAAGTATATTTATTTTTATTGGCTGGTTATACCGCCTAATTTGTATATTAACTTTGTTTTATTTTTATTGGCTGGTTATACCGCCTAATTTAGTATATATATTTTTATTGGCTGGTTATACCGCCTAATTTAGTATATATATTTTTATTGGCTGGTTATACCGCCTAATTTAGTATATATATTTTTATTGGCTGGTTATACCGCCTTGCATCTTATTCTTATTATTTACTTTAGTTTACATCTGGCTTCAAAAACCCCTTTTCTTTTATTGTTTTCTTTGAATGTAAGTTATAAACTAATAACTCATAAATTAAAACCCAATCCCTGAGGACTCGACCCTTGCTAACTACTATACTTACAATTGATCTTTTTAGTGCAAGGTTAAATAAGATACACTCTTTTGGGTGCATCAATGGCAGTTTGGCAATGCTTTCACTAATTAGGCTGCCTCCCCCAATTAGCACTTGATTTAGTGTTTTGAACCTAACCAACACCCCTTCTTGGCATTTTAGGCTTGTCAGGCTCATACATGAAATTTCCCAAATTTATGCGTTTGAGAGGAAGCTTTCTTTGCACAACAGTGGATGCATTCTCCATTACAAGTATTATTCCATCATCCTTTGTGGTGCACATGTCATCGAGGAATGGAGCATATTTTGATACTTGTTGAATGACCTCCACAAACAAGTTGTTTAAGGTTTCCGGCATGTGTTGTTCATGTTCTTCCTCCTTGAACTTTGCAAATCTACTAGGAAAAGGTGGAGAAGAAACATTAGTAAAAAGTGAAACCTTAAACGTTACCTCAGGTGCCGAAATACTCTTATTTGGATCTTTGGCTTCATTATCCTCAAGAATAGAATCCATCTCTAATTTTGTTTCATCCTCATCTTGTTCCTCATTCTTCAAGGTCACAATAGTAGCATTCTCCTTTGGGTTAACCATCGTTTGGGCTGGGAGTTCTTCAGATCTTTGTGCTACCCATCCCACCATACTACTAGCCAATTGGCTCATTTGCTTTTCCAAACTCTGGATGCTTGCCCTTGTTTCCTGTTGAAATTGCAAAGAATCAGTAACAAGAGAATAGACAAGATCTTCTAAAGAAGTACCTGAGTTTTAAGTCATATGTGGTGGTTGAAAAAGATTTGATTCTTGAGACCATGATTGATTGAAGCTAGATGGATGAGTGTAATTGGCATAAGGATCTACTTCTTGGTAATTTTTTGAGTAGCCATAATTAGTATGATCCCACCATCCCTCATGGTAAGTTTTTGAGTAATGATCATACTGTTGGTCTTGGAACCCTTGATGGCCTTGACATCCTCCCATGGCCAATTGTTGAACTGGGGAGGTGAGATTGGCTTGTTGATTCTCCATGTTCATGTATGCCACCAACTCTTCAAGTGTTAGATTGCTCAATTCCATTGTTTTTTTTTTTTTTTTTTAAATTTGAAAAGAAAAACTTGTATGTACAAGAAAATAAAACTAATTAGAACTGAAAATAAGAATAAACCAAGTAACAAATAAACTAAAGAAAGCAATCCCCGGCAACGGCGCCAAAAATTTGATGCACCCAAAAGAGTGTATCTTATTTAACCTTGCACTAAAAAGATCAATTGTAAGTATAATGATTAGCAAGGGTCGAGTCCTCAGGGATTGGGTTTTAATCTATGAGTTATTAGTTTATAACTTACGTTCAAATAAAACAATAAAAAAAAGGGGTTTTTGAAGCCAGATTTAAACTAAAGTAAATAATAAGAATAAGATGCAAGGCGGTATAACCAGCCAATAAAAATATATATACTAAATTAGGCGGTATAACCAGCCAATAAAAATAAATATACTTTTAAAAATAAGCAAACTAGAAAAGTAAGAAAACAAGTAAGTAAGAAGAATCAAATATGAAAAATATGGTTAAGGTTTCATTCTCCACTACTAGACATCATTAAGAATCAATTTCAGATTTATCAATATCAACCAACTATCAAAGTTAACAACCGTAGATAACAACAAGCTCTGTTATCCCAATCTTTCCTTAGTTTGTCGTTAAATAGAACAAGCTCTCTATTTAATCTCTAACCATTAAACAACCTAGAATAAGCTCTCTAAATTCAATTTAATGGCAGCTTTATGATGAGAAAGATAGGTTGATCTAAGCAACAAACACATAAGCTCGGATTGTTCAACTTAGGTTATGTTCCACTTTGCAATTATTGAAAACTTGACCATAATCATTAATCACAAATTGCCACTTATGAATAGGAAATCAAGACAATTACACGGATCAAGACTCCTAGACTAGCAATAGATAATTATCAAGATCTATCTAGTTGTACACCTAAATAAATCAAGACAACATCATGAACAATTCTTGTAGAAGAACATAAGCAACTTTGATAGAAAATTAATGATAGATAGAATCTGAAAATCAATCACAAAACATGTCTAGGGCTTTGAATCACCCTTAACCAAATAGAAGTTTAGCCTAGCATAGGCATTGTAAACATAAACATAAAATTAAAGAGAATCTAAGAAGGAAATAAAAGAAAGAAAGAAGAAGAAGAAAATAAAGAAAAAGAAAACTAGAGAAAAGAAAGAAGAAGAAAACTTAGAGAATTTTATTACAATGGCTAATATCCTACCAATGTACAATGCCTCATACAATCCTCCAAGGCCCTCTATTTATACACATTTTGGAGGACTAAATGACAAGAGACAAGCTTTACAAATTTCAAAGGTAGGTATAATAGGTGGGTGCATTTTTCTAACAATTTTCGTCATATTGTATGACAATTTTGATCAGCCAACTTGATGGTCGATTTTGTCAATATTGGAAGCTTGATCTGATCACATGGTCTTCTAGAAAAATGTTCCCCTATCAGTTAGTGATCCATAGCCGTTGGAATCAGCTCATTTGCTGATGTGGATCAGAAGATATGAGCAAAATACCAAAACAGGTCAGCACAGACGTCATTGCACATCAGCCAACTTGATGGTCGATTTCGCTAGGGAAAACGACTCCGTTTCAAGAAGTGTAAAACATGAAAAAAGTTAGATATGCCTCTTAACTTTGCACGGTTAAAATTTCAGCCTTATTGCTTCAGTGAAACTCCAGATATAGCTGATATGGCAAAAGGTGTCAGAACTGGAACTGAACTGAATTTGCCCTTAATTGTTGATTTAACCTAGTAATCTGAAATCACTCAAAGAAACTCGTAAAAAAACACCAAATTACATAAAAATATAAAAGATCATAAACACAATTAGACTAAGCAATAATAACTCGTATTTGACACAAAACAATAATAAAACATAACTAAAAACTATATAATTATACTAGTTATCATTAATTCATCTTAAGATTAAAGGTTGAAGGTATGAAAACGACCTCAAAAAAGAAATGGAGTTGCCACCAATCTTTTTTGGCTAGGTGTGATCGGTCACCTATTAAAACCGATTTTTATAAAAATATTTTAAAATTAATTAAAACATTTTTAAAACCAATTTTGTAGTCTGTGCTTTGAACTAGAGAAAAACAAGTGCGGGTTCGGGAGTCGGTTACGTACGGGGAAGGATTAGCACCCCCACAACGCCCATATAAAACGGTACCTTATTAGTCGTGTGTTATCTTGAGTCTCGGTGAAAAGTCGATTTTAAAATTTGGTGTTTTGAAAATAATTCCCTATGTAAAAAATTCATATTTTATTTTGAACATGATCCAGAATTTACTAACATAAATTTTTTCATATTTTCCGACAGACTCGGCAAAACATGGAATTTTTCCTTGGTTTTGAAATTTTCTGAATCATCCTCGTTTTAAAAAGAATATTCCGTTATTAATGACAATTGATGATATCCTCCCCGGCAGACCCAGCAGAGAATTCATGAATTATTTTAACTCGGGAATAGTCTTGATTTATAAAAAAATATTTATTTTCCATGTGTAGACACCTAATTTTGTCCGGACCCCTAAATCAGGTACGTTTTCTTCCTAAATTGAAGTTTCAGAATGCTAAAAGGCTTTTCTCATTCTGCAGGTAGTACTCCGAGGCTTACTCTAAGAAAGTAGACAGAAAAAGTCAAACTCAAAAAAAGTCAACTACGAAAAAAGTCAACCTCGAAAAAGTCAACTACTAAAAAAGTCAACCCACTTTCAAAATCAAGATTTGAAGTTCAATTGAAAAACGGTGAATATCTTCGGAGTTCGTTTGCAAAATGGCCAAATACCGGGTCCCCTATGTAGTAATTCAAGCAGATAAATCCCGAAAAAATAGCTGACTTTTTTCAATTGAACTTCAAATCTTGATTTTGAAAGTGGGTTGACTTTTTTAGTAGTTGACTTTTTCGAGGTTGACTTTTTTCGTAGTTGACTTTTTTTGAGTTTGACTTTTTCTGTCTACTTTCTTAGAGTAAGCCTCGGAGTACTACCTGCAGAATGAGAAAAGCCTTTTAGCATTCTGAAACTTCAATTTAGGAAGAAAACGTACCTGATTTAGGGGTCCGGACAAAATTAGGTGTCTACACATGGAAAATAAATATTTTTTTATAAATCAAGACTATTCCCGAGTTAAAATAATTCATGAATTCTCTGCTGGGTCTGCCGGGGAGGATATCATCAATTGTCATTAATAACGGAATATTCTTTTTAAAACGAGGATGATTCAGAAAATTTCAAAACCAAGGAAAAATTCCATGTTTTGCCGAGTCTGTCGGAAAATATGAAAAAATTTATGTTAGTAAATTCTGGATCATGTTCAAAATAAAATATGAATTTTTTACATAGGGAATTATTTTCAAAACACCAAATTTTAAAATCGACTTTTCACCGAGACTCAAGATAACACACGACTAATAAGGTACCGTTTTATATGGGCGTTGTGGGGGTGCTAATCCTTCCCCGTACGTAACCGACTCCCGAACCCGCACTTGTTTTTCTCTAGTTCAAAGCACAGACTACAAAATTGGTTTTAAAAATGTTTTAATTAATTTTAAAATATTTTTATAAAAATCGGTTTTAATAGGTGATTGAACACACCTAGCCAAAAAAGATTGGTGGCAACACCATTTCTTTTTTGAGGTCGTTTTCATACCTTCAACCTTTAATCTTAAGATGAATTAATGATAACTAGTATAATTATATAGTTTTTAGTTATGTTTTATTATTGTTTTGTGTCAAATACGAGTTATTATTGCTTAGTCTAATTGTGTTTATGATCTTTTATATTTTTATGTAATTTGGTGTTTTTTTACGAGTTTCTTTGAGTGATTTCAGATTACTAGGTTAAATCAACAATTAAGGGCAAATTCAGTTCAGTTCCAGTTCCGACACCTTTTGCCATATCAGCTATATCTGGAGTTTCACTGAAGCACTAAAGCTGAAATTTTAACCGTGCAAAGTTAAGAGGCATATCTAACTTTTTCATGTTTTACACTTCTTGAAATGGAGTCGTTTTCCCTAGCGAAATCGACCATCAAGTTGGCTGATGTGCAATGACGTCTGTGCTGACCTGTTTTGGCATTTTGCTCATATATTCTGATCCACATCAGCAAATGAGCTGATTCCAACGGATATGGATCACTAACGGATAGGGGAACATTTTTCTAGAAGACTATGTGATCCGATCAAGCTTCCAATATTGACAAAATCGACCATCAAGTTGGCTGATCAAAATTGTCATACAATATGACGAAAATTGTTAGAAAAATGCACCCACCTATTATACCTACCTTTGAAATTTGTAAAGCTTGTCTCTTGTCATTTAGTCCTCCAAAATGTGTATAAATAGAGGGCCTTGGATGATTGTATGAGGCATTGTACATTGGTAGGATATTAGCCATTGTAATAAAATTCTCTAAGTTTTCTTCTTCTTTCTTTTCTCTAGTTTTCTTTTTCTTTATTTTCTTCTTCTTCTTTCTTTCTTTTATTTCCTTCTTAGATTCTCTTTAATTTTATGTTTATGTTTACAATGCCTATGCTAGGCTAAACTTCTATTTGGTTAAGGGTGATTTCAAAGCCCTAGACATGTTTTGTGATTGATTTTCAGATTCTATCTATCATTAATTTTCTATCAAAGTTGCTTATGTTCTTCTACAAGAATTGTTCATGATGTTGTCTTGATTTATTTAGGTGTACAACTAGATAGATCTTGATAATTATCTATTGCTAGTCTAGGAGTCTTGATCCGTGTAATTGTCTTGATTTCCTATTCATAAGTGGCAATTTGTGATTAATGATTATGGTCAAGTTTTCAATAATTGCAAAGTGGAACATAACCTAAGTTGAACAATCCGAGCTTATGTGTTTGTTGCTTAGATCAACCTATCTTTCTCATCATAAAGCTGCCATTAAATTGAATTTAGAGAGCTTATTCTAGGTTGTTTAATGGTTAGAGATTAAATAGAGAGCTTGTTCTATTTAACGACAAACTAAGGAAAGATTGGGATAACAGAGCTTGTTGTTATCTACGGTTGTTAACTTTGATAGTTGGTTGATATTGATAGATCTGAAATTGATTCTTAATGATGTCTAGTGGTGGAGAATGAAACCTTAACCATATTTTTCATATTTGATTCTTCTTACTTACTTGTTTTCTTACTTTTCTAGTTTGCTTATTTTTAAAAGTATATTTATTTTTATTGGCTGGTTATACCGCCTAATTTGTATATTAACTTTGTTTTATTTTTATTGGCTGGTTATACCGCCTAATTTAGTATATATATTTTTATTGGCTGGTTATACCGCCTTGCATCTTATTCTTATTATTTACTTTAGTTTAAATCTGGCTTCAAAAACCCCTTTTCTTTTATTGTTTTCTTTGAACGTAAGTTATAAACTAATAACTCATAGATTAAAACCCAATCCCTGAGGACTCGACCCTTGCTAATCATTATACTTACAATTGATCTTTTTAGTGCAAGGTTAAATAAGATACACTCTTTTGGGTGCATCAAATTTTTGGCGCCGTTGCCGGGGATTGCTTTCTTTAGTTTATTTGTTACTTGGTTTATTCTTATTTTCAGTTCTAATTAGTTTTATTTTCTTGTACATACAAGTTTTTCTTTTCAAATTTAAAAAAAAAAAAAAAACAATGGAATTGAGCAATCTAACACTTGAAGAGTTGGTGGCATACATGAACATGGAGAATCAACAAGCCAATCTCACCTCCCCAGTTCAACAATTGGCCATGGGAGGATGTCAAGGCCATCAAGTGTTCCAAGACAAACAGTATGATCATTACTCAAACACTTACCATGAGGGATGGTGGGATCATACTAATTATGGCTACTCGAAAAATTACCAAGAAGTAGATCCTTATGCCAATTACACTCATCCATCTAGCTTCAATCAATCATGGTCTCAAGAACCAGATCTTTTTCAACCACCACATATGACTCAAAACTCAGGTACTTCTTTAGAAGATCTTGTCTATTCTCTTGTTACTGATTCTTTGCAATTTCAACAGGAAACAAGGGCAAGCATCCAGAGTTTGGAAAAGCAAATGAGCCAATTGGCTAGTAGTATGGTGTGATGGGTAGCACAAAGATCTGAAGAACTCCCAGCCCAAACGATGGTTAACCCAAAGGAGAATGCTACTATTGTGACCTTGAAGAATGAGGAACAAGATGAGGATGAAACAAAATTAGAGATGGTTTTTATTCTTGAGGATAATGAAGCCAAAGATCCAAATAAGAGTATTTCGGCACCTGAGGTAACGTTTAAGGTTTCACTTTTTACTAATGTTTCTTCTCCACCTTTTCCTAGTATATTTGCAAAGTTCAAGGAGGAAGAACATGAACAACACATGCCGGAAACCTTAAACAACTTGTTTGTGGAGGTCATTCAACAAGTATCAAAATATGCTCCATTCCTCGATGACATATGCACCACAAAGGATGATGGAATAATACTTGTAATGGAGAATGCATCCACTGTTGTGCAAAGAAAGCTTCCTCTCAAACGCATAAATTTGGGAAATTTCATGTATGAGCCTGACAAGCCTAAAATGCCAAGAAGGGGTGTTGGTTAGGTTCAAAACACTAAATCAAGTGCTAATTGGGGGAGGCAGCCTAATTAGTGAAAGCATTGCCAAACTGCCATCCTCAGATTTGCTCTCTTTTTCTTTATCTTTTTCTTATGTTTCTTTGCTAATTGTGTTTAGTGTTTCTAAGTTCATTTAGGCTGCATAAGTTTATTTTGTTTATTAGTTCTTTTCACTTACACATGATTCTTTCATTTGGGATTAATAGCATTACATTAATGACAATGTAAGAATTATGTGTGGGGGGAAGAATTTAGGATTTTATTTAGAGTGTTTTGTTTTTGAGTCTTTTTATGTTGTTTTTCTTTCTGATCCTTGTTTTGAAAATAACTAGATGTAAATATAATTCTTTAACCCCGGTTAAACGGCGGATAACGGTACTCCGTGATTATTTAAGTCGGTTCCATCAGCTACCCACAAAACTGATTCTCTTTCAATTTCTCTTTCATTTTTTTTTTCAGGATGGATGATATTCTCACACGATTGCAGAAACGATTTCCTCCTTTTCCTCGAAATATTTTACGGAAGCTTTACCAAGTTCGATTTGAAAGATTAAGAATGCTTATGCACAAAGGGATTCCTGAAGACATGCGTTGGATAATTGAAGCCAAGGTACGTAAAGATGAATATCTTCCTGTTTTGCATTTACCAGGTACAGGTAGAAGCACTTTTGCAAAGAAGCGACGAGCAAAGCGCATGAGTTCAAACTGCCACAAATGTGCACGATGGACGTGTAACGGTAAATGTCGTTCTATTGGGATTCCGTCCTCTAATCGAGATGATAAAATTGAATTCATTAAGGATGGACTGAGTAAGGAGAATTTGGGTAATATCCAACTTTCTCTTGAGACGCATCCTAGTGGAGACGTACAAAGAGAAATTCTTGATTTATGGCCGCAATTCCAAAGGGAATGGCAACATCTTGGGAATCTGATGTTAAAAGACCCTGTTTGCCAGCTTGTAAGAAAACTGGATGGGAAGCATATCCTCGACTCATAGAAGGCGTTTAAGCCGTTTTTGGACGTAAAACCAGAGGAAGATGTGAGCCACAATCACAACTACAATAAATAACTTCTCAGCTTTTGGTTTGATTTGCAATAACTTCATTTCGGTTTAATTTACGTGTTGTTCGATTTGTGTAATTATTCTCGTTTTTTTTTTATTGTTCTTTTACGGTTGATTTTTCTTCTCTTTTTGATTTTCTTCCTGAAATCACGCAAAAATCTTTTGTTAGGTTAACATTTTCTTCTGACAGGTCAAATACACTTTCGGCGACATTATTACTCTTGTCTGATTCACTACTCAGTCCTCTATATATTACACCATGTACTCATTCTCTTTCAAGCACTCGAAAAAAAAAAAATGGAAAGTACTTCGTCCCAGCGCATTAAAAAAATTTGTGTCTTTGGAGGTGCTTATCCAGGGAAAAATAACATATTTGCTGATGAAGCCATAAGAGTTGGAGTAATACTTGCCCAACAAAAGATCCAGTTGATTTATGGAGGCGGTAGTACGGGTTTAATGGGAGCAGTCGCTACAGCAGCACACGCCGGAGGAAGTCCAGTTCTAGGAATCGTGCCAAAACTATTCACAGGTTTTTGTGGACCTACCGTGGGTAAGGAAATACAAGTCTGGAGTATCCCTGAACAGATGACAATCAGGTACCATTCTGCCGATGCATTCATTGCTCTACCAGGAGGTCTGGGTACATTGGAAGAAATAGCTTGCGTGGCTTCTTGGTCATCTTTGGTCACAAAAAAGAAACCCATTGGTTTGCTTAATATTAATGGTTATTTTAGTAATTTGCTTTCATATTTAGATAATGCTGTGGAAAATGGATTCATGTTTTCAGAGGCAAGGAGAACCATAATTTCTGCTACAACCATTGAAGATTTACTCAAAAAGCTCCAAGCTTATGAGTGTTTATCTGCTACGGTTGTTTCGCAAACGCTCGGAAAAAGAAAAAGAGATATGGACGAGCAAGGAGTGGATTGCACTTTGTCTTTGTGACATTATCTAACATTTTGCTTGTTGTGTCTCAGTTATAATAAGTGGTTAGCAACCTCTGCAGGTAATATCTCCTAAATTCTACCTTTAAAATTTGACATTGGGGACAATGTCATATTTTAGTAGGGGGTAAGGGACATATTTTGCTAATTTAAAAAAAAAAAAATTTTGTTGTGTTTTAAGCAATTTAGAAGTATTCATTCTGAACAAGGTCTGAGTAAGGGAGACTTGAGACATACCTTGTCAGTTTGATTTCTTCTTTTCAAAAAAAAAAAAAAAGTTTGTTGTGTTTTAAGCAATTTAGAAGTATTCATTCTGAACAAGGTCTGAGTAAGGGAGACTTGAGACATACCTTGTCAGTTTGATTTTAATCTTTTTATGTTTACTTGTTAATTTTTTTTTAGTATTTTAGGATTATTTAGGTTGCATGAGTTTGTTTTGTTTTGAGTCTTAGTTGTTCCTATTCTTATGTTATTAGTTCTTTTCTCTTACACATGATTCTTTCATTTGGGTTAATAGACTTACATTGAGGACAATGTAAGAATTAAGTGTGGGGGGAATGATTTACGATTTCTTTTATTTTTGTCTACTATTTTTTTATGAGTCTTTATTATTATTTTTAGTGTGTTTTAGTTCCTTTTCAATACTATGATGAGATATGAATTGCATAAGTCTAAAACAGATTTATTAGTGAGAAGATTTTCATGAGAATTGAACTTGATATCAATCGTTTTATGAGCCAATGTTAATATGATATGTTGATTGAGAAAGAAGCATGTTTAGACTTAATCTGACTTGTATAATCATCCTTGTGAGTTTTTGAGCCTATAATGATTGACGCATTATACAAATCAATCTAATTTCTTTCTTGAGTGCTCTTATGATTACATGATTCTCTAGAACTTGCTTTAGACCTTGTTGAGACTATATTGATGCATGTGACAACATGAATATGATAGAGGCATTAGGATTTTTAGCCAGGGCCAAACAGCCATCCCTTATTGATGTTCCAAGAGAACACACCCCTAGTGAGCCAATTTGAGCCTACATTGAATAAGCTATTTATTTGGTAACCACAACTTACACCTAGCCTAAATATAACCCTTGTTCTAAAGATGGATTATATATTTTGAGACATATTGCAAAAAACAAGGGATATTTTTAGTTAAAAATTTGGGTTGGAAACAAAAGATAAGTGTGGGGGAAGAAAAGAAAAAGTCAAGAGAAAAAGAAAGGGATCATTGTCAAATACATTCCCATATTAAAAAAAAAAAAAATCTTCTCTTCAACTTCTAGTTAAAGTAAAGAAAAAGATGTTACAAAGTTGGTTAGAATGATGCAAAGGCTCAACATGAATATTTAGCCTATGTTATTATGTGCTTTATAAGAGTTTTGAGAAGTTTTATTTGTATGATCTTATTATGTCTCTAAACTCTATGAACTCTTTGGAACCTTTGTGATATCTTTATCCTTTTGTTCTTTAACCACATTATAACCCTTTGGCCCCATTACAACCTTGAATAAAGACCTCTTGATTTATGAAGTTGTATGATCTAAATAGTGGAGAATAGGTGGACAAGCAAGCATATGGTAGAAGTGTTTTCATGAGATTGATTGAGTGTAAACACTTTACCACTACTTTAAAGAGTGAAAATCAAGAGAGTATCCCATGTGAGAAGTTGAGATTAAGTTTGAATATGCACTATTTTGATTGAAATATGTTATGTTAATATTGGCTTAACTCAAACTATTTACATTCAAGCAAGATATTTTGTGAATTTCTTTAAGCTATTGATTAGTTTTTAAGACTTGTCCAATGATTATCTCTAATTTATATTGGAAGGATTAGTTATAATTATTATTTTTAGTTTTTCTTATGTCTTCAATGTTTGTGGGTATCGTCCTAGTAAACCCTCACGAGACTAAACTCGTCCACTAGGGACACCTAGGGGTTTAAAGGCTTGTGTCACATGCTAAGTGCCACCGTGATTTCCTACGAAAGTGGATTAGATTAGATTTTCCTATTTTATTTTTATTTGTTTTTGCTCGAGGACTAGCAACAATCTAAGTGTGGGGGTGTGATAACTAGTATAATTATATAGTTTTTAGTTATGTTTTATTATTGTTTTGTGTCAAATATGAGTTATTATTGCTTAGTCTAATTGTGTTTATGATCTTTTATATTTTTATGTAATTTGGTGTTTTTTTACGAGTTTCTTTGAGTGATTTCAGATTACTAGGTTAAATCAACAATTAAGGGCAAATTCAGTTCAGTTCCAGTTCCGACACCTTTTACCATATCAGCTATATCTGGAGTTTCACTGAAGCAATAAGGGTGAAATTTTAACCGTGCAAAGTTAAGAGGCATATCTAACTTTTTCATGTTTTACACTTCTTGAAACGGAGTCGTTTTCCCTAGCAAAATCGACCATCAAGTTGGCTGATGTGCAATGACGTCTGTGCTGACCTGTTTTGGTATTTTGCTCATATCTTCTGATCCACATCAGCAAATGAGCTGATTCCAACGGCTATGGATCACTAACTGATAGGGGAACCTTTTTCTAGAAGACCATGTGATCAGATCAAGCTTTCAATATTGACAAAATCGACCATCAAGTTGGCTGATCAAAATTGTCATACAATATGACGAAAATTGTTAGAAAAATGCACCCACCTATTATACCTACCTTTGAAATTTGTAAAGCTTGTCTCTTGTCATTTAGTCCGCCAAAATGTGTATAAATAGAGGGCCTTGGATGATTGTATGAGGCATTGTACATTGGTAGGATATTAGCCATTGTAATAAAATTCTCTAAGTTTTCTTCTTCTTTCTTTTCTCTAGTTTTCTTTTTCTTTATTTTCTTCTTCTTCTTTCTTTCTTTTATTTCCTTCTTAGATTCTCTTTAATTTTATGTTTATGTTTACAATGCCTATGCTAGGCTAAACTTCTATTTGGTTAAGGGTGATTTCAAAGCCCTAGACATGTTTTGTGATTGATTTTCAGATTCTATCTATCATTAATTTTCTATCAAAGTTGCTTATGTTCTTCTACAAGAATTGTTCATGATGTTGTCTTGATTTATTTAGGTGTACAACTAGATAGATCTTGATAATTATCTATTGCTAGTCTAGGAGTCTTGATCCGTGTAATTGTCTTGATTTCCTATTCATAAGTGGCAATTTGTGATTAATGATTATGGTCAAGTTTTCAATAATTGCAAAGTGGAACATAACCTAAGTTGAACAATCCGAGCTTATGTGTTTGTTGCTTAGATCAACCTATCTTTCTCATCATAAAGCTGCCATTAAATTGAATTTAGAGAGCTTATTCTAGGTTGTTTAATGGTTAGAGATTAAATAGAGAGCTTGTTCTATTTAACGACAAACTAAGGAAAGATTGGGATAACAGAGCTTGTTGTTATCTACGGTTGTTAACTTTGATAGTTGGTTGATATTGATAGATCTGAAATTGATTCTTAATGATGTCTAGTGGTGGAGAATGAAACCTTAACCATATTTTTCATATTTGATTCTTCTTACTTACTTGTTTTCTTACTTTTCTAGTTTGCTTATTTTTAAAAGTATATTTATTTTTATTGGCTGGTTATACCGCCTAATTTGTATATTAACTTTGTTTTATTTTTATTGGCTGGTTATACCGCCTAATTTAGTATATATATTTTTATTGGCTGGTTATACCGCCTAATTTAGTATATATATTTTTATTGGCTGGTTATACCGCCTTGCATCTTATTCTTATTATTTACTTTAGTTTAAATCTGGCTTCAAAAACCCCTTTTCTTTTATTGTTTTCTTTGAACGTAAGTTATAAACTAATAACTCATAGATTAAAACCCAATCGCTGAGGACTCGACCCTTGCTAATCATTATACTTACAATTGATCTTTTTAGTGCAAGGTTAAATAAGATACACTCTTTTGGGTGCATCAATTAAGTCGTCTTTTTCTCTGCCTGTTTTTCCCCCTCACTCGAGCGGGTTCTCCCTTCCCCAGGAGGATCACATATCGACAGCTTGGCGACTCTACTGGGGACTTTAGAGAGTCAGGCCTAGAGTTAGTCGCATGTTATCGAAAATCTCGATTTTGTTGATTTTAATAGGTATTTAATTATAATTCCCCTTTATTTTATTTTTAAGAGGGTTTTCCTTAAATAATAAAATGTTTTTAAATATGTTCATGTACATGCATATTGTCGTTGTTCTCTGGTTATTTAATCTTGTATATTATTACTGTTCTTTGATTATTTAACCTTGTATATCATTATTGCTCTCTAGTTGGTTAGTGCGTTACACTATTCTTGATCTTTGCTTTAATTGCTGGGGCATTTAGAATAAGGATTGTAGAATAGGTGGTGAAAGGTTTGTTTGTTCCTCCTCACACACTACACGTGCATTTGCATAACATGAGCCCTCTACCTGGGTTTCGTCCTTTAGGTGGAAGTAAAGTAACTACGCTCTTGTGAGGTGTTAACTTTCGCATGGGCTAGCGAAACACTTTCGGAGTAGTAGATTACCTACGCCTTCTTGGGGTGATAACCTCCGTATAGGCCTGGGAAATACACTCTAACAAATTGAACCCGTTTTTATCGGGGTGCCTTACTAGCCTTCACCGGCGACAATGAGGAACAATTTGGAGCCTTTTTAGAACCTAATGCAACCTCATATAGTGAACCTAGGCGAAGCCTTGCCTAATTTCCGTTAGAGGTACCGAAACTAGGAACACATGGAGGAATGCTTTTGATCTTTCGCCATTTATTTCTGCATTTTAAATAAGCATTGTAGATCGGGCAACGATGTACGTGCATCACCCGTAATAAGTTTGATATTCTACCCCAAAGGCATCGTGATGCCTAAATAAGTAGATACTATTGGGGCAAATGTTCATTGACTTGTTTGAAATTAAAAATATAAAAAAAAAATTTCAAACATTTTTGCATTTTGCACATTTCATGCATATGTGAATAAAGCATTTACATCCATGGTTTTTTTATCTCATTCTTTTCAATAAACGGATGGTGATAATAATTTTATTTGATGATTACATAAGCATTCATTGATTGAATAAGAATTGTAGACCGGTAGTGTTGAATAAATATTTGGACATTGTGCCATGATAGGATCCATTACCCCAAAATTCTTTTGAACAATGAAATATTGATTTTTGTAGGGAAAAACATGTTTCAAAAAAATCATGGATTAAATTTGGGGGCAAATCTTGCATAATGAGAGTTTTGAATAATCAAGATGGGCCCCACCAATTTCGTTTAAACATTGATATACCCGTGCAATAATTCTCATTCTCTACATACATCATGTTGACATCAGGTTGCATTCATGGCATACATAATTATCATGATTTCTCTGTATATGTTCATGCATTGATTTATTTACTCTTCGCATGCATCATGTCAGCATCAGGTTACATTCATGACAAACATAGCCATCATGATTTCTCTGTATATGTTGATGAACTGATTTGTTTATCCTTCACATGCATCATGTTAGCATCAGGTTGCATTCATGACAAACACAGTCATCATGATTTCTTCGTATATGTTCATGCATTGATTTCTTTATTCTTCACATGCATCATGTTGGTATCAGGTTGCATTCATAACAAACAAGTCAGCATGATTTCTCTATATATTTTCATGCATTAATTTGTTCATTCTTTACATACATCATGTTGACATCAGGTTGCATTCATGGCATACATAGTCATCATGATTTCTTTGTATATGCTCATGCATTAATTTGTCATATTGGCATCAGGTTGGATTCATGGCATACATGAGCAGCATGATTTCTTTGTACACACTCTGTGTCAATCATTTATTCTTTACATGCATCATATTGATATCGTGTTGCATTCATAGTATATATGATCATTCATTGGAAAATGCATCTGGACCATACATGGTCATTCATTGCATATATCCATGCTTTGATTTTTTCTTATTTCTTTACATGCATCATATGGGTATCATGTTGCATTTATAACATACATAGTCAGCATGTTTCACATGCATCAAATTGCATTCATGGCTCATTCATCATGAAACACACTTGGGGGAATAAAATAGAAATTGGCTTGGCTTTAAGTGTCTTTGAAAGAATTTCTATTTCAAATCAGAGGTGTAAGAAGTACTGAGCATCTTTATAACATAGGTCAAAGCTATGGAGAGTGAACAAGCTGCTCAGATAGAAGAATGGAAAAAGCACAGAGAGAATTACAAGAACAATAGGCAAAGTCACAAGAAGAATCAGCAAGGTTCCAAGCAGAATCTAGAGATTAGATGACTAAACTGATGAAGCTGGTGTTAGTTTCGATCAAAGGAAAGGGATACACTGAAAACTTGGTTGCCAGAGAAGGGTCGGAGGCACAAAAGAGTCAAATGAGGTCATAATGTTAGATGTCCAGTCTTTTCAGAACATAGCTAATCCTGTCAACGTCTTGAACTTAGTGATCCAGCTGAGCAGGCAAAATTGAAAATGGCTGAATTGAAGGGGGCTAAGTTGGCAGATTCCCAAGGTAAATATCAGCTGTTAGATGAAAGGCTCCGGGCATTAGAAAGCACATATATATATTTGGGAGTGTAGATACGAATGATCGTTGTTTGGTCCCCGATTTAGTCATTCCCCCTAAATTTGAGGTTCCCAATTTTGAGAAATATGATAGGACAACCGATCCGTCAGCCCACATCACTGTGTTTTGTCAAAAGATAACAGGCCATATAGATAATGATAAGCTTTTGATCCACTGCTTCCAGGATAGCCTCAGTAGGTCCGCAATTAGGTGGTATAGTCAGTTGAGTAAGGATCAGATTCATTCTTGGATTGATTTGGCTAATGCATTTTTAAGCCAATACAAGCATGTGACCGATATGGCAGCTGGCCGTCTCACCTTGCAAAATATGGAGAAAAGGGCTATTGAGAGCTTCAAAGAATATGCTCAGTGGTGGATGGACATGGCCGCCCAAGTACACTACGGGCCCCGTACTATGATAGACTCATCGGTAATGCCACGAAGAATTTTTGGACATGGTAATCTTTAGGGAAATGATTGAAAATTCTATCCAGACTAGGAAACTCGAAGGAGATAAGATATCTAATGCAGAGAGAAATAGGACACCCAAAAAGAAAGAGGAAGATGTCCAAGCTATGGGAGGCTTCATCCCATATCCCCAATCCCTCTCATATCAATCATGTTACCCTACCAAGGTCTCTTCAAGCCTTTATCCCTACCTACCAAATATCCATCCCCATGCACCTAACCTTACACCAGTCCCTGCAACAAGGCCTGCTTCCAAAAAACGACCGCTGGACAACCAAGAGAAAATTCCAATCCCAATCCCTGACCTACTGCCGATACTAATAAAGAAACAGTACCTTACCCATGTGCCTTTGAAAATAGCTCCAAACCCATCAGCAAGGAGTTATGACCCTAATAGCAGGTGTGAGTATCACCTGGGGGTAGTTGGGCGTTCAACTGAAAAATGCAGACAACTGAAGGAAAGGATTGAAGGTTGATGCACCCAAAAGAGTGTATCTTTATTAAACCTTGCAATTAATATGATAAATTATATAGTAAAGTAGCATGCAAGGGTCAAATCCACAGAGATTGGTTTTTAGTTTATAAATTACTAGTTTAACTTAAATTCAAGAACAATAAAAGAAAAAGGGGTTTTTGAAAGAGTTTTTAAAAATTAAGAAAACAAGAAAAGTAAGAAGCAAATAAATAAGATGAAATCAAATATAAGTGAAATATGGTTAAGGTTTCTTTCTCCACCACTAGACATCATTGAGAATCAATAATCAGATTTATCAACATCAATTAACTATCAAAATTATCAACCGTAGATAACAACAAGCTCTATTACCCCAATCTTTCCTTAGTTCATCGTTAAATAGAACAAGCTCTCTATTTAATCTCTAACCACTAGACAACCTAGAATAAGCTCTCTAGATTTAATGCAATGGCAGCTTTATGATGAGAAAGATAGATTGACCTAGGCAACAAACACATAAGCTCGGATTGTTTAACCTATGTTATGTTCCACTTTGCAATTAGCGAAAACTTGACCATAATCATTAATCACAAATTGCCACTTATGAATAGGAAATCAAGATAATTACACGGATCAAGACTCCTAAACTAGCAATAGATAATTATCAAGATCCATCTAGTGTGCACCCTAAACAAATCAAGACAACATCATGAACAATTCTTATGGAAGAACATAATCAACTTTGATAGAAAACTAAAGATAGATAAAATCTAAAAATCAATTACATGTCTAGGGCTTTGAAATCACCCTTAACCAAAGAGAAGTTTATCCTTGCATAGGCATAGATAATATATACATAAAAATAAAAATAAAATAAAAGAATGAAGAAGAATAATAATGATGATCTTTGAGTCTCCTCAAAAGATGTCTTGTTTGTGGCTCAAAAGATGGTATTTATAGAGTTTTAAAACCTTGAGAACAAGTCCTTGCCGTACAAGTAAGTTTGGAGGTAGAAAAATCACGTTTTTGCCTTCTTTTTTCCCATATTTACGGTTACAGTTTTTCTGGCCGCAGGGTTCTTTAGAGAGATCTTCTAGCGCCAATAATAGGATGCCCATTTCTTATCCGATTTGGGCCCATAATATATTTTTGGAAAGATAATCAATTCAACTTAAAAAGTCAAGCAGGAAGGTTCTTCAAATAAAGAATCTAACATCATGTTGTCCTTACAACAAGCTCCGAAGGTCAAATCTATCTTCTTGCTTTTCAACCAAAAATTGATCTTTTTGACTCCCAAGTCTTCTTTCATCTTGTGATTATGATTTTGTAAGCCCTTTACCATCATTATTGACATCTTTTGACTTCATTCTCATTATTGTACCTAAAATTCAAAAACATAATGATGTGAACCCTTAGGGGTTGAACCCTTTGAACCCATTAACAATTTAGGATACCTAACCCAGAAAAGCCGAGATTCAGGCAATGAAACTTAAACCCAGTGAAATCCTATTTCAAAGAACCTAGATAAGTTACGCTAGCTAGACCCCAAGAATGCTTGTTTCAAGAACCTAAGTTTGATAGGAAGAACACCACAAAGAAATGATTTCTTTGATAAGTTCACTAAATCTGTCAAGAACTAAAAAGAGTAAATACTCACTTGAATAAAATTCAACTCTAGATTAATAATGGTTGCTGAAGTAGATGGCTAAACAAGGGTATTTATAGCCTCCCTACTAACCCTAATTCAACTAGCCTAAGAACTCCTAGTACAAATGAAACTCCTTGGCAGCTAAGGCTTACTACTTACATAATTAAATGAAAGCTTAACTATGGGCTGAACAAGCTCAAGCCTAATCCTAATCAAACTTAAAAGATGTCCATGTTACATAATATAGGCCCAAATGTCTAAGTAATTATAAGACTTAAAAAAAGCCCAAATTAGCCCTCTTAATGTGCCACCTTGTGTTCTTGAATCACATGGCCCAAACTTGGATGCAAGCCTATCTTGCATGTTGAAGCCTTTCTTGAATAACTTGCAACATGGCCCAAGTGAATTCCACCCATTCTTTCCATGTTTCCTAGATCTTCTTGGACCTTGACCCATGTAGAAATTGCCATGGGATTGGGCCATCTTGGATCCTATCATTCCCCCTTTCCTCGAAAAGATTCGCTCTCGAATCTTAGCCTTGTGTGTGAGAATGACGGCTCTAGGTACTAAATCAAGGTGATGGACAATGCCGCTTATGGGTGGCAACCCATCCTGCAACTCCTCCGAAAATAAATCCTCACAATCTTCAACAAAGAAACAGGAAAAATAGGAAGAGATTGGTTAGGAGCATCAAGAATAAAAACCTCACTCTCCTTTGCATCAGAAAAATTCTCAAAATGTTTGTTTCACTTAGTAGGAATTGTCTCCTTTTCCACTAGTGGCTCTTATCTTACTTTTTTAATTTCACCCACCTCTATTTCTTTTTCACTTTCTTTTTTACTCTCCGTTTTCTCTTGCTTTTCTTTATTTGCAGCCACCTCACTTTCGTTTTCTTTTTTTCTTCTCTTTTCTTCTCTTTTTTTTTTGTTCTCCATCTTTCTTCCTCTTGTTGCACAAACTTCCCAAACAATAAGTTGAACTCTTTCATCTCTTGTTGAGCCTGCTTTACTTTGTCGCATAACGTGAGAGACATCTTAAAGTTGCTGCAAAACAACTTTGGTTAGTAAAATAAAATGAATGTCAATTCTTTCCTCTTCTTTTTGATCTTTTTCGAATCTTTCTTTCTTTCTCTTGTTGTTCAAACACTTTTCTTATTTTCTTTTTTTTTTTGTCAAAAATGAGACTTCTTGATTTTCTTGAAATCTCGGATGAACTTGTTTTTTCTTTCTTGGAACTGTTCGAATGCCTCTCTAAATTCTTGAATTTTTTTTCAAGATTCGGATCAAGAATCAACAAGAATTTTTTTTAATAGATCAAGAATTTAAGAAACGAAATCTTGATCTAAACCACTTTTCAAGACTGAAACCCCAAACTTAGACTGCCTAAAAACTATAACCCTAGGAAAAATGCCTAAAGCTATAACCCCAAGACAAGTTTGTTTGAAACCCCAAAACCTTGTCGGTGATAGTTTAGAGAAAAACCCTACTTGGAAAAATTACTTTTCAAGACTGAAACCCCAAAACTAAATTGCCTAAAAACTATAACCCTAGGAAAATACCTAAAACTATAACCCCAAGACAAGTTTGTTTGAAACCCCAAAATCTTGTCAGTGACAATCCAAACAAAAAGCCTGATTGGAACCTGAGCTCTGATACCAACTGATGTGAACCTTTAGGGGTTGAACCCTTTGAACACACTAACAATTTAGGATACCTAACCCAAAAAAGCCAAGATTCAGGCTATGAAACTTAAACCCAGTGAAATCCTATTTCAAAGAACCTAGATAAGCTACGCTAGCTAGACCACAAGAATGCTTGTTTCAAGAACCTAAGTTTGATAGGAAGAACGCCACAAAGAAAGGATTTATTTGATAAGTTCACTAAATCTGTCAAGAACTAAAAAGAGTAAATACTCACTTGAATAAAATTCAACTCTAGATTAATAATGGTTGCTGAAGTAGATGGCTAAACAAGTGTATTTATAGCCTCCCTACTAACCCTAATTCAACTAGCCTAAGAACTCCTAGTACAAATGAAACTCCTTGGCAGCCAAGGCTTACTACTTACATAATTAAATGAAAGCTTAACTATAGGCTAAACAAGCTCAAGCCCAATGCTAATTAAACTTAAAAGATGTCCATGTTACATAATATAGGCCCAAATGCCTAAGTAATTATAAGACTTAAAAAAAGCCAAAATTAGCCCTCTTAATGTGCCACCTTGTGTTCTTGAATCACATGGCCTAAACTTGGATGCAAGCCCATCTTGCATGTTGAAGCCTTTCTTGAATAACTTGCAACATGGCCCAAGTGAATTCCATCTATTCTTGCCATGTTTCCTAGATCTTCTTGGATATTGGCCCATATAGAAATTCCCATGGAATTGGGCCATCTTGGATCCTATCACATAATATAAGTAAACAAGATAAAGATCGAAACTTAACAAAAACTAAAGGTAGAAAGGCTTAAAATGTATATTTTATGAGCTCATCAAAGGTCTTGTCTACAATGGCATTTTGACTCCAGAGCTTATTGAACAGTGGAAGTCCGCTTTGCCATAATCAATTTCTTTCAGGGTTTGAGGAGGAGAATTACTACCTTTGAAGAATGTCAATAGGAGTTTTTTATGCATGTAGTTTCGTACCTCATGATGAAAGAACTTGTCTCATGTCGACATCCATATGAATTTTAATTTTAAATACTTTGTGTTTGTTGTGTTTTAACAATAATTTGAATATGCAAAAACAAGCATTAAGGAAGTTCTAATAATGGACAGTCTCGAGAATATTGACGATCATTGTTAGGAATGACCCAATACCCTCCCTTCTCTCTTTTGGTCTTTCCTATGCCTAAACCTTTTGAACCGAGACCACTTGAAAGACCTAATGCTTCAAGGAATATGAATGATTGAACTTCATAAACCATTGTCACAAAGCAAAGTGTAGATCCTAGTTTAGGCTATGAGCAAAGGAATGAAACTGTTAGCTATATTAGCTTTGAATTGATCTTAATTTTGAAATGACAAACTCTTATGCTTAATTAGCTTGAGATTAAATTATTTTTAATTTAGCATTTTTCGATGAATAATTTTGATAATATTTTGGAAAATGCTAAAATATTTTAAACTCTTTATTTTTCTCAAAAATACATGTTCTTAAATATATATAAATGTTTAAAATGTTTTTGAGGCAAGTTGAGCTCTCTTGAAAACCAAAGGAAGCATATTTAGTAAGAGAGGATCGATCCCCTAAGATAGAGGATCGGTCCCGGGATCGATCCATGAGAGTCAGTAGCTAATGAACTTTGCAGAACAGTAGGGGATCGATGCCCACAATGAGAGGATCGATCCCTTGGCTCCAACGGTCATATTTTTAAAGAAGAAAAAGGAGGGGATCGATCCCTGCAACCATAAGATCGATCCCATGCATGTTGTACTGACTTCCAAGTACGATCTTTTGAAGAAACAACGGCTCTATTTTGCATTAAATGATCCCAAACGGCCATATTTGATTTTCAAGGTATAGAAGAGACTTCCTAACACTTCCAACACTAAGAGACTCTAAGAGAAGCAAATGAAAGCAAGAATTTTCATATTCTCTCTAAGCTTTCAAGTGTTCATTGTGCTTAAGCTTGAATTCATATTGTATTGATTTTATCATTGTAATAGTCTCTTCACATAATGTGCTTAAACTCAGCAAACACTTTCCTATTAGAGGATTATTTTAGTTTGCAAACAAATCTTCATTCTCTAAAGGGGTTTGAGATTTTGAGTGACTTGTTTTTAAGGATTTGGGTAGAATTCTTAAAGGGTCAAGAGGGTTCTATCTAAGCCTCAAAAGATAGTGATTGTAAGGTTATACCTTAACCTCAAAGGTAATTTTTCACTAGTAGATTGGTGAAGCATCTTGGCAAGGAAGTGCCAAGAAGAGAGGACGTAGGCACCAAGTGGAAGTGCCGAACCTCTATACATCGAGTGTTTGATCCTCTTTCCTTACTCGTTATTTTAATTACTTGTGTTGCTCATTTATTTCATATTAAGTTTGATTTCTTAATTTCCATAAATTAAAAATTCAAATTTATTAGTGAAAATTTTAAAAACCAATTCACCCCATCTTGGTTAATCTCTACACTTGAGCTAAGAATTGGTAACATAGCTATTGGTTTCTTTTGTAGGTCTAATAACCTTGAGAAAAGATCCTTCTAAGTTCAAAGATATCTCATGTTTGGAAGAAAGAGGAAAATGATGAATTCCAACATGAAGCTTGTCTTATGGCCTTTGAATCCAATGCCATATCCATGGGTCTTGAAGGTCACTCCATTATGAGACCACTTCTTTTCAATGGTGAGAACTATTCCTATTGGAGAACAAGGATGAAGCTTTTTGTTCAAGCAAATGATTATGAAGTTTGGAAGGTCATCATGAATGGTCCACTCATTCCAAAGAAAATAGTTGGAGAAACACAAGTGCCTAAGGATGAAGATGAATGGAATAAAGTAGACATCAAGATGGTTCAATTGAATGCCAAAGCAATGCACACTCTATTTTGTGCTTTGGGTCGAAGTGAATATAATAGGGTTTCTCTTTGTGTCAAAGTTAAGCAAGTTTGGGACAAATTGGCAATCACTCATGAAGGAACAAACCAAGTGAAAGAATCAAAGATTAGTATGCTCACTCTTGATTATGAACTATTCAAGATGAAATCTGAGGAAAGTATAAAAGAGATGTCCGATCAATTTACGGATGTCATCAATGGCTTGAAGAGTCTTGGAAAGACATATCTCAACAAAGAAATGGTCAAGAAATTGTTAAATAGTCTTTTTAAATCTTGGAAATCTAAAGTGACCTCCATTGAAGAATCTAAAGATCCTAATACTCTTTCCTTAGATGAACTCATTGGTTCTCTCTTAACCTATGAGATGAAGATCAAGCATGGGCAAGAGTCAACAAAGAAATTTGGTGTTGCTTTCAAATCAACCATTCAAGAAGAAGATAATGAAGAAAATGAAAAGGTTGATGAATATGAAGAAATGGCTATGTTTACAAAAAGATTCAAAAAGTTCATGAGGATGAACAAAGGAAGAAGACCTTAAAGAAGAGATATGGTGAGAGGTGAATCAAGTAAAAGGGAGAAGGACCAAATCATATGCTATGAATGTAAGAAACCAGGTCACATCAAGTTTGAATGTCCCTTATTGAAGAAACAAAACTCAAAGAAGCCAATGAAGAAAGCTATGGTGGCTACATGGAGTGATAGTGACACATTCGACAATGATGAGTCATATGATGATGAAGTGGCCAACCTATGTCTCATGGCTCTTGAAGAGCCCAAGGTATCTTCTAACTCTACTAATTTGAGTTCATATACTTTTGATGAATTGCAAGATGCCTTTGATGATTTAGCTTTTGAATTTGAGACCATGAGTCTAAGGTATAAGAAAATAATTTCAAAGTTGAAAGATGAAAATGACTTTTTGATTAAAATCAAGAATGATTGTGAAAAGAAAGTTGATGATTTGAAAATTGAAATTGATGATTTGACAACAAAGAATGTAAACTTGCATAATTCTTTTTCTAGATTCTATATGGGACATCAAAAGCTTAATGACATGCTTGAAACACAAAGGGTTTTCTTTGACAAAAATGGTTTAGGTTATGATGGTGATGAAAAGGAAACTCATTTCAAAAAATTCTTTGTTAAACCAAGTAAGTCATATGAAGCATCTAGCTTGTGCACATATTGTCATAAATTGGGTCATTCAATCCAATCTTGTCCCTTGAAGGTTGTCACTTATAGAAGTAAGCTCACTAGGAGTGTGTGGATTCCTAAAGGAGTTAGCACATCTCAAGATGAGATTACTAAAATGAAGTGGATCCCTAAAGGCACAAGAATTGTGAACACTAATGCCCAAGGACCCAAGAAAATTTGGGTACCCAAAACCAAAACTTGACTTTGTGTTTGTAGGTGGATGAGCATTGTTTTAAGGTAAATTCAACAAAAAGAAATCCTTGGTACCTTGATAGTGGATGCTCAAGACACATGACCAGAGACAAAAGTCAATTCTTGGATTTAAAGCCCAAAAGTGGTGGAGATGTTACCTTTGGAGACAATTCTAAAGGACAAATTGAAGGCATTGGCTCTATTGGTAATAACTCTTCAACTAATATTGAAAATGTTCTCTTTGTTAAAGGTCTTAAGCATAATTTACTTAACATTAGTCAATTGTGTGACAAAGGTTTAAGAGTCATATTTGAGTCTATGGGTTGTCAAGTGATAAACATAAAGACAAATGAACTTGTTTTTATTGGTCATAGACAAGGAAATATTTATGTTGTTTAATTAAATGACTTGTCATCACAAAATGTTTGTCTTATGGCTAAAGATGAAAATGAATCTTGGATTTGGCATAGAAGACTAGGTCATGCTAGTATGCATGTTATTTCAAAACTTTCTCAAAAAGACTTAGTTGTTGGTTTACCAAAATTAATATTTGAAAATGACAAAGTATGTGATGATTGTGCTAAAGGTAAACATAGGAGAGCTTCTTTTAAACCTAAAAATATTGTTTCAACTACTATAGTATTGCAAATGATTCATATTGATCTTTTTGGTCCAACGAGGACATTGAGCTTGGGTGGTCAATAATATGGCTTTGTTTTGGTTGATGATTTCTCTAGGTACACATGGATTCTCTTCTTAAATTCTAAAGATGAAGCTTTGGAAAAGTTCATCACTTTTTGTAAAATTGTTCAAAATGAAAAAGGTTATTCTATTTCTAGCATAAGAAGTGATCATGGAAAAGAATTTGAAAATCTTGGTTTTGACAAGTTTTGTAATGAAAATGGTATTAGTCATAACTTTTCGGCACCTAGAACTCCTCAACAAAATGGAGTAGTAGAAAGGAAAAAAAAAAACCTTAAAGGAAATGGCTAGGACCATGCTTTGTGAAAATAACTTACCAAGATATCTTTGGGCGGAAGCCATTAATACTTCTTGTTATATCATAAATAGAGCTATGATTAGGCCAATTTTGAAGAAAACACCATATGAGCTTTTTAAAGGTAGAAGGCCTAACATAAGCTATTTCCATCCTTTTGGTTGCAAATGTTTTGTTTTAAATAATGTAAAGGATAACTTGGTAAATATGATGCAAAAAGTGATGAAGCTATTTTTCCTGGTTATTCCATGAGTTCCTTAGCTTTTAGAGTCTTTAATAAGAGAACTCTAGTTGTAGAAGAATCTATTCATGTTATATTTGATGAAACTAATTCACCTTCGAGAAAGGTATCTTTTGATGATGATGATGTAGGCATATTTCAAGAGAATATGGATTAGCTGAAGTAGATCAAGAACTTACAAAAGAAGATGACTTTCTTGAACCCATACAAGTTGAAAAGGAGGCAGGCCATCCAAGAGAATTTAGCTATGTCAGGGATGGTGAGATTTTTGGTGATCCAACTCAAGGGGTAATTACTAGATATTCTCTTAGAAATACTTGTAATTATGTTGCTTTTCTTTCTCAAATTGAACCTAAGAACATTGATGAGGCCTTAGGTGATGATAATTGGATTATGGCTATGCAAGAAGAGTTAAATCAATTTGAAAGAAGCAAAGTTTCGAATTTAGTGAAAAGACCTAGTGATTATCCAACTATAGGTACCAAATGGTCTTTAGAAATAAACTTGATGAAAATGGCAATATTGTTTGAAACAATGCTATGTTAGTTGCTCAAGGATATAGTCAAGAAGAAGGAATTGACTATGATGAAACTTATGCCCCTGTAGCTAGATTATAAGCTATTATGATGCTTTTAGCTTTTGCTTTTTTTAAAGATTTCAAACTTTTTCAAATGGATGTTAAAAGTGCCTTTATTAATGGTTTTATTGAAGAGGAAGTATATGTTGAACAACCTTCCGGTTTTGAAAATCCTCATTTTCCTAATCATGTCTTTAAATTATCAAAAGCTTTGTATGGTTTGAAACAAGCTCCTAGAGCTTGGTATGAGAGACTTTCAAAAATATTGATTGAAAAAGGTTTTAATAGAGGTAAAGTTGACACTACCCTTTTTATTAAGGTTCAAGGTAAAGACATTCTAATAATTCAAGTTTATGTTGATGATATCATATTTGATTCCACTAATGAATCTCTTTGTCAAGAATTTTCTAAGCTTATGCAAGGTGAATTTGAGATGAGCATGATGGGGGAGCTTACTTTCTTTTTGGGATTACAAGTTAAGCAAACTAAAGATGGCATCTTCATCAATCAAGCAAAATACGTAAGGGACTTGCTCAAGAGGTTTGGCATGGATGGCTCAAAACCCTACTCAACACCCATAAGCACTTCAACTAAGCTTGATAAGGATGGAGGAGGTAAATGTGTTGACACTAAACTTTATAGGTCTACGATTGGCTCATTGCTTTATCTTACCGCAAGTAGACCTGATATTATGTTTAGTGTATACTTATGTGCTAGATTTCAATCATCACCTAGAGAGTTACATTTACTTGTCGTTAAGCGAATATTTCGTTACCTTAAGGACACACCTAGTCTAGGCTTATGGTACCCAAAAGGATCCTCTTTTGTTTTGCATGCTTATTCGGATGCGGATTTTGGTGGTTGTAAAATTGATAGAAAAAGCACTTTCGGTACTTGTCAATTTCTTGGGAATATGCTCATATCATGGTTCTCCAAGAAACAAGATAGTGTTGCTTTATCCACAACTGAGATGGAATATGTATCCGCGGGTAGTTGTTGTGCTCAAATCTTGTGGATCAAACAATAAATGGAGGATTTTGGACCTACCATGGATCACATTCTTATTAAATGAGATAATACTAGTGCTATTAGTCTCACTAAAAATCCCATTCAACATTCAAGGACTAAGAATATAGAGATAAAACACCATTTCATTAGAGATCATGATCAAAAAGGTGATATTGTACTTGAATTTGTTGATACCTTGCATCAATTAGCGGATATATTTACCAAGCCACTTGATAGAGATAGATTTTGCACTATTAGAGATGAACTTGGATTAATGAATGCACCTTGATTATATTCAATGTTTTGTTCTTAATTGGTATAAGCATGTTTAATGATATTGGTTTTGTTTATAAACTTGTCTCAATGATGTTTGAACAGTGAATGCATAGTTTGATGTTTCAAAGTTTGTTTTATTGTTGGAAATGATAAACATGTTGGACTTGAACTAGTGCTTGTGTGTTATATGTGTATTTGATGAGTATGTTTGATTGGTTCATTCATTTTGGACACTTTAGATGCATTTAGAATTATAAAATTGCATAAATAATGTCCAAATTTTGAAAATTACAAGTTTTGAAATGAAAAATCACAAGTTTTCAAAGGTGTTTTTGACTGCAATTGCATATAGGATCGATCCCATATGAATGAAATGAATCTCTCTGCCCAAAATTGCAAAATTTGAAGCCAAAACCCAAATTTTTTAAGGCTGGGATCGATCTCATTTGAATGAGGGATCGATCCCATTTGAATGAGGGATCGATCCCATTTGAACGAGGGATCGATCCCATAAAGAAGGGATTGATCCCCCTCTGCCTAGTCGCGTATATCGCGCGCGGCCAACCCAGTCCTACCCATTTCTTCCCTCTTGCTCTCACTCTACTCTACTCGACTCTCTCACCTACATTACACCGAAATTTCAAACCTCACTCATTTTTCTTCAAATTTTCTTCATTCAAACACTTCTAATCATCAAATTTTCATCCCTTATTCTTAAATCTCATCATTTTCATACCCAAATCACCCCATTTCTTCCCCAATTCGAAAATACCTCTTTCAAACCCTAACCCATCCTTCTTCACACAAATCCAAAAATCCATCATCTCTACACGTTTTTCTCACAATTTATTGTCAAAATTCATCTCCTCCATCACTTTTTCACCTAATCTACTCCAAAACCCCATCAAAATCACTCAAAAATACCTCTAAAAATCACCACCCACCAAGTGTTTGATAAAAAGCCTCACCCAAAAATCCTACACCACCCAAATTCGGCCCTCTCCAAGAAAACCCCTTCAAATCCATTGTTTTCGAGTTCGGTCACCTCAAAACACCTTATTTCATCATTTGGCACGAATTCCTTTCAACAGTTTTGTCCAAAACACCATCCGAATTCGACACCCGCCAATGTTCGATAAAAGTCCTAAGCCACTGTCCACTCTTCAAATGGCTCTCAAAACAAAAGTCACCGCTAAACGCAAATCAACCGTTGGGGCATCCTCTTCCAAAAGAACCGCACCTTTCGAACCACATGCTTTTGACTCGTGCTTTCCAAACTCTCGGGCTCGACCCAAATTCTATGCTTTGTTCGCTAAAATGCCGGTTAAAATGACTCGTGTGATTGACGTGAACTTCTGGTAAGCTCATAAAATTCACATTTTATGCCCTTTCTATTCTTAGTTTTAATTATGTTTTCGATCTTTATTTTGATTACATATATTATATTTTTGAATTTTAGGTATATTTAGGAGAATGAAGTGAGAAGATGTCAATTCTGATGCTAAAAAGCTTATAAAATCAAAATCACAAGATGGAAGAAGACTTGGGAGTCAAAATGATAAATTTCTGGTTGCAAAGCAAGAAGAAAGATTTGACCTCCAAAGCTTATTGCAAGGAAAACATGATGTTAAAGTCTTTATTTAGAGAAAATTCCTCTTGACTTTTGAAGCTGACTTGAATACCTTTCCAATGGTATTTTACATACCCAAATCGGACAAAAAATGGTCATCCACATCAGCCAAGGAAGTGCGAGAACGTGCGTCAAAAAAATCAACGACCAGCACCGTGACGCCTGAGTCTAGCGCTGCAGTGCCCAAATATTTTGACAGCCAGCGTTGCAGCGGTGCCCGGCTGTCCAAAATTGCCAAAAGACCATAAATTTGATCCCTTTTTGATAGTTGTGCGGTAAGAAAGGGTTTTCAGGGTTTTAAAGCTCTATAAATACCATCTTTTGAGCCACAAACTAGACATGTTTTGGTTTTTATTAATTTTCTTCTTCTTCTTCTTCTTATTTTTCTACTTCTCCATTCTTTTATTCTCTTTTTAGTTTATTTTATCTATGCCTATGCTAGGCTAAACTCTCTTTTGGTTAAGGGTGATTTCAAAGCCCTAGACATGATTGTTAGTTAATAAATTTCATATTGTCTTTCAACTCTCTTGTGAATTTGTTATATTCTACTGTATGCATGTCATAAATTGCTATCTTGTTTATTTAGGTGCGCAACTAGATGAATATTATAGTGATTTGATTGCTAGTTTAGTGTTTTGATCCGTAATTGTCAAGATTCCTAAACATAAGTAGCAAATTGTTATCAATGATTATGGGATATTTTCGTTTGATACAATGTAGAGTATGGCTCAAGTTAAATGAACACTACTTGTGTGTGTTTCTTGCTTGATTTAATCTATCTTTCTAAATTGAATGCTTTCATTGAATTAAATTTAGCGAGCTTATCCTAGGTTGTTCATTGAAAAGAGATTGGGTAAAAACGCTTGTTCTTTTTTTTTCCAACGACATAGTAAAGAAAGATTCGAGACAATGACCGCTTGTATGTTGTCTTAGGGTTATTAAATTTAAAAGAGAGAGTGAAAGATAATTTTGAGTATTGATTATATTTCATGTTTAGTGGTGGAGAATGATTCTTTAACCATACTTTTCATTATTATTGTTATTTGATATATTTAAATTCCTTTTTCTTTAAATCTTAATTTTAAATTTTAGTTTTCTTATTTTCTTTTCATCTTCAAAACAAAACCCCCTAAATTTAGTTTAGGTATTAGAATCAATTAACATATAAATTAAGAACAATCTCTCTGGATTCGATCCTTGCGTACTACTGTACACAGTTGCAATCTTAATTTAGTGCAAGGTTTTAATAGATACACTATTTTGTGTATCAATTTTTGGCGCCGTTGCCGGGGATTATAATCTTTAATTTATTTGTTACTTGATTTTGTTTTCTATTTTTAGTTATTGTTCTAATTAGTTTTTATTTTTAGTTTTCAGGTTTTCTTTTTAATCCAAGCAAGGAAAGATGGCACGAAACAATCAAACACTTAAGGAGTTGGCGGCACCAATTTTGGACCAACAACCTCTTTGTATTAAATATCCTCAAATTGATGTTGCTTGTGAACTTAAATCGGGAATGATACATCTCTTACCCATTTTCCATGGTTTTGCAGGTGAAGATCCAAACAAGCACCTCAAGGAATTTCAAGTAGTGTGTTCAAGCATGAAACCAACCGGGATCTCTGAAGAGCAAGTCAAGCTAAGAGCCTTTCCATTCTCCTTAAAAGACAGTGCAAAGGAATGGCTCTATTATCTACCATCCGGCACCATTACAACATGGAATGACATGCAGAAAATCTTTCTTGAGAAGTATTTCCCTTCATTTAAAGCAACAACAATTAGGAAAGTGATATGTGCCATTCAACAGCAAAATGGAGAGAGTTTGTATGAGTATTGGGAGCGATTTAAGAAGCTATGTGCATCTTGCCCTCATCACCAAATCAGTGAGCAGCTTCTAATCCAATATTTTTATGAAGGACTTATGCCAATGGATAGCAGTATGATAGATGTTGCAAGTGGAGGAACTCTAGTTGATAAGACTCCTAAAGCTGCAAGGATTCTCATCTCCAACATGGTAGCCAGTTCCCAACAATTCAGCATGAGACATGAACCACCACCACCATCACCCAAGACAGTGAATAAGGTAAACACACCTTCCCTTGAACAAAAACTCTCTCATTTTACTTCTCTTGTGCAACAATTGAATGTAGGTAATTTACAGCAAATCAAAGCTTGTGGCATTTGTTCTAAAATGGGGCACAAAACTGATATGTGCCCAATGCTTCAAAATTGTTACAATGAACAAGTTAATGCTATGGGTGAATTCTCAGGCCAGCAACGAAATTATCAACAAGCTGCCCCTTATGCCAATTACAATCATCCACATGGAGTAAATCAACCAAGGCCACAACAACCAGATCAGTTTTAGCCACAACCAGCAACTCAAAGCCAGGTTAAATCTCTTGAGGATATAGTTAAATCTTTGGCTGATACTTGTTTGCAATTTCAATAGGAAATAAGAACATCCATTAAGAGTTTGGAAACACAAATGAGCCAATTGGCTAGTGGCAAGCTAAAATGGAAGCACAAAAATCTCGAAAACTCCCTTCCCAACTGTGATTAACTCGAAAGAGAATGCTATGCTGTAACCTTGAGGAGTGGGAAACAAGTTGAGGATGAGACTAACCCAAAGAGGGATTCAAATCTTGAGGATAATGATGCCACAATTCCTATTGAGAGTACTTCGGTACCTAAGGTAACTTCTAAGGTTCCTATTTCTACTTATGTTCCTTCTCCGCCTTTTCCTAGCAGGTTTGCAAAGTCTAAGAAGGAAGAACACGAAAAACAAATTCTGGAAACCTTTCGCAAGGTACAAGTGAACATACCTCTTTTAGATGCCATTAAGCAAGTACCTCGATATGCAAAATTCCTCAAAGAGCTATGCGCCACTAAGCGCAAATTAAAGGGTGATGATATAGTAAGTGTGGGGGAAAATGCATCTGCCATTTTGCAAAGAAAGCTTCCACCAAAATACAAAAATATCGGAAGTTTCACCATACCATGCACAATCGGAAACACCAGGTTTGAAAAAGCAATGCTAGATTTAGGAGCATCCATTAATGTTATGCCTTATTCTGTTTATGCTTCTTTAAATTTTGGCCCACTTAAGGAAACCGGTGTTGTTATTCAACTCACCGATCGCTCTAATGCTTATCCAAAGGGTGTGTTGGAGGATGTTTTAGTGCAACTAAATGAGATAATCTTCCCCGCTGATTTCTATGTTCTTGAGATGGAGGGTAATTCGTCATCAATGCCAATATCATTACTCTTAGGGAGACCATTCATGAAAACTTCCTGAACCGAAATAGATGTCTATAATGGAATCCTAACCATTGAGTTTGATGGCGAGATTATACGCTTCAATATTTTTGAATAAATCAGGTATCCTAGTGATATGCATTCTTGTTTTTCTGTTAACATATTTGATCCATTACCGCAAAAACGCTTTGAGTTAACTAGCAATGGTGCATCAAAAATTGGAATGAGAAAGAGCTGTAAGCTAAAGAATCCTAAAAAGGCAATAAGGGGTACAAGCTAGGTTGAAGACATTAAATCAAGAATTAATTGGGAGGCAGCCCAATTGATGAAAGCTTTGCCAACCTGTCATACTTAGATTGCTTTCTTTTCCTTTTTCCTTTTATTACTTTTATTATTTGTTTAACTAATTAATTAATTTATTTGGTTTGTTTAGGTTGGATTAGTTTATTTTGTTTTTAGTTCTTTTACTTACACACAATTCTTTCATGTGGGTAATAGCATTACATTGAGGACAATGTAAGAATTAAGTGTGGGGGGAAAGATTTAGGATTTCTTTTATTTTAGGTTGTTATTTTTTGTGTGTGTTTTGTTTTATTTATTTTGAGTCTTTAATATTATTATTATTATTATTATTATTATTATTTAGCTATTTTCAATAGAATGATGAGATATAAATTGTGTAGGTCTAAAACTGGTTTATTAGTGAGAAAAATTTTCATGAGAATTATGCTTGAAATATCATTTTTTTTCATGAGCCAATGTTAATATGATATGTTGATTGAGAAAGAAGCATGTTTAGACTTAATATTGACTTGCATAATCATCCTTGTGAGTTTTTGAGCCAATATGATTGATGCATTATACATATCAATCTAATTTCTTTCTTGAGTGCTCTTATGATTACATGTTTCTCTAGAACTTGCTTTAAACCGTTTAAGACTATATTGAAACATATGACAACATTGATATGATAGAGGCATTAGGATTTTGAACCAAGGCCAAATCATCCATCCCTATTGATGTTCCAAGAGAATATCCCCCCTAGTGAGCCAATTTGAGCCTACATTGAATAAGCTATTTCTTTGGTAACCATATCTTTCACCTAACCTAAATGTACTTATATCCTTACCCTTGTTCTAAAGATGAATTAGAATGTTTTGAGACATATTGCAAAAAGAAGGAATATCTATTGAAAACTTGGGTTAGCTACAAAATATAAGTGTGGAGGAGGAGAAAGGCAAAAGTCAATAGAAAAAGAAAGGGAACATTGTTAAAATACTTTCCCATATATAAAAAAAAAGGAAAAAAAAAAACAATTACCTCTTGAACTTTTGGTTAAATAAAAAGAATGTTACAAAGTTGGTTAGAATGAAGCAAAGGCACAACATGAATATTTAGCCTATGATGTTATGTGTTTTAAAGAGTTTTGGAGAAGTTTTCTTTGTAAAATCTTATTTTCTCTAAGATCTATGAAATCTTTGGAACCTTTGTAATATCCTTTTCCTTTTGTTCTTTAACCACATTATAACCCCTTGGTCCCATTACAACCTTGATTAAAGACCTTTTGATTCATGAAGTTGTATGATCTAAATAGTGGAGAATAGGTGGACAAACAAGCATATGGTAGAACTGTTTTCATGAGATTGATTGAGTGTAAACACTTTACCACTACTATATTGAGTGAAAATCATGAGAGTATCCCATATGAGAAGTTGAGACTAAGTTTGAAGATGCATTATTTTGATTGAGATATGTTATGTTAATATTGGCTTAAATCAAATCATTTACAATCAAGCATGATTCTTTATGAAATTCTTTGAACTATTGATTAGTTGATAAGACCTATCCATTTTTTCCCTAATTTATATTGGAAGGATTAGTTGCAATTATTATTTTTTAATTTTTTTAATTTTTTCTTATGTCTCAAATGTTTGTGGGTATCATCCTAGTAAATCCTCACGAGACTAAACTCGTCCACTAGGGACACCTAGGGGTTTAAAGGCTTGTGTCATATGCTAAGTGCCACCGTGATTTCCTACGAAAATGGATTAGATTAGATTTTATTATTTTATTTTTATTTTGATTTGCTCGAGGACTAGAAAAAAGCTAAGTGTGGGGGTATTTGATAAGCTCATAAAATACACATTTTATGCTCTTTTTATTCTTAGTTTTAGTTATGTTTTCGATCTTTATTTTGATTACTTATATTATATTTTTTAATTTTAAGTATGTTTAGGAGAATGAAGTGAGAATATGTCAATTATGATGTTAAAGAGCTTATAAAATCATAATCAGAAGATGGAAGAAGACTCGGGAGTCAAAAAGATCAATTTCTGGTTGCAAAGCAAGAAGGAATATTTGACCTCCAGAACTTGTTGCAAGAAAAAAATGATGTTAAAATCTTTATTTAAAGAAACTTTCTTCTTTACTTTTGAAGCTGGCTTGAATATCTTTCCAACAGTATTTTACACGCCCAAATCGGATAAGAAATGGTCATCCAAATCAGCCAAGGAAGTGCGAGAAAGTGCGTCAGAAAAATCAGCGACCAGAATCGCGACGCCGGATTTTGGCGCCGCAGCACCCAAATAATTTTAGAGCCAGCGATGCAGTGCTGGCCGGCTGTCCAAAGTTGCCAAAAAACTGCAAATTTGATCCCTTTTTGATACTTGTGTAGCAAGAAAGGGTTTTTAGGGTTTTGAAGCTCTATAAATACCATCCTTTGAGCCACAAACTGGACAATTTTTGGATTTTATTAATCTTCTTCTTCTTCTTCTCCATTCTTTTATTCTCCTTTTATTTTGTTTTATCTATGCCCATGCTAGGCTAAACTCTCTTTTGGTTAAGGGTGATTTCAAAGCCCTATACATGATTGTTAGTTAATAAATTTCAGATTGTCTTTCAACTCTCATGTGAATTTGTTATATTCTACTGTATGCATGTCATAAATTGCTATCTTGTTTATTTAGGTGCGCAACTAGATGAACATTATAGTGTTTTGATTGCTAGTTTAGTGTTTTGATCCGTAATTGTCAAGATTCCTAAACATAAGCAGCAAATTGCTCTCAATGATTATGGGATATTTTCGTTTCATACAATGTAGAGTATGACTCAAGTTAAATGAACCCTTAATCTATATTTCTAAATTCAATACTTTCATTGAATTAAATTTAGCGAGCTTATCCTAGGTTGTTCATTGAAAATAGATTGGGTAAAAGCGCTTGTTCTTTTTCCCAACGACACAGTAAGTAAAGATTCGAGACAATGACCGCTTGTGTGTTGTCTTAGGCTTATTAAATTTAAAAGAGAGAGTGAAAGATAATTCTGATTATTGATTATATTTCATGTTTAGATATGGAGAATGATTCTTTAACCATACTTTTCATTTTTATTGTTATTTGATATATTTAAATTCCTTTTTCTTTAAATCTTAATTTTAAATTTTTATTTTCTTATTTTTTTTTCATCTTCAAAACAAAACCCCCCAAATTTAGTTTAGGTATTAGAATCAATTAACATATAAATTAAGAACAATCTCTATGGATTCGACTCTTGCTTACTACTATACACAATTGCAATCATAATTTAGTGCAAGGTTTTAATAGATACATTATTTTGTGTATCAACTTCCTCCGGGTGATCGAGTTCCATTATCTCACATATCTTGAGATGTTCGGATGGTTGCCATTCATTTCCCTCAACTATCCCGTGCATGAGAACCTCGTCCGTGCATTCTTTAGCAATGCAACGTTCAACCGTGAGGACAATGACACTGGTGGTGGGATTTTATGTGAGATCAAGACCTATCTAATAGGTCGAGAAATAATTGTCACACAAGAATCTTTGGCACGGATGCTTGGAATTCCGAACGAGGGAGGAACCCATGAGGAAGGTTTCTTTTTCGATGATGTGTGCATACTAAAAAATGTTGCCTCACTACTTCATTGCATGACCGGCTACTACATATCATCATCTCGCACCTCTTTCGACCATTCAGCACCAAGTACTCCACCCTCCATAATACTGACTATTGGTGGCTCCATATGTTTCGTTATAATCAACGGCCCAACCTTGCACATTTTATCTTCATCGATCTCCTCCGCGTCATCAGAGGCTCGGAGCGCACATTAGTCTTTGGTACTTAAGCTATTACATCAAAGCGATTGGGATCGATGTCTCTTGTGATCCGGGAGTCCCGCACTACAAAAGCACCATGATTGGACTCCAAACGATTCGCAAGATGGGCTATCAACAAAACGACAATGGTGAATGGATCCGAGTTCATGCCGAACATGTAGACAAGCATGATGATGATGATGTTGATGCACCACCGGATGCTCAACAAGTGCCACCCACGGTTGGTGCCTCCTTCTCCCCTTCTATGCCTCTTGACAATCAAGCAGTCCTTGATGCTCTTATGAGCAGGTTTGACTCCCTTCAAACTCACTTTGATACACAGTTGCACCATTTTGATACAAGGATGGATAGGTTTGACGAACAACTCGTCTCTCTTCATCAACATGTCGCCACCGGATCTGCATCTCTTTGACACCATGTCGATACAAGGTTGTCGGACATGCAAAACAACTATCAAACCATGTCGGCAATCGTCAACAACATGGACACCCGGTTTCAAGACATGCCTTCAGGGTTTGCACCTCCTCCATCTCCTCCACCCTCCGATCACGGTGATCAATCTCCATAGGATGTTTCGGGCTTGGCTTCGATATATTTTGGTCTCAATTTGGCTTTTGCACATTATTATATGTATTTGAACTTCAATGCTTTCGTATTTTCACTTTGGACATTATCTACGTAATTTCGGTATTCTCATGTTTTTGTCTTTGAACTTAAAACTCTCTCTTTCATATATATATGTTTATGCAATTGAGACTTTGTGCATATGGTGATTATTGCTTCGTTGGATATTGTTTTGTTGATTGGATCTTGCTTTGGTGTTGAATCTTGCTTTATTGTTGGATATTGCTTTGTTGATAAAATAATTAAATATAACGATAATAATTATTTTAAAATAAAAAATAATTAACAGTAATTCAATAAAACTATATAAGATTACATATGATAATTATATTATAAGATTACTTATGATAATCTTATAATATTATTTAATTTAAAACAAATTAAAAATATATTTTATTACTTATGATAATCTAATAATATGATTTAATATAAATTATATATTTTTATTCTTATGGATATACATATTGTAGACACCTAATTTTGTCCGGGCCCCCTAAACTGGGCAAATTCTCTTTTTCAACTTCTCGGAATGCAAAGAGACTTTCACCATTCCATAGATGGGTACCCAAGACTTTGTTTCAGAAGTCAACACAAAAAGTCAACCTCAAAAAAGTCAACCCTAAAAAAGTCAACCACTAAAAAAGTCAAAGCTCAACCAAAATCAAGATTCGAAGTTGAATTGAACAATGACGAAGGAATTTTGATAATTCAAAGTCTACAACGAAAGATATAGAGTTCAGAAGATGGGTTGCGGAAATTCAATGCAGGGGAAGACCTAATCTAGCAATTTTGGGGAAAACTGCATAGATGGCCCGATTTGGTTAAATTGAAGCCTACAGTTGATAAAGGATGAATAAACAAAAATAGCCCAAGGTCCAGTTTGAAGTGGATCCCAAGGAAGAGCCGGTTAGAGCAAAAACAGAAAAACGAGAAAATTCTCGAGTTTGAAAAGGGGAAAACTAAATCGGAGGAGAATTTGATCGTAGAAATTAGGCATTTTCGGACCAACTCAAATTCAATATAGGACAAAGGAATTGGAAAAAGAAAATCAGAAAATCGGACCTGTTTTGAGTAAAATCGAGGTTTCGGAGGTTGAAGGGCAATCTTGGAAAATCCTAAAGATAATTTCGGAAAAAATAGCAAACGAGCTCAAAAAATTATGAAAACTTCCAGATATGAGTTTTATAATTTTTGGAAGATTGGTGAGGAAAAATTCAGAATTGGAGCTCATTTGGGAAATGGCAAAGTTCGGGTGCACTAAACCAAAATTCCAAACGATAATTCCGGAAAAAATAGCAAAAGAGCTCAAAAAATTATAAAAACTTCCAAATTTGAGTTTTATAATTTTTGGAAGAGATTGGTGAAGAAAAATCCAGAATTGAAGGTCAAATGAAAAAGGCTAAATTTGGGAGGCACTAAACCAAAACTTTAGAGAAAAATCCGAGAAAAATAGCGAATGAGTTCGAAAAAATGTGAAACCTCCAGTTACAAGTTTTATATTGGATGGGATGAGTTGGAAAAGAAAAATCCGGAATTGGAGTCTATTTGCAATTAAATTAAGTTTGGAGGACTGAAAGGTAATTTTACCAAAGAAACCGAAAAGGGCCAATTTGCAAATAAAAAAATTTGAATGGCCTGAAAATTTCTAGGCCATTTTTTGCCAGCAGCTGATTTAAAGAGAGAGTGTGATCATCACGGATCAAATGGCCAAGGATGGATTGCAAGATGTCATTTTTATTGTCTTGCAAGTGGTTCTTCCTCATCCAATAGCCTAGGTGTTTTGTAAAAAGATGGGTGTCACAACCTAAAAAATAACAAGTCTCATCGCGAAACTTTATATTCATTAAGCGTGATATTAAAAAAAACCGAGAAAAGTCGACTTAATTCCTCTTGAAAAATGAAGGGTTTGAAAATGACATTGAAAAATATATGGAGTCACCACCAATCTTTTTTAGCTAGGTGTGATCGGCCACCTATTAAAACCGGTTTTGTAAGACATTTTAAAATTAATTAAAACATTTTTATAACCAATTTCAAGTCTGTATTATAAACCAGAGAAAATCGAAGAATCGGGTTCGGGACTCGGTTACGTGCGGGGAAGGATTAGCACCCCCACAATGCCCGTATAAAACGGTACCATATTAATCGTGTGTTATCTCAAGTCTCGCTAAAAAAGTCGATTTTTAATTTAGTATTTCAAGTTAATTCCCAATTTAAAGAAAAATAAATCCTCTTTTAATTGAAAATGATCCGAAATTTATTAATTCAAAATTTTCCTATATTCCCCAACAAAATCGGCAAAATATAGAAATTTTTATTTATTTGGAAAATTTTCCGAATCATTCTCATTTTTTTGAAAGAAAGATATTCCTTTATTAATGATAATTGATGATGTCATCTCCAACAAACCCGATAGAGAACTCATGAACTATTTTAACTCGGGAGTATCTTTATTTTATTGAAAATCATTATCTTTTTCAAAACATTTAAAAATATATATGAACATGAATATGTATGACATAGTAAAGATGATATCAAAAAGTCTAGATAATATAATGCAACCTAAATGATATGATAAAATTTAAATGACATAGCATATTCTAAATGAAATGAAATATCCTAAGTATCATGATATATTCTAAATGAATTGAAATATCCTAAGTAACATGATATATTCTAAATGAAACGAAATAACCTAGGTAGCATGATATTCTAAATGAATAAATGACATGGCAAATTTAAATGATATGGAAAATTTTAAATGACATGGCATATTCTAAAATAATATAATCTAAATGACATGGAATATAATCTAAGTGACATGAAATGACATGAAACATAAAATAATGCTATCATGAAATATGCATGAAAATAAAAGTAAAAATAATAATGCATGAACATAGTATAGGCTAAATAATGTTACAAAAATAAATAACTAAATAAAAAGCATAGGATAGCATGAAATATTCAAAACCATATAACAAACAACATAACACCATAAATTAAATCAAAATAATAACAATACCATAGAAATTATCATAGCAAAAATCACATATTACATAGTAGGCATGAACATGGAAAATGCAATGCATGAAAGTGTATTTTTTCTTTTAATTAAGGAAATCCGTATATCTAAAAAGATATCCTGCTACCTTAGAAAAATATATCAAATTAAATTTTCTAAAATCAAAATACTTTGTGATTTGTTTGAAAACAATTTTGGAAATCTTGGATAAAAATTAGAACCCTAGCCGAACCACCCTTTTAAAATAGCTCTAATTTCCTAAGTTTGAAATCCCGGACTTGACCACCCTTGACTCGGGCTTCATAAAATCATTTTTAAACATTAAAAAGGCTTAGAAATTATCCTAAGACAAGAGCTAAAGTTTCTAACCACCCCCCTCTAAATGCCTTAGCCAAATTCAATAATTGTTTTAGAACTACATGGGACAAAATTGTCTTAATTTTCTGATTAAAGATAACTTCCCAAAAAAATTGGGAAAGTCTAAACACTGGGTGAAAACTATTTTGCCAAAACACATTTTTTTACCTTTGATAAAATCATTTAAAAATCAAAGTAAAAATATTGGAAACTCTCCTAAGGACCTACAAACAGTAGCTAAAACTTCTAAAAATTTTGACAAAAATTGGCAAAGTAAAAAAAATCACAAAGGTAGAAAAATCAATTTGACAACTCTTTAATTTTCCACAAGTATGCTCAAGTGAGCATGACTTTGAGCCATTGATTGGCCTAAGTAAAAAATCAAGTGGTATAGCATGAGATACATGAGCAAACAGCAAATATGATGTATGAAATGCATGATTTAAAACCTAAATGATAAGGAAAATTCATGGCATAAATAATATGGCCTAGACCTAACATGAACTTGCATGGCAATAAATGCAACCTAGGTCTAAAATGCATGGCAATACAAGCAAAACCTAAACCTAAAGAATGCATGGCAATAACACAAACACATAGCATTCTAAACCAAAATACACAAAAACAAAGCATGGAAATGCAAACAAGTCAACAAGTAAGATGAAAATGCACATACAAGGCAAATAAAGGAGGAGATCGAATGGTCACATAAGCTCATAAAGATGGTATTTTTTGCATGGCATTTTCACCAACACATGACATACTATCATGCAAGACTAAAAAGAAACATGCTAAACCATGCAAACATGAAGTAAAGGCATGAAATAAGACTAGGCATTTTCACAAACACATAGTATAGTAAAATGCAAATCATGAACAACTCAAACATGTTGAAAACAGAAAATTAAAAAATGTAAACAAGGAAAGTAAACATGAAAACAAGTTGATAAAATCAAAAATAGAAGTAAATAAATAAAGAGATTAAAACAAACTCCATATTTTGTTATTTGAAAAAAATATAAAACATCAAAAACATGCTAGATATCACCAACAACATGAAACAAAAAAAATAAAAACCAACCACTTAAAAAAAAACCATTAGGCCAAAACAGAAATCAAGCTAAAAAAAATTGTTTTCAAAATTTTTCAATAACGTATCAAAGAAGAACTTGAAGAAGAAGCTTAAAAATACTTATTTCAAAATTAAAATCAATAGAAACTCACCAAAATATCAATGAAAACAGCAAATCAAGAATGGAAATGCAAGGAAAGTACAAGAGTATGGTGCTTTTTGCTACCTCTAAAAGCTATATTGCAAGCTTTTCCTCCTCTTACTTTCTTTGCCTTTCTAAACTTTCTTTTTGCTTTTCAAAAATGGAGAGTATTCAGCCAAAACAAGAGTGAAAAAACAAAGAGAGACCCTTCCCCTTTAGTGTGGCCGGTTGGTGTAGGAATTGTCTAGGAGGTTTTAGAATTTTTTTAGCCAAATTTGATCCAATGGTCTTCAATCCAAGATGCTTTCTATGTAAAGTTGTCACCCTTAGATTGGAATAATCAGCTCCTAAATATATGATGTCATGAAGATGATGTTATAAATAGGATCATAAATATGACATCATCCCTTTCCAACCATTGGTCCATGTGTTGCAAATTCAAAGGCTTGATCACAAAAATAACTACCTTCCTTTTCTCTCTTGGCCATTTGATCTAAAAAATCAGAAAATATCCATCCTCTATGGGCCTTGGCCGGCTGCCTATTCACATTCCCAGCCCACACGTCATTTTTTAATTGCAATAAAAGGCCCTTTTCGATTTCTTCGGTAAAATGACCTTTTTGACCCCCGAACCTAAATAAATAGCAAACGGACTCCAAATTCAAATTTTATTTTTTCAATACTTCCAAAATGATAAAAAATTGAATTCTAGAAGCTTTCAAAATTTTTTGAGCCTTTTTACTATTTTTTTAGATTTTTTCTTCCAAAATTGCCCTTTTGCGCACTCAAAATTTTACCATTTTGTAAACGAGCTCCAAATTTGGATTTTTATTCACCAATATCTTCCAAATAATTTAAAAGTGAGATCTGAAAATGTTTAGAATTTTTCGAGCTCATTTGCTATTTTTTCGGGATTTATCTGCTTGAATATTTGCATAGTGGGCCCGGGATTTTCCATTTTGCCAATGAACTCCAAATTCAGATTTTCTTTCACCAATATCTTCCAAATAATTAAGAATGAGATCTGCAAATTTTCAAAAATTTTGGAGCTCATTTGCTATTTTTTCGGGATTTATCTTCTTGAATTTCAGCATAATAGGCTCGAGATTTGCCATTTTGCAAACGAGCTCCGAATCTGGATTTTTGTTTGCCAATATCTTCCAAATGATTTAAGAATGAGATCTGCAAATTTTCAGAAACTTTGGAGCTCTTTTGGTATTTTTCCTGAATTTTCCAGTTTTGCCCTTTTGCCTCCGAAACCCGATTTTGCTCAAAACAAGTCTGATTTTTCAGATTTTCTTTTTTTGGGCCTTCTTCATATATTGATTTGGATTTGGTCCCAAAATGCCTAATTCAAATTCCCCTCCGATTTGATTTTTCCTTTTTTTTACTATCAGAAATTTCCTCGATTTTTCGTTTTTTCTCCAATCGGCTTTTTTTCTTGGAATTTCTTCAAACTGAGCCTTGGTCTATCCTTGTTTACTCACTCCTCGTCAATTAGGGGCTTTAGTTTCATCGAATCGGCCCATTTCTGTAATTTTCCCTAATTTCACCAAAATCCCCTAAAAACCCTAATCCTCGATTTTCTTCCGAATTGACTTTTCCTTCAGTTTTTCTTCCAAGTAGCTTCTCCATTACCCATAGTCAGTGCTTATGTTTCAATTGGAACCTTCAATTCCGTCCAATTTGATCGTTTAAGCACTTTTCCCCATATTTCCCGAACTAGGGTTTTCTTTCTACTAAATCTCCGTAAACCAACTTCCGAACTCCATATCTTTCAATGTAGACCTCGGATTATCAAAATTCTTTCACCATTTTTCAATTGAACTTCAAATCCTGATTTTGAAAGTAGGTTGACTTTTTTAGTAGTTGACTTTTTGAGGTTGACTTTTTTGGGGTTGACTTTTTCAAGATTGATCTTTTCTGTCTGTTTTCTTAGACTAAGTCTCGGAGTACCACCTGTAGGATGAGAAAAGCTTGTTTGCATTCTGAAACATCATTTTAGGAAGAAAAACATAGATTTAGTGGTCTAGAAAAAATTAGGTGTCTACACCTGCCCCTCTTTGGCTATTGCTGAGAATCAGGAATCAGGCAAAGATAAACAAACATTAATTTTGTCCGGTTAGTGAAACCATATGTGAAGAAAAGGGAAAGGGAGTTTCATTCATCAACATTTTTTTTTTCATTTTTTCATTCATTTCATTCATTTTTTTTTTTGAAAAAGTTGTAAATTAAAGATTTTATCCTTAAATTGAGTTCCCTGACTAATCAAGGCTCAACCCGTCTTAAGGAAACGAGTTCGATTTGCAAACTGATGACTTGGGCGAAACTAGAAGTCAAAAAGTTATCTAGGCGAAACCATGGATAATTTTCAAGGTGATGACTTGGGCAAAACCAGAAGTCGAAAAGTTATCTAGGCGAAATCGTAGATAATTTTCAAGGTGATGACTTGGGTGAAACCAGAAGTTGAAAAAGATTTGGGTGAAACCAGAGGTACTTTTTGAATATGGCGCCCGGAGGTCTTATCCATGATTTTGAGTAATTATGCCCGAAGGTCTTTAAAAACGGTGCCCGGAGGTCTGATCTATGATTTGGAAAATTGCGCTGTATGCGACTTTAAAAATGATGCTCGGAGGTCTTAAGAATGGTGCCCGGAGGTCTTATCCATGATTTAAAAAGAAAATACCTTGACGACGGTCCTAAGGCTCGACTCATTTGAGAAGCAGAACGAGTTCAATTTTAAAACAAAAGGAAATACCTCGACGATGGTCTCGGGGCTTGACTCATTTGAGAAGCAGAACGAGTTCGATTTTAAAACAAAAGAAAATACCTCGATGATGGTCTCGGGGCTCGACTCATTTGAGAAGCAGAATTAATTCGATTTAAAATAAAAGGAAATACCTCGATGATGGTCTCGGGGCTCGACTAATTTGAGAAGCAAAATGAATTCGATTTAAAACAAAAGAAAATACCTCGACGATGATCTCGGGGCTCGACTCATTTGAGATGCAGAATGAATTCGATTTAAAACAAAAGGAAATACCTCGACGATGGTCTCGGGGCTCGAATTATTTGAGAAGCATAACGAATTCGATTTAAAACAAAAGAAAATACCTCGATGACGGTCTCGGGGCTCGACTCTTTTGAGAAGCAGAATGAATTCGATTTAAAACAAAGGGAAATACTAAGAATGATCATGGGTTAGATTTATTTGGAAAAAATAAAATTAACTTGAAAATGAAAGGAACATACCTCGACGGCGGTCTCGGGGCTCGACTCATTTGAGAAGCAGAACGAGTTCGATTTGGGGAAGCCAAAGTTTTCCTAATTCCTGTAATGTTAGCTAAAAGCAATTATGAGAATAACATGCTTTGCAAATGCTTGTATGTTTCCTAAGGGTTAATGCAATCAAATGATTATGTCATAATTTCTAATCCATGGTTTTTTTGAAGTTCAGAGATTATCTGACTTCATGACAGAATCTTCCATTGTTCACTGATGCCCCACTTAAGGAGAGGAAGTTAATAATAAGAACTGAAGCTAGTCCATTCCCTTCGGCAGTCAACATCGTAATTAAAAAAATCCCTTTTCCCAAAGCTTGAAGAAAAGTAGCTTAAAGTTTCCGCTTAGGTTCACGAAGTTACTATCGGGCGATAGGAACGAGTGTTTAAGATTCCTTTCTCTGCCTTCCCCAGCCCAATCCTCCATAAGCTAGACCAAATATGTTCTTTTAAAACCTATCTTTGTCTATTTCGTATTCCGCCACTGTCTTCCCAGGCATGCTCTTCCGTCTGGCCTACCCTCCTTGGCAAGATCGTATCCAAAAGAGCGATCGCAGCAGTATCTCCGTCCCAGCCTTTATGAGCTCCTCTCTTGGAAGCTTGGTGGCAAGGGCCCGCCATCCAACTTACAGCCATCAAGCTGTCTCGTCCGTAGTGCGCATATCTTCGGAAGGTGACCTGCTAACTCATATGGAAAGGGATAGAAATTTTTACTCAAGATAAATTGTCAAACAGTCCCAATTTCTGACTTTGCTGAAATTCACAAATTTTCTGACTTCATGATGGAGTCTCCAACACATTAAATGTTTACCTTTACTTGGTGAACTTTCCATCAAGATTAGTGGTTTCTAAACCCCTTCTAAGATTTAAATCTACTCCTTAGTAATACTCTGAAATCCTTTTAGTTAAAGATTTTTATGTTTACTAATCATCATTCAATTTAATAACAAACAAAATGCAATCTCAAAAATGTATGAATGAAAATATGAAATAAGCAAATGTCATAAGAAGGATAACAAGAATTTATTGCAGCAAATGTCTTGACATGGTAAAAGTGAATATCACGGATATAAGAAACAAATATAAAGTTATAGGTTATAGATGCCTAGGATGCAAAATATCTCGGACCCCTCCTTTTTCAAATCATCTGAAACCTCTTTTGAATGAGCAATTTACTTGGGTAATCCTTCGACTTCCGTAGTTACGTCAGATTGAGTTTTTTTCCTTTTTCCTCTGATTTTCAGACATTTTCTCCTCCTTTACACGGAGCACTGATTCAAACCTTAATCAGTACTTGAGCCACCCTTTGCGGGTTTTCAACTCAAGTGCCCCCCATTCGCTATTAAGTCGCCCTTTGCGGGTTTTTGGCTTAAATCTCTCCTTTTATATTCCTTTTTCATTTTTTTTCATTTTCTCTTTTTTCTTGTATTCTACCATGCATCTGAGAATTCTAAATGCTTCCAAGGTAAAAAATTTCAATTCAAAAGATGGGATGAATTCTGAGAAAAACCTTCCAAATTAAATATCCATTCTTGATCAAAATGGACTTTTAAAGCACGTAATATAGGCCAAGGTTCGGGTTTAAAAAGAAAGGATAAATAGGCCCAAAGTGTGTTTAAAGGTGATTGGATCAAGGATCATTTCCTGAGGAGAATTCATTCTTGAAACATTTGTCCTTCTTTTTTTTATTGTCCTTTTTTTTTTCTTTTTCAATCATTTTTCTTTCATAGCTGGCTTTCATTTGCCATTCTTTGATTTCACATTTTCCGATGGCTCTCTTTTTTTGCCATGATTTTGATTATTTTTCCTCGCATCTGCCCTCCAGTGTAGAGGGTGATCCTTGATCAAGGTTCAAAGAAAGAAATAATTCCTAAGGCTGAAAGGAGTGACTAGGGATAATATCTTCTTAGTGAAGGGAATATGAAAGATGGCCATTATTATATCAAGCATGAATATTCTCATTGAAATGCAATTCTCAGGGGAGATAGATATATAGAATTTCCATTTTTACACTTGGAATCATTCGAACTTCTATGTGTATAGCATCAAACTTTTTCTTTTTTTCTCTTTTTTCTGTTTTTTTTTCTTCAAGCATAATACTTCTTTAATTCAGCAGCATTCATGGGATTTCTCAAATCATTTCCGTCCATCCGAGTTAGAATCAGTGCTCCTCCAGAAAAAGCTTTTTTTACCACATAGGGTCCTTTCCAATTAAGAGCCCATTTCCCTCGCAGATCCTTCATGATAGGGAGAATTTTCCTTAGTACCAACTCCCCTTCTCAAAACTGTCTGGGACGAACCTTCTTGTTGTGGGCTCGAATCATCCTTTTCTGATACAACTGCCCATGACAAATTGCCTTCAATCTTTTCACCTCGATGAGATTCAGCTGTTCATAACGAGCTCTAACCCATTACGCCTCTTCTAGGCCAACCTCCATCAAAACCCAAAGTGAAGGGATTTCAACTTCAATAGGTAGCACTGCTTCCATCCGTATACCAAAGAAAATGGCGTTGCCCCTGTAGATGTGCGAACCGAGGTACGGTTTGCATGAAGAGCAAAAGGCAAGATCTCATGCCAATCCTTGTACACATCAGTCATCTTCTCGACAATCTTCTTGATGTTTTTGTTGGCTGCTTCTACTACCTCATTCATCTTAGGACGATAAGGTGCCGAATTGTGATGCCGTGATCTTGAACTGAGTACACACTTCTCTCATCATCTTATTATTCAGATTGAGAGCATTATCTGAAATAATTGTTGCTGGCAATCCATATCGACATATGCTTTCCTTCTTAACAAATCTGTATACCATCGACTTTGTTGCATTCGTATAAGAAGCAGCTTCCACCCATTTTGTGAAATAATCTATGGCCACCAGGATGAAATGATGTCCATTTGAAGCTTTCGGGGTAATAGGCCCAATCATATCCATTCCCTACATTGAAAATGGCCATGGTGCAGTCATGACATGCAATGACGATGGCGACATATGAATCTTATCTGCATATATCTAGCATTTATGACACATTCGAGAATAACTGATACAATCTCCTTCCATCGTCAGCCAATAATATCCTGCCCTCATAATCTGCTTAGCAAGCATGTGACCATTAGCATGGGTGCCACATAATCCTTCATGGACTTCCTTTATGATTCTCCGAGCTTCGGCAAATCCGAAACATCTCAATAAGACTTGGTCTTTCCCTTTCTTGTAGAGAATCTCACCATCTAGAACAAAGCCCATTGCTAACCTTCTCAGAGTCCTCTTGTCATTTTCTGTTGCCCGTTTTGGATACTGTTGACTCTTGATGTACTGCAAGATGTCGTTATACCAAGGGAGACCATCTGTTTCTTCTTCGATACTCAAGCAGTGGACAAGAGACTCATATATGCTCATCTTGATCGGCACAACTTCAGCCCCTTCATTCACTTTAAACATTGATGACAAAGTATCCAGAGCATCCGCCATTCGACTTTCTTCTCGGGAGAAGTAATTGAAATTTACTTCTTCAAATTCCTCTAACAAACTCAGTATGAGCTCTCAATATCGGATTAACTTTGCATCTCGGGTTTCCCATTCTCCATGCAATTGATATATCACTAAAGCTGAGTCTCCAAAAACCTCCAATTTTTTTATCTTTCTGTCTACGACAGCACGAAGGCCCATAGTACATGCTTCATATTTTACAGTATTGTTTGTACAATCAAAATCCAATCTGGAAGTGAAAGGATAATAATCTTCTTCTGGGATATGAGGACTGCACCAATTCTGTGTTCCATGGCATTAGATGCCCCATCAAAGTACATCTTCCATATTTTCTTCTTTTTAGAGGGAATCTCATCTTCTTGCAAGAAGCACATCAAGTCTTCATCTGGGAAATCAAAGTTCAGAGGCTCATAATCTTCCACTACTCGACTTGCTAAGAACTCGGCTACTGCACTGCCCTTTATAGCTTTCTTAATTACATATATAATGTAGTACTCTGACAACAGAACTTGCCATCTTGCTGTCCTCCCCGACAAAGAAGGTGCTTCCAACATGTACTTGATTGGATCTAGCTTGGCAATCAACCACGTCATGTGGTACAAAATGTACTGTCTGAGCCTCCGAGCAGTCCAAGCTAAGGCATAGCACAACTTTTCTACCGACGAATATTTTAGCTCATAATCTGTAAACTTCTTGCTGAGGTAGTAGATCACTTGTTCTTTGTTCTCAGTCTCATCATGTTGCCCCAAGACACAACCCATGGATCTCTCAAATACTGATAAATACAGTATCATTGGTTTATCCAAAAATGTGGCATTAATACTGGTGGGTTTGATAGATAATGCTTAACCTTTTCAAAAGCGATCTGACACCCTTCATCCCATTCTCCTGGATCATGTTTTCGAAGTAGCTTAAATATTGGATCACATTTGTCGGTTAGCTGAGAAATAAACCAAGCGATGTAATTCAATCTTCCCAGAAAGCCTCTTACTTCTTTTTGAGTACGAGGTGGTGGTAAATTCTAGATGACCTTCACTTTATCCAGATCAATCTCAATTCTTTTTTTGCTAACAACAAAACCCAACAATTTTCCCGAGGTGACTCCAAAAGTGCATTTTGCTTGGTTTAACTTGAGTCGAAACTTTCTTAGTCTTTCAAAGAGCTTCTTAAGATTTGCAATATGCTTCTATTCTCCTTGTGACTTTGCAATCATATCATCACCATAGACCTCAATTCCCTTATGCATCATATCATGAAACAAGGTCACCATGGCTCATTGATATGTTGCCCAAGCAGTCTTCAACCCAAACGACATTACCTTGTAGTAGAATGTTCCCCACATTGTAACAAATGTGGTTTCCTCCATATCGTCCGGTGCCATCTTAATCTGATTATATCCCGAGAATCTATCCATGAAAGAAAATAAAGAACTCTTCGCTGTATTATCCACCAAAGTATCGATATGGGGCAAAGGGAAATTATCTTTGGGACTGGCCTTGTTCAAATCTCGATAATCGACGTACATTCGCACCTTGCCATCCTTTTTTGGTACTAGAACAATATTTACCACCCATTCCGGATATTTTGCCACCTCTAAGAATCTAGCATCAAACTGCTTCTTTTCCTCCTCTTTTATCTTTAACAGCATGTCTGGCCTCATTCTTCTCAATTTTTGCTGAATTGGCTTGCATTCTGGCCTTAAAGGGAGCTTATGAACCACAATATCTGGATCCAAAACCGGCATGTCTTGGTATGACCATGCAAATACATCTACATATTCTCGGAGCAAGGCTATCAATTCACCCTTTATTGATGATGACAATGTGGTCCCAATTTTAACCTCCTTTATCTCCTCACCACTTCCCATTTTTATCATTTCCAATAGCTCCTTATGAGGAAGTACTTGTTTCTCCTCTTATTCTATTTTCCTTAATAAATCCAGAGGTAGACCATAATCCTCAATATCTTCGTTGGCCTCAAAATCACTCGTGCAAATGGGTCTTTCAAAATCAATTTCAGAATTACTGACAGGAAGGTCCTCATATTCCGCATCCGTACACCTGTAAATAGGTGGGGAAAAAACAATATAGGAAAAATATATACAATGAAAGAAAAATAAATAGCATAATGAAAGAATATGGACATATCAATATGAAGAAAAATGCATCGTGCTTGTTATTTATTGAATGGAGATTTTTTTAAACAAAAGCCCATTACAGAAATTTTTTTTAATATCCTTGGGCAAAGATAATTAAGATTATTTTAAAGTATTACGCTGGAATAGACCTAAAGACTATGGGCAGCTCGGTCGCACTCCAATTGGTCAGTCTATATCCTAGTGGACAAGGTCACACCATCCAGTTTGCATTCTTACTTTCAATTCTTTCCTCCCTAGTCATGCAAATCATCATATCCTGTATCTGCTTACCCTTATCCATATTGAACTTCTAGAAAGCTTGTTCAATCATTATGAGTACATCATCAGAATTCTTTTCTCCTAACAGAAAATTGACTGCGCGAAAGCTGTGAAGGATTGATGGGAAATTCATAGGTTCCCACTCAATATCATACTCGCGAGACGGGCCATCTTCCTTTGTCGGTTCTTCTCCACTTGTTTCCTCTTCTCTTGAGCCTTCGGAAGATATCCTAGACAAAACCGGTCCTTCTTTCCAATCATTTCAATTGCTTGGGCCATTCCTTGAAGATACTTTCCAAGACCTTTTCCAGCCCTACAGCCCTTTCCCACGGTAGTCCTTACTCCTAACCTTGCATTCTTGGACAACTTCGGTTTTGGAATTTTTTGTCCCTCAGTGACGAATACTGCATTTACAAACTCCAAAGATCGGAAGGAGCATTCCACAGCATCTTCGTTTGGCTCAATGTAAGGGGAACCAGTAGATGCAGAGGCTATGATTTCTTTTTCTCCCTACATGATGGCCAAACGTCCCTCCATCACAAATTTCAGCTTTTGGTGGAGAGATGAGGGTACATCCCCTGCTGAATGTATCCAAGGCCTTCCCAACAAGCAATTGTAGGACGAGGTAATATCCACGACTTGGAAGTTCACCTTATAGGTACAAGGACCTATCTCCATCGGGACTTCGATAGTTCCCATTACCTCCCGTCTAGTTCCATCAAAAGCTCTAACCACTGTGCAACTTGGCAGCATATAAGAAATATCAACTGGTAATTTAGACAAGGTTGCCAAGGGCATCACATTTAATGAAGATCCGTTATCCAAAAGCACCTTTGGTAGTATGTGCCCCTTGCAAGTGGTTATGTGAAGAGCCTTTGTTGATCCAATACCATTGGATGGTATTTCATCATAATTGAAATATATGTAATCGTCTGCTGCGATGTTTCCCACCAGCGATATGTTGTTGGCCACATATGCCTGATTCAAAACTCGTAACAAGGCATTTCGGTATGGCTCCGAGTTCAGTAGCAATGAGAGGATTGAAATTCTTGTTGGTTGACGTTGCAATTGCTCAACCACACTATACTCACTATGATTTATGAATTTTAAAAACTCGCAAGCCTCTTTTTCGTTCACCGACTCTTTTATCTTATTAACCGAGGCTGACCCTCTATTTACTTTTTTTGATGAATCCATCTCAATACGGATTCGTTCAACTGCCTTCTTCCCTTTATCTATTTCTCCATCATTTCTCGTTGATCCTGTTCAACAACCTCAGGGGCATAACACCTTTCACTTCGTGTTAAGTGCCCCACTCTTGTGATATCTTGCTGACTCGAAGACCCTGGCATAACCATGCTGCAATCATACTTCCACGGTGCAGCTTTGTTTTCCTTGTATGAAAAGGAAGAAGGCAAATCTCTGATTAACTTAGGCGCAATTTCCTCAATAACCGGCATAACTTTCTCCTCTGGTTCATCGTAATAGATGATCAAAGGTCTTCCTATCCTGTAGGCAGCTGCATTCTCAATAACCTCTACTTCCTCCTCTATTTCCTCGTAAAATTGGGCCTCCCCTCATCTATCATCTTTTGGACTTTAGGCAGAAAGTCCCCGCATTCTTGTATGATATGACCTTTACATCTATGGAACGACCACCAATTCTGGACCCTGTTTGCAACCATTTTTAAACTGTTTCCATCCTCCACCATTCCTGCCTTAACTATTTCGACCCATACTTTTATCATTGGAGTATTGACTTCACTGACATACCTTTTTACCCTTCTGACTTCCCCTGTCAATACTGCATTTACCCGATTCTCAGCATGATCGGGCAATGGATTTCCCGCTATATTTGGCCCATTCTTTGACCCAAATTTCACAACTCCGGTATTGATTAAACTTTGAACTTTTTTTAAAGGCAATGCAATCCTCAGTAGAATGCCCCCGAATCCTCTCTTGATACACGCAGTTAGCATTTGCGTTGTACCACCTTGGGTATGGCGGTGTTAGAGGTTTAAGGTATACGGGTGCAAAAAGTTGACCCTGCAACAATTTGGGATATAGTTCACCATAATTGGTAGGAATCAGATCAAATTGGGGTTTTTGATCGTTCCTTGGTGAACGTTGGTCATTGCGCACGGTACCCCGGGTATTTGAGACAGTGTTTCGGGGAAGATTTATCTGTGGGGATATGCCAGTTGGAAATGGCTGTTGTGGTATATTGGTATAAGGGAACGGATTTTGAGTAAGCTGGTTCACATTGGGGTAGTAAGGATTATACCCCGGGTAAGGTGTGTAGAGTGTAGGAGGTGCATAGGATGTAGAAGGAGTATAGGGCATGGGAGGTGTATATGGTGTAGGAGGTGCATAGGGATATTGGTTGATGCTAACTGCGTGTGTTTCCTCTTTCTTCTAAGCAGGAAATACCTTCTTCGGAGTGGCAGACTCACCCCCTTCATTTTTCCATTTTTGATGGCAGTCTCAATCATTTCGCCGGATATAACCATATCAGCGAAATTCTTAGTGGCACTGCCAACTAATTTGTCATAATACGGTGCCTTTAAAGTATTGATAAAAGCACTGTTGTTTCTTTGGGGGTTGCACTTGAGTGGCCAGGTCCCTCCAACTTTGAGAGTACTCCTTGAAACTCTCAGTGGTCTTCTTTTCCATGTTCTGCAGTGATAGCCTGTCAGGTACCATATCAGATACATTCTTATAATGCTCCATAAAGGCTCTGGATAAATCCATCCAAAACGGATCTTAGTTTGAGTCAGTTGATTATACCATCGGGTTGCAAACCTTGTCAAGCTATCCTGGAAGCAGTGGATAAGCAGTTTTTCATTATCATCATCATGTCTTGTCATTTTTCTGTAGTACATGGTCAGGTGTGCTGATGGGTTGGTAGTCCCATTATATTTCTCAAAATCGGGCACTTTAAACTTGGGAAGAATCACCAAGCCATGTACCAAGCTCATTTCTTTGGCATCCAGACTGCCAAATAACTTTGCCCCCTCTATTGCTCTTAATCTCTCTTCCAGCAACTGATACTTCTTCTGGGATTCTATAGTTTCCATCTTTTCTGCTCAGCCAACCTTGCATTTTCTTTCTCAGCCAGTTCCTCAAAGTTCAAAACATCAATAATATCAGTTGGGTCAACCCCAATATTACCTTTTCTAGGAGCATAATTATGTGTTTCAGCTGCTGGTTGGATATAAACACAGGAAGTTACCCCAGTTGGCAACTCATTTCCCACATGTTGGGATGCTTGACCCTTTTGCTGCACGATTTCAGGTTGATCTTCTTCATTTACCACCCTTTTTCCTGTGACAGAATTCTCCCCCGGTCATTTGTATCTCATCATGGTGTTCATCATTTCCATGAGTTTAGGCATTTTTTCCCTTGATTCCTCCTGAGACTTAACCAGCTGTTCCTGTAGTTTCCTTTGAAACGTTCCATCCTACTAATACGAGCAAGATGATCATTCTCCATGATCCTAGCTTGAGATCTAGTGTTGTAGCGGTGTCAGAAATCTGTTTCTTTTGGAGTACGCCCGATTTTCCCATAAGTTTTAAAAAACCATGGATTATAATTTATTCACACATTTTTTATATTTTATTAAAAATGAATAAATGACTAAATGTGAATGAATGAACCAATAAAATGAATAAATAAATGACTAAGTATATTAATATGAAAGAATAAATGAATGAACAAGTAAAATAAATAAATAAGTGACTAAGTATATGAATGAATAATCATAAAAAAATGAATGATTATAACTATGAATAAATGTACGAATGAACAAACAAAATATATAAAAATATGGATGCATTTGAAAGTATTGGCTCCGGGATAATTCCAACCTAACGGTCTTTCATTGATTTCCTGGAACTAAATACATCAAAGATAAAATAAAAAGATCACTGCCTAAGACAAGTCCATAATTCGCCTATTCAAAGTGTTGTTACGAAATATTAGTCCTATAGTAACTTTCTCGGATCTTGGACTTTCTTTCACAGTACTCTTTTGATTACTTGCTTTTCAATCTGACCCTTACTTGTTCATGACTCCTAGACATGTCAGCAGAAACATCACTATGTAAACCTTCCTTAGCTTGCTTCTCTAGTTGATTGGCTCGGGCTTCTTCATGCTTCGCTCTCTCTTTCCAATAATTATTCTCCTTCTTAAGGTTTTTGACCTCTTGCTCCCATTCCCCAAAAGTCTTGAGGGTCCCTTCAAATCTGAGCTCGAAGTGGTACCTTTTGTTTTCCAAGTGCAAATCCTTGAGATCTCTCTTGACAGTGTCCCTTTCTCTCTTGATCTTTTCCTTTTCTCTTTCCTGAGCTGATTCCTTATTTTTCATGTCCTCAATCTCTTCTTGTAGTCGGGCAATCTCTTTGCTTATTTGGGACTTTTCTTTTTCGAATTCTACCCTTGCAATTTAACTCTGATGGCATTTCCTTTGGTGGCGAATTCATGAGCTGGACCTCTTCCCCATCAAATGTCAACAACCTATCATTAACCCTCAATTACCTCCATACCAGGTAGTCAGGTGTGACGATGTCGGCATAGCGAGCCACTTTTATCCGATGAGTTTTCTTCCTTGCTTCAATCACTGCCCGCACCTTTCCAGAATACCCATCCTCTCCATAAGTGAACTCTGATAATCCTAGCTTATGAGTCGGGGGTGTGAATTGTCGAGACTCAACCTGTCTTTGCACCAACAGAGGTGCATAACTCACAGACCCCCAAATTTCGAGTAGTGGAACTCCCGGGTTGTCCCCACATTTATACATAATCGGCATAGGAACCATCCATGGAGCTCTCCAAGTTAACATCTCCCCTTTTAGATTCCGGAACATGTTGACCCATTTCTCTTTATCTCTGCCTTCAGGCCAATCATTTCTAAGGAATTCCCTAATCGGAACTAAAGACTTCATGTACGGTTTGAAGGAAACCTCTTCTATCTTCCAAAAGTGACTTCGAATCCAAATATAAAGGAGTTGTACACACTCCTTGATTCTCCCTTGTCCTTCCCTTTTACAAAAATTCAAAGATCGAATAGTTTCAGCTATGATGGCCGGAGATGGGTTAATTTTCTGTTTCAACTTTTCGAAGAAATCAAACACGACTATATCCACATGACCCAATATCTTTGGGAATATGATTAATCCATAAGCAAAGATGTCTCTGGCTTTTTATTTATCGGAATGACCCAATATCAGTTGTAGGAGAGTTTCCCCTGGAATGCATCCATTTTTCTGCTTTGTATCCAGATGACTCTCAACCCATGTTGTATCCATTCCCGTGATCCTAGCCACTTTCCTCTTAAAACCTGAAGGTTTCACCTCCTTGAAATATACCCGATTAGGATTAGGACACTCAATATGTTGAATATTCTTCAATAAGTGGGGTCATATCCTCCTTGTTAAAAGTAAAACATCTATAAGAAGGATTGCAAAACTGTACCATAGCCTGAATCAACCCACTATTGACCCTAATCGGAATTAAAAGTGCTATATCTCCAAATTTCTGAGTGAAGGCTTTTTTCTCTGATACATTCTACTAATTCCAAATGTTGGCTAACCCTCGAAGATTATTCTATCTAAAATCCATTTTTACCCTTTCTGGCAATACTGACACATAATCTTTCTTCAGGCAATCACCATCCTACCTCTGATCTTTTTTCGATCGTGCCCTAACTACTGCATGATTTTCTATCACTGAAATAACCTGACACTCCATGAAAGTCCTTTGGGTTGATGACTATCCCGAGGCCAATAAACTTCAAGTTAATGATGGTGTCTATGATGCATGTCAAAGAAAAGAAAACAAAAAGAAATAAATTAGTAAAGAAATGAATTCACAAATATAACATAAATAATAACATGCTTTTTAAAAAATGTCTCGAAAATTTTAACAGAGTTTCGGCATTATGACGCGTTTGGGACAAAATAATAAACTTATTACGAGTGATATGATGTTCATTCATCATCACCCAATTTGTAATATCTAACATATAGAAAGATGGTAAAAGGTTGAAAATGTTCCTCCATGTGTTCTTAACTTCAGGTATCCAACAGAAATCCGGCATGGCTTCGCCTAGGTTCATTATATGAAGGTGAATCAGTTCTAAGGCCCCGAATTGTTCCTTATTGTCAGCTGTGAAGGCTAGGCACCCCGATAAAAGCAGGTTCAATTTGTTAGAGTATATTTTCCTATGCCCATACGGAGGATCATCACGAAGGCATTAGGTACTTTATACTCCGAAAGTGTTTCACTAGCCCATATGGAGGATTATCACGAAGGCGTAGTTACTTTACTCCCACTTAAAAGGACGAAACCTGGGTAGAGAGTTCATGTTATGCAAATGCAAATGTAGTGTGTGCGGAGGAACAAAAGAAACCTGTCACCACTTATTCTACCTTTTATTCTAAATACCCCACTAAAATTAAACAATTTAAAGCATTAATTAGACAAACATATAAATATACGCAACAAAATAAACAGAGAACAAATAATAATATGTATGCATATGCAAAATGAACATATTTAAAACATTTTATTATTTTCAACATTCTGCTTATCTTTAAAAAAAATGTGGGAATTAAAATTAAATACCAATTAAACCTGACAAAATCGAGACTTTGATAACACACACATTAATTCTAGGCCTGACTCTCTAATGTCCCCAATGGAGTCGCCAAGCTGTCGCAACCTAAAAAATAACAAGTCTTATCGCGAGACTTTATATTCACTAAGCGTGACATTAAAAAAACCGAGGAAAAGTTGACTTAATTCCTCTTGAAAAATGAAGGTTTTGAAAATGACCTTGAAAAAGACATGGAGTCTCTACCAATCTTTTTTAGCTAGGTGTGATCAGCCACCTATTAAAACTGGTTTTGTAAAACATATTAAAATTAATTAAAACATTTTTAAAACCAATTTCAAGTCTGCGTTATAAACCAGAGAAAATCGAAGAATCGGGTTCGGACTCGGTTACGTGCGGGGAAGGATTAGCACCCCCACAACACCCGTATAAAACGGTACCTTATTAATCGTGTGTTATCTCAAGTCTCGGTAAAAAGTCGATTTTTAATTTAGTATTTCAAGTTAATTCCCAATTTAAGGAAAAATAATTCCATTTTTAATTGAAAATGATCCGGAATTTATTAATTCAAAATTTTCCTATATTCCCCGACAAAATCGGCAAAATATAGAAATTTTTATTTATTTGGAAAATTTTCCAAATCATTATCGTTTTTTTGAAAGAAAGATATTCCTTTATTAATGATAATTGATAATGTCCTCTCCAACAAACCCGGTAGAGAACTCATGAATTATTTTAACTCGGGAGTATCTTTATTTTATTGAAAAATCATTATCTTTTTCAAAACATTTTAAAAAATATGAACATGAATATGTATGACATAGTAAAGATGATATAACAAAGTCTAGATAATATAATGCAACCTAAATGATATGATATAATTTAAATGACATAGCATATTCTAAATGAAATGAAATATCCTAAGTATCATGATATATTCTAAATGAAATGAAATATCCTAAGTAACATGATATATTCTAAATGTAATGAAATAACCTAGGTAGCATGATATTCTAAATGAAATGATATGATTTAAATGACATGGCAAATTTAAATGATATGTCAAATTCTAAATGACATGGCATATTCTAAAATAATATAATCTAAATGACATGGAATATAATCTAAGTGACATGAAATGACATGAAACATAAAATAATGCTATCATGAAATATGCATGAAAATAACAGTAAAAATAATAATGCATGAACATAGTATATGCTAAATAATGTGGCAAAAATAAATAACTAAATAAAAAGCATAGGATAGCATGAAATATTCAAAACCATATAACAACCAACATAACATCATAAAATAAATCAAAATGATAACAATACCATAGAAATTATCATAGCAAAAATCACATATTACATAGTATGCATGAACATGGAAAATGCAATGCATGAAAGTGTATTTTTTTCCTTTAATTAAGGAAATCCATATATCTAAAAAGATATCCGGCTACGTTAGGAAAATATATCAAATTAAATTTTCTAAAATCAAAATACTTTAAGATTTGTTTGAAAACAATTTTGGAAATCTTGGATAAAAATAAGAACCCTAGCCGAACCACCCTTTTAAAATAGCTCTAATTTCCTAAGTTTGAAATCCCGAACTTGACCACCCTTGACCCGAGTTTCATAAAATCATTTTTAAACGTTAAAAAGGCTTAGAAACTACCCTAACAGTAGCTAAAGTTTCTAACCAACCCCCTCTAAATGCCTTAGCCAAATTCAACAATTGTTTTTCTTTTGAATTCAAATCTGCCTCTATTGTCAAGTTTTAAATCACGATTTTTTTACCTATATTTAAAAAATCAAAAAAATCTAAAAACAATACTGGAGACTCAAAACATGTAGAAATACACAGGACAAAATTGGTTTAATTTTTTGATTAAAGATAACTTCCCTGAAAAATCGAGAAAGTGTGAACACTGGGTGAAAATTGTTTTGCCAAAACACATTTATTTTGCCTTTGATAAAATCATTTAAAAATCAAAGTAAAAATATTAAAAACTCTCCTAAGGACCTACAAACAGTAGCTAAAAGTTCTAAAAATTTTGACAAAAATTGGCTAAGTAAAAAAATAAAAATCACAAAGGTAGAATAATCAATTTGACAACTTTTTAAATTTCGACAAGTATGCTCAAGTGAGCATGACTTTGAGCCATTGATTGGCCTAAGTCAAAAATCAAGTGGTATGGCATGAGATGCATGTGCAAACAACAAATATGATGTATGAAATGCATGATTTAAAACCTAAATGATATGGAAAATGCATGGCATAAATAATATGGCCTAGACCTAACATGAACTTGCAAGGCAATAAATGCAACCTAGGTCTAAAATGCATGGCAATACAAGCAAAACCTAAACCTAAAAAATGCATGGCAATAACACAAACACATAGCATTCTATACCAAAATACACAAAAACAAAGCATAGAAATGCAAACAAGTCAACAAGTAAGATGAAAATACACATACAGGGCAAATAAAGGAGAAGGCCGAATGGTTACATAAGCTCATAAAGATGGTATTTTTGCATGGCATTTTCACAAACACATGACATAATATCATGCAAGACTAAAAAGAAACAGGCAAACATGAAGTAAAGGCATGAAATAAGACTAGGCATTTTCACAAACACATAGTATAGTAAAATGCAAATCATGAACAACTCAAACATGTTGAAAACAGAAAATTAAAAAATGTAAACAAGGAAAGTAAACATGAAAACAAGTTGATAAAATCAAAAATAGAAGTAAATAAATAAACAGATTAAAACAAACTCCATATTTTGTTATTTGAAGAAAATATAAAACATCAAAAACATGCTAGATATCACCAACAACATGAAAAAAAAAACAAACCACTTAAAATAAAAAAAAAAAACCATTCGACCAAAACAGAAATCAAGCTAAAAAATATATATATTTTCAAAAATTTTCAAGAAACTATCAAAGAAAAACTTGAAGAAGAAGCTTAAAAATACTTATTTCAAAATTAAAATCAATAGAAACTCACCAAAATATCAATGAAAACAGCAAATCAAGAATGGAAATACAAGGAAAGTGCAAGAGTGTGGTGCTTTTTTGCTACCTCTAAAAGCTATATTGCAAGTTTTTTCCTCTTCTTACTTTCTTTGCCTTTCTAAACTTTCTTTTTGCTTTTAAAAAATGGAGAGTATTCAGCCAAAACAAGAGTGAAAAATCAAAGAGAGACCCCTCCCCTTTAGTGTGGCCGGTTGGTGTAGGAATTGTCTAGGAGGTTCTAAAATTTTTTTAGCCAAATTTGATCCAATGGTCTTCAATCGAATATGCTTTCTATGTAGAATTCTCACCCTTAGATTGGAATAATCAGCTCCTAAATATATGATGTCATGAAGATGATGTCATAAATAGGATCATAAATATGATATCATCCCTCTCCAACCATTGGTCCATGTGTTGCAAATTCGAAGGCTTGATCACAAAAATAACTACCTTCCTCTTCTTTCTTGGCCCTTCGATCTAAAAAATCAAAAAATATCCATCCTCTATGGGCCTTGGCCGACTGCCTCTTCACATTCCCAGCCCGCACTTCATTTTATAATTGCAAGAAAAGGCCTTTTTCGGTATCTTCGGTAAAATGACATTTTTGACCCTCGAACCTAAATAAATAGAAAACGGACTCCAAATTCAAATTTTCTTTTTTCCATACTTCCAAAATGATAAAAAAAAAAAATTGAATTCTGGAAGCTTTCAAAATTTTTCGAGCATTTTTGCTATTTTTTTAGATATTTTCTTCCAAAATTGCCTTTTTGTGCACCTTAACTTTTACCATTTTGTAAACGAGCTCCAAATCCAGGTTTTTCTTCACCAATATCTTTCAAATAATTTAAAAGTGAGATCTGCATACTTTCAAAATTTTCCGAGCTCATTTGCTATTTTTTTGGGATTTATCTACTTGAATTTCTGCATAATGGGCCCAGGATGTTCCATTTTGCAAACGAACTCTGAATTCAAATTTTCTTTTGCCAATCTCTTCCAAATAATTTAAGAATGGGATCTAAAATTTTTTACAATTTTTGTAGTTCATTTGCTATTTTTTCGGGATCTATCTTCTTGAATTTCAGCATAGTGGGCTCGAGTTTTGCTATTTTGCAAACGAGCTCCGAATTCGGATTTTTCTTTGCCAATCTCTTCCAAATGATTTAAGAATGAGATCTGCAAATTTTTAAAATTTTTGGAGCTCATTTGGTATTTTTCTCGAATTTTCCAGTTTTGCCCTTTTGCCTCCGAAGCCCGGTTGCTCAAAACAAGTCTGATTTTCAGATTTTCTTTTTTTTTTTTTGGGCCTTTTTCATATATTGAATTGGAGTTGCTCCAAAAATGCCCAATTTTTACAATCAAATTTCCCTCCGATTTGATTTTTCCCTTTTTTACTGTCAAGAATTTTCACGATTTTTCGTTTTTTCTCCAATTGGCTCTTTTCTCAGAATTTCTTCAAACTGAGCCATGGGCTATCCTTGTTTACTCACTCCTCATCAATTAGGGGCTTTAGTTTTACCGAATCGGACCATTTTTGCAATCTTCCCCAATTTCATCAAAATCCACTAAAAACTCTAATCGTCGGTTTTTTTTTTTAATTGACTTTTCCTTCAGTTTTTCTTCCAAGTAGCTTCTCCGTTACCCATAGTCAGTGCTTATCTTTCATTTGTAACCTTCAATTTCGACCAATTTGATCGTTTAAGCACTTTTCCCCAAATTCTCGAACTAGAGTTTCTTTTCTACTGAATCTCCGTAAACCAACTTTCGAACTCCATATCTTTCAATGTAGACCTCGGATTATCAAAATTCTTTCACCATTTTTCAATTGAACTTCAAATCTTTTTTTTGAAAGTAGGTTGACTTTTTTAGTAGTTGACTTTTTGGGGTTGACTTTTTTGGGGTGACTTTTTCAAGATTGACTTTTTCTGTCTGCTTTCTTAGACTAAGTCTCGAAGTACCACCTGCAGGATGAGAAAAGCCTTTTTGCATTCTGAAACATCATTTTAAGAAGAAAACATACCTGATTTAGTGGTCTAGACAAAATTAGGTGTCTACAATGAGTACATCCCTCAATGGCCAAGATCAAATTGCTAGATAGAATTTTTATTGTCATGAAAATATCTTCATCCAATGGCCTAGATTGTTGGAGAAAAGATGAGTACATATCATCCAAAGGCAAAGGATGTTGGAGGAGCATGAAGGGTGAAAAAAATGAAAAAGCGACACTCACTCCCTAAGGGATAAGAAGAGCCGGCCAAGGCATAAGCAAAGTGGAGGTTCAATTTTTTTTTTTACAAGGGCAGCAGCTAAAAGAGAGAAAAAAAAAAGGAAAGTGAAGTGAAGAGAAGAGAAGAGAAAAATTGAGAGCTCTTGATTTGCAAAGCAATAGCTAGGTAGCTATCTCTTTCTTCCTTCTCCCTTAATGTTTTTTCTTTGATGTTGTGATTCTTTTTCTTCTCTTTGTGTTCATGTGATTTGTAAACTATTTGATGAATGAAAGGGTTTTCAAAAATAAATTTTAAAGGTTTTCTATGCTTTTTCCTTCAAAAATAACCAAGTTGACAAAATTTCTCTACATGTTTCATGCCATAGCCGGAACTTCTTTGATGATTTTGTGCTTGTTCTTGCTTGATATTTCTTGTTCGCTTGGTTGTGTTCATGCTTTTCACTCATGCTTGATCTAATATCATATGTTGGGTTGACTGAAAATCATGCATTTCATGACATTTCAACTAGGTTTTTGGCCAAGATCAACTAATGATCTCAAGCCAAAAATCCTTGGCACATGCTAGTTGGAAGAGTGATAGTCTAGATTGGGTATTCTGACTTTGGGATTTTTTTTCACTACTCATCCATGGGTCAAAATAAATTGATTTTTTACCACATACAGTAGCCATTTATGGGATGCCATGGTATTTTTCTCATGATTTTTAGATTTTTTTATCATGGTTGAAAAAATAGATTTTGACAAAGCAGTTTTTAACTCACGATCTTGATTTTGGTAAAATTCGTCATAGTATCCATGATCCAAAAATTAAGTTGATTTTTTCACATGGAGGTCGACATGTTCTAGGTCTACCATAATTTTTTCAAATTTCTTTGAAATTTTTTAGAAGGGCAAAAAATAGGTTTTCAAAACTGACAGTGAGGGTCAGATTTGTTTTCAAGAAAGTAATAATTTTCTGTTTTGGTTGGGATATTAAGAGGGGGCTGATTTGGGACATTAGCTACTGTATTAGGGTGATTTCCATGTCATTTCAATCGTAAAATTTGATTTTATAAAAGTCGGCTCAAGGGTGGTCAACCTGGGTTTCAAAACAAGGAAAAATAGAGCTTTTAAAGAGGGGGGTTCGGCCAAGGCCAATTTTTCATCCCAAAAGTTTCGATTTTCTTTAAATCCGAGCCCAAAGTCTTTTGATTTTAAAAATCTGATTAAAGTATCTTCCTAAGGTAGTCGGATACCATTTTAGGTAATACGGATGTCCTTACTTCAAGGAAGAAATACATTTCCATGCATTGCATTTTAAAATTGTTTTTACTTAACTTGTCATAAAAACATATTTTTCTGTTTATTAAACATTTGGCGAGAATTAGTTCCCAATCTTTGCCGGGTTTGCCGGGGAGGTTAGGATATTATTCAACGCACGTGTTTATGGAATCGAAACGTATGGTTTTCATTTTACTCGAAACCATGTATATATCATATCAAAGAATTATTTTCCAAGCTTTGCCGGGTTTGCCGGGAAGCACGGTAATATTTTTCGACATATGCTACTTATATGATTCCTCACATGAATAATTCATTTCAAATAATGATGTGTGCCTGTAATCATGATTTATGAATATTTTATGATGATGCCGTTTTGTTAATTTTCCATGTCATTCACATGCCATGTCATTTACATGCCATGTCATTCATATGCCATGTCATCCATATGCCATGCCATGTCAACCATATGCCATGTCGTTCATTCACATGCCATGTCATCAAGTATATACCATGTCATTCGCATGCCATGTCATCCATATGCCAAGTCATTCATTCACATGCCATGTCATCAAGGATTTGCCATGTCATTCATATGCCATGTCATCCATATGCCATGTCATTCATTCACATGGCATGTCATCAAGAATCTGCCATGTCATTCATATGCCATGTCATCAATTCACATGCCATGTCATTCATTATGCCATGTCGTCCATATGCCATGTCATTCATTCACATTCCATGTCATTAAGTAAATACCATGTCATTCATATGCCATGTCATCCATATGCCAAGTCATTCATTCACATGCCGTATCATCAAGAATTTGCCATGTCATTCATATACCATGTCATTCATATGTCATGCAATTCATTCATATGCCATGTCACTTAGGTTATGTCATGTCGTTCTCATGCTATGTCATGTAATCCATTCATATGCCATATCACTTAGATTATGTTATGACATTTATTCTTATGCCATGTCATTTTGTTTGCCATGTCGATTTCATTCACATAACATTCGTTCTTATGCCATGTCATGTTCATGCCATGTCATTCATAAGCCATGTCATTTTGTTTGCCATGTCAATTCCATTCACATGACATTCATTCTCAGGCAATGTCATTTTGCTTGCCATGTCGATTCCATTCACATGACATTCATTCTCATGCCATGTCATTCATATGCTATGTCATTTTGTTTGCCATGTTGATTTCATTCACATGACATTCATTCTTATGCCAGGTCATTCATATGCCATGTCATTTTGCATGCCATGTCGATTTCATTCATATGACATTCATTCTTTTTCCATGACGATTTCATTCACATGACATTCATTCTTAGGCCATGTCATTCATATTTCATGTCATTCACATGCCATGTCATTCATATTGCCATGTCATTCACTCACATGATATTCATTTTTATGCAATGTCATTTTGATTACCATTCCATGATAAATATGCATGCTCATTTAATTTTTATCTTAGCAACATTTTTGCATACTCATGGTTATTCTCAATAATTTTTCAAATACATGGAAAATAAATATTTTTTATAAATCAAGACTATTCCTGAGTTAAAATAATTCATGAATTCTCTACTAGATCTGCCGGGGAGGATATTATCAATAATCATTAATAACGGAATATTCTTTTTTAAATGATGATGATCAAAAAATTTCAAAACCAGGAAAAAATTCCATGTTTTGCGGAGTCTGTCGAAAAATATGGAGAATTTTATATTAGTAAATTCCGGATCATGTTCAAAATAAAATATGAACTTTTTACATAGGGAATTATTTTTAAAACACCAAATTTTAAAATCGACTTTTCACCGAGACTCAAGATAACACACTACTAATAATGTATCATTTTATATGGGCGTTGTAGGGGTGTTAATCCTTCCCCACATGTAACCGACTCCTGAACCCGTACTTATTTTTCTCTGGTTCAAAGCGTAGAATACAAAATTGGTTTTAAAAATATTTTAATTAATTTTAAAATATTTTTATAAAAATCGATTTTAATAGGTGACTGATCACACCTAGCCAAAAAAGATTGGTGGCGACTCTATTTCTTTTTTGAGGTCGTTTTCATACCTTCAACCTTTAATCTTAAGAGGAATTAAGTCGTCTTTTCCTCCGCCTGTTTTCCCCCTCACTCGAGCAGGTTCTCCCTTCCCCAGGAGGATCACGTTTCGACAGCTTGACGACTCCACTAGGGACTTTAGAGAGTCAGGCCTAGAGTTAGTCGCATGTTATCGAAAGTCTTGGTTTTGTCGGTTTTAATAGGTATTTAATTATAATTCCCATTTTATTTTATTTTTTAAGAGGGTTTTCCTTAAATAATAAAATGTTTTTAAATATGTTCATGTACATGTATATTATCGTTGTTCTCTGGTTATTTAATCTTGTATATTATTACTGTTCTTTGATTATTTAACCTTGTATATCATTACTGCTCTCTGATTTGTTAGTGCATTACACTATTCTTGATCTTTGCTTTAATTGCTGGGGCATTTAGAATAAGGATTGTAGAATAGGTGGTGAAAGGTTTTTTTGTTCCTCCTCACACACTACACGTGCATTTGCATAACATGAGCCCTCTATCCGGGTTTCATCCTTTAGGTGGAAGTAAAGTAACTACGCTCTCGTGAGGTGTTAACCTCCGCATGGGCTAGCGAAACACTTTCAGAGTAGTAGATTACCTATGCCTTCGTGGGGTGATAACCTCCATATAGGCCTGGGAAATACACTCTAACAAATTGAACCCACTTTTATCAGGGTGCCTTACTAGCCTTCACCGACGATAGTGAGGAGCAATTTGGAGCTTTTTTAGAACCTAATGCAACCTCATATAGTGAACCTAGGCGAAGCCTTGCCGAATTTTCGTTAGAGGTACCGAAGCTAGGAACACATAGAGGAATGCTATGATCTTTTACCTTTTTCTTATGCATTCTAAATAAGCATTGTAGATCGGGCAACGATGTACATGCATCGCCCGTAATAAGTTTGATATTTTGCCCCAAAGGCATCGTGATGCCTAAATAAGTAGATACTATTTGGGCAAATGTTCATTGAGTTGTTTGAAATTAAAAATATAAAAAATTCCTTCTCAAACATTTTTACATTTTGCACATTTCATGCATATGAATAAAGCATGCACATCCATGGTTTTTTTAATATTATTCTTTTTAATAAACGGATGGTGATAATAATCTCATTTGATGATTACATAAACATTCATTGATTGAATGAGAATTGTAGACCGGTAGTGTTGAATAAATATTTGGATATTGTGCCATGATAGGATCCATTACCCCAAAATTCTTTTGAACAATGAAATGTTGATTTTGTGGGGAAAAAGATGTTTCAAAAAAATCGTGGATTAAATTTGGGGGCAAATCTTGCATAATGAGATTTTCAAATAATCAAAATGGGTCCCACCAATTTCGTTTAAATATTGATATACCCGTGCATTAATTCTCATTCTTTACAAACATCATGTTGACATCAGGTTGCGTTCATGGCATACATAGCTGTCATGATTTCTCTGTATATGTTCATGCGTTGATTTATTTATTCTTCGCATGCATCATGTTACATCAGGTTGCATTCATGACAAACATAGCCATCATGATTTCCCTGTATATGTTCATGCATTGATTTGTTTATTCTTCACATGCATCATGTTAGCATCAGGTTGCATTCATGACAAACACAGTCATCATGATTTCTTTGTATATGTTCATGAATTGATTTGTTTGTTCTTCACATGTATCATGTTGGTATCAGGTTGCATTCATAACAAACACAGTCAGCATGATTTCTCTGTATACGTTCATGCATTAATTTGTTCATTCTTTACGTACATCATGTTGACATCAGGTTGCATTCATGGCATACATAGTCATCATGATTTCTCTGTATATGCTCATGCATTAAATTGTCATATTGGCATCAGGTTGCATTCATGGCATACATGAGCAGCATGATTTCTTTGTATACACTTGTCAATCATTTATTCTTTGCATCCATGATTTTGATATCGTGTTGTATTCATAGTATATATGATCATTCATTGGAAAATGCATCTATACTATACATGGCCATTCATTGCATATATCTATGCATTGATTTTTTTCTTATTTCTTTTCATGCATCATATGGGTATCATGTTGCATTTATAACATACATAGTCAGCATGTTTCCATTGTATGTGTCCATACATCACTTTGTTTATTCTTCAGATGCATCAAATTGTATTCATGGCTCATTCATCATGACACACACTTGGGGGAATAAAACAAAAATTGGCTTGGCTTTAAGAGTCTTTAAAAGAATTTCCATTTCAAATCAGAGGTGTAAGAAGTACTGAGCATCTTTATAACATAGGCCGAAGCTATAAAGAGTGAACAAGCTACTCGGATAGAGAGAATGGAAAAAGCACAGAGATTATTAAAGGAACAATGGGCAAAGTCACAAGAAGAATCGGTAAGGTCCCAAGCAAAATCTAGAGATCAAATGACTAAACTGATGGAGCTGGTATCCGTCTCAATCAAAGAAAAGGGATACACTGAAAACTTGGTTGCCAGAGAAGGGTCGGAGGCACAAAAGAGTCAGAATAAGGTCATAATGTTAGATGTCCAGTCTTTTCAGAACATAGTTAATCCTGTCAACGTCCTTAACTTAGATAATCCAGCTGAGCAGGCAAAATTGAAAATGGCTAAATTGAAGGGGTTGAGTTGGCAGATTCCCAAGAAAAATATCAGCTGTTAGATAAAAGGCTCCAAGCATTAGAAAGCACAGATATATTTGGGAGTGTAGATGCGAATGATCGTTGTTTGGTCCCCAATTTAGTCATTCCCCCTAAATTCAAGGTTCCCAATTTTGAGAAATATGATGGGACAACCGATCTGTCAGCCCACATCACTGTGTTTTGTCGAAAGATGACAGGCCATACAGATAATGATAAGCTTTTGATCCACCGCTTCTAGGATAGCCTCAGCGGTTTGTAATTAGGTGGTATAGTCAGTTGAGTAAGATCTTATTCGCTCTTGGATTGATTTGGCTAATGCATTTTTAAGCCAATACAAGCATGTGACGGATATGGCACCTGGCCGTCTCACATTGCAAAATATGGAGAAAAGGGATATTGAGTGCTTTATAGAATATGCTCAGCGGTGGATGGACATGGCCGCCCAAGTATGACCGCCTTTGACACAAAAGGAAATCACCGTCCTTTTTATGAATACACTATGGGCCCCGTACTATGATAGACTCGTCGACAATGCCACGAAGAATTTTTCGGACATGGTAATCTCCGGGGAAATGATTGAAAATGCTATCCAGACTGGGAAACTCGAAGGAGATAAGACATCTAATGCAGAGAGAAACAGGACACCCAAAAAGAAAGAAGAAGATGTCCAAGCTATGGGAGGCTTTATCCCATATCCCTAATCCTCCTCATATCAATGATGTTACCCTACCAAGGTCTCTCTAAGCCTTTATCTTTACCTACCAAATATCCATCCCCAAGCACCTAATATTACACCAGTCCCTGCAACAAGGCCTGCTTCTAAAAAATGACTATGAGACAACCAAGAGAAAATTCCAATTCCAACCCTGACCTGCTACCGATAATTATAAAGAATCAGTACCTTACTCCTGTGCCTTTGAAAATAGCTCCAAACCCATCAGCAAGGAGTTATGACCCTAACAGCAGGTGTGAGTATCACCTGGGGGAAGTTGGACATTCAACTGAAAAATGCAGACAATTAAAGGAGGGGATTGAAGGTCTTGTCCACAATGGCATTTTGACTCATGAGTTGATCGAACAGTAGAAGTCCTCTTTGCCATAAACCAGTTTCTTTCAGGGTATGAGGATGAGAATTACTACCTTTGAAGGATTTCAATAGGAGTTTTTTATGCATGTAGTTTAACACCTCATGATGAAAGCACTTGTCTCATGTCGATATCCATATGAATTTTGAATTTTAAATGCTTTGTGTTTGTTGTGTTTTAACAATAATTTGAATATGCAATAACAAGCATTAAGGAAATTCTAATAATGGATAGTCTTGAGAATATTGATGATCCTTGTTAGAAATGACCCAATACCCTCCCTTCTCTCTTTTGGGCTTTCCTATGCCTAAACCATTTGAACCGAGACCACTTGAAAGACCTAATGCTTCAAGGAATATGAATGATTGAACTTCATAAACCATTGTCACTAAGAAAAGATGTAGATCCTAGTTTAGGCTATGAGCAAAGGAACGAAACTGTTAGCTATATTAGCTTTGAATTGATCTTAATTTTGAAATGACAAACTCTTAAGCTTAATTAGCTTGAGATTAAATTATTTTTAATTTAGCATTTTTCGATGAATAATTTTGATAATATTTTGTAAAATGCTAAAATATTTTAAACTCCTTATTTTTCTCAAAAATACATGTTCTTAAATATATATAAATGTTTAAAATGTTTTTGAGACAAGTTGACCTCTCTTGAAACCAAAGAAAGCATTTTTAGTAAGAGAGGATCGATCCCCTAAGATAGAGGATCGATCCCATGAGAGTCAGTAGCTAATGAACTTTGCAGGACAGTAGGGGATCGATCCCCACAAGGGGAGGATCGATCCTTTGGCTCCAACGATCATATTTTTAAAGAAGAAAAAGGATGAGATTGATCCCTGAATGCTGTACTGACTTCCAAGTACGATCTTTTCAAGAAACAACGGCTCTATTCCGCATTAAATGATCCCAAACGGCCATATTTGATATTCAAGGTATAGAAGGGACTTCCTAACACTTCCAACACTAAGAGACTCCAAGAAAAGAAAATCAAAGCAAGAATTTTCATATTCTCTCTAAGCATTCAAGTGTTCATTGTGCTTAAGCTTGAATTCATATTGTATTCATTTTATCATTGTAATAGTCTCTTCACATATTGTGCTTAAACTCAGCAAACACTTTCCTATTAGAGGATCATTTTAGTCTGCAAACAATCTTCATTCTCTAAAGGGGTTTGAGATTTTGAGTGACTTGTTCTTAAGGATTTGGGTAGAATTCTTAAGGGGTCAAGAGGGTTTTATCTAAGCCTCAAAAGATAGTGACTGTAAGGTTATACCTTAACCTCAAAGGTAATTTTTCACTAGTGGATTGGTGAAGCATCTTGGCAAGGAAGTGCCAAGAAGAGAGGACGTAGGCACCAAGTGGAAGTGCCGAACCTCTATACATCAAGTGCTTGATCCTCTTTCCTTACTCTTTATTTTAATTACTTGTGTTGTTCATTTATTCCATATTAAATTTGATTTCTTAATTTCCATAAATTAAAAATTCAAATTTATTAGTGAAAATTTTAAAAACCAATTCACCCCCTCTTGGTTAATCTCTACACTTGAGCTAATAGAAACTTTTTGAAAAATTTTCGAGCTCCTTGGAAACTCAAACAAGTGAGACATTCTGTCAAGAACCTAGATTGTGGTATTTTGATGTGTGTTAAGGTCGTGCCGAAACCATTCACATCCTTTCCAAATAACCACAAAACACCAATTGCCCAAACATCACTTCATGATTGACACCTCTGGGCACAATGACTAAACCATATTATCCAAGGTCCCAGAGAAAATTTGTTTTTGGGTCATATTTTCCTTGTCAGTTCAAACAAATCCAAGATTGAAACTCAGCACTTTTAATAGAGACCTAAACTTGCAATGTTCCTCGTAATGATACAAATTCTTGTGATTAATCAAATTAGGGCATCATATATGGAAATGATGGATACATGGTGGATAAGGGTGAACTAATGCATGAACCATTGGGGGCATGCGACAAAGAAAAAAAAAAAAAATTGTGATATTATGCATATGAGAATTCAGATGAATCCAAGTGCAAAATGAAACTCTGATTATCTATTCCCCCTAGGGATTGCTTTTCAAAGAGAATGTTTGTGCTTGATATGAGAAATGGCTATCTTTCATATCCCTTTCATAAAAAGAAATTATCCATAGTCACACCTTTTGAGCCGAAAGAATTCTTTCTTCTTTGAGCCCTGATCAAGGATCACCCTCTACATTGGGGGCAAATACGAGGAAAGATCTTCTCAAAGATCACGGAGAAATGAGTTTTAACTCGATGATAGATACCAAGCAAATAAAACAAATTGAGCTCCCAAATAAATATGGGCTCACTTTGTCGAAGTGAAGAAAAAGGAATAGCGAAAAAATGGCAAAATGAAAGCCAAGAACAAAACAAAAGAAAAAAAACACACAAAAAAATGTGTGAAAAAGTATGGCAAATGAAAGCCAGGAACAAAGAAGAAAAGAAGCAAAAGTCAAAAGAAGGAAAGAAAAGTCCAAAAGGGACAAATGCTTCAAAGGGAATCCTCCTTAAGAAATGATCCTTGATCTGATTACCCTTTTAGACACCTAATTTTGTCCGGACCACTAAAACATATATGTTTTATTCCTGAATTGATGTTTCAGAATGCAAAAAGACTTTTCTCATCCTGCAGGTGGTACTTCGTGACTTAGTTTAAGAAAGCAGACATAAAAAGTCAAACTTGAAAAAGTCAACCCCAAAAAAGTCAACCTTGAAAAGTCAACTACTAAAAAAGTCAACCCACTTTCAAAATCAAGATCTGAAGTTCAATTGAAAAATACTGAAAGAATTTTGATAATCCGAGGTCTACATTGAAAGATATGGAGTTCGAAAGTTGGGTTACGGAGATTTAGTAGAAAGAAAACCCTAGTTCGGGAAATTTTGGGAAAAGTGCTTAAACGATCAAATTGGTCAGAATTGAGGGTTCCAAATGAAAGATACGCACTGGCTATGGGTAATGGATAAGCTACTTGGAATAAAAATTGAAGGGGAAAGTCAATCCGAAAGAAAACCGAGAATTAGGGCTTTAGTGGATTTTGGTGAAATTGGGGAAAATTGCAGAAATGGCCCGATTCGGTAAAACTAAAGCCCTTAATTGATGAGGAGTGAGTAAACAAGGATAGCCCAAGGCTCAGTTTGAAGAAATTCCGATAAAATCGATTGGAGGAAAAACGAAAAAATGAGAAAATTCCCGACAATGAAAAAAAGGAAAAATCAAATCGAAAGGGAAATTGATCTTAAAAATTGGATGTTTTCGGATCAAATCCAATTCAATATATGACAAAGATACAAGAAAAGAAAATCTGAAAATCGGACTTCTTTTGAGCAAAATCGGGCTTCGAAGGTAAAAGGGCAAAATTGGAAAATTTGGAAAAAATAGCAAATGAGCTCCAAAGATTCTAAAAATTTGCAGATCTCATTCTTAAATCATTTCAAAGAGATTGGAAAAAGAAAATATGGATTCGAAGTTTGTTTGTAAAATGGCCAAATCCCGAGTCCACTATGTAGAAATTCAAAGAGATAAATTCCGAAAAAATAGCAAATGAGTTCCTAAAATTTTGAAAATTTGCAGATCTTGTTCTTAAATTATTTGGAAGAGATTGGCAAAATATAATCTGGATTTGGAGTTCGTTTGCAAAATGGACAAATCTCGGGCCCACAATGTAGAAATTCAAGTAGATAAATCCCGAAAAAATAGCAAATTAGCTCCAAAAATTACCAAAACTTCCAGATCACACTTTTAATTTATTTGGAATAGATTGGTGAAGACAAATCTGGATTCGGAGCTCGTTTAAAAAATGGTAAAAGTTCGGGTACATAAAAGGGCAATTTTGGAAGAAAAAATTCCAAAAAATAGCAAATGGACTCAGAAAATTTTGAAAACTTCCAGAATTAAATTTTTATTATTTAAGAAGTATTGAAAAAATAAAATTTGAATTTGGAGTCCGTTTGCTATTTATTTAGGTTCGGGGGTCAAAAAGGTCATTTTATCGAAGAAACCGAAAATGGCTTTTCTTGCAATGGAATTGGGCTTAAGAGGCAATCAGCCAAGCCCATGATGGAGATTAATTTTGCTGAGCCATTTCATATAAAGGCCAAGAGAGAAGAGGAAGGTAGTTATTTTTGTGATCAAGCCTTTGAATTTGCAACATATGCACCAATGGTTGGAGAGGGATGATGTCATATTTAAGATCCTATTTATGACATCATCTTCTTGACATCATATATTTAGAGGCAGATTATTCCAACCTAATGGTGGGATTTTTACATAGAAAACATCTTGGATTAAGGGCCATTGGTTCAAAATTGGTTAGGAAAAACTACAACATTTTAGAGAATTCTATACACCATTTGGCCAAGGCATTTGGGAAAGGGGGGGAATTCAGATTTTTGCTGGAGCTTTAGGGGCTGAATAGAGGCAGTAGCTAAGGAAAAAAAAAAGAGAAAAAGAGAGAAAGAAAAAAGAGAGGAGAAAAAAGGAGAAGAAAAAAGAAAGGTTTGGCTTGCTACTTCTTGATTTGGAAAGCTAGAGCAAGGTAGCTATGTTCTTTCATGGTTTTATCATACTTTGTTGACATGATTTTGATATTTTGATTGTCATTTTATTCTCTTTTATGAAATAAACTTGTTTTTTAAAATAAGTTATAAGGAGCTTCTACTTTGTTTTTTAAAAGAAATCAAGAAAACAAGTTTTTCTCTATTTTTCATCATGGTTGAATGAATCACTTTTGTTAAATGATTTTGTGTTTGATCTTGTTTATGTGATTTGTTGTGGTAGGTTAGCTTACTTGTGGTAGATTAGCTTGATTGTGGTAGTTTAGCTATAGACCATTCCATGTGTTTGTGAAAATGTCTAGCTATATTCATGCATTTGCATTATGATTGCTTAGTTTAGCATGTTTCCTTTTTAGTCTTGTATTTAATATGCCATGTGTTTGTGTTATTGCCATGCATTTTTTAGGTCTAGGTCTCATTTGCATTGCCATGCATTTCATGCATTTTAGACCTAAGTTGCATTAAATGCCATGCAAGTTCATTTTAGGTCTAGGCCATATTCTCTATGTCATGCATTTTTCATGTCATTTAGGTTTTAAATCATGCATTCTATTTTTTGTATAATCATGCATTTCATGTCATGCCACATGATTTATTACTTAGACCAATCAATGGTTCAAAGTCATGCTCACTTGAGCATACTTGTGGAAAATTAAAGAGTTGTCAAATTGATTATTCTACCTTTGTCATTTTTTTTTTACTTAGCCAATTTTTGTCTAACTTTTTAAAAGTGTTAGCTACTATTTTTGGGTCTTTAGGAGAGTCTCCAACATTTTTACTTTGATTTTTAAATGATTTTATCAAAGGAAAAAAAAATGTTTTTTGGCAAAAGAGTTTTTCACCCAGTATTCAGACTTTCTCGATTTTTCTGGGAAGTCATATTTAAATAAAAAATTAAGTCAATTTTTTATCCTGTATTTTTACATGTTTTGAGTCTCCAATATTTTTTTTAGATTTTTTAAAATTTTTAAAAATAGGTCAAAAAATCATGTTTCAAAATTCGGACAGTAGAGGCAGATTTGAATTCAAAAGAAAAACAATTGTTAAATTTGGCTAAGGCATTTAGAGGGGATTGGTTAGAAACTTTAGCTACTGTCTTAGGGTAATTTCTAAGCCTTTTTAAACTCTAAAAATGATTTTATAAACCTCGAGTTAAGGGTGGTCAAGTCCGGGATTTTAAACTTAGGAAATTAGAGCCATTTTTAAAGGGTTTGGCTCGGGCTTCAATCTTCAATCTTCATTCAAGTTTCTTTCAAAATTGTTTTCAAACAATCAAAAAGTTTTTTTTTTGAATATTTAATTTGATATATTTTCCTAAGGTAGCCGGATATCTTTTTAGAATACGGATTTCATGCATTTCATTTTTCATATTCATGCATACAATATAATATATGATTTTTGCTATGATAATTTCCATGGTGTTATTATTTTTTATTTATATTTTTGATGTTATGTTGTTTATTATATGGTTTTGAATATTTCATGACATCCTATGCTTTTTATTTAGTTATTTTTGTCATATTATTTAGCATATACTATGTTCATGCATTATTATATTTATTTTTATTTTCATGCATATTATATGATAGCATTATTTTATGTTTCATGTCATTTCATATCATTTAGATTATATGCCATGTCATTTGTATTTGCCATGTCATTTAAAACATTTTATTCCATTTAGAATATATCATGTGACTTAGGATATTTCATTTCATATAGAATATATTATGTTACCTAGGTCAATTCATTTCATTTAGAATATATTATGTCACTTAGGATATTTCTTTTCATTTAGAATATACCATGTGACTTAGGATATTTCATTTCATATAGATTATATTATGTTACCTAGGTCATTTCATTTCATTTAGAATATATCATATGACTTATGATATTTCATTTCATATACAATATATCATGTTACCTAGGTTATTTCATTTCATTTAGAATATATCATATGACTTAGGATATTTCATTTCATTTAGAATATGCTATGACATTTAATTATATCATACCATTTAGGTTGCATTATATTATCTAGACTTTCTATGTCATTTTATTTATGTCACACATATTCATATTCATATTTTCTAAAATGTTTTGAAAAAGGTAATGATTTTCAATGAAATAAAGATATTTTCGAGTTAAAATAATTCATGAGTTCTCTGACGAGTTTGCTAGGGAGGATATCATCAATTATCATTAATAACGGAATATCTTCTTTAAAACGAGAATGATTCGGAAAATTTTCCAAATAAAAAAAATTTCTTTATTTTGCCACGTTTGTTGGGAAATATGGGAAAATTTTGAATTAATAAATTCCGGATTATTTTCAAATAAAAATGGAATTATTTTTCTTTAAATTGGGAATTAACTTGAACTACTAAATTTAAAACCAACTTTTTTACCGAGACTTGAGATAGCACACGATTAATAAGGTACCATTTTATATGGGCGTTATGGGGGTGCTAATCCTTCCCCACATGTAATTGAGTCCCGAACCCGCTTCTTTGATTTCTCTGGTTTATTAACGCAGACTTGAAATTGGTTTTAAAAATATTTTAATTAATTTTGAAATGTTTTATATAACCGATTTTAATAGGTGGCCGATCACACCTAGTAAAAAAGATTGGTGGCGATTCCATGCCTTTTTCAAGGTCATTTTCAAAACCTTCATTTTTCAAGAGGAATTAAGTCGACTTTTCCTCGGTTTTTTTTTAATGTCACGCTTAACGAATAATAAAGTCTTGCGATGAGACTTGTTATTTTTTAGGTTGCGACAGCTTGGCGATCCCGCTGGGGACATTTAGAGAGTCAGGCCTATAATTAGTCGTGTGTTATCAAAGTCTTGCTTTTGTTGTATTTAATTTTAATTTCCACATTTTTTTTAAATAAGGAGAATTTTAAAATAATAAAATATTTTAAATATGTTCATATTCATTCACAAGCATTTTATTATTGTTTTCTAGTTATTTAATGATTGTATAGTATAATTGCTTGTTGATTAATGCATTACACTATTCTTGAATGTTCTTTTAATAAATTGCTAGAGCATTTAGAATAAGGTTTGTAGAATAGGTGGTGAAAGGTTTGTTTTTTTCTCCTCACACACATTACACTTGCATTTGCATATCACGAGCCCTATACTTGGGTTCCGTCCCTTTAAATGGAAGTGAAGTAGCTACACTGTCGTGATTAACAATCCGCATGGGTTAGCAAAACACTTCCGGAGTACTAAATTACCTAAGCCTTCGTGATTAACAATTCGCATGGGCTAGGGAAATATACTCTAACGAATTGAACTCGCTTTTATCGGAGTGCCTTACTAGCCTTCACCGGCGACAGTGAGGAACAATTGGGGGCCTTTTAGAACTTCGTTCACCCACATATAGTGGACCATAGAGCCAACATAGGCGAAGCCCTGCCGAATGTTTGATAGATATACCAAAGATAGGAACACATGGAGGGACATTTCTAAACCTTTCGTTACCTATATTACATTTTGAATAAGTATTGTAGATTGGGCAACGATGTACGTACATCGCCCGTAATAAGTTTAATACCTCACCCGAAGGCATCGTGATGCCTAAATAAGCAAATAATGTTGGGGCAAGTGTTCAATAACTTTTTGAAATTCAAAATACAAACATTCTTTTTTCAAACATTTTTGCATTTTGCACATTTCATGCATGTGTGAATAAAGCATGTACATTTATGGTTGTATTGTTGATCTCATTTTTTGCAATAAATGGATGGTGAAAATAATCTCATTTGATGATTTCATAAACTGGTAGTGTTACATGAACATTTGCATATTGTACCATAATAGGATCCACTACCCCAAAATTCTTTTGAAAAATAATATATTTGGCTTTTCATAGAGAGAACATGTTTCAAAAAATTATAGATTAAATTTGGAGACAAATCTTGCATAATGAGATTTTTGAATAATCAAGATTTAGGTTCCACCAATTTTGTGTAATCATTGGTTAATTTCTTTGTATATACCTTTGTGTTAATTCATTTATTCTTTGCATGTATCATTTTGACATCATGTTACAATCATAGCATGCATGTTCATTCATTGTAGAATACATTTATGACATGCATAGTCATTATCTGTATATACCCATGTATCAATTTATTCATTCTTTATATGTATCATGTTGGCATCAGGTTGCATTCATGGATTCATAGTCAGCATGATTTTTTTTTATATATACCCATGCATTAATTTGCTTATTCTTTACATGCATCATGTTGGCATCAGGTTGCATTCATGCATTCATAGTCAGCATGAATTTTTTTTATATATACCCATGCATTAATTTGCTTAGTTTTTTACATGCATCATGTTGGCATTAGGTTGCATTCATAGCCATAGTCAGCATGATTTTTTCTATATATGCTCATGAATTAATTTATATTTTTTAAAATGCATCATGTTGGCATTAGATTGCATCCATAGCATACATAGTCATCATAATTTCTCTGTATATGCTCATGCATTAATCATCAGTACATTCATGCATATAGAAATAGAGCATATACATTCATAATTGTATTCTTAATCTCATGACATTTTCATTTGCATGAAAGGGGTTCGAGATATGAGGAAAGAATCGGAGGAACGATTGGGTGCTTTGGAACGCAATCAAGAGGAATTTGGGCGTGAAATCCGGGAGGTGAAAGAACAACTTGCTAAATGATGAAAATGTTTAAGGATATGGGCAAGAGTAAGGGGGAACTTTCTCAGGGCTCTGCATCGCCTTCGGATCAACCAAAACCATTAGGTCCAGAACATAAAATCCTTGCTAGATCCGGCGCTTGTCAATGTTACAAAGGTTGTAACCCTGATGAAATTATGGACAAAATCATGAAAATGATTAAACCAGAGAGCCGAATACCAAAGACAGAAATCACGGATCCTGTACCATACTTGCAAACTGCTCTAAGTCCAAACCCGTATCCCTACCCTACTATGGCTCAATTGTCCACTGGGATGACCTATACGGGATCTTTGGGTCCCACTTCATCACCACCAACTGGTAGTTCGTATTTCTTCCCTCATCAATCACCTTATCAAGCATCCGGGATAGGAAGCTCGAACTATGTACAACTCCAAGGGTCCCGTGTCCAAATCCATACCCTTACCTTGTTATTCCGCCACCTCTCCATGTGAACACTTCAGTTCGAACCTTAGTTCCACCACCAAGTTCCCCAACTCTTTGGCCATGTGTGACTAAGAAACAACCCAAAAACAAGACTCAAGAGCAGTATGATCCCATTCCAATCATCTATCGAGAGCTTCTCCCTATACTGATCCAAAATCACATGGTTGCCTGTATCCCCCTGAAACCCCTGTTACCACCATATCCAAAATGGTATAATCCAATGCAAGATGTGATTATCACTGCGGAATTGCTGGCCATAGCATTAAAGACTATATAGCCTTCAAAAAGAAAGTGCAATCTCTTATAGAGATCAAGTGGATTGATCCGACGACACTGATTGATAGAGGGCTGGGAAAGCATAATTAGGATTGGGAGATTTATAGCAATGATCTAGAAAGACTTCAGTCTGATATGATGTAATAGGATTTCATTTTTTCAGTAGCTGGCTCTTATAGCCTTAGGATGCTAGGAAGAATAAAGTGCTTGTAAAGATAGTTTTAACCATTGCTCATGATTTTGTAAACATGGTTTATACCATTATGAATGTTGATTTGGGAATGAATTGGTTGTGCTTCAAGTTTATGAGATGTTAATGATTAAGTTCCTCTGATTCTTATTTCCTTCGTTGTATCGTCCCCTTTGCATTTTGCATCCGATCAATTATTTGTCATACCATAATACCATACATGCATCTTGGTAGCATCAGAAAATATTCATGACAAACATAGTATGCACTAATTTGCTTATTACATACATCATGTTAGCATTAGGTCGCATTCATAACACACATGATCAGCATGAGTTTCTGTGTATATACTCTGTGTTAATCATTCATTGTTTACATGCATCATAATTGACATCTTGTTGCATTCATAGTGTTTATGATCATTCATAGGATAATAATCTGGAACATATATAGTTATTCATGGCATATATCAATGCGTTGATTCATTTATTATTGGCTTGCATCTTAGTGGCATCGTGATTGAATTTTTTACATACCTGGTCAGCATGTTTCCATTGTATATGTCCATACATCACATTGTTTAGGCTTCACGTGCATTCATGGCTCCTTCATCATGACATGTATTTGGGGGGATAAAACGAAAGTTGGCTTGGCTTTAGGAGTCTTTGAAAGAATTTCCATTTCAAATCAGAGGTATAAGTTGTACTGAGCACATTTATGATACAGGCCAAAGTTATGGAGAATGAACAAGTTGCCCGAATGGAAAGAATGGAAAGGGCACATGAAGAATTGCTAGAAAAGTTGGAAAAATCTGAAGCAGAATCTAAGGATTAGATGACTAAATTGATGGAGCTGATGTTTGCCGTGATCAAGGGAAAAGGATACACTGAAAACTTGGCCGCTAGAGAATGGTTAGAGACACAAAAGGGTTAGAGTAAGGTCAAGGCGTTGGATGGCCAAAACATAGTTAATCCCGTCAACGTCCTAAACTCAGATGATCCAGCTGAACAGGAAAAATTGAAAATGGTTGAGTCAAATGAGGCTGAGTCGGCAGATTCCCAAGGGAAATACTAGTTTTTAGATGAAAGGCTCCGGGCACTAGAAAGTTTAGATGTATTTGAGAGTTTAGATGCGAAAGAACGATGTTTGGTCCTCGATTTAGTCATTCCTCCTAAGTTCAAGATCCCTGACTTTGTGAAATATGACGGGACGACCGATCCGTCAACCCACATCACTATGTTTTGTCAGAAGATGATAAGTCATGTAGATAATAATAAGCTTTTGATTCACTACTTTCAGGATAGCCTCAGCGAGTCTGCAATTAGGTGGTATAGTCAGTTGAGCAAGGATCAGATTCGCTCTTGGAATGATCTGGCTAGGGCTTTTCTAAACCAGTACAAGCATAGGACCGACATGGCGCCTTACCCTCTCACCTTGCAAAATATGAAGAAAAGAGCTACTGAGAGATTCAAAGAATATGCGCAGTGGTGGATGACCATGTCCGCCCAAGTACAACCCCCTTAACTCAGAAGGAAACCACTGTCCTTTTTTTGAATACACTACAGGCCCCGTACTATGATATACTTGTCGGCAACACCACGAAGAATTTTTCGGACATGGTAATTTCAGGGGAGATGATTGAGAATGCTATCAAGGATGGAAAATTGAAGGAGAAAAAACATCTAATACCGAGAGAAATGGGGCATCTGAAAAGAAAAAGAAAGATACCCAAGTCGTGGAAGGCTTTGCCCCACCTCCCCAATTCTCCTTGTATCAGCCATTTTACTCTACCCTGAACAATGTCTCTCAAGGTGCTTATCCTTACCAACCAATGACTGGAACCACACCAGAATTTACATCTGTCTATCAATCTAACACCCTTGGGAATAATCGAAGGGGGCATAAAAAGGGAAAAAGAAATCAAGTTGACCCGATTGTTGTGACATAGAGTGAGCTACTACCTCAACTCATCCAGAATCACCTTGTGACACCCATGCAATTAGAGCCTCTGAAGCCTCCTTATCCGAGCTGGTATAATGCTAATGAGTGTTGTGGTTATCATTCTGGCAATCAAGGTCACTCAACAGAGAACTGCCCCGTTTTGAAGTACAAGGTCAGGGATCTCATCAAGGATGGGTCGATAAGTTTTGAAGATGGGAAAGCCAAGTGTCATAAGAAACATTATGCATAATCATATCAGGATTTTTGATGCATGTAGTTCTATACACTGTGATGATGAAAGCACTTGTCTCATGTTGACATCTACATGAAATAAATAAATTTTGAATTTAAATGTTTTATGTTCATTATATTTTAGCACTCATTTGAATTTGCAAAAAACAAAAGCGAAACTTCATGAAAATTTGTGGTATACAGTAATAAGGGGTTTTAACATGAAATATGGACAGTCTCAAGAATATTGATGATCATTGTTAGTAATGACCTAACATTTTCCCCTCTCTTTTAGGTTTTCCTAGGCCTAAATCCCTTGAATCAAGACTACTTGAAAGACCTAATGTTTCGAGGAATATCAATGGTTAAACTTCTTAAAACCATTCTCATCATAGAATAAGCAAAGATGTAAATCCTAGTTTAGGCTATGAACAAAGGAACGAACTTTATGATTTTTTTTTTCGCATTCCTTGAAATTCAAACAAATGAGACATTCTTTCAAGAATCTAGATCTTGGAAATTCGATGTGTGTCAAGGTTGTGCTAAAATCATTCATATCCCTTTCCAATGACCATAAAACACTAATTGCCCAAACATCACTTCATGATTGACACCTCGGGGCACCATGACTAAATCAGATTATCCTATTTTGGGTCACATTCTTTCTCATCTCTTCAAAAAAAGAAAACCAGGACTGAAACTCAGCTTTTTTCAGTGTAAACCTAGACTTGCTATGTTCCTCATTGATACAAATTCTCATGGTTAATCAAATTGGGGCATCATATGTGGAAATGATGGATATATGGTGAAAAAGGATGGGACTAATGCATGAATCAGTTGGGCATACGACAAGAAAAAGACAAAAAGAAAGAGATTGTGGTATCATGCATATGAGAATTCGGATGATTCCAAAGTGTAAAATGAAATTTTGATTATCTATTCCCCCTGGGGATTGCTTTTCAATGAGAATATTTGTGCTTAATATGAGAAATGACCATCTTTCATATCCTTTTTACAAGAAGAAATTATCCATGGTCACCCCTTTTGAGCCAACATATTTCTTTCCTCTTTGAACCCTAATCAAGGATCACCCTCTACACTGGGGGAAAATGCCAGGAAGGATCACTGAGAAATTAAAGCTGACTCAAAGACAGATACAAGTCAAATCGACCTCCCAAATAAATATGGGCTCACTCTGTCAAAAGGAAAAGGAAAAGATGGCGAAATGAAAGCCAAGAACAAAACGAAAGAAAAACAAAAACAAAACAAGAAAGTGTGAAAAAGTATGGCAAATGAAAGCCAAAAGCAGAGAAGAAAAAGAGCAAAGTCAAAAGGAATGAAAAGTCCAAAAAGGGACAAATGCTTCAAAGGGAATCCTCCTCAAGAAATGATCCTTGATCTGGTTACCCTCAAACACATATTTTGGGCCTATTTATCCTTTCTTTCTTAACTCTTAACCATGGCCTACATTACGTGTTTTAAAAGTCCATTTTAAAGCATGAATATTTAATTTGAAGGGTTTTTCCTCAAATTTTATCCCATCTCATCGAATTATCATTTCACTAAGGAAGAATTTAGAATTCTCAAGTGCATGGTTGAACAAAAAAAAAAGAAAAAAAGAGGAAAGAATAGGATTCTAGGGCGAAAACCCAAAAATGGGCGGTCTAGAGTAAAATGGAAAATTTTGATGCCATCTATGATAGTGATGATACCACAAAAGAGAAGGTCATCTTGAAGAAGTGGTCATCGAGGAACATCTAGGAATTTTTTAATCTCCCAAATTGACAGCTCTCATTCGGAGGATTGTCTTCAAAAAACCAAGACCTTTTTCCTCCAAAATTAAACTTTTCGTTTTAAACATCCCGGCCAATCTTGATGCATGTCAAAATACCTTGATATGGAAACTAAAAGAATGTTGAATTTGTTTGGGTTCTCAATGAATTCATGATTTATAAAACCTGTTCTATTTGTGAGCTTAGAATGGACATACATTTTTGTTGTGAAGTTGAATTATGAATGTTGAATTTTGTCGTACCAAGCCTTGCCAATCCCAGTTGAAAAAAACCAGATTGACACATAGAGAAATTTCTAACAGTGATCATCAGTCTTCAAAAAATTTGCACATCACACACTGTGGGGTTAATATTTTTGTTCAGGAGTTTTCAAAATGAGAAAACAAATAAAGATATTTTTTGAAGCACCCATTCTTGGTGTTGACATGAGACAAGGGCTTTTCTAACCCAAAGGTATAGAATTCCTATGATAGGTCTTGACTTCCAGATATGAGAAGAAGAAATAGAACCCGTTTCAAACCTCTGTTGATGAGAGTTTGAAAACTGATGGGCAAAGAGAATAGCCAAAATGAATTGAAGATATACTCTGATTTGAAAAGGAAAAATGAATTTGAGAGGCTAAGCCAAAGTCTAGAAAAATGATCAGGGGCATTTGTATCACTCATGAGCACTCATCTTTTTATTGAGCTTTGCATCTGCATAGTGTCGGCAAGCATTTGCATCATTCATGGGTATTTGCATAGGCATTATTCCATAAGCATCTGCATTTTACCTTTATATTTACATCCTTCTTGGAATTCACATTTGCGTCATCTCAAGCAATTGCATCATTTCTAGAACCATTGCATTTTCATTATTGTGTGGTAATTGCAGTTACACTATTCATAGACCACTTACGAGAACATGATTAGTCGGGACATCTGCATCATTCCATGAAGTAGTTGCATCAATCTAGGAGCATTTGCATCTGCATCAAGAAGCATCTGCATCTCCATCATGAAGCATCTGTATCAATCCAAGCCATTTACATTTGCACCATGAAGCATGAGTACCTTGTTAAAGATTGTGCATCTGCATCCTTTCTCAAAGCTTTTGGGTATAGTTTTCAACACGATTTTTTAAAAAGGGGAAAGTCTTTGGTAGTGATAGCAGAAGCCTCTGTGGAGGTATCCAGAGATTTAATATTTTTTGAAAAGGGAGAAAGTCTTTGGTAGTGATAGCCGAAGCCTCTGTGGAGATATCCAGAGTTTTAAATTTTTTTAAAAGTTAACAAGTCTTCGATGGTGATAACTGAAGCCTCTGGTGGGAATATCAAGGGTTTTATAATTTTGAAAAATGAGAAATCTTCTTCTGGAGGAGTTATCCAGAGTTTTGCAGTTTTAAAAATGAGCAAGTCTTTGGTGGTGATAGCCGAAGTTTCTGGAGGAGATACCTAGAACTTTATCCAACATTTGCATCTACATCAAGAAGCATTTGCATCAATCTAAGTCATTTGCATCTACATCAAGAAGCATTTGCATCAGCTAAAGACATTGGCATTAGCATCCGCTCTCAAAGTTTTCAGGTATAATCGAACTTATTCTGCTTCTCAAATGAGTCAAGTCTCGAGACCACTGTCGAGATATTTTGTTTTAAATTGGAACTCGTTCTACCTCTCAAATGAGTTGAGCCCCGAGACCACCGTCGAGGTATTTCTTTTATTTTGTACCTGCTCAACCCAGAATTTTACATTTTTAAAATGAACAAGTCTTTGGTAGTGATAGCTGAAGCTTCTAGAGGAAATACCCATAATTTTAACACGTTTTTAAAAATGAACAAGTCTTCGGTAATGATAGCTGAAGCTTTTGGAGGTGATACCCAATGTTTTTACAAATTTTAAAAAATGAACAAGTCTTCGATAGTGACAGCTGAAGCTTCTGGAGATGATACCCAGAATTTTACAAATTTTAAACAGTGAGAAAGTCTTCGGTGGTGATAGCTAAAGCTTTTGGAGGAGATACCCAGAATTTTACAAATTCTAAACAGTAAGAAAGTCTTCGGTAGTGGTAGCCAAAACCTCTATGGAGATATCTAGAGTTTTAAATTTTTTGAAAAATGAGCAAGTCTTTGGTGGTGATAGCCGAAGCTTCTGGAGGAGATACCCAGAATTTTAAACACAGCTGAGAACAAGACAGGTTAAGACCCCGAGACCGTATTCGAGGTCATTTCTTCTCAAACTCGTTTCCTTAAGACGGGTCAATCCTTGATTAGTCAGGGAACTCAATTTAAGGACAAAATCTTCACTTTACAGCTTTAATAAAAAAATGAAAAAAATGAAAAAAATGAAAAAAATGAAAAATGAAAATGAAAACTCCCTTTCCTTTCTTTCACATGAGATTTCGCTAACCGGACAAAATTAGTGTTTATTTATCTTTGCATGATTCCTGATTCTCAGCAATAGTCAAAGAGGTGCAGCTGTAGACACCTAATTTTGTCCGGACCACTAAAACAGGTATGTTTTATTCCTAAATTGATGTTTTAGAATGCAAAAAGACTTTTCTCATCCTGCAGGGTACTCCGTGACTTAGTTTAAGAAAGCAGACATAAAAAGTCAAACTTGAAAAAGTCAACCCCAAAAAGTCAACCCACTTTCAAAATCAAGATTTGAAGTTCAATTGAAAAATGGTGAAAGAATTTTGATAATCCGAGGTCTACATTGAAAGATATGGAGTTCGAAAGTTGGGTTACAGAGATTCAGTAGAAAGAAAACCCTAGTTCGGGAAATTTGGGGAAAAGTGCTTAAACGATCAAATTGGTCAGAATTGAGGGTTCCAAATGAAAGATAAGCACTGACTATGGGTAAAGGAGAAGCTACTTGGAAGAAAAATTGAAGGAAAAGTCAATCCGGAAGAAAACTGAGAATTAGGGTTTTAGTGGATTTTGGTGAAATTAGGAAAAATTATAGAAATGGCCCGATTCGGTAAAACTAAAGCCCCTAATTTATGAGGAGTGAGTAAACAAGGATAGCCTAAGGCTTAGTTTGAAGAAATTCCGAGAAAAGAGCTGATTGGACGAAAAACGAAAAAACGAGGAAATTCCCGAAAGTGAAAAAAAGGAAAAATCAAATCGGAAGGGAATTTGATCATAAAATTAGGCATTTTCAGACCAACTCCAATTCAATATATGGAAAAGGCGTAGGAAAATAAAATTTAAAAATCGAACTTGTTTTGAGCAAACCCGGGCTTCGGAGGCAAAGGGGCAAAATTGGAAAATTTGGGAAAAATAGCAAATGAGCTCCAAAGATTCTAAAAATTTGCAAATCTTATTCTTAAATCGTTTTGAAGATATTGGCGAATGAAAATCTGGATTCGGAGTTCGTTTTTAAAATGGCCAAATCCCGGGTCCACTATGTAGAAATTCAAAGAGATAAATCTCGAAAAAATAGCAAATGAGTTCCAAAAATTCTAAAAATTTGCAGATCTCATTCTTAAATTATTTGGAAGAGATTGTCAAAAGAAAATATAAATTTGGAGTTGGTTTGCAAAATGGCCAAATCCTAGGCCCACAATGCAGAAATTCAAGTAGATAAATCCCGAAAAAAATAGTAAATGAGCTCCAAAAATTACCAAAACTTCCATATCACACTTTTAATTTATTTGGAAGAGATGGGTGAAGAAAAATCTGGATTTAGAGCTTGTTTAAAAAATGGTAAAAGTTTGGGTACACAAAAGGGCAATTTTGGAAGAAAAAATTCCAAAAAAATAGCAAATGGACTCAAAAAATTTTGAAAACATTCAAAATTCAATTTTTTATTATTTCAGAAGTATTGAAAAAATAAAATTTGAGTTTGGAGTCCGTTTGCTATTTATTTAGGTTTGGGGGTCAAAAAGGTTATTTTACAGAAGAAACCGAAAACTGCTTTTCTTGCAATGGAATTGGGCTTAAGAGGGCAATCAGCCAAGCCCTTGATGGAGATTAATTTTGCTGAGCCTTCATCTAAGGGCCAAGAGAGAAGAGGAAGGTAGTTATTTTTGTGATCAAGCCTTTGAATTTGCAACACATGGACCAGTGGTTGGAAAGGGATGATGTCATATTTATGATCCTATTTATGACATCATCTTCATGACATCATATATTTAGAGGCTGATTATTCCAATCTAATGGTGGGATTTTTACATTGAAAACATCTTGGATTAAGGGCCATTGGATCAAAATTGGTTAGGAAAAACTACAACATTCTAGAGAATTCTATACACCATTTGGCCAAGGAATTTGGGAGAGGGGGGAATTCAGATTTTTGCTGGAGCTTTAGGGGCTGAATAGAGGCAGTAGCTAAGAAAAAAAAAGAGAAAAAAAGAAAAGAAAAAGAGAGGAGAAAAAAGGAGAAAAAAAAGAAAGGTTTGGCTTGCTACTTCTTGATTTGGAAAGCTAGAGCAAGGTAGCTATGTTCTTTCATGGTTTTCTCATACTTTGTTGACATGATTTTGATATTTTGATTGTCATTTTATTCTCTTTTATGAAATAAACTTGGTTTTTAAAATAAGTTCTAAGGAGCTTCTACTTTGTTTTTTTAAAAGAAATCAAGAAAACAAGTTTTTCTCTATTTTTCATCATGGTTGAATGAATCACTTTTGTTAAATGATTTTGTGTTTGATCTTGTTTATGTGATTTGTTGTGGTAGGTTAGCTTGATTGTGGTAGGTTAGCTTGATTGTGGAAGTTTAGCTATAGACCATGCCATGTGTTTGTGAAAATGTCTAGCTATATTCATATATTTGCATTATGATTGCTTAGTTTAGCATGTTTCCTTTTTAGTCTTGTATTTAGTATGCCATGTGTTTGTGTTCTTGCCATGTATTTTTTAGGTCTAGGTTTTATTTGCATTGCCATGCATTTCATGCATTTTAGACCTAAGTTGCATTGAATGCCATGCAAGTTCATTTTAGGTCTAGGCCATATTCTCTATGCCATGCATTTTTCATGTCATTTAGGTTTTAAATCATGCATTCAATTTGCTGTATGATCATGCATTTCATGTCATGCCACATGACTTATGAATTAGACCAATCAACGGTTCAAAGTCATGCTCACTTGAGCATACTTGTGGAAAATTAAACTGTTGTCAAATTGATTATGTAAACACCTAATTTTGTCCGGACCACTAAAACAGGTATGTTTTCTTCCTAAATTGATGTTTCATAATGTAAAAAGACTTTTTTCATCCTGCAAGTGGTACTCCGAGACTTAGTCTAAGAAGGCGAGCACAAAAAGTCAAACTTGAAAAAGTCAACCCTAAAAAGTCAACTACTAAAAAAGTCAACCCACTTTCAAAATCAAGATTTGAGGTTCAATTGAAAAATGGCGAAAGAATTTTGATAATCCGAGGTCTGCATTGAAAGATATGGAGTTCGAAAATTGGGTTACGGAGATTCAGTAGAAAGGAAATCTTAGTTCGGGAAATTTGGGGAAAAGTACTTAAACGATCAAATTGGTTAAAATTGAAGGTTCCAAATGAAAGATAAGCACTGACTACGGGTAATGGAGAAGCTACTTGGAAGAAAAACTGAAAGAAAAGTCAATCCGGGAGAAAATCGAGAATTAGGGTTTTTGGTGGATTTCGATAAAATTTGGAAGAATTATAGAAATGGCCCGATTCAGTAAGACTAAAGCCCTTAATTGATGAGAAGTGATTGGCGAAGAAAATCTGGATTCAGAGTTCGTTTGCAAAATTGCCAAATCCTGGGCCCACTATGTAGTAATTCAAGCAGATAAATCCCGAAAAAATACAAAATGAGTTCCAAAAATTATGAAAACTTCCAGATCACACTTTTAAATTATTTGGAAGAGATTGGTGAAGAAAAATCTATATTTGGAGCTCGTTTAAAACATGGTAAAGTTTGGGAGCACAAAAGGGCAATTTTGGAAGAAAAAATCCAAATAAATAGCAAATGGGCTCGAAAATTTTTGAAAACCTCCAGAATTTAATTTTTCATTATTTTGCAAGTATTGAAAAAGAAAATTTGAATTTGAAGTCCGTTTGCTATTTATTTATGTTCGGGGGGAAAAAGGTCATTTTACCCATGAAACCGAAAAGGGCTTTTCTTTCCTTTTAAAAAAATGAAGCATGGGTTGGAAGAAGAGTGGTCAGCTGGCCAAGGCCCAAGTTTGGGCAGATATTTTCTGATTTTTAATCAAAAGGCCAACAATGAAGAGGAAGGTAATTTTTTTTATCAAACCTTTGTAATTAAGCAACATGGACCAATGCATGAAGAGGAGAGTGTCAACATAATGGCTTAAGAACAGCTGTAATTGTGGATATCTGATTGCCTAATATAAGGGTGATAATTTCATATTTTAAACCTCTTGGATCAATAGCATTTGGATCAAAATTGGTTGAAAGAAAAATGACAACATCCTAGGGGGATAAGGGCCATTCGACCACTACTAGAGGGAGGTCACTCTCTTTTCATTTTCAGCTATTTCACTCTCTATTCTCTCTTGTTTTTGGATGATTTTTCTCTCCATTGTTGAAAGCCAAAAAGAAAAGTTTAGAAAAGAAAAGAAAGTTAGAAGAGAAAAAGCTTGCAATATAGCTTCTAGAGGTTGCTTTAAGCATCATACTCTTGCACTGTCTTTGATTTTCCATTCTCGATTTGCTTTTTTTATTTGAAATTTGGTAAGTTTCTTTTGATTTTGATTTTACAATAAGTGTTTTTAAGCTTTCTTTTCAAGTTCTTCCTTCATGCTTTCTTGAAAAACTATGGAAAATCAATTTTTTTTCTATTTTTCTCTAAGTGGCCGAATGGCCTATTATTTTAGTGTAGTTGTTGTTTGCATTTTTATTTCATGTTATTCTTGATATTTAACAAGTTTTGATTCTTTAAATCTTCTTCTAATACATAAACATGAAGCTTGTTTTAATTTGGTTGCTTGCTTGTTTCCATTTTTGAGTCTATTATCTTGTTATCATGTTTATTTTACTTGTCTTGCATTTTTGAATTTCTGTTTTCAAAATGTTTATGTTTTACATTTTGTAATCCATGTGTTTGTGAAAATGCCTATTGGTTTTCATGTCTTTACTTTATATTTGCATGATTTGAGCATTATTCTTTAGCAATGCATGTTAGTATATCATGTTTTTTTGAAAATGCCATGCTCATTTTAAGCATGAGACCATTCGGCCACCCTCATGTTGTATGCTTTGTGTGTGCATTTTTGTTATGCTAGTTGATAGGTTAGAATTTTCATGGTATTTGGTTGTGTATTTTGTTTAAGCATGCTATATGTTTGTGTTATTGCCATGCATTCTTTAGGTTTAGGATTGGTTTGCTTTTCTTTGCCATGCATATTCATGCATGTTAGACCTAGGTTGTATTAAATGCCATGCAAGTTCATTTAGCTCTAGGTCATTTTATTAATGCCATGCATTTTTCACGTCATTTAGGTTTTAAATCATTAATTTCATGCATCATATTTTCTGTATTTTCATACATTTCATGTCATTGCCACTTGATTTATAACTTAGACCAAAAAATGGTTCAAAGTCATTCTCATTTTGAGCATACTTGTGGAAAATTAAAAAGTTGTCAAATTGATTATTCTACCTTTGTGATTTTTTTTACATAACCAATTTTTTCCTAACTTTTCAAAAGTGTTAGCTACTGTTCGTGAGTCCTTAGGAGAGTCTCTAACATTTTTACTTTGATTTTTAAATGATTTTATCAAAGGAAAAAAAATGTGTTTTGACAAAACAATTTTTTCACCCAGTACTCGTACTTTCCCGATTTTTCTGGGCAGTCATCTTTAATAAACAAATTAAGCCGATTTTTTCCCGTGTAGTTTTACATGTCTTGAGTCTCCAATAAGTTTTTTAGATTTTTTTGAATTTTTAAAAATAGGGTAAATAATCGTGCTTCAAAACTGGACAGTAGAGGCAGAATTGAATTTGAAGGAAAATTATTTTTCTGTTTTGGTTAAGTTACTTAGAGGGGGCTGATTAGGAAGTTTAGCTACTGACTTAGGGTATTTTCCAAGCCTTTTTAAACTCTAAAAATGATTTTTTAAATCTCGAGTTAAGGGTGGTTAAGTCCGGGATTTTATGCTTAGGAAATTAAAGCCATTTTAAAAAGGGTTTAGCTAAGTTTTTATTTTTAATCTAAGCTTTTCATAATTGTTTTCAAACAATCACAAAGTATTTTGGTTTTAGAATATTTAATTCGATATATTTTCCTAAGGTAGTCGGATATCTTTTTAGATATACGGATTTTCTTAATTAAAGGAAATAATACATTCTCATGCATTTCATTTTCCATATTCATGCATACTATATAATATGTGATTTTTGCTATGATAATTTTCATGGTTTTGTTATTATTTATTATTTATATTTTGATGTTATGTTGTTTATTATATGGTTTTGAATATTTCATGATATCCTATGCTTTTTATTTAGTTATTTATTTTTGTTACACTATTTAGCATATACTATGTTCATGCATTATTATTTTCATTTTTACTTTCATGCATATTATATGATAGCATTATTTTATGTTTCATGTCATTTAGATTATATGCCATATCATTTATATTTGCCAAGTCATTTAAATAATTTTATTCCATTTACAATATATCATGTGACTTAGGATATTTCATTTCATATAGAATATATTATGTTACCTAGGTCATTTCATTTCATTTAGAATATATCATATGACTTAGGATATTTCATTTCATTTAGAATATGCTAAGACATTTAAATTATATCATACCATTTAGGTTGCATTATATTATCTAGACTTTGCTATGTCATTTTATTTATGTCACACATATTCATATTCATATCCTTTTTAAAATGTTTTGAAAAAGCTAATGATTTTCAATAAAATAAAGATATTCCCGAGTTAAAATAATTCATAGTTCTCTGTCGAGTTTGCGGGGGAGGATATCATCAATTATCATTAATAACGGAATATCTTCTTTAAAATGAGAATGATTCGAAAAGTTTCCCAAACTAATAAAAATTTCTATATTTTGCCACGTTTGTTGGGGAATATAAGAAAATTTTGAATTAATAAATTCCGGATCATTTTCAATTAAAAAAGGAATTATTTTTCTTTAAATTGGGAATTAACTTGAAATATCAAATTAAAAATCGACTTTTTACCGAGACTTGAGATAACACACGATTAATAAGGTACCATTTTATACGGGCGTTGTAGTGGTGCTAATCCTTCCCCACACGTAACCGAGTCTCGAACCCGTTTCTTTGATTTCTCTGGTTCAAAACGCATACTTGAAATTGGTTTAAAAAAAATGTTTTAATTAATTTTAAAATATTTTATAAGACCGGTTTTAATAGGTGGTCGATCACAGCTATCTAAAAAAGATTGGTGGTGACTCCATGTCTTTTTCAAGGTCATTTTCAAAACCTTCATTTTTCAAGAGGAATTAATTCGACTTTTCCTCGATTTTTTTTAATGTCACGCTTAGCGAATATAAAGTCTTGCGACATTTTTGTCTCACTTTTTAAATGTGTTAGCTACTGTTTTTGGGTATTTAGGAGAGTCTCCAACATTTTTACTTTGATTTTTAAATGATTTTATCAAAGGCAAAAAAAAGTGTTTTGGCAAAACAATTTTTCACCCAGTACTCGAACTTTCTCGATTTTTTTGGGAAGTCATATTTAATAAAAAAAACTAAGCCAATTTTTTATCATGTATTTTTACATGTTCTGAGTCTCCAGTATTTTTTTAGATTTTTTTGAATTTTTAAAAATAGGTCAAAAAATCGTGTTTTAAAACCGGACAATAGAGGCAGATTTGAATTCAAAAGAAAAACAATTGTTACATTTGGCTAAGGCATTTAGAGGGGATTGGTTAGAAACTTTAGCTACTGTCTTAGGGTAATTTTTAAGCCTTTTTAAACTATAAAAATGATTTTATAAACCTTGAGTTAAGGGTGGTCAAGTCCGGGATTTTAAACTTAGGAAATTAGAGCAATTTTTAAAGGGTTTGGCTCGGGTTTCAATCTTCATCCAAGTTTCTTTCAAAATTGTTTTCAAACAATCATAAAGTTTTTTTTTTTAGAATATTTAATTTGATATATTTTCCTAAGGTAGCTGGGTATCTTTTTAGAATACGGATTTCCTTAATTAAAGGAAAAAATACATTCTCATGCATTTCATTTTCCATATTCATGCATACAATATAATATGTGATTTTTGCTATGATGATTTCCATGGTGTTGTTATTATTTTTTTTTATATTTTTGATGTTATGTTGTTTATTATATGGTTTTGAATATTTCATGACATCCTATGCTTTTTATTTAGTTATTTTTTTTCATATTATTTAGCATATACTATGTTCATGCATTATTATTTTTATTTTCATGCATATTATATGATAGCATTATTTTATGTTTCATGTCATGTCATTTCATATAGAATATGTTATGTTACCTAGGTCATTTCATTTCATTTAGAATATATTATGTCACTTAGGATATTTCATTTCATTTAGAATAGATCATGTGACTTAGGATATTTCATTTCATATAGATTATATTATGTTACCTAGGTCATTTCATTTCATTTAGAATATATCATATGACTTAGGATATTTCATTTCATTTAGAATATATCATATGACTTAGGATATTTCATTTCATTTAGAATATGCTATGACATTTAATTATATCATACCATTTAGGTTGCATTATATTATCTAGACTTTGCTATGTCATTTTATTTATGTCACACATATTCATATTCATATTTTCTAAAATGTTTTGAAAAAGGTAATTATTTTCAATGATATAAAGATATTTCCGAGTTAAAATAATTCATGAGTTCTCTGCCGAGTTTGCTGGGGAGGATATCATCAATTACCATTAATAACGGAATATCTTCTTTAAAAAGAGAATGATTCGGAAAATTTTCCAAATAAATAAAAATTTCTTTATTTTGCCACGTTTGTTGGGAAATATAGAAAAATTTTGAATTAATAAATTCCGGATTATTTTCAAACAAAAATGGAATTATTTTTCTGTAAATTGGGAATTAACTTGAACTACTAAATTTAAAACCGATTTTTTTACCGAGACTTGAGATAGCACATGATTAATAAGGTACCATTTTATACGGGCGTTATGGGGTGCTAATCCTTCCCCACACGTAATTGAGTCCCGAACCCGCTTCTTTGATTTCTCTGGTTTATTAACGCAGACTTGAAATTGGTTTTAAAAATATTTTAATTAATTTTAAAATGTTTTATATAACCGATTTTAATAGGTGGCCGATCACACCTAGCTAAAAAAGATTGGTGGCGACTCCATGCCTTTTTCAAGGTCATTTTCAAAACCTTCATTTTTCAAGAGGAATTAAGTCGACTTTTCCTCGGTTTTTTTTAATGTCACGCTTAACAAATAATAAAGTCTTGCGATGAGACTTGTTATTTTTTAGGTTGCGACAGCTTGGCGATCCCGCTGGGGACATTTAGAGAGTCAGGCCTATAATTAGTCGTGTGTTATCAAAGTCTTGATTTTGTTGGTTTAATTGGTATTTAATTTTAATTTCCACATTTTTTTTAAATAAGGAGAATTTTGAAAATAATAAAATATTTTAAATATGTTCATATTCATTCACATGCATTTTATTATTGTTTTCTAGTTATTTAATGATTGTATATTATAATTGCTTGTTGATTAATGCATTACACTATTCTTGAATGTTCTTTTAATAAATTGCTAGAGCATTTAGAATAAGGTTTGTAGAATAGGTGGTGAAAGGTTTGTTTTTTTCTCCTCACACACATTACACTTGTATTTGCATATCATGAGCCCTATACTCGGGTTCCGTCCTTTAAGCGGAAGTAAAGTAGCTACACTCTCGTGATTAACAATCCGTATGGGTTAGCAAAACACTTCCGGAGTACTAAATTACCTAAGCCTTCGTGATTAACAATCGACATGGGCTAGGGAAATATACTCTAACGAATTGAACCCGCTTTTATCGGGGTGCCTTACTAGCCTTCACCGGCGACAGTGAGGAACAATTCGGGGCCTTTTAGAACTTCGTTCACCAACATATAGTGAACCATAGAGCCAACATAGGCGAAGCCCTGCCGAATTTTTGATAGATATACCAAAGATAGGAACACATGGAGGGAGATTTCTAAACCTTTTGTTACCTATTTTACTTTTTGAATAATTATTGTACATTGGGCAACGATGTACATACATCGCCCGTAATAAGTTTAATACCCAGCCCCGAAGGCATCGTGATGCCTAAATAAGCAGATACTGTTAGGGCAAGTGTTCACTAACTTTTTGAAATTCAACATACAAACATTCTTTTTCAAATATTTTTGCATTTTGCACATTTCATGCATATGTGAATAGAGCATGTACATTTATGGTTGCATTGTTGATCTCATTTTTTGCAATAAACGGATGGTGAAAATAATCTCATTTGATGATTTCATAAACTGGTAGTGTTACATGAATATTTGCATATTGTACCATAATAGGATCCACTACCCCTAAATTCTTTTGAAAAACAATATGTTTGGTTTTTCATAGAGAGAACATGTTTCAAAAAATCATAGATTAAATTTGGAGACAAATCTTGCATAATGAGATTTTTGAATAATCAAGATTTAGGTCCCACCAATTTTGTGTAATCATTAATTAATTTCTTTGTGTATACCTTTGTGTTAATCGATTTATTCTTTGCATGTATCATTTTGATAACATGTTACAGTCATAGCATGCATAGTCATTCATTATAGAATACATTTATGACATGCATAGTCATTATCTGTATATACCTATGTATCAATTTATTCATTCTTTATATGTATCAGGTTGGTATCAGGTTGGCATCAGGTTGCATTCATGCATTGATAGTCAGCATGATTTTTTTTTATATATACCCATGCATTAGTTTGGTTGTTCTTTACATGCATCATGTTGGCATCAGGTTGCATTCATGCATTCATAGTCAGCATGATTTTTTTTTTTTTTTTTATATATACCCATTCATTAATTTGCTTATTCTTTACATGCATCATGTTGGCACCAGGTTGCATTCATGCATTCATTGTCATAGTCAGCATGATTTTTTCTGTATCTGCTCATGAATTAATTTATTTTTTTAAAATGCATCATGTTGCCGTTAGATTGCATCCATGGCATACATAGTCATCATAATTTCTCTGTATATGCTCATGCATTAATCATTAGTACATTCACGGATATAGAAATAGAGCATGTACTTTCATAATTGTATTATTTATCTCTTGACATTTTCATTTGCATGAAAGAGGTTCGAGATAAGAGGAAAGAATCGAAGGAATGATTGGGTGCTTTGGAACGCAATCAAGAGGAATTTGGGCATGAAATCAGGGAGGTGAAAGAGCAGCTTGCCAAAATGATGAAATGTTTAAGGATATGTGCAAGAGTAAGGGGGAACTTTCTCAGGGCATTGCATCGCTTTCGGATCAACCAAAACCATTACGTCCAGAACATACAATCCTTGCTAGATCCTGCGCTTGTCAATGTTACAAATGTTGCAACCCTGATGAAATTATGGACAAAATCATGAAAATGATTAAACCAGAGAGCCTGATACCAAAGACAGAAATCACGGATCCTGTACCGTACTTGTAAACTGCTCTAAGTCCAAACCCGTATCCCTACCCTACTATGGCTCAATTGTCCACTAGGATGACCAATACGGGATCTCTGGGTCCCACTCCATCACCACCAACTGGCAGTTCATATTTATTCCCTCATCAATCACCTTATCAAGCATCCGGGATAGGAACCTTAAACTATGTACAACCTCCAAGGGTCCCGTGTCCAAATCCATACCCTTACCTTGTTATTCTGCCACCTCTCCATGTAAACACTTCTGTTTGAACCACAGTGCCACCACCAAGTGCCCTAACTCCTAAGCCATGTCTGACTAAAAAACAACCCAAAAACAAGACTCAAGAGCAGTATGATCCCATTCCAATCAGCTACCAAGAGCTTCTCCCTATACTGATCAAAGATCACATGGTTGCCTGTATCCCGCTGAAACCCATGTAACCACCATACCCAAAGTGGTATAATCAAAATGCAAGATGTGATTATCACTGTGGAATTGCTGGCCATAGCATTGAAGACTGTATAGCCTTCAAAAAGAAAGTGCAATCTCTTATAAAGATCAAGTGGATTGATCCGACGACACTGATTGATAGAGGGCTGGAAAGGCATAATTAGGATTGGGAGATTTACAGCAATGATCTCGAAAGACATCAGTCTGATATGATGTAATAGGATTTCACTTTTTTAGTAACCAGCTCTTATATCCTTAGGATGCTAGGAAGAATAAAGTGCTTGTAAAGACATTTTTAACCACTGCTCATGATTTTGTAAACATGGTTTATACCATTATGAATGTTGATTTGGGAATGAATTGGTTGTGCTTTGATAACTCGTATAATTATATAGTTTTTAGTTATGTTTTATTATTGTTTTGTGTCAAATACGAGTTATTATTGCTTAGTCTACTTGTGTTTATGATCTTTTATATTTTTATGTAATTTGGTGTTTTTCATGAGTTTCTTTGAGTGATTTCAGATTACTAGGTTAAACCAAGAATTAAGGGCAAATCCAATTCAGTTCCAGTTCCGACACCTTTTGCTATATCAGCTATATCTAGAGTTTCACTGAAGTAATAAGGCTGAAATTTTAACCGTGCAAAGTTAAGAGGCATATCTATCTTTTTCATGTTTTACACTTCTTGAAACGGAGTCGTTTTCCCTACCGAAATCAACCATCAAGTTGGCTGATGTGCAATGACGTCTGTTCTGCACCGTTTTGGTAGTTTGACTATATCTTCCGATCCACATGATCAAATGATCTGATTCCAACGGCTATGGATCAGTAACTGATAGGGGCATATTTTTCTAGAAGACCATTTGATCAGATCGAGCCTCCAACATTGACAAAATCGACCATGAAGCTGGCTGATCAGAATTGTCATACAACATGACGAAAATTGTTAGAAAAATGCACCCACCTATTATACCTACCTTTGAAATTTATAAAGCTTGTCTCTTGTCATTTAGCTCTCCAAAATGTGTATAAATAGAGGGCCTTGGATGAGTATTGGGATACAATATACATTGGTAGGATATTAGCCATTGCAATGTAATTCTCTAAGTTTTCTTCTTCTTTCCTTTCTCTAGTTTTCTTTTTCTTTATTTTTCTTTTCATTTTCTTCATATCTAGTATGTGTTGCTAATCATATTGTTGAGGTGATGAGGTGAAGCTTTTGGTAAATGCTAAGGTTAGTCTCTTAAACATGAGCTAAAATAAATCATCATTTAGTATAGATAATATTTTCTTTTGGTTTAAAATCATACTTGCAAAGTAGGGATCTTGATTCATTATTGACAATGAAAATGGCACAGTAAATGCTTGGTTTCATAACCTTGATTTGTTGTAGACATATACCTTGGCATAAGGAATGCTTGGACTCTTTTTGTGAGTTTTGAGGACACCAAATGAACATAATATCATATGCTATGGACGTTGGACAATTTGGACTAAATTGCTAAACCTTCCGATTGGAACCTCCCTTATGTGTGGATTTCAATTGTGTAATAAAACAAGATTAATCTTAGCATAACACCAAGAGTGGATTCTCTAACCTCAACATATTTTCTTATTGTTTTTTATATTTTGTTTAATTTCTTTTATGTTTTGTTGTTGATTCCCTAATATCTTGTTTACTTTCTTTTTCTTATATATTTATAAACTTATACTTACTAATACGCTTCCCTGTGGTTCGACCTCGGACCCCCGAGAATTTATTACTTGAACATAACCTGCACTTGGGTTTACGACTCTTAATTGAGTTACCATCAAGTTTTTGGCGCCGTTGCCGGGGAAGCAATACTAAGTATATAAGTTTATAAGTATATTTATTTTTATTGGCTGGTTATACCGCCTATATTTATTTTTATTGGCTGGTTATACCGCCTAATTTTCTATATATTTATATTTATATTGTATATTAACTTTGTTTTATTTTTATTGGCTGGTTATACCGCCTAATCTGTATATTAACTTTGTTTTATGCTTGTTTGGTGACGTGATTTTAGATCTCGTCGTTTAGTTAGATTTTATTGTGAAACTTTTTCAGGTAATCTTTCTAATACAACTCCTACCATGGTTGACAATGAAAGTGTTCATGCTGAAGATGAGAACAGACAAGTACGCACCATGCGTGACTACTTGCAACCAACTCGAAGCTCATCACCCTCTTGTTTTATTTTTCCTCTCAATGCAAACAACTTTCGTTTTAAACCAGGTATGATAGCTTTGCTTCCAAATTTCTATGGGTTAGAATCGGAAAGTGCTTACTCGTTTCTAAAAGACTTCGAAGATGTATGTGTCACCTTTAATGACCAACAATGTACAAATGAAATTGTCAAGCTAAAATTATTTCCTTTTTCTTTAAAAGATAAAGCAAAAATTTGGCTTCATAATTTAAAACCAAGGTCAATTGGCACATGGCAAGAATTACAAACTGAGTTTCTAAAGAAATTTTTCCCAGCACATAAAACTACTGCTTTGAAAAGACAGATTCAAAATTTCAATCAAAATGAAGCATTTTTTCAGTGCTGGGAGCGTTTTAAAGATTTGTTAAGTTCTTGTCCACATCATGGTTTTGAAAAATGGCGTCTTATTAGTTTCTTTTATGAAAGTTTAACTCCCGAAACTAAACAATTTGTTGAAACAATGTGTAACGGTGAGTTTCTAGAAAAAGAACCTGAAGAAGCCTTTGACTACCTAGACCATTTGGCAGATAACTCTCAAGCCTGGCACACAGATAATTCCTCTGAAAGTTCCAATAGATCTAATCTTTTTTCTAACAGAGGTAAATATCATTTTAGTCAAGAAGATGAGATAAAAGATAAAGTAGCTAATTTGGCTAGAAAGATTGAAGCCATGGAACTTAGAGAAGTAAAAGAAGTCAAAACGGTTAAAAATGAAGAAAGTTGTGGAATTTGTGAAATCATGGGACACCCCACTTCTGAATGTCCAAACATTCCCATTCTTAAAGAAGCGTTGCATGATCAAGTAAATTCCATAAAAACATTTAAAAAGACTTTTCCTTCTCCTTACTCTGAAACGTATAACCCTGAATGGAGAAATCATCCCAACTTCAGTTGGCGGAATAGTAATCATGTTCAGGTACCACAATCTCAAAAGCCGGGCAACACTTTTTCCTATCAACCTTCACGTGTACAAACCTTGGAAGAGACATTGCAAGCATTCATGCAAACACAAGCAAATGTGAATAACCAAACTTCACAGGACATCAATGAGATCAAAAACACCTTGTCCACATTGACAGCTTCATTACGTACTCAAGAAAAAGGTAAATTTCCTGCTCAACCTCAGCCTAACCCTTCTACTCAATGTTTTGTTTCTTGCTCCAATGAAACTCAACAGGAAAATGCCAGTTCTATCACAACTCTTCGAAGTGGAAAGGCAATTGACAAAAATATTCAATCAAAAGACCAAGATCCTCCTTCCCCTCCGAAAAGTAATGGTAAGGATGATGGTAAGTCTGAACTTCTTGAAAATTTGGACAAAGAAAAAGGTATGCATCCTGCTCCTTTTCCTCAAAGGTTGCAAACAATAAAGAATTTGAATCAAAATGCAGAAATATATGAACTTTTCAAACAAGTTAAGATTAACATTCCTTTATTGGATGCAATCAAACAAGTTCCATCTTATGCTAAATTTTTGAAGGACATGTGCACAGTTAAAAGGAAACATAATGTACAAAAGAAAGCATTTCTAACGGAAAGTGTGAGCTCAATCATTCAGCACCTTACTCCACCAAAATTCAAAGATCCTGGATGTCCAACAATCTCATGCATCATTGGAAACACTAGAATAGAACGTGCATTGCTTGATCTTGGTGCTAGTGTTAATCTTTTGCCTTTTTCTGTTTATCAACAGTTAGGTTTAGGTGAACTCAAGGAAACACCTGTTACACTTCAACTAGCTGATCGTTCTGTAAAAATTCCTCGAGGGATAGTTGAAGATGTTTTGGTTCAAATTGATAATTTTTACTTCCCTGTTGATTTTATTGTTTTGGACACACATCCTGTTTCAAATCCAAATGTTCAAATTCCTGTTATATTAGGCCGTCCATTTCTTGCAACTTCTAATGCTCTGATAAATTGCAGGAATGGTATGTTGAACATTTCTTTTGGAAATATGACTTTAGAATTAAATGTGTTCAACACTTGCAAGCAACCTGGTGATGATTCAGAAGTTAAGCATTGTTGGAAACAAAAGTTTGAGGAACTTCCATCACTCACAAATGTCACTGTACCATCAACTATTGAACCACCCAAGCTGGATTTAAAACCATTGCCATCCGAGCTAAAATATTCCTTTTTGGGTGAGAATGAAACTTTTCCAGTCATAAATGAACTTGAGGAACTCAGAAATGATGCATATGAGAATTCTAAAATTCATAAAGAAAGAACTAAAGCCTTTCATGACAAGTTAATTTCAAGAAAAACATTTGATGTTGGGCAAAAAGTTCTACTTTATAATTCTAGACTTCACATATTTCCTGGTAAGTTGAGATCAAGATGGACTGGCCCATTTGTGGTTAAACAGGTGTATCATTATGGAGCAGTTGACATTGAGAATCCTCAAAATGGTAACGTATTCAAGGTAAATGGACAAATACTCAAACTCTTTTTGGAAAATCATGTTACTCAAGAAGAGGTTGTTTTTCTTTCTGACCCTTGTTTTGAAAATAACTAGATGTAAATATAATTTTTACTAATCTTTAAAAAAAAAAAAATTCATTTTTTTTCCCGGTTAAATGGCGGATAACGGTACTCCGTGATTATTTAAGTCGGTTCCATCAGCTACCCACAAAACTGATATTGTATATAAATTTCTCTTTCAATTTCTTTTTCATTTTTTTTTCAGGATGGATGATATTCTCAAAAGATTGCAGAAACGATTTCCTCCTTTTCCTCGAAATATTTTACTGAAGCTTTACCAAGTTCGATTTGAAAGATTAAGAATGCTTATGCACAAAGGGATTCCTGAAGACATACGTTGGATAATTGAAGCCAAGGTACGTGAAGATGAATATCTTCCTGTTTTTGCATTTACCAGGTACAGGTAGAAGCACTTTTGCAAAGAAGCGACGAGCAAAGCGCATGAGTTCAAATTGCCACAAATGTGCACGATGGACGTGTAACGGTAAATGTCGTTCTATTGGGATTTCGTCCTCTAATCGAGATGATAAAATTGAATTCATTAAGGATGGACTGAGTAAGGAGAATTTGGGTAATATCCAACTTTCTCTTGAGACGCATCCTAGTGGAGACGTACAAAGAGAAATTCTTGATTTATGGCCGCAATTCCAAAGGGAATGGCAACATCTTGGGAATCTGATGATAAAAGACCCTGTTTGCCAGCTTGTAAGAAAACTGGATGGGAAGCATATCCTCGACTCATAGAAGGCGTTTAAGCCGTTTCTGGACGTAAAACCAGAGGAAGATGCCAAATACACTTTCGGCGACATAATTACTTTTGACTTTTACGGTTGATTTTTCTTCTCTTTTTGATTTTCTTCCTGACATCACGCAAAAATCTTTTGTTAGGTTAACATTTTCTTCTGACAGGTCAAATACACTTTCGGCGACATTATTACTCTTGTCTGATTCACTACTCAGTCCTCTATATATTACACCATGTACTCATTCTCTTTCAGGCGCTCGAAAAAGAAAAAAAAAATGGAAAGCACTTCGTCCCAGCGCATTAAAATTTTTTTGTGTCTTTGGAGGTGCTTATCCAGGGAAAAATAACATATTCGCTGATGAAGCCATAAGAGTTGGAGTAATACTTGCCCAACAAAAGATCCAGTTGATTTATGGAGGCGGTAGTACGGGTTTAATGGGAGCAGTCGCTACAGCAGCACACGCCGGAGGAAGTCCAGTTCTAGGAATCGTGCCAAAACTATTCACAGATTTTTGTGGACCTACCGTGGGTAAGGAAATACAAGTCTGGAGTATCCTTGAACGGATGACAATCATGTACCATTCTGCCGATGCATTCGTTGCTTTACCAGGAGGTCTGGGTACATTGGAAGAAATAGCTTGCGTGGCTTCTTGGTCATCTTTGGTCACAAATAAGAAACCTATTGGTTTGCTTAATATTAATGGTTATTTTAGTAATTTGCTTTCATATTTAGATAATGCTGTGGATAATGGATTCATGTTTTCAGAGGCAAGGAGAACCATAATTTCTACTACAACCATTGAAGATTTACTCAAAAAGCTCCAAGCTTATGAGTATTTATCTGCTACGGTTGTTTCGCAAACGCTCGGAAAAAGAAAAAGAGATATGGACGAGCAAGGAGTGGATTGCACTTTGTCTTTGTGACATTATCTAACATTTTGTTTGTTGTGTCTCAGTTATAATAAGTGGTTAGCAACCTCTGCAGGTAATATCTCCTAAATTCTACCTTTAAAATTTGACATTGGGGACAATGTCATATTTTAGTAGGGGGTAAGGGATATATTTTGCTAAAAAAAAAAAATTGTTGTGTTTTAAGACATTTAGAAGTATTCATTCTGAACAAGGTCTGAGTAAGGGAGACTTGAGACATACCTTGTCAGTTTGATTTAATCTTCTTCAAAAAAAAAAAAAAAAAAAGCATGTTTAGACTTAGTGTGTTTTTTAGTTACTTTCAATACTATAATGAGATATGAATTGCATAAGTCTAAAACAGATTTATTAGTGAGAAGATTTTCATGAGAATTGAGCTTGATGTCAACCTTTTTATGAGCCAATGTTAATATGATATGTTGATTGAGAAAGAAGCATGTTTAGACTTAATCTGACTTGTATAATCATCCTTGTGAGTTTTTGAGCCTATAATGATTGATGCATTATACAAATCAATCTAATTTCTTTCTTGAGTGCTCTTATGATTACATGATTCTCTAGAACTTGCTTTAAACCGTTTGAGACTATATTGATACATGTGACAACATGAATATGATAGAGGCATTAGGATTATAACCAGAGCCAAACAGCCATCCCTTATTAATGTTCTAAGAGAACATCCCCACTAGTGAACCAATTTGAGCCTACATTAAATATGCTGTTTTATTGGTAACCACAACTTACACCTAGCCTAAATATACTTATATCCTTACCCTTGTTCTAAAGATGGATTTTTTGAGACATATTAAAAAAATAATAATAATAAAATAAGGGATATTTTTAGTTGAAAATTTGGGTTAGAAACAAAAGATAAGTGTGGGGGAAGAAAAGAAAAGAAAAAGTCAAGAGAAAAAGAAAGGGATCATTGTCAAATACATTTCCATATTAAAAAAAAAAAAAAAAAGAATCTTCTCTTGAACTTCTAGAAAAAGATGTTACAAAGTTGGTTAGAATGATGCAGAGGCTCAACATGAATATTTAGCCTATGTTATTATGTGCTTTATAAGAGTTTTGAGAAGTTTTATTTGTATGATCTTATTATGTCTCTAAAATCTATGAACTCTTTGGAACCTTTGTGATATCTTTATCCTTTTGTTCTTTAACCACATTATAACTCTTTGGCCCCATTACAACCTTGAATAAAGACCTCTTGATTTATGAAGTTGTATGATCTAAATAGTGGAGAATAGGTGGACAAGCAAGCATATGGTAGAAGTGTTTTCATGAGATTGATTGAGTGTAAACACTTTACCACTACTTTAAAGAGTGAAAATCAAGAGAGTATCCCTTGTGAGAAGTTGAGATTAAGTTTGAATATGCACTATTTTGATTGAAATAAGTTATGTTAATATTGGCTTAACTCATTTATTTACATTCAAGCAAGATTTTTTGTGAATTTCTTTAAGCTATTGATTAGTTTTTAAGACTTGTCCAATGATTATCTCTAATTTATATTGGAAGGATTAGTTATAATTATTATTTTTAGTTTTTCTTATGTCTTCAATGTTTGTGGGTATCGTTCTAGTAAACCCTCACGAGACTAAACTCGTCCACTAGGGACACCTAGGGGTTTAAAGGCTTGTGTCACATGCTAAGTGCCACCGTGATTTCCTACGAAAATGGATTAGATTAGATTTTCTTATTTTATTTTTATTGAGTCGTTGCTAGGGACTAGCAACAATCTAAGTGTGGGGGTGTGATAACTCGTATAATTATATAGTTTTTAGTTATGTTTTATTATTGTTTTGTGTCAAATACGAGTTATTATTGCTTAGTCTACTTGTGTTTATGATCTTTTATATTTTTATGTAATTTGGTGTTTTTCATGAGTTTCTTTGAGTGATTTCAGATTACTAGGTTAAACCAAGAATTAAGGGCAAATCCAATTCAGTTCCAATTCCGACACCTTTTGCTATATCAGCTATATCTAGAGTTTCACTGAAGTAATAAGGCTGAAATTTTAACCGTGCAAATTTAAGAGGCATATCTATCTTTTTCATGTTTTACACTTCTTGAAACGGAGTCGTTTTCCCTACCGAAATCAACCATCAAGTTGGCTGATGTGCAATGACGTCTGTTCTGCACCGTTTTGGTAGTTTGACTATATCTTCCGATCCACATGATCAAATGATCTGATTCCAACGGCTATGGATCAGTAACTGATAGGGGCATATTTTTCTAGAAGACCATTTGATCAGATCGAGCCTCCAACATTGACAAAATCGACCATGAAGCTGGCTGATCAGAATTGTCATACAACATGACGAAAATTGTTAGAAAAATGCACCCACCTATTATACCTACCTTTGAAATTTATAAAGCTTGTCTCTTGTCATTTAGCTCTCCAAAATGTGTATAAATAGAGGGCCTTGGATGAGTATTGGGATACAATATACATTGGTAGGATATTAGCCATTGCAATGTAATTCTCTAAGTTTTCTTCTTCTTTCCTTTCTCTAGTTTTCTTTTTCTTTATTTTTCTTTTCATTTTCTTCATATCTAGTATGTGTTGCTAATCATATTGTTGAGGTGATGAGGTGAAGCTTTTGGTAAATGCTAAGGTTAGTCTCTTAAACATGAGCTAAAATAAATCATCATTTAGTATAGATAATATTTTCTTTTGGTTTAAAATCATACTTGCAAAGTAGGGATCTTGATTCATTATTGACAATGAAAATGGCACAGTAAATGCTTGGTTTCATAACCTTGATTTGTTGTAGACATATACCTTGGCATAAGGAATGCTTGGACTCTTTTTGTGAGTTTTGAGGACACCAAATGAACATAATATCATATGCTATGGACGTTGGACAATTTGGACTAAATTGCTAAACCTTCCGATTGGAACCTCCCTTATGTGTGGATTTCAATTGTGTAATAAAACAAGATTAATCTTAGCATAACACCAAGAGTGGATTCTCTAACCTCAACATATTTTCTTATTGTTTTTTATATTTTGTTTAATTTCTTTTATGTTTTGTTGTTGATTCCCTAATATCTTGTTTACTTTCTTTTTCTTATATATTTATAAACTTATACTTACTAATACGCTTCCCTGTGGTTCGACCTCGGACACCCGAGAATTTATTACTTGAACATAACCTGCACTTGGGTTTACGACTCTTAATTGAGTCTCCATCATGCTTCAAGTTTATGAGATGTTAATAATTAAGTTCCTCCGATTCTTATTTCCTTCGTGGTATCGTCCCCTTTGCATTTTGCATCCGATCAATTATTTGTCATACCATAATACCATACATGCATCTTGGTAGCATTAGATGATATTCATGACAAACATAGTATGCACTAATTTGTTTATTACATACATCATGTTAGCATTAGGTCGCATTCATAACACAGATGGTCAGCATGAGTTTCTGTGTATATACTCTGTGTTAATCATTCATTGTTTACATGTATCATAATTGACATCGTGTTGCATTCATAGTGTTTATGATCATTCATTGGATAATAATCAGGAACATACATAGTCATTCATGGCTTACATCCATACGTTGATTTGTTTATTCTTGGCTTGCATCCTTGTGGCATCGTGATTGCATTTATTACATACCTGGTCAGCATGTTTCCATTGTATATGTCCATACATCACATTGTTTAGGCTTCACGTGCATCAAATTGCATTCATGGCTCCTTCATCATGACATGCATTTGGAGGGATAAAACGAAAGTTGGCTTGGCTTTAGGAGTCTTTGAAAGAATTTCCATTTCAAATCAGAGGTATAAGCTGTATTGAGCACCTTTATGATACAGGCCAGAGCTATGGAGAATGAACAAGTTGCTCGAATGGAAAGAATGGAAAGGGCACATGAAGAATTGCTAGAAAAGTTGGCAAAATCTGAAGCAGAATCTAAGGATCAGATGACTAAATTGATGGAGCTGATGTCCGCCGTGATCAAGGGAAAAGGATACACTGAAAACTTGGCCGCTAGAGAATGGTTAGAGGCATAAAAGGGTCAGAGTGAGGTTATGGCATTGGATGGCCAGAACACAGTTAATCCCGTCAACGTCCTAAACTCAGATGATCCAGTTGAATAGGCAAAATTGAAAATGGTTGAGTCGAATGAGGCTAAGTCGGCAGATTCCCAAGGGAAATACCAGTTGTTAGATGAAAGGCTCCGGGCTGTAGAAAGTATAGATGTATTTGGGATTTTAGATGTGAAAGAACGATGTTTAGTCCTAGATTTAGTCATTCCTCCTAAGTTCAAGATCCCTGACTTTGTGAAATATGACGGGACGACCGATCCGTCAGCCCACATCACTATGTTTTGCCGGAAGATGACAAGTCATATAGATAATGATAAGCTTTTTATTCACTGCTTTCAGGATAGCCTCAGCGGGTCCGCAATTAGGTGGTATAGTCAGTTGAGCAAGGATTAGATTCGCTATTGGAATGATCTGGCTAGGGCTTTTCTAAACCAGTACAAGCCTATGACCGACATGGCACCTGACCGTCTCACCTTGCAAAATATGAAGAAAAGAGCTACTGAGAGCTTCAAATAATATGAGCAGGGGTGGATGACCATGGCCACCCAAGTACAACCGCCCTTAACTTAGAAAGAAACCACTGTCCATTTTTTGAATACACTGCAGGCCCCGTACTATGATATACTTGTAGCCAACACCACGAAGAATTTTTCGAACATGGTAATTTCAGGGGAGATGATTGAGAATGCTATCAAGGATGGGAAAATTGAAGGAGAAAGAACATCTAATACCGAGAGAAATGGGGCATCTGAAAAGAAAAATGAGGATACCCAAGTCGTGGATGGCTTTGCCCCACCTCCCCAATTCTCCTCGTATCAGCCATTTTACTCTACCCTGTACAATGTCTCTCAAGGTGCTTATCCTTACCAACCAATGACTACAACCACACCAGAATTTACATCTGTCTATCAATCTAACACCCTTGGGAATAATCGAAGGGGGCATAAAAAAGCGAAAAAGAAATCAGGTTGACCCAATTCGCGTGACATACAGTGAGCTACTACCTCAACTCATCCGGAATCACCTTGTCACACCCATGCAATTAGAGCTTCTGAAGCCTTCTTATCCGAGTTGGTATGATGCTCATGAGTGTTGTGGTTATCATTTTGGCAATCAAGGTCACTCAACAGAGAACTGCCTTGCTTTGAAGTACAAGGTCAGGGATCTCATCAAGGCTGGGTCGATAAGTTTTGAAGATGGGAAAACCAAGTGTCATAAAAATCATGGTGCATAATCATATCAGGATTTTTGATGCATGTAGTTCTATACACTGTGATGATGAAAACACTTGTCTCATATTGACATCTACTTGAAATAAATAAATTTTGAATTTAAATGTTTTATGTTCATTATATTTAGTACTCATTTGAATTTGCAAAAAACAAAAAATGAAACTTCATGAAAATTTATGGTAAACAGTAATAAGGGGTTTTCACATGAAATAATGGACAGTCTTGAGAATATTGATGATCATTGTTAGTAATGACCTAAAATTTTCCCCCTCTCTTTTAGGTTTTCTTAGGCCTAAATCCCTTGAATCAAGACTACTTGAAAGACCTAATGTTTCAAGGAATATGAATGTTTAAACTTCATAAAACCATTGTCATCATAGAATAAGCAAAGATGTAAATCCTAGTTTAGGCTTTGAACAAAGGAACGAACTTTTTGAAATTTTTTTCGAATTCCTTGAAATTCAAATAAATGAGACATTCTTTCAAGAATCTAGATCTTGGTAATTCGATGTGTGTCAAGGTTGTGCTAAAATCATTCATATCCCTTTCCAATGACCATAAAACACTAATTGTCCAAACATCACTTCATGATTGACACCTCGGGGCACCATGACTAAATCAGATTATCTTATTTTGGGTCACATTCTTTCTCGTCTCTTAAAAAAAAAAAAAAAACTCAGGACTGAAACTCAGTTTTTTTAGTGTAAACATAGACTTCTATGTTCCTCATTGATACAAACTCTCATGGTTAATCAAATTGGGGCATCATATGTGGAAATGATGGATATATGGTGAAAAAAGGATAGGACTAACGCATGAATCAATTGGGCATGCGACAAAAAAAAAAGACAAAAAGAAAGAGATTGTGCTATCATGCATATGAGAATTCGGATGATTCCAAAGTGTAAAATGAAATTTTGATTATCTATTCCCCCTAGGGATTGCTTTTCAATGAGAATATTTGTGCTTAATATGAGAAATGGTCATCTTTAATATCCCTTTCACAAGAAGAAATTATCCATAATCACCCCTTTTGAGCCAACAGATTTCTTTCTTCTTTGAACCCTGATCACGGATCACCCTCTACACTGGGGGAAAAATACGAGGAAGGATCACTGAGAAATGAGTCCTAACTCAAAGACAGATACAAGGCAAATCGAGCTCCCAAATTAATATAGGCTCACTCTGTCAAAAGGAAAGGAAAAGATGGCAAAATGGAAGCCAAGAACAAAAGAAAAAGAAAAACAAAACAAAAAAGTGTGAAAAAGTATGGCAAATGAAAGCCAAAAGCAAAGAAGAAAAAGAGCAAAGTCAAAAGGAATGAAAAGTCCAAAAAGGGACAAATGCTTAAAGGGAATCCTCCTCAAGAAGTGATCCTTGATCTGATTACCCTCAAACACATATTTTTGACCTATTTATCCTTTCTTTATGAACTCTAAACCATGGCCTACATTACGTGCTTTAAAAGTCCATTTTGATCAAGCATGAATATTTAATTTGAAGGGTTTTTCCTCAGACTTTATCCTATTATATCGAATTATCATTTCAATAAGGAAGAATTTAGAATTCTCAAGTGCATGGTAGAACAAAAAAAAAAGAAAAAAGAGGAAAGAATGGGATTCTAGGGCGAAAACCCAAAATGGGCGGTCTAGAGTAAAATGGAAATTTTTTATGCCATTTATGATAGTGTCGATACCACAAAAGAGAATGTCATCTTGAAGAAGTGGTCATTGAGGAACATCTAGGAATTTATGAATCTCCCAAATTTATAGCTCTCATTCGAAGGATTGTCTTCAGAAAACCGAGACTTTTTTCCTCCAAAATCAAACTTTTCGATTTAAACATCCCGGCCAATCTTGATGCCTGTCAAAATACCTTGATATGGAAACTAAAAAAATATTGAATTTGTTTGGGTTCTCGATTAATTCATGATTTATAAAACCTATTCCATGTGTGAGCTTAGAAGGGACATACATTTTTGTTGTGAAGTTTTCCTGGAAAAACAAAAATTTTGTTGTACCAAGCCTTGCCAATCCCAGTTGAAAAAAACCAGATTGACACATAGAGAAATTTCTAATAGTGATCATCAGTCTTCAAAAGATTTGTACATCACAAACTGTGGGGTTAATATTTTTGTTCAGAAGTTTAGAAAATGAGAAAAAAATAAAGATATTTTTTGAAGCACCCATTCTTGATGTTGACATGAGACAAGGGATTTTCTAACCCAAAGGTATAGAACTGCTAGGATAGGTCTTGACTTCCAGATATGAGAAGAAGTAGTAGAACCCTTTTCAGACCTCTATTGATGAGAGTTTGATAACTGTTATGGCAAAAGGAATAGCCAAAATGAATTGAAGATATACTCTGATTTGAAAAGGAAAAATGAATTTGAGAGGCTAAGCCAAAGTTTAGAAAAACGATCTGGGGCATTTGTATCACTCATGAGCACTTATCTTTTTATTGAGCTTTGTATCTGCACAGTGTATTTACATCCTTAAGCATTATTCCATAACGATCTGGGTATTTTCATGAGCATTATTCCATAAGCATCTGCATTTTACCTTTATATTTACATCCTTCATGGAATTTGCATTTGCGTCATCTCAAGCAATTGCATCATTTCAAGAACCATTGCATTTTCATTATTGTGTGGTAACTGCAGTTACAGTAGTCATAGACCACTTATGGGAACATGATTAGTTGGGACATCTGCATCATTCCATGAAGTAGTTGCATCAATCTAGGAGAATTTGCATCTACATCAAGAAGCATCTGCATCAATCAAAGATATCTGCATCTGCATCATGAAGCATTTGCATCAATCCAAGCCATTTACATTTGACCACGAAGCATGAGCACCTTGTTAAAGACATATGCATCTGTATCCTTTCTCAAAGCTTTTGGGTATAATTTTGAACACGATTTTTTAAAAAAGGGAAAGTCTTTGGTAGTGATAGCCAAAGCCTCTATGGAGATATCCAGAGATTTAAGATTTTTTGAAAAGGGAGAAAGACTTTGGTAGTGATAGCCGAAGCCTCTTTGGAGATATCCAGAGTTTTAAAATTTTTTAAAAGTGAACAAGTCTTCGCTGGTGATAGCTGAAGCCTCTGGTGGAAATATCTAGGGTTTTATAATTTTGAAATATGAGAAATCTTCTTCTGGAGGAGTTATTCAGAGTTTTACAGTTTTAAAAATGAGCAAGTCTTTGGTGGTGATAGCCGAAGTTTCTGGAGGAGATACCCAGAATTTTATTCAACATCTGCATCTACATCAAGAAGAATTTGCATCAATCTAAGTCATTTGCATCTACATCAAGAAGAATTTGCATCAACTAAAGACATTTGCATTTGCATCCTCTCTCAAAGTTTTCAGGTATAATCGAACTCGTTCTGGTTATCAAATGAGTCAAGTCCCGAGACCACTGCCGAGATATTTTGTTTTAAATTCGAACTCGTTCTGCCTCTCAAATGAGTCGAGCACCGAGACCACCGTCGAGGTACTTTCTTTTATTTTGAACCTGCTAAACCTAGAATTTTACATTTTTAAAATGAACAAGTCTTTGGTAGTGATAGCTGAAGCTTCTTGAGGAAATACCCAGAATTTTAACACGTTTTTAAATTTTTTGAAATACTTCGATAGTGATAGCCAAAACCTCTGTGGAGATATCTAGAGTTTTAAATTTTTTGAAAAATGAGCAAGTCTTTGGTGGTGATAGCCGAAGCTTCTGGAGTTGATACCCAGAATTTTAAACACAGCTGAGAACAAGACAGGTTAAGACCCCGAGACCATCGTCGAGGTCATTTCTTCTCTTGCAAATCGAACTCGTTTCCTTAAGACAGGTCGAGCCTTGACTAGTCAAGGAACTCAATTTAAGGACAAAATCTTCACTTTACAGCTTTAGTAAAAAAAAATAAAAAAAAAATGAAAAAATGAAAAAAATGACAATGAAAACTCCTTTTTCTTTCCTTCACATGAGATTTCGCTAATCGGACAAAATTAGTGTTTGTTTATCATTGCTTGATTCCTGATTCTCAGCAATAGTCAAAGAGGGGCAGCTATAGACACCTAATTTTGTCCGGACCACTAAAATAGGTATGTTTTCTTCCTAAATTGATGTTTTAGAATGCAAAAAGACTTTTCTCATCCTGCAGGTGGTACTCCGTGACTTACTTTAAGAAAGCAGACATAAAAAATCAAACTTGAAAAAGTCAATCCCAAAAACGTCAACCCCTAAAAGTCAACTACTAAAAAAGTCAACCCACTTTCAAAATCAAGATTTGAAGTTCAATTGAAAAATGGTGAAAGAATTTTGATAATCCGAGGTCTACATGGAAAGATATGGAGTTCGAAAGTTGGGTTACGGAGATTCAGTGGAAAGGAAACCCTAGTTCGGAAAATTTGGGGAAAATGCTTAAACGATCAAATTGGTCGAAATTGAGGGTTCAAAATGAAAGATAAGCACTGGCTATGGGTAATGGAGAAGCTATTTGAAAGAAAAATTGAAGGAAAAGTCAATCCGGAAGAAAACCAAGAATTAGGGTTTTAGTGGATTTTGGTGAAATTGGAGAAAATTACAGAAATGGCCCGATTCGGTAAAACTAAAGCCCCTAATTGATGAGAAGTGAGTAAACAAGGAAAATATAAGGCTCAGTTTGAAGAAATTCTAAGAAAACAGTCGATCGGAGGAAAAACAGAAAAACGAGGAAATTCCAAATAGTGAAAAAAATGAAAAATCAAATCGGATTGGAATTTGATCGTAAAAATCGGGTGTTTTTGGACCAACTCCAATTCAATATATGACAAAGGCCCAGGAAAAGAAAATCTAAAAGTCGGACTTGTTTTGAGCAAAACTGGGCTTCGGAGGCAAAAGGGCAAAATTGAAAAATTTGGGAAAAATAGAAAATGAGCTCCAAAGATTCTAAAAATTTGTAGATTTCTTTCTTACATCATTTCGAAGAGATTGGCGGAAGAAAATCTGGATTCGGAGTTCGTTTTTAAAATGGCCAAATCTCAGGTCCACTATGCAGAAACTCAAAGAGATAAATCTCGAAAAAATAGCAAATAAGTTACAAATTTTTTGAAAATTTGCAGATCTCATTCTTAAATTATTTGGAAGAGATTGGCAAAAGAAAATCTGGATTTGGAGTTCGTTTGCAAAATGACCAAATCCTGGGCCCACTATGCAGAAATTCAAGTAGATAAATCCCGAAAAAATAGCAAATGAGCTCCAAAAATTACCAAAACTTTGAGATCACACTTTTAATCTATTTGGAAGAGATTGGTGAAGAAAAACTAGGATTCGGAGCTCGTTTAAAAAATGGTAAAAGTTCAGGTACATAAAAGGGTAATTTTGGAAGAAAAAATCCAAAAAATAGCAAATGAACTCGAAAAATTTTGAAAACTTTCAGAATTAAATTTTTTATTACTTTGGAAGTATTGAAAAAAGAAAATTTAAATTTGGAGACCGTTTGCTATTTATTTAGGTTCGAGGTCAAAAAGGTCATTTTGTTGAAGAAACCGAAAAGGGCTTTTCTTGCAATGGAATCGGGCTTGAGAGGGCAATCAACCAAGCCCATGATGGAGATTAATTTTGCTGAGCCATTTCATCTATGGGCCAAGAGAGAAGAGGAAGGTAGTTATTTTTGTGATCAAGCCTTTGAATTTGCAACACATGGACCAATGGTTGGAGAGGAATGATGTCATATTTATGATCCAATTTATGACATCATCTTCATGGCATCATATATTTAGAGGCTGATTATTCCAATATAATGGTGGGATTTTTACATAGAAAACATCTTGGATTAAGGGCCATTGGATCAAAATTGGTTAGGAAAAACTACAACTAAAGAATTCTATACAACATTTGGCCAAGGCATTTGGGAGAGGGGGGAATTCAGATTTTTGCTGGAGCTTTAAGGGCTAAATAGAGGCAGTAGCTAAGAAAAACAAAAGAGAAAAAAAAAAGAAAGGAAAAAGAGAGAAGAAAAAATAGAGGAGAAAAAAGGAGAAGAAAAAAGAAAGGTTTGGCTTGTTACTTATTGATTTGGAAAGATAGAGCAAGGTAGCTATGTTCTTTCATGGTTTTCTCATACTTTGTTGACATGATTTTGATATTTTGATTGTCATTTTATTCTATTTTATGAAATAAACTTGTTTTTTAAAATAAGCTCTAAGGAGCTTCTACTTTGTTTTTTAAAAGAAATCAAGAAAACAAGTTTTTCTCTATTTTTCATCATGGTTAAATGAATCACTTTTGTTAAATGATTTTGTGTTTGATCTTGTTTATGTGATTTGTTTTGGTAGATTAGATTACTTGTGGTAGATTATCTTGATTGTGGTAGGTTAGCTTGATTGTGGTAGTTTAGCTATAGACCCTGCCATGTGTTTGTGAAAATGTCTAGTTATATTCATGCATTTGCATTATGATTGCTTAGTTTAGCATGTTTCCTTTTTAGTCTTGTATTTAGTATGCCCTGTGTTTGTGTTATTGCCATCCATTTTTTAGGTCTAGGTCTTATTTGCATTGCCATGCATTTCATGCATTTTAGACCTAAGTTGCATTAAATGCCATGCAAGTTCATTTTAGGTCTAGGCCATATTCTCTATGCCATGCATTTTTCATGTCATTTAGGTTTTAAATCATGCATTCAATTTTCTGTATGATCATGCATTTCATGTCATGCCACATGATTTATGACTTAGACCAATCAATGGTTCAAAGGCATGCTCACTTAAGCATACTTGTGGAAAATTAAAGAGTTGTCAAATTGATTATTCTACCTTTGTGAATTTTTTTTACTTAGCCAATTTTGGTCTAACTTTTTAAAAGTGTTAGCTACTGTTTGTGGGTCTTTAGGAGAGTCTCCAACAATTTTACTTTTATTTTTAAATGATTTTATCAAAGGCAAAAAATGTGTTTTGGCAAAACAGTTTTTCACCCAGTACTCGGACTTTCTCGATTTTTCTGAGAAGTCATATTTAATCAGAAAATTAACCAATTTGTTATCACGCAGTTTTACATGTTCTGAGTCTCCAGTATTTTTTTTAGATTATTTTGAATTTTTAAAAATAGGTCAAAAAATCGTGTTTTAAAATCGGACAAAGAGGGAGATTTGAATTCAAAAGAAAAACAATTGTTAAATTTGGCTAAGGCATTTAGAGGGGATTGGTTAGAAACTTTAGTTACTGTCTTAGGGTAATTTCTAAGCCTTTTTAAACTCTAAAAATGATTTTATAAACCTCGAGTTAAGGGTGGTCAAGTCCGGGATTTTAAACTTAGGAAATTAGAGCCATTTTTAAAGGGTTTGGCTCGGGTTTCAATCTTCATTCAAGTTTCTTTCAAAATTGTTTTCAAACAATCACAAAGTTTTTTTGTTTTAGAATATTTAATTTGATATATTTTCCTAAGGTAGCCGAATATCTTTTTAGATATACGGATTTCCTTAATTAAAGGAAAAAATACATTCTCATGCATTTCATTTTCCATATTCATGCATACAATATAATATGTGATTTTTGCTATGATAATTTCCATGCTGGTGTTATTATTTTTTATTTATATTTTTTATGTTATGTTGTTTATTATATGGTTTTGAATATTTCATGACATCCTATGCTTTTTATTTAGTTATTTTTGTCATATTATTTAGCATATACTATGTTCATGCATTATTATTTTTATTTTTATTTTCATCCATATTATATGATAGCATTATTTTATGTTTCATGTCATTTCATATCATTTAGATTATATGCCATATCATTTGTATTTGCCATGTCATTTAAATCATTTTATTCCATTTAGAATATATCATGTGACTTAGGATATTTCATTTCATATGATGTTACCTAGGTCATTTCATTTCATTTAGAATATATTATGTCACTTAGGATATTTCATTTCATTTAGAATACATCATGTGACTTAGGATATTTCATTTCATATAGAATATATTATGTTACCTAGGTCATTTCATTTCATTTAGAATATATAATATGATTTAGGATATTTCATTTCATATAGAATATATCATGTTACCTAGGTTATTTCATTTCATTTAGAATATATCATATGACTTAGGATGTTTCATTTCATTTAGAATATATCATCTGACTTAGGATATTTCATTTCATTTAGAATATGCTAAGACATTTAAATTATATCATACCATTTAGGTTGCATTATATTATATAGACTTTGCTATGTCATTTTATTTATGTCACACATATTCATATTCATATTTTTTAAAATGTTTTGAAGAAGGTAATGATTTTCAATAAAATAAAGATATTCCCGAGTTAAAATAATTCATGAGTTCTCTGCCGGGTTTGCTGGGGAGGATATCATCAATTATTATTAATATTGGAATATCTTCTTTAAAACGAGAATGATTCGGAAAATTTTCCAAATGAATACGAATTTCTATATTTTGCCACGTTTGTTGGGAAATATAGGAAAATTTTGAATTAATAAATTCTGGATTATTTTCAAATAAAATGGAATTATTTTCCTTTAAATTGGGAATTAACTTGAAATACTAAATTTAAAACCGACTTTTTTATCGAGACTTGAGGATAGCACACGATTAATAAGGTACCGTTTTATACGGGCGTTGTGGTGATGCTAATCCTTCCCCACACGTAACCAAGTCCCGAACTCGCTTCTTTGATTTCTCTGGTTTAAAACGCAAACTTGAAATTGGTTTTAAAAATGTTTTAATTAATTTTAAAATGTTTTATAAAATTGGTTTTAATAGGTGGCCGATCACACCAAGCTAAAAAAGATTGGTGGCTACTCCATGTCTTTTTCAAGGCCATTTTCAAAACCTTCATTTTTCAAGAGGAATTAAGTCGACTTTTCCTCGATTTTTTTTAATGTCACGCTTAACGAATAATAAAGTCTTGCTACGAGACTTGTTCTTTTTTAGGTTGTGACAACCCACAAACACATATTTTGGGCCTATTTATCCTTTCTTTTTGAACCCCGAACCCTGGCCTACATTACGTGCTTTAAAAGTCCATTTTGATCAAGCATGAATATTTAATTTGAAGGGTTTTTCCTCAGATTTTATCCCATCTCATCGAGTTATCATTTCACTATGGAAGAATTTAGAATTCTCAAGTTCATGGTAGAACAAAAAAAAATGGAAAGAATGGGACTCTAGGGCGAAAACTCAAAAATGGGTGTTCTAGAGTAAAATGGGAATTTCCGATGCCATCTATGTCAGTGCCGATGCCACAAAAGAGATCATCTTGAAGAAAATCGAGGAACATCTAGGAATTCATGAACCTCCCAAATTGCCAGCTTTCATTTGGAGGATTGACTTCAAAAACTAAGATTTTTTTTTTCCTCCAAAATTAACTTTCGAGTTTGAACATCCCGGCCAATCTTGATGCTTGTCAAAACGCCATGATATGGAAACTAAAAGAATGTTGAATTTGTTTGATTCTCAAGGAATTCGTGTTTTATAAAACCTATTCCATTTGTGAGCCTATAAAGGACATACATTTTTGTTGTGAAGTTTTCTTGGATCAACCAAAATCCTGTTGTACCAAGTCTCTCAATCCAAGTTGAAAAACCCAAATTAACATTCAGAAAAATTCCTAACAGTGATCATCAATCTTCAAGAGATTCGTATATCACACACTGTAGGGTTAATATTTTTGACTCAGAAGTTTTCATTAAATTGTTTCCAAAATGGGAAAGCGAATAAAAATATTTTTGAAATAACCATTTTTGGATGTTGACATGAGACAAGGGTTTTTCTAACCAAAGGTATAGGACTACGAGGTAGATCTTGACTTCCATATATGAGAAGAAGAAATAGAATTCAACAAACAGGCTTCTATTGATAAGAGTTTGAAAAAGGTTGGGGCAAGAAGATAGCCAAGGACCGAAAAGGGAATGATCTCTTATAGGGCACGAGTTTTCAAGATACATTCTGATTTGGAAAGGAAATGCCAAGCCAAAGTCTAGAAAAAACGATCGAAGGCATTTGCATCACTCATGAGCACTTACCTCTTTATTGAGCTTTGCATCTGCACCGTGTCAACAAGCACTTGCATCATCCATGGGTATTTGCATTTGTACTATTCCATTAGCATCTGCATTTTACCCTTACATTTACATCCTTCATGGATATTTGCGTTTGCGTCATCTCAAGCAATTGCATCATTTCTAGGATCGCTACATCTTTATTATTGTGTGGTGACTGCAATTACACCATTTATGGACCGCTTACATGAACACGATTCGTAGGGGCATCTGCATCTTTTCATGAAGCATTTGTGTCATCATTGATCCTCGCATTTGCATCATTTAGAAGCATCTTGCACACTACTAATCTTTGCATTTGCATTATTCAGAAGCATTTGCACAATGCCAACCTTTGCATCTGCATCATTCTATGAAGTAGTTGCGTCAATGTTAATCTTTGCATTTGCATCATTTAGAAGCATTTTACACACTGCTAGTTTTTGCATTTGCATCATTCCGAAGCATTTGCACAATGTCCATCTTTGCATCTACATCGCCACATGAAGTAGTTGCGTCAATTTTGATCTTTGCATTTGCATCGTTCAGAAGCACTTGCATCTTATACAATATCTGCATCTGCATCAAGAAGCATTTGCATTAGTCCAAGACATTTGCATTTTGCACCATGAAGCATTTGCATCTTATTCAATATCTACATCTGCATCAAGAAGCATTTGCATTAGTCTAAGACATTTGTATTTGCACCATGAAGCATTTGCATCTTATTCGATATCTACATCTGCATCAAGAAGCATTTGCATCAATCCAAGACATTTGTATTTGCAATATGAAGCATGTGCATCTTGTTTAATCTCTGCACCTGCATCATGAAGCTTTTGCATCAATGAAAGACATTCCCATTTGCATCATGAAGCATTTGCATCTTCTCTCAAAGCCTTCAGGTAAACTTTCAACACATTTTCAAAAATCATGGATAAATCATCCAGACACCATATTCAGAAAATACCCCTGGCTTCACCCAAGTCTCTTCTCGACCTTTGGCTTCACCCATGTCATTTCAATCTCTGGCTTCATCCAGATCTCTATCGACTTTTGGTTTCACCCAAGTCATTTCAACTTCTAGCTTCATCCAGATCTGTCTCGACTTTTGGTTCCGCCCAAGCCATCTCATTTGAAAATTATCTATGGTTTTGCCTAGATAACGTTTCAACTTCTGGTTTCGCCCAAGTCATCTCATTTGAAAATTATCTATGGTTTGGCCTAGATAACTTTTCCACTTCTGGTTCCGCCCAAGTCATCTCATTTGAAAATTATCTATGGTTTCGCCTAAATAACTTTTCAACTTTTGGTTCCGCCCAAGTCATCTCATTTGAAAATTATCTATGGTTTTTCCTAGATAACTTTTAAGTCATCTTATCTGAAAATTATCTATGGTTTCGCCTAGATAACTTTTCAACTTCTGGTTCCGCCCAAGTCATCTCATTTTAAAATTATCTATGGTTTTTCCTAGATAACTTTTTGACTTCTGGTTTCGCCTAAGTCATCTTATCTGAAAATTATCTATGGTTTCGCCTAGATAACTTTTTGACTTCTGGTTTCGCCAGTAAGGTTACATCGAGTTAAGATAAGTCCCCAAGACTTCCGCCGAGGTATTGTCTTCTCTCGCAAATCGAACTCGTTTCCTTAAGACGAGTCGAGCCTTGATTAGTCAGGGAACTCAAGTTAAGGAAAAATCTTTTTGTTAGTCAAACCTGGACCAAGATGAGGTAAGGCCCCGGGACTTCCGCCGAGGTATTGTCTTCTCTCACAAATCGAACTCGTTTCCTTAAGACAGTTCGAGCCTTGATTAGTCAAGGAACTCAATTTAAGGACAAATTTCATTTTCTAATTTATAAAAAATAAAAAATCAAAATAAAAAAATAAAGAACAAAGGATCGAAAACCTTTAAAATTTATTTTACTTTTATAAAAAAAAAATAAAAATAAAAAAACCAAAAAAAATGATGAAAGAAGAATGAGAATCCTCCCTCTTATCTTGCAGAAATGATTTCACTGACCGGACAAAATTATTGTCTAGTTTGTCTTTGCCTGATTCCTGATTCTCAACAATCGTCAAAGAGGGGTAGCTGTAAACACCTAATTTTGTTCGGGCCCCCTAAACCGAGCAGATTCTCCTTTTCAACTTACCGAAATGCAAAGAGACTTCCACCGTTCCATAGATGGGTACCCAAGACTTTATTTCGGAGGTCAGCACAAAAAGTCAACTCGAAAAAAAGCAACCCCAAAAAAGTCAACCTTAAAAAGTCAACCATTGCAAAAGTCAAATCTCAGTCAAAATCAAGATTCGAAGTTAAATTGAACAATGGCGAAAGAATTTTGATAATCCGAAGTCTACAATGAAAGATAAAGAGTTCGAAAAATGGGTTGCCGAAATTCAGTGTAGGAGAAGACCTAATCCGGTAAATTTGGGGAAAACTACAAAGATAGCCCGATTCGGTGAAATTGAAGCCCACAATTGATAAGGGATGAATAAACAAAAATATCCCAAGGCCCAGTTTGAAGTGGATCCCAAGGAAGAGCCGGTTAGAGCAAAAACAGAAAAACGAGAAAATTTCCGAGTTTGAAAAAGGGAAAACTAAATCGGATGGAAATTTGATCATAAAAATTGAGAATTTTTGGACCAACTCAAATTCCTTATAGGACAAAGGATTTGGAAAAAGAAAATCCAAAAATCGAACCCGTTTTGAGTAAAATCGAGGTTTCGGAGGTTGAAGGGCAATCTCGAAAAATCCCAAAGATAATTCCGGGAAAAATAGCAAACTAGCTCGAAAAAATATAAAAACTTCTAGATCTGAGTTTTATAATTTTTGGAAGAGATTGGTGAAGAAAAATCCGAAATTGGAGCTCATTTGGGAAATCGCAAAGTTCGGATGCACTAACCCGAAATTCCAAAAGATAATTCCGAGAAAAATAGAAAACGAGCTCAAAAAATTATAAAAACTTCCAGATCTGAGTTTTATAATTTTTGGAAGAGATTGATGAAGAAAAATCTGGAATTGGAGCTAAAATGAAAAAGGCTAAATTTGGGAGGCACTAAACCGAAACTTTAGAGAAAAATCTGAGAAAAATAGTGAATGAGCTCAAAAAAATGCGGAAACCTCCACAACCAAGTTTTATATTGGATGGGATGAGTTGGAAAATAAAAATCCGAAATTGGGGTCCATTTGCAATTAAATTAAGTTTGGGGTCTAAAAGGTAATTTTGCCAAAGAAATCGAAAATGACCAATTTGCAAATAAAAAATTTGAATGGCCTGGAAATTTCCAGGCCATTTTCTGCCAGTAGCTGATTTAAAGAGGGAGTATGATCATCATTGATCAAATGGCCAAGGATGGATTGCAAGATGTCATTTTTATTGTCTTGCAAGTGGTCCTTTCTCATCTAATGGCCTAGGTGTTTTGTAAAAAGATGGGTACATCCCTCAAAGGCCAAGATCAAATTGCAAGATGGAATTTTTATTGTCATGAAAATATCTTCATCCAATGGCCTAGATTGTTGGAGAAATGATGAGCACATATCATCCAAGGGCAAAGGATGTTGGAGGAGCATGAAGGGTGAAAACAATGAAAAAGCCACACTCACTCCCTAAGGGATATGAAGGGTCGGCCAAGGCATAAGCAAAGGGGAGGTTCAGATTTTTTTACAAGGGAAGTAGCTAAAGGAAAGAAAAAAAGAGAGAAAAAAAAAAAAGAAAAGTGAGGAGAAAAATTGAGAGCTATTGATTTGGAAAACAATAGCTAGGTAGCTATCTCTTCCTTCCTTCTCCCTTAATGTTTTTTCTTTGATGTTGTGATTCTTTTTCTTCTCTTTGTGTTCATGTGATTTGTAAATATTTGATGAATAAAAAGGTCTTCAAAAATAAATTTTAACGGTTTTCTATCCTTTTTCCTTCATGCTTTATCAAATAACCAAGTTGACAAAATTTCTCTACATTTTTCATGCCATAGCCGAAACTTCTTTGATAATTTTGTGCTTGTTCTTGCTTGATATTTCTTGTTTTCTTGGTTGTGTTCATGCTTTTGACTCATGCTTGATCTATTGTCATATGTTTGGTTGGTTGGAAATCATGCATTTCATGATATTTCAACTAGGTTTTTGGCCAAGATCAACTAATGATCTCAAGCCAAAAATCCTTGCCCCATGCTAGTTGGAAGAGTGATAGTCTAGATTGGGTATTCTGAATTTGGAATTTTTTTTCACTACTCATCCATGGTCAAAATAAATTATTTTTTTTACCACATGTATTAGCAATTTAGAGGATGCCATAGTATTTTTTCATGTTTTTTAGATTTTTTTTTATCATGGTTAAAAAAATAGATTTTGACAAAACAATTTTTAACTTACTGTCTTGATTTTGGTAAAATACGATCATTGTATCCATGCTCCAAAAATTAAGCTGATTTTTTCCCATGGAGGTTGACATGTTGTAGGTCTACCATAATTTGTTCAGATTTTTCTGAAATTTTTTAGAAGGGAAAAAATATAGGTTTTCAAAACTGACAGTGAGGGTCAAACTTGTTTTCAAGAAAGTAATAATTTTTTGTTTTGGTTGTGATATTAAGAAGGGGCTGATTTGGTACATTAGCTACTGTCTTAGGGTGATTTCCATGTCATTTCAATCAAAAAATTTGATTTTATAAAATTCGGGTCAAGGGTGGTCAACCTGGGTTTCAAAACTAGGAAAAATAGAGCTTTTAAAGAGGGGGTTCGGCCAAGGCCAATTTTTTATCCCAAAAGTTCCGATTTTCTTTAAATCAGAGCCCAAAGTCTTTTGATTTTGAAAATCCAATTTAAGTATCTTCCTAAGGTAGTCAGATACCTTTTTAGGTATACGGATGTCCTTACTTCAAGGAAGAAATACATTTCCATGCATTGCATTTTAAAAATGTTTTTACTTAACTTGTCATAAAAACATATTTTTCGGTTTATTAAACATTTGGCGAGAATTAGTTTCCAATCTTTGCCGGGTTTGTCGGGGAGGTTAGGAAATTTTTCAACGCACGTGTTTATGGAATCGAAACGTATGGTTTTCGTTTTACTCGGAACCATGTAAATATCATATGAAAAAATTATTTTCCACGCTTTGTCGGGTTTGTCGGGAAGCACGGTAATATTTTTCGACATATGCTATTTATATAATTCCTCACATGAATAATTCATTTCAAATAATGATGTGTGCATGTAATCATGATGTGATTATGAATATTTTATGATTATGCCATTTTGTTAATTTGCCATGTCATTCACATGCCATGTCATTTACATGCCATGTCATCCATATGCCATGCCATTCATTCACATGCCATGTCATCAAGTATATACCATGTCATTCACATGCCATGTCATCCATATGCCATGTCGTTCATTCACATGCCATGTCATCAAGTATATACCATGTCATTCATATGCCATGTCATCCATATGCCAAGTCATTCATTCACATGCCATGTCATCAAGGATTTACCATGTCATTCACATGCCATGTCATTCACATGCCATGTCATCTATATTCCATGTCATTCATTCGCATTCCATGTCATTCATATGCCATGTCATCCATTCACATGCCATGTAATTCATTATGCCATGTCATCCATTCACATGTTATGTCATCAAATATATACCATGTCATTCACATGCCATGTCATTCACATGCCATGTCATTCATATGCCATGTCATTCATTCATTCACATGCCATGTCATCAAGTATATACCTTGTCATTCATATGCCATGTCATTCACATGCCATGTCATCCATATGCCAAGTCATTCATTCACATGTCGTGTCGTCAAGAATTTGCCATGTCATTCATATACCATGTCATGTAATTCATTCACATGCCATGTCACTTAGGTTATGTCATGTCGTTCTCATGCTATGTCGTTCATATGTCATGTAATCCATTCACATGCCATATCACTTAGATTATGTTATGACATTTATTCTTATGCCATGTCATTTTGTTTGCATTGTCGATTTCATTCACATAACATTCGTTATTATGCCATGATATGTTCATGCCATGTTATTCATATGCCATGTCATGTTCATGCCATGTCATTTTGTTTGCCATGTTGATTCCATTCACACGACATTCATTCTCATGCCATGTCGTTCATATGCCATGACATTCATATGCCATGTCATTTTGTTTGCCATGTCGATTTCATTCACATGACATTCATTCTCATGCCATGTCATTCATATGCCATGTCATTTTGTTTGCCATGTCATTTTGTTTGCCATGTCAATTCCATTCACATGACAGTCATTCTCATGCCATGTCATTCATATGCCATGACATTCATTCTTATGCCATGCCATTCATATGCCATGTCATTTTGTTTGCCATGTCGATTCCATTCACATGAGATTCATTCTCATGCCATGTCATTCATATGCTATTCATAAATCAAGACTATTCCCGAGTTAAAATAATTCATGAATTCTCTACTGGGTCTATCGGGGAGGATATCATCAATTATCATTAATAACGGAATATTCTTTTTAAAACAAGGATGATTCAGAAAATTTCAAAACCAAGAAAAAATTCCATGTTTTGCCGAGTCTGTCGGAAAATATAGAGAATTTTATGTTAGTAAATTCTGGATCATGTTCAAAATAAAATATGAATTTTTTACATAGGGAATTATTTTCAAAACACCAAATTTTAAAACAGACTTTTCACCGAGACTCAAGATAACACACGACTAAAAAGGTACCGTTTTATACGAGCGTTGTGGGGGTGTTAATCCTTCCCCGTACGTAACCGACTCCCGAACCCGCACTTGTTTATCTCTGGTTCAAAGCGCAGACTACAAAATTGGTTTTAAAAATATTTTAATTAATTTTAAAATATTTTTATAATAATCGGTTTTAATAGGTGGCCGATCACACCTAGCCAAAAAAGATTGGTGGCTACTCCATTTCTTTTTTGAGGTCGTTTTCATACCCTCAACCTTTAATCTTAAGAGGAATTAAGTCGTCTTTTCCTCTAACTGTTTTTCCCCCTCACTAGAGTGGGTTCTCCCTTCCCCGGGAGGATCACGTATCGACACATATAATTTACAATGAATTATATAATATTTTATCGTTATACATATTATTTAGAATGAAAATATTTTGTTTAATTTTAAAAGTATAATGTCTTCTCATGCAATGTAGAACAAAATACATAAAAATAGGTCATTGATAATGATAATATAATTTTTTGGTATATTACATTATAATAACCTCTTATCATGTTATTTAATTTAAATTAGATAATTTCTTATTAATATGCATGTTTTTTGAATAAAAGTGTTGTTTTTATAATCTTTTAAGTCTTACCATGTAGTTTTTTAAAAGTATATCAAATAGATCATTGATATGTATATTTTATTATAATGATTTGTATACATTATAATAATACCTTATCATATGATATATAATAAATTAATCTTTTATCATTATACATATTATTTAGAATAAATGTATTGTTTTTAATTTCAAAATTTTAATTTTTTTTATATGATTTAGATTAGTTTCGTCAATAGTTATAATATTTATTCGTTTAACGATACTTGCTACTAAATTCAAAGAAAATAAATAATGTTTTATTTTATTGTAAGGAGTTACAAAGAGAAATATATATATATATAAGCATAAATTATAAAAGCATAGCCAATATCACTTGGTGATCTTGTGTATCATTTGCATAAATGTCACCAACTTATTTTGAGACAATTTATCAAATTATTTTAGTAATCTCGGTTCAACAATTAAAACACTTTTAATCAAATTCCTAACTTTTAGGAACGTTGTCTTAAAATCGGACATTACCTAACTTTCAGGTAGTTTGTCCTAAACCGAACTTATAGAATTTGAAACCTATCCTAACTCTTAGGAACTTCAAACACATTAGGTAACAATTACCTAATCATACTGAAACTCTTTCATAATTTTAGGAATCACACTCCCACTAGGAAACTAGTTCCATTTCAGAGTAAGACTCTAACACTTAGTGTCGTAGGCATAGGCAACCTCTTTGGCCATCGGATAACCGTTGCCCGCCTATGATTAGGCCATTGTATGCCATATTCGATGGCTACTGGATGCCTCAAAAATGGGCTGCTGTCCACCTCACAAGGCAACAAGCAAATCGACAACAATTGCCTCATGCATAGCCACGGTTTGGGTACACCAAGTGCAGCAACATTTGTTGCTGTTCCAGCCATGTTTCATGCCCAAACCAGCCATCAAAAATTAATTGTATTCACCTTAGATGCTGTCCAAAAATTCCAGCAAGCTTGTGGAACGTTTCCACACTCATGCTCGAAGTATTAAGGCACGCGAACGAACACCTATAAAACAGCCCAAAAAATTTCAGCATTGCATTAACATCGTTTTAGGCCCATAAATGATTTTGTTTAAACGTTTTAAACCCAAATCAATCTTGAAACTTCAATGGCAGTATATAAACACAATTTCCAGAATTGAAAACATCCAGAAAAGCATTTTTATACAGCCCCAAAACAGCTCCCAAAATTCAGACTCAAAACAACGTTTTTAGGCCTCGAAACGACTCAGTTTTACTTAGGCATGTAATGGCTTTAATCCGGATTGCTTAAAACAATTTTAATACAACGTTTAAACATTTTTAAATTAAATTTAAACCACATTACACCCGCTGTCCAGAATCTACGAATTTAACGAAAAACTATTTTTTCAAGAAATCAATTGAACCGAAACACCAAAATCAATGCAAAAAACAAATCGTTTTGTTAATCACCAAGAATTGACATGCAATAACCTCATGTAATCAGTGGATCCTTGGCTCTGATACAACTGTTGGGAAATTTTGGGCTCATGCATATACATAGATATACAAAAATTAAGCAGCGGAAGTAAACAAAGAAACACCCGAAATAATTCACAATCTTTGGATCGTGACTTACATGGGTTTTACGGTATTTAAAAATTAAATAATCAATATGATCAGAATCAGTACCTACTCGTAATCCCGAGTGTGTCGATCCCTGCAATGTGGTAGCAACTAGATGGTCACCGAATGGCTTCTCCGAGGCCACGAGCAACACAGGTGTCTTGCCTCCAACGGTAATCCACACGGATGGCTGTTGGCACCTTCGAAATGCCTTGGGGATTCCACTGTGCTAGCAGTCCGATCTTCCGATCAATAATCAAAAGGTTGCTTTTCTTTCTTTTCTCAATGTCCGAAATGAAAAGGAATAATTTCTTTGAATCGACAATCAAGAAAAACTAGAAGAATCAAGATATGGAGGTTTGGCAATAGGGAATTATTGCCTTGGCTGATTCTCTCAATTTTATTCAAGAAGAAAAATAATTTTTTTTAGAGAATCTTTCCTAAACCGTAATTCAAAAAGTAGAAATCTATATACTTCTCATATTTTTGTAAGTCAAACATGTGGTGAATCAAATCCACTTGTTCTCATCTTTACGTCAATATCACAAAGTAGTAAATTAAATTACACTTATTCTTTCTTATCAAGTAAATCAAGAAGGTAGAATCCCATTCACTTTTTCTTCTTTTCTTTTACGTAAATTAAGAATAAGATTTCTACAAGGAACAAGCTTCCTTGACCGACTATCTTAGGGGGTTATTCATAAGAGTTTTAATTTTATTTAAACTCTTAATATTAAGAGAACTCTTCTCCTTTTTAAAGTGATCTAGTTCTACCCAAATTCTTATCACATAAGCTTGGATGATCCTAGACACTTTTAAGTCCCGATTCTGCTGCCTTGGATAGATAAGGGATAGGAGTTTAAGTTAAATAAAACAACCTAGTTGAGGTGAAACTCTTTCAACCTCAATCATCCCAGTTCAACCAAAACTCTAACTCTTAAAGCCAAGGTTGAACCTATCCCGGATTATGTCTATATTAATTGCTCGGTTTCATAGTGATAAGAGTTTGATTCCAGATCAAACTCTTAGAGTCGTAATCGAACTCAACCAGCTTGGATTAACAGAGTCCTTGTTCAAGTGAAACTCTTTCACTTAACAAGTGTTAGATTCCTAGTCAAACACTAACTCTTAGTGCCGGACTTGGACTTGACATAATCGAAGCAATTTTTGGTTTAGTGAAATACGTGAAGTCGAAATTTGATTCACAATCAAACTCCTCTAAAACGAGAAATTTTTTCTCATTTCGGACAACTTCTTATTTTCAGCCAAGACAACCTTATCTTAAGACATGTCTAAATTAAGATATGGTCTGCTTAAGACAAGCTTATCCTTATTGTCTTGTTAAGACATCATATTTAGATGTCTCAAATCCAAATTATGTCTTAACCTTCTTAATTTGAATCTTATTCAATTAGGTCCTCCAAATTAACCTTTTATTCGATTAAGTTATTACTTAATTAAATCCCAAGTTTAAGCCAACAATTCCGTCTTTGTGTGTGACCCATTAGGTTCCCAACATGTTGGCAATGCTTATAAATTAATCTCATTAATTTATACCCATAAATTAAGAGCGGGATCCAGCAACCCATCATGCCACCCAAATGTTAAGAAGTCAACGTGACCTCATTGAAACCATTCAGTAACCAGCCTATCATGTAATACGGTCCTTTCACCTAATATCCGGGATAACCCATGAGCATGGTGCAGTGTCTACTCATGTTCAATCCATATTAGTTCCTGCAGCTTATGGATAACCTTATGAAGTTAGAGAAACAATTTCTCCTAAATCCATCATGCTTCGGCCGAAGACTTTATCAAGTTAACCAAAGCCAAGAGCAGATGAGATATGTCTCCGATGTCACTTGGAGTGGTGAATCCTCTCTGGATCACTCATTCATCTTCGTATGGTTCATGTTATACCCAAAATCATCCTACCATAAGCATCCATTCATTTAGGACTCGTTCGTGATGGAATCAAAGTATGACACTCCCCATACAATATGACTTGGTATCACAAGTCTGAGGACTAATTTACACGACTGGCACGTGAGAACATTTCCATAGACACTTGAGTGACCATACCAAATGGAGTTCTCACAGTAGGTCATGTTCAGTGAACTTGTTCAACAGAAAAGCACCTACATGTTATCCCAAGTATCCCTCATACTTCAACCTAATGAGATTGGTTGCTTACTTCATAAGTAAGAAGGCTTAACATGTATGAGTCTTTAAGCATTGCCAATGCTTCGTCTTGGCAATACGATGACCATGAACAGTTTGAGGAACAAGGCTTTGATGCATAAGGATCTCACAATTATAACTCTTTATAATTCCTTTGCAAGGCCATTATGTTCCATTGGCTTTATCCGATTAGTACTTAAAACTCTTTATCATCGTACTAACCTAAAGGAAAACCTTGTATCACTAAGTAATAGTGATGGGTTTGCATTATTAATTGTATATCCCTTGTCCAATCCGATTGGCTCTAGGGCATATACTAACAATTTTATGTTCTTATAATTTCCAAACATGTAACTTTAGAACTGGCTAGCAATTTCTATCCACTGGCTAGTCCTTTGCCAATTACTAAAAAAGTCAACCTTGAAAAGTCAACTACTAAAAAAGTCAACCCACTTTCAAAATCAAGATCTGAAGTTCAATTGAAAAATGGTGAAAGAATTTTGATAATCCGAGGTCTACATTGAAAGATATGGAGTTCGAAAGTTGAGTTACGGAGATTCAGTAGAAAGAAAACCCTAGTTCGGGAAATTTGGGGAAAAGTGCTTAAACGATCAAATTGGTCAGAATTGAGGGTTCCAAATGAAAGATAAGCACTGGCTATGGGTAATGGATAAGCTATTTGGAAGAAAAATTGAAGGGGAAAGTCAATCCGAAAGAAAACCGAGAATTAGGGCTTTAGTTGATTTTGGTGAAATTGGGGAAAATTGCAGAAATGGCCCGATTCGGTAAAACTAAAGCCCTTAATTGATGAGGAGTGAGTAAACAAGGATAGCCCAAGGCTCAGTTTGAAGAAATTCCGATAAAATCGATTGGAGGAAAAACGAAAAAATAAGGAAATTCCCGACAATGAAAAAAAGGAAAAATCAAATCGAAAGGGAAATTGATCGTAAAAATTGGATGTTTTCGGATCAAATCCAATTCAATATATGAAAAAGATACAGGAAAAGAAAATCTGAAAATCGGACTTCTTTTGAGCAAAATCGGGCTTCGAAGGTAAAAGGGCAAAATTGGAAAATTTGGGAAAAATAGCAAATGAGCTCCAAAGATTCTAAAAATTTGCAGATCTCATTCTTAAATCATTTCAAAGAGATTGGAAAAAGAAAATATGGATTCGAAGTTTGTTTGTAAAATGGCCAAATCCCGAGTCCACTATGTAGAAATTCAAAGAGATAAATTCCGAAAAAATAGCAAATGAGTTCCTAAAATTCTGAAAATTTGCAGATCTTGTTCTTAAATTATTTGGAAGAGATTGGCAAAATAAAATCTGGATTTGGAGTTCGTTTGCAAAATGAACAAATCCCGGGCCCACAATGTATAAATTCAAGTAGATAAATCCCGAAAAAATAGCAAATTAGCTCCAATAATTACCAAAACTTCCAGATCACACTTTTAATTTATTTGGAATAGATTGGTGAAGAAAAATCTGGATTCGGAGCTCGTTTAAAAAATGGTAAAAGTTCGGGTACACAAAAGGGCAATTTTGGAAGAAAAATTCCAAAAAAATAGCAAATGGACTCAGAAAATTTTGAAAACTTCCAGAATTAAATTTTTATTATTTAAGAAGTATTGAAAAAATAAAATTTGAATTTGGAGTCCGTTTGCTATTTATTTAGGTTCGGGGGTCAAAAAGGTCATTTTATCGAAGAAACCGAAAATGGCTTTTCTTGCAATAGAATTGGGCTTAAGAGGGAAATCAGCCAAGCCCATGATGGAGATTAATTTTGCTGAGCCATTTCATATAAAGGCCAAGAGAGAAGAGGAAGGTAGTTATTTTTGTGATCAAGCCTTTGAATTTGCAACATATGCACCAATGGTTGGAGAGGGATGATGTCATATTTAAGATCCTATTTATGACATCATCTTCACGACATCATATATTTAGAGGCAGATTATTCCAACCTAATAGTGGGATTTTTACATAGAAAACATATTGGATTAAGGGCCATTGGATCAAAATTGGTTAGGAAAAACTACAACATTCTAGAGAATTCTATACACCATTTGGCCAAGGCATTTGGGAAAGGGGGGGAATTCAGATTTTTGCTGGAGCTTTAGAGGCTGAATAGAGGCAGTAGCTAAGAAAAAAAAAAGAGAAAAAGAGAGAAAGAAAAAAGAGAGGAGAAAAAAAGAGAAGAAAAAAAGAAAGGTTTGGCTTGCTACTTCTTGATTTGGAAAGCTAGAGCAAGGTAGCTATGTTCTTTCATGGTTTTATCATACTTTGTTGACATGATTTTGATATTTTGATTGTCATTTTATTCTCTTTTATGAAATAAACTTGTTTTTTAAAATAAGTTATAAGGAGCTTCTACTTTGTTTTTTAAAAGAAATCAAGAAAACAAGTTTTTCTCTATTTTTCATCATGGTTGAATGAATCACTTTTGTTAAATGATTTTGTGTTTGATCTTGTTTATGTGATTTGTTGTGGTAGGTTAACTTACTTGTGGTAGATTAGCTTGATTGTGGTAGTTTAGCTATAGACCATGCCATGTGTTTGTGAAAATGTCTAGCTATATTCATGCATTTGCATTATGATTGCTTAGTTTAGCATGTTTCCTTTTTAGTCTTGTATTTAATATGCCATGTGTTTGTGTTATTGCCATGCATTTTTTAGGTCTAGGTCTCATTTGCATTGCCATGCATTTCATGCATTTTAGACCTAAGTTGCATTAAATGCCATGCAAGTTCATTTTAGGTCTAGGCCATATTCTCTATGCCATGCATTTTTCATGTCATTTAGGTTTTAAATCATGCATTCAATTTTCTGTATAATCATGCATTTCATGTCATGCCACATGATTTATGACTTAGACCAATCAATGGTTCAAAGTCATGCTCACTTGAGCATACTTGTGGAAAATTAAAGAGTTGTCAAATTGATTATTCTACCTTTGTCATTTTTTTTTTACTTAGCCAATTTTTGTCTAACTTTTTAAAAGTATTAGCTACTATTTGTGGGTCTTTAGGAGAGTCTCCAACATTTTTACTTTGATTTTTAAATGATTTTATCAAAGGAAAACAAATGTGTTTTGGCAAAACAGTTTTTCACCCAGTATTCAGACTTTCTCGATTTTTCTGGGAAGTCATATTTAAATAAAAAATTAAGTCAATTTTTTATCCTGTATTTTTACATGTTTTGAGTCTCCAATATTTTTTTTTAGATTTTTTAAAATTTTTAAAAATAGGTCAAAAAATCATGTTTTAAAATCGGACAGTAGAGGCAGATTTGAATTCAAAAGAAAACCAATTGTTAAATTTGGCTAAGGCATTTAGAGGGGATTGGTTAGAAACTTTAGCTACTGTCTTAGGGTAATTTCTAAGCCTTTTTAAACTCTAAAAATGATTTTATAAACCTCGAGTTAAGGGTGGTCAAGTCCGAGATTTTAAACTTAGGAAATTAGAGCCATTTTTAAAGGGTTTGGCTCGGGCTTCAATCTTCAATCTTCATTCAAGTTTCTTTCAAAATTGTTTTCAAACAATCATAAAGTTTTTTTTTTTGTTTTAGAATATTTAATTTGATATATTTTCCTAAGGTAGCCGGATATCTTTTTAGAATACGGATTTCCTTAATTAAAGGAAAAAATACATTTTCATGCATTTCATTTTTCATATTCATGCATACAATATAATATATGATTTTTGCTATGATAATTTCCATGGTGTTATTATTTTTTATTTATATTTTTGATATTATGTTGTTTATTATATCGTTTTGAATATTTCATGACATCCTATGCTTTTTATTTAGTTATTTTTGTCATATTATTTAGCATATACTATGTTCATGCATTATTATATTTATTTTTATTTTCATGCATATTATATGATAGCATTATTTTATGTTTCATGTCATTTCATATCATTTAGATTATATGCCATATCATTTGTATTTTCCATGTCATTTAAAACTTTTTATTCCATTTAGAATATATCATGTGACTCAGGATATTTCATTTCATATAGAATATATTATGTTACCTAGGTCAATTTATTTCATTTAGAATATATTATGTCACTTAGGATATTTCTTTTCATTTAGAATATACCATGTGACTTAGGATATTTCATTTCATATAGATTATATTATGTTACCTAGGTCATTTCATTTCGTTTAGAATATATCATATGACTTAGGATATTTCATTTCATATACAATATATCATGTTACCTAGGTTATTTCATTTCATTTAGAATATATCATATGACTTAGGATATTTCATTTCATATAGAATATGCTATGACATTTAATTATATCATACCATTTAGGTTGCATTATATTATCTAGACTTTCTATGTCATTTTCTTTATGTCACACATATTCATATTCATATTTTCTAAAATGTTTTGAAAAAGGTAATGATTTTCAATGAAATAAAGATATTTTCGAGTTAAAATAATTCATGAGTTCTTTGACGAGTTTGCTAGGGAGGAAATCATCAATTACCATTAATAACGGAATATCTTCTTTAAAACGAGAATGATTCGGAAAATTTTCCAAATAAATAAAAATTTCTTTATTTTGCCACGTTTGTTGGGAAATATAGGAAAATTTTGAATTAATAAATTCCGGATTATTTTCAAATAAAAATGGAATTATTTTTCTTTAAATTGGGAATTAACTTGAACTACTAAATTTAAAACCAACTTTTTTACCGAGACTTGAGATAGCACACGATTAATAAGGTACCATTTTATACGGGCGTTATGGGGGTGCTAATCCTTCCCCACATGTAATTGAGTCCCGAACCCGCTTCTTTGATTTCTCTGGTTTATTAACGCAGACTTGAAATTGGTTTTAAAAATATTTTAATTAATTTTAAAATGTTTTATATAACCGATTTTAATAGGTGGCCGATCACACCTAGTAAAAAAGATTGGTAGCGATTCCATGCCTTTTTCAAGGTCATTTTCAAAACCTTAGTTCCACCACCAAGTTTCCCAACTCTTAGGCCATGTGTGACTAAGAAACAACCCAAAAACAAGACTCAAGAGCCGTATGATCCCATTCCAATCATCTATCGACAGCTTCTCCCTATACTGATCCAAAATCACATGGTTGCCTATATCCCCCTGAAACCCCTGTTACCACATTATCCAAAGTGGTATAATCCAATGCAAGATGTGATTATCACTGTGGAATTGCTGGCCATAGCATTAAAGACTATATAGCCTTCAAAAAGAAAGTGCAATCTCTTATAGAGATCAAGTGGATTGATCCGACGACACTGATTGATAGAGGGCTGGGAAAGTATAATTAGGATTGGGAGATTTATAGCAATGATCTGGAAAGACTTCAGTCTGATATGATGTAATAGGATTTCAGTTTTTCAGTAGCTGGCTCTTATAGCCTTAGGATGCTAGGAAGAATAAAGTGCTTGTAAAGACAGTTTTAAACATTGCTCATGATTTTGTAAACATGGTTTATACCATTATGAATGTTGATTTGGGAATGAATTGGTTGTGCTTCAAGTTTATGAGATGTTAATGATTAAGTTCCTCTGATTCTTATTTCCTCCGTTGTATCGTCCCCTTTGCATTTTGCATCCGATCAATTATTTGTCATACCATAATACCATACATGCATCTTGGTAGCATCAGAAGATATTCATGACAAACATAGTATGCACTAATTTGCTTATTACATACATCATGTTAGCATTAGGTCGCATTCATAACACACATGGTCAGCATGAGTTTCTGTGTATATACTCTGTGTTAATCATTCATTGTTTACAGGCATCATAATTAACATAGTGTTGCATTCATAGTGTTTATGATCATTCATAGGATAATGATCTGGAACATATATAGTCATTCATGGCATATATCAATGCGTTGATTCATTTATTATTGGCTTGCATCTTAGTGGCATCGTGATTGCATTTATTACATACCTGGTCAACATGTTTCCATTGTATATGTCAATACATCACATTGTTTAGGCTTCACGTGCATTCATGGCTCCTTCATCATGAGATGCATTTGGGGGGATAAAACGAATGTTGGCTTGGCTTTAGGAGTCTTTGAAAGAATTTCCATTTCAAATCAGGGGTATAAGTTGTACTGAGCACCTTTATGATACAGGCCAAAGTTATGGAGAATGAACAAGTTGCCTGAATGGAAAGAATGGAAAGGGCACATGAAGAATTGCTAGAAAAGTTGGAAAAATCTGAAGCAGAATCTAAGGATTAGATGACTAAATTGATGGAGCTGATGTTCGCCGTGATCAAGGGAAAAGGATACACTGAAAACTTGGCCGCTAGAGAATGGTTAGAGACACAAAAGGGTCAGAGTAAGGTCATGGCATTGGATGGCCAAAACACAGTTAATCCTGTCAACGTCCTAAACTCAGATGATCCAGCTGAATAGGAAAAATTGAAAATGGTTGAGTCGAATCAGGCTGAGTCGGCAGATTCCCAAGGGAAATACTAGTTTTTAGATGAAAGGCTCCGGGCACTAGAAAGTTTAGATGTATTTGAGAGTTTAGATGCGAAAGAATAATGTTTGGTCCTCGATTTAGTCATTCCTCCTAAGTTCAAGATCCCTGACTTTGTGAAATATGACGGGACGACCGATCCGTCAACCCACATCACTATGTTCTGTCAGAAGATGATAAGTCATGTAGATAATAATAAGGTTTTGATTCACTGCTTTCAGGATAGCCTCAGCGAGTCTGCAATTAGGTGGTATAGTCAGTTGAGCAAGGATCAGATTCGCTCTTGGAATGATCTGGCTAGGGCTTTTCTAAACCAGTACAAGCATAGGACCGACATGGCGCCTTACCCTCTCACCTTGCAAAATATGAAGAAAAGAGCTACTGAGAGCTTCAAAGAATATGCGTAGTGGTGGATGACCATGGCCGCCCAAGTACAACCGCCCTTAGCTTAGAAGGAAACCACTGTCCTTTTTTTGAATACACTGCAGGCCCCGTACTATGATATACTTGTCGGCAACACCACGAAGAATTTTTCGGACATGGTAATTTTAGGGGAGATGATTGAGAATGCTATCAAGGATGGAAAATTGAAGGAGAAAAAACATCTAATACCGAGAGAAATGGGGCATCTGAAAAGAAAAAGAAAGATACCCAAGTCGTGGAAGGCTTTGCCCCACCTCCCCAATTCTCCTTGTATCAGCCATTTTACTCTACCCTGAACAATGTCTCTGAAGATGCTTATCCTTACCAACCAATGACTGCAACCACACCAGAATTTACATCTGTCTATCAATCTAACACCCTTGGGAATAATCGAAAGGGGCATAAAAAGCGAAAAAGAAATCAGGTTGACCCGATTGCTGTGACATAGAGTGAGCTACTACCTCAACTCATCCAGAATCACCTTGTGACACCCATGCAATTAGAGCCTCTGAAGCCTCCTTATCCGAGCTGGTATAATGCTAATGAGTGTTGTGGTTATCATTCTGGCAATCAAGGTCACTCAACAGAGAACTGCCCCGCTTTGAAGTACAAGGTCAGGGATCTCATCAAGGCTGGGTCGATAAGTTTTGAAGATGGGAAAGCCAAGTGTCATAAGAAACATTGTGCATAATCATATCAGGATTTTTGATGCATGTAGTTCTATACACTGTGATGATGAAAGCACTTGTCTCATGTTGACATCTACATGAAATAAATAAATTTTGAATTTAAATGTTTTATGTTCATTATATTTTAGCACTCATTTGAATTTGCAAAAAACAAAAAGCGAAACTTCATGAAAATTTGTGGTATACAGTAATAAGGGGTTTTCACATGAAATAATGGACAGTCTCAAGAATATTGATGATCATTGTTAGTAATGACCTAACATTTTCCCCTCTCTTTTAGGCTTTCCTAGGCCTAAATCCCTTGAATCAAGACTACTTGAAAGACCTAATGTTTCGAGGAATATCAATGTTTAAACTTCTTAAAACCATTCTCATCATAGAATAAGCAAAGATGTAAATCCTAGCTTAGGCTATGAACAAAGGAACGAACTTTATGATTTTTTTTTCGAATTCCTTGAAATTCAAACAAATGAGACATTCTTTCAAGAATCTAGATCTTGGAAATTCGATGTGTGTCAAGGTTGTGCTAAAATCATTCATATCCCTTTCCAATGACCATAAAACACTAATTGCCCAAACATCACTTCATGATTGACACCTCGGGGCACCATGATTAAATCAGATTATCCTATTTTGGGTCACATTCTTTCTCATCTCTTCAAAAAAAGAAAACCAGGACTGAAACTCAGCTTTTTTCAATGTAAACCTAGACTTGCTATGTTCCTCATTGATACAAATTCTCATGGTTAATCAAATTGGGGCATCATATGTGGAAATGATGGATATATGGTGAAAAAGGATGGGACTAATGCATGAATCAGTTGGGCATACGACAAGAAAAAGACAAAAAGAAAGAGATTGTGGTATCATGCATATGAGAATTAGGATGATTCCAAAGTGTAAAATGAAATTTTGATTATCTATTCCCCCTGGGGATTGCTTTTCAATGAGAATATTTGTGCTTAATATGAGAAATGACCATCTTTCATATCCCTTTTACAAGAAGAAATTATCCATGGTCACCCCTTTTGAGCCAACATATTTCTTTCTTCTTTGAACCCTAATCAAGGATCACCCTCTACACTGGGGGGAAAATGCGAGGAAGGATCACTGAGAAATTAGTCCTGAATCAAAGACAGATACAAGTCAAATCGACCTCCCAAATAAATATGGGTTCACTCTGTCAAAAGGAAAAGGAAAAGATGGCGAAATGAAAGCCAAGAACAAAACGAAAGAAAAACAAAAACAAAACAGAAAGTGTGAAAAAGTATGGCAAATGAAAGCCAAAAGCAGAGAAGAAAAAGAGCAAAGTCAAAAGGAATGAAAAGTCCAAAAAGAGACAAATGCTTCAAAGGGAATCCTCCTCAAGAAATGATCCTTGATCTGATTACCCTCAAACACATATTTTGGGCCTATTTATCCTTTCTTTCTTAACTCTTAACCATGGCCTACATTACGTGTTTTAAAAGTACATTTTGATCAAGCATGAATATTTAATTTGAAGGTTTTTCCTCAAATTTTATCCCATCTCATCGAATTATCATTTCACTAAGGAAGAATTTAGAATTCTCGAGTGCATGATTGAACAAAAAAAAAATAAAAAAAGAGGAAAGAATAGGATTCTAGGGCGAAAACCCAAAAACGGGCGGTCTAGAGTAAAATGGAAAATTTTGATGCCATCTATGATAGTGATGATACCACAAAAGAGAAGGTCATCTTGAAGAAGTGGTCATCGAGGAACATCTAGGAATTTTTGAATCTCCCAAATTGACAGCTCTCATTCGGAGGATTGTCTTCAAAAAACCAAGACCTTTTTCCTCCAAAATTAAACTTTTCGGTTTAAACATCCCGGCCAATCTTGATGCCTGTCAAAATACCTTGATATGGAAACTAAAAGAATGTTGAATTTGTTTGGGTTCTCAATGAATTCATGATTTATAAAACCTGTTCCATTTGTGAGCTTAGAATGGACATACATTTTTGTTGTGAAGTTGAATTTTGAATGTTGAATTTTGTCGTACCAAGCCTTGCCAATCCCAGTTGAAAAAAACTAGATTGACACATAGAGAAATTTCTAACAGTGATCATCAGTCTTCAAAAAATTTGTACATCACACACTGTGGGGTTAATATTTTTGTTTAGGAGTTTTCAAAATGAGAAAACAAATAAAGATATTTTTGAAGCACCCATTCTTGATGTTGACATGAGACAAGGGCTTTTCTAACCCAAAGGTATAGAATTGCTATGATAGGTCTTGACTTCCGGATATGAGAAGAAGAAATAGAACCCGTTTCAAACCTCTGTTGATGAGAGTTTGAAAACTGTTGGGCAAAGATAATAGCCAAAATGAATTGAAGATATACTCTGATTTGAAAAGGAAAAATGAATTTGAGAGGCTAAGCCAAAGTCTAGAAAAATGATCAGGGGCATTTGTATCACTCATGAGCACTCATTTTTTATTGAGCTTTGCATCAACATAGTGTCGGCAAGCATTTGCATCATTCATGGGTATTTGCATAGGCATTATTCCATAAGCATCTGCATTTTACCTTTATATTTACATCCTTCATTGAATTCACATTTGCGTCATCTCAAGCAATTGCATCATTTCTAGAACCATTGCATTTTCATTATTGTGTGGTAATTGCAGTTACACTATTCATAGACCACTTACGAGAACATGATTAGTCGGGACATCTGCATCATTCCATGAAGTAGTTGCATCAATCTAGGAGCATTTGCATCTGCATCAAGAAGCACCTGCATCTCCATCATGAAGCATTTGTATCAATCCAAGCCATTTATATTTGCACCATGAAGCATGAGCACCTTGTTAAAGATTGTGCATCTGCATCCTTTCTCAAAGCTTTTGGGTATAGTTTTCAACACGATTTTTTAAAAAGGGGAAAGTCTTTGGTAGTGATAGCCGAAGCCTCTGTGGAGGTATCCAGAGATTTAAAATTTTTTGAAAAGGGAGAAAGTCTTTGGTAGTGATAGCCGAAGCCTCTGTGGAGATATCCAGAGTTTTAAAATTTTTTAAAAGTGAACAAGTCTTCGATGGTGATAGCTGAAGCCTCTGGTGGAAATATCAAGGGTTTTATAATTTTGAAAAATGAGAAATCTTCTTCTGGAGGAGTTATCCAGAGTTTTGCAGTTTTAAAAATGAACAAGTCTTTGGTGGTGATAGCCGAAGTTTCTGGAGGAGATACCCAGAATTTTATTCAACATTTGCATCTACATCAAGAAGCATTTGCATCAATCTAAGTCATTTGCATCTACATCAAGAAGCATTTGCATCAACTAAAGACATTGGCATTAGCATCCTCTCTCAAAGTTTTCAGGTATAATCGAACTTATTCTGCTTCTCAAATGAGTCAAGTTTCGAGACCACTGTCGAGATATTTTGTTTTAAATTGGAACTCGTTCTACCTCTCAAATGAGTCGAGCCCCGAGACCACCGTCGAGGTATTTCTTTTATTTTCTACCTGCTCAACCCAGAATTTTACATTTTTTAAAATGAACAAGTCTTTGGTAGTGATAGCTGAAGCTTCTAAAGGAAATACCCATAATTTTAAGACGTTTTTAAAAATGAAAAAGTCTTCAGTAATGATAGCTGAAGCTTTTGGAGGTGATACCCAATGTTTTTACAAATTTTAAAAAATGAACAAGTGTTCGATAGTGACAGCTGAAGCTTCTGGAGATGATACCCAGAATTTTACAAATTTTAAACAGTGAGAAAGTCTTCGGTGGTGATAGCTAAAGCTTTTGGAGGAGATACCCAGAATTTTACAAATTCTAAATAGTAAGAAAGTCTTCGGTAGTGATAGCCAAAACCTCTATGGAGATATCCAGAGTTTTAAATTTTTTGAAAAATGAGCAAGTCTTTGGTGGTGATAGCCGAAGCTTTTGGAGGAGATACCCAGAATTTTAAACACAGCTAAGAACAAGACAGGTTAAGACCCCGAGACCGTATTCGAGGTCATTTCTTCTCTTGCAAATCAAACTCGTTTCCTTAAGACGGGTCAAGCCTTGATTAGTCAGGGAACTCAATTTAAGGACAAAATCTTCACTTTACAGCTTTAATAAAAAAAATGAAAAAAATGAAAATGAAAACTCCCTTTCCTTTCTTTCACATGAGATTTCGCTAACCGGACAAAATTAGTGTTTATTTATTTTTGCATGATTCCTGACTCTCAGCAATAGTCAAAGAGGGGCAGCTGTAGACACCTAATTTTGTCCGGACCACTAAAACAGGTATGTTTTATTCCTAAATTGATGTTTTAGAATGCAAAAAGACTTTTCTCATCCTGCAGGGTACTCCGTGACTTAGTTTAAGAAAGCAGACATAAAAAGTCAAACTAGAAAAAGTCAACCCCAAAAAAGTCAACCTCAAAAAGTCAACTACTAAAAAAGTCAACCCACTTTCAAAATCAAGATTTGAAGTTCAATTGAAAAATGGTGAAAGAATTTTGATAATCCGAGGTCTACATTGAAAGATATGGAGTTCGAAAGTTGGGTTACAGAGATTCAGTAGAAAGAAAACCCTAGTTCGGGAAATTTGGGGAAAAGTGCTTAAACGATCAAATTGGTCGGAATTGAGGGTTCCAAATGAAAGATAAGCACTGACTATGGGTAATGGAGAAGCTACTTGGAAGAAAAATTGAAGGAAAAGTCAATCCGGAAGAAAACTGATAATTAGGGTTTTAGTGGATTTTGGTGAAATTGGGAAAAATTATAGAAATGGCCCGATTCGGTAAAACTAAAGCCCCTAATTTATGAGGAGTGAGTAAACAAGGATAGCCTAAGGCTCAGTTTGAAGAAATTCCGAGAAAAGAGCCGATTGGACGAAAAACGAAAAAACGAGGAAATTCCCGAAAGTGAAAAAAAAGGAAAAATCAAATCGGAAGGGAATTTGATCGTAAAAATTAGGTGTTTTCAGACCAGCTCCAATTCAATATATGGAAAAGGCGTAGGAAAATAAAATTTAAAAATCGAACTTGTTTTGAGCAAACCCGGGCTTCGGAGGCAAAGGGGCAAAATTGGAAAATTTGGGAAAAATAGCAAATGAGCTCCAAAGATTCTAAAAATTTGCAAATCTTATTCTTAAATCGTTTTGAAGATATTGGCGAAAGAAAATCTGGATTCGGAGTTCGTTTGTAAAATGGCCAAATCTCGGGTCCACTATGTAGAAATTCAAAGAGATAAATCTCGAAAAAATAGCAAATGAGTTCCAAAAATTCTAAAAATTTGCAGATCTCATTCTTAAATTATTTGGAAGAGATTGGCAATAGAAAATCTAGATTTGGAGTTGGTTTGCAAAATGGCCAAATCTTGGGCCCGCAATGCAGAAATTCAAGTAGAAAAATCTGGATTTAGAGCTCGTTTCAAAAATGGTAAAAGTTCGGGTACACAAAAGGGCAATTTTGGAAGAAAAAATTCCAAAAAAAATAGCAAATGGACTCAGAAAATTTTGAAAACATTCAGAATTCAATTTTTTATTATTTCAGAAGTATTGAAAAAATAAAATTTGAGTTTAGAGTCCGTTTGCTATTTATTTAGGTTTGGGGGTCAAAAAGGTTATTTTACAGAAGAAACCGAAAACGGCTTTTCTTGCAATGGAATTGGGCTTAAGAGGGCAATCAGCCAAGCCCTTGATGAAGATTAATTTTGCTGAGCCTTCATCTAAGGGCCAAGAGAGAAGAGGAAGGTAGTTATTTTTGTGATCAAGCCTTTGAATTTGCAACACATGGACCAGTGGTTGGAAAGGGATGATGTCATATTTATGATCCTATTTATGACATCATCTTCATGACATCATATATTTAGAGGCTGATTATTCCAATCTAATGGTGGGATTTTTACATAGAAAACATCTTGGATTAAGGGCCATTGGATCAAAATTGGTTAGGAAAAACTACAACATTCTAGAGAATTCTATACACCATTTGGCCAAGGTATTTGGGAGAGGGGGGAATTCAGATTTTAACTGGAGCTTTAGGGGCTGAATAGAGGCAGTAGCTAAGAAAAAAAAAAGAGAAAAAAAGAAAAGAAAAAGAGAGGAGAAAAAAGGAGAAGAAAAAATAAAGGTTTGGCTTGCTACTTCTTGATTTGGAAAGCTAGAGCAAGGTAGCTATGTTCTTTCATGGTTTTCTCATACTTTGTTGACATGATTTTGATATTTTGATTGTCATTTTATTCTCTTTTATGAAATAAACTTGGTTTTTAAAATAAGTTCTAAGGAGCTTCTACTTTGTTTTTTAAAAGAAATCAAGAAAACAAGTTTTTCTCTATTTTTCATCATGGTTGAATGAATCACTTTTGTTAAATGATTTTGTGTTTGATCTTGTTTATGTGATTTGTTGTGGTAGGTTAGCTTGATTGTGGTAGGTTAGCTTGATTGTGGAAGTTTAGCTATAGACCATGCCATGTGTTTGTGAAAATGTCTAGCTATATTCATGTATTTGCATTATGATTGCTTAGTTTAACATGTTTCCTTTTTAGTCTTGTATTTAGTATGCCATGTGTTTGTGTTATTGCCATGTATTTTTTAGGTCTAGGTCTTATTTGCATTGCCATGCATTTCATGCATTTTAGACCTAAGTTGCATTAAATGCCATGCAAGTTCATTTTAGGTCTAGGCCATATTCTCTATGCCATGCATTTTTCATGTCATTTAGGTTTTAAATCATGCATTCAATTTTCTGTATGATCATGCATTTCATGTCATGCCACATGATTTATGAATTAGACCAATCAACGGTTCAAAGTCATGCTCACTTGAGCATACTTGTGGAAAATTAAACTGTTGTCAAATTGATTATGTAAACACCTAATTTTGTCCGGACCACTAAAACAGGTATGTTTTCTTCCTAAATTGATGTTTCATAATGTAAAAAGACTTTTTTCATCCTGCAAGTGGTACTCCGAGACTTAGTCTAAGAAGGCGAGCACAAAAAGTCAAACTTGAAAAAGTCAACCCTAAAAAGTCAACTACTAAAAAAGTCAACCCACTTTCAAAATCAAGATTTGAGGTTCAATTGAAAAATGGCGAAAGAATTTTGATAATCGGAGGTCTGCATTAAAAGATATGGAGTTCGAAAATTGGGTTACGGAGATTCAGTAGAAAGGAAACCTTAGTTCGGGAAATTTGGGGAAAAGTACTTAAACGATCAAATTGGTTAAAATTGAAGGTTCCAAATGAAAGATAAGCACTGACTACGGGTAATGGAGAAGCTACTTGGAAGAAAAACTGAAAGAAAAGTCAATCCGGGAGAAAATCGAGAATTAGGGTTTTTGGTGGATTTCGATGAAATTTGGAAGAATTATAGAAATGGCCCGATTCAGTAAGACTAAAGCCCTTAATTGATGAGAAGTGATTGGCGAAAGAAAATCTGGATTCAGAGTTCGTTTGCAAAATTGCCAAATCCTGGGCCCACTATGTAGTAATTCAAGTAGATAAATCCCGAAAAAATACAAAATGAGTTCCAAAAATCATGAAAACTTCCAGATCACACTTTTAAATTATTTGGAAGAGATTGGTGAAGAAAAATCTATATTTGGAGTTCGTTTAAAACATGGTAAAGTTTGGGAGCACAAAAGGGCAATTTTGGAAGAAAAAAAATCCAATTAAATAGCAAATGGGCTCGAAAAATTTCGAAAACCTCCAGAATTTAATTTTTTATTATTTTGCAAGTATTGAAAAAAGAAAATTTGAATTTGAAGTCCGTTTGCTATTTATTTATGTTCGGGGGGCAAAAAGGTCATTTTACCCAAGAAACCGAAAAGGGCTTTTCTTTCCTTTTAAAAAAATGAAGCATGGGCTGGAAGAAGAGTGGTCAGCTGGCCAAGGCCCAAGTTTGGGCAGATATTTTCTGATTTTTAATCAAAAGGCCAACAATGAAGAGGAAGGTAATTTTTTTATCAAACCTTTGTAATAAAGCAACATGGACCTATGCATGAAGAGGAGAGTGTCAACATAATGGCTTAAGATTCTTGAACAGCTGTAATTATGGATAGTTGATTGCCTAATATAAGGGTGATAATTTCATATTTTAAACCTCTTGGATCAATAGCCTTTGGATCAAAATTGGTTGAAAGAAAAATGACAACATCCTAGAAGGATAAGGGCCATTCGACCACTACTAGAGGGAGGTCACTCTCTTTTCATTTTCAGCTATTTCACTCTCTATTCTCTCTTGTTTTTGGATGATTTTTCTCTCCATTGTTGAAAGGCAAAAAGAGAAGTTTAGAAAAGAAAAGAAAGTTAGAAGAGAAAAAGCTTGCAATATAGCTTCTAGAGGTTGCTTTAAGCATCATACTCTTGCACTGTCTTTGATTTTCCATTCTTGATTTGCTTTTTTCATTTGAAATTTGGTGAGTTTCTTTTGATTTTGATTTTACAATAAGTGTTTTTAAGCTTTCTTTTCAAGTTCTTCCTTCATGCTTTCTTGAAAAACTATGGAAAATCAATTTTTTTTTCTATTTTTCTCTAAGTGGCCGAATGGCCTATTGTTTTAGTGTAGTTGTTGTTTGCATTTTTATTTCATGTTATTCTTGATATTTAACAAGTTTTGATGCTTTAAATCTTCTTCCAATACATAAACATGAAGCTTGTTTTAATTTGGTTGCTTGCTTGTTTCCATTTTTGAGTCTATTATCTTGTTATCATGTTTATTTTACCTGTCTTGCATTTTTGAATTTCTGTTTTCAAAATGTTTATGTTTTACATTTTGTAATCCATGTGTTTGTGAAAATGCCTATTGGTTTTCATGTCTCTACTTTATATTTGCATGATTTGAGCATTATTCTTTAGCTATGCATGTTAGTATATCATGTTTTTGTGAAAATGCCATGCTCATTTTAAGCATGAGACCATTCGGCCACCCTCATGTTGTATGCTTTGTGTGTGCATTTTTGTTATGCTAGTTGATAGGTTAGCATTTTCATGGTATTTGGTTGTGTATTTTGTTTAAGCATGCTATATGTTTGTGTTATTGCCATGCATTCTTTAGGTTTAGGATTGGTTTGCTTTGCTTTGCCATGCATATTCATGCATGTTAGACCTAGGTTGTATTAAATGCCATGCAAGTTCATTTAGCTCTAGGTCATTTTATTGATGCCATGCATTTTTCATGTCATTTAGGTTTTAAATCATGCATTTCATGCATCATATTTTCTGTATTTTCATACATTTCATGTCATTGCCACTTGATTTATAACTTAGACCAAAAAATGGTTCAAAGTCATGCTCATTTTGAGCATACTTGTGGAAAATTAAAAAGTTGTCAAATTGATTATTCTACCTTTGTGATTTTTTTTTACTTAACCAATTTTTTCCTAACTTTTCAAAAATGTTAGCTACTGTTTGTGAGTCCTTAGGAGAGTCTCTAACATTTTTACTTTGATTTTTAAATGATTTTATCAAAGGAAAAAAATGTGTTTTGACAAAACAATTTTTTCACCCAATACTCGTACTTTCCCGATTTTTCTGGGCAGTCATCTTTAATCAAAAAATTAAGCCAATTTTTTCCCATGTATTTTTACATGTCTTGAGTCTCCAATACTTTTTTTAGATTTTTTTGAATTTTTAAAAATAGGGTAAATAATCGTGCTTCAAAACTGGACAGTAGAGGCAGAATTGAATTTGAAGGAAAATTGTTTTTCTGTTTTGGTTAAGTTACTTAGAGGGGGCTGATTAGGAAGTTTAGCTACTGACTTAGGATATTTTCCAAGCCTTTTTAAACTCTAAAAATGATTTTTTAAATCTCGAGTTAAGGGTGGTCAAGTCCGGGATTTTAAACTTAGGAAATTAAAGCCATTTTAAAAAGGGTTTAGCTAAGTTTTTATTTTTAATCTAAGCTTTTTAAAATTGTTTTCAAACAATCACAAAGTATTTTGGTTTTAGAATATTTAATTCGATATATTTTCCTACGGTAGTCGGATATCTTTTTAGATATACGGATTTTCTTAATTAAAGGAAATAATACATTCTCATGCATTTCATTTTCCATATTCATGCATACTATATAATATGTCATTTTTTCTATGATAATTTTCATGGTTTTGTTATTATTTATTATTTATATTTTGATGTTATGTTGTTTATTATATGGTTTTGAATATTTCATGATATCCTATGCTTTTTATTTAGTTATTTATTTTTGTTACATTATTTAGCATATACTATGTTCATGCATTATTATTTTCATTTTTACTTTCATGCATATTATATGATAGCATTATTTTATGTTTCATGTCATTTAGATTATATGCCATATCATTTATATTTGCCAAGTCATTTAAATAATTTTCTTCCATTTAGAATATATCATGTGACTTAGGATATTTCATTTAATATAGAATATATTATGTTACCTAGGTCATTTCATTTCATTTAGAATATATCATATGACTTAGGATATTTCATTTCATTTAGAATATGCTAAGACATTTAAATTATATCATACCATTTAGGTTGCATTATATTATCTAGACTTTGCTATGTCATTTTATTTATGTCACACATATTCATATTCATATCTTTTTTAAAATGTTTTGAAAAAGGTAATGGTTTTCAATAAAATAAAGATATTCCCGAGTTAAAATAATTCATGAGTTCTCTGCCGAGTTTGCTGGGGAGGATATCATCAATTATCATTAATAACGGAATATCTTCTTTAAAACGAGAATGATTCGAAAAGTTTCCCAAACTAATAAAAATTTTTATAGTTTGCCACGTTTGTTGGGGAATATAAGAAAATTTTGAATTAATAAATTCCGGATCATTTTCAATTAAAAAAGGAATTATTTTTCTTTAAATTGGGAATTAACTTGAAATATCAAATTAAAAATCGACTTTTTACCGAGACTTGAGATAACACACGATTAAAAAGGTACCATTTTATACGGGCGTTGTGGTGGTGCTAATCCTTCCCCACACGTAACCGAGTCTCGAACCCGTTTCTTTGATTTCTCTGGTTTAAAACGCAGACTTGAAATTGGTTTTAAAAAAATGTTTTAATTAATTTTAAAATATTTTATAAGACCGATTTTAATAGGTGGTCGATCACAGCTATCTAAAAAAGATTGGTGGCGACTCCATGTCTTTTTCAAGGTCATTTTCAAAACCTCCATTTTTCAAGAGGAATTAAGTCGACTTTTCCTCGATTTTTTTTAATGTCACGCTTAGCGAATATAAAGTCTTGCGATGAGACTTGTTATTTTTTAGGTTGCGACAGATTATTCTACGTTTGTGATTTTTTTTACTTTAGCCAATTTTTGTCTAACTTTTTAAAAGTGTTAGCTACTGTTTTTGGATATTTAGGAGAGTCTCCAACATTTTTACTTTGATTTTTAAATGATTTTATCAAAGGCAAAAAAAAAGTGTTTTGGCAAAACAATTTTTCACCCAGTACTCGAACTTTCTCGATTATTTTGGGAAGTCATATTTAATCAAAAAACTAAGCCAATTTTTTACCATGTATTTTTACATGTTCTGAGTCTCCAGTATTTTTTTAGATTTTTTTGAATTTTTAAAAATAGGTCAAAAAATCGTGTTTTAAAACCGGACAATAGAGGCAGATTTGAATTCAAAAGAAAAACAATTGTTACATTTGGCTAAGGCATTTAGAGGGGATTGGTTAGAAACTTTAGCTACTGTCTTAGGGTAATTTCTAAGCCTTTTTAAACTCTAAAAATGATTTTATAAACCTTGAGTTAAGGGTGGTCAAGTCCGGGATTTTAAACTTAGGAAATTAGAGCCATTTTTAAAGGGTTTGGCTCGGGTTTCAATCTTCATTCAAGTTTCTTTCAAAATTGTTTTCAAACAATCATAAAGTTCTTTTTTTTTTGTTTTAGAATATTTAATTTGATATATTTTCCTAAGGTAGCCGGATATCTTTTTAGAATACGGATTTCCTTAATTAAAGGAAAAAATACATTCTCATGCATTTCATTTTCCATATTCATGCATACAATATAATATGTGATTTTTGCTATGATAATTTCCATGGTGTTGTTATTATTATTTTTTTTTTTATATTTTTGATGTTATGTTGTTTATTATATGGTTTTGAATATTTCATGACATCCTATGCTTTTTATTTAGTTATTTTTTTCATATTATTTAGCATATACTATGTTCATGCATTATTATTTTTATTTTTATTTTCATGCATATTATATGATAGCATTATTTTATGTTTCATGTCATTTCATATAGAATATATTATGTTACCTAGGTCATTTCATTTCATTTAGAATATATTATGTCACTTAGGATATTTCATTTCATTTAGAATATATCATGTGACTTAGGATATTTCATTTCATATAGATTATATTATGTTACCTAGGTCATTTCATTTCATTTAGAATATATCATATGACTTAGGATATTTCATTTCATTTAGAATATGCTATGACATTTAATTATATCATACCATTTAGGTTGCATTATATTATCTAGACTTTGCTATGTCATTTTATTTATGTCACACATATTCATATTCATATTTTCTAAAATGTTTTGAAAAAGGTAATGATTTTCAATGAAATAAAGATATTTCCGAGTTAAAATAATTCATGAGTTCTCTGCCGAGTTTGCTGGGGAGGATATCATCAATTACCATTAATAACGGAATATCTTCTTTAAAAAGAGAATGATTCGGAAAATTTTCCAAATAAATAAAAATTTCTATATTTTGCCACGTTTGTTGGGAAATATAGGAAAATTTTGAATTAATAAATTCCGGATTATTTTCAAATAAAAATGGAATTATTTTTCTGTAAATTGGGAATTAACTTGAACTACTAAATTTAAAACGACTTTTTTACCGAGACTTGAGATAGCACATGATTAATAAGGTACCATTTTATACGGGCGTTATGGGGGTGCTAATCCTTCCCCACACGTAATTGAGTCCCGAACCCGCTTCTTTGATTTCTCTGGTTTATTAACGCAGACTTGAAATTGGTTTTAAAAATATTTTAATTAATTTTAAAATGTTTTATATAACCGATTTTAATAGGTGGCCGATCACACCTAGCTAAAAAAGATTGGTGGCGACTCCATGCCTTTTTCAAGGTCATTTTCAAAACCTTCATTTTTCAAGAGGAATTAAGTCGACTTTTCCTCGGTTTTTTTTAATGTCACGCTTAACAAATAATAAAGTCTTGCGATGAGACTTGTTATTTTTTAGGTTGCGACAGCTTGGCGATCCCGCTGGGGAGATTTAGAGAGTCAGGCCTATAATTAGTCGTGTGTTATCAAAGTCTTGATTTTGTTGGTTTAATTGGTATTTAATTTTATTTTCCACATTTTTTTTAAACAAGGAGAATTTTGAAAATAATAAAATATTTTAAATATGTTCATATTCATTCACATGCATTTTATTATTGTTTTCTAGTTATTTAATGATTGTATATTATAATTGCTTGTTGATTAATGCATTACACTATTCTTGAATGTTCTTTTAATAAATTGCTAGAGCATTTAGAATAAGGTTTGTAGAATAGGTGATGAAAGGTTTGTTTTTTTCTCCTCACACACATTACACTTGTATTTGCATATCATGAGCCCTATACTCGGGTTCCGTCCCTTTAAGCGGAAGTAAAGTAGCTACACTCTCGTGATTAACAATCCGTATGGGTTAGCAAAACACTTCCGGAGTACTAAATTACCTAAGCCTTCGTGATTAACAATCGGCATGGGCTAGGGAAATATACTCTAACGAATTGAACCCGCTTTTATCGGGGTGCCTTACTAGCCTTCACCGGCGACAGTGAGGAACAATTCGGGGCCTTTTAGAACTTCGTTCACCAACATATTGTGAACCATAGAGCCAACATAGGCGAAGCCCTGCCGAATTTTTGATAGATATACCAAAGATAGGAACACATGGAGGGAGATTTCTAAACCTTTTGTTACCTATTTTACTTTTTGAATAAGTATTGTAGATTGGGCAACGATGTACATACATTGCCCGTAATAAGTTTAATACCCCGCCCCGAAGGCATCGTGATTCCTAAATAAGCAAATACTGTTAGGGCAAGTGTTCACTAACTTTTTGAAATTCAACATACAAACATTCTTTTTCAAATATTTTTGCATTTTGCACATTTCATGCATATGTGAATAGAGCATGTACATTTATGGTTGTATTGTTGATCTCATTTTTTGCAATAAACGGATGGTGAAAATAATCTCATTTGATGATTTCATAAACTGGTAGTGTTACATGAACATTTGCATATTGTACCATAATAGGATCCACTACCCCTAAATTCTTTTGAAAAACAATATGTTTGGTTTTTCATAGAGAGAACATGTTTCAAAAAATCATAGATTAAATTTGGAGACAAATCTTGCATATTGAGATTTTTGAATAATCAAGATTTAGGTCCCAGCAATTTTGTGTAATCATTGATTAATTTCTTTGTGTATACCTTTGTGTTAATTCATTTATTCTTTGCATGTATCATTTTGATAACATGTTACAGTCATAGCATGCATAGTCATTCATTGTAGAATACATTTATGACATGCATAGTTATTATCTATATATACCTATGTATCAATTTATTCATTCTTTATATGTATCAGGTTGGTATCAGGTTGGCATCAGGTTGCATTCATGCATTGATAGTCAGCATGATTTTTTTTTATATATACCCATGCATTAGTTTGCTTGTTCTTTACATGCATCATGTTGGCATCAGGTTGCATTCATGCATTCATAGTCAGCATGATTTTTTTTTATATATACCCATACATTAATTTGCTTATTCTTTACATGCATCATGTTGGCATTAGGTTGCATTCATGCATTCATTGTCATAGTCAGCATGATTTTTTCTGTATCTGCTCATGAATTAATTTATTTTTTTAAAATGCATCATGTTGGCATTAGATTGCATCCATGGCATACATAGTCATCATAATTTCTCTGTATATGCTCATGCATTAATCATTAGTACATTCACGCATATAGAAATAGAGCATGTACTTTCATAATTGTATTCTTAATCTCTTGACATTTTCATTTGCATGAAAGGGGTTCGAGATAAGAGGAAAGAATCAAAGGAACGATTGGGTGCTTTGGAACGTAATCAAGAGGAATTTGGGCATGAAATCAGGGAGGTGAAAGAACAGCTTGCCAAAATGATGAAATGTTTAAGGATATGGGCAAGAGTAAGGGGGAACTTTCTCAGGGCATTGCATCGCCTTCGGATCAACCAAAACCATTACGTCCAGAACATACAATCCTTGCTAGATCCTGCGCTTGTCAATGTTACAAAGGTTGCAACATGATGAAATTATGGACAAAATCATGAAAATGATTAAACCAGAGAGCCTGATACCAAAGACAGAAATCACGGATCCTGTACCATACTTGTAAACTGCTCTAAGTCCAAACTCGTATCCCTACCCTACTATGGCTCAATTGTCCACTAGGATGACCAATACGGGATCTCTGGGTCCCACTCCATCACCACCAACTGGCAGTTCATATTTCTTCCCTCATCAATCACCTTATCAAGCATCCGGGATAGGAACCTTGAACTATGTACAACCTCCAAGGGTCCCGTGTCCAAATCCATACCCTTACCTTGTTATTCTGCCACCTCTCCATGTAAACACTTCTGTTCGAACCATAGTGCCACCACCAAGTGCCCTAACTCCTAAGCCATATCTGACTAAGAAACAACCCAAAAACAAGACTCAAGAGCAGTATGATCCCATTCCAATCAGCTACCAAGAGCTTCTCCCTATACTGATCCAAGATCACATGGTTTCCTGTATCCCGCTGAAACCCATGTAACCACTATATCCAAAGTGGTATAATCCAAATGCAAGATGTGATTATCACTGTGCAATTGCTGGCCATAGCATTGAAGACTGTATAGCCTTCAAAAAGAAAGTGCAATCTCTTATAAAGACCAAGTGGATTGATCCGACGACACTGATTGATAGAGGGCTGGAAAGGCATAATTAGGATTGGGAGATTTACAGCAATGATCTAGAAAGACATCAGTCTGATATGATGTAATAGGATTTCACTTTTTTAGTAGCCGGCTCTTATATCCTTAGGATGCTAGGAAGAATAAAGTGCTTGTAAAGACAGTTTTAACCACTGCTCATGATTTTGTAAACATGGTTTATACCATTATGAATGTTGATTTGGGAATGAATTGGTTGTGCTTCAAGCTTATGAGATGTTAATGATTAAGTTCCTCCGATTCTTATTTCCTCCGTGGTATCGTCCCCTTTGCATTTTGCATCCGATCAATTATTTGTCATACCATAATACCATACATGCATCTTGGTAGCATTAGATGATATTCATGACAAATATAGTATGCACTAATTTGTTTATTACATACATCATGTTAGCATTAGGTCGCATTCATAACACAGATGGTCAGCATGAGTTTCTGTGTATATACTCTGTGTTAATCATTCATTGTTTACATGCATCATAATTTGACATCGTGTTGCATTCATAGTGTTTATGATCATTCATTGGATAATAATCAGGAACATACATAGTCATTCATGGCTTATATCCATACGTTGATTTGTTTATTCTTGGCTTGCATCCTTGTGGCATCGTGATTGCATTTATTACATACCTGGTCAGCATGTTTCCATTGTATATGTCCATACATCACATTGTTTAGGCTTCACGTGCATCAAATTGCATTCATGGCTCCTTCATCATGACATGCATTTGGAGGGATAAAACGAAAGTTGGCTTGGCTTTAGGAGTCTTTGAAAGAATTTCCATTTCAAATCAGAGGTATAAGCTGTATTGAGCACCTTTATGATACAGGCCAGAGCTATGGAGAATGAAGAAGTTGCTTGGAAAGAATGGAAAGGGCACATGAAGAATTGCTAGAAAAGTTGGCAAAATCTGAAGCAGAATCTAAGGATCAGATGACTAAATTGATGGAGCTGATGTCCGCCGTGATCAAGGGAAAAGGATACACTGAAAACTTGGCCGCTAGAGAATGGTTAGAGGCATAAAAGGGTCAGAGTAAGGTTATGGCATTGGATGGCCAGAACACAGTTAATCCCGTCAACGTCCTAAACTCAGATGATCCAGTTGAACAGGCAAAATTGAAAATGGTTGAGTCGAATGAGGCTAAGTCGGCAGATTCCCAAGGGAAATACCAGTTGTTAGATGAAAGGCTCCGGGCAGTAGAAAGTTTAGATGTATTTGGGATTTTAGATGTGAAAGAACGATGTTTAGTCCTAGATTTAGTCATTCCTCCTAAGTTCAAGATCCCTAACTTTGTGAAATATGACGGGACGACCGATCCGTCAGCCCACATCACTATGTTTTGCCGTAAGATGACAAGTCATATAGATAATGATAAGCTTTTTATTCACTGCTTTTAGGATAGCCTCAGCGGGTCCGCAATTAGGTGGTATAGTAGGTTGAGCAAGGATTAGATTCGCTATTGGAATGATCTGGCTAGGGCTTTTCTAAACCGATACAAGCCTATGACCGACATGGCGCCTGACCGTCTCACCTTGCAAAATATGAAGAAAAGAGCTACTGAGAGATTCAAAGAATATGAGCAGGGGTGGATGACCATGGCCACAAAAGTACAACCGCCCTTAACTTAGAAAGAAACCACTGTCCATTTTTTGAATACACTGCAGGCCCCGTACTATGATATACTTGTAGCCAACACCACGAAGAATTTTTCGAACATGGTAATTTCAGGGGAGATGATTGAGAATGCTATCAAGGATGGGAAAATTGAAGGAGAAAGAACATCTAATACCGAGAGAAATGGGGCATCTGAAATGAAAAATGAGGATACCCAAGTCGTGGATGGCTTTGCCCCACCTCCCCAATTCTCCTCGTATCAGCCATTTTACTCTACCCTGTACAATGTCTCTCAAGGTGCTTATCCTTACCAACCAATGACTACAACCACACCAGAATTTACATCTGTCTATCAATCTAACACCCTTGGGAATAATCGAAGGGGGCATAAAAAAGCGAAAAAGAAATCAGGTTGACCCAATTCGCGTGACATACAGTGAGCTACTACCTCAACTCATCCGGAATCACCTTATCACACCCATGCAATTAGTGCTTCTGATGCCTTCTTATCCGAGCTGGTATGATGCTCATGAGTGTTGTGGTTATCATTTTGGCAATCAAGGTCACTCAACAGAGAACTGCCTTGCTTTGAAGTACAAGGTCAGGGATTTCATCAAGGCTGGGTCGATAAGTTTTGAAGATGGGAAAGCCAAGTGTCATAAAAATCATGGTGCATAATCATATCAGGATTTTTGATGCATGTAGTTCTATACACTGTGATGATGAAAGCACTTGTCTCATATTGACATCTACTTGAAATAAATAAATTTTGAATTTAAATGTTTTATGTTCGTTATATAAAGTACTCATTTGAATTTGCAAAAAACAAAAAACGAAACTTCATGAAAATTTATGGTAAACAGTAATAAGGGGTTTTCACATGAAATAATTGACAGTCTTGAGAATATTGATGATCATTGTTAGTAATGACCTAAAATTTTCCCCCTCTCTTTTAGGTTTTCTTAGGCCTAAATCCCTTGAATCAAGACTACTTGAAAGACCTAATGTTTCAAGGAATATGAATGTTTAAACTTCATAAAACCATTGTCATCATAGAATAAGCAAAGATGTAAATCCTAGTTTAGGCTTTGAACAAAGGAACGAACTTTTTGAAATTTTTTTCGAATTCCTTGAAATTCAAATAAATGAGACATTCTTTCAAGAATCTAGATCTTGGTAATTCGATGTGTGTCAAGGTTGTGCTAAAATCATTCATATCCCTTTCCAATGACCATAAAACACTAATTGTCCAAACATCACTTCATGATTGACACCTCGGGGCACCATGACTAAATCAGATTATCTTATTTTGGGTCACATTCTTTCTCGTCTCTTCAAAAAAAAAAAAAAAACTCAGGACTGAAACTCAGTTTTTTTCAGTGTAAACCTAGACTTGCTATGTTCCTCATTGATACAAACTCTCATGGTTAATCAAATTGGGGCATCATATGTGGAAATGATGGATATATGGTGAAAAAAGGATAGGACTAACGCATGAATCAATTGGGCATGCGACAAAAAAAAAAGATAAAAAGAAAGAGATTGTGCTATCATGCATATGAGAATTCGGATGATTCCAAAGTGTAAAATGAAATTTTGATTATCTATTCCCCCTGGGGATTGCTTTTCAATGAGAATATTTATGCTTGATATGAGAAATGGTCATCTTTCATATCCCTTTCACAAGAAGAAATTATCCATAGTCACCCCTTTTGAGCCAATAGATTTCTTTCTTCTTTGAACCCTGATAGCGGATCACCCTCTACACTGGGGGAAAAATACGAGGAAGGATCACTGAGAAATGAGTCCTAACTGAAAGACAGATACAAGGCAAATCGAGCTCCCAAATAAATATAGGCTCACTCTGTCAAAAGGAAAAGGAAAAGATGGCGAAATGGAAGCCAAGAACAAAATAAAAACAAAAACAAAACAAAAAAGTGTGAAAAAGTATGGCAAATGAAAGCCAAAAGCAAAGAAGAAAAAGAGCAAAGTCAAAAGGAATGAAAAGTCCAAAAAGGGACAAATGCTTCAAAGGGAATCCTCCTCAAGAAATGATCCTTGATCTGATTACCCTCAAACACATATTTTGGGCCTATTTATCCTTTCTTTATGAACTCTGAACAATGGCCTACATTACGTGCTTTAAAAGTCCATTTTGATCAAGCATGAATATTTAATTTGAAAGGTTTTTCCTCAGACTTTATCCTATTATATCGAATTATCATTTCAATAAGGAAGAATTTAGAATTCTCAAGTGCATGGTAGAACAAAAAAAATAAAAAAGAGGAAAGAATGGGATTCTAGGGCGAAAACCCAAAAATGGGCGGTCTAGAGTAAAATGGAAATTTTTTATGCCATTTATGATAGTGTCGATACCACAAAAGAGAATGTCATCTTGAAGAAGTGGTCATTGAGGAACATCTAGGAATTTATGAATCTCCCAAATTTATAGCTCTCATTCGAAGGATTGTCTTCAGAAAATCGAGACTTTTTTCCTCCAAAATTAAACTTTTCGATTTAAACATCCCGGCCAATCTTGACGCCTGTCAAAATACCTTGATATGGAAACTAAAAAAATGTTGAATTTGTTTGGTTCTCGATTAATTCATGATTTATAAAACCTATTCCATTTGTGAGCTTAGAAGGGACATACATTTTTGTTGTGAAGTTTTCCTGGAAAAACCAAAATTTTGTTGTACCAAGCCTTGCCAATCCCAGTTGAAAAAAAACAGATTGACACATAGAGAAATTTCTAATAGTGATCATCAGTCTTCAAAAGATTTGTACATCACAAACTATGGGGTTAATATTTTTGTTCAGAAGTTTTCAAAATGCGAAAAAAATAAAGATATTTTTTGAAGCACCCATTCTTGATGTTGACATGAGACAAGGGATTTTCTAACCCAAAGGTATAGAACTGCTAGGATAGGTCTTGACTTCCAGATATGAGAAGAAGTAGTAGAACCCTTTTCAGACCTCTATTGATGAGAGTTTGATAACTGTTAGGGCAAAAAGAATAGCCAAAATGAATTGAAGATATACTCTGATTTGAAAAGGAAAAATGAATTTGAGAGGCTAAGCCAAAGTTTAGAAAAACGATCTAGGGCATTTGCATCACTCATGAGCACTAATCTTTTTATTGAGCTTTGTATCTGCACAGTGTCGACAAGCATTTGGATCATTCATGGGTATTTTCATGGGCATTATTCCATAAGCATCTGCATTTTACCTTTATATTTACATCCTTCATGGAATTTGCATTTGCGTCATCTCAAGCAATTGCATCATTTCAAGAACCATTGCATTTTCATTATTGTGTGGTAACTGCAGTTACACTATTCATAGACCACTTATGGGAACATGATTAGTTGGGACATCTGCATCATTCCATGAAGTAGTTGCATCAATCTAGGAGAATTTGCATCTACATCAAGAAGCATCTGCATCAATCAAAGATATCTGCATCTGCATCATGAAGCATTTGCATCAATCCAAGCCATTTACATTTGACCACGAAGCATGAGCACCTTGTTAAAGACATATGCATCTGCATCCTTTCTCAAAGCTTTTGGGTATAATTTTGAACACGGTTTTTTAAAAAAGGGAAAGTCTTTGGTAGTGATAGCCAAAGCCTCTATGGAGATATCCAGAGATTTAAGATTTTTTGAAAAGGGAGAAAGTCTTTGGTAGTGATAGCCGAAGCCTCTGTGGAGATATCCAGAGTTTTAAAATTTTTTAAAAGTGAACAAGTCTTCGCTGGTGATAGCTGAAGCCTCTGGTGGAAATATCTAGGGTTTTATAATTTTGAAATATGAGAAATCTTCTTCTGGGGGAGTTATCCAGAGTTTTACACTTTTAAAAATGAGCAAGTCTTTGGTGGTGATAGCCGAAGTTTCTGGAGGAGATACCCAGAATTTTATTCAACATCTGCATCTACATCAAGAAGAATTTGCATCAATCTAAGTTATTTGCATCTACATCAAGAAGCATTTGCATCAACTAAAGACATTTGCATTTGCATCCTCTCTCAAAGTTTTCAGGTATAATCGAACTCGTTCTGGTTCTCAAATGAGTCAAGTCCCGAGACCACTGCCGAGATATTTTGTTTTAAATTTGAACTCGTTCTGCCTCTCAAATGAGTCGAGCACCGAGACCACCGTCGAGGTACTTTCTTTTATTTTGAACCTGCTAAACCCAGAATTTTACATTTTTAAAATGAACAAGTCTTTGGTAGTGATAGCTGAAGCTTCTAGAGGAAATACCCAGAATTTTAACACGTTTTTAAAAATGAACATGTCTTCGGTAATGATAGCTGAAGTTTTGTAGGTGATACCCAGAATTTTTACAAATTTTAAAAAATAAACAAATCTTCGGCAGTGATAGCTGAAGCTTCTGGAGGTGATACCTAGAATTTTACAAAATTTAAACAGTGAGAAAGTCTTCGGTGGTGATAGCTGAAGCTTTTGGAAGAGATACCCAGAATTTTACAAATTTTAAACAGTGAGAAAGACTTCGATAGTGATAGCCAAAACCTCTGTGGAGATATCTAGAGTTTTAAATTTTTTGAAAAATGAGAAAGTCTTTGGTGGTGATAGCCGAAGCTTCTGGAGTTGATACCCAAAATTTTAAACACAGCTGAGAACAAGACAGGTTAAGACCCCGAGACCATCGTCGAGGTCATTTCTTCTCTTGCAAATCGAACTCGTTTCCTTAAGACAGGTCGAGCCTTGACAAGTCAAGGAACTCAATTTAAGGACAAAATCTTCACTTTACAGCTTTAGTAAAAAAAAATTAAAAAAAATGAAAAAATGAAAAAAATGACAATGAAAACTCCTTTTTCTTTCCTTCACATGAGATTTCGCTAATCGGACAAAATTAGTGTTTGTTTATCATTGCTTGATTCCTGTTTCTCAGCAATAGTCAAAGAGGGGCAGCTATAGGCACCTAATTTTGTCCGGACCACTAAAATAGGTATGTTTTCTTCCTAAATTGATGTTTTAGAATGCAAAAAGACTTTTCTCATCCTGCAGGTGGTACTCCGTGACTTACTTTAAGAAAGCAGACATAAAAAATCAAACTTGAAAAAGTCAATCCCAAAAAAGTCAACCCCTAAAAGTCAACTACTAAAAAAGTCAACCCACTTTCAAAATCAAGATTTGAAGTTCAATTGAAAAATGGTGAAAGAATTTTGATAATCCGAGGTCTACATGGAAAGATATGGAGTTCGAAAGTTGGGTTACGGAGATTCAGTGGAAAGGAAACCCTAGTTCGAAAAATTTGGGGAAAATGCTTAAGCGATCAAATTGGTCGAAATTGAGGGTTCCAAATGAAAGATAAGCACTGGCTATGGGTAATGGAGAAGCTATTTGGAAGAAAAATTGAAGGAAAAGTCAATCCGGAAGAAAACCAAGAATTACGGTTTTAGTGGATTTTGGTGAAATTGGAGAAAATTACAGAAATGGCCCGATTCGGTAAAACTAAAGCCTCTAATTGATGAGAAGTGAGTAAACAAGGAAAATATAAGGCTCAGTTTGAAGAAATTCTGAGAAAACAGTCGATCGGAGGAAAAAACAGAAAAACGAGGAAATTCCAAATAGTGAAAAAAATGAAAAATCAAATCGGATTGGAATTTGATCGTAAAAATTGGGTGTTTTTGGACCAACTCCAATTTAATATATGACAAAGGCCCAGGAAAAGAAAATCTAAAAGTCGGACTTGTTTTGAGCAAAACTGGGCTTCGGAGGCAAAAGGGCAAAATTGAAAAATTTGGGAAAAATAGCAAATGAGCTCCAAAGATTCTAAAAATTTGTAGATTTCTTTCTTAAATCATTTTGAAGAGATTGGCGGAAGAAAATCTGGATTCGGAGTTCGTTTTTAAAATGGCCAAATCTCAGGTCCACTATGCAGAAACTCAAAGAGATAAATCTCGAAAAAATAGCAAATAAGTTCCAAAATTTTTGAAAATTTGCAGATCTCATTCTTAAATTATTTGGAAGAGATTGGCAAAAGAAAATCTGGATTTGGAGTTCTTTTGCAAAATGACCAAATCCCGGGCCCACTATGCAGAAATTCAAGTAGATAAATCCCAAAAAAATAGCAAATGAGCTCCAAAAATTACCAAAACTTCGAGATCACACTTTTAATCTATTTGGAAGAGATTGGTGAATAAAAACTAGGATTCGGAGCTCGTTTAAAAAATGGTAAAAGTTCAAGTACACAAAAAGGTAATTTTGGAAGAAAAAATCCAAAAAATAGCAAATGAACTCGAAAAATTTTGAAAACTTTCAGAATTAAATTTTTTATTACTTTGGAAGTATTGTAAAAAGAAAATTTAAATTTGGAGATCGTTTGCTATTTATTTAGGTTCGAGGTCAAAAAGGTCATTTTGTTGAAGAAACCGAAAAGGGCTTTTCTTGCAATGGAATTGGGCTTAAGAGGGCAATCAACCAAGCCCATGATGGAGATTAATTTTGCTGAGCCATTTCATCTAAGGGCCAAGAGAGAAGAGGAAGGTAGTTATTTTTGTGATCAAGCCTTTGAATTTGCAACACATGGACCAATGGTTGGAGAGGAATGATGTCATATTTATGATCCAATTTATGACATCATCTTCATGGCATCATATATTTAGAGGCTGATTATTCCAATATAATGGTGGGATTTTTACATAGAAAACATCTTGGATTAAGGGCCATTGGATCAAAATTGGTTAGGAAAAACTCCAACATTCTAAAGAATTCTATACAACATTTGGCCAAGGCATTTGGGAGAGGGGGGAATTCAGATTTTTGCTGGAGCTTTAAGTGATAAATAGAGGCAGTAGCTAAGAAAAACAAAAGAGAAAAAAAAAAGAAAGGAAAAAGAGAGGAGAAAAAAGAAAGAAGAAAAAAGAAAGGTTTGGCTTGTTACTTATTGATTTGGAAAGATAGAGCAAGGTAGCTATGTTCTTTCATGGTTTTCTCATACTTTGTTGACATGATTTTGATATTTTGATTGTCATTTTATTCTATTTTATGAAATAAACTTGTTTTTTAAAATAAGCTCTAAGGAGCTTCTACTTTGTTTTTTAAAAGAAATCAAGAAAACAAGTTTTTCTCTATTTTTCATCATGGTTAAATGAATCACTTTTGTTAAATGATTTTGTGTTTGATCTTGTTTATGTGATTTGTTGTGGTAGGTTAGCTTACCTGTGGTAGATTAGCTTGATTGTGGTAGGTTAGCTTGATTGTGGTAGTTTAGCTATAGACCATGCCATGTGTTTGTGAAAATGTCTAGTTATATTCATGCATTTGCATTATGATTGCTTAGTTTAGCATGTTTCCTTTTTAGTCTTGTATTTAGTATGCCCTGTGTTTGTGTTATTGCCATCCATTTTTTAGGTCTAGGTCTTATTTGCATTGCCATGCATTTCATGCATTTTAGACCTAAGTTGCATTAAATGCCATGCAAGTTCATTTTAGGTCTAGGCCATATTCTCTATGGCATGCATTTTTCATGTCATTTAGGTTTTAAATCATGCATTCAATTTGCTGTATGATCATGCATTTCATGTCATGCCACATGATTTATGACTTAGACCAATCAATGGTTCAAAGTCATGCTCTCTTAAGCATACTTGTGGAAAATTAAAGAGTTGTCAAATTGATTATTCTACCTTTGTGAATTTTTTTTACTTAGCCAATTTTTGTCTAACTTTTTAAAAGTGTTAGCTACTGTTTATGGGTCTTTAGGAGAGTCTCCAACAATTTTACTTTTATTTTTAAATGATTTTATCAAAGGCAAGAAAATGTGTTTTGGCAAAACAGTTTTTCACCCAGTACTCGGACTTTCTCGATTTTTCTGAGAAGTCATATTTAATTAGAAAATTAACCAATTTGTTATCACGTAGTTTTACATGTTCTGAGTCTCCAAGTATTTTTTTTTACATTTTTTTGAATTTTTAAAAATAGGTCAAAAAATCGTGTTTTAAAATCGGACAAAGAGGCAGATTTGAATTCAAAAGAAAAACAATTGTTAAATTTGGCTAAGGCATTTAGAGGGGATTGGTTAGAAACTTTAGTTACTGTCTTAGGGTAATTTCTAAGCCTTTTTAAACTCTAAAAATGATTTTATAAATCTCGAGTTAAGGGTGGTCAAGTCCGGGATTTTAAACTTAGGAAATTAGAGCCATTTTTAAAGGGTTTGGCTCGGGTTTCAATCTTCATTCAAGTTTCTTTCAAAATTGTTTTCAAACAATCACAAAGTTTTTTTTTTTGTTTTAGAATATTTAATTTGATATATTTTCCTAAGGTAGTCGGATATCTTTTTAGATATACGGATTTCCTTAATTAAAGGAAAAAATACATTCTCATGCATTTCATTTTCCATATTCATGCATACAATATAATATGTGATTTTTGCTATGATAATTTCCATGGTGGTGTTATTATTTTTTATTTATAATTTTTATGTTATGTTGTTTATTATATGGTTTTGAATATTTCATGACATCTTATGCTTTTTATTTAGTTATTTTTGTCATATTATTTAGCATATACTATGTTCATGCATTATTATTTTTATTTTTATTTTCATCCATATTATATGATAGCATTATTTTATGTTTCATGTCATTTCATATCATTTAGATTATATGCCATATCATTTGTATTTGCCATGTCATTTAAATCATTTTATTCCATTTAGAATATATCATGTGACTTAGGATATTTCATTTCATATGATGTTACCTAGGTCATTTCATTTCATTTAGAATATATTATGTCACTTAGGATATTTCATTTCATTTAGAATACATCATGTGACTTAGGATATTTCATTTCATATAGAATATATTATGTTACCTAGGTCATTTCATTTCATTTAGAATATATAATATGACTTAGGATATTTCATTTCATATAGAATATATCATGTTACCTAGGTTATTTCATTTCATTTAGAATATATCATATGACTTAGGATGTTTCATTTCATTTAGAATATATCATCTGACTTAGGATATTTCATTTCATTTAGAATATGCTAAGACATTTAAATTATATCATACCATTTAGGTTGCATTATATTATCTAGACTTTGCTATGTCATTTTATTTGTGTCACACATATTCATATTCATATTTTTTAAAATGTTTTGAAGAAGGTAATGATTTTCAATAAAATAATGATATTCCCGAGTTAAAATAATTCATGAGTTCTCTGCCGGGTTTGCTGGGGAGGATATCATCAATTATTATTAATATTCGAATATCTTCTTTAGAACGAGAATGATTCGGAAAATTTTCCAAATAAATAAAAATTTCTATATTTTGCCACGTTTGTTGGGAAATATAGGAAAATTTTGAATTAATAAATTCCGGATTATTTTCAAATAAAATGGAATTATTTTCCTTTAATTTGGGAATTAACTTGAAATACTAAATTTAAAACCGACTTTTTTATCGAGACTTGAGATAGCACACGATTAATAAGGTACCGTTTTATACGGGTGTTGTGGTGGTGCTAATCCTTCCCCACACGTAACCAAGTCCCGAACCCGCTTCTTTGATTTCTCTGGTTTAAAACGCAGACTTGAAATTGGTTTTAAAAATGTTTTAATTAATTTTAAAATGTTTTATAAAATTGGTTTTAATAGGTAGCCGATCACACCAAGCTAAAAAAGATTAGTGGCTACTCCATGTCTTTTTCAAGGCCATTTTCAAAACCTTCATTTTTCAAGAGGAATTAAGTCGACTTTTCCTCGATTTTTTTTAATGTCACGCTTAACGAATAATAAAGTCTTGCTATGAGACTTGTTCTTTTTTAGGTTCTGACAACCCACAAACACATATTTTGGGCCTATTTATCCTTTCTTTTTGAACCCCGAACCTTGGCCTACATTACGTGCTTTAAAAGTCCATTCTGATCAAACATGAATATTTAATTTGAAGGGTTTTTCCTCAGATTTTATCCCATCTCATCGAGTTATCATTTCACTATGGAAGAATTTAGAATTCTCAAGTGCATGGTAGAACAATAAATAAAAAAAATGGAAAGAATGGGACTCTAGGGCGAAAACCCAAAAATGGGTGTTCTAGAGTAAAATGGGAATTTCCGATGCCATCTATGTCAGTGCCGATGCCACAAAAGAGATCATCTTGAAGAAAATCGAGGAACATCTAGGAATTCATGAACCTCCCAAATTGCCAGCTTTCATTTGGAGGATTGACTTCAAAAACTAAGATCTTTTTTTCCTCCAAAATTAACTTTCCAGTTTGAACATCCCGGCCAATCTTGATGCTTGTCAAAACGCCATGATATGGAAACTAAAAGAATGTTGAATTTGTTTGATTCTCAAGGAATTCGTGTTTTATAAAACCTATTCCATTTGTGAGCCTAGAAAGGACATACATTTTTGTTGTGAAGTTTTCTTGGATCAACCAAAATCCTGTTGTACCAAGTCTCTCAATCCAAGTTGAAAAACCCAAATTAACATTCAGAAAAATTCCTAACAGTGATCATCAATCTTCAAGAGATTCGTATATCACACACTGTGGGGTTAATATTTTTGACTCAGAAGTTTTCATTAAATTATTTCCAAAATGGGAAAGCGAATGAAAATATTTTTGAAATAACCATTTTTGGATGTTGACATGAGACAAGGGTTTTTCTAACCAAAGGTATAGGACTACGAGGTAGATCTTGACTTCCATATATGAGAAGAAGAAATAGAATTCAACAAACAGGCTTCTATTGATAAGAGTTTGAAAAAGGTTGGGGCAAGAAGATAGCCAAGGACCGAAAAGGGAATGATCTCTTATAGGGCACGAGTTTTCAAGATACATTCTGATTTGGAAAGGAAATGCCAAGCCAAAGTCTAGAAAAAACGATCGAAGGCATTTGCATCACTCATGAGCACTTACCTCTTTATTGAGCTTTGCATCTGCACCGTGTCAACAAGCATTTGCATCATCCATGGGTATTTGCATTTGCACTATTCCATTAGCATCTGCATTTTACCCTTACATTTACATCCTTCATGGATATTTGCGTTTGCGTCATCTCAAGCAATTGCATCATTTCTAGGATCGCTACATCTTTATTATTGTACGGTGACTGCAATTACACCATTTATGGACCGCTTACATGAACACGATTCGTAGGGGCATATGCATCTTTTCATGAAGCATTTGTGTCATCATTGATCCTCGCATTTGCATCATTTAGAAGCATCTTACACACTACTAATCTTTGCATTTGCATTATTCAGAAGCATTTGCACAATGCCAACCTTTGCATCTGCATCATTCTATGAAGTAGTTGCGTCAATGTTAATCTTTGCATTTGCATCATTTAGAAGCATTTTACACAATGCTAGTCTTTTCATTTGCATCATTCCGAAGCATTTGCACAATGTCCATCTTTGCATCTACATCGCCACATGAAGTAGTTGCGTCAATTTTGATCTTTGCATTTGCATCGTTCAGAAGCACTTGCATCTTATACAATATCTGCATCTGCATCAAGAAGAATTTGCATTAGTCCAAGACATTTGTATTGGCATCATGAAGCATTTGCATCTTATTCGATATCTACATCTGCATCAAGAAGCATTTGCATCAATCCAAGACATTTGCATTTGCAATATGAAGCATGTACATCTTGTTTAATCTATGCACCTGCATCATGAAGCTTTTGCATCAATGAAAGACATTCCCATTTGCATCATGAAGCATTTGCATCTTCTCTCAAAGCCTTCTGGTAAACTTTAAACACATTTTCAAAAATCATGGATAAATCATCCAGACACCATATTCAGAAAATACCCCTGGCTTCACCCAAGTCTCTTCTCGACCTTTGGCTTCACCCATGTCATTTCAATCTCTGGCTTCATCCAGATCTCTCTCGACTTTTGGTTTCACCCAGGTCATTTCAACTTCTAGCTTCATCCAGATCTGTCTCGACTTTTGGTTCCGCCCAAGCCATCTCATTTGAAAATTATCTATGGTTTTTCCTAGATAACGTTTCAACTTCTGGTTTCGCCCAAGTCATCTCATTTGAAAATTATCTATTGTTTCGCCTAGATAACTTTTCGACTTCTGGTTCCGCCCAAGTCATCTCATTTGAAAATTATCTATGGTTTTGCCTAAATAACTTTTCAACTTCTGGTTCCGCCCAAGTTACATGATTTGAAAATTATCTATGGTTTTTCCTAGATAACTTTTAAGTCATCTTATCTGAAAATTATCTATGGTTTCGCCTAGATAACTTTTCAACTTCTGGTTCCGCCCAAGTCATCTCATTTGAAAATTATCTATGGTTTTTCCTAGATAACTTTTTGACTTCTGGTTCCGCCTAAGTCATCTTATCTGAAAATTATCTATGGTTTCGCCTAGATAACTTTTCGACTTCTGGTTTCGCCAGTAAGGTTAGCATCGAGTTAAGATAAGTCCCCAAGACTTCCGCCGAGGTATTGTCTTATCTCGCAAATCGAACTCGTTTCCTTAAGACGAGTCGAGCCTTGATTAGTCAGGGAACTCAAGTTAAGGAAAAATCTTTTTGTTAGTCAAACCTGGACCAAGATGAGGTAAGGCCCCGGGACTTCCGCCGAGGTATTGTGTTCTCTCACAAATCGAACTCGTTTCCTTAAGACAGTTCGAGCCTTGATTAGTCAAGGAACTCAATTTAAGGACAAATTTTATTTTCCAATTTATAAAAAATAAAAAATCAAAAAATAAAGAACAAAGGATTGAAAACCTTTAAAATTTATTTTACTTTTATAAAAAAAATAAAAAAAAAACCAAAAAAAATGATGAAAGAAGAATGAGAATCCTCCCTCTTATCTTGCAGAAATGATTTCACTGACCGGACAAAATTATTGTCTAGTTTGTCTTTGCCTGATTCCTGATTCTCAACAATCGTCAAAGAGGGGTAGCTGCAAACACCTAATTTTGTTCGGGCCCCCTAAACCGAGCAGATTCTCCTTTTCAACTTCCCGGAATGCAAAGAGACTTCCACCGTTCCATAGATGGGTACCCAAGACTTTGTTTCGGAGGTCAGCACAAAAAGTCAACTCAAAAAAATGCAACCCCGAAAAAGTCAACCTTAAAAAGTCAACCATTGCAAAAGTCAAATCTCAGTCAAAATCAAGATTCGAAGTTAAATTGAACAATGGCAAAGAAATTTGATAATCCGAAGTCTACAATGAAAGATATAGAGTTCGAAAGATGGGTTGCCGAAATTCAGTGTAGGAGAAGACCTAATCCGGCAAATTTGGGGAAAACTGCAAAGATAGCCCGATTCGATGAAATTGAAGCCCACCATTGATAAAGGATGAATAAACAAAAATAGGCCAAGGCCCAGTTTGAAGTGGATCCCAAGGAAGAGCCGGTTAGAGCAAAAAGAGAAAAACGAGAAAATTTCCGAGTTTGAAAAAGGGAAAACTAAATTGGAGGGAAAATTGATCATAAAAATTGGGAATTTTTGGACCAACTCAAATTCCTTATAGGACAAAGGAATTGGAAAAAGAAAAACCAAAAATCGAACCCGTTTTGAGTAAAATCGAGGTTTCGAAGGTTGAAGGGCAATCTCGAAAAATCCCAAAGATAATTCCGGGAAAAATAGCAAACGAGCTCGAAAAAATATAAAAACTTCTAGATCTGAGTTTATAATTTTTGGAAGAGATTGGTGAAGAAAAATCCGAAATTGGAGCTCATTTGGGAAATGGCAAAGTTCGGATGCACTAACTCGAAATTCCAAAAGATAATTCCGAGAAAAACAGAAAACGAGTTCAAAAAATTATAAAAACTTCCAGATCTGAGTTTTATAATTTTTGGAAGAGATTGATGAAGAAAAATCTGGAATTGGAGCTAAAATGAAAAAGGCTAAATTTGGGAGGCACTAAACCGAAACTTTAGAGAAAAATCTGAGAAAAATAGTGAATGAGCTCAAAAAAATGCGGAAACCTCCAGAACCAAGTTTTATATTGGATGGGATGAGTTGGAAAATAAAAATCCGAAATTGGGGTCCATTTGCAATTAAATTAAGTTTGCGGGGCTAAAAGGTAATTTTACCAAAGAAATCGAAAATGACTAATTTGCAAATAAAAAATTTGAATGGCCTGGAAATTTCCAGGCCATTTTCTGCCAGTAGCTGATTTAAAGAGGGAGTGTGATCATCATTGATCAAATGGCCAAGGATGGATTGCAAGATGTCATTTTTATTGTCTTGCAAGTGGTCCTTTCTCATCCAATGGCCTAGGTGTTTTGTAAAAAGATGGGTACATCCCTCAATGGCCAAGATCAAATTGCAAGATGGAATTTTTATTGTCATGAAAATATCTTCATCCAATGGCCTAGATTGTTGGAGAAAAGATGAGCACATATCATCCAAGGGCAAAGGATGTTGGAGGAGCATGAAGGGTGAAAACAATGAAAAAGCCACACTCACTCCCTAAGGGATATGAAGGGTTGGCCAAGGCATAAGCAAAGGGGAGGTTCATATTTTTTTACAAGGGAAGTAGCTAAAGGAAAGAAAAAAAGAGAGAAAAAAAAAAAAACAAAAAAGTGAGGAGAAAAATTGAGAGCTCTTGATTTGGAAAACAATAGCTAGGTAGCTATCTCTTCCTTCCTTCTCCCTTAATGTTTTTTCTTTGATGTTGTGATTCTTTTTCTTCTCTTTGTGTTCATGTGATTTGTAAATATTTGATGAATAAAAAGGTCTTCAAAAATAAATTTTAACGGTTTTCTATCCTTTTTCCTTCATGCTTTATCAAATAACCAAGTTAACAAAATTTCTCTACATTTTTCATGCCATAGCCGAAACTTCTTTGATAATTTTGTGCTTGTTCTTGCTTGATATTTCTTGTTTTCTTGGTTGTGTTCATGCTTTTGACTCATGCTTGATCTATTGTCATATGTTTGGTTGGTTGGAAATCATGCATTTCATGATATTTCAACTAGGTTTTTGGCCAAGATCAACTAATGATCTCAAGCCAAAAATCCTTGGCCCATGCTAGTTGGAAGAGTGATAGTCTAGATTTGGTATTCTGACTGTGGAATTTTTTTTCACTACTCATCCATGGTCAAAATAAATTATTTTTTTTACCACATGTAGTAGCCATTTAGAGGATGCCATAGTATTTTTTTCATGTTTTTTAGATTTTTTTTATCATGGTTAAAAAAATAGATTTTGACAAAACAATTTTTAACTTACTGTCTTGATTTTGGTAAAATACGATCATTGTATCCATGCTCCAAAAATTAAGCTGATTTTTTCCCATGAAGGTTGACATGTTGTAGGTCTACCATAATTTGTTCAGATTTTTCTGAAATTTTTTAGAAGGGAAAAAATATAGGTTTTCAAAACTGACAGTGAGGGTCAGACTTGTTTTCAAGAAAGTAATAATTTTCTGTTTTGGTTGTGATATTAAGAGGGGGATGATTTGGTACATTAGCTACTGTCTTAGGGTGATTTCCATGTCATTTCAATCAAAAAATTTGATTTTATAAAAGTCGGGTCAAGGGTGGTCAACCTGGGTTTCAAAACTAGGAAAAATAGAGCTTTTAAAGAGGGGGTTCGGCCAAGGCCAATTTTTCATCCCAAAAGTTCCGATTTTCTTTAAATCAGAGCCCAAAGTCTTTTGATTTTGAAAATCCAATTTAAGTATCTTCCTAAGGTAGTCAGATACCTTTTTAGGTATACGGATGTCCTTACTTCAAGGAAGAAATACATTTCCATGCATTGCATTTTAAAAATGTTTTTACTTAACTTGTCATAAAAACATATTTTTCGGTTTATTAAACATTTGGCGAGAATTAGTTTCCAATCTTTGCCAGGTTTGTCGGGGAGGTTAGGAAATTTTTCAACGCACGTTTTTATGGAATCGAAACTTATGGTTTTCGTTTTACTCGGAACCATGTAAATATCATATGAAAAAATTATTTTCCACGCTTTGCCGGGTTTGCCGGGAAGCACGGTAATATTTTTCGACATATGCTATTTATATAATTCCTCACATGAATAATTCATTTCAAATAATGATGCGTGCATGTAATCATGATGTGATTATGAATATTTTATGATTATGCCATTTTGTTAATTTCCCATGTCATTCACATGCCATGTCATTTACATGCCATGTCATCCATATGCCATGCCATTCATTCACATGCCATGTCATCAAGTATATACCATGTCATTCACATGCCATGTCATCCATATGCCATGTCGTTCATTCACATGCCATGTCATCAAGTATATACCATGTCATTCATATGCCATGTCATCCATATGCCACGTCATCCATATGCCAAGTCATTCATTCACATGCCATGTCATCAAGGATTTACCATGTCATTCACATGCCATGTCATTCACATGCCACGTCATCCATATTCCATGTCATTCATTCGCATGCCATGTCATCCATTCACATGCCATGTAATTCATTATGCCATGTTATCCATATGCCATGCCATTCATTCACATGTTATGTCATCAAATATATACCATGTCATTCACATGCCATGTCATTCACAAGCCATGTCATTCATATGCCGTGTCATTCATTCACATGCCATGTCATCAAGTATATACCTTGTCATTCATATGCCATGTCATTCACATGCCATGTCATCCATATGCCAAGTCATTCATTCACATGTCGTGTCATCAAGAATTTGCCATGTCATTCATATACCATGTCATGTAATTCATTCACATGCCATGTCACTTAGGTTATGTCATGTCGTTCTCATGCTATGTCGTTCATATGTCATGTAATCCATTCACATGCCATATCACTTAGATTATGTTATGACATTTATTCTTATGCCATGTCATTTTGTTTGCATTGTCGATTTCATTCACATAACATTCGTTCTTATGCCATGATATGTTCATGCCATGTTATTCATATGCCATGTCATGTTCATGCCATGTCATTTTGTTTGCCATGTTGATTCCATTCACACGACATTCATTCTCATGCCATGTCATTCATATGCCATGTCATTTTGTTTGCCATGTCGATTTCATTCACATGACATTCATTCTCATGCCATGTCATTCATATGCCATGTCATTTTGTTTGCCATGTCAATTCCATTCACATGACAGTCATTCTCATGCCATGTCATTCATATGCCATGACATTCATTCTTATGCCATGCCATTCATATGCCATGTCATTTTGTTTGCCATGTCGATTCCATTCACATGAGATTCATTCTCATGCCATGTCATTCATATGCTATTCATAAATCAAGACTATTCCCGAGTTAAAATAATTCATGAATTCTCTACTGGGTCTATCGGGGAGGATATCATCAATTATCATTAATAACGGAATATTCTTTTTAAAACGAGGATGATTCAGAAAATTTCAAAACCAAGAAAAAATTCCATGTTTTGCCGAGTCTGTCGGAAAATATAGAAAATTTTATGTTAGTAAATTCTGGATCATGTTCAAAATAAAATATGAATTTTTTACATAGGGAATTATTTTCAAAACACCAAATTTTAAAACCGACTTTCCACCGAGACTCAAGATAACACACGACTAAAAAGGTACCGTTTTATACGAGCGTTGTGGGGGTGTTAATCCTTCCCCGCACGTAACCGACTCCCGAACCCGCACTTGTTTATCTCTGGTTCAAAGCGCAGACTACAAAATTGGTTTTAAAAATATTTTAATTAATTTTAAAATATTTTTATAATAATCGGTTTTAATAGGTGGCTGATCACACCTAGCCAAAAAAGATTGGTGGCTACTCCATTTCTTTTTTGAGGTCGTTTTCATACCCTCAACCTTTAATCTTAAGAGGAATTAAGTCGTCTTTTCCTCTAACTGTTTTTCCCCCTCACTCGAGTGGGTTCTCCCTTCCCCGGGAGGATCACGTATCGACACATATAATTTACAATGAATTATATAATATTTTATCGTTATACATATTATTTAGAATAAAAATATTTTGTTTAATTTTAAAAGTATAATGTCTTCTCATGCAATGTAGAACAAAATACATAAAAATAGGTCATTGATAATGATAATATAATTTTTTGGTATATTACATTATAATAACCTCTTATCATGTTATTTAAATTAAATTAGATAACTTTTTATTAATATGCATGTTTTTTGAATAAAAGTGTTGTTTTTATAATCTTTTAAGTCTTACCATGTAGTTTTTTAAAAGTATATCAAATAGATCATTGATATGTATATTTTATTATAATGATTTGTATACATTATAATAATACCTTATCATATGATATATAATAAATTAATCTTTTATCATTATACATATTATTTAGAATAAATGTATTGTTTTTAATTTCAAATTTTTAATTTTTTTTATATGATTTAGATTAGTTTCGTCAATAGTTATAATATTTATTCGTTTAACGATACTTGCTACTAAATTCAAAGAAAATAAATAATGTTTTATTTTATTGTAAGGAGTTACAAAGAGAAATATATATATATATATATATATAAGCATAAATTATAAAAGCATAGCCAATATCACTTGGTGATCTTGTGTATCATTTGCATAAATGTCACCAACTTATTTTGAGACAATTTATCAAATTATTTTAGTAATCTCGGTTCAACAATTAAAACACTTTTAATCAAATTCCTAACTTTTAGGACTGTTGTCTTAAAATCGGACATTACCTAACTTTCAGGTAGTTTGTCCTAAACCGAACTTATAGAATTTGAAACCTATCCTAACTCTTAGGAACTTCAAACACATTAGGTAACAATTACCTAATCATACTGAAACTCTTTCATAATTTTAGGAATCACACTCCCACTAGGAAACTAGTTCCATTTCAGAGTAAGACTCTAACACTTAGTGTCGTAGGCATAGGCAACCTCTTTGGCCATCGGATAACCGTTGCCCGCCTGTGATTAGGCCATTGTATGCCATATTCGATGGCTACTGGATGCCTCAAAAATGGGCTGCGGTCCACCTCACAAGGCAACAAGCAAATCGACAACAATTGCCTCATGCATAGCCACGGTTTGGGTACACCAAGTGCAGCAACGTTTGTTGCTGTTCCAGCCATGTTTCATGCCCAAACCAGCCATCAAAAATTAATTGTATTCACCTTAGATGCTGTCCAAAAATTCCAGCAAGCTTGTGGAACGTTTCCACACTCATGCTCGAAGTATTAAGGCACGCGAACGAACACCTATAAAACAGCCCAAAAAATTTCAGCATTGCATTAACATCGTTTTAGGCCCATAAATGATTTTGTTTAAACGTTTTAAACCCAAATCAATTTTGAAACTTCAATAGCAGTATATAAACACAATTTCCAGGATTGAAAACATCCAGAAAATCATTTTTATACAGCCCCAAAACAGCTCCCAAAATTCAGACTCAAAACAACGTTTTTAGGCCTCGAAACGACTCGGTTTTACTTAGGCATGTAATGGCTTTAATCTGGATTGATTAAAACAATTTTAATACAACGTTTAAACATTTTTAAATTCAATTTAAACCACATTACACCCGCTGTCCAGAATCTACGAATTTAACGAAAAACTATTTTTTCAAGAAACCAATTGAACCGAAACACCAAAATCAATGCAAAAAACAAATCGGTTTGTTAATCACCAAGAATTGACATGCAATAACCTCATGTAATCAGTGGATCCTTGGCTCTGATACAACTGTTGGGAAATTTTGGGCTCATGCATATACATAGATATACAAAAATTAAGCAGCGGAAGTAAACAAAGAAACACCCGAAATAATTCACAATCTTTGGATCGTGACTTACATGGGTTTTACGGTATTTAAAAATTAAATAATCAATATGATCAGAATCAGTACCTACTCGTAATCCCGAGTGTGTCGATCCCTGCAATGTGGCAGCAACTAGATGGTCACCGAATGGCTTCTCCGAGGCCACGAGCAACACAAGTGTCTTGCCTCCAACGGTAATCCACACGGATGGCTGTTGGCACCTTCGAAATGCCTTGGGGATTCCACTGTGCTAGCAGTCCGATCTTCCGATCAATAATCAAAAGGTTGCTTTTCTTTCTTTTCTCAATGTCCGAAACCAAAAGGAACAATTTATTTGAATCGACAATCAAGAAAAACTAGAAGAATCAAGATATGGAGGTTTGGCAATAGGGAATTATTGCCTTGGCTGATTCTCTCAATTTTATTCAAGAAGAAAAACAATTTTATTTTCTTAGAGAATCTTTCCTAAATCGTAATTCAAAAAGTATAAATCTATATACTTCTCATATTTTTTGTAAGTCAAACAAGTGGTGAATCAAATCCACTTGTTCTCATCTTTACGTCAATATCACAAAGTAGTAAATTAAATTACACTTATTCTTTCTTATCAAGTAAATCAAGAAGGTAGAATCCCATTCACTTTTTCTTCTTTTCTTTTACTTAAATTAAGAATAAGATTTCTACAAGGAACAAGCTTCCTTGACCGACTATCTTAGGGGGTTATTCATAAGAGTTTTAATTTTATTTAAACTCTTAATATTAAGTGAACTCTTCTCCTTTTTAAAGTGATCTAGTTCTACCCAAATTCTTATCACATAAGCTTGGATGATCCTAGACACTTTTAAGTCCCGATTCAGCTGCCTTGGATAGATAAGGGATAGGAGTTTAAGTTAAATAAAACAACCTAGTTGAGGTGAAACTTTTTCAACCTCAAGCATCGCAGTTCAACCAAAACTCTAACTCTTAAAGCCAAGGTTGAACCTATCCCGGATTATGTCTATATTAATTGCTCGGTTTCATAGTGATAAGAGTTTGATTCCTAATCAAACTCTTAGAGTCGTAATCGAACTCAACCAGCTTGGATTAACAGAGTCCTTGTTCAAGTGAAACTCTTTCACTTAACAAGTGTTAGAGTCCTAGTCAAACACTAACTCTTATTGCCGGACTTGGACTTGACATAATCGAAGCAAATTTTGGTTTAGTAAAATATGTGAAGTCGAAATTTGATTCACAATCAAACTCCTCTAAAACGAGAAATTTTTTCTCATTTCGGACAACTTCTTATTTTCGGCCAAGACAACCTTATCTTAAGACATGTCTAAATTAAGATATGGTCTGCTTAAGACAAGCTTATCCTTATTGTCTTGTTAAAACATCCTATTTAGATGTCTCAAATCCAAATTATGTCTTAACCTTCTTAATTTGAATCTTATTCAATTAGGTCCTCCAAATTAACCTTTTATTCGATTAAGTTATTACTTAATTAAATCCCAAGTTTAAGCCAACAATTCCATCTTTGTGTGGACCCATTAGGTTCCCAACATGTTGGTAATGCTTATAAATTAATCTCATTAATTTACACCCATAAATTAAGAGCGGGATCTAGCAACCCATCATGCCACCCAAATGTTAAGAAGTCAACGTGACCTCATTGAAACCATTCAGTAACTAGCCTATCATGTAATACGGTCCTTTCACCTAATATCCGAGATAGCCCATGAGCATGGTGCAGTGTCTACTCATGTTCAATCCATATTAGTTCCTGCAGCTTATGGATAACTTTATGAAGTTAGAGAAACAATTTCTCCTAAATCCATCATGCTTCGGCCGAAGACTTTATCAAGTTAACCAAAGCCAAGAGCAGATAAGATATGTCTCCGATGTCACTTGGAGTGGTGAATCCTCTCTGGATCACTCATTCATCTTCGTATGGTTCATGTTATACCCAAAACCATCCTACCATAAGCATCCCTTCATTTGGGACCTGTTCTTGATGGAATCAAAGTATGACACTCCCCATACAATATGACTTGGTATCACAAGTCTGAGGACTAATTTACATGACTGGCACGTGAGAACATTTCCATAGACACTTGAGTAACCATACCAAATGGAGTTCTCACAGCAGGCCATGTTCAGTGAACTTGTTCAACAGAAAAGCACCTACATGTTATCCCAAGTATCCCTCATACTTCAACCTAATGAGATTGGTTGCTTACTTGATAAGTAAGAAGGCTTAACATGTACGAGTCTTTAAGCATTGCCAATGCTTCGTCTTGGCAATACGATGACCATGAACAGTTTGAGGAACAAGGCTTTGATGCATAAGGATCTCACAATTATAACTCTTTATAATTCCTTTGCAAGGCCATTATGTTCCATGGGCTTCATCCGATTAGTACTTAAAACTCTTTTTCATCGTACTAACCTGAAGGAAAACCTTGTATCACTAAGTAATAGTGATGGGTTTGCATTATTAATTGTATATCCCTTGTCCAATCCGATTGGCTCTAGGGCATATACTAACAATTTTATGTTCTTATAATTTCCAAACATGTAACTTTAGAACTGGCTAGCAATTTCTATCCACTGGCTAGTCCTTTGCCAATTTTATTCAATCTCAATTGCAGCATTTGTCCATTTTCAAAATGTATGTTTTTCAGTGTATAAGCTATGAATGTCTATATTTTTCAAGCATTTCTTGGTTCTCTTTTTTCCTTTTGCCCCAAAATGCCATCCTCAAATTTCTTCTCCAAGTGATGCATGGATCTTTTATGTTTACCATTTTAATTTTATCAATTATCATTCCGATTTCATAACAAAATGTAATGTACCATATATTTCCTCTATTCATTATAGGGATGCAAAGTTAGTAACAAAAAATGGTGAGATACAAAATGAATTGAAGAAAAAAGGTCCTTATCTTTGAAAGGAAAATGACAAATTTGACAACAAAAAAAATGGTAAATCAAAGAATTATAAAGAGGATATTTGGACGGGATATTAACATCCTAAATAATGAATATTTTGACTATCTTGATCAAATTAATCCATGATTCTTTTTCAAAAATCAATCCAATCAGTATTTTTTATCTTTCTGAGCTATATCTTACCAAACCTTACCTCAATGAAATCTTTAAACGACACTAACTTTCCTCATACCTAAACCGTCCTTTCAGGTTTTCAACTTAGGTATTCCCTCATGACTCAAACTGCCTTTTTCAGTTCTTTTTTCTTTCTTCTTTTCTCTTTTCAAAGGAAATATTTCTCCATAGTGTTTGGTAAATCATCTTCATTCATCTTTCCAAAATAATGCTTCACTCGGGGAAATCTTTTCACTTCATAAGGCATTCCCAACTTGGTTATCCATCATCTCCAATGGTCATTTGATTCAAGAGAACTTTTTTCAAAACTATTTCTCTTTCTCAAAATATCAAGAACAAACTTCCTTATCATGTGCTCTCGTCATTCTTTCCTATGCAATTGACCATCTTGAAAGTGTTGTAAGTCTCTCATTTTTTTCATTTTTGGGACTGCCTTCATGTAGCTAAATTTCATTATCCTTTGATGACACCACTAACATGTCATAGTCCAATATATGATCCTTCAATTCAAATATCCATATTTGATCAACATGGACTTTTCTTGGTATGTCATTGTAGGCCAGGGTGAAAGTCTATGAAAGAATGGATAAAATAGGTTATTTCATCATTTCTTTGAAGCATCAACCTTTACATTTCGCTCTATTTCATCATTATCTTTCTTATTTTACATCATTTTTTCCATCAACAACTTTTTTCGCTCATTTATTTTCTTCTTTCCTACAAAAAGGGGAACTTTCTTTGCCCCAAAATCTTTATGTAAAATTCACATTCTCTTTTTGCGAATAGGTCTCTCCCAAACTGGCCCTCAGGATGGAGGGTGATCCTTGGTTGGATTTTGTTTGAAAGGCTCAAAAAGGATAGAAAATGGATGATTTTATTTATGTGAAAGATAAAAGAAAGATGGCCATTTATCATCTCAAATGTGAACATTTTCATTAAAGCGCATTTATTGAAAAATGACAAGCTTACAAAAGTTCACCATAAGGATCTACATATTTGTAAAGAAATTCTAAATATTTAGCTATGCCAAAACTGCATGCCAACTTTCTTCTTCCTTCTCACCACATTAATCTCGATAAATCAAATGAAGAAGTATGGTCTCTATGTTCAAGTGCACCAATATGGATATAATTTTCAAAATTGAGTCCCAGATCATTGCCCTGGTTGTCTTCACATTCATTATTTGGGAACTTGAAAATGAGTGAAATTAAAGGATATATAAAAGAAAAAGAATAAATGAAAGAGGAAAGAGGAAATGTAATGCGTCAAACTAGTCAATTCATTGAAATGATAATAAATTAAGCCCAGACCTAAAAGACCTCCTTAATGCTTTTGGGCACAAGCATTTAAGGATCCACCCACATTACTTTAAAAGAAAAACGTTCAACAATAACCAACAGCTCCAATCCTTTATTCTAAACCTTCTCACTATTATACCCATGTATGGTTAGGCCACCATTGACATTGGGTTCCCATTAGTTTTCAAAAACCAGGAGGCCGGCTTTGTACATTATATTTAAAAGCTGGACAAATTTCTATGGAATGGCCTACATTCCCAGAATAATATTCACATCAAGCATTAACATCATACGATTTAGGAAAATGAGGTTTCAAAGGTTCCAAGTGAACAGGTGCAACAAGTTGATTTTCAATGAGGTGTGCGAATAAATCAGTGTAGGATATAGGAATTGGGTCAATATGGGTTCTATCTCGGTTATTTCAAGGTCCTCTCTGATTATTCACTAGAAACTAGATTGGGCTATATGTCTAGGTGAAGATATGGATGCAGCGCCAAGCATAGAGACAAGTGTTTGTGAGTAAAAGTTTGGCTGGAAAGTTAGTTGTAGTATTGGTGGATAAGGGTTTGGTGCAACACTGTTTATGGTACGGAAATAAGGTTGGTACATGGGGTTTGGATGATATTGGGGAAAACCTCCTACCAGTTGCCCTCCATAAGTCACAACTTGGACATCTCCTTTTTTCTTTTTAGATGCCCCATTTCTCTTTACATTGGATGTCTCTCCGGCTTCAAGTTTTCCACTCTTTATGGTATTTTCTATGATTTCTCCAGGAATCAGTATATCAGCAAAAAAAAAATGGTGTTCCCAATCATCCTATCATAGTACGAGGCTCGAAGAGTGCTGAAAAATAACACAGTGGTCTCCTTTTCGGTAAGAGGTGATTGGACTTGAGCAGCAACTATTGTCGCATTTACCATGCAAGTGCACGTATCGTTGACAAATAATATAATGAAGAGTAGAGTATCGATCCCACGAGGAATTGTTACCAAATTCGTTAATTACTAAAATTAAAACAATTTAACCTTATTCAAACACTTGATTAAAGGTTGTAAACCAAAATCTAAATAATAAAAAATAACAAGTAAAGAAGGTAATCTAAAATTTAGATTAACTGTTTGAGAAAAGCCCAAGATTATAATTTCCCTCAACACTTCGTTTGAACCTCTCCTACCCTCTTAACTTGACTAATGACAATGAGTTGTTAACCTAGAGTTCTAATTTATTTATAAGTATCTTCCTATGGTCTTATAAAAATATCTCTCTTAACCAATTAACTATATTCCTATGAAAATTGAATTAAAGATAGACTCATTAAGCTTAGACTCTAAAATTGGTTACACATGACACGTAAATATATTTCTACCCTACATGCAACTCAATTCATCATAATAAATGAATCTGAAACACATATTATTCAATCTATATCTAACACTAAACTTAATTTTCCAAGTTGTATTTAGGTAACCAAATCAATATAATTGGTAGCTAAGCAATTAGAATCATTAAGCACAAGATTGAATAAACAACTCAAATATCATTAAAATCAAGAAAGAGAGTAAAATAATTCAAACTACATGTTGAGTTTCATTGCTGTCGATACGTGATCCTCCGAGGGACCCGTTCGAGTGAGGGGAGAAACAGACGTAGAGGAAAAGATGACTTAATTCCTCTTGCTTGAAATAAAAGGTTGAGGGTATGAAAACGACCTCTTAATAAAAAATGGAATCGCCACCAATCTTTTTTTGGCTAGGTGTGATCGGCCACCTATTAAAACCGATTTTTACAAAAACATTTTTTAAAACCACTTTTGAAGTCTGCGCTTTAAACCAGAGAAAACAAGTGCAGGTTCGGGAGTCGGTTATGCACGGGAAAGGATTAGCACCTCCGCGACGCCTGTATAAAATAGTACCTTATTAGTCGTGTGTTATCTCGAGTCTCGGTAAAAAAAGTCAGTTTTAAAATTTGGTGTTTTGAAATAATTCCTTTAAAAATTCATATTTTATTAGAAAATAATCCGAAATTTACTAGCATAAAATTTCCCATATTTTTTTATAGACTCGGCAAAATATAGAATTTTTCCTCGATTTTGAAATTCTCCAAATCATTTTTTGAAAAAGATATTCCGTTATTAATGATAATTGATGATATCCCCTCCAGCAGACCTAGCAGAGAACTCATGAATTATTTTAACTCGGGAATAATCTTGATTTATATATATAAAGAAATATAATTTGTTTTTCATGTATTTTGAAAATCATCGAAAATGACCATAAGTATGCCAAAATGTTACTCAGATAAAAATGAAATAAACATACTCATTTATCATGATATGACAAAAAATTGATTATGACCTAGTAAAAGAAATAATGACATGACAAATAATTGACATAGCATACAAATTGACATATGAATAAAATCGACATGGCATATGGATGGCATGGCATAAGAATGAATGTCATGTGAATCAAATCGACATGGCATAAAAAATGACATGGCGTATAGATGACATGGCATAAGAATGAATGTCATGTGAATGAAATCGACATGGCATACAAAATGACATGGCATATGGATGACATGGCATAAGAATGAATGTCATGTGAGTGAAATCGACATGGAATACAAAATGACATGGCATATGGATGACATGGCATAAGAATGAATGTCATGTGAGTGAAATCGACATGGCATACAAAATGACATGGCATATGGATGACATGGCATAAGAAAGAATGTTATGTGAATGAAATCAACATGGCATACAAAGTGACATGGCATACGGATGACATGGCCTAAGAACGAATATCATGTGAATGAAATCGACATGACATGCAAGATGACATGGCATACATGATTACATGGCACAGGTGACATGGCATAAAATGATGACTAGGCATAGATGACATGGCATAAGAACGAATATCATGTGAATGAAGTCGACATGACATTCAAGATGACATGGCATACGTGATGACATGGCATACTTGACATGGAATAGATAACATGGCTTAAGAACGAATATCATGTGAATGAAGTTGACATGACATGCAAGATGACATGGCATACGTGATGACAAGGCATGAATGACATGGCATAAAATGATGACATGGCATAGGTGACATGGCATAAAATGATGACATAGCATAGATGACATGGCATAAAATGATGACATGGCATAGGTGACATGGCAATAAATGATGACATAGCATATATGACATGGCATAAAAGGATGACATGGCATAGGTGACATGGAAATAAATGATGACAAGGCATGAATGACATGGCATAGATGATGACATGGCAGAGAAGACATGGCATAAGAATGAATGTCATGTCAATGAAATCGACATGGTATTCAAAATGGCATATTAATGACATGGACAAGTGTCACAACATAAAGATGAATTTATTTGAAAATGACTCAGAATTTATTAATACCAAAAATCTTTTCATGTTTCCCAGTAAACCCGATAAAAAATAGAAAGTTTTATTTATTTCAAAAATCTTCGAATCATTTTTATTTTAGAAAAGGGTATTCTTTCGCTAATAATTAATGATATCCTCTCCGACAGACTCAGCAGAGAAAATCATGAATTATTTAAACTCAGGAATATTGCCTTATTTATCGAAGATGTTATGAATAGCATAGCATGATAATAAATGTCATGTGAATGGAATCGACATGGCATACAAAATGATAAACATAATCACATGACAAACCAAGTAACATGGCATGAGAATGAATGTCATGTGAGTGAAATCAACATGGCAAACATGAGCTTAGCGTACTAAATGACATGGAAAAAGACATGCTATGGAATTAAACGTTATGGCATAAAATACTATAACATGTATGAAGTATCATGGTGGCCGAATGGTCATGGTGATGGCATGTGAATGGCCGAATGCATGGTGATGGCATATGGATGGCCGAATGACATGAAATGATAACAAGACATGGATGGCATGGCATGAAAATGCACCTAGATTATAAATGACATAACAAATGATATGGCATGACATGTTAGATGACATGGCATAAAATGACATCGCGTGTGACATAGCATAGGTGACTTGACATGAAATGATGACATGGCATAGATGACATGGCATGAAATGATGACATGGCATAGGTGACATGACATAAAATGATGACATGGCATGAAATGATGACATGGTATAGGTGACATGGCATGAAAGGGTGACATGGCATAAAATGATGACTTGGTATAGGTGACATGGCATGAAAAGATGACATGGCATACGTGGCATAGCATGAAATGGTGACATGGCATGAAATGATGACATGAAAAGTGACCTAAGATTGCATGACATAGCTACATGACCTAAGATGCATGACATAAGAAAATACAATGCAAAGCATGACCTAGACCTAAAATGCATGGGAAGGCCGAATGTGATGCAAGATGTATCATAGACACAACATGCTAAATGACATAGCTACATGACCTAAGATGCATGACATAAGCAAATATAATGCAAAGCATGGCATAAACACAACATGAATGAGCTGACCGAAATGCATATATAGTATATTATGAGCACAAAATGCAAGAGAACACATCTACATGACCTAAAATGCATGATACAACCAAGTATGATGCAAGGCATGCATGAACCCAAAAAAAATGAGATGGCCGAATGGTATAAGGGACTTATCACAACATGAACATGATGTATAAAAAATAATATGGCATAAAAATAATGCAAAGAACATGACCAAAATATACATAGACATGCAAGGAAGTAATAGGAAAAACAAGTAAACAAAGAACAAGGAAAGTTGAGCTCCATGGTTGGTACAAATGGGCATAGCCCTCCCCTAACCATAATCACTTGATATTAGCGAGATCATGAAGCCTTTCTAACTCACAAATCAGAAAATAAACCAAGCTAGCTAAAAAAATAGAGGTGAGCTCCATGGTTGGTACAATGGGCATAGCCCTCCCCTAACCATGGTCACTTGATTTTTATCAAGATCATATAGCCTTTCAACCTCTTTTGCTTCATTTATTTTGAAAATCCAGAATATAAAAAAAAAAAATAAGCCTTTGATGCACCCAAAAGAGTGTATCTTATTTAACCTTGCACTAAAAAGATAAATTGTAAGTATAGTAGTTAGCAAGGGTCGAGTCCTCAGGGATTGGGTTTTAGTTTATAAGTTAATAGTTTAAAACTTAAATTCAAGAACAATAAAAGAAAAGGGGTTTTTGAAGCCAGATTTAAACTAAAGTAAATAATAAGAATAAGATGCAAGGCGGTATAACCAGCCAATAAAAATATATATACTAAATTAGGCGGTATAACCAGCCAATAAAAATAAAACAAAGTTAATATACAAATTAGGCGGTATAACCAGCCAATAAAAATAAATATAAAAAATAAGCAAACTAAAAGTAAGAAAACAAATAAGTAAGAAGAATCAAATATGAAAAATATGGTTAAGGTTTCATTCTCCACCACTAGACATCATTAAGAATCAATTTCAGATCTATCAATATCAACCAACTATCAAAGTTAACAACCGTAGATAACAACAAGCTCTGTTACCCCAATCTTTCCTTAGTTTGTCGTTAAATAGAACAAGCTCTCTATTTAATCTCTAACCATTAAACAACCTAGAATAAGCTCTCTAAATTCAATTTAATGGCAGCTTTATGATGAGAAAGATAGGTTGATCTAAGCAACAAACACATAAGCTCGGATTGTTCAACTTAGGTTATGTTCCACTTTGCAATTATTGAAAACTTGACCATAATCATTAATCACAAATTGCCACTTATGAATAGGAAATCAAGACAATTACACGGATCAAGACTCCTAAACTAGCAATAGATAATTATCAAGATCTATCTAGTTGTACACCTAAATAAATCAAGACAACATCATGAACAATTCTTGTAGAAGAACGTAAGCAACTTTGATAGAAAATTAATGATAGATAGAATCTGAAAATCAATCACAAAACATGTCTAGGGCTTTGAAATCACCCTTAACCAAATAGAAGTTTAGCCTAGCATAGGCATTATAAACATAAAATTAAATAGAATCTAAGAAGAAAATAAAAGAAAGAAAGAAGAAGAAGAAGAATATTAATTATCCAACCTCTTGCCCTTTCTAAAGAAAAAGAAAACTAGAGAAAAGAAAGAAGAAGAAAACTTAGAGAATTTTATTACAATGGCCAATATCCTACCAATGTACAATATGATCCTCTACAATCATCCAAGGCCCTCTATTTATACACATTTTGGAGGGCTAAATGACAAGAGACAAGCTTTACAAATTTCAAAGGTAGGTATAATAGGTGGGTGCATTTTTCTAACAATTTTCGTCATATTGTATGACCATTTTGATCAGCCAACTTGATGGTCGATTTTGTCAATCTTGGAGGCCTAATCTGATCACATGGTCTTCTAGAAAAATGTTCCCCTATGAGTTACTGATTCATAGCCGTTGGAATCAGCTCATTTGCTGATGTGGAGAAGACGATATGGGCAAAATACGAAAACAGGTCAGCACAGACGTCATTGCACATCAGCCAACTTGATGGTCGATTTCTTCAATATTGGAGGCTTTATCTGATCACATGGTCTTCTAGAAAAATGTTCCCCTATCAGATAGTGATCCATAGCCGTTGGAATCAGCGCATTTGCTGATGTGTATAAGCAGATATGAGCAAAATAAGAAAACAGGTCAGCACAGACGTCATTGCACATCAGCCAACTTGATGGTCGATTTCGCTAGGGAAAACGACTCCGTTTCAAGAAGTGTAAAACATGAAAAAGATAGATATGCCTCTTAGCTTTGCACGGCTACAAATTTCAGCCTTATTGTTTCAGTGAAACTCCAGATATAGCTGATATGGAAAAAGGTGTCGGAACTGGAACTGAACTGGATTTGCCCTTAATTCTAGTAATCTGAAATCACTCAAAGAAACTTGTGAAAAACACCAAATTACATAAAAATATAAAAGATCATAAACACAATTAGACTAAACAATAATAACTCGTATTTGACACAAAACAATAATAAAACATAACTAAAAACTATATAATTATACGAGTTATCACACCCCCACACTTAGCTTTTTGCTAGTCCTCGAGCAAAATCAAATAAAAATAAAATAAGAAAATCTAATCTAATCCACTTTCGTAGGAAATCACGGTGGCACTTAGCATGTGACACAAGCCTTTAAACCCCTAGGTGTCCCTAGTGGACGAGTTTAGTCTCGTGAGGGTTTACTAGAACGATACCCACAAACATTGAAAAACTAAAATATAAATAAACTACATATACTAAAAATATTTATTCCTAATCCTTTCAATACAAATTAGAGACAATCTTTGAACAAGTCTTATAAACTAATCAATAGCTTAAAGAATTTCACAAAAAATCATGCTTGAATGTAAATTGTTTGAGTTAAGCCAATATTAGCATAACATATCTCAATCAAAATATTGCATGTTCAAATTTAATCTCAACTTCTCACATGGGATACCCTCATGATTTTCACTCTTTAAAGTAGTGGTGAAGTGTTTACACTCAATCAATCTCATGAAAACAGTTCTACCATATTCTTGCTTGTCCACCTATTCTCCCTTATTTAGATCATACAACATCATGAATCAAGAGGTCTTTAATCAAGGTTGTAATGGGGCCAAGGGGTTTGTAATGTGGTTGAAGAACAAAAGGATAAAGATATCACAAAGGTTCCAAAGAGTTCATAAAGTTTAGAGACATAAAAAGATTATACAAAGAAACTTCTCAAAACTCTTTACAAGTACATAGTCACCTAGGCCGGATATTCATGTTGGGCCTTTTCTTCATTCTAAACAACTTTGTAACATCTTTTTCCTTTTCCACAAATTCAAGAGATGATTCATATATATATATATATATTTTTTACATAGGAATGTATTTGCCAGTATTCCATTTCTTTTTCTCTTGACTTTTCTTTTCTTTCCCCCCCCCCACACTTATTTCTTGTTTTTAACCCAAATTTTCAATAGATCTTCCTTGTCTTTGCAACTTGTCTCAAAACATGCTAATTCATCTTTGGAACAAAGGTAAAGATATAAGTATATTTAGGTTAGGGACAAGTTATGGTTACCAAAGAGATAGCTTATTCAATGTAGGCTCAAATTGGTTCACTAAGGGTGTGTTCTCTTGGAACATCAATGTAGGCTCAAATTGGTTCACTAAGGGTGTGTTCTCTTGGAACATCAATAAGGGATGGCTGTTTGGCCCTGGCTAAAAATCCTAATGCCTCTATCATATTCATGTTGTCACATGCATCAATATAGTCTCAAATGGTTTAAAGCAAGTTCTAGAGAATCATGTAATCATAAGAGCACTCAAGAAAGAAATTAGATTGATTTGTATAATGCATCAATCATTATAGGCTCAAAAACTCACAAGGATGATTATACAAGTCAGATTAAGTCTAAACATGCTTCTTTCTCAATCAACATGTCATATTAACATTGGCTCATAAAAAGGTTGACATCAAGCTCAATTCTCATGAAAATCTTCTCACTAATAAATCTGTTTTAGACTTATGCAATTCATATCTCATCATTGTATTAAAAAGGAACTAAAACTCAAAAAAAAAAAATTAATAATAATAATAAAGACTCATAGTAGACAAAATAAAAGAAATCCTAAATCATTCCCCCCACACTTAATTCTTACATTGTCCTCAATGTAAGTCTATTAACTCAAATGAAAGAATCATGTGTAAGAGAAAAGAACTAATAACATAAGAATAGGAAAAGCTAAGACTCAAAACAAAACAAACTCATGCAACCTGAATAATCTTAAAATACTAAACAAAAATTAACAAGTAAACATAAAAAGGTTAAAATCAAACTGACAAGGTGTGTCTCAAGTCTCCCTTACTCAGACCTTGTTCAGAATGAATACTTCTAAATTGCTTAAAACACAACAAACTTTTTTTTTTTTTTTTTGAAAAGAAGAAATCAAACTGACAAGGTATGTCTCAAGTCTCCCTTACTCAGACCTTGTTCAGAATGAATACTTCTAAATTGCTTAAAACACAACAAACTTTTTTTTTTTTTAAGAAGGTAAAATTTAGGAGATATTACCTGTAGAGGTTGCTAACCACTTATTATAACTGAGACACAACAAACAAAATGTTAGATAATGTCACAAAGACAAAGTGCAATCCACTCCTTGCTCGTCCATATCTCTTTTTCTTTTTCCGAGCGTTTGCGAAACAACCGTAGCAGATAAATACTCATAAGCTTGGAGCTTTTTGAGTAAATCTTCAATGGTTGTAGCAGAAATTATGGTTCTCCTTGCCTCTGAAAACATGAATCCATTATCCACAGCATTATCTAAATATGAAAGCAAATTACTAAAATAACCATTAATATTAAGCAAACCAATGGGTTTCTTATTTGTGACCAAAGATGACCAATAAGCCACGCAAGCTATTTCTTCCAATGTACCCAGACCTCCTGGTAAAGCAATGAATGCATCGGCAGAATGGTACATGATTGTCATCCGTTCAGGGATACTCCAGACTTGTATTTCCTTACCCACGGTAGGTCCACAAAAACTTGTGAATAGTTTTGGCACGATTCCTAGAACTGGACTTCCTCCGGCGTGTGCTGCTGTAGCGACTGCTCCCATTAAACCCGTACTACCGCCTCCATAAATCAAGTGGATCTTTTGTTGGGCAAGTATTACTCCAACTCTTATGGCTTCATCAGCGAATATGTTATTTTTCCCTGGATAAGCACCTCCAAAGACACAAATTTTTTTAATGCGCTGGGACGAAGTATTTTCCATTATTTTTTATTTTCGAGTGCCTGAAAGAGAATGAGTACATGGTGTAATATATAGAGGACTGAGTAGTGAATCAGACAAGAGTAATAATGTCGCCGAAAGTGTATCTGACCTGTCAGAAGAAAATGTTAACCTAACAAAAGATTTTTGCATGATTTCAGGAAGAAAATCAAAAAGAGAAGAAAAAAAATCAACCGTAAAAGACAAATAAAAAAAAATGAGAATAATTACACAAATCGAACAACACGTAAATTAAACCGAAATAAAGTTATTGCAAATCAAATCAAAAGCTGAGAAGTCATTTATTGTAGTTGTGATTGTGGCTCACATCTTCCTCTGGTTTTACGTCCAGAAACGGCTTAAACGCCTTCTATGAGTCGAGGATATGCTTCCCATCCAGTTTTCTTACAAGCTGGCAAACAGGGTCTTTTAACATCAGATTCCCAAGATGTTGCCATTCCCTTTGGAATTGCGGCCATAAATCAAGAATTTCTCTTTGTACGTCTCCACTAGGATGCGTCTCAAGAGAAAGTTGGATATTACCCAAATTCTCCTTACTCAGTCCATCCTTAATGAATTCAATTTTATCATCTCGATTAGAGGACGGAATCCCAATAGAACGACATTTACCGTTACACGTCCATCGTGCACATTTGTGGCAATTTGAACTCATGCGCTTTGCTCGTCGCTTCTTTGCAAAAGTGCTTCTACCTGTACCTGGTAAATGCAAAACAGGAAGATATTCATCTTCACGTACCTTGGCTTCAATTATCCAACATATGTCTCCAGGAATCCCTTTGTGCATAAGCATTCTTAATCTTTCAAATCGAACTTGGTAAAGCTTCAGTAAAATATTTTGAGGAAAAGGAGGAAATCGTTTCTGCAATCTTGCGAGAATATCATCCATCCTGAAAAAAAAAATGAAAAAAAATTGAAAGATAAATTGGAAGAGAAATTTATATACAATATCAGTTTTGTGGGTAGCTGATGGAACCGATTTAAATAATCACGGAGTACCGTTATCCGCCATTTAACCGAGGTTAAAAAAAATTATATTTACATCTAGTGTTTTTCAAAACAAGGATCAGAAAGAAAAACAACATAAAAAGACTCAAAAACAAAACACTCTAAATAAAATCCTAAATTCTTCCCCCCACACATAATTCTTACATTGTCATTAATGTAATGCTATTATCCCCCAATGCAAGAATTATATGTAAGAGAAAAGAACTAGTAAACAAAAGAAACTTATGCAGCCTAAATGAACTTAAAAACAGTAAACACAATTAACAAAGAAACATAAGAAATAAAAATAAAAACAATAAAAATAATAAAAGAAAAAGGAAAAGAAAGAGAAAGCAAATCTGAATATGGAAGGTTGGCAATTTCATCTTTAATTGGGCTGCCTTCCCAATTAACACTTGAGTTAGTGTTTTGAATCTAACCAACACCCCTTCTTGGCTTTTTAGGCTTGTCAGGCTCATACATGAAATTTCCCAAATTTATGCGTTTGAGAGGTAGCTTTCTTTGCACAACAGTGGATGCATTCTCCATTACAAGTATTATTCCATCATCCTTGGTGGTGCATATCTCATCGAGGAATGGTGCATCTTTTGGTACTTGTTGAATGACATCCACAAACAAACTGTTTAAGGTTTCCAGCGTGTCTTCTTCATGTTCATCCTCCTTGAACTTTGCGAATCTACTAGGAAAAGGTGGAGAAGAAGCATTAGTAAAAATTGGAATCTCAAACGTTACCTCAAGTGCCGAAATACTCTTATTTGGATCATTGGCTTCATTATCCTCAAGAATAGAATCCATCTCTAATTCTGTCTCATCCTCATCTTGTTCCTCATTCCTCAAGGTCACAATAGTAGTATTCTCCTTTGGGTTAATCATTGTTTGGGCAGGGAGTTCTTCAGATCTTTGTGCTACCCATCCCACCATACTACTAGTCAATTGGATCATTTGCTTTTCCAAACTCTGGATGCTTGCCCTTGTTTCCTGTTGAAATTGCAATGTATCAGTAACAAGAGAATAGACAAGATCTTCTAAAGAAGTACCTGAGTTTTGAGTCATATGTGGTGGTTGAAAAAGATCTGGTTCTTGGGACCATGATTGATTGAAGCTAGATGGATGAGTGTAATTGGCATAAGGATCTACTTCTTGGTAATTTTTCGAGTAGCCATAATTAGTATGATCCCACCATCCCTCATGGTAAGTGTTTGAGTAATGATCATACTGTTGGTCTTGGAACACTTGATGGCCTTGACATCCTCCCATGGCCAATTGTTGAACTGGGAAGGTGAGATTGGCTTGTTGATTCTCCATGTTCATGTATGCCACCAACTCTTCAAGTGTTAGATTGCTCAATTCCATCGTTTTTTTTTATTTTTTTTTTTATTTTTTTTTCAAAATTTGATCAGAAAAACCCGTATGTACAAGAAAATAAAACTCATTAGAACTGAAAATAAGAATAAACCAAGTAACAAATAAACTAAAGAAAACAATCCCCGGCAACGGCGCCAAAAATTTGATGCACCCAAAAGAGTGTATCTTATTTAACCTTGCACTAAAAAGATAAATTGTAAGTATAGTAGTTAGCAAGGGTCGAGTCCTCAGGGATTGGGTTTTAGTTTATAAGTTAATAGTTTAAAACTTAAATTCAAGAACAATAAAAGAAAAGGGGTTTTTGAAGCCAGATTTAGACTAAAGTAAATAATAAGAATAAGATGCAAGGCGGTATAACCAGCCAATAAAAATATATATACTAAATTAGGCGGTATAACCAGCCAATAAAAATAAAACAAAGTTAATATACAAATTAGGCGGTATAACCAGCCAATAAAAATAAATATAAAAAATAAGCAAACTAAAAGTAAGAAAACAAATAAGTAAGAAGAATCAAATATGAAAAATATGGTTAAGGTTTCATTCTCCACCACTAGACATCATTAAGAATCAATTTCAGATCTATCAATATCAACCAACTATCAAAGTTAACAACCGTAGATAACAACAAGCTCTGTTACCCCAATCTTTCCTTAGTTTGTCGTTAAATAGAACAAGCTCTCTATTTAATCTCTAACCATTAAACAACCTAGAATAAGCTCTCTAAATTCAATTTAATGGCAGCTTTATGATGAGAAAGATAGGTTGATCTAAGCAACAAACACATAAGCTCGGATTGTTCAACTTAGGTTATGTTCCACTTTGCAATTATTGAAAACTTGACCATAATCATTAATCACAAATTGCCACTTATGAATAGGAAATCAAGACAATTACACGGATCAAGACTCCTAAACTAGCAATAGATAATTATCAAGAGCTATCTAGTTGTACACCTAAATAAATCAAGACAACATCATGAACAATTCTTGTAGAAGAACATAAGCAACTTTGATAGAAAATTAATGATAGATAGAATCTGAAAATCAATCACAAAACATGTCTAGGGCTTTGAAATCACCCTTAACCAAATAGAAGTTTAGCCTAGCATAGGCATTATAAACATAAAATTAAATAGAATCTAAGAAGAAAATAAAAGAAAGAAAGAAGAAGAAGAAGAATATTAATTATCCAACCTCTTGCCCTTTCTAAAGAAAAAGAAAACTAGAGAAAAGAAAGAAGAAGAAAACTTAGAGAATTTTATTACAATGGCTAATATCCTACCAATGTACAATATGATCCTCTACAATCATCCAAGGCCCTCTATTTATACACATTTTGGAGGGCTAAATGACAAGAGACAAGCTTTACAAATTTCAAAGGTAGGTATAATAGGTGGGTGCATTTTTCTAACAATTTTCGTCATATTGTATGACCATTTTGATCAGCCAACTTGATGGTCGATTTTGTCAATCTTGGAGGCCTGATCTGATCACATGGTCTTCTAGAAAAAATGTTCCCCTATGAGTTACTGATTCATAGCCGTTGGAATCAGCTCATTTGCTGATGTGGAGAAGACGATATGGGCAAAATACGAAAACAGGTCAGCACAGACGTCATTGCACATCAGCCAACTTGATGGTCGATTTCTTCAATATTGGAGGCTTTATCTGATCACATGGTCTTCTAGACAAATGTTCCCCTATCAGTTAGTGATCCATAGCCGTTGGAATCAGCTCATTTGCTGATGTGTATAAGCAGATATGAGCAAAATACGAACACAGGTCAGCACAGATGTCATTGCACATCAGCCAACTTGATGGTCGATTTCGCTAGGGAAAACGACTCCGTTTCAAGAAGTGTAAAACATGAAAAAGATAGATATGCCTCTTAGCTTTGCACGGCTACAAATTTCAGCCTTATTGCTTCAGTGAAACTCCAGATATAGCTGATATGGAAAAAGGTGTCGGAACTGGAACTGAATTGGATTTGCCCTTAATTCTAGTAATCTGAAATCACTCAAAGAAACTTGTGAAAAACACCAAATTACATAAAAATATAAAAGATCATAAACACAATTAGACTAAACAATAATAACTCGTATTTGACACAAAACAATAATAAAACATAACTAAAAACTATATAATTATACGAGTTATCAGCCTTCCACAATCATATTTCCCACAACAAACATGCAAAACAAAAATGAAGGCAAGCAAGAAGCAAGTTTCAGCCATGGCAAAAAAGTTTGTGAAAAATTATTTTCTCTCTTTTATATGAAAAGGAGAAGATGAAAGCTTAAAAGAACATTTCAAAACTTTTAGTTTCACATGAAAATAAATAGAAATCACATAGAAAACAAAGAAAAACACATGAGAATAAAGAAGAAAATCATGCTAAAGCAAGGTAGAAATGGCTACCTTCCAAGCTTTTTAGCAAACTCTCTCTTGCTTTCTTTCAAAAACCTTTTTCTTTTCAAATTAGCTACTGAACTCCCCTCACAAATGACTAGCCAACTTAAGGAAATAAAACATTCCCTTCTCCCTTTCTTACTTGGCCAGTTGGCCTCCTCTACCATAGGATAAAAAGTGCTCATTTTTTCTACCAATCTTAGCCCTTGGATTAGGATATTTTCATGACAAATAAAAATGTCATCTTGCAAATTGATATTGGACCTTGAAAGGTGTACTCGTCCTTTACAAAGCACCTAGGCCATTGGATGACACTAGGACCACTTGGATGCTTCCCTTGGTCGAACCTCTCCTCACCATTGGATGGATTGTGCTCATCTTTTTTCCACCAATCTTGGCCATTGGATAAGGATCTTTTCATGACAAATAAAAAAGTCATCTTGAAATTTGATCTTGGCCATTGAAGGCTGTACTCATCTTTTCTACAAGGCACCTAGGCCATTGGATGAGGGGGGACCATTTGCAAGGCAATAAAGATGGCATTTTTTAGCTTGATAGTGACCATTGAATTAAATTGGTCAAAACTCCCCTTCTCCTCTATGCATGGCCGGCCAAGACCTGAAATATTCAAGAATTTCCTCCATCTTTCATATTTTTCTTAATTACGAATTTGCCCTTATCGACTTCTTCGATAAAATTACCTTTTTGCCCCTCGAACTTAATTTAATTACGAATGGACCCCAATTTTGGATTTGTCTTTTCCAACTCATCATATTCAATGTAAAACTTGATTCTGGAGGTTTTTACATTTTTTTGAGCTCATTTGCTATTTCTCCCGGATTTATCTCTGAAATATCAGTTTAGTGCCTCCCAAATTTAGTCTTTTTCAAATAAGTTTCGATTCCATATTTTTCCTCATCAATCTCTTCCAAAAATTATAAAACTCAGATCTAGAAGTTTTTATAATTTTTCGAGCTCGTTTGCTATTTTTCCCGGAATTATCTTTTGGATTTCGGGTTAGTGCACCCGAACTTTGCCATTTTTCAAATGAGCTCCGATTCTGGATTTTTCTTTATCGATCTCTTCCAAAAATTATAAAACTCAGATCTGGAAGTTTTCATAATTTTCTGAGCTCGTTTGCTATTTTTCCCCAAATTATCTTTTGGAATTTCAGGTTAGTGCACCCGAACTTTGCCATTTTCAAATGAGCTCCGATTTTGGAGTTTTCTTTACCGATCTCTTCCAAAAATTATAAAACTTGGATCTGGAAGTTTTCACAATTTTTCGAGCTCGTTTGCTATGTTTTCCGGAATTATCTTATGGAATTTCAGGTTAGTGCATCCGAACTTTGCCATTTTCAAATGAACTCCGATTCTGGATTTTTCTTCACCGATCTCTTCCAAAAATTATGAAACTCAGAACTAGAAGTTTTCATAATTGTCCGAGATCGTTTGCTATTTTACCCTGGATTTTCTTTGGGATTTTCTAATATTCTCCTTCAACCTCCGAAACCTCTGTTTTACTCAAAACATGTCCGATTTCCAGATTTTCTTTTTCCACTTTCTTTGTCCTATATTGAATTTGAGTTGGTCTGAAAATTCCCAATTTCTACGACCAAATTCCACTCTGATTTAGTTTTCCCCAAATTTGCCAGATTAGGTCTTCCTCTGCACGAAAATTCCTCAACCTATCTTCCGAAGTCTTTATCTTTCATTGTAGATCACAGATTGTCAAAATTATTTCTCCATTGTTAAATTCAACTTCAAATCTTGATTTTGACTGAGAGTTGACTATTTTAGTTGTTGACTTTTTGAGGTTGACTTTTTTGGAGTTGACTTTTTTCGAGCTGACTTTTCGTGCTGAACTCCGAAACAAAGTCTTGGGGACCCATCTATGGAACGGTGTGAGTCTCTTTGCGTTCCAAAAAGTTATAAAGGAGAATCTGGTCGGTTTAGGAGGCCCGAAAAAAATTAGGTGTCTACAGCTGCCCCTTTTTTACTATTGCTGAGAATCTAGAATCCGACAAAGATAAACTAGACAATAATTTTGTCCGGTCAGTGAAATCATATGTGTAAGATAAGAAGGGGAATTCCATTTTTGATTTTTTTGCAAACTATAAAAAATGAAAATGAAAATTTAATAAAAAGAAATTTGTCTTTAAAATGAGTTCCTTGACTAATCAAGACTCGACCCGTTATAAGAAAACGAGTTCGATTTGCAAGAGAAGATAATACCTCGGCGGAAGTCCCGAGGCTTTACCTCATCTTGGTGCAGCTTTGACTGAAACAAAAATTTGTCCTTAACTTGAGTTCCCTGACTAATCAAGGCTCGACCCGTCTTAAGGAAATAAAACCGATTTGTAAAACTTGGATGTCCCTTCCAAAAAGCCTGGTTGTCTTGTCCAGGAAAAAAAGTTGAATGACTTGTCCGAAATCTGGTTGTCTTGTCTAGGAAAAGTTGGATGTCTTGTCCAAACCTGGTTGTCTTGTCCAGGAAAAGTTGGATGTCTTGTCCGAGAATTCTGGTTGTCTTGTCCAGGAAAAGTTGGATGTCTTGTCCGAAAAGTCTAGTTATCTTGTCCAGGAAAATTTGGATATCTTACTTCCTTTTGTGCCAGCTTTGTTGGACTTAAGAAAGAAAACTTTCCACGATTTATGCAAGGTTAGTCAAATGTAATGATGCTGATGACAGGTTTTGAAATTGTTTGTAAGATGCACGTTCCCTAGGGATGAATGCAATTACATGGTTGTGTTTTGAGTTTTAATCCATGATTTCATTGAGGTTCATGAATCTTTTCAACTTCGTTGTTTTCTCTACTTGATGAGCTCCTGTCTATGTTTTCACCATGATCTACAAGTTTTGACTGGGTGATGATGTCTTCAATCTATCTTTGATCTGCTCTACTTGATGAGCTTTTCTCTATGGTTTCACCATGATCCACAAGTTTTGGCTTTGAAAGTGTCTCAAATCTATCTTTGATTTGCCCTTCTTGATGAGATTTTCTCTATGTCTTGGATTGACGTGTTAAGCGCATCCAATGTTTGCTCTACTTGATGAGTTTCTTAGCATTATGGGTTGTCTCGATTTTTTCCAAACTTTAGTTGTTTCCAGACCTCTTCTAAAATTTAGTTCTACTCCACAGTAATGCAAAGAAATCCTTTCATTTAAAGAATTTTATGTTTACTAATCATCATTCAATTTGATAACATTCAAAATGCATCACAACATGTACGAAAGATGGATATGAAACAGCTAAATGCCCCGAAAAGGCCAATCATGAGTTTATTGCAAAAAAGGTTTATATAACAAAGATGAATATCGAGGTTTAAAAGGAAAATGAAATTGAGAAGGTGTAGATGCCCCAGACACAGAATATCCTGGACCTTTCCTGTTTTAATTCCTTTAAAATGTCTTTTGAGCTGCCATTTGCTTGGGTAACTTCTCGGCTTTCGCTGTTGCTTCAGACGGAGCTTTACCTCTTTTTTTGATTTTTTGATATTTTCTCCCCCTTTACACGGTGCATTGATTCAATCTTTGATTAGTACTTGGGCCGCCCTTTGTAGGTTTTCAACCCAAGTGTCCCCCGTTCGGTTTTAACTCGCCCTTTTCGGGTTTTCGACTTAAACCTCTCATTTTACATTCATTTTTTTCTTTTTTCTTTTCTTTTCTTTTCTCTTTTTTTTTTCTTCTTTTTCTTGTGTTCTACCATGCATCTGAGAATTCTAAATGCTTCCAAGGTAAAAATGACAATTCAAAAGATTGGATGAAATCTGAGGAAAACCCTTCAGATTAAATACCTGTAGACACATAACTTTGTTCGGACACGTAAATTAGGTAATTTTCTTCATGATGATGTTTTAGAATGCAGAAAGTCTCTTCTCATCCTGCAGGTGGTACTCCAATACTTTGTTTAGGAGGTCAAGCACAAAAAAACAATCCAAAAAAAGTCAACCCCATAAAAGTTAACCCTAAAAAGAAAACCACTAAAAAGTCAACCCTCATTCAAAATAAAGATTCGAATTTTAATTGAACAATGGTGAAAAAAGTATGATAATCCGAGGTCTACAACGAGAGATATAGAGTCCGAAAGATGGGTTATAGAGATTTAGTGAAAAGGAAACCCTAATTCGGTAAATTTGGGGAAAAGTGCTTAAACAATCAAATTGTTTAAAGTTTCAGGTTTTGAATGGAATATAATCAATGACTACGGGTATTGGAAAGGCCAATTGGAAGCAGAACCAAAGGAATAGTCAATTTGGAAAGAAAACCGAAAATTAAGGTTTTTGGTAAATTTTGCGAAATTGGGGAAAACTGCAGAAATGGCCCGATTTGGTAAAATTAAAGCCCCTAATTGATGAAGAGTGAGTAAACAAAGATAGCCCAAAGCTCAGTTTGAAGTAATTCTGAGAAAAAAGCCGATTGGAGGAAAAACAAAAAAACGAGAAAATTCCTGATATTGGAAAAAGAAAAAATCAAATCAGAGGGGAATTTGATCGTAGAAATTGGGCGTTTTTGTACCAACTCCAATTCAATATATAACAAAGGCAGTGGAAAAAGAAAATCTAGAAATCGGACCTATTTTGAGTAAAATCGAGGTTTCGGAGGTTAAAGTGCAATCTTGGAAAATTCGAGAAAAATAGGAAATGAGCTTGAAAAATTACCAAAAATTCTAGATCCCAATGTTATATCATTTGGAAGGTATTGGTGAAGAAAAATCAAGAATCGGAGCTCAATTGAAAAAGGCTATATTTGGGAGGCATCAAACCGAAATTCGAGAAGATAAATCCGGAAAAATAGGAAACGGGCTCGAAAAGTTATGAAAACTTATAGATTTTAATTTTATATTATTTAGGAGGTATTGGAAAAATGAAATTCAGATTTGGGGTCCATTTGCGATTTAATCAAGTTTGGGGGGCTAAAGAGCAATTTTATCGAAGAAACTGAAGAGGGCTATTTTTGCAATTTTTTTTCTTTTTAAAAAAAAGAGAAGTTGCTGGAATATTAAGGGCCATTCAGATAGCCCATGTAGGAGAGGAAGGTTGGCTGATTTCTTTCATCCAAAGGCCAAAATTGGATAGCAAGATGGTATCTTTATTTGATTGAGCCTTTGTGATCTTGCCAAGTGGCCAAATGAATGAAGAGGAAGAAAGACAACATTATGGTTACATATTTTAGGCCAGCTGTTATTTTTAGGTTTGACCACTTCATCTTATGGTTGTAAATTCACATTTTTAGCATTTTTGATTAGTGGCCTTTGGATCTTGCTAGCTAGAAAAAAAATGACAACATTATATCAACATAAGGGGGTTCGGCTGCCTATATGAAGGGGAGGTTTTCATTCGTTTAGGAGGTTTTTTGGGCTGAGTTTTTTCATATTGGAGCAATAGTTAAGTGGTAGAAAAGCAAAGAAAAATTTAGAAGAGAATGAAGCTTGAAAGATAACTTTGAAAGGTAGCCTTTTGGCACCTAACTCTTGCATTTTTCTTTCTTTTTTCTATGCTAATTTTGCTCATTTTCCATATGATTTATTGTTATTTTATTATGAAATAAAGGTTTTTGAAACTCTCTTTTAAGGCTCCTATCTTGTGTTTTCATAAAAAATCAAAAATAAATTTTTTTACTACTTTTCTACTAGTGGCTGAATGGTCCCTTTGGTGTAATTGTCTTGTGTTTGATTTATTTCCTATGTTGATTGTGGTATGTTAGCTTGTTTTGATGTTTTAGCTTTCTAAAATAATCAAAGTATGGAGCTTATTTCTAACTTTCTTTACTTGTTCTTATTTTGCTGTTTTTATCAATTTTTTTCATGTCTACTTGCTTTATTTACTAATTTTAATTTTTCTGTTTTTACTATATCAAGTTGTTCATGCTTTTTATTATTTCCATACCATGTGTTTGTGTATTTGCCTAGCTATATCTTTGCATTTTTATCATGATTATTTGTCTATCATGCTTTCATTTATGTCTTGCATATTTTGCCATACCATATGTTTGTGTTATTGCCTTGCTATATTTCTTTACCTGCTTATGACCATTCTGTTTCTACCATTTTTTTTTCCTTGTGTATTTGCATTTTTATCACGATTGTTTGGCTATCATGCTTTCAATCATGGTTTGCATCATTATGCCATGTTATTGTGTATTTGTTTTGCTATGTCCTTGCATTATTATTATGTTCCATTGGTCATTATATGTTCATGTTAGCCATGTATGTTTATATGTCATATTAGGCATTAGGTCATGTTATACTGCCATGCATATTCTTATGAAATTTTAGATCTTAGGTTATCTTTGAATGCCATGCATATTTTCATGCTTATTAGGTCTTAGGTTATTTTGTATTTCCATGCATGGTTTCATGTTCATTAGGTCTAGGATCATACTTATTACCAAGCATATTTCATGCATGTTAGGTCTAGGGTTGCATTTATTGCCATGCATATTTCTATCTAGGCATTAGGTCATCTTTTGTGCCATGCATATTTTCTATGTCATTTAGGCATTAGGTCATGCATTTCATGCATTTAACTTGCTGTTTGTTCATGCATTTCATCTCATCCCACTTGATTTTTGACAAAAGCCAATCAATGGCTCAAAGCCAAGCTCTCATGAGCATGCTTGTGGAAAATTAAGAAGTTGTTAAGTTGGATTTTCTACCTTTGTAATTTTTTTCATTAGGCAATCCTTATCCAAATTTTTATAAATTTTTTCCACTGATTATAGGATCTTAGAGGAGTCTCCAATATTTTTATTTTGATTTTTGGACGTTTTTATCAAAGGTTTAAAAATGTTTTTTGGTTAAACAATTTTTCACCTAGTGTTCTGACTTTCATGAATTTTCGGGTAGGTCATCCTTAGTCTAAAAATTAGGCTGATTTTTTCCCATTGAGGTCGACATGTTTTGAGTCTCCCATATGTTTTTCAGATTTTTTTGAAAATTTTAAAATAGGTAAAGGAATCACGTTTTAAAACTGGTCAGAAAAGTCAGATTTGTTTGCAAGGAGAAAATAATTTTCTGTTTAGGCTAAGGCATTAAGAGAGGGCTGATTTAGAACCATAGTTACTATCCTAGGTTAATTTCTAAGTCCTTTTAATCCTAAAACATGATTTTATAAAGGTCGGGTCAAGGGTGGTCAACCCGATTTTTCAAAGTTAGGAAAATAGAGCCTTTTTAAGGGGGGTTTTGGGCCATAATGCCATTTTCATCCAAACTTTTCAAACTTGTTTTCAATCCAATCACAAAGTATTTTTGATTTAGAAAAACCTGATTTGAGTCTTTTTCTAAGGTAGTCGGATATCTTTTTAGGTATACGGATGTCCTTGTTTAAAGAAAAAAATACACTTTAATGCATTGCATTTTCCATGTTCATGCATATTCTATGATATACGATTTTTGCTATGAATATTTCTATGGTATTGTTTTGATTTATATTTCATGATGTTATATTGATTGTTATATGGATGTGAATATTTTATGTTATTCTATGCTACTTACTTAGTCATTATTTATTTTGTCATATCATTTAGGATTTATTCTGTTCATGCATAATTTTTTTTTCATGCATATTTTATTATAATGTTATTTTATGTTTTTTATCATGTCATGTTATTAAATTATACTATGTCATTTAGAATATTCTATGTCATTTAGATTATATCATGTCATTTAGAATATACTATGTCATTTAGATATTGCCATGTTGTTTAGGTTATACTATGTCATCTAGATTTTGCTATATCATCTTTTACCATGTCATATATGTTCATAATCATCTTTTTAAAAATGTTTTTAAAAAAGGGATAATGATTTTCAATAAAAATAAGGATATTTTGGCGTTAAAATAATTCATGAGTTCTCTGCCGGGTTTGCTGGGGAGGATATCATCAATTATCTTTAATAAAGGAATATTTTTCTTTCAAAAAATGAAAATGATTCGGAGATTTTCCAAATAAATAAACATTTCTATATTTTGCCGAGTCTGTCGAGGAATATAGGAAAATTTTGATTTAATAAATTCTGAATCATTTTCTATTAAAAATGGAATTATTTTTCTTTAAATTGATAATTATTTTAAAATGACAAATTTAGAACCAATTTTTACTGAGACTTAAGATAACACACGATTAATAAGGTACCATTTTATACGGGCGTTGTAGGGGTGTTATTTTTTCCCCACATGTAACCAATTCCCGAATCCGCTTCTTTGATTTCTCTGGTTTAAAAGAGCAAACTTTGAAATTGATTTTTAAAATGTTTTAATTAATTTTAAAATGTTTTACAAAACTGATTTTAATAGGTGGTCGATCACACCTAGCCAAAAAAGATTGATGGCGACTCCATTTCTTTTTTCGAGGTTGTTTTCAAACCCTTATTTTATTTCAAGATGATTTAAGTCGTCTTTTCCTCTGTTTCCCCCGATGTCACACTTAACGAGTAATGTCTCGCAATGAGATTTGTTATTTTTTAGGTTGCGACAGCTTGGCGACTCCGCTGGGGAAATGTAGAGAGTCAGGCCTAGAATTAGTCGTGTGTTATCAAAGTCTCGGTTTTGTTGGTTTTTATTTGGTATTTAATTTTAATTCCCACTTTTTTCAACTATAAGGAGAATTTTGGAAAATAATAAAATATTTTTTGAATATGTTCATACTCATGTGCATGCATATTATTATTGTTCTCTGGTTATTTTGTTGTGTATAATTGTTCTTTGCTTAATTGATGCTTTACGTTGTTTTATCTTGTCAGGGTGTTTAGAATAAGGGTTTTGGAATAGTTGGTGAAAGGTTTGTTATGTTCCTCCACACACACTGGACTTGCATTTGCATAACATGAACTCTCTACCTGGGTTCCGTGTTTTTTAAGTGGGAGTAAAGTAACTACGCCTTCGTGATTGACCCTCCGTATGGGCTAGTGAAACACTTCCGGAGTATAAAGTACCTAAAGCCTTCGTGATTGATCCTCCGTATGGGCTTAGGAAAATACACTCTAACAAATTGAACCCGCTTTTATCGGGGTGCCTTACTAGCCTTCACCGGTGACAGTGAGAAACAATTTGGGGCCTTTAGAACCGAATTCAACCTTATATAGTGAACTTCGGCAAAGCCATGCAGGATTTCCGTTAGATACCCGAAGTTAAGAACACATGGAGGAACATTTCCAACCTTTTACCATCTTTCTATATTTCAGATTTTACAAATCGGGTGATGATGAACGAACTCCATATCACCCGTAATAAGCTTGTTATTTCGTCCCAAAGGCATCGTAATGCCAAAATTTGTTAATATTTTTTAGACAATTATTTGATTAGCATACTGTTATTTGTTTCATACTTGAATATTCATTTCCTTAGTAATTTATTTCTTTTTTTTTCCTTTCTTTGTCATGCATCATTGACACCTGATAACTCTAGGAAATATAGTTATTTTGCCATCTTTTATGCTTTTGAATCAACTAAGTCCTTGAGGATTTTATTAGGATTTGATTAGTTTTAGATATTTTTATATTTATTTTAATTATCCATTTTATGTTTAAAAATAGTTATTTAGTTGTTATTTATGTGTTTTTATAGGTCCAATGTGATCTGGAGCTTCGAGGTGCAAAACGACAAAAATGGTGCATTCCAATGAGCAAGCAGATTCGACCTCCGGAGCTTCTTTTAAGAAAAACTCACTTTTAAGACTTCAAATGAGAAAACTATCCGCTTGACGTTTGAAGCTGACTTCCATACCTTTCCAACAGTGTAAAACGCATCAAAATCGGACAAGATTTGCCCAATCAAAACAGCTACCAAAGTTCGAGAAGGCTACAGAACCTGTAGACAGTGGACAGAAAGTTGGGGCCGCGGCCTAGGGCCACGGCTCTGACTCATGAATAGTACCTGCAAAATCGTAAAAAAACGTAAAAAAGCCTGATTTTTACGTAGTTGCTTGGAAACGAAGTTTGGGACTCCAGGAGGCCTTGGACACTTTAAATAGGACTCTTTTAGGTCAGAATAAAGAGGATTAGACATCTAGAAACCTAATTCTCTCTCAAGAAGATAGCCACCATCAAATTCTCTCAAGAAGATTGGAAGCTTGAATATTGAAGACTCAAGAACTGACAACTCTTAGTTTCTTCTTTTCTCTTTTCTCTTCATTATCTTTCTTGTATTGTTGATGATGGTGAAACTATTTGAATATTTGTTTTCATTAATTATCATGAACTAAATCTCTTTTACTAGGATTTTAATGGAACTCAACACATAGTTTGAATTTACTTTCTCTCTCTAGTTTGATTTAATGATTTATTGAGTTGTCTGTTCATTCTTGTTCTTAATGCTTCTAGTTGATTGGCCACCAATTAGATTGATTTGTTAACCTAAATACAACTTGGAAAAGGGAGTTTAGTGTTAGACATGGATTGAATGACACATGTTTCATATTCATTTATTAGGATGAATTGATCTGCAGGTAGGGTAGAAATACACTTACTTGTCATGTGTAACCATTTTTAGAGCCTAAGCTTAATGAGTTCTTCTTTAATTCAATTATCATAGGAATATAGTTAATTGGTTAAGAAGGATATTTTTATGAGACCATCGGAAGATCCTTATAAATAAGATAGAACTCTAGGTTAACAATTCAGGATCATTAATCAAGTGAAGAGATAGAGAGAGATTCAAGCGAAGTGTTGAGGGAAGTTGTAATCCTAGGCTTTTATAATTAATTGAATTCACCCTTTTTAATTTACTTGCTTTTAATATTAGTTTATTTTAATTTAGTATTTGATTATCATCTTTAATTAGTTGTTTAGATAAGATTGAGTTGTGTTAATTTTAGTACTTAGCAAAATTAGTAACAATTCCTCGTGGGTTCGACACTCTACTTTTCATTATATTACTTGTCAACGGTACGTGCACTTGCGTGATTAAAATCGACAACAAGTTTTTGGTGCCGTTGTCGGGGAATTGTTTATTATTTTTGTTAATATTAATACCAAGCAACCTTAGTCTTAATTTAAACTTTCTTTTTCTTTCTTATTTTCAGGTACAATGGTTGTAACGAAATAAAGACTTTGCGAGAGTATGGGGTTCCTCTCATGAAAGACCTTTAAACTAGCATTTAGAGGCCTACCATCCGGGCCAATACGTTCGAGATAAAGCCAGCCATTCTTCAGATGATCAATACATCAGTTCAGTTCAGCGGCTTACCGAACGATGACCCGAATGCTCACATCGTGAATTTCCTGGAAGTTTGCGATCTTTTCAAGTAGAATGGTGTTACTGATGATGCCAATAGATTGAGACACTTCCCTTTCTCACTTCGAGATAAGGCCAAGAGTTGGTTGAACTCTCTTCCTGCTAGCTCTATTACCACTTGGTCTGATATGGCCCAGAAATTTCTTGCCAAATATTTTCCTCCTGCCAAGATAGCTAAGATGTGGAATGATATCACATCTTTTATACAGTATGACTCAGAATCACTATATGAAGCTTGGGAAAGGTACAAAGATCTGCTCCGACGATGTCCTCATCATGGGAACCTAAATGGCTTCAAGTGAACACTTTCTACAATGGGTTGATGGGTCCTACTAGAAGTTCTATCGATGCTGCAATAGGTGGGGCACTCATGGGAATGAAATTGACGAGGCTTATGATTTAATTGAGGTGATGGCATCCAATAATTATCAATGGTCCACTGAGCGAATTTTGCCAAAGAAAGCTTCAGGTGTTTATCAGGTGGATGAGATCAGTGCTTTATCAACGCAGATGGCTGCTTTGTCCAAGAAATTTGACACTATGAGTGTGCATTCAGTCCAAAGCCCATTTGTAACATGTGCATTTTGTGGAGAAGGAGACAAAAGTGATAAATGCCCAACCAAAGCTGAATCTGCTCAATATGTGGGAAACTATAATAGGCAGCAGAACAACCCATATCCAAACGACTATAATCTAGGTTGGAGAAATCAAAGTTACCTATTGATCTAAAGCTCTCATGGTAAGTTCTCCTTTTTGCAAAGCAATGAGAGTTCTACTGGTGGCTAAGAATGGTCTCCCAAGAATTGTGGGTATTTCACTATCTTCCTCCATGTCAAGCACAATGAAATCAGCCGAAAAGAAGAATTTGTCAACCTTGACTAGCACATCCTCAACCATGCCTCTTGGTTGTTTGATGGATCTATCAGCAAGTTGCAACATCACTGTAGTGGGCTTTATCTCCCCTAAACCAAGCTTGCAATAGATAGAAAGAGGCATTAAATTGATACTCGCCCCTAAATCACATAAAGCTTTACAAAAACATTTATCACCAATAGCGCATGGAATGGAGAAGCTTCCCAGATCTTTGAGTTTAGATGGGAGTTTCTTTTGAAAGCGCTGCACTTTTTAGTAAGTGCAACTGTCTCAATCTCATCCAATTTCCTCCTTCTTAGACAAAATATCTTTCATAAACTTGACATACTTAGGCATTTGTTCTAAAGCTTCAGCGAAAGGTATATTAATATGGAGCTTTTTGAATACCTCAAGAAACTTCTGAAACTACTTGTAAGGCTTATTCTTTTGAAGGCGCTGAGGAAAAGGTGGTGGTGGATAGATTGGAGGCTTCTTCTCTTATTCTTGTGCATTTTCAATTTCTTTTTCCCCTAAATTTTCCACTTCAAGAGGCTTGGGCGACAATTCTAACACTTTTCTTTGAAAACGTTGAGGAAAGGGTCATGGTGGGTAACCTCGAGGTGTCTTCTCTTGAATTCTCTCATTATGCTTCTGGCTACCCACTTCTACTTCTTTCCCACTCCTTAATGTAATGGAATTGCATTGCTCTTTCCTATGGCTATTAGGATTGGTCATAGTATCGCTTGGAAGAGTTCCCATAGGACGATTGTTAAGTGCATTAGCAAGCTTGCCCACTTGTGTCTCAAGATTTCTAGGTGAAGTTTTATGCTCCTGAAGTAATTCTGAGTGATTCTGAATGAGATTATCAGTTCTTGCCATGAATTGCGTCAACATATCTTCCATAGATGTCTTCTTTTCTTAGATAGAAGCCCTGACTTGTGCCTGAAAACTAGGAGGGACTACTTACTTAGCTTGTGATGATGGCCCTTGGTTGTTCCAAGAAAAGTCTGACATAACTACGGAAGCCGAGAGGTTACCTAAGTAAATTGCTCATTCAAGAGAAATTTCAGATGAATTGAAGAAGGAAGGGTCCAAGATATTCTGCATCTGGGGCAACCTATAATTCTACATTTGTTTTTTTGTATCCTTGATATTCATTTATGTCATCTTGTTATCCTTTTTGTGACTTTTGGTTGTTTCATACTTTCTTTCATACATTTTATGATGCATTTTGATTGTTATTAAATTGAATGATGATCAATAAACATAAAAATCTTTAAACAAAAGGATTTTAGAGTATTACTAAGGAGTAGGTTTAAATTTTAGAAGAGGTTTGGAAACCACTAAAATTTGAAAAATACAACAGTGCATCATGATGGAAAATTCACCAAGTAGAGGTAAACCGTGAATGTGTTGAAGACTTGAAGTCGAAAAATTTGTGAAATTCAGTGAAGTCATAAAATGGGACTTTTTGATAATTATCTTGATTGAAAGACCCTCAAGTGGGGCATCAGTGAAAAGTTGAGGACTTCATCATGAAGTCAGACAGTCCATGAACCTCAAAAAAACCATGGATTAGAAATCATGACACAATCATTTAATTACCTTCATCCTTAGGGAACATACATCCTACAAGCATTTGCAAAGCATGTCATTTTCATCATTGGATTTGGCTAACATTACAGGAATCGTGGAAATTTTGTTCTCCTAAATCGAACTCGTTTTGCTTCTCAAATGAGTCGAACCCCGAGAGCACCGTCGAGGTATTTCCCTTTTGTTTTCAAATCGAACTTGTTTTTCAAATGATTCGAGCCCTGAGACCATCGTCGAGGTATTTTCTTTTATTTTTTAAATTGAACTTGTTTTCAAACGAGTCAAGCCCCGAGACCACCATCGAGGTATATTCCTCTTGTTTTCAAATAAAATTTATTTTCCAAATGAGTCCAACCCAGGATCATTGTTAATGCATTCCTTTTGTTTTTAAATCAAACTTGTTTTGCTTCTCAAATGAGTTGAGCCCCGAGACCACCGTCGAGGTATTTTGTTTTAAAAATCAAACTCGTTCTGCTTTTCAAATGAGTCGAGCCCCGAGACCACCGTCGAGGTATTTTCTTTTTGTTTTTAGATCAAGCTCGTTCTGCTTCTCAAATGAGTCCAGCCTCGAGACCACCGTCGAGGTACTTTCTTTTATTTTTTAAATTGAACCTGTTTTCTAAATGAGTCTAACCCATAATTTTACAGTTTTAAAATGAACAAGTCTTTGGTGGTGATAGCCAAAGCCTTTTGGTGGAGATATCCAGGGTTTTACAATTTTAAAAGTGAACAAGTCTTTGCTGGTGATAGCCAAAGCCTCTGAAGGAGATATCCAGGGTTTTACAGTTTTAAAAATGAACAAGCCTTTGGTGATGATAGCCAAAGCCTCTGATAGAGATATCCAGGGTTTACAGTTTTAAAAGTGAACAAGCCTTTGGTGGTGATAGCCGAAGCCTCTGGTGGAGATATCCGGGGTTTTACAATTTGAAAAGTGAACAAGTCTTTGGTGGTGATAGCCGAAGCCTCTAGTGGAGATATCCAAGGTTTTACAGTTTTAAAACTGAACAAGTCTTCGGTGGTGATAGCTGAAGCCTCTGGAGGAGATATCCAGGGTTTTACAGTTTTAAAAGTGAACAAGCCTTTGGTGGTGATAGCCAAAGCCTCTGGTGGAGATATCCAGAGTTTTACAATTTTTAAAATAAACAAATCTTTGGTGGTGATAGCCGAAGCTTCTAAAGTAGATACCCATAATTTTAAACACAGCTGACACCAAGACAAGATAAGGTCCCGAGACCACCGTCGAGGTATTTTCTTCTCTTGCAAATCGAACTCATTTCCTTAAGATGGGTCAAGCCTTGATTAGTTAGGGAACTCAATTTTAAGGATAAAATCTTTTATTTTACAGCATTTAATAAAAAAAATGATGAAAAAAATGAAAACTCTCTTTCCTTTTCTTCACATGTGATTTCACTAACCAGACAAAATTAGTATTTGTTTATCTTTGCCTGATTCTTGATTCTCAGCAATAGCCAAAGAGGGGCAGCTGTAGACACCTAATTTTGTCCGGACCCCTAAATCAGGTAATTTTTCTTCCTGATGATGTTTTAGAATGCAAAAAAGTCTATTCTCATCCTGCAGGTGGTACTCCAAGACTTTGTTTAGGAGGTCAAGCACGAAAAGTAAATCCAAAAAAAAGTCAACCTTGGAAAAGTCAACCCCAAAAGGTCAACCACTGAAGAAGTCAACCCTCATTCAAAATCAAGATTCAAAGTTTAATTGAAAAATAGTGAAAGAATTTTGATAATCCGAGGTCTACAACGAGAGATATAGAGTCCGGAAGATAGGTTATGGAGATTTAGTGGAAAGAAAACCCTAATTCGGTAAATTTGGGGAAAAGTGCTTAAACGATCAAATTGGTTGAAATTTCAAGTTACGAATGGAATATAATCACTGACTGCAGGTATTGGAAAGGCCAATTGGAAGCATAATCAAAGGAAGAGTCAATTTGGAAGGAAAACCGGAAATTAGGGTTTTTGGTGAATTTTGCGAAATTGGGGAAAACTGCAAAAATGACCCGATTCGGTAAATTTATAGCCCCTAATTGATGAAGAGTGAGTAAACAAAGATAGGCCAAAGCTCATTTTGAAGTAATTCCGAAAAAGAGCCGGTTGGAGGAAAAATAGAAAAATGAGGAAATTCCCGATATTGGAGAAAGGAAAAATCAAATCAGAGGGGAATTTGATTGTAAAAATTGGGCATTTTTGGGCCAACACCAATTCAATATATAAAAAAGGCAATGGAAAAAGAAAATCTGGAAATCGGACCTATTTTGAGTAAAATTGAGATTTTGGAGGTTAAAGGGAATATTGGAAAATCCGAGAAAAATAGTAAATGAGCTCGAAAAATTACCAAAAATTCTAGATCCCAATTTTATATGATTTGGAAGGTATTGGTGAAGAAAAATCCGAAATCGGAGCTCATTTGAAAAATGGCAAAGTTCGGGTGCACTAAGCTGAAATTCCAGAAGATAAATCCAGGAAAAATAGCAAATGAGCTCGAAAAATTATGAAAACTTCCAGATCTCAATTCTATATTATTTGGAAGATATTGGCGAAGAAAAATCCAGAATCAGAGCTCATTTGAAAAATGGCAAAGTTCAGGTGCACTAAGTTGAAATTCCAGAAGATAAATCCGGAGAAAATAGCAAATGAGCTCGAAAAATTATGAAAACTTCCAGTTCTCAATTTTATATTATTTGGAAGAGACTGGAGAAGAAAAATCAAGAATAAGAGCTCAATTTAAAAAGGCTAAATTTGGGAGGCATTAAACCGAAATTCCAAAAGATAAATTCGGGAAAAATAGGAAATGGGCTTGAAAAATTATGAAAACTTCCAAAACTCGATTTTATATTATTTAGGAGGTATTGGAAAAAGAAAAATCCATATTTGGGATCCGTTTGCAATTTAATCAAGTTTGGAGGGCTAAAGTGCAATTTTACCGAAGAAACCGAAGAAGGTCATTTTTGCAATTTAAAAAAAAAAAGTCGCTGGAATATTAAGGGCCATTCGGCCAACCCATGTAGGAGAGGAAGGTTGGCTGATTTCTTTCATCCAAAGGCCGAAATTGGATAGCAAGATGGTATCTTCATTTGATTGAGCCTTTGTGATACTGCCAAGTAGCCAAATGAATGAAGAGGAAGGATGCCAACATTATGGTTACTTATTTTAGGCCAGCTGTTATTGTTAAGGGCTGATCACTTCATCTTATGGTTGTAAATTTACATTTTTAGCATCTTTGATTAATGGCTTTGGATCTTACTAGCTAGGAAAAATATGACAACATTATGTCAACATAAGGGGGTTTCGGCTGCCTATATGAAGGGGAGGTTTTCATTCTTTTAGGAGGTTTTTTCGGCTGAGTATTTTCATAATGGAGCAATAGCTAACTGGTAGAAAAGCAAAGAAAAATTTAGAAGAGAAGGAAACGTGAAAGATAGCTTTGAAAGGTACCCTTTTGGCACCTAACTCTTGCATTTTTCTTTCTTTTTTTATGCTAATTTTGCTCATTTTCCATATGATTTCTTGTTATTTTATTATGAAATAAAGGTTTTTGAAACTCCCTTTTAAGGCTCCTATCTTGTGTTTTCATAAAAAAATCAAAAACAAATTTTTTTTACTACTTTTCTACTAGTGGCCGAATGGTCCCTTTGGTGTGATTGTCTTCTGTTTGATTTATTTCCTATGTTGGTTGTGGTATGTTTGCTTGTTTTGATGTTTTAGCTTTCTAAAATAATCAAAGTATGGAGCTTATTTCTAACTTTCTTTACTTACTTGTTCTTATTTTGCTGTTTTTATCATTTTTTTTTTCATGTCTACTTGCTTTATTTACTAACTTTAATTTTCTGTTTTTACTATATCAAGTTGTTCATGCTTTGTATTATTGCCATACCATGTGTTTGTGTATTTGCCTAGCTATATCTTTGCATTTTTATCATGATTATTTTTCTATCATGCTTTCATTTATGTCTTGCATATTTTTCCATACCATATGTTTGTGTTATTGCCTTGCTATATTTCTTCACATGCTTATGACCATTCGGTTTCTACCATTTTTTTTTGCCTTGTGTATTTGCATTTATATTATTGTTGTTTGGCTATCATGCTTTCATTCATGCTTTGCATCATTATGCCATGTCATTGTGTATTTATTTTGCTATGTCCTTGCATTATTATTATGTTCATTTGGTCATTATATGTTCATATTAGCCATGTATGTTTATATGTCATATTAGGCATTAGGTCATGTTATATTGCCATGCATATTCTTATGACATTTTAGATCTTAGGTCATCTTTGTATGCCATGCATATTTTCATGCTTATTAGGTCTTAGGTTATTTTGTATTTCCATGCATGGTTTCATGTTCATTAGGTCTAGGATCATATTTATTACCACGCATATTTCATGCATATTAGGTCTAGGGGTTGCATTTATTGCCATGCATATTTCTATCTAGGCATTAGGTCATCTTTTGTGCCATGTATATTTTCTATGTCATTTAGGCATTAGGTCATGCATTTCATGCATTTAACTTGCTGTTTGTTCATGCATTTCATCTTGTCCCACTTGATTTTTGACAAAAACCAATCAATGGCTCAAAGCCAAGCTCTCATGAGCATGCTTGTGGAAAATTAAGAAGTTGTCAAGTTGGATTTTCTACCTTTGGGATTTTTTTTCATTTGGCAATCCTTGTCCAAATTTTTATAAATTTTTACCACTGATTATAGGATCTTAAAAGAGTCTCAAATATTTTTATTCTGATTTTTGGATGTTCTTATCAAAGGTTTAAAAATGTTTTTTGGTTAAACAGTTTTTCACCCAGTGTTCTGACTTTCATGAAGTTTCAGGTAGGTCATCCTTAGTCTAAAAATTAAGATGATTTTTTCCCATTGAGGTCGACATGTTCTGAGTCTCCCATATTTCTTTCAGATTTTTTTGAAAATTTTAAAATAGGTAAAGAAAAATCACGTTGTAAAACTGGTCAGAAAAGTCAGATTTGTTTTCAAGGAGAAAACAATTTTCTGTTTTGGCTAAGGCAATAAGAGAGGGTTGATTTAGAACCATAGTTACTATCCTAGGTTAATTTCTACGTCTTTTTAATCCTATGATTTTATAAAGGTCGGGTCAAGGATGGTCAACCCGGGTTTTCAAAGTTAGGAAAATAGAGCCTTTTTAAGGGGGGTTTTCGGCCATAGTGCCATTTTCATCCAAAATTTTCAAAATTGTTTTCAATCCAATCACAAAGTATTTTTGATTTAGAAAAAACTGATTTGAGTCTTTTCCTATGGTAATGGAATATCTTTTTAGGTATAAGGATGTCCTTATTTAAAGGAAAAAATACACTTTCATGCATTGCATTTTCCATGTTCATGCATATTCTATGGTATATGGTTTTTGGTATGAATATTTCTATATATGGTTTTTGCTATGAATATTCCTATGATAATGTTATTATTTTGATTTATATTTCATGATGTTATATTGATTGTTATATGGGTGTGAATATTTTATGTTATTCTATGCTCCTTGCTTAGTCATTATTTTATTTTGTCATATCATTTAGGATTTATTATGTTCATGTATTTTTTTTTCATGCATATTTTTCTATAATGTTATTTTATGTTTTTTATCATGTCATGTTATTAAATTATACAATGTCATTTAGAATATACTATATCATTTAGATTATATCATGTCATTTAGAATATACTATGTCATTTAGATGTTGCCATGTTATTTAGATTATACTATGTCATCTAGATTTTGCTATGTCATCTTTTACCATGTCATATATGTTCATATTAATCTTTTTAAAAATGATTTTAAAAAAAGGATAATGACTTTCAATAAAAATAAGGATATTCCTGAGTTAAAATAATTTATGAGTTCTCTGTCGGGTTTGCTGGGGAGGATATCATCAATTATCATTAATAAATGAATATTTTTCTTTCAAAAAATGAAAATGATTTGGAGATTTTCCAAATAAATAAAATTTTCTATATTTTGCCAAGTCTGTCGGGGAATATAGGAAAATTTTGAATTAATAAATTCCGAATCATTTTAATTAAAAATGGAATTATTTTTCTTTAAATTGAGAATTATTTTAAAATTCCAAATTTAGAACCAATTTTTACCGAGACTTAAGATAACACACGATTAATAAGGTACCATTTTGTACGGGCGTTGTGGGGTGCTAATCCTTCCCCGCACATAATCGATTCCCGAACCCGCTTCTTTGATTTCTCTGGTTTAAATGCGCAGACTTTGAAATTGATTTTTAAAATATTTTAATTAATTTTAAAATGTTTTACAAAACCGGTTTTAATAGGTGGCCAATCACACTAGCCAAAAAAGATTGGTGGCGACTCCATTTCTTTTACGAGGTTGTTTTCAAACCCTCATTTTATTTCAAGAGGAATTCAGTTGTCTTTTCCTCTGTTTCCCCCAATGTCACACTTAACGAGTAATGTCTCACAATGAGACTTGTTATTTTTTAGGTTGCGGCAATACCCATGCTTGATCAAAATGGACTTTAAAAGTACGTAAAGTAGGCCAAGGTTCGGGTTTAGAAAGAAAGGATAAATAGGCCCAAAATGTGTTTAAGGGTAATTGGATCAAGGATCAATTCATGAGGAGGATTCATTTTTGAATCTTTTGTCCTTTTTGGACTTTTCTCTCCTTTTTGAATTTGTTCCTTTTCATTCCTGGCTTTCATTTACCATTCTTTGATATCACACTTCTTCTTTTTTTCGATGGCTCTTTTTGTGATAACTCGTATAATTATATAGTTTTTAGTTATGTTTTATTATTGTTTTGTGTCAAATACGAGTTATTATTGCTTAGTCTAATTGTGTTTATGATCTTTTATATTTTTATGTAATTTGGTGTTTTTCACGAGTTTCTTTGAGTGATTTCAGATTACTAGGTTAAATCAAGAATTAAGGGCAAATCCAGTTCAGTTCCAGTTCCGACACCTTTTGCCATATCAGCTATATCTGGAGTTTCACTGAAGCATTAAGGCTGAAATTTTTACAGTGCAAACTTAAGAGGCATATCTATATTTTTCATGCTTTACACTTCTTGAAACGGAGTCGTTTTCTCTAGCGAAATCAACCATCCAGTTGGCTGATGTGCAATGACGTCTGTGCTGACCAGTTTTGGTGTTTTGACCATATCTTCTGATCCACATCAGCAAATGAGCTGATTCCAACGGCTATGGATCACAAACTGATAGGGGAACATTTTTCTAGAAGACCATTTGATCAGATCAAGCCTCCAACATTGACAAAATCAACCATCAAGATGGCTGATCAGAATTGTCATACAATATGACGAAAATTGTTAGAAAAATGCACCCACCTATTATACCTACCTTTGAAATTTATAAAGCTTGTCTCTTGTCATTTAGCTCTCCAAAATGTGTATAAATAGAGGGCCTTGGATGATTGTAAGAGACATGGTAGATTGGTAGGATATTAGCCATTATAATAAAATTCTCTAAGTTTTCTTCTACTTTCCTTTCTCTAGTTTTCTTTTTCTTTATTTTCTTCTTCTTCTTTCTTTCTTTTATTTCCTTCTTAGATTCTCTTTAATTTTATGTTTATGTTTACAATACCTATGCTAGGTTAAACTTTTATTTGGTTAAGGGTGATTTCAAAGCCCTAGACATGTTTTATAATTGATTTTCAGATTCTATCTATAATTAATTTTCTATCAAAGTTGCTTATGTTCTTCTACAAGAATTGTTCATGATGTTGTCTTGATTTGTTTAGGTGTACAACTAGATAGATCTTGATAATTATCTATTGCTAGATTAGGAGTCTTGATCCGTGTAATTGTCTTGATTTCCTATTCATAAGTGGCAATTTGTGATTAATGATTATGGTCAAGTTTTCGATAATTGCAAAGTGGAACATAACCTAAGTTGAACAATCCGAGCTTATGTGTTTGTTGCTTAGATCAACCTATCTTTCTCATCATAAAGCTGCCATTAAATTGAATTTAGAGAGCTTATTCTAGGTTGTTTGATGGTTAGAGATTAAATAGAGAGCTTGTTCTATTTAACGACAAACTAAGGAAAGATTGGGATAACAGAGCTTGTTGTTATCTACGGTTGTTAACTTTGCTAGTTGGTTGATATTGATAGATCTGAAATTGATTCTTAATGATGTCTAGTGGTGGAGAATGAAACCTTAACCATATTTCTCTCATATTTGATTTCTTATTTCTTACTTGCATCTTACTTTTATTGTTTGCTTATTTTTTAAAACTATTTCAAAACCCCCTTTTCTTTTGTTTTCCTTGAATTTAAGTTTTAAACTATTAACTTATAAACTAAAACCCAATCCCTGAGGACTCGACCCTTGCTAACTACTATACTTACAATTTATCTTTTTAGTGCAAGGTTAAATAAGATACACTCTTTTGGGTGCATCATTTTGCCATGATGATTTTTGTTTCTGATGGCTCTTTTCGCCATGATTTTTTTGAAGGAGGATTTTCCTCACATTTTCCCTCTAGTGTAGAGGGTGATCCTTGATCAAGGTTCAAAGAAAGAAAGAATTCCTAAGGCTCAAAGGAGTGACTAGGGATAATTTCTTCTTAGTGAAAGGAATATGAAAAATGGCCATTTATCATATCAAGCATGAATATTCTAATTGAAAAGCAATCGTCAAGGGAAATAGATATATAAAATTCTCATTTTTACACTTGGAATCATCCGAATTCCCATATGCACAGGATCACACTTTTTCTTTTCTTCTTTTTCTTCAGGCATAATACTTCTTCAATTCGTCGGCATTCACGAGATTTCTTAAGTAATCACTGTCCATCCGAGTTAAGATCAATGCTCCTCCAAAAAAAGCTCTTTTCACCACATAGGGTCCTTGCCAATTCGGAGCCCATTTCTCGCGGGGATCTTTCACTATGGGGAGAACCTTCCTCAGTACCAACTCTCTCTCTCTCGAAACTGCCTGGGGTGAACCTTCTTGTTGTGGGCCCATATCATTCTTTTCTGATACATCTGCCCGAGACAAATTGCTTTCAGCCTTTTCTCCTCGATAAGATCCAACAGTTCATATCGAACTCTAACCCATTCTGCCTCTTCTAGGCCTACTTCCATCAAAACACAAAGTAAAGGGATGTCAACCTCAATAGGCAACACTACTTCTATTCCGTATACCAGATAAAATGGCATGGCACCCATAGATGTGCGAACTGAACTACGGTACACGTGGAGAGCAAAAGGCAAGATCTCATGCCAATCTTTATACACATCAGTCATCTTTTCAATAATTTTCATGATGTTCTTATTGGCTGCTTCTACTGCCCCATTCATTTTTTGACGGTAAGGTGCTGAATTATGATGGTTCATCTTAAACTGGGTACATATTTCCCTCATCATCTTATTGTTCAAATTGAGAGCATTGTCTATGACTATTCTCTTCGGGAGTCCATATCGGCATATAATCTCTTTTTTGACGAATCTGCACACCACCGACTTTGTTACATTGGCATAAAAGGCTGCTTTTACCCACTTTGTGAAGTAGTCTATGGCTACCAGGATGAGGCGGTGTCCATTCGAAGCTTTCGGGGTAATGAGCCCGATCATATCCATTCCCCACATTGAAAATGGCCAGGGAGCAGTCAAGAATGTAAACACCTAATTTTGTCCAGACCACTAAAACAAGTATGTTTTCTTTCTAAATTGATTTTTCATATTGTAAAAAGACTTTTTTCATCCTGCAGGTGGTACTTCGAGACTTAGTCTAAGAAGGCGAGCATAAAAAGTCAAACTTGAAAAAGTCAACCCCAAAAAGTCAACCCCAAAAAGACAACTACTGAAGAAGTCAACCCACTTTCAAAATCAAGATTTGAAGTTCAATTGAAAAATGGCAAAAGAATTTTGATAATCCAAGGTCTACATTGAAAGATATGGAGTTCGAAAGTTGGGTTACGAAGATTCAGTAGAAAGAAAACCCTAGTTCGAGAAATTTGGGGAAAAGTGCTTAAACGATCAAATTGGTCGAAATTAAAGGTTCCAAATGAAATATAAGCATTGACTATGGGTAATGGAGAAGCTACTTGGAAGAAAAACTGAAAGAAAAGTCAATCAAGATGAAAACCGAGAATTAGGGTTTTTGGTGGATTTCGGTGAAAGTTGGAAGAATTACAGAAATGACTTGATTTGATAAGACTAAATCCCCTAATTGATGAGGAGTGATTAAAAAAGGATAGCCCAAGCCTCAGCTTGAAGAAAATTTAAAAATCGGACTTGTTTTAAGCAAAACCGGGCTTCGGAGGTAAAAGGGCAAAATTGGAAAATTTGGAAAAAATAGCAAATGCACTCCAAAAATTCTGAAATTTTTCATATCTCATTCTTAGATCATTTCGAAGAGATTGCCCAAGAAAAATCTTGATTCGAAGTTCGTTTGCAAAATGGACAAATCCCAGGCCCTCTATGCAGAAACTCAAGAAGATAAATCTCGAAAAAATAGTAAATGAGCTCCAAAATTTCTAAATATTTGTAGATCTCATTCTTAAATTATTTGGAAGAGATTGGCGAAATAAAATCAAGATTCGGAGTTCCTTTGCAAAATAGCCAAATCCCGGGCCCATATGTAGTAATTCAAGCGGATAAATCCCCAAAAAATACCAAATGAGTTCCAAAAATTATGAAAACTTCCAGATCATACTGTTAAATTATTTGGAAGAGATTGGTGAAAAAAAATCAGGATTTGCAGCTCGTTTAAAGAATGGTAAAGTTTGGGAGCACAAAAGGGCAATTTTGGAATAAAAAATCTAAATAAATAGCAAATGGGCTCGGAAAATTTTGAAAACCTCCAGAATTTAATTTTTTATTATTTTGAAAGAATTAAAAAAAATTGAGTTTGGAGTCGGTTTGCTATTTATTTATGTTCGGGGGGCAAAAAGGTCATTTTACCCAAGAAATCGAAAAAGGCTTTTCTTGCTTTTAAAAAAATGAAGCATGGCATGGAAGATGAGGGGTCAGTCGGCCAAGGCCCAATGGTGGGCAGATATTTTCTAATTTTTAATCAAAAGGCCAACAATGAAGCGGAAGGTAGTTACTTTTGTGATCAAGCCTTTGAATTTGCAACACATGGACCAATGGTTGGGGAGAGAATATATTTATGACATCTTTATGACATCATAATTCAAGGGCTGATGATTCTAATCTAAGGGTGAGAATCCTACATAGAAGGCATCTTGGATTGAAGGCCATAGGATCAAATTTGTCGAAAAAAAATCTAGAACCTATAGGTTCTTCCAAGGGCTAGCCGGCCACTACAAGGGGGAGGGATTCTTTCTTTCATTTTCACTCTATTCACATTCTGATTTTTGCTGAATGCTCTCCATTTGTGAAAGGCAAAAAGAAAAGTTTAGAAAAGAAAAGAAAGGTAGAAGAGAAAAAGCTTGCAATATAGCTTCTAGAGGTTGCTTTAGGCACCATACTCTTGCACTTTCCTTGATTTTCTATTTTTGATTTGCTATTTTCATTGATATTTTGGTGAGTTTCCTTTGATTTTCCTTTTTAAAATAAGTGTTTTTAAGTTTCTTCTTCAAGTTCTTCTTGATACTTTCTTGTAAAAAGCTTTTTGAATTTTTTTCTCTTGATTTAAAGGGGTGGCCGAATGGCCTATTAATTTTATGTAGTTGCTGTTTGCTTTTTTATTTCATGTTATTCATGGTATTTAGCAAGTTTTGATGCTTTAAATCTTCTTAAAATACATAAATATGAAGCTTCTTTTGATTTGGTTGCTTGCTTGTTTCCATTGTTGAGTTTTTTTCTCTTGTTATCATGTTTATTTTATTTGTCTTGCATCTTTGATTTTCTATTTTCAAAGTGTTTAAGTTTGTTTATGATTTACATTTTGTTAATCCATGCGTTTGAGAAAATACCTATTGGTTTTCATGCCTTTACTTTATATTTGCATGATTTAAGTATTATTCTTTAGCTATGCATGTTATTGTGTTAAGTGTTTGTGAAAATTCCATGTTCATTGGACTATTCGGCTACCCCCCTTTCTTATGCTTTGTGTGTGCATTTTTATTATGCTAGTTGATAGGTTTGCATTTCCATGATATGTTGTTGTGTATTTTGTTCAAGCATGCTATATGTTTGTGTATTTGCCATGCATTCTTTAGCTTTAGGTTGTGCTTGCATTATCATGCATTTCATGCATTTTAGACCTAGGTTGCATTAAATGCCATGCAAGTTCATGTTAGGTCTAGGTCATTTTCTTGATGCCATGCATTTTCTATGTCATTTAGGTTTTAAATCATGCATTTTATGCATCATATTTGCTGTATTTTCATGCATTTCATGTCATGCCACATGATTTATGACTTAGACCAATCAATGAATGGTTCAAAGTCATGCTCATTTTTAGCATACTTGTGGAAAATTAAATAGTTGTCAGATTGATTATTCTACTTTTGTGATTTTTTCACTTAGCCAATTTTTGCCTAACTTTTCAAAAGTGTTAGCTATTGTTTGTGAGTCTTTAGGAGAGTCTCTAACATTTTTACTTTGATTTTTAAATGATTTTATCAAAGGCAAAAAAATGTATTTTGGCAAAACAGTTTTTTCACCCAGTACTCGTACTTTCCCGATTTTTCTGGGCAGCCATCTTTAACCAAAAACTTAGGCCAATTGTTTTCCATGTATTTTTACATGTTCTAAGTCTCCAGTAGTTTTTTTAGATTTTTTTGAATTTTTAAAAAAGGGTTACAAAATTGTGTTCTAAAACTCGACAGTGGAGGCAGATTTGAATTTGAAGGAAAATCATTTTTCTGTTTTGGCTAAGTTATTTAGAGGGGGCTGATTAGAAAGTTTAGCTACTGTATTAGGGTAGTTTCCAAGCCTTTTTAAACTTTAAAAATGATTTTATAAACCTCGGGTTAAGGGTGGTCAAGTCCGGGATTTTAAACTTAGGAAATTAGAGCCATTTAAAAAGGGTTTGGCTAGGTTTTTATTTTTTAATCTAAGTTTTCCAAAATTGTTTTCAAACAATCACAAAGTATTTTGATTTTTAGAAAATTTAATTTGATATATTTTCCTAAGGTAGCCGGATATCTTTTTAGATATACGGATTCCTTAATTAAAGGAAAAAATACATTCTCATGCATTGCATTTTCCATATTCATACATACTATATAATATGTGATTTTTGCTATGATAATTTCCATGGTGTTGTTATTATTTTTTATTTATATTTTTGATGTTATGTTGTTTATTATATGGTATTGAATATTTCATGATATCCTATTATTTTTATTTAGTTATTTATTTTTGTCACATTATTTAGCATATACTATGTTCACGCATTATTATTATTATTATTATTTTCATGCATATTATATGATAGCATTATTTTATGTTTCATGTCATTTCATGTCATTTAGATTATATGCCATATCATTTATATTTGCCATGTCATTTAAATCATTTTATTCCATTTAGAATATATCATGTTACCTAGGTCATTTCACTTCATATAGAATATATTATGTCACTTAGGATATTTCATTTCATATAGAATATATCATGTTACCTAGGTTATTTCATTTCATTTAGAATATATCATATGACTTAGGATATTTCATTTCATTTAGAATATGCTATGACATTTAAATTATATCATACCATTTAGGTTGCATTATATTATCTAGACTTTGCTATGTCATTTTATTTATTCACACATATTCATGTTCATATTTTTTAAAATGTTTTGAAAAAGGTAATGATTTCCAATAAAATAAAGATATTCCCGAGTTAAAATAATTCATGAGTTCTCTGCCAGGTTTGCTGGGGAGGATATCATCAATTATCATTAATAACGGAATATCTTCTTTTAAAACGAGAATGATTCGGAAAGTTTTCCAAACTAATAAAAATTTCTATATTTTGCCACGTTTGTTGGGGAATATGGGAAAATTTTGAATTTATAAATTTTGGATCATTTTCAATTAAAAATGGAATTATTTTTATTTAAATTGGGAATTAACTTGAAATACTAAATTAAAAATAGACTTTTTACCGAGACTTGAAATAACATGTGATTAATAAGGTACTGTTTTATACGGGCGTTGTGGGGGTGCTAATCCTACACCACACGTAACCGAGTCCCGAACCCACTTCTTTGATTTCTCTGGTTTAAAACGCAGACTTGAAATTGGTTTTAAAAATATTTTAATTAATTTTTAAAATGTTTTATAAAATCGATTTTAATAGGTGGCCGATCACACCTAGCTAAAAAAGATTGGTGGCGACTCCATGTCTTTTTCAAGGTCATTTTCAAAACCTTCATTTTTCAAGAGGAATTAAGTCGACTTTTCCTCGGTTTTTTTTAATGTCACGCTTAACGAATAATAAAGTCTTGCGATGAGACTTGTTATTTTTTAGGTTGCGACAGCTTGGCGACTCCACTAGGGACTTTTAGAGAGTCAAGCCTAGAATTAGTCGTGTGTTCTCAAAGTCTCGATTTTGTTGGTTTAATTGGTATTTAATTTTAATTCCCATATTTTTTTTAAATAATAAGGAGAATTTTGAAAATAATAAAATATTTTAAATATGTCTATATTCATGTGCATACATTTTATTATTGTTCTCTAGTTATTTAATAATTGTATATTATAATTGCTTGTTGGTTAATGCGTTACACTATTCTTGAATGTTATTTTAATAAATTGTTGGGGTATTTAGAATAAGGGGTGTAGAATAGGTGGTGAAAGGTTTGTTGTTCCTCCTCACACACTACACGTGCATTTGCATATCATGAGCTCTATACCCAGTTTCTGTCCTTTTAGATGGGAGCAAAGTAACTAAGCCTTCGTGATTAACAATCCGCATGGGCTAGTGAAACAGTTTCGGAGTACTAAATTACCTAAGCTTTCATGATTAACAATCGGCATGGGCTAGGGAAATAGACTTTAATGAATTTAACCCGCTTTTATCGGGGTGCCTTACTAGCCTTCACCGACGACAGTGAGGAACAATTCGGGGCTTTTAGAACTAATTCATCTTCATATAGTAAACCTAGGCGAAGCCATGCTGAACTTTCGATTAGATATCCCGAAGTTAAGAACACATGAAGGACTATTTCCAATCCTTTTACCTTTTATTCTACTTTTCGAATAAGTCTATTTTTGTAGATCGGGCAACGATGAACGTACATCGCCCGTAATAAATGTGATAATCCGCCCCAAAGGCTTTGTGATGCCGAAATGGGTGGATACTATTGGGGCAAATTTTCATTAACTTTTTGAAATAAAAATAAAAAATAAAAATCCTGTTTCAAGCATTTTTGCATTTTGCACATTTCATGCATGTGTGAATAGAGCATGTACATTTTTGGTTGTATTATTGATCTCGGTTTTTGCAATAAACGGATGGTGATAATAATCTCATTTGATGATTTCATAAAACCGGTAGTGTTATATGAACATTTGCATATTGTACCATAGTAGGATCCACTACCCTGAAATTCTTTTGAAAATAATATGTTTGGTTTTTCGTAGAGAAAACATGCATTTTATAAATAAATAAAAAAAATCATAGATCAAATTTGGAGGTAAATCTTGCATAATGAGATTTTTGAATAATCAAGATTTTGGTCCTACCAATTTCGTGTAATCATTGGTTTATTTATTTGTATCATTTTGACATCATGTTACAGTCCTAACATGCATGGTTATTTATTGTAGAATACATTTATGATATACATGGCCATTCTTTGTATCTACCTTTGTGTTAATTCATTTATTCTTTGCATATATCATTTTGACATCATGTTACAGCCATAGCATACCTGGTCATTCATTGTCGAATACGTTTATGACATGCATAGTCATTATTTGTATATACCTGTGCATCAATTTATTCATTTTTTAAATGCATCATGTTGGCATTAGATTGCATCCATAGCATACATAGTCATCATAATTTCTCTGTATATGTTCATGCATTAATCATCAGTATATTCATGTACATAGGAATAGAGCATGTACATTCATAATTGTATTCTTAATCTTATGACATTTTCATTTGCATGAAAGGGGTTCGAGATATGAGGAAAGAATCGGAGGAACAATTGGTTGCTTTGAAACGAAATCAAGAGGAATTTGGACATGAAATCCAGGAAGTGAAAGAACAACTCGCTAAATTGATGAAAATGGTTGAGGATATGGGTAAGAGTAAAGAGGAACTTTCTCAAGGCTCTGCATCACCTTCGGATCAACCAAAACCATTAGGTCCAGAACATACAATCCTTGCTGGATCCTGTGCTTGTCAATGCCACAAAGGTTGCAAACCTGATGAAATTGTGAACAAGATCGTGAAAATGATTAAACCCGAGAGCCTGATACCAAGGATAGAAACCTCAGATCCCAAACAGTCCCTACATTTGGTCCTAGGCCCAAACCAGTATCTTCACCCTACTATGGCCCAATTATCTACTAGGATGATCACTACCACTAATTGGTAGTTCGTATTGCTTCCCTCATCAATCACCTTATCCAGCATCTGGGATAGGAACCTAGAGCTATGTACAACCTCCAAAGGCCCCGTGTCCAAATCCATACCCTTGCCTTGTTATTCCACCATCTCCCTATGTAAACACTCCAGTTCGAACCTTAGTGCCACCGCCAAGTGCCCCAACTCCTAGGCTCTGTGTGACTAAGAAACAACCCCAGGATAAGACCCAAAGGCATTTTGATCCCCTTCCAATCAGCTTTAAAGAGCTTTTCCCAATGTTGGTCCGAAATCACCTGGTTGCCTATGTGTCGTTGAAACCCTTGTCACCACCATACCCAAAGTGGTATAATTCGACTGCAAGATGTGATTATCACTGTGGAACTGTTGGGCATAGCATTGAGCACTACAATGCACTCAAGAACAAAGTAGAATCCCTTATAGACGCCAAGTGGTTGGATCCAACGACACTAATTGACAGAGGACTAGGAAAGGGTAATTAGGATTGGGAGATCTACAGCAATGATGTAGAAGGACTTCGGTCTAATATGATGTAGTAGGATTCACTTTTTCAGTAGCCAGCTCTTATAGCCTTAGGATGCTAGGAAAAATAAAGTGCTTGTAAAAGGCAGTTTTAACCACTGCTCAGATTTTGTAAACATGGTTTATACAATTGTGAATGTTGATATGGGAATGAATTGGTTGTGCTTCAAATTTATGAGATGTTGATAATTAAGTTCCTCCGATTTTTTTATTTCCTCCGTGATATCTTGCATTTTGCATCCAATCAATTATTTGTCATACCATACCTTCATATATGAATCTTGGTAGCATCAGGTGGTATTCATGACAAACATAGTCAGCATGATTTTTCTGTAAATGTTCATGCACTAATTTACTTATTACATACATCATGTTAGCATTAGGTCACATTCATGACACACATGGTCAGCATGATTTTCTTTGTATATACTCTGTGTCAATCGTTCATTGTTTACATGCATCATATTTGACATTGTGTTGCATTCATAGTGTATACGATCATTCATAGGGAAATATGCTGAAATATACATGGTCATTCATTGCATATATCCATGCATTGATTTGTTTATTCTTTGCTTGCAGCATGTTGGCATCGTGATTGCATTTATTACATACACGGTTAGCATGTTTCCGCTGTACATGTCCATACATCATATTGTTTATGTTTCACGGGCATCAAATTGCATTCATGGCTCCTTCATCATGACATACATTAGGGGGAATAAAACAGAAGTTAGCTTGGCTTTAAGAGTCTTTGAAAGTATTTTCATTTCAAATCAGAGGTATAAGAAGTACTGAGTACCCTTTTAATACAGGCTAGAGCAATGGAGAATGAACAAGATGCCCGAATGGAAAGAATGGAAAGGGCACATGAAGAATTGCGAGAACAGTTGGCAAAGTCTCAAGCAGAATCTAAGGATCAGATGACTAAATTGATGGAGCAGATGTCCGTCGTAATCAAGGGAAAAGGATACACTAAAAACTTGGCCGCCATAGAAGGGTTAAAGGCATAAGAGGGTCAGAGTGAGGTCATGATGTTAAATGGCCAGAATACAGTTAATCCCAGCAATATTCTGAATTTCGATGATTCAGCTAAAATAGCAAACCTGAAGATAGTTGAGTCAAACGAGGCTAAGTTGGCAGATTCCCAAGGGAAATATCAGTTGCTAGATGAAAGGCTCCGTGCAGTAGAAAATACAGACGTATTCCGGAGTGCGGATACAAAAGAACGATACTTGGTCCTCAATTTAGTCATTCCTCCTAAATTCAAGGTCCCTGACTTTGTGAAATATGACGAGACGATCGATCCATCAAACCACATCACCATGTTCTACTGAAAGATGGCAAGTCACATAGATAATAATAAGCTTTTGATTCACTACTTTCAAGATAGCCTCAGCGAGCCCGCAATTAGGTGGTATAGTCAATTGAGCAAGGATCAGATTCGCTCTTGGAATGATTTGGCCAGGGCTTTTCTAAACCAGTACAAGCATGTGACCGACATGACACCTGACCATCTCACCTTGCAAAATATGGAGAAAAGGGTTAAGAGAGCTTCAAAGAGTATGCTCAGAGGTGGAGGAACATGGCCAGCCAAGTACAACCGCCCTTAGCTCAGAAAGAAACCATTGTCCTTTTTGTGAATACACTACAGGCCCCATACTATGACAGACTTGTTGGCAACACCACGAAGAATTTTTCAGTATGGTAATCTCCGGGGAAATGATTGAAAATGCTATCAAGGCTGGAAAACTCGAAGGAGGTAAAACATTTAATGCAGAGAGAAACAAGACGCCCAAAAAGAAAGAGGGAGATGTCCAAGCTATGGGAGACTTTGCCCCGTATATTCCGGCTACTTCATACCAACCACCCTGTCCTTCTATGAACCATATACCCTAGGGTTCATACTTATACCCAATGGCCTCTTAGAATCTAGTAAATTTTCAAACTTTTGTCAGTCAGAGGAAATCAAAGAATATCTAGAAAAGAGATCAGTTTGAGCCACTCCCCATGTCTTAACTCTAAAGTATTGCCCCAGCTGGTCAAAGAGCAACTCCTCACTAAAGTTCCATTGGAGCCTATCCAACCCCCATATCTGAGCTGGTATGACAAGAATGCATATTGTGATTATCATTCTGGGATTCGGGGACATTCCACGGAAAATTTCCTATGTCTGAAATGGAAGGTTCAAGCACTCATCAATAAAGGGCAGTTAGATGTGGGGAAGAAACAAAGGTCAGACAGCGTGGCGAATCTACTGAATGGGAATGATAAGACCATTGTGGATGTCATAATGGGAGAAGTAGATGGAAAGGTCGAAAAGAGTACCGAGGAATAGCCAGTTTGAATTAGGAAGAACATGTCAAGGGGGAGTTTTTTATGCATGTAGTTTCATACCTCATGATGAAAACACTTGTCTTATGGTGACATTCATATGAATTAAATGAATTTTGAATTTTAAATGTTTTGCATTTGTTGTGTTTTAACAATAATTTGAATTTGCAAAAAAACAAACATTAAGGAAGTTTTAATAATGAACAGTCTCGAGAATATTGATGATCATTGCTAGAAATGACCCAATACTCTCCCTCCTCTCTTTTGGGCTTCTCTATGCCTAAACTCCTTTAATCAAGAAAACTTGAAAGACCTAATGCTTCAAGGAATATGAATGATTGAACTTCATAAAAAAAGAAAAAAAAAACATTGTCATCAATGAATAAGCAAAGTTGTAAATCCTAGTCTAGGCCATGAACAAACGAACGAACTTTTTGAAATTTTTTCGAATTCCTTGAAATTCAAACAAATGATACATTCTTTCAAGAGTCTAGATTTTGGTAATTTTATGTATGTCAAGATTGTATAAAACCATCCATGACCTATACCAATAACCACAAAACACTAATTGCCTAAACATGACTTCATGATTGACACCCAAGGGCACAATGATTAAACTAGATTATCCCATTCCCAGAGAAAACCCGTTTTTGGGTCGTATTTTCCTTGTCCTTTCAAAGAACTCATATTTGAAACTCAGCCTTTTTAAAATAGACCTAGACTTGCTATGTTCCTCGTTGATACAAATTCTCATGGTTAATCAAACTGGGGCATCATATGTGGAAATGATGGTTATATGGTGAAAAATGATGGACTAACGCATGAATCATTGGGGCATGCAACAAAAATGAAAAAAAAACAAAAAAAAAAATTGTGATATCATGCATATGAGAATTCGGATGATTCCAAAGTGCAAAATGAAATTTTGATTATCTATTCCCCCTGTGGATTGCTTTTCAATGTGAATATTCGTGCTTGACATGAGAAATGGCCATCTTTCATGTCCCTGTCACATAAAGAAATTATCCATAGTCACCCCTTTTGAGCGAAAGAATTCTTTCTTCTTCAAACCCTGATCAAGGATGACCCTCTACACCGGAGGGCAAATGCAAAGAAGGATCACTAAAAAATGAGTCCTAACTCAAAGACAGATACAAAGCAAATGGAGCCCTGAATAAATATGGGTTCACTCTGTCAGAATAAAGATGCAAAAGAAAAACAAAAATAGAGAAAATGCAAAAAAGTATGGCAAATAAAAGGCAAAAAAAAAAAGGAAAAAAAATATAGTCCAAAAGGGGCAAATGTTTCAAAAAGAATCTTCCTAAAAAAATGATCCTTGATCTGATTATCCTTAAACACATATTTTGGGCCCATTTTCCTTTCTTTTGTGAACCCCGAACCATGGCCAACATTACGTGCTTTAAAAGTCCATTTTTATCAAGCATGAATATTTAATTTGAAAGGTTTTTCCTCAGATTTTGTCCCATCTCATCGAATTATCATTTCACTAAGGAAGAATTTAGAATTCTCTAATGCATGGTAAAACAATGAAAAAAGAAAAAATTGGAGAGAATGGAACTCTAGGGCGAAAACCCAAAAACAGGTGGTCTAGAGTAAAATGGGAATTTTTGATGCCATCTATGATAGTGCCGATACCACAAAAGAGAAGATCATCTTAAAGAAGTGGTTATCGAGGAACATCTAGGAATTCCTGAACCTCCCAAAGTGTCAACTCTCATTCGGATGATTGATTTCAAAAACTGAAACTTTTTTTCTCCAAAATAAACTTTCAAGTTTAAACATCCCAACCAATCTTGACGCTTGTCAAAATATCTTGATATGGAAACTAAAAGAATGTTGAATTTGTTTGGTTCTCAATGAATTCATGATTTATAAAACCTGTTCCATTTGTGAGCCTAGAAGAGACATACATTTTTTGTTGTGAAGTTTTCCTGGAAAAACCAAAATCATGTTCTACCAAGCCTTGTCAATTCAAGTTGAAAAACCCAAATTGACACTTAGGAAAATTTCTAATAGTGATCATTAGTCTTCAAAAGATTTGTACATTACACACTGTGGGGTTAATTTTTTTTTTACTCAGAAGTTTTCATTAAATAAGGAAAATTGTTTTTCAGAAAGGGAAAATAAAAGTATTTTTTTGAAATACCCATTTCTGATGTTGACGTGAGATAAGAGTTTTTCTAATCCAAAGGTGTGAAATTACTAGGGATAACCTTGACTTCCAAATATGAGAAGAAGAAATAAAACTCAGCAAGAAGATTTCTATTGATAAGAGTTTGAAAAATGTTGGGGCAAAAAGATTAGCCAAAGATTGAAAAAGGAGTTGAAGATATACTCTGATTTGAAGAAGAAAAATGAATGGGAAAGGCTAAGCCAAAATCTAGAAAAACGATTGGGGGCATTTGCATCATTCATGAACACTCATCTCTATATTAAACTTTGCGTCTACACCGTATCAGCAAGCATTTGCATCATTCATGGATATTTGCATTTGCACTATTCCATGAGCATCAATATTCTACCTTTACAAGTACATCCTTCATAGATATTTGCATTCGTATCATCTCAAGCAAGTGCATAATTTCTAGGATCATTGCATCTTCATTGTAGCTGCAATTACACCATTCATGAACCACTTACATGAACATGATTCTTAGGGACATCTGCATCTGCATTTAGAAGCATTTGCATCAATCCAAGACATCAAGCATTTGCATCAATCTAAGACATATGTATCATTTAAAGAAGCATTTGCATCAATCCAAGACATTTGCATTTAACCATCAAGCATTTGAATCCTCTCTCAAATCCTTCAGGTTAATTTCCAAGCCATTTCAATTTCTGGTTTCATCCAGATCTTTTTCAATTTTCTGGTTTCACCCATGCCTTTTTATTCTCTAGTTTCATCCAGATCTTTTTCAAATTTTTGGTTTCACCCATGCTTTCCAATTTTTGGTTTCATCCAGATCTTTTTCAAATTTTTGGTTTCACCCATACTTTTCAATTTCGGGTTCCATCCAGATCATTTTCAAATTTTTGGTTTCACCCATGCCTTTTAATTTTTTGTTTCATCCATATCTTTTTCAAATTTTTGGTTTCACCCATGCTTTTCAATTTCTGGTTCCATCCAGATCATTTTCAAATTTTTGGCTTCACCCATGCCTTTTTAATCTTTGGTTTCATCCAGTTCTTTTTCAATTTCTTGATTCACCCATGCTTTTCAATTTCTGGTTCCATCCAGATCATTTTCAAATTTTTGGTTTCACCCATGCCTTTTAATTTCTGGTTTCCTCCAGATCTTTTTCAAATTTTTGGTTTCACCCATGCTTTTCAATTTCTAGTTCCATCCAGATCATTTTCAAATTTCTGGTTTCACCCATGCCTTTTTAATCTCTGGTTTCATCCAGATCTTTTTCAATTTCTTGTTTCACCCATGCTTTTTAATTTCTGGTTTCACCCATGCTTTTCAATTGTTGGTTCCATCCAGATCATTTTCAAATTTCTGGTTTCACCCATGCTTTTCAGTTTCTGGTTTCATCCAGATCTTTTTCAAATTTTTGGTTTTACCCACGTCATTTCAATCCCTGGTTTTATCCAGATCTTTTTTCCATTTTCGGTTTCACCCATTCCAGTAAGGTTAGCATAAGACAAGATAAGACCCCGAGACCATCATCAAGGTCTTTTCTTCTCTTACAAATCGAACCTGTTTCCTTAAGATGGGTCAAGCCTTGATTAGTCAGGGAATTCAATTTAAGGACAAAATCTTCAATTTACAGCTTTTTCAAAACAAAGAAAAAATTGAAAAAAATGAAAAAATGAAACCCTCTTTCCCTTCTCTTCACATGTGATTTCACTAACCGGACAAAATTAGTGTTTGTTTATCTTTGCCTGAATCTTGATTCTCAGCAATAGCCAAAAAAGGGCAGCTGTAGACACCTCATTTTGTCCGAACCACTAAAACAGGTATGTTTTCTTCCTAAATTGATGTTTCAAAATGTAAAAAAAAAAACTTTTTTCATCCTGCAGGTGGTACTCCAAGACTTAGTCTAAGAAGGCGAGCATAAAAAGTCAAACTTGAAAAAGTCAACCTTAAAAAGTAAATTACTGAAAAAGTCAACCCATTTTCAAAATCAAGATTTGAAGTTCAATTGGAAAATAGTGAAAGAATTTTGATAATCCGAGGTCTACATTGAAAGATATGGAGTTCGAAAGTTGGGTTACGGAGATTCAATAGAAAGGAAACCCTCGTTCAGGAAATTTGGAGAAAAGTGCTTAAACGATCAAATTGGTCAAAATTGAAGGTTCCAAATGAAAGATAAGCACTGACTATGGATAATGGAGAAGCTACTTGGAAGAAAAACTGAAAGAAAAGTCAATCCGGAAGAAAACCGAGAATTAGGGTTTTTGGTGGATTTCAGTGAAAGTTGGAAGAATTACAGAAATGGCCCGATTCGGTAAGACTAAAGCCCCTAATTGATGAGTAGTGATTAAACAAAGATAGCCCAAGGCTCATTTTGAAGAAAATTTGAAAATCAAACTTGTTTTAAGCAAAACCGGGCTTCAAAGGCAAAAGAGCAAAATTGGAAAATTTGGAAAAAAATTGCAAATGAACTCCAAAAATTTTGAAAATTTGCAGATCTCATTCTTAAATCATTTTGATTAGATTTGCGAAGAAAAATCTTGATTCGGAGTTCGTTTGAAAAATGGCCAAATCCCGAGTCCCCTATGCAAAAATTCAAGAAGATAAATCCTGGAAAAATGGTAAATGAGATCCAAAAATTCTGAAAATTTGCAGATCTCATTCTTAGATTATTTGGAAGAGATTGGAAAAAGAAAATCCAGATTCGTATTTCGTTTACAAAATGACCAAATCCCTAGCCCACTATGTAGTAATTCAAGCGGAAAAATCCCAAAAAATACCAAACGAGTTCCAAAAATTATGAAAACTTCCATATCATACTTTAAAATTATTTGGAAGAGATTGGTGAATAAAAATCTAGATTTGGAGCTCGTTTAAAAAATGGTAAAGTTTGGGTGCACAAAATGGCAATTTAGAAAAAAAAAAATCCAAATAAATAGCAAATGGGCTCGAAAAATTTTGAAAACCTCCAGAATTCAATTTTTTATTATTTTGGAAGTATTAAAAAAAAAGAATTTTTGAATTTGGAGACCGTTCTCTATTTATTTATGTTCGGGGGGCAAAAAGGTGATTTTACCCAAGAAACCGAAAAGGGCTTTTCTTGCTTTTAAAAAAAAATGAAACATGGGCTGGAAGATGAGGGGTCAACCAGCCAAGGCCCAATGATGGGTAGATATTTTCTGATTTTTAATCAAAAGGCCAACAATGAAGAGAAAGGTAGTTATTTTTGTGATCAAGCCTTTGAATTTGCAACACATGGACCAATGGTTGGAGAGAGAATATATTTATGACATCTTTATGACATCATAATTCAAGGGCTGATGATTCTAATCTAAGGGTGAGAATCCTACAAAGAAGGCATCTTGGATCGAAGGCCATAGGATCAAATTTGTTGAAAAAAATTATAGAACCTCCTAGGTTCTTCCAAGGGCTAGCCGGCCACTACAAGGGGGGAGGGGTTCTTTCTTTCATTTTCACTCTATTCACATTCTGATTTTTGCTGAATGCTCTCCATTTGTGAAAGGAAAAAAAAAAGTTTAGATAAGAAAATAAAGTTAGAAGAGAAAAAGCTTGCAATATAACTTCTAGAGGTTGCTTTAGGCACCATACTCTTGCACTTTCCTTGGTTTGCTATTTTCAATGATATTTTGGTGAGTTTCTTTTGATTTTCCTTTTTAAAATAAGTGTTTTTAAGTTTCTTCTTCAAGTATTTCTTGATACTTTCTTGTAAAAAGCTTTTTGAATTTTTTTCTCTTGATTTAAAAGGGTGGCCGAATGGCCTATTGATTTTATGTAGTTGCTGTTTGCTTTTTTATTTCATGTTATTCATGGTATTTAACAAGTTTTGATGCTTTAAATCTTCTCAAAATACATAAATATGAAGCTTATTTTGATTTGGTTGCTTGCTTGTTTCCATTGTTGAGTTTTTTTATCTTGTTATCATGTTTATTTTATTTGTCTTGCATCTTTGATTTTCTGTTTTCAAAGTGTTTAAGTTTGTTTATGATTTTCATTTTGTTAATCCATGTGTTTGAGAAAATGCCTATTGGTTTTCATGCCTTTACTTTATATTTGCATGATTTAAGTATTATTCTTTAGCTATGCATGTTATTGTGTTAAGTGTTTGCGAAAATGCCATGTTCATTGGACCATTCGGCTAGCTCCCTTTCTTATGCTTTGTGTGTGCATTTTTATTATGCTAGTTGATAGGTTTGCATTTCCATGATATGTTGTTGTGTATTTTGTTCAAGCATGCTATATGTTTGTATATTTTCCATGCACTCTTTAGCTTTAGGTTTTGCTTGCATTATCATGCATTTCATGCATTTTAGACCTAGATTGCATTAAATGCCATGCAAGTTCTTGTTAGGTCTAGGTCATTTTCTTGATGCCATGCATTTTCTATGTCATTTAGGTTTTAAACCATGCATTTCATGCATCATATTTGCTGAATTTTCATGCATTTCATGTCATTCCACATGATTTATGACTTAGACCAATCAATGGTTCAAAGTCATGCTCATTTTGAGCATACTTGTGGAAAATTAAAGAGTTGTCAAATTGATTATTCTACCTTTGTGATTTTTTTACTTAGCCAATTTTTGCCTAAATTTTTAAAAGTGTTAGCTACTGTTTGTGAGTCTTTAGGAGAGTCAATAACATTTTTACTTTGATTTTTAAATGATTTTATCAAAGGCAACAAAATGTGTTTTGGCAAAACAGTTTTTTCACCCAATACTCGAACTTTCCCGATTTTTTTGGGCAGTCATCTTTAACCAAAAAATTAAGCCAATTTTTTCCCGTGTAGTTTTACATGTTAGCATAAAAAGTCATCGTCAATTGTATAACGGGACTAATGTGCTGAAGGTTGACTTTCTTAAACTTGGTGGGATTACTAAGCCGCTAAACTCATCTCTTTAGCATCGAGGCTTCCAAACAGCTCAGCTCCTTCCACGCCATCAATCTTTCTTCCAATAGCTGATACTTCTTTTGTGATTCGATTGTTTTGACCTTTTTTCAATTCCACCGCTTTCCTCTTTTCTTGCTCGGCAACCTCATCCAGGTCTGGGATATCGATAGGATCTGTCGATATTTTGCCCCAAGGTTTACCCCAATTGGCATCTGTTTATGTGCCCCTGTGTTGGGTTGAGTATACACTGTATACACCTAATTTTGTCCGGACCACTAAATCAGGTATGTTTTCTTCCTAAAGTGATGTTTCAGAATGCAAAAAGGCTTTTCTCATCCTGCAGGTGGTACTCCGAGACTTAGTTTAAGAAAGCAGTCATAAAAAGTCAATCTCGAAAAAGTCAACCCCGAAAAGGTCAACCTCGAAAAGTCAACTACTAAAAAAGTCAACCCACTTTCAAAATCTAGATTAAAGTTCAACTGAACAATGGTGAAAGAATTTTGATACTTCGAGGTCTACAACGAAAGATATGGAGTCCGAAAGATGGGTTATGGAGATTCAGTAGAAAGGAAACCCTAGTTCAAAAAATTAGGGAAAAAGTGCTTAAACGATCAAATTGGTCGAAATTAGAGGTTGCAAATGAAAGATAAGCAATGACTACGGGTAATGGAGAGGCTACTTGGAAGAAAAAGTCAATTTGGAAGAAAACCAAGAATTAAGGTTTTTGGTGGATTTTGGTGAAATTGGGGAAAATTACAGAAATAACCCAATTCGATAAAACTAAAGCCCCTAATTGATGAGGAGTGGTTAAACAAGGATAGTCCAAGGTTCAGTTTGAAGTAATTCCGAGAAAAGAGCCGATTGGAGGAAAAACGAAAAAACGAGGAAATTCACAATAGTGAAAAAAGAAAAAATCAAATCGAAAGGGAATTTGATCGTAAAAATTGGGCATTTTTGGACCAACTCCGATTCAATATATGAAAAAGGCACAGAAAAAGAAAATATGAAAATCGGACTTGTTTTGAGCCAAACCGGGCTTTGGAGACAAAGGGGCAAAATTGGAAAATTCGAGAAAAATAGCAAATGAGCTCCAAAAATTCTGAAAATTTGCAGATCTCATTCTTAAATTATTATGAAAATATGTGCAAAATAAAATATGGATTTGGAGTTTGTTTGCAAAATGGCAAAATCTCGGGCCCATTATGCTAAAATTCATGCAGATAATCGCGAAAAAATAACAAATGAGCTCCAAAAATTATGAAAACTTCCAGATATCACTTTTAAATTATTTCGAATATATTGGTGAAGGAAATATGGATTCAGAGCTCGTTTAAAAAATGGTAAAAGTTTGGGTACATAAAGGGGCAATTTTGGAAGAAAAAATCCGAAAAAATAGCAAATGGGCTCGAAATTTTTTGAAAACTTCCATAATTCAATTTTTTATTATTTAAAAATTATTAAAATAAGAAAATTTGGATTTGGAGTTCGTTTACTATTTAATTAGGATTGGGGGTCAAAAAGGTCATTTTACTAAAGAAACTGAAAAGGGCCTTTCTTGCAATGGAGATTGGGCTGGATTTTAAGAGGGCAATCAGCCAAGCCCATGATGGAGAGTGATTTTTCAAAGCCATTTCATCTAAAGGCCAAGAGTGAATAGGAAGGTAGTTATTTTTTTGATCAAGCCTTTGAATTTGCAACACATGGACCAATGGATGGAGAAGTATGATGTCATATTTATGACATCATCTTCATGACATCATATTTAGGGGCTGATTATTCCAATCCAAAGGTGGAAATTTTACATAGAAAGCATCTTGGATTAAAGACCATTGGATCAAAATTGGTTACAAAAAAATTACAACTTTCCTACAATAAGAGGGGGCATTCGGCAAAGGCATGGAGGGGGGGAATTCAGATTTTTGCTGGAGCTTTAGGGGCTGAATAGAGACAGTAGCTAAGGGAAAAAAGGGAGAAAAAAGAAAGGAAAAAGAGAGGAGAAAAAAGAAAAGTTTTAGCTTGCTACTTCTTGATTTGGAAAGCTGGAGCAAGGTAGCTATGTTCTTTCATGGTTTTCTCATACTTTGTTGACATGATTTTGCTATTTTGATTGTCATTTTATTTTCTTTTATGAAATAAACTCGTTTTTAAAATAAGTTCTAAGGAGCTTCTACTTTGTTTTTTTAAAAGAAATCAAGAGAGCAAGTTTTTATCATGGTCGAATGATGTTTGTTTTTAGATGATTTTGTGTTTGATTTTGTTCATGTGATTTGTTGTGGTAGGTTAGCTTACTTGTGGTAGGTTAGTTTGATTGTGGTAGGTTAGCTTGATTGTGGTAGTTTAGCTCTACACCATGCCATGTGTTTGTGGTAATGCCATGCTTAAGATTGCATCGTTTAGAAATGTGTCTATTCGGTTACTCCATGATTTTGTGCCTTGTGTTTGCATTTTCATCTTATTTAGTTTATAAGCTTGCATTTCCATGCTATAGTAATGTGTATTTTGATTTAGTATGCCATGTGTTTGTGTTAATGCCATGATAGGATTTCACCATTTAGACTTAGGACCATTCGGCTATCCCCATTGTTCTATGTCTTGTATGTGCATTTTCATCTTGCTAATTACCATGCTTTGCATTATTATGCCATGAGATTGAGTATTGGTTGCTGTTTTTTCATGCATTAGTATTAGGTTTATTTGGTCATTATATGTTCATGAACTTTCATGCATTTTCATGACATTTTAGGTCTAGGTCATATTGGTATTGCCATGCATTTCATGCATATTAAGTATAGGTAGTATTTGTTGCCATGCAAGTTCATGCTAGGCATTAGGATAACTTTGTATTGCCATGCATTTCCATAACACTTTAGGTCTAAGTTACATTTGCATTACCATGTTTCTCATGCATATTAGGTAGATAGCATTTATTGCCATGCAAATTCATGCTAGGAATTAGGACAACTTTGTATTGCCATGCATTTTCATGTTATTTTAGGTCTAGGTTACATTTGCCTTACCATGCATCTCATGCATATTAGGTTTAGGGATTAGGAAATTTTGTTTTGTCATGCATATTCATAACATTTTAGGCCTAGGTTACATTTGCATTACTATGCATCTCATGCATATTTAGGTTAGGATAGCATTTATTACCATGCAAACTCATGCTAGGCATTTAGGTCATTTTGAATTGCCATGAATTTCCTATATCATTTAGGCTTTAGATCATGCATTTCATACATCCAATTTGCTGTTTGCTCATGCATCTCGCCATACCACTTGATTCTTCACTTAAACCAATCAATGATTTAAAGTCAAGCTCACATGAGCATACTTGTGGAAAATTGAGGAGTTGTCAAGTTAAACTTCCTACCTTTGTGATATTTTTTACTTAGGAAATTTTTGTCCAATTTGTTATAAGTTTTAGCTACTGTTTGTAGGTCCTTAGGAGAGTGTCCAATATTTTTACTTTGATTTTCGAATGATTTTATCAAAGGCTTAAAAATGATTTTTGGCGAAACCATTTTTCACCTAGTGTTCTGACTTTCGTGATTTTTCTAGGGGGTTATCCTTAGTCTAAAAATTAAGGCAATTCTTTTCCAGAAATTTAAACATGTTCTGAAGCTCCTATATATTTTTTTAGATTTTTTTAAAAATAGGTTAAAAAATCACGCTTTGAAACTAGACAGTAGAGTCAGATTTGAATTCAAAGGAAAGTAATTTTCTGTTTTTGACTAAGGCATTTAAAGGGGGTTGATTAGGAACCTTGGCTACTATCCTAGGTTGTTTTCTAGGCCATTTTAATCTTTAAAAATGATTTTATAAAGCTTGGGTCAAGGGTGGTCAAGTTCGGGTTTTCAAACTTAGGAAAATAGAGCTATTTTTAAAAGGGGAATTCAGCTATGATGTTTTATTATCCAGGATTTTCAAAATTGTTTTTAAACCAATTACAAAGTATTTTGATTTTAGAAAAATTAATTTGATGTCTTTTCCTAAGGTAGCCGGATATCTTTTTAGGTATACGGATTTCCTTATTTAAAGGAAAAAATACACTTTCATGCATTGCATTTTCCATGTTCATGCATACTATATAGTATGTGATTTTTGCTATGATAATTTCTATCATATTGTTATTATTTTGATTTATATTTTATGATGTTATATGGTTTGTTATATGGTTTTGGATATTTCATGCTATCCTATGCTTTTTATTTAGTCATTTATTTTTGTCACATCATTTAGCATATACTATATTCATGCATTATTATTTTTATTTTCATGCATATTTCATAATAATATTATTTTATGTTTCATATTCATTTCATGTCATTTAGAATATATTATGTTACTTAGGTTATATTCATTTCATTTTGAATATCTTATGTTACTTAGGTTATATTCATTTCATTTGGAATATATCGTGTTACTTAGGTTATATTCATTGCATGTAGAATATATCATGTCACTTAGGATATTTCATTTCATTTAGAATATATCATGTCACTTAGGTTATATCATTTCATTTAGAATATGCTATGCCATTTAAATTATATCATATCATTTAGGTTGCATTATATTATCTAGACTTTGCTATATCATCTTTATTATGTCACACATGTTCATATTCATTTTTTAAATGACTTAAAAAAGATAATGATTTTCAATAAAATAAAGATATTCCCGAATATTTGCTGGGGAGGATATCATCAATTATCATTAATAATGGGATATTTTCTTTAAAACGAGAATGATTCGGAAAATTTTCTAAATTAATAAAAATTTCTATATTTTGCCCCGTTTGTTGGGGAATATAGGAAACTTTTGAATTAATAAATTCCGGATCATTTTCAATTAAAAATGGAATTATTTTTCTTAGGATTGGGAATTAATTTGAAATACTAAATTTAAAATCGACTTTTTATCGAGACTTGAGATAACACATGATTAATAAGGTACCGTTTTATACGGGCGTTGTGGGGGTGCTAATCCTTCCCCACACGTAATTGAGTTTCGAACCCGCTTCTTTCATTTCTCTAGTTTAAAACGTAGACTTGAAATTGGTTTTTAAAACGTTTTAATTAATTTTAAAATGTTTTACAAAATAGGTTTTAATAGGTGGCCGATCACACTTAGCCAAAAAAGATTAGTCGCGACTCCATGTCTTGTCATTTTCAAACCCTGATTTTATTTCAAGAGGAATTAAGTCGTCTTTTCCTCTATTTTTTCCAATGTCACGCTTAACGAATATAAAGTCTCGCGATGAGACTTGTTATTTTTTAGGTTGCGACATACACGAAAGGCGTTTCAGCTGCCGATGGTGGAGTTTTTGTATTCTGTGTAGGTTGGTCGTTTGTTAGTACGGCTTCTTGCTGCCCCTCTTTTCCCCCTTGATGTCTTGATTCTAATCCCGAGATAAATTCTCCATATGTCCCTTTCCTTTGACTACAGTGGACACCAATTCCATTAACTTAATCATCTGATCCCTTGATTCGGCCTGAGACTTGGACAATTGTTCCCTCAACTCATCTTGAGCCCTTTCCATTCTCTCTATTCGGGCCATTTGTTCATTCTCCATGATCCTGACTTGTGATCGAGTATTATACTGATGTGGAGTGCGTCTCTCTGGAAGTTTCGGTGGGCGCCCAATTTTTGAACCTTGGTGTAAATACCACAGATTATAATTTCATGGCATATTATTCTTTTTATTAATTAAATGTGTGCAAGGATGAATGAATAAATCAATGAATGACTGTTCAAACAAATAGATGAATGAATGTATGCTTCTTTAATTGTATGAAATGAGATGATGCAAATAATAGTATTTGCCTTAAGATCAAATTCCAACACAAAGGTTTTTCATTAATTCGTGGAAACTTGTTACATATCCTCTCCCACTCTCGGATTACATAAAAAGATCGTATCTGCTCATACTGGTCTTGAGCCTCCTCCAGGAAATTCAACAGGCGCTGTCCATGATCTCCTGTTAGGTTGACATACACCTCAAAGTCTTCACTTTCTCTGACATCTCTCTGGCCTTGACCACAATCTTGTGGATCTACCTAGTCAGGAGATCTATATACTACTGCCTTCCCAAGGTCTCAGTCTTCCACTTTGAGCTAGCATCTAAAGCTAACTCATTCACTTGGCTCCATTCGGTCTTCCTCTCTCTGTATTCCCAAATAATGGCAGCAATGTCAACTTTCTAGACTTGCAACTGATGCTCTAAGGTCTGAATGGTCATATGGAGTGTCTCATTCTCCTTGCGTAGCATGGATGTCCTTTCCCTCTCATTTCCTAACTTTGCTTTCAATAGCTCATTCTCTTGCTGGCATCTTTCTAACCTGGTCGAAATCAGTGACCGGGCATCTCCCCATTTTTCCCGCTCATGAGAAAATCGGGACTCTTTTTCCTTGCTATCCTTAACCTTACCCTTCCAGAAGTCCAATTCTTTCTGAAGCTTTTCTATCTCTTTCTCATGGGTGCTCAGAGACCTGCCAGTTCCAGCGAACTGTCCCTTGGTTGTTTGCCTCATGTTCTCTTGATGCAAGTCCTGTAGATCGGACTGCACCGTGTCTCGCTCTTTAACCAACCTTCGTGTCTTGGCCTCTTAGATCTCAAGGTCGGTCTTCAAATCTTTGACTTTCTCCTGAAGCTTATCATACTCATGCCTCAGTTTCCCTTTGTCATTTTCTAATTCTTGCCTAACAAGCTTGATCTTTGAAAGTACTACCGGCTCTAGTTGAAGGATTACTGGATAAACAGAGGCATCATCGGCAGGGAGCACTATGTCGTGGATCCTCATGACTCTCCAAACCAAATATCCGGGAGTAGCGTCATCAGTATATCTACCCAATTCTGATCGGTACAACTTCCTCCATGCTTTGATGAGCTCATGTGTTTCCTTCATGTACCTAGGCCCATTATATGCAAAAACTACCAAAGTGAGCCTATGAGTCATCGGGATGAACTGCTCAGACCCATACTGCCTTTGTACCAAGAGTGGTGCATAGCTGATAGCTCCCCAAATTCCCAATAACGAAACCCACAGTTTGTCTCCACAACTATATAGAATGGATCCCATTGGCATCCACGGAGCCCTCCAAGTGACGTCTTCTCGGGCTAAGCAACAAAGAGTCATGATCCACTGATTCTTATCTCCCTTTCTCGGCCACTCTTTCTTGCAGAATTCCTTAAGAGGAATGAAAGTATTTATGTAGGGATGAAGCTTTTCCTTATCTTCTCCCTAGAAATGGCTCCGGATCCAAACAAACAGAAGCTGTGCACATCCCTCGAAACAAGATCTTTGGAAATATCACCAAACCATAGACCACCAAGGCAAATACATCCACCACACGATAACTCTCCGGATTGTTCATGATATAGTCTCTCAAGAACACCCATGGGATACAAATACTCGAACCATTCTTCTTAATATCCAATGAGTCGATCGGGATCTCCATACCCAATATGTCGGATAGCTTCTTCCAAAAGCTAACTGTCTTTTGCTGCTTGCGATATATCTTATTAGGGGTGGATGACTCAACATGGAGCAAGACAGAGTACTCCTCAATGGTGGGTGTCATATCTTCCCGGTTGAATGTGAAGTATCGGTAGGAGGGATCCCAAAACTATACCATTGCCCTAATCAACTGCTTATCTATCTGTATCGGGAGAAGTAATGCTATGTCGCCATACTTCTTAGTGAACTCCTTTTTTCTTGCAGTTCCCCATTGACCCCAAATCTCTTATTTTGTCAAATCATTCTGACTCAGATCTAAATGAACTGAATCGGGAAGAACAGACACAAAGCTTCTAGACAAGCAGTATCCTCTATCAACTTGATGCTTCTCTGACTCTGTTCGGACCTCTCGGTATGTCTTGGAAGTAACTGACACTGGTGCAAGATCTCGGTGTTCCATGACCATAACGAAAACCCCTCTAATTGGAATTCGGCTTAAGGAAAACACTCCTAAGTGACCATGATGCATGCAATGAAAACAAAGCAAAACAAAACAAAGGAAAGAAGTCAGTATAAGGATATAATAATCAAATCAATGCAATATTGAAATAAATAGCTAAAGATGAGAAAGGTTCCTCCGAGTGTTCCTAGCTTCGATACTTCTAACGAGAATTCGGCATGGCATCGCCTAGGTTCACTCTATGCGGTTGCATTAGGTTCTAAAAAGGCTCCAAATTGCTCCTTTACTGTCGCCGGTGAAGGCTAGTAAGGCACCCCGATAAAAACGGGTTCAATTTGTTAGAGTGTATTTCCCAGGCCTATACAGAGGTTATCACCCCACGAAGACGTAGGTAGTTTACTACTCCGAAAGTGTTTCGCTAGCCCACGCGGAGGTTAACACCTCACGAAAGCGTAGTTACTTTACTTCCACCTAAAGGATGGAACCCAGGTAGAGGGCTCATATTATGCAAATGCAAGTATAGTGTGTGAGGAGGAACAAACAAACCTTTCACCACCTATTCTATACCGTTATTCTAAAACTCGAGCAATTTAATAAAGACAAATTAAACAATGTAAAGCATTAATTAAACAAAGAATAATAATGACACAAAAAGTTAAATAACCAGAGAACAATAGCATAAGAATGAATGTCATGTGAGTGAAATCGACATGGCATACAAAATGACATGGCATATGGATGACATGGCATAAGAACGAATGTTATATGAATGAAATCGACATGACATACAAAGTGACATGGCATACTGATGACATGGCATAAGAACAAATATCGTGTGAATGAAATCGACATGACATGCAAGATGACATGGCATAAAATGATGACTAGGCATAGATGACATGGCATAAGAATGAATATCATGTGAATGAAGTCGACATGACATGCAAGATGACATGGCATAGGTGACATGGTGTAGATGATGACATGGCATAAGAACGAATATCATCTGAATGAAGTCGACATTACATACAAGATGACATGGCATACATGATGACAAAGGATGAATGACATGGCATAAAATGATGACATAGCATAGATGACATGGCATAAAATGATGACATAACACAGGTGACATGGCAATAAATGATGACATAGCATAGATGACATGGCATAAAATGATGGCGTGGCTGATAACTCTATAAAATAGAGTTATTTAATTCTATTTTGAGTTTTAAAATAGCTAAGTCCTTGTAGTTTAAACTATTAATTTACTATTTTTAGTTATTCTTATTTATTTCTTATTTCTTATTTAGTTTTATTTATTTATTTTATATTTTATTTTAGTTATTAATTAATGTCTTTTGTAATTTTGTAGAGTCCTAAACCTAAAAGGAAAAGCTCAACTCATATATGGAAAGTCCAAGCTAGAGGCAGTGACTTGGTCACTAAGTTTTCCTTCTTCAGGCTTTGAAGGCTCTATAAATAGGAACCCTTAGGCTTTATTTTAGGACTTTTTTTCTTAGTTTTTGCTTTAATTTTCTGAAGAGGAGAGTAACCACCACTATCTTGCAAGAAGCCAAGAACAATTTTGGAGACTAAAAGATTGAAGAACTAACAACCTTTAGTTTTTTCTTCTTCCTTAATCTTCTTTTAATTTCTTGTAATTTGATGTTGGTGAAACTCCTTTGGTTATTGTTTTCAATGTCAAGCATGAACTAAATTTCTTTTCTAGGATTGCAATGGAACTCAACACATAGTTTGGATTATTTTATTCTCTAATTTGATTTAATGAAATTTGAGTTGTTTTATGCATTCTTGTACTTAAAGCTTTTAATTGCTTGATCACCAATTAAATTGATTTGTTAAGCTAAATATAACTTGGAAAAGGGAGTTTAGTGTTAGACATGGATTGCATAACACATGTTTCATACTCATTTGTTAGGATGAATTGATCTGCAGGTAGGGTAGGAATACACTTACTTGTCATGTCTAATCATTGTTAGAGCCTAGATTTAGTGAGTTCTTCTTTAATTCAATTAACATAGGAATATAGTTAATTGGTTAAGAAGGATATTTTTATAAGACCATCGGAAGATCCTTATAAATAGATTAGAACTCTAGGTTAACAACTCAAGATCATTAATCAAATTAAGAGGGTAAAAGACGTTCAAGCGAAGTGTTGAGGAAAGTTGTAATCCTAGGCTTTTCTCCATTGATTTTAATCCAATTTTTATTTGCTTTCTTTATTTTATTGTTTTTTAATTCAATTTTAAATTGCATACCTTTTAATTAATTATTTGGATAAGAGTAAGTTGTTTTAATTTTAGTATTTAACGAAATTAATAACAATTCCTCGTGGGTACGACACTCCACTTCCACTTTATTACTTGTTTGCGATATCGTGCACTTGCGTATTGAAATTTGACAACAAGTTTTTGGCGCCGTTGTCGGGGAATTGTTTTATTATTTTTGTTAATATTAATACCAAGCATGCTTAGTCTTAATTCAAATTTTCTTTTTCTTTTTCTTATTCTCAGGTAATTTTGGTTGTTGAATGCAGAGATCTAGAAGTTTCAAACTTGTCCCTTTTGATCTAGAACCAGAAAGAACTTTTCATCGACATCGAAGGGATAATTTACAAATCGCAACTAACAACCATACAATGGCTGAAGCTAATGAGACAAAGACTTTGCGAGAGTATGGGGTTTCTCTCATGCAAGACCTGCAGATTAGTATTCAGAGGTCTGCAATCCAGGCAAATACTTTTGAGATAAAGCCAACCATCCTTCAGATGATAGAAACTTATGTTCAATTCGGCGGCTTACCGAACAATGAACCGAATTCTCACATCGTGAATTTCCTGGAAGTTTGAGATCTTTTCAAACAAAATGGTGTTACTGATGATGCCATTAGATTGAGACTCTTCCCTTTCTCACTTCAAAATAAGGCCAAGAGTTGGTTGAATTCTCTTCCTGCTGGCTCTATTACCACTTGGGCTGATCTAGCCCAAAAATTTCTTGCCAAATATTTTCCTCCTGCAAAAACAGCTAAGATACGAAATGATATCACATCTTTCATGTAGTATGACTCGGAATAATTATATGAAGCTTGGTAAAGGTTTAAAGATCTGCTCTGGCGATGTCCACATCATGGGATATCTGATTGGCTTCAAGTAAACACCTTGTACAATGGGTTGATGGGTCATAATAGAAGTTCTATAGATGCTACAGCAGGTGGATCACTCATGGGGAAAGAAATTGATGAGGCTTATAATTTAATTGAGGTGGTGGCTTCAAATAATTATCAATGGTCCACTGAAAGAATTGTGCCAAAGAAAGCTCCAGGCAGTTATCAGTTGAATGAGATCAGTGCCTTATCGGCACAGATGGCTGCCTTGTCCAAGAAAATTGATGCTATGAGTGTGCATTCAGTCCAGAGCCCATTAGTAACTTGTGAATTATATGGAGAAAGACACACCAGTAATAGCTGCCCAACCAATGCCAAGTCAGTGCAATATGTTGGAAACTATAATAGACAGCAAAACAATCCTTATTCCAACAATTACAATCCGGGTTGGAGAAATCACCCAAACTTTTCCTAGAATAACAATCAAGGATCTTCATCCTCTGCTAAACCAGCAAACCCTCCTGGTTTTCCATCACAAGCCCATGCTCTTGTTCCAGAAAAGAAGATATCATTGGAAGATATGTTTACAAAGTTCATGGCCAATCAAGAAGTGACTAATCAGACTCAAGCAGCAACACTTCGTAATCTTGAGACATAAGTAGGCCAGCTTGCTAATGCACTTAACAATCATCCTAGGGGATCTTTTCCAAGTGATACTGAAACCAATCCTAGAGGATACGGAAAAGAACATTCCAAAGCCATCACACTTAAGAATGGAAGGGAGTTAGAAGAGGAAAGCAAGAAGCAAGAATTTCCAACCAAGCCTCTTAAGGAAAAGGATATGGTGGAAAAAGAAGTTGAAAAGACTCAAGAGGAAAAGAAGTAAGGTTATCCACCACCACCATTTCCTCAGCGCCTTCAAAAGAATAAGCTTGACAAGCAGTTCCAAAAATTTCTTGAGGTATTTAAAAAGCTTCATATTAATATACCTTTTGCTGAAGCTTTGGAACAAATGCTAAAATATGTCAAGTTTATGAAAGACATATTGTCTAAGAAAAGGAAATTAGGTGAATTTGAAACTGTTGCACTTACTGAGGAGTGCAGTGCTATCCTCCAAAAGAAACTTCCACCAAAGCTTAAAGATCCGAGAAGTTTCACCATTCCATGCACAATTGGAAATCAGTTCATTAGTAGAGCTTTATGTGATTTAGGAGCAAGCATTAATCTTATGCCTTTGTCAATCTATCGGAAACTGGGTTTGGGGGAAGTTAAGCCTACTACAGTCACACTATAATTGGCGGATAGATCTTACACATATCCAAGAGGCATTGTTGAAGATGTATTAGTGAAGGTAGATAAATTTATCTTCCCAGCTGATTTCATTGTATTGGATATGGAGGAGGATCGCGAAATACCAATTATTCTTGGGAGACCTTTCTTAGCTACCGATAGATATCTCATCGATGCGCAAAAAGGCGAACTTACCATGAGAGTTCAAGATCAAGAGGTAACTTTTAATGTTTTTAAAGCTATGAAATTTCCTAGTGAATTTGATGAGTGTTTTGTAGTTAATGTGGTGGATAGTGCTACAACTAAGATTTTTGAAAATAGCTATCCTGTTGATCCACTTGAAGCATTCTTGATAAGTACTTCAGAAATGGATGATGATGATTTTATTGAATGTGTAGATTTGTTGAATGCTCATCCACGCATTGGAAAATCCATTCATCAATTTGAACCATTGGGACTTAAGACAAGAGAAACATTATCTACCAAGCTATCCATTGAAGAGCCACCATCCCTGGAGCTTAAGCAGTTACCCTCACATTTGCGGTATGTTTTCCTTGGTGAAAAATTTGAATTACCTGTTATTATATCATCTTTTCTTAATGTTGACCAGGAAAATAAACTCCTTAGAGTACTTAGAGAACACAAGAGGGCTTTGGGTTGGTCGATTGTCGACATTAAGGGGATTAGTCCTTCAATTTGCATGCATAAAATCCTTCTTGAAGACAATCACAAGGCTACCATAGAGCATCAACGGAGACTTAATCCCATCATGAAAGAAGTGGTAAAAAAGGAGATTATGAAGTGGTTGGATGCAGGCATCATACATCCTATCTCCGACAGTTCATGGGTAAGTCCAGTTCAATGTGTACCCAAGAAAGGAGGAATGACGGTGGTTATCAATGCTAATAACGAGCTCATTCCAACTAGAACAGTGACTGGTTAGCAGATTTACATGGACTATAGAAAGCTTAACAAAGCCACTAGGAAAGACCACTTTCCTTTACCATTCATTGATCAGATGCTAGACAGATTGACTGGTAAGGAGTTTTATTATTTTTTGGATGGATATTTAGGTTACAATAAAATTGCAATAGCTCCTGAAGATCAAGAAAAGACTACCTTCACTTGCCCCTATGGAACTTTTGCTTTTCGGAGAATGCCATTCGGACTTTGCAACGCTCTTGCTACCTTTTAGAAATGCATGATGGCCATATTCTCCAACATGGTGGAGCAAGGTTTTGAGGTACTTATGAATGACTTTTCAGTTTTGGAGATTCTTTTGATGAATGTCTAAATCACCTTGCTAGAGTACTTAAGAGATACGAAGAAACAAACTTGGTGTTAAACTGGGAAAAATGCCACTTCATGGTTCAAGAAGACATTGTTTTAGGACATCAAGTTTCTAGTAGAGGGATTTAAGTAGATAAATCAAAGATTGTAAAAATTGAGAAGCTCCCACCTCCAATCTTTGTCAAAGGTATTCGGAGTTTCCTTGGTCATGCCGAGTTCTATAGAAGGTTTATTAAAGACTTTTCCAAGATCTATAAGCCACTTTGCAACCTCCTTGAAAAAGATATCCCTTTCAAGTTTGATGTTGCATGTCTAACAGCTTTTAAGACATTGAAAGAGAGACTGATTTCAGCAACTATCATTATTGTTCCAGATTGGAACCTGCCATTCAAGCTCATGTACGATGCTAGTGACTTTGTAGCTGGCACAATTTTAGGCCAACGAAAAGATAAGATATTTCATTCTATATACTATGCAAGCAAAACTTTGACCGATGCTCAGTTGAATTACACCACCACTGAAAAAGAATTGCTTGTAGTAATATTTGCCTTTGATAAATTCCAATCTTATCTTGTGGGCACCAAAGTCATTGTCTACACCGATCATTCAGCTATCAAGTACTTGATTGATAAGAAGGATGCAAAACCTCGCTTGATCTGTTGGATACTTCTTTTGCAAGAGTTTGATTTAGAGATCCGAGACAGAAAAGTAACAGAAAATCAAGTGGCAGATTATTTATCAAGATTGGATAATGGGGCACAAGTTGGCGATTCAATCCAAATCAATGAGACTTTTCGTGATGAGCAACTCTTTCTAGTGTTGGTGTAAGCCCTACAAGCCAAACTAGTTAGGCTTGTAAAATACTATTTATATATTCATGTAGTGCACACTATAGTTTATTAATTATAATTGAGGTATTTCTCTTTATCCATAAGTATTTTTATAATTGTTATGAATGACTTGTGATGATAAAGCTCATGAGACACAATGGCATTGCAAAGGAATTGTAAGGTGTTACAATTATGAGGATCCTTATGCATCAATGCCATGTTTCTAAACTGTTCCTAGTCATTGTATTGTCAAGACAGGGCATTTACAATGCTCAAAGACTGGCAAATGTTAAGCCTTCATGCACTTTATGCATGCAACTGATCTCATAGGTTGAAAGTATAGAGATACTTGGGGATAACATATGGGTGCTTGTTAGTTGAACAACTTCACTGAACATGACCCGCTATGAGAGTTCCATTTGGTATTTCACTCAAGTGTCTATGGTAAATACTCTCATGTGTCAATAGTGTAAGTAATCCTTTGACTTGTGACACCAGGTCATCTTGTATGTGAATTGTCAAACTTAGATTTCATCACGAACGGGTCCCAATCAAGAGCATGCTTAAAGTAGGGTGTTATTGGGTATCACATGAAGCATAGGAAGATGAATGAGTGGTCCAGAGAGGATTCATCACCCCAAGTGATTAAGGGGACATATCTCACATGTATCTGGCTTATATTAACTTATTGAAGTCCTTGGCCAAGGCAATACTTAAGGAGTTAATATAAAGCTGCAGATCTAATATGGAATGGGTTAAGAGTAGACACTGAATCATGCTCTTTCCTATCCCGGGATATTTGATGAAGGGATCGATTTACATAGACATATTGTACACGAAAGGCTAGTCGAAGGTTGATGACTCTCTTGGCATTTGGGTGGTCATGATACATTGCTAGATGCCGCTCATGATCTATAAATATAAAGAAGAAATTCTTAATTGAATTTATTATATTTATTGCCAACATGTTAAGGGCCTAACGGGTCACACACAAAAGGTGATTATTGAAAATAAAATGAGATTGGGCCAGATTAAATATTCATTAAGTGTTGTGGGCTTATTGTGAATATTTAATAATATATGTGTAAGGGCTTTAGTGCAATAAGTCCAAGAGTTGGCATACACTAAACCTGATAATATATATGCCTTATGTTGTTGCCGCCTCCCCCTAAGGAAGAAAAACCCTGGTAGCTGCATTCTCTCACCCCCTGTAAGAATCGGGGCATAGAGAAAAGAGGAAGAACAATCATTTTTCTTCTGGTCTGCTTCTTTTCGGCTAACTAGAGTAAGAGGAGGAAGGTTTCTCACAACCTAGACCACTAGCATCCTCTTGGAAAAACAGAATTTCAACCTTGTGAAGGCTTTCAGATCACCTGTGTGGATTACCGTTAGAGGTCGGACAATTGGACGACTTTGGTCTTCGACAAGCTAGCATTGTGTACAAGAGCAAGAACATCAAGAATCTATGATGTGATTTCGACTATCTCCATTACAGAGGTATGAGATTTTGATTGTGAACTGTTCTTGACAGCTTGATCGTTTTGAATTCATAGGCAGATCCATGGAGGGATTCGGTGTCTCTTTGTTTTATTTTATTCCGCTGCATTGTATATTTAACTTGTTGATTAAATTATACATTATCTCTGTTTGAGCATGAGCCGAATCCTAATAGTGGTATTAGATCCTCGCTTATGTTATTCCTATACGATCTATGCTTTGATTGTTACCTTTAACAAAATTGTTTTCTTCTTTGAGTTATTCTGATCTGATTGTCACTAACCGAATTTGTGAGAAATTGCACTTGTAGTGTTTCATTGAAGGCAGCAGTTAATCATGGTGAATTGTTGTTGATTAATTGGTTTAAAATTATTTTAAACTGATTAATGCAACTAGCGAAAGTTTGCCAGCGATTGAAAACTGTTAAGCCTGCTTTGCGCAAATTTGGTGATTTTAGTGAGAAAAACTTGTAGATTTTTATTGGCTGATTTTTAATGCATGTTTTAATGATTTTTAGGATTTAACATTGCTTAGAATTGTTCTTGGCAAGCCTGAAAAATCATAAAATTGATTTAGCATTGAAAAGTTGGAAGTTGTGAAAAGTCGATAGACAGCCTGTATGGAGATAAGGGGCGACGTCTACTCTTAGTATCCAAAGCCTGTGCCTCCCTTGCTAGGGTTTTTGGTTCTATCAGATTCTCACAGCTTATGAATTTTAGCAATATTAAGTTACTAATGTTGTAGTATCCTAGTAGAGATACAATACTGAAAATTAGTAATTATGGTAATATTGTTAAATTAAATAAATCACCAAAATAAGAATTTACATGAATATTCAATTAAATTATTTAATTGGATAATAATTTAATTAAAGGAAATAATCCTAATTGGATTAGGATTTATTCTAATAAGATTAGAATAAATGTTTATTATTTTCTTTGAATTAAATTATGGATCAATATAATCAATAATGGTAATTAGAAATTAAAACATGATTTATATGTTCATAAATTGTTTGTGAATGTATGGGATGATTATGGACTTAGACCCAATATGATTGTGGATAGTTGAATTTAATTTTATGGTTTTTATTAAATTAAATAGGAACATCGTGCCCTGCCTTATCTTTCATTTTCTTGAGTTGTAAAAATTCTTTCCTCACCTAACTCCCCTCAAATGTAACTTGAGGTTTCTTTATTACAAATGTAATTAGTTACATCAAAGTGTAAAATTAGGATTAGTTAGGAATAATTTTTGTAACTTGAAGATGAAGAAAGGCGCCATGAAGAAAAGGAAATTACAAGCAAGCTTTGAAGACTATGTATATAATCACCTAGGAATTTGACCAACTAATTTCCTTTGATGGCTCAAGAAAATTAGATTAGAAAGTCCATAATCATCCAAGTAGAAAGCATGTTATAGATTTATTTTATGCGATATTATAAATGCTATGAATGTTTATAATGATGAGACTTAAAGAAAAGGAAATCCCTCTTTATAATATTGAGTCACATGTTTCGCATGATAAAGTTGCCTTCCATTATCATAACAAGATAACCAGAGTTCTTCCAGTAAGATGCTTGTTAAGTCACTCAAGGTCAAACTATTGTACGAATATGTTTGAGTTATGAAGTTGGGTCTTACTCAACTAATGCTATGTTATCCGGATGCTTACAAACTTGACCGCATAGTGTTAGAGGCAAAGTTAGGCGAAGTACATATGATGTGCTTAGACAAAGAGTTGTCACCTAACTGATCTCGGAGTTGCATAGAGATGCAATTGATAAGCTATGTTATCTACCCAACTAGGCTTGTTGTAATTTGTTGAGTCACTCAAGTGCAACATGTTGAAAGGGATCCCAGCCCACTAGAAATACCTTGATGAGATTTTCCGAATAATAGTGAGGGCTATTATCTCGAAAAATTAGTGGGAGAACCAATAAGAGATATAATACCTCATCTTGAATTGGTATAAATGCATGAATATAACTGATATATACTTTTTCCATCTTAGGTTGTTGAAAATGGTTAATATTTTAACTGTACTGTATGGCATTATGAATGCCATTAGTCCAAAATGTTTGGATTGGTACATGAGATTGAGAAGCGTTCTCAATGAAAGGAAGGTTGCTCACTTGACAAGTCAAGAAGAACTTATAGAACTTTCGAGGATGGCTGTGTTTGTGATTGAACTGAATCTTTCTACTGTTAAATCAAATTCCTGGATAATTGATTCAGGATACGGTTCACATCTATGTAATGACATAAGGATGTTGAAAGGAAGTAGAAAGTTGAGCAAAGATGAAGTAGTTTTTAGAGTAGGCAATGGTGCAAAAGTTGCAGCATTGGCCGCTGGAACATGTACTTTATCCTTGCCGTCTGGCATGAAATTGGAACTAAAAGATTGTTACTTTGTTCCAGTATTGTCTAGAAACATCATTTCAGTTTCATACCTCACTGTTAATGATGGTTTCGAGATAAGAATGAAGGGCAATAGTTGCTCAATCATTCTTAAAGACATTCACTATGGATCGGCAACATTACATAATGGATTATATGTTTTGGATCCATAGATGCCTATGTTCAATATAAATGTCAAGAAAGCAAGAAAGGATGATCCAAGTAAGACTTGCATCTGGCACTGTAGACTTGGTCATATCAATGAGACAAGGATTTCCAAATTACATAAACACGGTTATTTGGAACCCTTTGATTATGAATCATATGGGACTTGTGAATGTTGTCTCCTTGGTAAGATGACCAAGACTCCCTTTACTAGAAAGGGTGAGAGAGTTGGTGTTTTGTTAGGCTTAATGCATTCAGATGTACGTGGGCCACTAAACATAGCTGCTAGAGGTAATTACTCATACTTCATAACCTTTATCGATGATCATTCTAGATATGGTTATGTGTATCTAATGAGATACAAGTCTGAAGCTTTTGAAAAATTCAAAGAGTTCAGAGCTGAAGTAGAGAAACAGACTGGGAAAAATATTATAGCTCTTAGATCGGATCGAGGAGGAGAATATTTAACCCATGATTTCTTAGATCATTTGACAGATAATGGAATTTTGTCGCAATGGACTCCACCTGGAACTCCTCAACATAACAGAGTATCCGAGAGGAGAAATCGAACCTTGTTGGACATGGTTCGGTCCATGATGTCTAAGGCTGACCTTCCGATATCCTTTTAGGGATATGCCTTAGAAACTGCAGCTTACCTTCTAAATAATGTTCCAAGCAAATCAGTAGATAAGGTACCATATGAGATATGGAATAGCAAGAAACCATGTTTATCTTATCTAAAGATTTGGGGATGTACTACTTATGTGAAGCAAGTACCTTCTGATAAGCTGGGAGCTAGATCAGAAAAATGTAAGTTTGTGGGATATCCTAAAGAGACTGCTGGATATTACTTTTACAGTCCTACTGATCAACAGGTGTTTGTGTCAAAACACGCTTCCTTTCTAGAGAAAGAATTTCTACTAGAAGGATTCTGTGGGAGTAAAATAGATCTTGAAAAAGTTCAAGAACCATAACCTAACATTCCCGTGAAACCTGAGCCATTGGTCGAGGCATTGGATGCTCGGACTAATGCTCAAGAAACACAAGTACTCCGAAGGTCTAGTAGGGAGAGGCAAACTCCAATAAGATATGGATTTCTTTTGGAAATAGATGTTTTGCCCATTCATAATGAACCTGCTACCTATGAGGAAGCGATGTTGGACATCAATTCCAAGAAATGGCTAGAAGCCATGAAATCCGAAATGGAAGCCATGGAAATTAACCATGTTTGGTCTTTAGTTGATCCACCTCAAGGGATAAAACCCATAGGGTATAAATGGGTCTACAAGATAAAGACAGACATGGATGGTAATATACAAACGTATAAGGCCAGATTGGTTGCAAAAGGTTATAATCAAGTTAAAGGCATTGATTTTGAAGAAACCTTATCACCAGTTGCCATGGTAAAGTCCATTAGGATTATGCTTGCTATTGCTGTATACCATGATTATGAGATATGGCAGATGGATGTAAATATAGCATTCCTTAACGGGAATTTGCAAGAGGAAGTGTATATGACACAACCTCAAGGTTTTTCATCCAAGGCCATATCTAATAAGGTATGCAAGCTGCAAAAGTCCATTTATGGACTACGGCAAGCATCTCCGAGTTGGAACATCAGGTTTGATGAAACAAATAAAGAATTTGGTTTCATTAAGAATCCTGATGAATCATGTGTTTGCAAGAAGGTAAACGGACATGCAATTGTGTTCCTAGTGCTATATGTTGACGACATATTGCTCATAGGAAACGATCTACCTATGCTTCAGACCTCTGGCTGTCCAAACAGTTCTCCATGAAGGATTTGGAAGAAGTAGCATATATTCTTGGAATTAAGATCTATAGAGATAGATCGAAAAGGTTGCTTGGATTATCCCAGTCCGTTTACATAGACAAGGTGCTAAAGAGATTTAGCATGGATATCTCCAAAAGAGGTAACTTGTCTATGGTACATGGTGTACAACTCTCGAAAGAGATGTATCCTAAAACTTATGAAGAAAGGACACGGATGGATAGGATCTCGTATACTTTGGCAATAGGATCTATCATGTACGCCATGTTATGCACAAGACCAGATGTATCTTACGCTCTGAGTGTCACGAGCTGATACCAAAGTAATCCTAGTGAAATTCACTGGACTGCTATGAAGAATATCCTCAAGTACTTGAGAAGAACTAAGGATATTTTCTTGGTCTATGGAGGGGCTGAACTCCAAGGAAGGGGTTATACAGATACTAGATTCCAAACTGATAGGGATGACAGTAAATCGTAGGGCGGTTACGTATTTACCTTAAATAGAGCTGCAGTCAGTTGGAAAAGTTCCAAAAAGACTACAACTGCAGATCCAACAACAGAGGCTGAATACATCTCCGCGTGTGAGGCAGCGAAGGAGGCTGTTTGGATTAAGAAGTTCATAACTGAACTTGGTGTGGTTCCAAGCATTGTTGATCCAGTACCACTTTACTGTGATAACAATGGAGCCATAGCGCAAGCTAAGGAACCACGATCTCATCACAAATCCAAACATGTATTACGGCAATATCACTTGATTAGAGACATAATTCAAAGAGGTGATATAAGTATGGAAAGGGTACCCACAGAGGACAATATAGCTGATCCCTTTACTAAGGTTCTGTCCCAGCAGAAACACATTCGTCACATGGAAGGACATGGGCTTAAGTACATGGGCGATTGGCTTTAGTGCTAGTGGGAGATTGTTGGTGTAAGCCTTACAAGCCAATCTAGTTAGGCTTGTAAAACACTATTTATATATTCATGTATTGCACATTATAGTTTATTAATTATAATTGAGGTATTTCTTTATCCATAAGTATTGTTATAATTGTTATAAATGACTTGTGAAGGTAAAGCACATGAGACACAATGGCATTGCAAAGGAATTGTAAGGTGTTACAATTATAAGGATCCTTATGCACCAATGCCGTGTTTCTAAACTGTTCCTGGTCATTGTATAATCAAGACAGGGCATTGACAATGCTCAAAGACTGACATATGTTAAGCCTTCATGCACTTGATGCATGCAACTGATCTCATAGGTTGAAAGTATAGAGATACTTGGGGATAACATATGGGTGCTTGTTAGTTGAACAACCTCACTGAACATGACCCGCTATGAGAGTTCCATTTGGTATTTCACTCAAGTGTCTATGGTAAATACTCTCATGTGTCAATAGTGTAAGTAATCCTTTGACTTGTGACACCGGGTCATCTTGTATGTGAATTGTCATACTTAGATTTCATCACGAACGGGTCCCAATCACGAGGATGTTTAAAGTAGGGTGTTATTGGGTATCACATAAAGCATAGGAAGATGAATGAGTGGTCCAAAGAGGATTCATCACCCCAAGTGATTAAAGGGACATATCTCACATGTATCTGGCTTATATTAACTAATTGAAGTCCTTGGCCAAGGCAATACTTAAGGAGTTAATATAAAGCTGCAGATCTAATACAGAATGGGTTAAGAGTAGACACTGAACCATGCTCTTTCCTATCCCGAGATATTTGATGAAGGGATCGAATTACACAGACATATTGTACACGAAAGGCTAGTCGAAGGTTGATGACTCTCTTGGCATTTGGGTGGTCATGATGCATTGCTAGATGTCGCTCATGATCTATAAATATAAAGAAGAAATTCTTAATTGAATTTATTATATATATTTCTAACATGTTAAGGGCCTAATGGGTCACACACAGAAGGTGATTATTGAAATTAAAATGAGATTGGGCCAGATTAAATATTCATTAAGTGTTGTGGGCTTATTGTGAATATTTAATAATATATGTGTAAGGGCTTTAGTGCAATAAGTCCAAGAGTTGGCATACACTAAACCTGATAATATATATATGCCTTATGTTGTTGTCGCCTCCCTCTAAGGAAGAAAAACCCTGGTAGCCATATTCTTTCACCCCCCTGTGAGAATCGGGGCATAGAGAAAAGAGGAAGAAGAATCATTCTTCTTCTGGCCTGCTTTTTTTCGACTAACTAGAGTAAGAGGAGGAAGTTTCTCAAAACCTAGACCACTAGTATCGTCTTGGCAAAACACAATCTCAACCTTGTGAAGGCTTTCAGATCACCTGTGTGGATTACCGTTAGAGGTTGGACAATTGGATGAGGTCTTCGACAAGCTAGCATTTTGTACAAGAGCAAAAACATCAAGAATCTATGATGTGGTTTCGACTATCTCCATTACAGAGCTATGAGATTTTGATTGTTATCTGTTCTTGACAGCTTGATCGTTTTGAATTCATAGGCAGATCCATTAAGGGATTCGGTGTCTCTTTGTTTTATTTTATTCCGCTGCGTTGTATATTTAACTTGTTGATTAAATTATACATTATCTCTATTTGAGCATGAACCAAATCCCAACATCTAGTTCATCAACAGGAATCACCATGGTATGCCGACAATGTGAACTATATTGTAAGTAGAATCTTTCCACCTGATTTAAATTCTCAACAAAAGAAGTTCTTGCATGATGTGAAGTACTATTATTGGGATAAACCTTTCCTGTTTAAGCAATGCAAGGATCAGATTCTTAGAAAGTGTGTGCCTAAGGAAGAAGTTGAAGATATTTTCCAACATTGTCACTCTTTGGATTATGGAGGGCATTTTGGAGGAGAACGGACTGCGGTAAAAGTGCTACAATCCGGTTTTTATTGGGCCACTCTATTTAAAGATGCTCACCAGTTTGTTGCCATATGTGATAGATGTCAAAGAGTGGGCAACATCTCAAGGAGGAACGAGATGCCTCTCAACAGCATTCTCAAAATAGAGATTTTTGATGTATGGGGAATTCATTTCATGGGTCCATTTATTTCCCCTTACAACAATCTTTACATTCTAGTTGCAGTTGATTATGTATCTAAGTGGGTGGAAGCAACAGCCTTACCAAACTATGATTCCAAGGTGGTTCTAAACTTCTTGAAAAATAATATCTTCACCCGCTTTGGCACTCCAAGAGCAATTATTAGTGATGAGGGGTCTCACTTTTGCAATAAATATCTTAAAGCCCTCCTCGCTAAATATGGGGTCAAGCACAAAATTGCCACCGCCTACCATCCACAAACAAGTGGTCAAGCTGAAGTCTCTAACAGAGAAATCAAGAGGATTTTTGAGAAGACTGTCAGCCCAACTAGAAAAGATTGGTCCAAGAGATTGGATGATGCATTATGGGCATACCAAACAACTTACAATACTCCCATTGGGATGTCTCCATACAAATTGGTTTTCGGAAAAGCATGTCATCTTCCGGTAGAATTGGAACACAATGCATATTGGGCCATTAAGAAATTGAATTTCGATCTTCAAGTAGCAGGAGAGAGGCGTCTATTGCAACTCAATGAGATGGATGAATTTCGTCTTCAAGCCTATGAAAATGCCAAGCTTTACAAAGAAAAGACCAAGAGCTGGCATGATAAGAAGATTATTGAGAGACACTTTGAACCAGACCAATATGTTTTACTCCACAACTCTTGCCTAAAGCTATTTCCGGGAAAACTCAAGTCTCGATGGTTCGGACCTTTCAAAGTCAATAATGTTTTTCCTCATGGAGCAGTTGAGGTGGTTGAAGAGAGTTCCAATCGAATATTCAAAGTGAATGGCCAACGGCTCAAGCATTACTGGGGAGGCGATTTTGAACACCAAAAGTCCTTCATCACCTTAGCCGATCCAGAATAAGCTCGAGATAGTCAAGCCAACGACTATAAATCAAGCGCTTCTTGGGAGGCAACCCCAGTTCTAATCTTTACTCTTTGATTTTTCTTATTTTATTTTATTTTTTATTTTATTTTTGATTTCAACTTTATTTTACTAATTACATTTTATTTATTTTTGCAGGCTCCCTAAAAAAAAAAGGCCCCGCGGTGCCCTAGAGCAGAAACTCGGTGTCGCAGCGTAGAGCCGCGGCGCCCAAAAAAAATTTTAGAAACAGAAAGTTGGTGCCGCGGCTTAGCGCCGTAAAAATGTTTTGGCTCATATTCTACCTAGAGGCAGAAACTCGGCGCCATGGCCTAGAGCCGCGATCCAGTAAAAAAATAAATAAACAGTTAAGGGTTTTAAAACCCTAACCCCAACAACCCCTTTCATATTTTTTTTTTCAGCCACTCCTCTCTCTCAAACAACACACAACCTCTCACCAATCCAAACTCTTCTTTTCTCCAACAATTTCTCAACCCTTCTTCTTCTCTAACTCTTCATCTCTCTCTACAATCTCATCTCTCCCAACTCTTTCCCAACAAAATTACCCATTCTTATACACACCCATTCACTCACTCTCCCACCTTCATCTTCTCCATAACTCTTTCTCTCAATTTCTTTCACAACAACAACTTCACATCCCTCATCTTCAAGCAAAGGAATTTCTCACCCAAGTTCGAATTTCTTCAAGTAAGTTTCTACTTTTTCTTCATATTTGGTTGATTCTTGGTTGAGATTTGGTGTCGAAGATTGTTTTTGCATCAATTGTGGATTGGGTTGCTATTTATTGGTTGTTATGGGTTGAAATTCAAAATTGGTGGTTATTGTTGATTGGTTTATTTTGAGTATTGTGAAAAATTGTGGAAATTGTGAAGAAATATTCAAAATTTTGGAATGGGTTTTGTTGAATTTTATTGAAGATTGAAGCAATTGATAGTGATTAAATTGGTTTGGTTTTTGGTGGTGATTCGTCTAGAATTATAAATTGGTTGAGTAGATAATTTTGGTGGGCAATTTTGGAAGAATTTATTAGTTTGGTTAAGGATACTTGTTGAACTTGGTTGATATTAACGAACTTAGAACTAGTGTCATGGGACTCAAGAGGAAACTCAAAGCAAGCACTAGTACTCCAACTTTTGATAGTAGCAAGTTCGTGTCTGAAGCAGCAATGTTTCGGCATACCCAATCTGTCCTCCAAAAAACCCCTATTCTGGAGAAGGGGTTGACTCTTGCTCAGCGTCATCGTGAGTATCAACCGGTAATTAATTTGAGCAACTTGGCAGAAATTTTGTGCTCCACCGCAATCCGCCATGCTACCGGTGGTTAGAGAATTTTATGCTAATGCGGCCGAACCAAGTGGTGATACGATTTTTGTCCGAGGATGTCAGGTACCGTTTGATCCTCAGACAATTAATCAATATTACCAGACACCGAATATTGTGCATGACGACTTTAGTTGGTATTTGAAAGGCCACATTGACATTCCTGTAGTCACAACAAATTTATGCCCACAAGGGACTACTTGGAAAATATCCAAAGAGGAGCTTGTATCGTTCAAGGCCAACACACTGGATAAAGAGGTTAAGGTGTGGATGCATTTTCTAGAGGCCAATATGCTTCCATGTAAGCATGTTAGCGATGTCACCAAAGATAGAGCAATCCTTCTCTAAGCTATTACTACAGGAAAATTGATTGACATCGGCCAGCTTATCTATAGGGCCGTAATGCATAGTGTCAGAACACCACAGGAGGGTCTATGGTTCCCTTCCTTAATCACTCGGCTGTGTGACCAGGTTGGTGTCTGATGGGATAATAGTGAAGAGTTGCTACATCCCAAGGGTCCCATTGATGACACCATTATGTATCCTCTGACCCGAGAAATTGACCGTCCCCCACCCGGACCTGGTGCAAGTTCATCCTCAACCCCACAACCGCAAGAGTTGACCTTGGCAGAGCGCATAACCAGACTTGAACTTCAGAATGCGCACCACCTTGCATATCATGCCCATCAAACTGAATGCTTCAAAACTGTTGAGCAATTGATTCATCTTTGAACTCGTCATATGGGTGCTGACACGACCCACTATCCCACTATGCCACCACCACCAACACCTTTGGCTACCCAGGAAGAGGAAGAAGACGAGGAAGATTAGAGTTCTCTCGGATTTTCTTCAATGACAGGGGAGTTTTCTTTTTCTAACTCATTTATTTTTCCAAAATTGAGGGCAATTTTGAATTAAGTTTGGGGGGTGTTTATTTGTTTTTTTTTTAGTTTTCTTATGTTTTATGTGTCTTTTTTTTTTTTTTAGGTTTATTATGCTTTTTTATGTCAGTTTATTTTATATAGTTATGTTTAGGAGTCATAAATTAAAAAAAAATGATATGATGCACTTTGACATGATGAAATCCTTATCTAACGACGAAATTTTAGTTATTGATTTATCTTGATTCTTGGGAAAACATAAGCATGAGAAGAATTTGTGTTAAGTTCTTTTGTTAGTTTTGTATTAGAATGTGATTTTCAACAAATTGAGCACTTAATCTCTTGCTTAGATTTGCATTGCTTATTTAAAGATTGATTATGTTGATGTGAATTGTAATTATGTCTAGAACCTAGAATTTGTTTGATTTTCTCTCGAGGCGAAATCCTAGACAACACTAAGTTGAGGAAGTGATTTAGGCCATCTTTAGATCGTTTGAGCCTTTCGAGCCTACCTATATATATGATTATCCTTAGTCTACCTTTTTGTGCCTATTAATATATCTATTTTCTTTGATTGCCATATCTTTTAGCCTAGCCTAATAAGAAAAACCATGATTAACCTTCACTACATAAACATATGATGATATTACAAGAAACAATTATGAGCCATGTCGAATTTAGGTGAAATAGTGGTTGGATAAAAAAAAAAGGGTTATGGTTCTTCGAAATCAAAGAACAGAGAAAAAAAAAGAATAAATTGGTGAAGCAAAAAGGAAGTCTATTCAAAGGATAGAGAATGTAATATGAGGAAAAGATTATGGCTCTCAAAAATCCTGAAAAAGAAATGTAAAGTGTCTATGGGTGAACTTAAACCGAAATATATCTTTATCCTACCTTAACCCTAGCCTTACATTACAAGCTTAATAAAGACCTACTTGATCCTTGACAAAGTGTTAGTCTTCATTAGTGGAGAGAGAGATGAAAAGCAAACATATGAGAATCTAGTATTATAATTCGTATTTTGCATTGACATAAACTTATTCGGATCGCATGCAATGATTTGTCAAGAGATTATTCACACACACACTGGAAATTCATTCAAGCATGAAACATACGATTGAATTAAATCATAAAGTTGGATTATGTTTGTGTTTAACTGTGAATTGAGATTTTGAGATAGCTTTTGAGGAAAATTAGGGAAATCATTAGTTAAGTGCATTCATATTTAGCTTTGCTTTGCTTTATTTTGTTTTGTTTAGTTTGTTTTGTTTAGTTTAGTTTTGCTCGAGGACTAGCAAAATCTCATGTTTGGGGGTATGATAACTCTATAAAATAGAGTTATTTAATTCTATTTTTTGCATTTAAAATAGCTAAGTCCGTGTAGTTTAAACTATTAATTTACTATTTTTAGTTATTTTTATTTATTTCTTATTTAGTTTAATTTATTTATTTTATATTTTATTTTAGTTATTAATTAATGTCTTTTGTAATTTTGTAGAGTCCTAAAGCTAGAAGGAAAAGCTCAACTCATATATGGAAAGTCCAAGCTGGAGGCAGTAACTTGGTCACTAAGTTTCCCTTCTTCAGGCTTTGAAGGCTCTATAAATAGGAACCCATAGGCTTTATTTTAGGACTTCTTTTCTTAGTTTTTGCTCTAATTTTCTGAAGAAGAGAGCAGCCACCACCATCTTGCAAGAAGCCAAGAACAGTTTTGGAGACTAGAAGACTGAAGAATTGACAACCTTTAGTTTTTTCTTCTTCCTTAATCTTGTTTTAGTTTCTTGTAATTTGATGTTGGTGAAACTCCTTTGGTTATTGTTTTCAATGTCAAGCATGAACTAAATTTATTTTCTAGGATTGCAATGGAACTCAACACATAGTTTGGATTATTTTATTCTCTAATTTGATTTAATGATATTTGAGTTGTTTATGCATTCTTGTACTTCAAGCTTTTAATTGCTTGATCACCAATTAAACTGATTTGTTAACCTAAATATAACTTGGAAAAGGGAGTTTAGTGTTAGACATGGATTGCATTACACATGTTTCATATTCATTTATTAGGATGAATTGATCTGCAGGTAGGGTAGGAATACACTTACTTATCATGTGTAATCATTATTAGAGCCTAGACTTAATGAGTTCTTCTTTAATTCGATTAACATAGGAATATAGTTAATTGGTTAAGAATGATATTTTTATAAGACCATCGGAAGATCCTTATAAATAGATTAGAACTCTAGGTTAACAACTCAAGATCATTAATCAAATTAAGAGGGTAAAAGACGATCAAGCAAAGTGTTGAGGGAAGTTGTAATCCTAGGCTTTTCTCCATTGATTTTAATCCAATTTTTATTTGCTTTCTTTATTTTATTGTTTTCTTTAATTCAGTTTTAAATTACACACTTTTTAATTAATTATTTGGATAAAAGTAAGTTGTTTTAATTTTAGTATTTAACGAAATTAATAACAATTCCTCGTGGGTACGACACTCTACTTCCACTTTATTACTTATTTGCGATAGCGTGCACTTGCGTATTGAAATTCGACAACAGTGGCATAGATGACATGGCATAAAATGATGACATGACATAGGTGATATGGCAATAAATGATGACATGGCATGAATGACATGGCACAAAACGATGACAAGGCATAAAATGATGACATGGCATAGATGACATGGCGTAGATGATGACATGGCATAGATGACATGGCATAAGAATGAATGTCATATGAATGAAATCGACGTGGCATTCAAAATGACATATTAATGACATGGACAAGTGTCATAGCATGAAGATGAATTTATTTGAGAATGACTCGGAATTTATTAATACCAAAAATCTTTTCATGTTTCCCGACAAACCTGGCAAAACATAGAAAGTTTTATTTATTTCGAAATTTTTTGAATCATTTTTGTTTTAGAAAAGGGTATTCCTTCGCTAATAATTAATGATATCCTCTCCGATAGACCCGGCAGACCCAGCAGAGAAAATCATGAATTATTTAAACTCAAAAATATTGCCTTATTTATCGAAAATGTTATGAATAGCATAGCATGATAATAAATGTCATGTAAATGGAATCGACATGGCATACAAAATGATAAGCATAATGACATGACAAACCAAGTAACATGGCATGAGAATAATGTCATGTGAGTGAAATCAACATGGCAAACATGAGCTTAGCATACAAAATGACATGGCAAAAGATACGCTATGGAATTAAATGTTATGGCATAAAATACTATGACATGTATGAAGTATCATGGTGGCCGAATGGTCATGGTGATGGCATGTGAATGGCCGAATGCATGGTGATGGTATATGGATGGCCGAATGGCATGAAATGATAACATGACATGGATGGCATGGCATGAAAATACACTTAGACTATAAATGACATAACAAATGATATGGTATGACATGTTATATGGATGACATGGCATAGATGACATGTCATGTGACATAGAATAGGTGACTTGACATGAAATGATGACATGGCATAGGTGACATGGCATGAAATAATGACATGGCATATGTGACATGGAATGAAATGATGACATGGCATAGGTGACATGGCATAAAATGATGACATGGTATAGGTGACATGGCATGAAATGGTGACATGGTATAAGTGACATGGCATAAAATGATGACATGGTATAGGTGACTTGGCATGAAATGGTGACATGGCATAAGTGACATGGCATAAAATGATGACATGGTATAGGTGACATGGCATAAAATGATGACATGGCATAGGTGACATGGCATGAAATGATGACATGGCATAGGTGACATGGCATGAGATGATGACATAGAAAGTGACCTAAGATTGCATGACATAGCTACATGACCTAAGATGCATGACATAAGCAAATACAATGCAAAGCATGACCTAGACCTAAAATGCATGGGAAGGCCGAATGTGATGCAAGATGTATCATGGACACAACATGCTAAATGACATAGCTACATGACTTAAGATGCATGACATAAGCAAATATAATTCAAAGCATGGCATAAAAACAACATGCATGGGCTGACCAAAATGCATATATAGTATATTATGAGCACAAAATGCAAGAGAACACATCTACATGACCTAAAATGCATGATACGACCAAGTATGATGCAAGGCATGGTATGAACCAAAAAAACATGAGATGGCCGAATGGTATAGAGGACTTATCACAACATGAACATGATGTAAAAAAAATAATATGGCATAAAAATGATGCAAAGAACATGACCAAAATATACATAGACATGCAAGGAAGTAATAGGAAAAACAAGTAAACAAAGAACAAGGAAAATTGAGCTCTATGGTTGGTACAAATGGGCATAGCCCTCCGCTAACCATAATCACTTGATATTATCAAGATCATGAAGCCTTTCCAACTCACAGATCATAAAATAAACCAAGCTAGCTAAAAAAATAGAGGTGAGCTCCATGGTTGGTACAATGGGCATAGCCTTCCCCTAACCATGGTCACTTGATTTTTATCAAGATCATGTAGCCTTTCAACCTCTTTTGCTTCATTTATTTTGAAAAATCAGAATATATAAAAAATAAAAAATAAACCTTCCACAATCATATTTCCCATAACAAACATGCAAAACAAAAATCAAGGCAAGCAAGAAGCAAGTTTCGGCCATGGCAAAAAAGCTTGTGAAAAAATTGTTTTCTCTTTTTTTGATGAAAAAGAGAAGATGAAAGCTTAAAATAACATTTCAAAACTTTTAGTTTCACATGAAAAGAAATAGAAATCACATAGAAAACAAAGAAAAACATATGAGAATGAAGAAGAAAATCATGCTAGAGCAAGGTAGGAATGGCTACCTTCCAAGCTTTTAGCAAACTCTCTCTTGCTTTTTTTCAAAAACCTTTTTCTTTCCAAATTAGCTACTGACCTCCCCTCCCAAATGACCAGCCAACTTAACGGAAAAAAACATTCCCCTCTCTCTTTCTCACTTGGCCGATTGGCCTCCTCCACCATAGGATAAAAAGTGCTCATTTTTTCCACCAATCTTAGCCCTTAGATTAGGATATTTTTATGAAAAATAAAAATGTCATCCTGCAAATTGATCTTGGCCCTTGAAAGGTGTACTCATCCTTTGCAAAGCACCTAGGCCATTGGATGACATAAGGACCACTTGCATGCTCCCCTTAGCCGAACCTCTCCTCACCATTGGATGGATTATGCTCATCTTTCTTCCACCAATCTTGGCCATTGGATGAGGATCTTTTCATGACAAATAAAAATGTCATCTTACAATTTGATCTTGGCCATTAAAAGGTGTACTCATCTTTTCTACAAGGCACCTAGGCCATTGGATGAGGTGGGACCATTTGCAAGGCAATAAAGATGGCATTTTTTGGCTTGATAGTGACCATTGAGTTAAATTGATCAAACCTCCCCTTCTCCTCTATGCATGGCCGGCCAAGACCTGGAATATTCAAGAATTTCCTCCATCTTTCGTATTTTCCTTAATTGCAAATTTGCCATTTTTGGCTTCTTCAATAAAATTACCTTTTTGCCTCCAGAACTTAATTTAATTGCAAATGGACCCCAATTTTGGATTTGTCTTTTCCAACTCATCCCATTCAATGTAAAACTTTATTCTGAAGGTTTTCACATTTTTTCGAGCTCATTTGCTATTTCTCCCTATTTATCTCTGAAATTTCGGTTTAGTGCCTCCCAAATTTAGCCTTTTTCAAATGAGCTCTGATTCTGGATTTTTCTTCATTGATATCTTCCAAAAATTATAAAACTCAGATCTGGAAGTTTTCATAATTTTTCGAGCTCGTTTTCTATTTTTCCCGAAATTATCTTCTGGAATTTCGGGTTAGTGCACCCGAACTTTGCCATTTTTCAAATGAGCTCCAATTCTAGATTTTTCTTTATCGATCTCTTCCAGAAATTATAAAACTTCGATCTGGAAGTTTTCATAATTTTTCGAGCTCGTTTGCTATTTTTCCCAGAATTATCTTTTGGAATTTTGGGTTAGTGCACCCGAACTTTGCCATTTTTCAAATGAGCACTGATTCCGGATTTTTGTTTATCGATCTCTTCCAAAAATTATAAAACTCAGATCTGAAAGTTTTCATGATTTTTTGAACTCGTTTTCTATTTTTCCCAAAATTTCGGGTTAGTGCACCCGAACTTTGCCATTTTTCAAATGAGCTCTAATTCTGGATTTTTCTTCACCGATCTCTTCAAAAATTATGAAACTCAGAATTGGAAGTTTTCATAATTTTTTGATATCTTTTGCTATTTTTCCCAAAATTTTCTTTGGGATTTTCCAATATTGCCCTTCAACCTCTGAAACCTCGATTTTACTCAAAATGGGTCCAATTTCCGAATTTTCTTTTTCCACTTCCTTTGTCCTATATTAAATTTGAGTTAGTCTGAAAATGCCCAATTTCTACGACCAAATTCCCCTCTGATTTAGTTTTTCCCAAATTTGCCGGATTAGGTCTTCCTTTGCATGAAAGTTTCGCAACCTATCTTTCGGAGTCTATATCTTTCGTTGTAGATCTCGGATTGTCAAAATTCTTTTTCCATTGTTCAATTCAACTTCGAATCTTGATTTTTACTGAGAGTTGACTTTTCAGGGGTTGACTTTTTTCGAGCTAACTTTTCGTGCTGACCTACGAAACAAAGTCTTGGGGACCCATCTATGGAACAGTGGGAGTCTCTTTGCGTTTCGAAAAGTTGAAAAGGGGAATCAGGCAGGTTTGGGGGCCTGGACAAAATTAGGTGTCTATAATTGCAATCCTAGAAAAAGTAATTTAGTTCATGCTAATTAATGAAAACATAAAATGAAGGAGTTTCACCATCATAAATATTACAAGAAAATAAAAGAAGAGTATCATGCAGGTTTGGGGGCCTGGACAAAATTAGGTGTCTATAATTGCAATCCTAGAAAAAGTAATTTAGTTCATGCTAATTAATGAAAACATAAAATGAAGGGGTTTCACCATCATAAATATTACAAGAAAATAAAAGAAGAGTAAGAGAAAAGAGAAAACTAAGGTTTGCAGGACTTCAGTCTTCAAATCTCCAAAACCTCTCTTAGCTCCTTGCAAACTTTTGGTGGCTGCTCTCTTCTTAAGAAGATTAGGTTTATAAAAGCTAAGAAGTTGTACATAATTAAGTCCTAAATATTCCTATTTATAAGGCTCCAAAAGGTTTAAGAAGGAAAACTTTCTGGGCAAGTAACAGGTTGGACTTTCCATATATGCACTGATTTTCTGCCTGCTTGTTATTGCTTTCTTCTCTTGTCTTTCTCTGTCTTTTCACACATCAAATCTCCTTCTTACTTTTGGGACCTACAAAAATACAAAAGACATTAAATTAATAACTAATTTAAACATAAAATAAATAAATAAAACTAATCTAAAAAACAACTAAAAATAAGTAATTAAGAGTTTAAACTACAAGGATTTAGCTAATTTGAATGCACAAAATATGGTAAAATAACTCTATTTCATAGAGTTATCAGCAACATCCCTCTATCTCTAAGCATATTCTTTAAACCTTTCAGTAGTTTTCTACTCCATATTGTGCAAGGGCAAGCGATCTGGAGCCATGTCAACAATATGTTTGTATTGGGTAACGAAAGCCCTTGCTAGATCCATCCAAGAACGGATGCAAGTTTTATCTAGCTGAACGTACCACCTTGCAGCAGACCTAGTAAGATTATCTTGGAAGACATGTATCAGCAACTTGTCATCATGTGTATGAGTAGCCATTTTTCTACAATACATGGTGACATGAGTCACAGGGCATGTAGTTCCATTATACTTCTCAAAATCTAGGGTCTTAAACTTTGGCGGAATGACTACATGGGGACCAAGCAAAGCCCAAAAGCGTCCATGGAACCATAGAAGTCCATTCCTTCAATAGCCCAAAGCCTTTCTTCTAAAAGATCCATTTTGTGAAAACCAGCATCCTCATTTGTTTCAGGAACATTTACATTCAGCTTCTCTTGTTCCTTAGTGTATCCCTGAAAGTGGGGTTGAGTTGTTGTTGATGTCACTAGCATCACAGAATATGGATAAGAAAATCCTCCCATGAACGGTGCTTGTTGTGATTGTACTGTTCGAGATGCATGAGCTGTATATGGGCCAAAACCAGGCGGATATATAGGATTTTCATCATCTGGTGATTGATTCTTTTCTTGAGTAGTGTATTCTTTTACTACTTCTCTCCCCTTATTCAGATTCATCACCAAGTCTATCAATTTGGCCAACTATTCCTTCATTTTTTCTGCATTTTTTTTTTCATTTCATTCATTCGGCTTGCTTTTTCCTTTACCATTGCTTTAGCATGTAAACGAGTGTAATATGGATGCCCCAAGATCTTTGGTTGTTTTAGCTATTCTTAAACCTTTCCATTACCATGATTTTAAAACTTACAACTCATGTCTTTATGAAGTGCATATATATGCATGATGAATGAGCAGGGAAGTATTTAAATGATGCAAATGCATGAAAATGAAAGAATAAATTATTTCAAATGACAGCCACAAAGATTTCACAAAACTTGACACAAGAAACACAAATTAAATTAGATACAAATTACATCAAAGAAAAACACAAGTGATGTTCACAAAAAATTTCATAAAGTTTGACAAAAAGATGTGAAAAAAAAAAAAAAAAAGACAAAGACATTCCTTTCATGTGTCCTATTCCAAATCATTCTCTAGACAGGGTTGGCATTGTTCTATCCTAAGTTTGGTCTTCTTAAGTGTTGTCTATATGCTGAGTTTAGGATACTTGACAAATCTAAAAGGTTCCCAAATTGCTCCTTACTGTCATCCATGTTGGATTAGTAAGGCACCTTGATCCTCGCCTATCACAAGCTCAAAATGGAAAAGGTTCAATTTTAGTGAGAGTATTTTCCCAGCCTATGCGGAGGTTATCACCTAACAAAATCGTAGGTACTTTACACCCTGATAGTGTTTCGCTAGCCTATGCTGAGGTTATCACCTCACGAGAGCCTAGGTACTTTACTCCCTCCTAAAAGGACAAGCTCGGGTATATGGCTTATGATATGCTTGTGCGGTGTTTGCGAATGAATACCACTCCTTTAATTAAATGCCCCAAAATAAACTGAAAAGGAAATAAAAATTAAAGCAAAAGAATAGAACAATAAAATAAAATATCTTAAAATAAGTAAATAAAAATAAAATTCTAAGACCACTTATTAATGACCTAGGATAATCACATGACTACTAACGGCTTGACACTCGAAGTTCCCAGCTGAGTCATTAAACTATCATAACGTGCAAATTGGAAGATTTGACTGCTAGACACAAACAGGAGTCACCACAAATATTTTTACTAGGTGTGATTAGTCACCTATATGAATCCATCCTTTTTAAAGTAACCCTAAGCTCAACTACGACATCCTAAGCTCGACTACGACATCCTAAAAAAAAAATGTTCCAATCTACATTTTCAAAACTAGGTTCGAGAATTCGGTTACGTGTGAAAAAGAATCAACATCCTCACAATGTCTATCCTAAGGATATACCTAATTAATCTTAATATGTGATCCTAAATTGATATTTGGTCTTTATTTAGTTTTAATATTTAAATATTAGAAAATTCTTTATGGTTTTCTCTATCATGCTGGCCGCTGGCGGAATTCCAAAAGAAACTTCCTCACTTTGAGAGTATTCAAAAGAAACCATTTGTTTCCTTGAAGAGGCTCCGTCGTTGGATTTAATTTAGTGTTTAATGAATAAAAGGTTTATGAGTTCAAAATCTAATTTTTGTTTAACTTCTAAAAAAGTATCTTTATTAGGATTTGCAAATAAACATTGATCATTGATATTGAAATGTTTTCTAAACTCTCCATCATACTGACGGAATTTTAAAAACAAAAATTATCACCTAAAAATTTCTTAAGAAATTGACCTTTTATGATTCCTTAAAATTTTATCATCGAAAAGATCTTTAGTTGTTCCTTGATTTAATTAATCATCAATTGTGTAAAAAATAAGTACATTTGGTGAATTAAGTTCTATTTTAATTTTTCTAAATTTCTTGATTTTTATTATTAATCTGAAAATTTTTATCTTAATCTAATTAAGTTAAAGTAAATAAATTAATTAATTAAAGGGTAAACTATTAAAATATAAATGATAATCTAAACAAAATGAAGAAAAGAAATGAATTAGTAATCAATAATTAATCAAAATAAGTAAATATCTCACAATATGAATAATCAAGAAAATAATTAAATAAATCATCTAAAAATCAATAAATTAAATTAAAAAACTAAAAAATATTAAAAAAAATAAAAAATGAAATCATTACATATGGGTCGGATATGCACGCAGATCTGTGCGCGGACCCGTCTTCATAGTATTCAAGTAAAAAAATATTGAGTCATTTTCTTTCTCTCTCTTCTTTAGATTTCTGAGTTTTTCTCTCCTCCATAAAAACAATCTTTTCGAAAAATCAAAACCCAGATTCCAGTTGTGTTGTTGTTAGAAAACCAAACGGTTGCCGAAAGATTTAAAGATTCTAGAATCCGATGACTTGAAAATTCAAACTTCGCTGGAAAAATCGTTGGAAAACTCATTGAAAATCTCAACCAAACCCAGAAAAAAAAACTCAAAAGAAATAGAAAAAAAAAACCCTTTTTATCCTTTCGACCTCTCCTTTCACTTTCTTTGGATTAGTTTTACCAACAAAAAAATCTAGATCTAAGCCAAAAGAAACAAAACTCGAACTCTCCAAAATTCCTAGAAACCTCTTTGCTTTTCTTTGTTTTCAATATTCTCTGATTGTGTGTATCTTGTTGCATGATTGTCTTTTTTTACTGAATTTTTGGCCAAAAATTTCTCTTTATGTTACCTTAAGTTTCATATTTTTTAATCAAATTCTAACACACCTAATCTAACAAGGAGTCTTCATATCTTAGACTTAAAGTTTCAAATTGTATAGAAGTCTTTTCTTTTTCAACTGATTACCGTCTTTTTCTCGCTTTTTTTTTTTTTAATTTCATCAAAGAGAAAATAAATAATAAAATAATGAATAAATAAAAACTAAATAATAAAACCAAAATAAAATAAAATATTAAATAAATAAATAAAATGTGGACATGGGTATGGATCCAGTTGGGTCCGAAAATCCAAAAGCAACAACTGGACCCAAATCGAATTCCCATGTCCAAAAAGCCACAATTGGGCTTAGATTGAATTTCGAAAAAATAAAACAAAAATTAAGACCCGAAAAAATTAATTTAACAATCAAATATGATCCGACCCCAATTATGCTTTAAAGATTTTGGACAAAATTGATTTCTAGCATTAAAATTTCAAACAAGACACTTATATTTTATCTAATTAATCTAGTATTACCGTCAAAATTTATCTAATTATAGTCTTATGTCTCTTTCTACCAATTAGTAGAAGCTTTCCAGCTTAAACCACTTGGGAATAACAATGGACTCATTAAAATTTTGAGATTTAATTCAGTTGATTCATAGAACCACTTTTAAAAGATGGTATTCAACAGATTTAGAGTTCGAATCCAGTATCTGCAATCTTTTACTTATCCTCAGATTATGGTCTCTTTTATACTAAAAAAAAAATAATGGAGTCATTCAACATCCAAAGAGACTCATGAATTTGCAATTTTTAAATGAAATTTACTGATTTTTGTTTCCACACAAAATTACAAGACATTCCATATTTAACATTCGTCGATTTCCAAGTAGATTTTTCAACCCCAAAAGTGATTTGTGGCCCTAGAATTTGCATAAAAATTTTGAAGAGACGAAATGCCTCTAATTCCAAAGGAAATTAGGCAATATACACTTTGGTACTCTATATAAACCTCTAAAACCTTTTCTGTTGGAAGATAATGGAACATAACAAGAAAAAAAGTACACGAAAAAAATTCTAATTTTCGCCATATAAGTATTTTATTATACGAGGAATACGTTAAATGGCTAGAACAAGAGGTGTGGTTGAGGCATACAACTACGAATAGGGTATTAAGATTGATAGATATTTACTTTATAATAATCAAATAGCAAGCAACTATAATGAGTAATGACCATGTTTGAGACACAAGACGAAATCCCTGGGTGGTGGAAGACATCTTTGATTTTGTCCATGTAATATTGCAAAAACTCTCCTTTTAAACTGGAGAAGAGAGTTGACCAAAGTGTGAACCTCCCTTAACATTTAACTCTTCGTTTGGCACCTCAGCAATCACAGTTATGACAGTTTTTTCCGTTGGAACTTGGTCAGAAAGCTGCAGAGGCTCCAAGGAATCTACTATATCTCGCATTAGAGGCCTTGCTTTGGGATTCCGGTTCAAGCAATGATAAGCTAGCATGGCAGCTTTGTTAACCCCTTTGATGGGATAATCTCCTTGTAATCTTGGATCTATTATGTTGAGTAATTTCTTCTTCTCTTTAAGTATAGGTAGAGCCCAATCTGTGAGGTTCTGTTCACGGGCTGGTCGTGACTTGTCTAACGATTTCCTTCCTGTTAGAAGTTCAAGAAGAACAACACCAAAGCTGTACACATCACTTCGAGGAGTCAGATGTCCTGCACAAAATTAGGTGCTGTGAAGAAAGTTGGCGTTGTATGGTTTATATAAGTTATCTAAGCAACCTGATGAGCTCATAAGTTACCTCTTTGTATAACAGTAATTTAAAATCAATTGGAGAAGAAAGTTGCAGTCATTTGATATCCATCCTTAAGAAAGCTTACCAGTCATGATGTACTCAGGTGCTGCATATCCATATGTTCCCATTATGCGAGTGGAAACGTGAGATTTGTCTCCCACGGGTCCATCTTTCGCAAGCCCAAAATCAGAGAGCTTGGCGTTGTACTCCTGTTTATTGAATACATCAAAGGAATTATAAATGTAAGCTAAGGCCCTAACAGCAATAACTACAAGTGATTGACATATTTTTTGCTATAAAATCAAAGCAGATTCTTTTGAATCTTTTATAAATGTAAGCATGGTGTTTTTTGTGTTTGTTGAAACCAAACGAGAATGCTCATATGCCTGGAGGTTTGTTTCGGTATGGATATATGTGAGAATATGTTTTGTGTGTTCTCATGTTTGCTTGGATCAAGGAATATTTTATGAACCTTGACGATGAAGTGCATGTTGTTAGTAATTTCTCTACAATTAATGAATTTTTCTTTCGTTCGTGGATGCAAGCGAGTTGAAATGCTGTTAAATTCTTATCAATTGTGTGTTTCGACTACACTTCCATATTGTTGAATATTAATTGATTGGGAGTTTTTCAATATATTAAGTTATTAACTATATCTCCTTGAGGTTTCTGTACGAATGATTTCTCGTTTAGCTCCTAGAACTTACTAAGATAGAGGTTAGTAGTTATTATGAATGTACTATCAGTCATTGTTGAAGCAATATAATTCCTTCTTTACTGGCAAAAAGGAAAAATAAAGTACTAACCAGGTCCAATAGAATATTAGATGTCTTAAAATCGCGGTAGATGACAGGTTTCTCAGCTTCATGGAGAAAGGCAAGTCCTTTTGCAGCACCAAATGCAATCTTCATTCTAGTTGACCATGGAAGAGGAAGCAATACTCCTGTAACAATGGATTTTTTCATTAGTTACGTATAAAAGAAGCAAAACTGCACGCATGCTATGCCTACCAAGATACCTGAATAAGTTGGTCACATCCGAACTAAGAGGTTCGGGTATTATATCAAAATAACTTTACCTCTCTATTTTGTTGGCCTTACAATGCTATAGAGAAACTAGATGTGATCCTCCTAAAACCATATAGTAACCATTGAGGCCTTTATTCTATAACCTTGCTTTATAATAGAAGCTTCATTTTATCTCATACACATTGCTAGAAACCATACTAGTAGATTTTGAAAGATTTCTTTCTTTTAATTACTTTGAACCCAGATTAACATACTGAATTGCTGTCTTAAAAGCTAGTTTCTCTGAATCTATAAAGAACGAGAACGTATGTCACTCGTTGTTTCGAATTGGAAGAGCAATGAAAGAGGGCTCGTGTTAGCCTAATCAAGTGGTCTTCTTTTCTTGTTAGATTGGTGAAAGAGTCACTTCATTGTATTGCCTGGAGATATTTTCAAGGTTCCTACAATGGCATGGATTGTTTATGTTTAGTGATGAAATCTACTTACTTGAAAAAAGATTGTTTTCCACACTACCACGAGCCATATACTCGTATATTAGTACCCGCTGCTCATCTTCGCAGCAGTACCCAATTAGTTTCACCAAATTTGGATGAGAAAGCTGCCCCAGGAATATGACCTCTGCCTAACAATCCAGAAATCTTTTCATCAGATTGGCAACAAACTCAAAGTTTTATGTATGCAGCAGAACAGAACAATGCAAATTTAGATTATATTATCCGGACTCTTAATTTTTTTCTAAAATATCTGTGTCCGACATCTATATCCGATACATATTCGAACACGGGTATGAGTATAATCTTTCAAATATATGAAAAAACTTGGAAAAAAATTAAGTATACCTGTATATGTTACTCGAGTCCGGGTAACATCAGAATTTAAAAGTAGTAGTGATAACGAACTTCTTTTTCTTCAATTTTCAACAGAAATGGAAAAAGAAACCAAAAAAAGGAAAGGAAAGGAAGAGTACCAGCCATTCCCTGTGTCCTTGATAACTATTATCACCATCATGCACCTTTACAGCAACAGGAAGGGGCTGAAGCTGAAGCTCCTCCCTCAAGTCCTCACAAATGAAGCCTTTATAAACACTTCCAAAACCTCCTCCACCCAACACACCGTCTTGCCTAAAATTTCCAGTGATAATCTTCAACTCTTCATACGTGAATGCGATTAACGGATTCGCAGCAGAATCTTGACGTAAGTCTTCTACTTCTTTGGGATTTGAGGGCAACTTACGATCATCCCTCCTTTGTTTCTCAGAGGGACTCTCATCTTTTGGAGACTCTGAAAAAGGAAATTATGTATATATGTAAAGCACAAACGGCATCATTTATGTAATTCTTCAAATCCTAAAAAGACCAGATTGTTTTCTGAATGATATTGAAGGAGAGGATGAATAAAGCGTTGCAATTTTGCAGACCATGTCTAACAACCAGATGATCTTTCAGTTTGAGAACTAAATTCTTAGATGTTTAGGCAAATACCATAAGGATTTATATTTAATAGTGTATAAATTTATAGATTGATAGTGCACCACATGATCTCGCATGTTAAAATTTAGATTTAAGGTTTAGGATTGAAAGTTTTAGAATTTATTTTTTAATAAAATATTACCGTAGAATTGACAGTCAATATATAAAATTATATCCTGACAGTACATCAAATAAAAACTCATACAAAAAAGAGTTCCTTAATGTGAATCAGTTTGAGACATAAAAAGCTGAAAACCACCTCATCATTCTCTTTCAATTTTAAATTTTCTATTCGAATTTACATTTATGATTTTAAAAAAAGTAAAATTATTTAATACAATGTTTTGGACCTTAAATTTTTCCGTCGGATTTAGCAAACTAATGTTTTTATCAGATATAGTAAAAAATATTAAAAATAAATTATTTGATATATAATTAATAGAATTTTAAAAAATTTCATCAGAAGATAAGAGGACACGTGTTCTTATAAAGTATAATAAAAAAGAGGATAAATTTGAAAAAGATACCATCAACAATACAATAATTGTTAAATAATATAATGAGTACGAATTATTTATAAAAAAAAGAAAAATAAAAAATTATTAAGAAAAAAATTATAAAAACAAATTATTCTTAATAAAAAAACCTTATCCTCCCTTTTCTCTTATTTCTTAATTTATTTTTTAATTAAAAAATAAAATTTTTTGAAAATAATTTTTTTTTTATTTTTAAAATCAATTTTAAAATTTTTTAAAATTTTTTTATTTACTTTTTTTAATTAAAAAATTTTAAAAAATAAAAATAATATTTCTAAAAAATAATATTTCTTTATTTTTTAAAATTTTAAAATTTTTAAAAAATAAATATTTTAATTTTTAAATTTATTTTCAATTAAAATTTTTAAAAATAATATTTCTTTAATGGAGGAGAAAAAAAGGTAGATTTTTTAATTAAGGACAATTTTATATTTACAATATCCTTTATAATAATTTTTAATTGTTCATTTCTCTTTTTCAAATAACTTTTATTTTTATTCATTAGATCATTTAACAATTATGTGTTTATGGAGAGCATGTTTTTCATATTTACCCTAAAAAAATATTAAAAATTAATATGATAAATAAAACTTATTAACTTTTTAATTTGATTTGTAAAATTTAGAAATTCTAATATTTATTAATTTTTAATCTGTTTATAAAATTTAAAAATTTAAAAACTGACTGTAACATTTAATAAAGATTCATGAAGTATAGAGATATAGAGATATATAAAAAGTCGAGATATTTCATCAGCAGGAACAAGCACAAAACAGGAGAAGAATGGAAATTAATAAATTCGCAGAAATTGAAGATGAAAAAGAAAGTGATGCCAATTTTGAAGGAATAAATTATTAGAAAAGCATTTTACATTTAAAAAAATAAGATAAGAATCAGCGCACTACAGTGACAGACAGCCATCCAAAAAAAAAAAAAACAATCCACTACCCTTTTCATTGGGAATAAAAAAAAAGAAACGCACATTTTGCTTTTTCTTTTTCAATTCTAATTGCAGAAGAGTGTTAATATCAAGAACATATATCTGTTTATTAAAACATTCTCTACAAAAAAGAGAGAAATCCCACAAAATTGATTCAAAGAATCTAAGAACTTACATAATCAAAGAAACAACATTGAAAAAGAAGATTCATTTGGTAATTTTAAGATTCATGGTGGACACTGAATCCGAAGAATATAACATATAAATTACTTGAATCTAATTTCAACTCTAATATTACAAATTTCAATTAGAAAACTAGAAGTATAAAAAAATAAAATAAAAAAGAAGAAGAAAGCCTTTACATAAATTTAATTAATGAAAAAGAAAATCAAACAAACCTGATTTAGCATTAGAGGAGACTCTGTAAATGGAAGGCTCCCACCTACACCAGCAATTCCCCATTATAGCAAAAACCTTTACAATACAAACAACTTCCTTCACAAACAAAGCATCATCAAAACCAAATTTGTTTGAAGCTCTCTTTAATCTTTACTTGTCAAAAGAAACAAATAAAACCCAAATCAGAAAAGAAAAAAGATGACTGTGTTATCATGAAGACAAAGCAATGTTATGCAAATTGCAATAAGAATGTTGATGAGAGAGATAGAGAGAGGGAGAGGGAGAGAACGTCTTGATGGCAATGATGGGATGAATGTTGAGGTGGGGGCTAGTTCTTGGCTATGGCGGAAATGGGCCTACAAAGAGGAGAAGACTGTTCTTTTTTTTTGGTTTGGTTGCTTTCATTTTATCTCAACATAAATTCATTTTCTTCTACTTTCAAAATGTATTTGTAGCTTTTATGCGCTTTCCCTTTAATGCGCATTTTGATATGATCCCCAAAAGTTTTTGGATAAATTTGAAAAAAATTTCTCAATAATTAAATTATTATTAAATGATATAATGAGTAAATATTATTTGAAACAAAGAAATAAAAAATTATTAAAAAAAATTGTAAAGACAAAATTACTTTTGATAAAAAAAAAATTTCTTTCCTTCTTCTCTTATTTTTTTAATTTATTTTTTAATTAAAAAATAAAGTTTTCTAAAAATAATTTTTTTTTTAATTTTAAAAAATATTTTTTAAAATTTTTTATTTACTTTTTTTACTTATTTTTTTAAAAAAATAACATTATTTTTTCTAAAATATTTTTTCTTTATTTTTTTAAATTTTAAAAAAATAAATATTTTATTTTATTTTTTAAATTTATTTTTAATTAAAATTTTTAATAAATAATATTTTCTTAATAGAAGAGAAAGGAAAAATAGATTTTTTCATTAAAGAAGGTAATTTTGTCTTTACAATATCCTTAATAATAATTTCTAAATGTTCGAAATTTTTATTTTTTTTTACTTAAATTTAATTTCTCGATTTAGTTTATTGTTTAAATAATAAAAGTAAAAAAAATATTTTATATTAATATTTATATATTTTATAATTAAATTTAAATAAAAAATATTTTATATTAGTTAAATAGTGATTCGGACTGGATCGATCCGAATCAAAAAAAAATTTGCTCAAACTCGATCCAATATAGTCCGGGTCGAAATGGACTACCCGATTTTTGAACAAATCTACTAGTCACCAAAGCTAAAAAATCGGACGAGACTTTCGATTATTGGTTTAATCGATTTGATTAAAATAATTTTAAATATTAAATAAATAATTTTAATATTAAATAATTAATAACTTAATAATAATAATATATATTTTATATAACAATATGATTTTTAATATAAAATTAAAATATTAAAATTCAAATCTCATTACTTATAAAAAATAAAATATATATAACTATTTTTTTATCAATTTATTTAATTTTTTAATTATTAAACTGATTTTTTATCGATTCAATAACTTCTTAATTTTATATATCACATTGTATTGAATAAAGTTTCAATTTTTAATTGACCGATTTAATCAACTATTCCGGTCCGATTATTTCATCCATGCGCAACTATTGCACTTGAAATTACAATAACATCCATCACCCGAATCCACTCCATCCAAATGAACTTTGCAACCACCTTACCTACCGTTCCTTTTTTTGTTTCTTTCTTTATCATATATTTTGTTAATTAATTGTTACTTTATATTCTAATGCTACAAACTGTACACCAATTTCTTGGGCGAGGTGGTCGATCACTTAATCTTCTCCACCAACCAAACCATTTATATCGTCTTCTCAATAAAAACATTTCTTCTTCTAATGATTACCAATTGTGTTATGGATTTAGATAAACCTTTATTTGGTCCCTAATGAATTTTAAAATTAGAATTTAACCCTTAAATTTTGTTTTAATTTTTTATTAATCCATACTTGACCTCTTAATTTTCTCAAGTTTTATTTTACAATTAAGTTTTTTAAATTTTTTATTTAATCCTTGTGTGTTTTATTTATGAAAACAAATTCTTAAGTAATCTTTTTATGTAATCAATTACCAGTTTGAAAATGAGGAAATGAAATCTAAATTTCTTTGTGATGCGAAAAAAACATGTACTAATCCTTAAATCGAACATTTCATTTCATAAATTTTTTTCTACATAAATTTTTTTACTGTTCATGTTAATTGAATAGCATTTTATACAATAATACAAGAACTTTTATGCAAATAAAATTTAGCTAATTGTCAATAAGATCTTGTCTTAGTAGCAAGTAGACCTGCTCACGGGCCGGGTAGTCCGCCTGGTCCAATAGACTAGATTCGTATTGGGTCGAGTCTGGATAAGTTTTTTTATAATTCGAGTCTGCCCAATTCGAATTACTATTTATTAAATAAAAAATAAAATTTTATTTAAATTTAATTTAATTATAAAATTAATATAAAAATAATTTTTTAATTTTTTAATATTTTATAAATAGTAAATTGGGTTTACGGGCCGGGCCAGACCAGAAATGGGCTTGGGCAAGGAAAAAAAAATTTCGAGCCACGACCCGGCCCATGGACACCTCTAGTGTAGATTATCACTTAAATAATCTATAAACAAATGCAGAATTAAATAACTTACAAGATCGTTCGATGATGAACCTAGTTTTGATTCACTAGTTGGAGACAAGATCACGTAATCGGAATCTGTTTACCACAGCACTAAGTTCTTCGAAAATGCAGAGAGATCGAGTATTGTTTTATAAATATAGAGAAACTTATTTCTCTTATTCTTTCTCTCGACTGTATGAAATAACAAAAAGGAAGCTTTTCTTTCTAGCCAAAAATGAAAGACTTTTTTTACTCTCTTTTTTTCGGCTGTAAGGAAAATATTCTTCCTTTTCTTTCCTTTTGTTAACTACCTTCAACAGTTTCTTTATTTCAAATATTTATAACTTCCAAATGGAAGTTTATGTTTGAAATGGTGTGCCCTTATGGGCGCCGTTTCCTACATCTCTCACTCGCACATAATGGGCACAATACTCTCATAATCAAATTCAAGAGATCGATATCTCTTGTCTCTACAAAGTTCATACAAGAAAATAGGTCGTGCGACCAGCATACTTCATAATCTCGAGAGCTGGCTGCTATACAACTCTTAGGTATATATAACAGCTCAAATGTTTAAGTAGAGTAAGTATGCAGCACCCCATATCCATTTAGTCACATTTCAAGTTTTCTGTTATCTCTATTATATCAATGATATAATAAACTTTGTATTCACAATTGTGTTTATCATATAAAACACAATTGGTCGACCCGTGAATACAACTGAATGAGACACTAAAATGATCTTCCTTTTTCCTCGAATCTCTCCATTTAAATTCAACTGCTCTCTAGATATGTCCTATTAGATCAAATCATCCATGATCATTGGCAACATTCTAAGAAAGCTAACATTGATCTGAAACTTTAAGAAACAGTCAAAAGTCATAAGGGTACTAATTAGAGATCCCTAGTTGATCTCATGGGTCTCACACAACTTAGAAGCAGAGATCAATTCTTCTGTTACCCATATTGGTCGAATAATGCACATGTGGTATGAAACACAAGATACGGTATTACTCTCATTTTTTCTTGGAGCATATGTCTTTATCACATTTTCAATACCGTACAGGTGATAGCTTAGATACACTCAGTATCTAACTTGAGTCCACAACTCTACTTTCTCAATAAATTCAATAACAGGACTTCCACCTGGCATATATAGACATATAAAGTGAATTATGGGACCATTCACTTTCGGCCATAAACTCATTACTATATGACCTCATCTTGAACCGTAATCAAGGCGATTCAGTTTTAAGCTCAAGCTCTCGTAAAACTCTTAGTTTTAAAGCTTAAAACTAATGTCATCTCTATCGACACTAAGCCTTAGAGGTGATTGCCTGTGTGAGAAGGCCAATCATCTGTCCGACATACCTTTAATCTCATTTATGTACTTAACACACATATATATATATATATATACACGTGTGTATGCTTTCATGAAATAAAGTACTAAACTTTAGTATGCCTTAATCATTGTCAACAATAATCATAAATGGGAAAAACAAATTGTTCAACTTAAACAACTTAGCAAGTACATTAAATCCTACGCAATCCTAGAGATCTTACATGTCCATTATACACATCTCTAGGAATCGGTTTTGTGACCTGCAATCATCTTATGCATAGATATATATTGCATGTTGACTTCCTTATATGCAACCATGTCTCTCACAAAATTATACTTGGTATCTATGTATTTGGTCCTTGAATGATATTTGGGATTTTCATGAATGCAAACCCAAATGATTCAAGAATCTCTTAAACCAAACACCCTCTTGCTTCGTCGCTGAAATGCCACAAATTCAGCTTCCATAGTGGACAATGCTATTCAAGTTTGTTTCTTACTACTTCAGGAGATCGCTCCTTTATTAAGTAAGAAAACATATCCGGAGGTAGATTTCCTCTCATCTAAATCTCCTCCCAATCGGCGTCCGTTTACCCGATTAGATGCAAATCATATCTTGATAGCATAACGAATAGTCCATAGTGCCTTTTAGATACCTTAATATCATTTTAACTGATTTCCAATGGGGTTGACCTGGATTTGATTGATATCGATTTACGAGTCCAACTGCGTAACAAATATCATGCCTTGTGCACATCATAGCATACATGAGGCTTTCACAGTACTAGAATAAGGAACTCTTGCCATTTGTTCCTTTTCTTGTAGAGTCGAAGGACACATTCTTTTACTCAGGCCTTCGCCTTTTGCAATAGGAGTATCAATTGACTTGCAGTCTTACATTTGGAATCGTTCAAGAATTTTCTTAATATACGACTCTTATGAAAGAGTAAGTAATTTCTTAAAATGATCCCGAGTGATTTTCACTCAAAGAATGTAAGCTGCTTCATCCATGTCCTTCATCTTAAAATTTGAGGACAGCTATTTTTTTTTTTACCATAATGATATACTCTTTATCATTTCCGGCCAACAGTATGTCATCCACATAAAGCAACAAGATCACAAACTTGTCTTTGGTTCTTTTGACATACACAGTGGTCCTCATCAGTCATAATAAAATCATACGAAATGATTGCTTGATGAAATCTAATATACCACTATCTAGAAGATTGTTTAAGACCATAAATTGATCTTAATAACTTGCACATTTTGTGCTCTTGACCTTTGTCAATGAAACCTACTGGTTGTTTAATGTAGATTTACTCTTCTAGTGCTCTGTGTAGAAAAGTAGTTTTTACATCCATTTGATGCAACTCCAAATCTAAACTTGCTAAAGTGGCCAAAATTAAGCGTATGGAGGTAAACTTTACAACAACAAAGAAAGTCCCATCAGACTTATGCTTAATCTTGAGAACCTATTTGTTCCCAATTGTTTTGCGTCCTTTTGGTAGATCAACCAATTCCCAAACATTGTTTGATATCATTGACTCCATCTCTTCTTCCATTGCCTTCATCCGCTTTTCTTTTGCATTAGAATAAATAGCTTCTTTAACATTTCTAGGCTCTTCTTCATCTTGTGGGATAATCATGAAAGCTTCTCCCTCTATGTCAAAAACGACGTCGAGAAACATTTCCGCTATTACTATGCATGACTTGTGATTCTTGTGAAACAAATTCATCATCTTTCGTCATGCTCCCACTTGGATGAGATACTGTTGGTGCATTATCAGGAATATGCATCAGTCGATTTGCAACAATCAAATCGTTAAGATCTTTTATCTCATAAAAAGATATATCCCGATTAATTTCACCCTTACTTGGAAAATCATTTTCCAGAAAAGTGGCACCCTGAGATTCAAATTCAGTTACACTCTCACTTGCTTGTTCACCAATAAACATATCTCCCTTTGAATGCTCAGAGTATCTTATAAAATACTCTTTTTGCCTTTTAGGACCTAACTTGCCATGTTAATGAGCAGGCTCATGAACGTAGGCAAAGCAACCCAATGTCTCAAATTACTAAGATTAGGTTTTCTACCGGTCCATCATTCGTAAGGGGTGGATGTAATTGACTTGGAGGTTACTCTATTCAATATATAAACAGCTGTTAATATGGCATCACCCCCAAAGATGATAGGTAAATTTACCTAGGCCATCATAGACCTAACCGTTTCTAGAGAAGTTCAATTTCTTCTCTCCGTAACATCGTTTTTTTTTGGAGTCCTCGGAATGGTTAGCTGCTTATCTATTCTTTTTTCATCATATAAATGTTTGAACTGATCAAACAAATACTCATGTCATCGGTCCGTTCTTAATGCCTTAACATTTTTATCTAGATGATTTTCCACCAAAGTTACATATTTTCTAAAGCACTTTATAGCTTCAGACTTGTGGGTAATCAAATAGACAAACCCAAAACGTGTGAAATCATCAATGAATGTGATGAAATATACTCCTCCACTTCTCTCCCTTACATTCATTGGGCCACAAATATCAATATGTACAAGTTGCAACTGAAATTCAACTCTAGTCTCTTTACCAAATGGTTTTCTTGCTATTTTTCCCACTAGACATTTTTCACACGTTGATAGATTAACTTTTTCAATAGGGCTTAGTAATTTCTCTTTAGCTAATCTATTCATCCTTTATTGCCCGATATGGCAGAGTCTAGCATGCCAAATATTCACATTAATAACTAGGGAAAAACTAGCATTATTGAAACTACTACACAAAGTGTAGTTAACATCTAAAACAATAAAACCATTTGAAAACTATCCAGAACCATAGTAATTTGTTTCGAAAAACAAATTAACACTAGTGTTATCGAAGTCCAAATTAAATCTAGGTTAAGAAGAACAATGACAGAAACCAAATTCTGTCGAATTTCGAGAGCAAACAACATGTCATGTAGGAAAAGAGATTGACCACCATGCATACACAACTTGCATGTATCGATTCCCTTCACTTCAACTCTTAAGTTGTTTCCCACACAATCCACTTTGTCCATACGAATTCAACAAAAATTCACAAACACATTTCTGTCATGTGCTACATGGTTTATGGCCTATGAGTCTGTAATCCACAAAGGATAAGATTCAGTTAATAAAACAGTCTTGACACAAATGTCTTATTGTTCAAATTATTCATAGCATTTGAAAATGCATTTAAGGGTTTGAACCTTCTTTGGCTCGGTGCATTTACGAGCAAGATGACCTCTTTTGCCATAGTTAAAGCACTTGACCTTAAACTTGTTCTTCTTTTAATGAGCCGTGGCAGCCTTTCTTTTGTACCCATGATATGGCTTACGTTAGATGCTTGGAGCTTCTTTGGAACTTGTTCCAGCCATCTAAACATCGACATTAGGCTTAGATCCCTCAAGCCGATCTTTCTAAAGCTGCTAATGCCTTGAAGCATCCTCAAACATTTTGATGCTTTCATTTTGGGTAAGATGCACTTTCATTCTCCATACTACTTAGCAACGTAATGCAAGCAGTGGATCTTTTCTCAGGCATTGTTAGCCTCTTGGTCTATTCTATGTTGGGCCGTATACCCATTTTCAAGCTCATGTAGGAGATTATTTAGAACTTCCAGAACCTTTTGTTCTTCTAGCACATACTGGATTTTCATACTCCAGATCTCATAATTATCCTCATTGAGCTTATCACATTTGCTAAGCTCAACTATAATTGATAACCTCATAAAATATACATTTTATGCCCTTCTACCTTTAGTTTTTGTGATGTTTTCGATCTTTATCTTGTTTACTTATATTATGTTTTTGAATTTTAGGTACAATAAGGAGAATGAAGTCAAAAGATGTCAATAATGATGGTAAAGAGCTTACAAAATCATAATCATAAGATGGAAGAAGATTTGGGAGTCAAAAAGATCAATTTCTTAGTGCTAGATGATTAGGCAGATCTGACCTCCGGAGCTTTTTGCAAGGAAATCATTATGTTAAAGTCATCATTTGAAGAACTTTCTCTTTACTTTTGAAGCTGACTTGAATACCTTTCCAATGATAGTTTACACGCCTAAATCGGACAACGAATGGTCATCCAAATCAGCCGACGAAGTGTGAGACAGTGCATCAGTCGCGAAAGCAAAGTCAGAAAGAAAAATGGACAAGACAGCAAGTTGGGGCCGCGGCACCGAGTTTCTGACATCCAAATCCACCCAAATCCGAGAAAAATCACAAATACGGGAAAAATATGGGAAAAGTCAAAAATTGCCATATTTTGACTCTTAGCTTCCTTGAAGAGCAAGAAAGGGTTTCCAAGACTTTAAAGCTCTATAAATACCATCTTTTGAGCCACAAACTATCATAATCTTTTGAGGAGACTCAAGGGATCATCAATTTTCTTCTTCTTCTCCATTCTTTTATTTTCTTTTTAGTTTTATGAATATATTATTTATGCTTATGTTAGGCTAAACTTCTTTTTGGTTAAGGGTGATTTCAAAGCCCTAGACATGTTTTGTAATTGATTTTTAGATTTTATCTATCATTAGTTTTCTATCAAAGTTGATTATGTTCTTCCATAAGAATTGTTTATGATGTTGTCTTGATTTGTTTAGGTTGCAAACTAGATAGATCTTGATAATTATTTATTGCTAGTTTAGGAATCTTGATCCGTGTAATTGTCTTGATTTCCTATTCATAAATGGCAATTTGTGATAATGATTATGGTCAAGTTTTCGCTAATTGCAAAGTGGAACATAACATAGGTTAAACAATCCGAGCTTATGTGTTTGTTACCTAGATCAACCTATCTTTCTCATCATAAAGCTGCCATTACATTAAATCTAGAGAGCTTATTCTAGGTTGTCTAGTGGTTAGAGATTAAATAGAGAGCTTGTTCTATTTAACGACGAACTAAGAAAAGATTGGGGGTATCAGAGCTTGTTGTTATCTACAGTTGATAATTTTGATAGTTAGTTGATGCTGATAGATCTGATTATTGATTCTCAATGATGTCTAGTGGTGGAGAATGAAACCTTAACCATATTTATCTTATATTTGATTTCATCTTATTTATTTTCTTTTTACTTTTCTTGTTTTCTTTAATGTTAAAATTATTTAAAAACCCCATTTTCTTTTATTGTTCTTGAATTTAAGTTTTAAACTAGTAATTTATAAACTAAAAACCAATCTCTGTCGATTCGACCCTTGCATGCTATTTTACTATAAATGATCATATTAATTGCAAGGTTTAATAAAGATACACTCTTTTGGGTGCATCCAGTTTTTGGCGCCATTATCGGGGATTGCTTTCTTTAGTTTATTTGTTACTTGGTTTATTCTTATTTTCAGATGTAATTAATTTTATTTTTCTTGTGCATACAAGTTTTTCTTTTCATATTTCAAGCAAAAAGAGATGGCAGGTGCTACATCAAAACTTCAGAACCTTCAGAACCAACTAGACAATCTCATCTCCATAGTTCAACAAGTGGCTATAAGTAAGATTCAACAATTAAGGCAGTGTGGAGTGTGCTTCATGATGGATCATCCAACCAATTGGTGCCCAAACATCAAAAAGATAATTTTGAACCAGCTTATGATGTGGGAGGATACCAAAGCCATCAAGGGTTCCAAGGACAACAGTATGATGCTTTCCCAAATACTTACAATGAGGGATGGTGGAATCATACTAATTATGGCTACTCGGGAAATTATCAAGAAATAGATCCTTATGCCAACTACAATTATCCATCGAGCTTCAATCAATCATGGTCTCAAGAACCAGATCTTGTCAATACTTTTGCTGCTAATAATTTGCAATTTCAATAGAGAATAGAGGCAAACATTCAGGAAACAAGGACAAGTCTTCAGGTAAGTATCCAGAATTTTGTTGGTGTATGCCCTAGAGCCAATCAGATTGAGCTTGGGATACACAGTCAATAAAGCATACCCTTCACTATGATTATAGTGATAAAAGGTTTTCCTTCATGTTAGTACAATAATAAGGAGTTATTAAGTACTAATCGGATGAAGCCCATGGAACATAATGGCCTTGCAAAGGAATTATAAAGAGTTATAATTATGAGATCCTTATGCATCAAAGCCTTGTTTCTCAAACTATTCCTGGTCATCGTATTGACAAGACAGGGCATTGGCAATGCTCAAAGACTGGTATATGTTAAGCCTTCTTACTTATGAAGTAAGCAACCGATCTCATACAGGTTGAAGTATGGGATACTAGGGATAACATATAGATGCTTGACTGTTGAACAAGTTCACTGAACATGGCCCGCCAAGAGAACTTCACTTGGTAATATATCACTCTAGTGTCTATGATAATGTTCTCTTAGTACTAGTCATGTAAATTAGTCATCGGACTTGTGATACCAGGTCATCTTGTATGGAGAGTGTCATACTTAGATTTCATCACAAACGGGTCCCAATCACGAGGATGCTTAAAGCAGGGTGTTATTGGGTATGACATGAACCATACGAAGATGAATGAGTGATCCAGAGAGGATTTACCACTCCCTGTGATATTGGAGACATATCTCGTTTGTTCTTGACTACGATTAACTTGATTAAGTCTTTGGCGAAAGCATGATGGATTTAGGAGAAAGTTGTTTTTCTAAATTCATAAGGTTAATCATAAGTTGCGAAGAACTAATATGGATTGATCATGAGTAGACACTGCACCATGCTCATGCGCTATTCGGGATATATGGTGAAAGAACCGTATTACACCGACAGGCTGATTGCTGAAAGGTTCTAAAAGGTCACTCCGACTTCACAATATTTGGGTGGTCATGATGGATTGCTAGATCCAGCTCTTGATCTATGAAAATAAGTTAATGAGATTATCTTATATTCATTGGCAACATATTGGGAACCTAGAGGGTCACACACATAAGAACAGATATGTATGGATTAAACATGGTATTCTATTAAGGTAAAACTTAATGGAATGAAAGATATATATTAAGGACTCAATTGAAGAAGTTCAATTGAGATGAATGAAGACATAATTGAGATTGAGAAATCCAAGGACAACGTCTTAATGAGATAAGAGGAATCAAGAAGTCTTATCTAGTGTAGTAGTCGACTTTGACATTGAGATGTGCAAAGTTAATTGCGATTGACTATACTATATTGGAGTAATATCATGAGATGATATTAATAGATTAATGAAATGAATTAATTCATGAGGAGAAAGAAAATTTAATTGAGAATTAAATTACTTTCATTTAGAAATTAATCTATCCAATAAATAAGCATGACAAAAATTAGAAAGAGTCCAAAGCGACTATTCTAATTTAGGACAGTCCACTAAGGATGGTTGGCCCATTATTATTATTAGATAATGATAACTCGTATAATTATATAGTTTTTAGTTATGTTTTATTATTGTTGTGTGTCAAATACGAGTTATTATTGTTTAGTCTAATTGTGTTTATAATCTTTTATATTTTTATGTAATTTGGTGTTTTTCACAAGTTTCTTTGAGTGATTTCAGATTACTAGAATTAAGGGCAAATCGAGTTCAGTTCCAGTTCCGACACCTTTTTCCATATCAGCTATATCTGGAGTTTCACTGAAGTAATAAGGATGAAATTTGTAGTCGTGCAAAGCTAAGAGGCATATCTATCTTTTTCATGTTTTACACTTCTTGAAACGGAGTCGTTTTCCCTAGCGAAATCGACCATCAAAGTGGCTGATGTGCAATGACGTCTGTGCTGACATGTTTTCGTATTTTGCCCATATCTGCTTATCCACATCAGAAAATGAGCTGATTCCAATGGCTATGGATCCGTAACTGATACGGGAACCTTTGTCTAGAAGACCATATGATCAGATCAGGCCTCCAATATTGACGAAATCGACCATCAAGTTGGCTGATGTGCAATGACGTCTGTGCTGACCTGTTTTCGTATTTTGCCCATATCTTCTTATCCACATCAGAAAATGAGCTGATTCAAACGGATATGGATCCGTAACTGATAGGGGAATAGTTTTCTAGAAGACCATGTGATCAGATCAGGCCTCCAACATTGACGAAATCGACCATCAAGTTGGCTGATCAAAATTGTCATACAATATGACGAAAATTGTTAGAAAAATGCACCCACCTATTATACCTACCTTTGAAATTTGTAAAGCTTGTCTCTTGTCATTTAGCCCTCCAAAATGTGTATAAATAGAGGGCCTTGGATGATTGTAGAGGATCATATTGTACATAGGTAGGATATTAGCCATTGTAATAAAATTCTCTAAGTTTTCTTCTTCTTTCTTTTCTCTAGTTTTCTTTTTCTTTAGAAAGAGCAAGAGGTTGGATAATTAATATTCTTCTTCTTCTTCTTTCTTTCTTTTATTTTCTTCTTAGATTCTATTTAATTTTCGGCGATAGATGCCAAATACACTTTCGGCGACATTATTACTCTTGACTTTTACGGTTGATTTTTCTTCTCTTTTTGATTTTCTTCCTGAAATCACGCAAAAATCTTTTGTTAGGTTAACATTTTCTTCTGACAGGTCAGATACACTTTCGGCGACATTATTACTCTTGTCTGATTCACTACTCAGTCCTCTATATATTACACCATGTACTCATTCTCTTTCAGGCACTCGAAAAAAAAAATGGAAAGTACTTCATCCCAGCGCATTAAAAAAATTTGTGTCTTTGGAGGTGCTTATCCAGGGAAAAATAACATATTCGCTGATGAAGCCATAAGAGTTGGAGTAATACTTGCCCAACAAAAGATCCAGTTGATTTATGGAGGCGGTAGTACGGGTTTAATGGGAGCAGTCGCTACAGCAGCACATGCCAGAGGAAGTCCAGTTCTAGGAATCGTGCCAAAACTATTCACAGGTTTTTGTGGACCTACCTTGGGTAAGGAAATACAAGTCTGGAGTATCCCTGAACGGATGACAATCATGTACCATTCTGCCGATGCATTCATTGCTTTACCAGGAGGCCTGGGTACATTGGAAGAAATAGCTTGCGTGGCTTCTTGGTCATCTTTGGTCACAAATAAGAAACCCATTGGTTTGCTTAATATTAATGGTTATTTTAGTAATTTGCTTTCATATTTAGATAATGCTGTGGAAAATGGATTCATGTTTTCAGAGGCAAGGAGAACCATAATTTCTGCTACAACCATTGAAGATTTACTCAAAAAGCTCCAAGCTTATGAGTATTTATCTGCTACGGTTGTTTCGCAAACGCTCGGAAAAAGAAAAAGAGATATGGACGAGCAAGGAGTGGATTGCACTTTGTCTTTGTGACATTATCTAACATTTTGCTTGTTGTGTCTCAGTTATAATAAGTGGTTAGCAACCTCTGCAGGTAATATCTCCTAAATTCTACCTTTAAAATTTGACATTGGGGACAATGTCATATTTTAGTAGGGGGTAAGGGACATATTTTGCTAATTTAAAAAAAAAATTGTTGTGTTTTAAGCCATTTAGAAGTATTCATTCTGAACAAGGTCTGAGTAAGTGAGACTTGAGACATATCTTGTCAGTTTGATTTCTTCTTTTCAAAAAAAAAAAAAAATATAGTTTGTTGTGTTTTAAGCAATTTAGAAGTATTCATTCTGAACAAGGTCTGAGTAAGGGAGACTTGAGACATACCTTGTCAGTTTGATTTTAATCTTTTTATGTTTACTTGTTAATTTTTGTTTAGTATTTTAGGATTATTTAGGTTGCATGAGTTTGTTTTGTTTTGAGTCTTAGTTGTTCCTATTCTTATGTTATTAGTTCTTTTCTCTTACACATGATTCTTTCATTTGGGTTAATAGACTTACATTGAGGACAATGTAAGAATTAAGTGTGGGGGGAATGATTTAGGATTTCTTTTATTTTTGTCTACTATTTTTTTTTATGAGTCTTTATTATTATTATTATTATTATTTTAGTGTGTTTTAGTTCCTTTTTAATACAATGATGAGATATGAATTGCATAAGTCTAAAACAGATTTATTAGTGAGAAGATTTTCATGAGAATTGAGCTTGATGTCAACCTTTTTATGAGCCAATGTTAATATGATATGTTGATTGAGAAAGAAGCATGTTTAGACTTAATCTGACTTGTATAATCATCCTTGTGAGTTATTGAGCCTATAATGATTGATGCATTATACAAATCAATCTAATTTCTTTCTTGAGTGCTCTTATGATTACATGATTCTCTAGAACTTGCTTTAAACCGTTTGAGACTATATTGATACATGTGACAACATGAATATGATAGAGGCATTAGGATTATAACCAGAGCCAAACAGCCATCCATTATTAATGTTCTAAGAGAACATTCCCCCTAGTGAGCCAATTTGAGCCTACATTGAATATGCTGTTTTATTGGTAACCACAACTTACACCTAGCCTAAATATACTTATATCCTTACCCTTGTTCTAAAGATGGATTATATATTTTGAGACATATTGCAAAAAACAAGGGATATTTTTAGTTGAAAATTTGGGTTAGAAGGAAAGATAAGTGTGGGGGAGAAGAGAGGCAAAAGTCAAGAGAAAAAGAAAGGGATCATTGTCAAATACATTCCCATATTTAAAAAAAAAAAAAAATATCTTCTCTTGGACTTCTAGTTAAAGTAAAGAAAAAGATGTTACAAAGTTGGTTAGAATGATGCAAAGGCTCAACATGAATATTTAGCCTATGTTATTATGTGCTTTATAAGAGTTTTGAGAAGTTTTATTTGTATGATCTTATTATGTCTCTAAACTCTATGAACTCTTTGGAACCTTTGTGATATCTTTATCCTTTTGTTCTTTAACCACATTATAACCCTTTGGCCCATTACACCCTTGAATAAAGACCTCTTGATTTATGAAGTTGTATGATCTAAATAGTGGAGAATAGGTGGACAAGCAAGCATATTGATAACTCGTATAATTATATAGTTTTTAGTTATGTTTTATTATTGTTTTGTGTCAAATACGAGTTATTATTGTTTAGTCTAATTGTGTTTATGATCTTTTATATTTTTATGTATTTTGGTGTTTTTCACAAGTTTCTTTGAGTGATTTCAGATTACTAGAATTAAGGGCAAATCCAGTTCAGTTCCAGTTCCGACACCTTTTTCCATATCAGCTATATCTCGAGTTTCACTGAAGCAATAAGGCTGAAATTTGTAGCCATGCAAAGCTAAGAGGCATATCTATCTTTTTCATGTTTTACACTTCTTGAAACGGAGTCGTTTTCCCTAGCGAAATCGACCATCAAGTTGGCTGATGTGCAATGACGTCTGTGCTGACCTGTTTTCGTATTATGCCCATATCTTCTTATCCACATCAGCAAATGAGCTGATTCCAACGGCTATGGATCAGTAACTGATAGGGTAACATTTTTCTAGAAGACCATGTGATCAGATAAGGCCTCCAAAATTGACAAAATCGACCATCAAGTTGGCTGATCAAAATCGTCATATATGACGAAAATTGTTAGAAAATGCACCCACCTATTATACCTACCTTTGAAATTTGTAAAGCTTGTCTCTTATCATTTAGCCTTCCAAAATGTGTATAAATAGAGGGCCTTGGATGATTGTAAGGGATCATATTGTACATAGGTAGGATATTAGCCATTTTAATAAAATTCTCTAAGTTTTCTTCTTCTTTCTTTTCTCTAGTTTTCTTTCTTTTCTCTAGTTTTCTTTTTCTTTAGAGAGAGCAAGAGGTTGGATAATTAATATTCTTCCTCTTCTTCTTTCTTTCTTTTATTTTCTTCTTAGATTCTCTTAATTTTATGTTTATGTTTACAATGCCTATGCTAGGCTAAACTTCTATTTGGTTAAGGGTGATTTCAAAGCCCTAGACATGTTTTGTGATTGATTTTTAGATTCTATCTATCATTAATTCTCTATCAAAGTTGCTTATGTTCTTCTACAAGAATTGTTCATGATGTTGTCTTGATTTATTTAGGTGTACAACTAGATAGATCTTGATAATGATCTATTGCTAGTTTAGGAGTCTTGATCCGTGTAATTGTCTTGATTTCCTATTCATAAGTGGCAATTTGTGATTAATGATTATGGTCAAGTTTTCAATAATTGCAAAGTGGAACATAACCTAAGTTGAACAATCCGAGCTTATGTGTTTGTTGCTTAGATCAACCTATCTTTCTCATCATAAAGCTGCCATTAAATTGAATTTAGAGAGCTTATTCTAGGTTGTTTAATGGTTAGAGATTAAATAGAGAGCTTGTTCTATTTAACGACAAACTAAGGAAAGATTGGGGTAACAGAGCTTGTTGTTATCTACGGTTGTTAACTTTGATAGTTGGTTGATATTGATAGATCTGAAATTGATTCTTAATGATGTCTAGTGGTGGAGAATGAAACCTTAACCATATTTTTCATATTTGATTCTTCTTACTTACTTGTTTTCTTACTTTTAGTTTGCTTATTTTTTATATTTATTTTTATTGGCTGGTTATACCGCCTAATTTGTATATTAACTTTGTTTTATTTTCATTGGCTGGTTATACCGCCTAATTTAGTATATATATTTTTATTGGCTGGTTATACCGCCTAATTTAGTATATATATTTTTATTGGCTGGTTATATCGCCTTGCATCTTATTCTTATTATTTACTTTAGTTTAAATCTGGCTTCAAAAACCCCTTTTCTTTTATTGTTCTTGAATTTAAGTTTTAAACTATCAACTTATAAACTAAAACCCAATCCCTGAGGACTCGACCCTTGCTAACTACTATACTTACAATTTATCTTTTTAGTGCAAGGTTAAATAAGATACACTCTTTTGGGTGCATCAAATTTTTGACGCCGTTGCCGGGGATTGTTTTCTTTAGTTTATTTGTTACTTGGTTTATTCTTATTTTCAGTTCTAATTAGTATTATTTTCTTGTACATACATGTTTTTCTTTTCAAATTTTGAAAAAAAAAAAAAAAAACAATGGAATTGAGCAATCTAACACTTGAAGAGTTGGTGGCATACATGAACATGGAGAATCAACAAGCCAATCTCACCTCCCCAGTTCAACAATTGGCCATGGGAGGATGTCAAGGCCATCAAGTGTTCCAAGACCAACAGTATGATCATTACTCAAACACTTACCATGAGGGATGGTGGGATCATACTAATTATGGCTACTCGAAAAATTACCAAGAAGTAGACCCTTATGCCAATTACACTCATCCATCTAGCTTCAATCAATCATGGTCTCAAGAACTAGATCTTTTTCAACCACCACATATGACTCAAAACTCAGGTACTTCTTTAGAAGATCTTGTCTATTCTCTTGTTACTGATTCTTTGCAATTTCAACAGGAAACAAGGGTAAGCATCAAGAGTTTGGAAAGGCAAATGAGCCTATTGGCTAGTAGTATGGTGGTATGGGTAGCACAAAGATCTGAAGAACTCTCTGCCCAAACAATGATTAACCCAAAGGAGAATACTACTATTGTGACCTTGAGGAATGAGGAACAAGATGAGGATGAGACAGAATTAGAGATGGATTCTATTCTTGAGGATAATGAAGCCACAAATACAAATAAGAGTATTTCGGCACCTGAGGTAACGTTTAAGATTCCAATTTTTACTAATGTTTCTTCTCCACCTTTTCCTAGTAGATTTGCAAAGTTCAAGGAGGAAGAACATGAACAAAACATGCTGGAAACCTTAAACAGTTTGTTTGTGGATGCCATTCAACAAGTACCAACATATGCTCCATTCCTCGATGAGATATGCACCACAAAGGATGATGGAATAATACTTGTAATGGAGAATGCATCCAGTTTTGTGCAAAGAAAGCTTCCTATCAAACGTTCAAATATGGGAAGTTTCATGTATGAGCCTAACAAGCCTAAAAAGCCAAGAAGGGGTGTTGGTTAGGTTGGACAACTTAAATCAGTACTAATTGGGAAGGCAGTCCAATTAATGAAGAAATTACCAACCTGCCATACTCAGATTTGCTTTCTTTTCCTTTTCCTTTTATTATTTTTTATTGTTGTTATTTATTTATTTTTATGTTTATTTGTTTAGTAATTTAGGATTTTATTTAGAGTTTTTTTGTTTTTGAGTCTTTTTAGGTTGTTTTTCTTTCTGATCCTTGTTTTTAAAATAACTAGATGTAAATATAATTTTTATTTTATTTTTTTTTACCCCGGTTAAATGGCGGATAACGGTACTCCGTGATTATTTAAATCGGTTCCATCAGCTACCCACAAAACTGATATTGTATATAAATTTCTCTTTCAATTTCTCTTTCATTTTTTTTTCTTTTTTTCAGGATGGATGATATTCTGCAGAAACGATTTCCTCCTTTTCCTCGAAATAATTTACTGAAGCTTTACCAAGTTCGATTTGAAAGATTAAGAATGCTTATGCACAAAGGGATTCCTAGAGACATACGTTGGATAATTGAAGCCAAAGTACGTGAAGATGAATATCTTCCTGTTTTGCATTTACCAGGTACAGGTAGAAGCACTTTTGCAAAGAAGCGACGAGCAAAGCGCATGAGTTCAAATTGCCACAAATGTGCACGATGGACGTGTAACGGTAAATGTCGTTCAATTGGGATTCCGTCCTCTAATCGAGATGATAAAATTGAATTCATTAAGGATGGACTGAGTAAGGAGAATTTGGGTGATATCCAACTTTCTCTTGAGACGCATCCTAGTGGAGACGTACAAAGAGAAATTCTTGATTTATGGCCGCAATTCCAAAGGGAATGGCAACATCTTGGGAATCTGATGTTAAAAGACCCTGTTTGCCAGCTTGTAAGAAAACTGGATGGGAAGCATATCCTCGACTCATAGAAGGCGTTTAAGCCGTTTCTGGACGTAAAACCAGAGGAAGATTCCAAATACACTTTCGGCGACATTATTACTCTTGACTTTTACGGTTGATTTTTCTTCTCTTTTTGATTTTCTTCCTGAAATCACGCAAAAATCTTTTGTTAGGTTAACATTTTATTCTGACAGGTCAGATACACTTTCGGCGACATTATTACTCTTGTCTGATTCACTACTCAGTCCTCTATATATTACACCATGTACTCATTCTCTTTCAGGCACTCGAAAAAAAAAATGGAAAGTACTTCATCCCAGCGCATTAAAAAAATTTGTGTCTTTGGAGGTGCTTATCCAGGGAAAAATAACATATTCGCTGATGAAGCCATAAGAGTTGGAGTAATACTTGCCCAACAAAAGATCCAGTTGATTTATGGAGGCGGTAGTACGGGTTTAATGGGAGCAGTCGCTACAGCAGCACACGCCGGAGGAAGTCCAGTTCTAGGAGTCGTGCCAAAACTATTCACAGATTTTTGTGGACCTACCGTGGGTAAGGAAATACAAGTCTGGAGTATCCCTGAACGGATAACAATCATGTACCATTCTGCCGATGCATTCATTGCTTTACCAGGAGGTCTGGGTACATTGGAAGAAATAGCTTGCGTGGCTTCTTGGTCATCTTTGGTCACAAATAAGAAACCCATTGGTTTGCTTAATATTAATGGTTATTTTAGTAATTTGCTTTTATATTTAGATAATGCTGTGGATAATGGATTCATGTTTTCAGAGGCAAGGAGAACCATAATTTCTGCTACAACCATTGAAGATTTACTCAAAAAGCTCCAAGCTTATGAGTATTTATCTGCTACGGTTGTTTCGCAAACGCTCGGAAAAAGAAAAAGAGATATGGACGAGCAAGGAGTGGATTGCACTTTGTCTTTGTGACATTATCTAACATTTTGCTTGTTGTGTCTCAGTTATAATAAGTGGTTAGCAACCTCTGCAGGTAATATCTCCTAAATTCTACCTTTAAAATTTGACATTGGGGACAATGTCATATTTTAGTAGGGGGTAAGGGACATATTTTGCTAATTTTAAAAAAAAAAAATTGTTGTGTTTGAAGCCATTTAGAAGTATTCATTCTGAACAAGGTCTGAGTAAGGGAGACTTGAGACATACCTTGTCAGTTTGAGTTCTTCTTTTCAAAAAAAAAAAAAAAAGTTTGTTGTGTTTTAAGCAATTTAGAAGTATTCATTCTGAACAAGGTCTGAGTAAGGGAGACTTGAGACATACCTTGTCAGTTTGATTTTAATCTTTTTATGTTTACTTGTTAATTTTTGTTTAGTATTTTAGGATTATTTAGGTTGCATGAGTTTGTTTTGTTTTGAGTCTTAGTTGCTCCTATTCTTATGTTATTAGTTCTTTTCTCTTACACATGATTCTTTCATTTGGTTTAATAGACTTACATTGAGGACAATGTAAGAATTAAGTGTGGGGGGAATGATTTAGGATTTCTTTTATTTTCGTCTACTATTTTTTTTATGAGTCTTTATTATTATTATTTTTAGTGTGTTTTAGTTCCTTTTTAATACAATGATGAGATATGAATTGCATAGGTCTAAACTGGTTACTAGTGAGAAGATTTTCATGAGAATTAAGCTTGATACTAATTTTTATGAGCCAATGTTAATATGATATGTTGATTGAGAAAGAAGCATGTTTAGACTTAATCTGACTTGTATAATCATCCTTGTGAGTTTTTGAGCCTATAATGATTGATGCATTATACAAATCAATCTAATTTCTTTCTTGAGTGCTCTTATGATTACATGATTCTCTAGAACTTGCTTTAAACCATTTGAGACTATATTGATGCATGTAACAACATGAATATGATAGAGGCATTAGGACTTTTTAACTAGGGCCAAACAGCCATCCCTTATTGATGTTCCAAGAGAACATCCCTCTAGTGAACCAATTTGAGCCTACATTGAATAAGCTATTTATTTGGTAACCACATCTTACACCTAGCCTAAACACATTTATATCTTTACCCTTGTTCTAAAGATGGACTAGAATGTTTGAGACATATTGCAAAAACAAGGGATACTTTTTGAAAATTTGGGTTAGAACAAAAGATAAGTGTGGGGGAGGAGAAAGGCAAAAGTCAAGAGAAAAATAGAGGGAATATTGCCAAATACATTCCCATGTGAAAATTTTTTTTTTTGAATAATGTCTTGAACTTCTAGTTAAAGAAAAGAAAAAGATGTTCGAAAGTTGGTTAGAATGAAGTAAAGGCTCAACATGAAATATTCAGCCTATGTGATTATGTACTTCTAAAGAATATTGAGAAAGTTTTATTTGCAAAATCTTATTTTGTCTCTAAATTCTATGAAGTCTTTGGAATGTTTGTGATATCTTTTCCTTTTTATTCTTTAACCACATTATTACCTCTTGGCCCTATTACAACCTTGATTAAAGACCTTTTGATTTATGAAGTTGCATGATCTTTTAGTGGAGAATAGGTAGACAAGCAAGCATATGGTAGAACTATTTTCATGAGATTGATTTAGTGTAAACACTTTACCACTACTTTAAAGAGTGAAAATCATGAGAGTATCCCATGTGAGAAGTTGAGATTAAGTTTGAATGTGCACTATTTTGATTGAAATATGTTATGTTAATATTGGCTTAACTCAAACAATTTACATTCAAGCATGAATTTTTGTGAAATTCTTTGAGCTATTGATTAGTTTATAAGACTTGTTCAAAGATTGTCTCTAATTTGTATTGAAAGGATTAGGAATAAATATTTTTAGTATATGCAGTTTATTTATATTTTAGTTTTTCAATGTTTGTGGGTATCGTTCTAGTAAACCCTCACGAGACTAAACTCGTCCACTAGGGACACCTAGGGGTTTAAAGGCTTGTGTCACATGCTAAGTGCCACCGTGATTTCCTACGAAAACGGATTAGATTAGATTTTCTTATTTTATTTTTATTGAGTCGTTGCTAGGGACTAGCAACAATCTAAGTGTGGGGGTGTGATAACTCGTATAATTATATAGTTTTTAGTTATGTTTTATTATTGTTTTGTGTCAAATACGAGTTATTATTGTTTAGTCTAATTGTGTTTATGATATTTTATATTTTTATGTATTTTGGTGTTTTTCACAAGTTTCTTTGAGTGATTTCAGATTACTAGAATTAAGGGCAAATCCAGTTCAGTTCCAGTTCCGACACCTTTTTCCATATCAGCTATATCTCGAGTTTCACTGAAGCAATAAGGCTGAAATTTGTAGCCATGCAAAGCTAAGAGGCATATCTATCTTTTTCATGTTTTACACTTCTTGAAACGGAGTCGTTTTCCCTAGCGAAATCGACCATCAAGTTGGCTGATGTGCAATGACGTCTGTGCTGACCTGTTTTCGTATTATGCCCATATCTTCTTATCCACATCAGCAAATGAGCTGATTCCAACGGCTATGGATCAGTAACTGATAGGGTAACATTTTTCTAGAAGACCATGTGATCAGATAAGGCCTCCAAAATTGACAAAATCGACCATCAAGTTGGCTGATCAAAATCGTCATATATGACGAAAATTGTTAGAAAATGCACCCACCTATTATACCTACCTTTGAAATTTGTAAAGCTTGTCTCTTGTCATTTAGCCTTCCAAAATGTGTATAAATAGAGGGCCTTGGATGATTGTAAGGGATCATATTGTACATAGGTAGGATATTAGCCATTTTAATAAAATTCTCTAAGTTTTCTTCTTCTTTCTTTTCTCTAGTTTTCTTTCTTTTCTCTAGTTTTCTTTTTCTTTAGAGAGAGCAAGAGGTTGGATAATTAATATTCTTCCTCTTCTTCTTTCTTTCTTTTATTTTCTTCTTAGATTCTCTTAATTTTATGTTTATGTTTACAATGCCTATGCTAGGCTAAACTTCTATTTGGTTAAGGGTGATTTCAAAGCCCTAGACATGTTTTGTGATTGATTTTTAGATTCTATCTATCATTAATTCTCTATCAAAGTTGCTTATGTTCTTCTACAAGAATTGTTCATGATGTTGTCTTGATTTATTTAGGTGTACAACTAGATAGATCTTGATAATGATCTATTGCTAGTTTAGGAGTCTTGATCCGTGTAATTGTCTTGATTTCCTATTCATAAGTGGCAATTTGTGATTAATGATTATGGTCAAGTTTTCAATAATTGCAAAGTGGAACATAACCTAAGTTGAACAATCCGAGCTTATGTGTTTGTTGCTTAGATCAACCTATCTTTCTCATCATAAAGCTGCCATTAAATTGAATTTAGAGAGCTTATTCTAGGTTGTTTAATGGTTAGAGATTAAATAGAGAGCTTGTTCTATTTAACGACAAACTAAGGAAAGATTGGGGTAACAGAGCTTGTTGTTATCTACGGTTGTTAACTTTGATAGTTGGTTGATATTGATAGATCTGAAATTGATTCTTAATGATGTCTAGTGGTGGAGAATGAAACCTTAACCATATTTTTCATATTTGATTCTTCTTACTTACTTGTTTTCTTACTTTTAGTTTGCTTATTTTTTATATTTATTTTTATTGGCTGGTTATACCGCCTAATTTGTATATTAACTTTGTTTTATTTTCATTGGCTGGTTATACCGCCTAATTTAGTATATATATTTTTATTGGCTGGTTATACCGCCTAATTTAGTATATATATTTTTATTGGCTGGTTATATCGCCTTGCATCTTATTCTTATTATTTACTTTAGTTTAAATCTGGCTTCAAAAACCCCTTTTCTTTTATTGTTCTTGAATTTAAGTTTTAAACTATCAACTTATAAACTAAAACCCAATCCCTGAGGACTCGACCCTTGCTAACTACTATACTTACAATTTATCTTTTTAGTGCAAGGTTAAATAAGATACACTCTTTTGGGTGCATCACATATGGTAGAAGTGTTTTCATGAGACTGATTGAGTGTAAACACTTTACCACTACTTTAAAGAGTGAAAATCATCAGGGTATCCCATGTGAGAAGTTGAGATTAAATTTGAACATGCACTATTTTGATTGAGATATGTTATGTTAATTTTAGCTTAACTCATTTATTTACATTCAAGCATGATTTTTTGTGAAATTCTTTGAGCTATTGATTAGTTTATAAGACTTGTTCAAAGATTGTCTCTAATTTGTATTGAAAGGATTAGGAATAAATATTTTTAGTATATGTAGTTTATTTATATTTTAGTTTTTCAATGTTTGTGGGTATCGTTCTAGTAAACCCTCACGAGACTAAACTCGTCCACTAGGGACACCTAGGGGTTTAAAGGCTTGTGTCACATGCTAAGTGCCACCGTGATTTCCTACGAAAATGGATTAGATTAGATTTTCTTATTTTATTTTTATTGAGTCGTTGCTAGGGACTAGCAACAATCTAAGTGTGGGGGTGTGATAACTCGTATAATTATATAGTTTTTAGTTATGTTTTATTATTGTTTTGTGTCAAATACGAGTTATTATTGTTTAGTCTAATTGTGTTTATGATCTTTTATATTTTTATGTAATTTGGTGTTTTTCACAAGTTTCTTTGAGTGATTTCAGATTACTAGAATTAAGGGCAAATCGAGTTCAGTTCCAGTTCCGACACCTTTTGCCATATCAGCTATATCTGGAGTTTCACTGAAGTAATAAGGATGAAATTTGTAGTCGTGCAAAGCTAAGAGGCATATCTATCTTTTTCATGTTTTACACTTCTTGAAACGGAGTCGTTTTCCCTAGCGAAATCGACCATCAAAGTGGCTGATGTGCAATGACGTCTGTGCTGACATGTTTTCGTATTTTGTCCATATCTGCTTATACACATCAGAAAATGAGCTGATTCCAATGGCTATGGATCCTTAACTGATACGGGAACCTTTGTCTAGAAGACCATATGATCAGATCAGGCCTCCAATATTGACGAAATCGACCATCAAGTTGGCTGATGTGCAATGACGTCTATGCTGACCTGTTTTCGTATTTTGCCCATATCTTCTTATCCACATCAGCAAATGAGCTAATTCAAACGGATATGGATCCGTAACTGATAGGGGAATATTTTTCTAGAAGACCATGTGATCAGATCAGGCCTCCAACATTGACGAAATCGACCATCAAGTTGGCTGATCAAAATTGTCATACAATATGACGAAAATTGTTAGAAAAATGCACCCACCTATTATACCTACCTTTGAAATTTGTAAAGCTTGTCTCTTGTCATTTAGCCCTCCAAAATGTGTATAAATAGAGGGCCTTGGATGATTGTAGAGGATCATATTGTACATAGGTAGGATATTAGCCATTGTAATAAAATTCTCTAAGTTTTCTTCTTCTTTCTTTTCTCTAGTTTTCTTTTTCTTTAGAAAGAGCAAGAGGTTGGATAATTAATATTCTTCTTCTTCTTCTTTCTTTCTTTTATTTTCTTCTTAGATTCTACTTAATTTTATGTTTATAATGCCTATGCTAGGCTAAACTTCTATTTGGTTAAGGGTGATTTCAAAGCCCTAGACATGTTTTGTGATTGATTTTCAGATTCTATCTATCATTAATTTTCTATCAAAGTTGCTTATGTTCTTCTACAAGAATTGTTCATGATGTTGTCTTGATTTATTTAGGTGTACAACTAGATAGATCTTGATAATTATCTATTGCTAGTTTAGGAGTCTTGATCCGTGTAATTGTCTTGATTTCCTATTCATAAGTGGCAATTTGTGATTAATGATTATGGTCAAGTTTTCAATAATTGCAAAGTGGAACATAACCTAAGTTGAACAATCCGAGCTTATGTGTTTGTTGCTTAGATCAACCTATCTTTCTCATCATAAAGCTGCCATTAAATTGAATTTAGAGAGCTTATTCTAGGTTGTTTAATGGTTAGAGATTAAATAGAGAGCTTGTTCTATTTAACGACAAACTAAGGAAAGATTGGGGTAACAGAGCTTGTTGTTATCTACGGTTGTTAACTTTGATAGTTGGTTGATATTGATAGATCTGAAATTGATTCTTAATGATGTCTAGTGGTGGAGAATGAAACCTTAACCATATTTTTCATATTTGATTCTTCTTACTTACTTGTTTTCTTACTTTTAGTTTGCTTATTTTTTATATTTATTTTTATTGGCTGGTTATACCGCCTAATTTGTATATTAACTTTGTTTTATTTTTATTGGCTGGTTATACCGCCTAATTTAGTATATATATTTTTATTGGCTGGTTATACCGCCTAATTTAGTATATATATTTTTATTGGCTGGTTATACCGCCTTGCATCTTATTCTTATTATTTACTTTAGTTTAAATCTGGCTTCAAAAACCCCTTTTCTTTTATTGTTTTCTTTGAACATAAGTTATAAACTATTAACTTATAAACTAAAACCCAATCCCTGAGGACTCGACCCTTGCTAACTACTATACTTACAATTGATCTTTTTAGTGCAAGGTTAAATAAGATACACTCTTTTGGGTGCATCAGATAATATAATGGGCCTATTGATCCATCTTAGAATTAAATAGTTTAAGTCCAAGTGGATTAATGAAAATCTTGTGCAACAAGTAACAGGTGGCCGGCCAAGCATAGAGAGATAGGGATTAGGGTGTGCGCCACTATATAATGATATTTAGAGGTTGTAGCCACCCAAGTAAGCTCTATTCTACTTTTGATATTCTGATTTTGCTTAAGAAAAAGTTTGGTTTCAAGAAGAGAACTCCTACTTAGCAAAACAGTAAAATTGCAGCCTCCCTAAGCTCCCTAAGGCTTGCCGTAGTTCCTCCTATCTTGGTGTTCTTTTTGCCGTTTCTTCACCTAGTTGAGTGAGATTGATTAAGGGAGAAAGATACAAGAATATAGACCTTTTGATTGTGATCTTAGGATCAACTTGCTAGCACAAGTGAATCGCCATACCGTAGAGAAGGATCCATCAGCTGTTCGTGTGGACTAGCTCTAGAGGAAGGACAATTGTGCTTCTTGTGGTCTTGAACGAATTGGAAGCTTTATAGATCTTGGATTTGGGATTAGGATCTGCAACTTAAGGTTACGATATCTTAAGTAGGTAACTTCTAAATCATATGGGTGTTTTAATTGTTTTTGAATGTTATAAACCTATGCAAACACAAGCCTAAGATCCTGTTGTACTTCGGGTGCTTCTTTGTTTATTTCCGCTGCACTTTGATTATCATGTTTTTGCATGAGCCCGAGTAGTACATTCCCAACAAATTTGGAAATGCAAATGAGCCAATTGGCTAGTGGTGTGGCGCGATGGGTAGAAGAAGGATCTGAGGAACTACATGAACAACTCCCTTCCCAAACTATGATTGATCCAAAGGAGAATGTTAGTGCCACACAACTTGAGGATGAATCAGAAAATCCAAGGGAACCCGAAGATGAGAAAGAACTTGAGATGGATTTACTTGAAGATAATGAAGCTTCGATTCCAAAAGAGAGTACTTTCATACCTGAGGTAACGTTTAATGTTCCAATTTTTACTAATGTTTCTTCTCCACCTTTTCCTAGTAGATTTGCAAAGTTCAAGGAGGAGGAACATGAACAACACATGCCGGAAACCTTAAACAGCTTGTTTGTGGATGCCATTGTCGCAACCTAAAAAATAACAAGTCTAATCGCAAGCTTTAATATTCGTTAAGCGTGACATTAAAAAAACCCGAAGAAAAGTTGACTTAATTCCTCTTGAAAAATGAAGGTTTTGAAAATGACCTTGAAAAAGACATGGAGTCGCCACCAATCTTTTTTAGCTAGATGTGATCGGCCACCTATTAAAACCGGTTTTGTAAAACATTTTAAAATTAATTAAAACATTTTAAAAACCAATTTCAAGTCTGCATTTTAAACCAGAGAAATCAAAGAAGCGGGTTCGGGACTCGATTACGTGTGGGGAAGGATTAGCACCACCACAACGCCCGTATAAAACGGTACCTTATTAATCGTGTGTTATCTCAAGTCTCAGTAAAAAGTCGGTTTTTAATTTAGTATTTCAAGTTAATTCCCAATTTAAAGAAAAATAATTCCACTTTTAATTGAAAATGATCCGAAATTTATTAATTCAAATTTTTCCTATATTCCCCGACAAAATCGGCAAAATATAGAAAATTTTATTTATTTGAGAAATTTTCCGAATCATTCTCGTTTTTTTGAAAGAAAGATATTCCTTTATTAATGATAATTGATGATATCCTCTCCAGCAAACCCGGTAGAGAACCCATGAATTATTTTAACTCGAAAATATCTTTATTTTATTGAAAATCATTATCTTTTTCAAAACATTTAAAAAAATGAATATGAACATGTGTGACATAAATAAAATGACATAGCAAAGTCTAGATAATATAATGCATCCTAAATGACATGATATAATTAAATGACATAGCATATTCTAAATGAAATAAAATATCCTAAGTACCATGGTATATTCTATATGAAATGAATTGTCTATGTGACATAATATATTCTAAATGAAATCAAATATCCAAAATAAAATGAAATGTCCTAAGTGACATAATATATTCTATAAGAAATGATATGATATGATTTAAATGACATGGCAAAATTAAATGATATGGCATATTTTAAATGACATGGCATATTCTAAAAAATATAATCTAAATGACATGGAATATTTTCTAAATAACATGAAATGACATGAAACATAAAATAATGCTACCATATAATATGCATGAAAAAAAAAATAATAATAATGCATGAACATAGTATATGCTAAATAATGTGACAAAAATAAATAACTAAATAAAAAACATAGGATATCATGAAATATTCAAAACCATATAATAAACAACATAACATCAAAAATAATAACAACACCTTGGAAATTATCATAGCAAAAATCACATATTATATAGTATGCATGAATGTGTAAAATGCAATGCATGAGAATGTATTTGTTTCCTTTAATTAAGGAAATTCGTATATCTGAAAAGATATCCGGCTACCTTAGGAAAATATATCAAATTAAATTTTCTAAAATCAAAATTCTTTGTGATTGTTTGAAAACAATTTTGGAAAAACTTAGATTAAAAATAAAAACCTAGCTAAACCCTTTTTAAATGGCTCTAATTTTCTAAGTTTAAAATCCCGGACTTGACCGCCCTTAACCCGAGGTTTATAAAATTATTTTTAGAGTTTAAAAAGACTTAGAAACTACCCTAAGACAGTAGCTAACCTTCCTAATCAGCCCCCTCTAAGTAACTTAGCCAAAACAAAAATATAATTTTCTTTAAATTCAAATCTGACTCCACTATCTAGTTTTAGAACACGATTTTTTAACCTATTTTTAAAAATTCAAAAAACTCTAAATAAATACTGGAGACTTAAAACATGTAAAACAACACGAGAAAAAATTGGCTTAATTTTTTGGTTAAAGATGACTGCCCAGAAAAATTGGAAAAGTATGAGTACTGGGTGAAAAAAATTGTTTTGCCAAAACACATTTTTTTGTCTTTGATAAAATCATTTAAAAAACAAAGTAAAAATATTAGAACATGTAAAACTACACGAGAAAAAATTGGCTTAAATTTTTGGTTAAAGATGACTGCCCAGAAAAATTGGGAAAGTATGAGTATTGGGTGAAAAAAACTGTTTTGCCAAAAAACATTTTTTTTGCCTTTGATAAAATTATTTAAAAAACAAAGTAAAAATGTTAGAGACTCTCCTAAAGATTTACAAACAGTAGCTAACACTTTTGAAAAGTTAGGTAAAAATTGGCTAAGTAAAAAAAATCACAAAGGTAGAATAATCAATTTGACAACTCTTTAATTTTCCACAAGTATGCTCAAAATGAGCATGACTTTAAACCATTGATTGGTCTAAGTCATAAATCATGTTGCATGATATGAAATGCATGAAATTACAGCAATTATGATGCATGAAATGCATGATTTAAGACCTAAATGACATGAAAAATGCATGGCATAGAGAATATGACCTAGACCTAAATGAACTTGCATGGCATTTAATACAACCTAGGTCTAAAATGCATGAATATTCATGGGAAAGCAAGCCAAACCTAAACCTAAAGAATGCATGGCAATAACACAAACATATACACAACCAAATATCATGAAAATGCAAATCTATCAACTAGTATGATGAAAATACACATACAAAGCATACAACATGAGGGTGGCCGAATGGTCCTATACTTTAAAATGAGCATGGCATTTTCACAAACATATGATATACTAACATGCAAGATTAAAAAGAAACAATGCTAACCATGCAAGCACAAAGTAAAGGCATGAAAACCACTAGACATTTTTACAAACACTTAGCATAGTAAAAGGCAAATCATGAGCAAACTTAAATACTTTGAAAACAGAAAATCAAAAATGCAAGACAAGGAAAATAAACATGAAAATAAGCTAGTAAACTCAACAATGGAGGTAAGTAAGCAACAAAATCAAAACAAGCTTCATATTTTTGTATTTGAAGAAGATACAAGACATCAAAAACATGTTGAACACCACTAACCACATGAAAAAATAACAAAACAACAACCATTATAAAAAATAGGGCCATTCGGCTACTCCTAGAACTTGAGGAAAAATATCTTTTCAAAGCTTTTTTCAAGAAAGTATAAAGAAGAACTTAAAGGAGAAACATAAAAACACTTATTTTAAAAAGGAAAATCAAAAGAAACTCACCAAAATATCAATGAAAACAACAAATCAATAATGGAAAATCAAGGAAAGTGCAAGAGTATGGTGCTTAAAGCAACCTCTAGAAGCTATATTGCAAGATTTTTCTCTTCTAACTTTCTTTTCTTTTCTAAAATTTTCTTTTTACCTTTCAAAAATGGAGAGCATTTAGAAAAAATCAGAGAGTGAATGAATGAAGAGGAGACCCCTCTACCTTGTAGTGTGGCCGGCTAGCCTTGGAAGAACCTAGGAGGTTGTAGAATTTTTTTAGTCCAAATTTCATCCAATGGCCTTCAATCCAAGATGCTTTCTATGTAGAATTCTCACCCTTAGATTAGAATCATCAGCCCTTGAATTTTGATGTCATAAAGATGTCATAAATATACTCTCTCTCCAACCATTGGTCCATGTGTTGCAAATTCAAAGGCTTGATCACAAAAATAACTACCTCCTCTTCACCCTTGGCCCTTTGATGAAAAATCAGAAAATATCTGCCCTCCATTGGGCCTTGGCCTGCTGACCCTTCCTCTTCCAGCCCATGCTTCAATATTATAAAAATAAGAAAAGGCCCTTTTTGGTTTTTTTGGTAAAATGACCTTTTTGCCCCCCGAACATAAATAAATAGAAAAGGGACTCCAAATTCAAAAATTCTTTTTTTAATACTTCCAAAATAATAAAAAATTGAATTCTGAAGGTTTTCAAAATTTTCCAAGCCCATTTGCTATTTATTTGGATTTGTTTTCCAAAATTGCCCTTTTGTGTTCCCAAACTTTACCATTTTTTAAACGAGCTCCAAATAAAAATTTTTCTTCACCAATCTCTTCCAAATAATTTAAAAGTATGATCTGAAAGTTTTCATAATTTTTGGAACTCATTTGGTATTTTTTCGGGATTTATCTGCTTGAATTATTGCATAGTGGGCTCGGGATTTGGCCATTTTGCAAATGAACTCCGAATCTGGATTTTCTTTCGCAAATCTCTTCCAAATAATTTAAGAACAAGATCTGCAAATTTTTAGAATTTTTGGAGCTCATTTACTATTTTTTCGGGATTTATCCTATTGAATTTTTGCATAAGGGACCCGAGATTTGGCCATTTTGCAAACGAACTTTGAATCCGGATTTTCTTTTCCCAATCTCTTAGAAATGATTTAAAAATGAGATCTGAAAAATTTCAGAATTTTTGGAGTTCATTTGCTATTTTTTTCAAATTTTCCAATTTTGCCCTTTTGCCTCCAAAGCCCGGTTTTGCTCAAAACAATTCCAATTTTGAGATTTTCTTCAAACTGAGTCTTGGGCTATCCTTTTTTAATCACTCCTCATCAATTAGGGGCATTAGACTTACCGAATCGGGTTATTTCTATAATTTTTCCAAATTTCACCAAAATCCACCAAAAACCCTAATTCTCGATTTTCTTCCGAATTGACTTTTCTTTCAATTTTTCTTTCAAGTAGCTTCTCCATTACCCGTAGTCAGTGCTTATCTTTCATTTGGAACCTTCAATTTTGACCAATTCGATCGTTTAAACACTTTTCCCCAAATTTCCCGAACTAGGGTTTCCTTTCTACTGAATCTCCGTAACCCAACTTTCGAACTCCATATCTTTCAATGTAGACCTCGGATTATCAAAATTCTTTCGCCATTTTTCTTGAACTTCAAATATTGATTTTGAAAGTGGGTTGACTTTTTTAGTAGTTGACTTTTTGGGGTTGACTTTTTGAGGTTGACTTTTTCAAGTTTGACTTTTTATGCTCGCCTTCTTAGACTAAGTCTCGGAGTACCACTTGCGAGATGGAAAAAAATCATTTTACATTCTGAAACATCAATTTAGGAAGAAAACATACCTGTTTTAGTGGTCCGGACAAAATTAGGTGTCTACAGCTGCCCCTCTGGCTATTGTTGAGAATCAGGAATCACGCAAAGATAAACAAATACTAATTTTGTCCGGTTACTGAAATCACATGTGAAGGAAAGGGAAAGGGGTTTCCAATCATCATCATTTTTTTTTTGAAAAAGTTGTAAATTGAAGATTTTGTCCTTAAATTGAATTCCCTGACTAATCAAGGCTCGACCCGTCTTAAGAAAACGAGTTCGATTTGCAAAAGAAAAAATTATGCCCGAAGGTCTTAAAAAATAGTGCTCAGAGGTCTTAAAAATGGTACCCGGAGGCCTTACCCGTGATTTTGAAAAATTATGCCTGGAGGTCTTAAAAATGGTGCCCGAAGGCCTTACCTGTGATTTGAAAATTTATGCCCGGAGGTCTTAAAAATGGTGCCCGAAGGTCTTAAAAATGGTGCCCGAAGGGCTTACCCGTGATTTGAAAAATTATGCCTAGAGGTCTTAAAAATGGTGCCCGAAGGCCTTACCCATGATTTGAAAAATTATGCCCGGAGGTCTTAAAATTAGTGCCCGAAAGTCTTAAAAAATGGTGCCCGAAGGCTTTACCCGTGATTTTAAAAATTATGCCCGAAGGTCTTTAAAATGGTGCTCGAAGGTCTTAAAAATGGTGCCTAGAGGTCTTAAAAATGGTGCCGAAAGGTCTTAAAAATGGTGCCCGGAGGTATTAAAAATGGTGCCCGAAGGTATTAAAAATGGTGCCCGAAGGCCTTACCCGTGATTTGAAAAATTATGCCCAAAGGTCTTAAAAATGTGCCCGAAGGCCTTGCCCGTGATGAAAATACCTTGACGACAGTCTCAAGGCTTGACTCATTTGATAAACATAATGAATTCGATTTAAAACAAAAGGAAACACCTCTACGGTGGTCTCAAGGCTCGACTCATTTGATAAGCAGAATGAATTCGATTTAAAACAAAAGGAAATACCTCGACGGTGGTCTCAAGGTTCGACTCATTTGATAAGCAGAATGAATTCGATTTAAAAAACAAAAGAAAATACCTCGACGGTGGTCTCAAGGCTCGACTCATTTGATAAAACAAAATGAATTTGATTTAAAACAAAAGGAAATACCTCGACAGTGGTCTCGGGGTTCGACTCATTTGAGAAGCAGAACGAGTTCGATTTGGGAAGCCAAGGTTTTCTTGATTCCTGCAATGTTAGCTAATTGTAATGATGAGAATGACATGCTTTGCAATTGCTTGTATGTTTCCTGAGGATGAATGCAGTCAAATGATTGTGTCATGATTTCTAATCCATGGTTTCTTTGAGGTTCACAGATTATCCGACTTCATGATGGAGTCTTCAATTGTTCACTGATGCCCCACTTAAAGAACCCTTTGCTCAAGATAATTTGTCAAACAGTCCCAGTTTCTGACTTCGCTGAAATTCACAAATTTTTGACTTCATGACGGAGTCTCGAACACATTCACTGTTTTCTTTTTCTTAGTGAATTTTCCATCAGGATTAGTGGTTTCCAAACTTTTTCTAAGATTTAGATCTATTCCTTAGTAATACTTTTAAACTCCCTTTTATTTTAAAAATTTTATGTTTACTAATCATCATTCAATTTAATAACAAACAAAATGCATCTCAAAAATGTATGAAAGAAAGTATGAAACTAGCAATTGTCATAAAAGGGGTAACAAAAATTTATTGCAACAAAATGTTTTAAAATGATAAAAGTGGATATCAAGGATATAAGAAAGAAATGTAGAGTTATAGGTTGTTGATGCCCCGGATACGGAATATCTTGGACTTCTCCTTTTTCAAACCATCTGAATTTGTTTTGAACAAACAATTTACTTGGGTAATCCCTCGGCTTCCGTAGTTACATCAGGCTGAGTTGTTCCCCTTTTCTCTGATTTTCAAATACTTACTCCCCCTTTACATGGAGCATTGATTCAAACCTTAATCAGTACTTGAGCCGCCCTTTGCGGGTTTTCAACTCAAGTATCCCCCATTCGGTATTAAGTCGCCCTTTGCGGGTTTTCGGCTTAAACCTCTCCTTTTTTTTTTTACCACGCATATGAGAATTCTAAATGCTTCCAAGGTAAAAATATCAATTCAAAAGATGGGATAAATTCTCAGAACAACCTTTCAAATTAAATATCCATGGTTGATCAAAATGGACTTTTTAAAGTACGTAATGTAGGCCAAGGTTCGGGTTTAGAAGGAAAGGATAAAATAGGCCCGAAATGTGTTTAAGGGTGATTGGATCAAGGATCATTTTCTGAGGAGAATTCATTTTTGAGACATTTGTTCCATTCTCTTTTTTTTTTGCCGTTCTTTGATTTCATATTTTCCAATGGCTCTTTTTTTTGCCATGATTTTGATTATTTTTCCTCGTATTTGCCTTCCAGTGTAGAGGGTGATCCTTGATCAGGGTTCAACGAAAGAAATAATTCCTAAGGTTCAAAGGGGTGACTAGGGATAATTTCTTTTTAGTGAAGGGAATATGAAAGATGGCCATTTATCACACCAAGCATGAATATTCTCTTTGAAAAGCAATTCTCAGGGGAGATAGATATGTAGAATTTCCATTTCTACACTTGGAATCATTCGAATTCCCATGTGTATAGCATCACAAAATTTTTCTCTTTTTTTTTGTCGCATGCCCCACTGATTAATGCGTTAGTCCCATCATTTTTCACCATATATCTATCATTTCCACATATGATGCCCCAATTTGATTAACCATGAGAATTTGTATCAACGAGGTACATAGCAAGTCTAGATCTATTTTGAAAAGGCTGAGTTTCAATTTTGAGTTCTTTGATGAGACAAGGAAAATATGGCCCAAAAATAGGTTTTCTCTGGGACATGGGATAATCTAGTTTAATCATTATGCCCCAGGGTGTGAATCATTAAGTGATGTTTAGGTAATTAGTGTTTTGTGGTTGTTGAAAATGTCATGAATGGTTTTGGCACAACCTTGACACACACCAAATTACCATGATCTAAATTCTCGAAAGAATGTCTCATTTGTTAGAACTTCAAGGAGTTCGAAAAAATTTCAAAAAGTTTGTTCTTTTGTCCATAGCCTAGACTAGGATCTATGTCTTTGCTTACTCTATAGTGACAATGGTTTTATGAAGTTCAATCATTCATATTCCTTGAAGCATTAGGTTTTTCAAGTGGTCTTGTTTCAAGGGATTTAGGCCTAGGAAAACCTAAAAGAGATGGGAGAGGGTATTGGGTCATTTGTAACAATGATCATCAATATTGTCGAGACTATCCATTATTAAAACTTCCTTAATGCTAGTTTTTGCAATTTCAAATTATTGTTAAGACACAATAAACACAAAGCATTTTAAAATTCGAAATTCATTTAATTCATATGAATGTCGACATGAGACAAGTGTTTTCATCCTAAGGTCTGAAACTACATGCATCAAAATGCTCCTATTGACATCCTTCAAAGGTAGTAATTCTCCTCCTAAAACCCTGAAAGAAACTGATTTACGACAGAGCGGTCTTCCACTGATTGATAAGCTCCGATGTCAAAGTACCATTACGGATAAGACTTTCAATCCTTTCCCTCAATTGGTCTGTATCTTTCAGTTGAATGCCCAACTACCCCTAGGTGATAGTCACACTTGCTGTCAGGGTCATAACTCCTTGATGATGGATTTAGAGCTATTTTCAAAGGTATCGGGTAAGGTACTGATTCTTTTTAGTAATAGCAGTAGGTCAGGGATTGGGATTGGAATTCTTTCTTGGTTATCCCGCGGTCGTTTTCTTGAAGTAGGCCTTATTGCAAGAACTGGTATAGGACTAGGTGCTTGGGTTGGTGGGTAAGGATAAAGGCTTGGAGATATCTCAGTAGGATAACATGATTGGTATGATGGAAATTGGGAATATGGGACGAAATCTCCCATAGCTTGGACATCTTCCTCTTTCTTTCTAGGTACCCTATTTCTCTCGGTATTAGATGTTCCTTCTCCTTCAAATTTCCCATTCTTGATAGCATTCTCAATCATCTCCCCTGAGATTACCATATTCGCAAAATTCTTCGAGGCATTGCCGACGAGTCTATAATGGTACGGGGCCCATAGTGTACTCACAAAAAGGACGGTGATTTTTTTTTTGTGTCAAAGGTAGTTGTACTTGGGTGGACATGTCCCTCCATCTCTAAGCATACTCTTTGAAGCTCTCAGTAGCTCTTTTATGCATATTTTGCAAAGTGAGACGATCAGGTGTCATGTCGGTCATATGCTTGTTCTGGTTTAGAAAAGCCATGGCCAAATCATTCCAAGAGCGAATATGATCCTTCCTCAACTGACCATACCACCTAATTGCAGACCCACTGAGGCTATCTTGAAAGTAGTGGATCAGAAGCTTATCATTATCTATATGACTTGTCATCTTTCGGCAGAACATAGTGATGTGGGCTGACGGATCGGTCGTCCCATCATATTTCGCAAAGTTAGGGACCTTGAATTTAGGAGGAATGACTAAATCGAGGACCAAGCATCGTTCTTTCACATCCACACTCCCGAATACGTCTGTATTTTCTACTTCCCAGAGCCTTTCATCTAGCAACTGATATTTCCCTTGGGAATCTGCCAACTCTACCTCTTTTACTGCAACCATTTTCAAATTTGCCTTTTCAGCTGGATCATTTGAATTTAGGACCTTGACGGGGTTAACTGTGTTCTGGACATCCATCATTACAACCTCATTCTGACCCTTTTGTGCCTCTCACCTTTCTCTGGCAGCCAAGTTTTCAGTGTATCCTTTTCCCTTGATTACGGCTGACATCAGCTCCATCAATTTAGTCATCTGATCTTTAGATTCTACTTCAGATTTTGCCAACTTTTCTAGCAAGTCTTCATGACTCTTTCTATTCTTTCCATTCGGGCAGCTTGTTCATTCTCCATAGCTGTAGCCTGTATTGGAAAGGTACTCAGTACTTCTTATACCTCTGATTTAAAATGGAAATTATTTCAAAGACTCTTAAAGCCAAATCAATTTCTATTTTATTGCCCCAAGTGCATGTCATGATGAAGGAGTTATGAATGCAATTTGATGTACATGAAGCCTAAACAATATGATGTATGGACATATAAAATGGAAACATGCTGACCATATATGTAATAAGTGCAATCATGCCAACATGATGCAAGCAAAGAATAAACAAATCAATGCATGGATATATGCAATGAATGACCATGTATATTTCAACGTATTTCCCAATGAATGATCGTATACATTATGAATGCAACACGATGTCAATCATGATGCATGTAAACAATGAATGATTGACACAGAGTATATACAAAGACACTCATGCTGACCATGTGTATTATGAATGCGACCTAATGCTAACATGATGTATTTAATAAGCAAATTAGTGCATGAACATATAGAAAAATCATGCTAACTATGTTTGTCATGAATACCACCTGATGCTACCAAGATGCATGTATGAATGTATGGTATGACAAATAATTGATCAAATGCAAAATGCAAAAGGGAAGATATCACAGAGGAAATAAGAATCGGAGGAACTTAATCATCAATATCTCATAAATTGAAGCACAACCAATTCATTCCCAAATCAACATTCACAATGGTATAAACCATGTTTACAAAATCATGAGCAGTGGTTAAAACTGTCTTTACAAGCACTTTATTCTTCCTAGCCGGCTACTGAAAAAGTGAAATCCTACTGCATCATATCAGACCAAAGCTACATCATTGCCGTAAATCTCTCAATCCTAATGACGCTTTCCCAGCCCTCTATCAATCAGCATCGTTGGATCGATCCACTTGATCTCTATAAGAGATTGCACTTTCTTTTTGAATGCTATACAGTCTACAATGCTATGGCCAGCAATTCCACAATGATAATCACATCTTGCGTTTGGATTATACCACTTTGGATATGGTGGTAACAAGGGTTTCAGCGGGATAAAGGCAACCATGTGATTTTGGATCAGTATAGGGAGAAGCTCTGGATACCTGATTGGAATGGGATCATACTGCTCTTGAGTCTTGTTTTTGGGTTGTTTCTTAATCACACATGGCCTAGGAGTTGGGGCACTTGGTGGTGGCACTAAGGTCCGAACCGGAGTGTTTACATAGGGAGATGGCGGAATAACAAGGCAAGGGTATGGATTTGGACACAAAACCCTTGGAAGTTGTACATAATTTGAGGTTCCTATCCTGGATGCTTGATAAGGTGATTGATGAGGGAAATAGTACGAACTGCCAGTTGGTGGTGATGGAGTGGGATTCAGGGGTCCCGTAGTGATCATCCCAGTGGACAATTGGGCTATAGTATGGTGAGGATACTGGTTTGGACCTAGGACCAATTGCAGGGACTGTTTGGGATCTGAGGTTTCTATTCTTGGTATCAGGCTCTCGGGTTTAATCATTTTCACGATCTTGTCCATAATTTCATCAGGATTGCAACCTTTGTGGCATTGACAAGTGCAGGATTCAGCAGGGATTGTATGCTCTAGACCTAATGGTTTTGGTTGATCCGAAGGCGATGCAGTGCCCTGAGAAAGTTTCCCCTTACTCTTACCCATATCCTCAAACATTTTCAGCAACCTGGCGAGTTGTTCTTTCACTTCCAGGATTTCATGTCCAAACTTATCTTGATTTCGTTCCAAAGCACCCAATCGTTCCTCCGATTCTTTCCTCATGTCTCGAACCCCTTTCATGCAAATGAAAATGTCATGAGATTAAGAATACATTATGAATGTACATGCTCTACTTCTATATGCATGAATATACTGATGATTAATGCATGAGCATATACAGAAAAATTATGATGACTATGTATGAAATGGATGCAATCTAATGTCAACATGATGTATTTTTAAAAAATGAATAAATTGATACATGGGTATATACAAATAATGACCATGCATGTCATAAATGTATTCTACAATAAATGACCATGCGTGCTATGACTGTAACATGATATCAGAATGATACATGCAAAGAATAAATGAATTAACATAAAGGTAGATACAAAGAATGACCATGTACATCACAAATGTATTCTACAATTAATAACCATGCCTGTTAGGACTGTAACAGGATGTCAAAATGATACAAATAAATTAACAAATGATTACAGGAAATTGGTGGGACCTAAATCTTGATTATTCAAAAATCTCATTATACAAGATTTGCCTCCAAATTTAATCTATGCTTTTTTGAAACATGTTTTCTCTATGAAAAACCACACATATTATTTTCAAAATAATTTTGAGGTAGTGGATCCTAATATGGTACAATATGCAAATTTTCATGTAACACTACCGGTTTATGAAATCACCAAATGAGATTGTTATTACCATCCGTTTATTGCAAAGAATGAGATCAATAATACAACCATAAATGTACATGCTCTATTCACACATGCATGAAATGTGCAGAATGCAAAAATGTTTGAAAAAGAATGTTTTGATATTTTCAATATTAAAAAGCTAGTGAACATTTGCCCCAATATTATCGACTCATCTAGGCATCACGATACCTTTAGGGCGGGATATTAAACTTATTATGGGCGATGTACGTACATCGTTGCCCAATCTATAACCCTTATTCAGAGTGTAAAATAGGTAACAAAAGGTTTAGAAATGTCCTTCCATGTGTATCTATCTTCGATGTATCTAATGAAAATCTGGCATGGCTTCGCCTAGGTTCACTATATGAGGGTGAATCGGTTCTAAAGGCCCCGAATTGCTCCTCACTGTTGCCTGTGAAGGCTAGTAAGGCACCCCGATAAAAGCGGGTTCAATTTGTTATAGTATATTTTCCTAAGCCCATACGGAGGATCATCTCGAAGGCATTAGGTACTTTATACTCCGAAAGTGTTTCACTAGCCCATACGGAGGATCATCACGAAGGCATAGTTACTTTACTCCCACTTAAAAGGACGAAACCCAGGTAGAGAGTTCATGTTACGCAAATACAAATGTAGTGTGTGCGGAGGAACAACAAACCTTTCACCACCTATTCTACAATCCTTATTCTAAATATCCCAACAATTTATTAAAAAAAAAGATCAAGAATAGTGTAACGCATTAACCAACAAGTAATTATAATATACAACATTAAATAACGAGAGAAAAATAATAAAATGCATGCACTAGTATGACCATATTCAAAAATATTTTATTATTTTCAAAATTCTCCTTATTTTAAAAAAATGTGAGAATTAAAATTAAATACCAATTAAACCAACAAAACTGAGACTTTGATATCACACGACTAATTTTAGGCCTGACTCTCTAAAATGTCCCCAATGGAGTCGCCAAGCTGTCGATACGTGATGCCGATCGCGGAGGACCCGTTTGAGTGAGGACAAAAACAGAAGCAGAGGAAAAGACGACTTAATTCCTCTAGATTGAAATAAAAGGTTGAGGGTATGAAAACGGCCTCGTAAAAAGACATGGAGTCGCCACCAATCTTTTTTAGCTAGGTGTGATTGGCCACCTATTAAAACCGGTTTTATAAAACATTTTAAAATTAATTAAAACATTTTTGAAACCAATTTCAAGTCTGCATTATAAACCAAAGAAAATGGAAGAATCGGGTTCGGTACTCGGTTACGTGCGTGGAAGGACTAACACCCCCGCAACGCCCGTCTAAAACGGTACCTTATTAATCATGTGTAATCTCAAGTCTCGGTAAAAAAGTCGGTTTTAATTTAGTATTTGAAGTTAATTCCCAATTTAAAGAAAAATAATTCCATTTTTAATTGAAAATGATCCGAAATTTATTAATTCAAAATTTTCCTATATACCCCAACAAAATCGGCAAAATATAGAAATTTTTATTTATTTGGAAAAATTTCCGAATCATTCTCGTTTCTTGAAAGAAAGATATTCCTTTATTAATGATAATTGATGATATTCCCTCCAGCAAACCCGGTAGAGAACTCATGAATTATTTTAACTCGGGAATATCTTTATTTTTTTATTGAAAATCATTATCCTTTTTTTTAAAAAAAAAAAAATTAAAAAATGAATATGAACATATATGACATAAATAAAATGACATAGAAAAGTTTAGATAATATAATACAACCAATATGACATGACATAATTTAAATGGCATAGTATATTCTAGATGAAATAAAAAATCCTAAGTATCATGGTATATTCTAAATGAAATAAAATGATTTAATTGACATGGCAATTTTAAATGATATGGCATATTTTAAATGACATGGCATATTATAAATAATATAACCTAAATGACATGGAATATGATCTAAATGACAAGAAATGACATGAAACATAAAATAATGCTATCATAAAATATGCATGAAAATAAAATAAAATGCATGAACATAGTATATGCTAAGTAATATTACAAAAATAAATGACCAGATAAAAAATATAGGATAGCATGAAATATTCAAAATCATATGGCAAACAATATAACATCATAAAATGTGAATCAAAGTAATAATAATACCATGAAAAATATCATAGCAAAATTCACATATTAAATAAAATGCATAAACATGGAAAATGCAATGCATGAAAATGTATTTTTCCCTCTAATAAAGAAATCCGTATATCTAAAAAGATATCCAACTACCTTCTGAAAATATGTCAAATTAGATTTTCTAAAAAAAAAAAAAAACAAAACTTTGTGATTGTTTGAAAACAATTTTGAATAAAAACTTGAATGAAGATTAAAACCTCTACCAAACCCTTTTAAAATGGCTCTAATTTCCTAAGTTTAAAATCCAGGACTTGACCACCCTTAACCCGAGATTTATAAAATCATTTTTAAAGTTTAAAAAGGCTTAGAAACTACCCTAATACAGTAGCTAAAGCTTCTAACCAACCCCCTCTAAATGCCTTAGCCAAATTTAACCATTATTTCTCTTTTGATTTCAAATATGCCTCTACTGTTCGGTTTTGACACACGATTTTTTAGTCTATTTTTAAAAATTAAAAAAAATCTAAAACAAAATTGGAGACTCAGAACATATAAAACAACTTGAGAAACAATTAGCTTAATTTTCTAATTAAAGATGACTGCCCAGAGAAATCGAAGAAGTTCGAGTACTAGGTGAAAAAAAAAACTATTTTGTCAAAACACATTTTTTGCCTTTGATAAAGTCATTCAAAAATCAAAGTAAAAATTGTTGGAAATCATCCTAAAGACCTAAGGACAGTAGCTAAAACATTTAAAAACCTTGGACAAAAATTGGCTAAGTAAAAAAAATCACAAAGGTAGAATAATCAATTTGACAACTCTTTAATTTTCCACAAGTATGCTCAAGAGAGCATGACTTTGAGCCAATAATTGGCCTAAGTCACAAATCAAGTGGCAATGACATGGAATGCATGAACATACAGCAAATGAAATGTATGAAATGCATGGTCTAAAACATAAATGGTAAAGGAAATGCATGACAATTGAAAATAACCAAAATGCCTAGCATGAGTTTGCATGGCAATAAATGCTATCCTACCTTAATATGCATGCAATGCTTGATAATGTAAATATGACTTGGACCTAATATGTTATGAATATGCATGAAAATGCTAATGTAACCTAAGACCTAAGTAGTATAACAATGCATGGCAATACCAATATGATTTAAGACCCTATATGCATGGCAATACCAATATGGCTTAGACCTAAAATATAGTGAAAATGCATAGCAATACTATGAACATACAATGACAAATGAACCTAATGCTAATACTGGAACAAACAGCAACTAATACACAATTTCAAGATATGATAATGCAAAGCATGCTACCTAAACAAAATGCAAATGCATGATAAGGCAAGGAATGCATGAAGAGGCCGAATAGTCACATGATACTCTAATGCAATCCTATCTAGTAAATGGCACAAGGACATGACAAATCACATCAAGATGCATAATGTCATGACATTTTCACAAGCATATGACATACCAAAATCAAAATGTACAAGCTCATGGCATGGAGATGCAAACAAGTCAAGAAGCAAGATGAAAATGCATATGCAAGGCATACTAAATATCAAGATATGATAACTCATGGCATGGAGATGCAAACAAGCCAAGAAGAAAGATGAAAATGCACATGTAAGGCATAGCAACATGGAGTAGCCGAATGGTTATGTGACCAAATGTAAAAATGCAAACAAGTTTATAATATGACATGATATATGAAAAAAATGCACAACATGATTCAAATGTACTCAAAGGCCGAATCTTCAAGGAAAAAATATTAAGCATGGAAATGAAATATAAAAACAAAAATAACATAGAAAATAATGTGAAGAACATATATAAAATTAAACATAGACATGCAAAGCAAATAACAAGCAAGACTAGTAAATAAAACAAGGAAGGTTAAGCTCCATGGTTGGTATAAAATGGGCATAGCCTCTCACCTAACCATAATCACTTGGTCTTGCCAAGATCATGAAGTCTTTCCATTTCAAAACATAAACCATGCTAAACAACAAAATTAAGGTGAGCTTCATGGTAGGTAAAAATGGGCATAGCCTTTCCCTTGACCATGGTCACTTAGTCTTGCCAAGATCATGTAGCCATTTGAACCTTTTTTGCTTCATCTTTTTGTAAAAAAATCATAATATAAAATACTCTAAACAAACCTTCTAAAAATCATTTTTCCCACAACAACATGCAAGGAAGAAAAAAGAAAAAAACCAAGGCCAACAAACAACCACATTCGGCCAAGCATAAAACTATGTAAAAAAAATTTTTTTCCACTATTTTGATGAAGAAGAAGAGATGAAAACTTAAATAAACATTTAAAAAACTTTATTTCTATGAAAAAAGTAGTAGGAAAACAAGATAGAAAATAAAGAAATCACCATGGAAAATAAGAAGAAAGCTATGCTAGAGCTTAATAGAGATGACTACCTTCAAGCTCTTCTATTGTAAACCTTTTTTTTTTCTTTCAAAACCTTTTTCTTAGCTAAATTAGCTACTGAATTCAGCCAAAAAACTTATGAAAAAATGAAACCAACCCCCCTAATGGCTTGCCCAAATGGCCCTCTAACCCTTGGATGAAATTCTCACTTTTTCTCCTCCAATCTTGGCCCTAAGATTAAGATATTTTGATGACAACATAAAAATGTCATCTTTCCAATTGATAGCAGTCCTTAAGATGTGTACTCAACCCTTGTAGTAACCTCAGCCCTTAGATGCAAAAGAGGACTAATCCTATGCACTCCCTTGCTTGCCCTCTTGAGTGCTTACCCTTGGATGAGTTGTGCTCTTCCATTCTTGGTCATTGGATGAGGACAACATAAAAATGACATCTTGTAGATTAAATCCAGCCCTCAACATGTGTACTCAGCCCTTGTAGATGGCCTAAGCCATTGGATGAAAAGAGACAATCCCATGCATTCTCTTGCTTGGCCGAATGGATGCTCACCTTTGGATGAATTGTGCTCATCTTTTTTTTTTCCATTCTTGGCCATTAGATGAGGGTTATTTCATGACAAATAAAAATCTCATCTTGGCATTTGAACTTGGCCATTGGATGGTGCATTCAACTTTCCTACAAGGCACCTAAGCCATTGGATGAAGGGGGGACCATTTGCAAGGTGTTAGTGGTAGCATGTGGCTTGATAGTGACTAAAGAATTAAATTGTTCAAGCTTCCTTCTTCTTCTCTATGCTGGCTGACCAAAGGAAGAAAAATCCCAGCAATTCCCTCTTCTTTCATATTTTCCTCAATTACAAATTTGCCCTTTTTGGTTTCTTCGATGAAATAACCTTTTTGCCCCCTGAACCTAAATAAATAGCAAAAGGACTCCAAATTCAAATTTTCTTTTTTTTAGTAATTCTAAAATAATAAAAAAATTGAATTCTGGAAGTTTTCAAAAATTGTTGAGTCAATTTGCTATTTATTTCGGATTTATTTCCCAAATTGCCCCTTTTATGCACCCGAACTTTACCATTTTGCAAACGAACTCCGAATCAAGATGTTCTTTTACCAATCTCTTCCAAATAATTTAAAAATGAGATCTACAAATTTTTAGAATTTTCAGAACTCGTTTGCTATTTTTTGGGATTTATCTGCTTGAATTACTATGTAGGAGACCCGGGATTTGGCCATTTTGCAAAAGAACTCCAAATCAAGATTTTATTTTTCCAATCTCTTTAAAATGATTTAAGAATGAGATTTACAAATTTTCAGAATTTTTGGAGTCCATTTGCTATTTTTTCAGGATTTATCCTGTTGAATTTCAGCATAGGGGACCCGAATTTGGCCATTTTGCAAACGAACTCCGAATCAAGATTTTCTTTCGCCAATCTCTTTGAAATGATTTAAGAATGAGATTTGAAAATTTTCAGAATTTTTGGAGTTCATTTGCTGTTTTTCCCATATTTTCCAATTTTGCCTTTTTACCTCCGAAACCTGATTTGTTCAAAACAAATCCGATTTTCAAATTTTCTACAAATTGAGCCTTGGGCTATCCTTGTTTAATCACTCCTCATCAATTAGGGGCTTTATTCTTACCAAATCGGGCCATTTCTGTAATTCTTCCAAATTTACCGAAATCCACCAAAAATCCTAATTCTCGGTTTTCTTCCGAATTGACTTTTCTATCAGTTTTTCTTCTAAGTAGCTTCTCCATTACCCGTAGTCAGTACTTATCTTTCATTTGGAACCTTCAATTTCGACCAATTTGATCGTTTAAGCACTTTTCCCCAAATTTCCCGAACTAGGGTTTCCTTTCTATTGAAATTTCGTAACCCAACTTTCGACCTCCATATCTTTCAATGTAGACCTCGGATTATCAAAATTCTTTCAACATTTTTCAATTTGAGGTTCAATTGGAAAATGGAGAAAGAATTTTGATAATCCGAGGTCTACATTGAAAGATATGGAGTTCGAAAGTTGGGTTACGGAGATTCAGTAGAAAAGAAACCCTAGTTCGAGAAATTTGGGGAAAAGTGTTTAAACAATCAAATTTGTCAAAATTGAAGGTTCCAAATGAAAGATAAGCAATGACTACGGGTAATGGAGAAGCTACTTGAAAGAAAAATTGAAAGAAAAGTCAATTCGAAAGAAAACCAAGAATTAGGGTTTTTGGTGGATTTCGATAAAATTTGAAAGAATTAAAGAAATGGCCTGATTCGGTAAGACTAAAGCCCCTAATTGATGAGGAGTGATTAAACAAGGATAGCCCAAGGCTCTGTTTGAAGAAAATCTGAAAATTGGACTTGTTTTGAGCAAAATCGGGCTTCGGAGGTAAAAGGGCAAAATTGAAAAATTTGGAAAAAAATAGCAAATGAATTCCAAAAATTATGAAAATTTGCAGATCTCATTCTAAAATCATTTCGATGAGATTGGAGAAAGAAAATTTAGATTCGGAGTTCGTTTGCAAAATGGCCAAATCCCAAGCCTATTATGCAATAATTCAAGCAGATAAATCCCGAAAAAATACCAAATGAGTTCCAAAAATTATGAAAACTTCCAGATCATACTTTTAAATTATTTTGCAAGAGATTGGCAAAGAAAACTTTGGATTTGGAGCTCGTTTAAAAAAAGGTAAAGTTTGGGAGCACAAAAGGGCAATTTTGGAAAAAAAAAACCAAATAAATAGCAAATGAGCCCGAAAAATTTTGAAAACCTCCAGAATTCAATTTTTTATTCTTTTGGAAGTATTGAAAAAATAATTTTTGAATTTGGAGTTCGTTTGCTATTTATTTATGTTCGGGGGGCAAAAAGGTCATTTTACTAAAGAAACCGAAAAAGGGCCTTTTCTTTTTTTTTTTTAAAGTATTGAAGCATGGGCTAGAAAAGGAAGGGTCAGCCGGCCAAGGCCCAATGGAGGGCAGATATTTTTTTATTTTTCATCAAAGGGCCAAGGGTGAAGAGGAAGGTAGTTATTTTTGTAATCAAGCCTTTGAATTTGCAACACATGGACCAATGGTTAGAGAGAGAGTATATTTATGACATCTTTATGACATCATAATTCAAGGGCTGATGATTCTAATCTAAGGGTGAGAATTCTACATAGAAAGCATCTTGGATTGAAGGCCATTGGATGAAATTTGGACTAAAAAAATTCTACAACCTCCTAGGTTCTTCCAAGGCTAGCCGGCCACACTACAAGGGAGAGGGGTCTCCTCTTCATTCATTCACTCTCTGATTTTTGCTGAATGCTCTCCATTTTTGAAAGGCAAACAGAAAAGTTTAGAAAAAAAAAAGAAAGTTAGAAGAGAAAAAGCTTGCAATATAGCTTCTAGAGGTTGCTTTAAGCACCATACTCTTGCACTTTCCTTGATTTTCCATTCTTGATTTGCTGTTTTCATTGATATTTTGGTGAGTCTTTTGATTTTCCTTTTTAAAATAAGTGTTTTTAAGTTTCTCCTTTAATTTCTTCTTTATACTTTCTTGAAAAAAGCTTTGAAAAGATGTTTTTCCTCATGTTCTAGGAGTGGCCGAATGGCCCTATTTTCTATAATGGTTGCTGTTTTGTTATTTTTTCATGTGGTTAGTGGTGTTCAACATGTTTTTGATGTTTTGTATCTTCTTCAAATACAAAAATATGAAGTTTGTTTTTATTTTGTTGCTTACTTACCTCCATTGTTGAGTTTACTAGCTTATTTTCCTTGTCTTGCATTTTTGATTTTCTGTTTTCAAAGTATTTAAGTTTGCTCATGATTTGCCTTTTATTATGCTAAGTGTTTGTAAAAATGCCTAGTGGTTTTCATGCCTTTACTTTGTGTTTGCATGGTTAGCATTTTTCTTTTTAATCTTGCATGTTAGTATATCATGTGTTTGTGAAAATGCCATGCTCATTTTAAAGTATAGGACCATTCGGCCACCCCTCATGTTGTATGCTTTATATTTGCATTTTCATCATACTAGTTGATAGATTTGCATTTTCATGATATTTGGTTGTGTATTTTGTTTAAGCATGCTATATGTTTGTGTTGTTGCCATGCATTCTTTAGGTTTAGGTTTGGCTTTCTTTGCCATGCATATTCATGCATTTTAGACCTACGTTGTATTAAATGCCATGCAAGTTCATTTAGGTATAGGTCATATTCTCTATGCCATGCATTTTTCATGTCATTTAGGTCTTAAATCATGCATTTCATTCATCATATTTTCTATATTTTCATGCATTTCATATCATGCCACGTGATTTATGACTTAGACCAATCAATGGTTTAAAGTCATGCTCATTTTGGGCATACTTGTGGAAAATTAAAGAGTTGTCAAATTGATTATTCTACCTTTGTGATTTTTTTTAGTTAGCCAATTTTTGCCTAACTTTTTAAAAGTGTTAGCTACTGTTTGTGAGTCTTTAGGAGAGTCTCTAACATTTTTACTTTGTTTTTTAAATGATTTTATCAAAGGCAAAAAAATGTGTTTTGGCAAAACAGTTTTTTTCACCCAGTACTCATACTTTTCCAATTTTTCTGGGCAGTCATCTTTAACCAAAAAATTAAGAAAATTTTTTACCGTGTAGTTTTACATGTTCTAAGTCTCTAGTATTGTTTTTAGATATTTTTGAATTTTTAAAAATAGGTTAAAAAATTGTGTTCTAAAACTGGACAGTGGAGTCAGATTTGAATTTAAAGAAAATTCATTTTTTTTGTTTTGGCTAAGTTACTTAGAGGGGGCTGATTAAGAAGGTTAGCTACTGTTTTAGGGTAGTTTCTAAGTCTTTTTAAACTCTAAAAATAATTTTATAAACCTCGAGTTAAGGGCGGTCAACTCCGGGATTTTAAACTTAGGAAATTAAAGCCATTTAAAAAGGGTTTAGCTAGGTTTTTATTTTTAATCTAAGTTTTTCCAAAATTGTTTTCAAACAATCACAAGAATTTTGATTTTAGAAAAGTTAATTTGATATATTTTCCTAAGGTAGCCGGATATCTTTTTAGATATACGGATTTCCTTAATTAAAGGAAAAAAATACATTTTCATGCATTGCATTTTCCACATTCATGCATACTATATAATATGTGATTTTTGCTATGATAATTTCCAAGGTGTTGTTATTATTTTTTATTTATATTTTTGATGTTATGTTGTTTATTATATGGTTTTGAATATTTCATGATATCCTATGCTTTTTATTTAGTTATTTATTTTTGTCACATTATTTAGCATATACTATGTTCATGCATTATTATTTTTATTTTCATGCATATTATATGATAGTATTATTTTATGTTTCATGTCATTTCATGTCATCTAGATTATATTCCATGTTATTTAGATTATATTTTTTAGAATATGCCATGTCATTTAAAATATGCCATATCATTTAATTTCGCCATGTCATTTAAATCATATCATTTCATATAGAATATATTATGTCACTTAGGACATTTCATTTCATTTAGGATATTTGATTTCATTAGAATATATTATGTCACATAGGCCGTTTCATTTCATATAGAATATACCATGGTACTTAGGATATTTTATTTCATTTAGAATATGCTATGTCATTTAAATTATTTCATGTCATTTAGGATGCATTATATTATCTAGACTTTGCTATGTCATTTTATTTATGTCACACATGTTCATATTCATTTTTTTAAATGTTTTGAAAAAGATAATGATTTTCAATAAAATAAAGATATTTTCGAGTTAAAATAATTCATGGGTTCTCTACCGGGTTTGCTGGAGAGGATATCATCAATTATCATTAATAAATGAATATCTTTCTTTAAAAAAAAAAAACGAGAATGATTCGGAAAATTTTCCAACTAAATAAAAATTTCTATATTTTGCCAATTTTGTCGGGGAATATAGGAAAATTTTGAATTAATAAATTACGGATCATTTTAAATTAAAAATGGAATTATTTTTCTTTAAATTGGGAATTAACTTGAAATACTAAATTAAAAACCGACTTTTTACCGAGACTTGAGATAACACACGATTAATAAGGTACCATTTTATACGAGCGTTGTGAGGGTGCTAATCCTTCCCCACACGTAATTGAGTCCCGGACCTGCTTCTTTGATTTCTCTGGTTTAAAACGCAGACTTGAAATTGGTTTTAAAAATGTTTTAATTAATTTTGAAATATTTTAAAAATCGGTTTTAATAGGTGGCCGATCACACCTAGCTAAAAAAGATTGGGGGCGACTCCATGTCTTTTTCAAGGTCATTTTCAAAACCTTCATTTTTCAAGAGGAATTATGTCGACTTTTTCTCGATTTTTTTTAATGTCACGCTTAACTAATATAAAGTCTTGCGATGAGACTTGTTATTTCTTAGGTTGCGACAGCTTGGCGACTCCACTGGGGAAATTAGAGAGTCAGGCCTAGAATTAATCGCGTGTTATCAAAGTCTCAGTTTTTGTTGGTTTAATTGGTATTTAATTTTAATTCCCATTTTTTTTAAAAAAAATAATAAAGAGAATTTTGAAAATAATAAAATGTTTTAAATATATTCATTTGTCATATGCATGCATATTATTATTTGTTCTGTAGTTATTTTGTTGCATATGTTTATATGTTTTCTTAACTGATGCTTTACATTGTTTGATTTTAGTGGGGTATTTTGAATAAGGGTTGTAGAATAGGTGGTGACAGGTTTGTTTTGTTCCTCCGCACACACTACATTTGCATTTGCACAACATGAGCCCTCTACCCAGGTTACATCCTTTTAAGTGGGAGTAAAGTAACTACGCCTTCGTGATGATCCTCCGTATAGGCTAGTGAAACACTTCCGGAGTATAAAGTACCTAATGCCTTCGTGATGATCCTCCATACGAGCATAGGAAAATATACTCTAACGAATTGAACCCGCTTTTATCGGGGTGCCTTACTAGCCTTCACAGGCGACAGTGAGGAACAATTCGGGGCCTTAGAACCGATTCACCTTCATATCATGAACCTAGGCGAAGCCATGCCGGATTTTTGTTAGATACCCGAAGTTTAAGAACACATGGAGGAACATTTCCATCCTTTTACCATTTTTCTATATGTTAGATTTTACAAATTGGGTGATGATGAACGAACATCATATCGCTCGTAATAAAATTATTATTTCGTCCCAAAGGCATCATAATGCCGAAACTCTGTTAAAATTTTTGGGACATTTTCAAAAAAATTTGTGAATTCATTTCTTTACTAATTTATTTCTTTTTGTTTTCTTTTTTTTTTTTTTACATGCATCATAGACATTATCATACACTTGAAGTTTATTGGCCTTGGGATAGTCATCAACCCAAAGGACTTTCATGGAGTGTGAGGTTATTTCAGTAATAGAAGATCATGCAGTAGTTAGGGCACGGTCGGAGAAAGATCAAAGGGAGGATGGTGATTGCTTGAAGAAAGATTATGTGTCAGTATTGCCAGAAAGGGTCAAAGTGGATTTTAGACAGAATAATCTCTGAGGGTTAACCGATATTTGAATCAGTGGAATGTATCAGAGATAGAAGCCTTTACCTAGAAATATGGAGATATAGCACTCTTGATTCCGATTAGGGTCAATAGTGGGTTGATTCAGGCTATGGCACAGTTTTGGAATCCTGCTTATAGATGCTTCACTTTTAACAAAGAGGATATGACCCCACTTATTGAAGAATATTCGGAACTTTTATGTAATGAATGTCCTAATCCTAATCGGGTATATTTGAAAGAAGTGAAACCTTCAAGTTTTAAGAAGAAAGTGTCTAGGATCACGAGAATGGATACAACTTGGGTTGAGAGTCATGTGAATACAAAGCAGAAAAATGGATGCATTCCATGGGAAACTCTCCGACAATTGATATTGGGTCATTCCGATAAATAAAAAAGCCAGAGACATCTTTGCTTTAGCCATCTACGGATTAATCATATTTCCAAAGATATTGGGTCATGTGGATATAGCTATGATTGATTTCTTTGAAAAGTTGGAACAAAAAATTAACCCGGCCATCATAGCTGAAACTATCCGATCTTTGAATTTTTGTAAAAGGGAAGGACAAGGGAGAATCAAGGGGTGTGTACAACTCTTTTATATTTGGATTCAAAGTCACTTTTGGAAGATAGAAGAGGTCTCTTTCAAACCTTACATGAAGTCTTTAATTCCGATTAGTGAATTCCTTAGAAAAGATTGGCCTGAAGACAGAGATGAAGAGAAATGGGTCAACATGTTCCGGAATTTAAAAGATGAAATGGTAACTTGGAGACCTCCATGGATGGTTCCTATGCCGATTATGTATAAATATGGGGACAACCCGGGAGTTCTACTACTCGGAATTTGGGGGTCTGTGAGTGATGCACCTTTGTTGGTCCAAAGACAGGTTGAGTCTCGGTAATTCACACCCGTGACTCATAAGCTAGGATCATCAGAGTTCACTTATGGAGAGGATGGGTATTCTGGAAAGGTGCGAGCAGTGATTGATGCATGGAAGAAAACTCACTGGATAAAAGTGGCCTGATATGCCGACATCGTCACACCTGATTACCTGGTATAGAGAGAATTAAGGGTTAATGATAGGTTGGTAACATCATATGGGGAAGAGGTCCAGTTCATGAATCCGCCACCAAAGGAAGTGCCATCAGAGTCAGAAATTGCATGGGCAGAATTCAAAAAAGAAAAGATCCAAATGACCAAGGAAATTGCTCGATTTCAAGAAGAGCTTGAAGACATGAAAAATAGGGAATCAGCTCTGGAAAGAGAAAAGGAAAAGATCAAGAGAGAAAGAGACACAGTCAAGGGAGATCTCAGGGATTTGCACTTGGAAATTAAAAGGTATCGCTTCGAGCTCAGATTTGAAGGAACCCTCAAGACTTCCGGGAAATGGGAGCAAGAGGTCAAGAACCTTAAAAAGGAGAATAACTATTGGAAGGAGATAGCGAAGCATGAGGAAGCTCGAGCCAATCAACTGGAGAAACAAGTTAAGGAAAGCTTACACAGTGATGCTTCTGCTAGCATGTCAAAGGGTCGAGAACAAATAGGGTCAGATTGAAGAGCAAGGCAATCAAAAGAGGACAGTGAAAGAAATTCCAAAATCCGAGGAGTTACTATAGGACCGGTGTTTTGTAATAGCATTTTGAATTAGGATAGACAGATTATCAGATTATCTTAAGAAGTGATCTTTTATCTTTGATGTATTTAGTTCCAGAAAAAACCAATGAAAGACCATTTGGTTGGAATTATCCTGAGGCCAATACTTTTAAATGCATTCATCATTCTTTTGTTCTTTCCTTTATATAATTTGTTTGTTCATTCATTTATTTATATTTATAATCATTCATTCATTTATTCTTTATAAATTATTCATACACTTAGTCATTTATTTATTTGTCTACTCATTTATTCTTTATAATTGTTCATTCATATTCATACACTTAATCATTTACTTATTTGTTCATTCATTAACATTTAATCATTTATTCATTCATTCATTTTTATAAAATAAAATAAAATAAAAAATGTGTCAATAATTTCTAATTCATGGTTTTTAAAACTAAAGGTCCAATTGGTCGCACTCAGAAAGAATCAGATTTTCGACACCCTTACAATACTCGATCTCAAGCCAGAGCTATGGAGAATGATCAGCTTGCTAGAATTGAAAGGATGGAAAGAACTCAAAGGGAACTGTAGGAACAGTTGGTTAAGTCTCAAGAGGAGTCATGGGAACAAATAGCCAAACTCATGGAAATGATGAATACCATGATGAGGCAGAAATGGCCAGGGGAAAATTCAGTTACAGGAATGGGGGCAGTAAACCAGGAAGGCCGACCAGAGGTGGTATAGCAGAACGGCCAGGCATCCCAGCATATGGGAAATGAACTTTCAACTGGGGCATCATCCTATGTTTACATCCAACCAGCGGCTGAAGCATAGAATTTTGGTCCTAAAAAGGGTAATATTGGGGTTGATCCAATTGATGTGGACGTTCCAAACTTTGAGGAACTGGCTGAAAAGGAAAAGGCAAAGATGACTGAGCTGAAGAGGGTTGAAACGGCAGAATCCCAGAAAAAATATCAGTTGCTGGAGGAAAGATTGAGGGCAGTTGAAGGGGCGGAGCTATTTAGTAGTCTGGATGCCAAAGAAATGAGTTTTGTACACGGTCTGGTGATTCCTCCTAAGTTCAAAGTACCAGACTTTGAGAAGTATAATCGGCACATCTGACCATGTATTGTAGAAGAATGATAGGGCACGATGATGATGATAGACTGCTTATCCATTGTTTTCAAGATATCTTGATAGGGCCTGCAACCCAATGGTATAATCAATTGACTCCTACTAAGATTTGTTCATGGATGAATTTAGCTAGGGCTTCATGGAGCATTATAAGCATGTATCTGATATGGTACCTGATAGGTTGTCACTACAGAACATGGAAAAGAAGACTACTGAGAGTTTCAAGGAATACTCGCAAAGGTGGAGGGATCTGGCTACACAAGTGCAACCCCATTTAACTAGCAAAGAAACTATAGTACTTTTTATCAACACCTTGAAGGCACCGTATTATGATAAACTGGTGGGAAATGCCACCAAGGACTTTGCAGATATGGTAATATCCGGGGAGATGATAGAGTGGGCGATTAAGAACGGGAAAATGGAAGGTGATGAGTCTGCTACCCCGAAGAGGGTTTTCCCTGCAAAGAAGAAAGAGGATACCCATGCAGTTAGCTTCAATCAATACCCCTACGCACCTCCTACACCATATACACCTCCAGGCCCTATACTTCTTCTACATCTTATGCACACCCTACACCCTACATACCTTATCCGGGGTATAATTCTTTCTATCCCAATGTGAACCACCTTACCCAAAATCAATTTCCCTATACCAATTTACCACAACAGCCTTTTCCAATCGACGTGTCCCCACAGATAAATCTTCCCCGAAACACTATCCCAAACATTTAAGGTACTGGACGCAATGATCAACGTTGACCAAAGAATGATCAAAAACCCCAATTTGATTTGATTCCTACCACCTATGGTGAGCTATACCCCAAACTATTGCAGAGTCAACTTGTTGCACCTGTATACCTCAAACCTCTGACACCACAATATCCAAGGTGGTACAACGCAAATGTTAGTTGTGCATATCATGCAGGGATTCAGGGGCATTCGACTGAGGACTGTATTGCCTTTAAGAAGAAAGTCCAAAGTTTGATCAATACTGGGGTGGTGAAGTTCGGGATAAGGAATGAGCAAAATATAGCAGGAAATCCATTTCTCGATCATGTTGAGAACCGAGTAAATGCAGTATTGACAGGGGAAGAGAGAAGGTTGAAAATGCATGTCAATGAAGTCAAGACTCCAATGTTATAAGTGTAGGTCGAAATGGTAAAAACAGGAATGGTGGAGGATGGTAACAGTTTAAAAATGGTTGCAAACAGAGTGGAGGATTGGTGCCCGTTCCATAGATGCAAAGGTCATATCATACAGGAATGCAGAGATTTTCTGGCTAAAGTCCAAAAGATGATGGATGAAGGGGAAGCCTAGTTTTACGAAGAAATAGAGGATGAAGTAGAGGTTATTGAGAATGTGGCAAGCTACGAGATAGAAAGACCTTTGATCATTTATTACAATGAACCAGAGAAGACTACAGTTGTTGAAGAAATTGCACCTATGCTAATCATAGATTTGCCTTCTTCCTTTTCATACAAGGAAAACAAAGCTGCACCATGGAAATATGACTGCAGCATGGTTATGCCAGGGTCTTCAAGTCAGCAGGATTTTATAGGTCTGGGGCACTTAACACGAAGTGGAAGGTGTTATACCCCTGAGGTTGTTGAACAGGGATCAACAAGGAAAGATGGAGGAATGGACAAAGGGAAAAAAGCAGTTGAAACAATCCATATTGAGATGGATTTGTCAAAAAAAGTAGAGAGGGGGTCAGCCCCGGTGAACAGGATAAAAGAATCGGTGAAAGAGAAGGAGGCTTACGAGTTTTTAAAATTCATAAAGCATAGTGAGTATAGTGTGGTTGAGCAATTGCAACGCCAACCAGCAAGAATCTCCATCTTATCTTTGCTATTCAACTCGGAGCCACACATAAATGCCCTGTTGAGAGTGTTGAATCAGGCATATGCGGCTAACAACATATCGATAGAAAAATTAGATAGGCTGGTGGGAAACATTGTGGTAGACGACCATATATATTTCAGCTATGATGAAATACCATCCACTGGTATTGGGTCCACAAAGGCTCTTCACATAACAACCACTTGCAAGGGGCATATACTACCGAGGGTGCTTCTGGATAATGGTTCTTCATTACATGTAATACCTTTGGCAACCCTGTCTAAGTTGCCAGTTGATATTTCTTATATGTTACCGAGTTGCACAGTAGTCAGAGCTTTTGATGGTACAAGGAGAGAGGTAATGGGAACTATTGAGGTTCCTCTGGAGATAGGCCCATGCACCTATATAGTGAACTTTCAGGTCATGGATATTAATCCGTCCTATAATTGCTTGTTGGGAAAGTCGTGGATACATTTAGCAAGGGCTGTACCCTCATCTCTCCACCAAAAGCTGAAATTTGTGATGGAGGGGCGTTTGGTCACTGTATCAGGAGAAGAGGACATAATAGCCTCTGCATCTACTGAATCTCCTTATGTTGAACCTAATGAAGATGCCGTAGAATGTTCTTTTCGGTCTTTGGAGTTCGTAAATGCGGTTTTTGTCGCTGAGGGATGGAAAATTCCAAAACCAAGGTTGTCCAAGAACACAAGGTTGGGAGTAAGAACTATAGTAGGAAAAGGCTGCAGGGCTGGAAAAGGTCTTGGAAAATATCTTCAAGGGATAGCCCAAGCAATGGAAGTAGTGGGAAAGAAAGACCGATTTGGCTTAGGGTATCTTCTGAAGGCCCATGAGAAGAGGAAACAAGTTGAAAAGAATCGACAAAGGAGGATGGCCCATCTCGCGGGTATGGATATTGAGTGGGAGCCTATGACTTTCCCACCAATCCTTCATAGCTTCCGCTTTGCTGGTTTTCTATTCGGAGAAAAGAATTCAGAAGATGTACTTATAATGATCGAGCGAGCTTTTGAAAAGTTCCATGTGAATAAGGGTGGGTAGATACAGGATATGGTGATTTGCATGACTGAGAAGGGAGGAATGGAAAGTGACAATGCGAACTGGATGGTGCTACCTTGTCCACCAGGATATAGACTGACCAATTGGAGTGCGACTGAGTTGCCCATAGTTTTTAAGTCTATTCTAAAGTAATACTTTAAAAAACAATCTTAATTATCTTTACCCAGAGATATTAAGATTCTTTTTTCTGTAATGGGCTTTTTGTTTAAACATTTTCATTCAATAAATAACAAGCACGATGCATTTTATTCATATTGATGTGTCCATATTTTTTTCATTTATGCTATTTATTTTCCTTTTATTATATATATTTTCCTATATTGTTTCTTCCCCACCTATTTACAGGTGTACAGATGTGGAATATGAGGACCTTCCTGTCAGTAATTCTGAAATTGATTTTGAAAGCCCATTTGCGCAAGTGATTTTGAGGCTAACGAAGATACTGAGGATTATGGTCTACCTACGGATCTATTAAGGAAAATAGAATAAGAGGAGAAACAAGTACTTCCTCATAAGGAATTATTGGAAATGATAAATCTGGGAAATGGTGACGAGATAAAGGAGGTCAAAATCGAGACTTCATTGTCATCATCAATAAAGGGTGAATTGATAGCTTTTTTCCGGGAATATGTGGATGTATTTGCATGGTCTTACCAAGACATGCCAGGGTTGGATCCGGATATTATGGTTCATAAGCTCTCTTTAAGGCCAGAATGCAAGCCAATTCAGCAAAAGTTAAGAAGAATGAGGCCGGACATGCTATTAAAGATAAAAGAGAAGGTGAAGAAGCAATTTGATGCTAGATTCTTAGAGGTGGCAAAATATCCAGAATGGGTGACAAATATTGTTCTAGTACTAAAAAATGATGGCAAGGTGCGGATGTGCGTTGATTACAGAGATTTGAACAAGGCCAGCCCTAAAGATAATTTCCCTTTGCCCTATATCGATACTCTGGTGGATAATACGATGAAAAGTTCTTTATTTTCTTTCATGGATGGATTCTCGGGATATAATCAGATTAAGATGGCACCGAAAAATATGGAGAAAACCATATTTGTCACAATGTGGGAACATTCTGCTACAAGGTAATGCCGTTTGGGTTGAAGAATGCTAGGGCAACATATCAGAGAGCCATGGTGACCTTGTTTCATGATATGATGCATAAGGGAATTGAGGTCTATGTTGATGATATGATTGCAAAGTCACAAGAAGAAGAAGAAGAGCATATTGCGAATCTTAAGAAGCTTTTCGAACGACTAAGAAAATTTCGACTCAAGCTAAATCTGGCAAAATGCACTTTTGGAGTCACCTCGGGAAAATTGTTGGGTTTTGTCGTCAGCGAAAGGGGAATTGAGATTGACCCGGATAAAGTGAAGGCCATTCAGAATTTGCCACCACCTCGTACTTAAAAAGAAGTAAGAGGCTTTCTAGGGAGATTGAATTACATTGCTCGGTTTATTTCTCAGTTAACCGACAAATGTGATCCAATATTTAAGTTACTTCGAAAATGTGATCCAGGAGAATAGGATGAAGGATGCCAGATCGCTTTTGAAAAGGTTAAGCATTATCTATCAAACCCACCAGTATTAATGCCATCTGTTTCGGATAAACCAATGATACTGTATCTATCAATATTTGAGAGATCCATAAGTTTTTTCTTGGGGCAACATGATGAGACAGGGAAGAAAGAACAAGCAATTTACTACCACAGCAAGAAGTTCACAGATTATGAGCTGAAGTATTCATCGGTAGAAAAGTTGTGTTGTGCCTTAGCTTGTATTGCTCGAAGACTCAGACAGTACATGTTGTACCACACAATGTCATTGATTGCCAAGCTAGATCCAATCAAGTACATGTTGGAAGCACCTTCTTTATCAGGGAGAACAACAAGATGGCAGGTTTTATTGTTAGAATACGATATTGTATATGTAAGTCAGAAAGCCATTAAGGGTAGTGCAATGGCTGAATTTTTAGCAAGTCGGGTAGTGGAAAATTATGAGCCGTTGAACTTTGACTTCCCAGATGAAGATTTGATGTATGTTTCACAAGCAAATGAGATTCCCCTAATGAAGAAAGTATGGAAAATGTACTTTGATGGCGCATCTAATGCCATGGGGTACGAAATCGGTGCAGTGCTCATATCCCCAGAAGAAGATTATTATCCTTTCACTGCCAGATTGGATTTTGATTGTACAAATAATACTGCTGAGTATGAGGCATGTACTATGGGCCTTCGTGCTGCAGTGGAAAGAAAAATCAAAATATTGGAAGTTTTCGGAGAATCAGCCCTAGTGATATATTAGTTGCGGGGAGAATGGGAAACCCGAGATACAAAGCTAATCCGATACCGAGAACTCATACTGAGTTTATTGGAGGAGTTTGAAGAAGTGAATTTCAATTACTTCCCTTGAGAAGAAAATCGAATGGCGGATGCTCTGGCTACTTTGCCATCAATGTTTAAAGTGAATGAAGGGGCTGAAGTTGTGCCAATAAATATGAGTATATATGATTCTCCTGCCCACTGCTTGAGTATTGAAGAAGAAGCAGATGGTCTCCCTTGGTATGACGATATCTTGCAGTACATCAAGAGTCAACAGTATCCAGAACAAGCAACATAAAATGACAAAATGACTCTTAGAAGGCTAGCAATGGGTTTTGTTCTAGACAGTGAGATTCTCTACAAGAAAGGGAAAGACCAAGTCTTATTAAGATGTGTCGGATTTGTCGAAGCTCGGAGAATTAAAAAGGAGGTCCATGAAGGGATATGTGGCACTCATGCTAATGGTCACATGCTTGCTAAGCAGATTATAAGGGCAGGGTATTATTAGCTGACAATGGAAGGAGATTGTATCAGTTATTCCCGAAAGTTCCATAAATGGCAGATATATGTAGATAAGATTCTTGTGTCGCCATCGCCATTGCATGTCATGACTTCACCATGGCCATTTTCAATGTGGGGAATGGATATGATCGGGCCTATTACCCCGGAAGCTTCAAATGGACATCGTTTCATCTTGGTGGCCATAGATTATTTCGCAAAGTGGGTAGAAGTTGCTTCTTATGCGAATGTAACAAAGTCGGTGGTATGCAGATTTGTTAAGAAGGAAATCATATGCCAATATGGATTGCCAGCAAGAATTATTTCAGATAATGCTCTCAATCTGAATAATAAGATGATGAGAGAAGTGTGTACTCATTTCAAGATCACACATCATAATTCGGCACCTTACCGTCCGAAGATGAATGGGGCAGTAGAAGCAGCTAACAAGAATATCAAGAAGATTGTTGAGAAGATGACTGATGTGTCGATCTTGGCAAGACCAAGTGATTATGGTTAGGTGAGAGGTTATGCCCATTTTATACCAACCATGGAGCTTAACTTTATTTGTTTTATTCACTAGTCTTTCATGTTATTTGCTTTGCATGTCTATCTTTAATTTTATATATGTTCTTCACATTATTTTCTATGCTATATTTTTTTTATATTTCATTTCCGCGCTTAATATTTTTTCCTTGAAGATTCGGCCTTTGGGTACATTTGAATCTTGTTATGCATTTTTTTCATATATCATGTCATATTATAAACATGTTTGCATTTTTACATTTGGTCACATAACCATTCGGCTACTCCATGTTGCTATGCCTTACATGTGCATTTTCATCTTGCTTCTTGGCTTGTTTGCATCTCCATGCCATGATTTATCATATCTTGATATTTAATATGCCTTGCATGTGCATTTTCATCTTGCTTCTTGACTTGTTTGCATCTCCATGCCATGAGCTTGTGCATTTTGATTTTAGTATGTCATATGCTTGTGAAAATGTCATGACATTATGCATTATATATGATTTGTCATGTACTTGTGCCATTTACTAGATAGGATTGCATTAGAGTATCATGTGACCATTCGGCCTCTTCATGCATTCCTTGCCTTGTCATGCATTTGCATTTTGTTTAGGTAGCATGCTTTGCATTATCATATCTTGAAATTGTGTATTAGGTGTTGTTTGTTCCAGCATTAGCATTAGGTTCATTGGTCATTGTATGTTCATAGTATTGCTATGCAATTTCACTATATTTTAGGTCTAAGCCATATTGGTATTGCCATGCATATAAAGTCTTAAATCATATTGGTATCGCCATGCATTGTTATGCTACTTAGGTCTTAGGTTACATTAGCATTTTCATGCATATTCATAACATATTAGGTCCAAGTCATATTTACATTATTAAGCATTGCATGCATATTAAGGTAGGATAGCATTTATTGCCATGCAAACTCATGCTAGGCATTTAGGTTATTTTGAATTGTCATGCATTTCCTTTACCATTTATGCTTTAGACCATGCATTTCATACATTTCATTTGCTGTATGTTCATGCATTCCATGTCATTGCCACTTGATTTGTGACTTAGGCCAATTAATGGCTCAAAGTCATGCTCTCTTGAGCATACTTGTGGAAAATTAAAGAGTTCTCAAATTGAGTATTCTACATTTGTGATATTTTTTACTTAGCCAATTTTTGTCCAAGGTTTTTAAATGTTTTAGCTACTGTCCTTAGGTCTTTAGGATAATCTCCAACAATTTTTGCTTTGATTTTTGAATGACTTTATCAAAGGCAGAAAATGTGTTTTGACAAAACAATTTTTTTTTCACCTAGTACACGAACTTCTCCGATTTTTCTGGGCAGTCATCTTTAATCAAAAAATTAAGCCACTTTTTTCTCGTGTATTTTTATATGTTTTGAGTCTCTAGTATTTGTTTTAGATTTTTTTGTATTTGTAAAAATAGGCTAAAAAATTATGTGTCAAAACCGGACAGTAGAGGCATATTTGAAATAAAAAGAGAAATAATAGTTGAATTTGGCTAAGGCATTTAGAGGGGGTTGGTTAGAAGCTTTAGCTACTATATTAGGGTAGTTTCTAAGCCTTTTTAAACTTTAAAAATTATTTTATAAATATCGGGTTAAGGGTGGTCAAGTCCGGGATTTTAAACTTATGAAATTAGAGCCATTTTAAAAGGGTTTGGTAGAGGTTGTAATCTTCATTCAAGTTTTTATTCAAAATTGTTTTCAAACAATCACAAAGTTTTGTTTTTTTTTTTTTTTAGAAAATCTAATTTGACATATTTTCCTAAGGTAGCCGGATATCTTTTTAGATATACGAATTTCTTTATTAGAGGAAAAAATACATTTTCATGCATTGCATTTTCCATGTTCATGCATTTTATTTAATATGTGAATTTTGCTATGATATTTTCCATGGTATTATTATTTCTTTGATTCACATTTTATGATGTTATATTATTTGCCATATGATTTTGAATATTTCATGCTAACCTATATTTTTTATCTGGTCTTTTATTTTTGTCATAATACTTAGCATATACTATGTTCATGCATTTTATTTTGTTTTCATGCATATTTTATGAAAGCATTATTTTATGTTTCATGTCATTTCTTGTCATTTAGATCATATCATTTAGGTTATATTATTTATAATATGCCATGTCATTTAAAATATGTCATATCATTTAAAATTGCCATGTCATTTAAATCATTTTATTTCATTTAGAATATACCATGATACTTAAGATTTTTTATTTCATCTAGAATATACTATGCCATTTAAATTATGTCATGTCATTTAGGTTGCATTAAATTATCTAGACTTTTCTATGTCATTTTATTTGTGTCATACATGTTCATATTCATTTTTTAAATGTTTTTTTTAAATTAAAAAAAGGATAATGATTTTCAATAAAAAATAAAGATATTCCAGAGTTAAAATAATTCATGAGTTCTCTACCGGGTTTGCTGGTGGGAATATCATCAATTATCATTAATAAAGGAATATCTTTCTTTCAAGAAACGAGAATGATTTGGAAAGTTTTCCAAATAAATAAAAATTTCTATATTTTGCCGATTTTGTCGGGGAATATAGAAAAATTTTGAATTAATAAATTTCGGATCATTTTCAATTAAAAATGAAATTATTTTTCTTTAAATTGGGAATTAACTTGAAATACTAAATTAAAATCGACTTTTTTACCGAGACTTGAGATAACACATGATTAATAAGGTACCGTTTTAGACGGGCATTGCGGGGGTGCTAATCCTTTCCCGCACGTAACCGAGTCCCGAACCCGATTCTTCAATTTTCTCTGGTTTATAACGCAGACTTGAAATTGGTTTAAAAAATGTTTTATTAAAATGTTTCATAAAACCGGTTTTAATAAGTGGCCGATCATACCTAGCTAAAAAAGATTGATGGCGACTCCATGTCTTTTTACGAGGCCGTTTTCATACCCTCGACATTTTATTTCAATCTAGAGGAATTAAGTCGTCTTTTCCTCTGCTTCTGTTTCCGTCTTCACTCGAACGGGTCCCCCGCGATCGAGATCTCGTATCGACACACAGCACTAAATTTTTCGAAAATGTAGAGAGATTAATCTTCCGAGTATTGTTTTATAAATATAGAGAAACTTATTTCTCTTATTCTTTCTCTCGGCCGCATGAAATAACAAAAAGGAAGCTTTTCTTTCTAGCCGAAAATGAAAGACTTTTTTTACTTTTTTTTTTCTCGGCTGTAAGGAAGATATTCTTCCTTTTCTTTCATTTTATTAACTACCTTCAGCAGTTTCTTTATTTCAAATATTTATAACTTCCAAATGGAAGTTCATGTTTGAAACGGTGTGCCTTTATGGGCGTCGTTTCCTACATCTAGTAGCAAGGACGAGGCCTTGGAACCTTGAAATTCACATGTGGGGTTAATCCAATTTTATGTTGGATTTGTCAAATTATGTGTTGGTTCGTTAATTGATTGTTTGTTTAATTTAACTCATTGATTTATAATATATATGTAAAAGTACTTGACTATAATTGTAAATTTTCTTATAATTGCAATTTCATAAGAAAATTCAACTAATTTATTGTTTTAATATATTTAAATAATTAAATAATAAGAAATTATTATTTTTTTTATTTTTAACTTAATTTTTGGTAAAAAGAATCTTAATTTAATCTATATTGACCCACTTTCACTTTTAATCTTGGTTCCAATTCCTAATATAAGCTATAGACCATTTTATAAATTCGAACACAAAAAAATAATTGTGCTCATTTTGTTATTGAAGTCAATATCATTGATTGTAGACATCGGGATAAAGCTATAGACCATTTTATAAATTCAAAAACAAATAATAAGTTTTGCTCTTTTCTTAATTGAAGTCAAGGTAATTGTTGTAGATATCTCATTTTGTTCGCGGTCGCTAGATATGTACTTTGGAACAATAAGAATTAATGAAATTGAATTATTAGTCCATTTTTTTTATTAGGTTTTTTGGATTTAAATCAAGTTCGTTTTAGTTTGGGTTCAAAACTAAATTAATTTGGCTATCTCGTGCTTATAACAAATTTTTACGTAGTCGAATTAAAATTCAATTTCGAGTCTGAAGTTCAATTTTCTAATTGATTGCGCAATTTATAGGGAAACCTCCAAATTTCAGTTTGTTCAATAAGCTGGCTAATATGTTATGGGGAAAAGATGGAGATCTCCAAATTAAGCCAGTAGGAAGGAATCTCTATGTCCTTCAGTTCCATAATGTAGAGACACGGGATTGGGTGCTTGAACATGGACCTTGGCACATCCAAAACAGCCCAATCATCTTGAGGAAATGGGAACCAGACCTGAACACCTTAGAATTCAACATGGAAAAGCTTCCTATCTGGATTCATCTGAGCAATGTCCCATTGGAATTATTCACAATGAGAGGTCTCAGCTATATAGCTAGCGCCATTGGCACCCCTCTCTACATGGACAATATAACTGCAAACAAGCAAAGGCTAGCATATGCTAAAGTTCGTGTTGAGATTGATGTGGCTCAAGAATTGCCCAATTCGATTGCAGTGGAGCTCAGAAATGGCTCAGTGATCCCTATCACAGTTGAGGCACCATGGATACCTCAGAAGTGTATTCACTGTGGTATTTTTGGTCACAATAACAAAAGTTGTCCTCGCCTGCCAAAGGAAGTTCCTACCAAAAAATGGATTCCTAAGCAGAAGACTCAGAATGAGCAGACCGAGGTGAGGATTCCTGATGAGCAGACGATTCCAAGGACCTCTGAAAAGATAGAATTACCTGCTCAGGTCATCATAGAGCAATTGGAAAGGCCAGTTCCATCTAGGACAGAACGCGGTTCCACCTCAGACACAGGAGCTATGGGTTCAGACAACAGATTTGCAATATTGGAATCTGTTCCTGAAAATGAGAAGGATACTGGTAACACAGAGTCACTTATGGAGGATAGGAATGAAAGCCACTCTCATCAGGTTGTTTTTTCAGAAGAAACAAGAAAGCCTAGGGCTGCTGCAGCAGGGGTGGCAGATCTGATGAAGAATTTGAAGAGAAGGAAGGGGCCTATTGACAAGGGAAAGGCTCGAGGTAAGGCTTCTGCCTTGGGGAGTCACTCTCCAACTCTTCATTAATGAACATCCTTGTTTGGAATGTTAGAGGACTCAATTGTCGTCTAAGGCAGAAACATGTAGTCAGTAGAATTTCTAAGTTGCAGATTGATATTGTCTGTCTTATTGAGACTAGAGTAAAGTTACCTAAAGTGCAGAAGATTGTTGACATGCATTTTAAGGGATGGAATCTCCATCATAACTACTCTGAAGCTTCAAATGGAAGAATTTGGATCCTTAGTAAGGTTCACCTGGATGTTGATATGAAGGACTCAACAGAACAGTCCATCACATGCCAGATTAATCTGAACTCTCTGAGGTTTTATTTGTCTGCCATTTATGGAAGTAATGAAGGAAGCAGAAGGAAATTGCTTTGGTCACACTTGCATTCCCTCAGTGGAACTACTCAAGGTGCGCCATGGATTTTGGCAGGAGATTATAATGTGGTAGCTCATCCATCAGAAAGCTCATGCTTTAATGGATCCCAACACAGTACCTCAGATATGAAAGATTTCCAACTTTGCATTGACCAGAATGCATTGATGGATCACCAATTTGTTGGTCCAATCTTTACCTGGTCAAATCATCAAGAAAATCATCTTGCCAAGAAGCTTGATAGGGTGATGATCAATGATCAATGGCTCATCTCTTTCCCACATTCCTATGTGGAATTTATTGCACCTGAAACCTCTGATCACTGTGCTGCACTAATCAAAACCAGCTTGGAGAATCACTCTCCTCCCAAACCATTCAAGTTTTTCAATTACTGGACTAGGGATGCAGAGTTCATGGATATAGTTGAGAGCTCATGGCAGGAACCTACCAGAGGCGATCCTATGTCCAATTTGCATATCAAATTGAAGAGAGTGAAGCAGAAGCTAAAGAATTTCAATTTCAAGAAGTATGGAGCTATTAATGAGAAGGTACAAGCCAAAAGAAGGGAATTAGCAGAACTGCAGATCCATCTACTAAGGAAGCCTGCAGATGTTGAACTGGCAGCAAAGAAAGATATCCTTTCCAGGGATTTCAATAATCTTCTCAAAGATGAGGAAAGCTTTTACAAGCAGAAATCCAGAATTCAATGGCTAAAGGAAGGAGACCAAAATACAGGCTTCTTCCATAGGATGGTAAGGGCAAAGTTGAGCAAAAATACCATACATTCTTTGACGGATGCACAAGGAAACAGACTTGAAAACTTTGATCAGATTGCTACAGAAGCAATCTCCTACTTCCAGAACTTGTTGGGATCCAAAGACCATATGGTCAAGGGCTGTAATCAGGATTTGCTTGCTGAACTTCTTCAGACTTCTATCTCTGAAGAGCACCAAGCAGAACTGGTTAAAAGGGTAACTCCTGCAGAGATAAAAGAAGCAATGTTTTCGATTCATAGTGACAAGAGTCCAGGGCCAGATGGATTCACAGCTCACTTCTTCAAAACAGCTTGGCAAGTTGTTGGTGAGGATGTCACAGAGGCTGCAATGTTCTTTTTCAGGACAGGAGTGATGCACAAAGCCTTCAATTCAACTAGTGTGGCTCTCATTCCAAAATGCCCTAATCCAAGCACAATGAGAGATTTCAGACCAATTTCCTGTTGCACAGTCTTTTACAAATGCATTAGCAAGATTCTGACTAACAGACTCAAGAGCAGTCTTCCATTGGTGATCTGTCCCAATCAGAGTGCCTTCATTCCAAGCAGGAGTATCACAGACAATATCCTGCTTGCTCAGGAGTTAGTTAGAGGCTATGGTAGGAATACACTGTCCCCACGATGTGCCATAAAAGTGGATTTGCAAAAGGCATTTGATACTATCAGCAGGGATTTCATCTTTGCAGTCTTGAAGGCAATGCAGGTCCCTCAGCAGTTCATTGATTGGATTGACAATTGCATTTCCACCAGTTACTTCTCTATATCTGTCAATGGAGGACTTATGGGCTTCTTTAAGGGGGCAAGAGGAGTTAGGCAAGGTGATCCCCTTTCCCCCTACCTCTTTGTGATTGCTATCAATGTCCTGTCTAAGTTGCTGGACTCAGCAGCACAGTATGGGGTCTTCTCTTATCATCCAAAGTGCAAAAAGCTTCATTTAACTCATCTGAGTTTTGCTGATGATCTGCTAATCTTTGCCAAGGGTAATCTTGATTCATTGAAGGGTATTCAGCTAGTGCTAAGTCAATTCTACACCTACTCAGGGCTCCAACTTAATAGCACCAAAAGTGAGTTCTTCTCCACAGGAATTGACAGAGAAGAATTAAGGCTAATCAGAGAGTCCACAGGGTTCAATACAGGCACACTGCCTGTCAGATACCTGGGGATTCCATTAGTCACTAGAAGATTAACTATGACGGACTGCGAGCCACTTTTGGAGAAGGTGACAGCAAGGGTTAGAGGATGGGCAACAAAGTTCTTGTCTTATGCTGGAAGGCTTCAGCTTATCCAATCAGTTCTGTTTCACCTGCAGAACTTCTGGTGCAGACATTTTGTTCTGCCCAAGCAGTGCATAAGGAAGTTGATGCAGCTATGTTCAAGCTTCTTATGGAAAGGGAAGGAAGGCCAAGCTAAGGGAGCTAAAGTTAGCTGGAAGTCTATTTGCTTGCCAAAATCAGAAGGGGGACTTGGTGTAAAGGACACTGTCACTTGGAATCAGGCATGTATTCTAAGAAATTTTTGGGCTGTACTGATTGACGCAGGCTCCCTATGGATAGCCTGGATCAAGACTTATGTGTTGAAGGATAGAGACCCATGGCACATCTCTATCCAGAGTGGGAGCAGTTGGAATTGGAGGAAGATCATGCAATTGAGAGAGGTGGCTGCTAGAATAGTTCTCACTACTGCTGATGGAAGCTGCAAATGGCCTTTTCCAGAGGGAAAGTACCAAGTGTCAGCAGTGTGGAACAAGATCAGACCTTCAGCTGGGAAAGTGGCTTGGAATAAGTTGGTATGGTGCAATTTTAATATTCCTAGGCATTCTATTCTCTCTTGGATGGCAATCCTAAATAGATTGGCCACAAAGGATAGGCTTATCTCCTGGGGAATGGCCGTGGATGATAAATGTTTGCTGTGCAAACAAGAGAGGGAAACCAGAGATCATCTATTCTTCACTTGCTCCTACTCGAAACAGATATGGCAGAGAGTGATGGTACTTTGTAGGTTAAAAAGGCAGGTTGCATGTTGGACTGTAGAGCTTCAATGGGCCTCTGTCAACCTCAGAGGTAAAGCTCTAATCACAACGATATTGAGGCTAGCTTGGAACGCAGTTATCTACCTAGTTTGGAAGGAAAGAAATAATCGTTTGTTCAACTCAACTGAGCAAAAGGAGGAGCATCTCACTGAGCAAGTGAGAGACATGATCTCGACCAGGTTAAGTGATCTTAGGAAGATTAAAAGAGATTCAGTTAATACGTTTTTATGTAATTCTTGGAGATTAAATGCAGACATGTTTGTCTAATGGCATTGGTTTTTCTGATTTGTTAAGCTAGGCTAAGCTAGCTTTGTAACATGTAGCAGCACTGCTGCTTTCTTGGATATATGAAAATATACTTATCCAAAAAAAATATGGGCTTGAATGTTGGGTTTTCTTTGTTATTTATTTATTTGCTTTTACTTTAAATTTACAATAAAATTCAAAAAATACAAAAGTATGAAAAATCACAAAATTTTCAAAAAGAAAATTCCAAAAAATACAAAAAAGTTCAGAAAATCTAAAAAAAAAATAGAAATGCAAAAAAATCATAAAAATAATCCAAAAATTCCAAAAAAGAAACTAAAATCAAAATCGAAATTATAATCACAATTGGGATTCCAAAAAATCAAAGAAAGTGAGTGAAAAAAAGGGAAAGAGATCACAAAATCAAAGAAAAACAAAGAAATCAAATCAGAAAGAATATAAACAGCTCATTAGTGCCATGATGGACACACAATCGAGAAACAAAACGCAATTCATAGCAAAAAAATACACAAAAAAGAGAGAGATTTTAGGGTTCAGATTTGAACTTATTTCAGGGAGTTTTCTTTTCGTGTATGGGATTGGAATCAAGGGCAAAGGTGAGAGGAAGCAACTTTTGGGGCAGATTTTAGTTTTTTCTGGCAGTGGAAAACAGGAGTGGTACTGAAGAACCAAACAAAAGTTATTTTAGGGTTTTCGACACCAACAAACAATAGTAACTAACGATGACACTGACGAAATTTGATGCAGACCAAAAATGGATGATTCTAGTCAAGTACATAATACACATAAGCATAAAAAATCGAGAGAAATCGATTGTTTCTAGAGAAGAAAAAGAAGAACCGAGTAAAGAAAAATAGAGAGAGAGAGAGAGAATATCTATAACCGAAGGAGAGAGAGAATTGAGAATTTGTTGTAAATTTGTCATGTGCAGTACAATAGATTCGTTGTGCGTTTAATGCAATTGCTGGTTCTGATAACGCTAACAAGCCGTACAAGTTTCTCTGATAACTAACTGTCATTTACTTAAAATAACTAACTTTTAAACTCTAATTAACTTATTTAAATAAAACAACTAGACTAGTTGCATTTTCCCCCAACAAACTTGGCTCGCAATACTGCCTCCCCCTTCAAAGCATCCTTGTCCTCGAGGATAAAAGCTAGAGTACTTATGTAGTAGATGAGGCAAACTTTCCCAGGTGGAGTCTTATGGGAAAGAATTCTTCCACTGCACAAGTACTTTATTGATAGGCTTCCCTTATTTCTTGACCAGCCTCCTATCCGCAATGCTCACTAGCTCCTTAGCTAACAATCTTTCCTTATCTAGCAATGGCAATTGAGTGTATGTAATAACTTGACTAATATGTTTTTTTAATTGAGATACATGATAGACTAGGTGTATTTTTGCCTCAATTGGCAATTTCAATTTGTAAGCCACTGCCACAATCCCTTCAAGTATCTTATAAGGTAGAGGGTGTTCATTCGGTTAACTCGATTAATAACCGAACGAAATATGATTAACCGAATTTATTTTTCCATTAACCGAATCGAATAATTAAAATGAAGAATTAACCGAACCGAAATTATTTAGGTTAATTTGGTCGATTTTCGATTAATGAAATAAATACGTAATTCATTTTGCAACCTATTTTTAATACATGATTTTATATCCAAATAATCTATCCAACCAACCAAAATCCAAAAACAAAGCATAAAAAACTATAATAAAATCCAAATGTCAAACATACTAAACAAGCAAGATAAAGCATAATGAACATTACAAATGTCAAACATATATTTTCGGTTAATTCGGGTAATTCGGGCATTTTTGTTTAACAGAACCAAATTAACCGATAACCGAAATTTTTCAAAATCATTAACCTATAATCAAACCGAACTTTGTTTGGTTAACCGATTAACCGAACCGAATTAAATTTTGGTCGGTTAATTCGGTTAAAATCAAATAGTGAACACCCCTATCATAAGGTCTAAAGAACTTAGCTAAGAACTTCAAATACCTTCTATTAGCCATAGTAGTTTTCTTATAGGGTTGTAACTTGACATACAACAATTTACAAACCTTAAACTAACGGTTAGACCTCATTTTGTCAGCATGTTGCTTCATTTTGTTTTGGGCCCTTAAAAGGTAGAATTTTAAGCATTTTAATGGCATCTTCTCTCACTTTGAGGCTCCTATCCACAGTTCCTACCTTTGATACACCAGCTAAGTAGGGTAAGTGTGACCATACACAATCTCATAGGGAGTGGTGTGAATGGTAGTATAGTGAGTGGTGTCATACCACCATTAAGCTAATGGTATCCACTTAGACCACTTTTTAGGCTTCGCAGCTACCATACACCTCAAGTAAGTTTGGAGACACTCTTATTAACAACCTCTATTTTCCCATTAGTCTAAGGATGATAGGCAGTAGAGAGTTTGAGTTGAGGTCCCAGCAACTTGAACAATTCTTGCCAGATTTTGCTGATGAAGATCTTATCTCGGTCTAACATGATACTGCTAGGTAGACCATGAAGTTTATAAATGCTTTCTAGGAATAATTGACTCATTATAAGGGTTGAATATGGATGAGAAAGAGTGAGAAAATGAGCATACTTGCTCAACCTATCAACTACCACCAAAATCATAATAATCCTCTAGAATCAGAGAGCACTTCTTGAAATTCATAGATATATCAATCTAGATTATATCAGGTACAAGTAATGGTTGTAATAGACCTAGATATGGAGAAGAATCATATTTAAACTCCTAGTAGGTGAGGCAAGCTTTGACAAACTACCTAACATCCTTTTTAAGCCCCTTCCAACACACAACTCCTCATAACCTTTTCATTTTAACAGCTGCATCAGAATGTCCCCTTCAAATGAGCTACGAAAGTTTCGTAACTATTTTCATTCTTGTGGATGGATTCGACTGTTATACGTTAAAATAAAAAAACATGGAGTCACCTGTTAGTGTAGGCTTTACAAGCCAATCGTGATTTGCTTGTAAAACACTACTTTGTTATTTCAAGTATTATACATTATAGTTTATTTAATTATAATTAAGATATTTCTTTATCCATGAGTCTTGTTATAATTTGTTATAAATAATTTATGAAGATAAAGCCCATGTGTAGACACCTAATTTTGTCCGGACCCCTAAATCAAGTATGTTTTCTTCCCAAATTGATGTTTCTGAATGCTAAAAGGCTTTTCTCATCCTGCAGGCGGTACTCCGAGGCTTAGTCTAAGAAAGTAGACGAAAAAAGCCAAACTCAAAAAAAGTCAACCTCAGAAAAAGTCAACCCCAAAAAAGTCAATCCAGAAAAAGTCAACTACTAAAAAAGTCAACCCGCTTTCAAAATCAAGATTTGAGGTTCAATTGAAAAACTGTGAAATAATTTTGATAATCCGAGGTCTACATTGAAAGATATGGAGTTCGGAAGTTGGGTTACGAGATTCAATAGAAAGGAAACCCTAATTCGGGAAATTTGGGGGAAAATGCTTAAACAATCAAATTGGTCAAAATTGAAGGTCTCAAATTAAATATAAGCACTAATTACAGGTAATGGAGAAGCCATTTGGAAGAATAACTGATAAAAAAGTCAATTCGGAAGAAAACCGAAGATTAGGGTTTTTTGGTGAATTTCGGTGAAATTTGGAAAAATTGCAGAAATGGCCCAATTCGGAAGATCTAAAGCCTTTAATTGATGAGAAATGATTAAAAAAGGATAGCCCAAGGCTCAATTTGAAGAAAATCTGAAAATGAGACTTGTTTTGAGCAAAATCGGGTTTCAGAGGCAAAAGGGCAAAATTTGAAAATATGGGAAAAATAGCAAATGAACTCCAAAAATTATGAAAATTTTCAAAACTCATTTTTAAATTATTTGGAAGAGATTGGCGAAAGAAAATCTTGATTCGGAGTTCATTTGCAAAATGGTCAAATACCAGGTCCCCTATGTAGTAATTCAAGCAGATAAATCCAGAAAAAATAGTAAATGAGCTCCAAAAATTATGAAAACTTCTAGATCATATTTTTAAATTATTTGGAAGAGATTGGTGAAGAAAAATTTGGATTCGGAGCTCGTTTAAAAAATGGTAAAGTTCGGGTGCATAAAAGGGGTAATTTCGGAAATAAATAGCAAATGGACTTGGAAAATTTTGAAAACTTCCAGAATTCATTTTTTTATTATTTTGGAAGTATTGAAAAAAAAATTCGAATTTGGAGTCCGTTTGCTATTTATTTAAGTTCGGAGGGCAAAAAGGTCATTTCACCAAGGAAACCAAAAAAGGGAAATTGATAATTGAGGAAAATATGAACGATGAAGAAATTGCTGGGATTTTTCTTCCTTTGGTCAGCCAACATAGAGGAGAAGAAGGAAGCTTAAGCAATTTAATTCCTTAGTCACTATCATGCCACATGCTATAACTAACACCTTGCAAATGGTCCCCCCTTCATCTAATGGCTTAGGTGCCTTGTAGGAAAGTTGAATGCACCATCCAATGGCCAAGTTTAAATGTCAAAATGACATTTTTATTTTTCATAAAAGAATGCTCATTTAATGGCCAAGAATGGAAGGAAAAAGATGAGCACAATTCATCCAAGGGTGAGCATCAATTCGGTTGAGCAAGGGAGTGCATGGGATTATCCCTTTTCATCCAATGGCTTAGGCCATCTACAAGGGCTGAGTACACATGTTGAGGGCTGGATTTAATCTACAAGATATCATTTTTATGTTGGCTTCATCCAATGACCAAGAATGGAAGAGCACAACTCATCTACGGGTAGGCATTGAAGAGGGGCAAGCAAGTGAGTGCATGAGATTGGTCCTCTTTTGCATCTAATGGGTAAGGTTAATCCAAAAGCTGAGTACACATCTTAAGGGTTGGAATCATTTGGCAAGATGACATTTTTATGTTGTCATCAAAATATCTACATCTAATGGGCAAGATTGGAGGAGAAAAAGTGCAATTCTCATCCAATGGTTAAGGGTGAATTCGGCCAAGGCTAAAGGGAGAGGATGAGTTTCATTTTTTCAGAGGTTTTTTGGTTGGAAAACAGTAGCTAATTTGGCAAGAAAAAAGGTTTTGAAAGAAAGAGAAAAAAAAGGTTTTCATTAGAGAGTTTGAAGGTAGCCATCTCTACCAAGTTCTAGCCTAGCTTTATTCTTCATTTTCATGATGTTTTCTTGATTTTTCTATCATGTTTTCCTACAAAATTTTTCTTAATGTTTATTCATGTTTTCATCTTCTTCTTCTTCTTTAAAATGGTGGAAACAATTTTTTTCTTGGAGTTTCATGCCATGGCCGAATGGCTCATTTTTCTGCCTTGTTTTTTTCTTTTCTTTCTTCCTTGCATGTTGTTGTGAAGAAATGATTTATGAAAGTTTTTAAAAGTATTCTAAGGTTCTGATTTTTACAAAATATGAAGCAAAAAAGGTTGAAATGGCTACATGATCTTGGCTAGACCAAGTGAATATGGTTTAGTGAGAGGCTATGCCCATTTGACACCATCCATGAAGCTTACCTTATTTTCTGTTTTACATAGTCTATTTTCTGTTTTGATGAGATGGAAAGGCTTCATTATCTTGGCAAGACCAAGTGATTATGGTTTGGTGAGAGGCTATGCCCATTTGATACCATCCATGGAGCTTAACTTTCCTTGTTCTACTTACTTGTTTTACTTATAATTTCTGCATGTCTATGTTAGATCTTGTGTATACATTTTCTATGCTATATGTGTTATATTTCATTTCTATGCTTGATATTGCATCCTTGCATATTCGGCCATTTTTGTTCATGTATCCATGTTGTGCATTTTTTCCATGTACCATGTATTTCATTTTTGCATTTTCACAGTTTTGTTTCATGCATATTCGGTCATACCATGTTTGCCTTGCATGTGCATTTTTCTTTTGATTCTTAGTTTGTTTACATCTCCATGTCATGAACTTGCATATTCTGATTTTAGTATGTCTTGTGCTTATGAAAATGCTATGATAAAAATGCCATCATATTGATCCATGACCATTCGGCAATACCATGTTTGTTTGCCTTGCATGTGCATTTTTCTTTTGTTTCTTAACTTGTTTGCATTTCCATGTCATGAGCTTATGCATTTTGATTTTGGTATGTTATATGTTATATAAAATTCCATGACATTATGCATTTTAATATGGTTTGTCATGTACTTATGTCATTTACTAAGTAGGATTGCATTAGAGTCTCATGTGATCATTTGGCCTCTTCATGCATTCATTGCCTTCTCATGCATTTGTATTTTTGTTACGTAGCATGCTTTGCATTATCATATCTTGAAATGGTGTATTAGCTACTGTTTGTTCTAGCATTGACATTAATTTCATGAGTCATTATATGTTCATAATATTGCTATGCATGCTCACTACATTTGAGGTCTAGGCCATATTGGTATTGCCATACATATTGAGTCCTAAATCACATTGGTATTGTCATGCATTAATATGCTATTTAGGTCTTAGGTCACATTCATTTTCATGCATATTTATAACATGTTAGGTCCTAGTCACATTTACATTATCAAGCATTGCATGCATATAGAGTTAGGATAGCATTAATTGCCATGCAAATTCATGCTAGGCATTTAGGTTGCCATGAATTCTCATGCATTTTCTTTACCATTTATACCTTTAGACCATGCATTTCATACATTTCATTTGCTGTATGTTCATGCATTCCATGTCATTACCACTTGATTTGTGACTTAGGCCAATTAATGGCTCAAAGTCATGCTCTCTAGAGCATACTTGTGGAAAATTAAGGAATTGTCAAATTGATCTTTCTACCTTTGTGATTTTTTTTTTTTACTTAGCCAATTTTGTCTAAGGTTTTTAAAATGTTTAGCTACTATCCTTAGGTCTTAAGGATGATCTCCAACAATTTTTACTTTGATTTTTGAATGACTTTATCAAAGGCAAAAAATGTGTTTTGACAAAACAGTTTTTTTTTTCACCCAGTACTCGAACATCTCTAATTTTTCTGGACAGACATCTTTAATCAGAAAATTAAGCCAATTTTTTATCGTGTAGATTTGCATGTTCTGAGTCTTCATTATTTTTTTTTAGAATTTTTAAAAATGGGCTAAAAATCGTGTGGCAAAACCGGATAGTAGAGGCAGATTTGAAATCAAAAGGGGAATAAGGGTTGAATTTGGTTAAGGCATTTAGAGGGGGTTGGGTAGAAGTTTTAGCTCCTGTCTTAGGGTAGTTTCTAAGCCTTTTTAAACATTGAAAATGATTTTATAAATCTCGGGTCAAGGGTAGTTAAGTCCAGGATTTTAAACTTAGGAAATTAGAGCCATTTTAAAAGGCTTTGGTGAGGGTTTTAATTTTTTATTCAAAATTTTCTTCTAAATTATTTTCAAACAATCACAAAGTTTCGTTTTTTAAAAAATCTAATTTGACATATTTTCTTAAGGTAGCCGGATATCTTTTTAGATATACGGATTTCTTTAATTAAAGGAAAAAATACATTTTTCATGCATTGCATTTTCCATGTTCATGCATTTTATTTAAATATATGATTTTTGCTATGATATTTTCCATGATATTATTATTTTAATTCACATTTTATGATCTTATATTTGTTTGCTATATGATTTTTAATGTTTAATGATATCCTATGTTTTTTATTTAGTTATTTTTGTCACATTGTTTAGCATATACTATGTTCATGCATTATTATTTTTATTAGTATTTTCATGCATATTATATGTTAGTATTATTTTAATTCCATGTCATTTCTTGTCATTTAGATCATATTCCATGTCATTTAGGTTATTTCATTTATAACATGCCATGTCATTTAAAATATGCCATATCATTTAGAATTGCCATGTCATTTAAATCATTTTATCTCATTTAGAATATACCATGATACTTAGGATTTTTTCATTTTACCTAGAATATACTATGTCATTTGAATTATGTCATATCATTTAGGTTGCATTATATTATATAGATTTGCCATGTCATTTTATTATGTCAGACATGTTCATGTTCATATTTTTAAAATGTTTTGAAAAAGATAATGATTTTTCAATAATAAATAAAGATATTCCCGAGTTAAAATAATTCATGAGTTATCTACCGGTTTGTTGGAGGGAATATCATCAATTATCATTAATAAAGGAATATCTTTCTTTCGAAAAATGAGAATGATTCGGAAAGTTTTCCAAATGAATAAAAATTTCTATATTTTGCCGATTTTGTCGGGGAATATAGGAAAATTTTGAATTAATAAATTTCGGATCATTTTCAATTAAAAATGGAATTATTTTTCTTAAAATTGGGAATTAACTTGAAATACTAAATTAAAAACCAACTTTTTACCGAGACTTTAAATAACACACGATTAATAAGGTACCGATTTATACAGGCGTTGTGGGAGTGCTAATCTGATAAGCTCATAAAATATACACTTTATGCCTTTCTACCTTTAGTTTTTGTTATGTTTTCGATCTTTATCTTGCTTACTTATATTATGTTTTTGAATTTTAGGTACAATAAGGAGAATGAAGTCAAAAGCTGTCGATAATGATGGTAAAGAGCTTACAAAATCATAATCACAAGATGGAAGAAGACTTGGGAGTCAAAAATATTAATTTCTGGTTGAAAAACAATCAGGCAGATTTGACCTCGAGAGCTTATTGTAAGGAAAACATGATGTTAGATTCTTTATTTGAAGAAACTTCCTTCTTGACTTTTTAAGTTGACTTGATTATCATTCCAACGATATATTATGGGCCTAAATCGGATAAGAAATGGACACTCAAAATGACGCTAGAAGATCTCCCTAAAGAACCCTGCGGCCAGAAAAACCCTAATCGCAAATCTGAAAAAAAGGCAAAAACGTGATTTTTGAACCTCCAGCCATACTTGTGCGACAAGGACTTATTCTCAGGGTTTTAAAGCTCTATAAATACCATCTTTTGAGCCACAAACTAGACATCTTTTGAGGAGACTCAAGGATCATCATTCTTCTTCTTCTTCTCCATTCTTTTATTTTTCTCCACTCTTTTATTTTCTTTTTAGTTTTATGTATATATTATCTATGCCTATGCTAGGCTAAAATTTTATTTGGTTAAGGGTGATTTCAAAACCCTAGACATGTTATGTAATTAATTTTCAGAATCTATCTATCATTGTTTTCTATCAAAGTTGCTTATGTTCTTCCATTAAAATTGTTCATGATGATGTTTTGATTTGTTTAGGTGGCCAACTAGATAAATCTTGATAATTGTCTAATGCTAGTTTAGGAGTCTTGATCCGTGTAATTGTCTTGATTTCCTATTCATAAGTAGCAATTTGTGATTAATGATTATGGTCAAGTTTTCAATAATTGCAAAGTGGAACATAACCTAAGTTGAACAATCCGAGCTTATGTGTTTGTTGCTTAGATCAACCTATCTTTCTCATCATAAAGCTGCTATTAAATTGAACTTAGAGAGCTTATTCTAGGTTGTTTGATAGTTAGAGATTAAATAGAGAGCTTGTTCTATTTAACGACAAACTAAAGAAAGATTGGGGTAACAGAGCTTGTTGTTATCTACGGCTGTTAACTTTGATAGCTAATTAATGTTGGTAGATATGAAATTGATTCTTAATGATGTCTAGTGGTGGAGAATGAAACCTTAACCATATTTTTCATATTTGATTCTTCTTAATTACTTGTTTTCTCATTCTTATTGTTAACTTTAGTTTAAATCTGATTTCAAAATCCCCTTTATTTTTGTTTACTTGTTTTTAAGTGATAAACTATTAACTTATAAACTAAAACCCAATCCCTGAGGACTCGACCCTTGCTAATCACTATACTCTACAATTGATTTTTTTTTTTTTTAGTGTAAGGTTAAATAAAGATATACTCTTTTGGGTGCATCAAGTTTTTGGTGTCGTTGCCTGGGATTGCTTTATTTAGTTTCTTAGTGTATTGGTTTATTCTATTTTCAATTGTAATTAATTTTATTTTTCTTGTACATACAGGTTTTTGTTTTCAACATCAAAACTTCAGAACCTTCAGAACCAACTAGACAATCTCATCTCCATAGTTCAACAAGTGGCCATAAGTAAGATTCAACAATCAAGGCAGTGTGAAGTGTGCTTCATGATGGATCATCGAACCAATTGGTGCCAATACTACCAAAAAGATAATTTTAAAGCAGCCTATGATGTGGGAGAATACCAAAGCCATCAAGGGTTCCAAGGACAACAGTATGATGCTTTCCCAAACACTTACAATGAGGGATGGTGGAATTGTACTCATTATGGCTACTCGGGAGATTATCAAGAAGTAGATCCTTATGCTAATTACACTAATCAATTTGTCTTCAATCAACCATGGGATCAACAACAAGATCTTTTTGAGCCACCACCTCAAAACTCAGGTAATTCTTTAGAAGAACTTGTCAATTTTCTTGTTATTAATACTCTGCAACTTCACCAGGAAACAAGGGAAACAAAGGCAAGTATCCAGAGTTTGGAAAGGCAAATGAGCCTATTGGCTAGTAGTACGAAGGAATTAGTAGCACAAAGATCTCAAGCACTCCCTTCCCAATCGATGATTGATCCAAAGGAGAGTGTTAGTGCCACACAACTTGAGGATGAATCAGAAAATCCAAGGGAACCCAAGGATGAGAAAGAACTAAAGATGGATTCAACTATTGAAGATAATGAAGCTTCAATTCTGAAAGAGAGTACTTCGGCACCTGAGGTAACGTTTAAGGTTCCACTTTTTACTAATGTTTCTTCTCCACCTTTTCCTAGTAGATTTGTAGAGTTCAAGGAGGAAGAACATGAACAACACATGCCGGAAACCTTAAACAGCTTGTTTGTGGATGCCATTCAACAAGTATCAAATATATGCTCCATTCCTCGATGAGATATGCACCACAAAGGATGTGATGAAATAATACTTGTAATGGAAAATGCATCCAGTATTGTGCAAAGAAAGCTTCCTATCAAACGCATAAATTTGGGAAATTTCATATATGAGCCTGGCAAGCATAAAAAGCCAAGAAGGGGTGTTGGTTAGGTTCAAAACACTAACTCAAGTGTTAATTGGGAAGGTAGCCCAATTAAAGAAGAAATTGCCAAACCGTTTGAGACTATATTGATACATGTGATAACATGAATATGATAGATGCATTAGGAATATAACCAGAGCCAAACAACCATCCATTATTAATGTTCCAAGAGAACATCCCCACTAGTGAGACAATTTGAGCCTACATTAAATATGCTATTTTATTGGTAACCACAACTTACACCTAGCCTAAATATACTTATATCCTTACCCTTGTTCTAAAGATGGATTATATATTTTGAGACATATTGCAAAAAACAAGGGATATTTTTAGTTGAAAATTTGGGTTGGAAACAAAAGATAAGTGTGGGGGAAGAAAAGAAAAGAAAAAAGTCAAGAGAAAAAGAAAGGGATCATTGTCAAATACATTCCCATATTGAAAAAAAAATCATCTCTTAAACTTTTGGTTAAAGAAAAAGATGTTACAAAGTTGGTTAGAATGAAGCAAAAGCTCAACATGAATATTTTGCCTATATTATTATGTGCTTTATAAGAGTTTTGAGAAGTTTTATTTGCAAAATCTTATTTTGTCTCTAAATTCTATGAAGTCTTTGGAACCTTTATGATATCTTTATCCCTTTGTTCTTTAACCACATTACAAACCCCTTAGCCCCATTACAACCTTGATTAAAGACCTCTTGATTCATGAAGTTGTATGATCTAAATAGTGGAGAATAGGTGGACAAGCAAGCATATGGTAGAACTGTTTTCATAAGATTGATTGAGTGTAAACACTTTAACACTACTTTAAAGAGTGAAAATCATGAGAGTATCCCATGTGAGAAGTTGAGATTAAGTTTGAATATGCACTATCTTGATTGAAATATGTTATGTTAATATTGGCTTAACTCAAACTATTTACATTCAAGCAAGATTTTTTGTGAATTTCTTTAAACTATTGATTAGTTTATAAGACTTGTCCAATGATTATCTCTAATTTATATTGTAAGATTTGTTGTAATTATTATTATTAATTTTTTTTTTTAGTTTTTCTTATGTCTTCAATGTTTGTGGGTATTGTCCTAGTAAACCCTCACGAGACTAAACTCGTCCAGTAGGGACACCTAGGGGTTTAAAAGCTTATGTCACATGCTAAGTGCCACCATGATTTCCTACAAAAATGGATTAGATTAGATTTTCTTATTTTATTTTTATTTTGTTTTGCTCGAGGACTAGCAAAAAGCTAAGTGTGGGGGTATTTGATAAGCTCATAAAATATACATTTTATGCCTTTCTACCTTTAGTTTTTGTTATGTTTTCGATCTTTATCTTGTTTACTTATATTATGTTTTTGAATTTTAGGTACAATAAGGAGAATGAAGTCAAAAGATGTCAATAATGATGGTAAAGAGCTTACAAAATCATAATCACAAGATGGAAGAAGACTTGGGAGTCAAAAATATCAATTTCTAGTTGAAAAACAATCAGGCAGATTTGACCTCTGGAGCTTGTTGTAAGGAAAACATGACGTTAGATTCTTTATTTGAAAAACTTCCTCTTGACTTTTGAAGTTGACTTGATTATATTTCCAACGATATATTATGGGCCCAAATCGGATAAGCAATGGGCATCCAAAATGATGCTAGAAGATCTCCCTAAAGAACCCTGCGACCAGAAAAACCCTAATTGCAAATCTGAAAAAAAGGCAAAAACGTGATTTGTGCACCTCCAGGCTTACTTGTGGGGCAAGGACTTATTCTCAGGGTTTTAAAGCTCTATAAATACCATCTTTTGAGCCGCAAACTAGACATCTTTTGAGGAGACTCAAGGATCATCATTCTTCTTCTTCTTCTTCTTCTCCATTCTTTTATTTTTCTCCATTCTTTTATTTTCTTTTTAGTTTTATGTATATATTATATATGCCTATGCTAGGCTAAATTTTTATTTGGTTAAGGGTGATTTCAAAAACCCTAGACATGTTATGTAATTAATTTTCAGAATCTATCTATCATTGTTTTCTATTAAAGTTGCTTATGTTCTTCCATTAAAATTGTTCATGATGATGTTTTGATTTGTTTAGGTGGCCAACTAGATAAATCTTGATAATTGTCTAATGCTAGTTTAGGAGTCTTGATCCATGTAATTGTCTTGATTTCCTATTCATAAGTAGCAATTTGTGATTAATGATTATGGTCAAGTTTTCAATAATTGCAAAGTTGTACATAACCTAAGTTGAACAATCTGAGCTTATGTGTTTGTTGCTTAGATCAACCTATCTTTCTCATCATAAAGCTGCTATTAAATTGAACTTAGAGAGCTTATTCTAGGTTGTTTGATAGTTAGAGATTAAATAGAGAGCTTGTTCTATTTAACGACAAACTAAGGAAAGATTGGGATAACAGAGCTTGTTGTTATCTACGGTTGTTAACTTTGATAGCAAATTAATGTTGGTAGATATGAAATTGATTCTTAATGATGTCTAGTGGTGGAGAATGAAACCTTAACCATATTTTTCATATTTGATTCTTCTTAATTACTTGTTTTCTCATTCTTATTGTTAACTTTAGTTTAAATCTGATTTCAAAATCCCCTTTACTTTTGTTTACTTGTTTTTAAATGATAAACTATTAACTTATAAACTAAAACCCAATCCCTGATGACTCGACCCTTGCTAATCACTATACTCTACAATTGATTTGTTTTTTTTAGTGCAAGGTTAAATAAAGATATACTCTTTTGGGTGCATCATAATCCTTCCCCGCACGTAATCGACTCCCGAACCCGCTTCTCTGATTTCTCTGGTTTATAACGCAGACCTAAAATTGGTTTTAAAAAATGTTTTATTTAATTTTAAAATATTTTTACAAAACCGGTTTTAATAGGTGGCCGATCACACCTAGCTAAAAAAGATTGGTGGCAACTCCATGTCTTTTTACGAGGCCGTTTTCATACCCTCGACCTTTTATTATTTTTAAAGGAATTAAGTTGTCTTTTCCTCTACTTCTGTTTCCCCTTCCTCGAACTGTTCCCCGCGATCCGGGATCACGTATCGACACCTTCGTTTTTTTAGAGGAATTATGTCGACTTTTCCTCATTTTTTTAATGTCACGCCTAAGGAAAACGAATAATAAAGTCTTGTGATGAGACTTGTTATTGTTATTATTTCATTTTTAGGGTTGCGACAACTTGGCGACTCCACTGGGGACTATTAGAGAGTCAGGCCTAGAATTAGTCGTGTGTTATCAAAGTCTCGGTTTTGTTGGTTTAATTGGTATTTAATTTTAATTCTCACATTTTTAAAATAAAGGAGAATTTTGAAAATAATAAAATGTTTTTGAATATGGTCATACTCATGTGCATGCATTTTATTATTTTCTCTAGTTATTTAGGTTGTATGTTATAATTGCTTGTTGGTTAATGCGTTACACTATTCTTGATCTTTGTTTTAATAAATTGTTGGGGTATTTATGATAAAGGGTGTAGAATAGATGGTGAAAGGTTTGTTGTTCCTCCACACACACTCACTTGCACTTGCATAACATGAACTCTCTACCCGGGTTCCATCCTTTTAAGTAGGAGTAAAGTAACTACGCCTTCGTGATGATCCTCCGTATGGGCTAGTGAAACACTTTTGGAGTATAAAGTACCTGAAGCCTTCGTGATGATCCTCAGTATGGGCTTAGGAAAATATACTCTAACGAATTGAACCCGCTTTTATCGGGGTGCCTTACTAGCCTTCACCGGCGACAGTATGGAGCAATTTGGGGCCTTTAGAACTGATTCACCCTCATATAGTGAACCTAGGCGAAGCCATGCCAGATTTTCGTTAGATACACCGAAGTTAGGAACACATAAAGGGACATTTCTAACCTTTTATTACCTATTTTTACATCTCAAATAAGTTTTGTAAATCGGGAAAAGATGAACGTACATCGCCTGTAATAAGTGTGATACTCCGCCCCAAAGGCACCGTGACGCCTATATAAGTAGATATTATTGGGGCAAGTGTTCACTAGCTTTTTTAAAATTGAAAATATCAAAACATTCTTTTTCAAAAATTTTTGCATTTTTGCACATTTCATGCATGTGTGAATAGAGCATGTACATTTATCGTTGTATTTTTGATCTCATTCTTTGCAATAAACGGTTGGTAATAATAATCTCATTTGGTGATTTCATAAACCGGTAGTGTTACATGAGAATTTGCATATTGTACCATAGTTAAGATCCACCACCCCGAAATTCTTTTGAAAATAATATGTGTGGTTTTTCATAGAGAAAACATGTTTCAAAAAATTGTAGATTAAATGTGGAGGCAAATCTTGCATAATGAGATTTTTGAATAATCAAAATTTTACCCACCATTTTTGTGTAGCCATTGATTTCTTTGTATATACCATGGTGCCAATTCATTTATTCTTTGCATATATCATTTTGACATCATGTTACATTCATAAACATGTATGCTCATTCATTGTAGAATACTGTCATAGTCAGCATAATTTTTTGTACATATCCATGCAGTAATTTGCTTATTCTTTACATCTATCATGTTGGCATCAGGTTGCACACATGACATACATAGTCATCATAATTTCTTTAAACGCTTCATGCATTAATCATTAGTATATCCATGCATATAGGAATAGAGCATGTACATTCATAATTGTATTCTTAAATCTCATGACATTTTCATTTGCATGAAAGGGGTTCGAGATATGAGGAAAGAATCGGAGGAACGATTGGGTGCTATGGAACGAAATCAAGAGGAATTTGGACATGAACTCCGGGAGTTGAAGGAACAACTGGTCAAATTGCTGAAAATGTTTGAGGATATGAGTAAGAGCAAAGGGGAACTTTCTCAGGGCTCTACATCGTCTTCGGATCAACCAAAACTATTAGGTCCAGAACATACAATCCTTGCTGGATCCTGCTCTTGTCAATGCCACAAAGTTACAATCCTGATGAAATTATAGACAAAATCGTAAAAATGATTAAACCTGAGAGCCTTATACCAAAGATAGAAACCTCGGATCCTGTACCATACCTGCAAACTATCCTAGGTCCAAACCAATGTCCCCACCCTACTATGGTCCAATCGTCCATTGGGATGATTACTACGGGACCCATGAATCCCACTCCATTACCACCAACTGCCAGTTCATACTATTTCCCTCATCAATCACCTTATCCAGCATCTGGGATAGGAACCTCGAGCTATGTACAATCTCCAAACGCCCCGTATCCAAATCCATACCCTTACCATGCTATTCCGCCACGTCTCCATGTGAACACTCTGGTTCGGACCTTAATGCCACCACCAAGCACCCCAACTCCTAGGCCATGTGTGACTAAGAAACGACCCAAGGATAAGACCCAAAGGCATTTTGACCCCCTTCCAATCAGCTATAAAGAGCTTTTCCCAATGTTGATCCAAAATCACATGGTTGCCTGTATCCCGCTGAAACCCCTATTACCACTATATCCAAAGTGGTATAATCCAAATGCAAGATGTGATTATCACTTTGGAATTGCTGGCCATAGCATTGAAGACTGTATAACCTTCAAAAAGAAAGTGCAATCTCTGATAAATGCCAAGTGGTTGGATCCAACGACACTGATTGACAGAGGGCTGGGAAAGCGTCATTAGGATTGGGAGATTTACAGCATTGAGGTGGAAAGACTTCAGTCTTATATGATGTAATAGGATTTCACTTTTTCAATAACCAGCTCTTATAACCTTAGGATGCTAGGAAGAATAAAGTGCTTGTAGAAGATAGTTTTAACTACTGCTCAGATTTTGTAAAACATGGTTTATACCATTGTGAACATTGGTATGGGAATGAATTGAATATGCTTCAAATTTATGAGATGTTGATGATTAAGTTCCTCCGATTCTTATTTCCTCTGTGATATCTTTCCTTTTGCATTTTGCATCCGATCAATTATTTGTCATACCATACATTCATACATGTATCATGTTAGCATCAGGTTGCATTCATACATTCATAATTAGCATGATTTTTCTGTATATATCCATGCATTAATTTGTTTATTCTTTACATGCATCATGTGACTTTGGGTTGCATTCATGACAAACATAGTAAGCATGATTTCTCTATATATGCTTATGCATTAATCTGTCATATTAACATCAGGATGCATTCAAGACACACATGGTTAGCATGATTTTCTTTGTATATAATCTGTATCAATCATTCATTGTTTGCATGTATCATAATTAACATCATGTTGCATTCATAGGGTATATTATCATTCATTGGGAAATACGCTAAAATGTACATGATCATTCATTGCATATATCTATGCGATGATTTGTTTATTCTTTGCTTGCAACATGTTGGCATCGTGATTGCATTTATTACATACATGGTCAGCATGTTTCCACTATATATGTCCATACATCATTTTTTTATTTTTCACATGCATCAAATGACAATCATGGCTCATTCATCATTATTAAGCTCATAAAATATACATTTTATGCCTTTCTACCTTTAGTTTTTTTTATTTTTTATGTTTTCGATCTCTATCCTGTTTACTTATATTATGTTTTTGAATTTTAGGTACAATAAGAAGAATGAAGTCAAAATATGTCAATAATGATGTTAAAGAGCTTACAAAATCATAATCACAAGATGGAAGAAGACTTGGGAGTCAAAAATATCAATTTCTGGTTGAAAAGCAATCAGGCAGATTTGACCTCTGGAGCTTATTGTAAAGAAAACATTATGTTAGATTCTTTATTTGAAGAAAATTCCTTCTTGACTTTTGAATTTTACTTGATTATCTTTCCAACGATATATTATAGGCTCAAAACGGATAAGAAATGGGCATTCAAAATGGCGCTAGAAGATCTCCCGAAATAACCTTGCGGCTAGAAAAACCCTAATCGCAAATTTGAAAAAAGGCAAAAACGTGATTTTTGCACCTCCAAGCTTACTTGTGCGGCAAGGACTTATTCTCAGGGTTTTAAAGCTCTATAAATACCATCTTTTGAGCCATAAACTAGACATCTTTTGAGGAGACTCAAAGATCATCATTATTCTTATTCTCCATTCTTTTATTTTCTTTTTAGTTTTATGTATATATTATCCATGCTTATGTTAGGCTAAACTTCTTTGGTTAAAGGTGATTTCAAAGCCCTAGACATGTTATGTAATTAATTTTTAGAATCTATCTATCATTGTTTTCTATCAAAGTTGCTTATGTTCTTCCATTAAAATTGTTCATGATGATATTTTGATTTGTTTAGGTGGCCAACTAGATAAATCTTGATAATTGTCTAATGCTAGTTTAGGAGTCTTGATCTGTGTAATTGTCTTGATTTCCTATTCATAAGTAGCAATTTTTGATTAATGATTATGGTCAAGTTTTCAATAATTGCAAAGTGGTACATAACCTAAGTTGAACAATCTGAGCTTATGTGTTTGTTGCTTAGATCAACCTATCTTTCTCATCATAAAGCTGCTATTAAATTGAACTTAGAGAGCTTATTCTAGGTTGTTTGATAGCTAGAGATTAAATAGAGAGCTTGTTCTATTTAACGATAAACTAAGGAAAGATTGGGGTAACAGAGCTTGTTGTTATCTACGGTTGTTAACTTTGATAGCTAATTAATGTTGGCAGATATGAAATTGATTCTTAATGATGTGTAGTGGTGGAGAATGAAACCTTAACCATATTTTTCATATTTGATTCTTCTTAATTACTTGTTTTCTCATTCTTATTGTTAACTTTAGTTTAAATCTGATTTCAAAATCCCTATTGCTTTTGTTTACTTGTTTTTAAGTGATAAAATATTAACTTATAAACTAAAACCCAATCCCTGAGGACTCGACCCTTGCTAATCACTATACTTTACAATTGATTCTTTTTAAGTGCAAGGTTAAATAAGATACACTCTTTTGGGTGCATCAAGTTTTTGGCGCCGTTGCCGGGGATTTCTTTATTTAGTTTATTAGTTTATTGGTTTATTCTTATTTTCAGTTCTAATTAGTTTTATTTTGTTGTAAAAATAGGTTTTTCTTATGAAATTTTGGAAAAGAAAAAAAAACGATGGAATTGAGCAATCTAACACTTGAAGAGTTGGTGGCATACATGAACATGGAAAACCAACAAGCCAATCTCACCTCCCCATTTCAACAATTGGCCATGGGAGGATGTCAAGGCCATCAAGGGTTCTAAGACCAACCGTATGATCATTACTCAAACACTTACCATGAGGGATGGTGGGATCATACTAATTATGACTACTCGAAAAATTTCCAAGAAGTAGATCCTTATGCCAATTACACTCATCCATCTAGCTTCAATCAATCATGGTCTCAAGAACCAGATCTTTTTCAGCCATCACATATGACTCAAAACCTAGGTACTTCTTTAGAAGATCTTGTCTATTCTCTTGTTACTGATACTTTGCAATTTCAACAGGAAACAAGGGCAAGCATCCAGAGTTTGGAAAAGCAAATGAGCCAATTGGCTAGTAGTATGATGGGATGGGTAGCACAAAGATCTGAAGAACTCCCTGCCCAAACGATGATTAACCCAAAGGAGAATGCTACTATTGTGACCTTGAGAAATGAGAAACAAGATGAGGATGAGACAAAATTAGAGATGGATTCTATTCTTGAGGATAATGAAGCCACAAATCCAAATAAGAGTACTTCGGCACCTGAGGTAACGTTTAAGCTTCCAATTTTTTCTAATGTTTCTTTTCCACCTTTTCCTAGTAGATTTGCAAAGTTCAAGGAGGAGGAACATGAACAACACATGCCGGAAACCTTAAACAGCTTGTTTGTGGATGCCATTCAACAAATACCAAAATATGCACCATTCCTTGACAAGCTATACACCACAAAAGATGATGGAATAATATTTGTAATGGAGAACGCATCCATTATTGTACAAAGAAACCGCCCTACAAAACGCACAAATTCGAAAGTTTCTTGTGTGATCTTGCAAATCCTAAATAGCCAAGAAGGGGTGTTGGTTAGGTTGGACAACTTAACTCAAGTACTAATTGGGAAGACAGCCCAATTAATAAAGAAATTACGAACCTGCCATAAACAGATTTGCTTTCTTTTCCTTTTTCTTTTTCTTTTATTTTTCTTTTATTTTTTATTTTTTTATTTTTTTATGTTTATTTGTTAATTGTTTGTTTAGTATTTTAGGATTATTTAGGTTGCATGAGTTTGTTTTGTTCTGTTTTGAGTCTTAGTTATTCTTATTCTTATGTTATTAGTTCTTTTCTCTTACACATGATTCTTTCATTTGGGTTAATAGCATTACATTGAGGACAATGTAAGAATTAAGTGTGGGGGGAAGGATTTAGGATTTCTTTTATTTTTGTCTATTATTTTTTTTATGAGTCTTTAATATTATTATTATTATTATTTTTAGTGTGTTTTGGTTCCTTTTTAATACAATGATGAGATATGAATTGCATAGGTCTAAACTGGTTATTAGTGAGAAGATTTTCATGAGAATTAAGCTTGATACTAATTTTTATGAGCCAATGTTGATATGATATGTTGATTGAGAAAGAAGCATGTTTAGACTTGATATTGACTTGTATAATCATCCTTGTGAGTTTTTGAGCCTATATGATTGATGCATTATACATATCAATCTAATTTCTTTCTTGAGTGCTCTTATGATTACATGATTCTCTAGAACTTGCTTTAAACCGTTTGAGACTATATTGATACATGTGATAACATGAATATGATAGATGCATTAGGAATATAACCAGAGCCAAACAACCATCCATTATTAATGTTCCAAGAGAACATCCCCACTAGTGAGACAATTTGAGCCTACATTAAATATGCTATTTTATTGGTAACCACAACTTACACCTAGCCTAAATATACTTATATCCTTACCCTTGTTCTAAAGATGGATTATATATTTTGAGACATATTGCAAAAAACAAGGGATATTTTTAGTTGAAAATTTGGGTTGGAAACAAAAGATAAGTGTGGGGGAAGAAAAGAAAAGAAAAAAGTCAAGAGAAAAAGAAAGGGATCATTGTCAAATACATTCCCATATTGAAAAAAAAAATCATCTCTTGAACTTCTAGTTAAAGTAAAGAAAAAGATGTTACAAAGTTGGTTAGAATGAAGCAAAGGCTCAACATGAATATTTAGCCTATGTTATTATGTGCTTTATAAAAGTTTTGAGAAGTTTTATTTGTATGATCTTATTATGTCTCTAAACTCTATGAACTCTTTGGAACCTTTGTGATATCTTTATCCTTTTGTTCTTTAACCATATTATAACCCTTTGGCCCCATTACAACCTTGAATAAAGACCTCTCGATTTATGAAGTTGTATAATCTAAATAGTGGAGAATAGGTGGACAAGCAAGCATATGGTAGAAGTGTTTTCATGAGATTGATTGAGTGTAAACACTTTACCACTACTTTAAAGAGTGAAAATCAGGAGAGTATCCCATGTGAGAAGTTGAGATTAAGTTTGAATATGCACTATTTTGATTGAAATATGTTAAGTTAATATTGGCTTAACTCAAACTATTTAAATTCAAGCAAGATTTTTTGTGAATTTCTTTAAGCTATTGATTAGTTTATAAAACTTGTCCAATGATTATCTCTAATTTATTTTGGAAGGATTAGTTGTAATTATTATTATTATTATTTTTAGTTTTTCTTATGTCTTCAATGTTTGTGGGTATCGTCCTAGTAAACCCTCACGAGACTAAACTCGTCCACTAGGGACACCTAGGGGTTTAAAGGCTTGTGTCACATGCTAAGTGCCACCGTGATTTCTTACGAAATTGGATTAGATTAGATTTTCTTATTTTATTTTTATTTTGTTTTGCACGAGGACTAGCAAGCTAAGTGTGGGGGTATTTGATAAGCTCATAAAATATACATTTTATGCCTTTCTACCTTTAGTTTTTGTTATGTTTTCGATCTTTATCTTGTTACTTATATTATGTTTTTGAATTTTAGGTACAATAAGGAGAATGAAGTCAAAAGATGTCAATAATGATGGTAAAGAGCTTAAAAAATCATAATCACAAGATGAAAAAAGACTTGGGAGTCAAAAATATCAATTTCTAGTTGAAAAGCAATCTGGCAGATTTGACCTCTGGAGCTTGTTGTAATGAAAACATTATGTTAGATTCAACTTTTGAAGTTGACTTGATTATCTTTCCAACGATATATTATGGGCGCAAATCGGATAAGAAATGGGCATTCAAAATGGCGCTAGAAGATCTCCCTAAAGAACCCTGCGGCTAGAAAAACCCTAATCGCAAATCTGAAAATAAGGCGATTTTTGCACCTCCAGGCTTACTTGTGCGGCAAGGACTTATTCTTAGGGTTTTAAAGCTCTATAAATACCATCTTTTGAGCCACAAACTAGACATCTTTTGAGGAGACTCAAAGATCATCATTATTCTTCTTCTCCATTCTTTTATTTTCTTTTTAGTTTTATGTATATATTATCCATGCTTATGTTAGGCTAAACTTCTTTGGTTAAGGGTGATTTCAAAGCCCTAGACATGTTATGTAATTAATTTTTAGAATCTATCTATCATTGTTTTCTATCAAAGTTGCTTATGTTCTTCCATTAAAATTGTTAATGATGATGTTTTGATTTGTTTAGGTGGCCAACTAGATAAATCTTGATAATTGTCTAATGCTAGTTTAGGAGTCTTGATCCGTGTAATTGTCTTCATTTCCTATTCATAAGTAGCAATTTGTGATTAATGATTATGGTCAAGTTTTCAATAATTGCAAAGTGGAACATAACCTAAGTTGAACAATCCGAGCTTATGTGTTTGTTGCTTAGATCAACCTATCTTTCTCATCATAAAGCTGCTATTAATTGAACTTAGAGAGCTTATTCTAGGTTGTTTGATAGTTAGAGATTAAATAGAGAGCTTGTTCTATTTAACGATAAACTAAGGAAAGATTGGGGTAACAGAGCTTGTTGTTATCTACGGTTGTTAACTTTGATAGCTAATTAATGTTGGCAGATATGAAATTGATTCTTAATGATGTCTAGTGGTGGAGAATGAAACCTTAACCATATTTTTCATATTTGATTCTTCTTAATTACTTGTTTTCTCATTCTTATTGTTAACTTTAGTTTAAATCTGATTTCAAAATCCCCTTTACTTTTGTGTACTTGTTTTTAAATGATAAACTATTAACTTATAAACTAAAACACAATCCCTAAGGACTCGACCCTTGCTAATCACTATACTTTACAATTGATTCTTTTTATGTGCAAGGTTAAATAAGATACACTCTTTTGGGTGCATCAATCATGACATACATTTGGGGGAAATAAAACAGAAGTTGGCTTGGCTTTAGGAGTATTTGAAAGAACTTCCATTTCAAATCAGAGGTATAAGAAGTACTGAGTTCCCTTTTAATACAGGCTAGTGCTATGGAGGATGAACAAGTTGCCCGAATGGAAAAAATGGAAAGGGAACAGAAAGAATTGCGAGAACAGCTAGCAAAGTCTCAAGCAAAATATAAGGATCAGATTACTAAATTGATGGAGCTGATGTCCGCCGTAATCAAGGGAAAAGAATGCACTGAAAACTTTGTCGACAAGAAAGGGTTAGAGGCACAAAAGGGTCAGAATGAGGTCGTAATGATTGATGCCCAGAACACAGTTAACCCCATCAATGTCCTAAACTCAGATGATCCAACTGAATAGACAAAGTTGAAAATGGTCGCAGTAAATGAGGTTGAGTTGGCAGATTCCCAAGGGAAATATTAGTTGTTAGATGAAAGGCTCTGGGCAGTAGAAAGTACAGATGTATTTGGAAGTTTAGATGCGAAAGAATGATGTTTGGTCCTCGATTTAGTCATTCCTCCTAAGTTCAAGATCCCTGACTTTGTGAAATATGACGGGACGATCGACCCGTCAGTCCACATCACTATGTTCTGCCGGAAGATGGCAAGTCATATAGATAATGATAAGCTTTTAATTCACTACTTTCAGGATAGCCTCAGCGGGTCCGCAATTAGGTGGTATAGTCAGTTGAGCAAGGATCAAATTCGCTCTTGGAATGACCTGGCTAGGGTTTTTCTAAACCAGTACAAGCATATGATAGACATGGCACCTGACCGTCTAGCCTTGCAAAATATGAAAAAAAGTTACTAAGAGCTTCAAAGAATATGCGCAACGGTGGATGAGCCTGGCCGCCCAAGTACAACTGTCATTAACTCAGAAGGAAACCACTATCATTTTTGTGAATACACTGCAGGCCCCGTACTATGATATACTTGTCGGCAAGAACACGAAGAATTTTTTGGACATGGTAATTTCAGGGGAGATGATTGAGAATGCTATCAAGGATGGGAAAATTGAAGGAGAAAGAACATCCAATACCAAGAGAAAGGGGGCATCTGAAAAGAAAAAGGAAAATACCCAAGTCGCGGAAGGCTTTGCCCCACCTCCCCAATTCTCCTCGTATCAGCCATTTTACTCTACCCTGAACAATGTCTCTCAAGGTTCTTATCCCTACCAACCAATGACTGCAACTACACCAGAATTTACATCTGTCTATCTATCGAACACCTTTGTGAATAATCGAAAGGGGCATAAAAAGCGAAAAAGAAATCAGGTTGACCCGATTCCTGTGACATACAGGAGCTACTACCTCAACTCATCCAGAATCACCTTGTGACACCCATACAGTTAGAGCCTCTGAAGCCCCCTTATCCGAGCTGGTATGATACTAATGAGTGTTGTTGTTATCATTCTAGCAATCAAGGTCACTCAACAAAGAACTGCCCCGCTTTGAAGTACAAGGTCAGGGATCTCATCAAGGCTGGTTCAATAAGTTTTGAAGATGGGAAAGCCAAGTGTCATAAGAAAGATGGTGCATAATCATATTAGGTTTTTGACGCATGTAGTTCTATACACTGTGATGATGAAAACACTTGTCTCATGTTGACATCTACATGAATTAAATGAATTTTGAATTTTAAATGCTTTGTGTTTGTTGTTTTAACAATAATTTGAGATTGCAAAAACAAGCATTAAGGAAGTCTTAATAATGGATAGTCTCGAGAATATTGATGATCATTGTTACAAATGACCCTATACCCTCTCCCCTCTCTTGTAGGTTTTCCTAGGCCTAAATCCCTTGAAATAAGATCACTTGAAAGACCTAATGCTTCAAGGAATATGATTGATTAAACTTCATAAACCATTGTCATTGTAGAATAAGCAAAGATGTAAATCCTAGTCTAGGCCATGAACAAAGGAACAAACTTTTTGAAATTTTTTTGAATTCCTTGAAATTGAAACAAATGAGACATTTTTTCAAGAATCTAGATTTTGGTAATTTGGTATGTGTCAAGGTTGTGCCAAAACCATTCATGACCTTTACCAATAACCACAAAACACTTATTACCCAAACATCACTTCATGATTGACACCCTAGGGCACAATGATTAAACTAGATTATCTCATGTCCCAGATAAAACTCGTTTTTGGGTCGTATTTTCCTTGTCCTTTCAAAGAACTCATATTTGAAACTCAATCTTTTCAAAATAGACATAGACTTGCTATGTTCCTCGTTGATACAAATTCTCATGGTTAATCAATTGGGGCATCATATGTTGAAATGATGGTTATATGGTGAAAAAGGATGGACTAACGCATGAATCATTGGGGCATGCGAAAGAAAATAAAAAATAAAAAATTTGTGATATCATACATATGAGAATTCGAATGTATCCAAAGTGCAAAATGAAATTTTGATTATCTATTCCCCCTGGGATCGTTTTTCAATGAGAATATTCATGCTTGATATGATTTCATAGTCACCCTTTTGAGCCAAAAGAATTCTTTCTTCTTTGAATCCTGATCAAGGATCACCCTCTACACTGGCGGGCAAATGCGAGGAAAGATCTTCCCAAAGATCACGGAAAAATGAGTCCTAGCTCAAAGATAGATACAAAGCAAATTGAGGCCCGAATAAATATGGACTCACTCTGTCAAAGAAAAAGAAAAAAGAAAAGATGGCGAAATGAAAGCCAAGAAAAACAAAAGAAAAACACAAAAAAAAAAGTGTGTGAAGAAGTATCGCAAATGAAAGCCGAAAGCAAAAAAGGAAAAAAGCGAAGTCAAAAGGAATGAAAAGTCCAAAAAGGGACAAATGCTTCAAAGAAAATCCTCCTCAAGGAATGACTCTTGATCTGATTACCCTCAAACACATATTTTGGGCCTATTTATCCTTTCTTTTTGAACCCTGAACTGTGGCCTACATTACGTGCTTTAAAAGTCCATTTTGATCAAACATGAATATTTAATTTGAAGGGTTTTTCCTTAGGTTTTATCCCATCTCGTCAAATTATCATTTCACTAAGGAAGAATTTAGAATTCTCAAGTGCATGGTAAAACAATGAAAAAAATGAAAAAATAAAAAAATGGAAAGAATGGGACTCTAGGGCGAAAACCCAAAAATGGGCGGTCTAGAGTAAAATGGGAATTTTCGATGCCATTTATGTTAGTACCAATACCACAAAAGAGAAGGTCATCTTAAAAAGTGGTCATCGAGGAATATCTAGGAATTCCTGAACCTCTCAAATTGACAACTCTCATTCGGAGGAATGTCTTCAAAAATTGAAACTTTTTTTCTCCAAGATTAAACTTTCCGGTCTAAACATCCCGGCCAATCTTGACGCTTGTCAAAATGCCTTGATATGGAAACTAAAAGAATGTTGAATTTGTTTGGTTCTCAATGAATTCATGATTTATAAAACCTGTTCCATCTGTGAGCCTAGAAGGGGCATACATTTTTGCTATGAAGTTTTTCTGGAAAAACCAGAATCTTGTTATACCAAGCCTTGCCAATCCCAGTTTTTTTTTTTAAAAAAAAAAAAAACCAGATTGACAATTGGAGAAGTTTTAACAGTGATCATCAGTCTTCAAAAGATTTGTACATCACACACGGTGGGGTTAATATTTTTGTTCAGAGGTTTTCAAAATGAGAAAACAAATAAAGATATTTTTTTGAAATACCCATTTTTTATGTTGACATGAGACAATGGTTTTTCAAACCCAAAGACATAGAAATACTAGGGTAGGTCTTGACTTCCAGATATGAGAAGAAGAAATAGAACTTGTTTCAGACCTCTGTCAATAAAAGTTTAAAAACTATTGGGGCAAAGAGTATAGCCAAAGATTGAAAAAAGGAATTGAAGATATACTCTATTTGGAAGAGGAAAAATGAATTTGAAAGGCTAAGCCAAAGTCTAGAAAAATGATCGGGGGCATTTGCATCACTCATGAGCACTTATCTCTTTATTAAGCTTTTGCATCTGCACAGTGTTGACAAGCATTTGCATCATTCATGGGTATTTGCATTGGCAATATTTCATGAGCATCTGCATTCTACCTTTACAAGTACATCCTTCATAGATATTTGCATTCGCATCATTTCAAGCAATTGCATCATTTCTAGAATCATTGCATTTTCATTATTATGTGGTAATTGCAGTTACACCATTCATAGACCACTTAAATGAACACGATTAGTAGGAGCATCTGCATCATATTCAATATCTGCATCTGCAAGCATATGAATCAATCCAAGCCATTTGCATTTGCACCAAGAAACATTTACATCAATCCAAGCCATTTACATTTGCACCATGAAGCATGAGCATCTTGTTAAAGACATTTGCATCTGCATCCTCTCTCAAAGCTTTTGGGTATAATTTTCAACACAATTTTTAAAATGGGCAAGTCTTCGATGGTGATAACTGAACCTTCTGGAGGAGATACCTAGAATTTTACAATTTTTTAAAAAATTAGAAAGACTTTGGTGGTGATAGCGACAGCGTTTAGAGGAGTTACCCATAATTTTACAATGTGCAAACCTTTGGTGGTGATAGCCAAAGCTTCTAGAGGGGATTTCCAGAATTTTACAAATTTTAAAAGTGAACAAGTCTTCGGTTGTGATAGCTGAAGCCTCTGGTGGAGATATCCAGGGTTTTTGAACAATGAGAAATCTTCTTCTGGATGAGTTACCTAGAGTTTTGCAGTTTTAAAAATGAACAAGTCTTTGGTGGTGATAGCCGAAGCTTCTGGAGGAGATACCCAGAATTTTATTCAATATCTGCATCAAGAAACATTCACATCAAATCAAGTCATTTACCTTGGCATCAAAGACATTTGCATCTTATTTAACATCTGCATCTGCACCAAGAAGCATTTGCATCCCTTCTCAAAGCTTTCAGGTATAATCTTCAACATGTTTTCAAGAACCAATATCCAGAGTTTTAAAAAATTTTTGAAAAGAGAGAAAGTCTTGGTAGTGATAATCGAAGCCTCTATGGAGATATCCAGGGTTTTATAGTTTAAAAAAAAAAAAAGAAAAAGTCTTTGGTGGTGAAAACCAAAGCCTCTGTGGAGATATCCAGAGTTTAATTTTTTTTTTCTGAAAAGGGAGAAAGTCTTTGGTAGTGATAGCCGAAACCTCTGTGGAGATATCCAAAGTTTTGAAAAGGGAGAAAGTCTTTGATAGTGATGGGCGAAGCCCCTGAGGAGATATCCAGTGTTTTATAGTTTAAAAAAAAAAAAAAAAAAAAAAAAAAAAAAAGAAAGTCTTTGGTGATGATAACCGAAGCCTCTGTGGAGATATCCAGAGTTTTAAAATCTTTTGAAAAGGTAGAAAGTCTTTGGTGGTGATAGCCAAAGCTTCGGGTAGAGGTATTCAGAGTTTTACAGTTTTAAAAGTGAGTAAGACTTTGGTGGTAATAGCCGAAGCTTCTGGAGGAGATATCCAGAATTTTAAACACAGCTGAGAACAAGACAGGTTAAGACCCCGAGACCATCGTCGAGGTCATTTCTTCTCTTGCAAATCGAACTCGTTTCCTTAAGGTGGGTCGAGCCTTGATTAGTCAGGGAACTCAATTTAAGGACAAAATCTTCATTTTACAGCTTTTTCAACAAAAAAAAAGAAAAAAAAAAGAAGAAATGAAAAAGAAAACCCATTTCCCTTTCCTTCACATGGAATTTCACTAACCGTACAAAATTAGTATTTGTTTATCTTTGCTTGATTCTTGATTCTCAGCAATAGCCAAAGAGGGGCAGCTGTAGACACCTAATTTTGTCCGGACCCCTAAATCAGGTATGTTTTCTTCCCAAATTGATGTTTCTAAATGCTAAAAGGTTTTTCTCCTCCTGCAGGTGGTACTCCGAGGCTTAGTCTAAGAAAGCAGACAGAAAAAGCCAAACTCAAAAAAGTCAACCTCGAAAAAAGTCAACCCAGAAAAAGTCAACTACTAAAAAAGTCAACCCGCTTTCAAAATCAAGATTTGAGGTTCGATTGAAAAACGGTGAAAGAATTTTGATAATCCGAGGTCTACATTGAAAAATATGGAGTTCGAAAGTTGGGTTATGAGATTCAGTAGAAAGAAAACCCTAATTCGAGAAATTTGGGGAAAAGTGCTTAAACAATCAAATTGGTCGGAATTGAAGGTCTCAAATGAAAGATAAGCACTAACTATGGGTAATGGAGAAGCCATTTGGAAGAATAACTGATAAAAAAGTCAATTCGGAAGAAAACCGAGGATTAGGGTTTTTTGGTGGATTTCGGTGAAATTTGGAAACATTGCAGAAATGGCCCAATTCGAAAGATCTAAAGCCTTTAATTGATGAGAAATGATTAAACAAGGATAGCCCAAGGCTCAATTTGAAGAAAATCTGAAAATCGAACTTGTTTTGAGCAAAACCGAGTTTCGGAGGCAAAAAGGCAAAATTGGAAAATATGGGAAAAATAGCAAATGAACTCCAAAAATTCTGAAAATTTGCAAAACTCATTTTTAAATTATTTGGAAGATATTGGCGAAAGAAAATCTTGATTCGGAGTTCGTTTGCAAAATGGCCAAATCCGGGTCCCCTATGTAGTAATTCAAGCAGATAAATCCCGAAAAAATAGCAAATGAGCTCCAAAAATTATAAAAACTTCCAGATCACATTTTGAAATTATTTGGAAGAGATTGGTGAACAAAAATCTGGATCCGAAGCTCGTTTAAAAATGGTAAAGTTCGGGTGCATAAAAGGGGTAATTTCGGAAATAAATCTGAAATAAATAGCAAATGGACTCGGAAAATTTTGAAAACTTCTAGAATTCATTTTTTTATTATTTTGAAAGTATTGAAAAAATAAAATTCGAATTTGGAGTCCGTTTGCTATTTATTTAAGTTCGGGGGGCAAAAAGGTTATTTCACCAAGAAAACCAAAAAGGGCAAATTGGTAATTGAGGAAAATATGATAGACGAAGAAATTGCTGGGGTTTTTCTTCCTTTGGTCAGCCAACATAGAGGAGAAGAAGGAAGCTTAAGCAATTTAATTCCCTAGTCACTATCATGCCACATGCTGTAACTAACACCTTACAAATGGTCCCCCCTTCATCCAACGGCTTCGGTCCCTTGTAGGAAAGTTGAATGCACCATCCAATGGCCAAGTTTAAATGTCAAAATGACATTTTTATTTTTCATAAAAGAATGCTCATCTAATGGCCAAGAATGGAAGGAAAAAGACAAGCACAATTCATCCAGGGCTGAGCATCAATTCGGTTGAGAAAGGGAGTGCATGGGATTATCCCTTTTCATCCAATGGCTACACATGTTGAGGGCTGGATTTAATCTACAAGATATCAATTTTATGTTGGCTTCATCCAATGACCAAGAATGGAAGAGCACAGCTCATCTAAGGGTAAGCATTGAAGAGGGGCAAGCAAGTGAGTGCATGGGATTGGTCCTCTTTTGAATCTAATGGATAAGGTTAATCCAAGAGCTGAGTACACATCTTAAGGGCTGGAATCATTTGGCAAGATGACATTTTTATGTTGTCATCAAAATATCTACATCTAAAGGGGCAAGATTGGAGGAGAAAAGGTGCAATTCTCATCCAATGGTTAAGGGTGAATTCGGCCAAGGCTAAAGGGAGAGGGGGAGTTTCATTTTTTCAGAGGTTTTTTGGCTGAAAAATAGTAGCTAATTTGGAAAGAAAAAAGGTTTTGAAAGAAAGAAAAAAAATTTCATTAGAGAGTTTGAAGGTAGTCATCTCTACCAAGTTCTAGCCTAGATTTCTTATTCATTTTCATGATGTTTTCTTCATTTTTCTATCATGTTTTCCTACAACATTTTTCTTAGAAATAAAGTTCTTTTAATGTTTATTCATGTTTTCATCTTCTTCTTCTTCTTTAAAATGGTGGAAACAATTTTTTCTTGGAGTTTCATGCCATGGCCGAATGGCTCATTTTTCTGCCTTATTTTTTTCTTTTCTTTCTTTCTTCCTTGCATGTTGTTGTGAAAAAATGATTTATACAAGTTTTTTAAAGTATTCTAAGGTTCTGATTTTTACCAAATATGAAGCAAAAAAGGTTGAAATGGCTACATGATCTTGGCTAGACCAAGTGAATATGGTTTGTTGAGAGGCTATGCCCATTTGACACCATCCATGAAGCTTACCTTATTTTCTGTTTTACATAGTTTATTTTCTATTTTGATGAGATGGAAAGGCTTCATGATCTTGGCAAGACCAAGTGATTATGGTTTGGTGAGAGGCTATGCCCATTTGATACCATCCATGGAGCTTAACTTTCCTTGTTCTACTTACTTGTTTTACTTATAATTTCTGCATGTCTATGTTAGATCTTGTGTATACATTTTCTTTACATTATTTTCTATGCTATATGTGTTATATTTCATTTCTATTCTTGATATTGCATCCTTGCATATTCGGCCATTGTTGTTCATGTATCCATGTTGTGCAATTTTTTCATGTACCATGTATTTCATTTTTGCATTTTCATAGTTTTGTTTCATGCATATTCGCTCATACCATGTTTGCCTTGCATGTGCATTTTTCTTTTGCTTCTTAGTTTGTTTACATCTCCATGTCATGAACTTGCATATTCTGATTTTAGTATGTCTTGTGCTTATGAAAATGCTATGATAAAAATGCCATCATATTGATCCATGACCATTCGGCAATACCATGTTTGTTTGCCTTGCATGTGCATTTTTCTTTTGTTTCTTAACTTGTTTGCATTTCCATGTCATGAGCTTATGCATTTTGATTTTGGTATGTTATATGTTATATAAAATTCCATGACATTATGCATTTTAATATGGTTTGTCATTTACTTATGTCATTTACTAAGTTGGATTGCATTAGAGTCTCATGTGATCATTTGGCCTCTTCATGCATTCATTGCCTTCTCATGCATTTGTATTTTTGTTTAGGTAACATGTTTTGCATTATCATATCTTGAAATGGTGTATTAGCTACTGTTTGTTCCAGCATTGACATTAATTTCATGAGTCCTTATATGTTCATAATATTGCTATGCATGCTCACTACATTTTAGGTCTAGGCCATATTGGTATTGCCATGCATATTGAGTCCTAAATCACATTGGTATTATCATGCATTAATATGCTATTTAGGTCTTAGGTCACATTCATTTTCATGCATATTTATAACATGTTAGGTCCTAGTCACATTTACATTATCAAGCATTGCATGCATATAGAGTTAGGATAGCATTAATTGCCATACAAATTTATGCTAGGCATTTAGGTTGCCATGAATTCTCATGCATTTTCTTTACCATATATACCTTTAGACCATGCATTTCATACATTTCATTTGCTGTATGTTCATGCATTCCATGTCATTACGACTTGATTTGTGACTTAGGCCAATTAATGGCTCAAAGTCATGCTCTCTAGAGCATACTTGTGGAAAATTAAGGAATTGTCAAATTGATCTTTCTAGCTTTGTGATTTTTTCTTTTTTACTTAGCCAATTTTGTCCAAGGTTTTTAAAATGTTTAGCTACTGTCCTTAGGTCTTAAGGATGATCTCCAAAATTTTTTACTTTGATTTTTGAATGACTTTATCAAAGGCAAAAATTTGTTTTGACAAAACAGTTTTTTTTCACACAGTACTCAAACATCTCCAATTTTTCTAGATAGTCATCTTTAAACAGAAAATTAAGAAAATTTTTTCTTGTGTATATTTGCATGTTCTGAGTCTCCAGTACTTTTTTTAGAATTTTTAGAATTTTTAAAAATAGGCTAAAAATTCGTGTGGCAAAACCGGACGGTAGAGGCAAATTTGAAATCAAAAGAGGAATAAAGGTTGAATTTGGCTAAGGCATTTAAAGGGGTTCGGTAGAAGTTTTAGCTACTGTCTTAGGGTTGTTTCTAAGCCTTTTTAAACATTGAAAATGATTTTATAAATCTCGGGTCAAGGGTAGTTAAGTCCGGGATTTTAAACTTAGGAAATTAGAGCCATTTTAAAAGGGTTTGGTAAGGGTTTTAATTTTTTATTCAAAATTTTCTTCTAAATTATTTTCAAATAATCACAAAGTTTCGTTTTTTAGAAAATATAATTTGACATATTTTCCTAAGGTAGCCAGATATCTTTTTAGATATACGGATTTATTTAATTAAAGGAAAAAATACAATTTTCATGCATTGCATTTTCCATGTTCATGCATTTTATTTAAATGTATGATTTTTGCTATGATATTTTCCATGATATTATTATTATTATTATTTTAATTCACATTTTATGATCTTATATTTGTTGGCCATATGATTTTTAATGTTTCATGATATCCTATATTTTTATTTAGTTATTTTTGTCACATTTTTTAGGATATACTATGTTCATGCATCATTATTTTTATTAGTATTTTCATGCATATTATATGTTAGCATTATTTTAATTCCATGTCATTTCTTGTCATTTAGATCATATTCCATGTCATTTAGGTTATTTCATTTATAACATGCCATGTCATTTAAAATATGCCATATCATTTAGAATTGCCATGTCATTTAAATCATTTTATCTCATTTAGAATATACCATGATACTTAGGATTTTTTCATTTTACCTAGAATATACTATGTCATTTGAATTATGTCATATCATTTAGGTTGCATTATATTATATAGATTTGCCATGTCATTTTATTATGTCATACATGTTCATGTTCATATTTTTAAAATGTTTTGAAAAAGATAATGATTTTTCAATAAAAAAATAAAGATATTCCCGAGTTAAAATAATTCATGAGTTCTCTACCGGGTTTGCTGGAGGGAATATCATCAATTATCATTAATAAAGGAATATCTTTCTTTCAAAAAATGAGAATGATTCGAAAAGTTTTCCAAATGAATAAAAATTTCTATATTTTGCCAATTTTGTCGGGGAATATAGGAAAATTTTGAATTAATAAATTCCGGATCATTTTCAATTAAAAATGGAATTATTTTTCTTAAAATTGGGAATTAACTTGAAATACTAAATTAAAAACCAACTTTTTACCGAGACTTTAATAACACACGATTAATAAGGTACCGATTTATACGGGCATTGTGGGGGTGCTAAACCTTCCCCGCCCGTAACCAACTCCCGAACCCGCTTCTCTGATTTCTCTTGAAATTGGTTTTAAAAAATGTTTTAATTAATTTTAAAATGTTTTTACAAAACTGGTTTTAATAGGTGGCCGATCACACCTAGCTAAAAATGATTGGTGGCGACTCCATGTCTTTTTACGAGGCCGTTTTCATACCCTCGACCTTTTATTATTTCTAGAGGAATTAAGTCGTCTTCTCCTCTACTTCTGTTTCCCCTCACTCAATCTGTTCCCCGCGATCCGGGATCACGTGTCGACACCTTCATTTTGTTAGAGGAATTAAGTCGACTTTTCCTCGTTTTTTTTAATGTCACGCCTAAGGAAAACGAATAATAAAGTCTTGTGATGAGACTTGTTATTGTTATTATTTCGTTTTTTAGGGTTGCGACACCATGAAACATGAAAGACCTTGCAAAAAGGAATTGTAAGGAGTTACAATTATGAGTGTAGACACCTAATTTTGTCCGGACCACTAAACAGGTATGTTTTCTTCCTAAATTGATGTTTCCGAGTGTAAAAAGACTGTTTTCATCCTACAGGTGGTACTCCGAGACTTAGTTTAAGAGGGCGAGCATAAAAAGTCAAACTTGAAAAAGTCAACCCCAGAAAGTCAAACTACTGAAAAAGTCAACCCACTTTCAAAATCAAGATTTTAAGTTCAATTGAAAAATGGCGAAAGAATGTTGATAATCCGAGGTCTACATTGGAGGATATGGAGTTCTTCAGTTGGCATTTGGAGATTCAGTAGAAAGGAAACCCTAATATGAGAAATTTGGGGAAAAGTGCTTAAACGATGAAATTGGTGGAAATTGAAGGTTCCAAATGAAAGATAAGCACTGACTACGGGTAATGGAGAAGTCACTTGCAAGAAAAATCGAAAGAAAAGTCAATCCGGGAGAAAACCGAAAATTAGGGTTTTTAGTGGATTTCGGTGAAATCGGGAAGAATCACAGAAATGGCCCGACTTGGTAAGACCAAAGCCCCAATGGCTGAGGAATGATTATAAAAGGATAGCCCAAGGCTCAGCTTGAAGAAAATCTGAAAATCGAACTTGTTTTGAGCAAAATCGGGTTTCGGAGGCAAAAGGGCAAAATTGGAAAATTAGGGAAAAATAGCAAATGGACTCCAAAAATTCTGAAAATTTGTCAATCTCATTATTAAATCATTTGAAAGAGATTGGCGAAATAAAATCTTGATTCGGAGTTCGTTTGGAAAATGGCCAAATCCAGGGCTTCTTATGTAGTAATTCAAAAAGGAAAATCCCAAAAAAATAGCAAATGAGCTCCAAATCTTCTGAAATTTTTCAAATCGCATTTTTAAATTATTTGGAAGAGATTGGAGAAAGAAAATCTTGATTCGGAGTTCGTTTGCAAAATAGCCAAATCTCGGGCCTCCTATGCAATAATTCAAGAAGATAAATCCCAGAAAAATAGCAAATGGACTCCAAAAATTCTGAAATTTTGCAAATCACATTTTTAAATTATTTGGAAGAGATTGGAAAACGAAAATCTTGATTTGGAGTTCGTTTGCAAAATGGCCAAATCTCGGGCCTCCTATGAAGTAATTCAAGCCGATAAATCCCGAAAAAATACCAAATGAGCTCCAAAAATTATAAAAACTTCCAGATCACACTTTTTAATTATTTTGAATATATTGGTGAATAAAAATCCTGATTTGGAGCTCGTTTAAAAAATGGTAAAATGTAGGGGCATAAAAGGGCATTTTTGGGAAAAAAATCCAAATAAATAGCAAACGGACTCGGATAATTTTGAAAACTTCCAGAACTCAATATTTTATTATTTTGGAAGTATTAAAAAAATAAAAATTGAATTTGGAGTCCGTTTGATATTTATTTGCATCCGAGGGGCAAAACGGTTATTTCACCCAAGCAACCGAAAAGGGCTTCTTTGGGCCTTTAAAAAAATCAGAGTTGGGCTGGAAAAGAGAAGTGTTGGCTTGCCCAGGCCCAAAGGAAGGAGGAAGCTTCTGATTTTTCAATCAAATGGCTAAAAATTAACAGTTAGTTAGAGATTCTCTTTGATCAAGCCATGGTGATTAAGCCACATAGGCCAAGAGAGATGTCAACATTATTCTTCAACAGCTATAATTTGAGAGAGCTGAGATGCTAATATAAAGGTGGTAATTTCATGATTTTTCACCTTGAATTATTAGCCATTTGATGGGAAATTGGTTACAAAAAAATGACAACATCTTGAGGCATTATAGGGGGATTCGGCCAGCTCTTTGAAAGGGGTCAGAGAATTTCATTTTTTCATCTTCATTTTGCTGAGTTCTTAGAGTTTTTACTTAGTTTTTCTCTTCTTGGTTGAAAGCAAAAAAGAAAAGTTTAGAAAAGAAAGGAAAGTTTGAAGAGATAAAGCTTGAAATATAGCTTCTTGAGGTTGCTCTTGAGCACCAACTCTTGCACTTTCTTGATTTTCCATTCTTGTTTTTGCTATTTTGATTTCTATTTGGTGAGTTTCCATTTTCAATAAATGTTTTTTTTATTGTTCTTTTAAATTCTTCCTTCATCTCTTTCTTAAGTATATTTTTTACATTTTATTTTTACAATAAACTCACCATGGCTAAATGGCCTACATTATTTAGTTAAGTTGCTGTTTTGATTTATTTTACCATATTGTTTATGTTATTTTCTTTGATCTTGGTGTTTTAAATGTTATGTTACTTCATATTCTTGAGTTATATTTTAATTTGGTTGCTTTGTTTGTTGCCATTTATGCTTTAAATATCATGTTTTTGCATTTTTAATTTTCTGTTTTCATGATGTTTAAATTTGAGCATGTTTTAGATTTAGTATATCAAGTGCTTCTGAAAATGCTTGTGTGGTCTTTGCATGATTTGAGTTTTATATCTTAGTTGAGCATGTTTTAGATTTAGTATATTAAGTGTTTGTGTAAATGCTTGCGTGGTTTTTGCATGATTTAAGTGTTATATTTTAGTTGAGCATGTTAGTATACCAAGTGTTTGTGAAAATGTCATGCTTGTTGGAGCTTGAGGCCATTTGGCTACTCCATGTGTTTTGCATTGTGTGTTGCATTTTTGCCATGTTAGTTGGTAAGTTTTTGCATTTGCATGACATTTAATTTAGTTTTGCATGCTAGTACACCGAGTGTTTGTGAAAATGCCATGTTTGCTAATTACATTATGCTATTCGGCCACTCTTGGAATTCTTGCATTTTATGTGCATTCTTGCCATGTTAGTTGATAGGTTAGCATTTGCATGATATTTGGTTGAGTTTTTGGTTTAAGCATGCTTTGTGTTTGTGAAAATGCCATGCATATTTTAGTTATTAAGTTAGGTTTATTTTCCATGCATGTTCATGCATTCTAGGTCTAGGTTACATTAAATGCCATGCAAGTTCATTTAGGTCTAGTTCACTTTATGAATGCCATGCATTTTTTCATGACATTTAGGTTTAAATCCATGCATTTCATGCATTATGTTTGCTGTATTGTTTCATGAATTTCATGTTCATGCCACTTGAATAATGACTTGAGCCAATTAATGGTTCCAAGTCATGCTCTCATGAGCACACTTGTCGAAAATTAAGTTTGTCAAGTTGATTATTCTACCTTTGTGATTTTTTTTACTTAGCCAATTTTTATCTAACTTTCAAAAAGTCCTAGCCATTGTTTGTGAGCTATTTTATGAGTTTCAAATATTTTTACTTTGATTTTTAAATGATTTTATCAAAGGCAAAAATGTGTTTTGGCAAAGCTGTTTTTTTCACCCAGTTTTCGTACTTTTCCTATTTTTCTGGGCATTCGTCTTTAATCAGAAAATTAAGCCGATTTTTTTCCCGTGTAGTTTTACATGTCTTGAGTCTCCAGTATTTGTTTAGAATTGTTTGAATTTTTAAAAATAGGATAAAAAATCGTGGCTTAAAATTGGACAGTGGAGTCAGAATTCAATTTAAAGAAAAATCATTTTTCTGTTTTGGTTAAGTTACTTAGAGTGGGCTGATTAGGAGGGTTAGCTACTGACTTAGGGTAGTTTCTAAGCCTTTTTAAACTCTAAAAATGGTTTTTCAAGTCTCGGGTTAAGGGTAGTCAAGTCCGAAATTTTAAACTTAGGAAATTAGAGCCATTTAAAAAAAATTTAGCCCAGTTTTTATTTTTAATTCAAGCTTTTCAAAATTGTTTTCAAACAATCACAAAGTATTTTGGTTTTAGAATATTTAATTTGACATATTTTTCTAAGGTAGCTGGATATCTTTTTAGATATACAGATTTCCTTAATTAAAGGAAAAAATACATTTCATGCATTACATTTTCCACATTCATGCATTTTATATAATATGTGATTCTTGTTATACTAATTTCTATGATATTGTTATTATTTTGATTTATATTTTTTGATGTTATATGGTTTGTTATATGATTTGGAATATTTCATGATATCCTATGCTTTTATTTAGTTATTTTTTTTTTGTCATATTATTTAGCATATACTATGTTCATGCATTATTATTTTCATTTTTATTTTCATGCATATTATATGATAGCATTATTTCATATTCCATCTCATTTAATTTATATGCCATATCATTCATGTTTGCCATGTCATTTAAATTATTTCATTTCATATAGAATATGTTATGTTACTTAGGTTATTTTATTTCATTTAGAAAATATCATGTTACTTAGGTTATTTCATTTCATATAGAATATGTTATGTTACTTAGGTTATTTTATTTCATTTAGAATATATCATATGACTTAGGATATTGCATCTCATATTGAATATACTATGTTACCTAGGTCATTTCATTTTATTTATAATATGTCATATAACGTAGAATATTTTATTTCATTTAGAATATGCTAAGGCATTTATTTCATTTCATTTAGAATATGCTAAGCCATTTACATTATATCATATCATTTAGGAAGCATTATATTATTTAGATTTTGCTATGTCATTTTATTTATGTCATGCATATACATATTCATATCTTTTAAATTGTTTTCAAAAGGATAATGATTTTTCAATAAAATAAAGATATTCCCGAGTTAAAATAATTCATGAGTTCTCTACCGGGTTTGCTGGAGGGAATATGATCAATTATCATTAATAAAGGAATATCTTTCTTTCAAAAAAGAGAATGATTTGGAAAGTTTTCCAAAACTAATAAAAATTTCTATATTTTGCCACGTTTGTTGGGGAATATAGGAAAATTTTGAATTTATAAATTCCGGATCATTTTTAATAAAAAATGGAATTATTTTTCTTCAAATTGGGAATTAAAAACCAACTTTTGACCGAGACTTGAGATAACACGCGATTAATAAGGTACCGATTTATACGGGCGTTGTGGGGGTGCTAATCCTTCCCCACACGTAACCGACTCCCAAACCCGCTTTTTTGATTTCTCTGGTTTAAAACGCAGACTTGAAATTGGTTTTTAAAATGTTTTAATTAATTTTTAAAATATTTTATAAAACCGGTTTTAATAGGTGGCCAATCACACCTAGCTAAAAAAGATTGGTGGCGACTCCATGTCTTTTTTAAGGTCATTTTCAAAACCTTCATTTTTCTAGAGGAATTAAGTCGACTTTTCCTCGATTTTTTTAATGTCACGCTTAACGAATAATAAAGTCTTGCGATAAGACTCGTTATTTTTTAGGTTGCGACAATGAGATCCTTATGCATCAAACCTGTGTTTCTAAATTTGTTCCTAGTCATTGTATTGTCAAGATAGGGCATCGACAATGCTCTAATACTGGCATATTTTAAGCTCCCATGCACATGTTGCATATAACCGATCTCATAGGTTGAAGTATAGAGATACTTGGGGATAACATATGAGTGCTTGTTAGTTGAACAAGTTCACTGAACATGACCCGCTATGAGAGTTCCATTTGGTATTTCACTCAAGTGTCTATGGAAGTACTCTCATGTGTTAGTAGTGTAAATAATCCTTTGACTTGTGATGCCAGGTTATCTTGTATGTGAATTATCATATTTTGATTTCATCACAAATGGATCTCAACAAGGGATGCCTATGGTAGGGTGATTTTGGGAATGGTATGAAACATATGAAGATAAATGAGTAGTCCAGAGAGGATTCATCACCTCAAGTGATATGAGGGGACATATCTCGATTGTTCCTAGCTTATATTAACTCATGGAAGTCCTTGGCCAAGGCAAATGCTTAAGAAGTTAATATGAAAGCTGCAGGACTAATATGGAAAGAGTTAAAGAGTAGACACTGCACCATGGTCTTCCTTTTCTGGGATATTTGATGAAAGGATCGAATTAGACAGACATACTGTACAGTGAACGGCTTGTCAAACCATGTTGACTCTCTTGGCATTTGGGTGGCTTGATGTATTACTAGATGTCGCTCATGGTCTATAAATATAAATGTTAATTCTTAATTGAATTAATTTATATTTTTGTCAACATGTTGGGGGCTAATGGGCTGTTAGGATTCGGCTCATGCTCAAACAGAGATAACGTATAATTTAATCAACAAGTTAAACATACAACGCAGCGGAATAAAATAAAACATAGAGAAACCAAATCCCTTCAAGGATCTGCCTATGAATTCAAAATGATCAGCCTATCAAGAACAGATAACAATCAAAATCTCATACCTCTGTAATGGAGATTGTCGAAACCTCAAGACAAATTCTTGACGTTCTTGTTCTTGTACACAAAGCTCGCTTGTCGAAAACCAAAGCTGTCCAATTGTCTGACCTCTAATAGTAATCCACACAGGTGATCTGAAAACCTTCGCAAGGTTGGGATTATGTTTTGCCTAAAAATTAGAGAGTCAGGCCTAAAAATTAGTCGTGTGTTATCAAAGTCTCGGTTTTGTTGGTTTAATTGGTAGTTAATTTTAATTACCATATTTTTTTTTAATAAGAAGAATTTTGAAAATAATAAAATATTTTTAAATATGTTCATACTCATGTGCATGCATTTTATTATTGTTCTCTAGTTATTTAAGGTTGTATATTACAATTGCTTGTTGGTTAATGCGTTACACTATTCTTGAATGTTTTAATTGCTAGGGCATTTAGAATAAGGTTTGTAGAATAGGTAGTGAAATGTTTGTTATTCCTCCACACACACTACACGTGCATTTGCATATCATGAATCCTATACCCGGGTTCCGTCCTTTTAAGTGGGAGTAAAGTAACTACGCCTTCGTGATGATCCTCCGTATGGGCAAGTGAAACACTTTCGGGAGTATAAAGTACCTAAAGCCTTCGTGATGATCCTCCGTATGGGCTTAGGAAAATATACTCTAACGAATTGAACCCGCTTTTATTGGGGTGCCTTACTAGCCTTCACCGGCGACAGTGAGGAACAACTCGGAGCCTTAGAACCGATTCACCCTCATATAGTGAACCTAGGCGAGCCATGCCGGATTTCCGTTAGATATACCGAAAATAGGAACACATGGAGGGACATTTCTAAACCTTCTGTTACCTATTTTACACTTCGAATAAGTGTGGTAGATCGGGCAACGATGTACGTACATCGCCCGTAATAAATGTGATACTCCGCCTCGAAGGCATCGTGATGCCTAAATAAGCAGATATTGTTGGGGCAGATGTTCATTAGCTATTTAAAAAAAAAAAATCCTTTTTCAAGCATTTTTGCATGTTGCACATTTCATGCATGTGTGAATAGAGCATGTACATTTTTGGTTGTATTATTGACCTCATTCTTTGCAATAAACAGTTGGTAATTTTATTTGATGGTTTCTATAAACCGGTAGTGTTGCATGAACATTTGGATATTGTACCATAGTAGGATCCACTACCCCGAATTTCTTTGAAAATAATATGATTGGTTTTTCATAGAGAAAAAAACATGTTTCAAAAAAAAAATCATAAATTTGGAGGCAAATCTTTCATAATGAGATTTGTTGAATAATCAAGATTTAGGTCCCACAAATTTCATGTAATCATTGATTTCTTTGTATACCTTGGTGTTAATTCATTTATTATTTATTTGTATCATTTTGACAGCATATCACACTCCTAACATGCATGGTTATTCATTGTAGAATACATTTGTGATATACTTGGTCATTCTTTGTGTATACCTTTGTGTTAATTCATTTAGTCGTAGCATGTATCATTTTGACATCATAGCATGCATGGTCATTCATTGTAGAATACATACATGGTCATTATTTGTATATACCCATGCATCAATTTATTCATTTTTTAAATCCATCATGTTGGCATTAGATTGCATCCATAGCATACATAGTCATCATAATTTCTCTGTATATGTTCATGCATTAATCATCAGTATATTCATGCACATATGAATAGAGTGTGTACATTCATAATTGTATTCTTAATCTCATGACATTTTCATTTGCATGAAAGGGGTTCGAGATATGAGGAATGAATAGGAGGAACGATTGGGTGTTTTAGAACGCAACCAAGAGGAATGTGGACATGAAATCCGGGAAGTGAAAGAACAACTTGCCAAATTGCTGAAAATGGTTGAGGATATGGGTAAAAGTAAAATGGAACTTTCTCAGGGCTCTGCATCGCCTTCGGATCAACCAAAACCATTAGGTCCAGTACATACAATCCTTGCTGGATCCTGCACTTATCAATGCCACAAAGGTTCCAATCCTGATGAAATTGTGGACAAAATCGTGAAAATGATTAAACCTGAGAGCTTGATACCAAAGATAAAAACCTTGGATCCTGTACCATATCTGCAAACTGTTCGAGGTCCAAGCCAGTATCCCCACCCTACCATGGTCCAATCGTCCATTGGGATGACCACTACGGGATTCCTGAATCCCACTCCATCACCAACAACTACCGGTTCATACTATTTCCCTCATCAATCACCTTATCCAGTATCTAGGGTAGGAACCTCAAGCTATGTACAACCTCCAAAGGCCCCGTCCAAATCCATACCCTTACCATGCTGTTCCGCCACATCTCCATGTAAACACTCCGGTTCGGACCTTAGTGCCACCATCAAGTGCCCCAACTCCTGGGCCATGTGTGACTAAGAAACGATCCCAGAATAAGACCCAAATGCATTTTGATCCCATTCAAATCAGCTACCTAGAGCTCATCCCTATACTGATCCAAAATCACATGGTTGCCTGTGTCCCATTGAAACCCCTGTTACCACCATATCCAAGGTGGTATAATCCAAATGAAAGATGTGATTATCACTGTGGAATTGTTGGCCATAGCATCAAAGATTGTATAGCAGTCAAAAGGAAAGTGCAAACTCTTATAGATGCCACGTGGTTGGATCCAATGACACTGATTGATAAAGGACTGGGAAAACGCCATTAGGATTGGGAGACTTACAGCATTGATGTGGAAAGACTTCGGTCTTATATGATGTAATAGGATTTCACTTTTTCAGTAGCCGGCTCTTATAGCCTTAGGATGCTAGGAAGAATAAAGTGCTTGTAAAAGACAGTTTTAACTACTGCTCCAATTTTGTAAAACATGGTTTATACCATTGTGAACATTGATATAGGAATGAATTGACTATGCTTCAAATTTATGAGATGTTGATGATTAAGTTCCTTCGATTCTTATTTCCTCCGTGATATCTTCCCCTTTGCATTTTGCATCTGATCAATTATTTGTCAGGTTACATTCATGCATTCATAATTAGCATGATTTTTCTGTATATATCCATGCATTAATTTGCTTATTCTTTACATGCATCATGTTGACTTTGGGTTGCATTCATAACAAACATAGTCAGCATGATTTCTTTGTATATGTTCATGCATTAATTTGCTTATTACATACATCATGTTAGCATTAGGTCGCATTCATGACACACATGGTTAGCATGATCTTCTTGGTATATACTATATCAATCATTCATTGTTTGCATAATTGACACCATGTTGCATTCATAGTGTATGTGATCATTCATTGGGAAACATGCTAAAATGTACATGATCAGTCATTGCATATATCCATGTGTTGATTCTTTGCTTGTAACATGATTGGCATCGTGATTGCATTTATTACATATATGGTCAGCATGTTTCCATTGTACATGTCCATACTTCATATTGTTTAGTCTTCACATGCATCAAATGACAATCATGGCTCATTCATCATGACATACATTTGGGGGAAATAAAACAGAAGTTGGCTTGGCTTTAAGAGTCTTTGAAAGAATTTCCATTTCAAATCAGTGGTATAAGAAGTCCTGAGTACCCTTTTAATACAGGCTAGTGCTATGGAGGATGATCAAGTTGCCCGAATGGAAAAAATGGAAAGGGAACAGAAAGAATTGCGAGAACAGCTGGCGAAGTCTCAAGCGGAATCTAAGGATCAGATGACTAAATTGATGGAGCTGATGTCTGCCGTAATCAAGGGAAAAGGATAAACCGAAAACTTTGTCGCCAGAGAAGGGTTAGAGGCACAAAAGGGTCAGAACACAGTCAATGTCCTAAACACAGATGATCCAGCTGAACAGGCAAAGTTGAAAAGGGTTGCAGTAAATGAGGTTGAGTTGGCAGATTCCCAAGGGAAATATCAGTTGCTAGATGAAAGGCTTCGGGCAGTAGAAAATACAAACGTATTCGGGAGTGTGGAAGCGAAAGAACGATGCTTGGTCCTCGATTTAGTCATTCCTCTTAAGTTCAAGATCCCTGACTTTGTGAAATATGACGGGACGACCGATCCATCAGCCCACATCACTATGTTCTGCCGGAAGATGACAAGTCATATAGATAATGATAAGCTTTTGATTCACTGCTTTTAGGATAGCCTCAGCGGGTCCGCAATTAGGTGGTATAGTCAGTTGAGCAAGGATCAGATTCGCTCTTAGAATGATTTGGCTAGGGCTTTTCTAAATCAGTACAAGCATATGACCGACAGGACACTTGATCGTCTCACTTTGCAAAATATGGAGAAAAGAGCTATTGAGAGCTTCAAAGAATATGCACAATGGTGGGTGAGCCTGGCCGCCCAAGTACAACCGCCCTTGACACAAAAGGAAATCACTATCCTTTTTGTGAATACACTGCAGGCCCCGTACTATGACAGACTCGTCGGCAATGCCACGAAGAATTTTGTGGACATGGTAATTTCAGGGGAGATGATTGAGAATACTATCAAAAATGGGAAAATTGAAAGAGAAGGAGCATTCAATGCCGAGAGAAATAAGGCACCTAGAAAGAAAGAGGAAGATGTCCAAACTATGGGAGATTTCGTCCCATATTCCCAATTTCCCTCATACCAATCATGTTACCTTACTGAGGTATCTCCAAGCCTTTATCCTTACCTACCTACCCAAACACCTAATCTTATACCAGCCCTTGCAACAAGCCCTACTTCTAGAAAACAACCGCGGGAAAATCAAGAAAAAATTCCAATCCCCATCCCTGACCTACTGCCATTACTAATAAAGAATCAGTACCTTACCCCAGTACCTTTGAAAATAGCTCCGAGTCCATCAGCGAGGAGTTATGACCCTGACAGCAAGTGTGATTATCACCTAGGGGTAATTGGGCATTCAACTGAAAAATGCAGACAACTGAAGGAAAGGATTGAAAGTCTTATCCGTGATGGTATTTTGACACCGGAGCTTGTCAATCAATGGAAGGCCACTTAGCCCTAAATCAGTTTCTTTCAGGGTTTTAGGGGGAGAATTACTACCTTTGAAGGATGTCAATAGGAGCATTTTGACGCATGTAGTTTTATACACTGTGATGATGAAAGCACTTGTCTCATGTTAACATCTACATGAATTAAATGAATTTTGAATTTGAAATGTTTTGTGTTTGTTGTGTTTTAACAATAACGTGAATTTGCAAAAAACAAGCATTAAGGAAGTTTTAATAATGGATAGTCTCAAGAAGATTGATGATCAGTGTTAGAAATGACCCAACACCATCCCCCTCTATTTTGGGCTTCTCTATACCTAAACCTTGAATCAAGAACACTTGAAAGACCTAATGCTTCAAGGAATATGAATGATTTGACTTCATAAAACCATTGTCATCACAGAATAAGAAAAGACGTAGATCTTAGTCTAGGCCATGAACAAAGGAACGAACTTTTTGAAAATTTTCAAATTCCTTGAAATTCAAACAAATGAGACATTCTTTCAAGAATCTAGATTTTGATAATTTGGTGTGTGTCAAGATTGTGCTAAAGCCATTCATGACCTTTTCCAATGACCACAAAACACTAATTGCCCAAACATCACTTCATGATTGACACCCTAGGGCACAATCATTAAACTAGATTATCCCTTGTGCCAGAGAAAACTCGTTTTTGGGTCATATTTTCCTTGTCTCTTCAAAGAACTCAGATTGGAAACTCAGACTTTTCAAAATAGACCTAAACTTGCTATGTTCCTCGTTGATACAAATTCTCATGGTTAATCAAATTGGGGCATCATATGTGGAAATGACGGATACATGGTGAATAAGGATGGACTAACGTATGAATCATTAGGGAAGACGATGAAAAGGAAAAAATGAAAAAATTTGTGATATCATGCATATGAGAATTCGGATGATTCCAAAGTGCAAAATGAAATTCTGAATATCTATTTCCCCTGGGGATTGCTTTTCAATGTGAATATTTGTGCTTGACATGAGAAATGGCCATCTTTCATATCCCTTTCGCACAAAAAGAAATTATCCATAGTCACCCCTTTTGAGCCGAAAGAATTCTTTTTTCTTTAAACCCTGATCAAGGATTACCCTCTACACTGGGGGGCAAATGAAAGGAAAGATTTTTTTAAAGATCATTGAGAAATGAGTCCTAGCTCAAAGACAGACACAAAGCAAATGGAGCTCCGAATAAATACGAGCTCACTCTGTCAAAGAGAAAAAGGGAATAGATGGTGAAATGAAAGCCAAGAAAAACAAAAAAGAAAACAAAATGTGCGAAAGACATGGCAAATTAAAATCCAAAAGCAAAGAAAAAAAAGAGCAAAGTCAAAAGGAAAGAAATGTCCAAGAAGGGACAAATGCTTCAAAGAGAATCCTCCTCAAAGAAAGGATCATTGATCTGATTACCCTCAAACACATATTTTGGTCCTATTTATCCTTTCTTTTTGAACCATGAGCCATGGCCTACATTACGTGCTTTAAAAGTCCATTTTGATCAAGCATGAATATTTAATTTGAAGGGTTTTCCTCAGATTTTATCCCATCTCATCAAATTCTCATTTCACTAAGGAAGAATTTAGAATTCTCAAGTGTATGGTAGAACAAAAAAAAGAAGAAAAAAATTGGAAAGAATGGGACTCTAGGGCGAAAACCCAAAAACAGGTGGTCTAGAGTAAAAATGGAAATTTTTGATGCTATCTATGAAAGTGCCGATACCACAAAAAGAGAAGGTCATCTTAAAAAAGTGGTCACCGAGGAATATCTAGGAATGCCTGAAACTCTCAAATTGTCAATTCTCATTCAGAGGATTGTCTTCAAAAACTGAAACTTTTTTCCCAAGATTAAACTTTCCGGTTTAAACATCCCGGCCAATCTTGACGCTTGTCAAAATGCCTTGATATGGAAACTAAAAGAATGTTGAATTTGTTTGATTCTCAATGAATTCATGATTTATAAAACCTGTTCCATTCGTGAGCCTAGAAGGGATATACATTTTTGTCATGAAGTTTTCTTGAAAAAGACAGAATCTTGTTATACCAAGCCTTGCCAATCCCAGTTGAAAAAACCCTGATTGACACTTAGAGAAATTTCTAACAATGATCATCATTCTTCAAAAGATTTGTACATCACACATTGTGGGGTTAATATTTTTTGTTCAGAAGTTTTCAAAATGAGAAAATAAATAAAGATATATATTTTTTGAAATACCCATTTTGATGTTGACATGAGACAAGGATTTTTCTAGCTCAAAGGTATAGAACTGCCATAATAGGTCCTGACTTCCAGATATGAGAAGAAGAAATAGAACCCAGTTTAGATCTCTGTTGATGAAAGTTTGAAAACTGTTATGGCAAAGAGAATAGCCAAAATGAATTGAAGATATACTCTGATTTGAAGAGGAAAAATGAATTTGAAAGGCTAAACCAAAGTCTAGAAAAACAACCGGGGGCATTTGCATCACTAATGAGCACTCATCTCTTTATCGAGCTTTTGCATCTGCACAGTGTCGGCAAGCATTTGCATCATTCATGGGTAGTTGCATTGGCATTATTCCATAAGCATCTGCATTTTACATTTACATTCTTCATAGAATTCGCATTTGCGTCATCTCAAGCAATTGCATCATTTCTAGAATCATTACATTTTCATTATTGTGTGCTAATCATAAACCATTTACATGAACACAATTGGTAAGGCTATCTTCATCAAGGAAATTTGCATCAATCTAGGTTATTTGAATCTACATCAAAAAGCATTTGCATCAATCTAAGTTATTTACATTTGTATCAAAGACATTTGCACCAGTTTAAGTCATTTTGTATCTTATTCAACATCTGCATCTGCATCAAAAAGCATTCGCATCTTCTCAAAATCTTTAGGTTAATTTTCAACAATTCTTCAAAAACCATTTTTAAGACCTCAGGGCATAATTTTTCAAATCACGGATAAGACCTCCGGGCACTATTCTTAAGACCTCCGGGCATAACTTTTTTTCAGGGGTAAGGCCTATGGGCACCATTTTTAAGACCTCCGGGCATAATTTTTCAAATCACGGGTAAGACCTCCGAGCACCATTTTAAAGACCTCCGGGAACCAATTTTTAAAACCTCCGGGCACCATTTTAAAGACCTTCGAGCACTATTTTAAAGTCCTCCGGGCACAATTTTTAATTTTAAAGACCTCCGGGCACCATTTTAAAGACCTTCGGGCACCAATTTTTTAAGACCTCCGGGCACCAATTTTAAAGACCACCGGGCACCAATTTTAAAGACCACCGGGCACCAATTTTTAAGACCTCCGGGCACCATTTTAAAGACCTCCGGGCATAATTTTAAAGACCTCCTAGCACAACTTTAAAGACCTCTGGGCACCATTTTAAAGACCTTCGGGCACCAGTTTTTTTAAGACCTCCGGGCACCATTTTAAAGACATCCGGGCACCATTTTAAAGACTTTTGGGCACCAGTTTTTTTTAAGACCTCCAGGCACCATTTGAAAGACCTTCGGGCACCAATTTTTAAGACCTCCGAGCAGCATTTTAAAGACCTCCGGGCACTATTTTAAAGACCTCTGGGCACAATTTTCAATTTTAAAGACCTCTGGGCACCATTTTAAAGACCTCCGGGCACCATTTTAAGACCTCCGGGCACCATTTTAAACACCTTCGGGCACAATTTTTTGTTTTGAAAATCGAATTCATTTTCTTAAGACGGGTCGAGTCTTGGTAAGTTAGGGAATTCAATTTAAGGACAAAATCTTCAATTTACTGTTTAAAAAAAAGGAAAAAAATAGAAAATGAAAAAATGATAGAAGAATGAAAAAGAAAACCCCTTTCCCTTTCCTTCACATGTGATGTCACTAACCGTACAAAATTAGTGTCGGTTTATCTTTTCCTGATTCCTGATTCTCAGCAATAGCCAAAGAGGGGCAGCTGTAGACACCTAATTTTGTCCGGACCACTAAACAGGTATGTTTTCTTCCTAAATTGATGTTTCCGAGTGTAAAAAGACTGTTTTCATCCTGCAGGTGGTACTCCGAGACTTAGTTTAAGAGGGCAAGCATAAAAAGTCAAACTTGAAAAAGTCAGCCCCGGAAAAAGTCAACCCCGAAAAAATCAACCCCAGAAAGTCAAACTACTGAAAAAGTCAACCCACTTTCAAAATCAAGATTTTAAGTTCAATTGAAAAATGGTGAAAGAATGTTGATAATCCGAGGTCTACATTGAAAGATATGGAGTTCGGAAGTTGGCATTTGGAGATTCAATAGAAAGGATACCCTAATCCGAGAAATTTGGGGAAAAGTGCTTAAACGATCAAATTGGTCGAAATTGAAGGTTCCAAATGAAAGATAAGCACTGAATACGGGTAATGGAGAAGTCACTTGCAATAAAAATAGAAAGAAAAATCAATCCGAGAGAAAACCGAGAATTAAAGTTTTTAGTGGATTTCGGTAAAATCGGGAAGAATCACAGAAATGGCCCGACTTGGTAAGACCAAAGCCCCAATGATGAGGAATGATTAAAAAAGGATAGCCCAAGGCTCAGCTTGAAGAAAATCTGAAAATCGAACTTGTTTTGAGCAAAACCGGGTTTCGAAGGCAAAAGGGCAAAATTGGAAAATGAGGGAAAAATAGCAAATGGACTTCGAAAATTCTGAAAATTTGTCAATATCATTCTTAAATCATTTGAAAGAGATTGGCGAAAGAAAATCTTGATTCGGAGTTCGTTTGCAAAATAGCCAAATCACGGGCTTCTTGTGTAGTAATTCAAAAAGGAAATCCCAAAAAAATAGCAAATGAGCTCCAAATCTTCTGAAATTTTTCAAATCTCATTTTAAATTATTTGGAAGAGATTGGCGAAATAAAATCTTGATTCGGAGTTCGTTTGCAAAATGGCCAAATCCCGGGCCTCCTATGCAATAATTCAAGAAGATAAATCCCGAAAAAATAGCAAATGGACTCTAAAAATTCTTAAATTTTGAAAATCTCATTTTTAAATTATTTGGAAGATATTGGAGAAAGAAAATCTTGATTTGGAGTTTGTTTGCAAAACGGCCAAATCTCGGGCCTCCTATGCAGTAATTCAAGCCGATAAATCCCGAAAAAAATAACAAATGAGCTCCAAAAATTATGAAAACTTCCAGATCACACTTTTTAATTATTTTGAAGAGATTGGTGAATAAAAATCCTAATTTGGAGCTCGTTTAAAAAATGGTAAAATGTAGGGGCATAAAAAGGCATTTTTGGAAGAAAAAATCCAAATAAATAGCAAACGGACTCGGATAATTTTGAAAACTTCCAGAACTCAATATTTTATTATTTTGGAAGTATTAAAAAAAGAAAAATTTAATTTTGAGTCCGTTTGATATTTATTTGCATCCAAGAGGCAAAACGGTCATTTCACCCAAGCAACCGAAAAGGGCTTCTTTGGGCCTTTCAAAAAATCAGAGTTGGGCTGGAAAAGAGAAGTGTTGGCCTGCCCAGGCCCAAAGGAAGGAGGAAGCTTCCGATTTTTCAATCAAATGGCTAAAAATCAAGAGTTAGTTAGAGATTCTCTTTGATCAAGCCATGGTGATTAAGCCATATAGGCCAAGAGAGATGTCAAAATTATTCTTCAATAGCTGTAATTTGAGAGAGCTGAGATGCTAATCTAAAGGTGGTAATTTCATGATTTTTCACCTTGAATTATTAGCCATTTGATGGGAAATTGGTTAAAAAAAAATGACAACACCTTGAGGCATTATAGGGGGATTCGGCCAGCTCTTTGAAAGGGGTCAGAGAATTTCATTTTTTTCATCTTCATTTTGCTAAGTTCTCAGAGTTTTTACATAGTTTTTCTCTTCTTGGTTGAAAGCAAAAAAGAAAAGTTCAGAAAAGAAAGGAAAGGAAAGGAAAGTTTGAAGAGATAAAGCTTGAAATATAGCTTCTTGAGGTTGCTCTTGAGCACCAACTCTTGCACTTTCTTGATTTTCCATTCTTTTTTTTGCTATTTTGATTTCTATTTGGTGAGTTTCCATTTTCAATAAATGTTTTTTTTTATTGTTCTTTTAAGTTCTTCCTTCATCTCTTTCTTAAGTATATTTTTTACATTTTATTTTTACAATAAACTCACCATGGCCAAATGGCCTACATTATTTAGTTAAGTTGCTGTTTTGATTTATTTTACCATATTGTTTATGTTATTTTTTTTTATCTTGGTGTTTTAAATGTTATGTTACTTCATATTCTTGAGTTATATTTTAATTTGGTTGCTTTGTTTGTTGCCATTTATGCTTTAAATATCATGTTTTTGCATTGTTAATTTTCTGTTTTCATGATGTTTAAATTTGAGCATGTTTTAGATTTAGTATATCAAGTGTTTGCGAAAATGCTTGTGTGGTCTTTGCATGATTTGAGTTTTATATCTTAGTTGAGCATGTTTTAGATTTAGTATATTAAGTGTTTGTGAAAATGCTTGCGTGGTTTTTGCATGATTTAAGTGTTATATTTTAGTTGAGCATGTTAGTATACCAAGTGTTTGTGAAAATGCCATGCTTGTTGGAGCTTGAGGCCATTTGGCTACTCCATGTTTTGCATTGTGTGTTACATTTTTGCCATGTTAGTTGGTAGGTTTTTGCATTTGCATGACATTTAATTTAGTTTTGCATGCTAGTATACCAAGTGTTTGTGAAAATGCCATGTTTGCTAATTACATAATGCAATTCGGCCACTCTTGGAATTCTTGCATTTTATGTGCATTCTTGCCATGTTAGTTGATAGGTTAGCATTTGTATGATATTTGGTTGAGTTTTTGGTTTAAGCATGCTTTGTGTTTGTGAAAATGCCATGCATATTTTAGTTATTAAGTTAGGTTTATTTTCCATGCATGTTAATGCATTCTAGGTCTAGGTTACATTAAATGCCATGCAAGTTCATTTAGGTCTAGGTCACTTTATGAATGCCATGCATTTTTTCATGACATTTAGGTTTAAATCCATGCATTTCATGCATTATGTTTGCTGTATTGTTTCATGCATTTCATGTTCATGCCACTTGAATAATGACTTGAGCCAATTAATGGTTCCAAGTCATGCTCTCATGAGCACACTTGTGAAAAATTAAGTTTGTCAAGTTGATTATTCTACCTTTGTGATTTTTTTTACTTAGCCAATTTTTATCTAACTTTCAAAAAGTCCTAGCTACTATTTGTGAGCTATTTTATGAGTTTCAAATATTTTTACTTTGATTTTTAAATGATTTTATCAAAGGCAAAAATGTGTTTTGGCAAAGCAGTTTTTTTTTCACCGAGTTTTTGTACTTTTCCGATTTTTCTGGGCATTCGTCTTTTTTGCAGAAAATTAAGCCGATTTTTTCCTGTGTAGTTTTACATGTCCTGAGTTTCCAGTATTTGTTTTAGAATTTTTTGAATTTTTAAAAATAGGATAAAATATCGTGGCTTAAAACTGGACAGTGGAGTCAGAATTGAATTTAAAGAAAAATCATTTTTCTGTTTTGGTTAAGTTACTTAGAGTGGGCTGATTATGAGGGTTAGCTACTGACTAGGGTAGTTTCTAAGCCTTTTTAAACTCTAAAAATGGTTTTTCAAGTCTCGGGTTAAGGGTAGTCAAGTCCGGATTTTTAAACAGAGGAAATTAGAGCCATTTAAAAAAAAATTTAGCCCAGTTTTTATTTTTAATTCAAGCTTTTCAAAATTGTTTTCAAACAATCACAAAGTATTTTGGTTTTAGAATATTTAATTTGACATATTTTCCTAAGGTTGCCGGATATCTTTTTAGATATACGGATTTCCTTAATTAAAGGAAAAAATACATTTCATGCATTGCATTTCCATATTCATGCATTTTATATAATATGTGATTCTTGTTATAATAATTTCTATGATATTGTTATTATTTTGATTTATATTTTTTTATGTTATATGGTTTGTTATATGATTTGGAATATTTCATGATATCCTATGCTTTTATTTAGTTATTTTTTTGGTCATATTATTTAGCATATACTATGTTCATGCATTATTATTTTCATTTTTATTTTCATGCATATTATATGATAGCATTATTTCATATTCCATCTCATTTAATTTATATGCCATATCATTCATGTTTGCCATGTCATTTAAATTATTTCATTTCATATAGAATATGTTATATTACTTAGGTTATTTTATTTCATTTAGAAAATATCATGTTACTTAGGTTATTTCATTTCATATAGAATATGTTATGTTACTTAGGTTATTTTATTTCATTTAGAATATATCATATGACTTAGGATATAGCATCTCATATTGAATATACTATGTTACCTAGGCCATTTCATTTTATTTATAATATGTCATATAACTTAGGATATTTTATTTCATTTAGAATATGCTAAGGCATTTATTTCATTTCATTTAGAATATGCTAAGGCATTTACATTATATCATATCATTTAGGAAGCATTATATTATTTAGATTTTGCTATGTGATTTTATTTATGTCATGCATATACATATTCATATCTTTTAAAATGTTTTCAAAGGGATAATGATTTTTCAATAAAATAAAGATATTCCCGAGTTAAAATAATTCATGAGTTCTCTACCGAGTTTGCCGGAGGGAATATCATCAATTATCATTAAGAAAGGAATATCTTTCTTTCAAAAAAGAGAATGATTCGAAAAGTTTTCCAAAACTAATAAAAATTTCAATATTTTGCCACGTTTGTTGGGGAATATAGGAAAATTTTGAATTTATAAATTCCGGATCATTTTTAATAAAAATGGAATTATTTTTCTTCAAATTGGGAATTAACTCGAAATACTAGATTTAAAACCAACTTTTTACCAAGACTTGAGATAACACACGATTAATAAGGTACCGATTTATACGGGCGTTGTGGGGGTGCTAATCCTTCCCCACACGTAACCGACTCCCGAACCCGCTTCTTTGATTTCTCTGGTTTAAAACGCAGACTTGAAATTGGTTTTTAAAATGTTTTAATTAATTTTTAAAATATTTTATAAAACCGGTTCTAATAGGTGGTCGATCACAACTAGCTAAAAAAGATTGGTGGCGACTCCATGTCTTTTTTAAGGTCATTTTCAAAACATTCATTTTTCTAGAGGAATTAAGTCAACTTTTCCTCGGTTTTTTTAATGTCACGCTTAACGAATAATAAAGTCTTGCGATGAGACTCGTTATTTTTTAGGTTGCGACAATGAGATCCTTATGCATCAAACCTGTGTTTCTAAATTTGTTCCTAGTCATTGTATTGTCGAGATAGGGCATCGACAATGCTCTAATACTGGCATATTTTAAGCTTCCATGCACATGTTTCATGTAACCGATCTCATAGGTTGAAGTATAGAGATACTTGGGGATAACATATGGGTGCTTGTTAGTTGAACAAGTTCACTGAACATGACCCGCTATGAGAGTTCCATTTGGTATTTCACTCAAGTGTCTATGGAAGTACTATCATGTGTCAGTAGTGTAAATAATCCTTTGACTTGTGATGCCAAGTCATCTTGTATGTGAATTATCATATTTTGATTTCATCACAAATGGATCTCAACAAGGGATGCCTATGGTAGGGTGATTTTGGGAATTGTATGAAACATATGAAGATAAATGAGTAGTCCAGAGAGGATTCATCACCTCAAGTGATATGAGGGGACATATCTCGATTGTTCCTAGCTTATATTAACTCATGGAAGTCCTTGGCTAAGGAAAATGCTTAAGAAGTTAATATTAAAGTTGCAGAACTAATATGGAAAGAGTTAAAGAGTAGACACTGCACCATGCTCTTCCTTTTCTGGGATATTTGATGAAGGGATCGAATTAGACAGACATACTGTACAGTGAACGGCTTGTCAAACCATGTTGACTCTCTTGGCATTTAGGTGGCTATGATGTATTACTAGATGTCGCTCATGGTCTACAAATATAAATGTTAATTCTTAATTGAATTAATTTATATTTATTGTCAACATGTTGGGGGCTAATGGGCTGTTAGGATTCAGCTCATGATCAAACAGAGATAACATATAATTTAATCAACAAGTTAAACATACAACGCAGCGGAATAAAATAAAACATAGAGAAACCGAATCACTTCAAGGATCTGCCTATGAATTCAAAATGATCAGCCTGTCAAGAACAGATAACAATCAAAATCTCATACTTCTGTAATGGAGATTGTCGAAACCTCAAGACAAATTCTTGACGTTCTTGTTCTTGTACACAAAGCTCGCTTGTCGAAAACCAAAGTTGTCCAATTGTCCGACCTCTAACAGTAATCCACACAGGTGATCTGAAAACCTTCGCAAGGTTGAGATTATGTTTTGCCAAGACGATGCTAGTAGTCTAGGTTGTAAGAAACCTTCCTCCTCTACCTTAGTTAGCCTAAAGAAAACAAAAGAATCGTATTCTCTCTTCTCTCTAGCTATTCGGCCGAGCCTCACTTGTTATTGTGAGAGACGCCGGTTTAAGTTATCATTGCATAGGGGAGGCGGCAACAACACAAGCATATATATATATGTAGGTTTAGTGTATGCCAACTATTGGACTAACTACACTAAAGCCCTTATACATATTATTAAATATTCATGCTAAGCCCACAACACTTAATGAATATTTAATCTGACCCAATCTCATTTTAATTTCATTAATCACCTTTTGTGTATGACCTATTAGGCCCTTAACATGTTGGCAATAAATATAATTAATTCAATTAAGAATTTCCTATTTATATTTATAGATCATGAGCGACATCTAGCAATGCATCATGACCACTAAAATGCCAAGAGAGTCATCAAGCTTCGACTAGCCTTTCGTGTACAATATGTCTGTGTAATTCGATCCCTTCATCAAATATCCCAGGATAGGAAAGAGCATGGTTCAGTGTCTACTCTTAATCCCATTCCATATTAGATCTGTAGCTTTAATATGAACTCCTTAAGTATTGCCTTGGCCAAGGACTTCCATAAGTTAATATAAGCCAGATACATGTGAGATATGTCCCCTTAATCACTTGGGGTGATGAATCCTCTCTGGACCACTCATTCATCTTCGTATGCTTCATGTCATAACCAATAACACCCTACCATAAGCATCCTCATGATTGGGACCCGTTCGTGATGAAATATAAGTATGACAGTTCACATACAAGATGACCTGGTGTCACAAGTCAAAGGATTACTTACACTATTGACACATGAGAGTATTTTCCATAGACACTTGAGTGAAATTCCAAATGGAACTCTCATAGCGAGTCATGTTCAGTGAACTTGTTCAACTAACAAGCACCCATATGTCATCCCCAAGTATAAATATTGCCTTGGCCAAGGACTTCCATAAGTTAATATAAGCCAGATACATGTGAAATATGTCCCCTTAATCACTTGGGGTGATGAATCCTCTCTGGACCACTCATTCATCTTCATATGCTTCATGTCATAACCAATAACACCCTACCATAAGAATCCTCGTGATTGGGACCCGTTCGTGATGAAATCTAAGTATGACAGTTCACATACAAGATGACCTGGTGTCACAAGTCAAAGGATTACTTACTCTATTGACACATGAGAGTATTTTCCATAGACACTTGAGTGAAATGCCAAATGGAACTCTCATTGCGAGTCATGTTCAGTGAACTTGTTCAACTAACAAGCACCCATATGTCATCCCTAAGTATAAATATTGCCTTGGGCAAGGACTTCCATAAGTTAATATAAGCCAGATACATGTGAGATATGTCCCCTTAATCACTTGGGGTGATGAATCCTCTCTGGACGACTTATTCATCTTCGTATGCTTCATTTCATAACCAATAACACCCTACCATAAGTATCCTCGTGATTGGGACCCGTTCGTGATGAAATCTAAGTATGATAGTTCACATACAAGATGACCTGGTGTCACAAGTCAAAGGATTACTTACACTACTGACACATGAGAGTATTTTCCATAGACACTTGAGTGAAATGCCAAATGGAACTCTCATAGCGAGTCATGTTCAGTGAACTTGTTCTACTAACAAGCACTCATATGTTATCCCCAAGTATCTCTATACTTTCAACCTATGAGATCGGTTGCATGCATCAAGTGCATGAAGGCTTAACATATGCCATTCTTTGAGCATTGTCAATACCTTATCTTGACAAATACAATGACCAGGAACAGTTTTACAAACATGGCATTGATGCATAAGGATCCTCATAATTGTAACACCTTACAATTCCTTTGCAATGCCATTGTGTCTCATGGGCTTTATCTTCACAAGTGATTTATAACAATTATAACAAAACTTACGGATAAAGAAATACCTCAATTATAATTAATAAACTATAATGTGCAATACATGAATATATAAATAGTGTCTTACAAGCCCAACTAGATTGACTTGTAGGTCTTACACCAACAAACTCCCACTAGCACTAAAGCCAATCGCCCATGTACTTAAGCCCATGACCTTCCATGTGATGATTGTGTTTCTGCTGGGACAGAACCTTAGTGAAAGGATCAGCTATATTATCCTCTGTGGGTACCCTTTCCATACTTATTGTATACACCTAATTTTGTCTAGACTACTAAATCAGGTATTTTTCTTCCTAAATGATGTTTTAAAATGCAAAATAGAACTTTTCATCCTGCAAGTGGTATTCCGAGACTTAGTTTAAGGGGCCAAGCATGAAAAGTCAATCTAGAAAAAGTCAACCCCAAAAAATCAACCCCGAAAGTCATCTACTGAAAAAGTCAATCCACATTCAAAATCAAGATTCAAATTTTAATTGAATAATGGTGAAATAATTTTGATAATCCGAGATCTACAACGAGAGATATGGAATCCGAAAGATGGGTTATGGAGATTCAGTGGAAAGGAAACCCTAATTCGGTAAATTTAGGAAAAAGTGCTTAAACGATCAAATTGATCAAAATTGGAGTTATCGAAGGAAATATAATCAATGACTACGGGTATTGGAAACGCCATTTGGAAGCAAGACCAAAGGAAGGGTTAATTTGGAAGAAAACCAAAAATTAGGGTTTTTGGTGGATTTTGGCAAAATTAGGAAAATTATAGAAATGGACCGATTCGGTAAAATTAAAGCCCCTAGTTGATGAAGAGTGGGTAAACAAAGATATCCCAAGGCTCTGTTTGAAGTAATTCCGAGAAAAGAACAGGTTGGAGGAAAAACAGAAAAACGAGGAAATTCTCGATATTGGAAAAAGGAAAAATCAAAACGAAGGGGAATTATATCGTAAAAATTGGGTATTTTTGGACCAACTCCAATTCAATATACAATGAGTGCTTGGAAAAAGAAAAAATCCGAAATCGGAGCTCGTTTGAAAAATGGCAAATTTCGGGCCCAATAAGCTGAAATTCCAGAAGATATATCCCGAAAAAATAGTAAATGAGCTCAAAAAATTATGAAAACTTTCAGATCTCAATTTAAATTATTTGGAAGAGATTGGCGAAGAAAAATCCAGAATCGGAGCTCGTTTGTAAAATGGCAAATTTCAGGCCCATTAAGCTGAAATTCCAGAAGATAAATCCCGAAAAAATAAGAAATGAGCTCGGAAAATTATGAAAATTTTCAGATCTCAATTTTAAATTATTTGGAAGAGATTGGAGAAGAAAAATCCAGAATCGGAGCTTGTTTGCAAAATGGCAAAAGTTTGGGTGCACTAAGGGCAATTTTGGAAAAGAAATCCGGGAAAAATAGCAAATGCGCTCGAAAAATTATGAAAACTTCCAGAATTCAATTTTTTATTTATTTAGGAAGTATTGAAAAAATAAAATTTGGATTTGGAGTCCGTTTGCTATTTAATTAGGTTCGGGGGTAAAAAGGGTAATTTTACCGAAAAAACCAAAGAGGGCCTTTCTTGCAATTAAAAAAATAGAGATTGGGCTAGACAGTGAAAGGTCAACCGGCCAAGCCCATGAGGAGAATGATTTTTGTTGAGTTCTTGCATCCATAGGCCAAAAATAGATAGTAAGGTAGTTATTTTTTTGATCAAGCCTTTGTAATTGTGCCACATGGTCCAATGCATGAAGAGGAAGGATGTCGACATGATGGCTACATATTTTTGAACAACTGTATTAGTTAGGGGCTGATCACTTAATCTAAGGGTGGTAATTTTACATTTTAAGCATCTTGGATTAGTGGCCTTTGGATCAAATTGGCTAGGAAATAAATGACAACATCCTACACTAATAGAAGGACCATTCGGCTACCACCTTAAAGGGAGGGGTTTCATTTTCATTTGGGGGGTTGGCTGATCAAAAGAGGGCAGTAGCTAAAAAGAGAGAAAAAAGAAAGGGAAAAAGGAAAAGAGAAAGAAAAAAAAAGGCATTCTTACTACTCTTTGATTTGGAAAGCTAGAGCAAGGTAGCTATTTTCTTTCATGCTCTCCTCCATACTTTGTTGATATGATTTTATTATTTTCATTGTTATTTTATTTTCTTTCATGAAATAAAATTGTTTTTCAAAACAATTTTTTTACTTATTTCTTATGTTGGCCGAACCCCCTATGTTTGTGCATGCCTTGTGTTTGATCTATTTTCCATGTTGGTTGTGATATTCTAGCTTGTTTTGATGTTCTAGCTTTTTAAAATAATTAAGATATGGAGCTTATTTTTAACCTTCTTTACTTATTTACTGTTATTTTGCTTACTTTATCATTTTATTTTCATGTCTACTTACTTTGTTTGCCATTTTAAATTTTTTGTTTTCACCATGTTAAGTTGTTCATGCTTTTTTTAATACCATACCATGTGTTTATGTTTTTGTCTAGCTATGTTCATGCATTTGAATTATGTTTGTTTGGTCTAACATGTTTCCTTTTAAGTCTTGTATATACTATGCCATGTGTTTGTGTTATTTCCATGCGAGGATTTTCCCATTTTAATTAATGTCCATTCAGCTACCCCTCTACTTTTTGCCTTGTGTGTGCATTTTCATCTTGCTTAGTTGACATGCTTGCATTTCTATGCCATGATATTGTGTATTTGATTTACTATGTCATGTGTTTGTGTTATTTCCATGCATTTTCATTAGGTCTAGGTCACATTTGCATTGCCATGCATTTCATGCATATTTAGGTCTAGGTTGCATTTATTGCCATGCAAGTTCATGTTAGGCATTAGGTCATTTTTATGCCATGCATTTTCTATGTCATTTAGTCATTTAGGCCTTAGATCATGAATTTCATGCATTTAACTTGTTGTTTGTTCATGGATTTCATATCATTCCACTTGATTTTTGACTTGAGCCAATCAATGGCTAAAAGCCAAGCTCACATGAGCATGCTTGTGAAAAATTAAGAAATTGTCAAGTTGGATTTTCTACCTTTGTGATTTTTTCATTCGGCAATCCTTGTCCAAATTTTTAGCAATTTTTTCTACTGTTTGTAGGTCCTTAGAGGAGTCTCCAATATTTTTATTTTCTTTCAAGAAATAAAATTGTTTTTCAAAACAAGTTCCAAAAGGTTCCTATCTTAGGCTTTCATGAAAAAATCAAAGAAAAACAATTTTTTTATACTTATTTCTTGTGTTGGCCGAACCCCCCTATATTTGTGCATGCCTTGTGTTTGATCTATTTTCCATGTTGGTTGTGATATTCTATCTTGTTTTGATGTTCTATCTTTTTAAAATAACTAAGATATGGAGCGTATTTTTTAACCTTCTTTACTTATTTACTATTTTTTTGCTAATTTTATCATTTTATTTTCATGTCTACTTACTTTGTTTGCCATTTTAAATTTTCTGTTTCCACCATGTTAAGTTGTTCATGCTTTTGTTAATACCATACCATGTGTTTGTGTTTTTGTCTAGCTATGTTCATGCATTTGCATTATGTTCGTTTGGTATAACATGTTTCCTTTTAAGTATTGTATATACTATGCCATGTGTTTGTGTTATTGTCATGCTAGGATTTTCCCATTTTGATTAATGTCCATTCGGCTACCCCTCTACTTTTTGCCTTGTGTGTGCATTTTCATCTTGCTTAGTTGACATGCTTGCGCTTCTATGCCATGATATTGTGTATTTGATTTACTATGCCATGTCTTTGTGTTATTGCCATACATTTTCATTAGGTCTAGGTCACATTTGCATTGCCATGCATTTCATGCATATTTAGGTCTATGTTGCATTTATTGCCATGCAAGTTCATGTTAGGCATTAGGTCATTTTTATGCCATGCATTTTCTATGTCATTTAGGCCTTAGATCATGCATTTCATGCATTTAACTTGCTGTTTGTTCATGCATTTCATATCATTCCACTTGATTTTTGACTTGAGCCAATCAATGGCTCAAAGCCAAGCTCACATAAGCATGCTTGTGGAAAATTAAGAAATTATCAAGTTAGATTTTCTACCTTTGTGATTTTTTTCATTAGGCAATCCTTGTCCAAATTTTTAGCAATTATTGCTACTGTTTGTAGGTCCTTAAAGGAGTCTCCAATATTTTTATTCTGATTTTTGAATGATTTTATTAAAGGCTTAAAAATGTTTTTTGCCTAAACAATTTTTCACCCAGTATTTTGACTTTTGTGATTTTTCTGGTAGGTTATCCTTAGTCTAAAAATTAAGACAATTTTTTATCATAGATTTCGACATGTTTTGAGTCTTCCATAATTTTTTCAGATTTTTTTGAAATATTAAAAATAGGTTAAAAATCACGTTTTAAAATTTGACAGTTAAAGTCAGATTTGATTTCAAGGGAAAAATAATTTTTTGTTTTCGCTAAGGCATTAAGAGAGGGCTGATTTAGAACCTTAGCTACTGTCCTAGGTTGATTTCTAAGCTATTTTAATCCTAAAAAATGATTTTATAAAGGTCGGGTCAAGGGTGGTCAAGTTCGGGTTTTCAAAGTTAGGAAAATAGAGCCATTTTAAAGGGAATTTCGGCCTAGTGCCATTTTCATCCAAAAAATTTTCAAATTGTTTTCAAACCAATCACAAAGTATATTTGATTTAGAAAAATCTGATTTGATGTCTTTTCCTTAGGTAGTCGGATATCTTTTTAGATATACGGATTTCCTTATTCAAAGGAAAAAATACACTTTCATGCATTGCATTTTCCATGTTCATGCATATTATATGATATATATTATTTTTTATATGAATATTTCTATGGCTATGCTATTGTTTTGATTTATATTTCATGGTGTTATATTGATTGTTATATGGTTGTGAATATTTCATGTTATTTAATGCTTTTTTGCCATGACATTTAGATTATATTATGTCATTTAGAATATACTATATCATCTAGATTTTTTCTATGTCATCTTTACTATGTCACACATGTTCATTTTCATTTTTTTTAAAAATATTTTGAAAAATATAATAATTTTCAATAAAAATAAAGATATTCTCGAGTTAAACTAATTCATGAGTTCTCTGCCGGGTTTGCTGGGAAAGATATCATCATTATCATTAATAAAGGAATATCTTTCTTTCAAAAAATGAAAATGATTCGAAGATTTTCCAAATAAATAAAAATTTCTATGTTTTCCCGCGTTTGTCGGGGAATATAGGTAAATTTTGAATTAATAAATTCCGGATCATTTTCAATTAAAAATGGAATTATTTTTCTTAAAATTGGGAATTAATTTGAAATACCAAATTTAAAACTGACTTTTTACCGAGACTTGAGATAAGACACGATTAATAAGGTACCATTTTATACGGGCGTTATGGAGGTGTTAATCCTTCCCCACACGTAACCGAGTCCCGAACCCACTTTTTTGATTTCTCTGGTTTAAAAACGCAGACTTGAAATTGGTTTTAAAAATGTTTTAATTAATTTTAAAATGTTTTACAAAATCGGTTTTTGATCACACCTAGCTAAAAAAGATTGGTGGCGACTCCATGTCTTTTTTTAGGTTGTTTTCGAACCCTCATTTTATTTCAAGCAGAATTAAGTCGTCTTTTCCTCTGTTTATTCCAATGTCACACTTAACGAGTAAAAGTCTCACAATGAGACTTGTTATTTTTAGGTTGCGACACTTATATCACCTCTTTGAATTATATCTCTAATCAAGTGATATTGCCGCAATACATGTTTGGATTTGTGATGAGACCGTGGTTCCTTAGCTTGCGCTATGGCTCCATTGTTATCACAGTAAAGTGGTACTGGATCAACAATGCTTGGAACTACACCAAGTTCAGTTATAAACTTCTTAATCCAAGCAGCCTCATTCGCTGCCTCACAAGCGGAGATGTATTCAGCCTTTGTTGTTAAATCTACAGTTGTAGTCTGTTTGGAACTTTTCCAACTCACTGCAGCTCCATTTTAGGTAAATACGTAACTGCCCTGCGATTTCCTGTCATCCCTATTAGTTTGGAATCCAGCATCTGTATAACCCCTAACTTGGAGTTCAGTCCCTCCATAGACCAAGAAAATATCTTTAGTTCTTCTCAAGTACTTGAGGATACTATTCACAGCAATCCAGTGAATTTCACCAGGATTGCTTGGGTATCAGCTCGTGACACTCAGAGCGCACGATACATCTGGTCTTGTACACAACATGGCCTACATGATAGATCCTATTGCCGAAGCATACGGGATCCTATCCATCCGTGTCCTTTCTTCATAAGTTTTAGGACACATCTCTTTCGAGAGTTGTACACCATGTACCATAGGCAAGTTACCTCTTTTGGACATATCCATGCTAAACCTCTTTAGCACCCTGTCTATGTAAACAGATTGGGATAATCCAAGCAGCCTATTCGATCTATCGCTATAGATCTTAATTCCTAGAATATATGCTGCTTCTCCCAAATCCTTCGTGGAGAATTGTTTTGATAGCTAGACCTTGGTGGTCTGAAGCATAGGTACATTGTTTCCTATGAGCAATATGTCGTTGACATATAGCACTAGGAACACAACTGCATGTCTGTTTACCAGGATTCTTAATGAAACCAAATTCTTTAATTGTTTCATAAAACCTAATGTTCCAACTCCGAGATGCTTGCCTTAGTCCATAAATGGTCTTTTGCAGCTTGCATACCTTATTAGAAGTGGCTTTGGATGAAAAACCTTTAGGTTGTGTCATATACACTTTCTCTTGCAAATTCCAGTTAAGGAATGCAGTTTTTACATCCATCTGCCATATCTCATAATCATGGTATGCAGCAATAGCAAGCATATTCCTAATGGACTTAACCATGGCAACTGGTGAAAAGGTTTCTTCAAAATCAATGCCTTCAACTTGATTATAACCTTTGCAACCAATCTGGCCTTATACGTTTGTATGTCACCATCCATGTCTGTCTTTATCTTGTAGACCCATTTACACCTTATGAGTTTTATCCCTTGAGGTGGATCAACTAAAGATCGAACTTGGTTAACTTCCATGGCATCCATTTCGGATTTCATGGCTTCTAGCCATTTCTTGGAATTGATGTCCAACATCGCTTCCTTATAGGTAGTAGGTTCATTATCAATGGGCAAACCATCTCTTTCCAAAAGAAATCCATATTTTATTGGAGTTTGCCTCTCTCTACTAGACCTTCGGAGTACTTGTGTTTCTTGAGCATTAGTCCGAGCATCCAATGCCTCGACCAATGGCTCAGGTTCCAAGGGAATGTTAGGTTGTGGTTCTTGAACTTCTTCAAAATCTATTTTACTCCCACTGAATCCTTCTAGTAGAAACTTTTTCTCTAGAAAAGCAGTGTGTTTTGACACAAACATCTTTTGATCAGTAGGACTATAAAAGTAATATCCAGCAGTCTCTTTAGGATTCCACAAACTTACATTTTTCTGATCTAGCTCCCAACTTATCAGAAGGTACTTGTTTCACATAAGCAGTACATCCCCAAATCTTTGCTTGGAACCCTATTTAGAACGTAAGCTGCAGTTTCTAAGGCATATCCCCAAAAAGATATCGAAAGGTCAGCCTTAGACATCATGGATTGAACCATGTCCAATAAGGTTCTATTTCTCCTCTCAGACACTTCGTTATGCTGAGGAGTTCCAGGTGGAGTCCATTGCGACAGAATTCCATTTTCCATCAAATGATCCAAGAAATCATGGGTTAAAATATTCTCCTCCTCGATCCGATCTAAGAGCTAGAATATTTTTCCCAATCTGTTTCTCTACTTCAGCTCTAAACTCTTTGAACTTTTCAAAAGCTTCAGACTTGTATCTCATCAAATACACATAACCATATCTAGAACGATCATCGATAAAGGTTATGAAGTATGAGTAATTACCTCTAGCAGCTGTGTTTAGTGGCCCACATACATCTGAATGTATTAAGCCCAATAAAACACCAGCTCTTTCACCCTTTCCAGTAAAGGGGGTCTTGGTCATTTTACCAAGGATACAACATTCACAAGTCCCATATGATTCATAATGAAAGGGTTCCAAATAACCATGTTTATGCAATTTGGAAATCCTTGTCTCATTGATATGACCAAGTCTACAGTGCTAGATGTAAGTCTTACTTGGATCATCATTTCTTGCTTTCTTGACATTTATATCGAACACAGGCATCTCTGTATCCAAAACATATAATCCATTATGTAATGTTGTCGATCCATAGTGAATGTCTTTAAGAATAATGGAGTAACTATTGCCCTTCATTCTTATCTCGAAACCATCATTAATAGTGAGGTATGAAACCAAAATGATGTTTCTAGACAATACTGGAACAAAGTAACAATCTTTCAGTTCCAACTTCATGCCAGACGGCAAAGATAAAGTACATGTTCCAACGGCCAATGCTGCAACTTTTGCACCATTGCCTACTCTTAGAACTACTTCATCTTTGCTCAACTTTCTACTTCCTTTGAACATCCTTATGTCATTACATAGATGTGAACCGCATCCTGAATCAAATATCCAAGAATTGGATATAACAATATAAAGATTTAGCTCAATCACAAACATAGTCAACCCAAAAACTTGTATAAGTTATTCTTGACTTGTCAAGTGAGCAACCTTCCTTTCATGGAGAACATTTCTCAATCTTTTGTACCAATCCAAATAATTTGGACAAATGGCATTCATAATGCCGCGTAGTGCAGTTAAGGTATTAACCATTTTCAACAACCTAATAAGGAAAAAGTATATATCAGTTATATTCATGCATTTATAACAATTCAAGATGAGGTACTAAATCTCTTATTGGTTCTCCCACTAATTTTTTGAGATAATAGCCCTCGCTATTATTCGGAAATCTCATCAAGGTATTTCTAGTGGGCTGGGATCCCTTTCAACATGTTGTAACCTTGAGTGCCTCAACAAATTACAACAAGCTTAGTTGGGTAGATAACATAGCTTATCAATTGCATCTCTATGCAATTCCCAGATCAGATAGGTGACAACTCTTTGTCTAAGCACATCATATGTACTTAACCTAACTTTGCCTCTAACACCATGCGGTCAAGTTTGACGCATCCGGACAATATGGCATTAGTTGAGTAAGACCCAACTTGATAACTCAAACATATTCGTATAGTAGTTTGACTCTGAGTGACTCAATAAGCCTCCTACTGGAAGAACTCTGGTTATCTTGTTATGATGATGGAAGGCAACTTTGTCATGCGAAACATGTGACTCAATATTATAAAGAGGGATTTCCTTTTTCTTTAAATATCAGTCTCATCATATCAGGCATTTATAGCATTTATAATCTCGCATAAAATAAATCTATAACATGCTTTCTACTTGGATGATTATGGACTTTTCTAATCTAATTTCCTTGAGCCATCAAAGGAAATTAGTTGGTCAAATTCCTAGGTGATTACATACATAGTCTTCAAAGCTTGCTTGTAATCTCCTTATCTTCATGGCGTCTATCTTCATCTTCAAGTTACAAAAACTATTCCTAGCTAATCCTAATTTTACACTTTGATGTAACTAATTACATTTGTAATAAAGAAACCTCAAGTTACATTTGAGGGCAGTTAGGTGAGGAAAGAATTTTTACAACTCCAGAATATGAGAGATAAGGCAGGGCACAAGTCCCTATTTAAATTAATAAAAACCATAAAAATAAATTCAACCATCCACAATCATATTGGGTCTAAGTCCATAATCATCCCATATATTCACAAACAATTTATGAACATATAAATCATGCTTTAATCTCTAGTTACCATTCAATGATTATATTGATCCATAATTTAATTCAAAGAAAATAATAAACATTTATTCTAATCTCATTAGATTAAATCCTAATCCAATTAGGATTATTTCCTTTAATTAAATTAGCATCCAATTAAATAATTTAATTGAATATTCATTTAAATTCTTATTTTGGTAATTAATTAATTTAACAATATTACCATGGTTACTAATTTTTAGTGTTGTATCTCAACTAGGACACTACAACATTAGTAACTCAATATTGCTAAAATCCATAAGCTGTGAGAATCTGATAGAAGCGAAAAACCCTAGCAAGGGAGGCACAGGCTTTGGCTACTAGATGTAGCTGCCGCCCCTCTATCTCCCTACAGGTTGTCTATCCGCTTTTCACAGCTTCCAACTTTTCAATGCTGATGCACCCAAAAGAATGTATCTTATTTAACCTTGCACTTAAAAAGAATCAGTTGTAGAGTATAGTAATTAGCAAGGGTCGAGTCCTCAGGGATCGGGTTTTAGTTTATAAGTTAATAGTTTATCACTTAAAAACAAGTAAACAAAAGTAAAAGGGATTTTGAGATCAGATTTAAGCTAAAGTTAACAATAAGAATGAGAAAACAAGTAATTAAGAAGAATCAAATATGAGAAATATGGCTAAAGGTTCATTCTCCACCACTAGACATCATTAAGAATCAATTTCATATCTATCAACATCAATCAACTATCAAAGTTAACAACCGTAGATAACCATATGCTCTGTTACTCCAATCTTTCCTTAGTTTGTCGTTAAATAGAACAAGCTCTCTATTTAATCTCTAACTATCAAACAACCTAGAATAAGCTCTGTAAGTTCAATTTAATAGCAGCTTTATGATGAGAAAGATAGGTTGATCTAAGCAACAAACACATAAGCTCGGATTGTTCAACTTAGGTTATGTTCCACTTTGCAATTATTGAAAACTTGACCATAATCATTAATCACAAATTGCTACTTATGAATAGGAAATCAAGACAATTACACGGATCAAGACTCCTAAACTAGCATTAGACAATTATCAAGATTTATCTAGTTGGCCACCTAAACAAATCAAAACATCATCATGAACAATTTTAATTGAAGAACATAAGCAACTTTGATAGAAAACAATGATAGATAGATTCTGAAAATTAATTACATAACATGTCTAGGGCTTTGAAATCACCCCTAACCAAATAAAAGTTTAGCCTACATAAGCATTGTAAACATAAACATAAAATTAAAGAGAATCTAAGAAGAAAATAAAAGAAAGAAAGAAGAAGAAGAAGAATATTAATTATCCAGCCTTTTGTTCTCTTAAAAACTCTAAAACAAAGAAAAAATCAGAACTTTGATGCTTAGAGAAGTGTAAATTTCATTTGCCCCCTTGTTCTCTATTTATAGGCAACAGCTAGGGCATCAAACAAGTGAATTTCAGCTCTCTCCCTTCAATAAATGCTGACTTGTGGCTAAAGTTAAGGAAAGATGGCTGACTTTTGTGTTTTAAGGAAAGATATAAGCCTTGACAACCAAGTTTGAATAAAGTAGGAAAGTCTTAGTCAAAACACTCTTTAATGAGGAGAGATTACAAACTTGCAGCCAAAGTAAGTGTAAGGAAGGAAAGTCTTGGCTGATTTAATTCTCCTACTTTGACTAGGATTAGCTTTAAAGAAAGATACTTTCAATTAATGCAATTAATGCAAGTTTGACAAAGTTGACATCCAATAATATTAGGAGATGCCGCCACCTTTTATTTATCTAAGAAACCATGTAATCAGCTAGGGTATTTAAAGGAAGAACTAGGGCAACCCATGTTAGCTTTTGTAATGATCAAATCAAGAGGGGGGTGAATTGATTTCTCAAAAATAATTACGAAATTAAAACACAAATAATGATATTGAGAAATTTAAACAATAAACTCAATTTGGCAAGTAGATAAATAAATGAAGTAAGTAAATGAGTAGGGAAAAAAGATCAAACACAATCGATTTATAGAGGTTCGGCCTCGTGCCTACGTCCTCTCCCTTAGCCTCACTTGCCAAGGAGTTCCCAATTCACTAACTTGAATTGCTATCTTTTCAAGGACAAGGTATAACCTTCACAATCCCTATCTTTTATGTAGACTTAGATAGAAACCTCTTCCCCTTATCTTTTCAAGGCTTAGATAGAACCTCTCTACCTTTAAGGCTAAAGTAGAAACCTTCCCTCTTACAAAAGATTTTGTGTAAACAAGATGAACCTCTAGTAGGCTAGGTGTTTACAAGGTTAAGCTCAACAAATAGAGACTATACAATGGTGCTTTTACAAAGGAAAACAAGAAAGATTGAAAGGATTTAGCTTAGAACAAAGAAAACTACTTGAAAGCTTGAGAGAGATGAAATATATGGCTTTGATCTTTCTCTCTTGGTGTCTCTTACTCTTGGAAGTGTTAGAGAGTCCCTTTAATACCATGGATATGATTTATGACCGTTTGGAGTTGATTGGGATGGAAAAGAGCCGTTGGAGCTTCAAAAATCGAGCTTGAAAAACTGCCCTGCAGGCATGGGATCGATCCCCAACTTGTTCCAACTCAAAATATGATCGTTGGAGGCCATGGGATTGATCCTCACCTTGGTGAGATCGATCCCTTATTGTCCTGCAAAGTTTATTAGCTACTGACTCTCATAGGACTGATCCTAGGATCGATCCTGAGATCGATCCTCTATCTTAGGGAATCGATCCTCTCATATAAAAAATATTTTCTTTGATATTTAAAAGAGGTCAAATTGTCTCAAAAATGTTTTAAACATATACATATATTTAAGAACATGTATTTTTGAGAAAATTAAGAAGTTTAAAGTATTTTAACATTTTCCAAAATATTTTCAAAATGATTCAACGAAAAATGCTAAATTGAAAATAATTAATCTCAAGCTAATTAAGCTTAAGAGTTTGTCATTTCAAAATTAAGATCAATTCAAAGCTAATATAGCTAACAACCCATAATAATGCAAAAGGAATGTGGCGGCTGACATTCTTCATGGTGGAATAAAAGCTGTCGCTAGCCCTAATTTGGGTGTGAGAATTGTGTTTCCAACTAGGGTTTTCATGGATAAAGAGTATATAATACACCACTAGTTTATTTATGGAAGGTTTAGCTTAGGTCTAGCTACATAGTGTCTCCTTGATGGGCAATCAGCTTTCCTTTGTGCTTGAAGCTTCATTTTTTTGTCCAAATTCATTCTTCTCAACTCCATAGCAATCCTTATCTTCCAAAACACCTACAAAACACAAAAACATAGTAAACTATCAAGGATTTCAAGGAACTAAGCATAAAATACAAGGAATTAATATATGAAAATACATGAATATAAGCACTTATCAAATGCCAAATCAGTTTTATGATTTTTCAGGCTTGCCAAGAACAATTCTAACCAATTTTAAATCCTAAAAATCATTAAGCCATGCATTAAAAATCAGCCAAGAAAAATCTACAAGTTTTTCTCACTAAAATCACCAAATTTGCGCAAAGCAAGCAAACTAGTTCTCAATTGCTGCCAAACTTTCGTCAGTTGCATCAATCAGTTTAAAACAATTTTAAGCCAATTAATCAACAAGAATTCACCATGATTAACTGCTGCCTTCACCGAAACACTACAAGTGCAAATTCTCACAATTTCGGTTAGTGATAATCGGATCAAAATAACTCAAAGAACAAAACAATTTTGTTAAAGGTAACAATCAAAGCATAGATAGTATAGGAATAACATAAGCGAGGCTCTGATACCACTATTGGGATTCGGCTCATGCTCAAATAGAGATAATGTATAATTTAACCAACAAGTTAAACATACAATGCAGCGGAACAAAATAAAACATAGAGAAACTGAATACCTCCAAGGATCTGCCTATGAATTCAAAACGATCAGCCTGTCAAGAACAGATAACAATCAAAATCTCATACCTCTGTAATGGAGATTCTAGAAACCTCAAGACAGATTCTTGACATTCTTGTTCTTGTACACAAAGCTCGCTTCTCGAAAACCAAAGTTGTCCAATTGTCCGATCTCTAACAGTGTTCCACACAGGTGATCTGAAAACCTTCACAAGGTTGAGATTATGTTTTGCCAAGATGATGCTAGTAGTCTAGGTTGTAAGAAACCTTCCTCCTCTACCTTAGTTAGCCTAAAGAAAATGAAAGAATCGTATTCTCTCTTCTCTCTAGCTATTCGGCCAAACCTCACTTGTTAGTGTGAGAGGCCCGATTTAGGTTATCCTTGCATAGGGGAGGCGGCAACAACATAAGCATATATATAAGTATGTCTAGTGTATGCCAACTATTGGACTAACTACACTAAAGCCCTTATACACATTATTAAATATTCATGCTAAGCCCACAACACTTAATGAATATTTAATCTGGCCCAATCTCATTTTAATTTCATTAATCACCTTTTGTGTGTGCAATAATATAATTAATTCAATTAACAATTTCCTATTAATATTTATAGATCATGAGCGGCATCTAGCAATGCATCATGACCACCCAATGCCAAGAGAGTCATCAAGCTTCGACTAGCCTTTCGTGTACAATATGTCTGTGTAATTCGATCCTTTCATCAAATATCCTAGGATAGGAAAAAGCATGGTTCAGTGTCTACTCTTAATCCCATTCCATACTAGATATGCAGCTTTAATATTAACTCCTTAAGTATTGCCTTGGCCAAGGACTTCCATAAGTTAATATAAGCCAGATACATGTGAGATATGTCCCCTTAATCACTTGGGATGATGAATCCTCCTAGACCACTCATTCATCTTCGTATGTTTCATGTCATGCCCAATAACACCCTACCATAAGCATCCTCGTGGGACCCGTTCGTTATGAAATATAAGTATGACAGTTCACATACAAGATGACCTGGTGTCACAAGTCAAAGGATTACTTACACTATTGACACATGAGGGTATTTTCCATAGACACTTGAGTGAAATACCAAATGGAACTCTCATAGCGGGTCATGTTTAGTGAACTTGTTCAACTAACAAGCACCCATATGTTATCCCTAAGTATCTCTATACTTTCAACCTATGAGACAGGTTGCATGCATCAAGTGCATTAAGGCTTAACATATGCTAGTCTTTGAGCATTGTCAGTGCCCTGTCTTGACAATACAATGACCAGGAACAATTTTAGAAACACAACATTGATGCATAAGGATCCTCATAATTGTAACACCTTACAATTCCTTTGCAATGCCATTGTGTCTCATGGGCTTTATCTTCACAAGTGATTTATAACAATTATAACAAAACTTATGGATAAAGAAATACCTCAATTATAATTAATAAACTATAATGTGCAATACATGAATATATAAATAGTGTCTTACAAGCCCAACTAGATTGGCTTGTAGGGCATACACCAACATGGGTCACACACATAAAGGTGATTATTGGAATTAAAAAATGAGATTGGGGCTTAATTGAAGAAATTATGAATTTCTGAAGGACTTAATTGAATTGTTCAATTAAGTGCAAGGGCTTAAGCGTAATTAGACCAAAAGTTGGCATGCACTAACCTAATTATAAATAGCATGTTTCTAGTCGCACCGTAGAAGACATTGGGGGTTAAAAAGAATAATAATTCTTCGATAATAATTTTGGGTTTTGAAAAACCTCGAAAAATGGGAGTCACCACCGATCTTTTTGGCTAGGTGTGATCGGTCTCCTATTAAAATCGATTTTTTGTAAAAAATTTAAAATTAATTAAAATATTTTTTAAAAACCAATTTTAAAGTTCGCGTTTAAAATCAGAGAAAAACGAGGCGGGTTCGGGAGTCGATTACATGTGGGGAAGGTATTAGCACCCTTACAACGTCCGTATAAAATGGTACCTATTAATCATGTGTTATCTTTGGTCTCGATGAAAGTTGGTTTTAGATTCGATATTTAAAGATAATTCCCTTAAAAAATAATCACATTATTTAAGAATGATCTAGAATTTTTGTTACTACAAAATTTTCCATTCTCCCTGGCAAACCCAACGGAATATGGAATTTTTCTTCATTTTAAAATCATCTGTATCATCCTCTCTTTTTCTAAAAAGGATATTCCGTTGTTAATGATAATTGATAAAATTCTCCCCAGCAAACCCGGCAAAAAGGACTCATGAATTATTTTTACTCGAAACATTGCCTTATTTTATTATTAAAGCGTTAATTTCATATGCACTTAAACTTGTTTATTATGAATATGGATTTGCAAAACATTAATAAGATGCAAACAAAGAGAAGAAAAATAATATGAACATCAATCATCAAATAACATGAATAAGAAATATGCACACAACCTTGATTTGAAAAATCCTTTTTTATGTATTTTTTATATGAAATTACATAAATGGCACGCGTCAAAATTTTTTACCGAACTCCCCGGCAAACTCGGCAGAGCTTGGAAAATATTTCTTTCACCTAACACTTACATAATTCCGAATAAAACAAAAACCATACTTTATGATTACATACACACTTGTTGGAGAATTTTTGTGAGACCCTCGTAAGCCAGAGATAACTCGGGTCTCCTATAACATTCTGATGGCTCGGAACTGCACATGTAAAAGCCACTAGGAAGGACGGGCTATCATGTGGTATACATGTTGTATGATAGATTATAGGAATTGGAGGTTAAATCGGGTGGTTAAGCGATTTGACCCTAAAGTAGTTTAAAAATTTAGACTAAAATCGGGAAGGGGAAAAGTCCATAAAATATGATAAATTGAGTGGATATGATGATAATATACGATATAGAACCCATACCTATTACCAGAACAACAATAGGCATCAAATTAAAAAAAAAATGCATTAGGGGTATTTTGGTTATTTTACACTCCTTTTTATTTTTAGCCTAAGAAATGGTATAAATGGACTTTTTGACTATACAATATGTTAATATGACATTTGGATCTAATATTTGGCATTAGAACAAAAAAACGAGACTAGAATCGGTAAAATTGGAAAATTGTGACGTTGTCGTACTTTTCCAAAAAAGCGTGGTTCAAAAATTCTTGTTATCGATCCGAACACATGGATAGATGTTTTAACACCCAAGAAACATGAATATGTTGAGAAAAATGAAAAACGAAATCCCGAACATCACGTTCTGTAAGGCATGTGCAAAAAGTCAAAGTTGGTCAACTCTTTTGACCAAGCTTAGGCAAGATTAAGAACATAATAATTTCCCATATATTTTCAGCCAAAATAAGAAGACACCACGTCTTCTTCTTACTCTTTATGTCTTAGGCATTTTCTCACCAAAAACTTCATTAAAGCTTACTAAAGCTTTCTCTTTCCTCCAAATTTCAAGGGAAATCACCAAATTTTGCAAGGATTTCACTAACCCATAGGTAATTTCATGTTCTAAGCTTGATTTTGATATTAGATTTTGAAGAATTTTTCTCTATCTTTGAGAAATCATTGTCTGAAAAATTGGTGGTGGTGAACCACCATGTTGCCACCACTTTTTCCGTTACGGTAGGTGTTACTCCGTCTCCTTAAACCGTAAATTAGTATCGGATAGCTTTGAATCAAATTTAAAGGCTAAAACAAGCTTGGCTAAAACCCTAGCTTGCCTATGAGGTGGTGCCGCCACCTTCCTTGGTTGTCCGAGGCCACCGTTAGCTTCGTTGTTATTGTGTGAGCAACTTTCCAGTTGATTGTTGCTCCGAATTTTGACTCGAGCTAAGTGTAGGAATTTATTTGTAAAAATTCTTAAGTTGGAAAACTTTGAATAGCAGCTAACTAGAATAAATAGTTAGAATTTGATTGTCCCGTAGTTGAGAAATATTCACAGAATATCCTGATAATGCCATAGGTACTCATATTGCAGAGTTCGCCTGGGATCGCGACAAAGCCACAAAAGTGCCGCGTTAACACTCGGACTAACACAGTAAGTTTTTAGGTTAATCTAGAAGGTAGTTGTTGTTTTATATGCATTGTTGATTGATAGGGATATTTAAACATGAAAGATTGCTCGGATTACGAAAATGGTAAGTTTCGAACCTTACGCGGATCAAAGGCATAAGTGTGGAGTTGAATAATAATGAATGATATTGTATAGGATGGTTGAGTATTTAAGAGTAGTTAGATATTGTACATTAAAAGGTTATGCACATAAGTTGTTTGATAAAAAATCTAAGTGAAACTGTAATGCTTTGAAAAACATAAGTAGAAATATGTTAGTGTAGAGATTGTTTCCTAGCATAGTATATATATATATATATTACTCCATGATATAAGAGAATTAATCTATCATACTATTATTGTACGGACAATGTGATATCCGGGATGCTATTATTGTACGGACAAGGTGATGTCTGGGATGCTATTATTGTACGGACAGGGTGATGTCTGGGATGCTATTATTATACGGACAGGGTGATGTCCGGGATGCTATTATTGTACAGACAAGGTGAAGTCCGGGATGCTATTGTTGTACAGACAAGATGAGTCCGGGATGATATGGACAAGATAGTCCAGGATGACAAATATTACGGATTGGTATAAGTCCGGGATGTTTTGATGATATAGACATGAGAAATTCTTAATAAATAATTGTGGAGGTATACACGTAAAAGCGATTGTTAAATATTTTTGGCTACCGATTTAGGCTAGCCTATTTATACTCAACACTCAGCATAGAGGATTTCATATGGGACAAATAATTTTTATAAGTCCCGAAACAATTTTTAAATATTACATTTCAGTTAATTAGTCATACTTGATATGTCATGTTTATGCTTTAATGGTTAAGAAAAGAAGCACGAAATTTCCAAGTACTCTTTCTATTTACCTTATGCTCACTGAGTTTTTCAACTCATTTCGTTTATTTTCATTTTTTTTTTCAGATTCTAATAGACCTAGCTTTTCCCAGATTCCGGATAGCTAGCTGCTTACATACTTGTGGTGAGCGGATTGACCTAGGACGTGGTAAGCAGTGGCGATGGTGGGGTACATTTTTGCAGTCACTAGGGTATCATGGGTCCTCTGCATTTCGTTTATGTTGAATATGTACTTTATATTTTGTAAACAGATGTAATTAAGTGATGTATGATGTATATCGGTCTTAGAGGCCTGGTATGAGATGGTGATGTTCATTTTTTTATGATATAATATAAATGTATGTTTGTATATAAGATGTCATAAAGGTTGAGTCTGCTGCGGGGCATTTTGGTTACTCCCTATAGGAGGTGTCCAAACCGAGATATCATGTGTTGATGAATTATTACATTGTGAATGTTGATGATTGAGCGGCAAACCCCCATGTAGGGCGAGATTATGCCAAAATTTTGTTTGATTTGGTTTAATGAGTATACTCAGGCTTCAAAGGCAGGGGCATACCTTGTCTCTAGCCGGTCACATGCCCTGAATTTGGGGTGTGAGAAAGGTGGTATCAGAGCATGGTCTAGAGGTCAGTGACTGCTAAAAAAGGTAGGGTAATAGTACATTGCTTACAAGTAATCCCGGGATATCGGTAAGTAGTGTACTACCCGTACGGATGTGCATCGTCACATGCTGATACGTCGGGTGATTTTTAAGCTAGCTAGCACTTATTGAACTGTATAAATAATATTATGGAGTTACTGACATATGTTTATTTTCTAGATACGATGCCTCCCCGAACAAGAACTCGTAGACCTAGAGATAAATCAGGGGACCGAGAGCTTGAGGTCCCGGATCAGATTTCTGCTGGCCCTGAGATTAGAGGCCAGAGTGGGGAGAGTAGTAGGACTGCTACTAGGGATACTATAGAGACTGAAATGAGATTTGACTGGATGGATGCTAAAATGGATGAGGTATTACACCAGGTAGAGGCTCTGACACAAGTTATGGCAGAGCAATAGAGGAAACTAGATCAGGTCTAGCAGGCACAGCCACAGCCACAGCCGATAGCTGCACCGATAGAGTCAGAGCAGGGCCGACCAGAGGGATACCTTCAAGTTTCGTTATCTGAGTTTAAGAAGAATCAACCACCTTTGTTTACAGGGAAGGATGCTAATGTAGATCCCAATGACTTTTTGGATCAATGCAGTAGATTGTTCATATCATTGGGATGTTCTCCGGTTCGATTTGTGGAGTTAGTCAGTTTCCAGCTTAGGAGTATAGCTGGGACGTGGTTTATGACCTTGCTTAAGAGACGACGAGCTACTGATCCTCCATTAGCGTGGCCAGAATTTTGTACTGAGTTTCTTCGTACACCACAGAGTGTTCGCGAGGCTAGGGCTCGCGAATTCGAGTAGCTCAAGCAGACAGAGACCATGACTGTGACTGATTATGATATTTGATTTTTTTATTTCTGTATATGCACCACAGTTGGTATCCACCGAGTATGATAGAGCTAAGAGGTTTGTGGATGGTCTTCGGGAGTATTTGTTTAGGTCAGTTCAGTTGACAGAGACATCTACATATGCTGAGGTACTAAATTCTGCTCTGAGGTTCGAGCAGCGAGCTCGAGATAGGCAGAGTGATAGGGGCCCACAAAAGAGGCTCGGATTTGGTGGATAGGGTTCTAGGACGATAGGGTTACCGGGGTCGATTGGTGGTATCGTGTCTAGAGGAGAGGCATCTACTAGTGGTGTAGAGAGGGACGGGGGTCAGAACAGTCAGCATAGACCTGGTGGTCACCCTTAGAGTATATCAGCTACTACTACTAGGGAAGCTTCTACCCCATTATGTCATATTTGTGGACACCGACATAGAGACGTATGTTGGAGATCAAATTTATGTTTTAGATGCGGTAAATCGGGGCACATGAGGAGAGATTGCCCATTGGGTTCTGGCTCACTTCCATCAGTAGTAGCTCCACTCCCAGCTACAGCTGCACTAGGGCAGTCAGCAGGATCAGTCGCACAGCAGGCTAGTAGAGGTACTCAGGGCCGGGGACAGCAATCTACCGGTAGGGGACAGACGTCAGACGGCAGGGGGCAGGGGGCAGGCTCGAGTTTTTGCACTGACACCTAGGGATGCCTAGGCATCCAATGCAGTTATGACAGGTATTATTATGGTTTGTTTACAGCCTGCACATGCTTTATTTGATCCAGGTGCTACCCATTCATTTATTTGCCCGCGGTTTGTGGATATTTTGCTCAGAGATGTTAGTGAGTTAAATGAACCTTTGCTAGTTTCAACACCTGTCGAGGTAGAGTATGTAGTTAGTCGAGTTTTGAAAGGGTGTGATATTGAGATTGGCGGGGAGGTTTTATAGCCGATTTAGTGATACTAGATATACTAGAATTTGATGTGATACTGGGCATGGATTGGCTAGCTGCCAATTATGCTGTGTTAGATTGTTTCGAGAAGGTTATTACCTTCCAGATACCATGGAAATTAGTTTTAAAATATCAGGGAGATTGGAGTATGAATACAACAAGAATGATATCGGTCTTAAAAGCTGAAAAGTTGTTAAACAATGGCTGTCAGGGCCATTTAGCCTATGTGTGCGATATTGAAGGCAAGGTTCCGGATTTGGATAAGATACCAATAGTATCTGAGATTCCAGATGTTTATCCAGAGGAGTTACCCGGACTTCCTCCTGAGCGAGAGATTGAGTTCTGTATTGATGTGTTGCCAGGAACCCAGCCTATTTCAATTTTCCCTTACCGTATGGCTCCCCTTGAGCTGAAGGAATTGAAAGTACAAATTCAAGATTTATTGGACAAGGGATTCATACGCCCGAGTACTTCACCCTGAGGTGCTCCGGTATTGTTTGTTAAGAAAAAGGATGGATCCCTGCGGCTATGTATTGACTATAGGCAACTTAATAAGGTGACTATTAAAAATAAGTACCCACTACCGAGGATTGATGATTTGTTTGACCAGTTGCAGGGAGCTAGTTGTTTTTCAAAGATTGATCTTCGATCAAGTTATCATCAGCTCTGTATTCGGAGGGAAGATGTGCCTAAGACTGCTTTCCATACGCGTTATGGGCACTATGAGTTTCTTGTAATGTCTTTTGGACTGACTAACGCCCCTACAGCTTTTATGGATCTAATTAACAGGGTGTTTCAACCCTATTTAGATCACTTCGTGATAGTGTTTATTGATGATATCTTGGTGTATTCACGGACTGAGGATGATCATAGCCAGCATCTTAGGGCGGTGCTTGAGACCTTGAGAACACACCAGTTATATGCTAAGTTTTCAAAGTGCGAGTTCTGGTTGAGTAGTGTAGGATTCCTTGGACATATTGTATCCAAGGAAGGTATTAGTGTGGACCCTAAAAAGGTGGAGGCAGTGCGTGACTGGGAAAAGGCCTACCACCGTTACTGAGATTCAAAGTTTCTTGGGGCTGACAGGGTATTACAGGAGGTTTGTTGAGAATTTTTCGAGATTGGCAGGTCCATTGACTAGACTTACCCAAAAGGATGTCAAGTTTGAGTGGTCAAACGAATGTGAGAGGAGCTTTTTAGAGCTCAAGGAATGTTTGACTACTGCTCCAGTTTTGACATTACCAAACGGGATCCGGTGGATATGTTGTATATTGTGATGCATCCAGGGTTAGATTGGGATGTGTGTTAATGCAGGGTGGCAAGGTTATAGCATATGCCTCAAGACAGTTGAAGAAGCATGAGCAGAGTTATCCTACACATGATTTGGAGTTAGCAGCCATTATCTTTGCATTAAAGATATGGTGACATTACTTATATGGCCAGTCATATGAGATATACACCGATCACAAGAGTTTAAAATATATTTTTGATCAATGGGAGTTAAATTTAAGACAGAGGCGGTGGTTGGAGTTACTCAAGGATTACGACTGCACTATCCTTTATCATCCAGGTAAAGCCAACGTGGTTGCTGATGCTTTGAGCCGTAAATCTATGGGAAGCATAGCTCACTTGTCCCTAGAGAAGAGACCGTTGGCTAAGGCTATTTAGGATTGTTTGAGAAGAGGTGTTACCTTGAGTTTTATCGGGACTGGTGCACTTATTGCACATGTACAGGTTAGATCCTCCTTAGTAGAGGAAGTTAAAGCAAGGTAGCATGTCGATGCTTTTTGTACTGAGACTATAACTAGTGTGAAACAGGGTAAGGACGATGGATTTCAAGTAGATGAAGAGGGAACTCTCCGTTTCCATAGTCGATTGGTAGTTCCTGAGATAAAGGGAATTCGAGGTAAGATCCTTGATGCAGCACATAATTCATCATATACGATGCATCCTGGTGCTACCAAGATGTACCGTGATCTTAAGCAATTCTACTGGTGGCAAGGCATGAAACGTGATGTAGCAGATTATGTGGCTTAATGCCTAATATGTCAGCAAGTAAAGGCTGAACATTTGAGACCAGCTGGTCCATTATAGAGCCATGAAGTGCCAGAGTGGAAATGGGATCATGTTACCATGGATTTTAGTAATTGCTTTGCCTAGAACTAAGACAGGATATGATTCTATTTGGGTGATTGTCGACAGGTTGACTAAGTCGGCACATTTTATTCCGGTGAAAACTACTTATCCAACTAATAAGTATGCTAAGCTTTATTTGGATCGGATTGTGCCTTTACATGGTGTACCATTATCGATTATATCAGATAGAGGTTCGCAGTTTACAGCGAGATTTTGGAGATCATTCCAGGAGGCCCTCGGTACACAATTGCGGTTTAGTACTGCTTTTCACCCCAGACAGATGGACAGTCCGAGAGGACTATACAGACCCTTGAGGATAGGTTGCGGGCTTGTGTATTAGATTTTGAAGGGAATTGGGATGATCATTTACCTTTGATTGAGTTTGCTTATAACAACAGTTATCACAGCAGTATACAGATGGCACCATTTGAGTCACTATATGGTCGAAAGTGTAGATTACCTGTTGGTTGGTTTGAGGCAGGCGAGTATCGGCTACTTGGTCCAGATATTGTGCAAGATGCAGTGCAAAAGGTTGGAATAATAAGAGAGAAGTTGATGGCTGCCCAAAATCGACAAAAGGCCTATGCTGATAACTGGATACGTGAATTAGAGTTTGATGTCGGAGATTATGTGTTCCTAAAAGTTTCACCTTTCAAGGGGGTTATGAGATTTGGGAGACGAGGTAAGTTGAGTCCAAGGTACATTGGACCATTCCAGATATTGAACCGTAAAGGTGCGGTAGCATATGAGTTAGCGTTGCCTCCAGACTTGAGCTATGTACACCCTGTATTTCATGTGTCTATGTTGCGAAAATACATTCAAGATGATTCACATGTTTTACAGCCACAGGCAACACAGATAGACTCCCGGTTAACATATATTGAGGAACCCGTAGCCATAGTAGATTGTCAAGTGCGAAAGATGCGGTCCAAGGAAGTTCCTAGAGTGAAAGTTGTGTGGCAGTATCACAATACGTAGGAGGCTACGTGGGAGCTTGAGGATGAGATGAGACAGCAGTACCCCCAGTTATTTCAAACATGAGGTAATTCTTTATATGTTAATTTTATGTAAAATTCGAGGACGAATTTTATAAAGGGGGTGAATTGTGAGACCCTCGTAAGCCAAAGATAACTCGGGTCTCCTATAACATTCTGATGGCTCAGAACTACACATGTAAAATCCACTAGGAAGGATAGGCTATCATGTGGTATACATGTTGTATGATAGATTATAGAATTGGAGGTTAAATCGGGTGGTTAAGCGATTTGACCCTAAAGTAGTTTAAAAGTTCAGACTAAAATCGGGAAAGGGAAAAGTCCATAAAATATGATAAATTGAGTGGATATGATGATAATACACGATATAAAACCCATACCTATTATCAGAACAACAATCGACATCAAATTCAAAAAAATATGCATTAGGGGTATTTTGGTCATTTTACACCCTTTTTCATTTTTAGTCTGAGAAATGGTATAAATGGACTTTTTGACTATACAATATGTTAATATGACATTTGGATCTAATATTTGGCATTAGAACGAGAAAAACGAGACTAGAATCGGTAAAATTGGAAAATTGTGACGTTGTCGTACTTTTCCGAAAAAGCGTGGTTCAAAAATTCTTGTTATCGATCCGAATATATGGATAGATGTTTTAACACCCAAGAAACATGAATATGTTGAGAAAAAAATGAAAAATGAAATCCCGAACATCACGTTCTGTAAGGCATGTGCAAAGAGTCAAAGTTGGTCAACTCTTTTGACCAAGCTTAGGCAATATTAAGAACATGAGATAATTTCCCATAAATTTTCAGCCAAAATAAGAAGACACCACACGTCTTTTCTTACTCTTTATGACTTAGGCATTTTCTCACCAAAAACTTCATTAAAGCTTACTAAAACTTTCTCTCTCCTCCAAATTTCAAGGGAAATCACCAAATTTTGCAAGGATTTCACTAACCCATACGTAATTTCATGTTCTAAGCTTGATTTTGATATTAGATTTTGAAGAATTTGTCTCTATCTATGAGAAATCATTTTGGCTGAAAATTGGTGGTGGTCAACCACTATGTTGCCGCCACTTTTTTCGTTACGGGAGGTGTTCCTTCGCCTCCTTAAACCGTAAATTAGTATCAGATAGCTTTGAATCAAATTTAGAGGCTAAAACAAGCTTGGCTAAAACCCTAGCTTGCCCATGAGGTGGTGCCTCCACCTTCCTTGGTTGTCCAAGGCCACCGTTAGCTTCGTTGTAATTGTGTGAGCAACTTTCCAGTTGATTGTTGCTCCGAATTTTGACTCGAGCTAAGTGTAGGAATTTATTTGTAAAAATTCTTAAGTTGGAAAATTTTGAATAGCAGCTAACTAGAATAAATAATTAGAATTTGAATGTCCCGTAGTTGAGAAATATTCACAAAAATATTCTGATGATGCCATAGGTACTCATATTGCAGAGTTCGTCTGGGATCGCGACAAAGCCATGAAAGTGTCGCTTTAACACTTGGACTAACACAGTGAGTATTTAGGTTAATCTAGGAGGTAGTTGTTGTTTTATATGCATTGTTGATTGATATGGATATTGAAACACGAAAGATTGCTTGGATTACGAAAATGATAAGTTTCGAACCTTACGCGGATCAAAGGTTCGAACCTTACGAAAATGGATATTTAAGTTTCGAACCTTACGAAAATGATCAAGTGTGGAATTGAATAATAATGAATGATATTGTATAGGATGGTTGAGTATTTAAGCGTAATTAGATATTGTAGATTAAAAGGTTATGCACATAAGTTGTTTGATAAAAAATTTAAGTGAAAATGTAATGCTTTGAAAAACATAAGTAGAAATTTGTTAGTGTAGAGATTGTTTCCTAGCATAGTATATATATATATATTACTCCATGATATAAGAGAATTAATATATCATGCTATTATTGTACGGACAAGGTGATGTCGGGATGCTATTATTGTACGGACAAGGTGATGTCCGGGATGCTATTATTGTACGGACAGGGTGATGTCCGAGATGCTATTATTATACGGACAGGGTGATGTTCGGGATGCTATTATTGTACGGACAAGGTGAAGTCCGGGATGCTATTGTTGTACGGACAAGATGAGTCCGAGATGATATGGACAAGAAAGTCCAGGATGACAAATATTACGGACTCGTATAAGTCCGGGATGTTTTGATGATATAGACATGAGAAATTCTTAATTAATAATTGTGGAGGTATACACGTAAAATCGATGGTTAAATATTTTTGGCTACAGATTTAGGCTAGCCTATTTATATTCAGCACTCAGCATAGAAGATTTCATATGGGACAAATAATTTTTATAAGTCCCGAAACAATTTTTAAATATTACTTTTTGGTTAATTAGTCATACTTGATATGTCATGTTTATTCTTTAATGGTTAAGAAAGGAAGCACGGAATTTCCAAGTACTCTTCCTAGTTACCTTATGCTCACTGAGTTTTTCGACTCACTTTGTTTATTTTCAATTTTTTTTTCAGATTATAATAGACCCAGCTTTTCCCAGATTCCGGATAGCTAGCTGTTCACATACTTGTGGTGAGCGGATTGACCCAGGACGTGGTAAGCAATGGTGATGGTGGGGTACATTTTTGCAGTCACTAGGGTATCATGGGTCCTCTGCATTTTGTGTATGTTGAATATGTACTGTATATTTTGTAAACGGATGTAATTAAGTGATATATGACGTATATCGGTCTTAGAGGCCTGGTATGAGATGGTGATGTTCATTTTGTTATGATATAATATAAATGTATGTTTGTATATAAGATGTCATAAAGGTTGAGTTTGTTGCGGGGCATTTCGGTTACTCCCTATCGGAGGTGTCCAAACCGAGATGTCATGTGTTGATGAATTATTACATTGTGAATGTTGATGATTGAGCGGCAAACCCTCATGTAGGGCGAGATTATGCTAAAATTTTGTTTGATTTGGTTTAATGAGTATACTCAGGCTTCGAAGGCAAGGGCATACCTTGTCTCTGGCCGGTCACATGCCCCTGAATTTGGGGTGTGATAATTTTCTAATCTCAGTGGCAAACCCGGTAGAGCCTAGGAAATTATTCTTTCGCCTAATGTTATGTAACTGAGAAAGGTATGTTTTTATGAAAAAATTTAAAACGTTTTTTAGAAAGCATATGATGCACTAAAACGGGACTATTGTTAAAATGTGTTTTTCCCTTGTAGAGAGGGCATCCGAATACCCATAGAAGCATCCGAATACTATATTAACTAAAATTTTTGAATATATAATTTTATATTTTAAAAATAAATAAAAATAATAAAATGTATATTAACTAAAATTTGCATGTAAAATTTGCTTCATGTACAAATTATATCAAATTATTATATTATTTTTAATATTAATGCAAAATTAATTACGAAGATAAAAAATTTAATGTAAATTTTAACTTTTTATTTATATCAAATAAATCAATTCAGTTTTTAAGATTAGTAAAAAATTAAAACTTTTATGATAAAGCAATTCTACATAAATTTTTAATTTTTTATTTATTATCAAATTAATCCATTTATCAAAAATGTTTTAATGAAATTAAACTTCTTACTATAAATTAGATAATTTTTATTAATAATATTTACAATTTAGAAACATAATAAATAACGATAACTATTTTCGTCCGTTTAAATTTTTTTTCACATTCGTGCTTATATATATATTATATTATTATAGATTATTATTATTATATATATAATTAATAATTAATGATAATAATAATTATAGATATATATTTTATATATTATTATTATAGATAAATTATATATTTTAATATTTTTAAATTTACTTTAGAATTAAAATTAAATAAACATATATAATTTATTAATGTAACAATGTAAAGTAAACCGATTATCGTATCAACTTCAAGCCTAAAAAAACATGTTTAAACCCAAATTGAATCCGATGAGGCTCGCGGACTTTAGCAAAGTTGCTCGACCCTTCCTTGTACACTTTCTAGTTAGAGCCAAATGGGTAAATTATGGAAAAGGCTAATACCAACTTGGGTCTCGCCAAAATAAACCCAAATCCCAAGTTGTTTGAGATTGGATACTACAAATGACAGGGCAAGATTCTTTCCATTATAATATATATAAAAAAATAATGAAGATATTCACTATTTTATTTAAAAGTGATTAATATACATTGAAGTTATTTTATAATTAAAATTTAATACTTCTTTCGTCTAAATAAAATTATATTTTAATTTTGAATTTATATTTGATACATTGACAGTATATAAATTTTTATATTATTAGTGAATTAGATGATGTCAATTTATTAAAAATAATTTTTTTTTTAATGAGATGTCATCATCTGCCAATGCATCAAATATAAACTCTTTACTTTTTATTAATTAATTTTTTTCAATTTTGATCTTTTATAATTATTATTGATAAAAATTTAAAAATATATATTTTAAAACTTTAAATGAAATAATTTTTAAATATATATTTTATAAAATTTAATTAATTAAAATATATAAAATGATAGAGATCAAATTTAAAAAAAAAAAATTGACAAAAAAAAAAAATCAATAGGGATAATTGATCAAGAAAATATATGGAAATCAATTAAAAACATAAAATGATGTGAACATATCAACATATTTTGAATTTTAAATTTATTTGAAAGTATATGTATCAATCTATAATAAAAGTAATTGATATCTTTATATATTTTTTTAGCTCTGGATAAGATTTTTTTTCCCGAATGATATTTTTGTTCCATAAAAGAATGACATTGTAATTAGGGTTTCCGAGCATTATTCCTCCAAGGGCACACGGCTTGTTATTAGATTGGATCTACGAAATGTCCCTGACCGTCACTGTAAGGATGTCACCCACCAATAAAGAAAGAATAGCTGATGCGTAGCAACGAATAGAGTAGTGCCACGTGGAAGAATGGCCAATTGGATGGGGCGATTAGGTCAGTGAGGGGGTGAGAATGAAGAGAAGGAGGAAAAATTGAGAGCCCCGTGGTGCTATTTGAATCACCGCATTTGGATGGACAAAACCCTCTCTTTCTCTTTTCCCTAACACCCAAAACTCTTTTGTTTCTCTCTCTCTCTCTCTCTGTCTGTCTCTTGGCGGCTGAGGCTGAGGCTGAGAGTGTAATTGGTCCCCGTTGTTCTCTCTCTGTTCGTTCCTTTCTAAAACCCACAACTGAGCTTCGGGATTTGTTATTTAGGGTTTAGAGATTCAGTCTGGTGATGGCGCCCACAGTTGCTCCCCCTGCAGATCGTATCCTCAATTATTCGATTATGTCCCTTTTGGGCTATCATTATTATTGCTTTTATGTAGATCTGTACTTGGTTGCTTTTTTCGATCCACCTCTTATGCATGTCTTTTCCAATTTGTTCATTGAATTTGCTGTTTCACGATTCATATTCTCAATTTTAGATGGCTGCTCCTGTTCTCTTCTTTATATGGTTTTTTGAACTTCTTTCATCAATTAAAAAAGAATAATCTTTTGTTTGGTTGTTCTGGTAATTTATCTCCATTATTATTGTTATTGATTTGATTGATTGAATTTGTTGTAAAGAAGTGCTTGCTCTGTTGTTAACTTGTTCTTTGTTGCTCTTTTGGGTCGATTTCTGAATTCTGAATTTGATAGATGGGATTATTACCAAATTGCGAAAGTTTGTATTTCCTTTACTCTTTGCTTTCTTATAGAAACAGCAGAGCTGTTGCAGAAATTGTCTTTAGACTCACAAGCAAAGTCCTTTGATATTCCTGAGCCCACTAAAAAGGTAGCCCCCTTTCCTACTTTTATGGAGAAAACTATACTTTGTGATGTGGACGTGTTAGTCATGGGAGAAAAAGTTAAGTAGAAAAGAATACGGATCCATATTTGGTCTTCCTTCTAACTGGCTAGAATTTGGATGGTTATCTAAATGCCTGATTTATTTTCTGTGCAGCCTTCTGTTTATCAGTATGGGTCTGTTGATTCAGGCAACAGAGGAAATGCCCAAATTCCATCTTTTGAGAGATCTGCAACACCTTTGCTGCCGGATTTTATGGATCCAACTATGTGCTATCTTCCTAATGGTTATCCATCTGCTTATTACTATGGAGGTAGTAAACAAATTGTTCCTTCGTTTTTAAACTGAAATACATTGCGCTCCATATGTATGTGTTATTTTGAATTAATTGGGGCTAGAATTGGATTCATCTGTTTGCTGTCCCTTGCAGGCTTTGATGGCACTGGTAATGAGTGGGATGAATATTCACGATATGTGAATCCAGATGGAGTTGACATGACTTCAGTGAGTCTTTCTTTTTCGATGTTCTTGTTGTACTTGGAGTAGTTATTAGTTGCTATATCTATCATGAATTTTAGTAAATTTATATATATTGTATTGTCAGGGAGTTTATGGGGACAATGGGTCTCTTATGTATCATCATGGTTATGGCTATGCACCGTATGGACCATATTCACCTGCAGCTTCCCCAGTTCCAACTGTGGGAAATGATGGTCAGCTGTATGGGCCACAGCAATACCAGTATCCTCCCTTCTTCCAGCCGCTGACTCTGACCAGTGGCCCGTTCACTTCAAACCCTGTTGCCCCGTCCCAAGGGGATCTTTCGACATCTGCTGCTGCTGATCAAAAGCCCTTGCCTGTTGAAACAGCTAATGCAAATTCCAATGGAGTTGCTAATGGGGGCAGTGTGAAGGGAAATAATGGTCCAGGTGCAATAAAACCATCATACCAGAGCTCATTTAATTCTAATAATTATTATGGAAGGGGAGCTCCACCAGGAGGTATTCCTATCTCTGGATATCAGGATCCAAGATATGGTTTTGATGGGTTTCGATCTCCTATCCCATGGCTTGATGGTTCTATGTTTTCAGATGGGCACCACAGGCCTGTGGCTAGCACTGGAATAAACTCTTCATTTTCAAAACCAAATAGTATTCCATCTTCAAGGAATCAAAACTTCCGTTCAAATTCTCATTACATGGTATGCATGATTTGGCTTTTCTAATTAATTTTCTTGTCTGTATTTGACATTATTGATCTTCTTCTTAGTTTTTCTTTTTCTTGGTGCTTATCTTCTTCTTCTTATGAGTTTTTGCTTCTAATGATTGTACCCTTTGAATTTGTAGGGACTGCACCAACCTGGGCCAATGTCTGGCATGGGTACAGCTCATGGGTTTATTAATAGGATGTACCCAAACAAACTATATGGCCAGTATGGAAACACATTCAGATCTGGAATGGGCTTTGGATCTAATGGTTATGATTTGCGAACAAATGGAAGGGGTTGGTTGGCAGACAACAAATATAAACCAAGGGGACGAGGCAATGGTTACTTTGGTTCTGGCAATGATATCATGGACAGTTTTAATGAACTGAACAGGGGACCTAGGGCTAAGGGGCCTAAATACCAAAAGGGTGCAACACCTATCACAACAACTGTCAAGGGGCAAAATATTCCCTCAGATGGAACTAAAGATGAGGAGAAGGAAAAGGCATATGTTGTTCCAGACAGCGAACAGTATAACCGAGAAGAATTCCCTGTGGATTATGCCGATGCCAAGTTCTTTGTTATTAAATCATACAGCGAGGATGATGTTCATAAAAGCATTAAGTACAATGTTTGGGCGAGCACACCAAATGGTAACAAAAAGCTTGATGCAGCTTACCAGGAGGCTCAGCAGAAATCTGGTCGCTGCCCCATATATCTTTTCTTCTCGGTTCGTGTCTTGTTGCGAGTTGTCTATTTGTGTTATTTGTCCCTAGTTTTTGCTGTTCTTAATGCTCTTCTTTGAATTTTTTTAACTTTTTATAGGTGAATACGAGTGGGCAATTTGTTGGCCTCGCTGAGATGGTAGGACCTGTTGATTTTCAGAAGAATGTGGAGTTCTGGCAACAAGACAAGTGGACTGGCTGTTTCCCAGTAAATTGGCACATTATTAAGGATGTACCTAACAATTCCTTGAAGCACATTACCCTAGAGAACAATGAGAATAAACCTGTCACAAATAGCAGGGATACACAAGAGGTATTCTTTGTTACTAAAGCTGTTTCCACTTTTTTTTCCTTTTTTTTTTCTTGCTTGTTTTTCCCCATTCTAAGGGTAATCTCCTTTTGTTTTGATCAGATGAAGCTTGAGCAAGGACTTAAGTTGATCAAAATCTTCAAGGAGCATTCCAGCAAAACTTGCATTTTAGATGATTTTGAATTTTATGAGGTTCGCCAGAAGGCAATTCAGGAGAAAAAGGCTAAACAGCAGCAACAGCAGTTGCAAAAGCAGGCAAGACATACTAGGCTTTACCACTGAATTTTGCCTTTGATCAAATTTTACTTGTAGAAAATTTTGTGCTTATCATCCATGAAGTTGATCTGTTTTGCATGCTTTTGGTTTCTCAAATTGCAGGTATGGGAAGGAAAGCCTGTAGATGAGAAGAAAGATGTAGCAAATGCTTCACAGAAGTCTTTGGAAGTTGCATCAGATTTGATCAAGGAACCTAGTTTAACTGCTCACTCCAATGGGGATCTAAAGCTTTCAGAGAATGGTTCAGTGACAAAATCTGGAGATGTCCCAAAGGTTCTGAAGCCAGTTGTTGTGTCAGAGAAGAGGGTTTTATCGAATGGGATTGCAAACGGTTGCTAGCTTCTGCCAATCCCCTTGCCGTGGTTTGTGGTCTTGTAGAATATGATGATGAGTTTTAACTGAAATTTTGCTGCTTTAGAATATAGATTACAGAACCATGGACCGTCGTCGAGTGGATCTCTGTCTTGGGTGGATATGAAGTGAATAATTTATTGCGGGGGGCAGTGTAGGTTTCTCAGAATCCAGAAGGCAGATTATGATGGATCTCAGTGGGTAGGCAGGCTCCTCTCTGGTTTCTTCTTAGGAGGTTGGGTTTAGGGTTTTTATTTCAAGTGGTTGTTTCTTTATTTTTATTACCTTTTTCTTTTTGCCCTTGATATCTTCTTATTGTTATTATTATGTTTTTACATGCTTGCTTGTCGATTTCCCTAAAAGAATCTAGAACAACTTGGTGCAAAGCAACTTTGGCTTTATACTACTACTACTAGCTTTTCATTTTCCATTGTTATTTGTTTGTTGTCATTTTATTACGTAATAGTTTTGCAGTATCTTCAAGATAATATCTATGATATATGATAAGATGCGTGAAGAGTTAGAAATTGCAATGTGAAGAACGCTTTGATAGAAAATGCTTGTCCTCACTTGTCACTGTGACTGAAACTGTCTAAATGTTTTGGTCTGGTGAAGTGTCACGGACCCAGCGTTGGTCAATGCATGAAAGAGTACATTTTCGGATTCAAGAGTCGTGTGTGCGCTGGTTAGGGTTTTGAAGTGTACATTTTCGGGATCAAGAGTCGTACAAGTTTAGAACTTGAATTTATTTTAGCTCATGATAGAGGAACTTATGGGTTTAGAAAAGGACTAGTAAACGTGGATTATGGCTACTCTTTTGGATATTAGCTGTAAATTGTTGGATTAAGGATTTTAAAACTTTTAAGTAAGAAGAATCGGCAAATCATATATATATATATATATATATATATATATATATATCAACTTAATAGTAATCCCTCCCATTTCACAAATAATTCTTAGTATCATTTTCTGGTTCAATTGTTAGTATTTTTTTCTTAATTTTGTTATGGATTTTAAAAAAAAAATGTTAATATTAAAGAAAAACGATGAATATAGAAAATAAGACGAAAAATATATTATTAATTATTTGTTTTTATTTTCTAAAACGAAATGGTCAACGCTAAGATTTAAATCAAAAGAACTGAAAATGCCATCTACTTTTTTCAATTTTCTTGAATCACCGGTACATTAAAATAATTTTACTTGTATATATTAAACATGTTCTATTTCCTTTTTTTGGGTAAAAATTATATTCTATTTCCCAATTTATCATTTCTTCACATGACCTAAACAAGAGGGAAAAAAAAGAGGAAAGAAATTACGTAGCGTTTTTAATTCATTTTTTTGATAAATTTTTTTAATTTTGAGTTTAATTATTTTTAAATATTTAATTAAATTAAAGTATTTTTTCAAAAAAATAGTTAGCAATAATTTATAAATTCAAGACGATCAATTATTTTTGAAATAATTAACTAAAAAAGTTAAACACCACCCTAATTATGAGATAAGAGAAGAGTTCGTTTTTAATATATTGATTTTTAACTTCACAAACGAATTAAAAAATTGCTACCATATTTTATTTATTTTTTAATTATTTTTATTATACTTAAAAGGTATGTGTCATTCTGTTAATTTGTTTTGGACAGAAAATTTTTTTACAAGTTCACGGACAGTGAAAATTTTGGTAGGATGAGGCCATTTTCGGCTGTTACTTGCGATGTTGAGAATCAACAGAGCGCCAAATCCATCAACCAAGCCCTTCATATTGCGCTTGAAACTGATCCTCTGTTCGTTTCTTTCTAATTTCCCACTTTGGGTTTTGTTTTGTTTTATTATTATTAATTATTATATTATTGACATATTAATTTGTTTTAACATGCTATAATGTATGAGCTTGTTTAATGCTAACCTGTTTCTTCTTTACGGTTTATGCCATGATTCATTTAAATTTGTATATGTTGGAGTTTTGATAGCCTCTAAGAGCGTATGCATCCTAGTTATTATTGTTATTTGTCAGTAGTATTATTATACTTTATTATTATTTACAAGTTCACAACCCCAAGCTCTGCTTGATTGAGAACTCAAGTTTATCTTGTTGATGGAGGAATTGCTTTTGTCAAATACTGCTACTTACTTCCATATCCATGCACTGTGCTTCTTGATGATTGTTTATAAATCCACTCATTTTTCTTTTCGCTATTACTTCATAGGAGAATGTGAGCTTTGGTGGGGTTTTGCATTGCTCAAGCTGACCGATTTGGTAAAATTAGGGTTTTCAATACCCCTCTCTGTGAACAGGTAAGCTGACCAATTAGTATCTATTCTGTTGCTAGTGCTTATATATATATATATATATATACATATATATATATATATATATACATATATATATATATATATATGTTATTCCGACTCTTCATTTTTCTTGAAATACTCGTGTTCAACATCTATGTCCGACACATATTCGGACAAGAGTATGGGAGTATGATCCTCCAAATATATGGAAAAACTTAAAAAAAATTGAGTATACCCGTGTCTGATACATATCCGTATCCGACATTCACTATCGAGTCTTAGTAACATAGATATATATAATCTTGTTAGAAGATTACATACATTTTTAATGATAACTCATTTCTTGGTGAACTCTTATGTTGCTGACTTTACTACCCAATGAATTTCGAGTTAGCAAGGACAATAATATAACATTGTATTGCTCTTTTTGAATAATGACTATTTTGAAAAGATGTATCAATAATTTTCAATCTTAATTAATCTTCTTCTAGGGCATTGTTGGATTTGGCAGTGGCCTAGCTGCAATGGTGAGTATGAGGGTTTAATCAGTTGACTACATAAAGCTCAAAAATCAACCTTTAAACAGTTTGCCTTTTAATCTATCAAATACAATTGCTATGAGCTTTCATCGAACATAACACGACAATCGAGCCATAGCAGAAATTCAGTTTGCAGATTACATTTACCATGCTTTTGATCAGGCAAGCATCTTCTCTAGTTCTTTGCTACTCAATGTTCCAATCTACACCTTTTTCTTTGTTTGGTTAAACATAATTTATTCTTGTAGATTGTAAATGAAGCTGCCAAAGTTTAGATACCGGAGTGGCAACCAATTTAATTGTGGAGGTATGTTTGGTCATTGATTCTAATGCTTAGCCCTTTCTTCTGATTCTCTCAAACAACTCTTTTCATTTATTTTGCTTGATGACCTTTCTAGCAAATTTCCAGGTTTGACAGTAAGAGCCTCTTATGATGTTGTGGGTCTATGTTACTCAGATTCAGATGTGAGTCTCAGACACAAGTATATTCAAATTTTTTAAGATTTTTATGTATTTAGAAGGTTCTTGGAGGATCATATTCCTATACTCATGTCCAGATATTATTCGGGCACGGATACTTCAAAAACAATAAAGAATCGGAGCAACATAGCTGTGGGTCATGTTGGCCATTACCACTAGCAATCACCTGAAGCTTTCTTTTGCCATGTTCTTGGAATCATAGTATATTTCCGCTTCCTGAGTTTGCTTCTCTTTCATTTATTATTCTCATATGCTATCCTAATTCCTTTCAAGTGCACTGGCCCATTAGTACTTGCATGCTAAGAAAAACCGTAGAAATACTCAATTTTGTATCTTTAAGATATTTCACTTCATGAAATCATAGAGGTTAGCATGTGATGCACTGTGGGCATGATTTGCACAAGTTGCAAACGAATTAGCAAATACAACACTACACTACGTCAAAATTAGTCTTAGATAATATTTTTTTTATAACATTTCTAAAATGTTATTAAAAATAGCAAAGACAACACTTTGACAGCATTTTGCATATTGCTGTTATATACTATAATGGCCAATAATTACAATATTTTTAAAAAATTTAGAAGCATTTGACATGTGCTGTTATATATGTTATCATATAAAAATATTTTTTGTAGCACTTATAATTGCTATCATTGAGATCTTTTGCAATAATTGAAAAATGCATGCAAAAAGTCTTGAAAAACTGTTATAAAGTAAAAATAACAACATTTTGATAAGTGTTATTATGCATATGTAAAAATACTACTAAAAACATAAGGCTGCGACCACATATACAACACATAAAAAAATGCTGTCTTATCTTACAGTAGTAGTTTTTTTAGTTTTCACAACATTTCACAAATGTTGTTATATGTCAAATTTGACGTAGTTAACACACAAACTTTTGTTATTTCATTCTATCTTAAACTTTTCATTCTTTTAGCATTTGCACTTCTCTTTTTTTCCCTTTTCCTTCAAATGTATAATTGCTTACATAGTTCTCTATCAGATCAAAAAGATATGTTCCATGTGAACATTCCTAATTTGGTCATGGAAGAACTGAACAATAGCTGACTTTTTAATTCCCTACTACTTGTTGCACTATGAACTTGGATATTTTTAACGATAAGAACTATTCCTTTATTTGAAAAGGCAGACATCAAAGTTGTATGGTGAGGAGCGCAACTCTCCATCATGGAACAAGCCTGTATTGATGCAGAAAAGGTTAGTGATTTTATTTCTCGGTTTCTATTGATCAATGACCATAGTGAGATACACAATAAGGGGCAAATCCAAACCCCAATTGTCTCAACTTGCATATCTTGATGATTAAATCCTCCCTTCTAAATAGGGGAGATTACCACTTGACTTCAATGGCCCGTTGTTTACTTTTGTTAGCATAATTTAAGGTACAAGCATAATACATAATGGAATTATTAAAAATATTGCTGTCATAAATACTCTCTATCTGAGGGGCATTATTTTGTAGCCACTAGCCTTGAAGTTTTCATTATTAATTATCATATTTCAAATGAGACATGTTAAGTAAATCCAGACTGATAGATGGTCTCTAGCACTGATTTGATATGGTCATACGTTCAGGATACTTTGCTTTCTTCTGTTTGCTTTTTAAGGGTAAGTACTTCCATTTGCTTTGCTTTCTTCTATTTATAGATTATTACAGTGAGTTTATTTAACTATTTTTTTTTCATTAGGATGGAATTCCAGGTCTTTCATAGGCACTAGCAAAGCTGTTGACAGATTGGCTAAATATGCTGCCAAGTGATGTCCATTTTGGTTGTTTTTGTTGAATTGTTTTATGGTACTTTTGATTGTAAGCTGAACTGACAGCAGTGGTTGTATTGGTTGTTTAAGTTATGTTTTTTATCTTGTAAGTTGTTGAACACATCTTGTAGTTGGTAAAAGAGTTGGCATATTTTTTGTATATGTTGACAAACAAGTTGAATGAAAAAGATGAAGACAGCAGCCTACTTTTGAACTCTCTGCTCTCTCTCTCGGTTCTTTTCTTAGCTTTGTTCATTGTGTGTGAATTATCAACATGGTATCAGAGCTGATTTCTTGAGGGACCTGGACATTTTTAGCATTTAACTGGAGAGTGTTCTTGAGAGAAAACAAGTGAGTAAACCCCTACAAAAAGCCTGATCATCTGCTGTCTTTGAGAACATGTCTGCAAACAGCTTCTCAACACCTTCTCTTCCTGTGTTTTCAGGTGAGAATTACCACATTTGGATGGTAAAGATGAAGACATACCTGAAGGTACATGGTCTCTGGGATGTAGTGGAGTCAGGAAGGGATCCTACACCTTTGAGAGGCAATCCTACATTGGCTCAGATTAAGCAGCACAGTGAAGAGGTGGCCAAGAAGTAAAAGCCATGTCTTGCCTTCAAAATGGAGTCTCAGATGTCATCTTCACAACGATTATGGCCTGTGACTCACCAAAGCAAGCATGGGACAGATTAAAGGAAGAGTTTCAGGGTTCAGAGAAGACAAGACAGCAGCATCTGATCAACTTGAGGAGGGACTTTGAAAACCTGAAGATGAAAGATAATGAATCTGCCAAGCAATATGCAGACATAATCATGGCTATTGTCAACAACATTAGGTTGCTAAGGGATAAGTTCAGTGATAAAAGGGTAGTGGAAAAAGTCATCACCACTCTTCCAGAAAAGTATGAGTCAAAAATTTCATCTCTTGAAGATTCAAGAGACCTGCCCAGCATCTCCCTGAAAAAACTGATCAATGCTCTCTATGCTCAAGAGCAAAGAAGAGCAAACAGACAGGAAGGTGCTTTACTGGCTAGGAACAAGGAAAAGAAGGAAGTTCATCTAGCAAAGGGAAGAAGAACTATGGTGACAAAAGAGAGAAGCAAAGGAAGGATAGGGAGAATACAAAGGATGGTGGAAAGAAGAAATATCCACCATGTTCTCATTGTAAAAAGACCACACACTTGGAAACGTATTGCTGGTTTAGACCAGACATACAGTGCAGGGCTTGCAAACAGATGGGTCACATGGAAAGAGTTTGCAAGAATAAGATACAGCAACAACAAAAACTCAGGCTCAATTTGCTGAAGGCAGTCAACAGCAGGAGGAGCAAATGTTCGTTGCAACTTGCTACGCAAGTAGCAGTGAAACCAGGGTGAGTTGGTTGATAGACAGTGGCTGCACGAACCACATGGCCTCTGATGAGTGCATGTTCAAGAGATTAGACAGAACCTGCACTTCAAGGGTCAAAATTGGCAATGGAGACTACATAGAAGCTAAAGGAAAGGGTGATGTGCTTGTGACTACATCATCAAGTACTAAAATCATCACTGATGTCTACTTAGTGCCTGATATTGATCAAAATCTACTTAGTGCTGGCCAGTTGTTAGAAAAAGGCTATACTACTGTCTTTAAAAACAAAGCATGTCTGATTTATGATTCTGTTGGAAATGAGCTTATATCAGTTAGCATGAAAGAAAGAAGTTTTGCATTGAGTTTTAATTCTCTAGAACCTGCTATGTATGCTAATGCTATAGATGAAACTGTTTTATGGACAAACGGTTGGGACACATCAGCTACAATGCATTGAGTAACCTGCACAAGAATGATCTTGTGACAAATTTGCCAAAAATGCATGATTATAGTGATGTGTGTGAAGTATGTCAGTTAGGAAAGCAGACCAGATTGCCCTTTCCTGTAAACAAAGCCTGGAGAGCATTAGTAAAACTTCAACTGGTGCACACTGATGTTTGTGGCCCCATGAAGACTTTGTCTCTGAATGGGAGCAAGTATTTCATCCTGTTTATTGATGATTATACAAGGATGTGTTGGGTTTATTTTTTGAAGCAAAAATCTGAAGTTGCTGGTGTATTTTAGAAGTTCAAAAGCCTTTGTTGAAAACCAGTCAGGATCTATGCTGAAGGTGATCAGATCAGACAATGGGACTGAGTACACCTCAGACAAATTCAAGGAGTTTTGTGAAGTTGCAGGGATTGAACACCAACTGACAGTCACATATAGTCCTCAACAGAATGGTGTCAGTGAGAGGAAGAACAGGATAATGATGGAAATGGCCAGGTGCATGCTTTTTGAGAAGAATTTGCCAAAAAAATTCTGGGCAGAGGTAGTGAATACCTCAGTGCATTTTGTTGAACAGACTCTCTACAAGGGTCTTAAAGACTATGACTCCATTTGAAGCATGGTTTGGATTCAAACCATCTATGCTTCACCTGAAAACCTTTGGCTGCATCTGCTATGCACATGTACCAGATGTAAAGAGAGAAAAATTGGACAAGAAGGCTCAAGTTGGGATCCTTGTTGGGTACAGTAGCAGCACAAAAGACTACAGGATCTTCAATCCTTCAACAGAGAAGATTTTCATTAGCAGAGATATAAAATTTCAGGAAAACGAAAATTGGAATTGGGAAAAGGCACAAGCTGAATGTGCTGGAAACAAGGTCTTTGAATCTGGTGTAGCATAGGACTTAGATGATGCTGTCACAGATGAAGAATCAGATGAGGAACAACCTGTAAGGGGAACTAGACCTCTCTCTGAGGTGTGTGACAGATGCAATATAGCACTCATGGTGCCTGCTAATTATGAAGAGGCTGTTAAGACTGTTGAATGGAGAAAAGCCATGAAGGAGGAGATCAATATGATTCAGAAGAATCACACTTGGACACTTGTTGATAGGCCAAGTAATAAAAAGGTAATTGGTGTGAAATGGGTGTTCAAGACCAAGCAAAATGCTGATGGATCAGTCAACAAACTGAAGGCCAGACTGGTTGTAAAGGGCTATGCTCAACAGCTTGGAGTGGATTTTTTAGAAACCTTTGCACCTGTGGCAAGGTTAGATACTATAAGACTCTTACTGGCCTTAGCTGCTCAGAAACAGTGGAGAATCCATCAGATGGATGTCAAGTCAGCCTTCCTAAATGGTTACTTGAAGGAAGAAGTCTACATTGAACAGCCTGAAGGTTTCATTGTAGAATGTCGTAACCTAAAAAAAGTAACAAGTCTCACCACAAGACTTTATTATTCGTTACGCGTGACATTAAAAAAAAAACCGAGGAAAAGTTGACTTAATTCTTCTAGAAAAAGGAAGGTTTTGAAAATGACCTTGAAAAAGACACGGAGTCGCGACCGATCTTTTTTAGCTAGGTGTGATCGGCCACCTTTTAAAACCGGTTTTATAAAATATTTTAAAAATTAATTAAAACATTTAAAAACCAATTTCAAGTCTGTGTTTTAAACCAGAGAAATCAAAGAAACGGGTTCGGGACTCGATTACGTGTGGGGAATGATTAGCACCCCCACAATGCCCTTATAAAACGATACCTTATTAATCGTGTGTTATCTCAAGTCTCGGTAAAAAGTCGGTTTTAAATTTAGTATTTCAAGTTAATTCCCAATTTAAAGAAAAATAATTCCATTTTTAATTGAAAATGATCCGGAATTTATAAATTCAAATTTTTTTTAATATTCCCCAACAAACGTGGCAAAATATAGAAATTTTTATTAATTTGGAAAACTTTCCAAATCATTCTTTAAAGAAGATATTTCGTTATTAATAATAATTGATGATATCCTCCCCAGCAAACCCGGCAGAGAACTCATGAATTATTTTAACTCGGGAATATCTTTATTTTATTGAAAATCATTACCTTTTTGAAAACATTTAAAAAATATGAATATGAATACGTATGACATAAATAAAATGACATAGCAAAGTCTAAATAATATAATGCAACCTAAATGATATGATATAATTTAAATGTCTTAGCATATTCTAAATAAAATGAAATATCCTAAGTTATATGATATATTCTAAATGAAATGAAATGGCCTAGGTAACATAATATATTCTATATGAAATGTAATATCCTAAGTCATATGATATATTCTAAATGAAATAAAATATCCTAAATGACATAATATATCCTAAATGAAATGAAATGACCTAGGTAACATAATATATTCTACATGAAATGCAATGACATAAGTAACATAATATATTCTATATGAAATGAAATGACCTAAGTAACATAATATATTCTATATGAAATGAAATAATTTAAATGACATGGAAAATATGAATGATATGGCATATAATTTAAATGACATGAAATATAAAATAATGCTATCATATAATATGCATGAAAATAAAAATAATAATGCATTAACATAGTATATGCTAAATAATATAATAAATAAATAAATAAATAAAAGGCATAGGATATCATGAAATATTCAAAATCATATAATAAACAATATAACATAACTCAAAATCATATCATAGAAATTATCATAGCAAAAATCACATATTATATAAAATGCATGAATATTGAAAATGCAATGCATGAAAATGTATTTTTTTCCTTTAATTAAGGAAATTCGTATTTCTAAAAAGATATCCAGCTACCTTAGGAAAATATATCAAATTAAATATTCGAAAACCAAATTACTTTGTGATTGTTTGAAAACAATTCTGAAAAGCTTAGATTAAAAATAAAAACTTAGCTAAACCCTTTTTTAAATGGCTCTAATTTCCTAAGTTTAAAATCCCGGACTTGACCACCCTTAATCGAGACTTAAAAAATCATTTTTAAAGTTTAAAAAGGCTTAGACACTACACTAAGTCAGTAGCTAAACTTCCTAATCAGCCCTCTCTAGGTAACTTAACCAAAACAGAAAAATGATTTTCCTTCAAATTCAATTCTGACTCCACTGTCCAGTTTTAAACCACTAATTTTTATCCTATTTTTAAAAATTCCAAAAAATCTAAAAAAATACTGGAGATTCAGGACATGTAAAACTACACGGGAAAAAACCAGCTTAATGTTATGAATAAAGATGACTGCCCAAAAAAATCGGGAAAGTACGAGTACTGGGTGAAAAAACTGTTTTGCCAAAACATATTTTTGCCTTTGATAAAATCATTTAAAAATCAAAGTAAAAATATTTAAGACTCTCTAAATGACTCTTAAACAGTAGCTAGCACTTTTGAAAAGTTAGATAAAAATTGGCTAAAAGTAAAAAAAAATCACAAAGGTAGAATAATCAATTTAACAACTCTTTAATTTTCCACAAGTATGCTCAAGAGAGCATGACTTTGAACCATTGATTGGCCTAAATCATAAGTCAAGCGGCATAACATGAGATGCATGAGCAAACAGCGAATATGATGTATGAAATGTATGATTTAAATCCTAAATGATGTGAGAAATGCATGGCAATACAAAATAACCTAATGCCTAGCATGAGTTTGCATGGCAATAAATGTACTCCTAACCTAAGAATGCATGAGATGCATGATAATGCAAATGAAACTTAGACCTAAAATGACATGAGATGCATGGCAATACAAAGTGACCTAAGACCTAAATAACATAGCAAATGCATGGTAATACCAATATGATTCTAGACCTTATATGCATGAGAATATGCATGGCAATACATATAGTAACTAATAAACCTAAAACTAATGCATGAACAAAAAGCAACTAATACACAATCTTATGGCACGATAATGCAAAGCAATGGTACCTAAACATAATGCAAATACACACACAATGCAAGAATTACATGAAGAAATCGAATGGCCATTAAAATAGACTAATGCAATCCTATTTAGCCAATAACACAAACACGTGGCAAACCAAATCAAAATTCACAATGTTATGGCATGGAATGCAAACCTATCAACTAGACAAAATGGAAATGTAGACACAAAGCAAAAAGAACCCTAATGGCCGAATGGTCATAAAAACAAAACAAGATATAATCTTAGCCAAACAATAACAGAAACACATGGTAACAAACATGATAATAATGCAAACATGGTGACTAACATTACTCATAAACATATCAATGACAATATAACAAACACATGGCGTGGTCTAAATATGTAAACATGAATGGAAACATACTAAGCATGGAACAACCTAAACTAGCATGGCATTGTCACAATTACATAGCATGGTATATTATTATACTATCACAATGAAGCTAACCTACCACAAATCAAGCTAATCTAACATATATAAACTAACTCACCACAAATCAAGCTTATGAATAAAAATCAAACACAAAATCATCTTCCCAAAACAGCAACCATTCGGCCGTGATGAATTTTTGATGAAAACTTGTGGTTTTTTATTTTCTTTAAAAAACAAATAATAGCACTTTAGAAATAAATTTATTTCATAAAAAAGGAAAAATATCAATAAAAAACAAGATCATATCAATAAAATATGAAAAATAACCATGAAAGAGCATACCTACCTTGCTCTAGCTTTCCAAATCAAGAAGAGACTAGCAAAGATCTTTCTTTTCTTTCTGCTTTTTTTCTCCTCTCCTTTTCCTTTTTTTTTTCTCTCTTTTTCTCCTTAGCTCTTTCAACGTTGCTTGTCCCCTCCTCAACAACCATATTTTATTCCCAGCCGATGCCACACTTTTCAAATAGGATGAAATCAGTGAAAAACCAGAAATGATCCCTGTATGATAAGAACTAGCCAAATAACCATGATACACCTTCATCTTGCAACTTGATTCATTATTTCTTTTTTGGGCTCCTCTTCGTTTGATTTGGAAGATGAGTTGGCTTTCTTTAGCTCTGTTTCATAGACACTTTTGTCAAACAATCCATCCCTAGTTAGCAAAGCTTCAGACTGTACTAGGCATTCTGTTCTCCGAAAAATAAGGCGACTCAAATCGCCATCAGCATTTTCATAAACAACATCTTCAACAACAATGGGCCCAGTCAAAGAAGATGAGCCCTAGTAAACGATGTTTCACTGCCTAATTCCATCACTCGCAATCATAAACGAAATTTGATATCCCTTATCATTATCTGCAGGTGCCAACGATTTCACCAGAGGAGACAAATCCTTCTGAATATCTTCCATATCAGCGTTAGCATGGATGGTCTCTGATAAAAACATTATTAGATGAGCAGCCCTTGAGCTTTCAACCACCTACCATTGTCTATGAAGAGAAAAGCCATTCATGAGCCCGAGTCTTAGGAACAATAAAGACGCCACAGTGAAAAGAGAATGCCCCAGACTATTGTTTAGTATCAAGCAATACAGCTTTGTAACCAAAACGGGAGACCTCTTGTTCGCCCAATGTAAGCTGAACTCGGCGACCAAGGCTAAGTTTTGTCAAATCCCCCTTAGCTCTGAGTTACAGATCTTCAAGAGAATATAGTACATCAAAGCCACTCAAGTATTCTCCAAGAATTCGATTCTCACTTTCAAGGGCTTCATGAAGACCAGAAGCCTGATGTGGATTACAACCAAGGGAAGAATGACTGAAAGATGACATGATCTTGTGCAGTTCATTGGAATTCTCTTTCTTAGCAACCACCATAAACATTTGGAGGTCAGGCTTACTAGATGGTTTTTGAGGTATAGCATAAAGACTCACATTCCAGTTGAACCTTTGATAAAAATTGACTCCCCAGCTGAGGGCTAAGTTCTGGCTCCATCAAAGCATCCAATCCACATTTGTCGAGAACAACATTGAACGTATCATCCGTGAACTGCATTTGGGTCATGTCCATAACCCGCCAACGCATGTTGGGTCAGTCACTAACATTACGTCGAAGCATGCCAGAGATGACAACTTTCGAGAAATCAATATTGGTTATATCTCCAAATCCAGCATCGTATAAATGCTCCGATAGTCGGGAGTTGCCGCAACCAGGCACCAATATTTGCAAAGAAGAAGAAGAGGATGGTGATGGATGTTGTTGGTGAAGAATTGGGAGGAGTGAGTCACGAAGCTAAGGCCACTCAGCGTACCACTCAAACGAGTCATCGCTGCCTCGGATGGTAAAGAAGCTATCCCAGTTTTCTTTGCTCGTGAAGTCTCCGAGAGTTTTGAGAAGATCATCGGTTGAGGTTGATGGTTGCTGGATTTTCTTCTTCCCCATTTTTGCCTTTGACGTTTTGCTTCTTCCTTTTTTCTCTTTGAGGGTATGATGCTTGGAAAATTCGATTCCCTTTGGCTCTTCCATGAAATCAAAATCAAATCAAATGTCTTTGATTATCTTTTTATTTGGCCGTGCCCCCCCTTTGTTCCTAACCCAACTACCTTATTTTTCTACCCAGTTTTTTTTTTTCCCTTTTTCATTGTTCCTTCCCATTTTCTTCTATAGCCGTCAACCTTATGGCTCTCTATTCTTTTATTTTTTCAAAACACCACCTGTAGCTCCCACAAATCCCACTCCCCTGGAAGCTCCATTTTTTTTATTTCTTTATTCCTTTTTCATATTTCTTTTTCTTCACCGCCTCCCCTGGAGCTCCCTCTTTTTTTCTCTTCTCTATTTCCATTTCGTTCTCCCCTAGTAGTAGCCGCCTCTGCCTTCTCCTAAATAACTGGGCCCTTTTTTTTTTCTTTACTCAAGTGATCCATTTTATAACTCAATTCCTAACCTAAAAAAAATGGGTAATGTCTAAGTTGCCCCTCTTTTATTTTTTCAAGTCTTCTTTTTTATTCTTTCAAATGTTTTCATTTAAAAATTTTATTTTAAAAATCTATTAAAGCTCAAGATTAAACTTTTTCACCTCGGGTTTAAATTGAATTTTAAAATTGATAATTTTACGGTCCGATTTTATTTGAATAATTAAAGATAGAAAATGATATATAATTTAGAATATATTTTTTTTTAAAAAAAATCTAAAATCGCTACCGTGACTTTTACAAAAATATTAAACTCGAGAGGAGGAAAAATCGAAATTGATTTTAAAAAGCCCGGACAAAATCGGGAAAGTACGAGTACTGGGTGAAAAAACTGTTTTGTCAAAACACATTTTTACCTTTGATAAAATCATTTAAAAATCAAAGTAAAAATATTTAAGACTCTCTAAATGACTCAGAAACAGTAGCTAGCACTTTTGAAAAGTAAGATAAAAATTGGCTAAGTAAAAAAAATCACAAAGGTAGAATAATCAATTTGACAACTCTTTAATTTTCCACAAGTATGCTCAAGAGAGCATGACTTTGAACCATTGATTGGCCTAAATCATAAGTCAAGCGGCATGACATGAGATGCATGAGCAAACAGCGAATATGATGTATGAAATGCATGATTTAAATCCTAAATGATGTGAGAAATGCTTGGCAATACAAAATAACCTAATGCCTAGCATGAGTTTGCATGGCAATAAATGTACTCCTAACATAAGAATGCATGAGATGCATGATAATGCAAATGAAACTTAGACCTAAAATGACATGAGATGCATGGCAATACAAAGTGACCTAAGACCTAAATAACATAGCAAATGCATGGCAATACCAATATGATTCTAGACCTTATATGCATGGGAATATGCATGGAAATACATATAGTAACTAATAAACCTAAAACTAATGCATGAACAAACAACAACTAATACACAACTTATGGCATGATAATGCAAAGCAATGGTACCTAAACATAATGCAAATGCACACACAATGCAAGAATTACATGAAGAAACTGAAAGGCCATTAAAATAGACTAATGCAATCCTATTTAGCCAATAACACAAACACATGGCAAACCAAATCAAAATTCACAATGTTATGGCATGAAATGCAAACCTATCAACTAGACAAAATGAAAATGTAGACCCAAAGCAAAAAGAACCCTAATGGCCGAGTGGTCATAAAAACAAAACAAGATATAATCTTAGCCAAACAATAACACAAACACATGGTAACAAACAAGATAATAATGCAAACATGGTGACTAACATTACTCATAAACATATCAATGACAATATAACAAACACAAGGCATGGTCTAAATATGTAAACATGAATGGAAACATACTAAGCAAGCAAACATGATAAAAATGCAAACATGCTCAAGAAAATCCATCATGACCAAATGGAACAACCTAAACTAACATGGCATTGTCACAAACACATAGCACGATATATTATTATACTATCACAATCAAGCTAACCTACCACAAATCAAGCTAATCTAACACATATAAACTAACTCACCACAAATCAAGCTCATGAATAAAAATCAAACACAAAATCATCTTCCGAAAACAACAACCATTCGGCCATGATGTTTTGATGAAAACTTGTGGTTTTTTATTTTCTTTAAAAAAAAATAGTAGCTCTTTAGAAATAAATTTATTTCATAAAAAAGGAAAAATATCAATAAAACACAAGATCATATCAATAAAATATGAAAAATAACCATGAAAGAGCATAGCTACCTTGCTCTAGCTTCCCAAATCAAGAAGAGACTAGCAAAGATCTTTCTTTTCTTTCTATTTTTTTCTCCTTTCCTTTTCCTTTTTTTTTTCTCTCTTTTTCTCCTTAGCTCCTTCAACGTTGCTTGTCCCCTCCTCAACAACCATATTTTATTCCCAACCAATGCCACACTTTTCAAATAGGATGAAATCTGTGAAAAACCAGAAATGATCCCTGTATGATAAGAACTAGCCAAATAACCATGATACACTTTCATCTTGCTGCTTGATTCATTATTTCTTTTCTGGGCTCCTCTTCGTTTTATTTGGAAGATGTGCTGGCTTTCTTCAACTCTGTTTCATAGACACTTTTGTCAAACAATCCATCCCTAGTTAGCAAAGCATCAGACATTACTAGGCATTCTATTCCCTGAAAAAATAAGGCGATTCAAATCGCCATCTGCATTTTCATAAACAACATCTTCAACAACAATGGGCTCAGTCAAAGAAGATGAGCCCTAGTAAACGATGTTTCGCTGCTTAATTCCATCACTCGCAATCATAAACGAAATTCGATCTCCCTTATCATTATCTGCAGGTGCCAACGATTTCACCAGAGAAGACAAATCCTTCTGAATATCTTCCATATCAGCATTAGCATGGATGGTCTCTAATAAAACCATTATTAGACGAGCAGCCTTTGAGCTTTCAACCACCTACCATTGTCCTTCTTCTGAAGAGAAAATCCATTCATGAGCCCGAGTCTTAGGAACAATAAAGACGCCATAGTGAAAAGAGAATGCCCCAGACTATTGTTTAGTATCAAGCAATACAGCTTTGTAACCAAAACGGGAGACCCCTTGTTCGCCCAATGTAAGCTGAACTCGGCGACCAAGGCTAAGTTTTTTCAGATCCCCCTTAGCTTCGATTTACAGATCTTTAAGAGAATATAGTACATCAGAGCCACTCAAGTATACTCCACGAATTCGATTCTCTCTTTCAAGGGCTTCATGAAGACCAGAAGCCTGATGTCGATTACAACCAAAGGAAGAATGACTGAAAGATGACATGATCTGGTGCAGTTCATTCGAATTCCTTTTCTCAGCAACCACTATAAACATTTGGAGGTCAGGCTTACTAGATGGTTTTTGAGGTATAGCATAAAGACTCACATTCCAGCTGAGCCTTTGATAAATATTGACTCCCCAGTTGAGGGCCAAGTTCTGGCTCCATTAAGGCATCCAATCCACATTTGTCGAGAACAACATTGAACGTATCATCTGTGAACTGCATTTGGGTCATGTCCATAACCCGCCAACGCATGTTGGGTCAGTCCCTAACATTACGTCGAAGCATGCCAGAGATGACAACTTTCGAGAAATCAATATTGGTTATATCTCCAAATCCGGCGTCGTATAAATGCTCCGATAGTCGGGAGTTACCACAACCAGGCACCAATATTTGCAAAGAAGAAGAAGAGGATGGTGATGGATGTTGTTGTTGAAGAATTGAGAGGAGTGAGTCACGAAGCTAAGGCCACTCAGCGTACCACTCAAACGATTAATCGCTACCTCGGATGGTAAAGAAGCTATCCCAGTTTTCTTTGCTCGTGAAGTCTCCGAGAGTTTTGAGAAGATCGTCGGTTGAGGTTGATGGTTGCTGGATTTTCTTCTTCCCCATTTTTGCCTTTGACGTTTTGCTTCTTCTTTTTTTCTCGTTGAGGGTCTGATGCTTGGAAAATTCGATTCCCTTTGGCTCTTCCATGAAATCAAAATCAAATCAAATGTCTTTGTTTCTCTTTTTATTTGGCCGTGGCCCCGCTTTGTTCCTAACCCAGCTACCTTCTTTTTCTACCCAGCTTTCTTTCTTTCTTTTTTTCCTTTTTCATTGTTCTTTCCCATTTTCTTCTATAGCCGTCAACCTTATGGCTCCCTATTCTTTTATTTTTTTAAAACCCCACCTGTAGCTCCCACAAGATCCCACTCCCCTAGAAGCTCCCTTTTTTTTTTTATTTCTTTATTCCATTTTCATCTTTCTTTTTCTTCACCGCCTCCCCTGGAGCTCCCTCTTTTTTCTCTTCTCTATTTCAATTTCCTTCTCTTCTAGTAGTAGCCGTCTTTGCCTTTTCCAAAATAACCGGGCCCCCTCTTTTTCTTTACTCAAGTGATCCATTTTATAACTCAATTCCTAACCTAAAAAAAATGGGTAATGTCTAAGTTGCCTCTCTTTTATTTTTTCAAGTCTTCTTTTTTATTCTTTCAAATGTTTTCATTTAAAAATTTTATTTTAAAAATCTATTAAAGCTCAAGATTAAACTTTTTCACCTCGGGTTTAAATTGAATTTTAAAATTGATAATTTTACGGTCCGATTTTATTTGAATAATTAAAGCTAAAAAATGATATATAATTTAGAATATTTTTTTTTAAAAAAAAAAAAATCTAAAATCGCGACCGTAACTTTTACAAAAATATTAAACCCGAGAGGAGGACAAATCGAAATTGATTTTAAAAAGCTCAGACAAAATTAGGTGTCTGCATTGAAGGCTGTGATTCAAAGGTTTACCAGCTCAAGAAGGCTCTCTATGGTTTAAAGCAGGCACCTAGAGCCTGGTATGAGAGAATTGACAGTCATCTTCTTGAGATTGGATTTAAAAGAAGCATCAGTGAGCCAACACTGTATGTGAGAAAGTCAGAAGGAAATCTGTTGGTTGTATCCTTATATGTTGATGGTTTATTAGTAACTGGCTGCAGTGAAGACTTAGTTCAAGAATTCAAGAAGAAAATGGAAGGCACATTTGAAATGACTACTGACCTTGGGGTTAAAATAAAATATGGTCAAATAACTATATTTGATAGAGTTATCAGTTAACAGGGTGACACATACCCTTAAGGTATAATAAAAAAACAAATAAAAACTAATTAAAAAAAAAATGTTACATGTGATAACTTCTTAACCTATTTATGGAGTTAAAAAGTTTTGGTTGTACCAAATAATTACTCTAGTTTAAATACATATTTATTAACAAATGTTTAGATGCAACTTATATTATAAGTAACATCAATTACATTTAAGATTTAATTGAAAATGCTTTGAATGAAATCTTATAATATCGAAATTTATGACACATCAACCGCGCAGTAACCTAGGTAATTAAGGAGAAAGTAAAAGATATTTTCTTCTTTTGAAATGCATGTAAAAAAACTTTAATTCAAAAATCAATTTAAAAAGAAATCCTAATTTTAATATTTAGAAAGATGAATAGCTATTATAACTCTATTTTTTATATATTACTAGAATGGGATCCAAGCATTGTCATCGGAACCGGTTGGTATGTATCGATTTTAAGGTAAAATGAAATGGTATCAGTATCGTGTCGTTTTGATTTTTGTATCGATTCGCACCGATCGTATCAATTTGTATCGGTCTATACCGATCACTTATTTGATTTTTTTAAACCAATTTTTAATGTATTTTTTGTCTTGATCATTTTTATTTTTTCATAATTACATTTAAAATTAAAATATATTTATTAAATTAGGTTATTGAACCTAATTAATAATAATTTATTATATTTATTAAATATTTTTATATTTATTTTATTTATTTGATATTTAAATTTTTTGGATATTGAATATTTATAATTTAAAAATTTATATTTACATATAAACATATATATATATATATAATTATGTATGTAAGAGAAATATATTTGCATGTGTATATAATATATATTTTATTAATGAATTTGAAAATATGCTATATATATGTGTGAAAAAATATTTGAAAAATATTGGTAAACCCGAAACATACGTCGAAACACACCGATACCGATACGTACCACTACCAGAACAAAAACGATACGCCTATCGATACGATACTGACTATTTTGGATCCAAGCGCTTCACTGCATAAGTCATCACAATTAAAATATAAGTCTATATAAACGAATGTTATAATTTTAGTTTCGTATCTGTAATAATTATAATATAATAATTAAAATATAAGTCTATATAACAATGGATGATTTTTAAACAATCATTTTATCATTATTTATTTACATAACATATTAACTAACATTCTTGATTTAAAATTAAGGTAAACTCCATAGATATACTCGTGATTTAAGCTGAAATAAGAGGTGTTCTCGGGCCAAACCTATGTATGGTATCAACACTATATTTGTTTGTCCAAGCCCGGCGCCTCAAGTTCTGCCCAAGCCTGCCCATATTTGTAAATGGATAGTCGAAACCCGTTTAGGCCCGCCCATTTTTTTTCTAATTTGTTTTTAAAATATTTTATTTAATCTTTAATAATTTTATTTTTTTTCTTTTATTAAGTTTTTAAACATGGATAACTTAATATATTTTTTAATGTTTACATTATAATATTATATATATTTAATCTTTATATGATATAAATTAGATAATGTATAAAATAAAAATATTATATTATATAATTAAAAAACGGGCCGGGCTCAGGCCTTGAATGTTGGAGTCAAGACCCGGCCCATTTTTTAAATGGGCCTCATTTTTTTGTCAAAGCCTATTTTTCGGGCCTAATATTTTTGTCCAAGCTCTTCTAAATATGGACGGGCCTTCAAGTTTCGACGGAGAACCCGGCCCATGAACAGGTTTAGCTGAAATAAAAGTGTTTGAAGTTTAAAACATGACACTTAATCACCATGTACATTCATTCCGTTATCTGAACTTCAACACCATTAGTTAATAGTCACGTGAGTCTCACATGATCTTTTTCCTTATTTTTTCAATTTTTCTGTTTTTATTTTTTCATTTTTGATGTATTGAATTTTTTTTTTTTAAATGCTAACTTGAATCCAAATATCTATTTTTCAATTCAATTTTTTCTTAGATTTCTAGCAAAAAAATCACATGTACTAAACGAAAATTCTAAATCTTCAACATAGAAAATTCATAAAACCCCATTAGATGAGAACCTTCAAACTTATCTATAAAAGAAAAATGAAATCCACCCTCCATATAGTGATTCAAGACCCATTATATTTCTTTTTTAGCTATCATACGCAGCATTACTAGGACCTCTACATGGTAGACACCTATCACCTCCTTTACGACACACACTTATCATACACTTGTCGAGCCCATAGCTACAGAGAAGTAAGGTATAAAAATGGTAGGTAAATTTGTCTCACGCAAGTCTTCCTAAACACTCTGACATTCCTTCTACTTACTATAGAATTCCCCAGAATATTCATTAATTTAGGCATCAGAACACGTTTCGGAGCCCAAACTCCAACGCAACTTTGACCTCCTTTGTGTCCACAGGTCAAACACAATCTCTTTCTGACAATTCCACGAGCTCCCAACTATCTCACCAAGAAGACCTCAATAATTTGCGTTGTTTGTGGAAAACGACAGCTATGTCTCTATCTCAATCTCAAAACCCGACCCCCATAATATGTTCTTCTGCCTCCATCGGCATTGTTGCTTCCTTAACAGCAACACCATTAAGCATTCCTATTGCTATTGGTATATCCGGCATTTTAATGCCTCAAAATTTCTTACAACAGCCCATGCATGAACATGTAACCCCATATTTCGAGCATGCAACCGCATATTTTCAAACACTAGTATCGTTGAGTTCATGGTTTCCATACCCCAATCAATTACTATCAAAATTTAATGGAAATGTTCCCATCCATCTTTTCCACTCCACTACCTGTGGTGCACATTAGCAGCCTCCCCCCCAATTACCATGGTTTCTGCTCCACTATTCACAACCAATGTTCTCCCCCGACTATCGCAACCACGACTGTGCCAACGACTACAATAATAGTAACAACCTTAGAGCTGGCTCCACCGATTACTTCCTCCACAATCCACATGCCATGACTTGCTCCTGGAGCAAACCAAGCAATGTTGTGCCCAATGAAATTGGGCATGCCATTTTTTAACCTAATGGATCCATACAATCAGTTGCTGCTCGTCCAAATACAAGCCTTCAACACACAACTTGCAAACCAGCAACAAGCTTTACAATAAACCACGCAGCAACTCAACGACCTACGACAGAACCTTAATCGCCCACATGGGCAAGAGAGCTTTGCCTCCTCAGCTAGGGATGTACAAGAAACTGCTTTCCCAAGGCGACAACATCATAGTAGGGAAGCCACACAACACATTGGGCACGCTGTTGAACAGGAGTACATACCTGAAAATAGGATAAATTTTGAACCAGCGATGCAGGTGGACGCCTTGATAAAAGAAATAAAAGACCTCCAAAAGGTCAAGAATGATGAGCTTGAGTGGATGGATGAAGAGCATAACCTCCTGTCCATGGTAGTTCACCAAGAGGAAGTTCTTATCAGTTTCAAGCTCCCTAAAGAAACATTTGAAGGCATAAAGGACCCATCCAATCATTTGGACTAGTATCGGTTGTACATGGAGCTGTACAGGACGACAGATGCTGTCAAGTGTAGAGTCTTCCCCACCACTCTAAAAAGGCACGCTCGAACTTGATACTACTCCCTGGACCCAGGATCCATTGTCAACTTTGACCAACTAAGCAAACAATTCATGGTCCACTTCCTCACTAATCAAACAACCACCAATGCTAGCTAGCCTCATGGTTGTTAAGCAAAACCAGGGAGAAATCCTAAGAAAATACATCCATCGGTTCAACACTGCCATCCTCAAGATAAAGGACATGACAGACGAGTAATCATCTTTGGCACTTGTGAAGGTGAGCAAAGATGAGACCCAAGCTGTAGGCACTTTTAGATAATGAACTAAGTTTGAATTTGTCTCCTCGATTGAGCCAAGATGAGGTACACAGATAAATCTAAGGGACTGACAATGGACTATTCCACAGCCAAAGTATAGAGTAAACCAGATGTAAGACCTAATTTGGTACCTAGAGTGGCAAGCAAATGGGGAACTCAAGCTAGGCGCTTTAAACGTGACTAGGCTATGGTTTGTACGGTGTTTTGAGTTTGACGTATGCTCTTAAGAGATACTCCACTGTAGCATGTATTTCATACTACATGTGCTTTACGAGCGATATAGGAGGTGGAAGAATGGATCCTTACTTTTTCACCTTGTGAGTCCTAAGAAGGTTAATAAAACCTTCATGGTGCCCTTTGTGACTTTTGACTATGTCATAAGGATAATAATGGATGTTGCCACTTTGGTATGTTGCCTAAGACCATTGATTATTTGGTTGTATGGGATATTAGTAGGAAAGCATTCTGTTCTAAGCGAAGTGGCGTGAGGGCGAAAGGAAGACTATTTGATACCACATCAAAACTATATTCAAGGTTAACCTGTTATGTTGTTTTTTAGAGCTTTGACATAATTAAGAATGTCGATACGTGATCCCGTCGAGGGGACCCGTCCAAGTGAGGGGAAAACAGAAGCAGAGGAAAAGATGACTTAATTCCTCTTGATTGAAATAAAAGGTCGAGGGTTTGAAAACAACCTCGGAAAAAGTCATGGAGTCGCCACCAATCTTTTTTAGCTTGGTGTGATCGGCTACCTATTAAAACCGGTTTTGTAAAACATTTTAAAATTAATTAAAACATTTTTTAAAACCAATTTCAAATCTGCGTTTTAAACCAGAGAAAATCGAAGAATCGGGTTCAGGACTCGGTTACGTGCGGGGAAGGAGTAGCACCCGCATAACACCCGTATAAAACGGTACCTTATTAATCGTGTGTTATCTCAAGCCTCGGTAAAAAGTCGGTTTTAAATTTGGTATTTCAAATTAATTCCCAATTAACTCCATTTTTTAATTGAAAGTGATTTGGAATTTATTAATTCAATCTTTTTTTTTCTATATTCCCCAACAAACGTGACAAAATATAGAAATTTTTATTAGCACAGAAAATTTTGTGAATCATTCTCGTTTTAAAGAAGATATTCCGTTATTAATAATAATTGATGATATCCTCCCCAGCAAACCCGGCAGAGAACTCATGAATTATTTTAACTTGGGAATATCTTTATTTTATTGAAAATCATTATCTTTTTCAAAACATTTTAAAATATATGAATATGAAAATGTGGCACATGAATAAAATGACATAGCAAAGTCTAAATAATATAATGCAACCTAAATAATGTGATATAATTTAAAAGGCATAGCATATCCTAAATGAAATGAGATATCCTAAGTATCATGATATTCTAAATGAAATGAATAAGATTTAAATGATATGGCAATTTTAAATGACATGGCATATCCTAAATAAGATAATCTAAATGACATGGAATATTATCTAAGTGACATGGAATATGAAGCATTAAATAATGCTATCATGAAATATGCATGAAAATAAAATAACAAAATGCATGAACATGCTAAATAATGTGACAAAATAAATGACTAAATAAAAAGCAAAAGATAGCATGAAACATTCAAAACCATATGACAAACAATTTAATACCAAAAAATATAAATCAAAATAAAAACAAATATCGTAAGGGGAAAAAAATCATATGTTATACAACATGCATGAATATGGAAAATGCAATGCATGAAAGTGTATTTTTTCTTTTAATTAAGGAAATCCATATATCTAAAAAGATATCCGGCTACCTTAGGAAAATATATCAAATTAAATCTTCAAAAATCAAAATACTTTGTGATTTGTTTGAAAACAATTTAAGAGACTTGAATAAATATTAAAACCTTAGCCAAAACCTTTGAAAATGACTCTAATTTCCTAAGTTTAAAATCCCGGACTTGACCACCCTTAACCCGAGATTTATAAAATCATTTTTAAAGTTTAAAAAGGTTTAGAAACTACCCTAAGACAGTAGCTAAAGTTTTTTTAACCAATCCCCTCTAAGTAACTTAGCCAAAACAGAAAAATGATTTTCCTTCAAATTCAAATCTGCATCTACTGTCCATTTTTAAAGCACGATTTTTTAACCTATTTTTAAAATTTCAAAAAAATCTAAAAAAAAATACTGGAGACTCAGAACATGTAAAACTACACGAGGAAAAATTGGCTTAATTTTCTGATTAAAGATGACTACACAAAAAAAATATGGAAAGTACGAGTACTGGATGAAAAACTGTTTCGCCAAAACACATTTTTTTTGCCTTTGATAAAATCATTTGAAAATCAAAGTAAAAATGTTAGAGACTCTCTTAAAGACCCACAAATAGTAGCTAACCCTTTTAAAAAGTTAGATAGAAATTGGCTAAGTAAAAAAATCACAAAGGTAGAATAATCAATTTGACAACCCTTTAATTTTCCACAAGTATGCTCAAGTGAGCATGACCTTGAGCCATTGATTGGCCTAAGTCATAAATCATGTGGCATGACATGGAATGCATGAAAATATAGCAAAGTGAATGCATGAAATGCATGGTTTAAAGTCTAGTAATATGGAAAATGCATGGCATAAATAACTTAAATGCCTAGCATGAGTTTGCATGACAATAAATGCTATCCTAACTTAATATGCATGAACTAGTGTCTAAATGACATGGCAAATGACATGAAATAATGAAAATGGCCTAGTGCCTAAATGACATGGGAAATGACATGGAATATGAAAATGGCCTAATGTCTAAATGTCATGGAACAATAACATGGCATATGAAAATAGCCTAATGCTTAAATGATATGTAAAATGACATGGAATAATAAAAGTGGCCTAAAGCTAAATGACATGTGAAATGACATGGCATATGAAAATGGCCTAATGTCTAAATGTTATAGAAAAATAACATGGCATATGAAAATGGCCTAAAGCTAAATGACATGTAAATGACATAGAATAATAAAATGACCTAAACTTAAATGATATGGAATAAAAAAAATGGCCTAAAGCTAAATGACATGTAAAATGACATAGAATAATAATATGACCTAAACTTAAATGACATGAAATAATAAAAATGGCCTAAAGCTAAATGACATGTGAAATGACATATGAAAATGGCCTAATATCTAAATGTCATGGAAAAATAACATGGCATATGAAAATGGCCTAAAGCTAAAAGAAAATACACATGGCCGAATGACCTAGGAACCAAAGTGTTGTGAGAAATGTCATGTAAAATGACCTAACTAAATGCTATGGAAGATGATATGAAAAATGGAAATGGCATAAACTATATGACAATAGCCCTAAGATGCAAAAATATGACATAGGTCAAAAGAACAAGATGGCTAGCAAGAATATAAATATACATAAAGATAAACAATAATAGAAATAAGCAAGTTAAAGTAAGCAAATAAATAGCAAAGAGATGAGCTCTATGGTTGGTACATTGGACAAAGCCCCCTTAACCATTATCTCTTGATTTTCATCAAGGTCATGAAGCCTTTTCAATCTCAAAATCATAAAAAATAACTAAGGTAAGAAAAAAATATGGAGATGAGATCCATGGTTGGTATATTGGACAAAGCCCACCCTAACCATTATCACTTGATTTTCATCAAGATCATGAAGCCTAACCATTGTTTTATTTATTTTTTAAAAAGCAAGAACAACAAGAAAGTTGTAAAAAATGGTAGGAAATCACATGGAAAACAAGAAATAAAGCATGAGGAAGAAGAAGAAAAAATATAGTAGCAACGGTAGAATGGCTACCTTAACAAAAGCTTTTCTTCCTTTCTTTCAAAAACCTTTTTTTTTTCTCAATTAGCTACTGACTTCCCCTCTCAAATTCTCAGCCACTTAAGGAAAAATAAAACATTCCCCCTCCCTTAGCCTTGGCCGAATGGCACCTCCACCATAGGATAGATTTTTGCACTTTTTCTCCTCCAATCTTGTCCCTTAGATTAAGATATTTTCATGACAACATAAAAATGTCATCTTGCCAATTGATAGCAGCCCCTAAGATGTGTACTCAGCCCTTGTAATAATCTCAGCCCTTAGATGAAAAAGAGGACCAATCCCATGTACTCCCTTGCTTGGCCCTTTGAGTGCCTACCCTTGGATGAGTTGTGCTCTTCCATTCTTGGTCATTGGATGAGGACAACAGAAAAATGACATATTGTAGATTAAATCCAACCCTTAACATGTGTACTCAGCCCTTGTAGATGGCCTAAGACCTTGGATCAAAAGAGACAATCCCATGCATTCCCTTGCTTGGCCGAATGGATGCCCACCTTTGGATGAATTGTGCTCATCTTTTTTCTTCCACTCTTAGCCATTAGATGAGGGTTATTTCATGACAAATAAAAATGTCATCTTGGTATTTAAACTTGGCCATTGGATGGTGCATTCAACTTTTCTACAAGGCACCTAAGCCATTGGATGAAGGGGGGACCATTTGCAAGGTACTAGTGGTAGCATGTGAGCTTGATAGTGACTAAGGAATTAAATTGATCAAGCTTCCTTCTTTTCTTCTATGCTGGATAATCAAAGGAGATAAAATCCCAGCAATTCCTTCTTCTTTCATATTTTTTCTTATTTACAAATTTGCCCTTTTCGGTTTCTTTGGTAAAATGACCTTTTTGACCCTCAAACCTAAATAAATAGCAAACGGACTTCAAATTCAAATTTTTTTTTCAATACTTTCACAATAATTAAAAATTGAATTCTGGGAGGTATCAGAATTTTTTGAGTCCATTTGCTATTTATTTTGGATTTATTTCCAAAATTGCCCCTTAATGCAACAGAACTTTTGTCATTTTGTAAACGAGCTCTGAATCCAGATTTTACTTCCCCAATCTATTCCAAATAATTTAAAAGCGTGATCTGGAAGTTTTCAATATTTTTGGAGCTCATTTGCTATTTTTTCGGGATTTATCTGCTTGAATTTCTACATAGAGGACCCGGGATTTGGCCATTTTGCAAATGAACTTCGAATCCGGATTTTCTTTTTCCAATATATTACAAATAATTTAAGAGTGAGATCTGCAAATTTTCAAAATTTTTGGAACTCATTTGCTATTTTTTCGGGATTTATCCTTTTGAATTTCTAAATAGTGGACCTGGGATTTGGCCATTTCGCAAACGAAGTCCGGATCAAGATTTTCTTTCACCAATCTCATCCAAATAATTTAAGAATGAGATCTGAAAATTTTCAAAATTTTTGGAGCTCATTTACTATTTTTTCGGGATTTATCCTTTTGAATTTTTGCATACTGGACCCGGGATTTGACCATTTTGCAAACGAACTTCGAATCAAGATTTTCTTTCGCCAATCTCTTTGAAATCATTTAAGAATGAGATCTACAAAATTTCAAAATTTTTGGAGTTCATTTGCTATTTTTTCCAAATTTTTCAATTTTCCAATTTTGCCCTTTTGCCTCTGAAGCCCGGTTTTGCTCAAAACAAGTCCGATTTTTAGATTTTCTTCAAACTGAGCCTTGGGCTATCCTTTTTTAATCACTCCTCATCAATTAGGTGCTTTAGTCTTACCGAATCGGGCCATTTCTGTAATTTTCCAAATTTCACCAAAATCCACTAAAAAACCCTAATTCTCGATTTTCTTTCGATTTGACTTTTCTTTTAGTTTTTCTTCTAAGTAGCCTCTCCATTACCCGTAGTCAGTGCTTATCTTTCATTTGGAACCTTCAATTCTGACAAATTTGATCGGTTAAGCATTTTTCCCCAAATTTCCCGAACTAGGATTTCCTTTCTACTGAAATTTCGTAACCCAACTTCCGAACTCCATATCTTTCGATGTAGACCTCAGATTATCAAATTCTCTCGCCATCTTTCAATTGAACTTCAAATCTTGATTTTGAAAGTGGGTTGACTTTTTTAGTAGTTGACTTTTTGGGTTGACTTCTTTGAGGTTGATATTTTCAAGTTTGACTTTTTTTGTCTGTTTTCTTAGACTAAGTCACGGAGTACCACCTGCAGAATGAGAAAAGTGTTTTTGCATTCTGAAACATAAATTTAGGAAGAAAACATACCTGATTTAGTGGTCCAGACAAAATTAAGTGTCTACAGCTGCCCCTCTTTGGCTGTTGCTTAGAATAAGGAATCAGGCAAAGATGAACAAACACTAATTTTGTCCGGTTAGTGAAATCACATGTGAAGGAAAAAGGAAAAGGGTTTTCATTCATCATTTTTTTCATTTTTTTTTGTTTTGAAAAGCTGTAAATTAAAGATTTTGTCCTTAAATTGAATTCCCTGACTAATCAAGGCTTGACCCGTCTTAAGGAAACGAGTAAGATTTGCAAGAGAGGAAATGACCTCGACGATTGTCTTGAGGTCTTAACCTGTCTTGTTCTCAGCTGTGTTTAAAATTCTGGGCATCTCTTCTAGAAGCTTCGGCTATCACCACCAAAGACTTGCTCAAGCAAATGTAAAACTCTGGATATCTCCACCGGAGGCTTTGGCTATCACCACCAAAGACTTGTTCACTTTTAAAATTGAAAAACTCTAGATATCTCCACCAGAGGCTTTGGTTATCACCACCAAAGACTTGTTCATTGTTTAAAACTGTAAAATCTTGGAAACTTGTGCCTGGAGGTCTTAAGAATGTCTTATCCATGATATAAAAAGAAAAACTATGCCCGGAGGTCTTATCCATGATTTAAAGAGAAAAATACATTGACGATGGTCCCAAGGCTTGACTCAGTTGAGAAGCAGAACGAATTCAATTTAAAACAAAAGGAAACACCTCGATGATGGTCTCGGGGCTCGACTCATTTGATAAAACATAATGAATTCGATTTAAAACATATGAAAATACCTTGAAGATTGTCTTGGGGCTCGACTCATTTGATAAAACAGAATGAATTTGTTTTAAAACATAAGAAAATACCTCAACGATGGTCTTGGGGCTCGACTCATTTGATAAAACAGAATGAATTCGATTTAAAACATAAGGAAATACCTCGACGATGGACTCGGGGCTCGACTCATTTGATAAAACAGAATGAATTCGATTTAAAACATAAGGAAAACCTCGATGATGGTCTCGGGGCTCGACTCATTTGATAAAACATAATGAATTCGATTTAAAACAAAGGAAATACCTCGACGATGGTCTCGGGGCTCAACTCATTTGATAAAACAAAATGAATTCGATTTAAAACATAAAGAAATACCTCGACGATGGTCTCGGGGCTCAACTTATTTGATAAAACAGAATGAATTCAATTTAGAACAAAAGGAAATACCTAGACAATGGTCTCGGGGCTCGACTCATTTGATAAAACAGAATGAATTCGATTTAAAACAAAAGGAAATACCTCGATGATGGTCTCAGGGCTCGACTCATTTGATAAAACAGAATGAATTCGATTTAAAACAAAAGAAAATACCTCGACGATGATCTCGGGGCTCGACTGATTTGATAAAATAGGATGAATTTGATTTAAAACATAAGGGAAATACTAAGGATGATCCTGCGTTTCATTCATTTGGAAAAAATAAATTTAACTTAAAAATGAAAGGAACATACCTCGACGGCGATCTCGGGGCTCGACTCATTTGAGAAGCAGAACGAGTTCGATTTGGGGAAGCCAAAGTTTTCCTGATTCTTGCAGTGTTAGCTAAATGCAATGATGAGAAAGACATGCCTTGCAAATGCTTGTATGTTTCCTAAGGATGAATGCAATGAAATGATTGTGTCATGATTTCTAATCCATGGTTTCTTTGAGGTTTCACAGATTATCTGACTTCATGACGGAGTATTCAATTGTTCATTATGGCCCACTTAAGGAACCCTTTACTCAAAATAAATTGTCAAATAATCCCAGTTTCTGACTTCGCTGAAATTCACAAATTTCTGACTTTATGATGGAGTCTCCAACACATTCATTGTTTTTCTTTACTTAGTGAATTTTCCATCAGGATTAGTGGTTTCCAAACCGTTTTCTAAGATTTAAATCTATACCGATTTTTATGTTTACTAATCATCATTCAATTTAATAACAAACAAAATGCATCTTAAAAATGTATGAAAGAAAGTATGAAACAAGCAAATGTCATAAAAGGGATAACAAAAATTTATTGCAACAAAATGTTTTAAAATGATAAAAGTGGACATCAAGAATATATGTAAAGTTATAGGTTGTAGATGCCCCAGATGCAGAATATCTTGGACCCCTCATTTTTCAAATCATCTGAAAATTCTTTTGAACAAACAATTTACTTGGGTAATCCCTCGGCTTCCGTAGTTACGTCAGCCTGAGTTGTTCCCCTTTTCTCTGATTTTCAAATACTTTCTCCCCTTTACATGGAGCATTGATTCAAACCTTAATCAATACTTGAGCCGCCCTTTGCGAGTTTTCAACTCAGGTGTCCCCCATTCGGTATTAAATCGCCCTTTACGAGTTTTCGGCTTAAACCTATCATTTTCCTTCTTTTTGTTTTTTGGTATTCTACCACGCATCTGAGAATTCTAAATGCTTCCAAGGTAAAAATGTCAATTCAAAAGATGGGATAAATTCTGAGAACAACCTTTCAAATTAAATATCCATGCTTGATCAAAATAGACTTTTAAAGCACGTAATGTAGGCCAAGGTTTGGGTTTAGAAGGAAAAGATAAAATAGGCCCAAAATATGTTTAAGGGTGATTGGATCAAGGATCATTTCCTGAGGAGAATTCATTCTTGAAACATTTGTCCTTTTTTTTCAATCTCTTTTCTTTCATTTCTGGCTTTCATTTTCCATTCTTTGATTTCACATTTTCCAATGGCTCTTTTTTTTTTGCCATGATTTTGATTATTTTTCCTTATATTTACCCTCCAGTGTAGAGGGTGATCCTTGATCAGGGTTCGACTAAAGAAATAATTCCTAAGGTTCAAAGGGGTGACTAGGAATAATTTCTTCTTAGTGAAGGGAGTATGAAAGATGGCCATTCATCATATCAAGCATGAATATTCTCTTTGAAAAGCAATTCTCAGGGGAGGTAGATATATAGAATTTCCATTTTTACACTTGGAATCATTCGAATTCCCCTGTGCATAGCATCACATTTTTTTTTCAAGCGTAATACTTCTTCAATTCATCAACATTCACGGGATTTCTGAAATCGTCCCCGTCCATTCGAGTTAGAATCAATGCTCCTCCAGAAAAAGCTCTTTTTACTATATAGGGTCCTTCCCAATTTGGGGCCTATTTTCCTCGCGGATCCTTCACTATAGGAAGAATTTTCCTCAATACTAACTCCCCTTCTCAGAACTATCTGGGATGAACCTTCTTGTTGTGGGCTCGAATCATCCTTTTTTGATACAATTGCCCATGAAAATTGCCTTCAATATTTTCTCCTCGATGAGATTCAGCTATTCATAAAGAGCTCTAACCCATTCTGCCTCTTCCAGACCAACTTCCATCAAAACCCGAAGTGAAGGAATCTCAACTTCAATAGGTAGCACTGTTTCCATACCATAAACCAAAGAAAACGGCGTTGCCCCTGTAGATGTGCAAACCAAAGTGCGATAAGCGTGAAGAGCAAAAGGCAAAATCTCATGCCAATCCTTGTACACATTAGTCATCTTCTCGATAATCTTCTTGATGTTTTTGTTCGCTGCTTCTACTGCCCCATTCATCTTCGAACGATAAGGTGCCGAATTGTGATGAGTGATTTTGAACTGAGTGCACATTTCTCTCATCATCTTATTATTCAGATTGAGAGCATTATCTGAAATAATTCTTGCTGGCAATCCATATCGGCATATGATTTCCTTCTTAACAAATCTGCATACCATCGACTTTGTTACATTCGTGTAGGGAACAGCTTCTACCCATTTTGTGAAATAATCTATGGCCACCAGGATGAAGCGATGTACATTTGAAGCTTTCGGGGTAATAGAACCAATCATATCCATTCCCCACATCGGGAATGGCTATGGTGCGGTCATGATATGCAATGGCGATGGTGGCACATGTATCTTATCTACATATATCTGGCATTTATGGCACTGCCGGGAATAACTGATACAATCTCCTTCCATTGTTAGCCAATAATACCTGACCTCATAATCTGCTTAGCAAGCATGTGACCATTGGCATGGGTGCCACATATCCTTTCATGGACTTCCTCTATGATTCTCCGAGCTTCGGCAGACCCGACACAACTCAATAGGACTTAGTCTTTCCCTTTCTTGTAGAGAATCTCATTGTCTAGAACAAAACTCATTGCTAGCCTTCTCAGAGTTCTTTTGTCGTTTTCTATTGCTCACTCTGGATGCTGTTGATTCTTGATATACTGCAAAATGTCGTTATACCAAGGGAGACCATCTGCTTCTTCTTCGATACTCAAAAAGTGGGCAGAAGATTCATATATGCTCATCTTGATCGGCACAACTTCCCCCCCTTCATTCACTTTAAACATTGATGACAAAGTAGCTAGAGCACCCGCCATTCAATTTTCTTCTCAAGGGAAGTAATTGAAAGTCACTTCTTCAAACATCTCCAATAAACTCAATATGAGTTCTCGATATCGGATTAATTTTGTTTCTCGGGTAACCCATTCTCCGCATAACTGGTATACCACTAGGGCTGAATCTCCAAAATTCTCCAGTTTTTGATATTTCTGTCTATGGCAGCACGAAGGCCCATTGTACATGCCTCATATTTTGCAGTATTTTTGTACAATCAAAATCCAATATGGCAGTGAAAGGATAATAATCTTCTTCTGGGGATATGAGTACTGCACCAATTTCGTACCCCACGGCATTAAATGCCCCATCAAAGTACATCTTTCATATTTTCTTCTTCAAGGGAACCTCATCCGCTTGCGAAACATACATCAAATCTTCATCTAGGAAATCAAAGTTCAACGGCTCATAATCTTCCACTGCCCGACTTGCTAAAAATTCAGCCATTGCAGTGCCCTTGATAGCTTTCTCACTCACATATACAATGTCGTATTCTAACAACAAAACCTGTCATCTTGCCGTCCTACCTGACAAAGAAGGTGCTTCCAACATGTACTTGATTGGATCTAGCTTGGCGATCAACCATGCCGTGTGGTACAGTATGTACTGTCTGAGCCTTCGAGCAGTCCAAGCTAAGGCACAACACATTTTTTCTACTGACGAATATTTCAACTCATAATCTATGAACTTCTTGCTGAGGTAGTAAATCACATGTTCTTTCTTTCCAGTCTCATCAAGCTGCCCCAAAACACAACCCATGGATCTCTCAAATACTGATAGATACAATATCATCGATTTATCCGGAGCCGATGGCATTAATACTGGTGGGTTTGATAGATAATGCTTAACCTTTTCAGAAGCAATCTGACACCCTTCATCCCACTCTCCTGGATCACGTTTTCGAAGTAGCTTAAATATTGGATCACATTTATCGGTTAACTGAGAAATAAACCGAGCAATGTAATTCAATCTCCCCAAAAAACCTCTTACTTCTTTTTGAGTACGTGGAGGTGAAAAATTCTGGATGGCCTTCACTTTATCCGAATCAACTCAATTCCCTTTTGCTAACAACAAAACCCAACAATTTTCCCGAAGTGACTCCAAAAGTGCATTTTGTCAGGTTTAGCTTGAGTTGAAACTTTCTTAGTCTTTCAAAGGGTTTCCTAAGATTTGCAATATGCTCCTCTTTTCCTTGTGACTTTGCAATCATATCATCAACATAGACCTCAATTCCCTTATGCATCATGTCATGAAACAAGGTCACCAAACGGCATTACCTTGTAGCAGAATGTTCCCTACATTGTAACAAATATGGTTTTCTCCATATCTTTCGGTGCCATCTTAATCTGATTATATCCCGAGAACCCATCCATGAAAGAAAACAAGGAACTCTTCACCGTATTATCCACCAAAGTATCAATGTGGGGCAAAGGGAAATTATCTTTAGGACTGGCCTTGTTCAGCACCTTGCCATCCTTCTTTGGTACTGGAACAATATTTGCCACCCATTCCGGATATTTTGCCACCTCTAAGAATCCAGCATCAAACTGCTTCTTCACCTCCTTTTTTACTTTTAACAGCATGTCCGGCCTCATTTTTCTCAACTTTTGCTGAATTGGCTTGCACTTTGGCCTTAAAGGGAGCTTATGAACCACAATATCTGGATCTAGACCTGGCATGTCTTGGTACGACCATGCAAATACATCTACATATTCTCGGAGCAAGGCAATCAATTCACCCTTTATTGATGATGACAATGTAGTCCCAATTTTAACCTCCTTTATCTCTTCACATTTCCCAAATTTATCATTTCCAATAGCTCCTCATGAGGATGTACTTATTTCTCCTCTTGTTCTATTTTCCTTAATAAGTCTGGAGGTAGACCATAATCCTCAATATCTTCGTCGGCCTCAAAATCACCGTGCAAATGAGTTTTTCAAAATCAATTTCAGAATTACTGACAGAAAGGTCCTCATATTCCGCATCCGTACACCTGTAAATAGGTGGGGAAGAAACAATATAGGATAACATATATATAATGAAAGCAAAATAAATAGCATAAATGAAAGAATATGGACACATCAGTATGAAAGAAATGCATCGTGTTTGTTATTTATTGAATGAACATTTTTAGACAAAAGCCTATTACAAAAGAAATTCTTAATATATTCGGGCAAAAATATTTAAGATTTGTTTAAAAGCATTACGTTGGAATAGACCTAAAGACTATGGGCAGCTCGATTGCACTCCAATTGGTCAGTCTATATCCTGGTGGACAAGGTTGCACAATCCAGTTAACATTCTCACTTTCAATTCTTTCCTCCCTGGTCATGCAGATCTCTATATAATGTATCTGCTCATCCCTATTCACCTAGAATCTCTCGAAGGCTTGCTCAATCATTATAAGTACATCATCTGAATTCTTTTCTCCAAACAAAAAATCGATCGAGCGGAAGCTGTGAAGGACTGGTGGGAATATCATAGGCTCCCACTCAATATCCATACCCGCAAGACGAGCCATCCTCTTTTGTCGATTCTTTTCAAATTGTTTCCTCTTCTCATGGGCCTTCGGAAGATATCTTAAGCCAAACCGGTCCTTCTTTCCCACTATTTCAATAGCTCGAGCCATCCCTTGAAGATACTTTCCGAGACCTTCACCAGCCCTGCAGCCTTATCCTACGGTAGTCCTCACTGCCAATCTTGTATTCTTGGACCACTTCGGTTTTGGAATTTTTCGTCCCTCAGCGACAAATATTGCATTCACAAACTCCTAGGATCGGAAATAGCATTCCACAGCCTCTTCATTCGGCTCAATATAAAGGGAACCAGTAGATGTAGAGGCTATGATGTCCTCTTCTCCTGATATAGTGACCAAACGTCCCTCCATAACAAATTTCAACTTCTGATGGAGAGATGAGGGTACAGCCCCTGCTGAATATATCCAAGGCCTTCCCAACAAGCAATTGTAGGACGGGGTAATATCCATGACTTGGAAGTTTACCTTATAGGTACAAGGACCTATATCCATTGGGACCTTGATAGTTCCAATTACCTCCCACCTAGTTCCATCAAAAGCTCTAACCACCGTGCAACTGGGCAGCATATAAGAAATATCCACTGGCAATTTGGACAGGGTTGCCAAGGGCATCAATTTTAATAAAGAACTGTTATCCAAAAAGACCCTCGATAATATGTGCCCTTTGCAGGTGGTTGTTATGTAAAGAGCTTTGTTTGATCCGATACCATTGGGTGGTATTCTATCATAACTGAAATAGATATGATCGTCTGCTGCAATCTTTCCCACCAGCCTATCTAGTTTTTCGACCGATATGTTGTTGGAAACATATGCCTGATTCAAAACTCTCAACAAGGCATATTGGTGTGGCTCTGAATTTAGTAGCAAAGATAGGATTGAAATTCTTGCTGGCTGACGTTGCAGTTGCTCAACCACACTATACACACTATGCTTTATGAACTTTAAAATTTTGCAAGCTTTTTTTTCGTTCACCGGCTCTTTTATCTTGTTAACCGGGGTTGACCCCCTCTTTACTTCTTTTGACGAATCCATCTCAATATGGATTGGTTCAGCTGCCTTCTTCCCTTTATCTATTCCTCTATCATTCCTCGTTGATCCCTATTCAACAACCTTAGGGGCATAACACCTTTCACTTCGTGTTAAGTGCCCTACACCTGTGATATCTTGCTGACTCAAAGACCCTAGCATAACCATGCTGCAGTCATACTTCCATGATGCAGCTGTGTTTTCCTTGTATGAGAAGGAATAAGGCAAATCTATGATTAACTTAGACGCACTTTCCTCAATAAATGGCATAACTTTCTCCTCTGGTTCATCATAATAGATGATCCAAAGTCTTCCTATCCTGTAGCTAGCTGCATTCTCAATAACCTCTACTTCTTTCTCTATCTCCCCGTAAAATTAGGCCTCTCTATCATCTATCACCTTTTGGACTTTAGCCCAAAAATCCCCGTATTCCTGTATGATATGACCTTTACATCCATGGAATGGGCACTAATTCTGCACCCTGTTCGCAACCATTTTTAAACGGTCTGCATCCCCTACCATTCCTGCCTTAACCATCTCGACCCATACTGTTATCATTGGAGTCTTGCTTCCCTGATATCCCTTTTTACCCTTCTGACTTCCCCTGTCCATATTGCATTTACCCCATTCTCAACATGACCGGACAATGGGTTTCCCACTATATTCGGCCTATTCCTTGACCCAAACTTCACAACTCCGGTATTGATTAAACTTTGGACTTTCTTTTTGAAGGCAATGCAATCCTCAGTCGAATGCCTCTGAATTCCTGCGTGATATGCGCAGTTGGTATTTGCATTGTACCACCTTGGGTATAGTGGGGTCAAAGGTTTAAGATATATGGGCGTGACAAGTTGGCCTTACAGTAATTTGGGATATAGCTCACCATAGGTGGTAGGAATGGGATCAAACTAGGGTTTTTGATCGTTCCTTGGTGAACGTTGGTCATTGCGCGCGGTACCTTGAGTATTTGAGACAGTGTTTCGGGGAAGGGTTATCTGTGGGGATATACTAGTTGGAAACGGCTGTTGTGGTATATTGGTATAAGGGAATGGATTCTGGGTAAGGTGGTTCACATTGGGGTAGTAAGGATTATACCCCAGGTAAGGTGTGTAGGGTGTAGGAGGTGCATAAGATGTAGTAGGAGTATAGGGCCTTGGTGGTGTATATGGTGTGGAATGTGTATATGGATATTGGTTGATACTAATTGCGTGGGTCACCTCTTTCTTTCTAGCAGGGAATACCTTATTCGGAGTAGCAGACTCACTCCTTTCCATTTTCCCATTCTTAATAGCCTACTCTATCATCTCCCCGGATATCATCATGTCTGCAAAGTCCTTGGTGGCACTCCCCACCAATTTATCATACTATGGTGCTTTCAAGGTATTGATGAAAAGCACTGTAGTTTCTTTGCTAGTTAAAGAGGGTTGCACTTGTGTAGCCAGATCCCTCCACCTTTGCGAGTATTCCTTGAAACTCTCAGTAGTCTTCTTTTCCATGTTCTGTAGTGATAGCCTATCAGGTACCATATCAGATACATGCTTATAATATTCCATGAAAGCCCTGGCTAAATTCATCCACGAACAAATCTTGGTACGACTCAGTTGGTTATACCATCGGGTTGCAAACCCTGTAAAGCTATCTTGGAAACATTGGATAAGTAGTTTCTCATTATCATCGTGCCTCGTCATTCTTCTGCAGTACATGGTCAGATGTGCTGATGGGTTGTTAGTCCCATTATATTTCTCAAAGTCTGGTACTTTGAACTTTGGGGGAATTACCAGATCGTGTACCAAACTCATCTCTTTGGCATCCAGAATGCCAAATAACTTCGCCCTTTCAACGGCCCTCAGCCTCTCCTCCAGCAGTTGATATTTTTTCTGGGATTCTGCCATTTCAACCCTCTTCAGCTCAGTCATCTTTGCCTTTTCCTTTTCAGCTAGTTCCTCAAAGTCTAGAACATTAACATCCATTGGGTCAGCTCCAATATTACCTTTTCCGGAAACATAGTTCTGTGCCTCAGTAGCTGGCTGGATATAAACATAGGAGGATGCCCCAATTGGCAGTTCTTGGCCCTTTTGCTGTATGTTTTCAGGTTAATCCTCTTCATTCATCACCCTTTTCCTGGTGACTGAATTCTCCCCTGGCCCTTTTTGTTTCATCATGGCACTCATCATTTCCATGAGTTTAGTCATCTATTCTCGTGACTCCTCTTAAGACTTAGCCAAATGTTCCTACAGTTCCCTTTGAGTTCTTTCCATTCTTTCAGTTCTAGCAAGCTGATCGTTCTCCATAGCTCTGGCTTGAGATCGAGTATTGTAAGGGTGTCGAAAACCAGGTTCCTTCATTGTGCGACCAATTATACCTTTAGTTTTGAAAACCATAAATTAGAATATATTGACACATCTTTTTTATGTTTAATAAAAAATGAATGAATGGACAAATGAACAATTTATAAAGAATAAATGAATGGATAAATAAATGAATGACTAAGTATATGAGTATGAATGAATAATATGCAGAATAAATGAATAAATAATTATAACTATGAATAAATGTATGAATGAACGAACAAATATATAAAGGACAGAATAAGTGAATGATAAAAATATTTATGCATTTGAAAGTATTGGCCCTGGGATAATTCGAACCAAATGGTGTTTCATTGATTTCCTGGAACTAAATACATCAAAGATAGAATAAAAAGATCACTGCCTAAAATAAGTCCATAATTCGCCTTTCAAAGTGCTATTACAAAATTAGTCCCATAGCGACTTCCTCAGATCTTGGACTTTCTTTCACAGTCCCCTTTTGATTGCCTTGCTCTTCAATCTGACCCCTACTTGTTCACGGCCCCTTGACATGTCAGCAGAAGCATCACCGTGTAAGCTTTCCTTAGCTTGCTTCTCCAATTGATTGACTCGGGCTTTCTCATGCTTCACTCTCTCTTTCCAGTAATTACTCTCCTTCTTGAGGTTTTTGACCTCTTGCTCCCATTCCCCGGAAGTCTTGAGGGTTCCTTCAAATCTGAGCTCGAAGCGGTACCTCTTGTTTTCCAAGTTTAATTCCTGAAGATCACCCTTAGTAGTGTCCCTTTCTCTCTTGATCTTTTCCTTTTCTCTTTCTTGAGCTGATTCCCTATTTTTCATGTCCTCAAGCTCTTCTTGTACCTGGGAAATCTCTTTGCTCATTTGGGTCTTTTCTTTTTCGAATTCTGCCCTTGCAATTTCTAACTCTGATGCCACTTCCTTATGTGACGAACTCAAGAACTGAACTTCTTCCCTATTAGATGCCAACAACCTGTCATTAATCCTTCTTTCTCTCCATGCTAGGTAGTCGGGTGTGACGATGTGGCATATCTGGCTACCTTTATCCGATGGGTCTTTTTCAATGCTTCAATTATTCCCCGCACCTTTCCTGAGTAACCTTCTTGTCAATAGGTGAACTCTAATAGACCCAGTCCATGAGTCGCTGGTGTGAACTGCCGAGATTCAACCTCTCTTTGCACCAACAAAGGTGCATAGCTCACGGCTCCCCAAATCTCGAGTAGTGGAACCCATGACTTGTCTCCGTATTTGTACAATATCGGCATAGGGATCATCCATGAAGCTCTCCAAGTTATCATTTCACCTTTAAGATTTCGGAACAGGTTGATCCACTGCTCTTCATTTCTATCTTTGGGCCAATCTATTTTAAGTAATTCACTGATCGGTACTAGGGTTTTCAAGTATGGTTTGAAAGAGACATCTTTCCTTCTCCAAAAATGACTCTGAATCCAAATATAGAGAAGCTGCATACATCCCCTGAATCTTCCTTTTCCTTCCCTTTTCCAAAAGTTCAAAGACAGAATAGTTTCTGCTAGGATGGATGGAGACGGATCTATCTTGTGTCTTAACTTCTCAAAAAGGTCAACTATGGACAACTCGACATGTCCCAGTGTCCCGGGAAAATAACCAAACCATATAAAGCTAAAGCAAAAATATCCCTAGCAGTCTCTCTATTCGGGTGACTTCGGATCAAAGATTGGAGGGCATCCCAAGGAATACAATCACTTTTCCCTTTCTTAACCACATGATTATCGACCCATTTAATATCCATTCCCACAATCCGAGCTAACTTCTTCTTAAACCCTAATGTCTTGGAATCCTTCAAATAAATCCGATCCGAGATGGTATCCTCAATACGCAACAAAGCTGAATATTCTTCTTGGTCGGTGTCATGTCTTCCTTCTTGAAGGTGAAACATCGGTAAGCCGGATTCCAAAAAGGTACCATAGCCCGAATCAACTCACTGTTAATCTTAACTGGCATCAACAATGCTATGTCTCCATATATCTGAGTGAAAATCCTCTTTTCTGACACATCCCATTGATTCAAAATATCCATCAACCCTCGGAGATCATTTTTCCGATAAACTAAATCTACCCGTTCTGGCAATGCTGATATATATCCCTCCTTTAAACAATCCCCATCTCTTCGTTGATCTAACTCCGAACACTGCCGCACCCCTGCATGATCTTCCACTATCGAACTAGCCTGACCTTCCATGAAAACCCTCTTGGTTGAAGATTATCCCGAGGCCAATAATTTTTCCTATGCGTTATGATGACATAAAAAAAATGCATGAAAAAGAAACAAGTCAGAGGTGAAGAAATCAAATAATAACAAAATAATACAACAAATGTCCCAATGAAAATTCAGCATTATGAAGCTTTGGGGACGGAATTTTGAATCCATGATGGGTAAAATGATGTGCGTTCATCACTGCCCGATTTGCAAAATTTGTTCAGGATGTAACATAGGTAATAAAAGGTTAGAAGTGTCCCTCCATGTGTCCCTAACTTCGATAATTCTATAAAAAATTCGGTAGAGCTTCGCCTATGTTGGCTCTATGGTTCACTATATGTGGTTGAATGAAGTTCTAAAAAGGCTTCGAATTGTTCCTCACTGTCGCCTGTGAAGGCTAGTAAGCACCCCGATAAAAGCAGGTTCAATTCGTTAGAATATATTTCCCTAGCCCATGTGGATTGTTAATCACGGGAGCTTAAGAAATTTATACTCCGAAAGTATTTCGCTAACCCATGCGGATTGTTAATCACGGGAGTGTAGCTACTTTACTTCCACTTAAAGGGATGGAACCCGGGTGTAGGGCTCATGATATGCTAATGCAAGTGCAATGTGTATGAGGAGGCACAAAAAACCTTTCACCACTTATTCTACCACCCTGATTCCAAATGCCACAACAAGATTAGACAACATAAATCATCAATTAATCAATAAACGAATATATGCACTAAAATAACCAGAGAACAATTATAATATGTATGCACATGAATATGGACATATTTAAGAGCATTTAATTATTTTTGAAATTCTCCTTATTTAAAAAAATATGGGAATTAAAATTAAATACCAATTAAACCAACAAAACCGAGACTTTGATAACACACGACTAATTCTAGGCCTGACTCTCTAATGTCCCCAGTGGAGTCGCCAAGTTGTCGATACATAATCCCATCGCGGGGACCCGTCAGAGTGAAGGGGAAACAAAAGCAGAAGAAAAGACAACTTAATTCCTCTTGCTTGAAATAAAAGGTCGAGGGTTTGAAAACAACCTCGGAAAAAGTCATGGAGTCGCCACCAATCTTTTTTAGTTAGGTGTGATCGGCCACCTATTAAAACCGGTTTTGTAAAACATTTTAAAATTAATTAAAACATTTTTTAAAACCAATTTCAAGTTTGCGTTTTAAACCAGAGAAAATCGAAGAATCGAGTTCGGGACTCGTTTACGTGCGGGGAAGGATTAGCACTCCCACAACGCCTGTATAAAATGGTACCTTATTAATCATGTGTTATCTCAAGTCTCGATAAAAAGTCGGTTTTAAATTTGGTATTTCAAATTAATTCCCAATTTAAAGAAAAATAACTCCATTTTTTAATTGAAAGTGATCCGAAATTTATTAATTCAAATTTTTTTTTCTATATTCCCCAACAAATGTGGCAAAATATAAAATATTTTATTAGCACGGAAAATTTTTCGAATCATTCTCGTTTTAAAAAAGATATTCCATTATTAATAATAATTGATGATATCCTCCCTAGCAAACCCGAAAGAGAACTCATGAATCATTTTAACTTGAGAATATCTTTATTTTATTGAAAATCATTATCTTTTTCAAAACATTTTAAAACATATGAATATGAAAATGTGGCACATGAATAAGATGACATAGCAAAGTCTAGATAATATAATGCAACCTAAATAATGTGATATAATTTAAAAGGCATAGCATACCTAAATGAAATGAGATATCCTAAGTATCATGATATTCTAAATGAAATGAATAAGATTTAAATGATATGGAAAATTTAAATGACATGGCATATCCTAAATAAGATAATCTAAATGACATGGAATATTATCTAAGTGACATGGAATATGAAGCATTAAATAATGCTATCAAGAAATATGCATGAAAATAAAATAACAAAATGCATGAACATGCTAAATAATGTGACAAAATAAATGACTAAATAAAAAGCATAGGATAGCATGAAACATTCAAAATCATATGACAAACAATTTAATACCATAAAATATAAATCAAAATAATAACAAATATCATAAAAATTATCATAAGTGAAAAACAAAAATCATATGTTATACAACATGCATGAACATGGAAAATGCAATACATGAAAGTGTATTTTTTTCTTTAATTAAGGAAATCCGTATATCTAAAAAGATATCCGGCTACCTTAGGAAAATATATCAAATTAAATATTCAAAAATCAAAATACTTTGTGATTCGTTTGAAATTTTTTTAAGAGACTTGAATAAATATTAAAACCTTATCCAAAATCTTTGAAAATGGCTCTAATTTCCTAAGTTTAAAATCCCAGACTTGACCACCCTTAACCCAAGATTTATAAAATCATTTTTAAAGTTTAAAAAGGTTTAGAAACTACCCTAAGACAGTAGCTAAAGTTTTTTAACCAATCCCCTTTAAGTAACTTAGCCAAAACAGAAAAATGATTTTCCTTCAAATTCAAATCTACCTCTACTGTCCAGTTTTAAAGTATGATTTCTTAATCTATTTTTAAAATTTCAAAAACATCTAAAAAAAATACTGGAGACTCATAACATGTAAAACTACACGAGAAAAACATTTCTTAATTTTTTGATTAAAGATGGCTGCCCAGAAAAATCGAGAAATTATGAGTACTAGATGAAAAACTATTTTGCCAAAACACATTTTTTTTGCCTTTGATAAAATCATTTAAAAATCAAAGCAAAAATGTTAGAGACTCCCTTAAAGACCCACAAACAGTAGCTAACCCTTTTAAAAATTTAGACAAAAATTGGCTAAGTAAAAAAATCACAAAGGTAGAATAATCAATTTGACAACTCTTTAATTTTCCACAAGTATGCTCAAGTGAGCATGACTTTGAGCCATTGATTGGCCTAAGTCATAAATTATGTGGCATGACATGGAATGCAAGAAAATACAGCAAAGTGAATGCATGAAATGCATGGTTTAAAGTCTAGTAATATGGAAAATACATGGCATAAATAACCTAAATGCCTAGCATGAGTTTGCATGACAATAAATGCTATCCTAACTTAATATTCATGAACTAGTGTCTAAATGACATGGAAAATGACATGAAATAATGAAAATGGCCTAATGTCTAAATGTTATGGAACAACATGGCATATGAAAATAGCCTAATGCTTAAATGATATGTAAAATGACATGGAATAATAAAAGTGGCCTAAGCTAAATGACATGTGAAATGACTTGGCATATGAAAAAGGCCTAATGTTTAAACGTCATGGAAAAATAACATGGCATATGAAAATGGCCTAAAGCTAAATGACATGTAAAATGACATATAATTATAAAATGACCTAAACTTAAATGACATGGAATAACACAAACGGCCTAAAGCTAAATGACATGTGAAATGACATGGCATAAGAAAATGGCCTAATATCTAAATGTCATGGAAAAATAACATGGCATATGAAAATGGCCTAAAGCTAAAGGAAAATACACAAGGTCGAATGGCCTAGGAACCAAAGTGTTGTGAGAAATATCATGTAAAATGACCTAACTAGATGAGCTCCATGGTTAGTATATTGGACAAAGCCCGCCCTAACCATTATCACTTGATTTTTATCAAGATAATGAAGCCTAACCATTGTTTTATTTATTTTTTGAAAAGAAAGAACAACAAGAAAGTTCTTAAGAATGGTAGGAAATCACATGGAAAACAAGAAATAAAGCTTGAGGAAGAAGAAGAAAAAATGTAGTAGCAATGGTAGAATGGCTACCTTAACAAAAGCTTTTCTTCCTTTCTTTCAAAAACCTTTTTTTTTTTTCTCAATTAGCTACTGACTTCCCCTTTCAAATGCTCAACCACTTAAGGAAAAATAAAACATTCCCCTCTCCCTTAGCCTTGGCCGAATGGCCCCTTCACCATAGGATGGATTTTTGCACTTTTTTCTCCTTCAATCTTGTCCCTTAGATTAAGATATTTTCATGAAAACATAAAAATGTCATCTTGCCAATTTATAGCAGCCCTTAAGATGTGTACTCAAACCTTGTAATAACCTCAGCCATTAGATGAAAAAGAGGACCAATCCCATGCACTCCCTTGCTTGGCCCTTTGAGTGCCTACCCTTGGATGAGTTGTGCTCTTCCATTCCTGGTCATTGGATGAGGACAACATAAAAATGACATCTTGTAGATTAAATCCAACCCTTAACATGTGTACTCAGCCCTAGTAGATGGCTTAAGCCCTTAGATGAAAAAAGACAATCCCATGCACTCCCTTGCTTGGTCGAATGAATGCCCACCTTTGGATGAATTGTGCTCATCTTTTTTCTTCTATTCTTGGACATTAGATGAGGGTTCTTTCATGACAAATAAAAATTTCATCTTGGCATTTAAACTTGGCCATTGGATGGTGCATTCAACTTTTCTACAAGGCACCTAAGCCATTGGATGAAGGGGGGACCATTTGCAAGGTAATAGTAGTAGCATGTGAGCTTGATAGTGACTAAGGAATTAAATTGATCAAGCTTCCTTCTTTTCTTCTATGTTGGCTGATCAAAGGAGATAAAATCCCAGCAATTCTTTCTTCTTTCATATTTTTCTTAATTACAAATTTGCCCTTTTTGGTTTCTTTGATAAAATGACAATTTTTGACCCCCGAACCTAAATAAATAGCAAAGGACTCCAAATTCAAATTTCATTTTTTCAATACTTCCGAAATAATAAAAAAATTGAATTTTGGAAGTTTTCAAAATTTTTCGAGTCCATTTGCTATTTATTTTGGATTTATTTCCAAAATTGCCCCTTAATGCACCCAAACTTTTGTCATTTTGTAAATGAGCTCCAAATCCAAAATTTTCTTCACCAATCTCTTCCAAAAAATTTAAAAGTGTGATCTCAAAGTTTTCAATAATTTTGGAGCTCATTTGCTATTTTTTTGGGATTTATCTGCTTGAATTTCTATATAAAGGACCCGGGATTTGGCAATTTTGCAAACGAACTCCGAATCTAGATTTTCTTTTGCCAATCTCTTTCAAATAATTTAAGAGTGAGATCTGTAAATTTTTAGAATTTTCGGAACTCATTTGCTATTTTTTCGGGATTTGTCCTTTTGAATTTTTGCATAATGGACCCGAGATTTGGCCATTTTGCAAACGAACTCCGAATCAAGATTTTCTTTCACCAATCTCTTCCAAATAATTTAAGAATGAGATCTGCAAATTTTTAGAATTTTTGGAGCTCATTTACTATTTTTCTGGGATTTATCCTTTTGAATTTCTACATAGTGGACCCGGGATTTGGCCATTTTGCAAACGAACTCCGAATCAAGATTTTCTTTCGCGAATATCTTTGAAATGATTTAAGAATGAGATCTGCAAATTTTTAGAATTTTTGGAGTTCATTTTCTATTTTTCCCAAATTTTCCAATTTTGCCCTTTTACTTTCGAAGCTCGGTTTTGCTTGACAAGTCCAATTTTTAGATTTTCTTCAAATTGTGCCTTGGGCTATCCTTTTTTAATCACTCCTCATCAATTAGTGGCTTTATTCTTACCGAATAGGGCCATTTCTGTAGTTTCCCAAATTTTACCAAAATCCACTAAAAAACCCTAATTCTCTGTTTTCTTCAGAATTGACTTTTCTTCAGTTTTTCTTCCAAGTAGCCTCTCCATTACCCGTAGTCAGTGCTTATCTTTCATGTGGAACCTTAAATTCTGACCCATGATCGGTTAAGCATTTTTCCCCAAATTTCCCGAACTAGGATTTCCTTTCTACTGAAATTCCGTAACCCAACTTCCGAACTCCATATCTTTCAATGTAGACCTCGGATTATCAAAATTCTTTCACCATCTTTCAATTGAACTTCAAATCTTTATTTTGAAAGTGGGTAGACTTTTTAGTAGTTGACTTTTTGGGGTTGACTTTTTTGGGGTTGATTTTTTTGAGTTTGACTTTTTCTGTCTGTTTTTTTAGACTAAGTCACAGAGTACCACCTGCAGGATGAGAAAAGTCTTTTTGCATTCTGAAACATCAATTTAGGAAGAAAACATACCTGATTTAGTGGCCCGGACAAAATTAGGTGTCTACAAAGAATATAAGTTGTTGTTCGTGTATGCCCTAAGACCAATTGTATTGGCTTTGAGATACATGTCATATTAAGCATTACTTTTATTAACTAAAGGCTTTATTTATATCAAGTTAGTATATATATAGTTGATTATTTACTTCTTAGAAAAGCCAATGGAATAAATATGTTTTGCGTGGGAATTACAATAAGTTGTAATTATAAGATCATTGTAGACACCTAATTTTGTCCGGGCCCCCTAAACAAGGTGAGTTCCTCCTTTCAACTTCTCGGAATGCAAAGAAACTCCCCCCATTCCACAGATGGGTCTCCAAGACTTTGATTCAGGAGTCAACACGAAAAGTCAACTCCAAAAAAGTCAACCTTGAAATGTCAACCAATGAAAAAGTCTACTTTCAGTCAAAATCAAGATTCGAGGTTGAATGGAATAATGGTGAAGGAATTTTGATAATCAGAGATCTACAATTGAAGATAGAGAGGTTGAAAGACAAATTGCAAAATTCAATGCAGGAAAAATGGGAAATTTTGCAAATTTGGGAAAAAATGTGTAAACGATCAGATTGGATGAAATTGGAGGTTCCAAATGGAATAAGATCAATAAATATGGATATTAGAAGGTCCAATTTTGAAGCGGAGTTGAAGGAACATGTGGTTTGAAGAGAAAAAGGAAAATAAAGATTTAATGAATAAATAGAAAATTCACAAATTTGTGGAAAACTACAGTAAAGGTTTGATTCGGTGAAATTGAAGCCCCCGTTTGATGAATGATAAATAAATAAAAATATCCCAAGTCCCAATTTGAAGTGGATCCCAAGGAAGATCCCATTGGAGGACAAATAGGAAAAACAAGAAAATTTCCAATTTTGAGGAAAAAGGAAAAACTAAATCAGAGAGGAATTCAGATGTAAAAATTGGGCATTTTCGGTCTAACTCCAATTCAATATTTGAAAAAGGCAATGGAAAAAGAAAATCCAAAAATTTGGGCCTTTTCGATTAAAATCGAGGTTTCAGGGGCTAAAGGGTAATTTTGGAAAATCCGGGGCAAATAGAATCCAAGCTTAAAAAATTGTGAAACTTTCTAGACTAAGTTTTAGGATGGAAAAAAGGAAATGAGAAGAGGAAAACCCAAAATTGGGGCTGAAACGCAAATATGCTAAAATCGGGAGACTAATCCGTAATTTTAAAAAAAAATCTGGGAAAAATAAAAAATGAGCTCAGAAAATTATGAAAACTTCTAGAACTAAGTTTTATATTTGATGAAATGTATTGGAGAATAAAAATCCGGAATTAGAGATCAAATGGAAATAGACAAAGTTCAGGGGCACTAAACCAAAATTTTAAGAGAAAAATCTAGGAAAAATAGAAAACGAGTTCATTAAATTATGAAAACTTTCAGAACTGAGTTTTATATTTGATGGAAGGAATTGGAGAAGAAAAATATGGAATCGGAGCTCAAATGGAAATAGACAAAGTTTGGGAGGCACTAAACCAAAATTTTAGAGAAAAATAGAATCCGAGCTCGAAAAATTATGAAAACCTCTAGAATTGAGTTTTATATTAGATGAGATGGATTAAAAAAGAAAATTTTGAAATTGGGGTCCATTTGCAAATAAATTAAGTTTGTGGGTCAAAATGTAATTTTACCAAAAAAAGGGAAAGGGCCATTTTGCAAATAAAAAATAGGAATGGCCTGGAAAATTCCAGGCCATTTTCGGCCAGCTCATAGAGTAATATAGGAGTGTGATCATCTTAAATCAAATCGCCAAGATTGAATAGCAAGATGCCATTTTTAAGAAAGGACAAGATTCTCCACTACTTGCCTACATGGTATTTTTGGCCAATGAGGGGCCTCCAAATTGCAAAGCCATGTGAAGGCTATGTGATGATGCCAAATAGGATTAAAAATGCCACCTAGGAAGTTATTTTGATAGTAAGCCATATGATCATGACAAGTGGCTTAGATATTTTGTAGAGATAGGAGAAAAGAATAATCTAGGTGGCATTATTGGTCAATGAGAGGTTAGGAAACCCTTAATTTAAGGAAAGCATCATGCAAAAGGGGGACAAGAACCCTTAATTTAAGGAAAGCATCATGCAAGGAGGGGACAAGAATTAGCCATGTGGCAAAGATGTTGGAAGAGCATGCAAAGCATGACAAAGGCTAAAAAAAAGATGAGCGCACTCATATTAAGGAGCATTCGGCCAGCCCTTATAGAAAGAGGAGTCATTTTTTTCAAAGGCATTTTTCACTACACTCTTGGAGGAAAAAAGGAGAAAAAGAAAAAGAGAGAAAGAGGGAGAAAGAAGGAGAAGTTTGAGTGCTTGATTTGGAAAGCTTTGCTAGGTAGCTATTTCCTCTCTTCTTCTTCAATTATTTTCTTTGATTTCATGTTCTTTCTCTCCTCTTTTTCCATGTGATTGTTAACTTTCTTTGTTGAATAAAAGGTTTTCAAAATAAATTTCTAAAGGTTTTCTTTCCTTTATTCATTAGAAAATAACAAAGTTGATACAATTTTTCAACATATTTTCCATTTTGGCCGAAACCTAGAAGGCATTATTGTGCTTGTCTTTGCTTGATTTTCTTGCTTGCTTGTTGATTGTGGGTTTCACCATTATGGTAGGATAGATTTTCTCCTTTGGTTTTTCTCTTAAAAAATCAAGTAAAAGGTTTGAGAAACTTGAGGATCTTGATTTTTATCAAGTGATTTTGGTTAGGTGGGATTATGTCCAAGGAACCAACCATTGAGGCAACCTGGGTTTTTCTTGCTTGTTTATTTTTTTTAGCTTATGTTGATCATTTTCATATGATTGTTTGGCTTATAAAATCATGCATTCTGTCGCAACCTAAAAAATAAAGATGTCTCATCGCGAGACTATATTATTCGTTAGGCGTGACATTAAAAAACTGAGGAAAAGTCGACTTAATTCCTCTTGAAATAAAATGAGGGTTTGAAAACAACCTCGGAAAAAGACATGGAGTCGCCACCAATCTTTTTTGGCTAGGTGTGATCGGCCACCTATTAAAACCGGTTTTATAAATCATTTTAAAATTAATCAAAATATTTTTAAAACCAATTTCAAGTCTGCGTTATAAACAAGAGAAAATCGAAGAATCGAGTTCAGGACTCGGTTACGTGCGGGGAAGGATTAGCACCCCTACAACGCCCGTATAAAACGGTACCTTATTAATCCTGTGTTATCTCAAGTCTCGGTAAAAAGTTGGTTTTTAATTTAGTATTTCAAGTTAATTCCCAATTTAAAGAAAAATAATTCCATTTTTAATTGAAAATGATCCGGAGTTTATTAATTCAAAATTTTCCTATATTTCTCAACAAAATCGGCAAAATATATAAATTTTTATTTATTTGGAAAACTTTCCGAATCATTCTCGTTTTTTGAAAGAAAGATATTCCTTTATTAATGATAATTGATGATATCCCCTCTAGCAAACCCGGTAGAGAACTCATGAATTATTTTAACTCGGGAATATCTTTATTTTTATTGAAAATCATTATCTTTTTCAAAACATTTAAAAAATATGAACATGAATATGTGTGACATAGTAAAGATGATATAATCAAGTCTAGATATTATAATGCGACCTAAATGAGATGATATAATTTAGATGGCATAGCATATTCTAAATGAAATGAAATATCCTAAGTAACATGATATATTCTAAATGAAATAAAATGTTTTAAATAACATGGCAAATGTAAATGATATGACATATTTTGAATGACATGGAATATTCTAAATAATATAATCTAAATGACATGGAATATAATCTAAGTGACATGAAATGACATGAAACATAAAATAATGCTATCATGAAATATGCATGAAAATAAAATAAAAATGCATGAACGTAGTATATGCTAGATAATATGACAAAAATAAATGACTAAATAAAAAGTATAGGATAGCATGAAATATTCAAAAAATCATATAACAAACAATAACCATCATAAAAAGTGAATCGAAATAATAATAATACCATAGAAAATATCGTAGCAAAAATCACATTTTAAATAAAATGCATGAACATAGAAAATGCAATGCATGAAAATGTATTTTTTCCTCTAAATAAAGAAATCCGTATATCTAAAAAGATATTCGGCTACCTTAGAAAAATATGTCAAATTAGATTTTCTAAAAACAAAACTTTGTGATTGTTTGAAAACAATTTTGAAGAAAAACTTGAATGAAGATTAAAACCCTACCAAACCCTTTTAAAACGGCTCTAATTTCCTAAGTTTAAAATCCCGGACTTGACCACCCTTACCCCGAGATTTATAAAATCATTTTTAAAGTTAAGAAAGGCTTAGAAACTATATGAAGACAGTAGCTAAAGCTTCTAACCAACCCCCTCTAAATGCCTTAGCCAAATTCAACCATTATTTTTCTTTTGAATTCAAATATGCCTTTACTGTCCTATTTTGACACACGATTTTTTTGTCCCCCAGTGTAGACGGTGATCCTTGATTAGGGTTCAAAGAAGAAAGAATTCTTTTGGCTCAAAAGGGGTGACTATGGATAATTTATTTTTTGCGAAAGGGAGATGAAAGATGGCTATTTATCATATCAAGCACGAATATTCATATTGAAAAGCAATCCTCATGGGAAATAGATAATCAGAATTTCATTTTGCATTTTGGAATCATCCGAATTCTCATATGCATGCCCCAATGATTCATGTGTTAGTTCCATCATTTTTTCCCATGTATCCATCATTTCCACATATGATGCCCCAATTTGATTAACAATGAGAATTTGTATCATTACGAGGAACATCGCAAGTCTAGGTCTATACTGAAAAGAATAAGTTTCAATCTTGGGTTTGATTGAAGTGAATAAGGAAAATATGACCCAAAAACGGGTTTTCTCTAGGACATGGGATAATCTAGTTTAATCATTGTGCCCTAAGGTGTCAATCATGAAGTGATGTTTGGGCAATTAGTGTTTTGTGGTTATTGGGAAAGGCATGAATGGCTTTGGCACCACCTTGACACATATCGAATTACCAAGATTTAGATTCTTGAAAGAATGTCTCATTTATTTGAATTTCAAGGAGTTCGAAAATTTTTCAAAAAGTTCGTTCCTTTGTTCATAACCTAGACTAGGATTTACATCTTTTCTTATTCTGTAATGACAATGGTTTATGAAGTTTAATCATTCATATTCCTTGAAGCATTAGGTCTTTCAAGTGATCTTAGTTTCAGGGATTTAGACATATGGAATCCCTAAAAGAGGGAAGGTATTGGGTCATTTCTAACAATGATCATCAATATTCTTGAGACTATCCACTATTAGAACCTCCTTAATGCTTGTTTTTTGCATATTCAAATTATTGTTAAAACACAACAAACATAAAAGCATTCAAAATTCATTAATTTCATAGGGATGTTAACATAAGACAAGTGTTTTCATCATGAGGTATGAAACTAAATGCATAAAAACTTCCCCTTGACATGTTCTCCCTAATTCAAACTGGCTATTCCTCGGTACTCTTTTCGACCTTTCCATCTTCTTCCCCTATTATGATATCCACAATGGTCTCATCATTTCTATTCAGTAGATTCTCCATGCTGTCTGACCTTTGTTTCTTCCCCACATCTAATTTCCCTTTATTAATGAGTGCTTGAACCTTCCGTTTCACATATAGGCAATGTTTCGTTGGAATGTCCTCGAATTTTAGAATGATAATCACAATATGCATTCTCGTCATACCAGCTCGGATATAGGGGTTGGATAGGCTCCACTGGAACTTTAGTGAGGAGTTGCTCTTCGACCAGCTGGGGCAATAGTTCAGAGTAAGACATGGGGAGTGGCTCAAACTGATCTCTTTTTCGAATATTCTTCGATTTCCTCTGACTGACAAAATGTTGAAAATTTACTGGATTCTGAGACGCCATTAGGTATAAGTATGAACCCTGGGGTACATAGTTCATAGAAGGACAGGGTGGTTGGTATGAAGTAGCTGGAATATATGGGGCAAAGTGTCCCATGGCTTGGACATCTTCCTCTTCTTTTTGGTCGTCCTGTTTCTCTTTGCGTTAAATGTTTTACCTCTTTCGAGTTTCCGAGCCTTGATAGCATTTTCAATCATTTCCCCGGAGATTACCATATCCGAAAAATTCTTCGTGGTGTTGCCAACAAGTCTATCATAGTATGGGGCCTATAGTGTATTCACAAAAATGACAGTGGTTTCCTTCTGAGTTAAGGGTGGTTGTACTTGGGTGGCCATGTTCTTCCACCTCTGAGCATACTCTTTGAAGCTCTTAGTAACCTTTTTCTCCATATTTTGCAAGGTGAGACGGTCAGGTGTCATGTCGATCACATGCTTGTAATGGTTTAAAAAATCCCTAGCCAAATCATTCCAAGAGCGAGTATGATCCTTGCTCAACTGACTATACCACCTAATTGCGGACCTGCTGAGGCTATCCTGGAAGCAGTGAATCAAAAGCTTATTATTATCTCTGTGACTTGCCATCTTTCGGCAGAACATGGTGATGTGGGTTGATGGATCGGTCGTCTCCTCATATTTCACAAAGTCAGGGACCTTGAATTTAGGAGGAATGACTAAATTGAGGACCAAGCATCATTCTTTCGCATCCACACTCCCGAATACGTCTGTATTTTCTACTGCCCGGAGCCTTTCATCTAGCAACTGATATTTCCCTTGGGAATCTGCCAACTCAGCCTCGTTCAACTCAACCATCTTCAGTTTTGTTTGTTTAGCTGGATCATCTAAATTCAGAATGTTTCTAAGATTAGCTGTATTATGGCCATTTAACATCATGACCTCACTCTGACCCTCTTATGCCTCTAACCCTTCTCTGGAGGCCAAGTTTTCAGTGTATCCCTTTCCCTTGATTACAGCGGACATCAGCTCCATCAATTTAGTCATCTGATCCTTAGATTTTACTTGAGACTTTGCCAGCTGTTCTCGCAATTCTTCATGTGCCCTTTCATTCGGGCAGCTTATTCATTCTCTATAGTTCTAGCCTGTATTAAAAGGGTACTCAGTACTTCTTATACCTCTGATTTGAATTGGAAACTCTTTCAAAAACTCTTAAAGCCAAGCCAACTTATGTTTTATTCCCGCCAAATGTATGTCATGATGAAGGAACCATGAATGCAATTTGATGCCTGTGAAACATAAACAATATGATGTATGGACATGTATAGTGGAAACATGCTGACCATGTATGTAATAAATGCAATCACGATGCCAACATGCTCCAAGCAAAGAATAAATAAATCAACGCATGGATATATGCAATGAATGACCATGTATATTTCAGTGTATTTCCCAAAGAATGATCATATACACTATGAATGCAACACGATGTCAATTATGATGTATGTAAACAATGAACGATTGACACAAAGTTATATACAAAGAAAATCATGCTGACCATGTATGTAATAAATGTATCCTGATGTTAATATGACAGATTAAGGCATGAGCATATCATGATAACTATGTATGCCATGGATGTAATCTAATGCCAACATGATGCATTTAAAGAATAAATAAATTGATACACAGGTATATACAAATAATGACCATGCATGTCGTTAATGTATTTACAATGAATGACCATGCATGCTATGACTGTAACATGATGTCAAAATGATACATGTAAAGAATAAATGAATTAACACAAAGGTATATACAATGACCAATGATTTCACGAAATTGGTGGGACCAAATTTTGATTTTTCAAAAATCTCACTATGCAAAATTTGCCTCCAAATTTAATCTATGATTTTTTGAAACATGTTTTCTCTATGAAAAGCCAAACATATTATTTTCAAAAGAATTTCGGGGTAGTGGATCCTAATATGGTGTAATATGCAAATGTTCATGTAACACTACCGGTTCATAATCATCAAATGAGATTATTACCAACTGTTTATTGCAAAGAATGAGATAAAAATATAACCATGAATGTACATGCTCTATTCACACATGCATGAAATGTGCAAAATGCAAAAATGTTTGAAAAAGAATGTTTTGATATTTTCAATTTTAAAAAGCTAGTGAGCACTTGCCCCAATATTATCGACTCATCTAGGCATCACGATGCCATCAGGGCGGGATATTAAACTTATTACGGGCAATGTACGTACATCGTTGCCGATCTACAACCCTTATTCAGAGTGTAAAATGGGTAAGAAAATGTTTCGAAATGTCCCTCAATGTGTTCATATCTTCGGTGTATCTAATGAAAATCCAGCATGGCTTCGCCTAGGTTCACTATATGAGGGTGAATTAATTCTAAAGGCCCCTAATTGCTCCTCACTGTCGTCGGTGAAGGCTAGTAAGGCACCCCGATAAAAGCGGGTTCAATTCGTTAGAGTATATTTTCCTAAGCCCATACAGAGGATCATCACGAAGGCATTAGGTACTTTATACTGCGGAAGTGTTTCACTAGCCCATACGGAGGATCATCACGAAGACGTAGTTACTTTACTCCCACTTAAAAGGACGGAACCCGGGTAAAGAGTTCATGTTATGCAAATGCAAATGTAGTGTGCGCGGAGGAACAACAAACTTTTCACCACCTATTCTACACCCTTATCCTAAATACCCCAACAATTTATTAAAACAATGATCAAGAATAGTGTAATGCATTAACCAACAAGCAATAGTAATATACAACATTAAATAACTAGAAAAGAATAATAAAATGCATGTGAATGAGTATGAATATATTTAAAACATTTTGTTATTTTCAAAATTCTCCTTTATTTTAAAAAATCTGGGAATTAAAATTAAATACCAATTAAACCAACAAAACCGAGACTTTGATAACACACGACTAATTCTAGGCCTGACTCTCTAATATTCCCCAGTGAAGTCGCCAAGCTGTAGCAACCTAAAAAATAACGATGTCTCATCGCGAGACTTTATTATTCGTTAGGTGTAACATTAAAAAACCGAGGAAAAGTTGACTTAATTCCTCTTGAAATAAAATGAGGGTTTGAAAACAACCTCGGAAAAAGACATGGAGACTCCACCAATCTTTTTTGGCTAAGTATGATCGGCCACCTATTAAAACCGGTTTTATAAAACATTTTAAAATTAATTAAAAATTTTTTAAAACAAATTTCAAGTCTGCGTTATAAACCAGAGAAAATCGAAGAATCGGGTTCGGGACTCGGTTACGTGCGGGGAAGGATTAGCACCCCCACAACGCCGGTATAAAATGGTACCTTATTAATCATGTGTTATCTCAAGTCTCGATAAAAAGTTAGTTTTTAATTCAGTATTTAAAGTTAATTCCCAATTTAAAGAAAAATAATTCCATTTTTAATTGAAAATGATCCGGAGTTTATTAATTCAAAATTTTCCTATATTCCCCGACAAAATCGACAAAATATAGAAGTTTTTATTTATTTGGAAAACTTTCCGAATCATTCTCGTTTTTTGAAAGAAAGATATTCCTTTATTAATGATAATTGATGATATCCCTTCTAGCAAACCCGGTAGAGAACTCATGAATTATTTTAACTCGGGAATATCTTTATTTTTATTGAAAACCATTATCTTTTTCAAAACATTTAAAACATATGAACATGAATATGTGTGACATAGTAAAGATGATATAATAAAGTCTAGATATTATAATGCGACCTAAATGAGATGATATAATTTAGATGGCATAGCATATTCTAAATGAAATGAAATATCCTAAGTAACATGATATATTCTAAATGAAATAAAATGATTTAAATGACATGGCAAATGTAAATGATATGGCATATTTTGAATGACATGGCATATTCTAAATAATATAATCTAAATGACATGGAATATAATCTAAGTGACATAAAATGACATGAAACATAAAATAATGCTATCATGAAATATGCATGAAAATAAAATAAAAATGCATGAACATAGTATATGCTAGATAATGTGACAAAAATAAATGAATAAATAAAAAGTTTAGGATAGCATGAAATATTCAAAAAATCATATAACAAACAAAATGCAATGCATGAAAATTTATTTTTTCCTCTAAATAAAGAAATCTTTATATCTAAAAAGATATCCGGCTACCTTAGGAAAATATGTCAAATTAGATTTTCTAAAAACAAAACTTTGTGATTGTTTGAAAACAATTTTGAAGAAAAAGTTGAATGAAGATTAAAACCCCTACCAAACTCGATTAAAACGGCTCTAATTTCCTAAGTTTAAAATCCCGGACATGACCACCCTTAAGCCGAGATTTATAAAATCATTTTTAAAGTTAAAAAAGGCTTAGAAACTATCCTAAGACAGTAGCTAAAACTTCTAACCAGCCCCCTCTAAATGCCTTAGACAAATTCAACCATTGTTTTTCTTTTGAATTCAAATCTGCCTCTACTGTCCGATTTTGACACACGATTTTTAAGCCTATTTTTAAAATTTCAAACAAATCTAAAACAAATACTGGACACTCAGAACATGTAAAAATACATGATGAAAAATTGGCTTAATTTTCTGATTAAAGATGACTACCCAAAAAAATTGGGAAAGTACAAGTACTGGGTGAAAAACTGTTTTGCCAAAACACATTTTTTTGCCTTTGATAAAATCATTTAAAAATCAAAGTAAAATTGTTGGAGATCATCCTAAAGACCTGCAAACCGTAGCTAAAACATTTAAAAACCTTGGACAAAAATTGCCTAAGTAAAACAAATCACAAAGGTAGAATAATCAATTTGACAACCCTTTAATTTTCCACAAGTATGCTCAAGTGAGCATGACTTTGAGCCATTGATTGGCCTAAGTCATAAATCATGTGGCATGACATGAAATGCATGAAAATACAGCAAAGTGAATGCATGAAATGCATGGTTTAAAGCCTAAGTGATATGGAAAATGCATGGCATAAATAACCTAAATGCCTAGCATGAGTTTGCATGGCAATAAATGCTATCCTAACTTAACATACATGAACTAGTGTTTAAAAGACATGGAAAATAACATTAAAAATAATGAAAATGGCCTAGTGCCTAAATGACATGGGAAATGACATGGCATATGAAAATGGCCTAATGTCTAAATGTCATGGAAAAATAACATGGCATATGACATGCAAAATGACATAGAATAATAAAATGACCGAAACTTAAATGACATCTAATAATAAAATGGCCTAAGGCTAAATGACATGTGAAATGGCATGGCATATGAAAATGGCCTAATGTCTAAATGTCATGAAAAAATAACATGGCATATGAAAATGGCCTAATGCTTAAAGAAAATGCACATGGCCGGATGGCCTAGGAACCAAAGTGTTGTAAGAAATGTCATGTAAAATGACCTAACTAAATGCTATGGAAGATGATATGAGAAATGGAAATGGCCTAAACTATATGACAATAGCCCCAAGATGCAAAAATATGACATAAGTCAAAAGAACAAGATGGTTAGCAAGAATATAAATATACATAAAGATAAACAATATTAGAAATAAGAATATTAAAGTAAGCAAATAAATAACAAAGAGATGAGCTCCATGGTTGGTACATATGACAAAGCCCCCCCAACCATTATCTCTTGATTTTCATCCAGGTCATGAAGCCTTTTCAATCTCAAAATCATAAAAAATAACTAAGGTAAGAAAAAAAAATGGAAATGAGCTCCATGGTTGGTATATTGGAAAAAGCCCACCCTAACCATTATCACTTGATTTTCATCAAGATCATAATGCCTAACCATTGTTTTTTTTTTTTTTTTTTTGAAAAGCAAGAACAACAAGAAAGATGTAAAAAAAATGGTAGGAAATCACATGGAAAACAAGAAATAAAGCATGAGGAAGAAGAAGAAAAAATGTAGTAGCAATGGTAGAATGGCTACCTTAACAAAAGCTTTTCTTCCTTTCTTTCAAAAACCTTTTTTTTTCTCAATTAGCTACTGACTTCCAGCCTTCAACCTTGTGAAAAAATTGATCAGTCCCCTCCCCTAATGACTTGGCCTAATGGCATGCCCACCATTGGATAATTTTTGCACTTTTTCTCCTTCAATTTTGGCCCTTAGATTAAGATATTTTCATGACAACATAAAAGTGTCATCTTGCCAATCGATATCAGCCCTTAAGATGTGTACTCAGCCCTTGTAATAACCTCACCCCTTAGATGAAAATGAGGACCAATCCCATGCACTCCCTTGCTTGGCCCTTTGAGTGCCTACCCTTGGATGAGTTATGCTCTTCTATTCTTGGCCATTGGATGAGGATTCTTTCATGAAAACATAAAAATGTCATCTTGGCATATAATCCCAGCCCTTTACATGTGTACTCATCCCTTGTACATGGCCTAAGCCATTGGATGAAAAGGAACAATCCCATGCACTTTCTTGCTTGGCCGAATGGATGTCCAACTTTGGATGAGTTGTGCTCTTCCATTCTTGGCCATTAGATGAGGGTTCTTTCATGACAAATTAAAATTTCATCTTGGCATTTCATCTTGGCCATTGAATGGCGTATTCAACTTTTCTACAAGGAACCTAAGCCATTGGATGAAGGGGGGACCATTTGCAAGGTACTAGTGGTAGCATGTGAGCTTGATAGTGACTAAGGAATTAAATTGATCAAGCTTCCTTCTTCTCCTATATGCTGGCTGATCAAAGGAGGTAAAATCCCAGCAATTCCTTCTTCTTTCATATTTGTCTTAATTACAAATTTGCCCTTTTTGGTTTCTTCGGTAAAATGACCTTTTTGACCCTCGAACCTAAATAAATAGCAAATAGACTCCAAATTCAAATTTTCTTTTTTCAATACTCCCGAAATAATAAAAAATAAATTCTGAAAGTTTTCAAAATTTTTCGAGTCCATTTGCTATTTATTTCGGATTTATTTTCAAAATTACCCCTTAATGCATCCGAACTTTTGTCATTTTGTAAATGAGCTCCGAATCTAGATTTTTCTTCACCAATCTCTTCCAAATAATTTGAAAGTGTGATCTGGAAGTTTTCAATATTTTTGGAGCTCATTTGCTATTTTTCGGGATTTATCTGCTTGAATTTCTACATAGGGGACCCGGGATTTGGCCATTTTGCAAACGAACTCTGAATTCAGATTTTATTCTTCCAATATCTTCCAAATAATTAAAGAATGAGATCTGTAAATTTTCAGAATTTTTGGAGCTCATTTACTATTTTTTCGGGATTTATCCTTTTGAATTTTTACATAGTGGACCCGAGATTTGGCCATCTTGCAAACGAACTCCGAATCAAGATTTTATTTCACCAATCTCTTTGAAATGATTTAAGAATGAGATCTGAATGTTTTCAAAACTTTTGGAGTTCATTTGCTATTTTTCCCAAATTTTCCAATTTTGTCTTTTTGCCTCTGAAGCCCGGTTTTGATCAAAACAAGTTCGATTTTTAGATTTTCTTCAAATTGAGCCTTGGGCTATCCTTGTTTAATCACTCCTCATTAATTAGGGGCTTTAGTCTTACCGAATCGGGCCATTTCTGTAATTGTTCCAAGTTTCACCGAAATCCACCAAAAACCCTAATTCTCAGTTTTCTTTCGAATTTACGTTTATTTCAGTTTTTCTTTCAAGTAGCTTCTCCATTACCCGTAGTCAGTGATTATCTTTCATTTGGAACCTTCAATTTTGAACAATTTGATCGTTCAAGCATTTTCCCCCAAATTTCCCGAACTAGGGTTTCTTTTCTACTGAAATTCCGTAACCCAACTTCCGACCTCCATATCTTTCAATGTAGACCTCAGATTATCAAAAATTCTTTCACCATCTTTCAATTGAAATTCAAATCTTGATTTTGAAAGTGGGTCGAATTTTTCAATTGTTGACTTTTTTGGGGTTGACTTTTTCGGGGTTGACTTTTTTGGAGTTTGACTTTTTCTGTCTGCCTTCTTAGACTAAGTCTCGGAGTACCACCTGCAGGATGAGAAAAGCCTTTTTGCATTCTGAATCATCAATTTAGGAAGAAAATATACCTAATTTAGTGGTTTGGACAAATTTAGGTGTCTACACATTCATATCATTCTCAACTTGATTTTTGCCTAAGATCAATCAATGATCTCTAGCCAAAGTCTCTTATGAAAAATAGTTGAAAAACAAATGGATTTTTAAGTTGGATATTCTTACTTTGAGCATTTTTTTTACTAAGTTATTTTTGTCAAAATAAAAAGATTTTTTAACCATGTTCATTAGACCCTCACGGGAGTCTCTAGTATTTTTTCCAAGATTTTTAGAATTTTTTATCAAGGTTGGAAAAATAGTTTCGTTCAAACAGATTTTAGTCTACTGCTATGACTTTAATGCAATTTCGGTCAAGTCATTTTTTGTCCAAATTTAAATCTGATTTTTCCTCATAAATACCATCATGTTTCAAGTCTAAACTGATTTTTTCAAAAAATTTTGAATTTTTTGTAAGGGGTAGAAAAATTGTTTTCTAAAAACTGATTGTTGGAGTTAAAATGAGTTTTCTCTAAATTAATAATTTTCTGATTTTTATTTTCAAAAGGGAGGGGCTGATTGGAGTCATTAGCTATTGTTTTAGGTTGTTTTCCATGCCATATCAATGATAAAAATTGAATTTTAAAAGATCGGGTCATGGGTAGTCGACCCGGGTTTTAAAAAATAGGAAAACTAGAGCCTTTTTAGAGGGGGGTTCGGCCAAGGCCTTTTTCCATCAAAAAATTCCAACTTTTTTTTAAAAATCCGAGCCCAAAGTCATTGGGTTTAATTTAATTTTTTTTCAAAGACAGTCGGATACCTTTTTAGGTATACGGATATCCTTACTTCAAGGGAGAAATACATATTCATGCATTGCATATTTAAAAATATTTTTATTTAATTTGGCATAAGAACGTGCTTCTTGGTTTCCTAAACATTTGGCAAGAATAAGTTCCTAATCTTTGCCGGGTTTGCCGGGGAGGTTAGGAAATTATTCAACGCACGTGTTTATAGAATCGAAAGGTATGGTTTTTGTTTTACTCGGAATCATATAAATGTCATAAGAAAGAATTATTTTCCAAGCTTTGCCGGGGAGTACGGTAATATTCTCCGACATATGCCATTTATGTGATTCCTCACATGAAAAATCAATTTCAAAATGATGATATATGCATGTGATCATGAAAATTTTATGATGATGTCATCTTGTGATTTTTGCCAATATGATCTCTTTGTATGCCATGTCATGATTTATTTTGCTATGCCATAATAGGATTTGCCATGTCAAGCACGCCATGTCATTCATTCTTTTTCCATGTCATAATAGGATTTGCCATGTCATTCATTCTTTTGGCCATGTCATTTAGATTTTGCCATGTTAAGCATGTTATGTCATCATTTCTTTTGGCCATGTCATTTAGATTTTGCCATGTCAAGCATGCAATGTCATTCATTCTTTTGCCATGACATAATAGGATTTGCCATGTCATTAATTCATATGCCATATCATTAATTCTTTTGGCCATGTCATTTAGATTTTGCCATGTCAAGCATGCCATGTCATTAATTCTATTGCCATGTCATAATAGGATTTGCCATGTCAAGCATGCCATGTCATTAATTCTTTTACCATGTCATAATAAAATGCTTGCCATGCCATTATAAATATGCATGTTGTTTAATTTTCATCTTAGTAATATTTTTGCATATCCATGATCATTTTTTATGATTTTAAATTACATAAAAAATAAATAATATCTTTTCATAAAACAAATAAATTCCTGAGTTAAAATAATTCATGAATTCTCTGCTGGGTCTGTCGAAGAGGATATCATCAATTATCATTAACGACGGAATATCTTTTTTCCAAAAACAAAGGTGATTCAGAGAACCTCAAAATCAAGGAAAATTTTCATATTTTGCCGAGTTTATTGGAAAATATGGAAAATTTTATGTTAATAAATTTTGGATCATTTTCAAATAAAAGTTTTTTTTTTTAGGGAATTATTTTTAAACACCAAATTTAAAACCGACTTTCATTGAGACTCGAGATAACACATGACTAATAAGGTACCATTTTATATGGGCGTGGTGGGGGTGCTAATCCTTCCCCGCACGTAACCAACTCCCGAACCCGCACTTGTTTTCTCTGGTTCAAAGCGCAGACTTCAAAATTGGTTTAAAAAAATATTTTAAGTAATTTTAAAATGTTTTATAAAAATCGGTTTAATAGGTGGCCGATCACACCTAGCCAAAAAAGATTGGTGGCGACTTCATTTCTTTTTCGAGGTTATTTTCAAACCCTCTCAATTTTAATTTAAGAGGAATTAAGCCGTCTTTTCTTCTATTTTTCCCAATGTCACACTTTAACGAAGCCGGTTGTCCCGCGACAGGGCAGATTTTTCGAACACTTTTTTTTGAGGTTGCGACAGCTTGGCGACTCCACTAGGGAGACTTAGAGAGTCAGGCCTGAAATTAGTCGTGTGTTGTCGAAAGTCTTGGTTTTGTCAGTTTTATCAGGTATTTAATTTTAGTTCCCACATTTTAAAGAGAATTTTGAAAATAACTAATTGTTTTTGAATATGTTCATTCCCATGTACATGCATATTTGTACCATTCTCTAGTTATTTAGCCTTGTACATTATTATTATTCTTTGTTTAACTAATGTTTTACATGGTTTAATATTGTCTTTATTAAATTGTTAGGGTGTTTAGGATAAGGGGTGTAGAATAGGTGGTGAAAGGTTTGTTTGTTCCTCTTCACACACTACACTTGCATTTGCATAACATGAGCCCTATACCCGGGTTCTAACCTTTTGGGTGGAAGTAAAGTAACTACACTCTCGTGAGGTGATTGTTGGGATTTGAATCATGCTCAAACATAATAAGAAATAATTTTAATCATATTAAAATTAAATAGGCAGCGAAAATATAAAAACAAAACAATACCAAATCCAACCAAGGATCAACTTATGTGTTTATGATCGATCTATCCTGTCAAGAACAAACAATAAGTGAAATTCAATACCTCAGTGATTGTGATTGCTGAAAATCACAAATCAAATTTCGACCACACTTGTTCTTGTACACCGAGCCCGGTTGTCGCAAACCAAAACCGTCCAATTGTCCGGCCTCTAATTGTAATCCACACAGGTGACTCGGGAAACCTTCACAAGGTTGAGATTGTGTTTAGCCGATGAGAATACTAGTTGTCTAGGTTTCAAAAACCTTCCTTATCTCTCTTGATTGCCGAATGCAAGAAGCAAGCTCGAAGAATTGAATTCTTCTTCCCACTTTACGTGAAACGGCCACACAAGGAGAATCACTTAGTGAAAGACGCTTGCGGCTATTCACATAAGTAAGGACGGCTAAACATGCTAACTTTATACCTAGGTTTATGTGCACACAACTATTTGGTTTAATTGCATATAGACCTTTCTAAATAATTGAATAAATCAATTAAGTCCTTAAAAACATAATATTTATTCAATTAAGCCAATCTTTTTTTAATTCCAATAATCACCTTTTGTGTGTGACCCATTATGCCCCCAACATGTTGGCAATAAATATAAATTAATTCTTTTATGAATCTCTAATTTATATTTATAGATCATGAGCGGCATCTAGAATTGCATCATGACTACCCAATTGTCGAGAGAGTCAACAAAGTTTGACAAGCCTTTTGTGTACAATATGTTTGTGTAATTCGATCCCTTCATCAAATATCCTGAAATAGGAAAGAGCATGGTTCAGTGTCTAATCTTTAACCAATTCCATATTAAAACTGCAGCTTTTATATTAACTCCTCAAGTATTCCCTTGGCCAAGAACTTCCATGAGTTAATATAAGCCAGGAACAAGTGAGATATATCCCCTCATATCACTTGGGGTGATGAATCCTCTCTGGACCACTCATCCATCTTCGTATGCTTCATGTCATACCCAATAACACCCTACCATAAGCATCCCTTCTTGGGACCCGTTCATGATGAAATCTAAGTATGACAATTTACATACAAGATGACCTGGTGTCACAAGTCAAAGGATTACTTACACTATTGACATATGAGAGTATTTCCATAGACATTTGAGTGAAATACCAAATGGAATTCTCATAGCGGGTCATGTTCAGTGAACTTGTTCAACCAACAAGCACCCATATGTTATCCCCAAGTATCACCATACTTCAACCTATGAGATCGGTTGCATGCAACATGTGCATGGAGGCTTAACATATGCTAGTCTTTGAGCATTATCGATGCCCTGTCTTGACAATACAATGACCAGGAACAATTTTAGAAACACGGCTTTTATGTATAAGGATCCTCATAATCGTAACTTCTTACAATTCCTTTACAAGGCCATTGTGTTTCATGGGCTTCATCCAATTAGTACTTTAATAACTCTTTATCATTGTACTAACATGAAGGAAAACCTTGTATCACTAAAGAATATTGATAGGTTTGCATTATTAATTGTATATTCCTTATCCAATCTAATTGGCTATAGGGCATATACTAGCAGTGATAACCTCTGCATGGGCTAGCGAAACACTTCCAGAGTAGTAAACTACCTATGCTTTTGTGAGGTGATAACCTGCGCATACGCCTGGTGTTGCAACCTAAAAAATAACAAGTCTCATCGCGAGGCTTTATTACTCGTTAAGCGTGACATTGGAAAAAACAGAGGAAAAGATGACTTAATTCATCTTGAAATAAAAATGAGGGTTTGAAATTGACCTCGAAAAAGACATGGAGTCGCCACCAATCTTTTTTGGTTAGGTGTGATCGGCCACCTATTAAAACCGATTTTGTAAAACCTTTTAAAATTAATTAAAACATTTTTAAAACCAATTTCAAGTCTGCGCTTTTAAACCAGAGAAATCAAAGAAGCGTGTTCGGGACTCAGTTACGTGCGGGGAAGGATTAGTACCCCCACAACGCCCGTATAAAACGGTACCTTATTAATCGTGTGTTATCTCAAGTCTCGGTAAAATGTCAATTTTAAATTTGGTATTTTAAATTAATTCCCAATTTAAAGAGAAATAATTCCACTTTTAATTGAAAATGATTCGAATTTACTAATTCAAAATTTTCCTATATTCCCCAACAAACGTGGCAAATATAGAAATTTTTATTTATTTGGAAAATTTCCCGAATCATTCTCGTTTTAAAGAAGATATTCTGTTGTTAATGATAATTGATGATATCCTCCCCAGCAAATCCGACAGAGAACTCATGAATTATTATAACTCGGGAATAACTTTATTTTATTTAAAATCATTATCTTTTCAAAACAAATTTTTTTTTTATAAAAAAAATATGAATATGTGTGACATAATAAAGATGACATGAAATAATCTAAATGAAATGATATAACCTAAGTGTCATAATATATTCTAAGTGAAATGAATATAACCTAAGTGACATAATATATTCTAAATGAAGTGAAATATTCTAAGTGATATGATATATTCTAAATGAAATGAAATAACCTAAGTGACATAAGATATTCTAACCTAAGTAAAATAATATATTCTAAATGACATGAATATGAAACATAAAATAATATTATCATGAAATATGCATGAAAATAAAAATAATAATGATGAACATAGTAAATGCTACATGATGTGACAAAAATAAATGATTAAATAAAAAGCATACAGTAACATAGAATATTCACTACCATATAACAAACAATATAACACCATAAAACATAAATCAAAATAATGATATTACCATAGAAATTATCATAGAAAAAATCATATATTATATAGTATGCATGAATATGAAAAATGCAATGCATTAAAAGTGTATTTTTTCCTTTAAATAAGGAAATTCGTATACCTAGAAAGATATCCGACTACCTTAGAAAAAGACATCAAATTAAATTTTCTAAAATCAAAATACTTTGTGATTGGTTTAAAAACAATTTTGAAAATCTTGGATAAAAAAATGACCATGGCCGAAATTTCCCTTTTGAAATGGCTCTATTTTCCAATGTTAGAAAACCCGGAGTTAACCACCCTTGTCCCGAGCTTTATAAAACAATTTTTAAAGGTTAAAATGGCTTAGAAACCAACCTAGGACAGTAGCTAAGGTTCCTAATCAACCCCCTCTAAATGTCTTAGCCAGAACAAAAAATTATTTTTCCCTTGAATTCAAATTTGACTCTACTATCCAGTTTTAAAGCGTAATTTTTTAGCCTATTTTTAAAATTTCAATAAAATCTAAAAATCATATGGGAGACTCAGAACATGTTAAACTCTATGGAAAAAAATTGGATTAATTTTTTGACTAAGGATAACTTCCCATAAAAATCGTGAAAGTCAGAATACTAGGTGAAAAATTGTTTTCAAAAACACATTTTTAAGCCATTGATAAAATCATTCAAAAATGAAAGTAAAAATATTGGAGACTCTTCTATGAACCTAAAAATAGTAGCTAAAATTTCTAAAAATTTGGACAAAAATTGAATAAGTAAAAAAAATCACAAAGTTAGAAAAATCAACTTGACAATTTCTCAAATTTCCACAAGTATACTCATGGGAGCTTGACTTTGAGCCATTGATTGGCCTAAGTCAAAAATCAAGTGGCATGATATGATATGCATGAACAAACAGCAAGTTAAATGCCTGAAATGCATGATTTAAGGCCTAAATGACATAGAAAATGCATGGCATAAAGAATATGACCTACACCTAACATGAACTTGCATGGCAATAAATGCAACCTAGGCCTAAACATGCATGAAATGCATGGAAATGCAAATGATACCTAGACCTAAAAAATGCATGGCAATAACACAAACACATAGCATACTATATCAAAATACACAAAATCATGGCATGGAGATGCAAACATGTCAACCAACAAGATGAAAATGCACACACAAAGCATGGAAACATGGGATAGTCGAATGGTTGCATGGCCTAAATGTTGAAATCCTAGCATGGCATTATCACAAACACATGGCATACTAAATCAAAGACTTAAGAGGAAACATGTCAGACTAAGCAAACATAATGCAAATGCATGAACATAGATAGACATAATCACAAACTCATGACAACTTAAATATGTAAAGTCTAAATGGAAGCATGTTAAACTAGTAAACATGAATATGGCATGGCATTATCACAAACACATGGCATGGTGTATAGCTAAACTACCACAATCAAGCTAACCTACCACAATCAGGCTATCCTACCACAAGTAAGCTAACCTACCACAACAAATCACATGAACAAAATCAAACACAAAATCATCTAAAAATAAAAACACCATTCAGCCATGTAGGAAAAATAAGGAAAAGCTTGCTTTCTTGATTTCTTTTAAAAAACAAAGTAAAAGCTCTTTAGAACTTATTTTAAAAACAAGTTTATTTCATAAAAGAGAATAAAATGACAATCAAAATAGCAAAATCATGTCAACAAAGTATGAGAAAACCATGAAAGAACATAGCTACCTTGCTCTAGCTTTCCAAATCAAGAAGTAGTAAGCAAAACCTTTTTTTTCTCTCTTTTTCCTCCTTTTTCTTCTCCCTAGCTACTGCCCTTGTTCAGCCCACAAAGCCTCTAAAAAAAATGAAGTCTTCCCTCCAAATTGCCTTGGCCGAATGCCTCTAGTAGTGTGTAGGAAAGTTGTCATTTTTCTTAACCAATTTTGATCCAATGGCCTTTAATCCAAGATGCTTTCTATGTAAAATTCCCACCCTTAGATTAAATCAGCCCCTAACTAATATGATGTCATGAAGATGATTTCATAAATATGACATCATCCCTCTCCATGCATTGGTCCATTTGTTACAATTTCAAAGTCTTGATAAAAAAAAATAACTACCTTACTATCCACTCTTGTCCCTTGGATGCAATGGGTCAGAAAAATCACTCTCCAACATGGGCTTGGCTGATTGACCTTTTAAAATCCAGCCCAATCTCCATTGCAAGAAAAGCCCTCTTCGGTTTCTTCGGTAAAATGATATTTTTGGCCCCCGAACCTAATTAAATAGCAGAAGGACTCCAAATCCAAATTGTATTTTTTACAAAACTTCCTAAATAATAAAAAATTGAATTCTAGAAGTTTTCATATTTTTTCGAGCCCATTTGCTATTTTTTTCGATTTTTCTTCCAAAATTGCCCCTTAATGCACCCGAACTTTTAACTTTTTTAAAGGAGCTCCGAATCCAGATTTTTCTTCATCAATCTCTTCCAAATAATTTAAAAGTGAGATCTGGAAGTTTTCATAATTTTTGGAGCTCATTTGCTATTTTTTTTGGATTTATCTGCTTGAATTTCAACTTAGTGGTCTCGAAATTTGCCATTTTGCAAACGAACTCCGAATCCGGATTTTCTTTCTCCAATCTCTTCCAAATAATTTAAAAATGAGATCTGGAAGTTTTGGCAATTTTTGGAGCTCGTTTGCTATTTTTCCTGAATTTTCCAAGTTTGCCTTTTTGTCTCCAAAGCCCGATTTTGCTCAAAACAAGTCCAGTTTTTAGATTTGCTTTTTTTGTGCCTTTGTCATATATTGAATTGGAGTTGGTCCGAAAATGCCCTATTTTTACGATCAAATTCCCTTCCAATTTGATTTTTCCTTTTTTCAGTATCGGAAATTTCCTCATTTTTCCGTTTTTCCTCCAATCGGCTCTTTTCTCGGAATTACTTCAAACTGAGCCTTGGGCTATCCTTGTTTAATCACTCCTCATCAATTAGGGGCTTTAGTTTCACCGAATCGGGCCATTTCTGCAATTTTCCCCAATTTCACCAAAATCCACCAAAAACCCTAATTCTTGGTTTTCTTCCAAATTGACTTTTCCTTCAGTTTTGCCTCCAAATGGCCTCTCCCTTACCTGTAGTCATTGATTATCTTTCATTTGGAACCTCCAATTTCGACCAATTTGATCGTTTAAGCACTTCATCCCAAATTTTCTGAACTAGGGTTTCCTTTCTACTGAATCTCTGTAACCTATCTTCCGGACTCCATATCTTTTGTTTGAGACCTCGAATTATCAAAATTCTTTCACCATTGTTCAATTGAACTTTGAATCTTGATTTTGAATACGGGTTGACTTTTTCAGTAGTTGACTTTTTGGGGTTGACTTTTTTGGGGCTGACTTTTTCAAGATTGACTTTTTATGCATGCTTTCTTAAACTAAGTCTCAGAGTACCACCTACAGGACGATAAAATCCTTTTTGCATTCTAAAACATCACTTTAGGAAGAAAACATACCTGATTTAGTATTCCGGACAAAATTAGGTGTCTACAGCTGCCCCTCTTTAGCTATTGCTAAGAGTTACGAATCATGCAAAGATAAACAAACACTAATTTTGTCCAGTTAGTGAAATCACATGTGAAAAAAAGGGAAAGTGGTCATTTTTCATTTTTTTATTTATTTTTTTATGAAAAAGTTGTAAAATAGAAGATTTTGTCCTTAAATTGACTTCCCTTATTAATCAAAGCTCGACCCGTCTTAAGAAAGCGGGTTCGATTTGCAAGAGAAGAAAAGACCTCGACGATGGTCTCGGGGTCTTATCTTATCTTGTGCTAACCTTACTGGCATGGGTGAAACCAAAAATTGAGGAAGATCTGGATGAAGCTAGAGATTGAAATGACATGGGTGAAACCAGAAAGTTGAGAAAGATCTGGATAAAACCGGAAGTTGAAATGACATGGGTGAAACCAGAAAATTGAGAAAAATCTGGATGGAGCCAGAGATTGAAATGACATGGGTAAAACAAAAAAATTGAGAAAGATTTAGATGAAACTAGAAAATTGAAATGACATGGGTGAAACCAAGAAATTGAAAAAGATTTGGATGAAACTAGATATTAAAAAGGCATGGGTGAAACCAAAAAATTGAAAAAGATTTGGATGAAACCAGAGATTAAAAGGCATGGGTGAAACTAGAAAATTGAAAAATATCTGGATAAAACCATAGAATAAAAAGGCATGGGTGAAACCAAAAAATTGAAAAATTGAAACCAGAGATTAAAAAGGCATGGGTCAAACCAAAAAATTGAAAAATATTTGGATGAAACCAAAGATTAAAAAAGAATGAGTGAAACCAAAAAATTGAAAAAGATCTGGATAAAACCAGAGATTAAAAAAGCATGGGTGAAACCAGAAAATTGAAAAAGATCTGGATGAAACCAGAGATTAAAAAGGCATGGGTGGAACCAGTAAGTTGAAAAAGATATAGATGAAGCCAGAGATTTGAAAGGCATGGGTGAAACCAGAAAATTGAAAAAGATCTGGAAGAAACCAGAGATTAAAAAGGCATGGGTGAAACCAGAAAATTGAAAAAGATATGGGTAAAACCAGAAGTTGAAATTAAATGGGTGAAACCAGAAAATTGAAAAAGATCTGGATGAAACCAGAGATTTAAAAGGAATTGGTGAAACAAGAAAATTGAAAAAAGATCTAGATGCAACCAGAGATTAAAAAGGCATGGGTGAAACCAGAAAATTAAAAAAGATCTGGATGAAACCAGAGATTAAAAAAGCATGGGTGAAACCAGAAAATTGAAAAAGATCTGGATGAAACCAGAGATTAAAAAGGCATGGGTGAAACCAGAAAATTCAAAAAGATCTGGATGAAACCAAAAATTAAAAAGGCATGGGTGAAACCAGAAAATTTGAAAAAGATCTGGATGAAACCAGAAATTGAAATGACCTGGAAATTAACTTGGAGGATTTGAGAGAGGATGCAATTGTTTCATGGTGTAAATGCAAATGTCTTGGATTGATGCAAATGCTTCTTGGAATGATAGAGAATAAGATGCAACTGCTTCATGGTGCAAATGCAAATGTCTTGGATTGATGCAAATGCTTCTTGATGCAGATGAAGATGTAAAGCTGAATAAAGAGATGAATGCTCATGAGTAATGCAAATGCCCCGATCGTTTTTTCTAGACTTTGTCTTAGCCTCTCTAATTCATTTTTCCTTTTCAAATCAGAGTATATCTTCAATTCATTTTTCAATCTTCGGGTATTCTCTTTGCCTCAACAGTTTTCAAACTCTTATTGACAGAAATCTGCTTGCCGAGTTCTATTTCTTCTTCTCATATTTGGAAGTCAAGGTTAACCCTAGTAGTTCCATATCCTTGGGTTAGAAAATTCCTTGTCTCATGTAAACGTCAAAAATGGTTGTTTCAAAAATACTTTTACTTGTTTTCCCATTCTAAAAAAAAGGATTTGCTCATCTAATGAAAACTTCTGAAGACTGATAATCACTGTTAGAAATTTTTTGAATGTCAATTGGGTTTTTTAACTTGAATTAACAAGGCTTGGTACAACAAGATTTTGGTTTTTCCAAGAAAACTTCATAACAGAAATGTATGCCCCTTCTAGGCTCACAAATAGAACAGGTTTTATAAATCATGAATTCATTGAGAACTAAACAAATTCAACATTATTTTAGTTTCCATATCAAGGCATTTTGACAAGCGTCAAGATTGGCCGGGATGTTTAAACTGGAAAGTTGATTTTGGAGGGAAAAAAATTTCAGTTTTTGAAATCAATCCTCCAAATGAGAGTTGACAATTTGGGGGAATAAAGAATTCCTAGATGTTCCTCGATGACCACTTCTTCAAGATGACCTTCTCTTTTATGGTATAGGCACTATCATAGATGGCATCCAAAATTCCTATTTTACTCTAAACCGCCCGTTTTTGGGTTTTTGCCCTAGAGTCCCATTCTTCCCTATTTTTTTCTTTTTTTTTTCATTGTTTTACCATGCACTTGAGAATTCTAAATTTTTCCTTAGTTAAATGATAATTTGATGAGATGGGATAAAATTTGAGGAAAAAACCTTCAAGTTAAAAATTCATGCTTAAGGGTTTAGAAAGAAAGGATAAATAGGCCTAAAATATGTGTTTGAGGGTAATCAGATCAAAGATCATTTCCTGAGGAAGATTTTTTTTGAAGCATTTGTCCCTTTTGGACTTTCCTTTCCTTTTTACTTTGAGTTTTGCTTCTTTTCTTCTTTGTTCTTGGCTTTCATTTGCAACACTTTTTCACTTTCACTTTTTTTTTTCTTTTTCTTTTGTTCTTGGCTTCTATTTCCCCAAAGTGAGTCCATATTTCTTTGGGAGCTCAATTTGTTTTGTATCTTTCTTTGAACTAGGACTCATTTTTTCAAGATTTTTGAGAAGATCTTTGTCTCGCAATAGCCCCCTAGTGTAGAGGGTGATCCTTGATTAGGGTTTAAAGAAAAAGAATTTCTTAAGCTCAAAAGGGGTGACTATGGATAATTTTCTCTTTATGAGAGGGATATGAAAGATGGTCATTTATCATATCAAGCACGAATATTCTCATTGAAAAGCAATCCCCAGGGGAAATAGATAATCAAATTCTTATTTTGCACTTTGGAATTATCCGAATTCTCATATGCATGATATCATAATTTTTTTCTTCTTTTGTTTTTTTTTTGTTTTTTGCTTTTTCTTTTATCGCATGCCCTACTAGTTCATGAGTTAGTTCCATTCTTTTTCATCATGTCTCCATCATTTCCACATATGATGCCCCAATTTGATTAACCATGAGGATTTGTATCATTGCGAGGAACATCGCAAGTCTAGGTTTACACTTAAAATGCTGAGTTTCAATCCTGGGTTTGTTTGAAGTGCCAAGGAAAATATTACCCAAAAGCAGGTTTTCTCTAGGTCATGGGGTAATCTGGTTTGGTCATTGTGCCCCGAGGTATCAATCATGAAGTGATGTTTGGGCAATTGACGTTTTATGGTCATTGGAAAAGGTTATGAAAGGTTTTAGCACAATCTTGACACACACCGAATTACCAAAATCTAGATTCTTGAATGAATGTTTCATTTGTTTGAATTTCAAGGAATTCGAAAAATTTCAAAAAGTTCGTTCCTTTGTTGATAGCCTAGACTAGGATTTACAACTTTGCTTATTCCTGCAATGACAATGGTTTATGAAGTTTAATCATTCATATTTTTTGAAGCATTAGGTTTTCCAAGTGGTCTCAGTTTCATGGATTTAGACATATGGAATCCCCAAAAGAGGAAAGGTATTGGGTAATTTCTAACAATGATCATCAATATTCTCGAGACTATCCATTATTAGAACTTTCTTAATGCTTGTTTTTGCACATTCAAATTATTGTTAAAATGCAACAACCATAAAAACATTCAAAATTCATTTATTTCATACGGATGTTAACATAAGACAAGTGTTCTCATCATGAGGTATGAAACTACATGCATAAGAAACTCCCCCTTGACATGTTCTCCCTAATTCAAATTGGCTATTCCTCGGTACTCTTTTCGACCTTTCCATCTTCTTCCCCCATTATGACATCGACAATGGTCTCATAATTCCCGTTCAGTAGATTCTCCACGCTGTCTGACCTTTGTTTCTTCCCCACATCTTACTATCCTTTATTGATGAGTGCTTGAACCTTCCGTGTCAGACATAAGCAATTTTCTGTGGAATGTCCCCGAATCCCATAATGATAATCACAATATGCATTCTCGTTATACTAGCTCAGTTGGATATAGGCTCTACTATAACTTTAGTAAGGAGTTGCTCTTCGACCACCTGTGGCAATAGTTCAGAGTAAGACATGGGGAATGGCTCAAACTGATCTCTTTTTCGGATATTCTTCGGTTTTCTCTGGCTGACAAAAGGTTGAAAATTTACTAGATTCTGAGAGGCCATTGGGTATAAGTATGAACCCTGGGATACATAGTTCATAGAAGGATAGGGTGGTTGGTATGAAGTAGCCGGAATATATGGGGCAAAGTCTCCCATAGCTTGGACATTTTCCTCTTTCTTTTTGGGATTCCTGTTTCTCTCTGCATTAAATGTTTTACCTTCTTCGAGTTTCCCAGCCTTGATAGCATTTTCAATCATTTCCTCGGAGATTACCATGTCCAAAAAATTCTTCGTGGTGTTGTCGACAAATCTATTGTAGTACGGGGCCTGTAGTGTATTCACAAAAAGGACAGTGGTTTCCTTCTGAGTCAGGGGCGGTTGTACTTGAGTAGACATGTTCCTCCACCTCTGAGCATACTCTTTGAAGCTCTTAATGACCTTTTTCTCCATATTTTGCAAGGTGAGACGGTCAGGCACCATACCGGTCATATGCTTGTACTGGTTTAGAAAAGCCCTACCCAAATCATTCTAAGAGCGAATCTGATCTTTACTCAACTGACTATACCACCTAATTGTGGACCACTAAGGCTATCCTAAAAACAGTGGATCAAAAGCTTATTATTATCTATATGACTCGTCATCTTTCGGTAGAACATAGTGATGTGGGCTGATGGATCAGTCATCCCGTCATATTTCACAAAGTCAGGGACCTTGAGTTTAGGAGGAATGACTAAATCGAGGACCAAGCATCGTTCTTTCGCATCCACACTCCCGAATACATCTGTATTTTCTACTACCTGGAGCCTTTCATCTAACAACTGATATTTCCCTCGAGAATCTATCAACTCAGCCATATTTGACTCAACCATTTTCAACTTTTCCTGTTCAGCTGGGTCGTCTAAGTTCAGGGTGTTGCTGGGGTTAACTGTGTTTTGACCATCCAACATTATGACCTCATTCTGACCCTTTTGTGCCTCTAACCCTTCTCTGGTGGTAAAGTTTTCAGTGTATCCCTTTCCCTTGATTACGACGGACATCAGCTCCATCAATTTAGTCATCTGATCTCTAGATTCTGCTTCAGATTTTGCCAACTTTTCTAGTAATTCTTCCTGTGCCCTTTCCATTCTTTCCATTCGGGCAACTTGTTCATTCTCCATAGCTCTAGCCTGTTATTGAAAAGGTACTCAGTACTTCTTATACCTCTGATTTGAAATGGAAATTCTTTCAAAGAATCCTAAAACCAAGCCAACTTCCATTTTATCCCTTCAAATGCGTATCGTGATGAATGAGCCATGAATGCAATTTGATGCTCGTGAAACATAAACAATGTGATGTACAGACATATACAATGGAGACATGCTGACCATGTATGTAATAAATGCAATCACGATGCCAACATGATGCAAGCAAAGAATAAACAAATCAACGCATAGATATATGCAATGAATGACCATGTATATTTCAGTGTATTTTCCAATGAATGATCATATACACTGTGAATGCAACACGATGTCAATTATGATGCATGTAAATAATGAATGATTGACACAGAGTATATACAAAGAAAATCATGCCGACCATGTGTGTCATGAATACATCTTGATGTTAATATGACAGATTAATGCATGAGCATATCATGATGACTATGTATGCCATGAATACAACCCGATGTCAACATGATTTATATAAACAAATCAATGCATGTAAAGAGTAATCAAATTAATGCATGAACATATACAGAGAAATCATGCTGACTATGTTTGTCATGAATACGACCTAATGCTGACATGGTGCATGTAAAGAATAAGCAAATTAATGCATGGATATATATAGAAAAATCATGCTGACTATGAATACATGAATGCAACCTGATGCCAACATGATGCATGTAAAGAATGAATAAATTGATACATGGGTATATACAGAAAAATCATGCTGACTATGAATACATGAATGCAACCTGATGCCAACATGATACATTTAAAGAATGAATAAATTGATGCACAGGTATATACAAATAATGACCACGCATGTCATAAATGTATTCTACAATGAATGACCATGCATGCTATGACTGTAACATGATGTCAAAATGATACATGTAAAGAATAAATGAATTAACACAAAAGTATATACAAAGAAATTAACCAATGATTACACGAAATTGGTGGGACCTAAATCTTGATTATTCAAAAATCTCATTATGCAAGATTTGCCTCTAAATTTAATCTATGGGTTTTTGAAACATGTTTTCTCTATGAAAAACCAAACATATTATTTTTAAAAGAATTTCGGGGTAGTGGATCCTACTATGGTACAATATTCAAATGTTCATGTAACACTACTAGTTTTATGAAATCATCAAATAAGATTATTATCACCATCCGTTTGAGATCAACAATACAACTATAAATGTACATGCTCTATTCACACATGCACGAAATGTGCAAAATGCAAAAATGTTTGAAAAAGAATGTTTGTATATTTTTTTAATTTCAAAAAGTTAATGAACGTTTGCCCCGACAGTATCCACCTATTTAGGCATCACAAAGCCTTTGGGGCAAATTATCACATTTATTACGGGAGATGTACGTTCATCTTTGCCTGATCTACAACCCTTCTTCAGAGTGTAAAATAGGTAACAAAAGGTTTAGAAATGTCCCTCCATGTTTTCCTATCTTCGGTATATCTATCAAAAATTCGGCAGGTCTTCACCTATGTTGACTCTATGGTTCACTATATGTGAGCGAACGAAGTTCTAAAATGCCCCGAATTGTTCCTCACTGTCTCCTGTGAAGGCTAGTAAGGCACCCAGATAAAAGCGGGTTCAATTCGTTAGAGTATTTCCTAAGCCCATACAGAGGATCATAATGAAGGCTTTAGGTACTTTATACTCTGAAAGTGTTTCACTAGCCCATACGGAGGATCATCACGAAGGCATAGTTACTTTACTCCCACTTAAAAGGACGGAACCCGAGTAGAGAGTTCATGTTATGCAAATGCAAGTGCAATATGTGTGGAGGAATAGAACAAACCTTTCAACACCTATTCTATAATCGTTGTCCTAAATATCCCAACAATTTATTAAAACAAATATCAAGAATAGTGTAACGCATTAACCAACCAAAGAACAGAAATAAAATGCATGCAAAAACCTTTTGTTATTTTCAAAACTTATTGTGGGCGATATGCGTTCATCATTGCCTGATTTGCAAAGGTAAACTTATTCGAAATGTAGAATAGAAAGTAAAAGGATTAGGAATATTCCTCCAAGTGTTCCTAGCTTCGGGATATTTAATCGAAAATCCGGCATGGCTTCGTCTCGGTTCACTATATGAAGGTGAATCAGTTCTAAAAGCCTCGAATTGTTCCTCACTGTTGCCGGTGAAGGCTAGTAAGGCACCGTAATAAAAGAGGGTTCAATTCGTTAGAGTCTATTTCCCTAGCCCATGCGGATTGTTAATTACGAAGTTTTAGGTAATTAGTACTCCGGAAGTGTTTCACTAGCCCATGCGGATTGTTAATCACAAAGGCTAGTTACTTTGCTCCCACCTAAAAGGACGGAACTCGGGTATAGGGCTCATGATATGCAAATGCACGTGTGGTGTGTGAGGAGGAACAACAAACCTTTCACCACCTATTATACACCCTTTATTCTAAATGCCCCAACAAGATCAAACAATGTAAAGCATCAATTAGGCAAAGAATAACTGTATACAACAAAATAACCAGAGAACAATAATAATATGCATGCACATGAAGATAGACATATTTAAAACTTTTTATTATTTTCAAAATTCTCCTTATTTTTAAAAAATGTGGGAATTAAAATTAAATACCGAATAAACCAACAAAAACCGAGACTTTCATAACACACGACTAATTCTAGGCTTGACTCTCTAATATCTCCAGTGGAGTCACCAAGCTGTCGCAACCTAAAAAATAACAAGTCTCATTGCGACGCTTTATTACACGTTAAGCGTGACATTGGAAAAAACAGAGGAAAAGATGACTTAATTCCTCTTGAAATAAAAATGAGGATTTGAAAATAACCTCGAAAAAGACATGGAGTCGCCACCAATCTTTTTTGGCTAGGTGTGATCGGCCACCTATTAAAATCGGTTTTATAAAACATTTTAAAATTAATTAAAACATTTTTAAAACTAATTTCAAGTCTGTGCTTTTAAACCAGAGAAGTCAAAGAAGCGGGTTCGGGACTCGGTTACGTGCGGGGAAGGATTAGCACCCCACAACGCCCGTATAAAACGGTACCTTATTAATCGTGTGTTATCTCAAGTCTCGGTAAAAGGTCGGTTTTAAATTTGGTATTTTAAATTAATTCCCAATTTAAAGAGAAATAATTCCATTTTTAATTGAAAATGATTCGTAATTTATTAATTCAAATTTTTTCTATATTTCCCCACAAACGTGGCAAAATATAGAAATTTTTATTTATTTGGAATTTTTTTTGAATCATTCTCATTTTAAAGAAGATATTCCGTTATTAATGATAATTGATGATATCCTCCCTAGCAAACCCGACAGAGAACTCATGAATTATTTTAACTCGGGAATAATTTTATTTAAAATCATTATCTTTTCAAAAGATTTTTTTAAAAGAAATATGAATATGTGTGACATAATAAAGATGACATGAAATAATCTAAATGAAATGATATAACCTAAGTATCATAATATATTGTAAGTGAAATGAATATAACCTAAGTGTCATAATATATTCTAAGTGAAATGAATATAACCTAAGTGACATAATATATTCTAAATGAAATGAAATATCCTAAGTGATATGATATATTCTAAATGAAATGAAATAAGCTAAGTGACATAAGATATTCTAAATGAAATGAATATAACCTAAGTAAAATAATATATTCTAAATGACATGAAATGAATATGAAACATAAAATAATATTATCAGGAAATATGCATGAAAATAAAAATAATCACGCATGAACATAGTAAATGCTACATGATGTGACAAAAATAAATGATTAAATAAAAAGCAGAGAGTAACATAGAATATTCAAAACCATATAACAAACAATATAACACCATAAAACATAAATCAAAATAATGATATTACCATAGAAATTATCATAGTAAAAATCACATATTATATAGTATGCATGAATATGAAAACTGCAATGCATGAAAGTGTATTTTTTCCTTTAAATAAGGAAATTCGTATACCTAGAAAGATATCCGACTATGTTAGGAAAAGACATCAAATTAAATTTTCTAAAATCAAAATACTTTGTGATTGGTTTAAAAATAATTTTGAAAATCATGGATAAAAAAATGACCATGGCCGAAATTTCCCTTTTGAAATTGCTCTATTTTCCTAAGTTTGAAAACCCGGACTAGACCACCATTGACCCGAGCTTTATAAAATCATTTTTAAAGGTTAAAATGGCTTAGAAACCAACCTATGATAGTAGCTAAGGTTCCTAATCAACCCCCTCTAAATGCCTTAGCCAAAACAAAAAATTATTTTTCCCTTGAATTCAAATCTGACTCTACTATCCAGTTTTAAAGCGTGATTTTTTAGCCTATTTTAAAATTTCAAAAAAATATAAAAAATATATGGGAGACTCAGAAAATGTTAAAATCTATGGAAACAAATTGGCTTAATTTTTTTACTAAGGATAGCTTCCAGAAAAATCGTGAAAGTTAGAACACTAGGTGAAAAAATGTTTTGCGAGAACACATTTTTAGGCCATTGATAAAATCATTCAAATATCAAAGTAAAAATATTGGAGACTCTTCTATGAACCTACAAATAGTAGCTAAAATTTCTAAAAATTTGGACAAAAATAGGATAAGTAAAAAAAATTACAAAGGTAGAAAAATCAACTTGACAACTTCTCAATTTCCCACAATTATGCTCATGGGAGCTTGACTTTGAGCCATTGATTGGCCTAAGTCAAAAATCAATGGCATGATATGATATGCATGAACAAACAGCAAGTTAAATGCCTGAAATGCATGGTTTAAGGCCTAAATGACATAGAAAATGCATGGCATAAAGAATATGACCTAGACCTAACATGAACTTGAATGGCAATAAATACAACCTAGGCCTAAACATGCATGAAATGCATGGCAATGCAAATGAGACCTAGACCTAAAAAATGCATGGCAATAACACAAATACATAGCATAATAAATCAAAATGCATAAAATCATGGCATGGAGATGCAAGCATGTCAACCAACAAGATGAAAATGCACACACAAAGCATGGAAACATGGGATAGCTAAATGGTTGCATGGCCTAAATGGTGAAATCCTAGCATGGCATTATCACAAACACATGGCATACTAAATCAAAGACTTAAGACGGAACATGTTAGACTAAGCAAACATAATGCAAATGCATGAACATAGCTAGACATTTTCACAAACACATGAGAACTTAAATATGCAAAGTCTAAATGAAAGCATGTTAAACTAGTAAACATGAATATGGCATGGCATTATCACAAACACATGGCATGGTATATAGCTAAATTACCACAATCAAGCTAACCTATTACATTCAAGCTATCCTGCCACAAGTAAGCTAACCTACCACAACAAATCACATGAACAAAATCAAACACAAAATCATTTAAAAATAAAAACACCATTCGTCCATGTAGGAAAAATATGGAAAAGCTTGCTTTCTTGATTTCTTTTAAAAAACAAAGTAGAAGCTCTTTAGAACTTATTCTAAAAACAAGTTTATTTCATAAAAAAGAATAAAATGACAATCAAAATAGCAAAATCATGTCAACAAAGTATGAGAAAACCATGAAAGAAAATAGCTACCTTGCTCTAGCTTTCCAAATCAAGAAGTAGTAAGCAAAACCTTTCTTTTTTCTCTCTTTTTCTTCCTTTCTTTTTCTTTTCTTTTTTTCCCTAGCTACTACCCTTGTTCGGCCCCCAAAGGCTCTAAAAAAATCTGAATTCCCCCCTCCAAATTGCCTTGGCTGAATGCCTCTAGTAGTGTGTAGGAAAGTTGTCATTTTTCTTAACCAATTTTGATCCAATTGCCTTTAATCCAAGATGCTTTCTATGTAAAATTCCCACCCTTAGATTAAACCAGCCCCTAACTAATATGATGTCATGAAGATGATGTCATAAATATGACATCATCCCTCTCCATGTATTTGTCCATTTGTTACAATTTCAAAGTCTTGATAAAAAAAAATAACTACCTTCCTATCCACTCTTGGCCCTTGGATGCAATAGCTCAGCAAAACCACTCTCCAACATGGGCTTGGCTGATTGACCTTTTAAAATCCAGCCCAATCTCCATTGCAAGAAAAGCCTCTTCGGTTTCTTCGATAAAATGATGTTTTTGGCCCCCGAACCTATTTAAATAGCAAACGGACTCCAAATCCAAATTTTATTTTTTCAAAAATTCTTAAATAATAAAAAATTGAATTCCGAAAGTTTTCATATTTTCTGAGCCTATTTTCTATTTTTTTGGATTTTTCTTCCAAAATTACCCCTTAATGCACCCGAACTTTTACCATTTTTTAAACGAGCTCCGAATCCAGATTTTTCTTCAGGAATCTCTTCCAAATAATTTAAAAGCGAGAGCTGGAAGTTTTCATAATTTTTGGAGCTCATTTGCTATTTTTTTCGGGATATATCTGCTTGAATTTCAACTTAGTGGGCCCGAAATTTACCATTTTGCAAACGAACTCCGTATTCGGATTTTCTTTCACCAATCTCTTCCAAATAATTTAAAAATGAGATCTGGAAGTGTTGGTATTTTTTGGAGCTCGTTTGCTATTTTAATCGAATTTTCCAAGTTTCCCCTTTTGTCTCCAAAGCCCGATTTTGCTTAAAACAAGTCTGATTTTCAGATTTTTTTTTTCTGTGCCTTTGTCATATATTGAATTGGAGTTGGTCCGAAAACACCCAATATTTACGATCAAATTCCTTTTCGATTTGATTTTTCTTTTTTTAGTATCGAGAATTTCCTCGTTTTTTCGTTTTTCCTCCAATCGGCTATTTTCTCCGAATTACTTCAAACTGAGCCTTGGGCTATCCTTGTTTAATCACTCCTCATCAATTAGGGGCTTTAGTTTCACCGAATCGGGTCATTTCTGCAATTTTCCCTAATTTCACCAAAATCCACCAAAAACCCTAATTCTCGATTTTCTTCCAAATTGACTTTTCGTTCAGTTTTGCCTCCAAATGACCTCTCCCTTACCCGTAGTCATTGATTATCTTTCATTTGGAACCTCCAATTTTGATCAATTTGATCTTTTAAGCACTTTTACCCAAATTTTCCGAACTAGGGTTTCCTTTCTACTAAATCTTTGTAAACCATCTTCCGGACTCCATATCTTTTGTTGGAGACCTCAGATTATCAAAATTCTTTCACCATTGTTCAATTGAACTTTGAATCTTGATTTTGAATATGGGTTGACTTTTTTAGTAGTTGACTTTTTGGGGTTGACTTTTTCGGGGTTGAGTTTTTCAAGATTGACTTTTTATGCCTGCTTTCTTAAACTAAGTCTTGGAGTACCACCTGCAGGACGAGAAAAGCCTTTTTGCATTCTAAAACATCATTTTAAGAAGAAAACATACCTGATTTAGTGGTTTGAACAAAATTAGGTGTCTACTGCTGCCCCTCTTTGGCTATTATTGAGAATCAAGAATAAGGCAAAGATAAACAAACAGTAATTTTGTCCGGTTAGTGAAATCACATGTGAAGAAAAGGGAAAGGGGAAGGGGTTTTCATTTCTTTCATTTTTCATTTTTATTTATTTATGAAAAAGCTGTAAAATAAAAGATTTTATCCTTAAATTGAGTTCCCTTACTAATCAAGTCTTGACCCGTCTTAAGGAAACGGGTTCGATTTGCAAGAGAAGAAAAGACCTCGACGATGGTCTAGGGGTCTTATCCTATCTTGTGCTAACCTTACTAGCATGGGTCAAATCAAAAATTAAGGAAGATCTGGATGAAGCCAGAGATTGTATTGACATGGGTCTAACCAGAAAGTTGAGAAAAATCTGGATAAAACTAGAAGTTGAAATGACATGGGTGAAACCAAAAAATTGAGAAAAATCTACCTGAAACCAGAGATTGAAATGACATGGGTAAAACTAGAAAATTGAGAAAGATCTGGATGAAACCAGAAAATTGAAATGACATTGGTGAAACCAAAAAATTGAAAAAGATCTGGATGAAACTAGAGATTAAAAAGGCATGGGTGAAACTGGAAAATTAAAAAAGACCTGGATGAAACCAGAGATTAAAAAGGCATGGGTGAAACCAGAAAATTGAGAAAAATCTGGCTGAAACCAGAGATTGAAATGACATGGGTAAAACCAGAAAATTGAGAAAGATCTAGATGAAACTAGAAAATTGAAATGACATTGGTGAAACCAAAAAATTGAAAAAGATCTGGATGAAACTAGATATTAAAAAGGCATGGGTGAAACCAAAAAATTGAAAAAGACCTGGATGAAACCAGAGATTAAAAAGGCATTGGTGACACCAAAAAATTGAAAAAGATCTAGATGAAACTAGATATTAAAAAGACATGGGTGAAACTAGAAAATTGAAAAAGATATGGATGAAACCAGAGAATAAAAAGGCATGGGTGTAACCAGAAAATTGAAAAAGATCTGGATGAAACCAGAGATTAAAAAGGTATGGGTCAAACCAGAAAATTGTAAAAGATCTGGATGAAACCAGAGAATAAAAAGGCATGGGTGAAACTAGAAAATTGAAAAAGATCTTGATGAAACCATAAATTAAAAAGGCATGGGTGAAACCAGAAAATTGAAAACGATCTAGATGAAACCAGAGAATAAAAAGGCATGGGTGATACCAGAAAATTGAAAAAGATCTGAGTAAAACCAGAAGTTGAAATGACATGGGTGAAACCAAAAAATTGAAATAGATCTGGCTAAAACCAGAAGTGGAAATGACATGGGTGAAACCAAAAAATTAAAAAAGATCTGGATGAAACCTGAGATTAAAAAGGCATGGGTGAAACCAGAAAATTGAAAAAGATCTAGATAAAACCAGAGATTAAAAAGGCATGGGTGAAACCAGAAAATTGAAAAAGATCTGGATGAAACCAGAGAATAAAAAGGCATGGGTGAAACCAGAAAATTGAAAAAGATCTCGGTAAAACCAGAAGTCGACATGAAATGGGTGAAACCAGAAAATTGAAAAAGATCTGGATTAAACCAGAGATTAAAAAGGCATGGGTGAAACCAGAAAATTGAAAAATATATGGATGAAACCAGAGATAAAAGGCATGGGTGAAACCAAAAAATTGAAAAAGATCTGGATGAAACCAAAAATTAAAAAGGCATGGGTGAAACCAAAAAATTTGAAAAAGATCTGGATGAAACCAGAAATTGAAATAACCTGGAAATTAACCTGGAGGATTTGAGAGAGGATGCAAATGCTTCATGGTGTAAATGCAAATGTCTTGGATTGATGCAAATGCTTCTTGGAATGATACAGAATAAGATGCAAATGCTTCATGGTGCAAATGCAAATGTCTTGGATTAATGCAAATGCTTCTTGACGCAGATGAAGATGTAAAGCTCAATAAAAAGATGAATGCTCATGAGTAATGCAAATGCCACCGATCATTTTTTATAGACTTTATCTTAGCCTCTCTAATTATTTTTTCAATCTCATGAGTAATGCAAATGCCCCCGATCCTTTTCATATCAGAGTATATCTTCAATTCATTTTTCAATCTTCGGCTATTCTCTTTGCCCCAATAGTTTTCAAACTCTTATTGATAGAAATCTGCTTGTCGAGTTCTATTTTTTTCTTATCTTATTTGGAAGTCAAGGTTAACCCTAGTAGTTCTATATCCTTGAGTTAGAAAATTCCTTATCTCATGTCAACGTCAAAAATGGTTGTTTCAAAAATATTTTTACTTGTTTTCCCATTCTGAAAAAAAAAGGATTTGCTCATCTAATGAAAACTTCTGAAGACTGACAATCACTGTTAGAAATTTTCTGAATGTCAATTGGGTTTTTCAACTTGAATTAACAAGGCTTGGTACAACAAGATTCTGGTTTTTCCAGAAAAACTTCATAACAAAAATGTATGCCCCTTCTAAGCTCACAAATAGAACAGGTTTTATAAATCATGAATTCATTGAGAACCAAACAAATTCAACATTCTTTTAGCTTCCATATCAAGGCATTTTGACAAGCGTCAAGATTGGCCGGGATGTTTAAACTGGAAAGTTGATTTTGGAGGGAAAAATGTTTCAGTTTTTTAAATCAATCCTCCAAATGAGAGTTGACAATTTGGGGGATTCAGGAATTCTTAAATGTTCCTCGATGACCACTTCTTTAAGATGACCTTCTCTTTTGTGTTATCGACATTATCATAGATGGCATCGAAAATTCCCATTTTACTCTAGACCGCCCGTGTTTGGATTTTCGCCCTAGAGTCCCATTCTTCCCTATTTTTTCCTTTTTTTCTCTTTTTTCCTATTTTTTCATTGTTTTACCATGCACTTGAGAATTCTAAATTTTTCCTTAGTGAAATGATAATTCGATGAGATGGGATAAATTTTGAGGAAAAAACCCTTCAAGTTAAAAATTCATGCTTGATCAAACTGGACTTTTAAAGCACATAATGTAGGCCATGGTTCAGGGTTCAGAAAGAAAGGATAAATAAGCCCAAAATATGTGTTTAAGGGTAATCAGATCAAGGATGATTTCTTGAGGAAGATTCTTTTTGAAGCATTTGTCCCTTTTGGACTTTTCTTTCCTTTTTACTTTGAGTTTTGCTTCTTTTCTTCTTTGTTCTTAGCTTTCATTTGCCACACTTTTTCACATTTTTTTTCTTTTTCTTTCTTTCTTGGCTTCCATTTCGCCAGAGTGAGTCCATATTTATTTGGGAGCTCGATTTGTTTTATATCTGTCTTTGAACTAGGATCATTTTTCCATGATCTTTGAGAAGATATTTTTCTTGCATTTGCCCCCCCAGTGTAGAGGGTGATCCTTGATCAAGGTTTAAAGAAAAAGAATTCCTTAAGCTCAAAATGGGTGACTATGGATAATTTTCTCTTTATGAGAGGGATATGAAATATGGCCATTTATCATATCAAGCACGAATATTCTCATTGAAAGCAATCCCCAGGGGAAATAGATAATTAAAATTTCATTTTGCAATTTGGAATCATCTGAATTCTCATATGCATGATATCACAGTTTTTCTTCTTTTTTTTTTGTCGCATGCCCCACTGATTCATACGTTAGTTCCATCATTTTTCATCATGTATCCATCATTTTCACATATGATGCCCTAATTTGATTAACCATGAGGATTAATATCATTGCGCAAGTTTAGGTTTACATTGAAAACGCTGAGTTTCAATCTTGGGTTTATTTGAAGTGCCAAGGAAAATATTACCCAAAAATTGGTTTTCTCTAAGTCATGGGATAATCTGGTTTTGTCATTGTGCCCCAAGGTATCAATCATGAATTGATGTTTGGGCAATTGACGTTTTATGGTCATTGGAAAAGGTCATGAATAGTTTTAGCACAATCTTGACACACATCGAATTACCAAAATCTAGATTCTTGAAAGAATCTTTCATTTGTTTGAATTTCAAGGAATTCAAAAAAATTTCAAAAAGTTCGTTCCTTTGTTCATAGTCTAGACTAGGATTTACATCTTTGCTTATTCCTGCAATTACAATGGTTGATGAAGTTTAATCATTCATATTTTTTGAAGCATTAAGTTTTCCAAGTGGTCTTAGTTTCAGGGATTTAGACATATGGAATCCCCAAAAGAGCGAAGGTATTGGGTCATTTCTAACAATGATCATCAATATTCTCGAGACTATCCATTACTAGAACTTCCTTAATGCTTGTTTTTGCACATTCAAATTATTGTTAAAACATAACAACCATAAAAACATTCAAAATTCATTTATTTTATACGGATGTTAACATAAGACAAGTGTTCTCATCATGAGGTATGAAACTACATGCATAAAAAACTCCCCCTTGACATGTTCTCCCTAATTCAAACTGTCTATTCCTCAGTACACTTTTCGACCTTTCCATCTTCTTCCCCCATTTGCACCATGAAGCATTTGTAACTTCTTCTGTATCATTTCAAGAAGCCTTTGTATCAATCCAAGACATTTTCATTTACACCATAAAGCATTTGCATCCTCTCTCAAATCCTCCAAGTTAATTTCCAAGTCATTTCAATTTCTGGTTTCATCCAGATCTCTTTCAAATTTTCTGGTTTCACTCATGCCTTTTTAATTTCTAGTTTCATCCAGATCTTTTTCAATTTTCTGGTTTCACCCATGCCTTTTTAATCTCTTGTTTCATCCTGATCTTTTTCAATTTTTTGGTTTCACCCATGTCATTTCAACTTCTAGTTTTACCCAGATCTTTCTCAGTTTTCTGGTACCACCCATGCCTTTTTAATCTCTGGATTCATCCAGATCTTTTTCAATTTTCTGGTTTCATCCATGCCTTTTTATTCTCTGGTTTTATCCATATATTTTTTAATTTTCTGGTTTCACCCTTGCCTTTTTAATCTCTTTTTTCATCCATATCTTTTTCATTTTTTTGGTTTCACCCATGCCTTTTTAATCTCTGGTTTCATCCAGATCTTTTTCAATTTTCTGGCTTCACCCATGTGATTTCAACTTCTGGTTTTACCCAAATCATTTTCAATTTTCTAGTTTCACCCATGCCTTTTTAATCTTTAGTTTCATCAATATTTTTTTCAATTTTCTGGTTTCACCCATGCCTTTTTATTCTCAGGTTTCATTCAGATCTTTTTCAATTTTCTGGTTTCACCCATGCCTTTTTAATCTCTGGTTTCATCCAGATCTTTTTCAATTTTCTGGTTTCACCTATGAGTTATTAATCTCTGGTTTCATCCAGATCTTTTTCAATTCACAGGTTTCACCCATGTCATTTCAACTTCTGATTTTACCCAGATCTTTTTCAATTTTCTGGTTTAACCCATGCCTTTTTAATCTCCGGTTCCATCTAGATCTTTTTCAATTTTCTGGTTTCACCCAAGCCTTTTTAATCTCTGGATTCATCCAGATCTTTTTCAATTTTTTGGTTTCACCGATGCCTTATTAATCTCAAGTTTCATCCAGATCTTTTTCAATTTTTCTGGTTCACCTATGTCATTTTAGCTTCTAGTTTTACCCAGATCTTTTTCAATTTTCTGGTTTCACCCATGCCTTTTTAATCTCTAGTTTCATCCAAATCTTTTTCAATTTTTTTGTTTCACCCATGTCATTTCAACTTCTGGTGTTGCCCAAATCTTTTTCAATTTTCTAGTTTCACCCAAGCCTTTTTAATCTCTGGTTTCATCTAGATCTTTTTCAAATTTTTGGTTTCACCCATGCCTTTTTAATCTCTGGTTTCATCCAGATCTTTTTCAATATTCTGGTTTCACCCATGCCTTTTTAATCTCTGGTTTCATCCAGATCTTTTTCAATTTTCTGGTTTCACCTATGCATTATTAATCTCTGGTTTTATCCAAATCTTTTTCAATTTTCTGGTTTACCCATGCCTTTCTAATCTCTGGTTTCATCCAGATCTTTTTCAATTTTTTGGTTCACCAATGTTATTTCAACTTCTAGTTTTACCCAGATCTTGCTCAACTTTCTGGTACCACCCATGCCTTTTTATTCTCTGGTTTCATCAGATCTTTTTCAATTTTCTGGTTTCACCCATGCTTTTTTATTCTCTGGTTCTAACCAAATCCTTTTTAATTTTCTGGTTTCACCCTTGCCTTTTTAATCTCTGGTTTCATCCATATATTTTTCAATTTTCTGGTTTCACCCATGCCTTTTTAATCTCTGGTTTCATCCAGATCTTTTTCAATTTTCTGGTTTCACCCATGTCATTTCAACTTCTGGTTTTACCCAAAACTTTTTCAATTTTATAGTTTCACCCATGCCTTTTTAATCTTTGGTTTCATCCAGATTTTTTTAAATTTTCTGGTTTCACCCATGCCTTTTTAATCTCTGGTTTCATCCAGATCTTTTTCAATTTTCTGGTTTCACCCTTGCCTTTTTAATCTCTGGTTTCATCTAGATCTTTTTCAATTTTTTGGTTTCACCCATGCCTTATTAATCTCAAGTTTCATCCAGATCTTTTTCAATTTTCTGGTTCACCTATGTCATTTCAGCTTCTGGTTTTACCCAGATCTTTTTTAATTTTCTGGTTTCACCCATGCCTTTTTAATCTCTGGTTTCATCCAGATATTTTTCAATTTTCTGGTTTCACCCATGTCATTTCAACTTCTGGTTTTACCCAAATCTTTTTCAATTTTCTAGTTTCACCTATGCCTTTTTAATCTCTGGTTTCGTCTAGATCTTTTTCAATTTTTTGGTTTCACCCATGCCTTTTTAATCTCTGGTTTCATCCAAATCTTTTTCAATTTTCTGGTTTCACCCATGCCTTTTTAATCTCTGGTTTCATCCAGATCTTTTTCAATTTTCTGGTTTCACCTATGCATTATTAATCTCTCGTTTCATCCAGATCTTTTTCAATTTCCTAGTTTCACCCATGTCATTTCAACTTTTGATTTTACCCAGATCTTTTCCAAGTTTCTGGTTTCACCCATGCCTTTTTAATCTCTGGTTTCATCCAGATATTTTTCAATTTTCTGGTTTCACCCATGCCTTTTTAATCTCTGGTTTCATCGAGATCTTTTTCAATTTTTTGGTTTCACCCATGCCTTATTAATCTCAAGTTTCATCGAGCTCTTTTTCAATTTTCTGGTTCACCTATGTCATTTCAACTTCTTGTTTTACCCAAATCTTTTTCAATTTTCTGGTTTACCTATGCCTTTTTATTCTCTGGTTTCATCCAGATTTTTTTCAATTTTCTAGTTTCACCCATGCCTTTTTAATCTCTGGTTTCATCCAGATCTTTTTCAGTTTTCTGGTTTCACCTAGGCCTTTTTAATTTTTTGTTTCAACCATATTTTTTTAATTTCCTGGTTTCACCCATGCCTTTTTATTTTCTAGTTTCATCCAGATCTTTTTCAATTTTTTGGTTTGACCCATGCCTTTTTAATCTCTGATTTCATCCAGATCTTTTTCAATTTTCTAGTTTCACCCATGCCTTTTTATTCTCCGATTTTATCCAGATCTTTTTCAATTTTTCGGTTTCACCCATGCCTTTTTAAACTCTGGTTTCATCCAGATCTTTTACAGTTTTCTGGTTTCACCCATGCCTTTTTAATCTCTAGTTTCATCAAGAATTTTTTCAATTTTTTGGTTTCACCTATGCCTTTTTAATCTCTAGTTTCATCCAGATTTTTTTTGTTTTTCTGGTTTCACCCATGGCATTTCAATTTTCTGGTTTCATCCAGATCTTTCTTAATTTTCTAGTTTTACCCATGTCATTTCAATCTCTATTTTCATCCAGATTTTTCTAAATTTTCTGGTTTCACCCATGTCATTTCAACTTCTGGCTCAACTTTCTGGTTTCACCTATGTCATTTCAATCTCTGGTTTCATACAGATCTTCCTCAATTTTCGGTTTCACCTATGCCATTAAGGTTAGCACAAGATAGGATAAGACCCTGAGACCATCGTCGAGGTCTTTTCTTCTCTTGTAAATCGAACCTGTTTCCTGAAGATGGGTCGAGCCTTGATTAGTAAGGAAACTCAATTTAAGGACAAAATCTTCTATTTTAGAGCTTTTGCATTAAAAAAAATGATGAAAAAAATGAAAAATGAAAACCCCTTTCCCTTTTCTTCACATGTGATTTCACTAACCGGACAAAATTAGTGTTTGTTTATCCTTGCCTGATTCCTGATTCTCAGCAATTGCCAAATAGGGGCAGCAGTAGACAACTAATTTTGTCAAGACCACTAAATCAGGTATGTTTTCTTCCTAAAGTGATGTTTTAGAATGCAAAAAGGCTTTTCTCATCCCGCAGATGGTACTCCGAGACTTAGTTCAAGAAAGCAGGCATAAAAAGTCAATCTTGAAAAAGTCAACCTCAAAAAACTCAACCCCAAAAAGTCAACAACTAAAAAAGTCAACCCACATTCAAAATCAAGATTCAAAGTTCAATTGAGCAATGGTGAAAGAATTTTGATAATCCAAGGTCTACGACGAAAGATATGGAGTCCGGAAGATGGATTACAAAGATTCAGTAGAAAGAAAACCCTAGTTCAGAAAATTTAGGGAAAAATGCTTAACCGATCAAATTGGTCGAAATTGGAGGTTCCAAATGAAAGATAATCAATGAATACGTGTAAGGGAGAGGCCATTTGGAGGCAAAACTGAAGGAAACGTCAATTTGGAAGAAAATCGACAATTAGGGTTTTTGGTGGTTTTTGGTGAAATTGGGGAAAATTTTAGAAATGGCCCGATTTGGTGAAACTAAAGCCCTTAATTGATGAGGAGTGATTAAACAAGGATAGCCTAAGGCTCAATTTGAAGTAATTCCGAGAAAAGAGCCAATTGGAGGAAAAACGGCAAAATGAGGAAATTCCCGATATTGAAAAAAGGAAAAATCAAATCGGAAGGGAATTTGATAGTAAAAATTGGGCGTTTTCGGACCAACTCCAATTCAATATATGAAAAAGGCATAGAAAAAGAAAATCTGAAAATCGGACTTGTTTTAAGCAAAACCGTACTATGGAGACAAAAGGGCAAACTTGGAAAATTCGGGAAAAATAGCAAACGAGCTCCAAAAGTTACCAAAACTTCCAGATCTCATTTTTAAATTTTTTGGAAGAGATTGGCGAAAGAAAATCCAGATTCGGAGTTCGTTTACAAATTGGCAAATTTTGGGCCCACTAAACTGAAATTCAAGCAGATAAATCCCGAAAAAATAGCAAATGAGCTCCAAAAGTTATGAAAACTTCTAGATCTCACTTTTAAATTATTTGGAAGAGATTGGTGAAAAAGAATCTGGAATCGGAGCTCGTTTAAAAAATGGTAAAACTTCGGGTGCATTAAGGGGCAATTATGGAAGAAAAATCTGAAAAAATAGCAAATGGGCTCGGAAAATTATGAAAACTTCCAGAATTCAATTTTTTATTATTTAGAAAGTTTTGAAAAAATAAAATTTTTTTGGAGTCCGTTTGCTTTTTAATTAGGTTCGGGGGCCAAAAACGTCATTTTACGAAGAAACCGAAGAAGGCATTTCTTGCAATAGAGATTGGACTGGATTTTAAAAGTTCAATCAGCCAAGCCCATGTTGGAGAGTGATTTTTCTGAGCCATTGCATGCAAGGGCTAAGAGTGGATATGAAGGTAGTTATTTTTTTTATCAAGCCTTTGAAATTGTAACAAATGGACCAATGCATGGAGAAGGATGATGTCATATTAATGACATCATCTTCATGACATCATATCATTTAGGGGCTGATTTAATCTAAGGGTGGAAATTTTACATAGAAAGCATCTTGGATTAAAGGCCATTGGATCAAAATTGGTTAAGAAAAATGACAACTTTCCTATACACTACTAGAGGCATTCAGCTAAGGCAATTTGAAGGGGAGAGTTCAGATTGTTTTTGAGGCTTTGGGGGCTGAACAAGGGCAGTAGCTAGGGAGAAAAAGAAAAGAAAAAGAAAGGAGGAAAAAGAGAGAAAAAAGAAAGGTTTTGCTTACTACTTGATTTGGAAAGCTAGAGCAAGGTAGCTATGTTCTTTCATGGTTTTCTCATACTTTGTTGACATGATTTTGCTATTTTGGGTTTCATTTTATTCTCTTTTATGAAATAAAATTGTTTTTAAAATAAGTTCTAAAGAGCTTCTACTTTGTTTTTTAAAAGAAATCAAGAAAGCAAGCTTTTCCATATTTTTCCTACATGGCTGAATGGTGTTTTTATTTTTAGATGATTTTGTGTTTGATTTTGTTCATGTGATATGTTATGGTAGGTTAGCTTACTTGTGGTAGGATAGCTTGATTGTGGTCGGTTAGCTTGATTGTGGTAGTTTAGCTATACGCTATGCCATGTGTTTGTGATAATGCCATGCCATATTCATGTTTACTAGTTTAACATGCTTCCATTTAGACTTTGCATATGTTGTGAAAATGCCTAGCTATGTTCATGCATTTGCATTATCTTTTCTTAGTCTAACATGTTCCCTCTTAAGTCTTTGATTTAGTATGCTATGTGTTTGTGATAATGCCATGCTAGGATTTCACCATTTAGGCCATGAAACCATTCGGCTATCCCATGTTTCCATGCTTTGTGTGTGCATTTTCATCTTGTTGGTTGACATGATTGCATCTCTATGCCATGATTTTGTGTATTTTGATTTAGTATGCTATGTGTTTGTGTTATTGCCATGCATTTCATGCATGTTTAGGCCTAGGTTGCATTTATTGCCATGCAAGTTCATGTTAGGTCTATGTCATATTTTTTATGCCATGCATTTTCTATGTCTTTTAGGCCTTAAATCATGCATTTTAGGCATTTAACTTGCTTTTTGTTCATGCATATCATATCATGCCACTTGATTTTTGACTTAGGCCAATCAATGGCTCAAAGTCAAGCTCCCATGAGCATACTTGTGGAAAATTGAGAAGTTGTCAAGTTGATTTTTCTACCTTTGTGATTTTTTTTACTTAACCAATTTTTGTCCAAATTTTTATAAATTTTAGCTACTATTTTTAGGTTAATAGAAGAGTCTCCAATATTTTTACTTTGATTTTTGAATGATTTTATCAATGTCTTAAAAATGTGTTTTAGCAAAACAGTTTTTCACCAGTGTTCTGACTTTCACGATTTTTCTGGGAAGTTATCCTTAATCAAAAAATTAAGCCAATTTGTTTTCATAGAGTTTAACATGTTCTGTGTCTCCCATATTTTGTTTAGATTTTTTAGAAAAGTTAAAAAAAGGCTAAAAAGTCACGCTTTAAAACTAGATAGTACAGTCAGAATTGAATTCAAGGGAAAAATAATTTTTTGTTTTGGTTAAGACATTTAGAGGGGGTTGATTAGGAACCTTAGCTACTGTCCTAGGTTGGTTTCTAAGCCATTTTAACCTTTAAAAATTGTTTTATAAAGCTCTTGTCAAGGGTGGTCAAGTCCAGGTTTTCAAACTTAGGAAAATAGAGCCATTTCAAAAGGGAAATTTAGGTCATGGTAATTTTTTTATCCAAGATTTTCAAAATTATTTTTAAACCAATCACAAAGTATTTTGATTTTAGAAAATTAATTTTATGTCTTTTCCTAAGGTAGTCGGATATCTTTCTAGGTATACAAATTTCCTTATTTAAAGGAAAAAATACACTTTCATGCATTGCATTTTTCATATTCATGCATACTATATAATATGTGATTTTTGCTATGATAATTTCTATGGTAATATCATTATTTTGATTTATGTTTTATTGTGTTATATTGTTTGTTATATGGTTGTGAATATTCTATGCTTTTTATTTAATCATTTATTTTTGTCACATCATGTAGCATTTACTATGTTCATGCATGATTATTTTTATTTTCATGCATATTTCATGATAATATTATTTTATGTTTCATATTCATTTCATGTCATTTAGAATATATTATTTTACTTAGGTTATATTCATTTCATTTAGAATATCTTATGTCACTTAGGTTATTTCATTTCATTTCATTTAGAATATATCATATCACTTAGGATATTTCATTTCATTTAGAATATATTATGTCACTTAGGTTATATTCATTTCACTTAGAATATATTATGACACTTAGGTTATATTATTTCATTTAGATTATTTCATGTCATCTTTATTTTGTCACACATATTCATATTTCTTTTAAAAAAAAAATGTTTTGAAAAGATAACGATTTTAAATAAAATAAAGTTATTCCTGAGTTAAAATAATTCATGAGTTCTCTGTCGGGTTTGTTGGGGATGATATCATCAATTATCATTAATAAAGGAATATCTTCTTTAAAACGAGAATGATTCGAAACTTTTTCCAAATAAATAAAAATTTCTATATTTTGCCACGTTTGTTGGGGAATATAGGAAAATTTTGAATTAATAAATTTCGAATCATTTTCAATTAATAATGGAATTATTTCTCTTTAAATTGGGAATTAATTTAAAATACCAAATTTAAAACTGACTTTTTACCGAGACTTGAGATAACACACGATTAATAAGATACCATTTTATACGGGCGTTGTGGTGGTGCTAATCCTTCCCCGCAAGTAATCGAGTCCCGAACCCGCTTCTTTGATTTCTCTGGTTTAAAAGCGCAGACTTGAAATTGGTTTTAAAAATGTTTTAATTTAATTTTAAAATGTTTTACAAAACTGATTTTAATAGGTGGCCGATCACACTTAGCCAAAAAAAATTAGTGGCGACTCCATGCCTTTTTCGAGGTCATTTTCAAACGCTCATTTTTATTTCAAGAGGAATTAAGTCGTCTTTTCCTCTGTTTTTTCCAATGTCACGCTTAACGAGTAATAAAGCCTCGCGATGAGACTTGTTATTTTTTAGGTTGCGACAGCTGGGAAATACACTCCAACAAATTGAACCCGTTTTAATCGAGGTGCTTACTAGCCTTCACAGGCTACAGTGAGGAGCAATTTGGAGCCTTTAGAACTTAATTCAACCCCATATAGTGAAACTAGGCAAAGCCATGCCGAACTTCCGTTAGATATCCCGAAGTTAGGAACACTCGGAGGGACCTTTCTTACCTTTTGCTATTTATTTCAATAATCACAATGATTTAATTATTATGCCCTTGTACTGACTCATTCTTTTTTCTTTTGTTTGTTTTGATTTGTTTCCATCACATGCATCATGATCATTTAGGACTGTTTGCCTTAAGCCGAATTCCAATCAGATAAATTTTCATTATGGTCATGGAGCGCCAAGATCTTTCATCAGTTTCGGTTACTTCCAAGACGTACCGAGAGGTTAGAATAGAGTCAGAGAATAATCAGGTTGATAGAGGAGACTTCTTGGCCAATGACTTTGTACATGTCCTTCCCGAGTCGGTTCATTTAGATCTGGGTTAGAATGATTTGACAGAATTAGAAGAGATTTGAGAACAATGAGGAGTAGCAAAGAAAAATGAGTTCACTAAGAAGTATGGCGAAATAGCACTACTTCTCCTGATTCAGATAGATGAGCAACTGATTAGGGCAGTGGTACAGTTTTGGATCCCTCCTACTGGTGCTTCACGTTCAATTATGAGGATATGACACCACCATCGAGGAATACTCAACCTTACTCTATATTCAGTCATCCAGCCCAGATAAGATCTATTGCAAGTAGCAAAAGATAGTTAATTTTCGGAAAAAGCTATCCGAGATATTGGGTATGGAGATTTTGGTCGACTCCCCAAATATTAAGAAGAAGGGTTCGAGTGTTTGTATCTCGTGGGTATTCTTGCGAGACTATATCATGATGCACCCAAAAGAGTGTATCTTATTTAACCTTGCACTTAAAAAGAATCAATTGTAAAGTATAGTGATTAGCAAGGGTCGAGTCCTCAGGGATTAGGTTTTAGTTTGTATGTTAATAGTTTATCACTTAAAAACAAGTAAACAAAAGTGAAGGGGGTTTTGAGATCAGATTTAAACTAAAGTTAACAATAAGAATGATAAAACAAATAATTAAGAAGAATCAAATATGAGAAATATGGCTAAAGGTTCATTCTCCACCACTAGACATCTTTAAGAATCAATTTCATATCTATCAACATCAATCAGCTATCAAAGTTAACAACCGTAGATAACAACAAGTTCTGTTACCTTAATCTTTCCTTAGTTTGTCATTAAATAGAACAAGCTCTCTATTTAATCTCCAACTATCAAACAACCTAGAATAAGCTCTCTAAGTTCAATTTAATAGCAGCTTTATGTTGAGAAAGATAGGTTGATCTAAGCAAAAAAACACATAAGCTCGGATTGTTCAACTTAGGTTAAGTTCCACTTTGCAATTATTGAAAACTTGACCATAATCATTAATCATAAATTGCTACTTATCAATAGGAAATCAAGACAATTACGGATCAAGACTCCTAAACTAGCATTAGACAATTATCAAGATTTATCTAGTTGGCCACCTAAACAAATCAAAACATCATCATGAGCAATTTTAATGGAAAAACATAAGCAACTTTGATATAAAACAATGATAGATAGATTCTGAAAATTAATTACATAACATGTCTAAGGCTTTGAAATCACCCTTAACCAAATAAAAGTTTAGCCTAGCATAGGCATTGTAAACATAAACATAAAATTAAAGAGAATCTAAGAAGAAAATAAAAGAAAGAAAGAAGAAGAAGAAAAGGAAGAATATTAATTATCCAGTCTCTTGCTCTCTCAAAAACTCTAAAACAAAGAAGAAATCAGAACTTTAATGCTTGGAGAAGTTTGATTTTCGTTTACCCCCTTGTTCTCTGTTGTCAGATTTCACTACGTAAGTGCATGTATCGTTGACAAGTAATATAATGAAAAGTAGAGTGTAGAACCCACACGGAATTGTTACTAATTTTGCTAAGTACTAAAATTAACACAACTCAATCTTATCTAAACAACTAATTAAGGATGATAATAAAAAAAAACTAAACTAAAAGAAACTAATATTAAAAACAAGTAAACTAAAAAGATGAATTCAATTAATTAATAAAAGCCTAGGATTACAATTTCCCTCAACACTTCGCTTGAATCTCTCTCTACCTCTTAACTTGATTAATGATCCTGAGTTGTTAATCTAGGGTTCTATCTTATTTATAAGCATCTGTCGATGGTCTTATAAAAATATTCCTCCTAACCAATTAACTATATGTCTATGATAATTGAATTAAAGAAGAACTCATTAAGCTTAGGCTCTAAAATGGTTACACATGACAAGAAAGTATATTTCTACCCTACCTGCAGACCAATTCATCCTAATAAATGAATATGAAACATGTGTCATTCAATCCATGTCTAACACTAAACTCCCTATGTCTAGTTGTATTTAGGTTAACAAATCAATCTAATTGGTAGCTAATCAATTAGAAGCATTAAGAAATAACAACTAAACAACTCAACAAACCATTAAACCAAGCTAGAGAGAGAAAGTAAATTCAAACTATGTATTGAGTTCCATTGAAATCCTAGTAAAAGAAAATTAGTTCATCATAATTAATGAAAACAAATAATCAAATAGTTTCACCATCATCAACTACACAGGAAAAATAAAGAAGAGACAAGAAGAAACTAAGAGTTGGCAGTTCTTGAGTCTTCAATCTTCCAATCTTCTTTAGAGAAGTTGATGGTGGCTATCTTCTTGAGAGAGAATCAGGTTTCTAGGTATCCAATCCTCTTTATTCTGATCTAAAAGAGTGCTATTTAAAGTGTCCAAGGCCTCCTAGAGTCCCAAATTTCGTGCCCAAGCAACCAGGTAAAAATCAGGCTTTTTTGCATTTTTTCACGATTTTGGTACTGTTTACGAGTCGGTGTCGATTCAAAAGCAATATAAAAAACATCTAAAACTAATCAAATCCTAATAAAATCCTCAAGAACTTAGCCGATTCAAAAGCATAAAAGGTGACAAAATAACTATATTTCCTAGAGTTATCATTCTCTATTTATAAGCAATAGCTAGGGCATCAAACAAGTGAATTTCAGCTTTCTCCCTTCAATAAATGTTGACTTACGGTTAAAGCTAAGGAAAGGTGGCTGATTTTTGTGTTTTAAGGAAAGAAGGAATACTTGGCAGCCAAGGCATGTAGATATAAGGAAAGAAATAATTAATTATAGTAAAAACACTCTTTAATGAGAGAGATTACAAACTTGCAGCCAAAGTAAGTGTAAGAAAGGAAAGTCTTGGCTGATTTAATTCTCTTACTTTGACTAGGATTAGCTTTAAGGAAAGATACTTGCAATTAATGCAAGTTTGACAAAGTTGACAGCCAATAATACTAAGAGATGCCGCCACCTTTTATTTATCTAAGAAATCATGTAATCAGCTAGGGAATTTAAAGAAAAAATTAGGGCAACCCATAATATTGCAAAAGGAAGTGGCGGCTGAAATTCTTCAACTTTAAATAAAACTTGCCGCTAGGTTTCTTTTGAGCTTGATAGTAGTGATAACTCGTATAATTATATAGTTTTTAGTTATGTTTTATTATTGTTTTGTGTCAAATACGAGTTATTATTGTTTAGTCTAATTGTGTTTATGATCTTTTATATTTTTATGTAATTTGGTGTTTTTCACAAGTTTCTTTGAGTGATTTAAGATTACTAGAATTAAGGGCAAATCCAGTTCAGTTCCAGTTCCGACACCTTTTGCCATATCAGCTATATCTCGAGTTTCACTGAAGCAATAAGGCTGAACTTTGTATCCCTGCAAAGCTAAGAGGCATATCTATCTTTTTCATGTTTTACACTTCTTGAAACGGAGTCGTTTTCCCTAGCGAAATCGACCATCAAGTTGGCTGATGTGCAATGACGTCTGTTCTGCACCGTTTTGGTATTTTGACCATATCTTCCGATCCACGTGCGCAAATGATCTGATTCCAACGGCTATGGATCCGTAACTGATAGGGGTATATTTTTCTAGAAGACCATTTTATCAGATCGAGCCTCCAACATTGACAAAATCGACCATCAAGCTGGCTGATCAGAATTGTCATACAATATGACGAAAATTGTTAGAAAAATGCACCCACCTATTATACCTACCTTTGAAATTTGTAAAGCTTGTCTCTTGTCATTTAGCCCTCCAAAATGTGTATAAATAGAGGGCCTTGGATGAGTATTGGGATACATTGATACATTGGTAGGATATTAGTCTTTGTAGTAAAATTCTCTAAGTTTTCTTCTTCTTTCCTTTCTCTAGTTTTCTTTTTTATTTACTTATGCTTCTTACATTTCTTTTCATTTTATTCATATCTAGTATGTGTTGCTAATCATATTGTTGAGGTGATGAGGTGAAGCTCTTGGTAAATGCTAAGGTTAGTCTCTTAAACATGAGCTAAAATGAATCATCATTTATAAACACTAGTATAGATAATATTTTCTTTTGGTTTAAAATCATACTTGCAAAGTAGAGATCTTGATTCATTATTGACAATGAAAATGGCACAGTAAATGCTTGGTTTCATAACCTTGATTTGTTGTAGACATATACCTTGGCATAAGGAATGCTTGGACTCTTTTTATGAGTTTTGAGGACACCAAATGAACATAATATCATATGCTATGGACGTTGGACTGAATTGCTAAACCTTCCGATTGGAACCTCCCTTATGTGTGGATTTCAATTGTGTAATAAAACAAGATTAATCTTAGCATAACACCAAGAGTGGATTCTCTAACCTCAACATCCTTTCTTATTGTTTTTTATATCTTGTTTAATTGTTTTTATGTTATTTTGTTTATTTTGTTCTCTAATATCTTGTTTATCTTATTTTGTTGTTGATTCCCTAATATCTTGTTTACTTTCTTTGTCTTATATATTTATAAACTTATACTTATTAATACGCTTCCCTGTGGTTCGACCTCGGACACCCGAGAATTTATTACTTGAACATAACCTGCACTTGGGTTTACAACTCTTAATTGAGTCTCCATCAAGTTTTTGGCGCCGTTGCCGGGGAAGCAATACTAAGTATATAAGTTTATAAGTATATTTATTTTTTTTGGCTGGTTATACCGCCTAATTTGTTTATATTTATTTTTTTTTGGCTGGTTATACCGCCTAATTTTGTATATTAACTTTGTTTTATGCTTGTTTGGCGACGTGATTTTAGATCTCGTCGTTTAGTTAGATTTTATTGTGAAACTTTTTCAGGTAATCTTTCTAATACAACTCCTACCATGGCTGACAATGAAAGTGTTCATGCTGAAGATGAGAACAGACAAGTACGCACCATGCGTGACTACTTGCAACCAACTCAAAGCTCATCACCCTCTTGTTTTATTTTTCCTCTCAATGCAAACAACTTTCGTTTTAAACCAGGTATGATAGCTTTGCTTCCAAATTTCTATGGGTTGGAATCGGAAAGTGCTTACTCGTTTCTAAAAGACTTCGAAGATGTATGTGTCACCTTTAATGACCAACAATGTACAAATGAAATTGTCAAGCTAAAATTATTTCCTTTTTCTTTAAAAGATAAAGCAAAAATTTGGCTTCATAATTTAAAACCAAGGTCAATTGGCACATGGCAAGAATTACAAACTGAGTTTCTAAAGAAATTTTTCCCAGCACATAAAACTACTGCTTTGAAAAGACAGATTCAAAATTTCAATCAAAATCAAAATGAAGCATTTTTTCAGTGCTGGGATCGTTTTAAAGATTTGTTAAGTTCTTGTCCACATCATGGTTTTGAAAAATGGCGTCTTATTAGTTTCTTTTATGAAAGTTTAACTCCCGAAACTAAACAATTTGTTGAGACAATGTGTAACGGTGAGTTTCTAGAAAAAGAACCTGAAGAAGCCTTTGACTACTTAGACCATTTGGCAGATAACTCTCAAGCCTGGCACACAGATAATTCCTCTGAAAGTTCCAATAGATCTAATGTTGTTTCTAACAGAGGAAAATATCATTTTAGTCAAGAAGATGAGATAAAAGCTAAAGTAGCTAATTTGGCTAGAAAGATTGAAGCCATGGAACTTAGAGAAGTAAAAGAAGTCAAAACGGTTAAAAATGAAGAAAGTTGTGGAATTTGTGAAATCATGGGACACCCCACTTCTGAATGTCCAAACATTCCCATTCTTAAAGAAGCGTTGCATGATCAAGTAAATTCCATAAACACATTTAAAAAACCTTTTCCTTCTCCTTACTCTGAAACGTATAACCCTGAATGGAGAAATCATCCCAACTTCAGTTGGCGGAATAATAATCATGTTCAGGTACCACAATCTCAAAAGCCGGGCAACACTTTTTCCTATCAACCTTCACGTGTACAAACCTTGGAAGAGACATTGCAAGCATTCATGCAAACACAAGCAAATGTGAATAGCCGGACTTCACAGGACATCAATGAGATCAAAAACACCTTGTCCACATTGACAGCTTCATTACGCACTCAAGAAAAAGGTAAGTTTCCTGCTCAACCTCAGCCTAACCCTTCTACTCAATGTCTTGTTTCTTGCTCCAATGAAACTCAACAGGAAAATGCCAGTTCTATCACAACTCTTCGAAGTGGAAAGGCAATTGACAAAAACATTCCATCAAAAGACCAAGATCCTCCTTCCCCTCCGAAAAGTAATGGTAAGAATGATGGTAAGTCTGAACTTCTTGAAAATTTGGACAAAGAAAAAGGTATGCATCCTGCTCCTTTTCCTCAAAGGTTGCAAACAATAAAGAATTTGAATCAAAATGCAGAAATTTATGAACTTTTCAAACAAGTTAAGATTAACATTCCTTTATTGGATGCAATCAAACAAGTTCCATCTTATGCTAAATTTTTGAAGGACATGTGCACAGTTAAAAGGAAACATAATGTACAAAAGAAAGCATTTTTGACGGAAAGTGTGAGCTCAATCATTCAGCACCTTACTCCACCAAAATTCAAAGATCCTGGATGTCCAACAATCTCATGCATCATTGGAAACACTAGAATAGAACGTGCATTGCTTGATCTTGGTGCTAGTGTTAATCTTTTGCCTTTTTCTGTTTATCAACAGTTAGGTTTAGGTGAACTCAAGGAAACACCTGTTACACTTCAACTAGCTGATCGTTCTGTAAAAATTCCTCGAGGGATAGTTGAAGATGTTTTGGTTCAAATTGATAATTTTTACTTCCCTGTTGATTTTATTGTTTTGGACACACATCCTGTTTCAAATCCAAATGTTCAAATTCCTGTTATATTAGGCCGTCCATTTCTTGCAACTTCTAATGCTCTGATAAATTGCAGGAATGGTATGTTGAACATTTCTTTTGGAAATATGACTTTAGAATTAAATGTGTTCAACATTTGCAAGCAACCTGGTGATAATTCAGAAGTACATGAAGTGGATTTCATTGAAGAACTTGTTCATGAACATCTCACCACTACCACATTCCATGATCCTTTAGAAGCTTATTTAATTGAATATGTGTTTGATAATGCTTCAGAAATTTCACACACTGATTCTTTGTTAAAATCTTTTCAGGATAAGCATTGTTGGAAACAAAAGTTTGAGGAACTACCATCACTTACAAATGTCACTGTACCATCAACTATTGAACCACCCAAGCTGGAGTTAAAACCATTGCCATCCGAGCTAAAATATTCCTTTTTGGGTGAGAGTGAAACTTTTCCAGTCATAATTTCTTCACATCTTGATGAACTACAAGAAGGTAAGTTGTTACAACTTTTGAAGATGCACAAAAATGCATTAGGATGGACCTTAGCTGACATAAAGGGAATAAGCCCATTAATCTGCACACATAATATTTATTTAGAGGAAAATGCTAAACCCTCTAGACAAATGCAACGAAGGCTTAATCCTAATATGAAAGAAGTAGTGAGAAATGAAGTCATTAAACTTCTAGATAATGGAATCATTTATCCTATCTCTGATAGCAAATGGGTAAGTCCTACTCAAGTCGTACCTAAGAAATCTGGAGTTACTGTAGTTAAAAATGAAAACAATGAATTAATTCCAGCTAGGACTGTTACTGGTTGGCGCATGTGCATTGACTATAGGAAACTTAACTCAGTGACGAGGAAAGATCATTTCCCTTTGCCTTTCATGGATCAAATCTTAGAAAGAGTTGCAGGGCATGAGTTTTATTGTTTTCTAGATGGATATTCTGGGTATAATCAAATTGCCATTGCACTTGAGGACCAAGAGAAAACCACTTTTACATGTCCTTTTGGTACTTTTGCATATCGTAGAATGCCATTTGGATTATGTAACGCCCCTACCACATTTCAAAGATGCATGCTTAGCATTTTTAGTGACATGATTGAACGTAATCTTGAGATTTTCATGGATGATTTTTCTGTTTCTGGTGATTCATTTGATGATTGCTTAGCCAATTTGAAAAATGTATTGATTAGGTGTGAAGAAAAAAATCTTGTTCTTAATTGGGAAAAATGTCATTTCATGGTCACTAAAGGTATTGTACTAGGTCACATTGTTTCTGCAAAAGGGATTGAGGTAGACAAGTCAAAACTTGAATTGATTGCTAATCTACCCACACCAAAGACAGTGAAGGACATTAGGTCATTCTTGGGACATGCAGGTTTTTATAGAAGATTCATAAAAGATTTTAGCACGATATCTAAACCTCTATGTAATCTTTTAATGAAAGACACTGCATTTGAATGGACTAAAGATTGTGAAGATGCTTTTGAAAAACTCAAAAATATGCTCACTACTGCTCCTATTATGAGATCTCCTGATTGGTCTTTACCATTTGAAATAATGTGTGATGCTAGTGACTATGCTGTTGGTGCTGTGTTAGGACAAAGGAAAGATAATAAACCACATGTAATTTACTATGCAAGTAAAACTTTAAATAGAGCCCAAATGAATTATTCCACTACAGAAAAGGAATTACTTGCAGTTGTTTTTGCATTGGATAAATTCAGATCTTACCTTGTTGGATCATCAATTGTTGTCTTTAGTGATCATGCAACTTTAAAATATCTTCTCTCTAAGAAGGATGCAAAACCTAGGTTGCTGAGGTGGATCCTTTTGCTGCAAGAATTTGACATCACCATTCGAGATAAAAAAGGAGTAGAAAATGTGGTGGCTGATCATTTATCAAGACTTGTTTGTGATGAATCTTTTGGAACCTCACCAATAAATGATACTTTTCCTGATGAACAACTTCTAATTGTCTCCACGACACCTTGGTTTGCTGACATTGCTAATTTTCTTGCTACAGGAAAAATTCCTTCTCAATGGAGCACCCAAGATAAAAGGAAGTTTCTGAATGAGGTAAAGAAGTTCTATTGGGATGACCCTTACTTGTTCAAATATTGTCCTGATCAGATTTTTCGAAGATGCATTCCCGACAATGAGGTAAGTAGTGTAATTAAGTTTTGTCATTCCGAGGCATGTGGTGGTCATTTTTCATCAAAGAAAACTGCTGCAAAAATTTTACAGTGTGGATTTTACTGGCCAACTTTGTTCAAAGATGCACATAATTTTTGCAAGTCATGTGAAAGTTGTCAAAAATTAGGTTCCATTTCGAAAAGAAACATGATGCCTTTGAACCCAATTCTTGTAATTGAAATTTTTGACTGTTGGGGTATTGATTTCATGGGACCATTTCCACCATCTTTTGGTTTCTTATACATTTTAGTTGCAATAGATTATGTTTCAAAGTGGATAGAGGCAATTCCATGTCGAAATAATGATCACAAAACAGTGATTAAATTTTTAAAAGAAAATATTTTGAGTCGATTTGGAATTCCTCGATCTATCATAAGCGATGGGGGAACACATTTTTGCAACAAGGTTTTTGAAACATTAATGAAGAAATATGCCATTACACACAAAGTTGCAACCCCTTATCACCCGCAGACAAATGGACAGGTAGAATTAGCAAATAGGGAGATTAAACAAATTTTGGAAAAGACAGTTAATCCAAATCGCAAAGATTGGTCTCTTAGACTTAACGATGCATTATGGGCCTATCGAACAGCTTTTAAAACAGCATTGGGCATGTCTCCTTATAGGCTAGTTTATGGAAAACCTTGTCATTTACCTGTGGAACTTGAGCATAAAGCATATTGGGCCATTAAAATGTTCAACTCAAACCTTGATGACGCTTCTAATTTACGAAAATTACAAATAAATGAACTTGAGGAACTCAGAAATGATGCATATGAGAATTCTAAAATTCATAAAGAAAGAACTAAAGCCTTTTATGACAAGTTAATTTCAAGAAAAACATTTAATGTTGGGCAAAAAGTTCTACTTTATAATTCTAGACTTCACATATTTCCTGGTAAGTTGAGATCAAGATGGACTGGCCCATTTGTGGTTAAGCATGTGTATCATTATGGAGCAGTTGACATTGAGAATCCTCAAAATGGTAACGTATTCAAGGTAAATGGACAAAGACTCAAACTCTTTTTGGAAAATCATGTTACTCAAGAAGAGGTTGTTTTTCTTTCTGATCCTTGTTTTGAAAATAACTAGATGTAAATATAATTTTTTTTTTACCCCGGTTAAATGGCGGATAACGGTACTCCGTGATTATTTAAGTCGGTTCCATCAGCTACCCACAAAACTGATATTGTATATAAATTTCTCTTTCATTTTATTTTATTTCATTTCTTTTTCAGGATGGATGATATTCTCAAAAGATTGCAGAAACGATTTCCTCCTTTTCCTCGGAATATTTTACTGAAGCTTTACCAAGTTCGATTAGAAAGATTAAGAATGCTTATGAACAAAGGGATTCCTGAAGACATACGTTGGATAATTGAAGCCAAGGTACGTGAAGATGAATATCTTCCTGTTTTGCATTTACCAGGTACAGGTAGAAGCACTTATGCAAAGAAGCGACGAGCAAAGCGCATGAGTTCAAATTGCCACAAGTGTGCACGATGGACGTGTAACGGTAAATGTCGTTCGATTGGGATTCCGTCCTCTAATCGAGATGATAAAATTGAATTCATTAAGGATGGACTGAGTAAGGAGAATTTGGGTAATATCCAACTTTCTCTTGAGACGCATCCTAGTGGAGACGTACAAAGAGAAATTCTTGATTTATGGCCGCAATTCCAAAGGGAATGGCAACATCTTGGGAATCTGATGATAAAAGACCCTGTTTGCCAGCTTGTAAGAAAACTGGATGGGAAGCATATCCTCGACTCATAGAAGGCGTTTAAGCCGTTTCTGGACGTAAAACCAGAGGAAGATGCCAAATACACTTTCGGCGACATTATTACTTTTGACTTTTACGGTTGATTTTTCTTCTCTTTTTGATTTTCTTCCTGAAATCACGCAAAAATCTTTTGTTAGGTTAACATTTTCTTCTGACAGGTCAAATACACTTTCGGCGACATTATTACTCTTGTCTGATTCACTACTCAGTCCTCTATATATTACACCATGTACTCATTCTCTTTCAGGCACTCGAAAAAGAAAAAAAATGGAAAGCACTTCGTCCCAGCGCATTAAAAAAATTTGTGTCTTTGGAGGTGCTTATCCAGGGAAAAATAACATATTCGCTGATGAAGCCATAAGAGTTGGAGTAATACTTGCCCAACAAAAGATCCACTTGATTTATGGAGGCGGTAGTACGGGTTTAATGGGAGCAGTCGCTACAGCAGCACACGCCGGAGGAAGTCCAGTTCTAGGAATCGTGCCAAAACTATTCACAGATTTTTGTGGACCTACCGTGGGTAAGGAAATACAAGTCTGGAGTATCCCTGAACGGATAACAATCATGTACCATTCTGCCGATGCATTCATTGCCTTACCAGGAGGTCTGGGTACATTGGAAGAAATAGCTTGCGTGGCTTCTTGGTCATCTTTGGTCACAAATAAGAAACCCATTGGTTTGCTTAATATTAATGGTTATTTTAGTAATTTACTTTCATATTTAGATAATGCTGTGGATAATGGATTCATGTTTTCAGAGGCAAGGAGAACCATAATTTCTGCTACAACCATTGAAGATTTACTCAAAAAGCTACAAGCTTATGAGTGTTTATCTGCTACGGTTGTTTCGCAAACGCTCGGAAAAAGAAAAAGAGATATGGACGAGCAAGGAGTGGATTGCACTTTGTCTTTGTGACATTATCTAACATTTTGCTTGTTGTGTCTCAGTTATAATAAGTGGTTAGCAACCTCTGCAGGTAATATCTCCTAAATTCTACCTTTAAAATTTGACATTGGGGACAATGTCATATTTTAGTAGGGGGTAAGGGACATATTTTGCTAAAAAAAAAAAATTGTTGTGTTTTAAGACATTTAGAAGTATTCATTCTGAACAAGGTCTGAGTAAGGGAGACTTGAGACATACCTTGTCAGTTTGATTTAATCTTCTTCTTCAAAAAAAAAAAAAAAAAAAAAAAAAAAAAATAATGTTTAGACTTAGTGTGTTTTTTTAGTTACTTTCAATACAATGATGAGATATGAATTGCATAAGTCTAAAACAGATTTATTAGTGAGAAGATTTTCATGAGAATTGAGCTTGATGTCAACCTTTTTATGAGCCAATGTTAATATGATATGTTGATTGAGAAAGAAGCATGTTTAGACTTAATCTGACTTGTATAATCATCTTTGTGAGTTTTTGAGCCTATAATGATTGATGCATTATACAAATCAATCTAATTTCTTTCTTGAGTGCTCTTATGATTACATGATTCTCTAGAACTTGCTTTAAACCGTTTGAGACTATATTGATACATGTGACAACATGAATATGATAGAGGCATTAGGATTATAACCAGAGCCAAACAGCCATCCATTATTAATGTTCTACGAGAACATCCCCACTAGTGAGCCAATTTGAGCCTACATTAAATATGATGTTTTATTGGTAACCACAACTTACACCTAGCCTAAATATACTTATATCCTTACCCTTGTTCTAAAGATGAATTTTATATTTTGAGACATATTGCAAAAAAACAAGGGATATTTTTATTTGAAAATTTGGGTTAGAAACAAAAGATAAGTGTGGGGGAAGAAAAGAAAAGAAAAAGTCAAGAGAAAAAGAAAGGGATCATTGTCAAATACATTCCCATATTAAAAAAAAAAATATAAAAAAAAATCTTCTCTTGAACTTCTAGAAAAAGATGTTACAAAGTTGGTTAGAATGATGCAAAGGCTCAACATGAATATTTAGCCTATGTTATTATGTGCTTTATAAGAGTTTTGAGAAGTTTTATTTGTATGATCTTATTATGTCTCTAAAATCTATGAACTCTTTGGAACCTTTGTGATATCTTTATCCTTTTGTTCTTTAACCACATTATAACCCTTTGGCCCCATTACAACCTTGAATAAAGACCTCTTGATTTATGAAGTTGTATGATCTAAATAGTGGAGAATAGGTGGACAAGCAAGCATATGGTAGAAGTGTTTTCATGAGATTGATTGAGTGTAAACACTTTACCACTACTTTAAAGAGTGAAAATCAAGAGAGTATCACATGTGAGAAGTTGAGATTAAGTTTGAATATACACTATTTTGATTGAAATATGTTATGTTATTATTGGCTTAACTCAAACTATTTACATTCAAGCAAGATTTTTTGTGAATTTCTTTAAGCTATTGATTAGTTTTTAAGACTTGTCCAATGATTATCTCTAATTTATATTGGAAGGATTAATTATAATTATTATTTTTAGTTTTTCTTATGTCTTCAATGTTTGTGGGTATCGTCCTAGTAAACCCTCACGAGACTAAACTCGTCCACTAGGGACACCTAGGGGTTTAAAGGCTTGTGTCACATGCTAAGTGCCACCGTGATTTCCTACGAAAATGGATTAGATTAGATTTTCTTATTTTATTTTTATTGAGTCGTTGCTAGGGACTAGCAACAATCTAAGTATGGGGGTGTGATAACTCGTATAATTATATAGTTTTTAGTTATGTTTTATTATTGTTTTGTGTCAAATACGAGTTATTATTGTTTAGTCTAATTGTGTTTATGATCTTTTATATTTTTATGTAATTTGGTGTTTTTCACAAGTTTCTTTGAGTGATTTCAGATTACTAGAATTAAGGGCAAATCCAGTTCAGTTCCAGTTCCGACACCTTTTGCCATATCAGCTATATCTCGAGTTTCACTGAAGCAATAAGGCTGAACTTTGTATCCCTGCAAAGCTAAGAGGCATATCTATCTTTTTCATGTTTTACACTTCTTGAAACGGAGTCGTTTTCCCTAGCGAAATCGACCATCAAGTTGGCTGATGTGCAATGACGTCTGTTCTGCACCGTTTTGGTATTTTGACCATATCTTCCGATCCACGTGCGCAAATGATCTGATTCCAACGGCTATGGATCCGTAACTGATAGGGGTATATTTTTCTAGAAGACCATTTTATCAGATCGAGCCTCCAACATTGACAAAATCGACCATCAAGCTGGCTGATCAGAATTGTCATACAATATGACGAAAATTGTTAGAAAAATGCACCCACCTATTATACCTACCTTTGAAATTTGTAAAGCTTGTCTCTTGTCATTTAGCCCTCCAAAATGTGTATAAATAGAGGGCCTTGGATGAGTATTGGGATACATTGATACATTGGTAGGATATTAGTCTTTGTAGTAAAATTCTCTAAGTTTTCTTCTTCTTTCCTTTCTCTAGTTTTCTTTTTTATTTACTTATGCTTCTTACATTTCTTTTCATTTTATTCATATCTAGTATGTGTTGCTAATCATATTGTTGAGGTGATGAGGTGAAGCTCTTGGTAAATGCTAAGGTTAGTCTCTTAAACATGAGCTAAAATGAATCATCATTTATAAACACTAGTATAGATAATATTTTCTTTTGGTTTAAAATCATACTTGCAAAGTAGAGATCTTGATTCATTATTGACAATGAAAATGGCACAGTAAATGCTTGGTTTCATAACCTTGATTTGTTGTAGACATATACCTTGGCATAAGGAATGCTTGGACTCTTTTTATGAGTTTTGAGGACACCAAATGAACATAATATCATATGCTATGGACGTTGGACTGAATTGCTAAACCTTCCGATTGGAACCTCCCTTATGTGTGGATTTCAATTGTGTAATAAAACAAGATTAATCTTAGCATAACACCAAGAGTGGATTCTCTAACCTCAACATCCTTTCTTATTGTTTTTTATATCTTGTTTAATTGTTTTTATGTTATTTTGTTTATTTTGTTCTCTAATATCTTGTTTATCTTATTTTGTTGTTGATTCCCTAATATCTTGTTTACTTTCTTTGTCTTATATATTTATAAACTTATACTTATTAATACGCTTCCCTGTGGTTCGACCTCGGACACCCGAGAATTTATTACTTGAACATAACCTGCACTTGGGTTTACAACTCTTAATTGAGTCTCCATCAAGTAGGTTTTTCAACTAGGGTTTTTAGGGAATGAGGTGTAGGCAACCGCATCTAGTCTTCTTGAAGTGTCCCTTGTGCTTGAAGCTTTATTTCTTGTCCAAATTCACTCTTTTCAACTCCATAGCATTTCTTATCTTCCAAAACACCTACAAAACATAAAATCATAGTAAATTATCAAGGATTTCAAGGAACTAAGCATAAAATATAAGGAATTGATATATGAAAATGATGAATTTAACACTTATCAGACACCCACCATCGAGGAATACTCAACCTTACTCTATATTGAGTTATCCAGCCTAGATAAGATCTATTGCAAGCAGCAAAAGACAGTTAATTTTTAGAAGAAGCTATCCGAGATTTTGGGTATGGAGATTTCGATCGACTCCCCGAATATTAAGAAGAAAGGTTCGAGTGTTTGTATCTCGTGGGTATTCTTGCGAGACTATATCATTAAGAGCCAAAAGTTCAAAAGCAAATTAAATAAGATCCGAGACTATATCAGAAAATACAATTACTTTAGTACCAATTAAATAAGATTGAAATTTTTCTAAAGCAAATACAACAACCAAAAGTTCTTTTTCAGTAGTGGAATAGTTCAATTGAGCATAATTAAGAGTTCAAGAGGCATAATAAATGTCATGTGAGGCTTTTCCAACCCGTTGGCCCAAAACAGCTCCAATGGCATAGTCACTAGCATCACACATGATTTCAAAAGGTACATTCCAATCTGGTGGTTGCATGATAGGAGCTGATGTTAAGAGTCCCTTCAATGTTTCAAATGCCTCTTTGCATTTATCATCCAAGTGGAAAACCACATCTTTTTGTAGTGGCTTGCAAAGAGGTAATATGATCTTTGAGAAGTCTTTGATAAATCTCCTATAGAAACTTGCATGTCCAAGAAAAGAACGAACTTCTCTCACATTTGTGGGAGGTGGTAAAGAATGCATAATATATATTTTAGATTTATCAACCTCTATCCCTCTAGAATAAATAACATGGCCTAAAACTATTCCTTGTTCTACCATAAAGTGACATTTTTCCCAATTCAAAACAAGGTTAGTTTCCATGCATCTTTCAAGTACAAGTCTAAGGTTATCTAGACATTTATCATAAGAATCACCATCTAAAATCATCCATAAACACTTCTATGATGTTCTCTACATAATCTGAAAATATGCTAACCATACACCTTTGGAATGTAGCTGGTGCATTACAAAGACCAAATGGCATACGCCGGTATGAAAAAGTACCAAATGGACATGTGAAAGTTGTTTTCTCTTGGTCCTCCGGAGCAATAACAATCTGATTATAACCTGAAAAACCATCAAGAAAACAATAATGAGAATGGTCAGCTAACCTTTCAAGCATTTGATCAATAAAAGGTAAAGGAAAGTGGTCTTTGCAAGTTGTGGAATTAAGCTTTCGATAATCAATACAAACTCACCACCCTTTTGAATCCTAGTAGGAACAAGTTCATTCTCATTATTTGTTACCACCGTTACACTTGATTTCTTTATAACCACTTGGACCAGGCTCACCCATTTGCTATCCGAGATAGGATAGATCACTCCAACATCTAGGAGCTTCAGTATCTCTTTTTTCACAACCTCCATCATAGGAGGGTTCAATTTCTTTGTGCTTCTCTTGTTGGTTTAGACCCCTCCTCTAACAAAATTCGGTGCATGCACATGGATGGGCTTATTCCCTTGATATCGGTAATTGTCCAACCAATTGTTGTTTTATGCTCTTTAAGCACTCGGATAAGTCGCTCTTCTTGTAAAGGTGTGAGCTCTTTGGCAATGATGACCGGTAGTGTATCCTTTTCACCTAATAACACATATTTCAAGTGGTCCGGTAGTGGTTTCAACTCTAATGTTAGTGCCTACAAAATGGAAGGTAGAAGTTTCTCATTAGATAAAGGCAAATCAATAAATGAAACATCAAACCTTGCATCTTTAGGTGGCAGCAAGTGTAAAGATTCTAGTGCCCCTTCCACATGGTCACTCAAAGCTAATTCCCCTTTAGCATTCTTTATTTCGAAATATTTGCTACGGACTATCTCCAAACTATCTTCACTATTTAGCTCATAAGCTTGCTGCACTAGTGAGTCAATTATATCAATATTAAAAATAAAATGCACATCACTAGGATATCTCATGGCCTCAAAAATGTTAAAGCAAATTATTTCACCATTAAATTCCATAGTTAAAGTGCCATCATGTACATCTATTTTAGTTCTTGCTGTTTTCAAGAATAGTCTCCCTAATAGAATAGGTGTAGGATTAGAAGACATCTCATCTTCTATCTCAATAACATAAAAGTCAGCGGGAAAAACCAATTCATTAATCTGTACAAGAACATCTTCTACAACTCCTCTTGGGTAAGTGTTAGAACGGTCAGCAAGTTGTATTATAACATCGGTTTCCTCTAATGGTCCTAGATTCAATAAAGCATAAATTGAATATGGAATGACATTAATATATGCCCATAGATCTAGCATAGCACGCTCAAACCTGGTGTTGCCTATCTTACAAGGAATAGTAAACATACTTGGATCCTTGCATTTAGGTGGGAGTTTCTTTTGAAGAACAGCTGATACATTCTCCCCACACTTACCTTTTCATTCCCTTTCAACTTCCGTTTAGATGTACACAACTCTTTTAGGAACTTGGCATATCTTGGCACTTGCTTGATAGCATCTAGTAAAGAAATGTTCACCTCTACTTTTCGAAAGGTTTCCAAAATTTCCTTCTCTTGTTCCTCCTTCTTGGACTTTGCTAACCTGCTAGAAAAAGGTGGAGGAGTTATATAAGAAGGAAAAGATAGTTTAGGAGTTACCTTTTTTAGTGGCTCATTGGGATGTGAAGATGATGCCATGGTGTTGTCCTCTCCTTGAGCATTATCCTTCTGTGGTTTCTCTAGCTGTTTCCCACTTCTTAAAGTTATAACATTGGCATTCTCTCTTGGATTCACTATGGTTTGGGAAGGTAATTTCCCGAAATCTCTTGCTTGCATTTGACTCAAGGTTCTTGTCAATTGGCCAATTTGAGTCTCCAAATTTCGAATACTTGTCTTTGTTTCCTGTTGAAATTGAATTGTATTAGTAGAAAGAGCTTTAACAAGATCTTCAAGAGAAGTACCTGAATTTTGGATGGGTGGCACTTGTTGTTGGGTTTGGTATGGTTGTTGCACTCTTTGCTAAAAACCCGGTGGCCTATTGTCAAATGGTGGAGGAGTAGTTTGTGATTGGTTCCTTCCATAATTGAAGTTTGGATGATCCCTCCATCCTGGATTTTAAGTGTTTGAATAGGGATCATACTTCCTTGTTTGATTCTAAAATCCACCCATGGTATTCAAATGTTTATTGGTGTCTTCTTGAAGTGTTGGACACATATCAGTTTGGTGCCCCATGTTTGAACATATGCCACAAGCCTTTATTTGTTGTATATTACCTACAGTCAATTGTTGAACAAGAGAAGTCAGTTTATCAAATTTTTGTTCAAGGGATGATATACTTACCTTATTGACTCTCTTAGGTTGTTGTGGTGGATCTTGTCTCGTTGAGAATTGTTGAGAATTGGCTGCCATGTTGGAAATTAGAGTTCTAGCAGCCCCGGGAGTCTTATCAACTAGAGCTACCCCACTAGCGGCATCTATCATACTTCTCTCCATAGGCATGAGATCTTCATAGAAGTATTGGATGAGAAGTTGTTCACTTATCTGATGGTGTGAACATGATGCACAAAGTTTCTTAAACCTTTCCCAATATTCATAGAAGGACTCTCCGTTGTATTGCCGAATCCCACATATCTCTTTTCTAATGTTGGCAGCCTTATCTCTTTTCTAATGTTGGCAGCCTTAGAAGCTGGGAAATACCTTTCTAAGAATGCTTTCTTCATATCATTCCATGTAGTGATGGTCCCGGATGGTAGATAGTAGAGCCATTCCTTTGCTGAATCAGATAGAGAGAATGGGAAGGCTCTCAACTGAACTTGCTATTCTGTGACCCCTGTTCGTCTCAAGCTTGAGCAAACTACATGGAATTCCTTGAGGTGATTATTTGGATCCTCTCCTGCAAAACTGATAACTCGTATAATTATATAGTTTTTAGTTATGTTTTATTATTGTTTTGTGTCAAATACGAGTTATTATTGTTTAGTCTAATTGTGTTTATGATCTTTTATATTTTTATGTAATTTGGTGTTTTTCATGAGTTTCTTTGAGTGATTTCAGATTACTAGAATTAAGGGCAAATCCAGTTCAGTTCCAGTTCCGACACCGTTTACCATATCAGCTATATCTCGAGTTTCACTGAAGCAATAAGGCTAAAATTTGTATCCATGCAAAGATAAGAGGCATATCTATCGTTTTCATGTTTTACACTTCTTGAAACGGAGTCGTTATCCCTACCGAAATCAACCATCAAGTTGGCTGATGTGCAATGACGTCTGTTCTGCACCGTTTTGGTATTTTGACCATATCTTCCGATCCACATGAGCAAATGATCTGATTCCAACGGCTATGGATCCGTAACTGATAGGGGCATATTTTTCTAGAAGCCCGTTTGATCAGATCGAGCCTCCAACATTGACAAAATCGACCATCAAGCTGGCTGATCAGAATTGTCATACAATATGACGAAAATTGTTAGAAAAATGCACCCACCTATTATACCTACCTTTGAAATTTGTAAAGCTTGTCTCTTGTCATTTAGCCCTCCAAAATGTGTATAAATAGAGGGCCTTGGATGAGTATTGGGATACATTGATAGATATGTAGGATATTAGCCATTGTAATAAAATTCTCTAAGTTTTCTTTTTCTTTCCTTTCTCTAGTTTTCTTTTTCTTTATTTACTTATGTTTCTTACATTTCTTTTCATTTTATTCATATCTAGTATGTGTTGCTAATCATATTGTTGAGGTGATGAGGTGAAGCTCTTGGTAAATGCTAAGGTTAGTCTCTTAAACATGAGCTAAAATGAATCATCATTTATAACACTAGTATAGATAATATTTTCTTTTGGTTTAAAATCATACTTGCAAAGTAGAGATCTTGATTCATTATTGACAATGAAAATGGCACAGTAAATGCTTGGTTTCATAACCTTGATTTGTTGTAGACATATACCTTGGCATAAGGAATGCTTGGACTCTTTTTGTGAGTTTTGAGGACACCAAATGAACATAATATCATATGCTATGGACGTTGGACAATTTGGACTGAATTGCTAAACCTTCCGATTGGAACCTCCCTTATGTGTGGATTTCAATTGTGTAATAAAACAAGATTAATCTTAGCATAACACCAAGAGTTGATTCTCTAACCTCAACATCTTTTCTTATTGTTGTTTATATCTTGTTTAATTTCTTTTATATTTTGTTTATTTTGTTCTCTAATATCTTGTTTATCTTATTTTGTTGTTGATTCCCTAATATCTTGTTTACTTTCTTTTTCTTATATATTTATAAACTTATACTTACTAATACGCTTCCTTGTGGTTCGACCTCGGACACCCGAGAATTTATTACTTGAACATAACCTGCACTTGGGTTTACGACTCTTAATTGAGTCTCCATCAAGTTTTTGGCGCCGTTGCCGGGGAAGCAATACTAAGTATATAAGTTTATAAGTATATTTATTTTTATTGGCTGGTTATACCGCCTAATTTGTATATTAACTTTGATTTATTTTGGCTGGTTATACCGCCTAATTTTCTATATATTTATATTTATATTGTATATTAACTTTGTTTTATTTTTATTGGCTGGTTATACCGCCTAATCTGTATATTAACTTTGTTTTATGCTTGTTTGGCGACGTGATTTTAGATCTCGTCGTTTAGTTAGATTTTATTGTGAAACTTTTTCAGGTAATCTTTCTAATACAACTCCTACCATGTGCACGATGGACGTGTAACGGTAAATGTCTTTCTATTGGGATTCCGTCCTCTAATCGAGATGATAAAAATTGAATTCATTAAGGATGGACTGAGTAAGGAGAATTTGGGTAATATCCAACTTTCTCTTGAGACGCATCCTAGTGGAGACGTACAAAGAGAAATTCTTGATTTATGGCCGCAATTCCAAAGGGAATGGCAACATCTTGGGAATCTGATGTTAAAAGACCCTGTTTGCCAGCTTGTAAGAAAACTGGATGGGAAGCATATCCTCGACTCATAGAAGGCGTTTAAGCCGTTTCTGGACGTAAAACCAGAGGAAGATGCACTCGAAAAAGAAAAAAAATGGAAAGCACTTCGTCCCAGCGCATTAAAAAAATTTGTGTCTTTGGAGGTGCTTATCCAGGGAAAAATAACATATTCGCTGATGAAGCCATAAGAGTTGGAGTAATACTTGCCCAACAAAAGATCCAGTTGATTTATGGAGGCGGTAGTACGGGTTTAATGGGAGCAGTCGCTACAGCAGCACACGCTGGAGGAAGTCCAGTTCTAGGGATTGTGCCAAAACTATTCACAGATTTTTGTGGACCTACCGTGGGTAAGGAAATACAAGTCTGGAGTATCCCTGAACGGATGACAATCATGTACCATTCTGCCGATGCATTCATTGCTTTACCAGGAGGTCTGGGTACATTGGAAGAAATAGCTTGCGTGGCTTCTTGGTCATCTTTGGTCACAAATAAGAAACCCATTGGTTTGCTTAATATTAATGGTTATTTTAGTAATCTGCTTTCATATTTAGATAATGCTGTGGATAATGGATTCATGTTTTCAGAGGCAAGGAGAACCATAATTTCTGCTACAACCATTGAAGATTTACTCAAAAAGCTCCAAGCTTATGAGTATTTATCTGCTACGGTTGTTTCGCAAACGCTCGGAAAAAGAAAAAGAGATATGGACGAGCAAGGAGTGGATTGCACTTTGTCTTTGTGACATTATCTAACATTTTGCTTGTTGTGTCTCAGTTATAATAAGTGGTTAGCAACCTCTGCAGGTAATATCTCCTAAATTCTACCTTTAAAATTTGACATTGGGGACAATGTCATATTTTAGTAGGGGGTAAGGGACATATTTTGCTAAAAAAAAAAAAATTGTTGTGTTTTAAGACATTTAGAAGTATTCATTCTGAACAAGGTCTGAGTAAGGGAGACTTAAGACATACCTTGTCAGTTTGATTTAATCTTCTTCTTCAAAAAAAAAAAAAAAAGAAAAAAAAAAGCATGTTTAGACTTAGTGTGTTTTTTAGTTACTTTCAATACTATAATGAGATATGAATTGCATAAGTCTAAAACAGATTTATTAGTGAGAAGATTTTCATGAGAATTAAGCTTGATATCAACCTTTTTATGAGCCAATGTTAATATGATATGTTGATTGAGAAAGAAGCATGTTTAGACTTAATCTGACTTGTATAATCATCCTTGTGAGTTTTTCAGCCTATAATGATTGATGCATTATACAAATCAATCTAATTTCTTTCTTGAGTGCTCTTATGATTACATGATTCTCTAGAACTTGCTTTAAACCGTTTGAGACTATATTGATACATGTGACAACATGAATATGATAGAGGCATTAGGATTATAACCAGAGCCAAACAGCCATCCCTTCTTAATGTTCTAAGAGAACATCCCCACTAGTGAGCCAATTTGAGCCTACATTAAATATGATGTTTTATTGGTAACCACAACTTACACCTAGCCTAAATATACTTATATCCTTACCCTTGTTCTAAAGATGGATTTTTATATTTTGAGACATATTGCAAAAAAAAAAAAAAAAAAAAAAAAAAAAAAACAAGGGATATTTTTAGTTGAAAATTTGGGTTAGAAACAAAAGATAAGTGTGGGGGAAGAAAAGAAAAGAAAAAGTCAAGAGAAAAAGAAAGGGATCATTGTCAAATACATTCCCATATTAAAAAAAAAAATATATCTTCTCTTGAACTTCTAGTTAAAGTAAAGAAAAAGATGTTACAAAGTTGGTTAGAATGATGCAAAGGCTCAACATGAATATTTAGCCTATGTTATTATGTGCTTTATAAGAGTTTTGAGAAGTTTTATTTGTATGATCTTATTATGTCTCTAAAATCTATGAACTCTTTGGAACCTTTGTGATATCTTTATCCTTTTGTTCTTTAACCACATTATAACCCTTTGGCCCCATTACAACCTTGAATAAAGACCTCTTGATTTATGAAGTTGTATGATCTAAATAGTGGAGAATAGGTGGAAAAGCAAGCATATGGTAGAAGTGTTTTCATGAGATTGATTGAGTGTAAACACTTTACCACTACTTTAAAGAGTGAAAATCAAGAGAGTATCCCATGTGAGAAGTTGAGATTAAGTTTGAATATACACTATTTTGATTGAAATATGTTATGTTAATATTGGCTTAACTCAAACTATTTACATTCAAGCAAGATTTTTTGTGAATTTCTTTAAGCTATCGATTAGTTTTTAAGACTTGTCCAATGATTATCTCTAATTTATATTGGAAGGATTAGTTATAATTATTATTTTTAGTTTTTCTTATGTCTTCAATGTTTGTGGGTATCGTCCTAGTAAACCCTCACGAGACTAAACTCGTCCACTAGGGACACCTAGGGGTTTAAAGGCTTGTGTCACATGCTAAGTGCCACCGTGATTTCCTACGAAAATGGATTAGATTAGATTTTCTTATTTTATTTTTATTGAGTCGTTGCTAGGGACTAGCAACAATCTAAGTGTGGGGGTGTGATAACTCGTATAATTATATAGTTTTTAGTTATGTTTTATTATTGTTTTGTGTCAAATACGAGTTATTATTGTTTAGTCTAATTGTGTTTATGATCTTTTATATTTTTATGTAATTTGGTGTTTTTCATGAGTTTCTTTGAGTGATTTCAGATTACTAGAATTAAGGGCAAATCCAGTTCAGTTCCAGTTCCGACACCGTTTACCATATCAGCTATATCTCGAGTTTCACTGAAGCAATAAGGCTAAAATTTGTATCCATGCAAAGATAAGAGGCATATCTATCTTTTGCATGTTTTACACTTCTTGAAACGGAGTCGTTTTCCCTACCGAAATCAACCATCAAGTTGGCTGATGTGCAATGACGTCTGTTCTGCACCGTTTTGGTATTTTGACCATATCTTCCGATCCACATGAGCAAATGATCTGATTCCAACGGCTATGGATCCGTAACTGATAGGGGCATATTTTTCTAGAAGCCCATTTGATCAGATCGAGCCTCCAACATTGACAAAATCGACCATCAAGCTGGCTGATCAGAATTGTCATACAATATGACGAAAATTGTTAGAAAAATGCACCCACCTATTATACCTACCTTTGAAATTTGTAAAGCTTGTCTCTTGTCATTTAGCCCTCCAAAATGTGTATAAATAGAGGGCCTTGGATGAGTATTGGGATACATTGATAGATTGGTAGGATATTAGCCATTGTAATAAAATTCTCTAAGTTTTCTTTTTCTTTCCTTTCTCTAGTTTTCTTTTTCTTTATTTACATATGTTTCTTACATTTCTTTTCATTTTATTCATATCTAGTATGTGTTGCTAATCATATTGTTGAGGTGATGAGGTGAAGCTCTTGGTAAATGCTAAGGTTAGTCTCTTAAACATGAGCTAAAATGAATCATCATTTATAACACTAGTATAGATAATATTTTCTTTTGGTTTAAAATCATACTTGCAAAGTAGAGATCTTGATTCATTATTGACAATGAAAATGGCACAGTAAATGCTTGGTTTCATAACCTTGATTTGTTGTAGACATATACCTTGGCATAAGGAATGCTTGGACTCTTTTTGTGAGTTTTGAGGACACCAAATGAACATAATATCATATGCTATGGACGTTGGACTGAATTGCTAAACCTTCCGATTGGAACCTCCCTTATGTGTGGATTTCAATTGTGTAATAAAACAAGATTAATCTTAGCATAACACCAAGAGTTGATTCTCTAACCTCAACATCTTTTCTTATTGTTGTTTATATCTTGTTTAATTTCTTTTATATTTTGTTTATTTTGTTCTCTAATATCTTGTTTATCTTATTTTGTTGTTGATTCCCTAATATCTTGTTTACTTTCTTTTTCTTATATATTTATAAACTTATACTTACTAATACGCTTCCTTGTGGTTCGACCTCGGACACCCGAGAATTTATTACTTGAACATAACCTGCACTTGGGTTTACGACTCTTAATTGAGTCTCCATCAAAAACCATGAAAAGTTGGGAGAAGATGAATCAAACCAGATTTTAATTCAAAAGCTACCTCAAGATTAGCATATTCAATGCATAATGGTTGTTGACCCAAGTCCGGAGTGGCTAGCTCCTTGAGAGTTCGTTGTCATCTGATGCCATCTCTCCTTGCTTCTCTTGGATGTTTTGGTTCAACTCCTCGATTGGTTGTTGGTGAGAAGTTATAAATTCCCGAATTCTCCTAAGTCTTAAGTCTTCTTCGGGAGCTTGGAACATTCACTAATAAACAAAAACAGGAAAGTAAATAATTAGAACAAAAAATAAGAATAAACCAATAAACTAATAAACTAAAGAAAGTAATCCCCGGCAACGACACCAAAAACTTGATGCACCCAAAAGAGTGTAACTTATTTAACCTTGCACTTAAAAAGAATCAATTGTAAAGTATCGTGATTAGCAAGGGTCGAGTCCTCAAGGGTTGGGTTTTAGTTTGTAAGTTAATAGTTTATCACTTAAAAACAAGTAAACAAAAGTATAGGGGGTTTTGAGATCAGATTTAAACTAAAGTTAACAATAAGAATGATAAAAAAAATAATTAAGAAGAATCAAATAAGAGAAATATGGCTAAAGTTTCATTCTCCACCACTAGACATCATTAAGAATCAATTTCATATCTATCAACATCAATCAGCTATCAAAGTTAACAACCGTAGATAACAACAAGTTATGTTACCTCAATCTTTCCTTAGTGCGTCGTTAAATAGAACAAGCTCTCTATTTAATCTCTAACTATCAAACAACCTAGAATAAGCTCTCTAAGTTCAATTTAATAGCAGCTTTATATTGAGAAAGATAGGTTGATCTAAGCAACAAACACATAAGCTCGGATTGTTCAACTTAGGTTATGTTCCACTTTGCAATTATTGAAAACTTGACCATAATCATTAATCACAAATTGCTACTTATGAATAGGAAATCAAGACAATTACGGATCAAGACTCCTAAACTAGCATTAGACAATTATCAAGATTTATCTAGTTGGCCGCCTAAACAAATCAAAACATCATCATGAACAATTTTAATGGAAGAACATAAGCAACTTTGATAGAAAACAATGATAGATAGATTTTGAAAATTAATTACATAACATGTCTAGGGCTTTGAAATCACCTTTAACCAAATAAAAGTTTAGCCTAGCATAGGCATTGTAAACATAAACATAAAATTAAAGAGAATCTAAGAAGAAAATAAAAGAAAGGAAAAAGAAAAAGTAGAATATTAATTATCCAGCCTCTTCCTCTCTCAAAAACTCTAAAACAAAGAAGAAATCAGAACTTTAATGCTTGGAAAAGTGTGATTTTCGTTTGCCCCCTTGTTCTCTATTTATAGGCAATAGCTGGGGCATCAAACAAGTGAATTTCAGCTTTCTCCCTTCAATAAATGCTGACTTAAGGCTAAAGCTAAGGAAAGGTGGCTGATTTTTGTGTTTTAAGGAAAAAAAGAATACTTGGCATCCAAGGCATGTAGATATAAGGAAAGAAATAACTAATTATAGTCAAAGCACTCTTTAATGAGGAGAGATTACAAACTTGCAGCCAAAGTAAGTGTAAGGAAGGAAAGTCTTGGCTGATTTAATTCTCCTACTTTGACTAGGATTAGCTTTAAGGAAAGATCTTTGCAATTAATGCAAGTTTGACAAAGTTGACAGCCAATAATACTAGGAGATGCCGCCACCTTTTATTTATCTAAGAAACCATGTAATTAGCTAGGGAATTTAAAAGAAGAATTAGGGCAACCCATAATAATGCAAAAGCAAGTGGCGGCTGAAATTCTTCAAGGTTAAATAAAACTTGCCGCTAGGGTTCTTTTGAGCTTGAAGTGGGTTTTTCAACTAGGGTTTTTAGGGAATGAGGTGTAGGCAACCACATCTAGTCTTCTTGAAGTGTCCTTTGTGCTTGAAGCTTTATTTCATGTCCAAATTCACTCTTTTCAGCTCCATAGCAATTCTTATCTTCCAAAACACCTACAAAACACAAAATCATAGTAAATTATCAAGGATTTCAAGGAACTAAGGATAAAATATAAGGAATTGATATATGAAATTGATGAATTTAAGCACTTATCAGACACCTACTATCGAGGAATACTCAACCTTACTCCGTATTGAGTTATCCAGCCCAGATAAGATATATTGCAAGCAGCAAAAGATAGTTAATTTTCGGAAGAAGCTATCGAAGATATTGGGTATGGAGATTTCGATTGACTCCCCGAATATTAAGAAGAAAGGTTCGAGTGTTTGTATCCCGTGGGTATTCTTGTGAGACTATATCATGAGCAACCCGGAGAGTAATCGTGTGGTGGATGTATTTGCCATGGCGATTTATGGTTTGGTAATATTTCCAAAAATATTAGGGCACATTGAGATAGCCGTAGTGGATTTCTTTGAGTGTCTTGACAAACAAATTGATCCTTCTCCTGCTATCCTTGCCGAGATGATTAGGTCACTCAATTCCTATCGAAGAAAATGTAAGGGACATTTCGAGGGATGTGCACAGCTTTTGCATGTTTGGATCCAAAGTCATTTTTGGGGAGATGATAATGAAAAGCTTCGCCTTTACTTGAAGACTTTCATTCCCCTTAAAGAATTATGCAAGAAAGAGTGGCCGAGAAAATTGGATAAGAAATAATGGATCATGACTCTTCGTCACTTAGCCTGAGAGGTCGTTACTTGGAGGGCTCCGTGGATGCTGATGGGATCCATTTTGTATAGCTGTGGAGACAAACCATGGGTTCGATTAATGGGAATTTGGGGAGCTATCAGCTATGCACCACTCCTGGTACGAAGACAATACTGGTCTGAGCAGTTCATCCCGATGACTCATGATCTCACTTTGGTGGATTTTACATATAATGGGCCCGGATATGTGAAGGAACACGTGAGCTCATCAAAGTTTGGAGGAAGTTTCTGTTGGGATTCGACCTCATGCTCAAATAGTAAACGAATTAAAGAAGAACATGAATGCAGCGGAATAATAAACAAAGAGATAGTCGAATCTTACAGGATCATGCTTGTAAAATTTTAATGCGATCTTGTAATTATAAAGCATACATATGATTAGAAATCACACCTTAACTCAAAGATCTAGTAATCTTGAGTTTACAAACAACCTTCTCAATCTTGAACACCAAGCTGTCAATCCGAGACTTCAAGCCACACAAGTGTCTGGCCTCTAACGGTAATCCACTCAAGATGATCAAGAAAACCTTTATAAGGTAAGAATGGAGTCTTGCCGAAAACGATGCTAGTAGTTTAGGTTTCAAGAAACCTCTCCCCATCTAAATAAACATCCATGGCCAAATGCTTCATAAGCATCGAGAAGAAGAAAACACATTTCTTGCTTCTCTGGGTTTGATGCGCCAACCTCAAGGATTATCTTGATCTTCTTTCTTCTTCACTCTATGCCTTTTCTCTCTTGAAAGAAAACGTTTTTCTCACTAGCAATCCATGAAGAGGCAAGGAGGAAGTCAAGAAATCAAGAAGACACCAAAGCCTCTAAGCATATCACATATGCGGCTAGGAAGGCCATATGGAGGTCGGCCAAGCTATCATGTTTCTTTTATAGGGGGCGGCAATCACTCCAGGGTTTGGACTATGGGCAATAACTCTTATGTATTTGCACTTAAGTTCTTCCACTTAATTAAACTATTTAATTAAGTCCCTATTGATTAAATTCTCAAATTAATCAATTAGGCTTTTTCCAATTTAATCTCTTAATTCACCTTTCTGTGTGTGACCCATTACGCTTCCAATTAGTTGGCAATGAATATAAATTAATGTAATTAATTTATACTCATAGATCATGAGCAGACTCTAGCAAGCCATCATGACCACCCAAATACTAGAGAGTCAAGTTAGTCTCAACATAACCTTTCGTGTTCAGTCTATTAGTGTAATTCGATCCTTTCACCAAATATCCCGGAAAAACCATGAACAAGGTGCATTGTCTACTCATGTTCAATCCATATTAGTTCTTGCAGCTATTGGTTAACTTTGTGAACTTAGAGAAACTATTTCTCATAAATTCATTATACTCTGGCCAGAGATTCCATTAAGTTAACTTAAGCCAAGAACAAATGAGATATGTCTCTGATGTCACTTGGAGTGGTCAATCCTCTCTGGATCACTCATCCATCTTCGTATGGTTCATGTCATACCCAAAACCACCCTACCATAAGCATCATTCTATGTTAGGGACTCGTTCGTGATGGAATCAAAGTATGACATTCCCCATACAAGATGACCTGGTATCACAAGTAAGAGGACTACTTACACGAACGACACGTGAGAACATTTCCATAGACACTTGAGTGACAATACCAAATGGAGTTCTCACAGCGGGCCATGTTCAGTGAACTTGTTCAACAGACAAGCACCTACATTTTATCCTAAAGTATCTCATATACTTCAACACGTGAGAGTAGTTGCTTACTAAGTAAGTAGGCTTAACATGTACCAGTCTTTGAGAATTGCCAATGCCCCGTCTTGGCAATACGATGACCAGGAACCGTTTTACGAACATGACTTTGATGGATAAGGATCTCACAATTATATATAATTTCTTTGCAAGGCCATTATGTTCCATGGGCTTCATCCGATTGGTACTTAATAACTCTTTATCATCATACTAACATGAAGGAAAACCTTGTATCACTAAAATATAGTATGGGCTTGCATTATTGGTAGTTTATGCCTGACCAAACCGATTGGCTCTAGGGCATACACCGACAGTTGCGCCGATCAGAATTGGGTAGATATACCAAAAATGCTACTCCCACATATTTGGTTTGGATAGACAAAAGAATCTGTGACATGGTGCTCTCTACCGAAGATGCCTCTGTTTATCCAGTAATCCTTCAACGAGAGCCAGTAATACTATCAAAGGTTGAGCTTGTCAGGCAAGAATTAGAATAGGACAAAGGGAAATTGAAGCGAGAACGTCATAAGCTTCAAGAGGAAGTCGAGGATTTGAAAACCAAACTTGAGATCCAAGAGGTCAAGACACGAAAGGTGGCCAAAGAACGAGACACGGCACAATCTGATATAAAGGATTTGCATCAAGAGAACAAGAAGCTAAGGGTCAAAGGAAAATTTATTGAAACTAGCAAGTCTCTTGGTGCACATGAGAAAGAGATAGAAAAGCTTCAGAAAAAATTGGATTTCTGGAAGGGTGAGGCTAAGGAAAGCAAAGAAAAGGAGTCCAGATTTTCTCATTAGTGATAGAAGTGGGGAGATGCGCATTCATTGATTTCGGTCAAGTTGGAAAGAACCTGCAAGAGAATGAGCTTTTGAAAGCCAGATTAGGGAATGAGAGGGAAAGGACATCCATGCTGCGCAAGAAAAATGGGACACTCTATGATACTATTCATACCCTAGAGCAGTAGTTGCAAGTTCTAATTTTTACTCTTATTTTCTATTTGCTTTTATTTTTTTATATATATATATATATTTTGTCTAAATGTTTTTTATATATTTTCTTTTGCAGGGTAAAACTCTATTAAACAAAAATTTAATTTGTTTCTTTTCTTTACTTATTTTTTTATTATTTTTTTTACAAGTATTTTATTTTTTTTTATTATTATTATTATTTTTCATATTTTGAATTCTAATTTTTTTTAGTTACTATTTTTAATTTATTTTCTTTTGTAGTGACCATTCACCTAACTTGGACAAGCATGATAAGGTCGAAGAAGACGACTATAGCTTCTCCTGCGTTGCTTTCATCGATAGGGGAGTTTTCTCATTCTTACTCTTTTTTTTTTTAAACATTGAAGACAATGTTTGTTTTAAGTTTGGGGGTGTTGGTCGTTAGTTTTTCGATTTCTTTTGTTTTGTGTATTTTTTTAGTTTTTAGTTTGTTTTGTGTGGCTTTTTAGTTTGTTTTCTAAGTTTATGTTTAGGAATCTATTTTAAAAAAAAATTTGCTTGAGATATTTTGCACTTTATATGATAAGGCCCTTATCCAATGATGAAACTTTAGTTATCGATCTATCTTGATTCTTGGGAAAAACATAGGCATGAGAAGAATTTGTGTTAAATTCTTTTGTTAGTTTCATGTTAGGATGTGATTTTCACAAATTGAGCACTTAATCTCTTGCTTAGATTTGCATTGCTTATTTAAAGACTGATTATGGTGATGTGAATTGCAATTATGTCTAGAGCCTAGAATTTGTTTGATTCTCTCTCGAGGCGAAATCCTAGACAACACTAAGCTGAGGAGATGATTTAGGCCATCTTTGGATCGTTTGAGCCTTTCGAGCCTACCTTTATATATTAATATCCTTAGTCTACCTCTTTGTGCCTAATTGATATATCTCTTTTTTATTTCCACATATTTTAGCCTAGCCAAATAAGAAAAACCATGATTACCCTCACTACATACGCATGTGTATGACATACAAGAAAAAAAATTATGAGCTATGTCTAATTTGGGTGTAATGGTGATGTGAATAAAATTTCTCTGAAAAAAAAAAAAAGAGAAAAGATTATGGTTCTTCGAAAACGAAAAATCGAAAAAAAAAAAGAATAAAGTGGTGAAGCAAAAAAGGAAGTGTATTCAAAGAATAGAGCATGTAATTTGAGGAAAAGACTATGGCTCTCAAAAATCCTAGAAAAAATGTAAAGTGTCTATGGGTGACTTAAACCGAAATATATCTTTATCCTAGCTTGACCCTAGCCTTACATTACAAGCTTAATAAAGACCTACTTGATCCTTGATGAAGTGTTAGTCTACATTAGTGGAGAGAGAGATGAAAAGCAAACATATGAGAATCTAGTACTAATTCGTATTTTACATTGGCATAAACTTATTTAGATTGCATGTAATGATTTGTAAAAAGATTATTCACACACACACTGAAAATCCATTCAAGCATGAGACATACGATTGAACTGAATCATAAAGTTGGATTATATTTTTGTTCTACTTTGAGTTGAGATTTTGAGATAACTTTTGAGGACAATTAAGGAAATCATTAGTTAAGTGCATTCATCTCTAGCTATGTTTTGTTTCACTTTATTTATTTATTTATTTAGTTTGTTTTGTTTTGTTTTGTTTTGCTCGAGGACTAGCAAAATCTTAAGTTTGGGGGTGTGATAACTCTATGAAATAGTGTTATTTGATGTTGTTTATTCAATCTTGTTCTTACTGCTTCTAATTGCTTAGCTACCAATTATATTGATGTGGTAACCTAGATACAACTTGGAAAAGGGAGTTTAGTGTTAGACATGGATTGAATAACACATGTTTCATATTTATTTATTATGATGAATTGATCTGCAGGTAGGGTAGAAATATACTTACTTGTCATGTGTAACCATTGTTAGAGCCTAAACTTAATGAGTTCCTCTCTAATTCAATTATCATAGGAATATAGTTAATTCGTTATGAGGGATATTTTTATAAGACCATCGGAAGATCCTTATAAATGAATTAGAACTCTAGGTTAACAACTCAAGGTCATTAATCAAGTTAAGAGGGTATCAGAAGTTCAAGCGAAGTGTTGAGTGAAATTGTAATCATAGGCTTTTCTTATTTGATTTAATCTATCTTTTAATTTGCCTTCTTTTATTATTAGTTAGTTTCTTTTATTTAATTTAATTAATTATTTGAATAAGATTAAGTTGTTCTAATTTTAATACTTAACGAATTTGGTAACAATTCCTCTACTCCTCACTTTATTAATTGCCAACGATACGTGCACTTGCGTGGTTAAATCCGACAACAAGTTTTTGGCACCGTTGCCGGGGAATTGTTTTACTATTTTTGTTAATATTAATACCAAGCAATCTTAGTCTTAATTCAAACTTTTTATTTATTTAATTTAATTTATTTTTCTTTTCAAGTTTTATTGCCAGTTGAATGCAAAAGGGGTGCACTATGTAGGGTCATGAACAAGATGCAATCACTACTATATTTGCACAAATAGCTGCACTTAACAAGAAGCTTGGCAATTGGGGTGTACCTGCCGTCCAAAGTTCATTTGTGGTTTGTGAATTATGTGGGGAAGGACATCATAATGATTGTTGCCAATATGTTGGAAACTACAATATGCATCAAAATAGTTTCTATTCCAACAACTACAATCTAGATTGGGGAGATCACCAAAATATTTCCTGGAGTAACAATCAATGGCCCTCCTACTCAGACAATCAAGCATATCTTTTTGAGTTTCCACCATATGCACAAGCACTTATCCAAGAAAAGAAACCATAATTAGAAAAGGTGTTTATGAAATTCATGGCAAGCCAAACAGTGATCAATCAGAATCATTAAGAGGGTTTCAGAAGTTCAAGCGAAGTGTTGAGGGAAATTGTAATCCTAGGCTTTTCTTATTTGATTTAATCTATCTTTTAATTTGCCTTTTTTTATTATTAGTTAGTTTCTTTTATTTAATTTAATTAATTGTTTGAATAAGATTAAGTTGTTCTAATTTTAATACTTAACGAATTTGGTAACAATTCCTCGTGGGAACGATACTCTACTCTTCACTTTATTACTTGTTAACGATACGTGTACTTGCGTGGTTAAATCCGACAACACCTCTGTCGCAACCCTAAAAAAAAATCTCATCGCAAGACTTTATATTTCGTTAAGCGTGACATTAAAAAAAAAACCGAGGAAAAGTCGACTTAATTCCTCTTGAAAAATGAAGGTTTTGAAAATGACCTTCAAAAAGTCATGGAGCCGCCACCAATCTTTTTTAGCTAGGTGTGCTCGGCCACCTATTAAAACCGGTTTTGTAAAACATTTTTAAAACCAATTTCAAGTCTGCGTTTTAAACCAGAGAAATCAAAGAAACGGGTTCGGGATTCGGTTACGTGTAGGGAAGGATTAGCACCCCCACAACGTTCGTATAAAATGGTACCTTATTAATCATGTATTATCTAAAGTCTCGGTAAAAAGTCGGTTTTTAATTTAGTATTTCAAGTTAATTCCCAATTTAAAGAAAAATAATTCCATTTTTAATTGAAAATGATCCGAAATTTATTAATTCAATATTTTCCTATAGTCCCCAACAAACGTGGCAAAATATAGAAATTTTTATTAATTTGAAAAATTTTCCGAATCATTCTCGTTTTAAAGAAGATATTCCTTTATTAATGATAATTTATGATATCCTCCCCAACAAACCCGGCAAAGAACTCATGAATTATTGTAACTCGGGAATATCTTTATTTTATTGAAAATTTATTATCTTTTTCAAAACATTTTAAAAATATATATATATATATATATGAACATGAATATGTGTGACATAATAAAGATGATATAACAAAGTCTAGATAATATAATGCAACCTAAATGATATGATATAATTCAAATGGCATGACATATTCTAAATGAAATGAAATGATTTAAATAACATAATATTCTAAATGAAATGAAATATCCTAAATGAAATGAAACGTCCTAAGTGACATTATTTATTCTATATGAAAGGAAATAACCTAAGTAACATGGTATATTCTAAATGGAATAAAATGATTTAAATGACATGGCAAATGTAAATGATGTGGCATACTTTAAATAACATGGCATATTCTAAATAATATAATCTAAATGACATGGAATATAATCTAAGTGACATGAAATGACATGAAACATAAAATAATGCTATCATGAAATATGCATGAAAATAAAAAAAAATAATAATAATAATGCATGAACATAGTATATGCTAAACAATCTGACAAAAATAAATGACTAAATAAAAAGCTTAGGATAGCATGAAATATTCAAAAATCATATAACAAACAATATGACACCATAAAATATAAATCAAAATAATAAAACTACCATAGAAATTATCTAGCAAAAAATCATATATTATACAATATGCATGGATATGGAAAATGCAATGCATGCAAGTGTATTTTTTCCTTTAATTAAGGAAGTCCGTATATCTAAAAAGATATCCGGCTACCTTAGGAAAATATATCAAATTAAATTTTGTAAAATCAAAATACTTTGTGATTTGTTTGAAAACAATTTTGAAAAAAACTTGGATGAAGATTAAAACCCTAGCCAAACCTTTTAAAAATGGCTCTAATTTCCTAAGTTTAAAATATGGACTTGACCACCCTTGACCCGAGCTCTATAAAATCATTTTTTTAGTTTAAAAAGGCCTAGAAATCACCCTAAGACAGTAGCTAAATTTCCTAATGAGCCCCCTCTAAAAAACTTAGCCAAAACAGAAAATGATTTTCCCTCAAATTCAAATCTGACTCTACTGTCCAGTTTTAAAACACGATTTTTTAACCTATTTTTTAAAATTTCAAAAAAATCTAAAAAATATACTGGAGACTTAGAACATGTAAAACTACATGGGAACAAATTGGCTTAATTTTCTTATTAAAGATAACTTCCCAGAAAAATCAGGAAAGTTCAGAAACTGGGTGAAAAACTGTTTTGCCAAAACACACATTTTTTGCCTTTGATAAAATCATTCAAAAATCAAAGTAAAAAGGTTGGAGACTCTCCTAAGGACCTATAAACAATACCTAATACTTCTAAAAAGTTAGACAAAAAATGGCTAAGTAAAATAAATCACAAAGGTAGAATAATCGATTTGATAACCCTTTAATTTTCCACAAGTATGCTCAAGTGAGCATGACTTGAGCCATTGATTGGCCTAAGTCATAAATCATGTGGCATGACATGATATGCATGAACATAAAGCAAGTTGAATGCATGAAATGCATGATTTAAAACCTAAATGATGAAGGAAATGCATGGCAATTCAAAATGACTTAAATGCCTAGCATGAGTTTGCATGGCAATAAATGCTATCCAAACTTAATATGCATGAAATGCTTGATAATGCAAATATGATTTAGACCTAATGTGTTATGAATATGCATGACAATACTAATGTGACCTAAGACCTAAATAGCATAGCAATGCATAGCAATACCAATATGATCTAAGACCTAATATGCATGGCAATACAAAGATGGCCTAGACCTAAAATGTGATGAGAATGCATGAGAATGTCATGGACATATAATGACCAATAAACCTAATACTAATGCAAGAACAAACAGCAACTAATACACAATGTCAAGGCATAATAATGCAAAGCATGGTACCTAAACAAAATGCAAATGCACACACAAGACAAGGAATGCATGAAGAGGCCGAATGGCCACTAGATAACCTAAGGCAATCCTATCTAGCAAATAACACAAACACAGAGCAAACCAAATCAAAATACGTAATGTCATGGCATGAAATGCTAACCTATCAACTAAACCAATTGAAAATGCAAACACAAAGCAAAAAGGGTCATGTTGGCCGAATGGTCCTCAAAAATCATGGCATAATCCTAGCTAGCAAATAACACAAACACATAGCATTTTAAACCAAAATACACAAAACCAAACATGGAAATGCAAACAAATCAACAAGCAAGATAAAATACATATACAAGGCAAACAAAATGGAAGTAGCCGAATGGTCATATGGTAAAATATAAGATGCAAACATGGTAATATACAAGGTATGATACATGAAAAAAAAATGCAAAATATAATCAAGAAAAACATAAGGGCCAAAACCTACAAAAAATATCATTTCATGAAAAGAAAGAAAAATAAATAAATAAATAAATATAAAAGAAAAGAAAAGAAAATATAGCATAAAAATAATGTAAAGAACATGATCAAAATAAACATAGACATGCAAAGAAAATAACAAGAAAAACTAGTAAACAAAACAAGGAAAGTTAAGCTCCATGGTTGGTACAAAATGGGCATAGCCTCTCCCCTAACCATAATCACTTGGTCTTGTCCAGATAATGAAGCCTTTCCATTTCAAAAAAATCAGAACATAAACCATGCTAACCAACAAAATAGAGGTGAGCTTCATGGTTGGTAAAAATGGGCATAGCCTCTCCCCTAACCATGGTCACTTGATATGTATCAAGATCATGTAGCCATTTTAACCCCTTTTGCTTCATTTTTTGTAAAAAAATCAGAACACTAAATACTTAAATAAACCTTCAAAAATCATGTTTCCCACAACAACATGCAAAGAAGAAAAAACAAAAAATCAAGGCAAGCATTCATGTCAAATTCGGCCAAGCAAAAACCTTGGAAAAAAATTTGTTTTCAACCATTTTTGATGAAGAAGAAAAGATGAAAACTTAAGTAAACATTTTAAAACTTTGATTTCTATGAGAAATGGAGTAGGAAAACAAAATCGAAAATCAAGAAATCAACATGGAAAACAAGAAGAAAACCATGCTAGAGCTAGGTAGCAATGACTACCTTCAAGCTCTTTTTAGAAAACCTTTCTTTCCTTTCTTTCAAAAAACTCTTCTTCTCTAAATTAGCTACTCCCCTCATCTATCAAATGACCTAGCCTATATGGAAAAAATAAACATTCCCCCTTTCCCTCTTGGCCGATTGGCATCCTTCACCCTTGGATGATTTTTGCACTTTTCTCCTCCAATTTTGGCCCTTAAATTAAGATCTTTTGATGACCCAATAAAAATACCTTCTTGCCAATTGGTAGCAGCCCTTAATATGTGTACTCAGCCCTTCTAATAACCTCAACCCTTAGATGAAATAAGGATATAATCCCATGCTCTCCCTTTGCTTGGGCGAATGAACCTCTACCCTTGGATGAGTTGTGCTCATCTTTCTTCTTCCATTCTTGGCCATTGGATGAGGATTCTTTCATGACAACATAAAAATATCATCTTGACATTTAATCCCAGCCCTTAAAATGTGTATTCAACTTTTCTACAAGGCACCTAAGCTAGTGGATGAAGGGGGGACCATTTGCAAGGTATTAGTGGAAGCATTTTGAGCTTTATAGTGATTAAAGAATTAAATTGATCAAGCTTCCTTCTTCTCCTCTATGCTGACTGACCAAGGGAGGAATTATCTCATCAATTCCTTCATCTTTCATATTTTTCTTAATTACAAATTGGCCCTGTCGATACGTGATCCCGATCGCGGGGACCCGTTTGAGTGAGGGGCGAAATAGAAGCAGAGGAAAAGACGACTTAATTCCTCTGGATTGAAATAAAATAAATAGTCGAGGGTATGAAAACAGCCTCGTAAAAAGGCATGGAGTCACCACCAATCTTTTTCAGCTAGGTGTGATCGGCCACCTATTAAAACCGGTTTTATAAAACATTTTAAAATTAATTAAAATATTTTAAAACCAATTTCAAGTCTGCATTTTAAACCATAGAAATCAAAGAAACGGGTTCAGGAGTTGGTTACGTGCGGGGAAGGATTAGCACCCCCACAACGCCCATATAAATTGGTACCTTATTAATCGTGTGTTATCTCAAGTCTCGGTAAAAAGTTCGTTTTTTATTTAGTATTTCAAGTTAATTCCCAATTTTAAGAAAAATAATTCCATTTTTAATTGAAAATGATCCAGAATTTATTAATTCAAAATTTTCCTATATTCCCCGACAAAATCGGCAAAATATAGAAATTTTTATTCATTTGGAAAACTTTTCGAATCATTCTCGTTTTTTGAAAGAAAGATATTCCTTTATTAATGATAATTCATGATATTCGCTCCAGCAAACCCGGTAGAGAACTCATGAATTATTTTAACTCGGGAATATCTTTATTTTATTGAAAATCATTATCTTTTTCAAAACATTTAAAAATGTGAACATGAACATGTATGACATAAATAAAATGACATGGCAAAGTCTAGATAATATAATGCAACCTAAATGATATGACATAATTTAAATGCCATAATATATAGGTAAAATGAAAAATCCTAAGTATCATGGTATATTCTAAATGAGATAAAATGATTTAAATGACATGGCAATTCTAAATGATATGGCATATTTTAAATGACATGGCATATTCTAAATAATTAAATATAGATGACATGGAATATGATGAAATGTCATGAAACATAAAATAATGCTATCATAAAATATGCATGAAAATAAAATAAAAATGCATGAGCATAGTATATGCTAAATAATGTGACAAAAATAAATGACAAAATAAAAGATATGGGATATCATGAAACATTCAAAATGATATGGCAAACAATATAAGATCATAAAATGTGAATCAAAATAATAATAATACCATGGAAAATATCATAGCAAAAATCACACATTTAAATAAAATGCATGAACATGGAAAATGCAATGCATGAAATGTATTTCTTCCTCTAAATAAAGAAATCCGTATATCTAAAAGGATATCCGGCTACCTTAGGTAAATATGTCAAATTAGATTTTCTAAAAAACAAAACTTTGTGATTGTTTGAAAACAATTTTGAGGAAAAACTTGAATAAAAATTAAAACCCTTACCAAACCCTTCTAAAATGGCTCTAATTTCCTAAGTTTAAATCCCGGACTTAACCACCCTTAACCCGAGATTTATAAAATCATTTTTAAAGTTTAAGAAGGCTTAGAAACTACCCTAAGATAGTAGCTAAAGTTTCTAACCAACCCTCTAAATGCCTTAGCCAAATTCAACCATTATTCCTCTTTTGATTTCAAATCTGCCTCTACTGTCCGGTTTTACCACATGATTTTTTAGCCTATTTTTAAAAATTCAAAAAAACTCTAAAAAAAGTACTTGAGACTCAGAACATGTAAAACTACACAAGAAACAATTGTCTTAATTTTCTGATTAAAGATGTCTGCCCAGAAAAATCGGAGATGTTCGAGTATTGGGTGAAAAAAACTGTTTTGCCAAAACACATTTTTGGCCTTTGATAAAGTCATTCAAAAATCAAAATAAAAATTTTTGAAGATCATCCTAAAGACCTAAGGACAGTAGCTAAACATTTAAAAACTTGGACAAAAATTGGCTAAGTAAAAAAAAATCACAAAGGTAGAATAATCAATTTGACAATTCCTTAATTTTCCACAAGTATGCTCAAGAGAGTATGACTTTGAGCCATTGAATGGCCTAAGTCATAAATCATGTGGGAATGACATGGAATGAATGAACATACAGCAAATGAAATGTATGAAATGCATGGTCTAAAGGTCTAAATGGTAAAGGAAATGCATGACAATTCAAGACAACCTAAATGCCTAGCATGAGTTTTCATGGCAATAAATGCTATCCTAACTCAATATACATGCAATGCTTGATAATGTAAATGTGACTTGGACCTAATATGTTATGAATATGCATGAAAATGCTAATGTAACCTAAGACCTAAATAGCATAGTAATGCATGACAATACCAATGTGATTTATGACTCAATATGCATGGCAATACTAATATGGCCTAGACCTAAAATGTAATGAACATGCATAGCAATACTATGAACATACAATGACCAATGAAACTAATGTCAATGCTGGAACAAACAGCAACTAATACACAATTTCAAGATATGATAATGCAAAGCATGTTACCTAAACAAAATGCAAATGCATGATAAGGCAAGGGATGCATGAAGAGGCCAAATGTAGCTACATGATGCTCTAATGCAATCCTATCTAGTAAATGACAGACGTACATGACAAATCATATTAAGATGCATAATGTCATGACATTTGCATAAGCATATGACGTACTAAACTAAAAATGCACAAGCTCATGTCATGGAGATGCAAACAAATCAAGAAGCAAGGTGAAAATGCACATTCAAGGCATATAAATATGGAGTAGCCGAATGGCCATGTAACAAAATGATGGCATTTTATCATAGCATTTTCATAAGCACATGACATACTAAAATCAAAATGTACAAGTTCATGGCATGGAGATGCAAACAAGTTAAGAAGCAAGGTGAAAATACACATGCAAGGCATACTAAAATGGAGTAGCCGAATAGCCATGTAACAAAATAAAAAAATGCAAACATGTTTATAATATAAGACATGATACATGAAAAAAAATGCACAACATGAGCATATGAACACAATGGCCGAATATACAAGGGAAAGTTATTAAGAATGGAATAGAAATATATAATATAGCATAGAAAATAATGTAAAGAACTTATAAAAAATTTAACATAGACATGCAAAATAAATAACAAGCAAAACTAGTAAATAAAACAAGGAAAGTTAAGCTCCATGGTTGGTATAAAATGGGCATAGCCTCTCCCCTAACCATAATCACTTGGTCTTGCCAAGATCATGAAGCCTTTCCATTCCAAAAATCAGAAAATAAACCATGCTCAATAGCAAAATTAAGGTGAGCTTCATGGTAGGTAAAAATGGTTATAGCCTCTCTCCTAACCATGGTCACTTGGTCTAGCCAAGATCATGTTGCCATTTCAACCTTTTTGCTTCATCTTTTGTAAAAAATCAAAACCTTAGATACTCTAAAAACCTTTTAAAAATCATTTTTCACAACATGCAAGGAAGAAAGAAAGAAAAAGAAAACCAAGGCAAGCAAACATGCCATTTTCGGCCAAGCATGAAACCATGTAAAAAAATTATTTTCCACCATTTTAATGAAGAAGAAGAGATGAAAACATAAGTAAACATTAAAAAACTTTATTTATATGAAAAATGTAGTAGGAAAACATGATAGAAAATCAAGAAATCACCATGGAAAACAAGAAGAAAGCTATGCTAGAGCTTGGTAGAGATGACTACCTTCAAGCTCTCTATTGAAAACCTTTTTTTTTCTTTCTTTCAAAACCTTTTTACTTTCCAAATTAGATATTGTTTCTAGCCAAAAAACATATGAAAAATGAAACCAAGCCCCCCTCTTTAGCCTTGGCCGAATAGCCTCTCACCCTTGGATTGGAATTGCACTTTTTTCTCCTCCAACCTCTACCTTTAGATTAAGATATTCTGATGACAACATAAAAATGTCATCTTGGAAATTGATAGCAGCCCTTAAGATGTGTACTCAGACCTTGTAGTAAACTTAGCCCTTAGATGCAAAAGAGGACCAATCCCATGCACTCCCTTGCTTGCCCCCTTGAGTGCCAACCCTTGGATGAATTGTGCTCTTCCATTCTTGGTCATTGGATGAGGAAAACATAAAAATGACATCTTGTAGATTAAATCCAGCCCTCGACATGTGGACTCAGCCCTTGTACATGGCCTAAGCCATTGGATGAAAAGAGACAATCCCATGCACTCCCTTGCTTAACCGAATAGATGCTCACCCTTGGATGAATTGTGCTCATCTTTTTTCTTCCATTCTTGGCCAATAGATGAGGGTTCTTTCATGAAAAATAAAAATTTCATCTTGGCATTTAAACTTGGCCATTGGATTGTGCATTCAACTTTCCTACAAGAACCTAAGCCATTGGATGAAGGGGGGACCATTTGCAAGGTTTAGTGGTAGCATGTGGCTTGATAGTGACTAGGGAATTAAATTGTTCAAGCTTCCTTCTTCTCCTCTATGCTGGCTGACCAAGGGAAGAAAAATCCCAGCAATTCCTTCTTCTTTCATATTTTTCTCAATTACAAATTTGCCCTTTTTGGTTTCTTCGATGAAATAACATTTTTGCCCCTTGGACCTAAATAAATAGCAAACGGACTCCAAATTCAAATTTTCTTTTTTCAATACTTCCAAAATAATAAAAAATTGAATTCTGCAAGTTTTTAAAATTTTCTGAGTCCATTTGCTATTTATTTCGGATTTATTTTTGAAATTACCCCTTTTATGCACCCGAACTTTACCATTTTTAAACGAGCTCCGAATCTAGATTTTTTTCACCAATCTTTTCAAAATAATTTAAAAATGTGATCTGGAAGTTTTCCTAATTTTTGGAGCTCATTTGCTATTTTTTCGTGATTTATCTGCTTGAGTTACTACATAGGGGACCCGGGATTTGGCCATTTTGCAAACGGACTCCGAATCAAGATTTTCTTTTGCCAATTTCTTCCAAATAATTTAAAAATGGGATTTACAAATTTTCAGAATTTTTGGAGTTCGTTTGCTATTTTTCCAAGATTTATCCTGTTGAATTTCTACATAGTGGGCCCGGTATTTGGCGATTTTGCAAACGAACTCCGAATCAAGATTTTCTTTTTCTAACTCTTCGAAATGATTTAAGAATGAGATTTGCAAATTTTCAAAATTTTTGGAGTTCATTTGCTATTTTTCCCATATTTTCCAATTTTGCCTTTTTGCATCTGAAACCCGATTTTGCTCAAAACCAGTCCGATTTTTAGATTTTCTTCAAACCGAGCCTTGGGCTATCTTTGTTTAATCATTTCTCATCAATTAAGGGCTTTAGATCTACCGAATTGGGCCATTTCCATAATCCTTCCAAATTTCATCAAAATCCACCAAAAAACCCTAATTCTCGGTTTTCCTCCGAATTGACTTTTCTATCAGTTTTTCTTCCAAATAGCTTCTCCATTACCCGTAGTCAGTGATTATCTTTCATTTGAGACCTTCAATTCTGACCAATTTGATCGTTTAAGCACTTTTCCCCAAATTTCCCGAACTAGGGTTTCTTTTCTACTGAATCTCTGTAACCCAACTTCCGAACTCCATATCTTTCAATGTAGACCTCGGATTATCAAAATTCTTTCACCATTTTTCAATTGAACCTCAAATCTTGATTTTGAAAGTGGGTTGACTTTTTTGGGATTGACTTTTTTAGGGTTGACTTTTTCAAGTTTTGATTTTTTCTATACGCTTCCTTAGACTAAGTCTCGGAGGACTACTGCAGGATGAGAAAAGCCTTTTAGCATTCTGAAACATCAATTTAGGAAGAAAATGTACTTGATTTAGGGGGCCGGACAAAATTAGGTGTCTACAACTGTCCCTCTTTGGCTATTGCTGAGAATCAGGAATTAGGCAAAGATAAACAAACACTAATTTTGTACGGTTAGTGAAATCATATATGAAGGAAAGGAAAAGGGAGTTTTCTTTTTTCCTTTTTTTTTTTAAAAAAGCTGTAAATTGAAGATTTTGTCCTTAAATTGAATTCCCTCACTAATTAAGGCCCGACCCGTCTTAAGGAAACGAGTTCGATTTCAAAAGAAAAAATTATTCCCGAAGGTCTTAAAAATGATGCCCGAAGGTCTTAAAAATGGTGCTCGGAGGTCTAAAAAATGGTGCCTGAAGGTCTTAAAAATGGTGCCCGGAGGCCTAACCCGTGATGAAAAATTATGTCGGAGGTCTTAAAAATGGTGCCCGATGGTCTTTAAAAATGGTGCCCGAAGGCCTTACCTATGATTTGCAAAATTATGCCCGAAGGTCTTAAAAATGGTGTCCGAAGGTCTTTAAAAATGGTGCCCGAAAGCCTTACCCGTGATTTACAAAATTATGCCCGAAGGTCTTAAAAATGGTGCCCGAAGATCTTAGAAATGGTGATCGAAGGTCTTTAAAAATGGTGCCCAAAGGCCTTACCCGTGATTTGCAAAATTTTGCCTGAAGGTCTTAAAAATGGTGCCCGAAGGTCTTACCCGTGATTAAAATACCTTGACGACGGTCTCAAGGCTCTACTCATTTGATAAATAGAATGAATTCGATTTAAAACAAAAGGAAATACCTCGACGGTGGTCTCAAGGCTCGACTCATTTGATAAAACAGAATGAATTCGATTGAAAACGAAAGGAAATACCTCGACGGTGGTCTCAAGGCTTGACTCATTTGAGAAGCAGAACGAGTTCAATTTGGGAAGCCAAAGTTTTCTTGATTCCTGCAATGTTAGCTAAATGCAATGATGAGAATGACATGCTTTGCAAATGATTATATGTTTCTTGAGGATGAATGCAGTCAAATGATTATGCCATGATTTCTAATCCATTGTTTCTTTGAGGTTCACAGATTATCCGACTTCATGATGGAGCCTTCAATTGTTCACTGATGCCCTACTTAAAGAACCTTTTACTCAAGATAATTTGTCAAACAGTCCCAGTTTCTGACTCCGCTAAAATTCACAAATTTCTGACTTCATGGCTGAGTCTCCAACACATTCACTATTTTCCTTTACTCGGTGAATTTTCCATCAGGATTAGTGGTTTCCAAACTTTTTCTAAGATTTAGATCTATTCCATAGTAATACTTTTAAGTTCCCTTTTATTTTAAAAATTTGTGTTTACTAATCATCATTCAATTTAATAACAAACAAAATGCAATCTCAAAAAATGTATGAAATAAAGTATGAAACAAGCCAATGTCATAAAAGAATAACAAGAATTTATTGCAACAAATGTCTTAAAATGGTAAAAGTGAATATCAAGTATATAAGAAACAAATGTAAAGTTATAGGTTGTTGATGCCCCGGATACGGAATATCTTGGACCTTGCTTTTTCAAATCATCTAAAATTTCTATTGAACAGTCAATTTACTTGGGTAATCCCTAGGCTTCCGTAGTTATGTCAGACTGAGTTGTTCCCTTTTCTCTGATTTTCAAATACTTTCTCCCCCTTTACATGAAGCATTGATTCAAACCTTAATCAGTACTTGAGCCGCCCTTTGCGGGTTTTCAACTCAAGTGTCCCCCATTCGGTATTAAGTCGCCCTTTACGGGTTTTCGGCTTAAACCTCTCCTTTTTTTTTTCTTTTTGTTTTTTTATCATCCATTTGAGAATTCTGAATACTTCCAAGGTAAAAATGTCAATTCAAAATATGGGATGAATTCTGAGAAAAACCTTTCAAATTAAATACCCATGCTTGATCAAAATGGACTTTTAAAGTACGTAATGTAAGCCAAGGTTCGGGTTTAGAAGGAAAGGATAAAATAGGCCCAAATCATTTCCTGAGGAGAATTCATTCTCGAGACATTTGTCCCATTTTTGGACTTTTTTTATTTTTTTTATTGCTGGCTTTCATTTGCCATTCTTTGATTTCACATTTTCCAATGGCTCTCTTTTTTTGCCATGATTTTGATTATTTTTCCTCGTATTTGCCATCCAGTGTAGAGGGTGATCCTTGATCAGGGTTCAACGAAAAAAAATAATTCCTAGGGCTCAAAGGGGTGACTAGGGATAATTTCTTTTTAGTGAAAGATGGCCATTCGTCATATCAAGCATGAATATTCTCTTTGAGAAGCAATTCTCATGGGAGATAGATATATAGAATTTCCATTTCTACATTTGGAATCATTCGAATCCCCATGTGCATAACAGCACACTTTTTTTTAAGCATAATACTTCTTTAGTTCATCAGCATTCACAGGATGTCTAAAACCATCCCCGTCTATCCGAGTTAGAATCAATGCTCCTCCAGAAAAAGCTATTTTTACCACATAGGGTCCTTCCCAATTTGAAGCCTATTTTCTTCGCGGATCCTTCACTATGTGGAGAATTTTCCTCAGTACCAACTCTCCTTCTCGGAACTGTCTGGGTTGAACCTTCTTGTTATGGGCTTGAATCATCCTTTTCTGATACATCTGCCCATGACAAATTGCCTTCAATCTTTTCTCTTCGATGAGATTCAGCTGTTCATAATGAGCTCTAACCCATTCTGCCTCTTCTAGGCCAACCTCCATCAAAACCCGAAGTGAAGGAATCTCAACTTCAATAGGTAACACTACTTCCATACCATATACCAAAGAAAACGACGTTGCCCCTGTTGATGTGCGAATCGAAGTGCGATATGCGTGAAGAGCAAAGGGCAAGATCTCATGCCAATCCTTGTACATACCAGTCATCTTGTCAATAATCTTCTTGATGTTTTTGTTGGCTGCTTCTACTGCCCCACTCATTTTCGGACGATAAGGTGCCGAATTGTGATGCGTGATCTCGAACTGAGTACATACCTCTCTCATCATCTTATTATTCACATTGAGAGTATTATCTGAAATAATTCTTGCTGGCAATCCATATCAGCATATGATTTCCTTCTTAACAAATCTGCATACCACCGTCTTCGTTACATTCGTATAAGAAGCAGCTTCCACCCACTTTGTGAAATAGTCTATGGCCACCAGGATGAAACGATATCCATTTGAAGCTTTCATGGTAATAGGCCCAATCATATCCATTCCCCACATTGAAAATGGCCATGGTGCGATCATGACATGCAATGGCGATGGCGGCACATGAATCTTATCTGCATAGATCTGGCATTTATGATATTTCCGAGAATAACTAATACAATCTCCTTCCATCATATCCTGCCCTCATAATCTGCTTGGCAAGCATGTGACCATTAGCATGGGTGCCACATATCCCTTCATGGACTTCCTCTACGATTCTTTGAGCTTCAGCAGACTCGACACATCTCAGTAGGACTTGATCTTTCCCTTTCTTGTAGAGAATCTCGCTGTCTAGAACAAAACCAATTGCTAACCTTCTCAGAGTCCTCTAGTCATTTTTTGTTGCTTGTTCTGGATACTGTTGATCTTGATGTACTACAAGACGTCATATACCACGGGAGACCATCCGCTTCTTCTTCGATACTCAAGCAGTGGGCAGAAGACTCATATATGCTCATTTTGATCGGCAAAACTTTCGCCCCTTCATTCACTTTAAACATTGATGACAAAGTAGCCAGAGCATCCGCCATCCGGTTTTCTTCTCGGGGGAAGTAATTGAAACTTACTTCTTCAAACTCCTCTAATAAACTCAGTATGAGTTATTGGTATCGAATTAGCTTTTTATCTCGGGTTTCCCATTCTCCCCGTAACTGGTATATCACTAAGGCCGAGTCTCCAGAAACCTCCAGTTTCTTGATCTTTCTGTCTACGGCAGCACGAAGGCCCATAGTACATGCCTCATTCTCTCCAGTATTGTTTGTACAATCAAAATCTAATCTGGCGGTGTAAGGATAATAATCTTCTTCTGTGGATTGAGCACTGCACCGATTTCGTTCCCCATGGCATTAGATACCCCATCAAAGTATATCTTCCATACTTTCTTCTTCAAGGGAACCTCATCCGCTTGCGAAACATACATCAAATCTTCATCTGGGAAATCAAATTTCAACGGCTTATAATCTTTCACTGGCGGACTTGCTAAACATTCAGCCATCGCACAGCTCTTGATAGCCTTTTGACTTACATATACAATGTCATACTCTGACAACAAAACCTGCCATCTTGCCATCCCCCCTGACAAAGAAGGTGCTTCCAACATGTACTTGATCGGATCTAGCTTGGCGATCAACCATATCGTGTGGTACAGCATGTATTGTCTGAGTCTTCGAGCAGTCCAAGCTAAGGCACAACAAAACTTTTCTATCGACGAATATTTCTACTCATAATCTGTGAACTTCTTGCTGAGGTAGTAAACTGCCTATTCTTTCTTTCCAATCTCATCAAGCTGCCCCAGAACACAACCCATGGATCTCTCAAATACTGATAGATACAATATCATCGATTTATCCGGAGCTGGTGGCATTAATACTGCTGGGTTTGATAGATAATGTTTAACCTTTTCAAAAGCAAACTGACACCCTTATCCCACTCTCCTGGATCACGTTTTTGAAGTAACTTGAATATTAGATCACATTTATCAGTTAACTGAGAAATAAACCGAGCAATGTAATTCAATCTCCCCAAAAAACTCTTACTTATTTTTGAGTACGTGGAGGTGGCAAATTCTGGATGGCCTCCACTTTATTCGGATCAATCTCAATTCCCCTTTTGCTAACAACAAAACCCAACAATTTCCCCGAAGTGGCTCCAAAAGTGCATTTTCTCGGGTTTAGCTTGAGTTGAAACTTTCTTAGTCTTTCAAAGAGTTTCCTAAGATTCGCAATATGCTCCTCTTCTCCTTGTGACTTTGCAATCATATCATCAACGTAAACCTCAATTCCCTTATGCATCATGTCATGAAACAAGGTCACCATTGCTCTCTAATACGTTGCCCCAGCATTCTTCAACCCAAACGACATTACCTTGTAGCAGAATGTTCCCCATATTGTAACAAATATGGTTTTCTCCATATCTTCCAGTGCCATCTTAATCTGATTATATCCCGAGAATCCATCCATGAAAGAAAACCAGGAACTCTTCACTGTATTATCTACCAAAGTATCAATGTGAGGCAAAGGGAAATTATCTTTGGGACTGGCCTTGTTCAAATCTCGATAATCGACACACATACGCACCTTGCCATCCTTCTTTGGTACTGGAACAATGTTTGCCGCCTCTAAGAATCCAGCATCAAACTGCCTCTTCACCTCCTCTTTTACCTTTAACAGCATGTCCGACCTCATTCTTCTCAATTTTTGTTGGATTGGCTTGCACTCTGGCCTTAAAGGGAGCTTATGTACCATAATGTCTGGATCCAAACCCAACATGTCTTGGTATGACCGTGCAAATACATCTACATATTCCCGGAGCAAGGCTATCAATTCACCCTTTAATGATTACGACAATGTAGTCCTGATTTTAACCTCTTTTATCTCCTCACTACTTCCCAAATTCAGCAATTCCAATAGCTCCTCATGAAGAAGTACTTGTTTTTCTTGTTCTATTTTTATTAATAAGTCCGGAGGTAGACCATAATCCTCAATATCTTCGTCGACCTCAAAATTACCCGTGCAAATGGGCCTCTCAAAATCAATTTCAGAATCACTGAAAGGAAGGTCCTCATATTCCGTATCCTACACCTGTAAATAGGTGGGGAAGAAACAATATTGGAAAACATATATACAATCGAAGCAAAATAAATAGCATAAATGAAAGAATATAGACACATCAATATGAAGGAAATGCATCATGTTTGTTATTTATTGGATGAAAAGTTTTAGACAAAACCCCATTACAAAAGAAATTTTTAATATCTTCGGGCAAAGATATTTAAGATTTGTTTAAAAGCATTACGTTGGAATAGACCTAAAAACTATGGGTAGCTCGGTTGCACTCCAATTGGTCAGTCTATATCCTGGTGGACAAGGTCGCACTATCCAGTTAGCATTCTCTCTTTCAAATCTTTCTTCCCCAGTCGTGCAGATCTCCATATCATACATCTGGCCATCCCTATTCACCTGGAATCTCTCGAAGGCTTGCGCGATTATTACGAGCACATCATCAGAATTCTTTTCTCCGAACAGAGAACCGACTGAGAGAAAACTGTGAAGGATAGGTGAGAATATCATAGGATCCCATTCAATATCCATACCCGCAAGACGGGCCATCCTTCTTTGTCGGGTCCTTTCAACTTGTTTTCTTTTCTCATAGGCCTTCGGAAGATACCCCAGGCCAAACCAGTCTTTCTTTTTCATTACTTCCATTGCTCGAGCCATCCCTGAAGATATTTTCTGAGACCTTTTCCAGCCCTGCAGCCTTTTCCCATGGTAGTTCTTACCCCCAGCCTTGTGTTCTTGGACAGCCTTGGGTACAGTTGAATGTATCCACGGCCTTCCCAACAGGCAATTATAGGACGGATTAATATCCATGACCTGAAAATTCACTGTATATGTGCATGGGCCTATCTCCAGAGGAACCTTAATAGTTCCCATTATATATCTCCTGGTACCATCAAAGGCTCTGACCACCGTGTAGCTTGGCAGCATATAAGAAATATCCACTAGCAATTTGGACAGGGTTGCTAAGGGCATCAGATTTAATGAAGAACCATTATCCAAAAGGACCATTGGTAATATGTGCCCCTTACAAGTGGTAGTTATGTGGAGAGCCTTTGTTGACCCAATACCATTGGGTTGTATTTCCTCATAACTGAAATATATATGGTCGTCTGCCACGATATTTCTTACCAGCCTCTCTAATTTTTCTACCGATATATTTTTAGCCACATATGCCTGATTCAACACTCTCAACAGGGCATTTTTGTATGGCTCCGAATTCAAAAACAAAGATAAGATTGAAATTCTACCTGGTTGATGTTGCAGTTTCTCAACCATGCTATACTCACTATGCTTTATGAATTTTAAGAACTCGCAGGCTTCCTTCTCATTCACCGACTCTTTTATTCTATTTACCCGAGCTGACCCCCTTTCTAGTTTTTTTGACAAATCCATCTCAATATGGATTGGTTCAGCTGCTTTCTTCCTTTTGTTTGTTCCTCTATCTTTTCCTGTTAACCCTTGTTCAACACCCTCAGGAGCATAACACCTTCCACTTCGTGTTAAGTGCCCCACACCTGTGATATCTTGCTGACTCGAAGACCCATGTATAACCATGCTGCAGTCATATTTCCATGGTGCAGCTTTGTTTTCCTTGTACGAAAAGGAAACAGGCAAATCAATGATTAACTTAGGCACATTTTCCTCAATGACTGGAATGACTTTCTCCTGTAGTTCATCATAATAGATGATCAAGGGTCTTCTTATCCCGTAGCCAGCTGCATTCTCAATAACATCTATTTCCTCCTCTACCTCCTCATAAAATTGGGCCTCCCCATCATCCATCATCTTTTGGACTTTAGCTAGAAAGTCCCCGTAGTCCCGTATGATATGACCTCCATACTTATGAAACGGGCACCAATTCTGCACTCTCTTTGCGACCATTTTTAAACTGTCAACATCTCCCACCAATCCTGTCTTACCATCTCGACCCACACTGTCAACATTGGAGTCTTGACTTCCCTGTCATCTCTTTTCACCCTTCTGACTTCCCCTATCCATACTGAATTTACCCGATTCTCTACATGATCTGGCAATAGGTTCCCCGCTATATTCGACCCATTCTTTGCCCCAAACGTCACAACTCCGGCGTTGATAAAGCTTTGTACTTTCTTTTTAAAGGCCAGGCAATCTTCAGTCGAATGTCTTTGAATTCCTTCGCGGTATTCGCAGTTAGTATTTGCATTGTACCACCTTGGATATGGTGGTGTCAGAGGTTTGAGGTACACGGGTGCAACAAGTTGACCCTGCAACAGTTGGGGATATAGCTCACCATAGGTGGTAGGAATCAGATCAAATTGGGGTTTTTGATCGTTCCTTAGTGAACGTTGGTCATTGCGCTCGACTCCTTGAGTGTTTGAGATAGTGTTTCGAGGAAGGTTTATCTGTGGGGATATGCTAGTCGGAAACTACTGTTGTGGTATATTGGTATAAGGGAAGGGTTTTTGGGTAAGGTGGTTCACATTGAGGTAATAAGGATTATACCCCGGATAAGGTGTGTAGGGTGTAGGAGGTGTATAAGATGTGGTAGGAGTATAGGGTCTTGGTGGTGTATGTGGTGTGGGAGGTACATATAGGTATTGCTTGATACCAACTGCATGGGTCTCTTTTTCTTCCTGGCAGAGAATACCTTTTTCGGAGTAGAAGGCTCTCCCCTTCCATTTTCCCATTCTTAATGGCCGACTCTATCATCTCCCCAGATATTACCATGTTTGCAAAGTCCTTGGTGGCACTCCCCACCAATTTATCATAATAGGGTGCTTTCAGGGTATTGATGAAAAGCACTGTAGTTTCTTTGCTAGTTAAAGGGGGTTGCACTTGTGTGGCTAGATCCTTCCATATCAGATACATGCTTATAATATTCCATGAAATCCCTGACTAAATCCGTCCATGAACGAATCTTGGTACAACTCAGTTGGTTATACCATCGGGTTGCAAACCCTGTCAAGCTATCTTAGAAATAATGGATAAGCAGTTTCTCATTATCATCGTGCCCCATCATTCTTCTGCAGTACATGATCAGATGTGCTGATGGGTTGGTAGTCCCATTATATTTTTCAAAGTCTGGTACTTTGAACTTTGGGGGAATTACTAAATCGTGTACTAAGCTCAGCTCTTTGGCATCTAGATTGCCAAATAACTCCGCCCCTTCAACGGCCCTCAGCCTCTCCTCCAGCAGTTGATATTTTTTTTTTGTGATTCTGCCATTTCGACCCTCTTCAGCTCAGTCATCTTTGCTTTTCCTTTTTAGCTAGTTCCTCAAAGTCTGGAACGTTAACATCATTTGGGTCAGCTCCCATATTACCCTTTCCGGGAACATAGTTCTGTGTCTCAACAGCTGGCTGGATATAAACATAGGAGGCTGCCCCAATTGGCACCTCTTGGCCTTTTTGCTGTATGTTTTCAGGTTGATCCTCTTCAACTACCACTCTTTTCCCGGTGACCGAATTCTCTCCCGACCCTTTTTGTTTCATCATGGCACTCATCATTTCCATGAGTTTAGTCATTTGTTCTCGAGACTCAACCTGAGATTTAGCTAACTGTTCCTGCAGTTCACTTTGAGTTCTTTCCATTCTTTCAATTCTAGCAAGCTGGTCGTTTTCCATAGCTCTGGCTTGAGATCGAGTATTGTAAGGGTGTCAAAAATCCAATTCTTTTTGAGTGCGACCAATTGTACCTTTAGTATTGAAAACCATGAACTAGAATTTATTGACACATCCTTTTTTATGTTTTATAAAAATGAATGAATAAATGAATGACTAAATGTGAATGAATGAATCAAATAAAATAAATAAGTACATGACTACGTATATAAATATGAAAGAATAAATGAATGAACAAGCGAAATGAACAAATAAGTGGTTAAGTGTATGAATATGAATGAATGAACAAGTAAAAGGAATAAATAAGTGGTTAAGTGTATGAATATGAATATGAATGAATGAACAAGTAAAAGGAATAAATAAGTGGTTACGTGTATGAACATAAATGAATTTCAAAAATGAATGATTATAAATATGAGAAAATGTACAAATGAACAAACAAAATATATAAAATATGAATACATTTGAATGTATTGGCCCCGGGATAATTTCAATCGAATAGTCTTTCATTGATTTCCTAGAACTAAATACATCACAGGTAGAATAAAAAGATCACTACCTAAGATAAGTCCATAATTCGCCTTCCAAAGTGCTATTACAAAATTAGTCCTACAGTGACTTCCTCGGATCTTGGACTTTCTTTCACAGTCTCCTTTTGATTGCCTTGCTCTTCAATCTGACCCCTACTTGTTCACGGCCCCTTGACGTGTCAGCAGAAGCATCACCGTGTAAGCTTTCCTTAGCTTGCTTCTCCAGTTGATTGGCTCGGGCTTCCTCATGCTTCGCTCTCTCTTTCCAGTAGGTATTCTCCTTCGTGAGGTTTTAGACCTCATGCTCCCATTTCCCGGAAGTTTGAGGGTCCCCTCAAATCTGAGCTCAAAGCGGAACCTCTTGTTCTCCAAATGTAATTCTCGAAGATTGCCCTTAGCAGTGTCCTTTTCTCTCTTGATCCTTTCCTTTTCTCTTTCTTGAGCTGATTCCCTATTTTTCATGTCCTCAAGCTCTTCTTGTAGTCGGGCAATCTCCTTGCTCATCTGGGCCTTTTCTTTTTCAAATTCTGCCTTTGCGATTTCTAACTCTGATGGCATTTCCCTCGGTGGCGAATTCATGAACTGGACCTCTTCCCCATCTGATGTCAACAGCCTATCATTAACCCTTAATTACCTCCATACCAGGTAATCATGTGTGACGATGTCGGCATATCTGGCCACTTTTATCCGGAGAGTTTTCTTCCATGCTTCAATCGTTGCCCGCACCTTTCTAGAATATCCTTCTTCTCCATAAGTGAACTCTGATGATCCTAGCTTATGAGTCACGAGTGTGAATTACTGAGACTCAACCTGTCTTTGTACCAACAGAGGCACATAACTCATAGATCCCCAAATTTCAAGTAGTGGAACTCCCAAATTGTCCCCACATTTGTACATAATTGGCATAGGAACCATCCATGGAGCTCTCCAAGTCACCATCTCCCCTTTTAGATTTCGGAACATGTTAACCCATTTCTCTTCATCCCCATCTTCAGGCCAGTCATTTTGAAAGAATTCCTTAATCGAAACTAAAGACTTCATGTACGGTTTGAAGGAAACCTTTTCTATCTTCCAAAAGTGACTTTGAATCCAAATATAAAGGAGTTGTACAGACCCCTTGATTCTCCCTTGTCTTTCTCTTTTGCAAAAATTCAAAGATCGGATAGTTTCAGCTAGGATGACCGGAGATGGGTTGATCTTCTGTTGCAACTTTTCAAAGAAATCAAACACGACTATATCCACATGACCCAATATCTTCGGGAATATGATTAATCTGTAGATGGCTAGAGCGAAGATGTCCCTGGCTTTTTCTTTGTCGGAATAACCCAATATCAATTGTCGAAGAGTTTCCCACGGAATGCATCCATTTTTTTTGCTTTGTATCCACATGACTCTCAACCCATGTTGTATCCATTCCTGTGATCCTAGCCACTTTCCTCTTAAAACGTGAAGGTTTCACTTCATTCAAATATACCCGATTAGGATTAGGACATTCAATACGTAATAGTGCTGAATATTCTTCAATCAGTGGGGTCATATCCTCCTTGTTAAAAGTAAAACATCTATAAGCAGGATTCCAAAACCGTACCATAGCCTGAATCAACCCACTATTGACCCAAATCGGAATTAAGAGTGCTATATCTCCATATTTATGAGTGAAGGCTTCGTTCTCTGATACATTCCATTGAATGCAAATGTCGGCTAACCCTTGGAGATTATTCTGTCTAGAATCCACTTTGACCTTTTCCGGCAATACTGACACATAATCTTTCTTCAGGCAATCACCATCCTCCCTCTGATCTTTTTCTGAATGTGCCCTGACTACTGCATGCTCTTCTATCACTGAAATAACCTAACACTCCATGAAAGTCCTTTGGGTTGATGACTATCCCGAGGCCAATAAACTCCAAGTGTATGATGCATGTCAAAGAAAAGAAAACAAAAAGAAATAGATTAGTAAAGAAATGAATTCACAAATAAAACATAAATAACAACATGCTTTTTTTTTAAAAAAAAATCTCTCAAAAATTTTTAACAGAGCTTTGGCATTATGACGCCTTGGGACAAAATAAAAAATTTATTACGAGCGATATGATGTTCGTTCATCATCACCAAATTTGTAAAATCTAACATATAGAAAGATGGTAAAAGGTTGAAAATGTTCCTCCATGTGTTCTTAAACTTCAGGTATCTAACAGAAATCCGGCATGGCTTCGCCTAGGTTCACTATATGAAAGTGAATCGGTTCTAAGGCCCCGAAGTGTTCCTCACTGTCGCCTGTGAAGGCTAGTAAGGCACCCCGATAAAAGCGGGTTCAATTCGTTAGAGTATATTTTCCTATGCCTGTATGGAGGATTATCACGAAGGCATTAGGTATTTTATACTCCGGAAGTGTTTCACTAGCCCATACGGAGGATCATCACGAAGGCATAGTTACTTTACTCCCACTTAAAAGGACGAAACCCGGGTAGAGAGTTCATGTTATGGAAATGCAAATATAGTGTGTGCGGAGGAACAAAACAAACCTGTCACCACCTATTCTACACCTCTTATTCTAAATACCCCACTAAAATCAAACAATGTAAAGCATCATTCAAGCAAAAATATACGCAACAAAGTAACCAGAGAACAAATAATAATATGCATGCATATGAAGATGGACATATTTAAAACATTTTATTATTTTCAAAATTCTCGTTATTATTTTAAAAATATGAGAATTAAAATTAAATACCAATTAAACCAACAAAACTGATACTTTGATAACACAAGACTAATTCTAGGCCTGACTCTCTAAATTCCCTAGTGGAGTCGCCAAGCTATCGATACGTGATCCCCATTGCGGGGACCCGTTCGAGTGAGGGGCAAAACAGAAGCAGAGGAAAAGACGACTTAATTCCTCTGGATTGAAATAAAATAAACGGTCAAGGGTATGAAAACAGCCTCGTAAAAAGACATGGAGTCGCCACCAATATTTTTTAGCTAGGTGTGATCGACCACCTATTAAAATCGGTTTTATAAAACATTTTAAAATTAATTAAAACATTTTTAAAACCAATTTCAAGTATGCGTTATAAACTAGAGAAATCAAAGAAACGGGTTCGGGAGTCGGTTACGTGCGGGGAAGGATTAGCACCCCCACAATGCCCGTATAAATCGGTACCTTATTAATCATGTGTTATCTCAAGTCTCGGTAAAAAGTTGGTTTTTTATTTAGTATTTCAGGTTAATTCCCAATTTTAAGAAAAATAATTCCATTTTTAATTGAAAATGGTCCGAAATTTATTAATTCAAAATTTTCCTATATTCCTCGACAAAATCGGCAAAATATAGAAATTTTTATTCATTTGTAAAACTTTCCGAATCATTCTCATTTTTTGAAAGAAAGATATTCCTTTATTAATGATAATTGATGATATTCCCTCTAGCAAACCCGGTAGAGAACTCATGAATTATTTTAACTCGGGAATATTTTTATTTTATTGAAAATCATTATCTTTCTCAAAACATTTAAAAATATGAACATGAACATGTATGACATAAATAAAATGACATGGCAAAGTCTAGATAATATAATGCAACCTAAATGATATGACATAATTTAAATGACATAGTATAATCTAGGTAAAATGAAAAATCCTAAGTATCATGGTATATTCTAAATTAGATAAAATGATTTAAATGGCATAGCAATTCTAAATGATATGGCATATTTTAAATGACATGGCATATTCTAAATAATTAAACCTAGATGACGTGGAATATGATGAAATGTCATGAAACATAAAATAATGCTATCATAAAATATGCATGAAAATAAAATAAAAATGCATGAGCATAGTATATGCTAAATAATGTGACAAAAATAAATGACAAAATAAAAGATATTGGATATCATGAAACATTCAAAATCATATGGAAAACAATATATGATCATAAAATGTGAATCAAAATAATAATAATACCATGGAAAATATCATAGAAAAAATCACAAATTAAAATAAAATACATGAACATGGAAAATGCAATGCATGAAAATGTATTTCTTCCTCTAAATAAAGAAATCCGTATATCTAAAAGGATATCCGGCTACCTTAGGAAAATATGTCAAATTAGATTTTCTATAAAAAAAAAAAAAAAAACAAAACTTTGTGATTGTTTGAAAAAAATTTTGAGGAAAAACTTGAATAAAAATTAAAACCCTTACCAAAACCTTTTAAAATGGCTCAAATTTCCTAAGTTTAAAATCCCGGACTTAACCACCCTTAACCCGAGATTTATAAAATCATTTTTATAGTTTAAGAAGGCTTAGAAACTACCCTAAGACAGTAGCTAAAGTTTCTAACCAACCCCCTCTAAATGCCTTAGCCAAATTCAACCATTATTCCTCTTTTGATTTCAAATCTGCCTCTACTGTCCGGTTTTACCACACGAATTTTTAGCCTATTTTTAAAAATTAAAAAAAAATCTAAGACAAATACTGGAGACTCAAAACATGTAAAACTACATGATAAAAAATTGAATTAATTTTTTTATTAAAGATGACTGCCCAGAAAAATCGGAGATGTTCGAGTACTGGGTGAAAAAAACTGTTTTGTCAAAACACATTTTTTGCCTTTGATAAAGTCATTCAAAAATCAAAATAAAAATTGTTGGAGATCATCCTAAAGACCTAAGGACAGTATATAAACATTTAAAAACCTTGGAAAAAAATTGGCTAAGTAAAAAAAATCACAAATGTAGAATAATCAATTTGACAATTCCTTAATTTTCCACAAGTATGCTCAAGAGAGTATGACTTTGAGTGATTGATTGGCCTAAGTCATAAATCATGTGGAAATGACATGGAATGCATGGTCTAAAGGTCTAAATGGTAAAGGAAATGCATGACAATTCAAGACAACCTAAATGCCTAGCATGAGTTTGCATGGCAATAAATGCTATCCTAACTCAATATGCATGCAATGCTTGATAATGTAAATGTAACTTCGACCTAATATGTTATGAATATGCATAAAAATGCTAATATAACCTACGACCTAAATAGCATAGTAATGCATGACAATACCAATGTGATTTAAGACTCAATATGCATGGCAATACCAATATGGCCTAGACCTAAAATGTAATGAACATGCATAGCAATACTATGAACATACAATGACCAATGAAACTAATGTCAATGCTTGAACAAGCAGCAACTAATACACAATTCCAAGATATGATAATGCAAAGCATGTTAACTAAACAAAATGAAAATGCATGATAAGGCAAGGGATGCATGAAGAGGCCAAATGTAGCTACATGATGCTCTAATGCAATCCTATCTAGTAAATGACACAAGTACATGACAAATCATATTAAGATGCATAATGTCATGACATTTTCATAAGAATATGACGTACTAAAATCAAAATGCACAAGCTCATGGCATGGAGATGCAAACATGTCAAGAAGCAAGGTGAAAATGCACATGCAAGGCATATCAATATGGAGTAGCCGAATGGCCATGTAACAAAATGATGGCATTTTATCATAGCATTTTCATAAGAACATGGCATACTAAAATCAAAATGTACAAGTTCATGGCATGGAGATGGAAACAAGTTAAGAAGCAAGGTGAAAATGCACATGCAAGGCATACTAAAATGGAGTAGCCGAATGGCCATGTAACAAAATAAAAAAATGCAAACATGTTTATAATATAAGACGTGATACATGAAAAAAAAAATGCACAACATGAGCATATGAACACAATGGCCGAATATGCAAGGGAAAGTTATTAAGCATGGAATAGAAATATATAAGTAAATATAGCATAAAAAATAATGTAAAGAACAAATAAAAAATTTAACATAGACATGCAAAACAAATAACAAGCAAAACTAGTAAATAAAACAAGGAAAGTTAAGCTCCATGGTTGGTATAAAATGGGCATAGCCTCTCCCCTAACCATAATCACTTGGTCTTGCCAAGATCATGAAGCCTTTCCATTCCAAAAATTAGAAAATAAACCATGCTAAACAGCAAAATTAAGGTGAGCTTCATGGTAGGTAAAAATGGGCATAGCCTCTCTCCTAACCATGGCCACTTGGTCTAGCCAAGATCATGTAGCCATTTCAACATTTTTGCTTCATCTTTTGTAAAAAATCAGAACCTTAGAATACTCTAAAAACCTTTTAAAAATCATTTTTCACAACAACATGCAAGGAAGAAAGAAAAAGAAAACCAAGGCAAGCAAACATGCCATTTTCGGCCAAGCATGAAACCATGTAAAAAAATTTGATTTTCCACCATTTTAATGAAGAAGAAGAGATAAAAACATAAGTAAACATTAAAAAAATTATTTCTATAAAAAATGTAGTAGGAAAACATGATAGAAAATCAAGAAAACACCATGGAAAACAAGAAGAAAGCTATGCTAGAGCTTGGTAGATATGACTACCTTCAAGCTCTCTATTGAAAACCTTTTTTTTCTTTCATTCAAAACCTTTTTATTTGCCAAATTAGCTACTGTTTCCAACCAAAAAACATAAGAAAAAAATGAAACCAACCCCCCTCTTTAGCCTTGGCCGAATGTCCTCTCACCCTTAGATGGGAATTGCACTTTTTTCTCCTCCAATCTTGGCCTTTAGATTAAGATATTTTGATGACAACATAAAAATTTCATCTTGCCAATTGATAGCAGCCCTTAAGATGTGTACTCAGCCCTTGTAGTAACCTTATCCCTTAGATGCAAAAGAGGACCAGTCCCATGCACTCCCTTGCTTGCGCCATTGAGTGCCTACCCTTGGATGAGTTGTGCTCTTCCATTCTTGGTCATTGGATGAGGACAACATAAAAATGACATCTTGTAGATTAAATCCAACTCTCAACATGTGTACTTATCCCTTGTAGATGGCCTAAGCCATTGGATGAAAAGAGACAATCCCATGCACTCCCTTGCTTGACCGAATGGATGCTTACCCTTGGATGAATTGTGCTCATCTATTTTCTTCCATTCTTGGCCATTAGATGAGGGTTCTTTCATGAAAAATAAAAATATCATCTTGGCATTTAAATTTGTCCATTGGATGGTGCATTCAACTTTCCTACAAGGCACCTAAGCCATTGGATGAAGGAGGGACCATTGCAAGGTGTTAGTGGTAGCATGTGGCTTGATAGTGACTAGGGAATTAAATTGTTCAAGATTCCTTCTTCTCCTCTATGCTAGCTTACCAAGGGAAGAAAAATCCCAGCAATTCCTTCTTCTTTCATATTTTTCTTAATTACAAATTTGCCCTTTTTGGTTTCTTCGGTGAAATGACCTTTTTGCCCCCCCCGGACCTAAATAAATAGCAAACGGACTCCAAATTCAAATTTTCTATTTTCAATACTTCCAACATAATAAAAAATTAAATTCTGGAAGTTTTCAAAAAATTTCGAGTCCATTTGCTATTTATTTCGGATTTATTTCCGAAATTGCCCCTTTTATGCACCCTAACTTTACCATTTTTTAAACGAGCTCCGAATCCAGATTTTTCTTCACCAATATTTTCCAAATAATTTCAAAATGTGATCTGGATGTTTTCCTGATTTTTGGAGCTCATTTGCTATTTTTTCGGGATTTATCTGCTTGAATTACTACATAGAGGACCCGGGATTTGGCCATTTTGCAAACGAACTCCGAATCAAGATTTTATTTTTCCAATCTCTTCAAAATAATTTAAAAATGATATTTACAAATTTTTAGAATTTTTGGAGTTCATTTGCTATTTTTCCGAGATTTATCCTATTCAATTTTTGCATAGTGGGCCCGGTATTTGGCCATTTTGCAAACGAACTCCGAATCAAGATTTTCTTTCACCAGTCTCTTCAAATGATTTAAGAATTAGATTTGCAAATTTTTAGAATTTTTGGAGTTCATTTGCTATTTTTCCCACATTTTCGAATTTTGCCTTTTTGCCTCCGAAACCCGGTTTTGCTCAAAACCAGTCCGATTTTTAGATTTTCTTCAAGCCGAGCCTTGGGCTATCCTTGTTTAATCATTTCTCATCAATTAAGGGCTTTAGATCTACCAAATCAGGCCATTTTCGTAATTTTTCCAAATTTCACCGAAATCAACCAAAAAACCCTAATTCTCGGTTTTCTTTCGAATTGACTTTTCTATTAGTTTTTCTTCCAAGTAGCATCTCTATTACCCGTAGTCAGTGCTTTCTTTCATTTGAGACCTTCAATTCTGACCAATTTGATCGTTTAAGCACTTTTCCCCAAATTTCCCAAACTAAGGTTTCTTTTCTACTGAATCTCTATAACCCAACTTTCGAACACCATATCTTTCAATGTAGACCTCGGATTATCAAAATTCTTTCACCATTTTTCAATTGAACCTCAAATCTTGATTTTGAAAGTGGGTTGACGTTTTTAGTAGTTGACTTTTTGTGGTTGAGTTTTCTAGGGTTGACTTTTTCAAGTTTTAACTTTATCTGTACGATTTCTTAGACTAAGTCACGGACGACTACCTGCAGGATGAGAAGAGCCTTTTAGCATTCTGAAACATAAATTTAGGAAGAAAACGTACTTGATTTAGGGGTCCGAAAAAAATTAGGTGTCTACAGGCCCCTTTCGATTCCTTTGATAAAATAATCTTTTTGACCCCCGAACCTAAATAAATAGCAAACGGACACCAAATTCAAATTTTATTTTTTAATACATACGAAATAATAAAAAATTAAATTCCGAAAGTTTTCAAAATTTTTCGAGTCCGTTTGCTATTTTTTTCAAATTTATTTCCAAAATTGCACCTTAATACACCCGAACTTTTTCAATTTTGTAAACGAGCTCCGAATCCAAATTTTTCTTCACCAATCTCTTCCAAATAAATTAAAAGTGTGATCTGAAAGTTTTAGTAATTTTTGGAGCTCATTTGCTATTTTTTCGGGATTTATCTGCTTGAATTTCTGCATAGTGGGCCCAGGATTTGGCCATTTTGCAAACAAGCTCCGAATCCAGATTTTCTTTTGCCAATATCTTCCAAATAATTTAAGAATGAGATCTGCAAATGTTCAGAGTTTTTGGAGCTCATTTGGTATTTTTCCCTAATCTCTCCAAAAACAAAAGAAAATACCTCGACGATGGTCTCGGGGCTCGACTCATTTGATAAACATAATGAATTTGATTTAAAACAAAAGGAAATACCTCGACGATCGTCTCGAGGCTTGACTCATTTGAGAAACAGAATGAATTCGATTTAAAACACAAGGAAATACCTCGACGATGGTCTCGGGGCTCGACTCATTTGAGAAGTATAATGAATTCGATTTAAAAAAAGAAATACCTCGACTATGGTCTCGGGGCTCGACTCATTTGATAAATAGAATGGATTCGATTTAAAATCAAAAGGAAATATAAAGACTGATACTGGGTTAGATCAATTTGGAAAAAATAAATTTAACTTGAAAATGAAAGGAACATACCTCGATAGCGGTTTTGAGGCTCGACTCATTTGAGAAGCAAACCGAGTTCGATTTGGGGAAGCCAAAGTTTTCCTGATTTCTGCAATGTTAACTAAATGCAATGATGAAAATGGCATGCTTTGCAAATGCTTCTATGTTTCCTAAGGATGAATGCAATCAAATGATTGTATCATGATTTCTAATCCATGGTTTCTTTGAAGTTCACAGATTATCTGACTTCATGACGGATTCTTCAAATGCTCACTGATGCCCCACTTAAGGAACCCTTTACTCAAGATAAATTGTCAAACAATGCCAGTTTCTGACTTCGCTGAAATTCACAAATTTCTGACTTGATGATGGAGTCTCCAACACATTCACTGTTTTCCTTTACTTGTGAATTTTCCATTAGGATTAGTGGTTTCAAACCTTTTCTAAGATTTAAATCTATTCTTTAGTAATACTCTGAAATCCTTTTATTTAAAGATTTTTATGTTTACTAATCATCATTCAATTTTATAACAATCAGGATGCAATCTCAAAAATGTATGAAAGAAAATATGAAACAAGCAATTGTCCTAAAAAGGATAACAAGAATTTATTGCAACAGTTGTTTTAAAATGATAAAAGTGAATATCAGAAATAAATGTAAAGTTATAGGTTGTAGATGCCCCAGATGAGGGATATCTTGGACCCCTCCTTTTTCAAATCATCTGAAATTTCTCTTGAACGAGCAATTTACTTGGGTAATCTCTCGGCTTCCGTAGTTACGTCAGACTGAGTTTTCCCCTTTCCTCCGATTTCCAGACATTTTCTCCCCCTTTTACACGAAGCATTGATTCAAACCTTAATCAGTACTTGAGCCGCCCTTTGTGGGTTTTCAACTCAAGTGTCCCCTTTTCGGTATTAAGTCGCCTTTTGTGGGTTTTAGGCAAAACCCTCTCCTTTTACATTCATTTTTCATTTTTCATTTTTTTTGTTTTCTCTTTTTTCTTGTATTGTACCATGCATCTGAGAATTCTAAATGCTTCCAAGGTAAAAATGTCAATTCAAAAGATGGGATGAATTCTGAGAACAACCTTTCAAATTAAATATCCATGCTTGATTAAAATGGACTTTTAAAGCACGTAATGTAGACCAAGGTTCGGGTTTAGAAAGAAAGAATAAATAGGCCCAAAGTGTGTTTAAGGGTGATTGGATCAAGGATCATTTCCTGAGAAGAATTCATTCTTGAAACATTTGTCCCTTTATTTGGAATTTTCATTTCTTTTTCCTTTTTTCAATCTATTTTCATTGCTGGCTTTCATTTGCCATTCTATGATTTCACACTTTTTTATGGCTTTCTTTTTGCCATGATTTTTGATTATTTTTCCTCGTATTTGCCCTCCAGTGTAGAGGGTGATCCTTGATCATGGTTCAAAGAAAGAAATAATTCCTAAGGCTCAAAGGGGTGACTAGGGATAATTTCTTCTTAGTGAAGAGAATATGAAAGATGGCCATTTATCACACCAAGCATGAATATTCTCTTTGAAAAGCAATCCTCAGGGTAAATAGATATGAAATTCCCATTTTTACACTTCGAATCATTCGAATTTCCATGCGCACAGCATCACACTTTTTTTTTCAAGCATAATACTTCTTCAATTAGTCAGCATTCACGGGATTTCTCAAATCATCCCCGTCCATCCGAGTTAGAACCAATGCTCCTCCAGAAAAAGCTCTTTTTACAACATAGGGTCCTTCCCAATTTGGAGCCCATTTTCCTCGCGGATCCTTCACTATGGGGAGAATTTTCCTAAGTACCAACTCCCTTTCTCGAAACTATCTAGGACAAACCTTCTTGTTGTAGGCTCGAATCATTCTTTTCTGATACAACTGCCCATGACAAATTGCCTTCAATCTTTTCTCCTCGATGAGATTCAGCTGTTCATAACGAGCTCTAGCCCATTCTGCCTCTTCTAGGCCAACTTCCATCAAAACATGAAGTGAAGGAATCTCAACTTCAATAGGTAACACTGCTTGCATACCTTATACCAAAGAAGACGATGTCGCCCCTGTAGATGTGCGATATGTGTGAAGAGAAAAAGGCAAGATCTCATGCCAATCCTTGTACACATCATTGATCTTCTCGACAATCTTCTTGATTTTTTGTTGGCTGCTTCAACTGCACCATTCATCTTCGGACGATAAGGTTCCGAATTGTGATGCGTGATCTTGAACTGAGTACACACTTCTCTCATTATCTTATTATTCAGATTGAGAGCATTATCTGAAATAATTCTTGCTGGCAATCTATATCGGCATATGATTTCCTTCTTAACAAATCTGCATACCATCGACTTCATTACATTCGTATAAGAAGTAGCTTCCACCCACTTTGTGAAATAATCTATGGCCACCAACATGAAGCGATGTCCATTTGAAGATTTCGGGGTAATAGGCCCAATCATATCCATTCCCCATATTGAAAATGGCCATGGTGCGGTCATGACATGCAATGGCGATGGTGGCACATGAATCTTATCTGCATAGATCTGGCATTTATGACACTACCCTTAATACCCTTCTAACTTACATATACAATGTCGTATTCTGACAACAAAACTTGCCTTCTTGATGTCCTCCCTGACAAAGAAGGTGCTTCCAACATGTACTTGATTGGATCTAGCTTGGCAATCAGCCACGTTGTATGGTACAGCATGTACTGTCTGAGCCTCCGAGCAGTCCAAGCTAAGGCACAGCACAACTTTTCTACCGACGAATGTTTCAACTCATAATCTGTAAACTTTTTGTTGAGATAGTAAATCGCTTGTTCTTTCTTTCCAGTCTCATCATGTTGCCCCAAGACACAACCCATGGATCTCTCAAATACTAATAAATACAATATCATTGGTTTATCAGGAACAGGTGGCATTAATACTGGTGGATTAGATAGATAATGCTTAACCTTTTCAAAAGCAATCTGACAACCTTCATCCCATTCTCCTGGATTTCATTTTCGAAGTAGCTTAAATATTGGATCACATTTGTCGGTTAACTGAGAAATAAATCGAGCAATGTAATTCAATCTTCCCAGAAAGCCTCTGACTTCTTTTTGAGTACGTGGCTGTGGCAAATTCTGGATGGCCTTCACTTTATCCGGATCAATCTCAATTCCCCTTTTGCTAACAACAAAACCCAACAATTTCCCCCTAAATGACTCCAAAAGTGCATTTTCCTGGGTTTAGCTTGAGTTGAAACTTTTTTAGTCTTTCAAAGAGTTTCTTAAGATTCGCAATATGCTCCTCTTCTCCTTGTGACCTTGCAATCATATAATAAACATAGACCTCAATTCTCTTATGGATCATATCATGAAACAAGGTCACCATGGCTCTCTGATATGTTGCCCCGGCATTCTTCAACCCAAACGGCATTACCATGTAGCAGAATGTTCTCCATATTGTATCAAATATGGTTTTCTCCATATCTTCTGGTGCCATATTAATCTGATTGTATCCCGAGAATCCTTCCATGAAAGAAAACAAGGAACCCTTCACCGTATTATCCACCAAAGTATCAATGTGGGGCAAAGGGAAATCATCTTTGGGACTGGCTTTGTTCAAATCTCGGTAATCGATGCACATTTGCACCTTGCCATCCTTCTTTGGTACTGGACCAATGTTTTGCACTCATTCCAGATATTTTGCCACCTCTAAGAATCGAGCATCAAACTGCTTCTTCACATCCTCTTTTATCTTTAACAGCATGTTCGGCCTCATTCTTCTCAACTTTTGCTGAATTGGCTTGCACTCTGGCCTTAAAGGGAGCTTATGAACCACAATGTTTGGATCCAAACCCGACATGTCTGGTATGACCATGCAAATACATCTACATATTCCCGGAGAAAGGCTATCAATTCACCCTTTATTGATGATGACAATGTAGTCCCAATTTTAACCTCCTTTACCTCCTCACCATCTCCCAAATTTATCATTTGTAATAGCTCCTTATGAAGAAGTACTTGTTTCTCCTCTTGCTCTATTTTCCTTAATAAGTCCGGAGGTAGAACATAATCCTTAGTATCTTCGTCGGCCTCAAAATCACTCGTGCAAACGGGTCTTTCAAAATCAATTTCAGAATTACTGACAGGAAGGTCCTCATATTCCGCATCCGTACACCTGTAAATAGGTGGAGAAGAAACAATATAGGAAAACATATATATAATGAAAACAAAATAAATAGCATAAATGAAAGAATATGGATACATCAATATGAAGAAAATGCATGGTGCTTGTTATTTATTGAATGAAAATGTTTAAATAAAAGCCCTATTACAGAGAAAAAAAATTCTTAAAATCTTCAGGCAAAGATAATTAAGATTGTTTTTAAGTATTACTTTGGAATAGACCTAAAAACTATGGACAGCTCGGTCACACTCCAATTGGTGAGTTTATATCCTGGTGGACAAGGTCGCACCATCCAGTTTGCATTCTTACTTTCCATTCCTTTCTCCCCAGTCATGCAGATCACCATGTCCTGTATCTACTCACCCTTATCCATATTGAACTTCTTGAAAGCTTGCTCAATCAATATGAGTACATCATCAGAATTCTTTTCTACGAATATAAAATCGGCTGAGCGAAAGCTGTGAAGGATTGGTGGGAAAGTCATAGGTTCCCACTCAATATCCATACCCATGAGACGGCCATTCTCCTTTGTCGGGTCTTTTCCACTTGTTTCCTCCTGTCATATGCCTTCAAAAGATACCCTAGACAAAACCGATCCTTTTTTCCAACCATTTCAATTGCTCGGGCCATTCCCTGAAGATACTTTCCAAGACTTTTTCCAGCCCAGCAGCCCTTTCCCACGGTAGTCTTTACTCTCAACCTTTTATTCTTGGACAACTTCAGTTTTAGAATTTTTCGTCCTTCACTGACGAATACTACATTTACAAACTCCAAAGACCGGAAGGAGCATTCTTCAGCTTCTTCGTTTGGCTCAATGTAAGGGGAACCAGTAGATGCAGAGGCTATGATGTCCTCTTCTCCCGATACAGTGACCAAACGCCCCTCCATCACAAATTTCATCTTTTGGTGGAGAGATGAAGGTACAGCCCCTACTGAATGAATCCAAGGCCTTCCCAACAAGCAATTGTAGGACGGGGTAATATCCATGACTTGGAAGTTCACTTTATAGGTACAAGGACCTATCTCCATCGAGACCTCGATAGTTCCCATTACCTCCCGCCTAGTTCCATCAAAAGATCTAACCACCGTGCAACTTGGCAGCATATAAGAAATATCAACTGGTAATTTGGACAGGGTTGCCAAAGGCATCACATTTAATGAAGATCCGTTATCCAAAAGCACCATTGGTATTATGTGCTCTTTGCAAGTGGTTGTTATGTGAAGAGCCTTTGTTGATCCAATATCATTGGGTGGTATTTCATCATAACTAAAACAGATGCGATCGCCTGCTGCAATGTTTCCCACCAATCTATCTAGTTTTTCCACCGATATGTTGTTGGCCACATATGACTGATTTAAAACTCTCAACAAGGCATTTCGGTGTGGCTCCGAGTTCAATAGCAATGAGAGGATTGAAATCCTTGGTGGTTGACGCTGCAATTACTCAACCACACTATACTCACTATGCTTTATGAACTTTAAAAACTCGCAAGCCTCCTTTTCATTCACTGGCTCTTTTATCTTATTAATCGTGGCTAACCCCCTCTTTACTTCTTTTGATAAATCCATCTCAATATGGATTGGTTCAACAGCTTTCTTCCATTTATCCATTCCTCCATTCTTTTTCGTTGATCCCTGTTCAACAACCTCAGGGGCATAACACCTTTCACTTCGTGTTAAGTGCCCTACACCTGTGATATCTTGTTGACTCGAAGACCTTGGCATAACCATGCTACAGTCATACTTCCACGGTGCAGCTTTGTTTTCCTTGTATGAAAAGGAAGAAGGCAAATCTATGATTAACTTAGGTGCAATTTCCTCAACAACCGGCATAACTTTCTCATTTGGTTCATTGTAATAAATGATCAAAGGTTTTCATATCTCGTAGCCAGCTGCATTCTCAATAACCTCTACTTCCTCCTCTATTTCCTCTTAAAACTGGGCTTTCCCCTCATCCATCATCTTTTGGACTTTAGCCAGAAAGTCCCCGCATTCCTATATGATATGACCTTTACACCTTTGGAACGGGCACCAATTCTCCACCCTGTTTGCAACCATTTTTAAACTGTCTCCATCCTCCACCATTCCTGCTTTAACCATTTGGACCATACTTTTATCATTGGAGTCTTGACTTCACTGACGTACCTTTTTACCTTTATGACTTCCCCTGTCAATATTGCATTTACCCGATTCTCAGCATGATCGGGCAATGGGTTTCCCGCTACATCTGGCCCATTTTTTGACCCAAATTTCACAACTCCGGTATTGGTTAAACTTTGGACTTTCTTTTTGAAGGCAATGCAATCCTTAGTCGAATGTCCCTGCATCCCCGCGTGATACGCGCAGTTAGCATTTGCGTTGTACCGTCTTGGGTATGGCGGTGTTATAGGTTTAAGGTATATAGGTGCAACAAGTTGACCCTGCAACAATTTGGGATATAGTTCACCATAAGTGGTAGGAATTGGATCAAATTGGGGTTTTTGATCGTTCCTTGGTTAATTTTGGTCATTGCACGTGGTACCCTGGGTGTTTGGGACAGTGTTTCGGGGAAGCTTTAAAGATTTTTATGTTTACTAATCATCATTCAATTTTATAACAATCAAGATGCAATCTCAAGAATGTACGAAAGAAAATATGAAACAAGCAATTGTCATAAAAAGGATAATAAGAATTTATTGCAACAAATGTTTTAAAATGATAAAAATGAATATCAAAAATAAATGTAAAGTTATAGGTTGTAGATACCCCGGATGCGGAATATCTTGGACCCCTCTTTTTTCAAATCATTTGAAATTTCTCTTGAACGAGCAAATTACTTGGGTAATCCCTCGGCTTTCGTAGTTATGTCAGACTGAGTTTTTTCCCTTTCCTCTAATTTGCAGACATTTTCTCCCCCTTTTACACGAAGCATTGGTTCAAACCTTAATCAGTACTTGAGCCGCCCTTTGCGGGTTTTTAGCTCAAGTGTCCCCTTTTCGATATTAAATCACACTTTGCGGGTTTTCGGCTTAACCCTCTCCTTTTACATTCTTTTTTGGGTTAATAGCACCAATGGTCCCCAAACTATAGGGCATATTTTATATTGGTCCCTATACTTCAAAACGTATCAAACTAGTCCTTATTTACAAGTATCATAACAAATTGGTCCCTTCCGTTAGCTTTTCCGTTACCTTTATTGTAGCAATCAGCTTTGTGACACGTGTCACCAGTTGATTGCACCACATTTCTCTTCATTTTTTTCCTTTTTCTTTATTTTTTTTATTGTTTTTTCTTTGATATTTTTTAATAAATAGATGTAAATAAATATTTTTTTATAAAATTAATGTAAATAAATATTTATATTTTATAAATTATTTAATTATTAAAAAATTAATTTAAATTATTATTTATCTTTTGTATTTATTTATAAAGAATAATAAAGAAAAGGAGAAAAATAAAAAACATTAATAAATACAAAAGATAAATAATAATTTAAATTAATTTCTAAATAATTAAATAATTTATAAAAATAAATATTTATTTACATTAATTTTATAAAAGATATTTTTTTCTTTTTCTTTCTCTTTTACTTTTTCTTCTTTCTTTTTTTCTTTTTATAAATAAATTAATTACGTAAAAATTAAATAATTTATAATTATAAAATATAAAATATTTATTTACATTCATTTATTAAAAATATATTTTTTTTACTTTTTTATTTTCCTTTTTTATTTTCCTTTTTTTCTTCTTTTCTTATAAAATTAATGTAAATAAAATATTTTATATTTTAAAAATTAATTTAAATTATAGTATGAATTATTATTTATTTTTATTTATATTTATTTACAAACAAGAGAAAAAGGGAAAAGATAAGAAAGGAAAAAATAAAAAACTTATAAATATAAAATAAATATTTTATATTTATAAATTATTAATTTTTAGAAAGTTAATTTAATTTAATTTAAAATATAATATAATATTATAATATAATATACTTATATATATATATTCGTATTTGTTTATAAAGAAGAGAAAAAAGAAGAAAGGGAAGAAAAAAAATAAAAAAAAATATTTTTATAAAATTAATGTAAATAAATAGTTTTATATTTTTTTTCAATTATTTGATTATTACAATATTAATTTCAATTATAATGTAAATTATTATTTAGTTTTTAATATTTATTTATAAAGAAGAGAAAAGCAACAAAAAAAAAATTAAGAAACAAAAAAATTAAAAATATTTTTTATAAATTTAAAATAAATAAATATTTTATACTTTTTAAATTAATTATATTTTTAAAACATTATTTTAATTTATAATATGAATTACTTTTTCTTTGTATTTATTTATAAAAATAAATCAAAGAAAAAAGAAATAAAGAAATAAAGAAAAAAAATGAAAAGGCAAGTTGGAGCAATCAACTGGTGACACGTGTCACTAAGTTGATTGCTACAGTAGAGGTAACGGAAAAGCTAACGGAAGGGACCAATTTGTTATGATACTTGTAAATAAGGACCAGTTTGATACGTTTTGAAGTTTAGGAACCAATATAAAATATGCCCTATAGTTTGGGGACCATTGGTGCTATTAACCCTTTTTTTTTTCATTTTCTCTTTTTTATTGTATTCTACCATGCATCTGAGAATTCTAAATGCTTCTAAGGTCAAAATGTCAATTCAAAACATGGGATGAATTCTGAGAACAACCTTTCAAATTAAATATCCATGCTTGATCAAAATGGACTTTTAAAGCACGTAAATTAGGCCAAGGTTTGGGTTTAGAAAGAAAGGATAAATAGGCCCAAGTGTGTTTAAGGGTGATTGGATCTAGGATCATTTCCTGAGGAGAATTCATTCTGGAAACATTTGTCCCTTTTTTTGGACTTTTCTTTCTTTTTCCCTTTTCCTTTCCTTTTTTTTTTCTTTTTCCTTTTTTCAATCTCTTTTTATTGCTGCCTTTCATTTGCCATTCTTTGATTTCACATTTTTCGATGGCTTTCTTTTTGCCATGATTTTTGATTTTTTTCCTCGTATTTGCCTTCCAGTGTAGAGGATAATTTCTTCTTAAGGCTCAAAGGGGTGACTAGAGATAATTTCTTCTTAGTGAAGGGAGTATGAAAGATGGCCATTTATCACACCAAGCATGAATATTCTCTTTGAAAAGCAATCCTTAGGGGAAATAGATATAGAATTCCCATTTTTACACTTGAAATCATTCGAATTTCCATGCGCACAGCATTACACTTTTTATTTCAAGCATTATACTTCTTCAATTCATCAGCATTCATGGGATTTCTCAAATCATCCCCGTCCATCCTAGTTAGAATCAAAGCTCCTCTAGAAAAAGCTCTTTTTACCACATAGGGTCCTTGCCAATTTGGAGCCCATTTTCCTCGCGGATCCTTCACTGTGGGGATAATTTTCCTAAGTACCAACTCCCCTTCTCGAAACTGTCTAGGACGAACCTTCTTGTTTTGGGCTCGAATCATCCTTTTCTGATACAATTGCCCATGACAAATTGCCTTCAATCTTTTCTCCTCGATGAGATTCGGCTGTTCATAACAATTTCTAACTCATTCCGCCTCTTCTAGGCCAACCTCCATCAAAACAAAAAGTGAAGGAATCTCAACTTCAATAGGTAACACTGCTTCCATACCATATACCAAAGAAAATGGCATTGCCCTTGTAGATGAGCGAACCGAAGTGCGATATGCATGAAGAGCAAAAGGCAAGATCTCATGCCAATCCTTGTACACATCAGTCATCTTCTCGATAATCTTCTTGATGTTTTTGTTCGTTGCTTCTACTGCCCTATTCATCTTCCGACGATAAGGTGCCTAATTGTGATGCGTGATCTTGAACTGAGTACACACTTCTCTCATCATCTTATTATTCAGATTGAGAGCATTATCTGAAATAATTCTTACTGGAAATCCATATCGACATATGATTTCCTTCTTAACAAATGTGTATACCACCGACTTCGTTACATTCGTATATGAAGCAGCTTCCACCCACTTTGTGAAATAATCTATGGCCACCAAGATGAAGCATTGTCCATTTGAAGCTTTCGGGGTAATAGGCCCAATCATATCCATTCCTCGCATTGAAAATGGCCATGGTGCGGTCATGACATGCAATGGCGATGGCGGCACATGAATCTTATCTGGATAGATCTGGCATTTATGAGACTTCCAGGAATAACTGATACAATCTCCTTCCATTGTCAGCCAATAATATCCTGTCCTCATCTGCTTAGCAAGCATGTGACCATTAGCATGGGTGCCACATATCCCTTCATGGACTTCCTCTATGATCCTCAAAGCTTCGGCAGATCCGACACATCTCAATAGGACTTGATCTTTCCCTGTTTTGTAGAGAATCTCACTATCTAGAACAAAACATATTGCTAGCCTTCTCAGAGTTCTATTGTCGTTTCTGTTGCTCGCTCTGGATACTGTTGATTCGTGATGTATTGATAAATGTCGTTATACTATGGGAGACCATCTGCTTCTTCTTCGATACTCAAGCAGTAGGCAGGAGATTCATATATGCTCATCTTGATCGGCACAACTTCAGCCCCTTCATTCACTTTAAACATTGATGACAAGGTAGCCAAAGCATTTGCCATTAGGTTTTCTTCTCGGGGGAAGTAATTGAAATTTACTTCTTCAAATTCCTCTAACAAGCTCAGTATGAGCTCTCAATATCGGATTAGCTTTGTATCATGGGTTTCCCATTCTCCATGCAATTGATATATCACTAAAGCTGAGTTTCCAAAAACCTCTAGTTTTTTTATCTTTCTGTCTACGGCAGCACGAAGGCCCATAGTACATGCCTCATATTCTGTAATATTGTTTGTACAATCAAAATCCAATATGGCAGTGAAAGGATAATAATCTTCTTTTGAGGATATGAGGACTGCACCAATTACTGATCAAATGAGAGGTGTAGACACCTAATTTTGTCCGGGCCACTTAACAGGTATGTTTTCTTCCTATATTGATGTTTCCGAGTATAAAAAGACTGTTTTCATCCTGCAGGTGGTACTCCGAGACTTAGTTTAAGAGGGCGAGCATAAAAAGTCAAACTTGAAAAAAAGTCAACCCCGAAAAAGTCAACCCCAGAAAGTCAACTACTGAAAAAGTCAACCCACTTTCAAAATCAAGAATTTAAGTTCAATTGAAAAATGGAGAAAGAATTTTGATAATCCGAGGTCTACATTGAAAGATATGGAGTTCGGAAGTTGGGATTTGGAGATTCAGTAGAAAAGAAACCCTAATCCGAGAAATTTGGGGAAAAGTGCTTAAACGATCAAACTGGTCGAAATTGAAGGTTCCAAATGAAAGATAAGCACTGACTACGGGTAATGGAGAAGTCACTTGCAAGAAAAACAGAAAGAAAAGTCAATCCGGGAGAAAACCGAGAATTAGAGTTTTTAGTGGATTTCGGTGAAATCGGGAAGAATCACAGAAATGGCCCGAATTGGAAAGCCCCCAATGGATGAGGAATGATTAAAAAGGATGGTGCAAGGCTCAGATTGAAGAAAATCTGAAAATCGGACTTGTTTTGAGCAAAACCGGGTTTCGGAGGTTAAAGGGCAAAATTGGAAAAAATTGGGAAAAATAGCAAATGGACTCCGAAAATTCTGAAAAATTTGTCAATCTCATTCTTAAATCATTTGAAAGAGATTGGCGAAAGAAAATCTTGATTCCGAGTTCGTTTGCAAAATGGCCAAATCCCGGGCCTCCTATGCAGTAATTCAAGCCGATAAATCCCGAAAAAATACCAAATGAGCTCCAAAAATTATGAAAACTTGCAGATCACACTTTTTAATTATTTTGAAGAGATTGGTGAAGAAAAATCTTGATTTGGAGCTCGTTTAAAAAATGGTAAAAAGTAGGGGCATAAAAGGACATTTTGGGAAGAAAAAATCCAAATAAATAGCAAACGGACTCGGATAATTTTGAAAACTTCCAGAACTCAATATTTTATTATTTTGGAAGCATTAAAAAAATAAAAATTGAATTTGGAGTCCGTTTGATATTTATTTTGCATTCGGGGGGCAAAATGGTCGTTTCACCCAAGCAACCGAAAAGGGCTTCTTTGGGCCTTTCAAAAATCAGAGCTGGGCTGGAAAAGAGAAGTGCTGGCCTGCCCAAGCCCAAAGGAAGGAGGAAGCTTAGGATTTTTTCAATCAAGTGATTAAAAATCAAGAGTTAAGTTAGAGATTTTCATTTTTGAGCCTAAGTCCCAATCCCACATCCCTTTGTAATGTCAAGCCAAGGAGGTGCTCACCTTATAAATAAGGAGTCTTGGCCTTTGGTTGAGATCACCCACTACCCCTTGTGAGATAGTCTATACACTTGTATTAGGATTATCCGGGTGGTGAGTCATAGTGTTTTACTCTGAGGGTTCGTAGCTTAATCCGTTCAAAAGCTACTCTGAGGGTTTGTAGCTTAATCCGTTCAAAAGCTACTCTGAGGGTTCGTAGCTTAATCCGTTCAAAAGCTACTCTGAGGGTTCGTAGCTTAATCCGTTCAAAAGCTACTCTGAGGGTTTATAGCTTAATCCGTTCAAAAGCTACTTGGTGAGTTTTCATTTTAAAATAATGTTTCTTGTTCTTCCTTCATTTCCTTTCTTAAGTATATTTTTTTACATTTTGTTTTTACAATAAACTCACCATGGCCAAATGGCCTACATTATTTATTTTAAGTTGTTGTTTCAATTCATTTTACCATATTGTTTATGCTATTTTCTTTGTTTTTGATGTTTTAAGTGTTATGTTATTTCATGTTCTTAAGTTATATTTAATTTGGTTGCTTTGTTTGTTGCCATTTATGTCTTAGATATCATGTTTTTGCATTTTTAATTTTCTGTTTTCATGTTGTTTAAATTTGAGCATGTTTTAGAGTTAGCATATTAAGTGTTTGTGAAAATGCTTGTGTGATTCTTTGCATGATTCTTGTTTTATATCTTAGTGAGCATGTTTTAGATTTGGTATATTAGGTGTTTGTGAAAATGCTTGTGTGATTTTTGTGTTATGACTTAGTTTTTCATGCTAGCATACCAAGTGTTTGTGAAAATGCCATGCTTGTTGGAGCTTGAGGCCATTTGGCTACTCCATGTGTTTTGCATTGTGTGTTGTATTTTTGTCATGCTAGTTGTTAGGTTTTTGCATTTGCATGATATTTGGTTGGATTTTTGAATTAAGCATGCCTTGTGTTTGTGAAAATGCCATGCATGTCTTAGGTCTAGGTTACATTAAATGCCATGCAAGTTCATGTTAGGTCTAGGCCATATTATTTATGTCATGCATTTTCCTTACATTTAGGTTTAGATCCATGCATTTCATGCATTATGTTTGCTGCATTGTTTCATGCATTTCATGTTCATGCCACTTGAATAATGACTTGAGCCAATTAATGGTTCAAGGTCATGCTCTCTTGAGCACACTTGTGGAAAATTAAGTTTGTCAAATTGATTATTCTACCTTTGTGATTTTTTTTATTTAGCCAATTTTTATCTAACTTTCAAAGAGTCCTAGCTACTGCTTTCAAGTCATTTTATGAGTTTCAAATATTTTTACTTTGGTTTTTAAATGATTTTATCAAAAGCAAAAATGTGCTGGCAAAGCAGTTTTTCTCCTCCAAAAACTCGTACATCTCTGATTTTTCTGGGAATTTATCTTTGATCAGAAAATTAAGCCTATTTTTTATCGTGTAGTTTTACATATCCTGAGTCTCCAGTATTTTTTTCCGAATTTTTGGAATTTTTAAAAATAGGGTAAAAAATCGTGGATTAAAACTGGACAGTGGAGTCAGAATTGAATTTAAAGAAAAACAAAGCAGTTTTTTTCTCCTCCAAAAACTCGTACATCTCTGATTTTTCTGGGAATTCATTTTTGATCAGAAAATTAAGCCGATTTTTTATCGTGTAGTTTTACATGTCCTGAGTCTCCAGTAATTTTTTCAGAATTTTTGGAATTTTTAAAAATAGGGTAAAAAATCGTGGATTAAAACTGGACAGTGGAGTCAGAATTGAATTTAAAGAAAAACAAAGCAGTTTTTTCTCCTCCAAAAACTCGTACATCTCTGATTTTTCTGGGAATTCATCTTTGATTCAAAAATTAAACCGATTTTTTCTCATGTAGTTTTACATGTCCTGAGTCTCCAGTATTTTTTTCAGAATTTTTGGAATTTTTAAAAATAGGGTAAAAAATCGTGGATTAAAACTGGACAGTGGAGTCAGAATTGAATTTAAAGAAAAACCAATTTTCTGTTTTGGTTAATCTACTTAGAGTGGGCTGATTAGGAGGGTTAGCTACTGACTTAGGGTGATTTCTAAGCCTTTTAAACTCTAAAAATGGTTTTTCAAGTCCCGGGCTAAGGGTAGTCAAGTCCGGATTTTTTAAACTTAGGAAATTAGAGCCATTTAAAAATTTTTAGCCCAGTTTTTATTGTTAATTCAAGCTTTTCAAAATTGTTTTCAAACAATCACAAAGTATTTTGGTTTTAGAATATTTAATTTGACATATTTTCCTAAGGTAGCCGGATATCTTTTTAGATATACGGATTTCCTTAATTAAAGGAAAAAATACATTTCATGCATTGCATTTTTATTTTCATGCATATTATATGATAGCATTATTTTATTCCATGTCATTTAAATTATATGTCATATCATTCATGTTTGCCATGTCATTTAGGTTGCATTATATTATTTAGATTTTGCTATGTCATTTTATTTATGTCATGCATATACATATTCATATCTTTTAAAATGTTTTCAAAAGGATAATGATTTTTCAATAAAAAATAAAGATATTCCCGAGTTAAAATAATTCATGAGTTCTCTACCGGGTTTGCTGGAGGGAATATCATCAATTATCATTAATAAAGGAATATCTTTCTTTCAAAAAAAAAAAGAGAATGATTCGGAAAGTTTTCCAAAACTAATAAAAATTTATATATTTTGCCACGTTTGTTGGGGAATATAGGAAAATTTTGAATTTATAAATTCCGGATCATTTTCAATAAAAAATGGAATTATTTTTCTTTAAATTGGGAATTAATTTGAAATACTAAATTTAAAACCAACTTTTACCAAGACTTGAGATAACACACGATTAATAAGGTACCGATTTATACGGGCGTTGTGGGGGTGCTAATCCTTCCCCACACGTAACCGACTCCCGAACCCGCTTCTTTGATTTCTCTGGTTTAAAACGCAGACTTGAAATCGGTTTTTAAAATGTTTTAATTAATTTTTAAAATATTTTATAAAATCGGTTTTAATAGGTGGCCGATCACACCTAGCTAAAAAAGATTGGTGGCGACTCCATGTCTTTTTAGGTCATTTCCAAAACCTTCATTTCTAGAGGAATTAAGTCGACTTTTCCTCGGTTTTTTTTAAATGTCACGCTTAACGAATAATAAAGTCTTGCGATGAGACTCGTCATTATTTTTTTTTAGGTTGCGACAGCTTGGCGACTCCGCTGGGGACTATTAGAGAGTCAGGCCTAGAATTAGTCGTGTGTTATCTCAGTCTCGGTTTTGTTGGTTTAATTGGTATTTAATTTTAATTCCCACATTTTTTTAATAAGGAGAATTTCGAAAAATAGTAAAATATTTTTAAATATGTTCATACTCATGTGCATGCATTTTATTATTGTTCTCTAGTTATTTAAGGTTGCATATTATAATTGCTTGTTGGTTAATACGTTACACTATTCTTGAATGTTTTAATTGCTAGGGCATTTAGAATAAGGTTTGTAGAATAGGTGGTGAAAGGTTTATTATTCCTCCACACACACTACACGTGCATTTGCATAACATGAATCCTATACCCGAGTTCCGTCCTTTTAAGTGGGAGTAAAGTAACTACGCCTTCGTGATTGATCCTCCGTATGGGCTAGTGAAACACTTTCGGAGTATAAAGTACCTAATGCCTTCGTGATGATCCTCCGCATGGGCATAGGAAAATATACTCTAACGAATTGAACCCGCTTTTATCGGGGTGCCTTACTAGCCTTCACCGGCGACAGTGAGGAACAATTCGGAGCCTTAGAACCGATTCACCCTCATATAGTGAACCTAGGCGAAGCCATGCCGGATTTCCGTTAGATATACCGAAAATAGGAACACATAGAGGGACAGTTCTAAACCTTTTGTTACCTATTTTACACTCCGAATAAGTGTGGTAGATCGGGAAACGATGTACGTACATCGCCCGTAATAAATGTGATACTCCGCCTCGAAGACATCGTGATGCCTAAATAAGCAGATATTGCTGGGGCAGATGTTCATTAGCTGTTTTTTTTTTAAAAAAAAAAAAAAAATCTTTTTTCAAGCATTTTGCATGTTGCACATTTCATACATGTGTGAATAGAGCATGTACATTTTTGGTTGTGTTATTGATCTCATTCTTTGCAATAAACAGTTGGTAATTTCATTTGATGATTTCATAAAACCGGTAGTGTCACATGAACATTTGCATATGGTACCATAGTGGGATCCACCCTGAAATTCTTTTGAAAATAATGTGATTGGTTTTTCATAAATAAATAAAAAAACACAAAAAAAAAAGCATGTTAAAAAAAAAATCATAAATTAGGAGGCAAATCTTGCATAATGAGATTTTTGAATAATCAAGATTTAGGTCCCACCAATTTCGTGTAATCATTGGTTAATTTATTTGTGTCATTTTGACATCGTGTTACAGTCATAACATGCATGATTATTCATTGTAGAATACATTTGTGATATACATGGTCATTCTTTGTACCTACCTTTGTATTAATTCATTTATTCTTAGCATGTATCATTTTGACATCATAGCATGCATGGTCATTCATTGTAGGACACGTTTATGACATGCATAGTCATTATCTGTATATACCTGGCATTAAATTGCATCCATAGCATACATAGTCATCATAATTTCTCTGTATATGTTCATGCATTAATCATCAATTTATTCATGCACATAGGAATAGAGCGTGTACATTCATAATCTTAATCTCATGACATTTTCATTTGCATGAAAGGGGTTCGAGATATGAGGAATGAATCGGAGGAACGATTGGGTGCTTTGGAACGCAATCAAGATGAATATGGACATGAAATCCGAGAGGTGAAGGAACAACTTGCCAAATTGCTGAAAATGGTTGAGGATATGGGTAACAGTAAAGGTGAACTTTCTCAGGGCTTCGCATCATCTTCGGATCAACCAAAACCATTAGGTCCAGAACATACAATCCTTGCTGGATCCTGCACTTGTCAATGCCACAAAGGTTGCAATCCTGATGAAATTGTGGACAAAATCATGAAAATAATTAAACCTGAAAGCCTGATACCAAAGACAGAAACCTCGAATCCAGTACCATACCTGCAAACTGTTCTAGGTCCAAACCAGTATCCCCACCCTACTATGGTCCAATCGTCCATTGGGACGACCACTACGGGATTCCTGAATCCGACTCCATCGTTACCAACTACCAGTTCATACTATTTCCCTCATCAATCACCTTATCCAGTACCTGAGATAGGAACCTCGAGCTATGTACAACCTCCAAAGGCCCCGTGTCCAAATCCATACCCTTACCATGCTGTTCCGCCACATCCCCATGTAAACACTCCGGTTCGAACCTTAGTGCTACCACCAAGTGCCCCAACTCCTAGGCCATGTGTGACTAAGAAACGATCCCAGAATAAGACCCAAATGCATTTTGATCCCATTCCAATCAGCTACCAAGAGCTCCTCCCTATACTGATCCAAAATCACATGGTTGCCTGTGTCCCATTGAAACCCCTGTTACCACCATATCCAATGTGGTATAATCCAAATGAAAGATGTGATTATCACTGTGGAATTGTTGGCCATAGCATCGAAGATTGTATAGCAGTCAAAAGGAAAGTGCAAGCTCTCATAGATGCCAAGTGGTTGGATCCAACGACACTGATTGATAAAGGACTGGGAAAACGCCATTAGGATTGGGAGATTTACAGCATTGAAGTGGAAAGACTTCGGTCTTATATGATGTAATAGGATTTCACTTTTTCAGTAGCCGGCTCTTATAGCCTTAGGATGCTAGGAAGAATAAAGTGCTTGTAAAGACAGTTTTAACTACTGCTCAAATTTTGTAAAACATGGTTTATACCATTGTGAACATTGATATGGGAATGAATTGAGTATGCTTCAAATTTAAAAGATGTTGATGATTAAGTTCCTCCGATTCTTATTTCCTCCGTGATATCTTCCCCTTTGCATTTTGCATCCCATCAATTATTTGTCAGGTTGCATTTATAACAAACATAGTCAGCATAATTTCTTTGTATATGTTCATGCATTAATTTGCTTATTACATACATCATGTTAGCATTAGGTCGCATTCATGACACACATGGTTAGCATGATTTTCTTTGTATATACTCTATATCAATCATTCATTGTTTGCATGTATCATAATTGACACCGTGTTGCATTCATAGGATATATGATCATTCATTGGGAAACATGCTAAAATGCACATGATCAGTCATTGCATTTATCCATGTGTTGATTTTTTTATTCTTTGTTTGCAACATGTTGGCATTGTGATTGCATTTATCACATATATGGTCAGCATGTTTCCATTGTACATATCCATACATCATATTGTTTAGGCTTCACATGCATGAAATTGCATTCATGGCTCATTCATCATGACATACATTTGGGGGAAATAAAATAGAAGTTGGCTTGGCTTTAGGAGTCTTTGAAAGAATTTCCATTTCAAATCAGAAGAAGTACTGAGTACACTTTTAATACAGGCCGGTGCTATGGAGGATGAACAAGTTGCCCGAATGGAAAAAATGGAAAGGGAACAGAGAGAATTGCGAGAACAGCTAGCAAAATCTCAAGCAGAATCTAAGGATCAGATGACTAAACTGATGGAGCTAATGTCTGCTGTAATGAAGGGAAAAGGATACACCGAAAACTTTGTCGCCGGAGAAGGGTTAGAGGTACAAAAGGGCCAAGATGAGGTAGCAATAAGTGATGCCCAGAACACTGTTAACCCCGTCAATGTCCTAAAATCAGATGATCCGGCTGAACAGGCAAAGTTGAAAAGGGTTGCAGTAAATGAGGTTGAGTTGGCAGATTCCCAAGGGAAATATCAGTTGTTAGATGAAAGGCTCCGGGCAATAGAAAGAAAAGATGTATTCGGGAGTGTGGAGGCGAAAGAACGATGCTTGGTCCTCGATTTAGTCATTCCTCCTAAGTTCAAGATCCCTGACTTTGTGAAATATGACGGGACGACCGATCCATCAGCCCACATCACTATGTTCTGCCGAAAGATGACAAGTCAGATAGATAATGATAAGCTTTTGATTCACTGCTTTCAGGATAGCCTCAGCGGGTCCGCAATTAGGTGGTATAGTCAGTTGAGCAAGGATCAGATTCGCTCTTGGAATGATTTGGCTGGGGCTTTTCTAAACCAGTACAAGCATATGACCGACAAGACACTTGATCGTCTCACTTTGCAAAATATGGAGAAAAAAGCTACTGAGAGCTTCAAAGAATATGCACAACGGTGGATGAGCCTGGCTGCCCAAATACAACCGCCCTTGACACAAAAGGAAATCACTATCCTTTTTGTGAATACACTGCACGCCCCGTACTATGACAGACTTGTCGGCAATGCTTCGAAGAATTTTGCGGACATGGTAATTTCAGGGGAGATGATTGAGAATGCTATCAAGAATGGGAAACTTGAAAGAGAAGGAACATCCAATACCGAGAGAAATAAGGCACCAAGAAAGAAAGAGGAAGATGTCCAAACTATGGAAGATTTCATCCCATATTCCCAATTTCCCTCATACCAATCATGTTACCCTACTGAGGTATCTCCAAGCCTTTATCCGTACCTACCTACCCAAACACCTAATCCTATACCAGCCCTTGCAACAAGGCCTACTTCTAGAAAACGACCGCGAGAAAATCAAGAAAGAATTCCAATCCCCATCCCTGACTTACTGCCATTACTAATAAAGAATCAGTACCTTACCCCGGTACCTTTGAAAATAGCTCCGAATCCATCAGCAAGGAGTTATGACCCTGACAGCAAGTGTGATTATCACCTAGGGGTAGTTGGGCATTCAACTGAAAAATGCAGACAACTGAAGGAAATGATTGAAAGTTTTATCCGTGATGGTATTTTGACACCGGAGCTTATCGATCAATGGAAGGCCACTTAGCCCTAAATCAATTTCTTTCAGGGTTTTAGGGGGAGAATTACTACCTTTGAAGGATGTCAATAGGAGCATTTTTGACGCATGTAGTTTTATACACTGTGATGATGAAAGCACTTGTCTCATGTTAACATCTACATGAATTAAATAAATTTTAAATGCTTTGTGTTTGTTGTGTTTTAAATAAACGTGAATTTACAAAAACAAGCATTAAGGAAGTTTTAATAATGGATAGTCTCAAGAAGATTGATGATCAGTGTTAGAAATGACCCAACACCATCCCCCTCTTTTTTGGGCTTCTCTATACCTAAACCTTGAATCAATAACACTTGAAAGACCTAATGCTTCAAGGAAAAATGAATGAAAAAAGAGAAGCATTGTCATTGCAAAATAAGCAAGGATGTAAATCCTAGTCTAGGCTATGAACAAAGGAACAAACTTTTTGAAATTTTTTGAATTCCTTGAAAATCAAACAAATGAGACATTCTTTCAAGAATCCAGATTTTGATAATTTGGTGTGTGTCAGGATTGTGCTAAAACCATTCATGACCTTTCCCAATGACCACAAAACACTAATTGCCCAGACATCACTTCATGATTGACACCTTGGGGCACAATGATTAAACTAGATTATCCCTTGTCCCAGAGAAAACCTGCTTTTGGGTCATGTTTTCCTTGTCTCTTCAAAGAACTCAGATTGGAAACTCAGCCTTTTCAAAACAGACCTAGACTTGCCATGTTCCTCGTTGATACAAATTCGCATGGATAATCAAATTGGGGCATCATATGTGGAAATGATGGATACATAGTGAAGAAGGATGGGCTAATGCATGAATCATTGGGGGCATGCGACGAAAAAAACAAAAAAAAAAAAGAAAAAAAAAAAAAGAAAAATCATGATATCATGCATATGAGAATTCGGATGATTCCAAAGTGCAAAATGAAATTCTGAATATCTATTTCCCCTGAGGATTGCTTTTCAATGAGAATATTTGGGCTTGATATGATGAATGGCCATCTTTCATATCCATTTCACAAGAAAAAAATTATTATCCATAGTCACCCCTTTTGAGCCAAAAGAATTCTTAATTCTTTGAACCCTGATCAAGGATTACCCTCTACACTGGGGGGCAAATGCGAGGAAATATCTTTTCAAAGATCATTGAGAAATGAGTGACAGCTCAGGGACAGACACAAAGCAAATGGAGCCCCGAATAAATACGGGCGCACTCTGTCAAAGAAAAAAAGAAGAGGAAAAGATGACGAAATGAAAGCCAAGAAAAACAAACAAAAAACACAATAAAAAAATGTGTGTGAAAGACATGGCAAATTGAAAGCCAAAAGCAAGGAAGAAAAAGAGCAAAATCAAAAAGAAAGAAATGTCCAAGAAGAGACACATGCTTCAAAGAAAATCCTCTTCAAGAAAGGATCCTTGATCTGATTACCCTCAAACACATATTTTGGGCCTATTTATCCTTTCTTTCTGAATCCTGAGCCATGGCCTACATTACGTGCTTTAAAAGTCCATTTTGATCAAGCATGAATGTTTAATTTGAAGGGTTTTCCTCAGATTTTATCCCATCTTATCAAATTCTCATTTCACTAAGGAAGAATTTAGAATTCTCAAGTGCATGGTAAAAAAAAAAAAAGAGAAAAATTGAAAAGAATGGGACTCTAGGGCGAAAACCCAAAAAAACGGGCGGTCTAGAGTAGAATGGGAATTTTCGATGCCATCGATGATAGTGCCGATACCCCAAAAGAAAAGATCTTATTAAAGGAGTGGTCATCGAGGAACATCTAGGAATTCCTGAACCCCCCAAATTGTCAGCTCTCATTCGGAGGATTGTCTTCAAAAACTGAAACTTTGTTCCTAAGATTAAACTTTCCGGTTTAAACATCCCAGCCAATCTTGATGCTTGACAAAATGCCTTGATATGGAAACTAAAAGAATGTTGAATTTGTTTGGTTCTCAATGAATTCATGATTTATAAAACATGTTCCATTTGTGAGCCTAGAAGGGATATACATTTTTGTCATGAAGTTTTCCTGGAAAAGCCAGAATCTTGTTATACCAAGCCTTGCCAATCCAGTTGAAAAAACCCAGATTGATACTTAGAGAAATTTCTAACAATGATCATCAGTCTTCAAAAGATTTGTACATCACACATTGTGGGGTTAATATTTTTTGTTCAGAAGTTTTCAAAATGCGAAAACAAATAAAAAGATTTTTTTGAAATACCCATTTTGATGTTGGCATGAGACAAGGATTTTTCTAACTCAAAGGTGTAGAACTGCCAGGATAGTCTTGACTTCCAGATATGAGAAGAAGAAATAGAACCCGGTTCAGATCTCTGTTGATGAAAGTTTGAAAAACTGTTGGGGCAAAGAGAATAGCCAAAATGAATTGAAGATATACTCTGATTTGAAGAGGAAAAATGAATTTGAAAGGCTAAGCCAAAGTCTAGAAAAACAGCCGGGGGCACTTGCATCACTCATGAGCACTCATCTCTTTATCGAGCTTTTGCATCTGCACAGTGTCGGCAAGCATTTGCATCATTCATGGGTATTTGCATTGGCATTATTCCATAAGCATCTGTATTTTACCTTTACAGTTACATTCTTCATGGAATTCGTATTTGTGTCATCTCAAGCAATTGCATCATTTCTAGAATCATTGCATTTTCATTACTGTGTGGTAATTGTAGTTACACCATTCATAAACCAGTTACATGAACACAATTAGTAGGGGCATCTGCATCATGAAACATGGGCATCAATCCAAGTCATTTACATTTGCATTAAAGACATTTGCACCAGTTTAAGTCATTTCGTGTCTTATTCAACACCTGCATCTGCATCAAAAAGCATTCGCATCTTCTCAAAATCGTTAGGGTAATTTTCAACAATTCTTCAAAGAACATTTTTAAGACCTCCGGGCATAATTTTTCAAATCACAGGTAAGACCTCCGGGCAATATCTTTAAGACCTCCGGGCATCATTTTTAAAGTCGCATACAGCGCATTTTTTCCAAATTATGGGTAAGGCCTCCGGGCACCATTCTTAAGACCTCCGGGCATCATTTTTAAAGTCGCATACAGCGTATTTTTTCCAAATTATGGGTAAGGCCTCCGGGCACCATTCTTAAGACCTCCGGGCATCATTTTTAAAGTCGCATACAGCGCATTTTTTTCAAATCACAGGTAAGACCTCCGGGCACCAATTTTTAAGACCTCCGGGCATAACTCTTTTTTTCAGGGGTAAGGCCTATGGGCACCATTTTTAAGACCTCCGGGCATAATTTTTCAAATCACAGGTAAGACCTCCGGGCAATATCTTTAAGACCTCCGGGCAACATCTTTAAGACCTCCGGGCATAACTTTTTTCAGGGGTAAGGCCTCCGGGCACTATTCTTAAGACCTCCGGGCATCATTTTTAAAGTCGCATACAGCGCATTTTTTCCAAATTATGGGTAAGGCCTTCGGGCACCATTCTTAAGACCTCCGGGCATCATTTTTAAAGTCGCATACAGTGCATTTTTTCCAAATTATGGGTAAGGCCTCCGGGCACCATTCTTAAGACCTCCGGGCATCATTTTTAAAGTCGCATACAGCGCATTTCTTCCAAATTATGGGTAAGGCCTCCGGGCACCATTCTTAAGACCTCCGGGCATCATTTTTAAAGTCGCATACAGCGCATTTCTTCCAAATCGCGGGTAAGGCCTCCGGGCACCATTCTTAAAACCTCCGGGCATCATTTTTAAAGTCGCATACAGCGCATTTTTTTCAAATCACAGGTAAGACCTCCGGGCACCAATTTTTAAGACCTCCGGGCATAACTCTTTTTTTCAGGGGTAAGGCCTATGGGCACCATTTTTAAGACCTCCGGGCATAATTTTTCAAATCACAGGTAAGACCTCCGGGCAACATCTTTAAGACCTCCGGGCATTATTTTTTTTAGGGGTAAGACCTCCGGGCACTAATTTTTAAGACCTCCGGGCATAATTTTTTTCAAATCATAGGTAAGACCTCTGGGCAACATCTTTAAGAGCTCCGGGCATAACTGTTTTCAGGGGTAAGACCTCCGGGCACCAATTTTTAAGACCTCCGGGCATAATTTTTCAAATCACAGGTAAGACCTCCGGGCAACATCTTTAAGACCTCCGGGCATAACTTTTTTCAGGGGTAAGACCTCCGGGCACCAATTTTTAAGACCTCCGGGCACCATTTTAAGACCTTCGGGCACCAATTTTAAAGCCCTTCGAGCATAAATTTTTCTTTTGAAATCGAATTCATTCCCTTAAGACGAATCGAGCCTTGTTTAGGCAGGGAATTCAATTTAAGGACAAAATCTTCAATTTATTGTTTTTAAAAAAAATGAAAAAAGAGAAAATAGAAAAATAAAATAAAAATAAATAAAAATAAAAATAAAATAAAAATAAAATAAAGGAAAAAAGAAAAAAGAAAAAAAGAAGAAAGAAGAAAGAAGAAAAAAATGAAAAAATGAAAAATAGAAAATGAAAAAAATTAAAATGAAAAAGAAACCCCTTTCCCTTTCCTTCACATGTGATGTCACTGACCGTACAAAATTAGTGTCGGTTTATCTTTGCCTGATTCCTGATTCTCAGCAATAGCCAAAGAGGGGCAGCTGTAGACACCTAATTTTGTCCGGGCCACTTAACAGGTATGTTTTCTTCCTATATTGATGTTTCCGAGTATAAAAAGACTGTTTTCATCCTGCAGGTGGTACTCCGAGACTTAGTTTAAGAGGGCGAGCATAAAAAGTCAAACTTGAAAAAAAGTCAACCCCGAAAAAGTCAACCCCAGAAAGTCAACTACTGAAAAAGTCAACCCACTTTCAAAATCAAGAATTTAAGTTCAATTGAAAAATGGAGAAAGAATTTTGATAATCCGAGGTCTACATTGAAAGATATGGAGTTCGGAAGTTGGGATTTGGAGATTCAGTAGAAAAGAAACCCTAATCCGAGAAATTTGGGGAAAAGTGCTTAAACGATCAAACTGGTCGAAATTGAAGGTTCCAAATGAAAGATAAGCACTGACTACGGGTAATGGAGAAGTCACTTGCAAGAAAAACAGAAAGAAAAGTCAATCCGGGAGAAAACCGAGAATTAGAGTTTTTAGTGGATTTCGGTGAAATCGGGAAGAATCACAGAAATGGCCCGAATTGGAAAGCCCCCAATGGATGAGGAATGATTAAAAAGGATGGTGCAAGGCTCAGATTGAAGAAAATCTGAAAATCGGACTTGTTTTGAGCAAAACCGGGTTTCGGAGGTTAAAGGGCAAAATTGGAAAAAATTGGGAAAAATAGCAAATGGACTCCGAAAATTCTGAAAAATTTGTCAATCTCATTCTTAAATCATTTGAAAGAGATTGGCGAAAGAAAATCTTGATTCCGAGTTCGTTTGCAAAATGGCCAAATCCCGGGCCTCCTATGCAGTAATTCAAGCCGATAAATCCCGAAAAAATACCAAATGAGCTCCAAAAATTATGAAAACTTGCAGATCACACTTTTTAATTATTTTGAAGAGATTGGTGAAGAAAAATCTTGATTTGGAGCTCGTTTAAAAAATGGTAAAAAGTAGGGGCATAAAAGGACATTTTGGGAAGAAAAAATCCAAATAAATAGCAAACGGACTCGGATAATTTTGAAAACTTCCAGAACTCAATATTTTATTATTTTGGAAGCATTAAAAAAATAAAAATTGAATTTGGAGTCCGTTTGATATTTATTTTGCATTCGGGGGGCAAAATGGTCGTTTCACCCAAGCAACCGAAAAGGGCTTCTTTGGGCCTTTCAAAAATCAGAGCTGGGCTGGAAAAGAGAAGTGCTGGCCTGCCCAAGCCCAAAGGAAGGAGGAAGCTTAGGATTTTTTCAATCAAGTGATTAAAAATCAAGAGTTAAGTTAGAGATTTTCATTTTTGAGCCTAAGTCCCAATCCCACATCCCTTTGTAATGTCAAGCCAAGGAGGTGCTCACCTTATAAATAAGGAGTCTTGGCCTTTGGTTGAGATCACCCACTACCCCTTGTGAGATAGTCTATACACTTGTATTAGGATTATCCGGGTGGTGAGTCATAGTGTTTTACTCTGAGGGTTCGTAGCTTAATCCGTTCAAAAGCTACTCTGAGGGTTTGTAGCTTAATCCGTTCAAAAGCTACTCTGAGGGTTCGTAGCTTAATCCGTTCAAAAGCTACTCTGAGGGTTCGTAGCTTAATCCGTTCAAAAGCTACTCTGAGGGTTTATAGCTTAATCCGTTCAAAAGCTACTTGGTGAGTTTTCATTTTAAAATAATGTTTCTTGTTCTTCCTTCATTTCCTTTCTTAAGTATATTTTTTTACATTTTGTTTTTACAATAAACTCACCATGGCCAAATGGCCTACATTATTTATTTTAAGTTGTTGTTTCAATTCATTTTACCATATTGTTTATGCTATTTTCTTTGTTTTTGATGTTTTAAGTGTTATGTTATTTCATGTTCTTAAGTTATATTTAATTTGGTTGCTTTGTTTGTTGCCATTTATGTCTTAGATATCATGTTTTTGCATTTTTAATTTTCTGTTTTCATGTTGTTTAAATTTGAGCATGTTTTAGAGTTAGCATATTAAGTGTTTGTGAAAATGCTTGTGTGATTCTTTGCATGATTCTTGTTTTATATCTTAGTGAGCATGTTTTAGATTTGGTATATTAGGTGTTTGTGAAAATGCTTGTGTGATTTTTGTGTTATGACTTAGTTTTTCATGCTAGCATACCAAGTGTTTGTGAAAATGCCATGCTTGTTGGAGCTTGAGGCCATTTGGCTACTCCATGTGTTTTGCATTGTGTGTTGTATTTTTGTCATGCTAGTTGTTAGGTTTTTGCATTTGCATGATATTTGGTTGGATTTTTGAATTAAGCATGCCTTGTGTTTGTGAAAATGCCATGCATGTCTTAGGTCTAGGTTACATTAAATGCCATGCAAGTTCATGTTAGGTCTAGGCCATATTATTTATGTCATGCATTTTCCTTACATTTAGGTTTAGATCCATGCATTTCATGCATTATGTTTGCTGCATTGTTTCATGCATTTCATGTTCATGCCACTTGAATAATGACTTGAGCCAATTAATGGTTCAAGGTCATGCTCTCTTGAGCACACTTGTGGAAAATTAAGTTTGTCAAATTGATTATTCTACCTTTGTGATTTTTTTTATTTAGCCAATTTTTATCTAACTTTCAAAGAGTCCTAGCTACTGCTTTCAAGTCATTTTATGAGTTTCAAATATTTTTACTTTGGTTTTTAAATGATTTTATCAAAAGCAAAAATGTGCTGGCAAAGCAGTTTTTCTCCTCCAAAAACTCGTACATCTCTGATTTTTCTGGGAATTTATCTTTGATCAGAAAATTAAGCCTATTTTTTATCGTGTAGTTTTACATATCCTGAGTCTCCAGTATTTTTTTCCGAATTTTTGGAATTTTTAAAAATAGGGTAAAAAATCGTGGATTAAAACTGGACAGTGGAGTCAGAATTGAATTTAAAGAAAAACAAAGCAGTTTTTTTCTCCTCCAAAAACTCGTACATCTCTGATTTTTCTGGGAATTCATTTTTGATCAGAAAATTAAGCCGATTTTTTATCGTGTAGTTTTACATGTCCTGAGTCTCCAGTAATCTTTTCAGAATTTTTGGAATTTTTAAAAATAGGGTAAAAAATCGTGGATTAAAACTGGACAGTGGAGTCAGAATTGAATTTAAAGAAAAACAAAGCAGTTTTTTCTCCTCCAAAAACTCGTACATCTCTGATTTTTCTGGGAATTCATCTTTGATTCAAAAATTAAACCGATTTTTTCTCATGTAGTTTTACATGTCCTGAGTCTCCAGTATTTTTTTCAGAATTTTTGGAATTTTTAAAAATAGGGTAAAAAATCGTGGATTAAAACTGGACAGTGGAGTCAGAATTGAATTTAAAGAAAAACCAATTTTCTGTTTTGGTTAATCTACTTAGAGTGGGCTGATTAGGAGGGTTAGCTACTGACTTAGGGTGATTTCTAAGCCTTTTAAACTCTAAAAATGGTTTTTCAAGTCCCGGGCTAAGGGTAGTCAAGTCCGGATTTTTTAAACTTAGGAAATTAGAGCCATTTAAAAATTTTTAGCCCAGTTTTTATTGTTAATTCAAGCTTTTCAAAATTGTTTTCAAACAATCACAAAGTATTTTGGTTTTAGAATATTTAATTTGACATATTTTCCTAAGGTAGCCGGATATCTTTTTAGATATACGGATTTCCTTAATTAAAGGAAAAAATACATTTCATGCATTGCATTTTTATTTTCATGCATATTATATGATAGCATTATTTTATTCCATGTCATTTAAATTATATGTCATATCATTCATGTTTGCCATGTCATTTAGGTTGCATTATATTATTTAGATTTTGCTATGTCATTTTATTTATGTCATGCATATACATATTCATATCTTTTAAAATGTTTTCAAAAGGATAATGATTTTTCAATAAAAAATAAAGATATTCCCGAGTTAAAATAATTCATGAGTTCTCTACCGGGTTTGCTGGAGGGAATATCATCAATTATCATTAATAAAGGAATATCTTTCTTTCAAAAAAAAAAAGAGAATGATTCGGAAAGTTTTCCAAAACTAATAAAAATTTATATATTTTGCCACGTTTGTTGGGGAATATAGGAAAATTTTGAATTTATAAATTCCGGATCATTTTCAATAAAAAATGGAATTATTTTTCTTTAAATTGGGAATTAATTTGAAATACTAAATTTAAAACCAACTTTTACCAAGACTTGAGATAACACACGATTAATAAGGTACCGATTTATACGGGCGTTGTGGGGGTGCTAATCCTTCCCCACACGTAACCGACTCCCGAACCCGCTTCTTTGATTTCTCTGGTTTAAAACGCAGACTTGAAATCGGCTTTTAAAATGTTTTAATTAATTTTTAAAATATTTTATAAAATCGGTTTTAATAGGTGGCCGATCACACCTAGCTAAAAAAGATTGGTGGCGACTCCATGTCTTTTTAGGTCATTTCCAAAACCTTCATTTCTAGAGGAATTAAGTCGACTTTTCCTCGGTTTTTTTTAAATGTCACGCTTAACGAATAATAAAGTCTTGCGATGAGACTCGTCATTATTTTTTTTTAGGTTGCGACAAGAGGTTTAAGCCAAAAACCCATAAAGGTGACTTAAAACCGAATGGGGGACACTTGGGTTGATAACCCGCAAAGGGCGGCCCAATTACTGATCAAAAATTGAATCAATGCTCCATGTAAAGGGAGAGAAAATATCAGAAAATCAAAGAAAAGGGGTAAAGCTCAGTCTGAAGCAATAGCGAAAGCTGAGAAGTCACCCAAGCAAATGGCTCGTTCAAAAGATATTTCAGAGGAACTGAAGCAGGAAGGGTCCGGGATATTCAGGGAACCTATACCTTTTCCTTTTAAATCCTTGATATTCATCTTTGTTATCTACACTTTTTTGCAATGAATTCTTGTTGGACCTTTCATGGTATATGGCTGTTTCAAACCATCTTTCATATATGTTGAGATGCATTTTGAATGTTATCAAATTGAATGATGATTAGTAAACATAAAAATCTTTAAATAAAAGGATTTCTTTGCATTACTGTGGAGTAGATTTAAATTTTAGAAGAGGTTTGGAAACCACTAAAATTTGGAGAAACTCCCGACAATCCATAATACTGAAAAGCTCATCAAGTGGGGCAAACATTGGATGGACTAAACACATCAATCCATGATACTGAAGAACTCATCCAGTGAGACGAATCAGAGATATGTTGCAGGCACCGTCACAGAGTCAGAAAACTTGTGGATCACGGTGAAACCGTAGAGAAAAGCTCATCAAGTGGAGCAAACCATGAATAGGTTAGAAACACCATCACAGAGTCAGAAAACTTGTGGATCACGATGAAACCGTAGAGAAAAGCTCATCAAGTAGAGCAAACCTTGAGTAGGCTAAAGACACCGTCACGAAATCAGAAAACTTGTGGAATCATAGAGAAGAGTCCATCAAGAAGGGCAAATCATGGATAGGCTGAAAACACCGTCACAGAGTCAAAAAAATTTTGAGTCTCAGTGAATTCATAATTATGAAAAGCTCATCAAGTAGAGCAAATAGTGGAGTTGAGAAGATTCGTGACCCTTAACGAAATCATGGATTAAAACTCATGACACAATCATGTAATTGCATTCATCCCTAGGGAACATGCATCTTACAAGCATTTGCAAAACCTGTCATCAACATCACTGCATTTAACTAACATTGCAAGAACCATGGAAATTTTCTTTCTTAAGTCCAACATAGCTGGCACAAAAGTAAGAAAGCACTTCATCAAAATTTTCCTCGACAAGACAACTAGATTTCTTGGACAAGATATAAAAATTTTCCTGGACAAGACATCCCAAATTTTCCTGGACAAGACAACCAGTTTTTTCTTGGATATGACAACCAAATTTTCCTGGACAAGACAACCAAAATTTTCGGAGACAAGACATCAAAAATTTTGCAAATTGAACTCGTTTCCTTAAGACGGGTCGAGCCTTGATTAGTCAGGGAACTTAATTTAAGGATAAAATCTTCTATCTTTAAAAAAGATATATGATTCTATCCCAAAAATAAATATATGTCATGTGAAAAGATGTTTTTCTAAAGCTCTGCTGGGTTTGTCGGGGAGTTCAATATCCTGACACATATCATTTATATAATTTCACACCAAGATAAGATGAGGTCCCGAGATCACCACCAAGTTATTGTTTTCTCTTGCAAATCGAACTCGTTTCCTTAAGACGGGTCGAGCCTTGATTAGTCAGGGAACTTAATTTAAGGAAAAATTCTTCTATCTTTTTTTGAAAAATATGATTTTATCCCAAAATTATATACATGTCACGTGAAAAGATATTTTTCTAAAAACTCTACTGGGTTTGTCGGGGAGTTCGTGAAATATTTCGACACGTGCCATTTAACTTTTTCTGGACAAGACATCCAAACTTTTTCGTTTTTTAGACAAGACATCCAAACTTTTTTAGGAACAAGACATCCAAAATTTTACACAAAAAGTCGAACTCGTTTCCATAAGACGGGTCGAGCCTTGATTACTCAAGGAACTCAATTTAAGAACAAACCTTTTTGTTTTAAAAGAAATCGAACTCGTTTCCTTAAAACGGGTCGAGCCTTGATTAGTCAGGGAACTCAATTTAAGAACAAACCTTTTGTTTTAAAATAAATCGAACTCGTTTCCTTAAGACGGGTCGAGTCTTGATTAGTCAATGAACTCAATTTATGGATAAAATCCTTTTACTTTACAATTTACAAAATGAAAAATAAATAAATAAAAAATGAAAAAAATTCTCCTTTCTATCCTTCACATGTGATTTCACTAACGGAAAAAAATTATTGTCTATTTTATCTTTACCTGATTCTCAGCAATAGTCAAAGAGGGATGGTTGTAGACACCTAATTTTGTCCGGACCCCCTAAACAAGGTAAGTTCCTCTTTTCAACTTCCCGAAATGCAAAGAAACTTCCCCCATTCAACAGATGGGTCTCCAAGACTTTGATTCGAAGGTCAACACAAAAAGTTAACTCCAAAAAGTCAACCACTAAAAAAGTCAACTCTCAGTTAAAATCAAGATTGAAGTTGAATTGAACAATGGAGAAGGAATTTTGATAATCAGAGATCTACAATTGAAGATAGAGAGGTGAAAGACAAATTGCAAAATTAAGTGTAGGAAAAATAGGAAATTTTGCAAATTTGGGGAAAAGTGCGTAAACGATCAAATTGGACGAAATTGGAGGTTCCAAATGGAATAAGATCAATAAATATGGATATTGGAAGGTCCAATTTTGAAGCAGAGTTGAAGGAAGATGTGGTTTGAAGAGAAAAAAAATAAAGATTTAATAAATAAATAGGAAATTCACAAATTTGGAGAAAACTACAGAGATGGTCCGATTTGGTGAAATTGAAGCCCCCAATTGATGAGTGATAAATAAATAAAAATATCCCAATTCCCAATTTGAAGTGGATCCCAAGGAAAAGTTGATTGGAGGAGAAACGGAAAAAATGAGAAAATTCCCAATTTTGAGGAAAAAAGGAAAAACTAAATCGGAGAGGAATTCGGATGTAAAAATTGGGCATTTTTGGTCCAACTCCAATTCAATATATGATAAAGGTAGTGAAAACAGAAAATCCAGAAATTTGGCCCGTTTTGATTAAAACCGAGGTTTTAGGGGCTAAAGGGCAATTTTGGAAAATACGAGAAAAATAGAATCTGAGCTCGAAAATTTGTGAAACTTTCCAGAACTGAGTTTTAGGATGGAAAGAAAGAAATGAGAAGAAAAAATCCGAGATTGGGGCTGAAACGCAAATATGGTAAAATCGGGAGACTAATCCGCAATTTTAAAGAAAAACTCGAGAAAAATTGAAAACGAGCTTGGAAAATTATGAAAACTTCCAGGATTGAGTTTTATATTTTATGGAAGGGAATGGAGAAGAAAAATTCAGAATCGGACCTCAAATGGAAATAGACAAAGTTCGGGGTCATTAAACCAAAATTTTAAGAGAAAAATCCAGGAAAAATAGAAAACGAGCTCGAAAAAGTATGAAAACTTCAAAAACTGAGTTTTATATTTGATGGAAGGGACTAGAGAAGAAAAATCCTTAATCGGAGCTCGAATGGAAATAGGCAAAGTTTGGGAGGCACTAAACCAAAATTTTAGAGAAAAATCCGGGAAAAATAAAATTCGAGCTTGGAAAATAATGAAAACCTCTAGAACTGAGTTTTATAATGGATGGGATGGATTAAAAAAGAAAAATTCAAAATTGGGGTCTATTTGCAAATAAATTAAGTTTTGGGGCCAAAATATAATTTTACCGAAAAATCGAAAAGGACCATTTTGCAAATAAAAAAGAGGAATGGCCTGGAAAATTCCAGGCCATTTTTGGCTAGCTCATAGAGGAAGATGGGAGTGTGATCATCTTAAATCAAATGGCCAAGATTGAATAGCAAGATGACATTTTTAAGAAAGGACAAGATTCTCCACTACTTGCATACATGGCATTTTTGGCTAATAGGGGGGCCTCTAAATTGCAAAGCCATGTGAAGAGCATGTGAAGGCTATCTGATGATGCCAAATAGGATTAAAAATCTCACCTAGGAAGATATTTTGATAGTAAGCCATATGATCATGACAAGTGGCTCAGATATTTTGCAGAGATAGGAGACAAGAATAATCTAGGTGGCATTATTGGCCAATGAGAGGTTAGGAAACCCTTAATTTAAGGAAAGCATCATGCAAGGAGGGGACAAGAATTATCCATATGGAAAAGATGTTGGGAGAGCATGCAAAGCATGACAAAGGCTAAAAAAAAGATGAGTACACTCATATTAAGGAGCATTCGGCCAACCCTTGTAGAAAGAGGAGTCATTTTTTTCAAAGGCATTTTCCCTACACTCTTGCAGGAAAAAAGGAGAAAAATAAAAAGAGAGAAAGCGGGAGAAACAAAGAGAAGTTTGAGTGCTTGATTTGGAAAGCTTTGCTAGGTAGCTATTTGCTCTCTTCTTCTTCAATTATTTTCTTTGATTTCATGTTCCTTTTCTCCTCTTTTTCCATGTGATTGTTAACTTTCTTTGTTGAATAAAAGGTTTTCAAAATAAATTTCTAAAGGTTTTCTTTCCTTTATTCTTTATTCTTTACAAAATAACAAAGTTGATAAAATGTTTCAACATATTTGCCGTTTTGGACGAAACCTAGATGGCTTTATTGTGCTTGTCTTTGCTTGATTTTCTTGCTTGTTGATTGTGGGTTTCACCATTGTGGTAGGATAAATTTTCTCCTTTGGTTTTTCTCTTAAAAAATCAACTAAAAGGTTTGAGAAGCTTGAGGATATTGATTTTTATCAAGTGGTTTTGGTTAGGTAGGACTATGTCCAAGGAACCAACCATTGAGCCAACCTTGGTTTTTCTTTCTTGTTTATTTTTTTTTAGCTTATGTCTGATCATTTTCATATGTTTGTTTGGCTTATAAAATCATGCATTCATACCATTCTCAACTTGATTTTTGGCTAAGATCAATCAATGATCTCTAGCCAAAGTCTCTTGTGCAAACTAGTTGAAAAACTAATGGGTTATTAAGTTGGATATTCTGACTTTGAGCATTTTTTTTACTAAGTTATTTTTGTCAAAATAAAAAGATTTTTTAACCATATTTAGTAGACCCTTAGGGGAACCTCTGGTAGTTTTTTCCAAGATTTTTAGAATTTTTTATCAAGGTTGGAAAAATGGTTTTCGGTAAAACAAATTTTAGTCTACTATTCTGACTTTAATGCAATTTCGGTCAAGTCATTTTTAGTCTAAATTTAAAGCTGAGTTTTCCTCATAAAGACCATCATGTTTTAAGTCTAAACGTATATTTTCATTTTTTTTTATAAGGGGTTGAAAAATAGTTTTCTAAAAACTGGTCGTTGGAGTTAAAATGACTTTTCTCTAAACTAATAATTTTTTGATTTTTATTTTTAAAAGGGAGGGGCTAATTGGGGTCATTAGCTACTGTTTTAGGTTTTTTTTCATGTCATCTCAAGGATAAAAATTGATTTTACAAAGATCGGGTCATGGGTAGTCAACCTGGGTTTTAAAAAATAGGAATATTAGAGCCTTTTTAGATGGGGGGTTCGGCCAAGGCCTTTTTCCATCCAAAATTTCTAACTTTTTTTAAATTCGAGCCCAAAGTCATTCGTTTTAAAATTCCAATTTAAGTTTCTTTCAAAGGTAGTCAGATACCTTTCTAGGTATACGGATATCCTTACTTCAAGGGAGAAATACATCTTTATGCATTGCATATTTAAAAATGTTTTTATTTAATTTGGCATAAAAAATTGGTTTCCTAAATATTCGGCGAGAATTAGTTCCTAATCTTTGTCGGGTTTGCCGGGGAGGTTAGGAAATTATTCAACGCACGTGTTTATAGAATCAAAGGTATGGTTTTCGTTTTACTCGAAATCATATAAATGTCATACGAAAGAATTATTTTTCAAGCTTTGTCGGGTTTGCCAGGGAGTACGGTAATATTCTCCAACATATGCCATTTATGTGAATCCTCACATGAAAAATCAATTTCAAAATGATGATGTGTGCATGTGATCATGATGTGATTATGAATATTTTATGATGATGTCATTTTGTGATTTTTGCCAATATGATCTCTTTGTATGCCATGTCATGATTTATTTTGCTACGCCATAATAGGATTTGCCATGTCATTCATTCTTTTGCCATGTCATAATAGGATTTGCCATGTCATTAATTCTTTTGGCCATGTCATTTAGATTTTGCCATGTCAAGCATGCTATGTCATTAATTCATATGCCATATCATTAATTCTTTTGGCCATGTCATATAGATTTTTCCATATCAAGCATGCCATGTCATTCATTCTTTTGCCATGACATAATAGGATTTGCCATGTCATTAATTCATATGCCATGTCATTAATTATTTTGGCCATGTCATTTAGATTTTGCCATCTCAAGCATGCTATGTCATTAATTCATATGCCATGTCATTAATTCTTTTAGCCATGTCATATAGATTTTGCCATGTCAAGCATGCCATGTCATAATAGGATTTGCCATGACATAATAGGATTTTCCATGTCATTAATTCTTTTGGCCATGTCATTTAGATTTTGCCATGTCAAGCATGCCATGTCATAATAGGATTTGCCATGTCATTAATTCATATGCCATGTCATTAATTCTTGTGGCCATGTCATTTAGATTTTGCCATGTCAAGCATGCCATGTCATTAATTCTTTTACCATGTCATAATAAAATGTTTGCCATGCCATGATAAATATGCATGTTGTTTAATTTTCATCTTAGTAATATTTTTGCATATTCATGATCATTTTTTTTATGATTTTAAAATACATGAAAAATAAATAATATTTTTTCATAAAACAAGAATATTCCCGAGTTAAAATAATTCATGAGTTCTCTGTTGGGTCTGTCGGGGAGGATATCATCAATTATCATTAACGACGAAATATTTTTTTTTTCCAAAAACAATGGTGAATCAGAGAATTTCAAAATCAAGGAAAAATTCCATGTTTTACCGAGTTTGTCGGGAAATATGGGAAATTTTATATTAATAAATTCCAGATCATTTTCAAAAAATATTTTTTAGGGTATTATTTTTAAACACCAAATTTAAAATCGACTTTCACCAAGACTCGAGACAACACATGACTAATAAGGTATTGTTTTATATGGGCGTTGTGGGGTTGCTAATCCTTCCCCGCAAGTAACCGACTCCCGACTCGCACTTGTTTTCTCTGGTTCAAAGCGTAGACTTCAAAATTGGTTTTAAAAAATATTTTAATTAATTTTAAAATATTTTATAAAATTGATTTTAATAGGTGGCCGGTCACACCTAGCCAAAAAAGATTGGTGGTGACTCCATTTTTTTTTCGAGGCTGTTTTCAAACCCTCTCAATTTTAATTTAAAAGGAATTAAGTCGTCTTTTCCTCTATTTTCTCAATATCACACTTTAACGAAGCCGATTGTCATGCGACGAGGCAGATTTTTCGGACACTTTTTTTGAGGTTGTGACAATTATCATTGCATTAAAGCATTATTCCTAAATAGTTCCTAGTCAATGTTTTGTCAAGATAGGATATTGACAAAGCTGTTGAGACCGTCACATGGTTATGCTCTTTCTTATGAAGTAAGCAAACAATCTCATAGGTTAAAGTTTGGATAAACTTGAGCTAACAAGTTGGTGCTTGTTACAAGAACATATTCAATGAACATGACCTGATATGAGAATGTCATTTGGTAAATCACTTATGCTCACGTGGTAGTGTATAAGTGATCCTCTAACTTAAGATTACTAATGATTTTATACGAGAAATGTTACTTTGATATTATCTCACTTATGGTCCTAACCATGGATGCCCTAGTCGGATAATGTTAGGTATAACATGAGACATATGAAGATGCATAAGTAATCAATAAAGGATTTATCACCTTGACTGATCAAGAGAATATCTCGCTAGCCTTGATAAGGATTAACACATGAAAGCTTTGGCCAAATTGGAATGATGTTTCGAAATAGTTCTAAAGTTTATTTTAAGAGTTAATTGTCTAACCATAATACTTAACATGGTTACACTAATTGAGTAGACACTAATTTGTGCTCAAAGTTAAACCGAGATATTAAGTGATGAAAGTATAATAATTATATCAAGAAATTAAGCACGGATTGGTTGGTCAAACCTCATTAACATTTTTTAATAATTGGATGGTCATGACTCTGAACAACAACCATGATCTATAAATATAAGATTGATTAATTAAAGAATTAATGATGAACTCAAAAGGTTTAATCCATCTAATCCAAATCAATTGAGAATTACAATACTTATATTTATCGCCAACATGTTAAGGAATCTAATGGGTTAACACATATAGAATGTGCTTGTGGAAGATTAAATTTAGTTAATTAAGTTGGACTTAATTAAAAGAAGTTAGAAACTTCTAGGACTAAATTAAATAAATTAAAAGACTAAGAAGAATAGTTAAAGGCCTAAAACTTATTTGGCTAAATGCCCAATTTAGGACTCAACCTATGACCGATTGAGTGAATCAGGACTAAACCTTTCAAATCAGTCTATTAAGGATGCAACCTTTTCGATTTGTCACAATTAAGGACTTTTGGCATCCTACACTTGCGTTTGAATGCGACGCGCCTAATATGTGACTGGTGTTCAGAAATAATGCTGACATGTAATTGTTTTTTCCATGTGGCAATTAACAACAAAAAAAAAATAGAATAAAAATCCCCAATTTTTATGAAACATAAAAATCGAGGAAAGGAAAGAAAAAAACCCTAACAACCTTTCAACCCTCCCTCTTCTGATATGCCCTCTTCTGATCTGGGTTTAGGGTAACGCCATTATTCTTCAGCTTGGAAATTTTTTTCAGTTCTTATCTCTTGCCGGCCAATTTCGTAAAGTGAATGTCTCAAAAATCTTCAACCCATTCTTCTTCAGCTGGGTATTCAAGGTGGTTTGTTCTTCACCCCATCTCAATTTTTTTCAATACCATCTCCCTCTCCCTACGAATTGATAATATACTGGTTATTTTGATTTGTTTATTTATTTTAGTGCTATTTTGCAGTAAAATCAGGGATGGGTATAGGCTCATAACATCTAGTTACCCGATGTAATGGGATTATGAAGGAGATCTCGTTTATTATGATTGCAATCAGAAGACACCCAGGTGGACTTCTTGGACAAGCACAAATCTAGGAATAAGATTTTATGGATGTCCACAATACCAAGTGAATATCCCATGAATTAGTGCTAATTTTTTTTTTGGTTATTTAAATTCTAATTAAAACATTTAATTTTTATTTAAATTCTTATTATAACATGTATTTTATTTGTAAGACCATGTTTGTGGATTTCATTCATGGCATGACCCCAGATTTTGTGAAAGAGCAAGAGATATTATTTTGGAGTTGAGAAGAAGGGGAAAATTCTTATATGATGAAACTAAGAAATTGCAGAATCAGGTTTCATATTTGAAGGATAATGCAATAGATTGTGTTGAAGCATAAATCATTGAAGAAGATTTTCAACTAAAGAATGAAGTTTCTGAATTAAAGTTAAAACTTAAGGAAGCCAATCACTCCAAAAGAGGTAGAGATGGCGGCAACAACTAGAAATGGATTATGGTCATCTCAAGTTTTGTTGTAATTATGTTGTATTTGTTTAGTTTAAATGGTGCAAAACAATGTAGGCTTCATGCTTTACCTTAGATTAAAACACTAGCAGCAACATTGTATGTATTGTGATTTTGATCAATAAAAAACATAACCCATTTGCACAATTTGTGTCATCAAGCACCATTTCATTCATAACTTTCATCTTGTACAGAATCCAAAACATTGGAAAAAGACATAGCCGTAAAATAAATTACTTATGCCGTCTAACATTAACTGAAAACAAATGTTTCCATGCTAACATAAATAATAGTTTCAATAGACTAATATAGTAGAAAAAGACAACAGCAATTATCAGACATTCTTTCTCTTGCTTCGTTTGGAAGAAGCACTCTAACTTTCTTGAGTACCAGCCACATCATCAATTTTCTTTCTGGCTTTGGAGCATCCAAGATTGTAGGTTGAGGGTTGTCTTTTCTTAGTTGTTGTTGAATTGGAAGTTATCTTTGACAGTGGACTTGTTCTTCCACTAGTCATGCCATACAATCTTCCATCAGAATCTGCAAAACATCTCCTAGTACTATTAGGTGCCGGTCGTAGCCAAGGGCATCCAGTTCTACATTAGTTGAGGCAGAGTAAGAGGCAAAGGCAAATCCTTGTGTTGAAGCAGATGCAGAAGCTAAACCTGAAACACATACAGATGCAGAAGCAGATCCACCACCAGCAGAAACAGAGGCAGAACCAGATCCTTATGCTGAAGTAGAGACAAATACATTCCCTATTTTATTTTTTATTTTTTGGGTTTAGATTTATAACTTCAGTTGGATTCTGACTTGAGCTTCCAGCCATTTTCGTTTGAGATTGTTGCTGACAAAGACATAAGAAAAAATAGTAATGTTTAGGGTTTTGAAAGTACCCAAAAGATAGAATAAATGAAATTGAATACAACAAAAAAAAATTACCTCTCTACCCTTGAATGGACAGCCTCTTTTGTTGTGGCCTTCTTTATGACATAACTGGCAGGTCATTATCATGCCTTTCCTTGTATGCTTGTATTGGTTCTTGTTTGCTTTTTTGGGCTCATCAAGGTCTTTCCTCCTATTTGTTTTGGGCCTTCCTGGCATCTTCCTAAACTTTGGTGGTAGAACCGGATCTTTACCAACTGATATTGGCCAATCCTTCATTCCTGGCATGGGCTGCAATGCATTACCATAAGCCAACAAATATACATCCTTATGGTACCAACTAGACACAAAGTCCTCAACATTTCCCCTTAGATCTCTGATTGCACAAATGGAATGAGCACAGGGGATACCAGACAAAGTATACATTGTACAAGTACAGGTTTTGTTAGCCAAATTGACTATGAACCTGTCTTCACCCAAATCTATTTCATATCCTCCATCTCCATTAAACCTAACAATACAATGTGAAGCAATAACTGCATTTTTTCAATGATCTTCCATACATTATATCCAAGAGTACCTCTCCATTTAGAAAATTCTCTTCTCTTCCTCACAATTCTTAACATCATATTTTTCCTAATGTCTTCAAATAAAGAAATCACAGGTTTCCTTCTTGACTCCAACAAAGTCTCATTGAATGCTTCACACAAGTTGTTGTCAATCAATTCACACCTCGAATCTACATTGAAGAATGCTCTGCACAATCTCTTATGAGGGACTTTAACAATGTCAGTAGCTGCCTCTTCATTCTTCTCATGTAACTTTCTCATATTTTCTCCAAATTCCCTAGGGGTGGAAGATTTAGCAATCCTCCAAAACCGTTGTTTCATCTCTTCACCTTTATGTCCCCTTTTGCACCAATTAACATAAACATGCCTAGCACAATATCTGTGCTCTACATCTGGAAATAAGCATTCAATTGCATTCTCAAGGCCTTGCATAAAATGAAAAGCGCAATATAACCATAATTGGTTTCGAAAACATAATAAAAAGGCATAATTATATCCAATATACTTGCTGAAGTTGAATAGTATTAAAGGCTGTTAACTTACCTTTTCCTGGTCTGACATCATTGTCCATCCTATGCCACTTCCAATTTTTAAATCTGACTTCAATAGTTCAAGAAACCATTTCCAAGAAGCAGTGTGTCGATACATGATCTCGAATCGCGGGGGACCCGTTCGAGTGAGGACGAAAACGAAAGCAGAGGAAAAGATGACTTAATTCCTCTAAAAAAAAAAAAAAGGTCGAGGGTATCAAAACGACCTCGTAAAAAGACATGGAGTCGCCACCAATCTTTTTTAAGCTAGGTGTGATCGGCCATCTATTAAAACTGGTTTTATAAAACATTTTAAAATTAATTAAAACATTTTTAAAAACCAATTTCAAGTCTGCGTTATAAACAAAAGAAATCAAAGAAGCGGGTTCGGGAGTCGGTTACATGAGGGGAAGGATTAGCACCCCCACAACGCACGTATAAATCAGTACCTTATTAATCGCGTGTTATCTCAAGTCTCGGTAAAAAGTTGGTTTTTAATTTAGTATCTCAAGTTAATTCCCAATTTTAAGAAAAATAATTCCATTTTTGATTGAAAATGATCTGAAATTTATTAATTCAAAATTTTCCTATATTCCCCGACAAAATCGGCAAAATATAAAAAAAAATTATTCATTTGGAAAGCTTTCCGAATCATTCTTGTTTTTTGAAAAAAAGATATTCCTTTATTAATGATAATTGATGATATTCCCTCCAGCAAACCCGGTAGAGAACTCATGAATTATTTTAACTTGGGAATATCTTTATTTTTATTGAAAATCATTATCTTTTTTCAAAACATTTAAAAATATTAACATGAACATGTATGACATAAATAAAATGACATGGCAAAGTCTAGACAATATAACGCAACCTAAATGATATGGCATAGTATATTCCAGGTGAAACGAAAAGTCCTAAGTATCATGGTATATTCTAAATGAGATAAATTGATTTAAAATGACATGGCAATTTTTAAATGACATGGCATATTTTAAATGACATGGCATGTTATAAATAAAATAACCTAAATGACATGGAATATGATCTAAATGACAATAAATGACATGAAATTAAAATAATGCTAACATATAATATGCATGAAAATGAAAATAAAAATAAAATAATAATAATGCATGGACATAGTATATGCTAAATAATATGACAAAAATAACTAAAATAAAAAAGCATAGGATATCATGAACCATTCAAAATCATATGGCAAACAAATATAAGATCATCAAATGTGAATTAAAATAATACTATGGAAAATATCATAGCAAAAATCACACATTTAAATAAATGCATGAACATGGAAAATGCAATGCATGAAAATGTATTTTTTTGTTTAAATAAAGAAATCCGTATATCTAAAAAGATATCCGCCTACCTTAGGAAAATATGTCAAATTAGATTTTCTAAAAAAATAAATAAATAAATAAAACTTTGGGATTGTTTGAAAACAAATTTGAGGAAAACTTGAATAAAAATTAAAACCCTTACCAAACCCTTTTAAAATGGCTCTAATTTCCTAAATTTAAAATCCCAGACTTAACCATCCTTAACCCAAGATTTATAAAATCATTTTTAAAGTTTAAAAAGGCTTAGAAACTTTATACTCCGAAAGTGTTTCACTAGCCCATACGGAGGATCATCACGAAGGCATAGTTACTTTACTCCCACTTAAAAGGATGAAACCCGGGTAGAGGATTCATGTTATGCAAATGCAGACATAGTGTGCGCGGAGGAACAAAACAAACCTGTCACCACCTATTCTACACCCCTTATTCTAAATACCCCACTAAAATCAAACAATGTAAAGCATCAGTCAAGCAAGCATATAAATATACGCAACAAAATAACCAAAGGACAAATAATAATATGTATGCATATGAAGATGGACATATTTAAAACATTTTATTATTTTCAAAATTCTCTTTATTATTTTAAAATATGGGAATTAAAATTAAATTCCAATTAAACCAACAAAACCGAGACTTAGATAACACACGACTAATTCTAGGCCTGACTCTCTAAAAATGTCCCCAGCGGAGTCACCAAGCTGTCGATATGTGATCCCGAATTGCGGGGGACCCGTTCGAGTGAGAACGAAAACAGAAGCAGAGGAAAAGATGACTTAATTCTTCTATAAATAAAATAAAAGGTCGAGGGTATGAAAACGACCTCCTAAAAAGATATGGAGTCGCCACCAATCTTTTTTTAGCTAGGTGTGATCGGCCACCTATTAAAACCGATTTTATAAAACATTTTAAAATTAATTAAAACATTTTTAAAAACCAATTTCAAGTTTGCGTTATAAACCAGAGAAATCAAAGAAGCGGGTTCGGGAGTCGGCTACGTGCGGGGAAGGACTAGCACCCCCACAACGCCTGTATAAATCGGTACCTTATTAATCGCGTGTTATCTCAAGTCTCGGTAAAAAGTTGGTTTTTAATTTAGTATTTCAAGTTAATTCCCAATTTTAAGAAAAATAATTCCATTTTTAATTGAAAATGATCCAGAATTTATTAATTCAAAATTTTCCTATAAAATCGGCAAAATATAGAAATTTTTTATTCATTTGGAAAGCTTTCCGAATTATTCTCATTTTTTGAAAGAAAGATATTCCTTTATTAATGATAATTGATGATATTCCCTCCAGCAAACCCGGTAAAAAACTCATGAATTATTTTAACTCGGGAATATTTTTATTGAAAATCATTATCTTTTTTCAAAACATTTAAAAATATTAACATGAACATGTATGACATAAATAAAATGACATGGAAAAGTCTAGATAATATAATGCAACCTAAATGATATGGCATAATTTAAATGGCATAGTATATTCTAGGTGAAATGAATAAGTATCATGGTATATTCTAAATGAGATAAAATGATTTAAAATGACATGGCAATTTTTAAATGATATGGCATATTTTAAATGACATGGCATGTTATAAATAAAATAACCTAAATGACATGGAATATGATCTAAATGACAATAAATGACATGAAATTAAAATAATTCTAACATATAATATGCATGAAAATGAAAATAAAAATAATAATGCATGGACATAGTATATGCTAAACAATATGACAAAAATAACTAAAATAAAAAAGCATAGGACATCATGAAACATTCAAAATCATATGGCAAACAAATATAAGATCATCAAATGTGAATTAAAATAATACTATGGAAAATATCATAGCAAAAATCACACATTTAAATAAATGCATGAACATGGAAAATGCAATGCATGAAAATGTATTTTTTCCTCTAAATAAAGAAATCCGTATATCTAAAACAATATCCGGCTATCTTAGGAAAATATGTCAAATTAGATTTTCTAAAAAAAATAAAAATAAAACATTGTGATTGTTTGAAAACAATTTTGAGGTAAGCTTGAATAAAAATTAAAACCCTTACCAAACCCTTTTAAAATGGCTCTAATTTCCTAAGTTTAAAATCCCGGACTTAACCACCCTTAACCCGAGATTTATAAAATCATTTTTAAAGTTAAAAAGGCTTAGAAAATACCCTAAGACAGTAGCTAAATCTTCTAACCAAACCCCTCTAAACGCCTTAGCCAAATTCAACCATTATTCCTCTTTTGATTTCAAATCTGCCTCTACTGTCCGATTTTTCCACACGATTTTTTTAGCCTATTTTTAAAAATTAAAAAAAATCTAAAAAGAATTCTGGAGACTCAAAACATGTGAAACTACACGAGAAAAAATTGGCTTAATTTTCTGATTAAAGATGACTACCCAGAAAAATCAGAGAAGTTCGAGTACTGTGTGAAAACAAAACTGTTTTGTCAAAACACATTTTTGCCTTTGATAAATTCATTCAAAAATCAAAGTAAAAATTGTTGGAGATCATCCTAAAGACCTAAGAACAGTAGCTTTACATTTAAAAACCTTGGATAAAAATTGGCTAAGTAAAAAGAATCACAAAGGTAGAATAATCAATTTGACAATTCCTTAATTTTCCACAAGTATGCTCAAGAGAGCATGACTTTAAGCCATTAATTGGCCTAAGTCACAAATCAAGTGGCAATGACATGGAATGCATGAACATACAACAAATGAAATGTATGAAATGCATGGTCTAAAGGTCTAAATAGTAAAGGAAATGTATGACAATTCAAGACAACCTAAATGCCTAGCATGAATTTGCATGGCGATAAATGCTATCCTATCTCAATATGCATGCAATGCTTGATAATGCAAATATGACTTGGACCTAGTATGTTATGAATATGCATGAAAATGCTAATGTTACCTAAGACCTAAATAGCATAGTAATGCATGACAATACCAATGTGATTTAAGACTCAATATGCATGGCAATACCAATATGGCCTAGACCTAAAATGTAATGAGCATGCATAGCAATACTATGAACATACAATGACCAATGAAACTAATGTCAATGCAGGAACAAACAGCAACTAATACACAATTTCAAGATATGATAATGCAAAGCATGTTACCTAAACTAAAAAATGCAAATGCATGACAAGGCAAGGGATGCATGAAGAGGCCAAATGATCACATGAGACTCTAATGCAATCCTATTTAGTAAATGACATAAGTACATGACAAATCATATTAAGATGCATTATGTCATGACATTTTCATAAGAATATAACATACTAGAATCAAAATGCACAAGCTCATGTCATGGAAATGCAAACAAGTTAAGAAACAAAAGGAAAATGCACATGCAAGGCAAACAAAAATGGGATTGCCGAATGGTCATGGAACAATATGATGGCATTTTTATCATAGCATTTTCATAAGCACATGGCATACTAAAATCAAAATGTACAAGTTCATGGCATAGAGATGCAAGTTAAGAATAAAATGGAAAATGCACATGCAAGGCATACAAAATGGAGTTGCCGAATAGTCATGAAACAAAACCAAGAAAATGCAAACATGTAAGACATGATACATGAAAAAAATGCACAACATGAGCATATGAACAACAATGGCCGAATATGCAAGGCTGCAATATCAAGCATGGAAATGAAATATATAAGTAAATATAGCATAGAAAATAATGTAAAGAACATATATATAAAAGATTTAACATAGACATGCAAAACAAATAACAAGCAAAACTAGTAAGTAGAACAAGGAAAGTTAAGCTCCACGGTTGGTATCAAATGGGCATAGCCTCTTACCAAACCATAATCACTTCGTCTTGCCAAGATCATGAAGCCTTTCCATCTCAATAAAACAGAAAATAAACCATGTAAAACAGAAAATAAGGTGAGCTTCATGGTAGGTAAAAATGGGCATAGCCTCTCTAGTAACCATGGTCACTTGGTCTAGCCAAGATCATGTAGCCATTTCAACCTTTTTTGCTTCATATTTTGTAAAAAATTAGAACCTTAGAATACTCTAAAAACCTTGTAAAAATCATTTTTCACAACCACATACAAGGAAGGAAAAAAAAAAGAAACCAAGACAAATAAAATAGACACATTCGGCCATAGCATGAAACCATAAGAAAAAAATTGTTTTCCACCATTTTAAAGAAGAAGAAGAGATGAAAACATAAGTAAACATTAAAAAACTTTATTTCTATGAAAAATGTAGTAGGAAAACATGATAGAAAAATCAAGAAAACACCATGGAAATGAAAAAGAAAGCTAGGCTAGAGCTTGGTAGAGATGACTACCTTCAAGCTCTCTATTGAAAACCTTTTTTTTGCCAAATTAGCTACTCTTTCCAGCCAAAAAACCTCTGAAAAAATAAAATCCTCCCCCTCCCTTTAGCCTTGGCCGAATGGCCCTCTAGCCCTTGGATAGGAATTGCACTTTTTCTCCTCCAATCTTGGCCTTTAGATTTAGATATTTTGATGACAACATAAAAATGTCATCTTGCCAATTGATAGAAGCCCTTAAGATGTGTACTCAGCCCTTGTAGATGGCCTAAGCCATTGGATGCAACAGAGGACCAATCCCATGCACTCCCTTGCTTGCCCCTCTTGAGTGCCTACCCTTGGATGAGTTGTGCTCTTCCATTCTTGGTCATTGGATGAGGCCAACATAAAAATGACATCTTGTAGATTAAATCCAGCCCTCAACATGTGTACTCATCCCTTGTAGATGGCCTAAGCCATTGGATGAAAAGAGATAATCCCATGCACTCTCATGCTCAACCGAATGGATGCTCACCCTTAGATGAATTGTGCTCATCTTTTTTCTTCCATTCTTGGCCATTAGATAAGGGTTCTTTTATGACAAATAAAAATGTCATTTCGGAATTAAACTTGGCCATTGTATGGTGCACTCAACTTTCCTACAAGGCACCTAAGCCATTGGATGAAGGGGGACCATTTGCAAGGTGTTAGTGGTAGCGTGTGGCTTGATAGTGACTAGGGAATTAAATTGTTCAAGCTTCCTTCTTCTCCTCTATGTTGGCTGACCAAGGGAAGAAAAAGTCCCAGCAATTCCTTCTTCTTTCATATCTTCCTCAATTACAAATTTTCCCTTTTTGGTTTACTTGGTGAAATGATCTTTTTGCCCCTCGAACTTAAATAAATAGTAAACAGACTCCAAATTCGAATTTTCTTTTTTCAATACTTTTGAAATAATAAAAAATTGAATTCTGGAAGTTTTCAAAAAATTTCGAGTCCATTTGCTATTTATTACGGATTTATTTTCAAAATTACCCCTTTTATGCACCCCGAACTTTACCATTTTTTAAACAAGATCCAAATCCAGATTTTTCTTCACCAATCTTTTCCAAATAATTTAAAAATGTGATCTGGAAGTTTTCATAATTTTTGGAGCTCATTTGCTATTTTTTTCGGGATTTATATGGTTTAATTACTACATAGGGGACCCAGATTTGGCCATTTTGCAAACGAACTCCAAATCAATATTTGCTTTCGCCAATCTCTTCCAAATAATTTAGAAATGAGATTTGCAAATTTTCAGAATTTTTGGAGTTCATTTGCTATTTTGCCGGGATTTATCCTGTTGAATTTCTGCATAATAGACCCGGTGTTTTGGCCCTTTTGCAAACGAACTCCGAATCAAGATTTTATTTTGCCCATCTCTTTGAAATGATTTAAGAATGAGATTTGCAAATTTTTAGAATTTTTGGAGTTCATTTTCTATTTTTCCTATATTTTCTAATTTTGCTCTTTTGCCTCCGAAACCTGGTTTTGCTCAAAACAAGTCCGATTTTCAGATTTTCTTCAAACTGATCCTTGGGCTATCCTTGTTTAATCATTTCTCATTAATTAAGGGTTTTAGATCTTCTGACTCGGGCCATTTCTGTAATTCTTCCAAATTTCACCTAAATCCACTAAAAAAACCTAATTCTCGGTTTTCTTCCGAATTGACTTTTCTATCAGTTTTTCTTCCAAGTAGCTTATCCTTTACCCGTAGTCAGTGCTTATATTTCATTTGAGACCTTCAATTTCGACCAATTTGATCGTTTAAGCATTTTTTCCCAAATTTCCCAAATTAGGGTTTCCTTTCTACTGAATCTCGTAACCCAACTTTCGAACTCCATATCTTTCAACGTAGACCTCAGATTATCAAAATTCTTTCACCGTTTTTCAATTGAACCTCAAATCTTGATTTTGAAAGTGGGTTGACTTTTTTAGTAGTTGACTTTTTCGAGGTTGACTTTTTTTGAGTTGACTTTTTTCGGGTTGACTTTTTTGAGTTTGACTTTTTTTGTCTGCTTTGTTAGACTAAGCCTCGGAGTACCACTTGCATGATGAGAAAAGCCTTTTAGCATTCTGAAACATCAATTTAGGAAGAAAATGTACCTGATTTAGGGGTTCGGACAAAATTAGGTGTCTACACAGTGTATTCAACTTCCACTAATGCCCAAGCCACTGGAAACATTTGATTGTTTCCATCTCTGCCAACAGCACATAGCAACTCACCTTTAGTCAAACTTTTTAGCCAACATCCATCCAACCCCAAAAAAGGCCTACAACCATTTTCGAAGCCAAGTTTAAGTGCTTCAAAGCATATATAATACCTCTCAAAAACAGGTGGAGATGTTGGCATCTGTCTATGAACTTTCATCTTCACTGTGCTTCCAGGATAGTCTCCACAATTGCTTTTGCATAATTCCTCAAGTGACCAAACTGCTCCTTATAGTTGCTAATAACTTTATCAACCACCTCTTTCTTAGTCCTTCTTATCATACTAATATTGACACTAAGGCCATGATCCTTCCTTACAGCTTCTTGAATCTCACCATTCTTAATGAAAGGATCTTTCTTAAATTTATCCATGTACAATTCTGCCAAAACAGATTGTGTCAACCTTGGATTTTCAAATACCTTGTTGCAATCATGACTGTCCTTGAAAGTCTTCACTTGAAATGATTGCAATTTTTATCATATGCCCCATAAATTACCCAGGGACAATTCTCTGCTCGACACTTCCCTCTCACAAATTTACAATTGTTTTTAGCCCAAGTTATTGCCCTATTTATTTTAAGGGATAATAAAGTCACAACATGTTTAAATTGCTTTGTGTTCTCAAATAACATCCCTAGTTCAATATAGGGGCTAGCTGTAGTGGGATCATATGACGAATACATGTTTTTCCTCCTAGTACAATCATCTACCTGTTCTCCTTCATCACTAACAGGATCCCCAAACTCATCAGACTCGTAATACTCACTATCATTTCCATTTTCCTCCTCATTACTCTGTTCTTTATCAAATGAGGTTGAATGTGGCTCATCTAGTCTAAGGGTATCAAATTCATCAGCAGCCTCATCTACACTGATGTTCACTTCCTTCCCTATTCTCTTTTTCCTACTGTTAGATCTAGCAGTAACTAATTCTTCATCATCATTATCACATAATTCTTCCTCTTCTATCTCTTGCTCAACAGACTCATTCACTTCAGGATGGTTTACTACCTTTTCACTTCCCACTGCCTCATTCACAACCTCATCAGTCCCCATTGCCTCATTCCCCACTTCTTCATTTCCCACTACCTCATTCACAACCTCATCAGTCCCCATTGCCTCATTCCCCACTACCACATTCCCCACTTATTCATTTCCCACTTCCTCATTCACAACCTCATCAGTCCCCATTGCCTCATTCTCCACTTCCTCATTTCCTACTGCCTCATTGCCTTGAATTAATTCTGTTACAACTACTTGAGGCTCATGTATGCCATGCTCTATATAGACATCAATCTCACCATGATCTACCATATACCAATCATGTTTAAAGTGCTATTATCATCACAAACTACATTAAGCCCTTCACCAAGGCTTCTACCAAGTATTAAATAAAATATATTACAAATATTATGAAAACCAGCTTCCTTACAAATGTTTAATAACTCAAAATAACTCAACTTATCCGGATCAAAGATAAGGTCCTCAACTATCTCATTAATATACCTAACATTACGACCCTCACCAATAAATGTCCCAGCATAATGAAACCTAATGATACATAATTCACAACTCATTCTGTCATAAACAAAGAAACAAAAGCAAAATAATTGTCACTATATCAAGATTAAACTCATAACAACATCCATACACAGAAAAATATAACAATATTCAACAAAATAAACTAATAACCCTATCAACAACACTAAATCAAAAAACAACATAAAACATATTATAACTCACCTAGAAACCACCCTTTTGCATTCAAAATTACGCAGCCACCTTTGAAATTCCAAAACCCTAAACCATGTTTATAAAATTGGAGGGTTACTGAAATTAATATTGAGCTATATAATATTAATCAAAAACAAATTAAAATAATCAGTACTTACCGAAATTATGATATATGAGTTCGATTTTTAATGATTCCCGAAGATGAATATAATGGTTCTAAAATAGGGATTCTCGATTTCAAAGAAAGAACAAATTTGGGGCTCAAATCATAACAAAGGTTTAAACAATAGATTCGGTTTAGATCCAGAACTATGGTTTTTTATTCAAATGAGGGATTCAAATGAGAACGGGAATGGGAATGGTTTCAGATTCAAATGAGGGATTTTTCAATTAGGGTTTTTTTGGGCAAGTTTGGGGGATTTAGGACATTTGAGTTTTCAGACTTTTTTTTTATCGAAAAAAATTTGATGTTTAAAGTTAATGGAATTTCAGGCCAAAAAAAATTAAAGAGTTTGTTATTGCCACATGGAATTTGTTATTTATTTTTCAGATTTTTATATTGCCACATGGGAAAAACAATTACATGTCAGCATTTACGACTGATACATTAGGCGCGTCGCATTCAAACGCAAGTGTAGGATGCCAAAAGTCCTTAATTGTGACAAATCGAAAAGGTTGCATCCTTAATAGACTGATTTGAACGGTTTAGTCCTGATTCGCTCAAGCAGCCATAGGTTGAGTCCTAAATTGGTTATTTAGCCAACTTATTTAGAATAGGACTAGGCAGAACTGTCCCTCTATATAAAGAAGGCTATGTCACCCCTCTCAATTGCTAATTCATTCAATTTAATGTGTTAAGAAAAGCCTAGAAAACTAGAGAGGCAATCAGTACTACTACTAGCAAAGTAATCTACATAGATTCTTCCCGTCCTTGAAAAAGATACTTTCACTCCTTGTTCATGTAGAGTATCATTGAAGGTTGGACACTTGCACAGTTGATGGTGATCTTGGTGGATTACTGTTTGCCGCAACTTGGAAATTCAAGTAAGTAATTTTTTGCACTTTTCAACTGCTATTTATTTTTGTGATGCACTCAGAAGACGTATCTTATTTAACCTTGCACTAAAAAGATCAATTGTTAAGTATAGTAGTTAAGCAAGGGTCGAATCCTCAGGGATTGGGTTTTAATTTATAAGTTACTAGTTTATTACTCAAGTTCAAAGACAATAATAGAATGGGGGTTTTAAATTTTTTTAGAAAGTAAAGAAAACAAGAAACGTAAAAAGCAAGTAAGAAGAAGTCAAATATGAGAAAAGTATGGTTAAGGTGTCATTCTCCACCACTAGACATCAACGAGAATCAATTTCATATCTATCAACATCAATTAGCTATCAATGTTATCAACCATAGATAACAACCTCCCCTGTTACCCCAATCCTTCCTTAGTTTGTAATTTAATAGGACGAACGCCACTACTTAATCTCTAACCATCAAATAACCTAAGATAAACATCATTAGATTCAAAGTGATAGTAGCTTTATGATAAGAAAGATAGGTTGATCTAAGCAACAAACACATAAACATGGATTCATTCAACTTAGGTTATGTTCCACTTTGCAATTAGCGAAAACTTGACCATAATCATTAATCACAAATTTCCACTATTGAATAGGAAATCAAGACAATTACATATCATTTCTCCTAAATTAGCATTAGATAATTATCAAGATATATCTAGAATGCATCCTAAACAAATCAAGACAACATCATGAACAATTTTAATGGAAGAACATAAGCGACTTTAATAGAAAACCAATGATAGATAGATTCTAAAATTATTTACAAAACATGTATAGGGCTTTGAAATCAACCTTAACCAAATAGAAATTTAGCCTAGCATAGGCATTGTTAACATAAACATGAAATCAAAAAGAAAACTAAAAGAAAACTAAGAGAATGGAGAAGAAGAAGAAGAAGAATATTAATTATTCAGCCTCTTGCTCTCACAAACTCTCTAAAAAAAGAAGAAATTCAGAATATAATGCTAGTAGAAGTGTGTTGCGGCTATCCCCCTTTGTCTCTATTTATAGGCAGTAACTAGGGCTTCTCTCCTTGTGATTTGTGGCTAGGGTTTTAATAATGAAAGGTGATTTGCGGTCAGGGTTTTTCTGTCGCTAGGGTTGTTTAGAGAGATCTTCCAATGCCAATTTGGATGAACATTTCTAATCCGATTTTGGCGTGTAAGCTATCCTTGAAAGGTATTCAAGTCATCTTCAAAAGTCAAGAAGGAAGTTTCTTTAAATAAAGAACTTAAGATCATGTTTTCCTAGCAACAAGCTCTGGATGCCAAATATCCCTTCTTGCTTTGCACCAAGAATTTGATCTTTTTGACTCCCAAGTCTTTTTCCATCTTGTGATTATGATTTTATAAGCTATTTAACATCCTAATTAACACTTTATGACTTCATCTCTTCCAAAATACCTACAAAGCATAAAAATCTAGTAAAATGTCAAGGAACTTAAGAATCAAAGCACAAAGTATAAAGAAATGAAATAGGAAAATGTAAGAAATTAAGCACTTATCAGTTTGTATTTGATAAGTTCCTAAATTACACATTTTATGCCCTTTCTATTCTTAGTTTTCGTTACGTTTTCTATATTTATTTTGATTACTTATGTTATGTTTTTGAATATTAGGTATATTTAAGAGAATGAATCAAAAAAATGTCAATAATGATGGTAAAGAGCATAAAAAATCACAATCACAATATGGAAGAAGACTTGGGAGTCAAAAAGATCAAATTATTGGGTGCAAAGCAAGAAGGCATAGTTGACCTCTTGAGCTTGTTTCTAAGAAAACATGATGTTAAAGTCTTTATTCAAAGAAAATTCCTCTGGACTTTTGAAGCTGACTTGAATACCTTTCCAATGGTATATCATACGCCCAAATCGGACACGAAATGGTCATCCAAATCAGCTGAGAAAGTGTGAGAAGATACAGTAGATGAGCCTGGCTTTGCGCCGCAGCGCCCAATTCCAAAGTCGCGACGCCCCGAGATTTGCCAAAATTGAATTTTTTTTATCCCCAAACTTACTTGTGCGGCAAGAAAGGGTTCTTAGGGTGTAGACACCTAATTTTGTCCGGACCACTAAAACAGGTATGTTTTCTTCCTAAATTGATGTTTCAGAATGTAAAAAGACTTTTTTCATCTTGCAGGTGGTACTCCGAGACTTAGTTTAAGAGAGTGAGCATAGAAAGTCAAAGTCAGAAAAGTCAACCCCGAAAAAGTCAACCTCGAAAAAGTCAACCCCAAAAAGTCAACTATTGAAAAAGTCAACCCACTTTCAAAATCAAGATTTTAAGTTCAATTGAAAAATGGAGAAAGAATTTTGATAATCCGAGGTCTACTTTGAAAGATATGGAGTTCGGAAGTTGGGATTTGGAGATTTAGTAGAAAGAAAACCCTAATCCGAGGAATTTGGGGAAAAGTGCTTAAATTATCAAATTGGTCAAAATTGAAGGTTCCAAATGAAAGATAAGCACTGACTACGGGTAATGGAGAAGCCACTTGCAAGAAAAACCGAAAGAAGAGTCAATCCGAGAGAAAACCGAGAATTAGGGTTTTTAGTGGATTTCGGTGAAATCGAGAAGAATCACAGAAATGGCCCGACTTGGTAAGACCAAAGACCCCAATGGATGAGGAATGATTAAAAAGGGATAGCCCAAGGCATAGCTTGAAGAAAGTCTGAAAATCGGACTTGTTTTGAGCAAAACCGGGCTTCGGAGGCAAAAGGGCAAAATTGGAGAATTTGGGAAAAATAGCAAATAGACTCCGAAAATTTTGAAAATTTGCAAATCTCATTCTTGAATCATTTTAAAGAGATTGGAGAAAGAAAATCTTGATTCGGAGTTCGTTTGCAAAATGACCAAATCTCGGGCTTCTTATGTAGTAATTCAAGAAGGAAAACCCCGGAAAAATAGCAAATGAACTCTAAATCTTCTGAAATTTTGCAAATCTCATTTTTAAATTATTTAGAAGATATTGGCGAAAGAAAATCTTGATTCGGTGTTCGTTTGCAAAATGGCCAAATCTCGGGCCTCCTATGCAATAATTCAAGAAGATAAACCCCGGAAAATTAGCAAATGGACTCCAAAAATTCTGAAATTTTGCAAATCCAATTTTTAAATTATTTGGAAGAGATTGGCAAAAGAAAATCTTGATTCGGAGTCCGTTTGCAAAATGGCCAAATCCCGGGCCTCCTATGTAGTAATTCAAGTCGATAAATCCCGAAAAAATACCAAATGAGCTCCAAAAATTATGAAAACTTCCAGATCACACTTTTAAATTATTTTGAAGAGATTGGTGAAGAAAAATCTTGATTTAGCGCTCGTTTAAAAAATGGTAAAATGTGGGGGCATGAAAGGGCATTTTTGGAAGAAAAAATCCAAATAAATAGCAAACGTACTCGGAAAATTTTGAAAACTTCCAGAACTCAATGTTTTATTATTTTTTAAGTATTAAAAAAATAAAATTTGAATTTGGAGTCCGTTTGATATTTATTTGCATCCGGGGGGCAAAACGGTCATTTCACCCAAGCAACCGAAAAAGGCTTCTTTGGGCGTTTCAAAAAATCAGACTTGGGCTGGAAAGGAGAAGTGCTGGCCTGCCAAGGCCCAAAGGAAGGAAGAAGCTTCTGATTTTTCAATCAAATGGCCAAGAATTAAGAGTTAGTTAGAGATTCTCTTTGATCAAGCCATGGTGATTAAGCCACATAGGCCAAGAGAGAGTGTCAACATTATTCTTGAATAGCTGTAATTATGGACAGCTGCCATGCTAATCTAAGGGTGGTAATTTCATGATTTTGCACCTTGAATTATTAGTCATTTGATGAAAAATTTGTTGGGAAAAAATGACAATGGCTCACTAGAGGGGAAGTTTCGGCCAGCACAATAGGGAGGTTCAGAATTTTCATTTTCAGACTTCACTCTTTGATATTTCTCTTAGTTTTTCTTAGTTTTTCTCTCCTTGGTTGAAAGCAAAAAGAAAAAGTTTAGAAAAGAAATGAAAGTTTGAAGAGATAAAGCTTGAAATATAGCTTCTTGAGGTTGCTTTTGAGCACCAACTCTTGCACTTTCTTGATTTTCCATTCTTATTTTTGCTATTTTGATTACTATTTGATGAGTTTCCTTTTTAAATAAATGTTTTTTTATTGTTCTTCTTAAGTTCTTTCTTCATCTCTTTCTTGAATATATTTTTTACAATTTCTCACCATGGCCGAATGGCCTACATTCTTTATTTAAGTTGCTATTTTTTTTATTTTATCATGTTATTATTATTATTTTCTTTGATCTTGATGTTTTAAGTGTTATTCTACTTCATAAACTTGAGTTATATTTTAATTTGGTTGCTTTGTTTGTTTCCATTTATGATTTAAATATCATGTTCTTGCATTTTTAATTTTCTATTTTCATAATGTTTAAATTTGTTGATGTTTTATATTTAGCATATCAAGTGTTTGTGAAAATGCTTGTGTTGTGTTTGCATGATTTGATTTTTATATTTTAGTTTAGCATGTTAGTATATCAAGTGTTTGTGAAAATGCTTGTGTTGCGTTTGCATGATTTGAGTTTTATATTTTAGTTGAGCATGTTAGTATATCAAGTGTTTGTGAAAATGCCATGCTTGTTGGAGCTTGAGGCCATTCGGCTACTCCATGTGTTTTGCATTGTGTGTTGCATTTTTGCCATGTTAGTTGGTAGGTTTTTGCATTTGCATGACATTTGATTTAGTTTTGCATGTTAGTATACCAAGTGTTTGTGAAAATGCCATGTTTGTTAGAAACTATAGGCCATTCGGCCACTCCTTGAATTCTAGCATTGTATGTGCATTCTTGCCATGTTAGTTGATAGGTTAGCATTTGCATGATATTTGGTTGAGTTTTTGGTTTAAGCATGCTTTGTGTTTGTGAAAATGCCATGCATATTTTATTTATTAGGTTTGGTTTATTTTCCATGCATGTTCATGCATTTTAGGTCTAGGTTGCATTAAATGCCATGCAAATTCATTTAGGTCTAGGTCACTATATGAATGCCATGAATTTTTTCATGACATTTAGGTTTAAACTCATGCATTTCATGCACTATGTTTGCTATAATTTTTCATGCATTTCATGTTCATACCACTTGACTAATGACTTAGGCCAATTAATGGTTTAAAGTCATGCTCTCTTGAGCACACTTGTGGAAAATTAAATTTTGTCAAATTGATTATTCTACCTTTGTGATTTTTTTTTACTTAGCCAATTTTTATCTAAGTTTTAAAAAGTCCTAGATACTGTTTTTGAGTCATTTTGTGAGTCTTAAATATTTTTACTTTGATTTTTAAATGATTTTATCAAAGGCAAAATTGTATTTTGGCAAAACAGTTTTTTCACCCAGTACTTGTACTTTTCCTATTATTCTGGGAGTCCATCTTTAATCATAAAATTAAGCCTATTTTTCCCCGTGTATTCTTACATGTTTTGAGTCTCCAGTATTTTTTTTAGAAGTTTTTGAATTTTTAAACATAGGGTAAAAAATCGTGGCTTAAAACTGGACAGTGAAGTCAGAATTGAATTTAAAGAAAAATCATTTTTCTATTTTGGTTAAGTTACTTAGAGGGGGCTGATTAGGAAGGTTAGCTACTGATTTAGGGTAGTTTCTAAGCCTTTTTAAACTCTAAAAAATGATTTTTTAACTCTCGGGTTAAGGGTGGTTAAGTCCGGGATTTTAAACTTAGGAAATTAGAGCCATTTAAAAAAGGGTTTAACCCAGTTTTTATTTTTAATCTAAGCTTTTCAAAATTGTTTTCAAACAATCACAAAGTATTTTGGTTTTGGAATATTTAATTTGACAAATTTTCCTAAGGTAGCCGAATATCTTTTTAGATATACGGATTTCCTTAATTAAAGGAAAAAAATACATTTCATGCATTGCATCTTCCATATTCATGCATTTTATATAATATGTGATTTTTTCTATGATAATTCCTATAGTATTGTTATTATTTTGATTTAAATTTTTTTGATGTTATATGGTTTATTCTATGGTTTTGATTATTTCATGATATCCTATGCTTTTTATTTAGTTCTTTTTATATTATTTAGCATATGTTATGTTCATACATTATTATTTTTATTTTCATGCATATTATATGATAGCATTATTTTATATTCCATGTCATTTAAATTATATGCCATATCATTCATATTTGTCATGTCATTTAAATCATTTCATTTCATATAGAATATGTATGTTACTTAGGTCATTTCATTTCATGTAGAATATATTGTGTTACTTCGGTTATTTCATTTCATGTAGAATATATTATGTCATTTAGGATATTTTATTTCATTTAGGATATATCATATAACTTAGGATATTTCATTTCATTTAGAATATGCTAAGACATTTAAATCATATCATATCATTTAGGGTGCATTATATTATTTAGATTTTGCTATGTCATTTTATTTATGTCATGTATATACATATTCATTTTCTTTAAATGTTTTCAAAAAAAAAAAAAGATAATGATTTTCAATAAAATAAAGATATTCCCGAGTTAAAATAATTAATGAGTTCTCTGCCGGGTTTGCTGGGGAGGATATCATCAATTATTATTAATAACGGAATATCTTTTTTAAAATGAGAATGATTCGGAAAATTTTCCAAAAATAATAAAAATTTCTATATTTTGCCACGTTTGTTGGGGAATATAGGAAAATTTTGAATTTATAAATTCCATATCATTTTCAATTAAAAATGGAATTATTTTTCTTTAAATTGGGAATTAACTTGAAATACTAAATTCAAAACCAACTTTATGCCGAGATTAGAGATAACACATGATTAGTAAGGTACCTTGAAATTGGTTTTTAAAATGTTTTAATTAATTTTTTAAAATATTTTATAAAACCGGTTTTAATAGGTGGCCGATCACACCTAGCTAAAAAAGATTGGTGGCGACTCCATGTCTTTTTCAAGGTCATTTTCAAAACCTTCATTTATCTAGAGGAATTAAGTCGACTTTTTCTCGGGTTTTTTTTAATGTCACGCTTAACGAATAATAAAGTCTTGCGATGAGACTCGTTATTTTTTAGGTTACGACACAGGGTTTTGAACCTCTATAAATACCATCTTTTGAGCCACAAAGTATTCATGTTTTGATTTTTATCAATCTACTTTTTCTTCTTCTTCTTCTTCTTCTCCATTCTCTTATTTTCTTTTTATTTTTATGTATATATTATCTATGCCTATGCTAGGCTAAATTCTTATTTGGTTAAGGGTGATTTCAAAGCCTTAGACATTTGTGTAATTGATATTTAGATTTTATCTATCATTGATTTTCTATCAAAATTGCTTATGTTCTTCTAGAAAATTTGTTTATAACCTTTGTCTTGATTTATTTAGGGTGATCAACAAGATAGATCTTGATAATTATTTAATGCTAGTTTAGGAGTTTTGATCCGTAATTGTCTTGATTTCCTATTCATTAGTGGCAATTTGTGATTAATGATTATGTTGGGTTTTCAATAATTGCAATATGGAACATAACCTAAGTTAAAAAAAATCTAAGCTTATGTGTTTGTTGCTTAGATCAACCTATCTTTCTCATCATAAAGCTGCTGTGAAATTAAATTTAGTGAGCTTATTCTAGGTTGTTTAATAGTTAGAGATTAAGTAGAGATGTTTATCCTATTTAACGACAAACTAAGGAAAGATTGTGGTAGTAGCGCTTGTTGTTATCTACGGTTGATAGTTTTGATAAATTATTGATATTGATAAGTCTGATATTGATTCTCAATGATGTCTAGTGATGGCGAATGACTCCTTAACCATACTTCTCTAATTTGATTTCACCTTATTTTTTTTAATCTTGTTTTTCTTGTTTTCTTTACTTTCAAAACAATTCAAAACCCCTTTTCATTCTTTTAGAACTAGAGTTTTAAGTCAGCAACATTTAAATTAAGAGCAATCTCTGTGGAATCGATCCTTGCTTACTACTTTACCATATAATTGATCATATTAGTGCAAGGTTTAAAAAGATACACCATTCTGAGTGCATCAGTATTCAATGATATCAAAGTATGATCCTTGGTTTTGGAAATAGAAAATTTAAATTCCTTTATGTTATACTTGTTCTTGCATGATCAAGTCCCAATAGTTGCAATGTGAGAAAAAGTTGAAGTATGCTCAAGGATTGGAGATACTTAATCTGATATGATCAAATAGGTTTGGGACATATGAAACACTTTATTTTAAAGGATTAATGTCTATATGCTGGCTTTAACGAGATCCTAGTATAGAGCTCTTGAAGTCAAGTGAACTTATTGGTCACACAATTCATTAACCAATATGAACTTGGCATTGAGACGATTTTAGAGAGCGGGAAGATGAATTCCTCATTATGTGTGAGTGAGAGATGTTGGATTTTTTGAGATAATTCACCTATGAGAATCAGCTTTAACCAAGTCTTTCAACGATAAATATCAAGGTTTTGTCCTCGTGATTTAATTGTATACTAAATACTAATTAATGAACTAATAAAAAGATAAAAAGGACTTGGAGTCTTTTCACTAGGATAAGACAACAGTGTGCTTAACTATCTAATAGCAAAAAAAAGTTAGTGAAAATTCTCCTCTCCAGAGAAAATCCTTTTTTTCCCTTCATAACCAAGAGCAATGTTTCTACATTGTATAGTGCGGATTTTGCTTGACCTTCTTAATAGACTCCCATCGCAAATTTAATCACATATCGAAAACTTCGTGAAACATGCAAACAGAAAAATCTTAAAATCACTTTGTATCAGGCTTGAAAAGATAAAAGGTCGATAAACAAACTTGATCAAAATAAACTTAATTCCACAATTTAATTAGATTAATTTTATTATTCTACATCTTTCCATTTTATCCATGCTATCAGTTTTTTTTTCTCGTTTTTACACTTACTTAACTAATGATGCACTCAAAAGAGCGTATCTTATTTGATCCTTGCACTAAAAAGATCAATTGTTAGGTATAGTAGTAAGCAAGGTCGAGTCCTCAAGGATTGGGTTTTAATTTATTAGTTATTAGTTTATAACTTCAGTTCAAAGAAAATAAAAGAAAATAAAGAAAAATAGGGTTTTTGAAATATTTAAAAGTAAAGCAAATCAGAAAAGTAAGATTGCAAGTAAGTAAGTAAAAAGAAATCAAATATGAGAAAAGTATGATTAAGAGGTCATTCGCCACCACTAGATATCATTGAGAATCAATTTTAGATCTATCAATATCAATTAACTATCAAAATTATCAACCACAGAAAACAACCTCCCGTGTTACCCCAATCCTTCCTTAGTTCGTCGTTAAATAGGATAAACGCCACTATTTAATCTCTAACTACCAAATAACCAAGGATAAACATCTCTAAATTTAATTTGATGGCATCTTTATGATGAGAAAGATAGGTTGATCTAAGCAACAAAAGCATAAACATGAATTGTTTAACTTAGGTTATGTTCCACTTTGTAATTATCGAAAATTTGGCCATAATCATTAATCACAAATTGCTACTATTGAATAGGAAATCTAGACAATTACATATCAAGTCTCCTAAACTAGCATTAGATAATTATCAAGATATATCTAGTTTGCAACCTAAACAACTCAAGACAACATCATGAACAATTTTAATTGAAGAACATAAGCAACTTTGATAGAAAACTAATGATAGATAGAATCTGAAAATCAATTACACAACATGTTCTAGGGCTTTGAAATCACCCTTAACCAAAAAAAAGTTTAGCCTAGCATAGGCATAGATAATATATACATAAAATTAAAAAGAAAACTAGAAGAAAAATAAAAGAACGGAGAAGAAGAAGAAGAAGAAGAAGAAGAATATTGATTATTCAGCCTCTTGCTCTCTCAAACTCTCTAAGAAAACAATAAAATCTGACTACTATAATATGTACAATGTGTGTTGCGGCTCCCCCTCTTCTTCTCTATTTATAGGCAGTCTCTAGGTCCCTTTTATCATGATTTGCGATTCTCAGGGTTTCAAATAGTTGATTTACGGCTAGGGTTTTAATAAGGAAAGGTGATTTTTGGCTAGGATTTTTCTGTCGTTAGGGTTGTTTATGGAGATCTTCCAATGCCAATTTGGATGACCATTTCTTATCCAATTTTGGCGTGTAAACTAACGTTGGAAAGGTATTCAAGTCAGCTTCAAAAGTCAAGAATGAAGTTTCTTTAAATAAAAGCTTTAAACATCATGTTTTCCTTGCAACAAGCTCTGGAGGTTAAATATGCCTTCTTGTTTGGCAACAAGAAATTGATCGTTTTGACTCCCAAGTCTTCTTCCATCTTATGATTGTGATTTTGTAAGCTCTTTACCATCATATACCAAGAATTAAAAAACATAACATAAGTAATCAAGATAAATATCGAAAACATAACTAAAACTAAGAATAGAAAGTGCATAAAATGTGTATTTTATGAACTTATCAAATACCCCCACACTTAGCTTTTTGCTAGTACTCAAGTAAAACAAAATCAAAATAAAGTAAGAAAATCTAATCTAATCCACTTGTAGACACCTAATTTTGTCCGGACCACTAAATCATATATGTTTTCTTCCTAAATTGATGTTTCAGAATGCAAAAAAAAAAAAAAAAAAAATTCTCATCCTGCAGGTGGTATTTCGTGACTTAGTTTAAGAAGGCAAGCATAAAAAGTCAAACTTGAAAAAGTCAACCCCAAAAAAGTCAACCCTAAAAAGTCAACTACTGAAAAGTTAACCCACTTTCAAAATTAAGATTTGAAGTTCTATTGAAAAATGATGAAAGAATTTTGATAATCCGAGGTCACATTGAAAGATATGGAGTTCGGAAGTTGGGTTACAGATATTGAGTAAAAAGGAAACCCTATTTCGAAAAATTTAGGGAAAAGTGCTTAAACGATCAAATTGGTCAAAATTGAAGGTTCCAAATGAAAGATAAGCACTGACTATGGGTTAGGGAGAAGCTACTTGGAAGAAAAACTGAAGGAAAAGTCAATTCGAAAGAAAACCGATAATTAGGGTTTTTAGTGAATTTTGGTGAAATTGGGGAAAATTGCATAAATGGCCCGATTCAGTAAAACTAAAGCCCCTAATTATGAGGAGTGAGTAAACAAGGATAGCCCAAGGCTCAGTTTGAAGAAATTCCGAGAAAAGAGCCGATTGGAGGAAAAACGAGGAAATTCCCGATAGTAGAAAGACGAAAAAATCAAATCGGAAGGGAATTTCATCGAAAAAATTGGGCATTTTCGGACCAATTCCAATTCAATATATGAAAAAGGCCCAGGAAAAGAAAATCTGAAAATTGGACTTGTTTTGAGCAAAACCGGGCTTTGAAGGCAAAAGGGCAAAATTGGAAAATTTGGGAAAAATAGCAAATGAGCTCCAAAAATTCTTAAAATTTGTAGATCTCATTATTAAATCATTTTGAAGAGATTGGCGAAAGAAATTTTAGGATTCGGAGTTCGTTTGCAAAATGGCCAAATCCCGGGCCCACTATGTAGAAATTCAAAAAGATAAATCCCGAAAAAATAGCAAATGAGCTTCAAAAATTCTGAAAATTTGCAGATCACATTCTTAAAATATTTGGAAGAGATTGGAAAAACAAAATCTGGATTCGGAGTTCGTTTGCAAAATGGCCAAATCCCGGGCCTCCTATGTAGAAATTCAAGCAGATAAATCCCGAAAAAATAGCAAATGAGCTCCAATTGTGAAAACTTCTAGATCACGCTTTTAAATTATTTGGAAGAGATTGGTTACTAAAAATTTGGATTCGGAGCACGTTTAAAAATGGTGAAAGTTTGGGTGCATAAAAGGGCAATTTTGGAAGATAAAATCCAAGAAAAAAGCAAATGGGCTCGAAAAATTTTGAAAACCTCCATAACTCAATTTTTATTATTTTGGAAGTATTAAAAAAATAAAAATTGAATTTGGAGTTTGTTTTCTACTTATTTAGGTTCGAGGGTCAAAAAGGTCATTTTATCGAAGAAACCAGAAAGGGCCTTTCTTGCAATGGAATTGGGCTGGATTTTAAGAGGGCAATCATACAAGACCATGATGGAGATTGATTTTGCTGAGCCATTTCATCTAAAGGCCAAGAGTGAATAAGAAAGTAGTTATTTTTTATCAAGCCTTTGAATTTGCAACAAATGGACCAATGAATGGAGGGGGATGATGTCATATTTAGGAAATCCTATTTATGACATCATATTCATGACATCATATTTAGGAACTGATTATTCTACTCTAATGGTGAAAATTTTACATAGAAAGCATCTTGAAGTGATAGCCATTGGATGAGAAAAAAAATAATCACCTTCTTTCTAGAAGAAAGGCCATTCGGCCAAGGTGAATATGAGGGGGGGCTGAGCAGTTTTTCACAGGTTTGGAGGCTGGAAAAGAGGCAGTAGCTAAGGAGAAAAAGAGAGAAAAAAGAAAGGAAAAAGAGAGGAGAAAAAAAGATAAGGAAAAGAGGGGTTTTTGCTAGTTTCTTCTTGATTTGGAAAGCTAGAGCAAGGTAGCCATGCTCTTTCATGGTAATTTTTAATATTTTAGTGACATGGTTTTTTTTTTATAGATATTTTTCCTTTTTATGAAATAAACTTGTTTCTAAAGAGCTACTATTTTGTTTTTTTAAAAGAAAATAAAAAAACAACAAGTTTTCATCCTTAATCCATCATAGCCGAATAAGTTGCTATTTTGGTAAATGATTTTGTGTTTGATTTTTATTCATGATCTTGATTTGTGGTAGGTTAGCTTATTTGTGTTAGATTAGCTTGATTTGTGGTAGGTTATCTTGATTGTGGTAGTTTAATAATATACCATGCTATGTGTTTGTGACAATACCATGCTAAATTCATGTTGTTCCATTCGGCCATGATGGATTTTTTTTAGCATGTTTGCATTTTTATCATGTTTGTTTGTTTAATATGTTTCCATTGATCTTCATGCATATATACCATGCTATACTCATATTGTTTAACTCGGCCATGATGAATTTTTGTGCATATTTGCATTGTTTAGTTTATTGCTTCCATGTATTTGTGTTATTGTTTAGCTAGGGTTATACTATGTGATTTGGGGGCTATTCGGTCAACATGATTTGGTTTTGTGTGTGCATGTTCATTTTGTCTAGTTGATAGGTTTGCATTTCATGCCATAACATTGTGTATTTTGATTTGGTTTGCCATGTGTTTGTGTTATTGGCTAAATAGGATTGCATTAGTCTATTTTAATGGCCATTCGGCCCTTGCATGTGTTTCTTCCTTGTGTGTGTATTTTCATTTTGTTTAGGTACCATTGTTTTGCATTATTATGCCATGAAATTGTGTATTAGTTGCTGTTTGTTCATGCATTAGTATTAGGTTTATTGATCATTATATGTTCATGACATTTTCATGCATTCTCATGACATTTAAGGTCTAGAATCATATTGGTCATGCATATTCCCATGCATGTAAAGTCTAGAATCATATTGGTATTGCCATGTATTTGCTATGCTATTTAGGTCTTAGGTCACTTTGTATTGCAATGCATTTCATGTCACTTTAGGTCTAAGTCTCATTTGCATTATTATGCATCTCATGCATGCTTAAGTTAGTATTACATTTATTGTCATGCAAACTCATGCTAGGGATTAGGTTATTTTGTATTGTCATGCATTTCTCACATCATTTAGGTTTTCAATCATGCATTTCATGCATTCAATTTGCTGTATGTTCATGCATCTCATGTCATACCACTTGATTTATGACTTAGGCCAATCAATGGCTCAAAGTCATGCTCACTTGAGCATACTTGTGAAAAATTAAAGAGTTGTCAAATTGATTATTCTACCTTTGTGATTTTTTTTACTTATCCAATTTTTGTCCAACTTTTTAAAAGTGTTAGATACTGTTTGTGAGTCTTTAGGAGAGCCTCCAACATTTTTACTTTGATTTTTTTAAATGATTTTATCAAAGGCAAAAAAATGTGTTTTGGCAAAACAGTTTTTCACCCAGTTCTCGGACTTTCCCGATTTTTCTAGGATCTTTAATCAGAAAATTAAGCCAATTTTTTTTCGTGTAGTTTTACATGTTATGAGTCTCCAGTATTTTTTTATATTTTTTTAATTTTTAAAAATAGGTTAAAAAATTGTGTTTTAAAACTGGATAGTAGAGACAGATTTGAATTCAAAAGAAAAACAATTGTTGAATTTGGCTAAGGCATTTAAAGGGGGTGGTTAGAAAATTTAGCTACTATCTTAGGGTAGTTTCTAAGCCTTTTTAAACTTTAAAAATGATTTTATAAACCTCGGGTTAAGGGTGGTCAAGTCCGGGATTTTAAACTTAGAAAATTAGAGCCATTTTTAAAGGGTTTGGCTAGGGTTTTAATCTTCATTCAAGTTTCTTTCAAAATTGTTTTCAAACAATCACAATGTATTTTGGTTTTTGAAAATTTAATTTGATATATTTTCCTAAGGTAGCCGGATATCTTTTTAGATATACGAATTTCCTTAATTAAAGGAAAAAATACACTTTCATGCATTGCATTTTCCATATTCATGTATTTATATAATATGTGATTTTTGTTATGATAATTTCTATAATATTGTTATTACTTTGATTTATTTTATGGTGTTATGTTGACTGTTATATAGTTTTGAATATTACATGCTATCCTATGCTTTTTTATTTAGTTATTTATTTTTGTCACATTATTTAGCATATACTATGTTCATGCATTATTATTTTATTTTTATTTTCATGCATATTACATGATAGCATTATTTTATGTTTCATGTCATTTTATGTAATTTAGATTATTTCATTTAGAATATCATATCATTTAAATCAGTTCATTTCATTTAGAACATATCATGATACTTAGGATATTGCATTTCATTTAGAATATATTATGTCACATAGGTTATTCATTTCATTTAGAATATATTATGTCACATAGGTTATTCATTTCATTTAGAAGATGTTATGTCACTTAGGTTATATTCATTTCATCTAGAATATGTTATGACACTTAGGTTATATCATTTCTGTAGACACCTAATTTTGTCCGGGCCACTAAACAGGTATGTTTTCTTCCCATATTGATGTTTCCGAGTATAAAAAGACTGTTTTCATCCTGCAGGTGGTACTCCGAGACTTAGTTTAAGAGGGCGAGCATAAAAAGTCAAACTTGAAAAAAGTCAACCCCGAAAAAGTCAACCCCGAAAAAGTCAACCCCAGAAAGTCAACTACTGAAAAAGTCAACCCACTTTCAAAATCAAGATTTTAAGTTCAATTGAAAAATGGAGAAAGAATTTTGATAATCCGAGGTCTACATTGAAAGATATGGAGTTCGGAAGTTGGGATTTGGAGATTCAGTAGAAAAGAAACCCTAATCCGAGAAATTTGGGGAAAAGTGCTTAAACGATCAAACTGGTCAAAATTGAAGGTTCCAAATGAAAGATAAGCACTGACTACGGGTAATGGAGAAGTCACTTGCAAGAAAAACCGAAAGAAAAGTCAATCCGGGAGAAAACCGAGAATTAGGGTTTTTAGTGGATTTCGGTGAAATCGGGAAGAATCACAGAAATGGCCCGACTTGGTAAGACCAAAGCCCCCAATGGATGAGGAATGATTAAAAAGGATGGCCCAAGGCTCAGATTGAAGAAAATCTGAAAATCGGACTTGTTTTGAGCAAAACCGGGTTTCGGAGGTTAAAGGGCAAAATTGGAAAATTTTGGGAAAAATAGCAAATGGACTCCGGAAATTATGGAAAATTTGTCAATCTCATTCTTAAATCATTTGAAAGAGATTGGTAAAAGAAAATCTTGATTCCGAGTTCGTTTGCAAAATGGCCAAATCCCGGGCTTCTTATGCAGTAATTCAAAAAGATAAATCCCGGAAAAATAGCAAATGGACTCCAAAAATTCTGAAATTTGGTAAATCTCATTTTTAAATTATTTGGAAGAGATTGGCGAAAGAAAATCTTGATTCCGAGTTCATTTGCAAAATGGCTAAATCCCGAGCTTCCTATGCAGTAATTCAAGCCGATAAATCCCGAAAAAATACCAAATGAGCTCCAAAAATTACGAAAACTTCCAGATCACACTTTTTAATTATTTTGAAGAGATTGGTGAAGAAAAATCTTGATTTGGAGCTCGTTTAAAAAATGGTAAAAAGTAGGGGCATAAAAGGACATTTTGGGAAGAAAAAATCCAAATAAATAGCAAACGGACTCGGATAATTTTGAAAACTTCCAGAACTCAATATTTTATTATTTTGGAAGTATTAAAAAACGAAAAATTGAATTTGGAGCCCGTTTGATATTTATTTTGCATCCGGGAGGGCAAAATGGTTATTTCACCCAAGCAACCGAAAAGGGCTTTTTGGGCCCTTCAAAAAATCAGAGTTGGGCTGGAAAAAAGATGTCAACATTTTTCTTGGACAGCTGTAATTTGAGAGGGCTGAGATGCTAATCTAAGGGTGGTAATTTCATGACTTTTCATCTTGAATTATTGGCCATTTGATGGAAATTAGGTTACACAAAAATGACAACATCTTGGAGTCCATATAAGCATCATTTTCTGCCAGCCCTAAGGGAGGAGGCAGATTTTGTTTTTTCTTTTCCATTTTGGCTGATTTCTCTTAGTTTTTCTTAGTTTTTTATCTTCTTGGTTGAGAGCAAAAAAGAAAAGTTTAGAAAAAAAGGAAAGTTTGAAGAGAAAAGCTTGAAATATTAGCTTCTTGAGGTTGCTCTTGAGCACCAACTCTTGCACTTTCATTTTCTATTCTTATTTTTTGCTCTTTTAATCTCTACTTGGTGAGTTTTCATTTTAAAATAATGTTTCTTGTTCTTCCTTCATTTCCTTTCTTAAGTATATTTTTTTTACATTTTGTTTTTATAATAAACTCACCATGGCCAAATGGCCTACATTATTTATTTTAAGTTGTTGTTTTTGATTCATTTTACCATATTGTTGATGCTATTTTCTTTATTTTTGATGTTTTAAATATTATGTTATTTCATGTTCTTAAGTTATATTTAATTTGGTTGCTTTGTTTGTTGCCATTTATGTCTTAGATATCATGTTTTTGCATTTTTAATTTTCTGTTTTCATGTTGTTTAAATTTGAGCATGTTTTAGAGTTAGCATATTAAGTGTTTGTGAAAATGCTTGTGTGATTCTTTGCATGATTCTTGTTTTATATCTTAGTGAGCATGTTTTAGATTTGGTATATTAGGTGTTTGTGAAAATGCTTGTGTGATTTTTGTGTTATGACTTAGTTTTTCATGCTAGCATATCAAGTGTTTGTGAAAATGCCATGCTTGTTGGAGCTTGGGGCCATTTGGCTACTCCATGTGTTTTGCATTGTGTGTTGTATTTTTGTCATGCTAGTTGTTAGGTTTTTGCATTTGCATGATATTTGGTTGGATTTTTGAATTAAGCATGCCTTGTGTTTGTGAAAATGCCATGCATGTCTTAGGTCTAGGTTACATTAAATGCCATGCAAGTTCATGTTAGGTCTAGGCCATATTATTTATGTCATGCATTTTCCTTACATTTAGGTTTAGATCCATGCATTTCATGCATTATGTTTGCTGCATTGTTTCATGCATTTCATGTTCATGCCACTTGAATAATGACTTGAGCCAATTAATGGTTCAAGATCATGCTCTCTTGAGCACACTTGTGGAAAATTAAGTTTGTCAAATTGATTACTCTACCTTTGTGATTTTTTTTATTTAGCCAATTTTTATCTAACTTTCAAAGAGTCCTAGCTACTGCTTTCAAGTCATTTTATGAGTTTCAAATATTTTTTACTTTGGTTTTTAAATGATTTTATCAAAAGCAAAAATGTGTTGGCAAAGCAGTTTTTTTTCTCCTCCAAAAAGTCGTACATCTATGATTTTTCTGGGAATTCATCTTTGATCAGAAAATTAAGCCGATTTGTTTTCATGTAGTTTTACATGTCCTGAGTTTGCAGTATTTTTTTTAGAATTTTTGGAAGTTTTAAAAATTGGGTAAAAAATCGTGGATTAAAACTGGACAGTGGAGTCAGAATTGAATTTAAAGAAAAACAAAACAGTTTTTTTTTTCTCCTCCAAAAACTCGTACATCTATGATTTTTCTGGGAATTCATCTTTGATCAAAAAATTAAGCCGATTTTTTCTCGTATAGTTTTACATGTCCTGAGTCTCCAGTACTTTTTTTAGAATTTTTGGAATTTTTAAAAATAGGGTAAAAAATTGTGGATTAAAACTGGACAGTGGAGTCAGAATTGAATTTAAAGAAAAACCAATTTTCTGTTTTGGTTAATGTACTTAGAGTGGGCTGATTAGGAGGGTTAGCTACTGACTTAGGGTGATTTCTAAGCCTTTTAAACTCTAAAAATGGTTTTTCAAATCCCGGGTTAAGGGTAGTCAAGTCCGGATTTTTTAAACTTAGGAAATTAGAGCCATTTAAAAATTTTTAGCCCAGTTTTTATTTTTAATTCAAGCTTTTCAAAATTGTTTTCAAACAATCACAAAGTATTTTGGTTTTAGAATATTTAATTTGATATATTTTCCTAAGGTAGCCGGATATCTTTTTAGATATACGGATTTCCTTAATTAAAGGAAAAAATACATCTCATGCATTGCATTTTTATATTCATGCATTTTATATAATATGTGATTCTTGCCATAATAATTTCTATGTGTCATGACATTTAGGTTGCATTATATTATTTAGATTTTGCTATGTCATTTTATTTATGTCATGCCTATACATATTCATTTCTTTTAAATGTTTTCAAGAAAGATAATGATTTTCAATAAAAATAAAGATATTCCCGAGTTAAAATAATTCATGAGTTCTCTACCGGGTTTGCTGGAGGGAATATCATCAATTATTATTAATAAATGAATATCTTTCTTTCAAAAAAAGAGAATGATTCGGAAAGTTTTCCAAAACTAATAAAAATTTCTATATTTTGCCACGTTTGTTGGGGAATATAGGAAAATTTTGAATTTATAAATTCCGGATCATTTTCAATAAAAAAAAATGGAATTATTTTTCTTTAAATTGGGAATTAATTTGAAATACTAAATTTAAAACCAACTTTTACCGAGACTTGAGATAACACACGATTAATAAGGTGCCGATTTATACGGGCGTTGTGGGGGTGCTAATCCTTCCCCGCACGTAACCGACTCCCGAACCCGCTTCTTTGATTTCTCTGGTTTAAAACGCAGACTTGAAATTGGTTTTTAAAATGTTTTAATTAATTTTTAAAATATTTTATAAAACCGGTTTTAATAGGTGGCCGATCACACCTAGCTCAAAAAGATTGGTGGCGACTCCATGTCTTTTAAGGTCATTTTTAAAACCTTCATTTTTTTTAGAGGAATTAAGTCGACTTTTCCTCGGTTTTTTTTAATGTAACGAATAATAAAGTCTTGCGATGAGACGTCGTTACGTTATTTTTTAGGTTGCGACAATTTCATTTAGATTATTTCATGTCATTTTATTTATGTCTCACATTTTCATATTCATATTTTTTTTTAAAATATGTTTTAAAATAAGACAATGATTTTCAATAAAATAAAGATATTCCCGAATTAAAAAAATTCATGAGTTCTCTATCGGGTTTACTGGGGAGGATATCATCAATTATCATTAATGATGGAATATCTTCTTTAAAAATGAGAATGATTCGAAAAATTTTCCAAAATAATAAAAAATTTTATATTTTGCCACGTTTGTCAGGAAATATAGGAAAATTTTGAATTAATAAGTTCCAGATCATTTTCAATTAAAAAATGGAATTATTTTTCTTTAAATTGGGAATTAACTTGAGATACTAAATTAAAAAATGACTTTGACTTGAGATAACACATGATTAATAAGGTACCGTTTTATACGGGCATTGTGGGGGTGCTAATCCTTCCCCACACGTAACAGAGTCCCGAACCCGCTTCTTTGATTTCTCTGGTCTAAAATACAGACTTGAAATTGGTTTTAAAAAATATTTTAATTAATTTTAAAATGTTTTACAAAATCGATTTTAATAGGTGGCCAATCACACCTAGCTAAAAAAGATTGGTGGCGACTCCATGTCTTTTTCAAGGTCATTTTCAAAACCTTCATTTTTCAAGAGGAATTAAGTCGATTTTTCCTCGGTTTTTTTTTATGTCACGCTTAACGAATAATAAAGTCTTGCGATGAGACTTGTTATTTTTTAGGTTGCAACAGCTTGGCGACTCCACTGGGGACTTTAGAGAGTCAGGCCTAGAATTAGTCGTGTGTTATCAAAGTCTCGGTTTTTGTTGGTTTAATTGGTATTTAATTTTAATTCCCATATTTTTTTTAAATAGTAAGGAGAATGTTTTTGAAAATAATAAAATGTTTTAAATATGTCCATATTCATGTGCATACATATTATTATTGTTCCCTGGTTATTTGGTGCATATATTTATTTATTTCTTAATTGATGATTTATGTTGTTTAGTCTTATCGGGGTATTTAGAATTAGGGTTGTAGAATAGCTGGTGAAAGGTTTGTTGTTCCTCCTCACACACTACACTTGCATTTGCATAACATGAGCTCTATACCCGAGTTCCGTCCCTTTAAGTGGAAGTAAAGTAGCTATGCTCTCGTGATGATCCTCCGCATGGGCTAGCAAAATACTTTCGGAGTATAAATTACCTAAGCTCTCGTGATGATCCTCCGCATGGGCTAGGGAAATATACTTTAACAAATTGAACCCGCTTTTATCAGGGTGCCTTACTAGCCTTCACCGGCGACAGTAAGGAACAATTCGGGGCCTTTTAGAACCGATTCACCTTCATATAGTGAACCTAGGCGAAGCCATACCGGATTTCTGTTAGATGCACCGAAGTTAGGAACACTTGGAGGAATACTTCTGATCTTTTACCATGTATCTCTACATTCTGAATAAGCATTGTAGGTCGGGCAACAATGAACGTACATCGCCCATAATAAGTTTAATACCCCGTCCCAAAGGCATCGTGATGCTTAAGTGAGTCGATACTGTTGGGGCAAGTGTTCACAAACTTTTTATAATTGAAAATATCAAAACATTCTTTTTCGAACATTTTTGCATTTTGCACATTTCATGCATGTGTGAATAGAGCATGTACATTCATGGTTGTATTTTTTTATCTCATTCGTTGCAATAAACAGTTGGTAATAATAATCTTATTTGATGATTTCATAAAACCGATAGTGTTACATGAACATTTGGATATTGTACCATAGTAGGACCACTATCCCGAAATTCTTTTGAAAATAATATGATTGGTTTTTTATAGAGAAAACATGTTTCAAAAAAAATCATAGATTAAATTTGGAGGCAAATCTTGCATAATGAGATTTTTGAATAATCAAGATTTAGGTCTCACCAATTTCGTGTAATCATTGGTTAATTTATTTGAATCATTTTGACATCATGTTACAGTCCTAACATGCATGGTCATTCATTGTAGAATTACATTGGTGATACACATGGTCATTCTTTGTATCTACCTTTGTGTTAATTCATTTATTCTTTGTATGTATCATTTTGACATCATGTTACAGTCATAGCATGCATGGTCATTCATTGTAGAATACGTTTATGACATGCATGGTCATTATTTGTATATACCTGGGCATCAATTTTTTTCATTTTTTAAATGCATCATGTTGGCATTAGATTGCATCCATGGCATACATAGTCATCATAATTTATCTGTATATTCTCATGCATTAATCATCAGTATATTCATGCATATAGAAATAGAGCATGTACATTCATAATTGTATTCTTAATCTCATGACATTTTCATTTGTATGAAAGGGGTTCGAGATATAGGAATGAGTCGAAGGAACGATTGGGTGCTTTGGAATGCAATCAAGAACAGTTTGGACATGAAATCCGGGAAGTGAAAGAACAACTCGCTAAATTGATGAAAATGGTTGAGGATATGGGTAAGAGTAAGGGGGAACTTTCTCAGGGCTCTGCATCGCCTTCGGATCAACCAAAACCATTAGGTCCAGAACATACAATCCTTGCTGGATCCTGCGCTTGTCAATGCCACAAAGGTTGCAATCCTTATGAAATTGTGGACAAAATCGTGAAAATATTTAAACCCAAGAGCCTGATACCAAAGATAGAAACCTCGGATCCTATACCATACCTGCAAACTGTTCTAGGTCCAAACCAGTATCCCCACCCTACTATGGTCCAATCGTCCACTGGGATAACCACTATGGGATTCCTGAATCCCATTCCATCACCACTGATTGGCAGTTCGTATTGTTTCCCTCATCAAGCACCTTATCAAGCATCCGGGATAAAAACCTTGAACTATGCACAACCTCTAAGGGTCCCGTGTCCAAATTCATACCCTTACCATGCTATTCCGCCACCTTTCCATGTAAACACTTCGGTTTAAACCTTAGTGCCACCACCAAATGTCCCAACTCCTAGGCCATGTGTGACTAAGAAACAAACCAAAAACAAGTCTCAAGAATTGTATGATCCCATTCCAATCAGCTACCGAGAGCTTTTTCCTATACTGGTCCAAAATCACATGGTTCCTGTATCCCGCTGAAACCCCTGTTACCACCATATCCAAAATGGTATAATCCAAATGCAAGATGTGATTATCACTGTGCAATTGCTGGCCATAGCATTGAAGGCTGTATAGCCTTCAAAAAGAAAGTACAGTCTCTTATAGAGATCAAATGGATCGATCCAATAACCCTGATTGATAGAGGGCTGGGAAAGCGTAATTAGGATTGGGAGATTTACAACAATAATCTAGAAAGACTTCGGTCTAATATGATGTAGTAGGATTTCACTTTTTCAGTAGCCGGCTCTTATAGCCTTAGGATGCTGGGAAAAATAAAGTGCTTGTAAAGATAGTTTTAACCACTGCTCAAATTTTGTAAACATGGTTTATACCATTGTGAACGTTGATATGGGAATGAATTGGTTGTGCTTCAGATTTATGAGATGTTGATAATTAAGTTCCTCCGATTCTTATTTCCACCGTGGTATCTTCCCTTTTGCATTTTGCATCCGATCAATTATTTGTCATACCATACACTCATACATACATCATGTTAGCATTAGGTCGCATTCATGACACACATGATCAGCATGATTTTCTTTGTATATACTCTGTGTCAATCATTCATTGTTTACGTGCATCATAATTGACATCGTGTTGCATTCATAATGTATATGATCATTCATTGGGAAATACGCTGAAATATACATGGTCATTCATTCCATATATCCATGCATTGATTTGTTTATTCTTTACTTACAGCATGTTGGCATCGTGATTGCATTTATTACATATATAGTCAGCATGTTTCCACTGTACATGTCCATACATCATATTGTTTAGGCTTCACATGCATCAAATTGCATTCATGACTCTTTCATCATGACATACATTTGGGGAAATAAAATAGAAGTTGGCTTGGCTTTAAGACTCTTTGAAAGAATTTCCATTTCACTCAGAGGTATAAGAAGTACTAAGTACCCTTTTAATACAGGCTAGTGATATGGAGAATGAACAAGTTTTCGAATGGAAAGAATGGAAAGGGTACAGGAAGAATTGCGAGAATAGCTGGCAAAGTCTCAAGTAGAATCTAAGGATCAAATGACTAAATTGATGGAGCTGATGTCTGCTGTAATCAGGGGAAAAGTATACACTGAAAACTTTGCCACCAGAGAAGGGTTAGAGGCACAAAAAGGTCAGAGTAAGGTCATGATGTTGGATGGCCAGAACACAGTTAACCCCAACAACACCTTGAACTTAGATGAACCAGCTGAAAAGGCAAAGTTGAAAATGGTTGCAGTAAATGAGGTTGAGTTAGCAGATTCCCAAGGGAAATATCAGTTACTAGATGAAAGGCTCCGGGCAGTAGAAAATACAGATGCATTTGGGAGTTTAGATGCGAAGGAACGATGCTTGGTCCTCGATTTAGTCATTCCTCCTAAATTCAAGGTCCCTGACTTTGTGAAATATGACGTGATGACCAATCTGTCAACTCACATCACTATGTTCTACCGAAAAATGACGAGTCACGTAGATAATGATATTCACTGCTTTCAGGATAGCCTCAGCGGGTCCAATTAGGTGGTATAGTCAGTTGAGTAAGGATTAGATTCGCTCTTGGAACAACCTGGCTAGGGCTTTTCTAAACCAGTACAAGCATATGACCGACATGGCGCCTGACCGTCTCACCTTGCAAAATATGAAGAAAAGAGCTACTGAGAGCTTCAAAGAATATGCACAGCAGTGGATGAGCATGGTCGTCCAAGTACAATACCTTTAACTCAGAAGGAAACCACTGTCCTTTTTGTGAATACACTGCAGGCCCCATACTTGTCGGCAACACCACGAAGAATTTTTCGGACATGGTAATTTCAGGGGAGATGATTGAGAATGCTATCAAGGATGGGAAACTTGAAGGAGAAAGAACATCCAATACCGAGAGAAATAGGGCATCTAAAAAGAAAAATAAAGATACCCAAGTCGTGGAAGGCTTTGCCCCACCTCCCCAATTCTCCTCGTATCGGCCATTTTACTCTACCCTGAACAATGTCTCTCAAGGTTCTTATCCTTACCAACCAATGACTGCAACCACAATAGAATTTACATCTGTCTATCAATCTAATACCCTTGGGAATAATCGAAGGGGGCATAAAAAGCGAAAAAGAAATCAGGTTGACCCGATTCCTGTGACATACAATGAGCTACTAACTCAACTCATCCAGAATCACCTTGTGATAGCCATGCAATTAGAGCCTCTAAAGCCCCCTTATCCGAGCTGGTATGATGCTAATAAGTGTTGTGGTTATCATTCTAGCAATCAAGGTCACTCAACAAAGAACTACCCGCTTTGATGTACAAGGTCAGGGATCTCATCAAGGCTGGTTCGATAAGTTTTGAAGATTGGAAAGCCAAGTGTCATAAGAAACATGGTGCATAATCATATTAGGATTTTTGATACATGTAGTTCTATACACTGTGATGATGAAAGCACTTGTCTCATGTTGACATCTACATGAAATAAATAATTTTTGATTTTAAATGTTTTGTTTTCATTATATTTTAACACTCATTTGAATTCGCCAAAAAAAAAAGGAAAAAAGAAAATGAATGAAACTTCATGAAAATTTGTGGTAAACAATAATAAGTGGTTTTCACGTGAAATAATGGACAGTCTCGAGAATATTGCTGATCATTGTTAGAAATAACCCAACACTTTCCCTTTCTCTTTTAGGCTTTCCTATGCCTAAATCCCTTGAATCAAGACTACTTGAAAGACCTAATGCTTCAAAGAATATGATTGATTAAACTTCATAAACCATTGTCATTGCAGAATAAGCAAAGATGTAAATCCTAGTCTAGGCTATGAACAAAGGAACGAACTTTTTGAAAAAATTTCGAACTCCTTGAAATTCAAACAAATGAGACATTCTTTCAAGAATCTAGATTTTGGAAATTTGATGTGTGTCAAGGTTATGCCAAAGTCATTCATGTCCTTTCCAATAACCACAAAACACCAATTACCCAAACATCACTTCATAATTGACAGCCTCGGGGCACATTGATTAAGCTAAATTATATGTCCCAGAGAAAACCCGTTTTGGGTCATATTTTCCTTGTCTCTTCAAAGAACTTTGAATTGAAACTCAGCCTTTTCAAAATAGACTTAGACTTTCTATGTTCCTCGTTGATACAAATTCCCAAGACTGATCAAAATAGGGCATCATATCTAGAAATGATGGATTAACGCATGAATCAGTGGGGCATGCGACAAAAAAAAAAAGAAAAAAGAAAAAATTGTTGTGATATCATGCATATGAGAATTCGGATGATTTCAAGTGCAAAATGAAAATTTGATTATCTATTTCCCCTGAGGATTGTTTTTCAATAAGAATATATGTGCCTGATATTATAAATGGCCATCTTTCATATCCCTCTCGCAAAAAGAAATTATCCATAGTCACCCATTTTTTAGCCAAAAGAATTCTTTCTTCTTGGAACCTTGATCAAGGATCACCCTCTACACTGGGGGGCAAATGCGAGGAATGATATTCTCAAAGATAAAAAAAAAATGAGTCTTAGCTCAAAGACAGATACAAAGTAAATGGAGCCCAAATGAATATGGGCTCACTCTGTCAAAAGGAAAAGGAAAGTATGGTGAAATTGAAGCCAAGAACAAAAGAAAAGAAAAACACACAAAAAAAGTATGTGAAAAAGTATGGCAAATGAAAGCCAAAAGCAAGGAAGAAAAAGAGCAAAAGTAAAATAGGAATGAAATGTCCAAGAAAGGACAAATGCTTCAAAGAGAATTCTCCTCAAGAAATGATTCTTGACCTGGTTACCCTCAAAGACAGATTTTGGGCCTATTTATTCTTTCTTTCTGAACCCCGAGCCATGGCCTACATTACGTTCTTTAAAAGTCCATTTTGATCAAGCATGAATATTTAACTTGAAAATTTTTTCCTCAAATTTTATCCTATCTCATCGAATTCTCATTTCACTATGGAAGAATTTAGAATTCTCAAGTTCATGGTAAATCACAAAAAAAAAAGGGAGAAAGAAAAAATGGAAAGAATGGGACTCTAGGGCGAAAACCCAAAATGGGGGGTCTAGTGTAAAATGGAATTTTTGATGCCCTTTATGTTAGTACCGTTACCACAAAAGAGAAGGTCAACTTGAAGAAGTGGTCATCGAGGAACATCTAGGAATTCTTGAACCTCCCAAATTGACAACTCTCATTCGGAGGATTGTCTTCAAAAACTGAAACTTTTTTCCCTCCAAGATTAAACTTTCCAATTTAAACATCCCAGTCAATCTTGACGCTTGTCAAAATGCCTTGATATGAAAACTAAAAGAATGTTGAATTTGTTTGATTCTCAATGAGATCATGATTTATAAAACTTGTTCCATTTGTGAGCCTAGAAGGGACATACATTTTTGTTATGAAATTTTCTTTGATTAACCAAAATCTTGTTATACCAAGCATTGACAATTCAAATTAAAAAACCCAGATTGACATTTAGAGAAATTTTTAACAGTGATTATTAGTCTTCAAAAGATTTGTACATCACACACTATGGGGTTAATATTTTTGTTTAGAAGTTTTCAAAATGAGAAAAGAAATAAGTTTTTTTTGAAATACCCATTTTTGATGTTGAAATGAGATAAGGGTTTTTCTAACCCAAAGGTGTGGAACTACTAAGGTTAATCTTGATTTCCAAATATGAGAAGAAGAAATAGAACCCGACAAGCAGACTTTTGTCAATAAGAGTTTGAAAACTGTTCGGGCAAAAGAAAGAGCCAAAGATTGAAAAATGAATTAAAGTTATACTCTGATTTGAAGAGGAAAAATGAATTGGAAAGGCTAAGCCAAAGTTTAGAAAAATGATCAGGGGCATTTGCATCTTTTCATGAAGCGTTTGCATCATTATCGATCTTTGCATTTGCATCATATAGAAGCATTTGCACATTGTTGACCTTTGCATCTACATTATTCCATGAAGTAGTTACGTTAACACCAATTTTTGCATTTGCATCATATAGAAGCATTTGCACATTGTTGACCTTTGCATTTGCATCCTTCTGTGAAGTAATTACGTTATTTGAGGATCATTTGCATTTGCATCATTTTGAAGCATCTGCATCATATTCAATATCTGCATCTGTAAGCATGTGCATCAATCCAACCCATTTGCATTTGCACCAAGAAGCATTTACATCAATCCAAGCCATTTACATTTACATTTGCACTATGAAGCATGAGCATCTTGTTAAAGACATTTGCATCTGCATCCTTGATGGAGACTCAATTAAGAGTTGTAAACCCAAGTGCAGGTTATGTTCAAGTAATAAATTCTCGGGTGTCCGAGGTCGAACCACAGGGAAGCGTATTAGTAAGTATAAGTTTATAAATATATAAGAAAAAGAAAGTAAACAAGATATTAGGGAATCAACAACAAAACAAGATAAACAAGATATTAGAGAACAAAATAAACAAAATAACATAAAAGCAATTAAACAAGATATAAAAAAAAAACAATAAGAAAAGATGTTGAGGTTAGAGAATCCACTCTTGGTGTTATGCTAAGATTAATCTTGTTTTATTACACAATTGAAATCCACACATAAGGGAGGTTCCAATCGGAAGGTTTAGCAATTCAGTCCAAATTGTCCAACATCCATAGCATATGATATTATGTTCATTTGGTGTCCTCAAAACTCATAAAAAGAGTCCAAGCATTCCTTATGCCAAGGTATATGTCTACAACAAATCAAGGTTATGAAACCAAGCATTTACTGTGCCATTTTCATTGTCAATAATGAATCAAGATCTCTACTTTGCAAGTATGATTTTAAACCAAAAGAAAATATTATCTATACTAGTGTTTATAAATGATGATTCATTTTAGCTCATGTTTAAGAGACTAACCTTAGCATTTACCAAGAGCTTCACCTCATCACCTCAACAATATGATTAGCAACACATACTAGATATGAATAAAATGAAAAGAAATGTAAGAAGCATAAGTAAATAAAAAAAGAAAACTAGAGAAAGGAAAGAAGAAGAAAACTTAGAGAATTTTATTACAATGGCTAATATCCTACCAATGTATAATCTCTCCTAATACTCATCCAAGGCCCTCTATTTATACACATTTTGGAGAGCTAAATGACAAGAGACAAGCTTTATAAATTTCAAAGGTAGGTATAATAGGTGGGTGCATTTTTCTAACAATTTTCGTCATGTTGTATGACAATTCTGATCAGCCAGCTTGATGGTCGATTTTGTCAATGTTGGAGGCTCGATCTGATCAAATGGTCTTCTAGATAAATATGCCCCTATCAGTTACTGATCCATAGCCGTTGGAATCAGATCATTTTCTCATGTGGATCGGAAGATATAGTCAAAATACCAAAACGGTGCAGAACAGACGTCATTGCACATCAGCCAACTTGATGGTTGATTTCGGTAGGGAAAACGACTCCGTTTCAAGAAGTGTAAAACATGAAAAAGATGGATATGCCTCTTAACTTTGCACTGTCAAAATTTCAGCCTTAATGCTTCGGTGAAACTCCAGATATAGCTGATATGGAAAAAGGTGTCGGAATTGGAACTGAATTGGATTTGCCCTTAATTCTTGATTTAACCTAGTAATCTGAAATCACTCAAAGAAACTCATGAAAAACACCAAATTACATAAAAATATAAAAGATCATAAACACAAGTAGACTAAGCAATAATAACTCGTATTTGACACAAAACAATAATAAAACATAACTAACAACTATATAATTATACGAGTTATCACACCCCCACACTCAGATTGTTGCTAGTCCCTAGCAACGACTCAATAAAAATAAAATAAGAAAATCTAATCTAATCCATTTTCGTAGGAAATCACGGTGGCACTTAGCATGTGACACAAGCCTTTAAACCCCTAGGTGTCCCTAGTGGACGAGTTTAGTCTCGTGAGGGTTTGCTAGAACGATACCCACAAACATTGAAAAACTAAAATATAAGTAAACTACATACACTAAAAATATTTACTCCTAATCCTTTCAATATAAATTAGAGACAATCTTTGAACAAGTCTTATAAACTAATCAATAGCTCAAAGAATTTCACAAAAATTCATGCTTGAATGTAAATAAATGAGTTAAGCCAATATTAACATAACATATTTCAATCAAAATAGTGCATATTCAACTTAATCTCAACTTCTCACTATACTCTCATGATTTTCACTCTTTAAAGTAGTGGTAAAGTGTTTACACTCAATCAATCTCATGAAAACAGTTCTACCATATGCTTGCTTGTCCACCTATTCTCCACTATTTAGATCATACAACTTCATAAATCAAGAGTTCTTTTTTCAAGGTTGTAATGGGGCCAAAGGGTTATAATGTGGTTAAAGAACAAAAGGATAAAGATATCACAAAGGTTCCAAAGAGTTCATAGAGTTTAGAGACATAATAAGATCATACGAATAAAACTTCCCAAAACTCTTATAAAGCACATAATAACATAGGCTAAATATTCATGTTGAGCCTTTGCTTCATTCTAACCAACTTTGTAACATCTTTTTCTTTCCTTTAACTAGAAGTTCAAGAGAAGATTTTTTTTTTTTTAATATGGGAATGTATTTGACAATGATCCCTTTCTTTTTCTCTTGACTTTTGCCTCTCTCCTCCCCCACACTTATCTTTTTTATAACCCAAATTTTCAAAAAGTATCCCTTGTTTTTGCAATATGTCTCAAAATATATAATCCATCTTTAGAACAAGGGTAAGGATATAAGTATATTTAGGCTAGGTGTAAGTTCTGGTTACCAATAAAATAGCATATTTAATGTAGGCTCAAATTGGCTCACTAGTGGGGATGTTCTCTTAGAACATTAATAATGGATGGCTGTTTGGCTCTGGTTATAATCCTAATGCCTCTATCATATTCATGTTGTCACATGTATCAATATAGTCTCAAACGGTTTAAAGCAAGTTCTAGAGAATCATGTAATCATAAGAGCACTCAAGAAAGAAATTAGATTGATTTGTATAATGCATCAATCATTATAGGCTCAAAAACTCACAAGGATGATTATACAAGTCAGATTAAGTCTAAACATGCTTCTTTCTCAATCAACATATCATATTAACATTGGCTCATAAAAAGGTTGACATCAAGCTCAATTCTCATGAAAATCTTCTCACTAATAAATCTGTTTTAGACTTATGCAGTTCATATCTCATCATTGTATTAAAAAGGAACTAGAACACATTAAAAATAATAATAATAATAAAGACTCATAAAAAAAAATAGTAGACAAAAATAAAAGAAATCCTAAATCGTTCCCCCCACACTTAATTCTTACATTGTCCTCAATGTAAGTCTATTAACCCAAATGAAAGAATCATGTGTAAGAGAAAAGAACTAATAACATAAGAATAGAAATAACTAAGACTCAAAACAAAACAAACTCATGCAACCTAATTAATCCTAAAATACTAAACAAAAATTAACAAGTAAACATAAAAAGATTAAAATCAAACTGACAAGGTATGTCTCAAGTCTCCCTTACTCAGACCTTGTTCAGAATGAATACTTCTAAATTGCTTAAAACACATCAATTTTTTTTTTTTTTTAATTAGCAAAATATGTCCCTTACCCCCTACTAAAGGTAGAATTTAGGAGATATTACCTGCAGAGGTTGCTAACCACTTATTATAACTGAGACACAACAAACAAAATGTTAGATAATGTCACAAAGACAGAGTACAATCCACTCCTTGCTCGTCCATATCTCTTTTTCTTTTTCCGAGCGTTTGCGAAACAACCGTAGCAGATAAATACTCATAAGCTTGGAGCTTTTTGAGTAAATCTTCAATGGTTGTAGCAGAAATTATGGTTCTCCTTGCCTCTGAAAACATGAATCCATTATCCACAGCATTATCTAAATATGAAAGCAAATTACTAAAATAACCATTAATATTAAGCAAACCAATGGGTTTCTTATTTGTGACCAAAGATGACCAAGAAGCCACGCAAGCTATTTCTTCCAATGTACCCAAACCTCCTGGTAAAGCAATGAATGCATCGGCAGAATGGTACATGATTGTCATCCGTTCAGGGATACTCCAGACTTGTATTTCCTTACCCACGGTAGGTCCACAAAAACCTGTGAATAGTTTTGGCACGATTCCTAGAACTGGACTTCCTCCGGCGTGTGCTGTTGTAGCGACTGCTCCCATTAAACCCGTACTACCGCCTCCATAAATCAACTGGATCTTTTGTTGGGCAAGTATTACTCCAACTCTTATGGCTTCATCAGCGAATATGTTATTTTTCCCTGGATAAGCACCTCCAAAGACACAAATTTTTTTAATGCGCTGGGACGAAGTACTTTCCATTTTTTTTTTCAAGTGCCTGAAAGAGAATGAGTACATGGTGTAATATATAGAGGACTGAGTAATGAATCAGACAAGAGTAATAATGTCGCCGAAAGTGTATTTGACCTGTCAGAAGAAAATGTTAACCTAACAAAAGATTTTTGCGTGATTTCAGGAAGAAAATCAAAAAGAGAAGAAAAATCAACCGTAAAAGACCAATGCAAAAAAAAAATGAGAATAATTACACAAATCTAACAACACGTAAATTAAACCGAAATAAAGTTATTGCAAATCAAACCAAAAGCTGAGAAGTCATTTATTGTAGTTGTGATTGTGGCTCACATCTTCCTCTGGTTTTACGTCCAGAAACGGCTTAAACGCCTTCTATGAGTCGAGGATATGCTTCCCATCCAGTTTTCTTACAAGCTGGCAAACAGGGTCTTTTAACATCAGATTCCCAAGATGTTGCCATTCCCTTTGGAATTGCGGCCATAAATCAAGAATTTCTCTTTGTACGTCTCCACTAGGATGCGTCTCAAGAGAAAGTTGGATATTACCCAAATTCTCCTTACTCAGTCCATCCTTAATGAATTCAATTTTATCATCTCGATTAGAGGACGGAATCCCAATAGAACGACATTTACCGTTACACGTCCATCGTGCACATTTGTGGCAATTTGAACTCATGCGCTTTGCTCGTCGCTTCTTTGCAAAAGTGCTTCTACCTGTACCTGGTAAATGCAAAACAGGAAGATATTCATCTTCACGTACCTTGGCTTCAATTATCCAACGTATGTCTTCAGGAATCCCTTTGTGCATAAGCATTCTTAATCTTTCAAATCGAACTTGGTAAAGCTTCAGTAAAATATTTCGAGGAAAAGGAGGAAATCGTTTCTGCAATCTTGTGAGAATATCATCCATCTTGAAAAAAAATGAAAAAGAAATTGAAAGAAAAATTTATATACAATATCAGTTTTGTGGGTAGCTGATGGAACCGACTTAAATAATCACGGAGTACCGTTATCCGCCATTTAACTGGGAAAAAAAATGTATTTTTTTTTTTTTTTGAAGATTAGAAAAAAATTATATTTACATCTAGTTATTTTCAAAACAAGGGTCAGAAAGAAAAACAACCTCTTCTTGAGTAACATGATTTTCCAAAAAGAGTTTGAGTCTTTGTCCATTTACCTTGAATACGTTACCATTTTGAGGATTCTCAATGTCAACTGCTCCATAACGATACACATGCTTAACCACAAATGGGCCAGTCCATCTTGATCTCAATTTACCAGGAAATATGTGAAGTCTAGAATTATAAAGTAGAACTTTTTGCCCAACATCAAATGTTTTTCTTGAAATTAACTTGTCATGAAAGGCTTTAGTTCTTTCTTTATGAATTTTAGAATTCTCATATGCATCATTTCTGAGTTCCTCAAGTTCATTTATGACTGGAAAAGTTTCATTCTCACCCAAAAAGGAATATTTTAGCTCGGATGGCAATGGTTTTAAATCCAGCTTGGGTGGTTCAATAGTTGATGGTACAGTGACATTTGTGAGTGATGGAAGTTCCTCAAACTTTTGTTTCCAACAATGCTTAACCTGAAAAGAATTTAACAAAGAATTAGTGTGTGAAATTTCTGAAGCATTATCAAACTCACATTCAATTAAATAAGCTTCTAAAGGATCATGGAATGTGGTAGTGGTGAGATTTTCATGAACAAGTTCTTCAATGAAATCCACTTCATGTACTTCTGAATCATCACCAGGTTGCTTGCAAGTGTTGAACACATTTAATTCTAAAGTCATATTTCCAAAAGAAATGTTCAAATTACCATTCCTGCAATTTATCAGAGCATTAGAAGTTGCAAGAAATGGACGGCCTAATATAACAGGAATTTGAACATTTGGATTTGAAACAGGATGTGTGTCCAAAACAATAAAATCAACAGGGAAGTAAAAATTATCAATTTGAACCAAAACATCTTCAACTATCCCTCGAGGAATTTTTACAGAACGATCAGCTAGTTGAAGTGTAACAGGTGTTTCCTTGAGTTCACCTAAACCTAACTGTTGATATACAGAAAAAGGCAAAAGATTAACACTAGCACCAAGATCAAGCAATGCACGTTCTATTCTAGTGTTTCCAATGATGCATGAGATTGTTGGATATCCAGGATCTTTGAATTTTGGTGGAGTAAGGTGTTGAATGATTGAGCTCACACTTTCCGTCAGAAATGCTTTCTTTTGTACATTATGTTTCCTTTTAACTGTGCACATGTCCTTCAAAAATTTAGCATAAGATGGAACTTGTTTGATTGCATCCAATAAAGGAATGTTAATCTTAACTTGTTTGAAAAGTTCATAAATTTCTGCATTTTGATTCAAATTCTTTATTGTTTGCAACCTTTGAGGAAAAGGAGCAGGATGCATACCTTTTTCTTTGTCCAAATTTTCAAGAAGTTCAGACTTACCATCATCCTTACCATTACTTTTCGGAGGGGAAGGAGGATCTTGGTCTTTTGATGGAATGTTTTTGTCAATTGCCTTTCCACTTCGAAGAGTTGTGATAGAACTGGCATTTTCCTGTTGAGTTTCATTGGAGCAAGAAACAAGACATTGAGTAGAAGGGTTAGGCTGAGGTTGAGCAGGAAACTTACCTTTTTCTTGAGTGCGTAATGAAGCTGTCAATGTGGACAAGGTGTTTTTGATCTCATTGATGTCCTGTGAAGTTTGGTTATTCATATTTGCTTGTGTTTGCATGAATGCTTGCAATGTCTCTTCCAAGGTTTGTACACGTGAAGGTTGATAGGAAAAAGTGTTGCCCGGCTTTTGAGATTGTGGTACCTGAACATGATTATTATTTCGCCAACTGAAGTTGGGATGACTTCTCCATTCAGGGTTATACGTTTCAGAGTAAGGAGAAGGAAAATGCTTTTTAAATGTGTTTATGGAATTTACTTGATCATGTAACGCTTCTTTAAGAATGGGAATGTTTGGACATTCAGAAGTGGGGTGTCCCATGATTTCACAAATTCCACAACTTTCTTCATTTTTAACCGTTTTGACTTCTTTTACTTCTCTAAGTTCCATGGCTTCAATCTTTCTAGCCAAATTAGCTACTTTAGCTTTTATCTCATCTTCTTGACTAAAATGATATTTACCTCTGTTAGAAACAAGATTAGATCTATTGGAACTTTCAGAGGAATTATCTGTGTGCCAGGCTTGAGAGTTATCTGCCAAATGGTCTAGGTAGTCAAAGGCTTCTTCAGGTTCTTTTTCTAGAAACTCATCGTTACACATTGTTTCAACAAATTGTTTAGTTTCGGGAGTTAAACTTTCATAAAAGAAACTAATAAGATGCCATTTTTCAAAACCATGATGTGGACAAGAACTTAACAAATCTTTAAAACGCTCCCAGCACTGAAAAAATGCTTCATTTTGATTTTGATTGAAATTTTGAATCTGTCTTTTCAAAGCAGTAGTTTTATGTGCTGGGAAAAATTTCTTTAGAAACTCAGTTTGTAATTCTTGCCATGTGCCAATTGACCTTGGTTTTAAATTATGAAGCCAAATTTTTGCTTTATCTTTTAAAGAAAAAGCAAATAATTTTAGCTTGACAATTTCATTTGTACATTGTTGGTCATTAAAGGTGACACATACATCTTCGAAGTCTTTTAGAAATGAGTAAGCACTTTCCGATTCTAACCCATGGAAATTTGGAAGCAAAGCTATCATACCTGGTTTAAAACGAAAATTGTTCGCATTGAGAGGAAAAATAAAACAAGAGGGTGATGAGCTTCGAGTTGGTTGCAAGTAGTCACGCATGGTGCGTACTTGTCTGTTCTCATCTTCAGCATGAACACTTTCATTGTCAGCCATGGTAGGAGTTGTATTAGAAAGATTACCTGAAAAAGTTTCACAATAAAATCTAACTAAACGACGAGATCTAAAATCACGTCGCCAAACAAGCATAAAACAAAGTTAATATACAGATTAGGCGGTATAACCAGCCAATAAAAATAAAACAAAGTTAATATACAATATAAATATAAATATATAGAAAATTAGGCGGTATAACCAGCCAATAAAAATAAAAATAAATATACTTATAAACTTATATACTTAGTATTGCCTGCCCGGCAACGGCGCCAAAAACTTGATGGAGACTCAATTAAGAGTTGTAAACCCAAGTGCAGGTTATGTTCAAGTAATAAATTCTCGGGTGTCCGAGGTCGAACCACAGGGAAGCGTATTAGTAAGTATAAGTTTATAAATATATAAGAAAAAGAAAGTAAACAAGATATTAGGGAATCAACAACAAAACAAGATAAACAAGATATTAGAGAACAAAATAAACAAAATAACATAAAAGCAATTAAACAAGATATAAAAAAAAACAATAAGAAAAGATGTTGAGGTTAGAGAATCCACTCTTGGTGTTATGCTAAGATTAATCTTGTTTTATTACACAATTGAAATCCACACATAAGGGAGGTTCCAATCGGAAGGTTTAGCAATTCAGTCCAAATTGTCCAACATCCATAGCATATGATATTATGTTCATTTGGTGTCCTCAAAACTCATAAAAAGAGTCCAAGCATTCCTTATGCCAAGGTATATGTCTACAACAAATCAAGGTTATGAAACCAAGCATTTACTGTGCCATTTTCATTGTCAATAATGAATCAAGATCTCTACTTTGCAAGTATGATTTTAAACCAAAAGAAAATATTATCTATACTAGTGTTTATAAATGATGATTCATTTTAGCTCATGTTTAAGAGACTAACCTTAGCATTTACCAAGAGCTTCACCTCATCACCTCAACAATATGATTAGCAACACATACTAGATATGAATAAAATGAAAAGAAATGTAAGAAGCATAAGTAAATAAAAAAAGAAAACTAGAGAAAGGAAAGAAGAAGAAAACTTAGAGAATTTTATTACAATGGCTAATATCCTACCAATGTATAATCTCTCCTAATACTCATCCAAGGCCCTCTATTTATACACATTTTGGAGAGCTAAATGACAAGAGACAAGCTTTATAAATTTCAAAGGTAGGTATAATAGGTGGGTGCATTTTTCTAACAATTTTCGTCATGTTGTATGACAATTCTGATCAGCCAGCTTGATGGTCGATTTTGTCAATGTTGGAGGCTCGATCTGATCAAATGGTCTTCTAGATAAATATGCCCCTATCCGTTACTGATCCATAGCCGTTGAAATCAGATCATTTGCTCATGTGGATCGGAAGATATAGTCAAAATACCAAAACGGTGCAGAACAGACGTCATTGCACATCAGCCAACTTGATGGTTGATTTCGGTAGGGAAAACGACTCCGTTTCTAGAAGTGTAAAACATGAAAAAGATAGATATGCCTCTTAACTTTGCACTGTCAAAATTTCAGCCTTAATGCTTCGGTGAAACTCCAGATATAGCTGATATGGAAAAAGGTGTCGGAACTGGAACTGAATTGGATTTGCCCTTAATTCTTGATTTAACCTAGTAATCTGAAATCACTCAAAGAAACTCATGAAAAACACCAAATTACATAAAAATATAAAAGATCATAAACACAAGTAGACTAAGCAATAATAACTCGTATTTGACACAAAACAATAATAAAACATAACTAAAAACTATATAATTATACGAGTTATCAATCCTCTCTCAAAGCTTTTGGGTATAATTTTCAATACAATTTTTCAGAAATGAGCAAGTCTTCGATGGTGATAGCTAAAGCTTCTAGAAGAGATACCCAGAATTTTACATAGTTTTAAAATGAGAAAGTTTTTGGTGGTGATAGCCTAAGCGTTTGGAGGAGTTACCCATAATTTTACAATGAGCAAACCTTTGGTGGTGATAGCCAAAGCTTCTGGAGGGGATATCCATAATTTTTAAAAGTGAACAAGTCTTCGGTGGTGATAGCTGAAGCCTCTGGTGAAGATATTCAGGGTTTTATAATTTTGAACAATGAGAAATCTTCTTCTGGAGGAGTTACCCAGAGTTTTACAGTTTCAAAAATGAGCAAGCCTTTGGTGGTGATAGCTGAAGCTTTTGGAGGAGATACCCAGAATCTTATTCAACATCTGCATCTGCATTAATAAGCATTTGCATCAATCTAAGCCATTTGCATGTACACCATGAAGCATCTGCTCTGCATCTTATCCAACATCTACATCTGCATCAAGAAACATTTGCATCAATTCAAAACATTTACATTTGCAATATGAAGTATGTGCATCCTGTGAATTATTTGCACCAGCATCAAAAAGCATTCTCATCTTCTCAAAATCTTTAGGTTAATTTTCAACAATTCTTCAAAGATCCTTGTTAAGACCTCCGGGCATCATTTTTAAATTAGTATAGTGTGTATTTTTCCAAATCACGGGACCTCAGGGCATAAAGTCGCATACAGCGTATTTTTCCAAAATCACAGGTAAGGCCTCCGGGCACCATTCTTAAGACCTCCGGGCATCATTTTTAAAGTCATATACAGCGCATTTTTTCCAAATCACGGGTAAGGCCCTCGGGCACCATTCTTAAGACCTCCGAACATCATTTTTAAAGTCGCATACAGCACATTATTCCAAATCACAGGTAAGGCCTCTGGACACCATTCTTAAGACCTCCGGGCATTATTTTTAAAGTCGCATACAGCGTATTTTCCCAAATAACGGGTAAGGCCTCCGGGCACAATTCTTAAGACCTCCGGGCATCATTTTTAAAGTCGCATACAGCATATTTTCTCAAATCACTGGTAAGGCCTCCAGGTACCATTTTTAAGACCTCCGGGCATCATTTTTAAAGTCGCATACAGCGCATTTTTTTCCAAATCATGGATAAGGCCTCCGGACATCATTTTTAAGACCTCCGGGCATAATTTTTCTTTAAATCATGGATAAGACCTCTGGGCACAAATTTCACTTTGCAAATCGAACCCGTTTCCTTAAGACGGGTCGAGCCTTGATAAGTCAAGGAACTCAATTTAAGGACAAAATCCTCAATTTACAGCTTTTTCAACAAACAAAAAAAAAAGAATGAAAAATGAAAAAATGAAAAAAGAATGAAAATGATGAATGAAAAATGATGAATGAAAACCCCTTTCCCTTCTCTTCACATGTGATTTCACTAACCGGACAAAATTAATGTTTGTTTATCTTTGCCTGAATCCTGATTCTCGGCAATAGCTGCAGAGGGGGAGCTATAAACACCTAATTTTGTCCGGACCACTAAATTCGGTATGTTTTCTTCCTAAATTGATGTTTCAGAATGCAAAAAGACTTTTCTCATCCTGCAGGTGATCCTCCGTGACTTAGTCTAAGAAGGCAAGCATAAAAAGTCCAACTTGAAAAAGTCAGCCCCAAAAAAGTCAACCCACTTTTGAAATCAGGATTTGAAGTTCTATTGAAAAATGGTGAAAGAATTTTGATAATCCGAGGTCTACATTGAAAGATATGGAGTTCGAAAGTTGGATTACGGAGATTCAGTAAAAAGGAAACACTAGTTCGAAAAATTTGGGGAAAAGTGCTTAAAAGATCAAATTGGTCGAAATTGAAGGTTCCAAAGGAAAGATAAGCACTGACTACGGGTAAGGGAGAAGCTACTTGGAAGAAAAACTAAAGGAAAAGTCAATTCGGAAGAACACCGAAAATTAGGGTTTTTAGTAGATGTTGGTGAAATTGGAGAAAATTGCAGAAATGGCCCGATTCGGTAAAACTAAAGCCCCTAATTGATGAGTGAGTAAAAAAGGATAGCCCAAGGCTCAGTTTGAAGAAATTCCGAGAAAAGAGCCGATTGGAGGAAAAATGAAAAAACGAGGAAATTCCCGATAGTGGAAAAATCAAATCGGAAGGGAATTTGATCGTAAAAATTGGGTGTTTCTGGTCCATTTCCAATTCAATATATGACAAAGGCCTAGGAAAAGAAAATCTAAAAATCGAACATGTTTTGAACAAAATCGGGCTTTGGAGGCAAAAAGGCAAAATTGGAAAATTTGGGAAAAATAGCAAATGAGCTCCAAAAATTTTGAAAATTTGCAGATCTCATTCTTAAATCATTTCGAAGAGATTGGCGAAAGAAAATTTGGATTCGGAGTTTGTTTGCAAAATGGCCAAATCCGGGGCCCACTATGCAGATATTCAAATAGATAAATCCCGAAAAAATAGCAAATGAGCTCCAAAAATTCTGACAATTTGCATATCTCATTCTTAAAATATTTGGAAGATATTGGCGAAATAAAATATGGATTCGGAGTTCGTTTGCAAAATGGCCAAATCCTGGGCCCCCTATGTAGAAATTCAAGCAGATAAATCCTGAAAAAATAGCAAATGAGCTCCAAAAATTGGGACAACTTTCAGATCACACTTTTAAATTATTTGCAAGATATTGGTGAGGAAAAATCTGGATTCGGAGCTCATTTAAAAATGGTGAAAGTTCGGGTGCATAAAAGGGCAATTTTGGAAGAAAAAATCCAAGAAAATAGCAAATGGGCTCGGAAAATTTTGAAAACCTTCAGAAATAATTTTTTATTATTATGGAAGTATTAAAAAAATAAAATTTAAATTTGGTGTCCGTTTGCTATTTATTTAGGTTCGATGTCAAAAAGGTTATTTTATCGAAGAAACCGAAAAGGGCCTTTCTTGCAATGGAATTGGGCTGGATTTTAAGAGGGCAATCAGCCAAGCCCATGATGAAGATTGATTTTGCTGAGCCATTTCATCTAAAGGCCAAGAGTGAATATGAAGGAAGTTATTTTTTATCAAGCCTTTGAATTTGCAACAAATGGACCAATGAATGGAAGGGGATGATGTCATATTTAGGAAATACTATTTATGAAATCATCTTCATTTCATCATATTTAGGAACTGATTATTCTAATCTAATGGTGAAAATTTTACATAGAAAGCATCTTGAAGTGATAGCCATTGGATGAGAGGAAAAAAAACCACCTTCATTCTAGAAGGAAGGCCATTCGGTCAAGATAAATATGAGGGGTGTAGCAACCTAAAAAATAACAAGTCTCATCGCAAGACTATATTACTCATTAAGTCTGACATTAAAAAAAAATCGAGAAAAAAGTTGACTTAATTCCTCTTGAATAATGAAGGTTTTGAAAATGACCTTGAAAAAGACATGGAGTCGCCACCAATATTTTTTAGCTAGGTGTGATCGCCCACCTACTAAAACCGATTTTATAAAACATTTTAAAACTAATTAAAACATTTTTAAAACCAATTTCAAGTTTGCGTTTTAAATCAGAGAAATCAAAGAATCGGGTTCGGGACTCGGTTACGTATGGGGAAGGATTAGCACCCCCACAACGCCCGTATAAAATGGTACTTTATTAATCGTGTGTAATCTCAAGTCTCGGTAAAAAATCGGTTTTAAATTTAGTATTTCAAGTTAATTCCCAATTTAAAGAAAAATAATTCCATTTTTATTTGAAAATAATCCAAAAATTATTAATTCAAAATTTTTCTACATTCCCCGAAAATTCGACAAAATATAGAAATTTTTATTTATTTAGAAAATTTTCCGAATCATTCTCGTTTTAAGAAAGATATTCCGTTATTAATGATAATTGATGATATCCTCCCCGGCAACCCGGAAGAGAACACATGAATTATTTTTACTCAGGAATAAATTTGTTTTATTTAAAATCATTATCTTTTTCAAAACATTTTAAAGAAAAATATGAATATGAACATGTGTAACATAATATAATCTAGATGATATGAATAACTTAGATATCATAATATATTCTAAATGAAATGAATATAACTTAAGTGACATGATATGTTTTAAATGAAATGAAATAACTTAAATAAAATGATATTCTAAATGAAATGATATGATTTAAATGACATGAAACATAAAATAATGCTATCATGAAATATGCATGAAAATAAAAATAAAAATGATAATGATAATGCATAAACATAGTATATGCTAAATAATGTGACAAAAATAAATGACTAAATAAAAAGCATAGGATAGCATAAAATATTCAAAACCATATAACAAACAACATAATACCAAAAATATAAATCAAAATAATGACAATAACATAGAAATTATCAGAGCAAAAAAAATCATATATTATACAATATGCATGAATATGGAAAATGTAATGCATGAAAGTGTATTTTTCCCTTTAATTAAGGAAATCCGTATATCTAAAAAGATATCCGGCTACCTTAGGAAAATATATCAAATTAAATTTTCTAAAATCAAAATACTTTGTCACTGTTTGAAAAAAATTTTGAAAGAAACTTGAATGAAGATTGAAATCCTAGCCAAACCCTTTAAAAATGGCTCTAATTTCCTAAGTTTAAAATCCCGGACCTGAACACCCTTAACCCAAGGTTTATAAAATCATTTTTGGAGTTTAAAAAGGTTTAGAAACTACCCTAAGATAGTAGCTAAAGTTTTTAACCAATCCCCTATAAGTAACTTAGCCAAAACAGAAAAATGATTTTCCTTCAAATTCAAATCTGCCTCTACTGCCCAGTTTTAAAGAATGATTTTTTAACCTATTTTTAAAATTTCAAAAAAAATCTAAAAAAAAAAAATACTGGAGACTCAGAACATGTAAAACTACACGGGAAAAAATTGGCTTAATTTTCTGATTAAAGATAATTTCCCAAAACAAATTGGAAAAGTTCAAGTACTGGATGAGAAAATTGTTTTACCAAAACACATTTTTTTGCCTTTGATAAAATCATTTAAAAAACAAAGTAAAAATATTCGAGACTCTCTTAAAGACCTACAAACAGTAACTAAGACTTTTAAAAACTTGGACAAAAATTGGCTAAGTAAAAAAAATCACAAAGGTAGAACAATTAATTTGACAACTCTTTAATTTTCCACAGGTGTGCTCAAGTGAGCATGACTTTGAGCCATTGATTGGCTTAAGTCATTAATCATGTGGCAAGACATGAGATGCATGAACATACAGCAAATTGAATTCATGAAATGCATGATTCAAAACCTAAGTGGTACGGAAAATGCATGGCATACATAATATGGCCTAGACCTAATAAACTTGCATGGCAATAAATACAATCTTAACCTAAGCATGCATGAGATGAATAATAATGCAAATGAGACTTAGACCTAAAGTGACATGAAATGCATGGTAATTCAAAGTGACCTAAGACCTAAATAGCATAACAATGCATGGCAATACCAACATGATTTAAGACTTTATATGCATGACAATACAAGGATGACCTAGACCTAACAAACTTGCATGGCAATAAATGCAATCTTTAGTATGCATGAGATGCATAATAATGCAAATGAAACTTAGACCTAAAATGACATGAAATGCATGGCAATACAAAGTGGCTTTAGACCTAAATAGCATAACAAATGCATGGCAATACCAACATGATTTTGGACTTTATATACATGGAAATATGCATGGCAATACCAATATGATTCTAGACCTTAAATATCATGAGAATGTATGAAAATGTCATGAACATGTAATGACCAATAAATCTAATACAAAGGCATGAATAAACAGTAACTAATACACAATCTTATGGCATAATAACAGAAGGCAATGGTACCTAAACAAAATGTGGCAAGGAAAACATGAAGAGACCGAATGACCCTTAAATGACCTAATGCAATCTTGTCTAATTAATAACATAAACACATGGCGAACCAAATCAAAATACAAAATGTTATGGCATGAAATGCAAACCTATCAACTAAAATGGAAATGTGGACTCAAAGCAAAAAAGACCCTAATGGCCGAATGGTCATAAAAACAAAACAAGATATAATCCTAGCCAAACAATAACACAAACACATGGTAACAAACATGATAATAATGCAAACATGGTGACTAACATGACTCATAAACATATCAATGACAATATAACAAACGCAAGGCATGGCCTAAATATGTAAACATGAATGGAAACATACTAAGCAAGTTAATACACCAAAAAAAAAAAAAAAACAAACAAACAAACATGGTAGTTTAAAAGCTAGCATGGCCGAATGGTCATATGTTGTTTAGCAAGGTATTTTCGCAAACACGTTGTATAGTATATTATTAAACTACCACAATCAAGCAAACCTACCACAAATCAAGCTAGTTACGAAAGTTCTCTTCATTTTTTTTAGTCTATCGATCCATGGTGAAAAAAAGAATGAAAGCTTGTTTTTTTTTTCTTTCTTTTTAAAAAACAAAATAGTAGCTCTTTAGAAACAAGTTTATTTCATAAAAAAAGAAGAAAAATCAATCAACAAGCAAGATCATGTCAATAAAATATGAAAAATAAACATGAAAGAGTATAGCTATATTTCTCTAGCTTTCCAAATCAAGAAGAAGCAAGCTAAAATCCTCCTTTTCCTTCTCCTTTTTTCTCCTCTCTTTTTCCTTTCTTTTTCTCTCTTTTCCTCCTTAGCTACTACCTTTTTTTCCAGCCTCCAAGCTTCTAAAAAATGAAATCAGCCCCCTATAAATGGTAGTGGCCGAATGGCCTATATTCTAGAAGCAAGGTGGTTATTTTTCATCCAATGGCTATCATTTAAGATGCCTTCTATGCAAAAACCCACCACTAGATTAGAATCATCAGCCCTTGAATTATGATGTCATGAAGATGTCATAAATAGGATCCCTCTCCAACCATTGGCCATGTGTTGCAAATTCAAATGCTTGATCACAAAAAATAACTACCTTCCTCTTCACCCTTGGCCCTTTGATGAAAAATCAAAAAATATCTATCCTCCTTTAGGCCTTGGCCGGCTGACCCTTTATCTTCCAGCCCATGCTTCATTTTTTTAAAAGAAAGAAAAGGCCCTTTTCGGTTTCTTCGATGAAATTCTCTTTTTGACCCCCGAACCTAAATAAATAGCAAACAGACTCCAAATTCAAAATTTATTTTTTTAATACTTCCAAAATAATAAAAAATTGAATTCTGGAAGTTTTCAAAATTGTTTGAGCCCATTTACTATTTTTTTGATTTTTTCTTCCAAGATTGCCTTTTTATACTCCTAAACTTTACCATTTTTTAAATGAGCTCCAAATCCAGATTTTTCTTCACCAATATCTTTAAAATAATTTAAAAGTGTGATGTGGAAGTTTTCATAATTTTTGAAGCTCATTTTCTATCTTTTTGGAATTTATCTGCTTAAATTACTACATAATGGGCCCGGGATTTGGCCATTTGTAAACAAACTCCAAATTCGGATTTCCTTTCGCCAATCTCTTCAAAATAATTTAAGAATGAGATCTGCAAATTTTCAAAATTTTTGGAGCTCATTTGGTATTTTTTTCGAGATTTATCTTCTTGAATTTCTACATAGGGGACCCGGGATTTGGCCATTTTGCAAATGAACTCCGAATCTAGATTTTCTTTCGCCAATCTCTTTGAAATGGTTTGAGAATAAGATCTGCAAATTTTTAGAATTTTTGGAGTTCATTTGCTATTTTTCCCAAATTTTCCAATTTTGCCCTTTTGCCTCTTTAGCTTTGTTTTGCTCAAAACAAGTCCGGTTTTCAGATTTTCTTTTCCTGGGCCTTTTTCATATATTGAATTGGAGTTGGTCCAAAAATTCTCAATTTTTACTATCAAATTCCCTTCTGATTTGATTTTTCTTTTTTCTCACTATTGGGAATTTTCTCGTTTTTCCATTTTTCCTCCAATCGGCTCTTTTCTTGGATTTTCTTCAAACTGAGCCTTGGGCTATCCTTGTTTACTTACTCCTCATCAATTAGGGGCTTTAGTTTTACCGAATCGGTCCATTTCTACAATTTTCCCCAATTTCACCAAAATCCACCAAAACCCCTAATTCTCGATTTTCTTCCGAATTGACTTTTCTTTTAGTTTTTCTTCCAAGTAGCTTCTCCATTACCTCTAGTCAGTGCTTATCTTTCATTTGGAACCTTCAATTTTGACCAATTTGATCGTTTAAACACTTTTCCCCAAATTTTCTAACTAGAGTTTCTTTTCTATTGAATCTCCGTAACCCAACTTTCGAATTCCATATCTTTCAAAGTAGACCTCGGATTATCAAAATTATTTCAACATTTTTAATTGAACTTCAAATCTTGATTTTGAAAGTGGGTTGACTTTTTCAATAGTTGACTTTTCGAGGTTAACTTTTTCGGGTTGACTTTTTCAAGTTTGACTTTTTATGCTCGACTTCTTACACTAAATCCCGGAGTACCACTTGCAAATGAGAAAAGTCTTTTTACATTCTGAAACACCAATTTAGGAAGAAAACATACATGTTTTAGTGGTCCGGACAAAATTAGGTGTCTACAGCTGCCCCTCTTTGACTATTACTGAGAATCAAGAATCAGGCAAAGATAAACGAACACTAATTTTGTCCGGTTAGTGAAATCGTATGTGAAGGACAGGGAAAGGGAGTTTTCATTCATTATTTTTTTCATTTTTTCATTTTTTTTTCATTTTTTTTTTTGGAAAAGCTGTCTATAGAAGATTTTGTCCTTATTGAGTTCCCTGACTAATCAAGGCTCGACCCATCTTAAGAAAATGGGTTCGATTTGCAAGAGAAAAAATGACCTCGACGATGGTCTCGGGGACTTAACCTGTCTTGTTCTCAGGTGTTTAAAATTCTGGGCATCTCCTCCAGAAGCTTCGGCTATCACCACCAAAGACTTGCTCATTTTTAAAACTGTAAAACCCTGGCTATCTCCACCAGAGGCTTTGGCTATCACCACCAAAGACCTTCTCACTGTAAAATTCTGGGTAACTCCTCCAGATGCTTCGGCTATCACCACCAAAGACTTTCTCATTTTAAAACTTTAAAACCCTGGATATCTCCACAGAGGATACGGCTATTACTGCCAAAGACTTTCTCATTTTGAAACTATAATACCCTGGATATATCCTCAGAGGCTTCGGCTATCACTACCAAAGACTTTCTCATTTTAAAACTATAAAACCCTGGATATCTCCATAGAGGCTTCGACTATCACTACCAAAGACTTTCTCTCTTTTCAAAAAAAATAAAACTCTGGATATTGATTCTTGAAAACATGCTGAAGTTTATACCTGAAAACTTTGAGAAGGGTGCAAATGCTTCTTGGTGCAAATGCAGATGTTAAATAAGATGTAAATGTCTTTGATGCAAATGTAAATGACTTGGTTTGATGCAAATTTTTCTTGATGCAGATTCAAATGACTTAGACTGATGCAAATGCTTCTCGATGCAGATTCAAACGACTTAGACTGATGCAAATGTTTCTTGATACAGATATAGATGTTGAATAAAATTCTAGGTATCTCCTCCAGAAGCTTCAACTATCACCACCAAAGACTTGCTCATTTTTAAAACTGTAAAACCCTGGCTATCTCCACCAGAGAAAGATTTCTCATTGTTCAAAAATTATAAAACCCTGGATATCTCCACCAAAGGCTTCAGCTATCACCACCGTAGACTTATTCACTTTTAAAATTTGTAAAATTCTGGATATCCCCTCCAGAAGCTTTGGCTATCACCACCAAAGGTTTGCTCATTGTAAAATTCTGGGTAACTCCTCCAGATGCTTCGGCTATCACCACCAAAGACTTTCTCATTTTAAAACTATGTAAAATTCTGGGTATCTCCTCCAGAAGCTTCAGCTAACACCACCAAAGACTTGCTCACTTTTAAAATTTGTATTGAAAATTATACCCAAAAGCTTTGAGAGAGGATTCAGAAGCAAATGTCTTTAACAAGATACTCATGCTTCATGGTGCAAATGTAAATGTCTTGGATTGATATAAATGCTTCTTGGTGCAAAATACATATGGCTTGGATTGATGCACATGCTTGCAGATGCAGATATTGAATATGATGCAGATGCTTCATGGTGCAAATGCGAATGGCTTAGATTGATGCACATGCTTCTTGATGCAGGTGCCTCTACTAATCATGTTCCTGTAAGTGGTTTATGAATAATGTAACTGCAGTTACCACACAATAATGAAAATGCAATGGTTCTAGAAATGATGCAATTGCTTGAGATGATGCAATATGCAAATATCCATGAAGGATGTAAAGGTAAAGGTAAAATGCAGATGCTTATGGAATAGTGCCAATGCAAATACCCATGAATGATGCAAATGCTTGCCGACACTATGCAGATGCAAAAGCTCAATAAAGAGATGAGTGCTCATGAGTGATGCAAATGCCCCCGATTATTTTTCTAGACTTTAGCTTAGCCTTTCAAATTCATTTTTCCTCTTCAAATCAGAGTATATCTTCAACTCCATTTTTCAATCTTTGGCTATTCTCTTTGCCCCAACAGTTTTTAAACTCTCATCAATAGAGGTTTGATATGGGTTCTATTTCTTCTTCTCATATCTAGAAGTCAAGACCTATCCTAGTAGTTATATGCCTTTGAGTTAGAAAAACCCTTGTCTCATGTCAACATCAAAAATGGGTATTTCAAAAAATATCTTTATTTGTATTCTCATTTTAAAAACCTCTGAACAAAAAACATTAACCCCACAGTGTGTGATGCACAAATCTTTTGAAGACTGATGACCACTGTTAGAAATTTCTCTAAGTGTCAATCTGGGTTTTTTCAACTGGGATTGGCAAGGCTTGGTATAATAAGATTCTGGCTTTTCCAGGAACACTTCATAACAAAAATGCATGTCCCTTCTAGGCTCACAAATGGAACAGGTTTTATAGATCATGAATTCATTAAGAACCAAACAAATCCAACATTCTTTTAATTTCCATATCAAGGCATTTTAACAAGTGCCAAGATTAGTCAAAATGTTTAAACGGGAAAGTTTAATCTTGGGGGAAAAAATCTCAGTTTTTGAAGTCAATACTCCAAATGAAAGCTAACAATTTAGGAAGTTCAGAAATTCCTAGATGTTCCTCGATGACCATTTCTTCAAGATGACGTTCTCTTTTGTGGTATCTGCATTATCATAGATTGCATCAAAAATTTCCAATTTACTCTAGACCGCCTATTTTTGGGTTTTCGCCCTAGAGTCCCCTTCTTTCCTATTTTTCTTTTTTTTCATTTTTTTACCATGCACTTGAGAATTCTAAATTCTTCCTTACTTAAATGAGAATTCAATGAGATGGGATAAAATCTGAGGGAAAACCCTTCAAGTTGAATATTCATGCTTGATCAAAATGGGCTTTTAAAGCACGTAATGTAGGCCATGGCTCGGGGTTCAGAAAGAAAGGATAAATAGGCTCAAAATATGTGTTTGAGGGTAATCAAATCAAGGATCATTTCTTGAGGAGATTTCTCTTTGGAAGCATTTGTCCCTTCTTTGACTTTTCTTTCTTTTTTACTTCTGCTCTTTTTATTCTTTGCTTTTGGCTTTCATTTGCCATACTTTTTCACACACTTTTTTTTTGTGCGTTTTTCTTTTGTTTTGTTCTTGGCTTCCATTTCGCCATCTTTTCCTTTTGACAAAGTGAGCCCATATACATTTAGGAGCTCAATCTTCGAGCTAGGACTCATTTTTTCGTGATCTTTGAAAAGATCTTTCCTCACATTTTGCCCCCCAGAGTAGAGGGTGATCCTTGATCAGGGTTCAAAGAAGAAAGAATTCTTTTGGCTTAAAAGGGGTGACTTTGGATAATTTCTTCTTGTGAAAGAGATATGAAAGATGGCTATTCATCATATCAAGCCCGAATATTCTCATTGAAAAGCAATCCCTAGGGGCATAGATAATCAAAATTTCATTTTGCACTTTGGAATCATCAGAATTCCCATATGCATGATCACAAATTTTTGCTTTTTTTTGTTTTTTTGTTTTGTCGCATGCCCCACTGATTCATGCGTTAGTTCCATCCTTTTTCACCATGTATTCATCATTTCCAGAGATGACGCCCCAATTTGATTATACAATGATAATTTGTATCAACGAGGAACATAGCAAGTCTAGGTCTATTTTGAAAAGGCTGAGTTTCAAATCTGAGTTCTTTGAAGAGACAAGGAAAATATGACCCAAAAATGGGTTTTCTCTGGGACATGGGATAATCTAGTTTAATCATTGTGCCCCAGGGTGTAAATTATGAAGTGATGTTTGGGAAATTGGTGTTTTGTGGTTATTGGAAATGACATGAATGGCTTTGGCATAACCTTGACACACATCAAATTTCCAAAATCTAGATTCTTGAAAGAATGTCTCATTTGTTTGAATTTCAAGGAGTTCGAAAATTTTTCAAAAAATTCGTTCCTTTGTTCATAGCCTAGACTAGGATTTACATCTTTGCTTATTCTGCAATGACAATGGTTTATGAAGTTTAATCAATCATATTCTTTGAAGCATTAGGTTTTCCAAAAAGTCTTGGTTCAAGGGACTTAGGCATGGGAAAGCCTAAAAGAGAGAAAGCGTTAGGTCATTTCTAATAATGATCATCAATATTCTCGAGACTGTCCCTTATTTCATGTGAAAACCCCTTTTTATTGTTTACCACAAATTTTCATGAAGTTTCATTTTTTTGGCAAATTCAAACTATTATTAAAACATAAAGAACACAAAACATTTAAATTCAAATTTATTTATTTCATGTAGATGTCAACATGAGACAAGTGCTTTCATCATCACAGTGTATAGAACTACATGCATCAAAAATCCTAATATGATTATGCACCATGTTTCTTATGACACTTGGCTTTCCCATCTTCAAAACTTATCAAACCAGTCTTGATGAGATCCCTCACCTTGTACTTCAAAGCGGGGCAGTTCTCTGTTAAGTGACCTTGATTGCCAAAATGATAACCACAACACTCATTAGCATCGTACCAGCTCGGATAGGGGGCTTTGGAGGCTCTAATTGCATGGGTGTCACAAGGTGATTCTGGATGAGTTGAGGTAGTAGCTCACTATATGTTACAGAAATCGGGTCAACCTGATTTCTTTTTCGCTTTTTATGCCCCCTTCGATTTTTCCCAAGAGTATTAGATTGATAGACAGATGTAAATTCTGGTGTGATTGCAGGCATTGGTTGGTAAGGATAAGAACCTTGAGGAACATTGTTCAAGGTAGAGTAAAATGGCTGATACGAGGAGAATTGGAGAGGTAGGGCAAAGCCTTCACGACTTGAGTATCTTCTTTTTTCTTTTTAGATGCCCCATTTCTCTCGGTATTGGATGTTCCTTCCATTTTCCCATCTTTGATAGTATTCTCAATCATCTCCCCTGAAATTACCAAATCCAAAAAAAATTTGGTGGCCGACAAGTATATCATAGTACGGGGCCTGCAGTGTATTCACAAAAAGGATAGTGGTTTCCTTCTGAGTTAAAGGTGGTTGTACTTGGGCGGCCATGCTTATCCACCACTGCACATATTCTTTGAAGCTCTCAGTAGCTCTTTTCTTCATATTTTGCAAGGTGAGACGGTCAGGCGCCATGTCGATTATATGCTTCTACTGGTTTAGAAAAGCCCTAGCCAAGTCGTTCCAAGAGCGAATCTGATCCTTGCTCAACTGACTATACCACCTAATTATGGACCCGCTGAGGCTATCCTAAAAGCAGTGAATCAAAAGCTTATCATTATCTATATGACTCATCATCTTCCGGCAGAACATAGTGATGTGGATGACGGATCGGTCGTCCCGTCATATTTCACAAATCAGGGATCTTGAACTTAGGAGGAATGACTAAATCGAGGACCAAAAATCATTCTTTCGCATCCACCTCTCGAATACATCTGTATTTTCTACTGCCCGGAGCCTTTCATCTAACAACTGATATCTCCCTTGGGAATCTGCCAACTCAACCTCATTTACTGCAACCATTTTCAACTTTGCTTGTTCAGCTGGGTCGTCTAAGTTCAGGGTGTTGCTGGGGTTAACTGTGTTTTGGCCATCCAACATCATGACCTCACTCTGACTCTTTTGTGCTTCTAACCCTTCTTTGGTGGCAAAGTTTCTAGTGTATCCTTTTCCCTTGATTACGGCGGACATCAGCTCCATCAATTTAGTCATCTGATCCTTAGATTCTGCTTCAGATTTTGCCAACTTTTCTAGCAATTCTCCATGTGCCTTTTCCATTCTTTCTATTCGGGCAACTTGTTCATTCTCCAAAGCTCTGGCGTATATCATTGATAACTCGTATAATTATATAGTTTTTAGTTATGTTTTCTTATTGTTTTGTGTCAAATACGAGTTATTATTGTTTATTCTAATTGTGTTTATGATCTTTATGTATTTTGGTGTTTTTCACAAGTTTCTTTGAGTGATTTCAGATTACTAGAATTAAGGGTAAATCCAGTTCAGTTCCAGTTCCGACACCTTTTGCCATATCAGCTATATCTCGAGTTTCACTAAAGCAATAAGGCTGCAATTTGTACCCGTGCAAAGCTAAGAGGCATATTTATCTTTTTCATGTTTTACACTTCTTGAAACGGAGTCGTTTTCCCTAGCGAAATCGACCATGAAGTTGGCTGATGTGCAATGACGTCTGTGCTGACCTGTTTTCGTATTTTGCCCATATCTTCTTATCCACATCAGAAAATGAGCTGATTCCAACGGCTATGGATCAGTAACTGATAGGGTAACATTTTTCTAGAAGACCATGTGATCAGATAAGGCCTGAAAAATTGACAAAATCGACCATCAAGTTGGCTGATCAAAATCGTCATGTATGACGAAAATTGTTAGAAAATGCACCCACCTATTATACCTACCTTTGAAATTTGTAAAGCTTGTCTCTTGTCATTTAGCCCTCCAAAATGTGTATAAATAGAGGGCCTTGGATGATTGTAAGGGATCATATTGTACATAGGTAGGATATTAGCCATTTTAATAAAATTCTCTAAGTTTTCTTCTTCTTTCTTTTCTCTAGTTTTCTTTCTTTTCTCTAGTTTTCTTTTTCTTTATTTTTTTCTTCTTCTTTCTTTCTTTTATTTCCTTCTTAGATTCTCTTTAATTTTATGTTTATGTTTACAATGCCTATGCTAGGCTAAACTTCTATTTGGTTAAGGGTGATTTCAAAGCCCTAGACATGTTTTGTGATTGATTTTCAGATTCTATCTATCATTAATTTTCTATCAAAGTTGCTTATGTTCTTCTACAAGAATTGTTCATGATGTTGTCTTGATTTATTTAGGTGTACAAGTAGATAGATCTTGATAATTATCTATTGCTAGTTTAGGAGTCTTGATCTGTGTAATTGTCTTGATTTCCTATTCATAAGTGGCAATTTGTGATTAATGATTATGGTCAAGTTTTCAATAACTGCAAAGTGGAACATAACCTAAGTTGAACAATCCGAGCTTATGTGTTTGTTGCTTAGATCAACCTATCTTTCTCATCATAAAGCTGCCACTAAATTGAATTTAGAGAGCTTATTCTAGGTTGTTTAATGGTTAGAGATTAAATAGAGAGCTTGTTCTATTTAACGACAAACTAAGGAAAGATTGGGATAACAGAGCTTGTTGTTATCTACGGTTGTTAACTTTGATAGTTGGTTGATATTGATAGATCTGATATTGATTCTTAATGTTGTCTAGTGGTGGAGAATGAAACCTTAACCATATTTTTCATATTTGATTCTTCTTAGTATATTTATTTTTATTGGCTGGTTATACCGCCTAATTTGTATATTAACTTTGTTTTATTTTTATTGGCTGGTTATACCGCCTAATTTAGTATATATTTTTATTGGCTGGTTATACCGCCTAATTTAGTATATATATTTTCATTGGCTGGTTATACCGCCTTGCATCTTATTCTTATTATTTACTTTAGTTTAAATCTGGCTTCAAAAACCCCTTTTCTTTTATTGTTCTTGAATTTAAGTTTTAAACTATTAACTTATAAACTAAAACCCAATCCCTGAGGACTCGACCCTTGCTAACTACTATACTTACAATTGATCTTTTTAGTGCAAGGTTAAATAAGATACACTCTTTTGGGTGCATCAAATTTTTGGCGCCGTTGCCAGGGATTGCTTTCTTTAGTTTATTTGTTACTTGGTTTATTCTTATTTTCAGTTCTAATTAATTTTATTTTCTTGTACATAAAGGTTTTTCTTATCAAATTTTGAAAAAAAAGAAAAAGAAAACGATGGAATTGAGCAATCTAACACTTGAAGAGTTGGTGGCATACATGAACATGGAGAATCAACAAGTCAATCTCACCTTCCCAGTTGAACAATTTGCCATGGGAGGATGTCAAGGCCATCAAGTGTTCCAAGACCAACAGTATGATCATTACTCAAACACTTACCATGAGGGATGGTGGGATCATACTAATTATGGCTACTCGAAAAATTACCAAGAAGTAGATCCTTATGCCAATTACACTCATCCATCTAGCTTCAATCAATCATGGTCCCAAGAACCAGATCTTTTTCAACCACCACATATGACTCAAAACTCAGGTACTTCTTTAGAATATCTTGTCTATTCTCTTGTTACTGATACTTTGCAATTTCAACAGGAAACAAGGGCAAGCATCCAGAGTTTGGAAAAGCAAATGATCCAATTGACTAGTAGTATGGTGGGATGGGTAGCACAAAGATCTGAAGAACTCCCTGCCCAAATGATGATTAACCCAAAGGAGAATGCTACTATTGTGACCTTGAGGAATGATAACTCGTATAATTATATAGTTTTTAGTTATGTTTTATTATTGTTTTGTGTCAAATACGAGTTATTATTGTTTAGTCTAATTGTGTTTATGATCTTTTATATTTTTATGTAATTTGGTGTTTTTCACAAGTTTCTTTGAGTGATTTCAGATTACTAGAATTAAGGGCAAATCCAGTTCAGTTCCAGTTCCGACACCTTTTGCCATATCAGCTATATCTCGAGTTTCACTGAAGCAATAAGGCTGAACTTTGTATCCCTGCAAAGCTAAGAGGCATATCTATCTTTTTCATGTTTTACACTTCTTGAAACGGAGTCGTTTTCCCTAGCGAAATCGACCATCAAGTTGGCTGATGTGCAATGATGTCTGTTCTGCACCGTTTTGGTATTTTGACCATATCGTCCGATCCACGTGCGCAAATGATCTGATTCCAACGGCTATGGATCCGTAACTGATAGGGGTATCTTTTTCTAGAAGACCATTTTATCAGATCGAGCCTCCAACATTGACAAAATCGACCATCAAGCTGGCTGATCAGAATTGTCATACAATATGACGAAAATTGTTAGAAAAATGCACCCACCTATTATACCTACCTTTGAAATTTGTAAAGCTTGTCTCTTGTCATTTAGCCCTCCAAAATGTGTATAAATAGAGGGCCTTGGATGAGTATTGGGATACATTATACATTGGTAGGATATTAGCCTTTGTAGTAAAATTCTCTAAGTTTTCTTCTTCTTTCCTTTCTCTAGTTTTCTTTTTTATTTACTTATGCTTCTTACATTTCTTTTCATTTTATTCATATCTAGTATGTGTTGCTAATCATATTGTTGAGGTGATGAGGTGAAGCTCTTGGTAAATGCTAAGGTTAGTCTCTTAAACATGAGCTAAAATGAATCATCATTTATAAACACTAGTATAGATAATATTTTCTTTTGGTTTAAAATCATACTTGCAAAGTAGAGATCTTGATTCATTATTGACAATGAAAATGGCACAGTAAATGCTTGGTTTCATAACCTTGATTTGTTGTAGACATATACCTTGGCATAAGGAATGCTTGGACTCTTTTTGTGAGTTTTGAGGACACCAAATGAACATAATATCATATGCTATGGACGTTGGACAATTTGGACTGAATTGCTAAACCTTCCGGTTGGAACCTCCCTTATGTGTGGATTTCAATTGTGTAATAAAACAAGATTAATCTTAGCATAACACCAAGAGTGGATTCTCTAACCTCAACATCTTTTCTTATTGTTTTTTTTTATATCTTGTTTAATTGCTTTTATGTTATTTTGTTTATTTTGTTCTCTAATATCTTGTTTACTTTCTTTGTTATTGATTCCCTAATATCTTGTTTATTTTCTTTTTCTTATATATTTATAAACTTATACTTACTAATACGCTTCCCTGTGGTTCGACCTCGGACACCCGAGAATTTATTACTTGAACATAACCTGCACTTGGGTTTACAACTCTTAATTGAGTTTCCATCAAGTTTTTGGCGCCGTTGCCGGGGAAGCAATACTAAGTATATAAGTTTATAAGTATATTTATTTTTATTGGCTGGTTATACCGCCTAATTTTGTATATATTTGTTTTTATTGGCTGGTTATACCGCCTAATTTAGTATATTTATTTTGTTTGGCTGGTTATACCGCCTAATTTGTATATTAACTTTGTTTTATGCTTGTTTGGCGACGTGATTTTAGATCTCGTCGTTTAGTTAGATTTTATTGTGAAACTTTTTCAGGTAATCTTTCTAATACAACTCCTACCATGGCTGACAATGAAAGTGTTCATGCTGAAGATGAGAACAGACAAGTACGCACCATGCGTGACTACTTGCAACCAACTCGAAGCTCATCACCCTCTTGTTTTATTTTTCCTCTCAATGCAAACAACTTTCGTTTTAAACCAGGTATGATAGCTTTGCTTCCAAATTTCTATGGGTTGGAATCGGAAAGTGCTTACTCGTTTCTAAAAGACTTCGAAGATGTATGTGTCACCTTTAATGACCAACAATGTACAAATGAAATTGTCAAGCTAAAATTATTTCCTTTTTCTTTAAAAGATAAAGCAAAAATTTGGCTTCATAATTTAAAACCAAGGTCAATTGGCACATGGCAAGAATTACAAACTGAGTTTCTAAAGAAATTTTTCCCAGCACATAAAACTACTGCTTTGAAAAGACAGATTCAAAATTTCAATCAAAATCAAAATGAAGCATTTTTTCAGTGCTGGAAGCGTTTTAAAGATTTGTTAAGTTCTTGTCCACATCATGG